>CM062297.1:102200655-104945375 GCA_031216915.1 Pictodentalium vernedei | reverse complement strand
GAACCCTTGTGGTGTTCCCGCTTCGAGTATTACTTCCTCTGACACCTCGCGCTTAACTCTCACATTGATTTTTCGGCCAGTTCGAAGTGATGAGATGATCCTCAGAATTTTAGTGGGTAATCCTGTTTTCGCTAGTTTATATCCCATGCCATTCTGCCATACCGAGTCGAACGCTTTTTCTATATCCAAGAAAAGCGCCGTTCCGATTTCGTTTTGACTAAATGCTGTTTTCATATAATTGACCAGTCAATATACGTGTTCGATTCCCGCTTTCTGACTCCTTTTCGCACTTTGTTGAAAAAGTTGATTGATTCGAGATAGCTGCGAAGTCTCGTAGTGAGAATCCGCTCAAATAGTTTCCAACACAGGTAAGCAAGCTAATTGGGCTGTAGTTAGAAGGGTTGGTAGGGTCTTTGTCGGGTTTAGGCATCAGGACTCCTGTGGCCACTTTCCAGCAGTTTGGGAAGTACCCACAGGAGATACAGCAGCTGGGGACGAATGTGACTTGCATTTTCTGATTATACCCATGACCTCTCCTACGCTTATTGGTTCAGTTAATTCCTAGTCGTCCCCGTCTTCATGCCTTTGGTCGAAGTTAGGTTCATTGAAAATTGAGTTGTTATCTTAAACAAATTTATTTACCTTTACCTTAAAATCGTTGTCATATCTGTTCCCTTCTTGCGGGCGATACAAAGCGCTGGCCTTTGCCTTGTTGTCTATGGTCATAGTTCCGTCGCTAGTCTTCAGCGCATTATTATTGGCACTTTTGCACTTTTGGCCAGTAAGAGTTTTAAATGCATCCTGGAACCTCCTAAGTTCTTTCAGCCCATTTAGGTTTTATGTTGCTTTTTCCCATCTTACGCGATTGTCGGTAGCTATGGCCTTTTTTACTTATCCGTTTAGGCGATTATACGCGGTTTTAAGTTCTGCTTTTTTCATTTGATCATTCTCTGATTGGTAAACCCAGAAGGCTTTTCTTTTTTTTTTGTTTAATTATTTGAAGATTTTTTTTTTTTTTGGGGGGGGGGGGGGGGTATTCCGTTGATCCGCGTCTTTACTGTTTGCTTGGGACAAATTTCATCTAGTGTACTGTTGATAACCTCTTGAAGATGGGTGCATGCTTTTTCTAGTTCATGAGCATTTAAGGGGTCATTTGCCTTTATTTTTACTTCGATAATGTTTCTAATATTGAGGCAGGCGAACGCAGATGAAATGGTTTCGCGCGCCGAAGGCGACCCTTATTGACTGTATAAGATTTTTTTTGTAGCTACGTGTCCAGGCGCGTCTAATGAAGGAAAGGGTTGAGGCTATGATGTATGGGAATATTTATATAGAAAGGCCAATGCACTTTTAAAGCCATATAAGAGAGATATAAAAAAAGATAGTCTGCTGTCAAAAGCTGGTGAAAAACTGCTATGAAAACACACCCAGACAACAGAGGGAAAAGAGAAAAAATATATTGCCATCATAAGCTGAAGTAAAATTACTATAAAAACACATCCAAGTTAACAGAGGGATTGAAACTAAATGAAACAACAGAGTAAGCTGACTGAAAGTCAGAGTATTACTACCGCAACATACTAGCTTTATTTCAGGCTTCATCCAACCATAATTAACAATAGAACAAGCCTACAGCTCTCACTTTTTTACAAGTTTTATTCACAAAAAAGTTTTCAATATATATATATACAAAAAATTCATTCAAAATAAATAAATAATAAGAAATATATGCATATTGGCCGAAACGCCCGTGTGCGAAACGTCCTTGGCGAAACGGACATTCTTAAAAATGGGAGTTGTGGGCTTAAACAATTATAAAAAAACTGATCATTTAATTAGTTTAAACAATATTTATTGAAAAAAGACAAGTTAAGTGTATACATGAAAACAAGTGTAAACGGATTGAATGTTTGTTTTGTACATAACTTTCAGTGAATACAATTAACACATGACATATCAAAGTAACTTATAGAAGGGGATTCGGAAGAAAGCTGAACGCTTATGTGAATCGTCTCCCAAATCTGTAAGATTACACAATTTCAGTAAGACAGATAGATCGGGTGGGTTGGTTATATATCGTTTAAACACGGAAAAAAATGAAAACGTAGAACGAGAGGACGAGTGAAGGAGAAGGATGACATTTGAAAAGGGCCAACTTGAATGCACAAGACATCAACATTGATCGACAACAGTTTGGGAACTGACGCACTTGGAGATTGCAGCCTAACACTAGTATGAGAGGAGGATATTCTAATGGACACCGGGGGGGGGGGGGGGGAGGGGTGCGAGCACTGTTAACGTTTTTCATTCCAGGCCGGAACATGGCTCGGAGGACCGCCGCCAGCCCCATGTACCGTCAGGAAACGAATAATGTCTCGTAAGTGGGAGACGCATTATTCATTACCATGCAATGTATTGTTCAATAATATACGAAGCATTGTTAGCCCCCCGCGGCATACAGCGCGGCAAGAGTTCCCCGGAACCCCCGCCCCCTCAACAGTATGTGGAGAGTGGATTGTAAGTAAATCATCCGCAGAGTGGAGTTATCACCCAAGCTATAACTTACAAATTTTGTACATATCGACAAAAAACACAAGCAATGTTTCAGCCAATGGACCTCCGGGCTTAACCCGGAGGTCCATTGGCTGAAACATTGCTGGTGCTGGTTGTGCTTTGCAATAAATTCGCAATTATTGCTTGGGTGGAATCTCTACTCTGCGGGTGATTTAGTGATAATACACTCTCCACGTACTGTACATGCAAACAAGTGTAAACGGATTGAATGTTTTGTACATAAATTTCAGTGAATACAATTAACACATAACATATCAAACTAACTAGAACGGATAGGTTGGTTGGATATTGTTTAAACTCGGGACAAAACGAAGACAGTAGAACGAGAGGACGAGTGAAGGAGAAGGATGACATTTGAAAAGGACCAACTTGAACGCACAAGACATCAACATTGATCGACAACAGTTTGGGAACGAGAGGAGGCGCTATTCTAATGGACAACCGGGGATACTATGATGGACAACGGGGGGGGGGGGGGGGGGGGGGTGGGGGGGGAGGGGGGCGAGCACTGTTAACGTTTTTCATTCCAGGCCGAAACACGGATCCGAAGGACCGCGCCAGCGCCATGCACCACCGGGAAACGAACAATCTCTCGTAAGTGGAAGACGTATTATTCATTAATATGCAATGTATTGTTCAATAACATTCGAAACATTGTTCGCCCCCACCCCCCCCCCCCCCCCCCCGTGGCACACAGCGCGACAACAATACCCCGGAACCCCGACCCCCACCTCCAACGAAAAGCCCCAACAGTGTGAGGAGTTAATAGTGAACCAGGCCCTCACCCCGCAGATATTTAATTTGATGTTAGGTTTTCACTAAGAACTCTCGTAAAATAGACAAGCAAACCTCCGCTACCGATCACCGGGTTAGCTTGTCGGTCCATTAACAGAAGAGATAGTTGGATAACACGATACGTGCTCACTTGAAGAGATATTGTATTGAGAGGTCACCCAGAGGGCGACTATGCACAGATTCCACCCACAGTAAACTATAAGCTAAGCAGCAGTAGGGTCGCAGGTATTGGAAGCGTTTACAAAGTAGAATAAAGTCCATTTCAAATACAGACACATTTTCATCACTAATGAATTCGGAGCCAAATAGGAGTGTTGGCACATCTGGTGCGAATGGAAGTGATTTTATTGTTGACCTGCGTGTCTCTTCAAAGACAAGACAGAACAAAAGAAAGTGTTCGCTTGTCACGAGTACACCACACTGACACAGAGGCGATGATCATTTTAATTCGTTCGGACAACGGTTAAAACCTGATTTTTGGATACCAATTAGTTTAAACATTATTTATTTCCAAGTTGCATTATTATACAATAATACATAGAATACATATTTGTGGATTCAACAAAAAGCTAAAAGCTTATGTTAAGCTGTTTCCACGCTATAAATATATTTCACATTTTTGGCAAATGTGGCGGCGTTTTACAGTCAACTTGGTAACAACACACAAAGAGATTTAAAGGAGGTCAAAAAGAAGAAAATGAGAAAGTGTCTGAATGAAGCAGGAGCAGGGACGTGGCGGGGGGGGGGGGGGGGGGGGGAGGGGGGCCACCCCAATCCTGATAAAAAATTTTTACAGTTGGAAATTGATGTATGATATCAATTGGTATGAGTTTTCTATAGTACGTTTACTTTTCTCAAAAGTCGAAAATGCATTTCAAGAAAATCACGCCGTGTTCCGTGTAGAATCCTGAGTTAATTCCTTCATTCACAATCGAATCGGTACGAGGATTCTATTGTATGTTTATTTATTGTAAAAAAAACATCGGAAAGCACTTCAGGAAAATCTCTTCATGTAAAATCGTTATCCTGAGTTACTTTCATTATTCACACTTCCAAGATGATTAGAGTTCTGAGCTTGAGCATTTGTTTAGCACATATTCAATTCCCAGAATAATACCAATTAGTAACCTGATAATTCTATCATAAATATGTTGGCATTCCAGTTACTAGAATCAATTTTATGCCCATTTTCATGGCTTCATTTTCAAATTGTTTCTCTGATGTGAATTTCCAGCTATGGGGAGGGACCGGGGATGTTTCCCCTCCCGGACCCTCCCCAGCCCGAAATTCACTACCCTACACCCATTCCCTCAAACGGAAACCTCTAGCCACGTCCCTGAGTAGGAATAACAGGGAAAGTAATATACATTTATAGAAATAGAACAAAAGATAAGCTATTGGGTTGGAGAATAAAGAAGAAACTGGAGAGAGAGAGAGAGAGAGAGAGAGAGATTGCAAACGAGAAACAGAAACAACAAAAAACAAAAAAAAAAGAAAAAAAAAAAAAAAAAGAAGCATCAGAACTTTGTTAATTCAGTGAGTAATTCTCTTCAAATTAAATGTATCCATTTGATAGATTAGGACTGCTCACACTTGGTATTCACGCCAACCTGTCTAGGGTTTGAGGCCTGAAAGTAATAGAGTATTGTCTGCTATGTAGAATTCCTGATCTTATTTGAAACGCTCTGTTTTCAGAATGTACGACTGGACAGTTTTAAATATACTTCTGTTAATGAAGTCATCATAAAACTCAGATCCATACAGGAGAATATCACTATCTATGCAGCACGCCAGGGTTCCAATAGTTTCAGTCCTTATTATGTTGTACATTGTACATTCTAACAAAAAGTGGTCTGTAGTTTCACGGTCTCCACATGCACATATAGGCGAAATAACCAGGTTGTGCATATAGAGGTGGTCGTTCAGATTACTACATTGAAGCTGGAGTCTACAATGAAAGATTTGAGCTTTTCGAGATTTAGATTTTTTATAAAAGTTGGGAGGACGTCCATTATTTCGATTGAGATATCTTTTAAAGTTCATAATTGAATGATTTTCCCTTATTGGTTGTGGAATATCATTCCAGAGTTTTGATGTCGCTGGGAAAAATGACATTTGATGGGATGTCGTACGACAAAAGGGTACTCGAATATTTTGATTAGATCGAAGGCTATATGATTGCACTTCTGAAATGAACGGGGGAATTCGGCTGGAAATAAATTGTGGGGTTAAATTATGGTACATTTTAAAGAACTGGACAAGTTTGTGTTTTTTCCGTCGAGATTCCAATTTTTCCCAACCTGTTTCAATATACAAGGATTCTTTGCTGGCACTTTTTGTTGCACCAGTAACAATTCTTGCAGCTGAAATTTGTATTTTCTCAAGTTCATCTACTTCCTTATTTGTACAATTATCCCAGACGGTGTCGGCATATTCTAAAAGGGGACGGATAAATGCAAAATAAATTTTTTCTAAAGTACTTCGATCAAGATTGAATTTATTTTTACGGATGGGGTCAATGCGTCTCCAAGCTTTAACACTAATATGATCTATATGATTTGTCCAGGTACCTTCTTGGTTAAAAACAATTCCTAAATGTTTATGGTTGGGGACTTCTTTTATTTGTTCGTTGGACATTAGTAATGGCGGATGAGGAACACGGCTTGTTTTACGCGAAATTAATAAAGTTTCTGTTTTCGAAGGATTGAAATCAACAAGCCAAATTCGAGCCCATTCTTCGATATTTGCAATATCCCTATTCAATATAAGTGACGTTTGGTTGGGGTCCTCTACAATCAAGTAGAGTGTAGTGTCATCAGCAAATAACCTAATACTACTGGTCACATTTGCCGTGATGTCGTTGATGTATATTAAAAATAAGAGAGGACCAAGAACAGATCCCTGTGGGACACCTGAATTGATACTTTTCCAAGTGGACGAAAAGGAGTTAATTATAACTCTTTGCGTGCGATCAGTTAGGTAGGATTCAAGAAATGTTAACAGTTTGCCAGTAATTCCAATTTTTTCGATTTTATTCAAGAGGCCTTTGTGCCAAACTTTGTCAAAAGCCTTACTAATATCACAAAATACAACGCGGATTTCCTTGCCTTCGTCTAGAGCTGAGCTAAAAGTATCATAAATATCAGTGAGCTGGAGAACAGTTGAGTCATGTGGCGTGAATCCAGACTGGTAGTGGCTTAATAAGTTATTTGCGTTGAAGAAATCCCAGATCTTTTTGAATATACATTTTTCAAAGACTTTTCCAAGGCAGCTTAGTAGAGAAATGGGACGATAATTAGATATTAAGTTTGGGGGATCTTTCTTCAAAACCGGAAACACATTTGCTCTTTTCCACACGCCCGGAAAATACGACTGTTCCAGTAAATAGTTAAAGAGATCAGACAGAGGATCACACAATGATGACGAACACTCCTTAAGCAATCGGGGATTTATAGCATCAGGGCCACAAGCTTTATTGGCCTTCATTGATTTTAGAGAATCAAAGACATCCCTAGCGTTTAATATAATATTATTGAGAGTTGGACGGGGTTCGAAGCACCTAGTGGGCATGGTAGCCTGGGAGTCATCAATAGCTGATATAGCACTGAAGTAGTCGTTAAATGCTTCAGCCTTTTCTAGGTCGAGTGAGAGTTGGGTGTTATTGTACAATAAGCTTGGAATTTCAGGCGACTTGCCACCCATAAACGTTTTTAATGTTTTCCACCATTCAGATGACTGGGTCCTTGGATTATCTAGAGTATTCTGAATTCGCGAAAAATAATCAGCTTTAGACTTCCTGATATTAGTCACGACTTCGTTGCGTTTAGCGCGGTATTTTGCCCATGCATTGGGATGGTCTGATCGCTTTGCAGAGCGATATAGTCTTTTACGTTGCCTAATTAGGAGTCTTATTTTGTTATGCATCCATTTTGGTTCGTCTTTCCTCACAGTAATAGTTTTGTTGGGAATATATTTTCCAGCTAAACTAAGCAATTTGGACGTAAAAGTTTCAATAACAGCATCAATAGAGTCGTTAGGAGTTATGAGATTCTGGGATTCTTCTCGTACAGCATTATTTAGTTCGGCATAGTTCGCCTCGTTATACAACCAGATAAGTCGCTTGGTATGTTTACGAGCATGTTTTTTTCAAGTTGAAGTTAGTATACACAGGGCAATGATATCGCGTCAGGTCAG
The DNA here is from genome assembly GCA_031216915.1 of Pictodentalium vernedei. Lineage (NCBI taxonomy): Eukaryota > Metazoa > Mollusca > Scaphopoda > Dentaliida > Dentaliidae > Pictodentalium > Pictodentalium vernedei. Next base: position 104,937,812 of record CM062297.1, on the reverse strand, counting down.
GAATAAATGGATCAAGAACACCACTGGATATGACCTGGAGGGAGTCTGTTACCGCAATTAAGTCCAAAATGGTAGAACTATGTTCAGTAAAAAACGTTGGCTCTGTAATCAATTGTCTCAAATTGAAAGCATGAATTAAATCTTTGAATTTATTGGAGTTAATATTCTGGTTGTCATTAAAATCCCCTGTAACAACTATATTATGAATGCCCGTGTCTTTAGCCTTGTCAATTGAATCATATATCCAATCCCAGATAGCAGCGTCGGCACCTGGTGGCCGGTAGAAGACACCTAAGAGAATTGGACCGCCAAGTGTTTCTATTTCAACCCACAGACACTCTAGTAGAGGGGTGTCCAGGTCATTCCTGTGTTTGAACATTAAGTCTGATTTAATAAAAACTGCCACCCCACCGCCTCTAGTGCAGCGATCTTTTCTAATTGGTTCATGATATCCATTTAGCGGATTTCAATATTATTGTCCAAGGAGGTTAGCCATGTTTCAGTGAACGCACATACATTGGAGTCAGACATTTCACATTGGAGGATATCGATTTTAGGTTTGAGACTTTGTATGTTCATGTGACAGATACTTAGGTTCGTAAAATTAGCATTATTATAATGAACGACATCCGAAGGAGGGGATGGACCGGGGTTTAATTCAATGTCACCACACATGTAAAGACGCAAAGGAATCCAAGGCAGTAAAATGAAGGCCGGACTCTCGATACCCAGATGTGCCACTTTGAATTTGTTAATCTTAAAGATGGGATCAAAAAACCTTGACATATAGAAAATGTGTTGGTCTTCTGGGTACACACGTACTACATGATGTAATAGTAACATTATAGTAATACCTGCCGTTCCAAATTTCAATAATAAATTCAACATCAGAAAACACTTGAGATCAAGTCGTATATTCGCGGGTACACGCCTAAAAGCCCTGTGGTGAAAGAGTCCCACCCGTATTCTGTATAACTGTATATCAATCATTTTTTAGTTTTACCACTTGGGATTTTAGTTGGAGGGGGGACTCTTGTATGTAGACAGGGCCAGTGTGCACCAGTAGTGAGCAGCCGATTTCAATTTCTGTAGGTTTTTTAATACAAACAAACTTGGCAGAGAAATGATAAGATGTAATTATAACTGGGGTTGAGAATGTTCTGAGCTTCTGTAAAGACATATAATGAAACAACATGAATAGGACATAATAAAACATATATACAAAAATAAGGAACACCAAGTGTGCCATTATTATTATGTTGTAATAGAATCGGCGTCTGCAGCAAGGGAAGGAGGATTGGATTAGAACTGACTGTTCAAACTCTAATACCTTTATGAGTATCTCTGTAAGATCCCATATGGTAGGTGGTTAGTGTAATGCGCAATAACGTCTCCTGAAAGTTGTAATACTATGTGCACCACAGTACTACTCGAGACAAAGTGCCACCCAAGACGAGGGACCCATACATACCTGGCAAGAATGTGTTTGGTATAACACACTCTCGCCAAACACATGCAGGCCCCCGTCAAGTGCAGCGTCCCATCTCGAGCAGCACATGGAACGTCTACATTTTTAGTAGTCAGTGTTTGGCTCCGATTGGCTGTACGTCTGAAGAAAGACTCAATGAGGAGGAATAGTTGTCAAAAGTGCAAAAGGCAAACCTTAGAATCCGACAGGTGAACATGACAGTTGATGTCACAATTACCCCAACAGTGTCAAATTATAAAAAAAGGCGAAATATGGAACTGTAACTAATTGCTTGTAGTCTGTGATTCGCTTAATTTGACTTGCTATCACTATAAATAGTTCAAGATTGCCACCATTTCTCGAAGCATCCAGTCGCCGGTAATGGGACATACTCAAAAAAGAATTGACTATTATGAGTGGGGCTGCAATATATAATACTAAGATAATAAATAATGCAATAGCATGTAATAGATGCATGTTCATCTTCAGAAGATAATTTAGCATTCTGAGTGTACTGCAATATATAATACTAGATACAATTATAACCAAGAAGGAGGTAATAGGGGCATGATCAACTTGAGAAGAGAATTTGATATTATGAGCGGGCTGTAATACATTGTACTAAAATAATAGTATATATCAACATTTGATAATAAAAATACTTTTCTAAGTTTTACCGCATAAGTGTCAAAAATCCTCAATGGAACATTCTTACTAATGTTTTGTAAGTTACCTCAAGCAATATTTGGAACATCTGCATTAATAAAAGTCGATGTATCGTCCCGTACAGTAGCGCTTAGCATAACGTACATCAGGGGACTCATCAAGTGTGCTGCATCCCAAGTAAGTCGACATTCTTCCTTACATGAAAGGGGAGGATAATGAAAAGGAGAAGGGAGAGAGAGAGAGAGAGAGAGAAAGAAGAAAAAAACTAATTAGAAAGACTGAGTGAGAAAAATGAGGGGGGGGGGGAGATTAACGAAAATTACCGAAAGGCAAGGAAGAAATCTTAGGATGAGACAAATTGAACATCGATAATTAATGCCCGATGCCCCAGCCACTCCATAGTCGTCCAGCATGTGGAGGAGGAGAAACACCCTGCCGAATGGCAGCAATTAAAAAAGACAAAAGCAAAAATGCCGTCCAGAAAAAAAAAGAAAAGAATAAGGGCATGGTAGGGACCTGTGAAATGCCGACCATGATCGACTCAGACATCAAATCTAGTGGAAATAAAACGAATTGCGAAATCGAACTTTGCATCAAAATTCGAACCGAAACACAGTTAATGGATACGCCACCCAAAGAAAGGTTTTTTTTCCATAATATCAACCTCGATTATCAAAAGCCACACAGTCACACAAAGTGCATCCCTCGCTTCACCACCTCACACCATAAACTGAGACATAGATCAACATACCAACCTCAGAGTGAAACCATCCGAATCATTGACCTTGTAGCTTCATAAATGCGCTTATATAAAATAAAACCTGCTCTACGTCTCGTCCTCTGATTTCCAATGTGCCACTGTCACATATAACACACTGGACAGCAGGGGACGTTCTGTTTGTTTAACAATCAGGCGTTAGTCACCTAGAGAGCCGCTGCCCCAGACGACGCAGCCAATACGTCTCGTCCCCTGACTTCCAATGTGCCTACTGTCACATAGAAACACACTGGACATCAGGGGACGTTCTGTTTGTTTAAGAATCAGGGGATAGTCACCTAGAGAGCCGCTGCCCCAGACGACGCATCCAATAACTGTGATCGATCAGAACAATATTCAACATAAAATGATGAGATCATGGTGCGGAACAAACCATCCACCGATGTTGAAACAGCTGTATAACTTTTCAAAATTCATAACTCTTCACAAATGGCCGCGGAACAAACCATCCACCGATGTTGAAACAGCTGTATAACTTTTCAAAATTCAGAGCTCTTCACAAATGGCCACTAGCCGTAGTGCACTAGTCAAAATGGACAATTGTAACAGCAACAGCGCTTGTAGCAATGCAGCATCAACTGCCCAACAGTTGAAGCTACATCACTACAAACACAGTCACCTCTACAAGCCAACCACGTCTCCACCCAGTTCAATACCCAATATAAAACAATGTAATCAATTACAGATCTGCAAACAGCCACGGTTATGGCCGATGTATATTCGAAAACATCCGAATTTCCTATTTCGAGTCGAATCGAAACGAACATTGACTTTGGAATCGAGTTTCAAACTGAATCTCGAATCTTCGCAGGAGCCCAGGGCATACTTAACATTCATAAAGAATATGGTAATAGAGAATATGGTAATATGAGTGAGTTGATCATTTGCAAAAGTATTACTTGCTGTCTGGTGGCCTATCGCCTTACAGTGGAGTTCAACTCAAGAAAAATATACAGAATTATACATAATTACCTTAAAACCCAAAACACAAAAATACATCTGGAATCAATTTATATTATATACAGGATAAATCTCATTCCAGTCTTAGCATCATGTATGCATTTTTCTATCTATTTTTCTCTCTATGGTAATAGAGAATATGGTAATATGTGTGAGTTGAAAAATATCATTTGCAAAAGTATTACTTGCTGCCTGGTGGCCTATCGCCTTACAGTGGAGTTCAACTCAAGAAAAATATACAGAATTATACTTAATTACCTTAAAATCCAAATTCACAAAAATACATCTGGAATCAATTTATATTATATACAGGATAAATCTCATTCCAGTCCTAGCATCATGTATACATTTTCTCGGTTTACATATTGATGCGCACGCTCCAGTGTGGGTCGCAGGGCACAGTCCGAGAGAGTGGGCCGAGTATATGAGCAAAACATTACTCAGGACAGTATCCTGTATAACTGTACGAATGGAGGACACTTCCAGTTGATAATTGGGGTAGAGGGGGGGGGGGGGGGTTACGGGAAAATTATAGAAGCAAATCTAACTGTAGCGTTCGAATATCGAAGTGCCCATCGGGCTAAAAAAATGTCCAGTTCAAGGCAGGTCTCCAGACATACCCCGACCAAGACACTTCATAGTCAGATGGACAGGTAGATATATATATGGGCAGGGCACAATCAGAGAGAGTGGGCTGGGACTATGAACATGTCAGGTCTTCATACATTTGCAGAAACGTAGGTCAAATTATAATGGGGAGGTGTGTGTGTGGGGGGGGGGGGGAGGTACGAGAAAATTTTAGAAGCAAATCTAGCTGGAGTCTTCAAGTGTCGAAGTGCCCATCGGGTTCAAGAAATGTCATGGTCAAGGCAGGTCTCCAGACATACCCCGAACAAGACACTCATGAGACAGGTGGGTAGGTACGAAAAGTTAGCAGGTACATGACAAAACACATTTTCGTCACGTTTAATATGACAAAAATACTTGATCACTAGTGTCAAATCCAACCATACATAAATACCCACAGCCCCGTCCACACACTCATATGCCCACATGAAGAGATAATTAGGACACAACAAGGTGCCCTCCGAGTATATACTGAGTTACTGTTCGAGAAAATTATATGGACGCGCAATTCTAACCGAACATAAATCCCCACGGTCCAGCCCACACACTCATACGCCCACATGTTGAAATATATGGAACAAAGCATTACTCGCGTCAGATCCCTGTACAATTATAAGACCGTAAGGCACTTCCAGATTAAAAGGGGGGGGGGGCGGGGGGGGGGGGGGGCGGGGGGTTACGAGAAATGTTAGTAGCAAATCGAGCTGTGGGGTTCAAGTGTTGAAGTGCCCATCGGGCTCAAAAATGTTCTGGTCAAGGCATACCCCAACCAAGACACTCCCGAGTCAGGTGGGGAGCTACATAATGTAGGCAAGTACAGAATGAAGCACATTTTCACAGCTTTTAACATGGCAAAAACATTTGAGCACCAGGCTCGAATTCAGCCGTACATAAGTAATCACAGCCCAGTCCACACACCCATATGCCCACATGTTGAAATGTGACACATTGCCCACATGTTGGAATGTGACACATCAGGTGGCCCTCCGCGTTTATTCTTAGTAACTATTCGAAAAAAATATATGGACGCGCTGGCTGAACTTACTCCAGTGTGGTGACACGAGACACGGTACCGATTGCAGTTTTGAATAAAGTTTCAAGTGAGATCGACTGGGTCGGTAAACAATGCCTTATTGTATGCAGGTGACACGAGACAGTACCGATTGCAGTTTTCAATAAAGTTTCAAGTCGGATCGGCTGGGTCGATAAACAATGCCTTATTGTATGCAGGTCAATTACTGATAGAGTATGAGTTGGTTTTATGGTTATTTAATTATCATAATCAGCCAGCAGCAAAGCCAATGCTCATTCACAGAGGCCTGAATATTGTAATCTCCTCCAATTCGGGGGGTATAGACATGGTTACATCCCCAAACCTAATACTGAAGAGAAACTAACGCTATCTCCAACCCTGAACTGACCCTAACCCTTAATATAAACCACGAAAATTCACAATTTCCCTCATAAGTCTGATATCTTAGTAATTAAGCTCACAGTGTATCAAATAAGCTCATAATATTTCGGTAAGCTCATAATGCCTGTCCGGACAAAAAAAAACTCGTAACTCCCGTTTTATAGCGCGTCCGAAACGTTCGAGGCCGAAACGTCCGTCCACCCTTCATTTTCGTTGAAAAAGGTGTCCGAGAAGTTCAAGGTGAAGTTAAGATAATCACCCAAACAAAAGGATCTGGTAATTTATTGATGGAATTCAGGAAAAAGTACAAATTGATGCAGTACAGACGCCGTGGAATGGATATAATCCACGCGTGGACAGTGATGTCCACGCATGTGTTTACTAGGTAATAAAAATCATCAACAGCAAGATTTTAATTAATGAAGCACCGGGTTATACCCGGTGCTTCATTAATTAAATTTTGGATGATTATTCCTATAATTAGTGTTTGGAATCTAATATTATTGCGTCCGTTGTAATATTACCCACCCATGGAAAGTGACCAGTATACGGCGGCCGCGCTGTTTTCAATTTATCAAAAACATCACAGAGAGGAAACATACCGGTTGAAGTAATCCCCCGTAACACACTTAATGGAAGCAAGGGAGTCATATGGGTGAGAAAATCTTATGACATGAGATGACAGAATAATTAAAAGAAACATTTTTATAATTGAATTAAATAAACATGGTTACAAACAACATTTTTGATAAATTGGAGGACATGGAGATTGATGATGGGTTAAACGGAGCGTGCTTCAATAATTTTCACCAGAGTTCGTGCCAGGATTGGTCGGTTTGGCAACCGTATGTATAGATGGCAGAAACTTCACGTAGACTGGGCTATTTTAAAGATTATGACGATGTTTTATCCCATGGGCTAGGGGTGTCTGGGCGCAATACTTTTCTGCGCACTGATACTTAATGGAGATTTGGAATTGAATCCCGGTGAACCCCGAGAAGATATATCGTTTGTTCATTTGAATGCGAGAGGTATTCGAAACAAAGTAAATCTAATTCACGACACTTTAACAGCCAAGGTCACATCGTGTCGGTCACAGTTTTACGGGTGGAGGAAGCCGGAGTACCCGGGGAGAACGTCAGAGCATCTGCCAGCTCCCCAACATTATAACTCCGCACTGAGCACAGGCGGGGTTAGATAGGTTGAAGACATGCGTACCACCGACGTACAGTACGCCTTAGTACACGGCGGCATCGTGCCCCCATGTGGACCATCGGGGTTAAGTGCCTTGCCCGAGGAGACGATGCGGAATCCGAATTGATCGCTCAGATGGTCACCCATCCAAGGACTAACCGGGCTCGACGTTGCTTAACTTCGGTGATCTGACGAGAACCGGTTACCGCAACGCCCCCATTTTTGTACAAAACATATTTGAAACGAAAGAGTAAATTTTTTTTTTTTTAAACAATATTTTTATTTCCATAAAGAAAAGAAACTTGGTTTGGCGAACAGGCATAGCCTATTTAAACCCCTCACCATACACATATATTAAGTCACATTGAAAAAGAACAGGTGCATGTGCGACAGAAAAGTAAATACACAACATTCATAATAAATTTTTGTTGTTTCAAAATTCAAATCATCCGATGGTATTACCTTTTCACGATAATAGAGGTTAAGTTTCCAAAGGAAACAGGCCTTACCTTTACCAAAAATAGCAAACTACAATTTCAACTTGGTGATATGTGGAATACGGACACGGGGATAGATGTTTGACATCGGAATTACGTATGGGTCATAACATTTAGTCATATCGGGCATTTTAATGTTGGTGTACCATACATATTCCAGAATGATCAAACAGGAGTATCTAGCGGAAAGAATTATAATGGGAAGAATCGCCCGTTTACGTTGAACGTAAAACCTTGATAAGGCACCACCTCTACAAGTGACGTGCAATTTTCACGTTTCCTTTTCCGCAGGAAAAATACCAATAGCGACCCATTATGGTGTACCAAAGGTACCTCATGTAAAGCGTCGCGTTGTGATTATGTACTGCTGGAAAGCATAAAACGTTTCTTCATTCTGCAAGTCAGAGGATAGGGGATGCTCGTATAGCAATGTGTTGATAGATACATCTGGACTCCCCAAGTTGTGGAAGAGCACACTCCTTTGTGGTGTATATAGCGGACAGTCACAGACATAATGTATCGTACTTTCATACCCATAACCGCACTGGCAATGAGGGTTTTCTGAGATGAATCTGTCATATTTATGAGCATTTAAATCGCTACACCCTAATCGTAATTTTGCGTGAATAATTTGCCCTTCCCTGGTTCCAGCAAGATATGATTTTGGAACGACCAAATCTCCTTGTTTTAAAAACTTTTTGAACATTTGAACAGTCCTATATCCCCTTACTTCAGGATCAAGCTCGTTCCATAGTCTAATGGTGGCAGGTACGAAAGATTCAAACAGAGTATTGGTTCTGCAGAAGAAGTTATCAAGCTGTTCGTTGTTTCTGAGGGAATACGACGATCGTTCTGCAACTGTACGAGGAATCAATCTGTTTAAATGACTCGGGGCAAGTCCATTTTTCATTTTGTAAAAAAAGTGTAAGTTTATGTCGTCTACGACGATCTTTTAAAGAGATGAAACCAGTTTCACGATAAAGCAATTCGTGGCGGGTTCCACGATGAGCACCACAGATCGTTCTAAGAGCATCTAGTTGCAGATTCTCGAGGTTATTAGTTTTTTCTAACGAACAGTTATCCCATATGACATCTGCATAATCAAAAAGGGGAAGGATGAAGTGTGTGTACAATGTTATCAATGATGACCGTGAGAATCTATACTTCAAGCTACGAAAACAATTGATCATCGGGCTGATCTTGTTAATAACTGATTTTATATGTAACTCCCATGTACCATTACTCTGGAATGTGATACCGAGATGTTTATGCTGCATAACCTCCTTAATTGGGTTATCAAATAGATACAAGGTTGGTTTTGGATTTGGAACAGTCTTACGAGTGATGCTGAGAGCTACCGTTTTTTCTGGACTAAAATTTACTTGCCATATTTTTGCCCAGTTACCAATCTTATTAGATCATTATTCAGAACCTGTGACGCTAGAAAGGGGTCTTCTATAATCAAAGAAAGTGAAGTGTCATCTGCATATAGTCGAATATTTGATTGGATGTTATTGACAATATCATTTATAAATATATTGAAGAGCAAAGGACCTAGGACTGATCCTTGTGGAACACCTGCAGGAACTTCTAATTTCTTTGATGTCCGTCCATTTATAACAACCGCCTGACTTCGCTCTCTGAGGTAGTCCTCAAACCATGCTAACAATTTTCCATTAATTCCTATAGCTCTCAATTTATATAGTAAGCCCGCATGCCATACTCTATCAAAAGCTTTACTGATATCACAGAAAACAAAACGTATTTCTTTATTCTGGTCAAGTGCTTATCTAATACTGTGATCTAGGTCGATTAACTGATATGTAGTACTGTCCCCTGGTACAAAACCTGACTGCAAGTCTGTCAATAATCGATTTTCCGTAAGATATAAGAAAACATGGTTAAAAATGATTTTTTCAAAGACTTTAAGAGTAAATTTGCGTAACGAAACGTTTTTATTTCGCCACATGGTCAACCTTTTTATTTCAAATTAGCTGCTTTCATGGAGATTTTTTAGCATTCGTGCAACCACCAATTATTCCGACAGACAACAAACAAATCCGACAGACCTGGTCATGTGGGTGGGGTGAACCGCCGAGCACCTCCACTAGGATCGGGCTTGTTTTTATTTCTGTCATGTATGTACCACAATCTAAATGTGGAACACGACACTAACAACATGCAATGTTCTACCAGAATGCGTCCCTTCAAGCATACCGTGCACTGGTCGTAATCCAGAAATGGACAGTGATGTCCACATAATCATCAGCAAAAATTTAATCAATGAAGCACCGGGTTATACCCGGTGCTTCATTAATTAAATTTTTGACGATTATTCCTATTATTATATTTGGAATCTAATATTATTCCGTCCGTGGAAATATTGCCACCCGCGATAAGTGAACAGTCCATGGCGGCCGTATCGTTTGTTAACACAGGCTCTCAGGCCACCAGTCCAATTCTGTTTGGAATTCGACGCTGTCATTTGTTTAACCACTTTTTGAGAAGTTTGTGCGCAGATTATAGTTGATGTAAAGTGATATTCCTTTACTCACACACATTTACAGGCTTCGTTTCCTCTGTAAGGTATAGCTGTTCCAATCAATAAGTATTCAATGCACCTTGTAAGCATCAAAATGTTAATACAATTAGCGGAACTTCGGAGCAGAATCATACAACTACCGCTATAACAAGTCTCCATTCATAATTGTTTAATAAACGCATCTCTACAGTCATCAGGAAACCTGTTAATCATGTCTCGATTGTTTAATAAACACATCTCTACAGTCATTAGGAACTCATTCAATAAGGTCTCGATTGTTAAATAAACACATCTCTACAGTCATTAGGAACTCATTCAATCAGGTCTCGATTGTCAAATAAACGCTTCTCTACAGTCATTAAAAAAAATCTGCCAATGAAGTCTCGATTATTAAATAAACACATCTCTACAGTCATTAGGAACTCATTCAATCAGGTCTCGATTGTTAAATAAACACATCTCTACAGTCATTAGGAACTCATTCAATCAGGTCTCGATTGTTTAATAAACACATCTCTACAGTCATTAAAAGATCTGCCAATCAAGTCTCGATTGTTAAATAAACACATCTCCACAGTGATTAGAAAACTGCCAAACAAGTCTCGACTGTTTAATAAACACATCTCTACCGTCATTAGGAAATCTGTCAATCCTTTCTCGATTGTTTAATAAACACGTATCCACAGTCATTACGAAATCGGTAAATCAGATCTCGATTGTTTAATAAACACATCTCTACAGTTATTAAAAAACTGTCAATCAAATGTCGATTGTTTAATAAACACTTCTCTACAATCATTAGGAAATCTGTTAATCATGTCTCCATTGTTTAATAAACACATCTCTACAGTCATTAGGAACTCATTCAATCAGGTCTCGATTGTTTAATAAACACATCTCTACGGTCATTAAAAGATCTGCCAATCAAGTCTCGATTGTTAAATAAACACATCTCCACAGTGATTAGAAAACTGCCAAACAAGTCTCGACTGTTTAATAAACACATCTCTACCGTCATTAGGAAATCTGTCAATCCTTTCTCGATTGTTTAATAAACACGTATCCACAGTCATTACGAAATCTGTAAATCAGATCTCGATTGTTTAATAAACACATCTCTACAGTTATTAAAAAACTGTCAATCAAATGTCGATTGTTTAATAAACACTTCTCTACAATCATTAGGAAATCTGTTAATCATGTCTCCATTGTTTAATAAACACATTTCTACAGTCATAGGAAATCTGTAAATCAGGTCTCGATTGTTTAACAAACACATCTCTACAGTTATTAAAAAATCTGCCAATCAAGTCTCGATTGTTAAATAAACACATCTCTACAGTGATTAGAAAACTGCCAATCAAGTGTCGATTGTTTAATAAACACGTCTCTACAGTAATTAGGAAATCTGTCAATCAAGTCTTGATTGAGAAACATTTTTTGCGTCGATTAAATAAAAATGATTGTTTGCGGGAATTTTTTAGTTTCAGTCGTTTCACTTTTCCGACTAACTGATATATTCTTGGCGAAGGACTATAAACATTGGCGATGGCCTATTTAAAGTCCAGACTGGGACCAGGCTATAACGGTCGAGACACAGATTAACACTGGCTCATATACAGTTACTGTACGCAGTTGATATATACAGCTTACAACACGACTGTTCAAATCGTTCAAAGGAGAATAGAATAGAAAACAGAATGGCATCTTTTATGAAAATGTCTTCTTTAAATACCCAGGAAAAGAGGAGGGAGGAGAATAAAAGAAGGAAGCAGGACAGGAGGGATAAATAGAATTTTGCAAGGAGGGTTTCATCCCAGGGGAGCAAGGTAAGTCCTAACCTATTTACTGTTAATAACTCCAATGTGGGGGGGGGGGGGGTGACGATATGACAAACCATACCAAGTCAGATTGTGAGGGGTACTCTCCTGCCCAGTTCATGGAAGAACTGAGAGGACTTAGGGAACAGATAGTTCACCTCATTAAAAAAATAGAAGAAAAGGACGCTAAACTCGAGGAAAAAGAGGCTTTCATTAGGGATTTGATTAGGGGGAGTTTCACTCCACCAACACCTGTTTCACCTGTCAGGGAGATTCAGGTAGTGGCGGAGGTCCACAAGGTCCCTGAAAATCAAAACGTAACTACACTTACTAGTGAAATAGTGTTAGACACCGAAGAGACTAGGGGGCAAAAAATGTACGCTGAAGTAGCGGGAGGGGTCAAAGTTACCCGGGAGGTGACTGCAAGGAGCGAACTGGGTGCTCAGCCGTCAGAAAGTAGAGACGAGTTAGGTTTGCAGGACCCCGTCGATCCACTGAATTGCAAGGCTTTCTGCCCTGACAAAGATATCATCGAAATGTTGGCCTCCCAGAAAGGTCTGGGTTACAGTCAGGTCAAATCACCAGAGGACTGGGTTAGCACCACTACATCCACCAAAACGCCAAACAAAAGAAAGAAATTAAGTTTAGATCCTGAGGGGGAAACACAGGAGTTAGTGGATGAGGAGGGGTTCATTCACACTGTCGATAGACAGACAAAAAAAGTGAGGAATTGCCCCCCCCCCCCCCCCTCTAACACCACTGCCTCCGCCTCTGGACCAGGGTCTGAGCAAGCCTCAGATCTGAATACCTCACACGGTATCCCATCTCTCATGGAAAAACCCTGGAATAAGGTAGTAGTAAACAATATTGATCAGCTAAAAAATCTTAACCAAAACTCCAACAACACCAGGGGGAAGCGGAATCCTCTCGCCCCCACCAATGCCACAGGTCAGGATAAGGAAAAGGGCAATAACAACCAAAAGAACAACAAAGGACCCAACCCCCTGGATTCATAGTAGTAATCACCAGGGTTCACCCTGACACGCCAAGGGAACTCATATATCAAGGGTTACAGAATTGCAAATGGGAAAAATTTACGTCCAAGGCCACCGCGGAAAGTCGACCTGGAAAATTAAAGCCATATGCCCAAATCGGGAAACCAAATCAAAACTGTTAGCCAATGGAATACATATCAATAATAGGCGACACATGGCGGAGGAAACAGAAGTACTCCTCCCCCGGTACAATGCCACAAGTGTCAGAAGTTCGGACATTTAGCCAACAAATGCAGAGGGACCTTAACCTGCATGATGTGTGGAGGTAATCACCTCACCAAATCATGCAGATTAGAGTCCCCCTCCTGCCCCAATTGTAAAGGGGACCACCCTAGCAACTACCGCGGGTGTCCCCATTACAAGAAGGTAAAAACAAATATAGAACTCAAAAACCTAAACCTAACCAAGCCTGACAATGCCTCATCCCCCACGTTGTGTGCTCCCTTATCGCAGGTGCACTTCACTCAGTATTGGAGAAGTATATAAACACCAACTTAGGTGACATCTGTCAGTGTCACCCCCTATGAATAAGTTACAAATAGCCGTGTGGAACGCCAGAAGCGTTAGCAATAAAAAACTTCAAATGAGCCGATACTTCGAAGGCACAGACATTGTCTGCATCTGCGAAAGTTGGCTTCAACCCAGCAGAAATTTCTCAATAAGTGGGTTCAGCACTATTAGAAGACACCGACTAACCACCACAGGTGGCGGCGTCGCTCTTCTAATAAAGCAGAGCATCAAAACCAAAACCATAAAAACTAATCACCTCGATGCAGAGGTGATTGCAACTGAAATCACCGTCGACAACAAAAACATCGCGATTGTTTGTTATTATAACGACCCAAGCAAAATTGTTTCTGACTCTGTCTTTGAATTCTTCACGACGAAATACAAACACTGCATTTTCCTCGGCGACTTCAATGCCAAACACTTGTACTCTAGCTGTAACAAAACCACCCCTAACGGTGAAGCCCTCCTTGAAATCACTAAAAAGCATAACCTTCATGTGGTTATGAACGACAGCTCTGCAACTTATATCAGTAATAACCCATTATTCTCATCCGAGATCCTCGATCTAATTATCGCCAGTGACTCTCTGATAAATCACATAGATGACCACTGGGTCGGCGATGACGACTTAGGCAGCGATCACCTCCCGGTCCACGCCTCACTGCTGCTAGGAAATGGCCCACTCAGGTATCCCCCCCCCCCCCCCACTCTCCGCAGAAATTTTAGAAAAATTAATTGGAACCTCTATCGTGACATCATCGACGTCAAACTCACAACCTCCCCCCCCCCCCCCCCCCCCCCCATCCAATGCAGCGGAACTCGAAACCCAATGCGAGGGCATAGCGAAAATCATTAACTCAGCCCTAAACGAAATATGCCCAAAAGAAGAAGTACGTCCCTGGAGAAATACTATCTCGGGCGACACACTCTCACTAATCAAAACTAAACGGAAAGCTCTTCGCACTCTTAAAACCGAAACTGACCCCGGTAAGAAAACTGACCTCAAAAAAACATACAACCGCCTTCATGGGGAGGTCAAGAAAGCCCTCCAAGCTGAAAAACAAGCAAACTGGGAAAAGGCAACAGCCGATCTAAACGGAGTCCAGGATGCCAAAAAATTCTGGGACTCCTTCAAAACCCTAACTGGGCAAAAAAACAAAAGCCGCAAAGCCGCAGGCAAACCTCTTAAGAAGGAAGACGGTTCCTTCACGCGCACCGACAAAGACAAGGCCGACACCTTTGCCGACATCCTAAGAAAAACGCATCGCCCGCACCAAGGCACGGGCAACGATGACGCCGCCATAAACGCCATTGATGACTACATCAATGAACACCCTGATATCTTCCGTGACCCCAAATTCGATAAGGAGCCAGAAGACGGGGATGACGATGACCTCGTCACCCCCATCACTAATGAGGAAATCATCAACGTCATAAAAAAATGCAAAAATTCCTCCTCACCCGGCGAAGACGAAGTAAGCTACAGAATTCTACAACAAAGCCCATTCTCCCTAATCGAAAAACTAAACAAACTGTTCAACGCATGCCTCACCCATGGCTACTTTCCCAAATGTTGGAAAAAAGCCATTGGTGTCATGATACCAAAACCGGACAAGGACCCCTCCGATCCAGCCAGCTACCTCCCAATCAGCCTACTCAGCTGCATTGGTAAGACATTCGAACGAATCCTTACCAATCGGTTCAGGGGGCACCTTGAAGACAACGATTTTTTCAATAAATGGCAAAGAGCCTATAGAAACCATAAAGAAGGCATCGAACATGTCCACCGACTAGTCACCCAAATGAAAACTGCTATCAACAATCAGCAAATAGGTGCGGCAGTCCTGTTAGACGTCGAAAAAGCATTTGACTCCATTTGGCACAATGGAATGCGCTACAAATTATCAAAAATGAGACTCCCCAAGAAATTGCTTAGATTACTATCCTCTTTCTTAAATGATCGTGAAATTAAAGTCAGAGTGAACAATGAAATGTCTGACAGTGTCCCCCTTGAAGCAGGCACCCCCAAGGATCCGTCCTAAGCCCCCTCCTTTACATCTTCTACGTAAATGACCTTAACCTCTCTGAGGATCGTGTTCAAGTCTCCCAATTCGCGGATGATAAGGGCCTCTGGGACTCTAACAATACGGCCAATCTGCTCCAAAATCCCCTGCAACGCTCTCTCGATGACCTAGAACAATGGTGTGCCAAATGGCGAATTAAGCTAAACGCCAATAAAACCCAACGAATCACCTTTTCTCGCAAGAAAAATAAACGGGATTTTGACCTAAAACTTATGGATAGCACCCTCCCGGAATGCAAAGAAGCGAAATTCCTGGCCATCACCATTGATCAAAAACTGTCCTTCAACAAACATACCGACGACATGGCGAAAAAAGCTACCAAACGAATTAACTTACTGAAAATGCTTAAGGGAACTTCATGGGGGGCCAACCAGTCCACCCTACTAAAACTATACAAATCCTTTGTGCGCCCAGTACTCGAATACGGTGCAATCGTACTAACTGATCTCAACCAAACTAATATGGGTAAACTCCAGAGGGTCCAAAATCACGCGCTTAGAGTTGCCCTACGTGCCCCATGGGACACACCCATCAAAACACCCCACGCCAGGGCCGATATCCCCACCATTAAAGACCGCCTAGCCACCCTGGCCGCGAAAAATCATGACCGATTAGCCGACAGCGAACTAATCTCCGAACTTGGAACAATTTGCGAAAGCCGACAAAAGCCCCAAAATTGTAACCAAAACTAAGACCGCTCGAATAAAAACTAGGGAATGATAAGATGAACCTACAGGTAGAAAAACAGCTTAGCTGTGGCCTCCTACCAGAAAGGGCTGCCTTCACCGACGCAAATAAAATTACATCAGTATTAAATACTGTTAAAAACTAAATAAACAGGGAATGATAATGTGAATAAACAGGCAGAAAACAGCTTAACTGTGGCCGTCTACCAGAAAGGGCTGCCTTCACCGACTCAACTAAAAGTTACATCAGGAATAAATACTGTTATAAAAATTAAATAATAAATAGAGATCTGCGTTCCCCGACGCCCCCGAATACCCCTAAACTAAATTAAAATAAATAAGTCCGCAACCAGCGAAGGGTACAACAGGAAAGAAACACCCTCGGGTGTGGTCTAGTGTGCTAGACCTGTTGCCCTCCCGCTGACAGCCTCGGAAGCTCAACCCGCATTAAACGATCGCGATCCCCGGCACCCTCAACTTCAAATAAATTTAAACTAACCTAAATAAGGCCACTTCCAGCGAAGGACACAACAGGAAAGAAACACCCTCGGGTGTGGTCTAGTGTGGTAGACCTGTTACCGTCCTGCTGCAAACTCACTCGCAAACTATGAACGATTGGGGTCCCAAGCACGAGAGTATGTTACTGCTCTTACGAATGTACAGATTCGTGCACTTCATACTCTCCCCCATAGCGACAAGCACACACACAGCTCAACACCACACGAGAGTATGTTACTGCTCTTACGAATGTAAAGATTCGTGCATTCCATACCCCCCCCCCCCCCCCCCCACACACACACACACACAGCAGACACCACAAAGACACGCAACTAAAGAGGTACTACTTTTATCATTACAGTTTACATATTCTAATGAAAACTAATTCTACCTTCTTCTTTTAAGCAGGTACACAGAAGATGTTTTTTTGACCAGCACCCCAATAACCGCTACAGACAGTCTAACCGTTATGGAAACAGTCACCCCCTTGGTTTCTGAACATCCTCCGCTCCATCCCTAAAAGTGGTCAACCACTTTAAGGGAGGCGAGTGTTGGTCCTGCGTCCCACCTCTGCCCCTTTTTGTAAGCGCATTGCGCATCTTTTTGTCCCAACCCACTAGGATTACAATGCAGGCCTGCCCCCGAACCAGGGAAGTTCGGGTCTTCTTCTTGGTGGTCCCCGAAAGGGGTCGTTGTTGTTTTCCTTCAAAGAGTCCAACTACTACAGAGACAGCCTGAGGCAGATTATACTTGCCAGTGATGGCCATCATTCATAATCATCCTCGAAGCGGCAGACTTCCCGACTTGCCCGAAAATCCAGATCGACTGCACCCTCGGGGAGAGGTAGTACCTTTGTGAGAGGACCCAACCTCCCACACTGGTCCTCACCCGAGGGTCCAACCGACATCAGTCAATGAGACCGCCTACCCACAACTGGAAACACCTACCGAGTACCGGATCCTTTTCCTCCTTCAACACGCCTAGACATGTGACAGCCATCATATACAGCTACCGAGGGTCGAAAGGGGCTTGCCCCCCATACCGTCCCTGCGCGCCTTCGGCGCGCGAAATCATTTCTTCTCAGGCTATAACGGTCGAGACACAGATCAATGGAGATTCCACTTGATATCCAAAATACGCGCTAGTCAGATTGAAGGCTACCCTTGCTACCAATTGGAGTATCCAGATACGCAGGATCTACTGGATCAGCTACAGAAGTCACTCAAGGTCATCTCAAAACTGGAGATTACACAAAAGCAAATGAAACGCATGCTAACTATGGAGATCAGACGCTACCACTCCAAAAAAGCGCTGGATAAAAAGAACGGAGAAACGCTCGTAGCAGTAAGAACTGGGCCTTACGAACCCCGCCAGTCCACGGTCTCGCATCAAAGAACACCAACTACACCTACTGATACTACTACTGCTACTATATCAACATCACAACCTCCTCCTCCAAAAAAAAAGGAAAACAGACGACACAAGCGCCGCAAAAGCAGCATCAATTATACAGTAAAAGAGGGTCTAAAGGGGCTTGTCCCACATAGTCCCTGCGCGCCTTCGGTGCTCAAACACCATTAGATACAGGCTATAACAGCTTTGATTTACTTACAGAATTCGACTGGTGACTGAGAGCTTGATGTTGTCCGTGGAACATATTCGTTTGCACTGTTTGATTTTAACATTCCCATCAGATTTTGTCATTTTGCGCGGACTTTAACCCTTTCAAAAATAATTGTTATATATATTTTGTATTCTTTTTCTTCTTCCATTCTGCTCCAATCAACAGATCGATCAGATTTATGTATTTAGTATATCATACTTATTCATAGAAATTATTACCATTATCTGGATGTACAAAATATATATCCGAGTCTCGCTCCGGGTTCTAAGGGCAGATCACGAGGAGTCGAAGACGAGTCGTGATCTACCCTTAGAACCCGGAGCGAGACTCGGACACATAGAGATTATTACCATTATGTGGATGTACAAAACATGTATCCGAGTCGAGCTCCGGGTTCTAAGGACGAAGGTAGGAAAACAAACCCATAGAAAAAAAAACCCAAAAGATAAAACCCTAGGAAAATAGCCCCTGAGAAAACAAACCCACTAGAAAAAAACCCATAGGAAAAAAGCCCCTGAAAAAATCCCTAACCGGTGTTAAAGTCAGCAAAACATTTATGAGTATTAATAAACTAAATTCAAAGAAACATAGAAATTTGCATATCATTGGAACCAGTTTAATGATCTGGTTCCAATGATACCCGTATTTCTATGGTTTTCATGAGAAAGTGCCAAGATATTCGAGATTGTGTAGGCTTTCATAGTGCTAATTTCCTAGTTGGTTTTGGCTGCTAATGTTAAAAAGCCAAGAATAAGAAACAAAATTTGCAGATAATGGTAAGGGGAAAATAAAATAAATTAATGTCAAACCAAAGCATTTTTTATTTTATATTTATATATATTTATACCATGACTACAAATTTTAGCATCATACCATAACTACAGTGAGCGAAGAAGTTTACAGTTTACACTAATATTAATAATAACACTTTGGCCAGCCTCTGATTTGTCGCGGTTTTCGGACGAGAAGGCCATGGTTACCCCTGTTCTCCCAACTGCCTCCCTATTCCCACGCTTCTCCTCTCCTCCCAACACTCGGAGACGAACTGCTTAATGATATCCCTTGTCCCATTCTTCCTAATCTCTCTGATTAGCATATTAACCCTCTTCTTTGAGTCTCCCCCTAACCACATGTCCTTCATTCTCCCATCCCACTTCCCCATTATACTCCCAGTGAATCTCATTCTTTTAGACTGATACTTTGGGCTATCTAGAAGAAAGTGTTCCAGGGTCTCCACCATGTCCAAGTTACACATCTGGCACTCCCTTTCACCGTCTTTCCCAATTTTTCCCCTCAGCTCCAGGGATCGCGACCTCAGCTTGAACAACAGTGACCCCTCAAAGGTGCTATCAAGGTACTCTTCAAAACCTGGCTTCTCTTTATCACGCAGGCCACCCAAAGACCTCTTTGATTTGACCCCCTCTCGCCAATTACGGTTACAATCCTCCATGACCCTTTCTCTCACGATTTTTTTAATCTGGTTTGCCCCAACGTCCAAGTCCGAGATCTCCAATGAGTAGTTCACTAACAGTAGAACTACCAATAACTTGACCTTTTTAAAATATTTTCTAACAAAACTATACAAATGTGGTTGTCATAAGAACCGGCTCAATACGCCGATTCTAATGATATCCACATTTGTATGTTTTAGATAAGACAGTAACCTCCCAGATCTATTTTATTTACCTTATAAATATAGACTTTATTGGATCTGTATCACTTAGTAGAAATTTATAGCTATACTTTGTTTTCGATCACCAAATTTACACCAGTCGTGGGATAAGAGATACACCTCACTAGCAGTAGTAGAGTATACACCCAAACATAACAGTACAAAAAGACTCACTTTTTGATCCATTGTATGAAAGAATAGATATATAGAGAAAAAAACACCAGCTACATTTATGTTTATTTTGCAACAGCACATGAAATAAGCAACATAAGCCACTTATAAGACAATGAAATTGAATGAAAATGCAACTTCAAGAAGATTGTTTTGATTGCAAAACAAATACAAGCTCATCATTAATTGCCCAAACATTTTTATTAATATCTAACAATCAACAAATAAAATATGAAAAATGAATGAATTGGGTTGTGGTTGTTTTGTTTTTTCTCTTGGGTTTTTTTCTCAGACATCATCATTTTTTCAATGGGTTGTTTTTCTATGGGTTTGTTTTTCTCAGGGGCTTTTTTCCTAGGGTTTTTTTATGTTTTTTTTTTTCTCTGGGTTTTTTTCCGTATACGAGTCGAAGACGGAGAACTCGTGGAATTAAGAATGATACCGACTCGCCAGGGGGCTCGTCTGTTTCATTTTTATCCTACTCGTAGAATTTTTTTTTTTACTTGAAAACACTATACATATAATTCTCTATATTTATAAGGGAAGATACTTTCACTCGAGTTGTGGAAAACAGTCAAGATTTACTTTATTTTTGGTCGAAATGTACCATAAGATAAAAACAGGCACATGTTTTGTCATAAGGTGTTCACAGATAGATCATATAACATCAGTAAACAAACCTTATTTACTAAATATCTGTGAACACTGACAACTCTGTTTCCTTTAATCCTTTAGCTAACACAGCTTTTTTAAAAATAAATTAAATTTCACATTTTTCGTAAACAATTCTCACAATGTTTCAATAAAACCAAACAAATATGGATATCATAAGAACCGGCTCGACGAGCCGGTTCTAATGATATCCATATTTGTATGGTGTTATTGAGATATTTGTAAGATATTTTAGGCTGTGGTAGGCTTGTTTTGGTCAATTTCCTGGCCGTCTTTGCGCGCTATGTTAGGTAAAGGGTTAAAAAAGAACTAGAGATGTCTAGCCCAATGGGACAAGTAGTACCCTCTAAATGAACATACAGTAGGTTGCAAAAATGCATTAAATTAAAAAGGGGCAATAAATCTGGCAACAGGAATCTGGTCGATCTCAAAATCGCAAAGGTACATGTTTCCATGCTAGGTAATTTTTGTGCCATGTTTTAAACACATGACTGAACTCGCATAAACAAACTTATGAAGGTTCCCAAAGATATTTTAAGTCCAAAAAGGGCAATATCTCTCTCGGGGCCAAGTTTTCAAACATCCAGTTCCGTCGTTTCTTTTTTATTTTTCGGGGTATAATATGCGACCAGTATGTCTTCCCTGTAAGTAAATATTGACAATAAAGACCATTCTTTTTTTACGGTAGAGATTTTAAGCGTTGGTCCAATATAACATCTCTTACAGATCTATTTTAATTCACATCCCGCATGAGATTTTGCCCTTCTCAAGGAAGTTAATCTGTTTTATTACTTTCCAAAGTGTGATTTACTGGGATTTCCGGGTTTGATTATAAACGATAACTTCAAAAGTGAATTATGCAATCAATAATTGTGTCATGTATCCGTGCGCGCAAACGAAGACGCTTTGCCGTGGGTGTGATGGGGACTTCATTGTTTTTTTTTTTTTTTGCTTTTTTTTAACCCTTTACCTAACATGAAAACCTGACGACACTTGCAAAAAAAAATTCTTGAATAACTATTATTTTCATTTTTTGTCTCAAACACCCAGGTTATGACCCCTCATTGGAACGAGCTCGACGAGCTCGTTCCAATGAGGGGTCATAACCTATGTTTTAGAGACAAAAAATGAAAAAATAATGGACATTAATTGGCGATTTTTGAAAATAGCGCTGACAGTTACCTTAGGTAAAGGGTTAAATAATATAATTATCGTTAATAATGAAAAGTAATAAACAGAGTATTCGCTTGACTGTACTGGTTACGTGAAATAATTCATTCGAGGCGAGGAACTATACTGTAAAACACTCGTGCACACTCGCGCTCTCGTGTTTGCGCAACGTCTCTCATCTCTCATGAATTATTTCACGTAACCAGTCAAGTCAAGAGATTACTCTCTATTTATTTATTTTTAAATCAGATTTCGTTTTAAGACTGAAGTTATCAATAGATGATTTAAATATTATTTAGGGACAACTTCTATGATTGTCCTTTTTTGTTATCATTTTTATCCTTAGGTGTTGATGTTGCGGTGAGCTCCACCAATAAATAAATTAATAGTGTTTTCATGTCTTTTGTACGTAATATCTCATAATATCCCCCCGTTGAAACCCCGGAAAGTGAAGCAGTGAGTGTTTACTATGGTAAGCAAGCTCTGTTTTACTGGTAAAAAGGTCACGATTAGCCATTATATGTTAACTTAAACACAATAAATAAATAAATAAATTTATGCATAACTTTAACTTCCCTAGTGCTAGTGTTTATAGGTCTACACCAAGAACATAGCTGAGTCAATGCCGATTGTTCAGCTGTTCGATTTGTTAACATAACTTACTTTCAGTTTGTGATTGTTTTGCCTGTTAGTAATTACAATGTTATTTCGATTAGGCTAAAAAAAGAAGTGTTTTGATTCTCAGGCAATCCCTCATTGAATTTCAACCACTTCATTGGGCATTTTTATTTCCTTTCAGTGTCTTCCAATATTAGTACAAACTCGGGGAGACCAAAAGTTTACATTTTTGATTGATGCGTATTTATTTAGTTGCGTCTCCAAAATGTTTGCCTTGTTACAGTTTATGGGAGAGTGAAGCTCTCCCATAAATTGTAACGAGGCAAATCCCCGTAGATCAAACACTGTTACATCAAAGGTAATATGAATAGCATCAAAAGAATATGAAAACTTTGAATTGCAGTACCCACAGTTTGTTTTTAGAGGAATGTTTTATTTTTCAATCTGAAAATGAATTTATTTGTATAAATATTAAATATGAACTTTCTATATTTCTGTGTGTAAAAAGACAGCCAAAATCCTCTCCATGTTTGCTCTCTTTCTGCAAAAGAAGAATAAAAATTAAAAATAAAACCCTCCCTCACTGACTTGAAAAAGAAGAATGCATGAGAATCAATTATTTTATTTTTAAGCTGTTAAATTGGTGTTTCAATACGTTTTATAAATTTTATAATCGTAAATGAACATTTTTTTTTTAATAGCCGTGATATTGCCGTTGTATAAAATAAGATAAGATAAGATAAGATAAGATAAGAAAAATAAGATAAGATATATAAGATAAGATAATAAGATAAGATAAGATAAGGTAATTTTTATTCCAATATCACAAAAGGCACATCAAATATACACGTATATACATGAGATAGCACAAGTGCACGAAAATATCAAAACACAGGTAAAGAACGGTGTCAACCTCGAACGTAAAACTTTATCTTAAGTGAACATAAGTATTACAGCATCCACTAACCTATCCACCCTGGTCACCCTCATCCCCCATACCACTTATTTGGCCTAGTAATATCGAAAAATTCAATAAGATCTTAAAATTTCTCCTCGACGAAGGTCACACTACCTAAAAACAATTGAAATATTTAACAGCTAAGCTCAGTGCTCAAACAAGACAATTTTATATCCTACCAAAGATCCACAAGGACCGTTCTTCATGGACGGATGACTTAACTTCACCAATTGTATCAGATTGTAATTCGGAATCTTGTGCGATCTCGGAATTAATTGATTATCATCTGAAACCTATAGCAAATAGACATCCGAGCTATCTAAAAAATACACAGGATTTCCTGTCAAAAAGTTCGAAATTGAAAATATCGAAAAATGCAATTCTGGCTACTTTGGATATCAACAGTATGTATACAAACATTGATAATGATAAAGGTGTTAAATCTGTTAAAAATGCATTTGAAAAATATCCGGATGCAAAACGCCCAGATGAACATATTTTGGATATTTCAGAGCTGAGCTTAAAAGGTAATGACTTTCAATTCAATGGAGAATATTTTCTACAAATAATGGGTTGTCCTATGGGCAAAAGATTCAGTCCAAATTTTGCAAGCATTTATGTAGCGGAATGAGAGGAAAATGCCTTAAGCAAATGTTCAAAGCACCCTCTCGTATATCTCAGGTATTTAGATGACATTTTTATTATTTGGGAACATTCAAAAGAAGATTTTGATGAATTTTTAGAAATTTTGAACAATCATGATCCAAACATTAAATTGAAAGCTACTATCAGTGAAAGTTCTGTTGATTTTCTCGATGTGACCGTGTATAAAGGCAAGCGATTTCTGGCATCCGGTCATTTAGATTATAAAGTATATTTTAAACCAACTGATCAATTGTTGCACACAAAATCATTTCATCCCCAACATACATTTAAAGGTATCATCAAATCACAGCTCATTCGTTTCCACCTCAATTCAAGTGATAAGGTAAATTTCAACGAGGCTTGTTCTACTCTATTTGGTGCTCTCAGATCGAGAGGATACTCACTGCGATTTTTGCGTACCTTGAAATCTCAAACTCTGAAAAAGCTCGAAAGTCCAGCTGAAACTACTGATATCGAACCACTGAAGATTGAACACAACAGACCGTTGCAGAATGGTGTGTGGCGCGGTATTTAATTGCAACGAGTCTCGTTGTAGACTGCAAACTTTTATACCTGATCAGAAAGAGGAATTTTGCTCGGAATAAACGAAAAATCATTATCAGATCCGTAACCCCCTCCATTGTGATTCACAAAACATTATTTACCTTATCACATGTAAGCGCTGTCGGACACAGTATGTTGGTCAAAGTCAAAATCCCTTCCGAGAACGTGCAACTAGACACAAACAGGATATAAAACATAATGCTGATGCCTCAGTAGCACAGCATTTTAACCTTCCTGGCCATTCTTTGGACGATTTCGAAATTCATCATATTGAACAACCACCACTTAAAGATACATTAGAAGAAACGGATGAATTTAGAAAAAAAACGTGAAGCTTTTTGGATCAATACGCTTCAAACCCTCTGGCCATTTCGTATGAACATATAATAATAATAATAATAATAACTCTTTGGCCAGCCGCTGATTTGTCGCGGTCCTCATAAGAGAAGGCCATCATTCCCCCTGCACCCCACCCCCTCTTCCCCTCCTCTCCTCCCAGCATTCAGATATAAACTGCTTAATAGTGTCCCTCACTTCCTCTTTTTCAATTTCTTCAATAAGCATTTCTACCCTCTCCCTCGTGTCCCCCTTCAGCCATCTATCCTTTGTTTCTTCACCCCACTTCTGCATTATTCTTCCAGTAAATTTTATTCTATGAGGTATATACTGTGGGCATTCCAAGAGAAAATGTTCCAGGGTCTCCACTACTCCAGAGTGGCACATTTGGCATCCCTTTTCCCCATCTCTCCCAATTTTTCCCCGAAGCTCCAGTGATCTTGATCTCAGTTTGAACAGCAGTGACCCTCCAAAGGTGCCATCTAGGTACTTCTCAAAAGCTGGCTTTTCTTTATATTGTAACCCATGCAGTGATCTTTTCACGCTAACCCCTGCTCGCCAGTTTCGATTGCAATCTTCCATGACTCTCTCTTTGACAAACCTTTTGCCTTCTTTCATTCCTACTTCTATGTTTGTGACCTCTATAGAGTAATTGTCCATTAGTTCCCCCACATGTTTTGACCATCCCGTTTCTATATTAGAATTCCAAATGGTATCGAGATTCAATTTGCACCATCGGTTGTCAGGCAGGTTTCTCAAGTAGTTGAAGTAACACAATTTTCCCAAATCTACCCTGTCCTTGATTTTCATCCACCCAAGCTCCCCCCTTACTGCTTCCAAAGCTGCAGCATTACTCGACCCTGTTATCCATCTGCCGGCATCATTCTGAGTACTTTCCAACTTCTTAATAACGGTTTGGTTTAATGGAATCACGTCCGTGCCATACGTTATACTTGGTAAACCCACCCTCTCCCACAGTGTTTTCCCCACAAAGACCTTATTGAAACTATTTTTCCCTAAAAGTTTTAGTTGGTTCAGAATTCTTTTCCTCTTCAGAATCAGTTTGGCTGAGTAATTTCTGTACACCCCTCTTCCCGTTATATTTATGCTTACCCCTAGATACTCATACTCTCCCGTTTCTCCTACAGTGATTTGTTTGCTTTCCCCTTCGGGGATTGAGAACTCCCACACTCTCCATCTCTTCGTCATATCTACCTTGCGTCCAACGGGTATTACCTTGCTTTTATTTTCATTTAGTTCGAGCCGCCAAGTGTTCCCATATCTACCAATAATTTCCAGCAGTTTCTCTAGCCCCTGTTCAGTTCTAGACATTAACACCATGTCGTCCGCAAAGAATAAGCCTGGTATCTTTATGTCTCCAACATTTACCCCCTCCGCACTCTGAATTAGTTCGTCCCCTAAATCTTTAACATACAATGCAAACAAAATCGGTGAAAAGATACACCCCTGCTTGAGGCCTATATCCATAGGGACTCGTTTTGTAGTGATACTCCCTAGACTGAGTTGGCTTTGCATATCTGTATACAGTGCTTTCATGATTCCCACAAAGTCACCCCCCAGTCCGATGCCCTCGAGCTTTCGCCACATACCTTCCCTCCACACTCGGTCGTACGCTTTTTTCACATCTAGAAATGCCAGAAACACCTTTTTCTTTTCAGTCTTTGTTGATTCTATCAGTTGGGTGAGTGTAAATAGGTGATCAGTGACTCTTCGTCCTTTCCTGAAACCATTTTGAATTTCTCCTAAAAAACCTTTCTCTTCAATAACTTCCTCTAGTCTACCGTATATGACCTTACAGAATACTTTTCCGATGTTACTACTAACTGATATCCCCCTATAGTTATCTAGAACTTCCTTATCCCCCTTTTTGTGTATGAACGACACCTTACTTTCCCTCCACTCTCTGGGGACCTCTTGCTTTCGCAGAGCCAGGTTGAAAAGGTTTGTCAGGACTTCAATAAGTGCCTCCCCTCCATTTTTGAGGAATTCGCATAAATAATGCTACAGATAAAAACTGAGTATCATTTCCTTTATATTGGCATAAATAGCATTTGTACATATGCTACCACTCTTGCTAATTCTAGTCGCAGGCTTCGGGTCCACTGTTTCCAGAAACTTTCAAGACGAATTCATGCCTTGATGATGTAGTTGGAGTATTTAGTCAGGTTTGTAGCACCTCCCCATCAATCGGTCATCTCCGAGACGCACCTGATTCAATTCGACGTTCGATTTTATTTGCTTAATAAAACCGATTTGATTCGAGATTCGATTCCTGTCGAAAACGTGGATTCGTACAGTTAAAACTAGAAGTCCTGTCATGAAATGCGCACAAATAGTACGTCGATTTGCGCGTTAATCTACGAATTATGGCCATAGTATAGCTATCAAATTCTGTACATATGGCATGTGCACACATAATGTTTCAGCCAATGGACCTCTGGGTAACCCGGAGGTCCATTGGCAGAAATATTTCCTGTGTTTGCTATGAGTAACCAGGAGAACCTGCCGTGTTTTGGATGCCATTCGATATGGCAATTGCGCGCAATCCCTACGCGTAATTAAGCCTAGATAAGCGCACAGTTCGTGACATGACTTCTAGTTTTAGCTGAAGGGCCCTAATAAACTTATTCGCCAATATTATTATTTCGGGTGAGATCTTGTGATAATCCAGGTACATCTGGTGTAAGTGTATTTGTGGTTTGAAACGTGAACGGCAGCATCGTGCCAGGGACGTGGCTGGAGGCTTCTGATTGGGGCGGTGTAGGATGGTGAATTTCTAACTGGGGGGGGGGGGGGGGGCGGGAATGGAAATGCTGGAAATTGTTGGTAGTTATGGGAACACTTGGCGGCTCGAACTAAATGAAAATAAAAGCAAGGTAATACCCGTTGGACGCAAGGTAAATATGACGAAGAGATGGAGAGTGGGGGAGTTCTCAATCCCCGAAGGGGAAAGCAAACAAATCACTGTAGGAGAAAAGGGAGAGTATGAGTATCTAGGGGTAAGTATAAATATAACGGGAAGAGGGGTGTACATAAATTACTCAGCCAAACTGATTCTGAAAGGGAAAAGAATTCTGAACCAACTAAAACTTTTAGGGAAAAATAGTTTCAACAAGGTCTTTGTGGGGAAAACACTGTGGGAGAGGGTGGGTTTACCAAGTATAACGTATGGCACGGACGTGATTCCATTAAACCAAACCGTTATTAAGAAGTTGGAAAGTACTCAGAATGATGCCGGCAGATGGATAACAGGGTCGAGTAATGCTGCAGCTTTGGAAGCAGTAAGGGGGGAGCTTGGGTGGATGAAAATCAAGGACAGGGTAGATTTGGGAAAACTGTGTTACTTTAACTACTTGAGAAACCTGCCTGACAACCGGTGGTGCAAATTGATGCTCGATACCATTTGGAATTCTAATATAGAAACGGGGTGGTCAAAATATGTGAGGGAACTAATGGACAATTACTCTATAGAGGTCACAAACATAGAAGTAGGAATGAAAGAAGGCAAAAGGTTTGTCAAAGAGAGAGTCATGGAAGATTGCAATCGAAACTGGCGAGCAGAGGTTAGCGTGAAAAGATCACTGCAGGGGTTACAATATAAAGAAAAGCCAGCTTTTGAGAAGTACCTAGATGGCACCTTTGGAGGGTCACTGCTGTTCAAACTGAGATCAAGATCACTGGAGCTTCGGGGAAAAATTGGGAGAGATGGGGAAAAGGGATGCCAAATGTGCCACTCTGGAGTAGTGGAGACCCTGGAACATTTTCTCTTGGAATGCCCACAGTATATACCTCATAGAATAAAATTTACTGGAAGAATAATGCAGAAGTGGGGTGAAGAAACAAAGGATAGATGGCTGAAGGGGGACACGAGGGAGAGGGTAGAAATGCTTATTGAAGAAATTGAAAAAGAGGAAGTGAGGGACACTATTAAGCAGTTTATATATGAATGCTGGGAGGAGAGGAGGGGAAGAGGGGGTGGGGTGCAGGGGGAATGATGGCCTTCTCTTATGAGGACCGCGACAAATCAGCGGCTGGCCAAAGAGTTATTATTATTATTATGCACAATCTCAATATGAACTATACGTTTAGTGAGACGACGTACACTGCAAAAAAAATATAGGTTCTCTTTAGAACCAAAACTGGTCCTAATCTTGTCCCTGAGATGGAACCAGTTCTGTTTAAACAGTATTTATTTCAAATCAAATAAATTTATAAAGATTAACATCAAATATTAAAAGAATTAAACATAAATTGAGGGGGGTTTCAGCCGTAAGTTTAGAGCTTATACGAGGTTGTCTCAAATCATTATTTAGCAAAGGAGATATGAACAGTTGGCATATCGAACCAGTTTTGGTTCTATACAGAACCAAAACTGGTTCGATATGCCAACTGTTCATATCTCCTTTGTTTCAAAATGTTTGGCGACTGCGTTGAATAAGCTCCACATTTACTGCTGAATCTACTTCAGTTCATGTAATATTCTGTTAAAATTGAATGCTAATCTTGGTAAATTTATTTGATTTGAAATAAATACTGTTTAAGCAGAACTGGTTCCATCTCAGGGACAAGATTAAAACCAGATTTGGTTCTAAAGATAACCTATATTTTTTGCAGTGTAGATGACTAGTACGAAGCTATATTTTTGTGATTTTGTGATAAGATTCGACAGGAAACGAATCGGACAGCCGATTTCGGATCGAACCGAATAGCCATTTAAGAATCGAAATCGAATCAAATCTCAAAGCTTCGTAGCAGAGCCCTAAGTTTTATAAACATTTCCCGACTGAACTGCTAAATGTTAAAAAAATTGTTAATTTTCTCCTTATACAACCGGACAACCCTCTTACTAAGTAGAACATGTGTTATAAATATAAACACCCCACATGAGCCATTACAAATTATGTGGGCATACCACAGAAAGTCTAAGTCAGTGACTGCTCCCAATATACCAAATATCCACGCAAAACCTAGAAAGGATGTCATTTTTACACAAGCCAAAAGGAGATTTGTTTGTGGTTTGAATGACGCCGATTTGGTCGTAGGCAATCGACAAAGCTTCCATGTTGTTAAGGCGAACAATATTACATTTATTAATATGACAAAACCTATGGGACCGCCAAACGATATCAACAAAGCTATTGGATTGTTGATGAAACACGTAGGTTGGCCGTAATTTGCATCGATTATTTCCAAGTGCATGAAAACAAAGTTTAATGAAACTACAGCCATTGGGACAATATGAGAGATGGCGACATAAAGAAGTAGCTTTCGTGACACACATCGGTTTCGATGATCTAAAACATTATTCACCCCCATTCCGGACGAGAACGTATACAGCAAGTTGCAAGCATAAATTAACATTAACACAAAAGCAGACAACCATACATAATGTGACATTACAGCCGTCACATAACACAATAATGGGTATTCATTAAAAACAGAAGATAGTATGAAAAGAGAATAAGCAATGCATAATGCCAACATTATATTGAGACAGATACGACATGGTAAAGCATTCAACTCACTGTGTACGATGTACGTATATACTGATAACAAAAGAGCAAACAGAGAAAGTGAAGCCAATATAATTGAAAGTAGTCCTTCCGTTGACGTGTCTGTATTTGCTTGGTCACAGCTCAGGGATGAAATACGTTTGTAATCATCCAAACAGATACTGTATCTGTCACTCTCGGAATATATCAAAGGGAAATCTTTCAAAACTGACGACAGGCAACTTGTATTCTTTCCTATTCGTGAAAATTCATCCTCACTTAATGTAAAGTGGGGACACTGGATTGACGCACTGTCATTGAAACAAGTAGATGCAAGGGCCTTGTCTTCTATTTGGATAAACTGAGCTGGCAATGTAGGATTTTCGATTAATGGAAATTTGAATATTTTCTCTATCGTCGTGACTTCATCATAATTTAACACACGTCCTATTCTGAATTCGTGGCATCTGATGCTGCAGACATCTACACTGATGTTCGATATTGTGAGGTTTTGACTGATGGGAACGTCAGTATGACCACCAGCCAACTGAGCCTTTATTGTCATCAGAAACTTGTTTTTAAGAATTCGTTGCACTTCAAGCTCCAGAGCCCATTTAAGAGAATTCCCAATTGTCACCGAACATGGTACAAACAATGATATTGTAAAGTAAACTTCTCCTGCTCTGATGAATGGGGAGATACAAGAGCCATAGTGTGCAATTAATCTTCTCGGACAGAACAGAGGCCGGCATTGCATCTGAAAACAGACAAAATGATCAGCTATTATCAGGACATTGCTTAAACAATAGATAATCAAATTGTTATCCAAGTTGAAACTTGAATTTATTCGTTCTGTGAAATCACCATCTACAGCAATACTAAACCATGCGGATAATGGAAATCGTTGACGAACTATTTTTATAAAGAAGCGAAATTTCACTGAAATTATCTACAAATCGTGCACCGCAGTTACAATTTTAATCTCTACTGATAGCTAAAAATCGTCCGCTGAGTTCCAATGGTTTTTTTTTTTGTGCCGGTAGGCACATAGAACACATTAAAAACAGGGGTCGAAATAGTAACACGGGTTCCCCTCGCAGATATGGTTGGCGATAAAATGAGTTCTTTTTGTTGAAAGTTTTCAACAATAAATAATCTAATAGTTTTCCGACTTGAAAAGTGAATTTACGTTATTACAAAACATGGTAATTATGTTTTATGGACCAAATAAATTACAGGTACGTTGTTTATTTGACCTATCAAGAAACGTGCCAAATTGTGATAACTGGATAAAAACCCAGGAAGTACGATGTAAATTTAGGTGTTTGTGTATAGATAGACATTTCTCTTCCATTTAGAATGTCTCGGTATAAAGAAGCATGGAATATAATTTTTAGATACAAACAGTTAGGTTTGACGATGTACTCAATATAAATTTCGATGCTCGATAGTGATGGGGGGGGGGGGGGGGGGGGGGGGTGCGGTATTGAAACTTTAAGTTCGCTATCGCTATCGATATCTTGATAATGATTAACCTCGGTACGGTATTCGGTGTTGACAACCTACCAACGTCTATGCTAGTATCGATTGGTATTTCCGATATGCTGCCTGTCTACAGTAGTCCGAGACTCAGAATGCTCATATTCAGCTAACAGACTCGTGATGACTGGGCATTTTGGCGTACGAAATAAGTAGTGCATTATTTGTCAAAATTGTAGAAATGACACAGGCACTCGCTATCGGTCGTTTGATGTAACAGTAAAGCTGAGAGAAGATACCCCCTGGGTATCTTCTCTCAGCTTTACAGTTACATCAAATGATCGGCGACGAACGCCTATGAATGACATGGGCCATGCGCCCTTCCTATCAGCCATTTTGTCACATGTTCTGCTGTCTGATCTTAATTTTTTAGCTAATGTCGGGAATATTTTTCAATACCGATGCCTCGGTATGGTTAATCGCTATTGGCGCGATATAGATACCGAACGACATTTACAGTGTACCATCCATCTCTGATGTTTGATTTCATTTCCTCGGATTCAGTTTTCATACCAAAACATATTCTGATAGCAAGTGTTGCTGTTTTTAACGTATAATGATAATATGTTTCTGTTTAAGATCTTAAATTCCCGTCCCTCTTCATTCCAACCAAATGGATATAGCGGTGTTACTAGGAAAAGTTCCTAGATCATCTTCAGAGAGTCCCACAAACACGCTAGAAATACGGCGTTTGGGGCGCGACATAAAGTAGCACATGGGTGTATAAGATATTTCTAAAGTCACTACCAAAAGCAGTGTCGTGTTAGTACTTTACTTCATAATTGTATATATAATTTACCCGGCGTTGCACGGGAGATGGTTATATCAGCCGTTTTCGAAATAAAAGGTCAAGGTCACCAATTTGAAGGTCAAGGTCACCCCACGCGGGCACCCCGATAAAGTCAAAATGATCGATGGGTCAATATACCCGCACATATGAAATTTTAGACCGATCGGCCAAGCCGTTTTTGAAATAAAAGGTCAAGGTCACCAATTTCAAGGTCACGGTCACGCCACACGGGCACCCCGATGAAGTCAAAATGATCGATGGGTCATTATACCCACACATGAAATTTTAGCCCGATCGGCCCAGCCGGTTTCGAAATAAAAGGTCAAGGTCATCAATTTCAAGGTAAAAATCACCCCACAGGGGCGCGGCACCCATCCCATGTTACTCGCAGGGACGAATTACCCCCGTGTAGAAAATCTGAGATCGATCGGTCGAGAAACGGAGGAGTTCACCCGGAACAAACATAAAGAGAGAGAGAGACAGAGAGACAGAGACAGATATTCGCATTTATATATTAGATTATTCCCTAGGCTTTCACTTTATTGATGCATATTTTCGAAAGCACTTTAGAGATGGGCAATATAATAAAAAAAATTACAGAACCGATACCAATATCACTGAATAACGAAACCATCTGTATTTTCAAATTTTCTCTCAGTTGCTATTTGTAAGGCCTTGTTGATGTTTGATGGCAGTTGAGCTGTTCATATTCACGAAAGAAGTGACTGATTTTCATATAAGTTTTTAACCGTTAAGGGCCTGGATAATTGTCCCGAAGACACACTAAACGACAGCCCATACATGTCCAGTTACTTAACCATGATTTCTTGTCAGGTCTTGCCAGCCAAAACCTGGATACAAAAATACTGCCCGATTGATTTGTTTATTGTCCATAGGAGCACCTAATGATGGCATGTTATGGACCCGTGCTCTGAGGTTGCAAAAGTCTGAAATAGGCTATTGAATGCTATGCTGTAATTGGAACGAGTCATCAAATTACAATTTGTGTCAGCAAAAGGTTGAACAGAATGCCAATGTTGAGCTCATTTTGTTTATTTACAATTGTGCAGACGATGATGAAATAGTTCCGGCGACGTAATAAAATATGAAAATGGGTATGTCACGTGGGGTGGATGGCATAGAAATATCCCATCCTGCTGTCTCACCCGGGACACGCGTATGTTTCACGTATAGTGTGTGGGGGAGGGGGGGGGGGGGAGAAAATCGTCTTTTGTTGAGTTAGACATTCGGGAATTTGACTCTGGAAAACCATTTGTTAACTCTGCCCTTCGGCGAATTCGCGAATGTCCAAAAAGACGTTTATATCCATTGTAATTTCTGTCATTGTTCCTAGTGAAACAATTCTCCAAACACGTTTTATTTGAAGAAACACAATACAAACCTGTCATTTTCGATCTCGATCTATTTGCCATGATCGAATTTACACGGTGTATTCGATTCCTGATTCGGATGGCGTTAGAGTTCGCAAGAGAGAAGGGGGATCATTCAGTTTTATTATGAGATAAGACCAAATTAAGTGAAAGAAGAAAAAAGAAGTAACTTTCAAATTAAAAATCTGTTTCATTTGTCGATCAGAAAACCGCAGCTTTTGCTGTGAAATTGAATGAATTTTTCAGCGATTTACACGTGATATACATCATAGACGAGGCTTGTACCGCAGTCAAAAACCCGGGTCAAAGTATTTACTCTTGAATGTGTTTGTGACATATTACAATCATGAGACAAAATATCACTCTGGAAAGTAACAAATATTTAGATGGAACATTCAGAATACGTGAAACAGAATCAAGAAGGTAGGTGATAAATATTTATCTCTTGAATCTTTCCAAAGCTAACACCTCGTCACCTGAGTTGCAATGTGTTCCATGAGTAGGCACATAGAACACATTGGAACCCAAGAGACGATTACCGTTGCTAGAGAAAACAAATTCGGGGTGTGTTCGATCTCTGATAGGATCGTCTTAGCGCCGTTGCTCCGAGCAGTGTAGATGCAGACATGTTGTAATTGACCCACATCCGGCAATTAATTAAGAGTGAATTTAAATGCGATTAGAACACGGAGCCAATCAAATTAGGGGTTCAGAAAGAACAACGAGGTCATACTTTACTGATGTATTACAATGTAAAACAATTAGGCTAGGAATTCTCCTTCCTTAACAACCTTTGAAGTTGAGCAGAATGCCAATGTTGAGCTCATTGGCAATGGCATTTGATTCAAGAACAACTTATTCTGTATCTTACTCGTGTGAATTCCCCTTTGGTTCTATCAGCAAATCTCAGTCAAGTCAGATACTGTACACCTAACCGATACCGCGTTATATCCTCCTAAAACACCGAAACCGAGCTCAATATTCCAATACTGTCCACCTGTAATGCACTTTCTCTTGGCACATTTACCATGAACTGCAATGATCTTTCTCTCAGTTTTTTCAAGAAGAAAGATTTAACCCTTTACCTAACACGAAAAGCAGACGACACTTGCAAAAGAAATTCTTGATTTTTTTTTCATTTTTTGTCTCACAAACATAAGTTATGATCTCTCATTGGAACGAGCTCGACGAGCTCGTTCCAAAGAGTGGTCATAACCTATGTTTTTGAGACAAAAAATGAAAAAATAATGAAAATTAACTGGCGATGTTCAACGAGTTGTATAACACAGATATAAAAACACACTATATGTTTATTGTTTTTATCTGATAACAAACAGACACCCGTCTCGTGCGTCTACCCGACTTATATATGCTTCCCACGGGCCTCCAAAGAAAACCAGTCTACGAGACAAAAGAAATAGGGCAAGACGCATAGAGTTGTGTCCCTTACATTACAAAATCGATGACGGCGATTGTAAAGTGCGATTGCACTTCTTGTATCATGTAACTGCGCTGGAACAAAATAAATTTCAACTATTTTATTAACAGTAACAAAACGGTTATTCTTTTTTTGACATAGTTCCAGTTTTCTTCCGTGTTTTGTGCTGTAGTCCCAATATAACAAATAATTTTGCGTTTGTTTACAATTTTTACGAAGTGTTTTTTTTTTCAGGTAGAGCAGACGAACTTTTAATTAGCGCAGTTCCGCGAGTACTTTTGATCGAGGCCGTAACTATAAATAGTTCGCAGTCGCCGCATACTAATTACTATTAACATTCAAGTAATTTCTACAATGTTTTGAAGCAAAATTTTAGGTTGCCTTTATTGAAGCAAAATAAATAAGAAATGACACCATCAGAGGATTTTGACAAAGTGCAATAAGCGTACAATTAAAACCTGCCCTGTGATATAACGATGTTTCATGAATGAATGAATGAATGAAAATGGAATTGAAAGAGGTCAGAGGTCGTTCGCATAAATTATAATTATATACAACACCCGTTGTATATACTTCAAGTATATACAACGGTTGTTATACTCTATGGTTATCAGATAAAGGCATTTATTGTATTATATCTTGTTTGAGCTCTATGAGCTCTGTCAAACAAGATATAATAGAATAAATGCTCAATGTATTTCTAAAATACAGGAAACTGACCATATCCCTGTTAATTGAATACTCCTGTTAACTGAATAATTCTCACTGTCAAAATGGCTATTCAATTAACATGGTTCCACTGTATTGAAAACATATCTATCACGATATGATTAAATATCGCATACTGCAGGAAAGTGTTATATGAAAAAGGAATTAGATCATTAATTAGCGGATTACCGGCAACACGAATTAATGACATAATTGCCTTTACAGATTAGTTATTTATTACACACTACACCTCTTTATTCAAATAAGCAGTTGATTTCCTATACACCGCATACGAATACAAAATATGAAAAACAAAATTTAATCGCGACATACAGCCCCGTGTCCCATTGGCAAATCCACTAGCACATTGTTTTTTATACAAAATTAATGACACAATTTATCTGGATAAAAAATGAAAAACAAAGGTCTTCAATTTGTGAATTACAGTTAAAACTATAAGTCCCGTCACAATTAGCGCAAAATATGCTCGTTAGTTAATGCGCTCTTTACTGCAGAAGAATGAAATAGTCTGCAATACACAGGAATGTTTGCACTGTGCAATGCAAAATATACACCCGGAACTTATTTATGCACCCCTGAAATGTTTCATGGCAGTGAAGCTGGTGTTACTGATTATTATGTTTTAATGACTGCTATGTCTTGCAGTACATTTCACCTATTGAACCATGATGCTTCTGGTTGATAGCTTACCCTAAACACATCCCCTCTACCACGTGAAGCATACGTCCCACGACTGTCACAAAAACACTATCCTCCACATGTAATATCTGGGTATAAAACCAAAACAATTGTCACTTTTTTATCAATAAATGTTGACATGGCAAGGTGGAGACTGTCAGAGGCACTAAGATACTAAGATGGCAAATCGTTGGCATGCATGCACCAGGCATGTCATTCAAAGCTATTGGAAGGCAATTTGGATATAGTCATTCTGTCATCAGCAGACTTGTCCAAAAACATCAACAAACCAACGATGTTAAGGACCAACCAAGGCCTGGACAACCCCAAAAAACCTATCCTCGGGAAGATCGGAGTCTGTCACACCTCATTTGGCCTTAAACCTTTGCTTCAAGTGGGATTCTGAAACGCCTTTGGCTCCCCAATAGACGCTTGTGCAACAGATCTGTCCGAAGCCGTCTCAAAGCACTGGGATTGAAGTCCAGAAGGGTCATCAGGCGTCCAGCTCTGTGCGATCAGCATCAAAGACGACGGTTGGAGTGGTGTATGCCACGACAACATTGGAATCTCAGGACGTGAAGGAGAGTCCATTGGTCAGACGAGATTAGGTTCCTGATTCACGTCACAGATGGTTGCATGAGAGTGTGGAGGCATAGAAATACTGCTTACGTGCGCGGGAACATCAGGCCTACTGTGTCTTATGGTGGAGGATCAGTATCAGTAAGTAATTATCTGGGGATGCCTCTCTAATGATTGTAACCTTGATGTGGTGACTGTACGTGGGAATTTCAATGGTCCTCAGTACATCCGAGACATTCTCAATCCGGATGTCGCGCCTTATTTTGTCAAACACCCGTTGGCTACTCGCCCTATATTCATGGACGACATTGCAAGTCCACATCGCTCCCATGCTGTGAGAGCATTTCTTCAGAACAACGCTATTAAAACACTACCTTGGCTTGCAATGAGCCCCGATTTGAATCCCTTAGAACACATCTGGGACTTGCTTGGACGTCGTGTGCAAGCAAGGGATCCGCCTGTATAGAATATGGCCGATTTGGAAGCTGCATTGCATGATAAGTGGCAGCAGTATCCTATGGGCCGTATCAGAAGGCCCATTGGTAGCATTAGGAGGAGGGTTCAGGCTGTCATTCGGGTACGTAGTGGATTAACTCGTAACTGACGTCAGACACTGCTATTTTGTTCAGGAGATCACAAGTTACATTTTTTGTCGGTAATTATCTGCACTGTTTCATCATGGACCGTTCCAGCACCATACTTGTCAAGAGAACATTTTTCCATCAAAAAACATTAGTGACAGATATGCGTAATTAGCGCCATTAAAATACTGCATATTTTCATCATTGTGCTGCCTTTCGTTTGTCACTAGACCATTCTTTCCGCAAACAATCAATTTTGGCCATTTTAAAGATACATGTAGCGTGAAACTAATGACAGTCTCTATTAACACCACTGTAAAAACAACAGGGATGCTTATTTAAGTTCCGGGTGTATATAATGAACTATTAGCGAGGTCGGTAGGGAAATCACGAACTGAATCGATCAAATAGAAAGAAAATATTGCGACTACAGTAGGTGGAAGGTATATTACTATTAATTCGCTGTGGGATAGATGTTTCACTCAGTAATTATTTCCAGTTCAAGAACGAGTCACTACACGCACTAGCAATCTTTCATTCCGGTGGTCCATGTGATGAACGTTTGCAAGTGTTTCTCGTACTGTTACGAACAATTATAAATACTTTTCTAGTGGAGAATATGTGGCGCTGCGATTAAGTAGTAAACCACTCTCTTTATTCTGTACGTGTATATGCTGTCGAATTTAAATGTATATATCCCACTAGAGAGAAGGAATACATTTTATTTCTACAGGAAATGAGTTACGCTATTGGGACAGTTTGTGCTTGATAGGGTCAAAAGGTGCACTTATTCAGCGCGCTATTACTTCAAAACAATGCACAATACTGTGACAGGTCTCCTAGTGTCTCAGCCGTATGCTGGCGGATGAGAACGAATCGTTAGGTAAAGGGATAACTACACTTTACTTATAATCCTGAGCTGTTCTATATGAGAAGTTAAACTGTGTTTAGGAGATTATTATGATCCCCGATGAGCATGGAGGTGGGATGGGGAAATCTCACCCGAGGTGCAAGATATTTGAACCAGACCCGAGGCTTGCCGAGGGTCTGGTTCAAATATCTTGCCCCGAGGGTGAGATTTTCCCATTCCCACCTTCAGACTCATCGAGGATGATTTTTCTCCCCCACACAAGGATTACGTCATTATAGATAATTGGCGGCCACGTGGTGACATACCCAAATTATCAAGTCGTAGTCCTTTCGAAAAACGAACAATTTCATCTGGAAGATCGTACAAAAGTTAGGTATATACCATAGGTATGTACTAAAAAAATGATCTGTAACACTGTCCGTTAAGGGGTTAATGAATTTGCGCGTGTCAAACTCTAATGTAAAGGGCATTGTGAGATTACTGATCGATCGATAAATTCGCGCAGTGATATTATTAAATCTGCAGTGAAACATGGGGTTGAAACAAATCAACATTGTTTGATTTTGAATGGCACGCGGATTACATGCGGGAAAGCGTGAAGCCATTTTGTTTATTTACAATTGTGCAGACGATGATGAAATAGTTACGGCGACCTAAGAAAATATGAAAATGGGTATGTCACGTGGGGTGGGTGGGATAGAAATATCCCACCCTGCTGTCTCACCCGGGACACGCGTATCTTTCACGTATAGTGGGGGGAGAAAAACGTCTTTTGTTGAGTTAGACTTTCGGGAATTTGATTCTGGAAAACCATTTGTTAACTCTGCCCTTCAGCGAATTCGCGAATGTCTAAAGAGACGTTTATCTCCATTGTAATTCCTGTCATCGTTCCTAGTGAAACAATTCTCCAAACACGTTTTATTTGAAGAAACACAATACAAACCTGTCATTTTCGATCTCGATCTATTTGCCATGATCGAATTTACATGGTGTATTCGATTCCTGATTCGGGTGACGTTAGAGTTCGCAAGAGAGAAGGGAGATCATTCAATTTTATTCAGAGATGTGATGAAATTAAGTGAAAGAAGAAACAAGAAGTAACTTTCAAATTAAAAATCTGTTTCATTTGTCGATCAGAAAACCGCAGTTTTTGCTGTCAAATTGAATGAATCATTCAGCGATTTACACGTGATATACATCATAGACGAGGCTTGTACCGCAGTCAAAAACACTGGATTTTTATGTTATGGTAATCGACCTACAGTGCGAAGTTTTACTTCAAAAGCCGGGTCAAAGTATTTACTCTTGAATGTGTTTGTGACATTACAATCATGAGACAAAATATCACTCTGGAAAGTAACAAATATTTAGAAGGAACGTTCAGAATACGTGAAACAGAATCAAGAAGGTATGTGATGAATATTTATCTCTTGAATCTTTCCGAAGCGAACAACCCGTCCCCTGAGTTCCAATGTGTTATATGTGCCAGTAGGCTGCCAGTAGGCACATAGAACACATTGGAACTCAAGAGACGATTACCGTTGCTTGAGAAAACAACTCCGGGTCTGTTCGATCTGTGATAGGAGAGGTTTAGCGTCGTTGCTCCGAGCAGCGTAGATGCAGACATGTTGTAAATGACTCACATCCGGCAATTTGAGCACGGTAAGAGTGAATTCAAATGCGATTAGAACACGGAGCCGACATACTCTCCGCCAATCAAATTACGGGTTCAGAAAGAACAACGAGGTCATACTTTACTGATGTATTACAATGTTAAACAATTAGTCTAGGAATTCCACTTCCTTAACAACCTTTATGGCACTCCGTTCTAAATTCAACTTCAGATCAAGGTGGTGTTCTCGGAGCTTACAGAAATGAACAAAATTTAGTTTGTTCTTGGGGAACTCAAAATCATTTTCTGTGACTCATTTCTAAAATCTATTCAAAGAAATCTGATTGTTTGTGTTCTTGGCATTCGCGTCGTTGATGCTATTGCGGAACAACATCGGCATACAATGAAGAATCTATCATGGCATCTGTAACAGGAGGAGATATAAGTGCGGGAGCCGGGGTTCGTATAACGTATGGCAAGTCACGTGACGCTTCGGGCCGCGGTCGAATAACGAAAATCAATTACATTTTCCGCCTGCGGCCCGGTACATCACGTGATCTCGCATCGATTTATTTTTAATCGAAGTATCGTCTCCCTTGTTTTCATCCGAGGAGAAACGAGTGCACCCTCACAACGGGAAGTGCGCGATTTTACTTTATATGGTTAGAAGAGATATGTATCATTCTGTTTTTGAAACTGCCAAACTCCGATGCTGGATTTATTGCTTCTGTTATTTCGTACTTGTTTTTTTTAAAAACTTAAAAGTAAATGCCGACATCTCATGAATATTCAAAGTTCAAACTCTTAAATTAATGGTTCCTTCCCTATTGACATTACAATGTCAGTATATTTCTTGATTAAACAGAACAAGTGTGTTGAATAATTCTCGGATTTGCTTAAACCATTGACTAGCAGTTATTTTGAGGCTACTTGAAAGTCCTTCCCTATTAGTAGTCACAATAGTAATAATACGACTTTCGCGGGCACTCCGTTCTTTTAGCCGCCCACCAGAAATGATAAATAACCATCTGTCTTACAAGCGGCCCTAGAC
Source organism: Pictodentalium vernedei (assembly GCA_031216915.1). Lineage (NCBI taxonomy): Eukaryota > Metazoa > Mollusca > Scaphopoda > Dentaliida > Dentaliidae > Pictodentalium > Pictodentalium vernedei. Next base: position 104,895,811 of record CM062297.1, on the reverse strand, counting down.
TTAGTAACAGACTTCTAAATTATACTACCCCGGGTAATCCCCAATTCTTGCTATTGTGGATCAGATATTTATTTATTTATTTATTTATTGTTGGTTAAGGTCACATACTTTTGCACAATGGCTAATCATGACCACATTGTGGATCAGATAAAGTAGAGCCAACACGCACGTGAAACTGACGGTCCTTAAAACATCTCCTTTAACCCTTTTACCAACGTAACTGCCAAACCCGGCCAGCGCTATTCCCAAAATTCACGATTCAATTTTCATTACTTTTTCATTTTTACATGTATGTCACAAAAACAGAGATTATGACCCTCAGTGGCACAAGCCTTTCAATATTAAAGAACTAGGCGACCACACGATCTTTCAAACGTTTTAAATCTAGTCAATGGATTCACAATACTTCTCTTGTTTCTGAAACTACACAGAGAATTCGTAAGTAGATTGTTAGATTCCATATATCAGACAAGTCGATCGTTGACCGTGCTTCCCATGATTTTTCAAAACTTGTTAGGCCAAAAGGTTTGTAATTATATCGATTGTCGTCGTCGAACGTTATATTTGTTTCTTTCTCTTTAAAGTTTTCATCAATTTCCGAATTTTTATTACGAAACTCTTTTGTTTAAGTTTGCTGAAAATCGTAAATGTTTGGAGTTATTGTTTATAATAGGATTTATTTCTTTAGGGAAATGATCCACTTGGTCAGAACTGTCTTCGAATTTCTCCCGCATGTGTCTTAGTTGGAAAGTGTTCACACAGACATACAGTACGTGGAGAGTGTATTATCACTAAATCACCCGCAGAGTGGAGATTACACCCGAGCAATAATTGCAAATTTGTTGCAAAGCATAACCAGCACCAGCAAAGTTTCAGCCAATGGACCTTCGGGTTAAACATTGCTTGCGTTTTTGTCGATATATACAAAATTTGAAAGTTATAGCTTGGGTGATAACTCTATTCCGCCGGTGATTTAGTTACAATCCACTCTCCACGTACTCTACGTCCTCTCGGCCTTTCAAGAGCAATCGAGGAAGATAGAACGGTATGGCCTAGATGCAGAGTGCAGAAAAACTTCCTGTCTCATCATTAAACAAACACAAGCCATATTTTGAAATATACTCTTCTAGTCTTTTAACTTTCAAACCCTCTTTACTGCAAAAAATCACAACAAAGAGTATCACAAATATGTTGGGGTATATCTTCAATAGCAATTACGTCTCATCTCAGGAAATGACACATTTTAAAAAATTGTTAACACTTTCTTATGGACCTCAAATGCTACTGAAGTGCAAATGTTGTGCGTCGTACTGTTATATACAATTTTGAGATTTTTTCCATCATTGTCTTTTATGGAGGTGCAGCGCTGACGTTTGATTACGCTTTTCAATCGAAATAAGGTGGTGCACTTCTTTGATCAATACAGAACCCACCTGTACAACTTTGAACCCTGGATCTTTCATAGGTTTTGGGGACTCGCACAGATGTGTGCAATAGGGAATATCTCCTCGACAGCTAGTAAATCCAATCTCCTGAAATTAGGTATGGGTTTGACGAAAATTCATTTCAATCCCCTTATTTGGTACCACAAACGCTATTAGAGTGCCAAATTTGATGTTGTAATACCCTGTAAAATAAAAATTGACTTTTTTTTCCTACTTTACCGTTGATGGCTCCCCAGCGCTAAGGTTTGTTTTCATTTTCAATCACAAAAATGTGGTCCGCTCCCTTATATACTACAGCAACTTTCTGTGAACTTCTAGGCATGGACCATTCATTATTTTGCGGGAATGCAATCTCAAAATTACAAGAATTTAAATGTCCTCATATTGTAGTACAGTCGCCGTGGCCCGGTCGTAATCCAGGCGTGGGCTGGGAAATTGTTTCATTTTCTAAAAACAATGGAAAATTATTTTATTTATATGGAAAGAACCATCTCAAAAAATTATCTTTCATTTATTTTATTAACATATACGCTGTTGTCAAGATTGTTTCACATTTAAAAGTTTGTTTTTTTTATTGGGAATGGCGGGAAGATAGCCCTTGTGGCTCTGTCATCTCTCTCTAGTGCAACCATGTACTTGAGATAATTGTATGTTGCTATTGTAATTGCATGCATGTTTTACAGCGAAATAGAAATCAAAATTCAAAAAAATATTACCAGGTAATAAAAATTATCATCAGAAATAAATTTGATTATTGTAGCACCGGGTTTTACTCTGTGCTTCATTAATATTTTTTATGATTACAGTTAAAACTAGAAGTCCTGTCATGAAATGCGCACAAATAGCACGTCGATCTGTGCGTTAATCTACTCGTTATGACCATAATAAGGCAATCAAATTCTGTACATATGGCCTGTGCACAAGCAATGTTTCAGCCAGTGGACCTCCGGGTATCCCGGAGGTCCATTGTCAGAAACATTGCCTGCGTTTGCTATGAGTAACCAGGAGAACCTGCCGTGCTTTGGATGTCATTCGATATGGCAACTGCGCGCAATTCCTACGCGCAACTAAGCCTGGATAAGCGCACAGTTCATGACAGGACTTCTAGTTTTAACTGTATGCCTATGATAAGTATTTGGAATCGGGAATCTAATACTAGGGCGTTCGTGGAAATATTGCTCACCGTGGAAATTGACAGTCCACGGCGGCTGTACTGTAAAACATGTAATGTTATCACTGCCCGGTTATTTATTAGAGAATCCGAATTCACTATAAATATTGTATCTTGCAGTGTCTCGGGAGTAGCGATTAGTAAAATTTATGTTCCCAAATGCACTTTGATTTTGGAGTATGTTTTTCAATTTCCGCCAAAAAATGGAGAAAACAAAATTCCAGGGCGATTACATCTAGCGGTGTGTAGTGGGGAAACATTTCTTGCACCATTATGCAAAACTACAGTTAAAACTAGAAGTCCTGTCATGAAATGCGCACAAATAGCACGTTGATATGCGTGTTAATGTACGCGTTATGGCCCAAGTAAAGCTATCAAATTCTGTACATATGGCCTGTGCACAAGCAATGTTTCAGCCAATGGACCTCCGGGTAACCCGGAGGTCCATTGGCAGAAACATTGCATGTGTTTGCTATGAGTAACCAAGAGAACCTGCCGTGCTTTGGATGCCATACGATATGGCAATTGCGCGCAATTCCAATGCGCAATTGAGCCTAGATAAGCGCACTATTCGTGACAGGACTTCTAGTTTTAACTGTATAATTTTTTTAACAATTTTTGAAAGCTGAGCAATACAAAAGGCGACGTGGGTGAAATATTTTAAAAAAAACGCACCCAATTTGTACATTTTTGTTTTGATATTACAACCTCGAAATTGAGAAGGAGGTCAGACTGAAGAAGTAAAAAGTCACTAGTATGTTTGAAAGGTTTTTCCAACCCAGAAATTTCAATGGACGCACATTATTGGTCGTGCGTACCGTCAATGACGTCACTATGTTTTTCCGTGGTCGAAAATGTAATAAAACGTGTTTTACACTACGTTTCGGGATAAAATACATCTATAAACTTTCAACAGCGTAATCTTGATAGATATTAAGGTAAAAGGAATTTAAAAAAAATGAGGTAATTAAGTTTCGTTTTGACAATAACGGCTAAACTAGAGAGGACAGTTTATACTACCGAAATCACTGTCTCTATTGACACAAACGTACTTGACAAAATTCATGTAAAATTCGTTGACTGTATGGGCCTCGATTACTACGTTTATCTACCAGCCATATGCATTTTGTCTTGAAAACCACGGAAAACGGTATTATCACATCATGTGTTCCGATTCCGTATCATATAGACGGCTCATTTTGATTCTGTATCACATAGACTTAATAGACATGAATACATTCTATCTGGATTTCAGTGGTCGACTCAGCTGATCGCTTCCAAAACAAAACAAAACAAAATTACTTATAATTAGAGACAGAACTATTAATAGCCAATGACCCCCCCCCCCACGCCCCCCCCCCCCCCGAAACTGCACAATTAAATATTGCACACTTGTAAAGTCAATCGTATCATCAAAGGAAGTGATAATTAGAGTGAATAATTTTACAACGCAACTTTGAAAAGTTGCTGTGACCGCGTTACTCATTGTTGTTAAAGTGCACAACAATAGTGTTCCATAAAATATAGGCCTCGCCAAACATTATGTCCCAAAACTGTATTAATAGTTTAAAATTTAATCTGTTTATGTGACAGAATTGTTAGATAAATGAATTATCATGATAATGTGCACGTCCTGTAATGTGAATCAGATTCTCGGTGGTGTCCAGAAGGGATCACAAAGCCAGCTCGTCCAGATCCCATTCCGGACACCACCTCGAATCTGATACCATGATAATCTGTATATCTCTCTTGTAATGAATCCCCAGTATTAGGTTATGAGTCTCCTTGTTGTCCTCTTTGCGATGGGCTTAGTGTCTTCTGATTTGTTAGGACGTATTCGAAATTTACCCGGCTCCAGGCGAAAAGAGTTTATCGTCTCGAAAACGATGGGCAATGGGAGAAGACTGGTGTTTTGCGAAGCCTACATGTTTAATGCAACATTCTTTGATGGTTTCGCTGGGTAGAGCTTGATGGGCTGTGTGTAGGTGGAGCGAGGGCTACGGAATGATGATGGGACTTTCGGGGAGTATCTGCCCCAGAGTGCCGATTGTGCTAGGACAACCCGAACCTCTTCACTGATCTATTTGTCTCTGTATAATAATAAGGCCTCAATTTATATTTATTTTTTCTATTGGTGTTTAATATTACATCAGCACCTACAGCTATATCGGCTATTTTTCATAGAATTTATCTCAAATTACCTTGGAGAGAATTTAAAAGACCTTGTCAGCATACAGTTAAGGGGTTGTGTATCACTTATTTTTGAGCATGTTTAACAGATCATCAATTCCAAGTTCGTGTTGGGTTCGAATTTACTGATCTAAAGCACTAGAAAGTAATCCACAAATAATGAAGAACTTATATCTTAAATGCTTCGATGATGCCATTGATTTTGACTGAAAAGGCATATCAAATAGAATACTACATAGAAGAGGCTACAGTTAAAACTAGAAGTCCTGTCACGAATAGTGCGCTTATCTAGGCTTAATTGCGCGTTGGAATTGCGCGCAATTGCCATATCGTATGGCATCCAAAGCACGGCAGGTTCTCTTGGTTACTCATAGCAAACACATGCAATGTTTCTGCCAATGGACCTCCGGGTTACACGGAGGTCCATTGGCTGAAACATTGCTTGTGCACAAGCCATATGTACAGAATTTGATAGCTTTACTTGGGCCATAACGCGTACATTGACGCGCATATCAACGTGCTATTTGTGCGCATTTCATGACAGTACTTCTAGTTTTAACTGTATGAGCAAGTAAATGGTCACACCCTCCTCCTTCACTCCCACCTCCAGTTAGGGAATTGCCCAGACTATGTTTTTTTAATGAAAGTCCAATGGATGCGTCAGTTTATGAAAGCTCGTGTACAAAAAATTAGCGAAGTCACATACAAGGTTTCATAAATTGGCTAAAAATTGGAAACCACGTTATCACACATACCTGACATCCCGCATCCCACCCCACCCCACCCACCCAACACTACCTCACCCCACTCTACACCATCAACATTAACAAATTCGCAAAAGTTATGTTTCTTGAAAGTCCAACATTTAAATGTTGTAACTAGTTGAGGGCAAGATAAGTTTTGGTGGTCTGAATTATTTGTTATTCAAAATTTATACTATTATAAATTATTGGAGAGGTCCCAAAGGCACTCTTCAATAAAATGTAATAAATCAACTTTATAAACAAAATATATTTATATTTGACTGAATATGAAACATGAGCACGGAAAATATGGTAACTTCATTTTTTTTTAAATTCCTGATAGTGGCTTCCTACATTCAATCAGTTAAAGCATGTTTTCCAGCTGGTGACAGCAGCTTTAATAATTTACAATCATTTCGTTAGCCTATTTATAAAACCTCATGTACACTGTTTTTTTTTTTTTTAAAAATGTGTACATGGTTTTATAAGCAAGCTGACGATTTGAATTAGTTAACCCTTTACCCAACGTAACGGCCAAAACCGGCCAGCGCTATTCTCAAAAATCGCCAATAAATTTTCATTATATTTTCATTTTTTGTCTCAAAAACATAGGTTATGACCCCTCGTTGGAACGAGCTCGTCGAGCTCGTTCCAACGAGGGGTTATAACCTATGTTTTTGAGACAAGAAATGAAAAAAATTAGTTATTCAAGAATTTTTTTTGCAAATGTCGTCTGCTTTTCTGGTTAGGTAAAGGGTTAAATTGACCATATCACCAAGGCTATGGGCCACTATATTTTTGGTGCCCAACTCCCTCCTCCTCAAACCTCAACCACTGCAAAACAGCCCACAAACACACACACACCCAAACACTTCCTCCTCCACCCCAAATAGCGTCCCATTTTTGTTGCATGGGCTACAGGTATTGTGCGCATATTGTGCATTAGCAAATAAGCACATACTGTCACGTCCGTCATATGATGTGTGTACACACTGTGACACATTGTGCACTAGCACACAGATACATTCAACCAACCACCAGAGCCACATTCCGTGGAACCCCTTTCTAGTATGCGACTATACGTCTAGAATCCCTTTTTTTATCGTATGTAGCTATATGCGGCATGTTTTGTGTGCACATTGTGCTTAAACGCACAAGCACAAATCGGCACAGCCAGTGTGTGGCAGTGTGTTGCATACAATGCATACACATTGTGACGCAAAGAGTATTAACACACAAGCGCATCTCGGCATCTCTAGCTTGCACGAGGTCTAGACATTGTAGAGACTGATTAGGCTTAGATGAATGGAGCAATCTGATTGCGTCTGTTAAAGACCTGACCAAGAGCTGGGTCGAGACAGGGTAAGGCATAGCTAGGAAGTATGGAGTTGTACTACAAGTCAATAGCAATGGTACAAAGCTGTAAGGGAGGTAGAATACTATAGTATTGGGTTACTACAAGAGAGGCAAATCATAGGACAGATAGTTGAAGACAAGATAGAATCCAATGATAAGACTGCCTGGATCTGCATAGGAACTGAAATCCCACTTACGGAATTCCATTTATGGACTCCCTTCTCCAGAATCCCTGTAGAATCCCTTTTATCGAAATGAGCCGAAGAGCAGCGTGAGGAGTCACTCGTTCAGCAATTGCTCGATTCATTTGTCCGAAAAGATTCGAGCCAATCAAGCAAGCAGTAGTGGAATACAACTTCGATTGTGATATGAATTGGGACCCTTAGTGGCATTAGTGTACTAAGAGCCGTAGTAATACCACAAGTTAGTAATGGATGATACACTCTACCTTAGGGCAGAATAGTAATACCAATAGTAATGATACAAGGCAACAATGGTAATAGGCTGCAAGTCTGGTAGACCACTGGTACTAAAGATGAATACAATGCATACTGAACATAGAACAGATGGCGGTGCCTATGGACGGCAGCAGTAGTCTTGGAACTATGAAGGGTTTTGGACGAGTGGATTAGAACCCAGGAGCTGAACAGGGTTAGGAGCCATACTGTCTTCAGATAAATATCCTGAAGTATTCTTCAAAAGGTATCCTCAAAAGGTATCCTCAAAAGGTATCCTCAAATAGTTTATCACCATGTCATAAGTATCCTCAAATATTTGTATGTGCCTATGTACTGCATGTGATGTGCGCATATTGTGCACAAGCACACCACCACATATCGGCACATCCAGCATGTGCTTATGTGCTACACGTAATGTGTACACACGGTGCACTACAGTTGAAACTAGATGTCCTGTCATGAAATGCGCACAAATAACACGTCGATCTGCACGTTAATCTACGCGTTATGGCCATAGTAAGGCTATCAAATTCTGTACATATGGCCTCTGCACAAGCAATGTTTCAGTCAATGGACCTCCAGGAAACCCGGAGGTCCATTGGCAGAAACATTGCCTGTGCTTGCTATGAGTAACCAGGAGAACATGCCGTGCTTTGGATGCCATTCCATATGGCAATTGCGCGCAATTCCTACGCGCAAATAAGCATAGATAAGCGCACAGTTCGTAACAGGACTTCTAGTTTTAACTGTAGCACACAAACACATCTAGGAATGTCAGAATAATTTATAGAGAGATTGGGGAAGTCATAACATAGACAGGACAAAACAAGGAACGGAGAAAATAATAAGCTATAGAATAGACTAGGAGAAGCAGGGGCAGGGGATTCCGAAGGAATCTGAACTAGCAAAACAATTGTCGGGTTGTTTGTGGTAATGCTGGGTAATTAAATTGACTCGTATACAAAGCAAAGCACTTTATACCACAACATGCTAGTTTTTTAAGCCTGCGGGTAATATTAGAAGCCAGAATGTTCCTCTTGCACTATTTGTTCCTATTAAAATAGGGATTCTCAAGGAATCCAAACTAGTACAACTTGTCGGGTTGTTTGTGGTAATTCTAACCGAGAATTCTGGGTAATTAGATTGAATCATATACAAATGAACTCACCTGATATTGGACAAAAAGAGGATTCGGGGGGGGGATCATAGTCAAATAAGGTGATTTGGGGTTGATTTAGGTTGATTGGAGAGATTGTCAGGTCTATTTGGGTAATTAGAGTTACTCCTATCTAATAGAACACAATCTCTAAACACACCCTTTGCTATTAGAGGATTTTGTGTCACATTGCATCCATGTGCTACAATAGAAACTAAGATGGTGGCTTCCAATATACAAAATGGACGAAGGGAACATGTATCTCCCCACCAACACGCGCTGCACATGAGCACTAAGACAATGTATCACTATGATAATTATGTCACAAAATAACCGCTCACGGGGCTACCATGACAATCTAACATGGCGCCACTGGGTTCCATGACTATGATGTAACATGAGATCCGAAACCTGGGATCCATGAGATGAGGTCGAAATGAAATATTAACCCTTTACCCAACGTAACGGCCAAAACCGGCCAGCGCTATTCTTAAAAATCGCCAATTAATTTTCATTATTTTTTCATTTTTTGTCTCAAAAACATAGGTTATGACCCCTCATTGGAACGAGCTCGTCGAGCTCGTTCCAATGAGGGGTCATAACCTATGTTTTTGAGACAAAAAATGAAAAAAATTAGTTATTCAAGAATTTTTTTTGCAAGTGTCGTCTGCTTTTCATGTTAGGTAAAGGGTTAATAGGCATGCACCCTTTACATGGAATAAAATAGTAGATCATGTATCCGGACCGCCGCTCCCATCCCCCCGTCTTGTGGATTTCATCTGATAGATATCATGTAACGTCATATCACATGACCCAGCGACACTCTGTTGTGTTGTCATGGTAAAAACGCCAATAATTCATATAGAAACAAAGGCCAATTTAGTACTGAAACAGGTGAATTTGTTTACCCCGGTTCGCGGTATTTACATGTACATTACTCAGTAATGCCCCAACCCCTAATGGCAAACACTGGTACAAATTATAGCATTTTGAATAAGCTTTCAGAAAAATCATAACCTTCAAAATTCCCTAATGGGGGAAAAGGGTCTATGAGCAGCTCCCTCACTACAATGCAAGCGTTTGAAGTGTCTGTTTTGAATTAAGAAATGTACTACAGAAAATAGTTTCAAATTTTCAAAGAGCAAAACAAATTTTATTCTTCTTTGTAAGCTTCGAAAACAGACGAGCGTTTATAAAGGTTGATAGCGCAGTAAAACTCTTAGGGTTTTTGTTCGACATCTTAATAAAACAATGAAGGATTATACATAAAATGGCTCTTAACCTTCTAAAGGTAGGTGGTAGCACTATTTGGGGTGACTAAAAACCATTTTTCTTTTTCTACAGACCATTGGATTAAATTTGAATTATGGTTACGCAGACGTGGTGCCAGGATTTCCACGTTGTGGGTGTTCTGATCCGACAGGGGGCTAGAGAGTTCGCGGACCCACCGCGCCGACCACGGTTCGGTCCGGTGTAAAAGATTGTTGCCTTACTAGGAAAAAGTCGCAATATTCCTGACTCTAGAGGCTTTGAGAGAGATAAAACGAAACGCCCCCCCCCCCCCCACAAAAAAAAAAAAAAAATAAAATAAAATTAAAAAAATGAAAAAAGCAATTGTGGCTTGTTGACCCTTCAACAACGTTGAAAACAAAAACAAGTATCATTGCGATTCGTCGTGTCACGTGTTTTTGATATCCTAGTTTTGTCACATAGTGATGACGTCGCCCCTTTCTTTAAAAGAAGTGATATATTTCGAAGAGTTGATAAGAGCATATGTTGTATTCAACATTACACACCAATTTTTTTGTCTTCTCCGGGTTGGTAAGAAACGTGAAATACTCGATAAAACAACAGACATCACTTGAACACCTGTACTCACTTACCATACCTGGGTCCGTGCGTTCTGTGAATTGGCGTGTGAGTAAGTTACCAATCTCGCTGTCGTTATTCATGAATTTGAACAACCTGCCAACGTACTGTAACACGGCGCGGCGTCACGTACCGCACGTTGGCAGGTTGTTCAAATTCATGAATACCTCCAGCTCAGTTAGTAACCATTACATATCACCCAAATCTATGTAACACCTGGGCGATGAAGGGTATCTTTCCAGAACAAAGGCAATGAATTGGGACAATGTCAGTTCTGACATAGACAAAAACCTGTGAAAACATTTCAGTGATCTGTATTAAAGTATCTGAACCCATTCAAACACTATTTTGACGCAGGCTTGGCAATTTCAGGAGAGCGATTTTTTAGCTCTCCTTACTGCGCTCTTGAAAGAATTAAGGAGAGCGAAAAATTGCCCTCCTAAATATTTTGGTCTGGGATGATTGAGATTACATGTATTATGCTCACATTAAATTTTTGTTGTAAAGCAAAAATGTAATTTAACTTCGAAGTCACATAACATCACGTAATTTCATTTTGAAAGTGGTTTAGTGGTACAAGGTAATGGCTGCAACCATACCCAAACACAGTTGCAATCATTTGAAGCAAAATGGGTCACAGCAATATTGTTTTTTTCTCAGTTTCACGTTCAACAACTGATATCACAGTTTGAAGGGTAATTATTCAAGGAATATTGACACTATAATATACTACCATTACTACTATCCTGTCACTTGACGCACTTGCACCAGGATGTGACTGTAGATTCAAGCAGACCTGTTGTCCAAGAAAGTCATACGCCTACCACTACCACCTTCAACCCCCCCCCCCCCCCCCCCCAGGGGTTGAAGGTGGTAGTGGTAGGCGTATGACTTTCTTGGACAACAGGTCTGGGTACACACACAGGTCTTGTCAAGTGTGTGTTCGGTTGTTGAGTGAGACATCTAGATGTCTAAGAGATTTCGCTTTACCTTAGTAAAGTTAATAAAATTACTGATGTAATAGTCTGTTGGTTTCAGTTTCAATGAGTTCGTTCAATTGGATTCTTAAAATGCTGTGTAAAGCTAATTGCTCTCCTAAGCTGATTGAGGAGATCGATTTTTTGCCCTCCTGCATTTTTCAGAATGCCAGGCCTGATTTTGATCTTGATCGCCTGGTGATATTATACGTTTCACACCAAAAATAAAACCAAAGATTACGATAAAAATGACGATTTCCGAATAACAATAGCAAGATTTTGCTGACTCAAAAAAGAACGTATTGAAATGAACGAGAAAAATATGTCAAATTAAGTTAATTTAATCGAGACTCGATATTGTTTTTTGTTTGTCTGGGAAAACAACAACCCTGTGGCAAGTCGTTCACACCATATCAGCTAGTGATTTTGAACATACAATCACTTGGGCATGTTCACCCAAGCAATGCCCTCGTGAACACCCTCGCGATTGTATATTCAATGTCACTTGCTTTTTATGGTGTAACCTCTACCTACAAGCCACAAATTTATTGTGTACGATATAACTCACGACAGAGACTAGATGTGTGTCGACCAGTGATTGGGTAGAAAGTTTCTTGTATCGGATTAAAATAGAACTCTCGCAATGTAATTAATTCTACCTTCAGTAAAAACTAGAAGTCATGTCGCGAACTGTGCACTTATCTTTGCTTAATTGTGCGTAGGAACTGTGCGCAATTGCCATATAGAATGGCATCCAAAGCACGGCAAGTTCTCCTGGTTACTCATCGCAAGCACAGGCTATGTTTCTTCCAATGGACCTCCGGGTTACCTGGTGGTTCATTGGCTGAAACATTGCTTGTGTACATGCCATATGTACAGAATGTTATAGCCTTTCTGTGGTTATAACGCGTAGATTAACGCGCAGATCGACGTGCTATTTGTGCGCATTTCATGATAGGCCTTCTAGTTGTAACTGTATGCTGCAGTGATTTTTTGGCTATTGTTTTTTACTGTTGTCCACGTGTATCGGATCTTCTGAAGTAATCTTCATCTTTATGATGAGTATTTGTGCTCAAATAATTTAATTACAACACAGAAATAACTGGACTGGCCTATCTTTACATTGATTTATCCAGTCACATTAGTCATTTTACAATTCGCTGATTTCTTTCATCAAAGCCCGCGATATCTGAGTCATTCTTGCAAAAACGTGATCGGAACAAGATTTGATTGGACGACAATCTATATAGTTTCTTTTTCTTTTCAAAAATGGTTTCGCAATGTAATTAATTCTGCATATGCTGCAGTGATTTCTTATCAACCTACCTTACAATTGTTTACTACAGGCCTGCACTACAGTGGAAGTCCCTAACTCGGAAAATATACTCTCTATGTTGATCTTCCACAAGCGATTTGGGAAAGAAAAATGGTCGAGTGCTACCGACGCACACCCAGTAGGGGGACGTTCTTCTCCTAATACAGATCCGCGGCTTCCGGTGCCAGTGCGCAGACGTGTAACCAATGACTCATTTTTTTTCTTCCGTCATCTTAGGATGATGTGCATTTGCGTTAAGAAACAGTGATAATTCAACTCGTTGGTAATGGTTACCTGTGACTAGAATTATGGATCTGATGATCGTATGATAACAGGACTGTGTTTCATATATTCTAGTTGTTCAATTCAACCACATTTTCATTACATTTTTTATATTCTTCGTGTTCGCACGCGACTTTCGGTTTTCAGATCAACTCTGTGGGCTCTGTGGGTATTGGTCATCCACAGTTTGTGTTTCTGAGAACCGAGTGGTGCGTTCTCGCGGTCGATCCTCCCGCACCCGCAGAAAAGTGGAACGCTGTCGCTCGGGGCCTTCCGACACGGCCACGTCTGGTGAGAGTTATATCCCCTCCGTGGGGAATGTGCAGTTTTTTCCTGTTGTGAATACTGCGGGAGATGTTGAGTTGTCCGGTGACGAGATGCCTGGTTCCTGGACTGTGGTCACTCTCCAGTCGACATCTGTGGCTGTCATTAGAGTTGTGACTCCTCCTGTGGAGCAGAGCTCGTTTGCTATCTTCCCCTCCCCACCGGTTTCAACAGCTCCCGACGTATCTGTTGCTACTGCTATTCCGTCTGCAACGTCTTCGGTCACTGTTTCAACCGTCCTCGGCTTATCCTGCAGGGGTCTGCACAGATGTCTGGAAGTGTGAACGTGGGATATCGGCCTCAGCTTTCCCTGACTTCAACTCGGTGAAGTCGGAAGGGGCTGCCTGCCGAACCCCATGCTGTGGTCTCTCAGCCGTCGAGTCCAGATGTTTTCTCACTGGATTCAGATGTTCATGGTGGGGTTACCATGGACTCTGTTGCGTTTCCGTCCACGCACTCCTGCGGCCAGTTTTGCGTGACCGACGCATTTTGTGCAGCCTGGTCCTTCTGTACTTCAGAGGTACGCAGCGACTATCCTGAGTTCCCGCACTTCACATCCTTCATACCCCTATAAGCATCTGTATTCAGATGTTTCGGCTGCCACCCGCCTCCCCGCGCCGGGTGTACTGGAGGATCGTGAGTGAAGCCACTTTGCCGGGTCGTTCCCAAGTCGAACCGGCTGACACGGGACGTGAACATAAGGCGTCCCTCTTCTTACTCACGCAGACATTCCAAGAGCCTCCCCTTTGCCTCCAGCGGGACTACTAGTTGTTTTCAGGCGCCACCGCGCCTCCTAGGATTGGAAGCAAGCCAATTTCTGATCTCCTGGTGTGCCTGCACCATGGGATGCATCGGCTGGTTTGCCCGTGTGTCTTCCGACTCAGAGGATGGGTCAGACATACCTGACGTCGAGAGCCAACAGCCTTCTGACTTGGGGGCAGTCTTGACTTTGTGTTTGAGTTCCTTCCGGATCTCAAACTATCAGACCAGCCGACGGTGTCAGCCATGCCGCGATCATCGGTCACGCGCTTACAGCCTGTGGGGAGCCCGCTTCTGGGCCCTTCGACCGTGCCAGTCGGTACTGGTGGTTGAAGCGTTTGCAGCTTTGGACTCAAAGCTGAGTTGCAAGGCTATAAAGACTTTGTTCTTCACCAGGGCTGATACCTCCAGTGCGTTGTCGTACCTACGATTCCGCCAATGCTTCAGTCTGCCAGACTTTGACGGTCTCGGATCAGGACTCCTCCCTCAGGCTCTCCAAGCCCAAGTCGGCCGTTATTCCTATGGCACCTCCGGAGACTCTGTTGGGCTTATCGTGAGAGATACTGGGCATGCTTTCTCTCTCAGAACACGTTGTCTCTGCTTTGGCTGCTTATCTGCCTCCAGACAAGTTTGACGACCTACAGGCTCCTTTGCTTATGATTTCCAAGGTGCACGCATCTTACTTACACGCAGTTAGCCGGGACGTTGTGTTGGACACAAGCCGTTCCCTCCCATTCTAAACCTTACAAACGCCCTTTTGCTTCCGCTGCGAAGCCAAGGGCTGATCCTCCTGCGGCCGCTTCTACTTCTTACTCACGTGGTAAGGGTAAGAGTCTGCAGCACAGAGGGATGTCTCAGGATCCTTCACCCAGTAAAGGAGGTGGTTTCTCCTCTCACTGGCCTCGACGGGGCTCGAAATGAAGGTACTCACTTCGATTCGTCCCAGGTTGGAGGAAGGATAACAGTGTCCGCAGACCATTTAGCCACGATCACATCCGATTCTTGGGTGTTAGATGTTGTTTTGTTCGATTCTTGGGTGTTAGATGTTGTTCGGTTCGGGCTCCGAATATCCTTCCGGAGGCACCCCACTCTGTCGAGAAGTGCCTCTTCCAGGTCCTTCAGACGTTTAACGTCGGGAACTTTTGATCACGGCGATAGACAATCTCCTGTCAAAGGATGTGATCAAGGTCGTCAAGAACATTCATTCAGTGGGATTTTATTCCCGACTGTTCTTGGTGCCGAAGAAGGACGACCGACTCCGATCGGTTATCGATCTCAGTACCCTGAACCAGTCTATCATTGCTCCTACGTTCAGCATGGAGACTATCAGGTCGGTTCGCCGCTCCATTCAGAAGGGAGATTTCGCTTCCAGCATCGACCTGCGAGACGCTTACTTTCACATTCCGATTCTTTGGACATCGCGAAAGTATCTCAGGTTCACATGTCTGGGGTGAGTTTACCAGTTCAAGGCCATGCCTTTCGGACTCAACCTGGCTCCTTAGGCCATCACCCGACTGGTGTCGCATGTGATAGTCTTCCATCGCACACATTCCAGGGTGAGCTGGTCCCTTCTGAGTCGTTTGTTATCTGGAGATGGAATTCCGTGCTAAGCTGAATACGGGGCGGTTCCCCGGGCGAGGGCTGTGATTCTCTCGGCTTTCGTCCTGACTCTGTCCCCGTCCACGTCCGCGATAGCTCGGAGTATTTTCCGGTTGCTCGGTCTTTGCGGTTCGGTGACGGATCTCATTCCTCTAGGTCGGCTGCATGTCAGATCTTTCCATCACTTTCTGCTGAGTCGTTGAGGGCCGAATGTTGATCCTCTGGATCTGGTGCTTCAGTCAACAGACTCTCTTTATCGTCACCTTCTCCCCTGGACGGAAGTTCGGTGGATTATGCAGGCAGTTCCGTTGGACTTGCCCACATCCGATCGTGTTCTGACGGCAGACGCCAGCGATCTCGGATGGGCGCGGCGTTGGATCCTCTAGGTCTTTCCCTTCACGGAGCATGGGACAAGGATTACGCAGCTCTTCGCTTCAACCAGGAGGAGCCTCTTGCTCTTCTTTTGAGCTTCCGGCAGTGGATCTCCCACCTTTCGAATCGTCAGGTCTTTCTGCTGTCCGACAATTCGACAGTGGTCGCTTACATTCGGAACCAGGGCGGCACGCAATCGGTTCCCATGTACGAATTGGATCGGGATCTTCCACTGCTAACTAACTCAGGATGTCAACGCCGGAGTGGTGGTTCGTCACATTCCCGGTCGTCTGAACGTCCTAGCCGGCTCCCTGTCCCGACGGGGCAGGATCATTTCTACCGAGTGGATGCTTCACAGGGTAGTGTTCCAATCGCTTTGGGATCTCTGGTGTCGTCACCACATCGATCTTTCTGCGATCCGTTGGATTCATCAGGTGGATACTCTCGTGTCCCCGTGTCCAGGTCCTCTGGCTATCGTCGTGGACATTCCGTCACTCGATTGGGACAGTCTAGTCGCCTACGCCCTCCCACCGGTTCCGATTCTGCCTCCGGTTCTAGCCAAGGTACGAACCTGCAGTTGTCGAATCATTCTGATCGCTCATATGTCGTATCAACGGGTGTGGATCAATCAGCTCCGTTCTCTGTTGGTGGCGGTTCCGGCACGACTCCCTCTACGTCGCGACCTTCTTTGCCAAGGTTACCCGAAGAGGTTTCATGTCGAACCGACTTCATTCCATACGGCGGTATGTTCCATAGGGCCAATAGATAAGCGTGTTGTAAAATTATCCCACGCAGGCATTCTCTGATTGGTCAAACAACTGTCCAATCAGATCGTGCCATGCAGTATTTTCTGCGTGGCATATATATGAGTGATCCTGAGTTTTGTAGTAAACTACTATAGCATGCTCAACTCATAGGTAAGCTAAAAAGGAATGAACAACTCTAAATTTTCTCTCTATTAAATTTTATTTTCACATAAAGTCAGTTTTAAAATGAATTTGCAATCAGACTTACAAATTTACAAGTATTTTTTTCAAAGCGAAAATGGTTGTACAATTAATTAAAATGGATTTACAATCAGTTAAAATGGATTTTCAATAAGTTTTTACAAGTAATTTTACAATTTCACCATAAGTAATTTCTACAATAAGTAGTTATACAATACTTTTACAGGTAAGCATACAATAAACATAATTAAATGTTCAGTGACTGTCTTTTGTCCATGAAAAGTGGCAGTTTTTGTTGTTGTCGTTCTTCTGGACTTTCTCTAGTTATGATCCTAAGCTGACTGCACATCCAGAAAAGGTGTATTTTCTTAATAATGGATGAAACAAGTATTTTCGTTTCTCAATTGCGAATTTTTCAGCTTCGTTCATTCCGTTTCCCTCCTCATCTCGAAGTCGCTGAGCAGTTTTTTCTAATTTTTCCATAGACCGGATGTTGTCTGAAGTGCCTTACTCACTCATTGCCTTAAATAATCTTCTACAGAGGTTAAGCTTTCACGCTGTCTCTAAAAGCTTCCCTGGCCGCTTTGGTGGCCTCGTCGGTGGGCAAGCCATTTGTTTGACAACTGTTTGACCAATCAGACACCGCCACGATCTTAATGGGTTACCAAACACCTGCGACGTGACACCATCTTATCTATGACATATTCAAACAGTGCATATGGTCTTTATCATATTAAGCTTCTTATAAACAAAGGAACCCTTTATCATAATACCTTAATCTATGACATAATCATACATACAGTTGTCCCTTATCCATTTGCATAACTTTTCAACGATACACTATCATATCTTCTTATAAACAAAGTTTCCCTCTATCTTAATCACCATTATCTATGAATTGACAAATACCAGATGTTCTCTATCATAATTCCTTTATGACATGTCTAAGCAAACCAGGTAGGATTCAAATTAATATTTGTAGTTACGTGTACATGTCCTTGACAACATTTACCTTAAAGATATTTACCAACAAATAAAGTTATGGGAGGCGCAGGGCGGGGATAGGGGATGGTGGCACTCTTTTGTTAGTACTCATTGGACATCTCAGTTTGAAAGTCACCCAGCTTTGGGCTAGCCTTTGGAAGGAGGGAGGAACAGTTCAGGGCTTTGATGGGGAGGGACTGGGCTTTTGGAAGGGGGAGCCCCCATACAGGGAAAACCTAAACAATGTGGGGAAAGCTTAAATGGGCTATACATAGCTCGGGTCCCTTTAGAGGGTCCTAACATGGGCTTTGAGGAAGGATAGCCTACAAAATAGGGTACATACAGTGCGGGTAGGGTGAGAGGCGCCTAAAAATAACCTATGCCTAGTTTGGAGAGGGGAGGGAAAGAGGAAGCCTAATGGATTTGAGCACCGTGGTCAATGATCTCAAGGTCCTTGTAAAAAGGCCAGATCTCAACCTTACATACTACTTCTGAGGACCTTTTTTTCTTTGGGCCCTCTTTCTTCTGCGCAGACTTTTGTTTACCCTAGCCATTAGGCTTCTTACCAGGTCAGTTCTAGCCCTATGCTGTTTTAATGTTCTTTCTGTATATGTGTCACGCAGATCCATGTGCCTCATCTCTCATTGTCTTTTACTAACGTTTGTGATGCTATGGTTTGATAGGCCAAGGGAACTCTTCTTCTGTTCACGGTTCCAGTGCAGTCGGGTTATGTGGGGGTTGGTTATGTGATTCCCTCCTCATATTGTCCATTCAGCTTATAGTATAGGTGTAAGGTATGCTGATAAGAAATTTAAATTTTATAGTAGGTTTCCTATCGTATTATATCTACCACAATTGTTTACATTGAGGCCCTCCCGTCTTCTTATTCGGGTAAGAATCCTTTCTGGCCGCTGATCACATAACTCCAATGTTGGAGGATTCAAAAGAAGGAGTCATTGGTTACACGTCTGCGCACTGGTACCGGAAGCCGTGGATCTGTATTAGGAGAAGAGCGTCCCGTACTGGATGTGCGCCGGTAGCACTCGACCCAGTTTTGGCTTATTTTTTCTTGGTGCTTTTGCACCACTTTTCTTACCCAAATCGCATGGGAAAGATCAAAATAGAGAGTATATTTTCTGAGTTAGGGACTTCCACTATAGTGAAGCCTGTACTAAACAATTGTGGTAGATATAATAAGAAAGGAATTTCACTATAAAATTTAAATTCTGTATCTAGTGTTTTTTTTTTCCTGTTGTCCACATGTATCGGATCTTCTGAAGTAATCTCTGTCTTTATGGTGTTTATATAATTTTATCTCTACGACGAATTTGGTCGATGTCCCCGGTGGTGGCACTTACACTCCCCGGCGAGGGTTGGGTGAAGTTTGTTGTAGACACCCAGCGTAACCTCTCTATGATTGTGTGTGTTACTGCTCTGGCCAAAATACATATTTAACCCCATTTGATGCAATCCATAATAGCTGAATTAGAATAAGCTGAAGTGCATTCCGATCATTGAAGGGAAGGCACTTTATCACGGTTGCCTACAGGAGGAAGGGGGGGGGGGAGGGAGTCGGCACGATGACACCGTGCACTAAGGCCAACTGCACGTCGATGATGCACATGTATTCAACCGCTGTAACCCTGATTCAGCGGAGATTGAACAGAGTTAGAATGTTGAGGTGCTGGCAGTTGCATGTCGATGATTGGTGGTTCTCTCCGGGTACTCCAGCTTCCTCCACCCGTAAAACTGTCACGGTCACGATTAACCATTTTGTATAAGTAAACACCAATAAATAAATAAATAAATAAATAAATAAATAAATAAATAAATAAATAAATAAATAAATAAATAAATAAATAAATGTAAAAGCAGAAACAGTACAGTCGTCGAGGCAAGCCAGAAAATAAGCAAATGAGGTCCCCAGAGGGTGAATTTAGTGATGTTACCCTGCATAGCAGGGTAGCATTACAATACTTACCCTATGAGAACCTCAGTCTGAATCAGGGTCTCAAAACTGAACAGAAAGGGGTACCCAGAGGATAAATTGGCCCACTGTATGGGATAGCATCATAAAATTCAACCTCTGAGGACCTCATTCTGCAAATGTCAGACTGCTTATTTTCAGGCCTGCGTCGAGGACATGTCGTAATACGCGAGAAGGTAGTGATGTCCACGCATGCGTTCACCAGGTAATAAAAATCATAAATTCTTATAGAAGCTGGAGCCTACCGGTGCAACATTTCCCGGTTTACGCTCCATCCAGCTAGATACGGCGAGCGGCATACGGAGGGATTACTGGATATATAGTATGCTTTGGTATATACAGTGATACGTGTACGCACATGGCTTTGGGTATATAGTATGGCTATGTGGTGGAAAATTAATGGGGAAGGTGAGTTTCATGAATGTTTTCCCGCGAAACGGTCGACGTTGCCCATGATGTCATGACGTAATGATGCGCACGCGCCGTCACCAACACGTTGGTCTTTGTCGTTGACTACTGTACTAGCTAACATTACGTTGTTCGGGCCAGGGTTTATCGGGCCTCTCGTACTGGGCTGATATGTTAGTGTAGTACGGGCGATATATTCCCCTGCATGCCCTCTGTTATCCTTGGGTGCTATTAATTACCTAATCTTTATATTATCTTATGACTGGTGTAGGTAGTACGCAATGTTAGGTCAAACGGTATTGTAGGGTGGGGTAATGCATGGTTGTCTAGTACAATAGTATAGGGCCTACACTCTGCATTCATGTGATCTACGGGTAGTGTTTAATACTACTAACCTACTGAATCTATTTTACTATCGGGGGTTGTTATAGAAGTGCGTAATGCTAGGCAACCGGTATTGCGCGGTAATCCATGTTAGTTTAGAACGATAGTATGGGATGAAAGGTCTGTAGTCCTATTGGTCTACTATTAGGCCTTAATACAATAAATCCACTGAAGGTGCTAAACTGTCCTATAGTCGGTATGGGCAGTACGCAATGTAATATCATGCATTGTTGTGCTTGGTTGTATGGTACAGTAGTATAGGATGAACTGTTCGCAGCCCATAGGTCCACTCTAACCCCTTTGTACTACGAAACCACCTAATGGTTTGTATTATCCCATGGGTAGTTCGGATTGCTGGATCGTGTGGTTGTGTGAAGTATGGTTAGCTTCTACAATCGTAGGGAAGTATGGATGGTTTTATGCACATTCTTAGACTTGGCCGATGGTGGCGGTCGTGCTCTGAGAGAGCTACAAGCCAGTAGTAATCGTTCAGGACTGCAGGGGGGGGGGGGGGGCGACTATAGTAGGGACAGTAAAATGTGGCAGTTAACCATAGGACAGTAATAGTGATTATAGACGAGTCAGCATTAGTGGACCTCGAGCAATGTTGCTCACGGGATGGTCTAGACGACAGGCATCAAACAGGCATTAGGAACCATCACTAGCCTCTAAAAGGTATCCTGAAGTTGCATATCGCCATGTCATAGGTATACTCCAATTCCGAGATGAGTGGTGGTGTAGTATGTCGAATAACTCGTTCGATCAGTTACTCCATGGCTCATTTACTCGATAAGATTCGAGTCTTCTGAGCTGTGTGTCTTTCTGTCCAGGCCTGGTAGTCTTAAAAATGGAGGAGGGCTAAACATCGCTCCTCTTGCATTACCTAGGGGTGCGATTAAATCTCCTCAAGTTTACAAAAGCTAAAAGTGGCAAAGTGAAGTTTTACTGTTAATGAATTCTACCTAGTGGGCTTTGTACATTTTATTTCGTGCTACTAACAAGATAGTCTCTGTGAGATGGCTACACTGCTCCTCCCACACCTCCGGGCCTTGTCAAGGCCCGGAGGTGTGGGAGGGGCAGTGTGGCCATCTTGCAGAGACCACTAACATATCAGAGATCTGAAATCGTGTGGGTTTTAGGGATAGGCTGTTATGGTAATCATAATTTTCTAAGGCCAGGAGGGCTAGTTTTAGCCCTCCTTAGTTGTTTTCATAAATCGTATCCTGAAAATGCCAGGCCTGCGTGTCACTGCTCGATAGCTCATTAGGGGAACTTGGAATTGGTATGAAAAAGTTGTTCGGGCCAGCAGTCTGTATTCAGCTGATAGAAGTTGTGGGAGATAAGTATGACAGTGATATGAATTTGGACCAGTAGCAGTAGTAGTGCCACAATCAGTAATGCTATAATGTGGTAAGGGTGGTAGGACACTTTAGCAAAGGACAGAACTGTGGTAGTCAATAGTAATGGAACAAGGCTACAAGGATGGCTTACATTAAGCCCGGCGACTTTACTAGTCCGCAGTGAATATTGTTTCGCTTGAGCTGATTATTATACTCACATTATTGATGTCAAATAATTCTCTTGCTTTACAGGTCTTCTCTGTTTGTTTTTCAGTCATAGCAGCTGTAAAATTTATCAGAACACTAAACGAAGGAATCGTTCTTTCAGAAATACGATTCTGACAAGCATACGTCTTTCTTGCGACACACCAACCGCAAATCCAGTTTCTAACGATATTCATTATCACTGCATCAAAAGCTACAGCATTATGATATTTTCTGCATAAGTACGCAAGATAATTATGTATCAAAGTGTTTATTTCAGGATGAAGTGATGTAGTGATCAGCTTATCGAAATTCCAATCTCTCTTTTCAGTACTTGACCAAAAAGATTCCTTGATGCCTATCAGCCTAAAAATGTCCTTGGAGCTGTGATGAGAACACATATAATCGTTGATGTAATGTCGGAAACATTTCACGGCTCTGGCAGCGGCAACTGGTTTGGATCTCAAGCGACATTGTGCATGGAGAGCTTTATTTATATTGTCCACAAGATCTTTGTCGTGTTCCCAAATGCCAAACAAATCCTTTAGTCTGCATTTTTCAACATAAACATCCCAAGGCTGCAAACTAGATCGGACACCATGGCACTTGGCACAGAAATCATTTTTGTAAGTTATTCCTGAAATAACGTCGTAAAGAGGGACCATACTAACTGCATCTGAAACGTTTTCGATTTCACATTGTTCTTGTATTGTAATATTTGTCCACGACGTAGGACAAGAAGATACCATAATCCATCCTTGAAAATCTATAATATTTCTACAAGATGAGAGCTCATATTTAAACCTAATTTCTTCTTTTCGAACAACATCATCATACTTTGGTTTGGCATCATAACAACAGTTGTCGTAAATAGAACAATCATTATTGCATGAACATATATGTTGTACGGAACAATCATCTATTTTTTCTTTCCCAAAGCACTTATCGATACGTGATATTGTCTGATATGCACGTTCGTTGTCGATTATTCCGTTTTCTCTGTATTCTTGCGCCTGTTTCAAAACCTCACAGATAACATTCGTTGCAGAAGTCATAGTTGCGTTGGTGCATATCTCCTCAATCGTCTGTAGCATCTGCTGAACGCTGGTAGGAGCATTCCAAGTGACTCCTTCCATGTGTGTTGTATTAGCGGCTTGTAAGTTCGAAGGAGAGTTTTCTGTTTTATCTGTGAATATTTCCGATGTGGTATTTTCCAGATACGGACTGTCTGTATTCTTGCTCGATTTATCGTTCTTTCCCTTGCCATTGCTCATAACACCCGTGCTGTTTAGAAGTAACCAGATAACACAAAGCAGTAATATTGACATGTCTCTTGTTATCTTGTTATTCAGAACTGAAATTCAGAAAATAGAAAGCTAAAGTAAATGCGGCACCAAACTGCAGTTTTAATTTTGTTCTACAATTCTAACGATATAGCAGGTATTTTCACTTGACAACAAAGGCTGGTTCCCAGCACATATCGCAACCATGGCGGACCAAAATCAGACAGCAACCAATTACGTCAATTGAAACAAACTGTGACAGTCCAAACAAAAGACACAAGAGGTAAATTAGGTTCAAAACTGGGGCGAGCTTTTTATACCGCGATTGTGCACGTGTAAGAACATTGCGTAAGAACGCATCTGATTGATCGTTACTCATCTGACTGACATTATGTCATGAGTGAAATGCTTCGACACATAACGGTGTCAAGCAGGAATGAAAATAGACCGCCAAAGGTGATATGTTGTCTTTAAAGATATCAGCTTCATCCGCTTTACTCAAGTTTAACCCCTCGAGACTTTGATTATCCTGACGTTCAAACGTCACTGGGAATTCAGTTTCTTCAACGTTTTTCAAAATGCGACGTCAAACGTCGGAAAGTACAAATAACAAGATATGTTTCACATTAGTGATTTTCTGGTTGCGGGCTAGATTATTTTTGGTGATCTGAATTTGTCATTCAAAACTTGTTTTATTACAAATTATTGGAGTGTGCCCACAGGCACTCTCCAATAATTTGTTATAAAACAAATTTCTATAAACAAAATATTATTTGTTTTTGACTGAATATGAAATATAAGCAAGGAAAGAGTTGGCTTTTGCTTTGGTATCCTCATTTTTGGAAAGCGGTGATAGTGGCTAGCACTCAACCAGTTAAGAAATCTTGACAGCAGGATTATGGTGGTGTTTTAAGCTGCGATAACATTTGGCTCAACGATTATCACTGAGCACTATTCGGGAGAAAATATGAATTTGATGTTAAAACTTTAAAAAATCGAAAAATAATAACAAAACAAATGACCACAAAGTATCAGCGTGCTGTTTGATTTTGTACGTTATAACACTTACAAAATTATCAAAGGGTTAAATTAAACAAAAGATTTCGTACGTAATGACACGTTCAAACGTATCAAAGGGTTAAATGTGGTACAAATACAGAACGCATCGAGCAGAGTACGGGAGACAGAAATCAATGGCTCTTGTTAGAGATTGTCCTCTACTTCACGCGTGCCTAAGAACTCCAACTCAAGTCGCTGATTCTGGGTCTTCCGTTCTCTACCTTCGTTGTGTTCTGTCTTGGTACCGAATGTTCAAGTTGAAGGAAATGAAACAACACCGAGGTTCTCCAGCTTCGTATACCCATTTTAAGGATAATGGAAGCTGTGCGGATACAATAGAACTCCTACATTAATGCCCCGTTCCTTGTCACCGGCGTAGGAACGAGTACGGTGGGTATGTTGCGGCCGTGCAAATACCCGGGACATCACACCGCGTTAGGAGGGATATATTGGCATTTTATTGTTCAGGCCTGATAAGCGGTAAGGTTGCTATATGTACGTAACACACATAATAATGGTAAAATAAACAAGGGCCATAAAAATAGAACCAAATAAATTGAACGCTGCTCTGCTCATTAATTTACCGTTTTAAGGAAAAATATAGATACAGCGATTGTTATACATGTACCTGTGAGTATACAGGCATGTTTCATTTATTTACCCAGCATGCATAATGTAACCGTTTGTAGTGACGGACTGAGCTAAGAACAGTTACCAGGAAATGCAACAAGGGCCCCAGAGCTTGAGAAAATTTCGATTTTTTCGAGCTGAACTAACACGGCTTCCTTGCATTTGAGCGATCAGTGGCAGTCCACAAAGAGGAAATTTCCATGGCATTTTCATATCATTCTTCATTAATCGCTCGGCTAAACGGATTCGACCGGAGGAAGGGGGTAGGGGGGGGGGAGTGTTAGCGACCCACTGGGAAGACCATAGTGCGGCCAAATCGGTGAAAAATTTTGAAATTGAAGGACTGCTGCTTCCTTTCATCTGAGCATCAATGGCAGAGTAGACTGCTGGTTTTTGAAATGTCCTCTTTGCGGACTGGCAATGGTAGTCCACGGGGAGAACATTTCGATATACCAGCTGTCTGTGCAATCAGATCCATTTCGCCTTTTGGTCGTTTTTACGAAACATCACGCACCAACAGGTGTTGGGCCGCATCACTTTTGGGAGCACCAGGTGGAACCCAATAGATGGCCCAACGAGAATTTTCCCTGTGGACCATACTGCCATTCCGCCTCTTACCATTTGCACGGCCAGAATCTATGCCAATAAAACGGCCGCAACATATGTATGGAGTCTAGTTTAGGCAATCGTTTATAGCTATACTGTCCACTTTGGAGGATGTCTACCTCAGTCATTAGTTACTGACTCCTAATTTACCAGTAAAGCAGGACTACTTTATCACAGTAAACAAGCACAGCTACACTTCCCGGGATTCCTACAGGGAGCCCAGTTTGTCAAATAACTCTCTGTTATAGAGTAGCGTTTTTGAAGTGATTGTACAGTACGTGGAGAGTGGATTGTAACTAAATCACCCGAGGAGTAGAGCTGACACCCAAAGTATTATTTTCAAATTCCGGACATGTGGACAAAAACACAAGCAATGTTTCAGCCAATGGACCTCCGGGTAAACCCGTAGGTCCATTGGATGGAACTTTGCTTGTGCTTCTTATGCTTTACAACAACTTTGCAATTATTACTCGAGTGGAATCTCCACTCTGCAGGTGATTTAGTGATAATACACTCTCCACGTACTGTATATAAGTATTATCCATTCCTATGGGGAGCCCAGTCTGCCAAATAACTCTCTGCTACATAGTAGCGTTTTAAAAGAGATTGTATATCTACCAGGCATTTATAAAGTATTATCCATCTCTTCAAAGAGCCAAAGTTGAATTTATTGTAATAACTAAAAATATCACGTGTAAAACATTTTACAGAAGCTTTGTATTTATAATATGCTTCCTCAATTCGCACTTTTGTCGTAAAATATCGAAAATCAACAAAAACCAAATGGATTTGAAATTGCAGGTCAGTTTATATAGCCCACCCAACGAAGCACGGGGTAACGACAGTTTGCCCAAACTTTGAGGGAAAGGTGTCTGATGCCTTTTAACGCATTAAGTGAAATAAGTGAAAAATAGACTAAATTGAGAAGTGACGTAAAAAACATCAATAATGTGGGAAATTGAAAACTAAAAGCTGCCCGTCCCATATTGAGTTGTCCAACATATTAAAATTTCATGAAAATTCCGCGCATTTTAATTTTTGATCCCATGTCCACCATGACGTCACATAAGAGTTCGACCACCACGGTTAGGAATTTTCAAAGGAGGCACCACATTTTAAGATATTGTTTTTTGTGTAGATTATATTCCTAAACTTTCGAAAGGCGAAGGCTGAAAATGAGGTTGAAAAGAAAAGGTATAAAAACAAATGAGAAAATTGGCATCACTGGTATCGCGCGTATAAAGAAAATATTTATTTATTGGTGTTTAAGGTCACATAGTTCTGCACAGTGGCTAATCATGACCACGTATAAAAAGATAAAGGTGTACAACATCAGATGACCACAACTGTGTGTAGTAAGGTTCAAAACTGGGCACAATTGGACTCGCCGTTGTGGGATTTTCATTAAGACAATGGGCTGAACTTAACCCTTTACCCAACGTAGAGAATATTAAAATTTATTATTTTAATTACTATCTTTATCAATTTTTCAAAAAGGTTTACAAAACCATATCATGTGACCCCTTATTAGAACGAGCTCGATGATATTTTGTTGAAATATTTTGAAAAATTTATTTTTTTCAACAGCACAATTTGCAAATTACGCGGGCGGATGTGGGCGATTCGTGGGGTAAAGGGCTAAAAGTGACTGAAAAAAAAACATCAAAATGGCGTTAAAACGAAAATCAGAAAACAGTTATCTCCTAATAATTTAAACAGTTTTACTCTCCGTCATATGATTGGTTCATTCTGTACGAGGAGGCATTGGGTCAAAATTGTATAACCTTAATAGACTACAGCACGATGTTTTTATTAACAATAAAATAAAATGTTTCGTTTGAAACGCGAAATTGTGCGTCTGATAAAGATAGAAAAATAACGTACTTTCATCTCCTCATTTAACTGACAGAACAAACTAATACTGATTTTCTCGTCAAATGAATACCGCAATGAACCTCTTCCCATAGGCAAAGGTAGACTCAGCATCATGTTTTGTTTTTGTTGTTGACGTGTGACAAAACGGCAGATAGGTCACTTAAACGTCACAAAGATAACTGCGTTAGTGAAAATTCAAACCCTGGGTCTCATAACAACCAATGAATACAAATATTGTCAAGTATTTATACACACAGATGTTCCAGCTGGAAGGGATTGGGAGAGAGTCGTGGTCCCTGAAGAGTGAACACCATCGTATGCTAGTAGCAGTGTCACGTGTCTAATAACAATATCTTGTCCATATACAGAACAAGTCAAACTGTGTTAAAGAATAACCACTACCGGTATAAACTATAGGTGTTCCCTATACCAAAAACACAATAATCAGACATCCTTTTCCTTCTCAGAAAATGATGTAAGATTCTTGATTTATAAGTATATGTATTGTAGGTATGTTACAACGTATTGTGACTGGTAATGTACGTGTATTCTGTAACATTTGTTACATGTTTTGGAGTTATACACAACATTTAAGAGAGATAATTGCATTGAAATTCCTGTTGCAATCAATTTACCAAAGCATATAAATTCAAAATGTAATTTGTAATGTCCATGAAAGGATATTACTTTAGGAAGACTAATTTTTTGGTAGAAGTAGCTTTGATGCCAAAAGAAAAGTGAGCCACGAGTATATACCTTTCTGGCACTCTTGTTTGAGTTTTACAACCATTGGAAAATGGATCGATAAGAATCTCCATAATCCACACACTTCACTGCCGAACCCTTTACCTAATACATTGACTCCATCTGCCCACGTAATTCAGGAATTTAGCAGGTAAAAATGGCTTTTAAAAAGTTCAAAACAAACCGCATCATGTGATCTATCATCGGGACAAGATTCCACCCCCCCCCCCCCCCCCCCCCCCACGGTTCATGTGATGTGGTTTGCTTGAAGCTTTTTGTGTAAGGTTGAAAAACTTAAATTATCATTTACAGTTTTAATATTGTCTGTGGGTAAAGGTTTAAATAATAAAGTACAAATCTGTCCTATTGTCACATTTGTGGTCACAGTACTGCAATTGTAGATTATTGCAGGATGTTAAAATTTGTTACTTCAAATTTGTTTTATAATCATATAATGATTGACACGTGGCTATGGTACAGTCCATTAATTTTTAATAAAACTAATCTGTAAATGAACAATTATTTATTTAATAACTAAACCTGATATGTCTGGGAAAGAGACTTCAAATGAGTATAAATGCATGGTACAAGGTAGAAGCATATGTTAAAGTCTACAAATACAGTAAGAATCAAAATAAGTTGTAGCATAACCACAATAAACAACGAATCCTACTGCCACTACACCAATAACATAAGAACCTGACATCATTATGTGGAAAGCTCTCTGTGAGAAAGTGACGTCAGGTTTTTGTGTTATTGGCGTAGTTGAAGATGTATAATTTATAGTGGTTTTTCTTATTCTGGATTACTCTCTATTTAATTTTCTTGTTAAGTATGATTCTACTTGCTTAATAATTAATCTATTTTTTAAATTTTCTCGAAACCTTCCTTCTGTATCTTTTATTCTTTCTGCAAATGGTTTTGTCTGTTGATTAAGTTTTTTCTAAAGAATGAATGAAAGATACCATGATGATGTGTACTCGTAAACAGACTTTAAACAACGGACACAAATATTATAAATACACTACCCTTTTATAGTTTTGTTTAAACAATGGGACCACGTTCATCTTGTGTTACCTAAGAATGAAAAATGTCATTCTTAATCTCAATGAATCAGGAATTTTAGGATGAAAACCAATTTAAAAATAGCCATGATTAGTATTTGTTGCATCTTGATAAGCAATATTTAAATATGGTAAATGAACGGAATTCGATAATACTTTAATTTGTCCTGTATCTCTTGTATTTGGAAATAAAATAATATTAGTTATCCTTTTGTTTTCCAGGGTGTATGGGAATTTACACCGGTTTGGGAACTCATACACCCTGAGGCAAAGCCAAAGGGTATATGAATTTCCAAACCGGTGTAAATTCCCATACACCCTGGAAAACACAATGATAACGGATTTATTTCCAAGAATTTTGGTGTACTTAATACTTTAACCTACATTGTGGGCAAAAACTGACAGAAAATTTGTACTTTGCAAGTTTCTTAAATAAAACCAGACAAATATGGATGTCATTGGAACTGGCTCAATGAGCCAGTTCCAATGACATCCATATCTGTAATATTTTATTGCACATAAATATTAAATTTCCTGTATTTCTATTTTTGTTCTAACATTACCGAGCAGAAGGTATGAATTAATAATTAAAAATGGGTACTTTTTTAGCCATATAGCTTGCTCTTGTATATTCTTGTTTTTACACCGTGGTTAAACACAGTGTAAAGAAGCCACTGTGGATTGCAAGTTACACCGTACCTCTAAGCCAATCACAATGCAGTATTTTGTTTCATTTGTACATCCAAACGTATGGTACGACTAGCTTTAGACTGCTGAAACATATCTTGTGTGCTGTAAATTACAATTGTATTTTGATGATGACATTTACTAGTAAACCACAATGTGAATTTGTTCTTCATCTCCTAACATACCATGACAAAAACAGGATGTAGAAGTGTAAAATCACTGACAATTTCATATTCATCATTATCAGGAATACCTTCTATAAATGTTATATCTTCACTTTCTTTAAGTAAAATATATGTATTTTACCATCCTTTGTAGCACAGTGTGCTATTTGAAGTACAAGATGAAATAAGTCATGTTTTCATATCAATGAGTCGCTTTACAAATTCAATTTTCTCTGAATCACAAGGACCTGAGATAAAGATATTACAGAAATGTTGAAATAAAAAACACACATCCGATGCCATGATTTTGACAAAATGGGAAACAAACGTTGGAACACTTATTTATTCCATGCCGTTTTCTTCATATCTTGCAATGACGATTACATGTTTCCAATTTAAATGAGTTTATTTCTATTCTCATTCTTCTTCAACTTTAAAGATCTAGACGGTCGGGATTATCATTTTCTGGAGCATCCATAGCATTTTTTTCTGACTTATTTGTTTACTTTATTTGTAACTTCTGCTTTTCTTGCAATTTTAGCTCTAAATGGTGTAGTTTAAATGTCGAATAAATCAATATTAACACGTGTGCATCTGTTTTTGTTTACATGAGCACCTCTGGGCGGTACATCCGCTGGAAAGTTTATCGCTGAAATGAAATAGAATACGAAGCGCGAAAATTACGGGGCCTTTTTCATTTTAATAACATAATGACATACTATGTTGAGTTATGGGTGATGTATTAACATGAGACAACGTAAGTTTGTTAATTTTTAGTATCTTAGGAGGAAAATTATTTAAAGACGTAATAAATAATTGCCAGTTTCATATCATTCTTCACGAGGGGACGAGTGAAATATTTAGGCAGGTTTGCTTTCAGGTCGAGGTCATCAAAAGATAACTTGGATGTATGTACACAGTTGGTGTAAATTTTATCTACTGATATCCCATTGCTGACGTGCTCACAACGGTTGGTGTGTAAAGGTGAAATTTGTCGTAGACTTTTATTTATCTGATAACCATAGAGTATAACAACCGTTGTATATACTTGAAGTATATACAACGGGTGTTGTATATAATTATAATTTATGCGAACGACCTCTGACCTCTTTCAATTCCATTTTCATTCATTCATTCATGAAACATCGTTATATCACAGGGCAGGTTTTAATTGTACGCTTATTGCACTTTGTCAAAATCCTCTGATGGTGTCATTTCTTATTTATTTTGCTTCAATAAAGGCAACCTAAAATTTTGCTTCAAAACATTGTAGAAATTACTTGAATGTTAATAGTAATTAGTATGCGGCGACTGCGAACTATTTATAGTCACGGCCTCGATCAAAAGTACTCGCGGAACTGCGCTAATTAAAAGTTCGTCTGCTCTACCTGAAAAAAACACTTCGTAAAAATTGTAAACAAACGCAAAATTATTTGTTATATTGGGACTACAGCATAAAACACGGAAGAAAACTGGAACTATGTCAAAAAAAGAATAACTCTACTGAAACACCGTTTTGTTATTGTTAATAAAATAGTTGAAATTTATTTATGTTCCAGCGCAGTTACATGATGCAAGAAGTGCAATCGCACTTTACAATCGCCGTCATCGATTTTGTAATGTAAGGGACACAACTCTATGCGTCTTGTCCTATTTCTTTTGTCTCGTAGACTGGTTTTCTTTGGAGGCCCGTGGGAAGCATATATAAGTCGGGTAGACGCACGAGACGGGTGTCTGTTTGTTATCAGATAAAAACAATAAACATATAGTGTGTTTTTATATCTGTGTTATACAACTCGTTGAAATATGGTTTATTTTTTCTCGGCGAAGCCTCGAAAAAATAAACCATATTTCAACTCGTTGTATAACACAGATATAAAAACACACTATATGTTTATCGTCTATATATAACATTTTTTCTGACTTATGTGTTTAATATATTTGTAACTTCTGCTTTTCTTGCAATTTTAGCACTAAATGATGTAGTTTAAATGTGGAATAAATCAATATTCACTTGTGCGAATCTGTTTTTGTTTACATGAGCACCGGTGGGCTATACTTCCGCTGGCAATTTTATCGCTGACACGAAATAGAAAACGAAGTGCGCAAATTACAAGGCCTTTTTCATTTTAATA
This sequence comes from Pictodentalium vernedei, assembly GCA_031216915.1. NCBI lineage: Eukaryota > Metazoa > Mollusca > Scaphopoda > Dentaliida > Dentaliidae > Pictodentalium > Pictodentalium vernedei. The sequence continues at coordinate 104,863,294 of CM062297.1, read as the reverse complement.
ACATACTATTTCGAGTTATGGGTACTTTTTTTAGCACGAGACAACGTATATTTGTTAATTTTTGTATCTGATGAGGTAAACTTATTTAAAGACGTAATAAATAATTGCCTGTTTCATTTCATTCTTCACGAGGCGACGAGTGAAAAATTTATACAGGTTTGCATTTAGGTTGAGGTCAGGAAAGGTCAACCTGGATGTATTCGGTGTAAATTTTATCTACAGATATCCAATTGCTGACGTGTTCACCACGGTTGGTGTGTAAAGCTAAAATTTGTCATAGGCTTTTTATGTATAGTAGAATAGGTAATCATGGTATAAACGAGTTTATTTCTACTCTCATTCTTCTTCAACTTTAAAGATCTAGACAGTCAAGATTATCATTTTCTCTAGAAGAAATAACATTTTTTTCTGATTTATTGTTTCATTTATTTATAACTGCAGCTTTTCTTGCAATTTTAGCACTAAATGATGTACTAACGTCACCTGGAATCGTGAGTAAAAGTCAAAGTTAGACTTTGGAATGCCATTTACAGTTTTGTCATATTTTGTCGCAGTTGAAAATATCTTCTCTAAATGGTACAGTTAAAACTAGAAGTCCTGTCATGAAATGCGCACAAATAGCACGTTGATCTGCGAGTTAGTCTTCGCGTTATGGCCAGAGTAAGGCTATCAAATTCTGTACAAATGGCATGTGCACAAGCAATGTTTCCGCCAATGGACCTTCGGATAACCCGGAGGTCCATTGGCATAAACATTGCCTGTGTTTGCTACGGGTAACCAGGAGAATCTGCCGTGCTTTGGGTCGCATTCGATATGGCAATTGCGAGCAACATCAACTAGAATCGTGAGTAAAAGTCAAAGTTAGATTTTGGAATACCATTTAGAGTTTTGTCATATTTTTCGCAGCTGAAAATATCTGCTCTAACGTGTATCTATTATCCTCCACTGATAATATTTTATCAGAAGGCGTTTCTATACATGTTGGTGGTTTGTAAAATTAACAATTTCGAGTAATTTGGTGTGAGAACAATTAGGAGATAAATTAACATATTGTTGTAAAGGAATATCTTTAGGTTCCCAATTCATTAACCATATCCACATTCAAAACATTTTAATTTACCATTTCCCACATAGAAAAATTGAGCATCAGACAATTCTTCTTTCTTAGTTTATAAAAGAGTATCTGTAGTCATACTATAACGCTAAAGACCTGTAAGACCTGTAAGTTCTGATAAGTATACAGGATGTGCAGTATCAAATAGTATAGACGTCTTGCCTGTTCAATGTTCTACTTTGACATTTCTGTAAAAAACTAATTTGGTTTATTTATACTCATATGATCCATGCGTGTATGTCTTGCCCACTACAAAACAATTCAATACATGGATAACAGGAGAAAAAATTGTTTTTTAAACAATATTTTAATTTCATCATTGAAATGGAGTTTGGCGAACAGACAATGTCTATATTAACGCCGTACCCTACAGAAACAAACACTTACCATGGTGCGAGTTCACCTGCACATAAAAAGAAATTGATCGAATGAATTAGAAAGAAACTATCTCCCTATATCTCGTCATCTCTTATATATATCTATTACCTATCCGGTATGGAGGTATTCTGGGGAAGGTATAAGGGACCCATAGTACGCCTGTCCGGGATGGGTTGCTCTATCAAAAATCAATTTCTAAGGGCAAAACACAAATTCATTCCCACTGGCTAGAAATTATTCAGTCGAATCTCATTGTTTCCCTAATATATTCTTGTACCGCACTGAATTTGGAACACTGGCATTTTCCAAAGCAGTTTTCTTTGGATCACCATATAACATTAGAGTGATATTAGTGATGTGGTCTAATTTTGTTGAAAGCAAATTTATTTTTTTGCATATGGAGGACACAAAGGTAAATAGTGTTTAGGGTCTTCATATATATGACCCCATAACAAGAAGCATTAACACTTACCAAAAGCAAGCGGCCTGGCCATTAATTGAATTAATAACATATGGATATGACTTTGTTGACCGTCCTTCTCGCCTACCGATGGTTTTGTAAGAACGTTCGGGTTTTGTCGTATGTTTTCCGTGTCCAGTTGTCCGTTCACTTTTGAAATAATTACCACTCTACGTTTTAGAACTCAATTAATTTATTTGGATCAGGAGGTAAAGTACACCTTCTCCACTCCAATTAGCGTTTTGATACCAAAACACATTCTTCGGAACTAAAATACTAGAATGGGTAATAATTTGGTACCAGGCAGTTTCGGGCCAGCGTAAACACTGACTTCCGGTAGCTGTACATTTAGACAACTATTTTATCTCAACATCATTCACGCCCATTGACTGTGATATACAAACGTGTACAATGGCGTCTGCAACTGTAATTTGACGCCCTGATATATTAAGACGAGTCTCAGCTGATTTAAAAGGGAAATTGTTAGTCAGATCAATTATATATCCTGTTGTATATGTTTCGATGAATCTTTGTCTTGGGGTCAACACTTTTTCGCCCTCTCCCGTGCGGGTCGAGTGACGGTCAAAATCTGCTACTGGTGTTAACACGAGTTGCCTTTTAGCGCAAACGCACTGAAAATAATTTTAGGGCGTAGATTTTCAGTTAAATTATTTTAGAAAAACTGCACTATAATCTATCGCATGCTTAAATCGCTAGTGTGTGCAATGTAAAAAAAACCGGACCAATTTCGACAATCAATGGAGTTCGACAAGATCGGAGATATCGATAAAACTACATATGATAACATTTCTTATCAAATTTGCCCCAAACTGACCAAACTGCGTTGTCAGACAGCCATTTTGCATTTCTTGTTACAAGCACTTTTGGTGAAGCAAGTGGATCGTTCATCACGTCATTACATTTCAAGATTTCCTTGGCAAAGTTTGAAATATATTTTGAGAAAATTTATTTATTTATTGGTGCTTGGCGCCACATCAGCAGCTAAGGCTATATCGTGGCGATGAAATTTATGCACTTTCAAATAGATCATTATCCGCCATGAATTTTGAGAAAACGTTGCAATGAGGGATTTTAAAGACGTGACAAGTCATTTCAGTCATTTTGAATGACACATAGAAATACAAGTCTAGATAACAATTTAAGTTCTATGTCCTGACATGATGCCACATTCGTCACTCGCGTCTCACTTATTTCATTTTGTTGTAACTTATGAGATTCCACACAGGCAATAATTGCAAATTTGTTGCAAGGCATGACCAGCACAAGCACAGTTTCAGCCAATGGACCTCCGGGTTAAACCCGGAGGTCCTTTGGCTGAAACAATGCTTGTGTTTTTTGTCGATATGTTCAGAATTTGAAAGTTATAGCTTGGGTGATAACTCCACTCTGCGGGTGATTTAGTTACAATCCACTCTCCACGTACTGTAGAACACATTGGAACTCAGGTGATAATTTTTTTTTTTTATCAAATTTGCCCCAAACCGACAGGACTGCGTTGTCAGGCAGCCATTTTGTATTTCTTGTGACAAGCATTATTGGTGAAGTAAGTGGATCGGTTATCACGTCATCACATTCCTTCGTAAAGTTTTAAATGTATTTTGAGAAAATTTATATATTTTTTATGGGTGTTTAAAGACACATCAGCAGCTAAGGCTATATCGTGGCGATGAAATATATGCACTTAGATCATTATCCACCATGCATTTTGAGAAAATGTTGCAATGAGAGTTTGTAAAGACGTGACAAGTCGAAAAACATGTAAATTCTAAAGTAACGTCGTCCTGACACCATGTCACATTCGTCACTCGCGTCTCACTCATTCCTTCTTGCTGGAACTTATGTGCGACAGGAATGTGTTCCTTGTCCGGGTGCGTTCAGTGTTGGTACATTATTTTTATATTATGGTGTTGTCGCCGATGTCAGTAGAAAATATTTGAATGACAAATAAATAAATAAATAAATAAATAAATAAATAAATAAATAAATAAATAAATAAATAAATAAATAATAAATAAATAAATAAATAAATAAATAAATAAATAAATAAATAAATAAAGTAAACTACTGGAAGAACTAGTAATTATTCCGTTCATGGCTGACAATTTTCGTCATTGGAAGAGATTTACGGGAAGTCAGCTCTCCCTAATTTCCTAAAGCTATCAGGAAATTTAACATCAAGGGAATGACAATTTTTTATGAAGATTGAAAGTGCGAATTTTTAGCGCATTTGTATCATCGATGTGCGCATTATTTCACAAACGTCAGGCATTTTCCTGTAGATTAGTATCAAACTTCAGAAGTTGTTTTTTATAATTTTGTCCCCAGACATTTTGTAGTTATTACTATGGAATCCCTTTTAAAAAGAAGAAAACGACGATTTCACCATCTTTTGTAACATTTTTATGTTCATTATATGAACAGTGTGTGTATCTTAATTTATACCATGATTACCTATTCCACTATATATAAAAATCCTATGACATAACGTTTAGCTTTGCAAACCAACCGTGGTGAACACGCCAGCAATGGGATTTCAACAGTTAAAATTTACACCTACAGAGGAACTACATCCAAGTTGACCTTTGGTGACCTCGCCCTGAACGCACACTTGTCTAAATTTATCAATCGTCGCCTCGTGAAGAGTGAAATGAAGCCAGAAATTATTTATTACGTTTTTAAATAAGTTTACCTCATAAGATACCAAACATTAACAAGCACACGTTGTCTCATGTTAATAAAGCATCCACAGCTCGAAATAGTATGTTATTATGTTATTAAAAATGAAAAAGGCCCCGTAATTTGTGCGTTTCGTTTTCTATTTCGATACAATTGCCAGCGGAAGTACGGCCCACTGGTGCCCATTTAAACAAAAACTGACGTATATTCGTCTGCTTCTCAGCAAAATCGAGAAAAAACAATAACGACTCTTAATAATCTGACGATCATGGTATAAATAAAATATACCCAAAGTGACATGGTGTACCAGATGTCCATCACTCGTGCTGAACTCTTGCTACACCAAGCTACTCTGGATATATTTGTAATACAAATACTGTCTTTCCATTATTATAAATGTCTGGGAGGTGGGATTTGCTCATTTTTTCCCTTTGCAAATTATTGTAAAAACACTTTCACTAAAGCCAAAATGGACACTTAGGTGTGAAACTTTTCCTAATGACGGATTATCTGTGAACAAGTCTGTTCTAATAAGCTTGCAATCAAAAGTCAAGTTTCCCTTTGTTACTTTTAATAAACGAAAACAACAGGCAGCTCCAAGAGCTGTCTGTTGTTTTCGTTTATTAAACCTAACAAGAGGAAACTTGGCTTTAGTTTCAACTGATGTCATAGGTGTTTTCTCAACAGTTCTAAATTGAAACTTCCTCGCACATCTACTAATTTCAATGGGATATAACTTTATCGAAAGTCGATATCTATTTGTGTATGAAGCTAAAGTTTGCTAGTGCTACAGTGCTTATTTGTACCCAACTGACCACAGGGACGTAGTAACCGGCGAGGCACATGACACACGTAAAACCCCAACGTTTTCCAGACATAGTCGAGAAAGAACGATATTAGCCCAACATTATCTTTACAAATATATTTTCACACCTAACTGTACCACCACCGGTGAATAGAAGAATAGAAAGGGTGGATCGATCTCACCTTTCAAATTTAGTAACCTCAAACTTCTATTTTTTTTTTTTTTTTTGGAGGGGGGGGTTCTGTCATCACAGTTTCATTATCTTGTTGATGATTAGCAGTAAGAGGGTGCAGGGACTCTTCACTCTCTTCACTCTTAAAATGTGACCTAAATGTCCTCCGTACTCTTAAAGTCGAGAGAAGAGCACATTTTGGCTCCATATTTAACAAATGTCTTCAAAAGGACCGAAACAATATTTGGACATCATGGGGAAATTTGTTAAATATGGCGCCAAGAATGTTTGGTTTTCTCAGCTGTACACTGCGCGAGTTTGAACCAAAGATTTGTGCGTTGTATTCCACCATGCCACTATAGTACAGGGGTTATCACCGATACTATAAGTTACATGGCGTAGACTTTCGACACGCCATGTAACATATTTATTATGTCGAATGTCCATGTAAATCAAGGGATCAATAAATTTTCACGAGAAACAAAGAACGACCGGACGTTTATTTTTTTCAGAACCCGCTAATGACAGCACCGCGCCGAATCCTCAACAGAGTCTGCACCAGTGTGTATTCAGGGTGGAGGTAAACAATCGTCCATGTTCGAAGTGCGATATTTGTTTACAAAATAAAATGTATCGCTACAAGTATATCTGAAATACCCTAACATACATTTACTGTCATTACCACCTGAACAGGGTTAACAGAGCACTTTGAAAAGTTCAAAAACAAACTTTTAATCTGTTTAGTACAGCAGAAAAAAATCCATAGAATCGTAAAAACAACAAAGAACTGTTGAGACTATAAAAGAGTATGAATAATATTTCCTGTCCATTGATTAAATATTTTTATTACTTTCCAATGTGTGATTTACTGGGCTTTCCAGGTTTGTTTATAAACGATAACTTCACAAGTGAATTATGCAATCAACAATTGGGTCATGTATCCTTGCGCGCAAAGGAAGACACTTTGACGTGGGCGTAATGGGGACTTCATTGTTTCACCCTTTACCTGCCATGAAAAGCAGACGACACTTGAAAAAACTATACTACTCAAAGTTGGCTAAGAACCAAGTATATCCAAATACCTGTTTTACGTTTTAGTTGAAATATTGTAATGAAAAGTGTATATATTTTTTATTTAATTATATCTTTAATGATTTAAGTACAGAAATTAAGATTTTATTTGTGTTTGACATTATTTCTTAGCTTTTGAATAAGATAACCATGGAAAATGAATTTTATTGGTAAAAGAGGAAATTTTTCAGTTTGTTGACGGAGCGAACTGGTATGGGTTCAATATCGAGTATGAGACTCATTACTGTTAGTTACAGCTTGACAACGCCTTCTCATGCTCTCAATCAGGTTGTTGGTGGTCCTCTGTGGGATGTTGTTCCATTTTTGGACCAGCATGGCACCAAGCTCCTGGACACTTCTTGGCTGGACTGCACGAACTGAAATTGCAAGCTGCAATTCATTCCAGACATGTTCGATTGGATTGAGGTTAGGGGATCTAGCTGACCATGCCATGAGCTCAATCCCCTCCCTCTGTCGGTACTCTCCGACAGCATGGACAACATGAGAGCGGGCATTATCGTCCATCATTCTATCACCCACTGCACCTGCATACAATCTGACGTGGACATCCATGATCTCATCAATATACCGCTGTGTAGTCAATGTAACACGTGCAAGGGCACAGAGCTCTGTACGTCCATCCCTGCTGATGCCGACCCAGGCCAGGATTGACCTTCCACCATAGCGGTCATGTTCAGCTATGTTGGCTGCATGGAATCGCTCTCATGGTCTTCTCCATACCCTAGAACGCCTACTGTGTGGTCTAGGCAGTACCTTGACTCATCTGTAAAAAGGACAGGTCGCCAATCTTCTCTGGTCCATCCAACGTGGTCCATGGCCCACTCATATCGTGCCGGGTGGTGGTTCTGGGCCGCGGAATGCAAATACATGCTCTTCTTGGTCGGAGACCACCTTCGTGCAACCTTGCCCGGATAGTCTGCGTCGAAATATTTACCCCGGATGCATTCTGAAGGTCACTGCGAAGCTGGGTTGCTGTGGCAAAGCGGTTCCTACGGACCTGAATGATCAAAAATCAGTCTTCAGCTGCAGATGTTGGCCTGTCTCTGCCACCACCGTGCTATTACTGGTGTGCCATACTGCTGAAATCTTTCCCAGGCTCTGGTGATCACCGCATGGTGCACATCAAGGGCTTCACCAACTGTCGATGGGTAGCCCCTTGCTCCACCATCCCTACAGCCCGCCACATTTCTGCTGCAGACAAATGTCTTCTTACATTAATTTTGCATTTGCAATATTCAATCATTAAATCACAAGGGTTTGTGTTGAAATGAAGACTGAATAGCCTATATTTTAGAGACAAAAAATGAAAAATAATTAAACTTAATTGCCAATTTTTGAGAATAGCGCTGGCCTGTTTTGGTCGTTACGTTAGGTAAAGGGTTAAATAATATAATTATCGTTAATGATGAAAAGTAATAAACAGAGTAATGGCTTGACTGGACTGGTTACGTAAAATAATTCATTCGAGGCGAGGGACCATATTGTAAAACACTCGTGCGCATTCGCGCACTCGTGTTTGTGCAACGTCCCTCACCTATCATGAATTATTTCACGTAACCAGTCCAGTCAAGCGATTACTCTCTATAATGTTTTAAAATTGTGAAAGTATTTTGGTAATCAAATTCACTTAGTTTGGTTAAATTCAAATTTTGAACATTCGAAGCCAGTGGAAATGCATCATAATAGTAATGGCGTCTACTCACCCGAGATGAAATAATATCAGGCGAGTTACCTCATACGGTGGAACCCTCAGATGGTATTTCAGCGTTCCGATTGAACAAACTAACTTTAAGACATGATAAATATCAGAGTGTCGTGCCCTTCTATGGCCTTGTCCTCATCCCTCTGGATTCGAAGTGCAATCATCCCTCCGGATTCGAAGTGTTTAAAGTGCAATAGTGCAAAGCCTACACATATCGATGCACAGCCCGATAGCCCCAAAACACCATGCATACAAAGAAATTATGAAAGAAATCAGTGCCTACCTTTCAGTTAAGCGTCCGTAAAAGAAATCTCTGCTGCGAGGAGATGATAACACTGATGAAAATTAACAAATGATGTTCCAAGGGAGCCAGGTATATTAATGGAAGAAGAACAAACAGCCGCATTCGAGAGTCAGTGTAAAGGTGAGCGTTTGTGCTAAAAACAAGAAAAATCGATGCTATATACTGTTTCTTGTCTGTCCGTTATATTTTTATTTTTGTGACTCCTCCTCTTACAACTACCAATAAAACTTCAGCTAACCAGTGATTTGTCGCCGTTTCGGTTGGCGTGGAATTCATCACCTCTGCTCCGCACCACGTGCTTTCACATTAACATCGCTTACTTTCCCAAAAGCAGCGGACTGTTTGATGACTCTCTCCACTTGCACGAGACCGCTTACAGACACCCGTTCCCCACCAATCGTCTATCTCCAATCCCAATCCCATTCCTTCACCGTGATGCCGTTAAACCCATTCTATATTTTGAACATAGTAACTTATCAGGATCGCCATTACCTCTCCTCCACATGCTGCAGGCCTCGAATTTTATCCTCCCGCGATGGCAAAAGTGCCATATCGATTAACTCTTTCACACGCGTGTGTCGTTCTGTGTTTATTATACGCCTTCACGTTTATAAAAGCAGTTATTAGAAGACATTCGGCAAACCATTTAACAAATCGTCCTCTGAGTTCCGATATGTTCTATGTGTCAGTAGACACATAGAACAAATAGGAATTCAGGGGACGAGCTATCAACAAAAAGAACACATTTTATCGTGAACCAAATTTGCGAGGGGAACTAGTGTTACTACTTTTAGCTATCGCTAGTGATTCAAATTGTAATTGCTATGCACGATTTGTAGAAAATTCCAGTGAAAAATAATTTCGCTTCTTTTTAAAAATAGACCGTCAATGATTTCCGTTCGACACATGCGTGCTGAACGGATTTTCATTTCCCGCTTGATTTAGTTTTGCTGAAGACGGGAATTGCATAAAACAGGCGTGTAATAAAATATAATCAGTTGTTCCTAACCAAGTGTCGATTGTCTACACGTGGAGACGATATTTACAAGAAATGAAATTTTGAGTTCGGTATCGGTTTCGATATTTTAGGGAGGATATAGTGCGTCATCTGACTTGACTGAGATTTGCTGATAGTTCCAAAGAGGAATCCACATCAGGAAAATACCGAGTTGTATATTTCTAAAATGGCGCCACAAATGTCAGGCTTTTGCAATCTCAGAACATGTACAATAGACATGCCATCACGAGGAGGTGATGGAGACAATAGACAATACTCCTAAGTAGTGATTTTTAATGAAGTCTTGACACCCTTTTAAGGCAACCAAAACTTAACTAAAATTGCTTATAAGCATCTGGACATGTGCATCTGGTCTGGTGGGAATTTAATACAGTTGTCCAGGCGTTTAATGGTTAACAAAACTTAAAAAAACAATCAGTCATCTCTTTCATAAAAAATAAACCCTTCAACAGCTATCAAGCCCCCCAAAAAGGCCTTATAAGTAACATATGCAGGGAAATTTGAAAATTCATTCTTGACTGCCTTTTAACCCCTTTACCTAAAATGAAAAGCAGACGACACTTGCAAAAAAAATTCTTGAATAACTTTTTTTCATTTTTTGTCTCCAAAACATAGGTTATGACCCCTCGTTGGAACGAGCTCGACGAGCTCGTTCCAACGAGGGGTCATAACCTATGTTTTTAAGACAAAAAAATGAAAAAATAATGAAAATTAATTGGCTATTTTTGAGAATAGCGCTGGCCGGTTTTGACCGTTACGTTAGATAAGGGGTTAAGGCAACCAAGACTTGACTAAAATTGCTTATAAGCATCTGGACATGTGCATCTAGGCTGGTGGGAATTTGATACAGTTGTCCAGGCGCTTAATGGTTAACTAAACTTAAAAAAACAATCTGTCACATCTTTCATAAAAAAATAAACCCTTCAACTGCTATCACGCCCCCAAAAAGGCCTAATAAGTAACAAATGCAGGGCAGTTTGAAAATTCATACAGGTTCGATTTTCAATGATGGGTTCGGTTCAGTTTTTCAGTATCCCCATGATATCGGTATCACTTGCCCATCTCTGATGTTACATCAATGGTCTTCATAATCTTATCTTCAGTAAATTCACTCTCCATTTCCAGCCTCTTGCGAGTTAATTTTACTTCTTGGAGAGGAAAGGTCCAAGTCTAATATCGGAATCGGAGATGTTGAGCATCCATTTCTGTATAGTTTTATTTCTGCTGTAATTAATCATACTGGCATACTGAAGAATATCAAATCGATTAATTTATTTATTGAATAAAACGAGTTTGATGTTACAAATATATCGTTACCTGTATTATGTGAAAAAAACAGATTAAAATCCTGAAAGATGTACTTCACATTGATAGCGAGGACAGTACAAGGCTGAAAAGGTTCGTCATTGGAAACGATTTACAAGAAAGTTAGCTCCCGGTAATTCCAAAAAGCTGTCAGTAAGTTTGCCAGTAAGGATTTGGGAACTTCATATAAAAACTGTAATTGCGAAATGTTCGCGAATTTGTATTATCGATGTGCGCATCATTTCCCAAACTTCAGACATTTGCCTGTAACGTAGTATAACCCTTTACCTAACATGAAAAGCAGACGACACTTGCAAAAAAAAATCTTGAATAACTAATTTTTTTCATTTTTTGTCTCAAAAACATAGGTTATGACCCCTCGTTGGAACGAGCTCGACGAGCTCGTTCCAACGAGGGGTCATAACCTATGTTTTTGAGACAAAAAATGAAAATATAATGAAAATTTATTGGCGATTTTTGAGAATAGCGCTGGCCGGTTTTGGCCGTTACGTTGGGTAAAGGGTTAAAAATACAGAAGCTGGCATTAACCCTAGAAAAAAAACTAAGCGATCTCTTGTCCAAACAGATAGCGAGAGTTTTAGTCTTATTGGAACATTTTATAAAGATTCTGGAAATTTACGTTTATGTCAAAAGTGTTCTTTTAACGAAATACATGTAGGCATGCACCACATTCGTATCAGATGTTCATAATGTAGGTGAGACCAATAATATAGTTTGTCACCAAAATAGAATTACAAATACAGGTTTGTTAAATATATGTTATCACCACTTTGTGTTCATCGAGAAACTTGAGTCAAGGTGAGGTGGTGTTCATGTAAGGTATCGCGGCGAGCCCTTTAGGGAAAGTCGCGATACACAATAGGAACTCCGGCGAGGCTTGACACAAGATTGTGCCGATGACAAATTTATCTTACCATCTCCGAAATCCATTTGGCGGTTATAACAGATTCATCTTACAATATTGTTTGGGTTTTTTTTTGGCCCGTACAAGCATTATGAGCTTACTTCCAGATTATGAACCTACGTACAAATATTATGAGGTTAATGTCTAAAATATGATACTTATGAGGCAAGAAATGATTTGTACCGATATTTCGGGGTTTATGTTAAGTTTTATGGCCAATTAACGGCTGGGGTTAGCGTTGCCGCCTCTTCAGATTTATCTTGGGGGGATCCAACCATGTCTATTCTCCCCCAAAAATTTCCAAAGAAACGACTTTTTAGCGGTTGCCCGAACGTTTTAAAATTATCAATTTCTCCGAAAAACATTAAGCCCACAACTCCCGTTTTTAAGAACGTCCGTCCGTCCGTCTGTCTGTCCGTCCGCAAACAATTGGCTTCCGACCGATAACTTGAGTTTAAATCACTTGATCTCAACTAAAGTTTGTATGTGTGTTATCGAGCTAGTAGTACAGGCCAAATTCGAATATGGTTTCTGTTCACCTATTCGTACATGAGTTACGTCCCTTTTTTGACTTGACTGTCTATTAGGATTTCTGGTTTCCGACAGATAACTCCAGTTTTGATTGTTTGATCTCAACCAATGTTGATATGTGTATTACCCAGCTAGTAATACAGGCCAAGTTCCAATATGGGTTCTGTCTAATTATTTTCACACGAGTTAAGGCCCTTTTATGACTTAGAATTCGACCATCTATTAACATTTTTGGTTTCCGACCGATAACGCCAGCTTGAATTCTTTGACCTCAACCATAGTCGGTATGTGTATTACCCAGCCAGTAGTAAAGGACAAGTTCAGTTAGGTGTTGCGTCCAATTATTTTTACATGAGTTACGACCCTTCCTTTTTCGACTTAAAACTCGGCTGTCTATTAACAGTTTTAGTTTGCGACCGATAACTCCCGTTTGGATTATTTGACCTCAACCAAAGTTGGTGCAATGCAAAATGGTTAACGGGCGTATATAGCCAGGCCAGGCGGTGCTCTTGTTTATGCGGATTATGATGCCGTCATGGCATTACGTGCATGTCGTAATTCCTATTCATTGTTTCAATTGTACTATGACCGCCAAAGTTTATTGTAGTGTTTTAGCTGTGTGCTCCTTTGTTTTATTTTTCATCTTTAGCGCCTGGTAGGCCCATATAAAAATATCACCATGGCAAAAAATTGTCTCGTATAATTTATTACATTGAGTTGGTGATTTTTTTTTTGTCCTGTAATTGCTGTTATCAAAACGCCGAACTCGACTGGTGTTATCAGATTTCGATGGGTGCAGGTAAAAACGTACTCCTTCTGAATCTGAAAGAAGTTAGTGCGGCTGATACAAATTTGTATCAGTGTACACAGCATTACAACAATGTTGGGTGAACAATCAACATGTATATATATGACTGACAGGACAGGGGTTTCAACCACTCGCGCTTAGCAGGGACCATGGTGGTCTTATATACAGAAGGCTACCGGGGGTCCCTGCTAAGTGCGAGTGGGTGAAACCACGGACCTCTCAGTCTATATTCTCCACATGTTCAGGCCAAATAACATAGATTTAAGACCCAGGCCCCTTCATGTCCATCTACGGATTAAGGAGGGGACAGTCTATTATAACCTAACCTGATTATGGATTGGGGAGGGGCAGTCTATTTAAAACCTAACCTAATTACGGATTGGGGAGGGGGCAGTCTTTTATAACCTAACCCGACGAGAAGGGGAAGTTAAATTCAACTTTTGGACTTTAGCACCATATGTTGAAAGAAGAGTGATATGATATCCACACACCTGCTTCAGATGTCTTTGTGATATCATTAAATTTCTTGTTTTAGTGTGTAACAGCGAATGTTATCATGCTAACTGTTCTTAGTGAGTGCAGCTGATTTATTAGACCGATAATAAGCTTTTTTCTCATTAAAATATATTGGTCCAAGTTCGAAAAGCACTAGAGCCGTTGCTACAGATTGAAGTGATACGGTGGTAAAACTTGAACAGGTCAGTAGCTTTGGTATAGGTGGTGCCCGATTAACTGCTGATGTAGGTCTTATAGACACGTGTCTTCAACAATAATTTTACTTGTTACGTTTTCTAGTTCTGTTTATAGAATCAAGTAAGTATTGATGTAGATGTTATGGGTGTTTGCGCTTTCAAATAAATGTGTTTACCATCATCACTCGGTAGGTACAGTACAGTCTCCGTGATCTGGTCGTAATCCATGTGTGGACAGTAATGTCCGCAGTAATGTCCACACATGAGATTAACAGGTCATAAAAATCACCATCAGCAAAATTTTAATTAATGAAGCATCGTGTTGTACCCGGTGCTTAATTATTTAAATTTTTGATCGTTATTCCTATGATTAGTGTTTGGAATCTAATATTATTGCATCCGTAGAAATATTGCCTACCCGCGAAAAGTGATCAGTCTACGGCGGCCCTACTGTATAATGTTGCGCATGCAGAACCACACTGTGTAATGAAGTAAGACTAAGGTGGAAGCCGGGAGTCCAAAAGTGAATGGCTATTCATTTCTCCATCAACCCATTTCCTTGAATAATATACACATCTCATCAATGAGTACATGGTGTAGAATCTGATACATTATTGGAAGTATCGGGGTGCGGTGACTCAGTAGCTAGAAGTACAGTCTGCAAGCCGAGAGGTCCTTGGTCCAAATCCCAATTTCGGAAACCATTGTTGTTTCCTTGAGCAAGACACCTTACCCCATTGCCCCCGTGAGGGCACGGTGGCGTTTTGTATTAAGGCGTACTGCACGTCGATGGTGCACTTGTCTTCAACCAATGCTAACCCTGATTGTGTGGAGTTAGTATGTTGGGGATCCTGAAAATTGCTCGCCGTTGCTCGGTGGTTCTCTCAGCGTACTCCTGGTTTCTCCACCGAAAAACTGTGTGACACGAGGTGGCCCTGGTTGTCGAAAGTGTCGTTAAATCCCAATAAAAATTTGAAAAATATTGCAAACAATAAGCCTAGCCCATCATCTAATCGTAGGTATCTGCGAATAGTGGTAATTACCCTATCTCTCCTCTGTCAACAATTACCGGATTGTCCCTTTCTTCGGGGGTTGCTGGCAGGATGGTCCATTGTAGAATAATAAGTGTTCTTGGTGAACAGTGGTTATTGACATAGTTTTTTATAAATAGCGATTTTCCCGCAATAACGCTTTCATCACTTTTCATCCATCACAAGTGATGACGTTCTTTACCTTTAAATCGTCTGACAGCCACAAACTTCCCCCTCTTCGTGCAATAAAAATGTTGCAAATGTATCCTTCCACAAACCCTCCACTGGAGAAAATGATTTTAAGTTCCCAAAGACAAAAACAAATTGTGTACATTTTTGTAAACTTCAGAAACATCACCTTGATCCGAAGTTGGAAATTGATGGGAGTACTATTACAGTTGTTAAGGAAGTGAAACTTCTTGGGTTTATTGTTTGATAATAAACTGGATTTCACTTCTCATATAAACTAACTAAGTGTGAAATGTAAAAAAAACACTTAACATCCTCAACGTAATTGGTAGCAATGATTGGGGTGCTGACCAAAAAACTTTACTCCATCTGTATAGATCACTTATTAGATCAAAATTAGATTACGGTTGTATGGTTTACGACTTTGCAAGAAAGTCAACCTCTTGATGCCATTCATAATAGTGGAATCAGCCCTGGTCCTTTTAGAATATCACCAATAGATTCGATGCTTGTTGAAGCAGAGGAGCATTCTCTTGAGAACTAAAAAAATCCATCAAATCCAGCTTATACAGTACGTGGAGAGTGTATTGTCACTAAATCACCCGCAGAGTTGAGATTCACCCCAAGCAATAATGACAAATCTGTTGCAAAGCATAACAAGCGCAATCAAAGTTTCAGACAATGGACCTCCGGGTTAAACCCGGAGGTCCATTGGCTGAAACATTGCTTGTGTTTTTAGTCGATATATACAAAATTTGAAAGTTACTGTTTGGGTGATAACTCCACTCCATGGGTGATTTAGTTCCAATCCACTCTCCACGTACTGTAACTGTGTTTCGGACCCTCAAGGGATCTGAAGAATATATAATGAAATTCAGGCAAATGCATCCTCACAGATCTCATATTTCTGTAGTGAAACTGGAAACTCGGACCAGACTATAGATGTATGTTCAGGTTCCCACTATAATAGGAATGCTGTGAGGTTACATGTGGTTAAATCTAAGAATTTGACTGAATACATGTTTTGCCTGGAACAGTATGGAAGATGCCCACTGTTTTTTTTTTTTGAGTTTTCAGTGTACACACTGGTTATCTCATGAGTGAGGAAAGCTTTGTATTAAACATTAATCTCTTTCAAGCCACGAACGACGTCATAATCCTTATACAAACTCAATAAGAGTAGAGTAGCTGCGTCACGCCTATCACTTTTCAACTAATTCAATATTTACAACTCCGTACGGAACACGTGTTCCATAAGAACTAAACTCTGCCCTTTTCGTAATTGGCCAATTGACATGTCGCATTCTGATCCAGATCATTTCGGCAGCAGCGGTGACCGCCGGTAGATCGAATTCAATTGTAAAATGTTTTGTTTAAGTCTACAAATAACAAATAGTTTTAAAGTTTGAACGTTTCTGGGTGTGATGTTTCAATTTTTTAATTAATGGATTGTATGTCAAAGAGGCATGTAATAAACGTATAACTCCACGATGTGTGAATGCGTTCGTCGATACGACACTAAGGCCATTACCGAAGAATAGAACTCGAGGCTGTGTCTCTCGTTCTATCCTTCCGAGCGGGCGCATGTGTCTTATCGTTGAATGTATTCGCACATCATGACGCTCTGTGTATGTATTCTTTTTATTGAACGCGTCATGATATCCTAATTGCAATTAAAGTAGGTGCAGTGATATTGATCTATTGAGTTTTTAACGTCACTTCCGGAGAGATTTTCTCTTCTATCAGGTATAAGAAAAGATATTGAAAAGTATTTGTCAGACATTTCCCATCATTTTAGCATATAATAAAATTCTCTTTTAAGGAAGCGTGATAAGGTCTGGTTTATTGGCTGTAAGTCGCGTTACGTTCTAAACGGGTCCATTAAATAGCTTAGAATTCTCATTTTCAAAGTTTTATCTCGGCATTGCATCAGGCTACAAAACCAAAAGTACAGTATTGTCGCCCAATCACATCGGATACAAAGAAGATGATTGAGATTCTTAAGAGAAAATCGTGTATGGCAGGTTAAACATTCGCTTTAAAAATTAATAATTTCAAAATTACGCTTGGAATATGAAAAAAATAATTCCATTATTTCATTCATTGCAATTAACTTCGAGAAAATTGTTTTTCCTTTCTTAAATATTCCATTAAAGGTTACTTCCAACATATGGAATTGATAACGATAATTTATTAAAACTATTTAAGGAACACATTACTCGCTTCATTAACCGTTGTCTTTATTATCTGGGATTACATGTCTTTCCTATTACTCCCTCATTGTATTGTGCGTTTTGATCTGAAAACAATTCCGATTGTAAATAATGTGAGATATCAAAATAAATCAGCATCTAAAGCTATGTCGAGGTGATAAATTCGTATTTCGTGCTACAAAAACGTAGTTGTCTGTGAGAATATAAAAAGATCCTTAAAAGCGGAAAATGATTACACAGAAATGTGTGAAAAATAGATAATGACAACAGTAAGGAGCTAATTTATGTAATTAGTTTTTGTTGTTTAATCCCACATCAGCATCTAAGTCTACAAGGGAGTAGCGGAAAGCACGTCGTCACAAGTTATTTAAGTAAAATGATTGATTGAAGACAATAAACATATACAAAAGAAAGGAAATCATTTGAAACACTGTCGTTGAGATCATTAGAACATCTTTTAAAATAATAACGCTTTAGTCTAACAACCTACACTTTTTGTAAAATTCCTGATGAATATTAGGCGCTACGAATTCGGTTTCTCAGATTATTCCGCGCCAAAAGACTTAAGAGAGTAAACGCAACTTAAAATTTATTAACAAGGTTAATGTCTTTTAGAAATTACAGAACTTAGTGGGGGCTTGTATGATAAACAAAGATATCTAAGAGATGCTACAGTAAAATACTTGCTCCTTACAAGATTAAAATCTGTACAAAGTAGAAGAATGTGATTCACTGTCAACATATTCTGTCAAGGAAGACATTCAGGTAGCACATTACCCTCTCACAAATACACAGAACGACACACGCGTGTAAATGGTTAATCGATATGACACGTGTGCCAGCGCGGAAGGATAGAACGAGAGGAGTTTAACCTTCCGCGATGGCACAAGTACCATATCGATTAATGCATTCACATACGTGTGTCGTTCTGTGTTTATTACACGCCTTCACGTCTATAAAACAGTTATCAGAAGGACACTCCGCAATTCATTTGACAACTATCAACAAAAAGAACACATTTTATCACCAACGAAATTTGCGAGCGGAACCCATGTTACTATTAGTTACCCCGTGTCTGATCACGTGGTACGGGTTTTTACCTACCCGAAGCCAGCCGTATCCCATGAGGCCGAAGGCCTCATGGGATACGGCTGGCTTCGGGTAGGTAAAAACCCGTACCACGTGATCAGACACAGGGTAACGAATTTATCTGTTGACTTTCCGTTTTAGAAGTACAATCTATTTCATGTGTGAACACACACAGCATGAGATCTTTTATCTTCCATTGTTGAGCCATACAGGTTTCTGCGGAATTTTTGTGCAAAAGAGTTTTTGTGAAAATATGCCGATATGACTAGCATAAAAAAATTATTGAATTTCTTTTTTGTCTCAAAAACATAGCTTATGAACCCCACATTGGAGGGTACTCGACAAGCTTATTCCAATAAGGGGTCATGAGCTATATTTTGGAGAAAAAAAAATAAAATATAATACATGTACACTGTAAAACTGGAATGACGCGTCTTCTACGGGGTATGGACAATTTGTAGATTTCGGAACGAGGCTTCCACTGGGTATGGGAAATTTGTCAGTGGCTGGGCGGACGTATCGTGGGTTTCAATGAATGTGGTCTCATACCACGTATCTATCAACCAATCAAATCAAAAAATTCACTTTAGTCAATAGATAATATTTCATCCCCTTAGTTCCAATATGTCCTACGTGCCTAATGGCACATACATGTAGAACACACTGGAACTCAGGTGACGAGTTCTCGCTATTACTAGTGACTCAAACTGTAATTGCTGTGCACGATTTGTAGAAAATTCCAGTGAAATTTCGCTTCAGTTTATAAATAGTCCGTCAACGATTTCCGTTCTCCTCGTGTGTGCTGAACAGATTCTCATTTTCCGCGAGGTTTAGTGGTGCTGTACAGGCTTGGCAATTTCAGGAGAGCGATTTTTAGCGCTCCTTACTGCCCTCCTGAAAGAATTAAGGAGAGCGAAAAATTGCCCTCCTAAATATTTTGGTCTGGGATGATTGAGATTACATGTATTATGCTCACATTAATTTTTTGTTGTAAAGCAAAAATGCAATTTAACTTCGAAGTCACATAACATCACGTAATTTCATTTTGAAAGTGGTTTAGTGGTAAAAGGTAATGGCTGCAACCATACCCAAACACAGGTGCAATCATTTGAAGCAAAATGGGTCACAGCAATATTTGTTTTCTGTCAGTTTCAAGTTCAACAACTGACATCACAGTTTGAGGGGTAGTTATTCAAGGAATATTGACACTATAATATACTACCATTACTACTATCCTGTCACTTGAAGCACTTGCACCAGGATATGACTGTAGATTCAAGCAGACCTTAGGGGGTTGAAGGTGGTAGTGGTAGGCGTATGACTTTCTTGGACAACAGGTCTGGGTACACACACACAGGTCTTGTCAAGTGTGTGTTCGGTTGTTGAGTGAGACATCTAGATGTCTAAGAGATTTCGCTTTACCTTAGTAAAGTTAATAAAATCACTGATGTAGTCTGTAGGTTTCAGTTTCAATGAGTTCGTTCAATTGGATACTTAAAATGCTGTGTAAAGCTAATTGCTCTCCTAAGCTGATTGAGGAGAGCGATTTTTTGCCCTCCTGCATTTTTCAGAATGCCAGGCCTGGCTGTATATTACCCTCTCATAAAAAGGAATGTCAAAGTCTTACATGACCAATAAGACATCGCGTAAGAGAATTACATGACCAATAAGACATCGCGTAAAAGAATTACATGTATTTTCTACAACGATTATTGGACGAATATTTCCCATTGATAGTTAGTCGGAAGCCATGGAGCTTGTTATTAACCCTTTACCCAACGCAGACGATTTCAAAATTTATTATTTTAAATATCATTTTTTAAATTTTTTCAAAACATGTCAACAAAACCATATCATGTGACCCCTCTTTGGAACGAGCTCGACGAGCTCGTTCCAAAGAGGGGTCACATGATATGGTTTTGTTGACATTTATCGAAAAATAACATTTTTTAAGCTGCTGAATTTGCATATTACGCGGGCGGATGCGGGCGATTCGTTGGGTAAAGGGTTAATCACCCCAACCTAATCCGCCTGTCAGATATGATGTAGCCACTGATAAGTGGTTTAACCCTTTGATACTTATGTACGTGTTATTACGTGCGAAATCAAACAGCGCGTTGATACTTTTGTACGTGTTATTACGTACGGAATCAAACAGCGCGTTGATACTTTTGTACGTGTTATTACGTGCGAAATCAAACAGCGCGTTGATACTTTTGTACGTGTTATTACGTACGGAATCAAACAGCGCGTTGATACTTTCGTACATGTTATTACGTGCGAAATCAAACAGCGCGTTGATACTTTTGTACGTGTTATTACGTGCGAAATCAAACAGCGCGTTGATACTTTTGTACGTGTTATTACGTGCGAAATCAAACAGCGCGTTGATACTTTTGTACGTGTTATTACGTGCGAAATCAAACAGCGCGTTGATACTTTCGTACATGTTATTACGTGCGAAATCAAACAGCGCGTTGATACTTTTGTACATGTTATTACGTACGGAATCAAACAGCGCGTTGATACTTTTGTACGTGTTATTACGTGCGAAATCAAACAGCGCGTTGATACTTTTGTACGTGTTATTACGTGCGAAATCAAACAGCGCGTTGATACTTTCGTACGTGTTATTACGTGCGGAATCAAACAGCGCGTTGATACTTTCGTACGTGTTATTACGTGCGAAATCAAACAGCGCGTTGATACTTTCGTACATGTTATTACGTGCGAAATCAAACAGCGCGTTGATACTTTCGTACATGTTATTACGTACGGAATCAAACAGTGCGTTGATACTTTCGTACATGTTATTACGTACGAAATCAAACAGCGCGTTGATACTTTCGTACGTGTTATTACGTGCGAAATCAAACAGCGCGTTGATACTTTTGTACATGTTATTACGTGCGAAATCAAACAGCGCGTTGATACTTTCGTACATGTTATTACGTACGGAATCAAACAGCGCGTTGATACTTTCGTACATGTTATTACGTGCGAAATCAAACAGCGCGTTGATACTTTCGTACATGTTATTACGTACGGAATCAAACAGCGCGTTGATACTTTTGTACGTGTTATTTCGTGCGAAATCAAACAGCACGTTGATACTTTGTGGTCATTTGTGTTGTTATTATTTTTCAATTTTTTAAAGTTTTAACCTCAAATTCCTATTTTCTCCCGAATAGTGCTCAGTGATAACCGTTGAGCCAAATGTTATCGCAGCTTAAATACTAATATAATCCTGCTGTCAAGACTTCTTAACCAGTTGAGCGCCAGAAGCCACTATCAAAGCTTTCAAAAATGTGGATACCAGAGCAAAAGCCAACATTCTCCTTGCTTATATTTCATATTCATTCAAACACAAATAAAATTTTGTTTATGTAATTTTGTTTTATTACAAATGGTTGGAGAGTGCCTGGGGGCAATCTTCAATAATTTGTAATAAAACAAGTTTTGAATAACAAATTCAGACCACCAAAAATAATCTAGCCCTCAACCAGATAATCACTAATGTGAAAAATATCTTGTTATTTGTACTTTCCGACGTTTGACGTCGCATTTTGAAAAACGTTGACGAAACTGAATTCCCAGTGACGTTTGAACGTCAGTATAATTAGAGTCTCAAAGGGTTAAAATCACTGATTGGAATTTTAAAATCAGTGATAGGCTTGAGTAAAGCCTGTTTTGCCACACTTTCTACCCTGGTGTTACCAGAAATACCAACATGTCCAGGTAACAGCAAAACGCGATATCATATTGATCAAACGTGTATATTCATTTATTTATTTAAAGGTGTTTGACGACCCGCCAGCAAACTAAGGATATAGCTTGGCGATAAAAAGTTATGTAGGGTAGAAACTTCCTCCATAAAGTGAAATCGTGTTTAAAAAATGAAAAGAGGACTTCATCTTAACAGTGAAACATATAGCGATAGGAGTAGTGAATAATGATACCGAAAGCATAGTGGATATTACGTAAATGGACCCAATCAAAGCAATAGGCCTACGTTATTTAAAGATGAGAGGTAGTTAAAAAAACATCTAAAACTTACTGAAAGGTTGATTCTTTGTGGAACGAGAGAATCTAGTGAAAAGTTATGCTGTAAAACAGTCCTCTCATGGGCGGTACATAGACAAAAGCGCACAAGCGTTTGAATGGGCTAATGTTTATCGCAGTCATTTGGTTTGCTGCAGAATAACACTCGAGGATTCGCCTCTCGTGGTATTCTTGTGCCCAACCAAACTCGTGCGATAAACATTAATCCATTCAAACGCTTGGGTGGTTCTGTATTTATTACACACATTTGCAATCTTTTAGGCAGTTCATTTACCTCAACGCAAAGAGAGGGGCCTACTACACTTCACAAATATTATTGAAATAAAATAGGAGAAAAAGTGAAAACAGATTCTCGAGCAGGGGTCCAGTCTTGTATTTTTTCCGTAAAATTTGCTTTTTAGTGCGTTTTTGATTATGGGAATGGATTCGTGTATCTAATGTTAATTCAGGAAGAAGTGTTGTGACACTGGGGGCATAGATTTGTTTCAATAATATGGAGCTTAGCCAAATATTTGAGTGTAGTTGTGGTAAACTTCAAGTTGAAGGTAACATTCTAAATACCAAACTGCAAATCCCGGAAATATTTTAATAAGTTAATTCTATTCAATCCAATTCAATCTTTATTTCACAGCATACAAATACAAATAAGAGAGAGAGAGAGAGAGAGAGAGAAAAGTAAGTTCAAAAATTATTGAACGATGTATAAATATATACTGTGGGGAATGACATAGCCTTGTGACTGTCTTCCTGTCATCTCCTAGACAATCAAAATAATAAATAAAATAGAATGGCAAATGGCAAGTGTTAAATTCAAGTTAAATGTAGTCGATCCAGACAGCAGGTTGTTGTTACGTTTATGTTAACATCCTTTACATTAGAATTGATTTTTGTTTCCACATCATGGATCAAATTCCCAAGAGTTCTGTCTCATATTGTTTTAAACCGTTAATCAACTGTGTTTCCGAATCCTAATCGAATCAACAGTGTTTCCGAGTCAAAAAAAAAATACAAAATTATACGCCTTCTTAGTAGGCCCGTACAATTATCGTAGGCTAATGGGGTGATGCAAATACCGGAAACCCGCGGGACAACCTTTTCATCTGTTTGTGGGAAGAGAGGAGATGAAGGTAATAACGACCCCGAGAGTTCCAACTAGGTGAAGCAGTCAGGGCGTCTTGGGTTGGAACACCTAACACTGACTTCGTATGCGTTTTAAAGTTATATAATAAAGTCATGCACTTGCAATGCAACTGGGAAACGAATAAAGTAAAACAAACTTCATTATTCACAAAACGCTTGATAATCACGTTTGGTATTTTACATCAAAGGGAACAAACTGTAAAATATTAGATTGAATATATGGTCAGAAGAAATTTACTTCTTTGAAAAAAATCTTTATGTATCAGTATTTTTTAATGAGGAACCACAATGTAATTTATCAGGTTCAATGTTATGGCAGAAATATGTATTTTTGAAAATAGAATTGTGCAATAAACTAACTTTGTTTATTTCTCAATCAGAAACCTCAATTAATACATGATGTCTATTACTTAACAAGGGAAACATTTCAAGGGATTTCGTTTATTTTATATAACTTATTCTTTCCCTTGAAATACTCAATGTTGAAAGTGATCTTAAACAAACAGGAAACTTGCCTGTCACCTCTCCATTGAAACTACTAAATTAATTTTTACCTGTAAGCCACATCAGCCATGCTGCATAAATATTATTTTTAACTGGTTGAGTGATTGAAGCTACTGTCATGGTTCTATTGAAAAGTAATACAAGCCATTTTAGTTACCTCATGGTATCTGCATAAGCTTGTCTGCTCATCAGTAGAGTAGAGAAAAATGTTTTCTAAATATATTGTTTTGCTACAATTTATGGGAGAGTGCTAGCAAGCATTCTCCAATAAACTGTTATAAAACAATTATCAACAAGATCTTGCTAAACTAAGTGCATGTGTGTGTACTACATCCAGAACTGTTCAGGCATTTGAATAGGTATGTTTATCACACTCATTTTGGTTTGGTATTCTTGCGTCCAAACTTTGAAAAACATTTTTAACCCATTCAAAGGGGGCGCGGTGGCTCAGTAGGTAGAGGTGCAGGCTGCAAGCCGAGAGGTCCTCGGTTCGAATCCCACCTGCGGCAACCGCGTTGTGTCCTTGGGCGAGACACTTCACCCCCATTGCCCATGTGGGGGCACGATGACGCCGTGTACTAAGGCGTACTGCACGTCGATGGTATGTCTTCAACCAATCTAACCCTGCCTGTGCTGCAGTGCGGAGTTACGATGTTGGGGAGCTGGCAGCTGCTCGTCGTTGCTCGGTGGTTCTCTCCGGGTACTCCGGCTTCCTCCACCCGTAAAACTGTCACGGTCATGATTAGCCATTGTGCATAAATATGTGACCTTAAACATCAATAAATAAATAAATAACCCATTCAAACGCTTCTGAAGTTCAATTTATAAATTTCAATTTTTAAATCTCAAGTCTTGTTTTCCTCGCTCTCTGGTGCATGTAAGAAATTCTATAAGCACATAAATTTCCTCGTTTTAGTGTTACATTTTAATTTTGGATTTAAACCTTAGAATTCTTTAGTTTAAAAGTACTAGTATATTAACTCAAAAATCTATCCTCGAAGTTGTTTTAATCAATTTAATGTACTCTATAACTGTTCAATTCCTGGAGAATGAATGTTTATCAGTTATCTGTGATGTTATATTAAAATAGATATTGAACGTACCACCGCTAATATTTGCACCAGAAAATAATTCATTGGTTAACTTTTCATGCCTTAGTAAGGGTTTCTCTCGCAGTGTGTAATTTCTACATGTTTCTCATTTGACACACATGGCACAAAATCAGCTTTCTTTAGGACGTCTGAGTCAATTCTTCTTTCTTCTACATGTGGGCTTGAGCTAATTGCACACTGAGGTACCTCTTGTCGAATAGTACATATTTCCTCTGCTGCTGCAGAGATGATATTGCAAAATTATTAATACTGTCAACATTCTTGTGACCTGGGAGTTGCTTTATTGTTGTGGCGGAACCCCACCATGGAGAAGATTTGTACACATTGTTTTCCGAAGAGTATGATTTCTTTTCGTTTCTTTTAAACCTGTTTGTGCTGCCATAGAACATCATGGTGCGCAGTTTGTTTTATCCCTGTAGCTTGTGACTTGTACCGGTGAGCTTTGTCTTCATACTTTCTATAATTATAATTGATAGCTATGTTGAAAGGTAATTCTAAATGCTTCATATTTTATGATCTGTGAGAAGCATATTTTTATGGGCTTCTATTAAGCAGACTTGTCTGTCATCACTGAGAAAAATTTCAGGATTAAATGCCCTAGTGGATGAATTTCCATCTCTTATTTTTGTCATGCGCTCCCTGAATTCCAAGTACTCATTACCAATACCGTCACATTTCAGTTCAGTGCCCCCACCCCCGTTTTAATTGTCGATTTTCTTCAGATCTCCTGACGCTCATAGGTTTTGTTATGTTGAATCACATCAAGTTTAAAAGAGCACTAGGATCATGAAGCCCAATAACTGCAGTATCCTATAAATTTTGTTCTTCTGACGCTATCAGTGACTCTTTTTCATTTTTTTTTTTATTTCCCATTCCTTTTTGTTTCAGCTCTTCCTTCTCGCTTTAAGGACTTCACGGCTCATCTTAAAAAGATCTGATTTCAGAATACTGTGTTCATAGTTATTGCCACTTGGGTATCTTTCTATAGCCCTGTGATAACTTGTTAAAGGGTCATGTTCATAATCTCCACCGTCATAGTTTTTCAATGGTAAAATAAATGTTCCTATGAAAGCATCAAGTTCCTTAGGTGGGATCAAATAAACTTCCTTTTGTCATGTGGAGCTACTTCTGCTAGCCACTTTTGGATTTTCGCAAAGAAATTTAGGTTTTTATCACAGTATTTGGATTTTTCTTATCCTCTATATACAGTTAAAACTAAAAGTCCTGTCCTGAAATGCGCACAAATAGCACGTCGATATGCGCGTTAATCTACGCGATATGACCTTAGTAAGGTTATCAAATTCTGTACATATGGCCTGTGCACAAGCATTGTTTCAGCCAATGGACCTCCGGGTAACCCGGAGGTCCATTGGCAGAAACATTGCCCGTGTTTGCTTTGAGTAACCAGAAGAACCTGCCGTGCTTTGGATGCCATTCGATATGGCAATTGCGCGCAATTCGTACGCGCAATTAAGCCGAGATAAGCGCAGAGTTCGTGACAGGACTTCTACTTTTAACTGTACCTTTTCAGATCTTTAATGTTTGCGGATACCTGAAATGCACTTGTCTGTGAATGTTTCTGACTTGTCTTAAGGGAATGGCACTGAGAATGAGATTTGGAGGGTGACGCTGAGTTAGTGACACGGTTTCTGTCTATATCAGTATTGTTATCACTCTCAGTTTCAAAGATTTTATCAAAGATCTCATCTAGAAAGTTTAATTCCAGGAGAGCCTCTTCGTCATTATATCCCAGTATATACCTGTCTAAACGGAGGTCGTTTTCACACTTTTCATCGTCAGCATTCCTTATATTAAAATTGCCATATTGATTTTCTTGCGATTCAAACTCAGCCATTGCTTTTGTGTCAGAACTATATTCGTAGACAACAAATTATCACATCGCCCTCGTCAATTTCCACGCAAGAAAACGATAAGTTTAGCAGTTGTAATTTAATGAAAGTAAACGACAGATAGATTTTTAATTTTTTGGAAAGGGGTGAAGCTTTATGTTCGATGTTTTTGAAGTTTTAATCTGATTCTTAACATTAGACTCGGTTTACAAGCGAAACAATACCTGACGACTTTCCGTCGCTCATGTCATAAACTATTTTTCATTTATTCTCCGATTTTCCAGCGGCTCATAATACACTATCGGTGTCAAAAATAACAAAATGATTGGTCAACTCTTTGGAAAAGAGAATCCCAGCAGTATGACTTTTTCTCTCTATGGTTTGAAAAGGTTTGAAAAAAGTGCGAAAAAGTGTATCACGCAGGTGTGCGATACAACATTATTTTTATCACACTCTTTGAAGTGTCGTGAACAAACGTTAATTTTAAATGGGTTTGTAATAAATTATAATGTTGCCTTCTCAAGCCATTAAAAATGGTAGACTCCAAGAGAATGTGGTCGACTCTCAGAGAGCAGTGGCAGGAAACGCATTCTGGATACATCGTCCTCCAATAAAAAAAAAATGACATGATATTTTCTACAAAGGTGACACGACGGATGTTTATCAATAACATTCGGTCGAAGGTGATGGAGATTGTTATTTGCTGCTAAATCCATCTCCTCCTGCCACATCTATTTGATGTACTGAGTGATATGTGGTTTGCTGTCACAGAAAGGAATCTTGAAATCAGTGATAGGCTTGATCAAGGCCTTTCTTTCCGTGCCGTCTGTCCTGATGTTATCGGAGATTCTAACATGTCCGCTAAACCAGCAAAACGTGTTATCATATTGGTTAGACATTAACGTATTCAACTTCTCACGAAGGTTCAAGATCAAAGGGTTCTACAACATGGGGTTGAGTAAATCTAGCAATGAAGAGCGAGAGTCGATAAATGTAGCCGACTTAATCTCCCATGCATTCTCAATGTGTTCGCTAAAAGGAAAGAAAGTCGGAGAAAATAACAGATGTCCTTCCCCATGCATTCTCGATCTGTTCGAGCGCAAGTTGTAAAGCTTTAACTTTGAAAATAGAATTTTTTTTGCACTATTTGTTTGAATCGAGATTCGATTCGTTTTCGAACCTTTTGGCTTGTTCGATTCGAGATTCGATTCGGGCGATAAATCGTGATTCGCCAGACACTAGAAATAACGTTGTTGTTCGTCAATACTCAAAACAGTGCAACCAGCTACCTTCAGGAGGTTAATTACCCTTTTTATATCTAACACTTATTTGTTTTACATAAGAAATGAATTTCGGTTTTTTAAAAAACAATAAACCCAAAGGCTTTAATCTATTTTCCTTTCCAGATCAAGGTGTTGCTTCGGTAGCTTACAGAAATGAACACAATTTGTCTTGGTCTTCGAACACTTGAAACTAAGCTTTCCACCACAATTGGAAAGTGGTCCATCCGCATAAGTCATCTCCGATCTTCCAAGAAAAATCAAGGATGCTAGAAGGACATGCAATTATAAGATGAATGGATATGTATGAATCAGATGCGGCGGGCAGGTAATCATTTACCAAACACAAATCATATTTGTAAATAACTGTTCGACTGTTTTACCTTTTACATCTTCTTGTCTGGTAGAGTTATCCTAAAGGTGGCTATATGTGTTGGAATCACGCAACAAAATAAATGGAGAGGGGGCTGATGAAACAGTATATCAAGATCATTCAGGTATAGGGTTTTACTTGGTGAAACGTAAATCGAACATGACAAACATGTTTTATTTAAATTTAGGCGTACAGCACCAGCCTGTAAGTTTGTAAATATACCGTATTGTGAATAATGCCACTTCAAATCATGACAGATGTTCCACGAACAAGAAGATCATTATCATCTGCCCAGGTATTATACGAAGAATAATGCTTATAAGCTGAATGATCTCGAGTTTCAGGATTGTTTAGAGGGATTCCCTTCAGACAACATGCAACAGGTTTAGTTTATATTTGTGGCAAAGAAGACCAGATCCATTAAAGTTTGCTCAACTCTTTTGACACCTTCATTGCATTATTTTGTTGGTGCTGTGATCCATGTTTGGGCGGCGATTTAGATGGTGGACGTATGCGAGAGAGAAATTGCCCTTGTATTTTTCTTTGGTGAATGTTTACTTGGGGATCTACCACGAGATGAATTCGGGCGTAGCTGTGTTGAGAACGTGTCACCGATGCTTCATCGACTGACATGTACTCTATGCCGTCAAACATGTTGCTAGTAACAAACTTTTGAAGGCGGTTTGGTAGTCTGTCTGATGCTGGTTTCTGTTTTTCTTTTCTTCTCATCTCTCTTTTAATTCCACCTCTGACTCTGTCTCCGATTTTGTTCTTCAGGTCTTTGTTTTCGATCTAGTTTCGGTTTGTGCGGCTCAAGTCTCTGTTCTGATTTCGAGTTTCGTTCTTTGTATTTTTCTGATTAGATATGTGTTTTGTTTGTTCTTGTTTTTGTTCTGTTCTTGTTATGGTTTGAGCAGTTGGGTTTGTTTGGTTGATATTGGTTCTGTTTGGTCTATTGTAAAGGACTTATGAAAGAAGCGTACATTGGCGTCATGTGTATTGTGTCGGACATTATACTGACGTTGTTGATAATTTGTGTCATAGTTTTGTAGAATATTAGAATGGATAGAATGTATTAGAGGGTATTCATCATCGGGCGTTCTTGCATTACATGTATTTTGGTTTTCACATTTGATTGTTTTGTGTTTGTTTCTCTTTTTTCCAAAGAGGGCAATCCTTTAACGCAGCTACATGGTCGCAACATTTGATAGTACAGGGGTGTTGATGTGTTTGACAACACTTAAAGCAAATAGTATTTCCTCTACAACTGTTTTTACCGTGTCCAAACTTTTGATATCGAAGTGGATTTGGAATATATAAATCCACTGTGATGTTCTTAAAACCAACATTAATAGATGATTTATGTGGTTTGGAAGAAAAAGTGTTATTACATTGTTTTTGTTGTTGAGCCATCTTTTTTAATTTCAATTGTTTTTTCATCACTGACACCTTGCGAATTTAGTTCATTTCTTGTTGATGTGTTGGGGCTGGCATTCTACTGATATTGAATGTCTTGCATTCTCGTTATGTAAAACACCCACCGATTCAAACACACATCGCACTCTGTATATTGCGTATATGACTAGCAGTGCATGAATAGTACGCTCGGCCAGTAGGATACCGAAGTAGTCACTGCATCAGTTATTTTATTAAGAGTCCAGAGAAAAATGTCAATATCTGCTTTGTGGGGTGTGTTTGGCCTGTAAATAACGCCTATTATTTTCCATGATCTGTGTATTCTAATCTCAACAAAAAGTGACTCGACGATGTGGGGGATCAAAAATGTGAGGTCGTCTATTGTATGACTTCTACTAATTAATTCAGTGTAACTGTACTTACTTAAGACTCTAAGGACAACTATTTCGTGAAAACACATCACAAAATCACAAGTTTGGAAAGTTATTTTAGTTTGACATAAGTGATAGATTCTTCTCCTACTCGTATTACCGATAGCTCGTGTAGTCTAATTGATCTTACCCGTGTTTCCTGTAAAGATCATGTAGAAAAATGCTTTGTAATCCTAACTTTTTGTTGTGACCACCACGCAACTGGAGTAGCCTTAAAATTAAGAAACCTCCGTAATAATGCTTTCCAGGGAAGAGAATGGCATTACAATTAGATGGATGTAAATGGGATACATAACAGGTTTACACAAACATCTTGGGATGATTTGTCCAATAATGCTACAAATGACTCAACTGAAAGCCTGACCGAGTATATCATAGGTAATCCGCACCAATATATTCCCCCCAAAACGGTTCTTATTCAACCTAAGGTTAACCACTGGATGAATTCTTCAATACGGAAAATGATGACGTCGTGTGACAGAGTTCATTATAAAGCAGAGCAGCATGATAGGACTGAAGATTATAATAAATAATAAATAAATAAATGCAGTTTAGAGCCATGAAAACGCAAAATTATGCACTCTCGGGCTTTACAATGCTCAGTTAGTATATGCCAAATGTGTTACCTGGAACACGGGTAGAATACATTAGTAACGCATACCGAAAACTCAGGTGAAGTGGAGGATTTTTTGTGCCTTTTTTCAGCACCTGTAGTGCCTTAAGGGGCTGGACAGCCTGCTCCAAAGGAAGAGATTCGCCACGGAAAACACACGATCGTCTGCCGTTGCGAGACCGCCTGGTTTGTATAACAGGGAGTTCGAAGTTGTTGAACGGTGGAATCGAGATGGTGCATACCTTTGTACCAGTCTGCCCAGATCATTTGGGGCAAGGCCGTTCAGAGCTTTGCGTGTCAGAAGGAGCGTCCTATCCTCTCTGCTCTCTTCAACTGGCAGTCAGTGTAGATGAGAGAGGAGGTTGGTAATGTGGCATGATTTCCCTTGTCGGGTAATAATACTTGCCGCACAATTCTAAATAAGTTGCAGATTCTTAACCCTTTACCCAACGTAACGGCCAAAACCGGCCAGCGCTATTCTCAAAAATTGCCATTTAATTTTCATTATTTTTTTCATTTTTTGTCTCAAAAACATAGGTTATGACCCCTCATTGGAACGAGCTCGTTGAGCTCGTTCCAATGAGGGGTCATAACCTATGTTTTTGAGACAAAAAATGAAAAAAATGAGTTATTCGAGATTTTTTTTTGCATGTGTCGTCTGCTTTTCATGTTAGGTAAAGGGTTAATGTTGGACTGTTTACATCCAAATAGCAAAGCGTTACAATAAACTAATCTGCTAGTGACAAGCACTTGAACTAATAGTTTTGCGGTCGCCCTATCCACAACGGAGCGAACCCCGCTGATATTATGTAGATGGTGGTACGAGCTACGGGATACCTGTTTGATATGGTTGTCACCAGTTAGATTCCCATCCTTGAAATATTCCAGGTTCCACACCACATCCGAGTAGGAGATCACATGACCATTAAAATTAGGATTAATATTTGCCAATTTTGAGAGTTGGTTTGAAAGTCCAATGTAAATTACTTCAGTTATTTTCAGCACTAAGCTTTAAATAGTTCGTTGTTATCCAGGATTTGATATCAGATATGCAGTTTTCCAAAGAGGCAAAAGCCTGTCTCTCATTTATGGGACTGAAATCTACATAGAGTTGCGTATCATCGGCATAAAAGTGAAAATTTAGCCCATGTTGGAGAAAGATTGGGCACATTTTACTGATAAGAAAAGCTGAAGTTGAGTATGACAACAAATTTGAAAATTACCCTTTAGCTTTCAATTTTGGTGAAAAACATTGGTGGACTCTTTAAAATTATTTTCGAAAACAAGAACAATAGTTTCCCCCCATTAAAAGAAAACAGTGAAGTAGTTAGTGATGCAAAGGCTATTGCTGATCTGCTTACTGACTTTTTCATAGAACAGTCCAATGCTGTTAACGATAAGAGTAACATCCTCTGGCTTTTAATAATTTTGAAGGACATGGCTATCAGCGAGCAAGAGGTCCCACTTAAAACAAATTCAAGAAGGCGAGCAGTCCAGATGATATTAATAACAGAATTTTAAAATTATGCGCCAATGAACTTGCTACACTACTGACCAGGTTGTTCAGACTCTCATTATCAAACAAAACCTTTCCATATTTATGGAAGATGGCAAGAGTCGTGCCAGTACATAAGAATTAATACATAATGAAAAATAAAATACCGCCCTGTTTCCCTAACTAGAAGTGTAAGTAAAATTCATGCGAAAATTATATTCAAGCATATGTTTTCTTTCTTAACTGGAATTAATCTCCAAACCCCATTGCAATCTGGCTTCATTCCCGGAGATAGTAAGACTTATTATTTAAATGACATTCTTCCTGATTTCTCTGTACGCTTGGATACATATACAGATATAAGAGTCATTTTTGAGACATTAGTAGGGTTGTTGATAGAGTCCGATTTAGAGATATATTACATAAACGTAATGTATTTAGCAGTGGAAAATGTTAAGTTTTCGGTCGAAATTCTGATTGACGATCTTGCAAATATTGCCGCCTTGTCAAATACTTGGCAGGTATTGTTTAATCCCTTCAAAACAGAAACTCTAAATATATCCCGTAACACAAATCACCGTGATTGTCCGAAATTGATCCGAATTTATACTTACACGGACAACAAAATTGAAGAAAAGGAGTGAACATAAACATTTGGACGTAATTTTTTCTATAATTGCTTCCTGTGATGTTCATGTCGGCGCGGTTGTAAAAAAAGGTTAGTCCAATGATTAACTGCCTCAGAAGTTTAAAATATACAGTTAAAAGTAGAAGTCCTGTCATGAAATGCGCACAAATAGCACGTAGATTTGCGCGTTAATCTACGCGTTATGACTATGGTAAGGCTATTAAATTCTGTTCATATGGCCTGTGCACAAGCGATGTTTCTGCCAATGAACCTCCGGGTAATCCGGAGGTTCATTGGCAGAAACATTGCCTGTGTTTGCTATGCGTAAACAGGAGAACCTGCCGTGCTAGGGATGCCATTCCATATGGCAATTGCGCGCAATTCCTACGCGCAATTAAGTCTAGATAAGCGCGCAGTTCGTGACAGGACTTCTAGTTTTAACTGTAGACTCTCAAGATCCCGATTAGAATTGTTCAAAAGATATGTCATTCTTCCAACGTTTGACTACGTGGATGCAGGATGTGATAACTGTAGCGAAACAAAAAATATACTCTGAAAAATTTACAGCTAGACGCGTTACGCACAATTATCAATAGGGACAGAGTCATAATCTTATTTATAGAATTCAGTTTGTTTTAACATTAAGAGAACGTATCAAACGGCACAAAACTATAATTATGTTGAAAATTATTAACACGGCTGTACCTAATTACGTGTGACTGTTAATCCCCCTTTCGTTTTTAGAAGTAACTCCTTATCCACTAAGAACATCCAATTTATTACGTGAAATTAACTCTTTACCTAACATGAAAAGCAGACGACACTTGCCAAAAAAATTCTTGAATAACTATTTTTTTTCATTTTTAGTTTCAAAACATAGGTTATGACCCCTCGTTGGAACGAGCTCAGACTCATTTCGACCATCTGCTGTGAGGCTCTGGAATAATATACGCAAGAACGTCAGAAACTACGAAACATTAAATGTCCGGAAAAAAGTTTAGGCAATTGATGACCTCATTGTCCCTAAATACTACTATGCCGGGGGCAGAAAAGTGCAGATTGTCTAACGCAAACTTCATCTGAATTGTAGCGAATTAAATGGTCGGCCATAAGTTTTACAGATTTATCAGTGATAATCCTGAATGTCGCTGCGGCTTTCGTTGTGAAGACTCCAGCCATTATATACTTTCATGTCCCTTTTACATACATGAATGCCAAATGATGTTTGACAAATTGGAAAACGATGACAAAACTATCGAGGTCTCACTCCATGGACATTCGTAAAAATAATATTCGTACAACATATATGTATTCAATACTGTTCCAGAATACGTAATCAAATGCGTCTGATCATACTCTAGTCAATTATTAAACACGATTATATAATCATTACTCACCATCTCGTGATAGCTTCACAGATTAATCGGTTCAATGCGCAAATTAATTTGAATAAGAGGGATTTTCGTTACGCTGTGTTATTGTGTGACGTACTAGCGGAAACGGCTCAGAGAGCACTTTCCAGTGGCGTGTTGCATAGCAGCATGGCCTCTGCCCTTTCTTCAAGACAACGGCAAAGATATACTAACTTACCACCATTGCTTTTGAAACAGTTAAGATTAAGAAGGGGATGTGGTCACGTGGTTGAATACGTTTTCCCACTGCACAATTGATAAAGTGGGGTGTTCATAATGTTGGCACTGATAGGTGTCTCGAGAAAAAGTTCTGTAATTGTTTGTGTCTTTTCTTGTGATGGAAATTAAGTTTTCCATTAATTTAGAAATATGTTTTGCTAACCGATATTCGGTTACTTTGTACTGCACAAGCACCACATAATGTAATTTGTTTTGTACAACGTTAAAATAGGCCTAGTCTGTTCGCCAAACCCGGTTTCAGATGGATGAAATAAAAATATTGTTTAAAACATAATCATTGATATTTGGACGGAAGCGATGGAGCTTGTTTTTTTTGTTTCCCCGTCTCATTCCGCCTCCCACATACATGTAGATGTGATGTATATTTTGATATGATATGTGATTTGTAATCACTGAAGGGAATCTTAAATCAGTGATAGGCTTGTTTAGAACTTGTTTTGCTGGACTGTCTTCCAGGCATTAGCGTATTTAACTTCTTACGAAGTTCCAAGATTAGAGGGCCCTTCAACGTGGGGTTGAGTAAACCTGTCAAAGAGGATAGAGAACCAGAGAAAATAATCGACTTCCTTCCCTGGACATTCTCGACTTGTTCAAGCGCAAGTTGTAAAGCATTAGCTTCTACTGTAAAAATAAAACTTTTGCGTGGTATTTTGATTGATTTGAGATGCCGGTGACAACTTTCTCACCACCTTCAGATTCACCAGTATCGACCCTTTTAGATCTAAATGTGGACGTTATTTCGGCATACGTTTGCTTGAATTGTAAAGAGTGTTTTTCAGATGTTTTAGGTCATGCAAGATCCAAAATATTGGGCTTTCTTACATGCCCAGGGGGAATATGTGGTTCACGTTTTCCTTCATCGAATCTGATTGAAGATTGACGAACTCCAGATGAGGTTTAACACTAGTTCCCAATGAAGGATTATGTTTCTAGCTTTTGTCAAAAACTTCAACATTTTGAGTATCTCAGTCACAATTATAAGCAGGGTTTGATGAGTAAGCAAACAGTTTAGAAACAAATTGCAGTGACAGTTTAGTACGTTGCTTCTCAAGAGAAAGGTCGGCTGCTCCAAGCAGCATCGAATCGATTGGCGATGTTCAAAAGGAGCCCTTGCAAATTCTAATACAACTATTATGGGCATCGAATAGTTTGAGATAACATTTTCTCGCAGAACCGTAAATTACCTGACCGCAATCTAACTTTGATGCTGGGGCCTGCGAATATTCGACAGCAGTATTCGTTTCGAAGCGGTGACGAATATCTATCGATTATCTCGGTATATCCTTGCAATCCTTCTCGCTGTTAGAATGCACCGGATATCGGAGGAAGAAAAGAGTGTTTTAAAAATCGGCACACATCAGCTTAAAAACGGATTCCCTCTCACGTAGCTACACATTCTGTGCCGGCCACGGATTTATCCGTCGCTCGTACTTCCTATTCCATGTGCTGTCGACGGATATATCCGTCGCCGGCACATGGAATAAGCAACACAAGCCAACAGGTTATGTTCCGGACTAAAACACGATGTTTTTCCTGTAGCCGATTATTAAATAGTCAATGAAAAGTTTACCCTATTCTTAATTGTGTCGATGGTGCCATTGAGTTTCATTGAGGAAAGAGAAACAGATAAAATGCTACCCAGTGGGACTCACCATTCGTGTTCGTGGGGACCAGATAATTTAGAGCCAACAGGAACTTGAATTTAAGGTCCCTTAAACAGATTTCTATAACAAAAAAGGCATACGCGACCCTCAACCCCATGCTGAGAAAGTCTTTTAAAATATCACACGTCCACATTGTGTGATATTCCTGTTGCTGTGCAAGGAAGATGGCAACCACATGTTATTTTTTGGCAACGGCATTTGCGATGTTTCATCCGGCTCGAACCCAAAACTGACGGTCCTTTAAAAAGTTTCAAAAAACAGAGGCATACGGCTTTCAACATCATGCTAAAAAGATCTTTTAAAATCACATAAATCCCCCTGGTATCATATGCTTTGTCTAGTTCAAAGAAGATGGCAACCACATGTTCTTTCTTGGCAACGTTTCAAGTCGAACCAAATGATCCACCGTACATCTCAGGCCTCTGAAACCACACTGGACATTTACCAGTAGAATTTCTGATTTCAGCAACTAGACAAATCAATCGTTCATCATCCTTTCCAAACAGATTACTACAACAGTCAATTGATCTGTGTTGTTGTATTCCGTTGAGTTGATGAGATGAATCGGACAGATCAAACAAGACGCCACAGGCGTCGAGTTTGATCTGACCGATCTCATGTCTCAACGAGACTGAATACAACAACACCGATCAATTGACTGTTCTAGTATTTTTATATGACAATTAATATTTTAAACTGACCACAATATCTAAAAAATCAAATACAACAAGAATTATATCAGCCAAATAACCATTAATAATTTATGGAATTGAGGAATCCCAAACGCGTATTAACCTCGAAAGTTTGTGTCGAACATGAAACTTGAAAGTCAAAACAATGGAGGCCATACTTGAATTTCAATCGCTTTCGATAACACAGAATCTCCAACGTTTTTGTTGGATTTGCATTTTGAAAATAGTTCTTAATTGTTATTTTGCAATTGTTCAGCACGGTATTTTCAAATAGACCTCGACTGGAATGTCTGTCGACGGAGTTTCGTGTTTATGTTCTGTGCTTATGTTCTATGTTTATTCATAGGTCACTGGTAGAAATAGTCTGTTCATTAGGGCTGAAACGGTTGGCACATTTTCACAACCGATTAACCAAGAGCTATAACCGGTTAATATCTGGTTATCCGTAGCCATTATGTCACCGAATCTGGGATCAACACCATAGGAATTGGAAAGCAGTATTCTCAGAAACTATTCCATAGTATGTATACAAACGAACGTTGTCGAGTACTCGACAACGTTCGTTTGTATACATACTATGGAATAGTTTGTGTGGTTACTCAGTACTCACGGAAATTGCCGATCATTAAGGAAGTCTTGAAGCCAAAATCGATTATTTTTCAATACATACAGCGCTGCTTCAAGGTGTAATCTATCCCAAAGGAAAAGTGACAGATTTACTTTGTTTTAACCATGGAATGACGATCACTATCGATATTTCGGATAACCGGTCGACATTTTTTTCAAATCGGTTAGGTAGGTAACCGGTTTGAAACCAGTTATCCGGTTAACCATTTCAGTACTACTGTTCATGTGTGCCTCGTTTGAGACAGGCATGATAACAATCTGGAAAACTTGACACTCTTGTTTTCCGGAGAGGTGGATTTGATGGACAAACTACAGTGATATTGAGGAGCTATTTGTGGTAGTCATATAATAAATGGTTTTATCTACTTTATACGTAAAAACAGTAACGTTTTATCTTTTATCGTTATCGAAAACTCGACGTCAATAAAAAATCTTTTATCGTTACTGCAGTAAGAATAAAAGTCACGTGATATCGCAAGAATACAACGTTCACGCCCATCTCATTTGCATGACGTACTATTTCATTCAACACTTTGAATAACTAATTATCGCTGCCGCGGATCGAAACAAATAAAACGGGGCGTATTTATCGAAATGTATTGAATAAAAAAGAAGGCCATTAATTAAACTTACTGAATTGTAAAAATAAAATTTGACGGAAAAGAGTAAAAATTAGTAACTTACACTTTTCAAAATGAGATTATTTCACCCTTCGAGACTTTAATTATCCTGACGTTCAAACGTCACTGGGAATTCAGTTTCTTCAACATTTTTCAAAATGTGACGTCAAACGTCGGAAAGTACAAATAACCAGATATTTTTCACATTAGTGATTATCTGGTTGAAGGCTAGATTATTTTTAGTGGTCTGCATTTGTTAATCAAAACTTGTTTTATTACGGGAGTGGGGGAGGTGGGGGTGTAGATAAAAGGGTTATATACACATGGTGTTTGTAAAAAATCTTTTATCGCGACTCGAGCGTTTTCGGGGGCTACATAGCTACTCGTCGCTGCGCGACTCGTAGCTATATATGCCCCCGAAAACGCTCTCGTCGCGATAAAAGATTTTTTTTTTACAAACACCATGTGTATATAACCCATATTTATAGACAACGTGTTAGTGAAATAGGTCTGTAATTACATGGATTGCAGTGGTCTTTATTAGAATAATTGTTGCTTTTCGCCATGGTGGTGGAAACTGGACAGTCACCCATATTTTTTTGACAATTGATGGTAAAAGTTGAAGTGATAATTCTATAGACGAATACAAATTTCGTGGGGTCCAGTGGCAGTACCATTTGCTTTATGCAAAGAGATGTACAGCTCTTCCATAGAGAGAGGATCATAGTAATCATCCACTTTGTAAGAGGTAAATTGGGCCTTTTGTTTTTCCGCCTTTTAATTTGAAAGATGTTTTTATTTTAATTTTTGATGACAAATGCTTTCAGAATGTGGAAGTCATTTATTTGATATTTCTTTTGTCCGTGTAATTAGTGTGTTGTTATCTTCGAGGTGTTGTACATTTGATTTTACTTCTCTACTTCTAATCTTTTTAGTTTTGTCAAACTGTTTTTGATTGGTGTAACCATTGTTACGTTTAGAAATATGGTCCATGCCCGATTTATCCGTAGTTTGTCCTCATTAAGTGTAGTTGGTGACTTATTCAATGGGAAGCTCTACGATTACAAACCACAGATAGATGGCGCGAGAGTACTACTGGTTAGAAACGCAGATTGTTTATTGTTTACGCTTAACAACGCACACTCAACAGCGGAAGGATCGGTATTCAAAATATTGATAGAACGACTGTTCCCTCAATAATGCCACCCAATTGTTGTATCCCATCGTGTGGTTACGTTATAGGTGTTTACATGTGTCCAAAAGGAAACTTACACGAAAGATGAATAAAAGATTTGCAAAGAAATGTCTCGAGTCGAAGCAATCGTCAATACGCTGGGTACCGGCCAGACATGCAAAAAGGGGAACCTGTCGTCCGCAAAAAACACTTTTTACTTTCGGATAATCCCTATTTCACTTCCACTATGTCTTTATTACAGACGCGTTTGGTGTAAAACACGAACCATTTTCACGGGGAATTACGAAATAATGTTGCGTGAAAGAAAGGCTAATTACCGGAAGCAATTTGAGTCTGATTACGATATGCCCCTACTCTTACTGAAACACACGAAGATGGAAATAAGCGATTCACTTAGGCATTCATCGGTGACACATGCCTTTTGAGTATGGAGGTGTTCCCACAATTTACTTTGTAGTCTAAAATTATCTGTCTAATAACTTATTTTTTAGACATATTTTAAACGTGACAAGTGTTATTTTTGGATCACCAGTTATTGTAACAACTGTTACAGTTACTGAGTTCGCTCTTTTGTCGCAGTTTTACCTGTTCATGCAGTTTGTTTTGTAATAATATATTGGTGAATTCCAGCCAAGAACTGTTCCACAATAATTTATTACAAAACACGCTTTGTGAGTAAGTGACTGGTTTATATTATTTTGCTTCTCCAACCAATCCTTTCCGGACGACTCATCCCCAAACCAGTTCGACCCGGGACGTTTCATCCTAAGTAGATTATCCTAGTGGGATGATTCATATAGTACACTTCATTCCACGATAAATAACAGGAGACTTATAAAATATTTATTTATTGGGGTTTAACAACACTTTAGACAGACAGGGTCACCTCGTGTTAGACAGTTTTACGGATGGAGAAAGCCGGGGAACCCGGAGAGAACCACTGAGCAACGACGAGCAACTGGCAGGCTCCGCAACATCCCAACTCCACACAAGCAGGCTTAGCATTGGTTAAAGACAAGTGCTCCATCGACGTGCAATACGCCTTAGTAAACATGGCCACCGTGACCTCAAGGACACAACGCTGTTGCCACAGGTGGGATTGGAACCGAGGACCTCTCGGCTTGCGGCAAACGTATAAGAACAGTACAAATAAAAAATCACTCTGCACTGGTATTGTAGGAGCTATGTTATGGATAATGGAATTCATTACATCACAAACAAAAACATTCCAACAATATTTGTATGTTCAAACAATTATGCTTGCCTGCAACCAATGCTAGGAGTGCATTCGATAGTTGCATATTGGACATTTTTGGTACCCATCTAATATCCTTTTCATGACGTGAAGAGTACGAGTGATTTCTGCCAGATGGTAACAGCTATTACATCATCAAATTCCACACGAAAGCATACGTGTTTTATCAATATTTATTTAATTATTTATTTATTCGTGTTTAAGGTCACATAGTTATGCACAATGGCTGATTGTGACCGTGACGATTTTACTGGTGGAGGAAGCCGGAGAACCTGGAGAGAACCACCGAGCAACGAAAAGCAGCTGCCAGCTCCCCAAACATCGTAACTCCGCACTGCAGCATGGGCAGGGTTAGATTGGTTGAAGACATGTGTACCATCGACGTGCAGTACGCCTTAGTACACGGCGTCATCGTGCCCCATGTGGACAATTGGGGTTAAGTGTCGGAGACCGAATTGATCGCTCAGGTGGTCACCCATCCAGTGATTAACCGGGCTCGACGTTGCTTAACGTCGGTGATCTGACGAAAATCGGTTACCTCAACACCACCGCGTCCCATGTTTTATCAATAACTAAACAGTATTGTAAATATTCTATTTGCATTGCTGTGAAAAATGTGCTCGTAATCAACCTATTGCTTTTTGTGTGTTTATAGTAACAATTGCCATCCCCACCCAGGATGACGACAGGGTGCGAACTTTTTTGTTAGTGAACAAAGAGCGTTCCACCAATCAAGATGTATAGAGATCAGATGCTACGCCCCTCCCGACACATGTTGTTTCGTGTCACCTGCTTAACGGCTTCAAATTATTCTTCACACAGAGAGTTTCAACTTTTCGGCTCATTAATTTGTAATAGTTTCACCTTCCTATGATTAATCTTAATACTTATTTATTAATTGGTGCTTGACACATGGGTACATCAGCAGATAACGTCACAGTGTTTCTACATTATTGTTGGCTGCCTATATAGGCAGCCAGCAATGATGTAAAACACTGCCAGGATAAATGCAGCTTACCGATTAAGTTCTCAGGTGGGGGGGGGGGGCGGGGGAGATGACTCGGTGGCTACGGCCTTGAACTTCAAACCGAAAGTGTCATGATTCGATCACCACCCGAGGTAAGTGCGTTGTAGCCTTGGACGAGGCACTTAATCCCGACTGCCCACATGTATAAAGAAGATACAGAACAAATGGCTTGTAATTTAGTTGACTACTCAAACTAAACTAAATTATCAGAGTACCCCATTAGTTTATTTAGTGTCTGATGGACTCAACTCTTGTGACGCGGAATTTTCTGAGAAACAGAAATCGCAGCCCGTAATATTTCTAAAGAATTTCACCAAAATATTGGATTATTAGACCAGAGGGTTATAATTTTAAAACCGTTCATGGGATCTTATTGAATGTTTTGGAGGTTTTCTTTTAGAAGAGTATAATGATTTTTTTTATAAAAAGAAGAGGGTAATGATATTTTCATATATATATTATGTACCCATTCACAAGAGCAATTTCACGAACCAAATGGAATATAATTTAGTACAACAGTTTTCATTTATTTGGTGATATTTGTCTAATTAGACGTGAGCGTGGCAAATGACAGCAGTTGGGATCCTAACAATCGCAACTCGTGTTGTATTCTTATTCCTATCACGTTCATTGTACGAAGTTGTACAGGTTTGACTGTGTGATTCCGATTCAAATTCACCGTCATTAACAGGTCGGGAGTTTAGTCCAAACCACCGCCTCTAACAGATAACGTTTCATGTATTATCGTACAATTGATAGGATTTTTGTATTCATTGTTTAGTGATTTCTGTATTTCTGCAGTCAACAGAAGCACAACATTAATCGAACAATGTGATATCGTCCCTAATACATTGCAGTTAGCATCGTTATGCCTTTTAGTGACGATATAGTTGTTCTTGGGTAGAATAGAAATTGTGTGCGAAAAATAGGAACACGAACAGTACAGCCACGGTAGACTGGTTACTTTCCACGGGTGGGCAATATTTCCACGGAGGCAATAATATTAATTTCCAAACACTAATTATAGGAATAATCATCAAAAATTTACTTCGTAAAGCACCGTTTACAACCCAGTGCTTCATTATTTAATATTCTGCTGGTAATAATTTTTATTACTTGGTAAACGCATGTGTGGACATAAGGTGTTTGATTAACCCTTTACCCAACGAATCGGCCTCATCTGCCCGTGTAATATGCAAATTCAGCAGTTGGAAAAATATTATTTTTCAAAAAATATCAACAAAACCATATCATGTGACCCCTCGTTGGAACGAGCTCGTCGAGCTCGTTCCAACGAGGGATCGCATGTTATACTTTAGTTGAAAGATTTTGAAAAATTTGAAAAAAAATGATATTTAAAAAAATAAATTTTGATATCGTCTGCGTTGGGTAAAGGGTTAAAGACACTTGGAGACGGATACACATCGCTGTCTAAAATGTCAGACGCCTTCCACGGTTTGCCGTGTTGTATAATTTAGTCGCATGTCGCGTCAACTAATTAATCAAAGGTAGGTTCAGACTTTACCCCAATGAAAGAACCGAGAGAGCAACTGTTTGCTCCACTCGGGTTTATTTTCAAAAAAACAAATCCCTTTTGAGATATCAGGTTAAATCACCATAAATATCACCAATTACGTGGAAACAAGATAGACAAATAGTGTGAGGCATACAAACAGTAATCGGTTGCACAGTTTTGGTTCATGAAAAAGTCATTCCATTTTGAGACGTTAATTACAATGACAATCCTAATTTTGATATCTGGTCACGAAGAAGAAAGACCGGATAATATACCGTGGTACACAAAGACCTCGTATGGAGTCGTTAAAACTCATACTTTGTATTGTTAATTGAAACGG
The DNA here is from genome assembly GCA_031216915.1 of Pictodentalium vernedei. Lineage (NCBI taxonomy): Eukaryota > Metazoa > Mollusca > Scaphopoda > Dentaliida > Dentaliidae > Pictodentalium > Pictodentalium vernedei. The sequence continues at coordinate 104,819,277 of CM062297.1, read as the reverse complement.
AAATTTTGCATGTTGAAAGGGGGAATGTACCTCTATACAGCAAACGCAAAGAAATATTACAGTCAGCTAACGTGGGCGCAAACATTAACGCATTTCGGGCAAACTGATATAGTGGCATTCTATTTAGTGAAAATTCCCAAGCTCAATAAAACTCTTCTGTAATTTTTATTGGTGTTTTATCGGCACTTCCAACAGCCATATTGTGTCGGACAGTTTTACGGATGGAGGAAGACAGAGTACCCGGAAAGAACCACCAAGAGGCGGCGCACAACTGCCACACTTTCCACCTTACTAACTGGCAGAATCAGAGTTAGCAGCGGCTGAGGACAAGTACATGAGATCGGCAGTGCACAAGAGTACACAGCGCCACCATGACCTCCACGCGGGTAGTCGGAATTATGTTTCTTGCTCAATAATACAACGCGGGTGTCGCGAGTCAGGATCGAACCGCAGACTTTTCGATTTAGAGTCCAATGCTCTAATCTTTGAGCTCTGTGCTCCCAACCAAGCCCGATTACATAAGATATTATGTATGGGTCGGAACATTTTACTGAACAAGACCAAGACACCATGTACACGTACATTTGACAGTGCTCAACAGTTCATTTTATATTGACCCTTTTTCACGTTCCAAATCCATATCGATGCTTCAAATGTCAAAAGTGTCGTGACGGTGAAAACAATTGCACAGGGAAGACAGTTTGGTTGAAGTGTAGTCAACATCAATACCACTGTGCTAATACAATTAAATGTTACAACTGCCCTGGCAACTACGTAGCTGCACCAATGGGTTGCCCTGTTTGGATGGATGGAAAACAAAATCAAAACGGCAAGTGCGAAAAACAAGCAAGGTTCAAAGAGACACAACAAATCGTAACATCAATGCCTGACAAGAATACATCATCGCCATCAATTTCAAACAATCTATCACAAAAATTGCCAATAAAATCAGCAGAATGGCCTGCATTATCAACATGGCTCAACAGCAGAATTCTATGTTTATTTAAGGCCTTTACAAATACAATAGAGCATTCCGATCTGGGTTAAATTAAATATTCGAATAATTAAATGAAACAACTTGAGAAAAATAAAATAAGAGCAAATATTCTCCCCTGAGTCCCAAGGTGTTCTATGTGCCAGTAGTCACATAGAACACATTGGAACTCAGATGACGATATGTCAACAAAATATTGTTTACTCGTTTCCTTAAAGACCCAACGGATGTAACTCTATCTGCTGTCTTCTGCGTTTGTAAAAACAAAACTAGTATTCACGAATTTGGTCCTTCTGTTTATGTAGCGTGAGAAACGCGTCCACAAATGTATTTCCACTATGTTTATATTGTGTTTCAAAGTGGACAAAAACGTTGCATCTTCCTCATACTTCACTTGAACTTTTGCTATCAATTTCCAATGACATATGGGTGACTGGCCAGTTCCTGACCCTCCTGGCTTAAAGTAACAATAATTCCCACAACAAAGCATGATAACGATCGTAGCAATCTAGGTAATCACAGACCTATTGCATTAACAATTTGTAATGATCAGTGATAGGGTTATTTGGTTTTTGGAATCAAACAACCTAATCACGAATGTTCTGTGTGATTACAGATGCCAGAGAAGTATTGTGGACGATTTGATTAGACTTGAACGTCTATAACAAATGGCTTTGTCAGGATAAAATATGTGATCACCATTTTATTTTATTTTACCTTAAAAATGCTTTCGGCAAAACATGGAAGTATAGGATTTTACAAGATATTTTTAACGTGGGTTTATGGTGCGTATGTTTTTATAAAGGGTGCTAAATTTCCAGATCGAGTCTGCATTATCTGATCCACGTGGGCAAGAATATGGAGGTCCTTGGACTAGTCTTTCATCTGTTCCTTCATTTTCTGTTAACATCATTGGCATCAATGAGGCGATGGAGAATATCGTAGATTCTTTATTGTTTGTGGATGACATTTTAATTTGCAACGGCAGTAAAAACATGTTTGTCATCGAGCATAGATGTCGTCGCTATGATTAAAGAGAATTGGGCTACAGAAAATATTTTCAAATTCGCGAAGTCTAAAATAAGTCCAAACGTAATTTTTGTACGTTCCAGAAACACCCCTTTGAGTGGACAATAAATAGGTGGGCATACTATGAAAGTTGTTAAGGAAATGAAAATGCTGGGTTCATTGTTTGACTTCTCATATGAAACAACTCAGGACTAAATCGTCTGAAGGTAGTTGGTAGTACTGATGGGCTGCTGACCAAAATGTTACGCAATGTGTATATATCACTTTTGAGATCACAGTTAGATTATGGCAGTGTGGTTTACGGTTCAGAGAGAAAACCCTACATCAATTCGATTAATACAACCCATAATAATGGTATAAGGATTGGGTGAATCAATCGTATAGTCCATATATACACAAATAGACACGCGTGTGTGAATGAGTTATATTTAGTTATTTATTGATGTGTAAGGTCACATATTTATGCACAATGGCTAACCATGACCGTGACAGTTTTACGGGTGGAGGAAGCCGGAGTGCCCGGAGAAAACCACCGAGCAACGACGAGCAGCTGCCAGCTACCCAACATCGTAACACCGCACAGCAGCACAGGCAGGGTTAGATTGGTTGAAGACATGCGTACCATCGACGTGCAGTACGCCTTAGTACACGGCGTCATCGTGCCCCCACGCAGGCAATGGAGATGAAGTGTCTTGCCCAAGGACACAACGCGGTTGCCGCAGGTGGGATTCGAACCGAGGACCTCTCGGCTTGCAGCCTGCACCTCTACCTACTGAGCCACCGCGCTCCCGTGTGAAAGAGTTAATTGATATGTAGGAGAGCCAGCGCGGAAGGATCGAACGAGAGGTCGCGATGGCACAAATGTCATATCAATTAACCCATTGACACACGCAAGTTGTTCTATGTTTATTACATGCCTTCACGTCTATAAAAATACATTATTATAAGGACACTCAGCACTTCTTTTGATAACTATCAACAAAAAAAAAACACATTTTATCACCAACCAAATTTGCGAGCGGAATCCGTGTTATTATTTCGTAACCTGAGCTCCAATGTGTTCTTTGTGCGCAGTGTCAAGGGACGATTTTTAGCTATAGAAAATTCCAGTGCAATTTCGCTTCTCTTTAACTGGTAGAGTGCTGGAAGCCCATATTTGGGCTTTATTATGAAGTACAGTTACTGCAAATTAGAGACTTCAAATTCAGTGGCTGGGCTTCATATTATCTTTGAAGTGATCTTATTTAGTTTGTTAAGATTTGCCCTGTTACAATTTATAGGGCACTCTCCCGTAAATTGTAACAGGGCAAAAACATGTAAATAAATTTTGGTGACCACAAATAATCTAGCACTCTACCAGTTAAAAATAGCCTATTAACGATTTCCGTTCTGCACATATGTGCGGAACAGATTTTCATTTCCCGCATGGTTTAGTGTTGCTGTAGATGTGGATTTCATAGAACAGGAGTGTAATAAAAAAGAAATCTATGCGGATAGATCTAAAGATTGTACTAAAGTATCATGGGCTGTGACTGGTGATCAGATTTCCTCAGTCCGAATACCAAGTAAAAGTTCTATTTTCACAGTTGAAGTTAAAGCTTACAATTCGCACTTGCGCACATCGAGAATGTACAGGAAAGGAAGTCGAGTTTATTTTTAAGACTCTCTTTCTACTTTACCAGCTTTTATCTAACAATCATATAGATTTTGGCTTGAAAACCACGAGAAATGGTTCGTATCACACAATTTGTTCCGATTCAGTATCATAATGACGACTCATTCTGATTCCGTATCATATAGACGACTCGTTTCCGGTAACGTGACGGACTATCATAACAGTCACATGAATACATTCTATGTGCGATTCAGTGATCGCTTACAAAACAAAAACAAAATTCCTTACCATTAGCGACAGAACTATTCATAGCCAATGCCCCCCCCCCCCTCCACTTCACCCCCAACACATAGTAACTGCTCAACTCAATATTACACCTACCCGGTTCCTGAGGATGTGTCGACGTCGCACACTCGTAAATTCAAGCAGATCATCAGAGGAACTGACATTAACCCTTTACCTAACATGAAAAGCAGACGACACTTGCAAAAAAAATTCTTGAATAACTAAATTTTTTCATTTTTTGTCTCAAAAACATAGGTTATGACCCCTCGTTGGAACGAGCTCGACGAGCTCGTTCCAACGAGGGGTCATAACCTATGTTTTTGAGACAAAAAATGAAAATATTTTGAAAATTAATTGGCGATTTTTGAGAATAGCGCTGGCCGGTTTTGGCCGTTACGTTGGGTAAAGGGTTAAGAGTAAATAATAACAACTTTGAAAACTGCGGTGACCGAATTACTCATTGTTTGTTAGTGTGTACAACAATGCTGTTCCTCAAATTATGGGTTTGCTTTTAATTTTTTCTCGCCTAACATTATGTCCCCAAACTGTTTTAATAATTTCGGATTTAATCTGTTTATGTGACAGAATATTAGATAAATGAATTATCATGATAATGTGCATGTCCTGTGATTTGCATCAGATTCTCTGTGGTGTCCAAAAAATAGGACCACAACTCGCCGTCATATCTACCTGACAGATGGAATAGCGTGGTGCGACAAAATGACAAGATTCAGTTGACCAACTATCAATGATAAATGTCCGTCTAGTGACCTTTGTAGAAAAGGAGATTCAATTCTGACACGATTCCATATTTGTCATGTAAGACTTTCGCATTCCCTTTTTTATTATTTACCAAAATGTATTCCTTCCAGCAAATGTTGACAGTTGAGCACATTCTTCTGCACTGTACAGATTTTAATCTTGTAAGGGGCAAATATTTTACTGCGTTGGAAAATGGTTAACCCTTTACCTAACTTAAGGCCAAAAAAGAAGAAGACTTACCTTTTTGGAGTTGTTGGTGTTCTGGATCTTGCAGCTGGAGCTGTGTTTGATCCTAAAAATAGAGATACCATTAATTTTCTGTGCTGCTTTAATTGGTAGAGTGCTGGAAGCCCATATTTGGGCGGTGTTCGGAAGTGCAGGTACCAAGTCTTGAAGGCTTCATATTCTGTAGATATGCATCACATTATCTTTTAAGAGAAATTATTTAACACTTTACCCAACGTAACGGACAAAACCGGACAGCGCTATTCTCAAAAATCGCCAATTAATTTTCATTATTTTTTTCATTTTTTTGTCTCAAAAACATAGGTTATGACCCCTCGTTGGAACGAGCTCATCGAGCTCGTTCCAACGAGGGGTCATAACCTATGTGTTTCAGACAAAAAATGAAAAAAATAGTTATTCAAGAATTATTCTTGCAAGTGTCGTCTGCTTTTCAGGTTAGGTAAAGGGTTAAACTAGATTCTTCTAGTATCTTTTCAACAGGTTGATTTATAAAGTATTTATCACTATACTATATTTATACCATGATTACCTATTCTACTATACATAAAAAGTATAAGTCACAAATTGTACCTTTACACACCAATCGTGGTGAACTCACCAACAAGGGGATTTCAGTAGTTAAAATTTACACCTACGGTGGAACTACATCCACGTTGACCTTTGCTGGCCTCTACCTGAATGCAAAGTTGTCTAAATTTATCACTTGTCGCCTCACGGTGAGTGAAATGAAAGCGGCAATTATTTATTACGTTTTTCAAATGGGTTTACCTCATAAGATACCACAAATTAACAAACATGTGCTGTTTCGTGCTAATAAAAGAGCTATAACTCCAAACAGTATATTATTATGTTATTAAAATGAAAAAGGCCATGTGATTTGAGCATTTCTTTTTCCATATCGTTCCGGCGATAAAACTGACAGCGGAAGTACCGCCCACCAGTGCTTATGTAAACAAAGACAGACCCGCACGTATTTACGTGCATTGTTTTGAATTTAATAGTGAATTTTGTATTATGTAACATGTAAACTCGTGGTATAAATAAAATATACCCAAAGTAGCTTGGTGTACCAAATGTTCACCGCTCGCGGTGAAGTGGTGGTAACCGCTCGTCAAAGGCTCGTGGTTAACATCACTTCACCACTCGTCGTAAACAGTTGGTGTACCAAGCTACTGTGGGTATATTTTATTTATGTAGTGCGTGCGATGTAGGTAGCAAGTTTTGATTTTAGCAAATGCAAAATACAATAGAACATTTGAGTTTAAAACAGAAATCACACACAGTATTGACAAAACTTAGGTTAGAATTTCGAACGGTCAGGAACTCTGGACTGTTATAACTGAGTAACTACAGTACGTGGAGAGTGTACTATCACTAAATCACCCACAGAGTGGAGATTCCACCCAAGCAATAATTGCGAATTGGTTGCAAAGCATAACAAGTACAAGCAAAGTTCCAGCCAATGGACCTCCGGGTTATATTGGTTGAAACATTGCTTGTGTTCTCTGTCCACATGTTCGAAATTTGAAAGTGATACTTTGGGTGATAACACCACTCGCCGGGTGATTTCGTTACAAACCACTCTCCACGTACTGTAGAAATGCGATATACCAGATAACTTATATACATGGTTCGGTTACATAGTTTTGAATTTACCTTTTCTGCTTTGACAGTATCATATGTATTGCAACCTGGATTTGATGCCGAAATTATAGTTATATGAATGGTGGATGGTGTAATATCATGAGCTGGAGAACATTTGAAAGTAGAAGCCCCGTCACACTACGCGCAGAAAATGCTCCTTAGTTAAAGAGTTCTTTGCTGCAGAAGAATGAAGTAGTCTGACAAACAAGAACGTTTGCGCTGTACAATGTAAAATGCATATAGGATATCTACACTGTTTTAGTGAATATCAGGAATTAATCTGATGAGTGCGGACCTGAAAGTTTTATTTTTCACGAGCGCTTGCGCCTGATAAGTCTCGATATTCACGGAAACATCGTAGATTTTCTTTTGTTATATGCTACGTGACATTTTACTGCGCATTATTCAGCCCAATTCGACTGTAAACAGTTTCAAGGCAATAACAAAAAGTTGCTGATTGTTTTTTCAGGGCGACGTTCAAGCGTAACATCATTTAGGAAGATACTGAAAAAATTCATCGTGTGGGCCTGAAAGTATCATGTCTCACTCGCGCTAGCACGCGTGAAAAATAAAGCTTTCAGATCTACACTCATTAGATAATTCCCGACACTGACCAAAATAGAATATATTTACTTTTTATTTTCTGCTACGAGATATGTTATTGCACAATATTCAGCCCAATTCGACCGCAAATACGTACGTTTCAAAACAATAACAGAGATCAGCTGATCATTCCTTCAAGGCGACGTGATGCTGCGTTGCGTGACGTCATTTAGGAACCTACTGAGGAATATTTTTCGCCATCTATCGAGACAGAAGATATCGAGAAATATCTTTTAGATAATTTGCGATAATTCACAGGTTAGCATATAATAAAAGGTGCTATTATCGAGTTCGGTAGTTAAAACATAAACCCGTCAAACAGAAAGAAAATATTGAGACTACAGTATATGGAAGGGGTATTCTCAGCGTGAAGGAAAAAGTCGTTGATTCCTCATATAAACGACAGAATACTAGAACACGTTCCGTCTAACCCTTATCTCGACCTACAAATACAGACAGATCTTAAATGGAAAGAATACATCAATAATGTAACTAAAAAGACAAACTCCACCCTGAGAATCTTTCACTGCCAACAATGTCTAAGGGAATGGGAAGGAGTACCTACATTGCATTAGTAAGATCGCCAATGGAATATAACAGAACTAGATAGCATACAAAGGAGGGGTGCAAGAATCATCAGGTTTTTGCTGCCTGCGGTTTTTTATAGAGATAGTACTAGGAATAGAAAAATATATATATAATTATAAACCACAATCCAGGGCAATGTGTCAACGTCATATTTGAAGCATTAAGCGACGAAGGCACAGTTTGTACCATCAATGAGAATGGTGAACTATTCCTTGTTTGTGTTACTCCCGCTTCCGTTCCACACAATAGTGTGGCACAGAAAACGAGAGAAACCTTCATCTCACCAAACCAATCTACAGCCTAATATTTTTGTTCTTATTCAGGGTTGGTAACTTGTCTTTATAAGATGACAGGTTTGTTTATGCGGTGGGGGATAGCCTGTGAGGAATCTCTTATCGTAATGTATGTTTTCAAATCAACAATCCATTGTTCTCCTCACTGTTTTCACCCGAAGTGACAATTTATGCAATCAGAAGTGATAACCTTGTACCCACTTTTTTCTCTTTGAACGACTTTAAAACTGGCATTCTATTTAGTGAAAATTCCCAAGCTCAATGAAACTGTTCTGTAATTTTTATTGGTGTTTTACTGACACTTCCAACAGCCATATCGTGTCGGACAGTTTTACGGATGGAGGAAGACGGAGCATCCGGAACTGTCACACTTTCCACCTTACTAACTGACAGAATCAGAGTTAGCAGCGGCTGAGGACAAGTACATGAGATCGGCGGTGTGCAAGAGTACACAGCGCCACCGTGACCTCCACGCGGGTAGTCGGAATTATGTTTCTTGCTCAATAATACAACGCGGGTGTCGCGAGTCAGGATCGAACCGCAGACATTTCGATTTAGAGTCCAATGCTCTAATCTTTGAGCTCTGTGCTCCCAACCAAGTCCGATTGCATAAGATATTATGTATGGGTCGGAACATTTTACTGAACAAGACCAAGACACCATGTACACGTACATTTGACAGTGCTCAACAGTTCATTTTATATTTACCCTTTACACAACGCACACGATATCAAAATTTGTTATTTTAATTATTATTTTTTTAATTTTACACAAAATGTAAACAAAATCATATCATGTGACCCCCTCATCACGTTCGTTTCAATGAGGTATCTGTAACAGAGTTTTGTTGCAATGTTTTGAAAATTTGCTTTTAAATAACTCCCTCTGTTGTTTTTTGTTCTAACTGTGGACATCAGTCGGAAGCCGTGCCAATATCGGAGATATCGCCACAGATAAGAGTAAGAAGATTATTAACCCTTTCACTACCACGCCCACTTTATCCATATATGGAGTACCTCTATGTATGCCCGTTTGCGAGAAATTTTAATAAAAGTTATGACATATTTGATACTCTATCATCTGATTAATTGTTGGAAAGGGCTCTTTGACCTCCTTCCAACAATTAATCAGACGGTAGATCTTCTCACATCAGAACGTACAGATAATCATTATAAAATAGGTGACAATAGTCGCTTTCGGCAGCGAAAGTGTTAACTTGCCCAACAGAGGAGGCATCGTTGAATACAACCTTGTGGAAAGTGAAATAAATTTATAGTGCAAAAAGGACTGGAGACTGGTTTGTAAGCCATACATTTCTTTCGTTCTCCGACTTGTCCCTTGTCCTTATAATCCCAGTCCCTATACTTTTATAAGCTCAATATGTTCCGTCTCTACAACCTCATCTCCAGTCCCTATAGCGACACCCTCAACTTATTCAATAAAAAGGAAATTTAATCACAAAACCCAGTTTCTATTTCCACGACTTTCACAATTCATCCAAAGGCCTGTCCACAAAGCACAAACATTCATCAGTGACTGATGGCCACTCAAATATAACCGAATCTAAGTCGGCATATCAATCAAATTAACTCACAAATGGTCTAATTTGGGAGATAAAACGCTGCGTCTTAAGAGGATGAGATTCTTGAACCAATACCGCGACGATTAGTAAAAAGACCCTTGACGTAGATTCGAGACAAAGGGTGGGAATATGAGGGGAGAAAGAAGTGGGAGGGGCCAAAATGTCCAAGACGCACTGAACCCACCTTGATTCGGTCCGGCGGGACACAAAATATAGAAACTTGATCTTCAGAAATGCAATTTTCTTGACGACTATGTATGCCCGTATGCGAGAAATTTTAATAAAATTTATGACACATTTGATACTCTATCATCTGTTTAATTGTTGGAAAGGGCTCTTTGAGCTCTTTCCAACAATTAATCAGATGGTAGGTTTGATCTTCGCACATCAGAACGTACAGATAATAATTATAAAATAGATGACAATAGTTGCTTTCGGCAGCGATAATAATTGATTGATTGATTGATTGGTTCTTTATTCAGCAGTATCCTGGCAACGCACATATATACATAAGAACTACACAGTAGTTGTGTAATAACGTGTACACTACAGGGAGACGACACAGCCAAATTGGCTGTCTACCTGTTGTCTACCGGAAAGTTGAAACGTGCAACAGTGGAATCACACTGCAAGGCTTCTTATTAACTGTTTGGTCACTGGTGGCTCGGTGTCCCTTACCCTCCTACCTACACACCACCCCTGAACTCTCAGTTAGTTTGTTGTGTTCGGTAACATTTGTAATCCAAATTATGGTCCATGGAGTCGTGTTTAAGAGGTCTATTCTGTTCTCAGTTTGACCCTTCGAACTCTCGTGGTATCTTCCACGCCAGTTCAATGGCAGCAATTAGCGAGTCCATATTCATTATTTGAGGTAGACCAGTCAATATTTTCAGCGTGCAGACTCAGGGCTGCAAGTTGAAAATATTGATTAGTCTACCCCACACATTTACTGAGCAGCCATCCTATTTAATGAGGTTATGACGTATCACGTTTCTAGCCGGAAAAGCGGCCGCTAGGGTTCAAAGGGTTACCTTTTCACCTAAATCCCAATGAGAAAGTAAACGAACAATGCTTTTAAATTCCCGTTATCAGTTTATGATTACAAAAGCCGACCTATTCCAAGAATCATTGTGTGATTAATACCATTTTCCTATTTAGTTATAAAATTAATTCTTTGAGTCCATACCATGGAGAAAAGGGAGAGAGACGAGGAAGAGAGGGATCATTACTTCCTTCTCACTTATCTGACACAGTATTTACGAGATGTCCAGCAACAGTGGTCAAGAGACAAGATGTGTCCAGACGTATATCTATTCTTGCAATGCGTTTGAAAAGTATTCTCTTGGGCATTCAAGCCCACCCAAGTACTTTTGGAGTATTCTGTTTGTCATGTAACACAGTCAGGGCAGTAAGGATTGTTACAGTCGAATCGAATCATCTGGACGTATTCTAATGGAATTGATTTTCGAAGTTTCGTGGGGACCTATCGATGATGTGGAATAATTTAATTCCATTCCAGTCATCCGTCGGTTTGACATTGTTTTATCTTATTTTATTTCTGCATCTTATTGTTCCCATGTTGGTTCATGCATTTGTTGAAATGATCGCTACCGCAGACGATTAAAAGGAACAACGCTTTATTACACACTCATTCAACTTTAAACCCTTGTATTTAACGGAATGGCCGCTATGTCATAAATGTTTCTGTTTTCAATGGGTCATGTACAAGCCGGAACTTTTTTTCCCAGCACCGTTCATACTAGTTCCTTTCCCATCGAGTCATTAGTTACGCTTCGAAAAGTTTCCAAATTTCGTTATACAATGATCGACAATCTGTGTGAAAATGAAAACATCCATAGCAAAATAAAGTCGGTTCACAAAAAATTAGTTAACCAAAAATGAGATAATATTATAAAAAATCCCCAATTATTTCCAACTAGAACATTAGCCTAGTCCCGTGGCCGTCTCGTTTTGTGGATCAGTTATATCTAAATTGGTCAACTTTATTTCGGTAAAGCTTCGTTCATCTTGACATGCTTCGAACTTTTTTTAAAAATGTTTCTCTCTATCTCAGATGTTTTGCAAATCTACACAAATTTGTTTTTATTAACAGTAATAGCCACCAAGTGGTTAGGCGTGAAGGGCCACCAGCCGAAGAGAAACAGCGATACCTACGGCTCTCGCGAAATATGACATACGCCATTCCAACTCGTTATGTAAAACACCCACCGATTCAAAAACACATCGCGTTCTGTCTATATCCGTTTTCTTCTAGGAAAAAATACTAAAGCTGCCATAAGTTGCGCACATCCATTGAAATGCAAAGAGGAAGGTCTGATATTATTTGAACATTATATGAAGAAAACTCCAGTACCTTCCACCTGTACACTTGATATAAGTTCATGTGCTGTTAATCTTGAAGAGAGGAATAAAAAGAAGAACAAACACCGCATATTGGAAATCCTTGAATGGACACATGCACCCAAGAATCGCAAACTCCAGTTCGAATGTCATTGACATCAAGGAATTATCCCAGAGAAATTCGGGAGAAGAATTATGACGACGAAGGTGACTGACCTAAAAATGAACGAAACGTCAAGGATAAAAGACACACAGGTCGCTACCTGCGTATTGTATTTATTGCAATAATTTGTTTTGCACACTGGCTATTTTCTTCTGATTGAGGGAAGTTATTGTATGATTACTTTATCATCATTATACACCTAAACACAGCTGCGTAGCCTGGATTCTATAATATGGGGCGTCCTTTCAAGATTTTGTTTCTGGTGTGTGGGGGGGGGGGGGGGGAGTGGATATGACATTTGGTAGGCCATTTGGGTAGGTTCGGAAGACCTTTCCTAGACATAACTTAGACTCTCCGGTTTCCCCCTCCTCCCACTTTCGTGGAGGGTACAACGACCGTAGGTCGTAGTTTACAACTAGCCACCAACCCCACCCCCTGCCTCCCGAGAAAATGATTTTCAAATTTCAATGCTCCAAAAACGAATCTGAGGCATTTCTAGCATTTGTAGCCCTGTATTGGAGACCATGTTAGGGCTCTATGTGATGAAAGAGTTGCATTGAGCCAATATTCTGGCGTGGCCAGCTAAGGTTTTTGGAGAACCAAGGCCTCCACCACCCCACCCCCCCACCCCCCCCCCCCCCCCCCAACCGTGGCTACGCACACAGAAATGATAATACACATATCAGAGTGAATAATGTGACAACCTCCAAAGAGAGTCTGTTAATGTGCGTGACGAAAGGAGACACATTTCGTACAATTTTGTTGAACAATTTCTCGACTTTGCAACAACATTATCAGCCGTGGTTATGATACTGATAGTAGGTATAGTGCAAAGTGAACAGCGGTATTCATGTGAAAAACGCGAAGGAATATATCTCTCGGGGGTGCCAATCTATGACTCCCATTTGTTTTAGAAATGGACATAAGGAGGGTCAAAGCAGGGTAACATAGAATATCACAGGCGCAAAAAGAATACTTGAAGGTGTGCATGGTCAAGTTTTGTTCACATTGCCCAAATACACTGACCGACACACGTGCCATATCGATTAACCCATTCACACGCATGTATCGTTCTGTGTTTATTACACACCTTCACGTCTATAAAGGCAATTATTAAAAGGACACTCAGGAATTCATTTGACAACTCGTCCCCTGAGTTGCAATGTGTTCTGTGTGCCAGCACAGAGGTCGAACTATCAACAAAAAGAACGCATTTTATCGCAAACCAAATTTGCGTGGTGAACCCGTGTGACTACTTTTAGCTATCGATAGCGATTCAAATTGTAATTGCGGTGCAAGATTTGTAGAAAATTCCAGTGAAATGTCTCTTCTACAGTACGTGGGGAGTGTATTATCACTAAATCACCCGCAGAGTGGAGATTCCACCCGAGCAATAATTGAAAATTTGTTGCAAAGCATACCCATCACCAGCAAGGTTTCAGCCAATGTACCTCCGGGTTAAACCCGGAGGTCCATTGGCTGAAACATTGCTTGTGTTTTTTGTCGATATATATAAAATTTGAAAGTTATAGTTTGGGTGATAACTCCACTCCGCGGGTGATTTAGTTACAATCCACTCTCCACTTGCTGTATTTAAAAATAGTCCGTCCACGATTTCTGTTCGGTACATGTGTGCGGAACGGATTTTCATTTTCCGCAACAGGCATGTAATAAAAATAGTTAACGTTATGGAGTTAATGACGATCTATGGTAGGAAAACGTTAAAATTTAATTTTATTCTGTTGAAATTAAATGGCATTTACGTAATCAACATTCACATACGGTCACAACTATTTAGCATCCGTCGATAGTCGTACTTCATTGAATAACTTCTGAAAATTAGCTTTGCGACTTCAAAACTATCTGGATCATATTTTTTCTGTTTACATTCACCTTAATATTTGGCTGCTGAGACAACTGCATAGTTACGGAGGGTTGTGTAAAAGTCATTCCCATATGGAGTGCAAGTCCTAGGGGCAAGGTGATCCTTGGACCTCCTTTGACCATGCCTCACAGGTTGGGTCTCCAGGTGGCAGATAGGGGAATGACCTGCTCAAATGAGCAGGTTAGCTGTGTTATATCTAAGTAAGCAGCCCTGGACCTGGTTTTAAATAGGCGCCTTATTCTTCTGTGAGGTGCGTGCTGAAGGCTTTGGGGCGGGGTCATGGGTGGTTGAGGACTACCGTGGCCTCTGTTGGCCAATCCTAATTGAGGACATTGTCCAATATATCACCTTAGGCCCTTACGTCATGGTAGACACTTGGTCGGATAGATCCGGTTCGATGAACGGGGAGCCCCAAAATAAAAGTCACATCGGGACATGGAGTAGTCACTAAACCGACAAGTCTGTTATAATTCCCATCTCTCCTTTACCCTAGAACTCATTATAATTTTTTCTATCATTGTATCCCATCACGTTCACTGCAGTGAATACCAAATATGTTTTGCTCAATGGTATTCCTTGCACAATGTGGCTGGTTTGTCCACTATTGAATAATTGGGAAAGCAGGCGGTATACGTATGCATTATTACCCTGATCGAGTAGGCCTCCCATGCACTCCTGGTGTTGTTTGCTGGATATCTACACCGTAACCCTATTTTGGGTTCGGAGTAGTACGAGTGTGAAGCTAGGAATGCAGATATTTAAACAAGTATAACTATGTCTAACATACCGCACAAAACAAAGAAACAGGGTTATACTTTCAGCGATAAAGGCTCTGACCCTGAATTTGGAATTATAGTACCGCCAATTAATCCATGTCCAAAATTCATGATCATCTGTTCTCATCAATTTCGAAAAGTAGTGACGAAAGTCACTAAAATGAATAGCTGGCAATGCAAGCAATGTAAAGAAATTAAAATCAGATGTGCTGTTCGGTACAAAATAAAAATGCAGCGCAAGCAAATCATTTGTTGAGGTTGGTAGATACAAAGATATGGAAGTACATGTTTTCCCCAATAAGGCCTCTATACAATGAAGGGCTTTGTAGAAAACTAGGGACTATCGGGCACTGATGAAGTGGAAATTAAAACCAAATTGAAACTACAAGGTGTCACAGATGTTTAAAAGACTCGAAATTAAATATATGTTATTACCACCATGTGGGTTTTCCAGATGGTGGATTGAAATTGAGACCTCGTCTCTGGGCATATATTGACGAGTTCGTAAGACAAGTCGATATATGACCCAGAAGCGCGGTCGAGTCTTTAATACACTATCTCGGGAACCACTTTGTGACAAAAAACAATTTATCTTAAAATATTCCTCCCTTTCTTGACTTGTTCGCATATAATTTGGAAAGGAATACAGCTTCTTTGAATAGATTTTGTAGGAATGAAAATCATGACGTCACAATATTCAGTTCTTGACCTATGCCTGGCGTAAACCCCATCTCTTGTTCCACTCGTACTATAAGCGTAGAAGTTCATAGTAGTGTTTCAGCTGTGTGTTTCTTCGTTTTTTTCAGGTTTAATGCGTCGTATAAAATATCATGACAAAAAATGATTTCATGTGGGAAAATATCTAGATTACGGCTCTATTATATATTCACTTAACCTTTTGGTATATTTCATTTTAAAATGTCGGACTGATGAGACTTTAACCCTTTACCTAACATGAAAAGCAGACGACACTTGCAAAAAAATTCTTGAATAACTAATTTTTTTCATTTTTTGTCTCAAAAACATAGGTTATGACCCCTCGTTGGAACGAGCTCGACGAGCTCGTTCCAACGAGGGGTCATAACCTATGTTTTTGAGACAAAAAATGAAAATATTTTGAAAATTAATTGGCGATTTTTGAGAATAGCGCTGGCCGGTTTTGGCCGTTACGTTGGGTAAAGGGTTAATTGTTTATGTTACAGCCAATCTGTCAAATCAAGCATTTGGCCAAATGACTGACACTTTCAGCCATTTTCCCAAATGCCTGTTGCCATCAGGCATTTGACCAAATACCTAATATTTCTAGTCATTTTGGTTAAATGATTGATTTTATGTGCATTCAATTTGACAATTTGCCTGAAGTATTATAATTCTAGGCAATTTGTCATGTTATTGATAGAGCTATATAAGAAATATGATACTCTGAAAAAGGTTCTTATTATAAAAGCAGAGGATTTTTCCATAATAGATGAACTGACACAGATAGGCTGCTAAACTTCAACCACATTACACCAGGCACAGTATCTCGTTTCCGTCTGTGAGATTCTCCAATACGGCAATGTTGAGAGGTTAATAAGACGGCGTACAACAAATGATTATCCCATTGAATACTTTGTGCACATTGAAGAGACATTAATTTTGATTTGGCACCATCAAGCAGGCACACACCAACTGCCCATAGTGGTCGCGACCAAATGCTGGGAGAGTTAGGGAAGAAGTATGCCAATGTTACAAGAGTGGTGTTGTTCAAGACTATGTCGATCGACTGTCAGCAGAAACGCATCCGACCAGTGCTTAACGTGTTGTCATCAAGCCTATCTTATCTAAGGAATTTTCATCCCGTATACCTCATCGACATTCAATCACTGCCACATGGTTCATTCAAATAGATTCTGGTTTATCAAACTCACCTGACAAAGTCAACAAAGTCGACATCAGAAAAGAGCTTCGGAAGTCTCATACCAACTTTTCGACATATTTCTTCTATTAGGCACTCCTCGTATTCTTCAGAATGGCAACTAATCTGAGTCCACGACTCAAATTATTTCTGGAATGAAGGGAGTTTGGCCAAAGCTAGTCATCGTCTATGGAAAACCACCCCACCCAGTGAGAGATAAGAATTTATACCATGATTACCTATTCTACAATATATGAAAAGCCTATGACATAAATTTTAGCTTTACACACCAACCGTGATGAACACGCCAGCAATGCGATTTCAATAGTAAAAAATTACACCGATAGTAGAACTACATCCCCGTTGACCTTTGCTGACGTCGACCTGATTACAAACTTGTCTGAATTTATCGCACGTTGTCCGCGAAGAGTGAAATGAAAGTGGCAATTATTTATTACGTTTTTAAATTGGTTTACCTCATAAGATGGCAAAAATTAACAAACATATATTGTCTCATGTTAATAAAGCACGCATAGCTCGAAATAGTATGTTATTATGTTATTGAAACGAAAAAGGCTCAGTTTCTTTTTTTCATTTCGTTTCGGCGATAAAATTGACAGCGGAAATTCCGCCCACCGATGCTCGTGTAAACAAAAACATATTCGCTCGTATGTTCGTCTGGTGCTCAGTAAAATCGAGTAAAAATAATACCGACTCTTAATAATCTGACGATCATGGTATAAATAAAATATACCCAAAGTAGCTTGGTGAACCAAATGTTCACCACTCATGGTGAAGTGGTGTTAACCGCGCGACGAAGGCTCACACGTGAACATTTGGTACACCAAGCTATTATGGGAAATCTCTTCCAGTCACGAGCATTGTCATCCATGGGAAATTCAGCATCTGAAGCTTTATGGAGAACGCAACACAATTTTTGTCATGTGTGTTTGTCTTCGTAGTAAATCCGCCTTCTCGCACAGCGCACCATTGATTGCATCACACGGACAGAATAGGACATGTTAATGTTATGGTCCGCCTAGTGGACCACAGGAAATTAAGATTTCTGGAATTTATCAGCATTTCCTCATTTTAAATTGAATCGCGCATGTTTGGATTTTCTTTATTCGGGTGTAAGGACTTTTCACACGACCAGAGTGATGTTCAGTAGGGTAGGGCTATGGGTGGAGGAAGCCGGAGTACCCAGGGAGAACGGCCAACCAACGGCAGGTAACGGCCGGACCTTTCAACTTTCTACATCTACACAAATAGCGTTAAAATTAGAATTGATTGGAGGTATGATTACTGTCAACGTGCGCTACCCTTTAGCAAAACTGGAAATAGGCAGAATGTTATTGCAAAACGAAGTCCCCAGAGGGTGATTTGCTTACGCATAGCAGGGTAGCATCACTAAATTTACCCTCTGTAAACATCAGTCTGAATCAAGGTCTCAGGCCTAAACAGAAAGAGGTACTAAGCGGATAAATTGGCCC
The DNA here is from genome assembly GCA_031216915.1 of Pictodentalium vernedei. Taxonomy (NCBI): domain Eukaryota; kingdom Metazoa; phylum Mollusca; class Scaphopoda; order Dentaliida; family Dentaliidae; genus Pictodentalium; species Pictodentalium vernedei. The sequence continues at coordinate 104,801,061 of CM062297.1, read as the reverse complement.
ACTGTATAGGATAGCATCAACAAATTCACCCTCCGGGGATCTCATTCTGCAAATGACAGATAGCTTATTTTCAGGATTGCTCTTTACTAAACAAAGCCACTGTGCTTCCACTCGGGCAATCAGTAACTTGCATCTGGCCCATGGACATACACCCATGACACGGGTTAGGATCGGATCGACAACGACGTGAAGTTCACTGTTCAACCAATGTGCCACCGTGCTCCAACATACACGATTTTATCTTCTTCATACGGAAAAGGCAGCATAAATATGGATAAAGAACTTATTGTGTTTTTGCACACTGGAAGAAGTTGCTACCGGGAGTGGGAAAGGTGATGAATGCTGTCCTGGATAGAGCACACTCACACAGAACAAAACAAAATCCAACATTTAACCCTTTACCCAACGCAGACGATATCAAAATTTATTATTTTAAATATCATTTTTTCAAATTTTCAAAAAATTTCAACAAAACCATATCATGTGAACCATCGTTGGAACGAGCCGAGCTCGTTCCAACAAGGGGTCACATGATATGGTTTTGTCGAATTTATTTGAAAAATAATATTTTTTTTCAACTACTGAATTTGCATATTACGCGGGTGGATGCGGCCGATTCGTTGGATAAAGGGTTACCAGCTGGTTGCGAATAGTGTTTGAAGATGACAAATACAACTGCCTTATTATTGAGGGGAAATACAAATTTAACAAAATGTTATTCAACCTTTCTATCATATTGGAGTTGTCTTATTGATGGTTTGTTTGGCAGTGAGAAATTTATGGAACAATTTATTTATTTATTTATTTATTTATTTAAGTATTGGTGTTTAAGGTCATATACTTATGCTCAATGGCTAATCATGATCGTGACAGTTTTACGGGTGGAGGAAGCCGGCATACCCGAAGAGAACCACACAGCAACGACGAGCAGCTGCCAGCTCCCCAACATCGTAACTCCGCACTGCAGCACAGCTAGGCTTAGATTGGTTGAAGACATGCGCACCATCGACGTGTAGTACGCCTTAGTACACGGCAACATCGTGCCCCCATGTGGACAATCGGGGTTAAGTGCCTTGCCCAAGGACACAACGCAGGAGTCCGAATCGATCGCTCAGACGGTCACCCATCCGAGGATTAACCGGGCTTGACGTTGCTTAACTTCGGTGATCTGACGAGAACCGGTTACTGCAACGCCATCGCGCCCCCTTATGGAACAAAGCCCACACAATGATAACAAAATGAGAAAATCTAGCATGCAAGTACGAAAAAGCAGATAACAAAATAATATCGCATTTGTTCATTTCTGTATTTCTCTTCAGGCCGTGTTTATCCGGATGAGTCAGTATTTTGACCTGCTGTATTTTAATAGCATCGTGTTGTCTATTTTCATGGTATTGCCTCTCACATTGCGTTCATAAATTTAACGAAGTACTCTAGAAAAGATATCCAACCTGTTGCACACCAACAACGTTAAACCTATTCTATAGTTTATGCGTTGGATATACCACAAGACTGTTCGGATTCAATACGGGTAAGAAATACATTTGTTTAAAGTGTTTCTAAACTAAAGATTGTTGTTTGAGTGGACAGGTGGAAACATGATGTTTTTTAGTTATCTTTCGATAATAATGGTTATTTAATGAATGATTGATACCTACCTAATAGATTACAAACAGTCGGAAAAAAATATTTACTCACCAAAAACCCCAAAATTGTTTTTGAAAATCATTAACTCCCGGTCAACTTCCTGAGACCAAAACTTAAAATATACAATTCAAAGAAGTAGGAGATATCCAAACTGATGTTGATATTTTCGGAAAATGGTATTGGATACGCGTGATCGGACACCTCAGTATGTTACAAAGTTTAGTTTGGATCATGAATGTCACCGGCCCACGAAAACTTTGTGCAGGTTTTTCGCACGAGCACCGCGTTAATGTCTGTGGGGTACGTTTTGAAATTTTCATTTGTACTGGACGGGCTTTTTCGGAGGTCTCATTGCCCTTTTCTGAAGACTGACACGTGACGAACGTTTACGTGCCGTCGACATGTTGGAAGCTGGCAACAGAGAGACTGCAGTGATTCAAATTCTCAACGTTCTTCAATCGGTGATTAGCAGGTCGTGGTCACCCTACCGTCAGACAAGCAATGTTGATGACAGACGTCGGCCAGATCGTCCAAGGGCGACATCTGCTAACCAGGACCGCTTCACCCGAACCACAGCATTACGTCACCGCCATCAAAGTGCCTCAGAAATTGGACAGCAGCTGCACCGAGCGACAGATGTGCGAGTCAGTGGTCAGACTATCCGAAATTGCCTACACAGCTGGAATTTGTACGCTTAACGACCTCGAATAATTCCACGTTTGACTGAACGTCACATCGCAGTAAGGCGTAATTGTGGAGTACGACAGCTTTGGGACAATCGTTGGTGGAGCAGCGTCATGTTTTCCGATGAATCGAGGTTCACTGTCGACTTCCACGTCAGGCGAAACAGAGTGTGGCGGTTGCGGAACGAGCGATACCATGACGTAATCCCTACATGTAGGTAGCACGAGCGTTTTGGTGGTGGATCGGCTATGGTGTGGGGAGGCATAACCATGACAGGCAGAACAGCATTACATGTCATCCAAGGGCGTGTCACATGGCCGTACTATCGTGACAACACGTTAGCAGCTCATGTGGTGCCATTTGTCATGATCGTGACAGTTTTACGGGTGGAGGAAGCCAGCATACCCGAAGAGAACCACACAGCAACGACGAGCAGCTGCCAGCTCCCCAACATCGTAACTCCGCACTGCAGCACAGATAGGCTTAGATTGGTTGAAGACATGCGCACCATCGACGTGCAGTACGCCTTAGTACACGGCGTCATCGTGCCCCCATGTGGACAATCGGGTTTAAATGCCTTGCCCAAGGACACAACGCAGGAGTCCGAATCGATCGCTCAGACGGTGACCCATCCGAGGATTAACCGGGCTTGACGTTGCTCAACTTCGGTGATCTGACGAGAACCCTTTACTGCAACGCCATCGCGCCCCCTTATGGAACAAAGCCCACACAATGATAACAAAATGAGAAAATCTAGCATGCAAGTACGAAAAAGCAGATAACAAAATTATATCGCATTTGTTCATTTCTGTATTTCTCTTCAGGCCGTGTTTATCCGGATGAGTCAGTATTTTGACCTACTTGATTTTAATAGCATCGTGTTGTCTATTTTCATGGTATTGCCTCTCACATTGCGTTCATAAATTTAACGAAGTACTCTAGAAAAGATCACCAACCTGTTGCACACCTACAACGTTAAACCTATTCTATAGTTTATGCGTTGGATATACCACAAGACTGTTCGGATTCAATACTGGTAAGAAATACATTTGTTTAAATTGTTTCTAAACTAAAGATTGTTGTTTGAGTGGACAGGTGGAAACATGATGTTTTTTAGTTATCTTTCGATAATAATGGTTATTTAATGAATGAATGATACCTACCTAATAGATTACAAACAGTCGGAAAAAAATATTTACTCACCAAAAACCCCCAAATTGTTTTTGAAAATCATTAACTCCCGGTCAACTTCCTGAGACCAAAACTTAAAATATACAATTCAAAGAAGTAGGAGATATCCAAACTGATGTTGATATTTTCGGAAAATGGTATTGGATACGCGTGATCGGACACCTCAGTATGTTACAAAGTTTAGTTTGGATCATGAATGTCACCGGCCCACGAAAACTTTGTGCAGGTTTTTCGCACGAGCACCGCGTTAATATCTGTGGGGTACGTTTTGAAATTTTTATTTGTACTGGACGGGCTTTTTCGGAGGTCTCATTGCCCTTTTCTGAAGACTGACACGTGACGAACGTTTAAGTGCCGTCGACATGTTGGAAGCTGGCAACAGACAGACTGCAGTGATTCAAATTCTCCACGTTCTTCAATCGGTGATTAGCAGGTCGTGGTCACCCTACCGTCAGACAAGCAATGTTGATGACAGACGTCGGCCAGATCGTCCAAGGGCGACAACTGCTAACCAGGACCGCTTCACCCGAACCACAGCATTACGTCACCGCCATCAAAGTGCCTCAGAAATTGGACAGCAGCTGCACCGAGCGACAGATGTGCGAGTCAGTGGTCAGACTATCCGAAATTGCCTACACAGCTGAAATTTGTACGCTTAACGACCTCGAATAATTCCACGTTTGACTGAACGTCACATCGCAGTAAGGCGTAATTGTGGAGCACGACAGCTTTGGGACAATCGTTGGTGGGGCAACGTCATGTTTTCCGATGAATCGAGGTTCACTGTCGACTTCCACGTCAGGCGAAACAGAGTGTGGCGGTTGCGGAACGAGCGATACCATGACGTAATCCCTAGGTAGCACGAGCGTTTTGGTGGTGGATCGGCTATGGTGTGGGGAGGCATAACCATGACAGGCAGAACAGCATTACATGTCATCCAAGGGCGTGTCACATGGCCGTACTACCGTGACAACACGTTAGCAGCTCATGTGGTGCCATTTGCGCAACGTCACGGCCGTCGATTCATTTTCAAAGATGACAATGCAAGAGCACACAGGGCCCGTGTCGCTACAGAGTTCTCACAGAAGCAGAACATCACTACACTGCCTTGGCCAGCACTAAGTCCAGACCTTTCACCAATCGAGCACAGCTGGGGTATGCTTGACAGGTGCGTACGACAACTCCAACAGCCCCCTACCTGGGCAGACGCATAGACGGGTGTGGAGAGTTGGGGTTATGAATAAATACACAGTAAATTTATCCTTCATTGTGAACGCGTTTTGTATATTGCGGTATAAAATGGGAAGTCAATGGAGATCCTCTATTAACTCGTTCGGTGCGTATCAGTCGGACTGGAGGTATTTCATTGATTTGAACAAACCGCCCCATTCCATGGGCAAAGATGGCCTCTGAAGACCCTTCGTTCTTAAATCGCCACGTGTTGGTGGTCGGTAGGCTCGGCACTGGGCAGACATAGTCGAGGGGAGCGGGTCACTCACGTAATATCTGTTTGTAAAGGGGTGACATTAGAAATCCATGAAAGAAGTAATCTTCATTCCTGCGCCCCCATGCACCCCCCCCCCCAAAAAAAAAAAACAAAAAAAAACAAACAGTCTTTGAAATTGTTGAAAATGACAAGCCAGTTACTTGCGATTTGATCCAATAGGTATCTGTTATATTGTTTTATATTTAGGCTTTTCCCTCTGGAAAGGACTATTGTTTTTCTACTTATTATTATTATTATTTTTCTTTTTTCAGGTTTTCTGTTTCCCCACAAATTTTGTCCGCACGATTCAGAAGCCATTTTCGAACCGATTTTCAAAAAATTTTGCACACTCATAGACGATCACAAAATCTAAAAATTTACCGAAGCGGAATTTTCGATTTAACCCATATTTCGTCAGAATTGGTAAAAAACTGCCAAAGTTGGGGTTTAAAGGCACCTTCTGGAAACCCGTCTTGTAGATTTTTTTTGAACATTCTTCATTATTAGACCTGTATGTGACACGACCATTCATATACAAGAGATATTACGCGATGCATTTGGTAAGCTTTAAAATCATGTTTTCCCTGGATTTCTTTACAAACATCTTGTACGTTTTCAACAGAAAATGGCCATTGATAGGTCTTGGTGTCACATTACCGGTTGCATGGATAAAATATTCCGGTAAGTATTTGTTTGCCCTCCATGGGCTGCTAAACGTAAACATTTTAACAAAAACTACTCTGTTTTTGGACACCACCAACAACAAATCGGAATGCCACATAGAAACATAACTTCTTTTACCGGACGCAAAACTGATAGGGAAATTTTTTAGTAAGTAGTAAGGGTATTCAAAAATCGAGGTCTTAACCCATTTTCTACTGGTTAAGGAGATGTACCCTTTAAAATTTTAAAGTTCCCATTTTCTGTGGATTTCTCCAAAAAATCTAATAAGTATTCAAGAAAAATTGACTGTTTGCAGGTCTTGCTTTGACATTACAAGTTACATGGAGAAAATATACCGGTAACCATTTATTAACACTCCAGAGGCTGCAAAGCACAGAAATTTTGAGAAAATGGGCTGTTCTTGGGCCCCCATTGCACCCAATGTGTACCCACGAGATAAACATAACCTCCTTCATTGAAAGTGGAATTCCCAGAGGATTATTTTTGTAAGTAATGAAGGTATTCATAAAACCAATCATTAACCCTTCTAGAGCTGGTTACAGAGAGATACCCCTAAAAAGGTTAAAAATTCATGTTATCTGAGGATTTCTCTAAAAACTTCGTGTAGATTTTCAAGAATTGGCCATTCTCAGATCTTAGTGTGACATTACAAACTGCATGTACAAAATATTCCAGTAAGCATTTGTGAACCCTATGCATGTTCTCAAACATCATTTTTTTTATAAAATGGGCTGCTGTGTTTGTGCACCCACAGCACCCAAAGTTAAGAGGAGAAATCAACATAAGTGGAAGTAGAATTCACTAAGAATTATTTTTGTAAGTGATAAGCGTATTCGAAAAAAACATACCTTAACCCGTTTTGGGCTGGATAAACAAAGATACCCATCAAAAGCTTAAAATTCATGTTCTCCCTGTATTTCTCTGAAAACATCTCGTAGATTTTGAGTAAAAATGGCCATTCGCAGTTTTTGGTGTGAACTTACAAGTTGCATGAATAAATATTCCTGTTAGCACTTGCTAACCCTCTACAAACTGCCAGACATCAATATTTTAGATGCATTTGAGATAAAATGGACCATTTTCAAATAGACACAGCACTCAGTGGGTATATGTCAAACAAACATAACTCCTTTTGTCGGTCATTAACTTGTCGGACGACGATATTGGTATTAACCCACTCCACCGTTAATGATGGTTTTTACCTAAACATTTTTTTTTATCAGACTGAGTCATTTGAGACTACTATAGTCGCCTTTCTCATAACATCAATGAAGGAACGTCAGTGAGACAGTTAAAAACAATTCTTCAGACACTGTGGGGTCATGAAAAATCATGGAATCTCATTTGTTTTTTTTTTCCACACATTTTGTCCGCACGATTCAGAAGCCATTTGCGAACCGATTTTCACAACGTTTTGCACACGGATAGAGGGGTACGAAATCTAAAAATGTTCCCAGGCGGAATTTTCGATTTAACCTTTATTGCGCCAGAATTGGGAAAAAAATGTAAAACTTGGAGTTTATCGGCACTTTCTCAAAACACGACTTGTAGATTGTTTTTAAACATTCAGCATTGCTAGACCGGCCTATGACACGACCTTTGATACACACCATATATTATGCGATGCATATGGTAACCCTCCATAGGCTGCCAAACATTGAAATTTTGATGAAATGGGCCGGTTTCAGGCCCCCACAGACCCCAAAGGATACACGAGAGGTAACCATAACTTCCTTTATTGGAAGTGGAATTCACCGAGGATCATTTTTGTAAGTAATAAGGGTGTTTAAAAAACCATGCGTTAACCCGTTTTTGGCTGGTTAAACAGCAATACCCCCATAAAGCTAAAAAATTAATGTTTTCCAAGGATTTCTCTAAACGAGTCTTGTAGATTTTCAAGAAAAAATTGTCACTCCCAGGTCTTGGTGTGACAATAGAAGTTGCATGGACGAAATACTGAGGTGAGCATTTGTTAACCCTCCACGGGCTGCTAAAAGTAAACATTGCGATAAAATGGGCTGTTTTTGGACGCCAACAGCACCCAATGGGTACGCCACAAAGAAAAGTGCCTTCTTTTATCGAGCGCAGCGCACACTCTATACGGAAACATTTTTGTAAGTTGTAAAGGTATTCAAAAGTCGAAGTGTTAACCCATTTTGGAAAGGCTAAAGAGAGAGACCCCTTAAAATCTTAGAATTCCCATTTTCTGTGGATTTCTCTAAAAACATCCTGTAGGTTTTCAAGAAAAACTGACCACTCGCAGGTCTTTGTGTGACATTACAAGTTGCATGAACAAAATATTCCGGTGAGCATTTATTAACCCTCTACAGGCTGCCAAGCTTCGTAATTTTGTGGAAATGGGCTTTTTTCAGACAAATGGGAATGCAATAGAGAAACATAACTTCTTTTACCGGACGCAAAGATGACAGGGAAACATTTTTATAAGTAGTAAGAGTATTCAAAAATCGAGGTCTTAACCCATTTTTGACTAGTTAAGGAGATATACCCCGTAAAAGCTAAAAATTCCAGTTTTCTGTGGATTTCTCAGAAAAAAAATTCAAGAAAAATGGACCATTCAAAGATCTTGGAGTGACATTAGAAGTTGCATGGACAAAATATGTTGGTAAACATTTGTTAATCCTGCCAAGAATAGATATTGTGAGAAAATGGGCTGTTCTTGAGCAACCATAACACTAAATGTGTACCTGCGAGATAAACATAACCTCCTTCATTGGAAGTGGAATTCACCGATGATCATTTTTGTAAGTAATGAAGGTATTCACAAAACCAAGCATTAACCCATTTAGGGCGGCTTCAGAGCGATACCCCTCAACAGGTTAAAACTTCATGTTAGCCGAGGATTTCTTTAAAGCATCTCGCAGATTTTCAAGAAAAAATGGCCATTCTCAGATCTTAGTGTGCGATTACAAGTTGCATGTACAAAATATTCCTGTAAGTATTTGTTAACCCTATGCAGATTCTCGAACATCAAAATGTTGATAAAATGGGCTGTGTTTGCGCACCCACAGCACCCGAAGTTGAGAGGAGAGATCAAAATATGTGGAAGTAGAATTCACTGAGAATTATTTTTGGAAGTAATAAGAGTATTAAAAAACAACACTTAACCCGTTTTGGGCTGTATAAACAATGATACCCATCAAAAGCTTAAAATTCATGTTCTTCCAGGATTTCTCTGAAAACATCTTGTTAGATTTTAACCCTTTACCTAACATGAAAAGCAGACGACACTTGCAAAAATAATTCTTGAATAACTAATTTTTTTCATTTTTTGTCTCAAAAACATAGGTTATGACCCCTCGTTGGAACGAGCTCGACGAGCTCGTTCCAACGAGGGGTCATAACCTATGTTTATGAGACAAAAAATGAAAAAAATAATGAAAATTAACAGGCGATTTTTGAGAATCGCGCTGGCCGGTTTTGGCCGTTACGTTGGGTAAAGGGTTAAAGAAACAATGGCCATTCGCAGTTCTTGGTGTGACATTACAAGTTGCATAAATAAATATTCCTGTTAGCACTTGTTAACCCTCAACAAGCTGCCAGACATCAATATTTTGGATACATTTGAGATAAAATGGACCATTTTCAAACAGACACAGCACTTAGTGGGTATGTGTCAAACAAACAAAACTCCTTTTGTCGTCATTAACTTGTTGGACGACGATATTGATATTAACCCACTCCACCGGTAATGATGGTCTTTACCTGAACATTTTTTTTTATCAAACTGAGTCATTTGAGACTACTATACTCACCTTTCTCATGACATCAATGAAGGAACTTCAGTGAGACAGTTAAAAACAATTCATCAGGCACTGTGGGGTCATGAAAAATCAGGGAATCTCATCGGGAAAAGCCATGATTCTCCAGAATCATAAAGTCTAGTTTCTTTTATTTTGGTGTGTTGAATAAGTATAAATAAATGAGCTTTTGAATCTTCGTTCTGCACTTTTTAATGACACCGGAAGTACTCCTCCTTGAAAGCTTTTCCCAAGAATGAAAATTATCAATTTACCCTAAACTACATGTAGCAGTCGGTCGATTGATACTGAGAAGGAATGGCGACTGTTGTTTGGAAACTCGCCTTCAGTGGCATCATTGGCGTAAATTGGATTTGGTTTGGGGTGGGGGCGGGGCAGTGAGCGAATCTTCGCACAGCGATGAGTGAAGACCAGTGCAAAACGCGTTACATGGGAAATGCACTTAGGCCTAGGTGTAATGCGGGGGGGGGGGTGGGGGGTGGGGTGGCTTGATTGGCAGTCATTCAACGATAAATATGCCTAAGTAGGTAAGGGTGGAACAGTATCATGTCATATTTTGAAGGGCTCTGAGCCACCGACGTTGGTTTTATTTTCACGGTCCTTGTTTCTCAGCCTATCCAATTCAATTTTTAAAAAAAAATGCAATCTCCGAACCGAAAAGATTACGCTCGCTGCGAAAAACGCCTATAGAAATATATAAATTTATATTAAATAAGGTTGTGCGTATTTAATATTAATATATATGTACACATGTAATCTTATTTTTACAATTAGGGGGAAATAGATTGTTTATTTTGAAATGGTTGTCGTTTAAATCGGTAACAATAAATTGTGAAGCGTTTCGCAACGAGTTAAAATGGTCGGCGCAACTTGGTTTAGTTTTAATATTTTCATTATTTCTTTTTGCAACTTGAGGGAAAAGTTGTTCCTTATTCTGAAATGGTTATCTGTTCAAATCTGCTTGCAATAATTGCTGAACAATGTAATAAGTCAATAATCCATTTGTCTTGTACTGTCCGAGTTTTTAATCAAATGTCGGCCCCAGATCACAGACAAACTCTCCGACAATCGTCGGCAATTTGTGAGTGATCTTGAGACACAGTTCCTCGGACCTGGGAGATTCATGTAATCGTCGCTTGCAGCGTAATGTAAGCCTTGTTCGTGTCCGGACTTCTAGTTTTAACTGTACCTGTCACCTGTATCGCTGTGTCACCTATTGATGTATTCAGAGTGACGGAGTAATTGACAATCAATTGGTATACAGTCGTCTTGGTATTTTGGTAACTGATCACTATTTTTCAATTCTGTTTTCTGGATTTTTGATTATTTAGAGGTCCTATTTGTAACTTTGTGCAGAGGTTTTATGAAAATGCGCGTTTATTAGCCTATATTATGACCGACAAATCAAAAGCGCCGAATTCATTACCAGTGATGAAAATCTGTCTGTATTTGAAATGGCGCAGAACTTTTTTCTACTTGGTAAACGCCTCCAATAACTGCGACCCTACCAATCATTCAAGTAGACAGATGATGCATTAACTAAGGCTGAGTTAGGCTATCCTAATAGATAATCTTCTTTATCTATTGACTAAAGTGAATTTTTTGATTTGATTGGTTGATAGATACGTGGTATGAGACCACATACACTGAAACTCACGATACGTCTTCCCAGCCACTGACAAATTTCCCATACCCAGTGGAAGCCTCGTTGAAATCTACAAATTGTCCATACCCCGTAGAAGACGCGTCATTCCAGTTTTACAGTGTACTTGTATTACAGTTTAAATTTTTATCTCCAAAATATAGCTCATGACCCCTTATTGGAATGAGCTTGTCGAGTACCCTCCAATGTGGGGTTCAAAAGCTATGTTTTTGTGACAAAAAAGAAAAAAAGAAATTCAATAATTTTTTTATACCAGTCATATCGACATATTTTCACAAAAACTCTTTTGCACAAAAATTCCACAGAAACCTGTATGGCTCAACAATGGAGGATAAAAGATCTCATGCTGTGTGTGTTCACACATGAAATAGATTGTACTTCTAAAACAGAAAGTCAATAGATAAATTCGTTACCCCGTGTCTGATCACGTGGTACGGGTTTTTACCTACCCGAAGCCAGCCGTATCCCATGAGGCCGAACTGTATATTAAAACAAGCTGCACAAGTGGAACCCTGTTGATTGAATAGCCAGAATGCTCATGCAACTTATTCAATCAACAAGAATAAGTAAATAACAAGGAGTTGGTCACTTTTTGGTCTTCCGGTTAAAAACTGAGCATTTGTTCTGGTATATCCTGTTTGTAAGAGCTTTTAGAGCCCAGTCAGACAGGATGTGATGGATTAAATGCATATACATGTGTAACCGGACTGACCCACAATCTCTACTATATCCTACAGGTTTCCAGTTTTCTACAGGTTCGTGGTCTTGAACTATGACTACATGGTTTGTGAATAAACAAATAAATCTATATAGGGTACTACTTTTGTTTTTATTGGCAAAGTTACATTCAGCAATGTAAAAGTTGCCAGTTCAGGTGGGTTAACTTCTCTAGTTCAATGATTTACCTTGTAAAAGAAATATCAATCAGGCTTACAGATGTCTTCTTTGCTTCTGCACTCACACAAATTCATGAAAACATTCATGAGCTTGGGTGAGGGCCAAAGCACAGAAGGGGTCCAAAACACAACTGAGCTGCTAGTACTAACAGACAGACAAACGGACGGCCATACAGTCGGACAGACATACGTCACGAACCAGGTAAGTAACCCCAAGGCAGGCCAAACAAAGTTTTGACCTAGGTTGGGCCTAAACACCTAAATATAATTTAGTTTTAATAGCCATTTATCCCCTCCCAGTTCCCATGTCACACTTTCTCAACAGCGTCGAACCTGGGGGTTCTTTAGCAAAAGAGAAGTGGACGAACCTTAGGGTTCTTGGCCACAACCAAATGTGATTGCTTGTCCAAATTCAAATCAAATGGTTTCGCGCGCCAAAGGCGCGCAGGGACGATTTGGGGAGCAAGCCCCTTTCGACCCTCGTTAGCAGTATAATGTTTTGGTTATGTTCTGTGCGTGGTAAAGGAGGCAAGGCGTAAGAAGCAGCTTATCCGCGTTTGTTCCTCGTCATGACTTCTTTGGAGGAGGTGGCTGTGATGGAGAGACCGTGGAAGTGATGGTTGGAGTTGTTGAGTGATTAGCTGTGTCTGTCAGTTGTCTTTGTCTGTTGATGAGTTCCTTCTTCAGTCTATCGATTTCTTCGGATCGTCTGTCCCTTTCTTCGCTGCGTTTATTGAATTCTTTGCATTCAGCCAAGAATTGCCGGGTTTCTAATAGTGCTTTTGCCATGTCTGAATGTTCTTTAGAGGTTGTCTGTGAAGCTGGGGAAGGTTGTTTTGGTGTTAGTTCCTCCTTGTCCTGGTTGTCCGAGAACGAAGGAAGAGGGGAGTGAGGGGTGGGAGGTGGCGAAAAAGCAACTTCCAGTTCCTCCTCCATCTCTACAGGACGTTCCTCATCCAACTGTGCCAGCTGGGGAGCTGGTAGTTGGTTGGGTGTGCCTGTAGGATTAGGAGGGGAACTGGTGGCTGCCTCCGGAACCTCCACCCCCTCGCTCACCTCTTTCTTCTTGCCCAGGAAAGCCTCCAGGCGACGCGAATCCTTGCGCCTGGTTGATGGACTCTTTTTCCTTTTCTTCTTTTCAGGGCCTCCTGACCTCCTCGGGTGAGGACCAGTGTGAGAGGGGATCCTCTCATCAAAGGTACTACCTCTCCCCGAGGAGGGTGGTGTAGTGATGTTTTCTTCTACTTTAAATTCCATATTCAGATTGACGCTCTTGCCTATTTCCTGGATAGTCCAGGAGATGGAACAAGAGACGCCCAGAGCTGAGATGGCTTTCTTTAGACGGGCTGGTAATTCCAGGTTTTCGATTTCAATCAAGGTGTTCACACTCTGAAGTCAGAAGTGTGAATGAGGGGCGAGTGTAAATGAGGGATTGCTTGAGGGCAAATCACAGCTTTTATACACTACTGTATCCAAACAAACGCATTGCCAATAAAACTGCAGTATACACCAAGAGGAATTATTCCGATTGGCATAAATTATAAACTCTCGACCAATTAGAATTAGCTTTACAAACTGTGTTTGATAAAAACAACCGAATTAATGGTAAACAGGAAGTTATTTTTACTTAAATGTAAAATCAGTGATGAACTTTCCTATGATAATAAGCCTTCATTTCTATAATTAATAGCACTGGAGGGCCGACAACAAGAAGCTACTGCTCAGCAAGCAAGAATTTTGTAACAATATTTTAGTAACGCAAATAAAATGCCAGGTGACCCGAAATCATTGAACTACCGAAATCAACCCGCCACACATGTAATGGATGAACTGAGGCCAAATAGACAAAAGTAAATTCAAGTGGACAGATGATGTCTTAATTAAGGTTAAATTAGGTTATTCATACATGTAGATGCATGTAACTGCATAGTGGAACCCTGTTGATTAAGGGGTTAAGTTGACCAGTCAGTAATATAGCATTCTCAGTACTTTCGCCGTATACTAAAACAAGCTGCATTGTCACTGCCACTTTTGGACTGTCTTCCGGATATAAACTGAGCACTTGTTCTAGTTTATCTTCTTAGTAAGAGCTCATAGAGCTCAGTCAGACGAGATATGGTGGATTAAATGCATATACATGTAATGGATGAACTGAGGCCAAATTGACAAATGTTAACACAAGTGGACAGATGATGCCTTAATTAAGTATAAATTAGGCTATTTATAGCTGCATAGAGGAATCCTGTTGATTAAGGGGCAAAGTCATTCAAAGTATTTTTCGTAGTATATTAAAACAAGCTGCCTTTGACAGACGATGCCTTAATTAAGGTTGAATTAGGTTATTTATAGCTGCATGGTGGAACCCTGTTCATTAAATGGTTAACTAGACCAATCAGTAATATCTCATTCACAGTATTTTTCGCCGTACATGTATATTAAAACAAGCTGCAGTTGATTAAATAGCCAGATTTACTATGCAACTTATTCAACTAACAGGATTAACTAAATAACAGGGAGTTACATGTAGTCACTGTTAGCAGTGCCGCCGAGAGAAAATACGGGCCCCGGTGGGATCAATTAGATGGTACCACCTGGGCACCCTTATTTCAAACCCAACTTACCAAGGACCCATGAAAATATTCACCCTTCCCCCGACCGATATCTATTATGACTCAATTGCCTCTCAAAGACTAGATTGGGTTGCACAAGAGAATGGTAAGAAGGGAAATATATATTACTGTGGGCGGATCGACCCATGATATATCTAATAACTTGGACAGTTCTTGAAAGGAACATATATGTTTACTAGTGAATTCGGGGACCCGCGGCCCGCTTGTCGATTCACACACACTGGGCATTGACAAAAGCTCGCAAACTAGCTGTCTCGGGTGGTGCGACTTCGTCCTCGTGGAGCCCCCGGACCACCGGACCCCGGGGTAACTATCCCAGCTCTCCCCCTCTCGACGGCCCTGACTGTTGGACTGTTTTACGGATATAAACTGAGCACTTATTCTAGTATATCTTGTTTGTAAGAACTCAAAGAGCTCAGTCAGACAAGATAAAATGGATTAAATGCATATTCATGTAATGAATGAACTAAGGCCCAATAGAGAAATGTCCATTCAGGTGGCCAGATGATTGAAAGGCCAGAGTTCACATGTAACTCATTCAGTTAAGAGAGGTAATTAAATAACAGGGTGTTGGTCACTTTTGGCCTGTTTTTCGGATACAAACTGAACATTTATTCTAGTGTATCTTGTTTGTAGGAGCTCATAGAGCTCAGCCAGACAAGATATAATGGATTAAGTGCATATTCATTTAATGGGTGAACTGAGGCCAAATAGACAAATGTTTATTCAAGTGGCCAAATGATTGAAAAGATTACACATACAACTTGTTCAATTAACAGGAGTAATTAAATAACAGAGAGTTAGTCACTGCTGTGACTGTCTTCCGGATACAAACTGCTTATCCAGTAACCCCCGAGGGGGCTGTGGGCTAGGTGCACAGCCTTCCAATAAGTAGACGTTATCAAACTTTCAGAGTTAAATTTTCACTGTAACTGGAAATTACGTGTTATAAAATATATCACTGTATGATGGGTTACTTGTCCAGTTATAAAATATATCAGTCTATGAGAGGTTACTTATCCATTAACATATAACTCCCCACCCCCCTCCCCAGACAGATTGCCACGATCAGAGAGAATGGGGCTGCGATCCGTGGTAATTGTATGTGAAACAATTGCAGTCACGGATAATCCTCTGTTATTTTCCATTATCGGTGTGAGGAAAGTTACTCTGGTTTATCCTGCCTTGTTTATGTTTTTATGTTGACCCACTTTATTGGTCGCCAATGCATTGTCACAGACCAGTTAATTTCTGCGACGTGAGTGGCCGCCAAGTGAGAACGAGATAACTGAAAGTTGCAGAAGGATGTAATATCTCTTGGTCAAAGTTATATCAATGAAATGACACATCACAAAACGTAATGCTCAAACATGCAGACCGCTCGTGTTTTGCGTTTTGTAAAGTGGTTTATTGAGAGTTAAAGTCAGCATTCCTCACAAAAATTGCCTTTTACACTCTGACGTTTTTGTCTCGGACGAATGTCTTGTGACCGTGGGAACCCCGAGCAGTAAAGCAGTGCTTGTTTACTGGGGTAAACAAGTCTAGTTTTACAGGTAAAATAGGACCTGGTAACCTACGCCTGGGGTGGAAGTCCTCTCAAATGGGCAACAGGGGTATAAACGATTGACTAGACTAGACTAAACTAGATTTGATTTTATGTGCACGTTTGCGGTTATGATAAGCTATTGTGCAGAAATATGAAGCACCAATAAATAAATCAATGAGTTATGTCCCGTCATTGCAACAAGCTCGCCAGGGCTCAAGTTATCTTGACAATAATAATTAGCAATGTACTATCCATTCAGGTCCATTTGGGAAAATTGATTTTATATTTCAGGATTACTACACAGTGCACCTTGAATATGTATTTATTTATTGGTGTTTAAGGTCACATACTTATGCACAATGGCTAATCGTGACCGTGACAGTTTTACGGGTGGAGGAAGCCGGAGTACCCGGAGAGAACCACCGAGCAACGACGAGCAGCTGTCAGCTCTCCAACATCGTAACTCGTGCACCTTGAAGTGGGACGTATCAGTGGGAAACAGAAAAAGGAAGGAAAGAGGGGGAACATTGTCGGAGGACTGCCTGATTGTTGCCAGATTGCTGCGGCAATCTGGTGGCAATGAGGCAAGATTTCTGACATAATGATCACAATGTTTTCAGACCCTGAGTTTTTTGTGGGTTGTAATGTTGGCTTAAACGATTACATTAAAATCATTTAATACGTGCCTTCAAGCCTCAGATGTAGAAACTGATTTTAAACGGCAATTTAATATGTATGTTATACAAATAATAACACAAAAAACCGTGGGGACCGACAGTGAAGCTCATCGCCACTCTATATCATAACCTAATCCTTTTCCAAGATGTATTTGTACATTTTTGTTAATGATCTCTTTAAATGCACATTTCTTAGAGGTTTTTCAGAGGGTAGCTGATTCCTATATACGCCATGACTTTTTGTAGGAGGGAAGATGTGTGGAATTTCTGGAACCACGGGCCGACGTTCCTCTCTAGTTCTGGCTGGTGTGTATGGACCTACAATAGCAATGACGATTGACATCCAGACATATCGAAAGAGGATTGGTCGGTACTGCGGGGGTAACGCTCTGTCAAGTGATTATGGAATAAACTCTACGGAACAAATATTGATAAGTACCTTTGGTAATATAGGCTTTGTCTTAACCCTTTACCTAACCTGAAAAGCAGACGACACTTGCAAAATTAATTCTTGAATAACTAATTTTTTTCATTTTTTGTCTCAAAAACATAGGTTATGACCCCTCGTTGGAACGAGCTCGTCGAGCTCGTTCCAACGAGGGGTCATAACCTATGTTTTTGAGACAAAAAATGAAAAAAATAATGAAAATTAATTGGCGATTTTTGAGAATAGCGCTGGCCGGTTTTGGCCGTTACGTTAGGTAAAGGGTTAATGATCTGCTACTTACTTCTCATGGGTGGGGATATTGAACGTAATCCGGGAACGGTAGATCAAATTTCCATAGTTCACTTAAATGTGAGAGGGTTACGTCGCAAGATTGACATAATAAACGCAGAGCTTGGTCATTTTGATGTGATTGCTTTGACGGAAACATTTCTTTCGGCGGAATTTCCAATGAATAAAATTGCTATACCTGGCTTTCATTTCCCACCTATACGACAGGACCGCCCAGATGGTCACGGTGGAGGAATAGTTATATATATTAAGTGCGGCTTAATTTATAAAACTCGTGATGATCTTATGGTTCCTGGGGTGGAGGCCATTTGGCTAAATTTAAGAAATTGTAACCAACAATATTTGTTAGGCGTTTTCTATCGACCCCCATCGAGCAACAATTTACAGTGGGACCTAATTAATAACTCAATAGTACTAGCGAGGAGTAACCCGGATATGAAGTGTATAGTTGTAGGAGAGAGGAGTAACCCGGATATGAAGTGTATTGTTGTAGGAGATTTTAAGAGTAATTGTTTTCCAATAGTTCATCCCAAAATAAAAGATATTAAAAATACACATAGCATTGTCCAAATTGTAAAATCCCCAACTCGAATAACGAAACACCACAGTAGTCTTATTGATTTGATCTTGATATCATGTCCTGAACTTGTTTCCAACTGTGATGTTACCCCGCCTTTCTGTAGTGACCATTGCTCAACAGCTGTGAGTTTGAGGACATGCCGGTGTAAAAGGAATGGAAGTCCGTAGGAACGTTAGTCCCTCTGGACTATTATTCCGCGGAATTATAGTCCTAGGTCTAACATTTCTAGGAATAGTAGTCCGCCGGACTACTATTCCTAGAAATGTTAGACCTAGGACTATAATTCCGCGGAATAATAGTCAAGAGGGACTAATTTTCCTACGGACTTCCATTCCTGTTACACCGGAACTTTACCAAATCTTACAAAAGAGAGATATGGAACTTTGATGGAATGGATATAGATGGGATGCGGTCAGCACTGCTACGCACTGATTGGTAATAATCCTGATGACTGGAGAAATTTTAGACAAGTACGTAATGAGACCATAGCATGCGTACGTGCGGCAAAAAAAGAATACAACACTAATTTGGATTCCACAATCAATAATAATGATTTCCCGTCAAAACTTTGGTGAAAAACAATCAAAAGCTTTACGAAATAACAATGCAGTCACAGTCAACTATTTCCGCCATTGCGAGAAGGGGATAACGTAATAAGCGATCCAGATGAAATTGCCGACACCTTAAATGCATATTTTATAATTCAGAGTAATACCATCATCGATAAAGACCTGCCCGAATTCCCGTTTAATGACGATGAAATAGATGATCTCGAAATTAACCCAACAGAGGTAGAACCTCTCTTTTCGAAACTTGATGTCAGTAAGGCAAGTGGACCAGATAAAATTAATAATAGAACACTGAAGACATTTGCGTCGCTGTTGTCTATGCCGTTTTGTCTTATTTTTAATATTTCTATATCCCAAGGAAAGTTCCCTTCTATATGGAAGCATGCAAATGTGATTCCTATCCACAAAAAGTCTTCTGTCAATCATAAAGAAAACTATCGCCCTGTCTCCCTGACAAGTAATGTTAGTAAGGTCTTTGAAAAAATCGTTTTTAACCATGTTTTCTCATATCTTATGGAAAACCGATTATTGACAGGCTTGCAGTCAAGTTTTGTACCAGGGGACAGTACAACATATCCGTTAATCGACCTAGATCACAGATTTAGATTAGCACTTGATCCGAATAAAGAAATACGCCTTACTATATAAATTGAAAGCTATAGGAATTAATGGAAAAATTGTTATCATGGTTTGAGGACTATCTCAGAGAACGAAGTCAAGCGGTTTTTATAAACGGGTGGACATCAAAGAAATTAGAAGTTCCTGCAGGTGTCCCACAAGGATCAGTCCTAGGTCCTTTCCTCTTCAATATATTCATAAATGATATTGTTAATAATATCCAATCAAATATTTGACTGTATGCAGATGACACTTCACTTTCCTTGATTATAGAAGACCCCTTTCTAGTGTCACAGGTTCTGAATAATGATCTTATAAAGATTGGTAACTGGGCAAAAATATGGCAAGTAAATTTTATGCCAGAAAAAACCGTAGCTCTCAGCATCACTCGGAAAACTGATCCAAATTTCAAACCAATCTTGAATCTACTTGATAACCCAATAAACATCTCGGTATTACTCTCCAGAGTAATGGTACATGGGATTTACATATACAATCAGTCATTAACAAGATTAGCCCGATGATTAATTGTTTTCGTGGCTTGAATTATAGATCCTCACGGTCATCATTGATAACATTGTACACCCATTTCATTCCTCCCCTGTTTGATTATGCAGATGTCATATGGGATAACTGTACGCCTGAAAAAACTAATAACCTTGAGAATCTGCAACTTGACGCTCTTCGAACGATCTGTGGTGCTCCTCGTGGAACTCGCCACGAACTGCTCTATCGTGAAACGGGTTTCATCTCTTTAAAAGAACGTCGTAGGCAACATAAACTTACTCTTTTTACGAAATGAAAAATGGACTTGCCCCAAGTCATTTAAACAGATTGATTGATTCCTCATACAGTTGTAGAACGATCGTCGTATTCCCTCAGAAACAATGAACAGATTGATAACTTCTTCTGCAGAACCAATACTCTGTTTGAATCCTTCGTACCTGCCACCATTAGACTATGGAACGAGCTTGATCCTGAAGTAAGGGACTACGGGACTGTTCAAATGTTCAAAACAATTTTAAGACAAGAAGATATAGTCGTTTTAAAATTATATCTTGTAGGAACCAGGGAAGGGCAAATTAATCATGCAAAATTACGATTAGGTTGTAGCGATTTAAATGCTCATAAATATGACAGATTCATTTCAGAAAATCCTCATTGCCAGTGTGGTTATGGTGCCAGTGTGGTTATGGGTATGAAAGTACGGCACACTATGTTCGCGACTGTCTGTTAATACATCACAAAGGGGTGTCCTCTTCCACAACTTGGGGAGTCCGGACGTATCAATCAATACATTGTTATACGGAGATCCCCTATCCTCTGACTTGCAGAATGAGGAAATGTTGTCTGCTTTTCAACAGTACATAATCACAACGCGACGCTTTACATGAGTTAGTCTTGGCACACCACAATGGTTCGCTATTGGTATTTTTCTTGCGGCAAAGGAAACGTGATAATTGCAAACGTCACTTGTAGAAGTTGTGCGTGATCAACGTTTTACGCCCAACGTCTACGGGCGGTTCTTCCCGTTAGAATTCTTGCCGCTAGAATACTCCTGTTTGATCAATCTGGAATATGCATAGTGCACCACCAACATCAAAACGCCCGATACCGATATGACTAAATGTTGTGACCCATACGTAATTTTGATGTCAAACAACTACCCCTGTGTCCGTATTTCACTTATCAACAAGTTGAAATTGTAGTTTGCTATTCTTAGTAGTTGTAAGGCCAGCTTCCTTTGGAAACTTAACCTCTAATATCGTGAAAAGGTAATACCATTGGATGATTTGAATCCTGAAACAATACAAAATTATTATGAATGTTGTGTATTTACTTTTCTGTTGCACATGCACCTGTTCTTTTTCAATGTGACTGAATACATGAGTATGGTGAGACGTTTAAATAGGCTATGCCTGTTCGCCAAACCAAGTTTCTATTTTATGGAAATAAAATTATTGTTTTAAAAAAAAAGCGCCGGATTCCTCACCAGTGATGAAAATTTGTCTGTATTTGAAATGGTGCAGAACTTTTTTCTACATAGTAAACGCTTCCAATAATTGCGACCCTACCGCTGTTCACCTTATAGTTTACAATGGGTGGAATCTGGGCATAGTCGCGCACTTGGTGATCTCTGAATACAACATCTCTTTCAAGTGACCTCCTATCGTATTATCCAACTATTTCTTCTGTTAATGGACCATCAAGCTAACCTGGTGATCGGTGGCGGAGGATTTGCTTGTCTGTCTTACGTGAGTTTTTACTGAAACCCTACAACAAATGAAATATCTGCGGGGTGAGGGCTTGGTTCACACTTGGCTTCTCACACTGTTGTGGTTTTTCGTTGAGGGGGCGGGGTTCCCGGGGAATTCTTGCCGCGCTGTATGCAGCGGGGGGCTAACAATGCTTCGTATATTATTGAACAATACATTGCATGGTAATGAATAATGCGTCTCCCACTTACGAGACATTATTCGTTTCCTGACGGTACATGGTGCTGGCGGCGGTCCTCCGGAGCCATGTTCCGGCCTGGAATGAGAAACGTTAACAGTGCTCGCACCCCTCACTCCCCCCGGTTCCCATTAGAATATCCTCCTCTCATACTAGTGTTAGGCTGCAATCTCCAAGTGAGTCAGTTCCCAAACTGTTGTCGATCAATGTTGATGTCTTGTGCATTCAAGTTGGCACTTTTCAAATGTCATCCTTCTCCTTCACTCGTCCTCTCGTTCTACGTTTTCATTTTTTCCGTGTTTAAACAATATATAACCAACCCACCCGATCTATCTGTCTAACTGAAATTGTGTAAACTTACTGACTTGGGAGACGATTCACATAAGCGTTCAGCTTTCTTCCGAATCCCCTTCTACAAGTTACTTTGATATGTCATGTGCTAATTGTATTCACTGAAAGTTATGTACAAAACAAACATTCAATCCGTTTACACTTGTTTGCATGCATACACTTAACTTGTCTTTTTTCAATAAATATTGTTTAAACTAAAAGCGCCGAAACAAATTGTTGAAGCTCGATTGTGCATCGTCTTTCAATTTGCACCGAACGGCTAGAAAATTTTGCGATTAGGAAGTTCAGTGGGCGTGGGAAAATGGATAAAAAGGATTATGTTTCGCACTTTGAACTGGCGACTTACCAACGCATGTGAATTTCCAGAGACAACGAATATTGTGAAATACACAGTTTTCAATGATTCGCGATATACACCACACCAGATACCGAAACTAGGAGCGTTATTTCGGGAACTCGTCAAGATTAGGCCGACAAGGAGCCGAACAATAGACCAATAAAGCCGTAACATCAATATTACACGATGAACAATAATTCCCTCGATTTGTGATCAAAAGAAGTGAAATAACTACCAGTTTACGAATATTTCAACAACTAAAGATTACAAAATACAGTTAAAACTATAAGTCCGGCCATGAACTGTGCGCTTATCTAAGCTTAATTGCGCGTAGGAATTGCGCGCAATTGCCATATCGGATAGCATCCAAAGCACGGCAGATTCTCCTGGTTACTCATAGCAAACATAGGCAATGTTTCTGCCAATGGCCTCCGGGTTACCCGGAGGTCCATTGGCTGAAACATAGCTTGTGCACATGCATATGCACAGAATTTGATAGCCTTACTATGGTCATAACGCGTAGATTAACGCGCAGATCGACGTGCTTTTTGTGAGCATTTCATGACAGGACTTCTTGTTTTAACAGTAGGTTTGCAATTCCAGAATATGTCGCAGCTTCGTTAATTAAAGATAACTGAAATTTTTGTTCTCTGTTGGTAATTTTCGCGAACGAATACAAACTAATGCCATTGTCGTTGCATGTAAACACAACGCTTCATTCGGTTAGTGAGGGAAGATTATTAACAAAGAACGGAAAGTCAGTTCAATTTACCCATATTTGTTTGCTTCCCTTAAAATAGTTCGACAATCAGAAATTCAGCAGTGGCATTGCCACGAGAATTTACCGGAGTATATGGTGAGATGTTTCGTAGCAATGTTGCCCACCGTCAACAGGGCGGACACTTTTGTGACGGAATGAACCCAGGCTGAAAACGTACATAGTCCTCTGTTCGATGTATTTTTTTCAAAGTTAAGACTCTGCTGCTTACATTGGTTATTTAGTGGAAGGTGAGGCGTCTCGCCATTTCTTGAAAACCGGACCATGCTAGTTCCGACTTTTTTACAACCCTGGTATCCAAGGGAAAGGCTGTTCCATTACTAAGATACTGTTCGATGAAATGTTCACATTTTAGAATCGCCTTAGTCTCTATGTTTTCCACCATGTTGACCATGACCAGATTAGTGTAAATGCATATAAATTGGTTGTGAATTTGATATGAGACACACGGGCGATGCGCAACCTCGAAATGGTCGTGGAGTAGGTGATTCTCCTCCCACCATGAACACGCGGATTGTCGGAAATTTGTTAGCTAAAATCAGTTGTGGGAACAAGATCAGTAAATTTTGAATTAATTTTCAGCTCATTTCCCATGTAAAGGTTTAAATGATTAATGAGGGGACGCCGTGGCGTTGCGGTAACCAGTTCTCATCAGATCACCGAAGTTATGCAACGTCGAGCCCGGTTTGTCCTCGGATGGGTGACCGTCTGAGCGATCGATTCGGACTCCCGCGTTGTGTCCTTGGGCACGATGACGCCGTGTACTAAGGCGTACTGCACGTCGATGGTGCGCATGGCTTCAACCAATCTAACCCTGCGTGTGCTGCAGTGCGAAGTTACGATGTTGGGGAGCTGGCAGCTGATCGTCGTTGCTCGGTGGTTCTCTCCGGGTACTCCGGCTTCCTCCATCCGTAAAACTGTCACGGTCATGATTAGCCATTGTGCATAAGTATATGACCTTAAACACCAATAAATAAATAATAAATACATGATTAAAAATGTCTGAACGTACGATTTATGTTCAGAGATGTATGTGCATTTTTAAGGTACTAACTATATTTAATGTTCACGTAATGAGTGGTGTTGCATCTTTTACTGTGAAAGAATTATATATACGTATTATCATGATAATGTGCATGTCCTGTGATTTGTATCAAATTCGAGGTAGTGTCCAGAATGGGATCTCAACGAACCGGCTTTGCCGGCTGGTTGTGATCCCATTTTCGGACAGCACCGAAAATCTGATGCAAATCACAGACATGCACATTATCATGATAATTCATTTATCTAACAATTCTGTCACATAAACAGATTCAATCTTAAATTATTAATACAGTTTTGGGACATAATGTTGGGCGAGAAAAGGTTTAAAAAAAAATATGGAACTATATTGTTGTACACTCTAACAAACAATTAGTATAAGCTGGTTACATGTAGGCAGAACGGACCCTCATGGTTTCACAGCGATATAAGATAATTAATCCGCGAACGCAAACGAATCCATCAATATGCAAAAAGGTTAATACGCCACAGGCGAAGGAAAAATACAGTAAAAAGAGAAATCAAACAACATCCGGAATTAGGAAAGCTGAAGACAAATATTTTATTGAAGTAGAAAAAAGTCTCAATGACGAACCAACCTCGTCTACCAAATGGTGGAGAACGCTCTATAAACTTATGAACAAACAAAAATTAGACATCCCTGTCCTACAATACCGTGACCTGTCAACTGATTTTGAAAAAGCCGATGCATTCGATGATTCTTTTTGTACTATTTCCCACGTGGATGACCCATACACCTCTCTACCCACCCGTATCGTTAGAAAATACTAATTACTGAGAAGTGATGTCAGCGACGCCTTCTGCTCCCTAAAAAGCTCCAAAGCGTGTGGCCCGGACAACGTAAGCCCGAGACTTCTCAAAGAAAGGAAAGGAGAAGAACCCTTACAGAACCGCTCAGACATCTTTAACTATCTCCTCTCCCAGTATTACTTTCCGGCTGAGTGGACGAAAGCTACTGTAACCCCAATACTTAAAAAGGACAACCCGAACATGGTTACTAACTATAGGCCAATACTGTTGATTAGTTGTATCGGAAAGGTTTTTGAAAAGTGTATATTCAAACAAGTACTTGCTTTCCTTCAATCAAATTCCCTGATTACCCAATTTCAATCTGGACTTACACCTTCAGATTCGACTACGTTATAACTTACCGATATTTATAACACTATAAGCACTGCTCTCGACGAAGGCAAAGAAATCCGCCTTGTCCTCTGTGATGTGATCAAGGCATTTGATAAAGTTTGGCACAAAGGTTTTCTTTTCAGGCGAGAACGCATAGGAATAACAATTCATTGGTTCGAAAAGTTGGTTTTTAGAAAGTGTATATTCAAACAAGTACTTGCTTTCCTTCAATCAAATTCCCTGATTACCCAATTTCAATTTGGATTTACACCTTCAGATTCGACTACGTTATAACTTACCGATATTTATAACACTATAAGCACTGCTCTCGACGAAGGCAAAGAAATCCGCCTTGTCCTCTGTGATGTGATCAAGGCATTTGATAAAGTTTGGCACAAAGGACTTCTTTTCAGGTGATAACGCATAGGAATAACAACAATTCATTGGTTCGAATCTTACTTGAGTAATCGTCAACGGCGTGTCGTCATTAATTATGAAACCTTCAGTTGGAGACTAATTACAACTGGCGTTCCAAAAGGCCCAATCCTTGGTCCCCTGCTCTTTATAATATACACCAATGATATAGATGACAATATTTCAAGTAACATCCGCTAAGTCTCTACTTAATAATAGGAAACCTTGACATAGCAGCGGACATTCTAAACCACGACTTGTCGCAACTCGCAAGCAGGTCAAATCAATGACTTGTTGATTTTAACCTCTCAAAGAGAGTCTATGCTAATTTTCCGTAAAACAGCTGGAAACAATCACCCCTTCTTGAAACTGTGCAGTGAAAATATCACAGAAGTCAAATGCCATGCACACCTGGGTGTATTTTTAAATAACCGTGGCTCCTGGGAAGAACACATTGAAACAATATCTGCTAAAGCCTAGAAAATAATTGGTTTATTGAGAAAATTCAAATACAAGCTTGATCACAAAACTTTAAAACTAATATATGTTACTTCCATTAGACCAGTTCTGGAGTGCTCAGATCCAGTATGGGAATCCGATGAACTAGAACGCATCCAAACTGAAGCAGCCGGGATTGTAACAGGTGCAACTCGGAGTGCTAGTAAAGCACTTATTTACGCAGAAACAGCTAATATGAATGGAATCATATTAAAGTAAACATGCGAGAAAGCGTATCTTCTGGTGAATAATTTATAGTGTGGACAAAAAAATCAAATAAATCGATCGAAATAAATAAATAAAAAAAATATTTTTTTTATTTTTTTTAAAAAAATCACCAACCCTGATTTAAAAAGAAAAAAGAACCCTTTTTCAAAACATATCATTGAGCTCATTCCTTCCCAAAATAGGTCACACCCATTCAATTAGAACTCTACATTAACTTAATTATTTCAGTTGTGATTTATCATTTGAAACCATTTAGGTTTTTTTTTTGAAAGAGAGTAAGTTATCTTTATTGTGAAATATTTTGGAAAAGTGATTATTAGCTGAAAATTATAAAAACTTATAAAACTTATTCAGAAACATTTAACTTACGGACAACATGTTCAAGTAGTAAAGACATGGTATGTTCCCACTCTACAGATTCATTCTGTAATAAACATTGTTTAATTACTGAAATTTACTGAATTCCAACAGTTAAATTGTGTTCTATCTTCTTTCACGTTATTTCCAACATTTTTTGAAAATACTGCTGACAATTTATAAAACTTTTCATTTAAATCAATGAAAAAATCATTAAAACAGGATTTAAATCCATTGATTTAAATCAGCCAACCCTGTTTTAATCATCTTCTAACAAACTGAAATAAAAAACTCACACTTTCAAATCACCTGATCAGTAGCTCAATGTACGTGGAGAATTAAATGATAAGTTGAAATGAAAATGTATGCGGAGTGACATTTGGCAAGTACTATATCAAGGCTTGAGTTGTTTTTATAATAATGTTTTCATAATTACATGGCGTTACATCAAATAAAAATTATGTTATCTGCTTAATAGTACCAAGGAATAATAAAAAAACAATCTCAATACGTCTTACTTGGCTTCTACACTGATTTCAAACTTAATTAGTAACTTTGTTCATCACATACAAGTAAAAAAACAGATTGCTGGTCAATTCATTGCTGACTTTCAGTGCCGGATTAAGGCATGGGCTTTATGGGCTGCAGCTGCAGCTGCAGCTGAGGGCCTCCAGACATTAAGGGAAATTAATTTACTGCGAAAAGTTACTTTATTTGTAAATGCAGAATGAAAGTATAAGTATGCCGAATTATCTCTTACAAGAAGGGCCCAAGGCATATACTGTACAATATACTGGGATTTTTTCCTGCCCATTATTCCAACTCACTGACACTGGCAATTATAATTACAATGAGACGATTTCATACTCGCTTAGGGCCTGTACAAGAAATCGTTCATTCCATCGAAACTTTCTTTCTTCTTTCGTCATTGCTTTGTGGTTGAGCTTGCACCAAAGACAAAAAGTGCTGATAGAGGGATCCGAAATTCGATTCGCGTGCTTTTGTTAATTATCACTGGGGGACTCGCAGTCACAGTATCTGTAACCCAGGGGCCTACAAAATCGTAATTCAGCTCTGCTGACTGACCCAAATTAACTTTATAATACTGGCTATTGCATACTTAGCTAATTACTCAGTACCAGCCAGGATAAATCAAAACAAGACTTGATTTTAACAGCTTACAGTTCACTGAACTATTATATTGATAAAGTGTACTGCTCTGCGTCAACAAAGGAATTTGAGGACCTGCCTCTGTTGAACTGAAAACAGGTATACATAGCTGGTAGAACATGGCATAATTCTGAAACATTTTCAAATATTTACAAAGTACTCATAAAGTACTCATAAAATACTGGGGAGTACTGACCTTTTTTCAAAGTAATGAGTATTTGAAATTATATGAGTAAAGTACGTGTAGTGAGTACTTTGTCAAAAAGTGGTACTCGAGTACTACGAGTACAGAGTACTTTGGACCCAGCCCTGGTCTAAATATTTCCAAAAAGTATCGTAAACATTGTGCAAGAAAACGCACTACAATGATGAATTACCAAAACACCTGGAAACATTCTTCAATTGAAATGAGGAACAAAAATTAGATCCACGTGGATGAGTAAAGATGGAGCTATTTGTGATAGCTTAAAACGAATTTCATCATCATGGGTGGATGAGGATCAAGGGCAGGATAGACCTATTGAAACTCGGTTATCTTCATTATTTGGTAAATCCTCCCGAAAGCTGATGGTGTAAAGTAATGTTCCTGAGAACTTTCAACTCAAATATCAAGACGGGGTGGATGGTCCAAGTGAGGGAGCTAGTAGAAAACTACTCATTGGAGATCTCGGACCTTGACGTTTGGGCAAACCAGGGTAAAAAGATCGTCAGAGAAAGGGTCATGGAGGATTGTAACCGTAATTGGCGATAGGGGGTCAAATCAAAGAGATCTTTGGGTGGCCTGCGTGATAAAGAGAAGCCTGGTTTTGAAGAGTACCTTGATGGGACCTTTGGAGGGTCACTGTTGTTCAAGCTGAGGTCGCGGTCTCTGGAGCTGAGGGGAAAAATTGGAAAAAACAGTGAAAAGGAGTGCCAGATGTGTAACTTGGGCGTGGTGGAGACCCTGGAACACTTTCTTCTAGAATTCCCAAAATACCAGTCTAAAAGAACAAGATTCACGGGGAGTATAATGGGGAAGTGGGATGGGAGAATGAAGGACATGTGGTTAGGGGGCGACTCTAAGGAGAGGGTTAATATACTAATCGGAGAGATTGGGAAGAATGGGGCAAGGGATGTCATCAAGCAGTTCGTCTCCGAGTGTTGGGAGGAGAGAAGAAGCGCGGGAATAGGGAGGCAGTTGGTAGAACATGGGTAACCAAGGCCTTCTCATATGAGAACCGCGACAAATCAGCGGCCGACCGAAGTATTATTATATTATTATTATCGCTAGTAAATCTGAAGACACGTCACCTTCTTACCACAAAAAATATGGCGGTGTCCGCTCACGTATTACATTCAGACTCGTTGGCTTATTGGCTCCTTGGTCTAGTGGCATGAGTCTCGCTTCGGGTCCTGAACGAGCCCAAAAATCATTTCATAGCTGACAAAACTTTCATTCTAAATATCGTAGATTACGACAGCCAGGGTGTAAATTAATGTTCCAGAGTATTTGGAATTCAAATATAAAGATAGAGTAGATAGACCAATTGAGGGAGTTAATGGAGAATTATTCGATAGAGATCTCAGACTTAGAAGTGGGTATAACACAGGGTAAGAAAATCGTCAGAGAAAAAGTCATGGTAGATAGTAATGTGAATTGGCGAGGGGGGGGGGGGGGGGGGTCAAAGCAAAAGTCGTTCCCTTTTACAGGAGTAAATATAATTACTACAAACAACCCACAAACCCTTCAAATCACCAAAATCTGCCCCAAACTGTCTTTCTGGAACACAATACTAAAGGTGAATACTATACAGACTTATCATAGGACAGATGATAGTGACAATGAACAAGTAGTGGTCTTGGAGCTACGAATATGATGGATGGTCTAGAAGCTGTATATCATCCATAACTACCTTCAAATAGATATATTCATATGAGAATCCTATAACAGGTATTCTTCATAAGTATCCTCAAATGATCTATTGCCATGTCACCGAAATGTGTCAAAGAGCAGTATGTGGAGTAAATCGATCGCGCAACTGCTCTAGAGCTCATTTGCTCGACGAGTTTAGAGTCAACGAGCAATGACTTATCAGTTACTGCTCGACAGATTCTTGGCGTAGGAATCATATACGCTTTCGTTGTACACAAGGACAGATAACTCTGTATGGTTAAGTACAGATTGTGGAAAATCAAGCAATCTGATTGGTTAGTTACCTGCAGTAAGGTGAGCCGATTGGAATATCTGGATTAACGAATCGAGAGCAAGTGTACTTGGAATAGGGATAGAACTAGTCTGAACAGACCAGAAAAGCTGAATACAGTAACAAAACTGATCAAATTGATATGCTCTTCTTCTCTACTGGAGTATACTCCAATTCAATCTAACTCGCCTTATATAGCACTGTCTGTTACTATTATTACTATTATAATCCCATAAAAATGGGGAAATTCGAGTCCGTTTCGGTAGCTTTAGATGGATTTTGGTGATGTGGAGTGATGGTCCGGTCTATTTGGTAATTAGATATACTCAAGTTCAATTATATGCCCCAAATGGGGCTTTACCAAGTCCGTTTCGGTAGTTTTAGGTTGATTTTGGTGGTTTGTAGAATTTGTCGGTTGTTTGTGTTAATTAGATTTACTCATGTACAAAAGAATATACCCCCCCCCCCCCCCCAACATGCCCCGGTCCTATTGTAGGCTTTTGGATAACATAGCAGCCACGTGCTACCCTAGAAACCAAGATAGCAGCCTCTTTTATACAAAATGGCCGACAGAAAACACGTCTCACCCTTACCAAACGCGCTGTGCTAACACCACGTATCACTATGGCAATGACGTCACAACATGGTCGCTCACGCGGGTTACCATGACAATCCAACATAGCTCCACTGGATTACGTAACATGCAGGTCACTTCTGGGGACCTGCTAGGGGTCCTGCAACCGACGAGTGAAACGTGCGAGACATACTACTATCATCAGTAGCTAGAAACAGGGTAGCGTATTAGGCCATAATTTTCGAACCCACTTTTCACATGGACTGTGCGTCTTCGAACCGTTAGAATTGTTACGTCATCAAGGTCGGTAGGAAGGAGTATCACCAGCCCAAGTAATTATAAATAGAGTGCTCGGAGCAACATCTCGATTGTACTTTGTACATTAATAAGAAAATGCTATTTAACCCTTTACCTAACTAATCGCCCGCATCCGACCGCGTAATATGCAAATTGAGCAGTTGAAAAAAATGAACTTTTTCATAATATTTCAACAAAACCATATTATGTGACCCCTCATTGGAACGAGCTCGTTGAGCTCGTTCCAATGAGTGGTCACATGATATGGTTTTGTTGAGATGTTTTGAAAAATTTAAAACAATGTTATTTAAAATAATAAATTTTGATATCGTCTGCGTTGGGTAAGAGGTTAATATCGTCTGCACTTTTCTCAAATATTTTCACTTGTCTGGCGTAATTAGGCTACTAAAAGCTAAATATACCATTTGACAAAAGCCTCCATACAGTAATAAAAAACAAAAAATATTTGTATCCTTCAGCAATGGATAACTATAACACATACACCTGGGACTTAATTAAGAACCCCCTGTTTTTTTCGTAGTGGTGCAAATAGATACTGTCATTACTTTCATGCTATCTTTCAGATGATCAAAAGTTATTGTTTGCGGAGAAGAATGGTCTATAGACAAAATGAAAGACAACACAATGATGGAAATATGCAGTATTTTAATGCTGCTAATTACACATGTCTGTCACTAAAGATTTTGATGGAAAATGTTCTCTCGACAAGTATGGTGTTGGGACGATCCATGAAACAATGCCGGTAATTACTGACAGAAAATGTAACTTGTGATCTTCTGAACACAACAGCAGAGTCTGACGTCAGTAGAGAGGGTATCCATCACGTGCCCGGGTGGCAGCCTGAACCCTCCTCCTAATGATACAGGTGAGCCTTCTGATATAGTTCAGAGGCAACTGTTGCCACTCCTCGTGCAATGTAGCTTCCAAATCGGCCAAAGTCTGTTCAGGCGGATTCATTGCTTGCACATGACGTCCAAAAAAGTCCCAGATGTGTTCGAAGGGATTCAAATCGGGGGATCATTGCAGGCTAAGATAGTGCTGTAATAGCGTTGTTCTGAAGGAATGCTCTCACAGCATGGGCACGATGTGGCCTGGATTGTCGTCCATTCATACAGGGCTAGAAGCCAACGGGTTGTTGTCAAAATAAGGCACGACAACCGGATTGAGAATGTCCCTGATGTACTGATGACCACTGCGATTTCCACGTACAGTCACCATATCAAGTTTAAAATCATGAGAGAGGCATCTCCAGACCATTGTTGATCCCTCGCCATAAGGAACAGTAGGTCGGATGTTCCTGGGCGAGTAAGCAGTATTTCTATGCCTCTACAATCACCTGCGACCATCTATGACGTGAAGCAGGAACCTACTCTCGTCCGACCAATAGACTCTCCTCCACGTCCTGCGATTCCAATGTTGCCATACCAACCGCCACTCTAAACGTCATCTTTGATGCTGATCGGACATAGCTGGACGCTTGATGACACTTCTGGACCTCATACAAGGTGCTTTGAGACGATTTCGGACAGTTCCGTTGCACAAACGCCCGTTTGGGAGTTTAGGGAGTTTCAAAAAACCCTCTTGAAGTAAAGGTCTCACGCCTAACGAGACGTATCAGACATCGATCTTTCCGAGGAGAGGTCTTTTGGGGTTGTCCAGAATGTCTATAGCCAAGTTGTCTTCCAATAGTTTTGCATGACATGCCTGTTGCATTCATGCCAACGATTTGCCTTCTTGGTGTCTCTGACAATCTCCCCCATGTCAATATTTTATTGATAAAAGAATTGACAAATTTTCTTGTTTTATACCCAGATATTGCATGTGCATAATGGTGTTTTTTTGTGACATTCGTCGGAAGCATGCCTCACGTGGACGAGGGGATGTGTTTGGGGTACGCTATCAATACGAAACATTATATTTCACTAGATGACATGTACTGCAATACATATTAAAACATAATAATCAGTAACAGCAACTTCAACGTCATGAAATATTTCATGGGGTGCGTCATCAAGTTCCAGATGTATAGACTGGAACTATGCATACTGCATCCTAAAGCAGTTTTCTTCGACAGTTTAGGTAACAGGCATAATACAATTTTCTCACATGATATGACTCTGAAAAGTACATTACATGCACCAATTAACATGCACCAGTTAATAATTCAAAGTGTTATTAACTTTTAGTTGTATCATTGCGTGCTCGGTTCGAATCTCACCTGTGGCAACCGCGTTGGGTCCTTGGGCAAGACACATCACCCCCATTGCCCACGTGGGGACAGGGTGACATTGTGTACTAAGGGGTACAGCACGTCGATGGTGCACCGGTCTTCAGCTAATGCTAACCCTGCTTGCGCGGAGTTAATATGTTGTGGAGCTGACATTTACTTGTCGTTGCTCGGTTGTTCTCTCCAGGTCTCCCGGCTTCCTCCACCTGCAAAACTATCATGGTCATGATTAGCCATTGTACAGACATATGTGACCTTAAAGACCCCCCCCCCCCCCCCCAAAAAAAAAAAATAGAAATAATTAGTATCGCTGCGTGTTAGGACGAAACACAAATCGCAGCAATTTATACTATTAAAAAAATTAGGGGATATTTGATAAAAGTGGGCTATATGAAGAAATATATTTATATTTATATTGTCATCAAAAAGACAGTTGAGGCATTGCACTGTGACATCTGGTGAATGATGTCAGCGATAGTTGGGTGCCTGACAAACACACGTTCCATGGACATGGACAGTCAGTCACAGAATTTACCGCATTCAGTCCGAGACTTCAATAACTTGTAAATCCTCATCGGTTCGCGGGACAAGCGCGGATCCAACATGGCAAAGTAGCTTTCCGAGAAGGATGGATGGTTGTCGGTGGTTCCAAGAGGAAACATGGGGGTAGAACCTTTGATGTGAATGAGGTAGGTGATGAGGTGGGGGCTGCTAGAAAAGTACGTAGGACAGATGAGGGGGGCCCAGGCCGGAGCAATGCTGTAAAGCGTTTGGCGTGGACTATCAAAAGTGGTAGGAAAGGGGGGCCAGAGAAGCAGGTAGATAGGGGTGTAAAGCCCAAAGGCAGTGGGGAGTGCAGCACCAGAAACAGATTTGATGTGCTCGATTCGGAAGAGTCAGGGGAGGGGATGGAGGTAGTTGCAACAGATATTAGCTTGGGGTCTAGGCCAGGAAAAAGGAGGAGGGATCCGGAGGAAGACCAGGGGAGTAGTCCAGGTAGTTCAGGGCCTGGAAAGAGACGGAGGGACAAGGATAGGAGTAATCCTAGGTCAAAGATACCGATACCGATAGTGATTCCGAGTGGGGCTGTTGGAGAGGAAGAGGACGCTGTAAACAATAGGAGACTAGAGGAGATAAATAGGGCGAGGGCCAAAAGTAAGTTGGTGGTTGCGGGAAGTAGCATAGTTCGGGGTATCGACAAGGTTGTCTGTGGTCCGGACAGTAAAAATAGAACAGTTCTGTGCTTTCCGGGGGCTAAAGTGGAGGACCTGAGAGATAGAGTGGACGGTATTGTAGCTGGGTCGGGGCCTGATCCGGTAGTGGTATTACATGTGGGGTCCAATAACATCAGGGATAGGAAATCAGTTCGTTTGGTGGACACATACAAGGACCTAATTAGTAAGCTACTTACCAGGAATGCTCGGATCATCGTTTCAGGGGTGCTCCCCGTTATGGGTGGTGGGAATGAGAGGAACTCGCGGATTATGGCACTAAACGAGGAGCTGGAAGAGCACTGCAAAGACTTGGGAATGCATTTCATTGACCACTGGGATTCATTCTGGGGACAAGGAGAGTTGTATGGGCGAGACGGATTGCATTTAAGTAGGATGGGTACAGACCTGCTGGGCCAAAAAATTTTACAGGTGGCTGGGCCTTTTTTGGAGAAAAGGGGGGTAGGGGACCACAGCCGATAACCCAGAGGGACACAAATGCTGGGAACATAGGAAGAACAACAAACATGCACAACACAGGGACATACCAGGGGTATAATAATGTGCCCGTGAT
Source organism: Pictodentalium vernedei (assembly GCA_031216915.1). Classification (NCBI taxonomy): domain Eukaryota; kingdom Metazoa; phylum Mollusca; class Scaphopoda; order Dentaliida; family Dentaliidae; genus Pictodentalium; species Pictodentalium vernedei. Next base: position 104,765,817 of record CM062297.1, on the reverse strand, counting down.
GACAAAAAAACAAAGATTCATTAAGTTTGGGTACTGCAACATCCAGGGTCTGCACAAGAAAGTAAGCGAAATATCAACAATGATGGACGAAGGAGACTTCGATATAATGGGTCTAAGTGAGACGTGGATACGACGGGATGAGCGGGTTGATCAGATGAAGGGTTGCGTGTGGATAGGAGCTGGGCGAACTGAGGGTCAGAAACGGGGTGGGGGTGTTGGCATCTACGCTAAAGAGGAATTACAGCCCTCATTGATTACAGATCTCACAGAAGCAAGGACTCAGATTCCAGTATCCAACGAAATAGTCTGGGCAAAAATCAAGTTAGGAAGCAGGAGTGTTGCCGTTGGTGTTGTATACTTAGCAGTGGAGGGAAGTAAGCCCGAGTGGAATGATTCAATATATACAACTCTTAGATCGAATATCACAGAGCTTGAAAGCAGAGGGTTCAGTATTGTCCTAATGGGGGACTTCAATGGGCACATCGGGGATAAGGAGGAGGGTATACAGGGAGGTGATAGGAAAATTAACACGAATGGGAGGAAGATGTTGGACCTATCAAAAGAGCTTGGTTTAAAGATCCTGAACAGGGATGCGAAATGTAAGGGTAAATGGACCTGGGAGAGGAACGATAAGAAAACAATAATTGATTATATACTCACTGACGTTAGCGTATGGAGGGAGGTTATAGATGTAGAAATAGATGACGAGGGAAAAAATGACTTGGGTAGTGATCACAACCTGATAACAGTTAAGATTATGGGCAAAAAGACGAATAGAGACAGAAATACCTTCAAGGAAGTTTGGGGACTAAGGAGCCGACTGGAAGCAGTTTCGGGAAAAACTAAAACCAAGTCTTGAATGTATACCTAGGGATGCAAATGTCCAGAGTATTTCAGATGGCATAGTAAATAGCCTAACAGAGGCAGGGAAGGATTGTATAGGAAGGGTGAGGGTCCCAACGAGAGAGCTCGGATACAGGGTAAACGAGGGACTGAAAAGGCTATAAAAGAAAGGAAGGTAAAATGCGCTGCTTACAGAAGAAGTAGGAAGCTTAAAGGGGTGGATAACAATGACACGAGACTAATGAAAGGAGAATATGAACTGGCACGGAAAAAGGTGAACGAGATAAAGAATAATAATAGAAAGGAGCGCAATTGCAGTCTTGCCAGAACAATAAAGAAAACGGGGGGTTCGAGCTCAAACGTATTTTGGAACTGGGTAAATAAACGGGGGAAAAGTAGTGTGCAGAGTATCAAAGTGGATGGGGAAAGTACAGAAGATAAAGGCGGTATCGCTTCAGAGTTAGTCAAGCACTGGGAAAAGATAAACGATAGGCGATGGGGCAGTGGGTCCCCACCAAAAAGAAATACACTGGTGGAGGAGAACCTATCCAACCGTGTATGTAGCGAAATAACGGCAGAAGAAGTGCGGAACGTGGTCTCGAAATTAAAAAATGGTAAAGCGGGAGGGACTGATGAAATTCCGAACGAATTCCTCAAAAATGGAGGGGAGGCACTTATTGAAGTCCTGACAAACCTTTTCAACCTGGCTCTGCGAAAGCAAAAGGTCCCCAGAGAGTGGAGGGAAAGTAAGGTGTCGTTCATACACAAAAAGGGGGATAAGGAAGTTCTAGATAACTATAGGGGGATATCAGTTAGTAGTAACATCGGAAAAGTATTCTGTAAGGTCATATACGGTAGACTTGAGGAAGTTATTGAAGAGAAAGGTTTTTTAGGAGAAATTCAAAATGGTTTCAGGAAAGGTCGAAGAGTCACTGATCACCTATTTACACTCACCCAACTGATAGAATCAACAAAGGCTGAAAAGAAAAAGATGTTTCTGGCATTTCTAGATGTGAAAAAAGCGTACGACCGAGTGTGGAGGGAAGGTATGTGGCGAAAGCTCGAGGGCATCGGACTGGGGGGTGACTTTGTGGGAATCATGAAAGCACTGTATACAGATGTGCAAAGCCAACTCAGTCTAGGGAGTATCACTACAAAACGAGTCCCTATGGATATAGGCCTCAAGCAGGGGTGTATCTTTTCACCGATTTTGTTTGCATTGTATGTTAAAGATTTAGGGGACGAACTAATTCAGAGTGCGGAGGGGGTAAATGTTGGAGACATAAAGGTACCAGGCTTATTCTTTGCGGACGACATGGTGTTAATGTCTAGAACTGAACAGGGGCTAGAGAAATTGCTGGAAATTGTTGGTAGATATGGGAACACTTGGCGGCTCGAACTAAATGAAAATAAAAGCAAGGTAATACCCGTTGGACGCAAGGTAGATATGACGAAGAGATGGAGAGTGGGGGAGTTCTCAATCCCCGAAGGGGAAAGCAAACAAATCACTGTAGGAGAAACGGGAGAGTATGAGTATCTAGGGGTAAGCATAAATATAACGGGAAGAGGGGTGTACAGAAATTACTCAGCCAAACTGATTCTGAAGGGGAAAAGAATTCTGAACCAACTAAAACTTTAGGGAAAAATAGTTTCAACAAGGTCTTTGTGGGGAAAACACTGTGGGAGAGGGTGGGTTTACCAAGTATAACGTATGGCACGGACGTGATTCCATTAAACCAAACCGTTATTAAGAAGTTGGAAAGTACTCAGAATGATGCCGGCAGATGGATAACAGGGTCGAGTAATGCTGCAGCTTTGGAAGCAGTAAGGGGGGAGCTTGGGTGGATGAAAATCAAGGACAGGGTAGATTTGGGAAAACTGTGTTACTTTAACTACTTGAGAAACCTGCCTGACAACGGGGGTGCAAATTGATGCTCGATACCATTTGGAATTCTAATATAGATACGGGGTGGTCAAAACATGTGAGGGAACTAATGGACAATTACTCTATAGAGGTCACAAACATAGAAGTAGGAATGAAAGAAGGCAAAAGGTTTGTCAAAGAGAGAGTCATGGAAGATTGCAATCGAAACTGGCGAGCAGGGGTTAGCGTGAAAAGATCACTGCAGGGGTTACAATATAAAGAAAAGCCAGCTCTTGAGAAGTACCTAGATGGCACCTTTGGAGGGTCACTGCTGTTCAAACTGAGATCAAGATCACTGGAGCTTCGGGGAAAAATTGGGAGAGATGGAGAAAAGGGATGCCAAATGTGCCACTCTGGAGTAGTGGAGACCCTGGAACATTTTCTCTTGGAATGCCCACAGTATATACCTCATAGAATAAAATTTACTGGAAGAATAATGCAGAAGTGGGGTGAAGAAACAAAGGATAGATGGCTGAAGGGGGACACGAGGGAGAGGGTAGGAATGCTTTTTGAAGAAATTGAAAAAGAGGAAGTGAGGGACACTATTAAGCAGTTTATATCTGAATGCTGGGAGGAGAGGAGGGGAAGAGGGGGTGGGGTGCAGGGGGAATGATGGCCTTCTCTTATGAGGACCGCGACAAATCAGCGGCTGGCCAAAGAGTTATTATATTATACTCCTCACCAAACGTCCAATATCAGCTTGACTGATGCTATTCTACTCTTCCTGCAGTGCGACGGCGATTTCAAGAACATTGGTAGGGGGATGCTGGCGTTGTCGTACCCGCCTGCCAAGCATATCCCAAACCTGCTCGATTGGTGAAAGGTCTGGACTTAGTGCTGGCCAAGGCAGGTGTAGTGATGTTCTACTCCTGGAGGAACTCATGGGACGAAATAGTAACACGGGTTCCCCTCGCAAAAATTTAGTTGGCGATAAAATATGTTCTTTTTGTTGTCAATTGTCAAATGAATTGCTGAGTGTCCTTCTAAAATAATTTTTTTATGGACGTAAAGGCGTGTAATAAACATAGAACGACACGCGTGTGAATGGGTTAATCGACACGGAACTTGTGCCATTGCGGAAGTATAAAACGCGAGGCCTGCAGTCTTTCGTTTTATCCTTCCGCACTGGCACTCGTGTCGTTCTTTTTTTCCTAGCCGCTTGCCAGGATTCTTTCCACATTCTATCAACCCGAATATGATACCTATCTACCCGAATATGATAACCGGGGAATTCATGTTTGTCTTACAACAAAAACCGAATAGTGATGGGAAAGAAAGACAGGGAAATCTTATTCTGATATCCAATAAAAATTTCCCATCATCATAATCCTCATATTCACGTGTTGTGCAATCTTGTCAGACTAGTCCTTTGGTTTTCAATGCCTCAGATACACGCTCAGCTGATCAAGAATTTCAACCGTAGAGTTTAAGAGCGTTGTCTTGACGTTATGCCATTATGACGTCGAGGTCTACCCCCTCACACCAATCCGTCAGTTCCCATACATACATTGAACGACACGCTTGTATGAATGGGTTAATCGATGCGGCACGAGTGCCAGCGCGGAAGGATAGAACGAGAGGCTGTGATGGCATATATCGATTAAACCATTCTCACACTCATGTCGTTCTGTGTTTATTACACGCCTTCTCGTCCATAAAAAAAACTTTATTAGAAGGACAATCAGCAATTCATTTGACAACTATCAACAAAAAGCCCCCACATTTTATCGCCAACCACGTTTGCGAGGGAACCTTTGTTACTATTTCGTTCCCTGAGTTCCAATGTGTTCTATGTGCCTACTGGCACATAGAACACATTGGAACTCAGGGGACGATTTTATCTATCGCTAGCGATTCAAATTGCAATTGCGGTGCACGATTGGAGGAAAATGCCAGTGACGTTTCGCTTCTTTGTAAAAATAGTCCGTCAACAATTTCCATTCCACAAATGTGTTCGGAACAGATTTTCATTTTCCGCATGGTTTAGTGATGCTGTAGATGGATACTTCAAAGAACAGGCGTGTTATAAATTCCTGCCTTGTGATTATTTTGCTCAGTGATAGAAATTCACTTACACACACTTCGAGACAATATTACCAAGGAAATTGGCAGGCTGAGCAATAGCTCAAGATCTCTGTCACAACTGATGTGAAAATTCAGTTTCTGACAGGAGATCACTCATTTTTTCAGGCCATAGATGTATGGTAAATTATAGCTCTCGAATTGTATACTATTCCATAACACAATGGGTACCAATATAAAGTGAATACAAATTAAAAATAAATCAATTCCGAATTTCTTTAATTTTATTTGGAAAAAAAATCATTTAGCTCCTAAAATACGAAATCGTAGAACAGATTGGAAAATCAGCCTAATGACTCGGCATTCCCTGTAATTAGGCGAATAGTTTGACATATGACAAATCTTATTGAATGCTTGGTTGATTGGTTAGAATGTAGTAAGAACAACAGACTCTCTGATTTCATCTCTAAATGGAAATTTATCAAAATCTTGATATTTCCGAAAAGGCCAATGCTGCGTCGAAACATATACCCCGAATGCATTCTGAAGGTCACTGCGAAACTGGGTTGCTGTGGCAAAGCGGTTCCTACGAGCCTGAATGATCAAAAAACGGTCTTCAGCTGCAGATGTTGCCCTGTCTCTGCCACCACCGTGCCGTCTTACTGGTGTGCCATACTGCTGAAATATTGCCCAGGCTCTGGTGATCACCGTATGGTGCACATCAAGGGCTTCACCAACCTGACGATGGGTAGCCTCTTGTTCCACCATCCCAACAGCCCGACACATTTCTGCTTCAGTCAAATGTCTTCTCGCATTTGCATTTGCCACATTCAATCATTAAATCACAAGGGTTTGTGTTGAAATGAAGATTGAATACCCTAAACATGTGCATGTAGACAGTACACGAAAACATCATGAGAATCAAGGGCAACATGCATCCCATGACTGTCACGAAACATCTGCCTATCACGAGAGCTAATGTAAACACTGGGGAGGGGCCATCTCAATACATTCCCCAATTATATTCACCAAAAATGTCGCAAATATGTCACAAGCAAATTTCACAATGATGTGTCGAATATTTGGTGCTTAGCAAACTTTGAGTAGTAACATATTTTCATCAAACAGCGTGCGATAACTACAAAGAAAATAATTTCTTTGACTTGAACATATGATATTTATAGGGGAGTAGGCTACACTCACATTTAATAACCGTGATATTTTCACTGTATGAATGCGATATGTTTTTCATGTTTGACGGGAGTGTGTAATGTTTCAACAGGGCGGGATAAAAATGTCATAGTTGAGTTTCTCTTTTATACAATACGTGTACGCTCCATACGAAAAAATTATCCAACAATCGACTGAGTGTGTTATGTGTAATTACATAATGTCAGACGTCCACTCACTAATCAGTGTTGATTGGACTGTGTTGGAAAAATATTCGCCAATTGACATATTAATTTCTGTTCACTGAATCTTTGTTTTGTACCTGATACATTTTTGGGGGGAATGTTGCATATCCTAATAAAATCTACACAGATGGTAGGCCGAATTTTTTACTATTCCCCTCCCCCCCCCCCCCACCCGATTTTTTTTTTCACGCCACAGTGTTAGTCATTGCCTCCAAATTATTTTGGAGTGAAAAAGTGATATTCTGGATCATCTTTGGCTGCCATTACTGAAATATTTCCATGCACTAGCTAGTTTATCTATAAGGATGCAATGTCGCATCATAAATTCATTATACTTGATATATTGAGTAATAATTATGCCTTCAGTTATCCAACAAGGAGCGTAGCTCGAAGACTTGAAGAAGTTCACTTGTGTCTCGTAGCAATGGCTGTCATTGAAAGAATATATTTCTGCACGCCTGCCCCCATCCAGTGGTCAAAGAGAGGTAATGCTATCTTTCCTCGTCGGGAGTATCTCCGGAAGTAGTATAGGTCGTATGTTTGGGGTTTAGTTTGGGGGATCTTATGTGACGTCATAGTCACGTGACCCAGTGGCGCCATGTTTGGTTGTCATGGTAACCCGCGTGAGCGGCCATGTTATGACGTCATCCCCATAGTGATACGTGTTGTTAGTACGCATGCGCAACGCGTGTTGTTAAGGTGATACGTGTTTCCGTTGTCCATTTTGTACACTGGATGCCGCCAGCTTGGTTCCTATGGTAGCATGTGGTTGCTATGTTACCTAAACCCTTCTTATAGGACAGGGGCATGTTCGGAGCGTATGTTCCTTTGTACAGGAGTATTTTCTGGAACGACTTCCCTGGATAATTACCACAAACAACCCGACAAGTTTTAGTATTTCGAATTCTTCCAGAATTCTCTGCTTCTATCTATATATGCAATAGTTATCGTTTATCTGGCCATGTTCCTTTGTTCTGGTGTATACTCCAGTAGCGTAGAAGAGCCTATTAGTTGGAACAGTTTACATTATTATTGCTATATTTAGCTATTTCTGGTCTATTCTTGTTAGTTCTGACCCTATTCTAAGTACTCTTGTTGTTTCATTTATCTAGAACAATTATAACCAATCATATTGCTTGATTTCCCATAACCTGTACTTAATCGTATAGAGTTACCTCCCATTATTACAACGAAGTTGTATCCGATTCTCATCACATCTATATCCAATGGCAATACCTCCGGGCACCTCAATTTCGGCAACCCTTTTTTGAAAATCATATGACCTTCGGCACCACTTTTTGTCATATGTGTTTATGTGAAAAAGCACAATGTGACACAATGTGCCCTAGCACAAAGGCACATGCTTTATGTGCCGATGTGTGCTTATGTGAAAAGACACAATGTGACACAATGTGCCCTAGCACAAAGGCACATACGGGTATTTGAGGATACCTATGGTCCGGTATTGTATTATTTGAGGATACCTATCGATGATACCTATCGAGGATGCCTTTTATAGGATACTTATCTGAGGATACTATATAGGCTGTACATATCCCTGTAGGTCTCTTGCTGGCCCTTAGTACTATTAATCCACCTGATGCTTCATGTTATCTTATGACTGGTATAGGTAGTATGCAATGCTAGGCATAGGGGTATTATGGGTAGGGGTACTGCCTGGTAGTTTAGAACGGTACTATAGTATGGCGGTATATACACCTATAGGCTCCTGTTAGTGCTTGGTACTATTAACCAACCGATTGCTTTGTTTTATTATATGGTTGGTATATGTAGTACGTTATGGTAGACCTAGTGATTTTGTGGGGGTGGGGGTAATGACTAATGTGGGGGGGACTATGACACTAATGTAAAACAGGGTGTTTTACATTAAAGATAATATAATAGAATACAATACGCACATAAACGTACTATAATATTATTGTTGACAAAGATGATGACAATGGATAAAATATGACATGACAATGATATGATTCTTGACAATTCTGTATCTTTTTATTCTCCCCTGATTATCTCCCTTCATCTCACGAACTCCGCTAGACTGTTTCACAACACCATTCATTCCCTCTTTAACAAAAAACCCTCTTCATATTGGCAGTGACACAGTTTATGAACTTTAAACAACAGCAGTCAGTCTTTCAACAATTCAGTGGTCAGAGTCCAAATCCAGTTAAGCTGCATTGCTGGGTTCACATCACAGAAAAATTTCTCTCCCATGTCCATTTACTTACCAGATAGCCTTGGTCTAGAGAAGGTTCCTCCAGGTAGGAGAAGACTTCGCTTTCCCAAGGCGGCCACGGTGGGGCAGCTCGCTCATGATTTAAATTTTGCCCCTTTTGACCACGCACATGTAGTACAACCGGTTTATTGGACCAACGAGCCTTGGAAAGAAGCTCGCGGAAGTTATCGAATTGTCGTAGAACTTCCTGGTCGGTCAGAGCTATGGATCAATCCAAGCCAATTTCACCGATGGCAGTTACATGCGGGTGCCTTATAAGACCACAAAACTGATCATACTTAGCTGAGGAGTTCAGCTCACCATATTGCTTTGGGTGACACCCCACGGCTATTTTCCATTGTGGATGATTTTCCAACAAGTTTTCTGCTGGATACGTGTGGGGATCACAAACAACTTTCACACCACCCGCCACCTCAACCGGCACATGTGCAGGCACATTTACACTTCTGATCGTCGTGGGGGTTCTAGAGTCCCCATTGAAAAACTCACACATCCGATCATGGTGAAAATGTGAATCAATTCCGACAAGGGGTGGTGGCACTATTTGTGAATGCCCTGGATTAGGAGGCACCACACTCACTTTTTCAACTGCTTCACAAAATGAAATAACAGCAGATTCACTTTTTCTTTCCAGCTCTGTCGTAGTGACAGATGGAGATTCAACTACTGCTGGCACATCTTTCGGTTTCAGATGCCTGATTTTGTCACGTAATTTTCGCGTATTTCTACGACGCTCCTTCATTCTTTCCTTCCTCGGAAGTAATTCCCGAATCTCTCCAGGCTTCTCTTCAGTATGTTGATGAGCCCTGGCAATAATCAATGCAGCAGACACGCCATCGGGTGCTTCAGTTGGCATCATGCCCGGCCGAATACGTTGCTCTGCTTCCCTCATATCTGACCTGGGGATATGTCCTGTCCGGTCAAACATCATGTGAATCACATGTAGAGGTGTAGTTGATGCGGCGAACTGTTGCTGCAGAGAGACACTCAGCCGATTTAGTATCGCACCCAACACCCTCCAATGAATCAAACAGGCGTTAGAGTTTATATACGGACTAATTCCAAAAACGCCATCGGGAAATAGTTCCCCCATATCTGTGGCGAAAACTCTAATGTCTCTGATTGCATTCTGACTTATACACGGTGTCGGAATTGCTGAAGAGTCCCAGTTTTCATTTAACACTGTGCGCAACCTTTTAAGAACTTCCTACTGCTCCCGGTTGTCTGGAAGATCAGGACAAATTAGTCGAGCCAACTTCTGGAGGTCCGAAGGAACTGCTTTTCGAAAAATTTATGGCCTAGGACTGTAACTGCGGTCCATAAACCAGCAGCAGGGTCCACGATGATTTCGGAAGAAATGCAGCTTTTGTTGATCTTTAACGGGATACGTACAAATTTTCACAATGCACCCACTGGTGCCACTATCCCCTTTCACTTTAGGAGGTGTCTTGTCCAACTCCATTCGCTCCGAAACTTCCTTTGATGCAACGCTGGAACTTCCTACACTCCAAAAATAGCGTGCCGTTGGTATGGAAGGGTCAGTTTTTCGGCGAACATCTGTCGACGGAAAAGTGAAAATCGGAGCCTCTGTTTGAAACTGATTCCCTGCACAAATACCATCTTGCACTGTCATTAATGGCTCATTTGAAATTTGGCAGCTCTCAGGAACCTGTGGTGGAGTACCACTTTCTGACTTTAGAAGAATACTCTCGTCTGAATCGCTCATGTCTAAAACAGAAGAGACAGAATTAGAAACAGCTCAACACTTAGGACATCTGTACAAATCAATCTGATCGGACTCTTCCTTTGTGATTGCCACACAATCCTCGTGAAACCACTCATCGCAAAAATCGCATTGTAACATGAATCTACCACACGATTTTTGGCGACAAATGCAGTATACACCTGTGGTGTAGGACACCTTGACCTCACCAGTCTCTTTAAACTTTTGCAGAGACTTGGTAAGCCATGGAGGAAGAGTTCGATCCTGGCATTTTTTCAATCTGTCATGGTTCACTACATTGACAGTACTTTTGAAAAGGATTTTGTACAGATAAGGAGTACAAACTTCAGCGATAATGCCAGGACCTTTCCAGTAGGGGCACAATTTCCTACATTTACCCCTTTTAGATGTTGTGTCCAGTACATAAACTAAGTCGCCTAGTTTATATGAATACTTTTTAACTCATAATCACGTTTCATGTTTTCGCAAGAAACCTTTAGATTGCTTCTTGCTATTTCATGACAACGTTTGGATTCCCGGACTAGCGACTGAACATATTCAGCGGCATTTTCGTATTCACTACCTTGGGTTGGAAATTAAACACAGGATCAGAGGGGTGGTTTACTTCCCGGTCCTGCATCATTCGGTTCGGAGTGAAACCCGTAAGGCGGTGGACAGATGAGCGGATTGCACCAGCCAGTTGGGGCAAATATTTGTTCCAATTTTTCTGATTCTTATCCACATAACATCGCACCGTGTTCTTAAGTGTGCGGTTTTGCCTTTCCGCTGATCCATTTGCAGAAGGGCGGTATGGGGTTGTGCGCGCCTTATGAATTTGCAATGCTTCGCACATGGCCGTGAACAGTTTAGATTCAAAACACGCCCCTTGATCTGACAAAAGCTGTAGCGGACAACCAAACCGAGAGAAAAATTCATTCACCGCTGTGCAAGCTGCGGTCTCAGCGGTTTGATCGGGGAGTGCAATAAATTCCACCCATTTTGTGAACTGGCAAGTCATAAATAAAACGTACTTATTTCCGACATGACTCAGTGGCAAAGGTCCCAGAAAATCTATATGAACTCTTTCCATGGGTGCACCGGCGTGGTACGTAACCTGTTCCCACTTGGCATGCCTTACTGCTTTTTTACCACGGTTGCACTGTGGACATGCTGCTATGTAAGTCTTAATGTCTTGGGAAATTCCATACCAGTAATAGTGTTTGAGGACACGCTCTCTGGTACGAGCCATCCCTAGGTGTCCCGATGCCGGAATTTTATGGGCGAGTGCCAAGACTTCGACTGAAAATTTACTTGGAATCACCAGTACCTGGCTGCCATCCCTGCGAATCTTATATTGCCGACTGTCACCGAGAATAAATCGCTTGCGATTTATCCATATATATTTGGTTGCTTCACTACAATGGAAAAGTTCACCCTCTAGAGGCACCGTTCCTGCATCCAACCAAGTTATGACAGGAAGTAGGTCAGAGTCTTGTCGCTGAGCGTCAGCGAGTTCCTCTAGAGTACATACATCCGCCAAAAGTGATGGATCATCTGTTTGGGAGACTTCCCTTACCCTAAGTTCGGGCTGATCACCTGGGATATATTGGACGTCTAGGCACGAACGGGTCCACCCTATTGTAGGACAAATGGAACCAAAAGTCTGTATGGGGCCGTCCCACTCTTCACACTCTTTGCCCGATGTCCGGGGTAGAACTTCATCACCCTCCACAATTTCGGACACCTGACTTACAGTTGTTGACCCCCGTTCAGTTTTAAATTGGGTCACACCTTTGGTCAGAGGAATAATGTCATCAACATAGGCTTCGAACTTAGCCAAGCTGCGATGGATTCTAATGCAAAATCTGCAGCCACCACACGGTAGTTCATTCAAACTACACCCAGGAAAATATTCTTCACATGAGTCGCCCACTGGGATGCGGGAGAGTGCATCTGCATTAGAATGCAGTGTCCCCTTTCCTGTGTTCAACAACCCTGTCAAAACGGCTAAGCTGCTCAAGCCATCTGACCAATTGACTTTGCGGCTCTTTGAAATTCATCAGCCGCCTGAGGCTGCTGTGATCAGTTCGGACAATGAATTTCCGACACAATAGGTAATGACGAAATTGATAAATTGGTAAATTTCACCACTGCGAGTAGTTCGCGACGTGTGGTACAATAGCGGCGTTGTTGAGGTGATGGCAAAACTGCCATACGCTATCACTTTCTCTTGACCATTTTGGAGTTGGAGTAACTCAGCGCCAATTGCAAAATTACTGGCATCTGTATCCAGAATAAACAAATCAGTTGAGTTCGAAAAAGCGAGAACAGGTGGAGAGGTTAGTGCCTCCTTCCTTCAGCCTATCAAAAGTATTTTGCTGTTCAGCTTCCCATTTGAACTCACTTTTACCAGTTAAATTATGTGAGGGTCTGGCCATCTCGGCGTGATCTTTGATGAAGGAACGGTGGTAATTAACACGACCGCACAAACTTTTGACATCTCTGGTGCATGTAGGTTTGGGCCAGTTTTGAACGGCGTCTATCGAGGAGTTCAACATTTGCACACCATCCTCACTGACAATTCTTCCCAGAAATTCTATGTTCTTCTGGAAAAACTCGCATTTGCTTGGTTTAAGTTTAAGGTTGTATTTCCGGAAACGGGATAGTACCTTTTCGATATTTTCCAAATGGCCTGATTCCGAATCTCCCAATATAACTACGTCATCGATGTACCCTAAGCAAATATCCCAATTCATACCTTGCAACACCAGATTGATCACACGGCACCAGGTAAAAGGAGAGCCAGTTAACCCAAAAGGCATTTTAAGAAACTGAAAGGTCCCATACTTGGTGATAAACGCTGTCTTTGGGCGATCCACTTCTTCCACTGGACTTGGTGATATGCAGACAGGCAGTCGGCCTTCCCGAACCACGAGTTTCCACTCAACGGATCGAGACAATCGTCGATACGTCGATTGCGAGAGACTGCATTGAGTTGCCGGTAGTCGACACACCAACGCATAGTTGAGTCACGTTTCTTCACCAGCACAGGAGCTGATGCCCACTCCGACATTGATGGTTCAATGACTCTCGACTCTAATTTTTTTTCAAATGACTCTCTTCGTTGTCCGAAAAACATGCAGGCGTTCGGCGCATTGCCTGCTTTATTGGGTGTGCGCCATCCACCAAAGAGATAGAGTGTTTAATCTCGGCAAAATTACCCAGATCAAACTCGTCTTTAGCAAAAGCATCTTGAAACTCCCATAGGAGGTGTTTCAGTCGCACTGCATTTACTTCGGACAGTAACCTGGAAGAGCGCTCAAACAAACCCTTAAGATGTTCTGGCATCTCAGGTACCTGTAATTGTGGATCAGCAGGGGTCGTCCCCACTCCCAAATCTGGTTTTTGAAATGTCTGTCGTACCCCAGGGGTAGTCTCACTAGTGTTCATCTCTGTGGAGATAGAATCACCGGGTAATGATTCTGACTGCCCACTATTTCTGTATTCTGTACAAATACTGCTAATTTCACATGCTTCCCCAATGCACTCCTGTTTCTCCAGGCAAAACTCTGAGTTGCTTGAGTTTATGAAACTCGCCATAGCTCACTCGAAACCCTTGTGTAGAGTGGGGAGTACTAATGTACTGTGGCGCTCTGTAGGCTCAATGACAAACTCGGGTATGGGTGGCACTGTCTCACATTTAAGTAAAACTACGGTCCTAGGAGGTATGACAGTTTTCTGTTCAACAATGACTCTTGAAGCGTGTCTTATGGCATGTGTCTTGGGTTGAACAGCAGGTAGCTTACAGTTCCCCAAAGACATAGAACCATTATTCACATCAATTTGTGCACATGTTTCCTTAAGAAATCCATACCTAGCAACATTTGATCTTCAATAGGGGCCACATAAATTTGTTCGTCAAATTCAAGATCACCAATGACAAGTTTAATTGGTCCAATCATGGAGCCAGTCATCTAATCATCTCTAGCGGCAGTATTGAATTTCAATGTTTTGACAATAGGTGGTGCTGGTTTTAGATCTTTGAAAAGTCTATCGGGTATTATTGTAGCATCTGCTGCATTATCAACAACAGCACTAACCCTGATACCACGAATTAACACTAGCACCTCAATAGTTGAGGGAGACATTATCCTTTTAATGGTCCATACTAATTTCTCAGCATCACAAAAGTCACTGGCCGTGTTAGAGAGGTCATCCGTTACTACTTGGAACGGAGTCAGACCTCTGGACACGCCCCTTTCTCATTTAAACCTTCGGAAAATCTTACCCCTGTGCCCTTATTCGGCTTATTTTCAGGGCTACGAGATGGGCAGTCACGCTGAAAGTGTCCATATCCCTTGCAAGAATAACAAACAAGTTTGCTTGACGGAGATGGAGATCTTGACCGATTTTTTTATTTTCCGTTCAACAGTGCTCGAAGTCGTTTGAGGTCCCGGTTGTTCAGTAATGGGGGATACCTGTACCGCATTCAACACACGTGACAGTTTATCAAGTTTAGAGTGAACGCTTTCTAAACTATTTTCTAGGGCTGGTGTTCGAGCTTTAAGAGCGGCAAATTCTCCTGAATTCTTACTCACAAAAGGTCGGGATGCAGACTTGTGTTTCACGAACATTGTGTCTGTGTCAGAATCTGAGTTTGCGTGTCTTTTACCTGTGTTGCGACCCTTTGAACTCTCCCTAAACTTAGAATGTACCGCCCTGACCGGCAAATTGTCCTCCTCAATTTCTGAGTCTGAAGACATACGTCGAACGTCGCGTCGCGCTTGCCTGTTTCCGTGAATGGCAGCATAATTGTGCTGGTGCCACCGGATGCGGTTTATCGCCTGTTCCATGGTTTCCGGTGTGTCCATGGCCACCAAATCTGCTGCTCGTGGGTCCACACACCCCTGACAGAACTTGACTATTGCCAGTCTGAACGTAAAATCTTGGGGACATTCTCGGAAAGCCCTGGTCTCCAGGGACAAAACTGTTTCCGCCCATTCTTCTAAAGACTGACCCACCTGCTGTTTCGCTTGTTGGAACCTGAGTTGGGTCGTCTCCGGAAGATCATGATAACCGGACCTATTTTCGAGTGCGGTTAGCATTTGGTCGATCGTCATATGTGGATTTCGCTCATTTAGTAGTGTGAAGTACTCACTAGCTCGTCCACTCAAACACCAACAAAGAGCTTGTTTCTGCTCCTCTGGGCCCCACGCCTGTGAAGCTGAATAGTTCTGAAATTTCAGTTTAAAAGGCTTCCACGGGTCTGTGCCATCATTGTGAAATGACTTGGGCATGGTGGGATATCTGCATTCCTAGCGACCGCCAGAAGTATTAACTTGTGTGGGTGTCCCATATGTTTGCCCTTGCACAGGTGGGTAGAATGGGGGTGGTACTATGGGTACTTCAAAAGGCGGGCCACTAAAAAGCATGTTGGAAATTTGGTGCTGAGTTCCATATGGTGGTGTAAGAACAGTTGGTCCACTCCCAAGTCCAGCAACGGGCGACGTTCCATATTGATTGGGAATAGATGCCACTCGATCACCCCTAGTCATTGGAGGATCCCAGTATTGTATTTGGGGGGGGGGGGGGGGGGAGTGGGCATGTTGTCGACACCCTGGGAAAAACCAACACGAGATGACGCATTTGTGTCACTATATAGAAATGAGTTCCAAGTGCTGTGCATAGTTGTAATCTGTAAGTGGGGTTGGTCACCATAACTGATGGAGGTCATAGTTGACGTTGTGACAACTGTGTTGAAAAAGCTTCCGTAATTCGGATCACCACCTACTCGTGGCATGTGCATGTCCCCCGAACAGACTGGCTGCATTCTGTCTGATTTTTCAGCACTAGGTTCTGCATTTCGACTTACATAAGGTGACCCGTCAAGTCTGTTAACAGCTGCCGAATCACCGGCACTGTAATCTGCGTCGTGCTGATTTGCAGATTTTTTGGGGTCATATGAATGACCAGGCATGACAGCTTCACCAGCCTTGGGTGGCGACCTCAACACATTTGCCGTGTGCTGCCTGTCACCGCGCAAAGCTGCTGTCGCCTTTTCATGACAGGTGCTTGGGTCAGAGGTAGTTCCTCGCACTCGTACAAACTCCTCTGGGGTTCGATTGTCAATTTCCACACCTGTTGTAGGTGGCGCAAAATCAATTCTTGCCCATTGATCTTTCTATCCCCTGAAAAACGGTATATCTATAAGGTCCTGCTACCGAGAGACCCTATCAACTGCCTCTTTGTTATGATGTCAACGGCTATCTTGGGACCAACTTTTGGAATTGTTAACAACTGATCATACGTTGCTATGTTGACATTGACCTTCCCACTTGACATATTTGTTTTAGTATAAATACAGGGGCAAACAGGCAATTCAGAGACAAGATAACACTATTTCACGATGTTGAAAATTTTTAATTTGCAATGACAATAAAAATAATTACTCACCTACTCCTCTTCCCGTCTTCTAGAGAACTTCAAACTTTGAAACGCGCAGTGACGGCAAAAATTCAAATCAGAATAAGATTTCGTCCCTCTCAAAAAATGCTAGTTGTCAGCACAGCCAGTTGTCAGCAACGTTGAAAAACAGGCTACAGAGTGCTGGGTGAAGAGACGAAGCACAATATTCCCGAAAGTGCAGATGAAAATGCGACAAAATTAATTTCAAGCATGAACAAGCTATTCAAAAAGGGTAACAATAGAATGAAATGAATCACCCCGAAAGTAAACAATCGCGTGAACCTCTATCGCGAGTCAAGCAACTTCGTACCCCAAGATCATAAATTGATAATTCAGTGAATCAGGTGTGTTTTCCCTCCAAGTGAAAGAAAAAACACACAAATCATTTAAATTACTGTCATTTAAATTTCAAAGGAACAATTTGCATAGTTTCATGTAAAACAAAATATTTTATACACTTGAGATCAGGCATACAATAGTTTCCTAGCAAAGGTTGATTGACAGCACGCTCGTCGTGACACGTGTAGAGTATAGCGAATTTAGGAAACTCCCACAAAAAAACCGAAGTTTTTACGATCGACGCCAAATAATGTAAAACTGGGTGTCTTACATTAAAGATAATGTAACAGAACACAATATGCACATAAACTTACTATAATATTATTGTTTACAAAGATGATGACAATGGATAAAATATGACATGACAATGATATGATTCTTGACAATTCTGTATTTTTTATTCTCCCCGATTATCTCCCTTCATCTCACGAACTCCGCTAGGCTGTTTCACAACACCACCTCTCACCGAAAGGACTCGCAGATCTTCACCAGTACCACACTCCTCCCATGCATATTTAGCATCTATGCTAACTTGAAGATAAATAGAAGTTGTTGAAAGTAAATCTTTAATTATGGAAGAGAGCAGGTGCAACAGACGTGAATATGGCACGAGATATTTCTTTGCTCATTAAATGTATTCTTTGTTGGGAAGCAATTTGAAGGACCTCCCTACATTCATGAATATTGAGCAAGGAAGTAGAATTCACCCCCTGCGAATAAATCAAAAAAACGTTTGATCTGTTCACATATGGCAGTATGTACAATTTTTTATTTTTGAAGCCTAAACACAATCAAATGCGAACTCATTGTAAGGTAGAAATTAGAAACCTCCCGTCATGAGACAATTTCGCAACTGATGTATTTAGATATTTTTTCACAATTCAAATATTTACATTTTTACAATAAGATTTCTACATGTTTTTTATTTTACTTGTGGTATAACTTGCTGGCATTTTGACTGATTGCTTCCAGCAAGCACCGAATAGGCAAAATTTGAGTTGCAATTTTTTCCACAGACCTCAAAATCTCCCACGAGAACTTGAATGTGGAATGGTGGACAGGTATGGAGAGTCTGATTCAAGCAATATCTTGGTATACTTTATGTGAGTTAGAGCCTTACAAGTTTCTGGGTCAGCAACAGATTTTGATGTAAATCCAAAGTATACATTGGGTAAAATAGCCTGCCAATTCTTAATTTCATCTATAGTGCCATTAAAAAAACGGTGGTGAATAGGCAGGTGTGTTAATGTTAGCTCAATCAAAAGCTGTAAAATGGTTTCATCAGCTTCACCTGTTTTGTAATCCCGACAGTGCAAGATTAGAACTTTTTGAAATCTATCTGCCATTGGAAGGACTAATTTCAAAAAATCTTTCTGAGCCTTTATTTTGTTGAGTTTTAATTGGTTTCTATTCATGCACTGTGGTTTACACTTACATTTGGTAGTGAAATCCATACCTATCTCACCTAATGCCACACAAGAGGTTGATTGCATCTGATGTTCCAACGTTTTAGCATATTCCAATACAAAATGTGGGGTCAGTAAATGAGGGTGAATCCCAAATGTTGCATGGAACCTAGCATTACCCAGAATGTTTTTGTATAACTTCCATGATTCAGGATAAACAAAATTACATATTCCATGCAACAACCGATATCCAGTCTGATTTACAACAGATTCCAACACGTCCATAGTATCAGATGTGGAATATTTGATCTGGATGAAAATGGGAGTAAATAAAGGTGCAGGTGAAAGTTGGAACCTCAGAAGCGGAGAGTAGTGGTATTCCTAATACGGTCATTGGAGAATATAATTTTCTGAAGTCACTTAAAATATGGGGATATTCGATTTTCATCTGACTTAATAAATTACACAGAATTCTCCAGTGGAGTAAACAACTGATGTGGTTTGGGGATAACAGTGTGGATGTACTCTCCTCTATAACTCTAAGACAACCATGATGTTCTTCATAATAGGACATGAAAGGTCGTTCTTCAGAACTAAATTCCAAGGCTGATTTATCAGCAGGGGGAAACAATTGACTAACAATCACATACTGGAAAAGATCTAAGATAGTAAACAACCCCAGCATGTGACGGAGAAAATGGAACATTCCATTTACTAATAAATACCATGTTTCAATGTTAGGAGTTTTGACATTTTGTTTACCTCTACTTTCGAGAGGCTTCATGTGCCAACAAGCCGCTTCTGAACTAATGAACTCTGTAGATGGCTTCTCACAACATGCCGCTTCAGATGAGTTGCAGTTCCATCACACAGTGGACAAGCTTTTAATTTTCTCTTTTTGAAAGTAGAGGTAGATGGAACATTGTCGAGGTTTATCAAAACATTTCTTGATTCGGTAATTTCTACAGAAACTGTTGGAGATGTACTTTGATTTTGCTGACAATCTTCCTCGTAATCAGGAATGAAGTACTTCTCATCGAGAGTATCAAATTCCATCTAAAACAAATAACATTTGAGCGGCCTGAGAAATAATGTTAGTTTGTGCTGTGAAAGAAAATGCAAGTTGCCATTCATGTTGATGGTAAATGCAAGTCATAGTCTTTAAATCTTTGTGGTTGACGAATCCTCCTACCAGTTGATGTGATCCTCCTACCAGTTGATGTAAAGTTGTCCTCTTGAAATAAGGTGGGAAGATCTGTATGATCCTGAAAGTCAAATAAATCGGGTCTAGTGTCAGCAGTCGAGGCCGAATTACCAGGTATGTTCAGTTTTTTCATAGATGTGCCACAGGTACTGTCGCTGTTTACATGGCTGGTGTTATGATCAGAGCCAGCAGCAGGTGCTGCCCCTAATCTCCTCCAGCACTCACAGCATCCTCATTCTCAGGGTCTTCCAAACCTGTCACTTCATTAGAGCCAGCATCTGTTGCCGGCCCTAAATCAGAATCAGAAGGGAGTTGAGAATGGATGTCTGCCAAGGATTTGTCCAGGTTTCCCGTCTCTGGGCAAGAAAAATAGGCATGTCTTAGTCTTCTCATCCAAAGAGGGAACTCTTTGTCATGACACATTTTCAATCGATCGTGGTGAAGCAGGGATGTACCTATTCGATTCTGTACTCTGTATAATGGAGGCTTGCAGTCTATTACCAAATAAGGTCCTGTCCATGGTGGGCGCAGTTTTTTATTTTTACCAATTTTTGTCGATGAATCAAGCTTGTACACCACATCCCCTGGTTCATATACCCGTTCTTGCAATCTGTGCAATCTGAGATCATAATATCTTTTCTGTCGTAACTGGGATTTGCTGATATTTTCCCTAGCAAGCTTATGGGCTATAGCAATTGATTTTTGCAAATGAGATATCCATTTTTCTGGAGTCATTTTCAGGAGTTGGTTGGTTCCCAACACCAAGTCTACAGGTTGTATTAGTTCTCTGCCAAACATAAGCTTATTGCGTGTGTGACCTGTGGTTCGGTTAACAGCAGAATGTAATGTCATGGTTAGTAAAGGCAAATCTCTGTCCCATTCTAAATTTTTATTTTCTATGTAGCCCCTTACCATTTATAAAAGGGTACGGATATAACGTTCAACCTGTCCGTTTGATGATGGATGGTAAGGTGTTTTGGCAATTTGTAAGAGGTCACAAAGGGCAGAGAATAAATTACTTTGGAAATTAGAACCTTGATCGGTGAAGATTTCCGGGGGCAACCAAATGTGACAATAAAATGCACCAACTTCTGTGCAACATTAACTGCTTGTTGATAGGGCAGAGCAGCGATCTCGACCCATTTTGTGAACTGATCGACCATAAGCAAAATATACCTATTCCCAATTGCACTGACATGAAAAGGTCCTAAAATTAAAATATCAAGATGGACACGCTTAAGTGGAAAACCTACATGAAAGGATTTCAATGAAGTTCTTGCAGAAATGGTCGCCTTCTTATTCCGGTTGCAAATTGCACACGACCTTACATAGTTGATACAATTAGATGCCATGCTATACCAGAAAATGATTTCCTCAACCTGGAAAGAGTCATATCCTGTCCCACATGACCAGAGGACTTCAAATCATGACACAACCACATCACTTCGTCTTTCAATTGCATGGGGGTCACTAAAACTGAATAACTCTCAGAAGGCTTTTCCCAGAAATAGAATGAAACGCCTTTTCCCAATTGAAGCTGATCTTTGCATAACCACAAAGCCTTAATTCCAGGACTCGGAAGAAAAAATTCTGCTTTACTGGGAGTGATACAACCTTCTTTCCATAACAGAACATTTTTTAATATTAGGATCTGCCAGTTGGAATTCCCCGATTTGGGCAGGGGTATAGGCATCAAACCAAAAGTCATTTGAAAATGAAATAGTACTTTGAACCTTGGGTTCTGAACAATTATCAGACTCAGAATCAACTTCTGGAACTGATACAAGACGAATAGCTAAGGAATAACATCATCAACATCTTCATCGAACCGAGACCTGTGGGGATGAGCTCTCTGACAATAGTTACATCCTTTACAAGGTAATGATTCCAAGGTAGATCCAGCTGACTAACAATCTAAAGGTTGGCCGGACAAGGATACACGAGACAGCAAATTGGCGTTTATGTGTTTTTTACCATCCCGATGTAAAATTGTCATGTCAAACTGTGAGAGCTCCTCAAGCCAACAAGCCAATTGTCCTTCAATATGTTTGAATCTCATAAGCCAAACCAAACTACCGTGATCAGTTCTCAAGACAAAATGTTTGCCAAGAAGATTGTGCCAAAAATGACGACAGAATGTCACTACTGCCAACAGCTCCTTCCTTGTTGTACAATACTTTCTCTGTGGTTTAAGTAGGATATGACTGATGTAACAAATTACTTTTTACTTCGAGCCTTGAATTTGAGAAAGTTCTGCACCATTGTCAAAAGCGTCAGTGTCTAGAATGAAAATACCATTGCGTGAAGGATATGCCAATATTGGTGGTGAAATCAAAATTGTTTTTAATTTATCAAAAGTCACTTGATGGTGGGGGTTCCATAAGAATTCTCCCTTTGAGCGTGATAATCAAACAACTGTTCAGTGAGTTCAGCAAAGCCTTGCACATGATCATGATGGTAATTAATGAAACCCAAAAATGATTGCAACTGTTGATGAGTTTTGGGAACTGGCCACTTCAACACTGCTTCAATTTTGCTTGATGAGATCGAGACTCCATCTTTGCTAACCTTTTTACCTAGAAACTCGACTTCCTTTTTAAACAAGTCACACTTTTTGGGCTTGAATTTCAAGTTTGCTTTTCGAAACCTTGAGAACACTGTTTCCAAGTTTGTAAATGCACTTTCAAAGTTTTTGCCAAGGATGATTATCTCGTCCAAATACACAAGTACTTCCTCCTGGTAAGTTAAACCATGTAAAACTAGCTCCATAGCCCGCTGAAATGTTTCCAGGGCATTGCATAATCCAAAGCCCATTCTGGTGTGTTCGAACAAACCATATCGAGTTATGAAGGCTGTCTTTTTCATGTCCGATGGATTGAGTGGTAACTGGTAATAACCTGAGGCCATATCAAGAGTCGAAAAGAATTGAGTGCCATAAAGTGTATCAAGACAGTCTTCAATGTTCGGGAGAGGAAAGCAATCTTTAACTGTCTTTTCATTCAGGGCCCTATAGTCAATACACCACCTAAGTGGTCCATCCTTTTTACGAATCATGTTTTTTTGCAAAAAAATCACTGAAATTGATGAGAAGCTGCCCAATTTGTGCAGATTGTTTTTCAGACAAATTTTGTACACTCCTATCAAACAACTCTTTTAAATGATCAGGAACCTCCAATTTCAGTTTTTCAAGAACAATATCAGAATTACAGCTTTGCGACCTATTGCTGACAAAATCTACAAGAAAGATTGACTTGTCATCATCCTCTGAAGGGTTGATAACAGAACTGGCCAACTCAGCATTTCCAATATGCAAATCACTTTTAAATCTTACATATTTTGTGGTGTCATTTATCACCTGCATGATTGACTTGTCTCCCTTACCTAGTACAGTTGATGCCAGTGTACCTTTATGTTCGGTAACAGGCTCACTGACAAATTATCTGGCAAAGACTCCTTTAATTTGACTGACACATCCACATGAGTTTGGGGGGGGGTATAACAACACCTTTAGTAACCTCAGCTGGTGAAACCCTTGTATCTGAATCAATAACACCATTATTAGTCTTCAAGGTAGCAGAAATTACCTCCTCTCCAACTTCAATGGTGTTATTTTTTAGATTGACAATACAACTGTTGTCTTACAGAAAATCCAACCCAAGAATGAAGGGGTCTGCAAGTGGGACAACACAGACATTCCATTTGAAAATTTTAGATCCCACTTGCAGCTCCACTTTAGAATAAATTTTCCCCCAAATTGGTTGCCTTGAAATGCCTCGAAGATGGACATATGAGGAAGGCAATTTGTCAGAATAGCATTGTTAAAAGTAATTGTCATCCATGAGGGTTAACATGGCTGCTGAATCAACAATAGCTGGGGTCATTTGGTTGTTAACTTTAATATTTACAGTTATTGTTGACCCCTCAACCCTTTTCACTACAATTTCTTGGAATTCATTAGAATTTACAAGGCCCTGTGAGACCTTCACACTTAACCCCTCTTCGTTTAACAAATCTTTTGGTTCACCCTCAGTTGTGTTTACAGATTTTGGAAGTTCATTTTTGTTGACTATTCCAGAATTGGTCTGGGAGTTTCCTCTCAGAAAGCTGAAGATTTGAGAGATAAAGGTTTTCTCCAAGATTCAGAATTGGGCCCAAAATGTCTAGGTGAGCCAAAAGATCTTTGTGGTGGGGAAGATCTTACTGATGGTTGTGGAGACCTCACTGTTGGTGGGGGAGAGCAAGAATTCCCAAAATTGCTCTATCTATCTATCTTCTATTAATGTCGAACCCCTCGCGGGGACTTAGACATGAACAAATCGGCACGCCAGCCACAAAGATTGTTAGTAAAAAGTAAAAATGAAGTATGCCAAAGTGGAGAACAAAAATAAAATAGAGTGTCCATGTTAAAAAGTAAAAGTAAAAGCAGGTGGATACAAGTTATGGTGAGTCTAATTCAATACGACTAATGGCCGTATTGAATTGCTCAATGGTGGGGAGTGATGGGGTATGCAGGGGGAGTTTATTCCAATGATACACTGTTCTGGGGAAGAATGAATACTTATAATAGTCAGTGATGGCTGAAATCTGTCTATAACACCACGGGTGACTGTGACGGGGTATTCTGGATTGTGGGGTTAGGTGGTCTTCAGCAGGAATGGCAACTAATTTATGAGTAATCTTATATATGAGGGAGAGCCGGGAGTCTATGTGCCGAAGGTCTAAGCGGCGCCAGTTGAGGGACTGTAGCATATCTGTAACACTGGAAGCACGTCCATAGTCAGACTTTACCCATCGTGCTGATCTTCTTTGGACGGTTTCGATTTGCTCTAGGGGGAAGAACAGGAATTCCCAAAATTGCTGTATGGGGCATTTTGGTACTGATTTTGCTTTTGAAATTGTCCTCTGTAGGGACTGTTTGGCCTAAATCTTTCAGGGCTTTTATTCTGATTTTTTAGTACCACATCAGTGAGCTCTCCAATTAATTTCCTCATTTCTTTTACCTCATTTTCTAAGTCAATAGGATTTGTAGTGACCTGGTCAATTTCATAATCATTATAATCTGGTTCATTAAATAACACATGACGATGCTGTGTATAACCAGAAGCATAACCAGAAGATCTGTAATCAAACAGAGACTGCTGATTAGCAATTGACTCTTTAACAAATTTCAATGCTTCATGAACTGTGCTGGGCTCCTTTTCCATTGCCGATTTAGCCGCTTCCTTATCTCGGCAACCCCTTAAAAAATCTTCTGTAGAAATTTTGTGAACTGTGTCAGTGTCACTCTTTTTATAGCCATCAAAAGTAAGGAAATGTACCCTTTGAGAAAATTCCTCTAATGTTTCAGTTTCCTTCTGACGGACGAATTGTAACTGGTATCTGGCAGAGACAGGGGCCTCTTTGTGGCCAAATCTTAATTTAAGTTCTTCTTTTAGTGTTTTATAATGATAGGCTAGCTCCATAATGTTGACACATTCAAGGGCTGTATCTTTCAAACAGTCAATTAGTCTGTTTATTTTTTTTCTTTTTATCCCACCCCCTTCTATTTGCAATGCATTCAAACTGGAAAATGAACAGTTCCCAGTTTTCTGTTCCATTTCCAGAGAATGTGGGCATTTTAGGATGGAGTGGGCTCTTGCTTTGATTTCATCTACGATATCTGTGATGTGCATTTGTGTATTCATGGTCAGATTCAGCAGAGCTAAAGCTTCTACTTTTATGTGAACATACAGATTTTTTATCACCAGATGTTTCGGAACTAGAATCTGAATATTTCTTGTGATGCAATTTTGAATGTGATTTATGTGTACTGTGAGGATGCTTAGGTTTGTCATCCATTTCAGAATCCGTCTCAGTTTCATTTAAGTACTTATGTCTGTGATGTCATGTTTTGTCTGATTTTTTCTTTGTTCTTTTTTTATTTTAAATCACTTTCTGAAAGTTCAACTTCAGAAGAATTTGCAGTGTCACTAGGTTTGGTATGTTTTGGGCTACGCCTCTCCGAACGTCTCTCCGAATATCTGCGATTTTTAGGAATTACATTTAAGATGTTGCTGAATGAGTCTGGCTCAGTTTTTCTGTTTCATGACCTGTCAATACCCTCTCTATCCTTTTCAAGTTCATCACAGAATTGTTTATACTTTTTATTAAATTTGTCTATTTTTTCTTCCGCCTCTTTGCTGTTTGAAACTTGGACATCTACGTCTTTTTTCATTGATTGTGTAGCGTCTAATTTTTCTTTTATTTTTGTATTATCATCCTGCAGAGTTTTAATTGTGTTGGTGAGGAAATCAATTTTTTCTAGAACCTGTTTTTGAAAGATTTCCTTTTTTTCTTTCTTCAGTATCTGCAGATTCAGGACTAGCCACTCTTAAAGTAATCAGGCCATTTACAAACCAATGAGACCAGGTGTCAAGTGGGATCTCAGTTTCTTTATGCAAATCAGAGGGTGTAAAAATCCTTTTGCTTCTCGACATCTTATTAATTTTGGGGCTTTAGCATCACCAATTTTGTCCAATTTTTTAAATTGTTCTGCTGTTGCAGTTTGGACATTTATTCTTACCATGACTGCAATAATCGGTGTATCAAGTGAGAAAAATGTGCTGTTTGAAAACAAAATGATTGTGTGGACAAAAAATAAATGAAAATCCACCACCAATGTTAACTTAAAAGTATGTGATGATCGATAATCCAGTTGAGTTGCAAAAAACAACAAATTTAAATAACATTTTTGTGAAAATTGTTGCAACAAAATTTTTGATCAGACAAAGAAACTTTATGAAATTGTAAGGTGTTATGCTTATACGCAATGATTTACAGAATTGTCTATCGTTTCAGGAAAAAACAATTATTCCCAAAAATTTTATTATTTTTAAAACTGAATGTTATTGTATAAAGAAACTCTTTCTAATAATATGGAAGCCTTGAAAAAGGCTGTTTCGATTTTTCACTAAATGAAAAATGTTTGCTCATTCAATTCGTCCACGTCTGATAAACGCCAGTTCTCCAATCCATATCTGGCTTCTCTCAGTCTGTTTTGAATGCTATACCATTTTACTAACTGTTATACGAGGGTGTGGTGAATGTCCAGACTTTGTGATGGCTGTATTACATTTTCTCTTGTGCCACGTTTTTTTTTTTGTCTTTAGCTTCCAGTTGTAGAAGATGTGGAGATTGTTCCTGTTTGGCCTGACCCCAGTCTGGTCCCCGGAAGTGACGTCATGTCACGTGACCTGGTGGCGCCATGTTGTGTTGTCATGGTAACCCATGTGAGCGGCCATCTTGTGACATCATCTCCATAGTGATGCATGTTGTTAGTGCGCATGTGCAACATGTGTTGTTAAGGTGTTGTTAAGGTGATATGTGTTTCTGTCGTCCATTTTGTTTAGTGCAGGCCGCCTGCTATGTGACCCAGAGGCTTACAACAAGACAAGGGTATGTTCAGAGGGTATGTTCGATTGAATCAGAGTATCACAAATTACCACAAACAACCCAATAAGTTGTACTAGTTCGAATTCTTTCAGAATTCTCTACTTCTATCGATATATGCAATAGTTTTCTTCTACCTGACCATGTTCCTTTGTCCCGGAGTATAGAATAGAAGAGCATATCAACTGGAACAGCTTTGCTTATTGTTACTATATTTAGCAATTTCTGGTATATTCTTGCTATGAGAAAACCCTCAATAAGGCCTCATTTATTATCCCTCCTAGCCCCAAATCACTCAATGAGGAATCATTTACTATGAGTCTTACCCTCATTTCAGTATTTAAGGATACCTATGGCCTGGTATTGTATTATTTAATGATACCTATCGAGGATACTTTCTGGAGAATCCCTTTTTAGTCCCATGTGTCCATGAGGGCCATGAGAAAGCTCTCAATGAGGCCTCATGTATTATCCTGCTTAGCCTCATTTTCTTTTGAGACCATAGTGCCATGAAAAAATCCTCAATGAGGCCTCATTTACTACGACTCTTAGCCTCATTTCGGTATTTGAGGATATCTATGGCCTGGTATTGTATTATTTGAGGATACCTACTGAGGATACGTTTTTGGAGAATCCCTTTTTGTCGTATGAGGCAATGAGGGCTATGGGAAAAGCCCTCAATAAGGTCGAATGTAGTCTTATACATTGGCTCCCATCTTATCTCCAAAGCTCCAAGGCCACTACTTGTTCATGGTCTATCTTTCCTATCATTAGCTTCTACAACAGTCTTGTTCATTTGCGGCCTTGCGCCAGTACTATAGACTAACCTGTCAGCCATTAATATTGACTTGTATCACTACTTCGTAGCTATACCTTCGCTCAGGCCTTCAAAATGTTGAATCAGATTTCCCCTGTATACATATAAACGAGCTATACAAGGCATTCCGTTATTGAGATTCCTAGATGATTCCGTGATTCATCTTTTTATAAAAATCACACAACCCAAACACAGAACCAAGAAAAAACAATCTGTTCAGAAATGTCTATCGTGTAAGATGCAAATATATTCAGGGAACGGAGAACACATTAATGATGGATTTAAAAAATGTAAATATTGCCATCAATCAGTCAAAACTGAACATTATTGTTTCATTCCAAAATACAAATCACCCAAGGATGACAAAATGCCAAAAGTGCAATTTGTGTTTTATGATTTTGAAACAACTCAAGACTCAGGAGCCCACACCCCAAATTACTCTGTTGCACACCATGCTTGTAGCACATGTATTTGTACATTTATTGAAACGTGTTCACAGTGGGAAAAATTGGAAAAAGGGAATATATTTTTAAAGGGGAATATACTCTGAGTGATTTTTGCAATTGCCTTTTCAGTAAGGAATATTTAGATACCATGGCAATCTTTCATAAGTCACGAGGGTTTGATGCAGAATTTATCTTAAGACATCTCATTGAAATTGCTACAACTAAACCCGATGTCATCATGAATGGAAACAAAATTATTTCTCTGAAAGCTTATGGTGTTAGACTCATTGATTCATTGCGTTTTCTTTTTATGAGACTGGCACAATTCCCTAAAACATTTGGTTTAATGAACTAGCAAAAGGTTATTTTCCTCATTTGGCAAACACAAAATCATATCAAAACTACATTGGGCCTTATTTAGATGCAAAATTGTACATGTCTGACTCTATGTCTCCCACAGTCAGATTTTATTAAATGGTACTATCAAAAATGTATTAGTAGTGCTACTTTCAATTTTGCCAAAGAAATGGACAAGTTCTGCAAAGCTGATGTGGATATTTTACGTAGAGGGTGTGGGGAATTCAGAAAACAATTTTTTGAATGTGGTGGGGTAGATCCTTTTAGGGAAGTAGTGACTTTAGTTGATGAAAAATTATTTGTAAAAAATAATTTCATTTTTGGAAAAATAATTTGATTCACAGTGGAAACTTATGAGCATCACAAAAGCTATTTATGCTCACTAGTGACCATTCCTAACAATAACCATTCCCACCAATATATGTATGTATAGTCCTTTCCACAAAATCCAGGATTTTGTGGGAAGGACCATACATATATTTATCCTTACGAAATTTTAAACTAAATTCAGTTTATAACAATGTAATCTTAACAATAGCCAATGGGACATAGGCGCAGCTATGTTTGGGTGAATAAGTAAACAAATCCAGGATTTTGTGGAAAGGACTATACATACATTTATTCTTATGAAATTTTGAACTAAATTCAATTTATAACAATGTAATCTTAACTAAGAATAAATGTATATATAGCCATATACACCCAAAGGTGGCGAAATATAACGCCCTATCACAATCAACTTTTAAAACAGAAAAACAAATGATGTAAATAATATATATGAATACAATTAATGAAACTTTGATAAAATGACCTGGGAGGGAGGGTGTTTTTTATGCAGAAAATTGTGCCACAACGGACTTGTTTGCGACGCGTGCTGAATTTGGACGTCTGTCCAGCAACTGAATCACAAAGAAGTGATGCTTTCAACAGGTTGTTGGATTCTGTGATTGGTTGAAACAGGAACTGTTATGTAACATAGCACTACGAATACTTCCAAAATTTACCGATAACACGTTACAATTTTCAGTGATTCTATTTTTGTCATTCTCTTTGTCTCGCATGCCTTCATGTATAAGACGGACATTTACAAGTGAGGCTCAGCACTTCGGGAGAAAATTAAACTTGTAGATTTTTGTCAATGTGGAATCCTATAAATAGTTGTTCCCCTCTGGATGATTCACAAGATTACGACACCCCTAAAAAATACCAACTGAACCAAAAGGCCCCCAAGAGCATCAACCTCAATACTTTGTATTTCGTGTATTTATGCTCACTGGTGACCATTCCTAACAATAACCAATGAGACAGCTATGTTTGGGTGAATAAGTAAACAAATCCAGGATTTTGTGGAAAGGACTATACATACATTTATTCTTATGAAATTTTGAACCAAATTCAATTTATAACAATGTAATATTAACTAACAATAAATGTATATATAGCCAAAGGTAACGCCATAGATGTGCCAGCTTACTGGAAAGTGCCAGCTTACTGTAAAGGTTGTACATCATCGCAACCCAAAGCCTCTGGCATAGTCGTCAAGAGACAAAGATATGATGGGATCATAGAAGTGGTTCCGAACCTTCTTACGGAATAGAAGGCTAAAATTAAGGGGGGGGGGGGGGGGTCCTGAGACGGAAGCGAGGTAATGAATGAACCATGTAATGTACACTGCAGAAAGACTGACTGGAGAAAGACTAACTGCATGTCCATAACGAAGTGCAACACTCCAATCGCCGATAGAGGCATATACAAAGAAAAGAGCCATGGGCACCTACAACCCTCCCCCCAGGGGTAACCACGAGAAGGCAAGACATCTGCCAGCAGCACGTACTTGTGGTTTGCTGGATGAGAACCCTCAGCAATAAAATATAAAGAACACAAGAAAATTACAACACACACATGATTATGAAAAATTAGCCACCAGTAAATATATACAAGTCACTGCTGACCTCGCCAAGCAACCCACCATCCGTGTTGCTAAGTAAAAGTCTGCAGCCATGGTTTGGCTTGGATGGGAACACCTCCATTGCTGCTATCCGTTCATCCTATCCTGCCTGATGGCGCGGCATAACCTGCAATCCGCCCTCGCAGATTGCAAGCCATGTCCGAACTCCTCCGAAGGATTGTTCGCACTGCTGCTTTGGAAAACTAAGCACTAACCCGGGAGTATGTATTGTGGTTCAGGCCCCTGCTACATTGAAACCCCAGAATCCACCCTCGCAGATTCGGGGGATCATATTCGCCCCCCCCCCCTCCCCACCAGTAAACTGGCTTCCAACCCTCGCTGGAACCAATTCCCCCCCCCCCCCTTCCCAGTACAAAACATTGAAGGCCAGGTCTTAGCATGGCGGTTGCCGGAAAGCAGCTATCCTCACAACAGCTCTCCGCACAGCACAAGCAAAGTGGATGTCGGATGTTCCTGCACTGATGTAATACTTGTATTCCCGAGGCGCACTGAGGGCTTCCTGCCGAGTAGTCGTCCCCACAACTACCCAGCGTATGCCACTGCAACGCCCGCAACACCACAAAGCTTCAGGGCGAGTGTATTTTTTGAATGCATCAGACTTCCAACGGCCCATTTGTCTAATTTGACTGTCGGGAAGTCCCCTTTCAGCTACAGTAGCCGCTCCAATGTGGAAACTATGCCCCTTATAATAATGCGGACACATACCGCAATAGTGTAATGCTGAATGCAAGGTGCTATTAAAGAGAGTCCTACCTACTCCAGAGCCATCCGGATAGGCAAATAGTGAGCCACAGTGGGTTCCCCGCAACGCAAAAAAATGCTGTGATTAAGTTCGCTGGACATAATCCGGACGTAGCTTGTCTTTTTAAAGTTAGTATGTGAGGCCTTGCATTGATATTGTGTTTAAAGTTACGGAAGGTTATCTGTAAACCAGAAGTGGACTTTGAGACATCTTCAACCTAGACCCCCCTGGGGGCAGCCGAGGGTTTGGAAATGCAAAATTTCCCAATTCTTGCGAATGCATAAAACGCTTAACTGTAGCATGCTCTGAACTTGGAACACTGATAAGCACTTGGCGTGCATGCGGAAAGGGCCTGAATGAGCCTTTGAAGAATGTGTTCCGTTATTGGAATTCGGACGTCGATTTGCAGACGCAATCGTTGAATCCCAGTGACCATCTTACGTACCACAAATGCGGAGGTGGGATCGAAGACCCCCGAACTTTGTGTGCAAAAGAAACGGCTGGTAGGGTGGACAATACGGAAGATGCTGAGTAACTCTTAGCGAATAGATGAGCAACGAACAAATAAAGAAATGATACTGTAAGCGGAATCTGGACCTTGAGCTGAAAGGCATTTGAAAAAGAATGCACGGTGGACCATGACCGGCCCTAGGCCAGCCGTGTCGATGAAGCGAGAGAATGCTGTAGCAAAAGAGTCACTGTCCCACCAAGTTCTCGAAACTGAGTGAGATGATCTGGCACCACTGTTGGAAACGAGTTGCACCCTGTCGCTAACTTGCGAAACTCCTCCACGTGCAATCGAGAAAGATAATCAGCTTGTGTGTTTTGTTTCCCTGGTATATGCTTAACCCTAGTCCTAATGTTATATCTTAATAACCACAATACCAACTGTCGCAACAAGATAAACAGCTTGGGATCCCGTGTTGTCTACGCATTGATAAACGACAACACAGCACTGTTGTCGGAAAGTAACAAAATACTTCTATTAGACAACAGAGGGCCACAAACTGCCATCACTACAACGATTGGATACATTTCTAAAACTGCAATGTTATTGTCGCGTTCCACCTCAGACCAAGCCCCAAAGAGCCAAGATGGAACGAACACCGCACCAAACCCTTTTCCACCCGAGGTGTCTGTATGGAGTTGAAGGGCTGAGTTGCTTACAAAGGTTCGGTCTAGAAACATTGTACAGCCATTGAATGACTCCCAGAAGGATGACCATAAACGGAGATCTGCTTTCACATCACTAGTAAGACGAATGCGATGGTGTGGTTTCGTCAAACTGATCAATCTTCGCAAAAATGCCCGGCCAGGCAAAATGACGGAGCAAGCAAAGTTGAGGGTACTAACCACCGACTGAATGTTTCTGAGACTTGTTTTCCACCGAGTGAGCAACGACTGTATCATCAACTGCTAGCACCGGTCCAGCTTATCCTGAGGTAAACGAGTTTCCATCTGTACTGTGTCGATTTCAATTCCCAAGAACAGAAGACAAGTCGTGGGTGACACCGTTTTGCCCTCGGAAATAGAGATGTCCAGGGCTATACACAATTTCAAAAATTTGTCCAAGTGGGCGGCACATGTCCAGTCATCTGTGCCCTGGAAAAGAAAATCATCAAGCACATGCAAGACATGGTCAGCCTTCAAATGGTTGGTCAGGATCCACTCAATGGATGTACTGAACTTGTCAAAGATTGAGCAAGACGTGGAACATCCCATTGGCAAACATTTATCAAAATAATACTCATTATTAAGCTTAAAACCAAGGAGGGGATAATCTGTGGGGTGCACTGGTATGATTCGAAATGCTGACTTAATATCGGACTTGGTAAGGTAGCAACCCGACCCCAATGCTTGTATGATGGGAATTGAAGCGTACTGCACTGATGCCAAGTCCGATGGGATGACATCATTGAGGGAGGAGCCCTCTGGATAAGAAAGATGATGTACTACCCGAAACTCGCCTGGGTCCTTTTTTGGAACTACCCCTAGGGGAGACACGCGAAAATTTGGGAAGAGAGGGGCACTGAATGGACCTGCCACCCTTCCTGCTTTTAGTTCATTTTGTATTTTCGCTATTAGCAGGTCAGCATGCTCGCTGGCAGATTTGAGGTTTGTGGATTCAGTGGAAGTAGAGGCTCCCGAAAACCTAATTTAAAACTAAAGGTGAAAGCGGGTGTTAAATCCTGTGCCACCATCTCATCATAACCGTACAGCAAATTTTGAAAACTTGCAACATTGATTGGTGTAGGTAAATGAGGACTTGGACGAACTGTAATCGTATTCCCTGTTTCACTTAGCCTGTCCAGGCTGTCCGTTATGGGGACGAAAGGAGGAGCGAAAGCCATCTGGCCTCCCATGAACACTGGGCAAAAGAATGCTCCTTTGAGCATCTGGAACAGGTGTGGGGAAACCGGCAAGGAAGTTTGTAGGTCTGCCGCTGTGAAACCTGTCACAAACGCCCTTGGGAAATTTCGGCTCTTGTCGACCAGTGTGTTTTCTAGTCTGAAACTTAGACCCTCCTTTATCACCAGACCCAACAGACTGTTTCACCGCTGGATCATGAAGGGCCCGAAACCAAAGTTCTAACTGCAGATCCCCCCACCCGATGGATGGGTTACTCTGTTTGAGAAGACGGAACTTCCTGTGGTAGAATTGCCGGTTACCCTTAGCCGCTGAAATGGAACTCACCCTCGCTTGGTACTGTAATAAGGAACTGTGTTCTGATGGTGCTTTGGACAAATAAATGGTCATGCAGATTTCAAATGCTGAAATCCACTGACTAATGTACTGAAGCCATTTGGCTGGGCGAGGGGTGCAGGTCTATGAGGGAGCCCCGTCATCCAAACCAGTCATGGCCAGGGAATACTGAGTGGCCTCCATCTGGTTCGATGCCAGGAGGGAGGTCATCTCCACATATTCGCCTGCTCAGATTTTTGCCTTGACCCGCTGCGGCACCCGCGAGTCTAAGGGCACTGCAGCGGAGAGAAAGCCCGATGATGCAGGTGGAGAAAAAACTGTAGAGGGAGAGGAGGTATTGAGAACTTGTGAGAATGGAACCGTACCTGGAGGTGCTCCCACTGTTTCCATTGATATTGGTGTCTGTGTCACTACCTGGCCACACGCAACGCCCTGCGTGGGCAGGGCAACTGATTCGCTGATGATCTCTGGAATATGAATTGTTATTGTTGAAGCTGCATGTGCACTGCTAGGGGTGCAAAAGGAACTTGTGGAGCAGATTGCCGAACGGAACACTGATGGCTGTTACCGACACTCTGCACAGGTGAGGGTGCTCTATCGACATTGTTTGGTAAGGAAAATCCCGCTGTCGCTGTTTGAGCACGAGAGCGTGTAACACTGCCCCTTGGCTCGTCCCCTATACCCTTCTCAAACTGGAGCACTGAAGATTGGATGTTTTGTAGCAGGTCTTTCCGCTGCTGTACTGACATGCCGGTTGGAATCTGAATTTGTAATGAGTCTGTAGCTGGTGTATCAGGGTTCACCCCCCCCCCCCCCCCCTGTTGCCCATTCGGAATGGCGGAAACATGGCTCAGGCCATCATGTAACTGTTCTGCTGCCGACTTTTTCTTGGCAGATGCCGTGGCTGCTTGCTTCCTTGTTTTCCTCTTTGGCATGGTTCCTTTCTGGAAAGAAAGAAAAGAATCACGCACAAAATCACTGTTCGCCCTGGTGTATGGCACCGACTATAACCGACGAGTACCCTTGTGTTCCAAATACAACATGATGAACCCACCAGGAAGGGTGGGGGGGGGGGGCGAAGTAATCAAACTTCCCACTAGATGGCCAAAGAATAGAAGATGGGAAACCGTTTTTTTTTTTCTGAACTACCAACGGTGGGGAAACCGAAGAATAACAAGCCATCTAGTGAAGAGGCACAAAGCAACTCCCCCCCCCCCCCCCCCCCGACAGGATAATGACGAATAGGAATTCCAGAATTAAGAGGCATACACGCGTGCTTTTGAGGAACACAAAAGTAATGCATCGATGACACCAACAGTGGTCTGCATGAATGTAGCCGAAATAGGTCGGGCCGTGGAAACATTGAAGATGAGAAAGAGATAATTCCGACAAAATTGTTATTGTTAAGGCCATCTGAATGCAGTGTCATCGCTACCATAAGGCGGGCAGGAACAGGCATGAAGACTGAGGGGGCTAAAAACATGCCACGTGGTAAGGAAAGCCAATATGAGGCCTGAAAACATAAAAATAAAAATACTATAACAGCAGCAACGGGACTATGATAAGTCCTAGAGGCAAAGCTAATCTGGCTGCAGCTCGATGCCACAGACCGAAATCTGAAAAAGGACATCACCAGTTCACTGGCCTTGACGTACAGCCGGTGAAAGGGAGCCTACAGCCGCCAACTTCACCCTCGACACAACAACTGCCAAACACTCGGAACGGTCCGCCAACCACAAAACCACTCAGAATGCGTCCAGCCCCCCCCCCCCCCCATTAATTAATAATGTGGTGATATGGTTTATATAATGAAAACTCTTTTTAAGATTATGGTGGCCCTGAAAAGGGCCGTTCGATTTTCAATAAACCAAAAATTGTTTATTTTCGCAAAATTATATCATGCTTCTCTCTGGCAGATATGATTACGTCGTGCCTCGTAATAATAACCTTTTGTCATACACTGGACCTGGAAATGGCATAACAGTAACTATCAACCATTAGTCTTCTGAGAAATAACTCAAAGATATCTCTTGCTTCGCCCAGTGCTGGTGACAAGATATCTGTGCCCACAGCCTGTCTTGCTAATTAGCGCAGATTATTTTACAGCGTGATCATTGTTCTGATCGCTACAGTCACCCTCTTGTACTGGAAGTTCTATTTCGATAGGTGGTTCAAGTTTCATGGTTAACAGTAAGAAAAATGAGGTTATGACCCAATCCCAAGTGTATTTATAGTCAAATAGGGGAGGGCAAAAGGCGCCAGAAATAATGCAGTGAGTATTTCATGCGCCTTTTCCCCCCATTGGTTAGATATAGGCGGGTTAAATACTCATTGGATATGCAATGAGTATGTGTTCACCGCCTTCCCCACATTGGGTAAAAGATTTAGGCGCCTAAACATTTTTTAAAAACTGTAGGGAAAAAAGTCTGTAATGTATAAATCGAGCCAAGTCTTCTTCATCTATCATTAGACTGAAAAAATGACAGAATTTTCAAACATCAATTTTGAAGACCTCATAAAGATGGATGCAGGGGTATGGCATTATGATGTTAGCAAAACCACTAGAGAAGTGGGTGTACAAAAAGAATCATACAGCCAGATTCCTATTTTGATGGAGCAGATACTTGAAGCGGGTAAAGGACTGAAGCCTCCACAACCAACATCACTTCAATTAATCCCCGAGAAGATCACCGTGCCAAATGGGTTTGAATTACTGGAAGCCAAAGACAAAAAACCGCAACAGAAAATGTAACACAGCCATCACAAAATCTGACGAAACACCACAGCCTCGTATAGCAGTCAAATGGTACAGTGTTTAAAGGAGATGGAGAGAACCCCCCAAGCTTATCGGTTAAGACTTGTTGAAAAGGGGGTTGCTGGTCATGGACGATTTGAAAAAAAGATGCCTGAAAAACTGTCATTTTTTCATTTATTGTAAAATCAAAAACAGCCTTTTTCAAGGCTACCATATTTTTAGAAAGATTTCTTTAAACAATACCAATCTTTTCCCCTCCTATCCACTCTCAATATAGATGAAAATAAAACTAGCTTGTGAATAGAAATATTTCTTAAAAAAATCTGGGAAAAGTTTAGAGTCAAAGTTTTCTTGCCTAGCATCAATGTTTACAACATGTTGTAGCGTTTTCCCCACAAGTTCAAGACAACGCGTTGAATTATCTAAACAAGTTATTTTCTCTGTAATAATCTCGCGCTGTTTGTTGAATATTTGTTATATATTGCCTGTGCCACTCCGGTGAAAAGCATTTATCACTGATTTCCCCATACCCCAATACTGCCACACAGGCTGGCACTACGGCGAAAAGTATTTAGCACAAAAGTCCCCATATCTCAATACTGCCACTCGGAGTGGCTCTCCGGCGAAAAGCATTTAGCACTGAATTCCCCATGCCCCAATACTGCCACTCAGGGCGAAAAAAATAACATAGGATTCTCCGTAAGGTTTTTCACCCCCGGGTTGTTACTCTGGGACAAGCATTTAACATGGAATTCCCCATAACCCAATGCTGCCACTCGGGCTGACACTTCGGCGGAAAGCATTTAGCACTGGTTTCCCCATACCCCAATACTGCCACTCCGGGGTGGTACACCGGCGAAAAGCATTTTGCACCGAATTCCTTGTATCTCATCATTGAGGTATGCGGAATTCAGTGCAAAATGTTTTTCGCCGGTGTGCCACCCCGGAGTGGCAGTATTGGTGTATGGGAAACTCATTGCTAAAAGCTTTTCGCATGAGTGCCATTCCGAATGTCAGCATTAGGGTATTGGAAATTCAATGTTAAGTGCTTGTCCTATAGTGACACCCAGGTTAAAAAACCCTATGGAGAATCCTATGTTAATTTTTTGCCCCCGAGTGGCGGTATTGGGGCATGGGGACGTCAGTGTTAAATGTTTGTACCTATAGTGCCAGCCTTCACTACTCGCGTCATGTTGAACGCTCGGTTGATTCGGCCGATTTTTTTAGGAGTCTGAGCTGCCCTGCTATTTGGTCATTGAGCAATTACGAGAAATTGCTCTATAGCTGATGAGATTCAAGTCACAAGAGCATTTGAACGTGGAAAAATTCCTCTCACGGCTCTGCACATGTAGCTCATTCAATGAAAGCACCAACCCAGTTTCCCGGCACTTAACTCACATAATCCCTTATGAAAACAATTCATTTCGGAAAAAGATTCTATTGCCGAAAATGTCCTTTTCGGCTATAAAATCCTTTTTTCCCGAAATGTGTCAAAGAGTCGTAAGAGCAGTTTCTCAATGAACAAATGCCCGATAGCTCATTTTCTCGATAAGTCGTTCAAGCAAGAAAAACAAAGAAACGCAAACGCACATATTATTAGAAAACGGAGGAATCTGGGGAATTCGTACCAAATAAAAGTATTTGGGATGGTGTTTGATTTTTTGGTGATTTGAAGTGAATGCAGAATTGTTTGTGGTAATTCTACGAAGTAAACGAAGATCGGGAGAAAATCCGAACCAGAAAACTACTGATCTTGAATCGAACGCACCAACCGAGCATGCCCTCGTCATATTAAAGGGTTTTGGGTCACATAGAAACTACGAGCCACCATAGAAACCAAAATGGCTGCCCCGGTACACAAAATGCGCGACAGAAAACACGTGTCATCCTAACCATACACGCCGCGCGTGCGCACCGACACCACGTATCACTCGGCAATGTCGTTACAACATGGCCGCTTACGTGGGTTACCATAACAAACCAACATGGCACCACTGGGTCACGTAAATATGATGTCACATGAATTCACCGGAGGAAATCCCCTAGATTGGACCTGAACGGCGAGAGCACTACTATTCACAAGAACATGGATTTCCGGATGTTATTCTCGACCATATTAACATTAACTGAGTTTTGATTTCGTAATATATTATTATTTGAAATTTCAATCGTGATCTGATTGTTTGTGATCGCAGTACTATACCTGATTGAGGGCATGAACTTTCCTGCTTTTTTCCCTCTCTAGTGAAAAATTTAACCCCCTTGAACCCGAAAGGCCTTTTACCGGCCTAGGAAATTGATACGTCATAGTTTCCGTAAGTAGCTTTGTTGCGAAGTGAATTTGCGGGGGAGACCAATTAATATTTCAACGTGCAGCCCTAAGGCTGCACGTTGAAAATATTATTTAGTCTACCCCAAAATAATGAATATGGATTCTTGCAATTCCTGTCATTTTACTAATATGGAAGATACCACCAGTGTTCAAAGGGTTAAGTGAAGACTTGATATAAGAACTAAAAACCTACATTTTATCTCCTTTGACTACTTATTCACTTATTTATTTTCACCCATTGAATCATATCGTCTCTCACACCGAGTGGTTTTCCGATTCCGTATCAGATGGTTGGTCTCAGAATGAGAACGACACATGAGAACGTCAATCGAGTCCGCCTGGTTTTCCAACCGCTTCACTTCTGTAAATAAATACTATTGAATAACGTGAATCTAATATTGTTCTCAACCAATTTTATATGTACTATACCCTTTTAAATACAATAAAATATCTTTGCTTCCTTGCTTTTTTGACTATTTTAATGTGTGAATCTGACTCTGATGTAGAAGAATGGAATGCCGAATGCTGTCAACTTTGGAACTTGGAAACGCTATTTTGGAAGCCCCAATAATTTTACAAGCGTTGGTTGTTTGAAAATAAATGTAGTTTTAGCTACAATTGCACGTTTCTTATCAGTGACAACAGATTTTTCTTTTGAAAGGTGAATTTCCACAAAGATAGATAATAAATCATTATAACAGCAAAGTGATCTAGTTTGTCGCATTCCGTCTCGTTGACGAGGGCAGATCGCCGGTTCACTCGAGCCGTCGAAGAATTAACGCCACATATATGCAGCTAATACTATATCGTTGCTAGAACACGGCATAAAGTAAAACATGTCATTGTCAATTATGGCATAAAAAGATTAATTAAACGATAAGAAATTAACACAATATAATGCCAATAATAAGAGTAGCTTGTGCAGTAATAAGTGATGATACCAGTAGTATATATATACATTATAGATCAAACTGCTGATTTGAGACTTGAAGTGTCTAAATTAAAAAAAAACAATTTTAAAATTTATTAAAAGGTTGATTTCTTCTAGAAATGACAGAATTTTGTACAAGCTAGCATGATAAAATAGATCTCTTAGAGATCGCACAGTGAAATACTTCCCTCTGATAAGATCAAAATCTGTACCATGCAAAATAATGTTCTCCACTGTCAAACCCTGTTGGCAAGGAACATTCTGCTCGCCTAATACACTCTAACAAAAAGGATGTGTGTAAGTCTTGTATGATCGTAATGATATCGGGTCAGAATGACGTTATCTTTTCTACAGGGGTTTCTAGACGGAAACTTATCAGTAAAAGTAATTTGGAAGCGATAGAGCTTGTTATTTGTCGCGCCATCCCATTCCTCTTGCCAAACAGATTTGATAACCGTATTAATATGTGGTTTAAAATCACTGAACTGGATTATACTTCGTTCATGTAGAGCAACTTCCAGAATCCCTAGCATACTAACTACGCACAAGCGGGGTGAGCATTGGATGGAAGGCAAGTGTACGTTGTAGTGTAGAGTGCAACCGTGTCCCCTTCGTGAGCAATTGAGAATAAGTGCCTTACTGAAGGTCACAACGTATTTACCACTTGCTGGGATCATGTTTCTTTGTTCTAAGAACGGTGATTATCGAAAAGTTCATTGTGAGGCCCACGAGGAAGCGTGAAGTCGCGTGTGTCCGGTCGCACTATTTATTTATTTATTTATTGATGTCTAAGGTCACATATTTATGCACAATGGCTAATCATGACCGTGACAGTTTTACGGGCGGAGGAAGCCGGACTACCCGGAGAGAACCACCGAGCAACGACGAGCAGCTGCCAGCTCCCCCAACATCGTAACTCCACACTGCAGCACAGGCAGGGTTAGATTGGTTGAAGACATGCGTTCCATCGACGTGTAGTACGCCTTAGTACACGGCGTCATCGTGCCCCCGTGCGGGCAATAGGGATGAAGTGTCTTGCCCAAGGACACAACGCGGTTGCCGCATGTGGGATTCGAACCGAGGACCTCTCGGCTTGCAGCCTGCACCTCTACCTACTGAGCCACCGTGCTCCCGTTCGGTCGCACTCGAGTTCCCCGAAAGAGTAAAATAACATTCAACCTGAACTTTGAACTTCCAGCTGAAGGACTTTTGGCATATTCTGATTATCACTCCAATGAGATTAATTCCTTCTGGATACCACGAAAAGGCAACGTTTGGTCATTGGCCACTTGAAACGCCGACCTTTAAATCAGTCTAACTTAGGCACAACAGCAAATATGGATCAGCCGTATTGTGGTCTGCATGGTTGGAGAAAAGGCGCTGGTATTTTCTTCTTCGTAGTGTCTGTTTTAGTTTTCAGGTCCCTCTCTTAAAATGATAGATCACAACCCCTTGTTATAGTACTTCACCATTATCACTGCTTCCCACCACCCCCTTGACGTTAAGTTTACTTGATAAGGCTTCTTAGTTTCCCAGTGTCTAGCCAAAGTCCTATTTGAATTTACATTACGCATGACGTTTAATAGGAAATGCATTAAACATGAATATAATAGATCTCCAGTTTTACCATGATCATACAGAATTTGGCAAAGAAAAGCAATCGGCGTCGACAGTGTCCTATACGACACCGTCGATGCCGATTGATTTTCTATGGCGAACTCTGTGGGTTTTTTTTTTATAATTATTTCTCTGTTGCATTGTTTGATTCAAAGGTAAGCTCTTAGCTTTTTTGCGAGCATCAGGGAAACCTGGCCAAATAATATATAGCTGCAAAATGCAAAACTTTGGAAAAAGTTTCAAACTCCGCATAATGTGGGCGCAATTATCTTATTTGGGCACAGCGTTTACCGTCGTTATTTAGAAAGAATTTAAAGGCCCGTTGAGATGTATTTGGTTGGTCGACTAGATACTTATGTGTATCCGTTATGTTCCTTTCTGTTGCACTGGTGGAATTTCGTGCTAACAAAACTTCAAAATTTATGTTTTTTTATATCTCTCCTGGGTCAATGCGACTAATGTGATGTTACTTTGACTCACGTCAGCTTGAAAGAAGAAAGAACGTTGTTCAATCTGTGTCAAAGGCTTACCTATTATGGGCAACCAGATCGTATGGACGTCGGAACCGGGGGCACGTGACATCTTCCGCCAACCTTTTTTCAAGTATTGGTTGGAGAAGAGAGAGAGAGAGAGTTCTTTACCAAAATTGCTTTACACTATGAGCGCCAATCAAAGAGAATTAGTGAGGCGCGAGGCTTCACGGCTCAAATGCAGTCACCTGAAATATGTTGATCTCTTCTGGGTTGACGCAAATGTATTAATATTGATAATTAGCACGAAGGGTTTGCCCTGACTGTTTGCTTATAATAGGGCTATCCTTCATTGTATTGGTCTCTTCCACTGTCTCCAAAATCGATGGCTCACCACTCATATTTTGATATTCATCTGTGGGTATGTGTACGTCCCTGACCACACCACCGATATTAGAGTTAAAGTGATTTCGGAAGACACCACAGCCATTACTTTTCTTCAATGGTTCTTCCAGCGAATGAACCCAACTTAGAGCTTCCACTACAAACGCCATGACATGACCGCATACAGTACGGCCGCCGTGGACAGACCACTTTTTCACGGATGGGCAACATTTCCACACACGCAATAATATCAGATTCCAGACAATATATCTATTTAGTTATTGGTGTTTAACGTCACATACTTATGCACAATGGCTAAGCATGACGGTGATAGTTTTACGGGTGGAGGAAGCCGGAGTACCCGGAGAGAACCACCGAGCAACGACGAGCAGCTGCCAGCTCCCCAACATCGTAGCTTCGTACTGCAGCACAAGCAGGGTTAGATTGGTTGAAGACATGCGCACCATCGACGTACAGTACGCCTTAATACACGGCGTCATCGTCCCCCATGTGGACAATCGGGGTTAAGTGCCTTGTCCAAGGACACAACGCGGGAGTCCGAATCGATGGCTCAGATGGTCACCCACCCGAGGACTAACCGGGCTCGACGTTGCTTAACTTCGGTGATCTGACGAGAACAGCTTATCGCAACGCCACCGCTCCACCCCCATTCCAGACACTAATTATATGGATAATCATCAACAATTTAATTGTTAACCAGATGCTTCTTTAATTAAAATTTTGCTGTTGATGATTTTTATTACCTGGTAAACTTATAATTGGACATCACTGCCTACACGTGGATTATGACCTTTCCATGGCGACTGTACTGCAGTTCTCCACAAGTATGTAGCATTATGAAATATACCTCGCTAGTTATCTTTGTTCGGTTTTGAAATGTCAGGAGCTATGCGAACAAAGCTCGTAATAAGCTCTGAATGCTGCAGTGACTTTATTTCAAGACTGATGTGTACACAGATGTAAGC
Source organism: Pictodentalium vernedei (assembly GCA_031216915.1). NCBI lineage: Eukaryota > Metazoa > Mollusca > Scaphopoda > Dentaliida > Dentaliidae > Pictodentalium > Pictodentalium vernedei. Next base: position 104,722,282 of record CM062297.1, on the reverse strand, counting down.
GCTTAGACCTCCATTCAAACTCTGTAAGAAATCCGATGATGTTGTGTGTTGTTATGGGGGCGCGGTGGCTCAGTATGTAGAGGTAAGGGCTGCAAGCCGAGAGGTCCTCGGTCCGAATCTCACCTGCGGCAACCGCATTGTGTTATTGGGCAAGACACTTCACCTCCATTGCCCATGTGTGGGCACCGTGACGCTGTGTACTAAAGCGTACTGCACGTCGATGGTGTACCTGTCTTCAACCAATGGTAACCCTGCTTGTGTGGAGTTAGTATGTTGGGGAGCTGACAGTTGCTCGCCGTTGCTCGGTAGTTCTCTCCTGGTACTCCGGCTTCCTCCACCCGTAAAACTGCCATGGTCATGATTAGCCATTGTGCAGAAATATGTGACCTTAAACACCAATAAATAAATAAATAATTGTGTGTTGTTAGTTTATCTGCTTTTCGTGGAGCGTGCGCACAGACTACCCTTGATTTAATATGGCATCCATTTATTCACAAGGGTATAGATATCATTTCGTGTTACAGTTATAGATATTCCGATCAAATAGTATTTAACTCATCGCATTGAAAACATTAGGATATTAACCCTTTACCCAACGAAGACGCTATCAAAATTTATTATTTTAAATATCATTTTTTTAAGTTTTCAAACAATTTCAATAAAACCATATCATGTGACCCCTCGTTCCAATGAGGGGACACATGATATGATTTTGTTGAAATGTTTTGAAAAATAATATTGTTTCAACTGCTGAATTTGCTTATTACACGGGTGGATGTGGACGATTCGCTGGGTAAAGGGTTAATATAATTATTGGAACTACGCCACGTAATCATACAGCTACTGCTTTAGTGAGACTCCTCCATTCATCAGTATTACCACTTTACAGGACGTTCCCTAGTATAATAACGGTGTTTTACCGGGCGTTGAAATTGCGTAACGCGACAATGCGACCAGCTGATATTGAAATCAATTCCCAATATCGGCCCGCCACTTTAAGCTCGTGTCACGTGATCAAATAATTTAGAGTTGGCTCCCGGAAATTATTCGGCCGCTTCGAAATTCAAAGGGAAAAAACAATGTGATAATTTGTTATTTTTATCTGATTTATCGAACTGTCCATTAATAATGACAGTTTTAGTTCACAATTAACGTAAATATCGATCATTTAGTTGATTAATTGTGACCATTATTGGAAGTACAATGTTGAATATTTAGAGAATAATTTAGCATCGCATTTCTCGATTTCGCGCTATCACATGATTGATCATGTGACCTGTCATTAGTTGGTAGACAATTATAAGACAATTGAAAATGATTCAATCGCTCAAAATGTCTCAATCCAGCGATCCTGACAAAGCACAATTCAATTTTTTGGGGGGATGATTATTCCTCAGTCTAGTATCAATTGTTAACTGATATGTTGTGAAGGTGTGGGACAACACGTCTGTGTCCGGCATTGTGGTTTAATTAACGCCCTCCCCCTCCACCCCCAGAAATGAATAGCAGGCTTCCATCTTATAAGGTGCAGGGCAGGGCTGTGATCATATCTGTTGAGTCGTTAACAAACCACAATGGCCAGCGGATTCATGTTATTGTTATATTATTTAGGTATCAGGTAAGTTCCATAGGATTGGTAAAGTCATTAACTTCTAGGCTGCCGAAAGCGACTATTGTCACTTATTTTATGATGATTATCTGGACGTTCTGTTATGCGAAGATTTAACCTATCATCTGAGTAATTATTGGCAGGGACCGACCTGGGCATGCGCCAGTGCGTATTTGGTTCTGAAACATCAGGACCTGGCTCGTAAATCTCAGAAATGGGCTTCTCAGTTGGCGCGTAAATTCTTAGATCATATTTTGATATTCTTTCGATAAATAATCGAGAGAGACACTCTTACATGTATTATATATATGATTATCATTTATCATTGTTGTAGAGTGCTTAAGTTAATACTTCAAGTCTCAATTACCAAGCATTAATCTTCACTGTGGTTTCTGATCAAGTCTAGGCTGCCTAAATAGGCAGCCAAGACTTGATCAGAAATCACAGTGAAGATTAATGTTTGCTATAGTGTACTAAATGAAAATGATGAGAGCTATTACATACTTGCAGTGTGTGTTACAAACAGCAGTGTGACTCCGTAAATTGAAATCTGGGGCATGAATTGAAAAATTAGGCTCCGAGGCTACAGCGTATTTTAAATAGTCCTGATCGGTCCCTGTTATTGGAAAGGGTACGTGGAGAGTGGATTGTAACTAAATGACCCGGGGAGTGGAGTTATCACCCAAACTGTAACTTTCAAATTTCGTATATATCGACTAAAAACACAAGCAATGTTTCAGCCAATGGACCTCCGGGTTTAACCCGGAGATCCATTGGCTGAAACTTTGCTTGTGCTTGTTATGCTTTGCAACAAATTTGTAATTATTGCATGGGTGGAATCTCCGCTCTGCGGGTGATTTAGTGATAATACACTCTCCACGTACTGTATGCGAAGATCTGGCCTACCATCTGATTAATTATCGGAAAGGCCTTTCCAACAATTAAGCAGATGCAAGAAATTCAAGTATTTCATATATCTTATTAAACTTCATTGCATACATGCGTTCATAAAAGTCCTCATTATATGGCTAAAGTGGGCGTGACAGTAGAAGGGTTAAAGATTCGGTTAAATCAAGACTCAAATAATAAGTATTTCTTGCGTCGATTCAAAGGAAATTAACGTTTATTGTGCTTTTTGGATAAATCAGATGAAATGTTTCAGTCGGTTGGAAAAGCAAACTGCAGGTCCGCTTTTCCGACCAAGTGAACTGTTCCGGACGGTTGAATCTAAAAATAGACTATGGACTATTTTGTGGCTAGACTGGTTCCAGGCTATAACGGCGTGGAATTCTTTACAGAATTTGACTGGTTGCTTGGGAGCTTGACATAAAAGGTTTTCGTGTTAGGTTTTTTGGCATTTACAAATTATTCCAAAGGCAGAGAGCCGGAGGTTCGAACATTTTTTTTATTTGTTTTTATTCTGTATTTCACTTTCATTTGTTTTTGTTTTTATTTACTCTGTTTACTTCTTTCCAAATCTTGAAGATGAAACCATAACGGGTTATTTTGCAAATACTATTTTTTTATTTCTGCTTCAGATATGACGGCGAGTAGCGGTCTGACATTTCATATCGCAGACTATATTGTACTGCTTTTCTCTCTGCTGGCTTCTCTATCCATAGGGATTTACTATGGTATACGTGGACGCAAGAAGCAAACGACCGAAGAATACTTGACAGGCGGCAGGAAACTAAGTGTATTACCAGTAGCATTATCAATGGCTGCCACTTATCAATCATCCATATTCATGATGGGTTTTCCGGCAGATGTATACTTCTACGGGATTACGATTACACTGTTGGGAATTGGTCGACAAATAAGTTTAGTGTTCTCTGCGTTTGTGTATGTACCGATGATTCATGCATTGAAAATCACCAGTTCGTTTGAAGTAAGCATTTCTCATTTTCATCAACCATCAACCTTGAGTGTCTGATTGGCATTGTTCTACTAATTGATCTCTGAACAATACAACTGCTGGTACATCAGCAAAAAACGTCGCCACTCAGTCTATCACCTCCCACTAAGATGGTGTCAAGTCAACCAATGCAGTAAGTCCCTCCATCAGTGACGTTTAGTGGCGTGAAACCGGTTATGCTTTGACTGTAGTCGCAGCGTAACAACTTACACATCATCAAATGCCATGGTGGTGTTTACCTAGCACAGAACTCCCCCCCCCCCCCTCCAACCAAGCAAGATGATATCAGGTCAAACAAGCTCCTCCCAATCGATGACGTTTGGTGGTGTCACGTCAAAGAAGGGACAAATCAAATAACACGATAGCTCCTCCCAATCGATGACGTTTGAAGACGTCAAAGTTGTTTCGCTGTGACTGTTGTGGCCGTGTATTGAGTCAATATAGAATATACCCATACTAGCTTGGTGTACGAAATCTTCACCACGAGTGGTGAAGTGCTGTTAACCGCGAGCCTTTGGCGCTCGCGGTTTAATGGAGTGGTGAAGTGGTGTTAGCCTCGAGCCTTTGCGCGCGGTTAACACCACTTCACCTCGAGTGGTGAACATTTGGTACATCAAGCTGCTTTGGGTACATTTTATTTATACCATGATCGTTTGATTATCAAGAGTCGCTATCATTTTTTCTCGATTTTACTGAGCACCAGACGTACATACGAGCGAATCTGTTTTTGTACTTCCGCTGTCAATTTTATCGCCGAAACGAAATGGAAAATGAAACGGGGGGGCTTTTTTATTTTAATAGCACAATAACATACCATTTTGAGTTATGGATGCTTTATTAACACCAGACAAAGCATGTTTGTTAAGTTTTGGTGTCTTATGGGGTAAACTCATTTAAAAACGTAATAAATAATTGTCACTTTCATTTCACTCTGCAACAAATTTAGACAAGTTTGTATTCAAGTCGACGTCACCAAAGGTCAACGTGGCTGTAGTTCTACTGTGGGTGTAAATTTTTACTATAGAAATCCCATTGCTGGCGTGTTCATCACGGTTGGTGTGCAAAGCTCAAATTTATGTCATAGGCTTTTCATATATAGTAGAATAGGTAATCATGGTATAAAATCAAATAACGCAGTAACTCCTCCCAATCTATAACGTCTGAAGACGTCAAAGCTGATACACTGCAACTATGGATGGGTCAAATTAAATAACGCGATGACTCCTCCCAATCGATGACGCTTGAAGACATGATGGTTGCTATGGCGGCCGTTTGGGGCAGCCAATCGTGACCATAGTTTCATAGCCGGGAAAGAATTGCAGCCCTCAATTCTTTTCCAGCTATCATCAAACTTATGGTCACGATTGGCTGGCCCAAACCATCTGCAAACATCTTGGATTTCTTCAGCACAGGCCACTGGTCGAATTTTCTTGAAAATCAGCAGGGCGAATTAGTATTATGTGTAGATGAGAAAGTCCTGTTTCGGTCACTCTCCCGTATCCGTCCTATGTTATCAGTAGAACAGAATTTGTTTACCGCAACATTTAGTACCGAAGTCTTTCATAGATCATAAGGTCAGGCAATGTGTATTGGTCAAATGTATAGCTGTAACCGTTTTTGCGAAACGAAGAGAGATGATGGCTGTCGGTATTTCTGAATCCCCCTAGAGATCGCGGGCATACCGTTAAAACTAGAAATCCTGCTATGAAATGCGCACAAATAGCACGTTGATCTGCGCGTTAATGGTCGCGTTATAATAATAATAATAACACTTCGGCCGGCCGCTGATTTGTCGCGGTTCTCGTATGAGAAGGCCTTGGTTACCCATGTTCTACCAACTGCCTCCCTATTCCCGCGCTTCTTCTCTCCTCCCAACACTCGGAGACGAACTGCTTGATGACATCCCATGCCCCATTCTTCCCAATCTCTCCGATTAGTATATTAACCATCTCCTTTGAGTTTAACCACATGTCCTTCATTCTCCCTCCCACTTCTCCATTATACTCCCCGTGAATCTTGTTCTTTTAGACTGGTATTTTGGGCATTCTATAAGAATCCACCACGCCCACGTTACACATCTGGCACTCCTTTTCACTGTTTTTCCCAATTTTTCCCCTCAGCTCCAGGGACCGCGACCTCAGCTTGAACAACAGTGACCCGACCCCCCCCCCCCCCCAAAAAAAAGTGCTATCAAAGTACTCTTCAAAACCAGGCTTCTCTTTATCACGCAGGCCACCCAAAGATCTCTTTGATTTGACCCCCTCTCGCCAATTACGGTTACAATCCTCCATGACCCTTTCTCTGACGATCTTTTTGCCCTGGTTTGCCCCAATGTCAAAGTCCGAGATCTCCAATGAGTAGTTTTCTACTAGCTCTCTCACTTGGACCATCCACCCCGTCTTGATATTTGAGTTAAAAGTTCTCAGGAACATTACTTTACACCATCAGCTATCGGGGAGATTTACCAAATAATTAAGATAACCGAGTTTCAATAGGTCTATCATGTCCTTGATCATCATCCACCTAAGCTCACCCTTGATTGCTTCTAGCGCTGCGGCATCACTCGAGCCTGTTATCCATCGGCCTGCATCGTTCTGCAGGATTTCCAAGCTCATAACAGCTGTCTGGTTTACGGGTACAACTTCCGTACCGTATGTTATACTTGGCAGACCCACCAAAAACCTTATTTAAACTGTTTCTCCCTATAAGTTTCATTTTGTTAAGGATTCGCTTCTCCTTCAGAATCAATTTATTTGTGTGGTTTCGGTAGATGCCTCTTCCTGTGATGTTTATATTTACCCCCAGGTTCTCCTACACTAAGAAGTCTACTGCTACCTTCCGGAAATCAGAACTCCCCCACTCTTCACCTTCGAGTGGGGTCCACTTTGCGGCCCACGGGTATAAATTTGCTCTTGCTTTCATTAAGTTCGAGTCTCCATTTGCTCCCATATTTCCCAACAATTCCCAGCATCTTCGCTAGCTCCTCTTCGCTTTCTGACACTAGCACCATATCGTCTGCAAAAAATAGCCCGGGGATCTTCAAGTCACCAACTGCAACCCCCTCGTCGCTATGCAGGAGTTCATCTCCTAAACCTTTGATGTACAATGCGAAAAGAATTGGCGAAAGGATACACCCCTGTTTTAGGCCTATCTCCACAGGCACACGTTTTGTTGTAATGTTTCCCAGGCTAAGTTCACTCTTTACGTCTTTATATAATGCTTTCATAATTCCAACAAACTCGCCTCCTAAGCCCAGAGCCTCCAGCTTGCGCAACATACCCTCCCTCCATACTCTATCGTATGCCGTTTTTACATCCAAAAAGGCCATGAACATCTTTTTCTTTTTTGCTTTCGCGGATTCTATCATTTGGGATAGCGTGAAAAGATGGTCAGTGACTCTCTTTCCCTTCCTGAAGCCATTCTGGATTTCTCCCAAAAAACCCTTCTCTTCAATCACCTCCTCTAATCTCCCATACAGGACTTTACAAAAGACTTTTCCAATGTTGCTGCTGACAGAGATCTCTCGATAGTTATCCAAGACGTCTTTTCCCCCTTTTTGTGAATAAATGTCACTTTACTTTCCCTCCACTCCTTTGGGACCTCTTGTTTTTCTATGGATAAGTTGAATAGGGCAGTTAGGCTTTCCAAGAGTTCCTCTCCCCCTTTTTTGATAAACTCGTTAGGAATTTCGTCCACCCCTCCCGCTTTTCCATTCCTCAATTCTGAGATCACCCTTCGCCCATCCTCAGTTTTGATTTCGCTGCACACGAAGTCCGATAGATTTTCCTCGACCTGGTTCGGACACTCTGGTGGGTTCCCCATGCCCCATCGCTTATCGTTTACCTTTTCCCAGTGCTTGACTAGTTCTAATGCGATTTAATCTCGCCCTTCTGTAACTCTGCCATCTACTTTAATGCTCTGTGGGTTATTCCCTTTGTTACGTTTGTTCACCCATTTCCAAAATACGCTCGAACTCGACACCCCCCCCCCCCCTCCCCCACCCCCCCCCCCCCCCCCCTGTCGTTCTTATCGTCCCAATAAGACTGCTATTTCACACTCTCCGGTTGTCGTCTTTAATCTTGTTTACTTTATTTCGTGCTTGTTGGTATCTTCCTTTGCTACCATGGCCTCATTGCTTTCCACCCCCTTAAGTTTTCTACTTCTCCTGCATGCAGCACATTTAGCTTTTCTAACCTTTATGGTCCTTTTCAGTTCTTCGTTCACTCTGTACCCAAGTTCCCGTGTTGGCACCCTAATCTTTCCTACACTTTCCTTCCCTGCCTCCATCAGGCTCGCAGCAATGGCGTCGGCCATCTTCTGGACACTGCCCCACCCCCCCCCCCCCCTTGTGTACGGCTGCAAGCTTTGGTTTCAGTTTTTCTTCGAACTTCGCCTAGTCGGCATCCTTTTTTTTTCTTTTGACACCTCAGCCGAGGTGATGATATATTCCAGATCTGTGATCAGCGACGGTTTTAAATCCTCTTTAATGTACATGCCTACCCCTCCCCCCTCCCCCCTTTTTCTGGCCTTCCGTTCACCCTACACCTATCCACACACACCCGCTTACTTGGTCTACCCGTTCCTCGTGTCTTACCCACGTCTCGCTTAAGCCTATGGCATCAAACTCCTCTGCCTCGCAATGTAGCAATTTCACTTACTTTCCGGTGGAGACCCTGGATGTTGCTATAACCCACTTTCAGGGTACCGAGGTTCATTGGCTTCCGCCTACTGGGCCCATTGTTTTCTGGCGCTAGTCTTGGTAAACTTATTCTGTCCCCCTCACTCTTGTTCACCCCACCTATGTCCACTCTAGTTATACTTGCCTCTGACCTTCCACCCCGCTCCTCTCCAAAAAAGGCTCCCCCCTGTTTGGGGCAGCCAATCGTGACCATAGTTTCATAGCCGGGAAAGAATTGCAGCCCTCAATTCTTTTCCAGGTATCATCAAACTTATGGTCACAATTGGCTGCCCCAAACCATCTGCAAACATCTTGGATTTCTTCAGCACATCCTGAAAATCGGCAGGGCGAATTTGTATTATGTGTAGATGAGAAAGTCCTGTTTCGGTCACTCTCTGGTACCCGTCCTGTTTTATCAGTAGAACAGAACTTGTTTACCGCAACATTTAGTACCGAAGTCTTTCATAGATCATAAGGTCAGGCAATGTGTACTGGTCAAATGTATAGCTGTTCTTGCGTTTTAAAATTTTCCACGCAACCTCGCATGGCTTTGTTGTTAGTGTTTAAGGTAACAATCTGGTGGAACGAGGTAGGATGCGGTGGCATGTGGTATGGTGTGGTAACATGTGGTAAAATATCACAATGTGGTGGAATATAATAGGGCATTGTCGGATCGGTGGGTTTTGGTAAGATATGGGTTGGATTGGGTAAGATGTTTCAATATGGGCTGTCGTGGTTGAATATGATTGTAGATGGGATGGTAACCGTTTTTTGCGAAACGAGGAGAGATGATGGCTGTCGGTATTTCTGAATCTCCCTAGAGATCGTGGGCATACCGTTAAAACTAGAAATCCTGCTATGAAATGCGCACAAATAGCACGTTGGTCTGCGCGTTAATGGTCGCGTTATGACCACGAGTAAGGTTATCAAGTTCTTTACATTTGGCCTGTGGACAAGCAATGTTTCAGCCAATGGACCCCCGAGTAACCCGAGGTCCATTGGCCGAAACATTGCCTGTGTTTGCTGTGAGTAACCAGGAGCATCTGCCGTGCTTTGGATGCCATTTGATATTGCTATTGCGCGCAATTCTTAAGCACAATTAAGCCTAGATAAGCGCACAGCACGTGACAGGACTTCTAGTTTTAACTGTAATAATGGTACACAATAATACACAGTTTGGCGAGTCTGTAACTAAGAGAGGTGGTCTATTCTGTGAGAAATCTTGGAGAAGGGGCATTACTTGTGTACTGTGTTAACCAAATTTATTGTTAAAATGGGATCCGTTAACCATTGTCTGCGGTGGGAGAGATGGCCTGTAAAGGAGCGGCATGGTTATATATTTATCTCGACCACGCCTGGTGCCCTCTGTAATCTAGCAGGTAATGTAATTTGTGGACTCGTACGCATACCTGACTTATCGCAGTTACTTGTGTTAAAAAAAGGAATGCGGGCTAAACTCGAATACACAGTACCGTCGCCGTGAATTAGTCATAATCCACGTTTGGGCAGTGAATGCCACGCATGCGTTTACCAGGAAATAGAAACCATCATCAGCTTCATTTTAATTAATGAAGCAATGGGTTGTACCTGGTGCTTTACTAAATACATTTTTGATGATTATTTCTATTATTTGTGTGTGGAATCTAATATTACTGCGTCCGTAGGAATATCGCTCACCCGTGGAAAGTGATCAGGAAACGAATGGTTTTAGCGCGACGAAGGCGCGCAGAGACGGTGTGGTGCAAGCCCCTTTCGACCCTTCTCTAACTCTATATGAGTTTGTACTGGTCTGAGCGTGGTAATGGAGGAGAGTGTCCGGGTACTCGGCGGCGCTTATGTCGTTTCCGCTTCTTTTTTAGAGGAGGTGGATTAGATGGAGAGACTGTGACAGTGGCAGTAGGTGTTGTTGATAGGTTGCTTGCATGGTGACCTGGTTGGAATGGTCTAGTCCTGGCTGGGTTAGGCGTTGTTTCTAGTGATGGATGTTGTTGTGTCGGTGCCTGTTGTGCTGCCCCTTGTGTTGCCAAACGTTTATGCATTTCTTCTATTTGCATCATAAATTCTTCATGCTGCCTTTCGCTTTCGATTCTGTACTTTTCCTTCTCTTCTCGGTACTGTTTCCATATGATTCTGTTCTGTTCGGCTTTCTTTTGTATGGTTTCCCGGTCCAGGCCTTTTGGTGCCGAAGGTAGAGGCGAATGACAATCGGGAAGTGGCGAGAGGGCAACTACCAATTCCATCTCAGTCTCCGCAGGACTCTCCGCATCCAACAGTTCCGGCTGAGGAGCCAGAAGTTGGTTGTGTAAGTCTGTGGGAGTGGGAGGGGAACTGGCGGCCGCCTCTTGCTCTTTCCTTTCCTCGCTATTCTCTCTCTTCTTTTCCAAAAAGGCCTCCAGGCGTCGGGTGCTCCTCCGCTTGGTAGACAGGCTCTTTGTCTTCCTCTTCGGTTTCTTCTCAGGGTCTCCACACTCCTTCGGGTGAGGACCAGTGTGAGAGGGGTTCTACTACCTCTACCCGAGGGGGGAGGTATGATGTCTTCTACTACGAATTCCAAGATCTGGTGGACTCTCTTACCTGTCTCCTGGACAGTCTAGGTGACGAGGCAGGAGGCGCCCAGAGCTGATATGGTCTTAATGAGTCTTACTGGTGATTTCAGTGTTTCCGTGATTGCTAATCAAGGTGTTCACACTCTGAAGTCAGAGGGGCGAATCATCCATCAATGAATCAATGCATTTCAGCAGTACACATTGTCTGGCATGTTTGGTCTATTAAATACTTGCACTGGGCGGAGAGTTGAATTTGCTGACTTTGGATTCCCCCTTGGGACCCACTGTATGTTGAGCAGTGCTTGTTTTCTGCTTCATTCAAGTTCAGATCTATGGGTACAATAGAACCAGAACCAACGAGGTGGAAGCTGTGGGAATTGGCTAAACTTGACTTCATACCCGTGTTGCTGGCATGAGATCTCGAAAGATGCTGAAAGTTGCCTTAAACACCAATAAATAATTAACTCACTGAATTAATACAGACGTAGAAAACTGTCCAAGAACATTGTTTTTAGGATTATTAGAGAAAGGGTTTAAACAATGTTGTGTTTTTTACTGACAACATATTTTTTTCCTTTCAGAACCCTCAATAAACATTGTAACCCTTTACCCAACGCACACGATTTCAAAATTTATTATTTTAAATATCATTTTTTAATTTTTTTCAAAACATTTCAACAAAACCATATCGACGAGCTCGTTCCACAGAGGGGTCACATGATATGGTTTTGTTGAAATTGTTCGAAAAATAATATTTTTTCAGCTGCTGAATTTGAATATTACGCGGAGGGATGCGGGCGATTCGTTGGGTAAAGGGTTTTAAAATGTCTGTTTTTGAAAAACCTTGTCTGAGAAACTGAAGATCAACTTTGTGTGGCCTAAAAGTTTTATATACTATTGTACAAAAGTAGGGGATATCCAAATTGATGTTGATATGTTCGGAAAATGGTATTGGATACGCGTGAATGGACACATTAATATGTTACTAAGATTAGTGTGGATCATGAATGTCACCGGCCCACGAAAACTTCGTGCAGGTTTTTCACACGAACGCCACGTTAATGTCTGTGGGGTACGTTTTGAAATTGTCGGGGAGGGACCGGGAGGGACAACCCCTCCCGGTCCCTCCCCCTAGTTCGAAATTCACTACCGAGAAACATTTTGAAAATGAAGCTATAAAAGGGGGCATAAAATTGATTCTGGTAACTGAAATGCCAACACATTTATGAGAAAATTATCAGGTTATTGTTACTTGGTATTATTCTGGGAACAATATATGCTAAACAAATGCACAAGGTGAGATCTTTGAGCAATTCGTCCTAACATTAAATCAGATCTTATACCGGAATGATCAATTTTCGATGTTTCAACATTTTGTAACTGTGAATGATGGAATTAACTCAGGATAACGATTTTACATGATGTGATTTTCTTGAAGTGCATTTTGAGGAATTATTTTTATTACGATAAATAACGTACTGTAGAAATTTCGTATTGAAATCATGCATACCTATGAAGCTCGATATTGCATACACTGTAGTTGTAAATAATAACAGTTGGAATGTTTGCCAATTGGAAACCGAGTTGGAATTCTGGGAAGTAACTAACCCTATGGAGCCTATGGGAAATTCTGTGTTAAAAATGTTTTGGCCTACAGTGGCTCCGCACAATCCCCTTTGACCAACTCCTAGATATCCCTGTCATTACATATTTGTTTGTGTTTGCAGATTAATTTTTGTTTAGCTTAAATGTTTTTTTTTATGTTTTGCAAATAAAAAAAAAACAATTTAACAACAAAACATATTTTCATAGAAAATATTTTTTGTGTTTGCAAATTATTTTTGCAAAAAACTTTTTCATAAAATTAATTTGCAAATACAAATTAATTTTATGAAAAAGTTTTTTGTAAAATTAATTTGTGTTGGCAAAGTAATTTGATGAAAAAGTTTTTTTTGTAAAAATAATTTGCAAACACAAAAAGTATTTTCTAAGAAAATATTTTTTGTTCTAAAATGTTTTTTCCATTCTGCAAGATTTATTTTATATGGAAATATTTTATGTACCCTAGACCTGGATTTTCTCTGGCGAATCAATATCTATGGGAGTTTTCAGTGTTAAAACAGTTCGCCCAAGTGCCGTCGCCTCTTAGCACTGTTTTTCCCTATAGACAACCCTGGAGGCACTCTGGTGTAATTGCAACATTTTATTCAAAACTTGTTTTTGGATATCTTGTTTCAACGTCTCTGCTTTGTAGAAAAGCTAAGAAGAAAAAAAACAAAATGAAAAATATTGATGGCACACGTTGTGGTCTAACTTTCTGTGACAGTTGTTTTTAGGTGTAATAATACTTTGATTGTCTATCAACTTTTCATATTTGAAATGAGTTTTTTCAAAATATGACATTAGAGAGAGATGCATACAATATTAACCTAGTGCTCACAGTAAAAAGAGATGTGACTCTTGACTCTATTTTACTGATTGGGAAATTCATGAGACGGTGATAAAAAGGGATTATAGGACTAACCTAACAAAATCGACAAAACTGTCACAGAAGGTTTAACAAATAACACATATTTATTTAAAGTTAATTCAATATATTGTTATAAACTGAACGTATGTACACTGAGATCTGAGTTTGCCTATCCATGAGAAAACCTATTTGCATTGAGATGATTGAATAAAACTGAATGAAAGTATTCAGTCTCTCATTTACTCTCTGAAAGAAATAAAAATAAGAAGGAACTAAAAAATATAACTTTTGTTACATAATAGATTCCTATGACATTTATATAATAGATGAATGACTTCAACAAAAAACTAAAAGTCATAACTGAATAATTACCTCTGTGGGATTGTTTTGACACTTGATATTTATTATAACAGTTATTTCAAATAATGTCTATAAGTTTGCTCAAACCAATGTAGAACATCTCTGTCGCTTTCTTTGAAATATCTTGGATGAAATTTGATAGTAAGAACTTTCTCTAAATCATATCCTTTTGCAAGATAATCTAAAGCAAATATACAGTACATTCCACACACAACAGTAAATTAATTTTGTAGTCTCATTGTATTTATTGTCTAGGAATCTAAGTTTTTCACTATGAAATTGTATATATCTCTATCCATTGGGGGTAAACTATATTAATCAAAGTAGATAGCAGAGTGATTGTGTTTAAAATATATTGCTATCCAGTGTTCTCCTGGTTCTTTTGATGAATCTGTGTTCACAATGTATGCTTGTCTATGTTTAGGTTTTCGTTTTGGAAACAAGTCTTTTGAACACACTTTTCCATTTAAGGATGATAATATTTGAGAACTATCAATTGTATATTGTAATTGTATGGTTTCCATCTTCTCAGCCTTGGAAAAGGCTGGCACGGAGCCGTTAATCAAGATATGCTGTATAATATGGCCAGTCTCTTTTAACTAAATCTGCCCACTTTTGATTGTCTTTTTGGCAGTCTATTTCAAATTCTATACGAGCACAATATTCCAATAATTTTATTTTTCTTGCTCTCTTGTGTCGATTATATAGTATAGTCACTGGACTCAGTTTCTATAAATATTCTGCAATGTATATATCTATTAATGTTGTTGTGTTGGTTCGATATTCTTCACAGCTATTTTTCATTTTCTGTTTAATGGATTTTGTCAGTTCTATCACTACACATTCTTGAAATAATGTTTGTATTTTTTCTTCACACATCTTGCAATGTCCACACTGAGTCATCTTGTTTAATAGTCAAATATCACTTCTCTAAATCTGTTGATCTCTATCTCACTCTCAAATTCTGCATAGGCGGCAACGTTGATCACCTCTCGAAGAGCTTGAGCAAACTGAAGTTTAATGCAAAGACTGCCAGATTCTATAGGATGAGACAATGACCCATTACTACTGAGCAGGTGTCAAATCAACCCCTCTTGAATAATCCTGCAAAGATAAATTAAATGGTTGATTTTGTCCAAAATAGCCCATAGCTTCAAATAATGACAAATATGAATTTAGATAAAGTCCACCATCGAAATTTGGTTCAAAGGGACGTGTTTTAATGGAATGTCCATCTACTGTGACTTCCAACATATTCAAACTGAAATGTTGGTAATTAAATGCAGTTGTGGCAATATCTCCATTTATATCTTATATTAGATACTAAGCCAAGAATAATCTGTTTTGGTATCTGTTTATGAAACTGATGATTTTCCATTTTTGAAGGAAGACCATTTCCAATTGCAAATGTTTTAATTTCTGAATGCCTTATGGGCATTTTGTAATTTGTTCGATCTATTTGTGTATTAAGAACATTTGCAAATTTTGGTATTAAATCTAATGCTGGTATTTTAAAAATTGCTTTTTCAATTTCAATTTTTCCATGTTCACCGAAAATCAGTCACAATTTAGATGGAGAACGATGCAATTTAATTGTCATCTCAACTCCATTTGGTAAATATTTTTCTTTGCACAAATAGATCTAAATGTAATTTACCTCTTAATTGTACAGACTTACTAGTACCAATTAATTGTGCATGATCAGTCAAACCTTTGTTAGATGAACGTTTTGTAGCTTCAGTGTGTGTGCCATGAGCATCTGGATATAACATTTCACTTGCAGTCAATTGTGTTTTTCACAGCTCTTGTATAATTAAGAAAATTCTCAAAAAATCCTCTATAAGGATAAAGATCTGTATTGGTGGTGATAAGATTGCCATTCAATGTGACATCAATTTTGCTAAACATACTATGAATAAAATTATTAATGGGAGTGATTTGTGGATCTGGAGCCAAAACACGCCCATTTTGTTTTGTAATTTTAAATTGAACTTCAAGTGTAGATGCTGCAAGATTTGTCTTGGAAATCAAAAATTCAATTGGTGGAGAATTGTTTAAACTTGCTATTGGAAATTGTTCAATATCCCCAATATTTTCTATACCACGTAATGTTGGTGAAACATTATCTAGATTAAAACTACTTCCAAACTGTTTGCATGGTCCATGCAACATCATGATTTTAGTCAAATATATCAAGTGGTGTTAAATTTCGTTTTACAGGAGCTCTATACGTCTTTCCTCTTTGAGAAATGTTCTTGGAATGACTTACTGCTTTTCGTTTTTGTCTTTTTATACCTAAAGCAAATTCACCAACTGATTTCAAAAGATCTTTTCCATGAGTTAATAAAATTTCTTTAGGCACTTTACCTTTTTATATCAATTCATTTGCTATTTCTAAACCATGTTTAATCCTTCTCTCTTTAAAGTTTGAAATGCAGTTTTTGCAAATGGTTGTATATATGGTGCAGCTGTTTTTATTGCTGTGCAAAAAATTGACCGTAATCCATATTCATATTGACGTGGTACAAATTGATACACCAGCATCATTTTTTCAAATTTAATTTATGTCTCTTTCTAAAATGCAACTTGACAACTGTCTTGCCACTTACAAACTAAATGGGGTTACCAGTGTTCCCATTTATATTTATACTGATCTGAGGAAGATATGATTTTGATACTGGTACAAAATGTACACTATCAAATTCTATATGAGTGTGCACAGACACTTTATGTGAATTAAAAGGTATCACACGTAGTTTTGGTGCTTCAATATCACCAAGAAATGTATAATCTACTATGTCAGAATAAATAAAGGGTTGATTGAAATCCAGATTTATGCCCACATTATATTTAAATGCACCTCTTGCTGTATTAGGAAAATGACAAGATACATACCATCTTTACACCCCAATTTTTGTGCTAAACTTTCTGTCAATTCAATTCCAATTCCCCCATACTACTTGATACAATTTTTCACTTGATTGACGAGATGAAAAACCAAGATTAAATGCCACATGAAATTCTTTAAAAATCGCCCCAAGTGTTCTTCAATATCTGATTGTATTGCCCCAATGACATGTCCACCATTTGCAGCTGATAAAATACTTAATTCAACAACAGCAATACCTTTGTGTAATGTATGTTTCACACTCGTTTTATTAATATGATTTGATATTTTTGAGTTTGTCACAATTATTTTAAAATGTGATTCTTTATCTGAAATATTTTTTGCTTGAGAAGGTAAAATTACTTCAACTAATCCCACTTCCCAATGTTTTGTATCAATATAAATAGGTTTAGGTAATTTTGTTTGAAAACAACATTGTGTTTTATTTCGAAACATATAGAACTATCACTCTGAAGAGTCACGTAAAACGAATTCATTTTTCTTATCTTGCGGTTGTTTCAAATATTTTAAACCTCGACTTGGAAGAACATATACTAAAGAACTACTTAATAACACTACCCACAATTCTTATCAGGGCTTTGTAAACTCAAATGTGCGGTGGCAGTGATTATAATACCATGAATGGTAATAATTTGTGTGAAATAAGTGACTTGATTTTTTGCAGCACGATTCCCACAAATTTTAAATTGTTAAGTTTGTACATCAACACTTGTGGTTTCATTAGGTAATGAAGTTTCATTTACTGACATATTTTTTTATACCAAATCTGATTCTGCTATCAAACTATCACATTTCTTTGGATAACCTGGCCATTGCACTTTAAGTTTTTTAGTAATGTTCTTCCCCCACGCATTTTGACTGTCTATTAAGAATTGATTCAATGATATATTTTTTATCATCTTTTATACTTTGAATTTCTTGTGGATAAAATGTCACTTGTATATTTTCACCACCCATATCTTCAAGTTTATCAGTGGGTGGTATTTTATGTTTTACAATGAATAATTGTAAATAACTCTTTCGTCCAATTTGTTAAATACCTTTTTCAAATGTACTTTTGGTTTTATTAATATGTACTATATTACCAAATTTAAAATGTATTTTGTCATTTTAGATTTTTTACCATACAAATGTTTAAATACTTCTACTTCATTTTCTAATGATACTGAAGCAGGAGTTCTCTGAATACTATGATCAAAACTACGATTATAGCCATCAACTAAATTTTCCAACACATCAATGTACCTTAATGTACGTTTGTGTGTGAAATATTTTCACTTTCGTGTTTTCAATATACATTGAAAACATTCAACAATACTAGCTTTTGTTTCAGGATTTTCTGTGGTGGAGAAATGAATTTTTTGTTTCTTTAAAAAGATTTGTACATTTTTTATTTTTAAATTCAGAACCATTATCAGATTGTAATGTTCACATCTAGAAGTTTTCAAAATGCTCTGATAAGATTTTGTTAATGTCTGTGCTGATTTATTGTGAATGCGTAATACCCATGCATATTTTGAAAATACCTCAATCATACAAACTAAATAACGAAACTGGTCATTGTAAGATTGTAAACTTTGTAAGTTTGCTAAATCAATTTGCCATTGATGATCAATACCACTCACTATAATCTTACATCTTGAAAACTTTTTACGGATGGTTTATGTAAAGAAAAGGTTCTTTCTCCGTTCAACCATTTTTTCAGTTGATCAACTGTGACGAATTATATTTACTATGAGCTGCTTTGTATAATTTTTGTAACCAGCAGGATGTATTGTATTGTAATATATTTCAATTAATAAATCATTCAATAAGCCTCCCAACTTTCAGAAAGTCTATGTTTTGTGATTTTACACTTAAGTGTTGATTTTGGTGCCTCTTTACCCCACTGCACTTTCAGACCCCAACGAACTTTACGTTTTGGATGTGATGATTGAGGAGTTTCTAACCAATTATCTGTTTTGCAAACTTTGATATTTACTGGCTTTGGGTATACGTTGTCTGTTCATACATAACCAACGTTCATGATTTACAACAAAATCTTTAGGGATATTTATATCTTTTAATCCATGACTAAACATTTCCCAACTGCTCAGTTTAAAACCCTTTCCGTGTCTATGAACATCATTTAGTAAATCTATGATATTTGAACCTTTTATGACTTATCCATCGTAACTGAAAACACCATGATCATCCCAACTCATGTCTGGATGAGATGATAAAGCAGTTAATGATGAAGTTGCTTACATCTCATTGTAGCAGGGATACTTTCTATAATACGATCTTGTAAAAATAATGATTTTTCTCCTGACTCAGGCAATGGAACCAATGTTGGTTGCAATGCCTTTTTATGTGACATTTGAAATTTCTGTAAAGTTTCCCCATACTTTGTTTGAACACAGATGACAAATCATTTTGATGTTGTGTTGTATTTGTAATTTTAGGATTTGGGGGTAATCTAGGTTCTTAAGATTTTTCATTCATTTCTAAAACGTGCCTTATCTTCTAACATTTGATAAGGTACAATAGCCATATTTTCATATTTTACTCACTAATTTATTTGCAAGATTTGTTGCAAGTCCTACAGCAGATCCCAGTAAACCAAGTAATGGTAAAAAAACACCTTTATTATTTAAAAATTGTTTTTTTTTTCTATTTAAGAGTTATTGATTTACTAGCGAGTGCTCGTAGTTGTTGACGCTTTGGATGTAATTTTTGTTTCTGACTTTGTATTAGATGGATGTTGCATTTTAAAAGATTATGACAGCATTCTGACACACAATTAATTAATAATTTGTTTTGGAAATGCTGGAGGAGTTTGACTTAAACCCATTAACATTCCACCATATTTCTTAACTAAAGGAATTTTATGAGTTTGTTTCTTATTTTGTCTTACCATCTTGCTCCTACAGAATCTAACGATTAAATGACTTAATAAAATAAAATGTTATGGTATTTATACATTATTATTTTTTGATTTACATTTTATAACAAGTTTTAAACATGTCTGATTTTATTTGCAGTAATTGGAAAAACTTGTTATAAATGTCATTCTTTGAAAGTAAGACCTTATCCCTTCAACAGGTTTTGGTGAATTCAAAGCTGTAATAAGTGCCATTGTTGGAATTTTTCTTTTAGTGGCATATATCCTAAACCTTGTCTTGAACCCATTTGATCATGTGATACTCTTGGACCTCTTTTGTTACAGAATACATTGGTTCACAATTTATATTTTACACCATCTATTGTTACACTTACACTTGACACATGTGTTAACTTCAGTGGTGGTACTTTCCTCGGTTTTTCAAGATTACTCACTAAATCCACTTTTGTTTTTGCATGCTTGGTATTATGAGGTGCAATTTCATAATTTGAATATGAGTAATTTTAACCAACATTCCATTGAATTTTCATCTATCTATAACTTGATGAGTTTTTTGCTTTTTTCTTAGGGGATTTTCGTTTCCTTTTAGGTGACTTTTGTTTCTTACTTTTTGTTTTTTGGAAGGGTGAATAGATAGAGGATATTCACGAAAATTTGATGAATACCGAAAATATCTCGTGAGTGGCTACAAAGAAATATGAGGATCTTCATGAGCGACGCAGTCGCGAGTGAAGATCCTCATATTTCTTGTAGCCACGAACGAGATATTTTCGGTATTCATCAAATTTTCGTGAATTTTCTTTTTATTTAATGCTCTACGACTACAAACTCTCCAATTTGTGGCCTTTATTTGCCATTAAGGCGCAAAATTTATGTGCCGAACCAGCGTCCATACAAAAATTACAACAACCAAACTCCAACCATTGGAATGTGTGAATATCCGCACAAAAAGTAGTCCCGTCTTATTTCTCCCCTAACTTTACGATTTACCAAGGCTGGCGAATTGAAATAATCGCAATGTGTTTCGAAGAAATAGAACAATAACAAAAAACACCACTTTCTTATTTTCAATAACAAGACACGTCATTTTATTTTTTTTGAACTCAATGCACTGAAGACGTGTGAAGTTGAACTGAAGAAATTTGAAAGTGATTTCGGCTTTTCGCTGGAAGGTGAATGAGAAAGTTAAACTTTGAAACTGCTGATTTAATGAATTGATTTAGTCACTGTCACTATCAATTATTCGAATTCGTTTGTATTTGGGACTCTGGAATTCATTACTGATGTGCTGACTCGTTTAAAGTACATGTGATTCGTCATCCGAACCTACGATGAAATATCGATTTCTAAATATCATTTTGATATTTCGTTTTGCCGACCGACAGGGGAATATGACTTAATTTTTCAGCGTGAATTGATGCCTGAGCATTAAATAAAATGATCTACTTGTCTCCATCCCATCAAATTAAATTACTAATGATAATACCACAAAAATTCCACCACATCCTGGTTTTAAAATAATGTTGTTTGTGGTTGCAAGATCTATGCTCGGATTTGCAAGTTGTTTAACCCTTTACCCAACGTAATGGCCAAAACCGGCCAGCGCTATTCTCAAAAATCGCCAATTAATTTTCAAAATATTTTCATTTTTTGTCTCAAAAACATAGCTTATGACCCCTCGTTGGAACGAGCTCGTCGAGCTCGTTCCAACGAGGGGTCATAACCTATGTTTTTGAGACAAAAAATGAAAAAAATGAGTTATTCAAGAATTTTTTTTGCAAGTGTTGTCTGCTTTTCATGTTAGGTAAAGGGTTAAGGTCTTGTTTATGTTTATCCATACATGTTAAAGTTTGTTTTGGTAATTTAATTTTCTTATTAAGTATGATTTTACTTGCTAATGTAAATCATTTTAAACTTTTTCTAAAACCTTTCTTAAGTAGTTTATGTCATGCAAGTGGACTTGTTTGTTGACAAAGTTGTTCCAGTGAATGTATGAATGATACCATGATGACTATGTGTAGTCGTCGACAAACTTTGACTAACACAAACTCATTAGAAAACGGGGAATTTATAGTTTTGTGTAAATGATGGGGCGACATTCATTTTGTGTCACCCAAGGATGAAAATATCAGTTCTTAATCTCAAAGATTCAGGAGTTCTAGGATGAAAATCAATTAATAAATAACCACTACTTGATAACTTGCACTTAAATGTGGTAATTGAACTTGATTTGCCAATACTTTAATTTGTCCTTTATCTCTGGTATTTTGAAATAAAATCATATAATTTGCTATTAAACTCATGGTATGACTAAATTTAGACTGTTGAAACATATTTTGTGTAATGTAAATGAAATTTGCATTTCTATGATGTCCTTTTCATGTGAACCATAATTTATTTTTTTCTTCATCTTTATCTCCTAACATATCATCAAGATGTGGTATAGTGACATCACTGACAATTTCATATTCATCATCAGGGATACCTTCTATGAATTTGATATCTTCACTTTATTTAAGCAAAGTGTATGTATTTTGCCATTCTTTATAACACCAAATGATTTTGTGTGGGGGAACTTGAGATAAGTCATGTTTCATATCAATAAGCTTTTTGACAAATTCTGTTTTTCCTGAACCACTAGATCCCAAAATAAAGATTTACAAGATTACAAGAGTGTTGAAACAATAAACATTCACTCAATTTTATAATTGTTTTTTTGTGAAAAAGTGTTGTCAAATCTTTGACTTATATGCTTTCTGTTTCCATAGCTTCTTTGTATCTTTTGGTAGGTTTTCGTTTTAAGGGTAGTTTTAACTGAAATAAAGTTTCTGCAGAATGAATCTATTCTGCTATTTTTTGTGGCACACATTGTCTATACAAATAATTAATGATTTCTTTATGATAAATTATATTACCTCATACAACTCTTGTCCAAATATTTTCTACATTACTTTTTTAAAAAGCATTCATGATTTGTAATGCATTACAGAATTCCCCATACATTTCATATTTTTCCAATTGATTATGAATAAAATCTTATGTTATTGCTAGGTAACCAGGAGTGATCAATTGAAATGTATATAATAATGCCTTACATGTAATCTTGTTGTCTAAAATACGCCTTACTGGTTTCATGGTTGAAATCAAACTCATGATTCTTTTGTCTGTTCTGATGTACTTTGTGCATCAGGCACCACATTACACCATGTACTTTGTACATCAGGACAGTCAGGGAAATCATTTTCTTAAACATTTTGTCTAACTTATTTCTGAATAGTCTTGCAACACTGTTGGCAATTATGGTACTAAATGATATACTTTGATCATCTATTACCATCAGTGCAAATAAAGAATTAGAACCTGGAAAATTGTCTAGACACTTGCCATATTTTTTTCATTGTTGAAAATATTTGATTTAAAGTGAATCCATAATCCACAACCAATAATATTTTATCTGGAGGTGTTTGCATACATGATGGTGGATTGTATAATTGACAATTTCTTATCAATTGAATGTAAGGACATTTTGGTGACCACTTAACATGTTCCTGTAAAGGGATATTTTTTTCTTCCCAATTATGTAAACCTTGTCCACATACAAAACATTTTACTTTATCATCTCCCACATAGAAAAAACCCAGATCTAGCTAATTCTTTTTGGATTGTAAAATAGGATTTGTAGTCATACTAAAACTCGAAAGTCTTCTTCACTCTGATAAGTATATAGGATATGTAGGATTAAGTAGTAGAGACATCTTGCCTGTTCAGTGTTCAAAAGTCGAAAAGAGAAATCTGACGGGTGTTTATACCCTAAACCCATAAGGTCTTGTGTCATATTTATCCACTGCAAAACGTTTTGCGTACACAGATCTGAATGTTTAGGTTTGTCTTTCACTTGTGCCTTGTCTGTTTTTGTCACATTTAATTCTGTGTGTGTATTCAATGTTCAATTTGTAATTATGTCTGTCTTATACACACTCTACCATGAATACAAAACTGATTTTCTGTAATGTAATCTAATGTGATTCCTTTAACTTTACATGAAGTGTGTATTTGACCATCTTTAATGTATTTTGAACCATACGTTTTTGGAACTATTCCTACATATTCAATAATTTTGCAATCTGGATGTTCATCTGTCCATTGACCTAACCTACTGTTTACAATTTGTGGGTTCCAAAGTGAGGGATTATGTGTGTAAATACAACTGCCTGTCTCAAAATATAATACTCGTTTACCCAAATGTCCTATTACTTTGTACAATTCCAATAGTGCATAAGCTGTGACAAACGATGCATCTGCAACATTAGCTGATTTGCGAGGTTCCTAAGCATCTGGAGACTTTGTGTAATTTACTAAAAAACATTTATCATGATCAAACAATTCAACATTTTTAATAATGGTGTCTTTATCTTGTATGAAGTCAAAATATTTTGATGGATCTTGGATATATTCTGTTTAAGCTTTTACATTGTTTTGTGCACTTTTCCTCCATAAACAGTGTAACATGGTTTTAGCAAATGATCTTTGTCCTGAACTTTTTAGAGTATCTTCCAAATGTATGTTTTCAATTTGTGCATAGTCTTTCTTAAATGTGTCTTTGCCTGTTTCTGTTTTTCAGCCAATCTGGATACCCACTGGCTCCTTGTTTCATATTTAAATATTTGTTCACATAATATTTATAAATTTCTGAAGACCATTCTTCCCAATTCCAATTCTGATAAGTGTCAGGTAATGTGTACCCCATCCCAAATGCTTTAAAAAATTCAACAGATGTCCAGGTACCTGTAATACTGCATTGTTGTGTGGTATGTTCAGATTTGTCTAATTCTTGTTCCGCACATGTATTGCAAAGTGTAAAAACATTTTCTGGTTGCCATGAATTGGTAATACTGGCATGTGTAGGTTTTATGGTGGTAAAACTTTACATTTGATAAGTCCCTTGCACTGTCTTATATTAGTGATGTCTATGTTTTCTTTTGTGAGTATATTTGGATGAATTACCTAATGGATAATCTCTGTGTTTATTGACATAAGGATAGAGTGAACAAATATCTATGTATTTTATTTCATTGTCTGTCTTTTGGTCTATTTTATGATGTAATTTAATGGCATTTGTTCTCCCCCCAAATAATGCTTCATGTGGTTTAATAGGATAGTATCCTTGTTTGGACAGAATGAATTTAATGTTGATTTTACTTCAGGATTTGATTTGCACAAATGATCAAGTTCATGTCTCCATGTTACTCTCGTTTTATACTCTAATGATTCTATGTATGTGTTCCTGTGTATTGTTATATAGAGTCTGGTAACTTAGTAAATTGATTGGATTTTCCTCATGTCTGTTGCCTTTGTAACATGTTATGCACCCATGCCACATACATCCATAAAATTCAAAGATTGTATTTATGTCTTTGTGAAACCCATCAACATAATAACCCCCCCCCCCTATCCTATTTTAACCTCCACACCGTTCAGTGCATGTTGAATATGTAAGTTTTCTTCATGTGCAACTGTCTGTAAAAATCTAATGGCTTTAATGAAGTATTTGACTTTAGCAGGGTGATCTTTGTCTGAAATAGTTGCCTCTTTGTTTTCTGGAAGTGATTTTTTTCTCCAAGAAGGTAACTGCTCAAGGCGTCTATGTCATCAGTATCTATCAATTGTTGTCTGAATTCCCCATACTTCCTACGCAAGATATCTACATCTGATTTGCAGTATAGTTCCATTTATTTTTGAAAATCAAATCTGGCATTACTAGTAAATTTTTAGTTGTACCACTTGATGAAATCTTCCCTGTCTGATGGAGACATAGAATCTGGCATACACAATGTTGAATCTAAATAAGGACCAATGTGATCTTGATAAGCTTGTGTGTTTGCTAAATGGGGGAAATAACGTTTTGCTAATTCTGTCAATCCAAATGTTTTAGGAAATTGTGCCAATCTCATTGATAGGAGATTTAAAGAATCTATAAACCTAATACCACAAGCTTTAAGTGAACTAATTTTGTTTCCATTCATAATTACATCAGGAGTTATTGTACCAGTTTCAATGAGATGTCTTAAAATAAATTGTCCATCAAAACCTCTTAAATTGTTAGCAATGTTCCTTACTGAAAAGCCGATATCAAAAATCTGACAAAGTAGATTTCCCTTTAAAAATTGATTGTCGTTGTGCAAGTTTGTCACAGAAAATACATTCTTGATCTATAGGTTTGCAAAAACATTCACCACATGAATGGTGAGCAACACAGAAATTTGGGATATGAACTCCCGAGTCTTGTGTGGTTTCAGAATCAAAAAATACAAATGGAATGCTTGGTAACTTTTCATCCTCGGGTGAAGTGTATCTTGGAATGAAACATTGGTATTCAGAGTTAACTACTTGTTGACAATATTTACATTTTTTAATCCTTCACAAATGTGTTTTCCTTTTGTTGGATATATTAATGACTTGCAGTGTTTACATTTTTGAACTAACCAACACATTGTTTTTCTTTTTTTGCTTTTGTAGTGATATGGTTATTATAGCATGATAAACTTCTAAATTGTCTATTACAACTGTAACAGGTGACGGAGTATTCAGGAATACATGTTGTTGGAGCATAGCAAACACAACCAAATTTACACGTGTGACGTTCTCTCTGATTGAACCCTTTACTACACAATTCACAATAGTAGTGCCATCCTAAAAGAACTGTAACTGTACTGATGGTATCAAAATGACAGTTATGGTGGTAAATATGAATAACTCGACTATCAGTGGTGGTATTTGGTGGTTTGAATAAAAATTCACTTTTTGCATACTGTGGATGAATTTTGATGACATACTCTGGGTAAAGCAGGTCTTGTATTTTATTATATTCTTCATATCCACAAGGAATATTATAATCAAGACCTGCTTTGTCCATCAATGCCTTAACTTCCCGCTCTTGTGTCGGTCTATCAGAATATCTAATATTTATCCATTTCTTTTGCCAAAGTTCTGAATTGTCTCCATCAGCATTACACTTTCCCACTACAATGGCCCGTGCGAGACACACTGAATCATTAAAATTTTTAATTTCAATAATAGGAAATAGACTATGGGATTTCCTATAGTACATTATTTGGTCTATAAGTTACAGACATTTTGGTCTATAAGTTACAGACACTTTGGTCTATAAGTTTCACTAACCGTATGGGGTCTATGGGAAATTCAGCATTAAAATGTTTGGACTATAGTGGCGCCCCTAACTCCTGTTGGCATGTTGATGTTCGTATTTAATTAACGTTAAAGCTCGGAAGGCTTATGGTGCGGGAAGAGTTGAGCCTGAATTTTATATAAGACAAGGAGCACATAATTCGGATCACGTGACTATTTTTCAGTTTCCCACAATTGATCTCTTCTATTTTCAGTACCTGGAGTTGAGATATGGAAAGCGTTACGTTCGAGTCATGGGATCCTGTATCCAGATTATTAGTAATGTAAGTTTTTTTTAACTCGCAGGAATGTAAAAACATTTCCCTGACATATTTCGAAAGAGAGAGACAATGAGAGTAGACCAACGAGCCTGCAAAGTTTACTCCATAATACAACCATCACAATGATTCTAGAGAAGGTGGTGTGGGTATCTCTCATGACTGAGATACCAGTCATCTGAATCATGTATATCTGTTTTAAGTTCTCCTCACTGTAGTCGTATTAGGATTAATGAGGTGTGTGTGTTGGGGGGGGGGTGAGGCTGAGCGACTCTACGGCCTCTTCTCTATAAAGATGTAACTGAACACTCCCTTGTATGACATGTCTGGCTTTTAATATCGAGAGATGTACACAGATTTTGTTCAAACCAAAATTTCTCCAACAAGGGGAGGGGATGGGGGGGAGGGGATCTGTAAAATGAGGTATATAGCCAAACTGTACTATTTTCTCAATATGGAGGTGTGCTAGTCCCAATCATTGTGAATTATATTCCTACCATGCTCCTAAGGCACATTGTCTATCACTGATTTATATTCTGCCATTCCACCAACCCTCATATGCCTTCCACAGCCCCGTTAACCCCTTAACCAACGAATCTAATGCAACCGCCCTCGTAGTATCTAAATTAAGCAGTTGATCACGAACACCAGTGTTCTAACAGCATACTGTGACATTGTGAGTGTGACTCACTTCAGCCTGTAGGACTGGATTCAATGACCTCTGCCGGGGAAGCTAGAGTTAAAACTAGAAGTCCTGCCATGAAATGAACACAAATATCACGTCGATCTGTGCGTTAATCTACGCGTTATGACCATAGTAAGGCTATCAACTTCTGTGGATATGGTCTGTGCACAAGCAATGTTTCAGACAATGCACCCACGGGTAACCCGGAGGTCCATTAGTAGAAACATTGCCTGTGTTTTTTTTCAGTTGAGGATGATATGGCATCCCAAGTGTCTTGAGGGCCGTTAGGTGGACGATATAATACCCTTAATAACAGTGATCTATTCCGTTTTATGAATACCTCGGGCAGAGTCTCATGGTGTAGTCTGTGTCGGAATGAAATACCCTCTAATGTACAAAATCTCCCTACTACCTGTGATTGGGCGGCCGTAACGACATGGTTCCTGACACTCATGACTTATGACGTCTGTTGCAGGGTCATTGTTGTGCAGCCAGTTTCGATGAAGTCCAGAATGTCAGAAATGAATATGGACTGTTTTGAGTTTCAAACTCTGGATGTTGACATGCAGAATTTCTTAAGGTGTTCTGATCATGCTAAAAATTGACAGAGTTTGGACCCGGGTTGGTTTCAATGTCACAATAATACAGCTATGTGGAAGATAATTCAAGTGGCCACTGAGGCTGGAAATGAATTTGTTGTGGAAAAGTTGCATTCGGGGCGCCAGGCTTGTTAAATTGATACTGTTTGGCTTTTGCACAACTAACCATTCGATTAGTATAAAGTGGCCAATCGCAAACTTTATTTGAGAGACACGATGTATTGGCAAAGGAACAAAGCAACCATGGTGGTGAATCTTTCGTGTAGGATCAAATCCATTGCGACGTAGTGACAGGTAAACTAAGACACAGGTCTTTCAAGGGCCTGTGCTTTAACCCTTTACCCAACGTAACGGTCCAAACCGGCCAACGCTATTCACAAAAATCGCAAATTAATTTACATTATTTTTTCAATTTTTGTCTCCAAAACATAGGTTATGACCCCTCTTTGGAACGAGCTCGATGAGCTCGTTCCAAAGACGGGTCATAACCTATGTTTTGGAGACAAAAAATGAAAACAAATAGTTATTCGTGAATTTTGTTTGCAAAGGTCGTCTGCTTTTCGTGTTAGGTAAAGGGTTAATCTGCAAGCATAAACACTTGTACAAGAAGTACCTATACGAGCACGGTATAGCACAGGGCAACACATTATGTAATCTGCAAGTGGTATGGAAAACTTGGTGCTCCGAAATAGGCACCAGTCATGATCACATTTAGCATCTCGCCAATTAATTTACATTATTTTTTCAATTTTTGTCTCCAAATAGTTATTCAAGAATTTTGTTCGCTAAGGTCGTCAGCTTTTCGTGTTAGGTAAAGGGCTAATCTGCAAGCATAAACACTTGTACAAGAAGTACCTATACGAGCACGGTATAGCACAGGGCAACACATTATGTAATCTGAAAGTGGTATGGAAAACTTGGTGCTCAGAAATAGGTACCAGTCATGATCAAATTTAGCATCATGTGTTCTTACTGAATGTAAAATATATTCGAGATGGTTCTGAAAGATAAATGGTAGTGAATTATAAATATAGAAGACGACTCATGTACGAAGTTAGATGACACATAGATTAAACAGATAACAGTCATAATATAAAGATAAACACTACGAAGAGGACGTTTGTGTAACAACTATTTATCTAACAGTCATATAAATTTTGGCCTGAAAAACCACGAGAAACGGTACGTATCACAAAATGTGTTCCGATTCCGTATCAAATAGACGACTCATTCTGATTCCGCATCATATAGGCCTAGACGACTCGTTTCCGGTAACGCGGCGGGCTATCATAACAGACGCATGAATACGTTCTATGTGCGTTTCAATGATCGACTCAGCTGATCGCTTTCAATCCAAAACAAAATTCCTTGTAGTTAGCGATAGAATAAACACCGATTAAACAAAATAAAACAAACCTTTACTAGTTAAATGATTGGAATGGACAAACTATTTAAAAATGAAGTGACACTGACAGTGAATTATTTGACAATAGAACTTTGAAAATTGCGGTGACTGCAGTACTCATTGTTTGTTAGGGTGCACAACAATATAGTCCCATAAAATACGTTTTTTTTAACTTCTTCTCACCCAGCATTATGTCCCAAAACTGTATTAATAATTTAAGATTTAATCGTTTTATGTGACAGAATTGTTAGATAAATGAATTACCATGATAATGTGCATGTCTTGTGACTGGCATCAGATTCTCGATGGACATGCACATTGCCATGATAATCTGTATATATGGCTGGAATTTCGGAACTGAAATGTTATAATTGAAAAACAGAAAAAGGCTTTATTTAAAGGAATTGTTAGATAAATGTATTATCGTAACTAAATGCATGTCCTGTAATTTGTATCAGATTCTTGGTCGTGTTTACAATCAGATCACAACTCGCCCTGACGGGCTCGTTGCGATCTGATTGTAAACACGACCTCGAATCTGATACAAATTACAGGACATGCACATTACCATGATAATCTGTATATATGGCTGGAATTTCGGTAGCAAGCTCCGGAACTGAAATGTTGTTGATATCATAGATATGGTTAGGTTCGACATCATTCACTGTGATTCACATTTGGCACGTGTCAACACATTATGTAATCTGCAAGTGGTATGGAAAACTTGTCCAGCTGGTAAGCCGAAGGGCTACCTTGTAAGACAATTCATTAAACATTCGGGTAGCTATTCGCCTTGTCAGAAGGTCATTCTATTGAATAGATCATCGCGTACCTACGTTTGTTTGAATTAGTCGCTTCTTGTGTAAAGGTAAATTGAGAGTTTAAAATAGAAGCAACTCGAACATACAAATGGAAGTAAGATTTTGAAACAGAAGGCGGTGAAAAAAAGCTTGAATGTAAATATTACGTTTCGGGTTCTCATAACACCACGAATATCAACATCCCAGTATCTAGCACAACAACATAGGTGTCTGAAGCCTCACCAGTTTCCAGAACGCTACTTTCCGTTGGCTTCTTGTGAAAAAATAAAACTTTAATTGATGACAGGGATGTTCTATGAGTTCATTGGCCATCCATATATAGGTAGAGGGGCTCCACTGCCGGGGGTAATTTTAGATTTGTCCATTTTTACCACACAGGTTCGCGAGAATCAGGACAAAGACTCACAAACTAGAATGAGGTCTAGGGCCTATATGCAACTACATCAGTCGCCATGAACACTCCGTCGTCTCCATATTATCGTGACAACCCGCGTTCCAATTACATATAACTACATAAACAAACGCTTAACCTTCTCCAGTGTCTCGTGATGACACGTTTGCCAACAGCAAATTATGAGTTTGCGAGTTTGACTGACCGCAACCTATCGTGGTCCAGGGTTTGCGGCTCGGAGCATATGTAGAACCTCGATGCTCCACGTCTCGGTTCAACATAAACTCCATTCCGCAAACCTCAGATCATGTTACCGTCAATTCATCACAATAGCTTAGAATGTTGTCCATTGAAATCTTGATTCTTGTAGTTGTCCGCTTCATGCTTTCAAGGGACGATGCAATATGTCATCGCACTTGCGAAAAACGATTCACCTGCACTCAACAAGTATGTTTATTTTATGTGATTGTAAGAGCCTGTGTAGAAGAGGGGAATAAATTAAATGTGGGAAAAAGACACAACGGGAATTTAATAAGTCATCCAACTCCAAATAACAAGGACAATCTGCGTATAAGCGGCCCGAAATATAAAACAAAACACGCTTCTAAAATTACGTACCATCATTTAACAAGCACACACCCATAACCAACATATGGAAACTGTTTGATGAAATTGAAAGGAAAGAAATCTAACGTGAAACACCTCACAGATAATAAGACACTAATTACACCCAAACAAGACATTAATTTATTTCCAAAAAATGGTCTTAACATTTTCAAAACGATCGTCATTTGAATATTGTATTCCAGAATTCGTAAAAAAAAAAACAACAAAAACAAAACAGCAGGAAAATAAAAGATCAAATCTACCTTCGACAGTTTAGAGGATTGCAATGGGTAAAATGTACTGAAATTAGACCCAATGAAATACTCTATCAAATGTTAAAGCGTCCTCCACAACCATCACTTATTATTATAACTTTTTAAGGACATATGGATAGGGCCGGGGTGACGGTCCAATTTCCAACTTTCTGGCGAAAAGCAACAATAATTATCATTCATACACCCGACTGCAATCCACACATTTACGGACCAATTGCCTAAACAAGTTGTCAGTACAAACCCAGGAAAAAGTTGATCAGTGATCAACCTGTCTGGTTTCTGCGACTGTTCAGTAAGCAGAGGAGAACGATGGATCATTTGGTTAGACTTTAACCCTTTAACCCAACGCAGACGGTATCAAAATTTATTATTTTAAATATCATTTTTTTACATTTTTCGAACTCGTTCCAACGAGGGGTCACATGATATGGTTTTGTTGAAATTGTTTGAAAAATAATATTTTTTCAACTGCTGAATTTGCATATTATGCGGAGGGGATGCGGCCGATTCGTTGTTAAAGAGTTGAACAAACATACCTATTCCTATGTTTCATGCACCATTTATATCCTATCCATGAACAACGATACCGTCCCTTGAAAGTATAAAGGTGCCATTTAAATATATACAGAAAATCATTTGAAAAACCTAACGTAGGTGTGTTTCCCTACTATGACCCAACGAGGGGTCACATGATATGGTTTTGTTGAATTTGTTTGAAAAATAATATTTTTTCAATTGCTGAATTTGCATATTACGCGGTCGGTTTCGTTGGGTAAAGGGTTAAAAGACTTGAAACGTCTGTTATAAAGTCCTTTGCCAGAAAAGAACATGTGGTTGCCATATTGTTTGTCTTGGAAACGGGGTATGATATGACGGAAGTTTGGGTTTTTAAAATAACTTTTCAACATGGAATTGAGAAGACATGCGCCACTTTTTGTAGACATTAATTAAAGGACCACCAATTTCAAGGTCGTTTTGTTGCCTTATTATCTGATCCACACGAGCAGGAATTAGGGGGTTCACCCGGGTTGTATCCTATCTGCAAACCTATTTTCTGTTAAAATCAACAGCATAATCGAAGTAATTGAGAACATGATTCTTTACGTAATAAGACTTTTTAATCGGACATGGCAGCAAAAACATGAGTTCAACTAAGTTCCAACTTCAGCCATGTTTAAATAAAATTCAGAAATGGGCTACAGAAAATGACATTGGTTTTCCAAAACTAAAACAAGCTGTGTTCATTTTTGAAAGCTCCGTTAATATGTTCCACAGGTTGAAAATAGATGGCAGCACAGAAAATGTTGTTAAAGAAGTGCTATTCTTGGGTTTGTTATTAGACAATAAACAGAATTTCACTTCTCTTTTTAACAACCTAAATGATAGATTCAAAGAGCGCTTATCATTTTAAAACTAGTTGTGGTTCTGATTGGGGTGATGGCCAAAAGACGTAGCGCCATTTATATAGG
This sequence comes from Pictodentalium vernedei, assembly GCA_031216915.1. Classification (NCBI taxonomy): domain Eukaryota; kingdom Metazoa; phylum Mollusca; class Scaphopoda; order Dentaliida; family Dentaliidae; genus Pictodentalium; species Pictodentalium vernedei. The sequence goes on along the minus strand of CM062297.1, from coordinate 104,689,198 downwards.
TCGCTTATAGGACCAACACTGGGTTATTGTTGTCAGGTTTACGGTTCTGCTAGAAAGTCGCATCTGAAACCACTTGATGTAGTTCATATTAGCAGTATTTTAATCAACTTGGGCGACCTTACAACATCGCCTATCAGATTAAAACCCAACGGACAAAAATCCTTTTTAGGAGTTGGGGGATTTTGTTCATATAATTCTGCTCTGAATATGATTCAATCCTTTACCAACGTAACGGCAAAAACCGGTCAGCGCTATTCACAAAATTCACCATTCAATTTTTATTACTTTTTCATTTTTTATCACAAAAACATAGCTTATGACCCCTCATTGGAACGAGCTCAATGAGCTCGTCCCAATGAGGTTGTCATAAGCGATGTTTTTACGCAAAAATAAAAACAAATTGTGCTCCAAGAATTTTGTTTGCACACGTGTCGCATGATTTAGGGGTTAAATTGGTGCTCGAAATAATGGAGGAAACTTTATGTTCTTATCAGTGCTCAGCCGACAGCCAGTGACTGTCGTTTGAACCCCAGTTCGAACGTAAACCTTGCCACCTTATCAATGCCCTGCCCGCTTGTGACTCTTATGATTCCTGAAGGTGCCTGTGGCTTACAACGCCAAAGGGTGATCAACGATAATTCACTGAAAACAAATTTATTTATTTATATGTACGAAGAAATAAAATATGAAACAAATTACTCACAAAATTATCCATAAGAATACACTAATTACGCGGATAAAGGTTTATTCGTTAGGGCCCTCGACGTCTCCCACAACTAGCTGTGTCCGCTGGATCAACCTTGCATCATTTTCATTTCCTCACGGTTTGTGATACATACAGCGTGTCTATTCACTTCTCGTTGCTTCCTCCTCGCAGGGTTAACTTCACAGCCATTCGAGCTTAACACATATAATGTTCTGCTTGTGTGACTCTATCAGCGTTCTCACAATTCCATCACACTTCAATCGGCGTCTACCACAGTTAACGATCACTTTTCAAAAGGGGTTAAGTTATTCTTCGCCTTCAGATATATACTTAACAAAGCTTACATAAAAATATTCTGCAAAGTGTTCTCAACATCACCAATTCTCGCACTGCCTAAAACTATCTTATCTCGCGAGCTACTGAAGCGCTACTCAAGCTCGTAATACGGTCTCTAGACCTCAACGTTACAGCTTTTACTTCTTTGGCTACTATGCCACTACGGTTCGCAACCGTTAACAAACTATTGTCGGTTCCTTACAGCCCTCACAGGGTTACGTCAATACGCGGACTTTCAATCTCGGTGCCTATGACCCTCGACAGCCATGGCTAAACTAGGACCTTCTCTGAGTGCCCTTAGGCCAACTGCCCCTCAGAATTCTGCTTCACTCTTTATACAGTCGGAACGCAAAGTTTAAACATATCAATTCTGATTTAACGAGTGCTTTGTAATTCGATATGGATAGGGATATTAATGCGTATTTTGTTTGAGTTACACTCGCTTGACATTTCGTGGACACTTTTATTATTATGAGCTCGTGTTCTGTGATGTCTGGCAACATATCTCGGAGCTCTCCTTGTTTGGTAAGATATGCCTCTTTTGAAACAACTAGACATTTTAATGATTGTCTGAAACGGCCAGAACACGATTAAATTGTTTACGTTCAAATTATCCGTGAACAATCGCTAATTCAAGTCAACGATGGACAGGATGATAAATTGGTTTAGTGTAACAATAAAGAGAAAATCGCTTCCATGTTCCACACGTGTACGCTAACTTATGTCTGCTTGAAAAACGCGAAACAATATTCTAGTTAATTAGAGGTTAAGTTGACCGCATTATTTCTAATTGACCATTTAACCAGATAGCGAGACACAAGCAAATAAATATTATTTAATCGAAGGCTCCCATAGATTTCGCCAGCAATCTTCGCCATATTACTGTGATTTGTGTTTTCCACTTGTGTATACTTTAGTCCAAGTTAAATTACATAAAAAATAATAATAAAGTTGTAAGTAATCCCAACTCTTGGCCTCAAATAGCGTGACAACGGGGTCCCTTTGCAATACCATCTCTGTATTTGTCGTGATTAATTGATAGAGTTTTGGACTCTTGTGTACCAAGATAGATTAGACTTATAAAACAACACCCAAAAATATAGTAAAACAAGATATCTGTCCTCCTTCCTTCAACTTGAATCTTTAGAGTATATTGTTGCGTAAACGTTCCCGTAGGTGCGCTGTGGCTCAGTGGCATTGGATTTCAAACCGGACGGTTCACGGTTAGATCCCCACCACAGGTAACAGCGTTGTGTCCTTGGAAAAGGCACTTAATCCAATTGTCCACGTGGGGCACTGTGTACTAAAGCCTACTGCATGTCGATAGTGCACTTGTTTTCAACCAATGCTAACTTTGCTTGTACGGACTTACTACGTTGGGGGATTCTGACAGTTGCTCCCTGACTTCATCAATCCCACAAAAACTGTCCGACACGATGTGTCCAAAGAGTCATTAAGCCCAAATAAAAATAAACTTTTCCGTATCTTTACCCTTTCTGGGACACCACTGAAGAGCATACAGGTAGTGGCAATTATTCAGACTTATCTGCGTGTACGTCCTATTATTAATTTTAGTCTATAAATTTCTGAGTCGGAAAATTATATATTTTCCTGTATAAATACGAGGTTAATAGTGTACTTTCTTCTCCAGTGATTTATTTCAAAATATGACCGTATTTTTCCGACACATACACAGAACGACTATGGGGGCTGGCGGCTGCTATGCAACACCAATTCACCAAATGAGATATCATGAAGATCGTGAATTTGCTACTGTTCCAACATTCTCCATACAGCGCATTTCCTTATCTCACATTGGAATACAATATAGTATTGCTTTTGACAGGTGTTATAAAAGAAGAGGTTCTTGCTTTTCTGAAGCATTTTCTCCTTTTACAACGCATCGGGCGAAATCAACAAGAGCGGAGAAAACAGTCTTTTACGTTCCTTGAACAATTTTCAAAACTTAGGAGAGAATGCTGGCAAATAAATGTTGGGGCGCAGAGCGTTGCAATAGAATTTATCGCAGTAACAATAGAGGGCGAAATCTGTAGCTGTTAAACTATCGCGACCGATTATCGCTTGATGCGCAAACGCGTTTCACCATTTCCCTGCACAACGTTTTGGATGGCGTCAACCTTGTGGCATGTACAGGAGCAGTATATATTTCGCCTTTATTTACAAAAAGAAATGTTAGTTTGTTTCACTTTTTTTATATTTGCAGTTAATATATATTGGTGTTGTTCTGTATGGACCGGCGTTGGTAATGGAAGGATGTAAGTACGATCGGGGCCATGTGCAGTGCTCAGATCCCTAATATGGCTCGAATTTGCTTGGGTGTAATTCGTATTTTTGAGGTGACTACAGTTAAAACTAGAAGTTCTGTCATGAAATGCGCACAAATATCACGTCGATCTGCGCGTTAATCTACGCGTTATGACCATAGAAAGGCTATCAAATTCTGTGCAGAAGCAATGTTTCAGCCAATGGACCTCCGGGTAACCCGGAGGTCCATTGGCAGAAACATTGCCTGACTATGCTATGAGTAACCAAGAGAAACTGTCGTGGTTTATATACCATACAATATGGAAATTGCGCGCAATTGTTACGCGCAATTAAGCCTAGATAAGCACACAGGTCGTGACAGACTTCTAGTTTTAACTGTAGACACTTAAACATTACCTAGAGACAACCATTTCCATTGGTCGTGTGCTGGGTTATCTTTGGTGGCTGACGTTTGTTTACATACATTTGAATTGTTACAACTGGCTGAACAATGCTAGTGGACACTATAAAAAAAAATTACATGTCAAATCAATATGGACTAAACTAGATATTTTATGCAAATTGATTGTCCGATTTTTGAATCCCTGCCTGGAGATTTCAAAACAACGAGCAACAAACGCTCAGAGAAACGAGACTCATTCATCTCGTCCGCTTCACTGCCGACAGATTCGATAAGTAGTCCAAAAATGACACGATGCAAGAGATTCTCAGATGTGTTTTTTTTATTTCACAGCCTTTGTAGGTGTTTTCCCCTTTTTCACATCGAGGGAGGTGGATAGATCTGTCAGCTAGGTGAACTGCGACCCAAATTGTGGCTTCTCCTCGGCGACACCACTGTGCGTGCCAATATCTAAGAATCAAACTGGAGTAAAACATTAATCAAAACAAGGAGATGCTTGTGGTGTGAAATGGCGCCATCAACTGGAAAATAAGTATAATTTGCATCTACATGAATAAGACGAACATTCACAAAATAGGAGTTTCAGTCACGGTAAGCTTCAAGAGGCCAATTAATCCTTTGAGCCCGATGGATGGACCGCTTCTCCGGCCCAGGAACATGATACTTCATAATTTCATTAAGTAGGATGGCTGCTAAGTGAATGTTCGGAGCAGACCAATCGATATTGCCAACGTGCAGCCCGAGGCTGCACAATGAAAATATTAATTGGTCTACATCCAAATAATGAATATGGACTCTTCCAATTGCTGCCATTCAACTGGTATGGAGATACCAATAGGGTTGAAAGGGTTAAGGACCCGCGTTGGTTCGAGATGATTAGATTCGAGTCCCGGTGATTCAAAAACATTCAGATCGTCGAGGTGTTCCCCAAATCTTATCAATTTTGTGAGTTCCGCGGTCGTTATTGAGCTGGTTAGACTGTGCCGTTAACCTTCCCTCCCCTATACACAAGCCCCACGGATAGAAGAAGAGATCAAAAGCCAAAGTTCTCTCTAGCCCGTAATGTTTTAGGGTTAAAGGAAATGTTTTAGTGTCAAATGGAATCTGATTGTAAATGGGAACAATTTAACCATGTATTGTTCAATGAATGAAATATTTTAGTGTCAAATGGAATCTGATTGTAAATGAGAACACTTTAACCATGTATTGTTCATTGAGTGCAACAGGACACCATCTACAGCGGTTGAAGACATGTGCACCATCGGCGTGCATTACGCCTTAGTAGACGGCATCATCGTGCCCACATGCAGGCAACCGGGATAACGTGCCTTGCCCAAGGACACAACGCGGGATGTCCCGGACGGGGATCGAACTCGAGACCTCAAGCAAAGAAGTCCAACAATCTACCACTGAGCCACCGCGGTCCCGCAGTGCTTAATAAAACATCGCACATGGCGACTTGTCTCAAAAGAGTTCGTATTTCCTGTCGCTTTTAAGTATTTTATTGGTAAAAAAACCTATAAATGCTAAAAAATAGATAATTGAATAAAAACAAAAGGATATTAGTAACATTTACAAAATAATTTCAGGATTAATATTTACTCACTGTTTATTCACGGCAAAAACTAGTAGTAAATAATTTATTATTTTCCAGAAATATTATAAAAAAGGGTTAAGCAAGATATAAAAGATAAATATCAGAGAAATGTTTTGCTAAGAAGAGTCAGAGTAAATGGATGAACTGTTAATTTAGTTAACCCATACCAAAGAGCCATGGGTTCATCCATCTCGTATGTATCATCGGACAGCGATTTTATGGAAAACGACGCACTGAAATAATCAAACATAAAACCTTTGAGGCCAACCAAAAGTATTTTGGGTGTGCCAAATTTTGTTGCCGAAAGAATACCCGACAGCGTAAACACTATAACGAGGACTCTATTTTCGAAACTAGACTGATTCCGTTTCTGCAATATTCTGTATCCTCAAACTGTCATTTTTTTACCGCACGAGATCGATTTTAGCGGAGGGTTAATATGAACGAGAAGCCGAGGGCTTCTCGTTCATATTAACCCTCCGCTAAAATCGATCGTTATAACATGGGAGGTGTGTGGTAAATACAGAACCGCACGAACGATTGAATGGGTTAAGAATTATCGCACTCGATTGCTTTAGGACAGGATATCACCCGAGCTTTCAGCTCTGTATATTTATACCATGATTACCTGTTCTTCTATATATGAAAAGTCTATGACATAAATTTTAGCTTTACACACAAACAGTGGTGAACACGCCAGCAATGAAATTCCAATAGTAAAATTTACACCTGCTGTAGAACTACATCCAAGTTAACCTTTGGTGACGTCGATCTGAATGCAAACTTGTCAAAATTTATCGCACGTCGCCTCGCGTCTCAAAGTAATTCTCTCGTTTTGTATTTATTCATTCTAACTAACAATTGTCTTAGTAGAGTTTATTTTCCGGGCTTTTAACCCTCTCGTAAGGTGCATTTCACTACACATTACGCGCAAGAACGTCATGTAAGTAAGCTTCTGATTGGACGTTGCCGGTCTGAGTGACGTTATGAGGTGAATCAAAAGCTTCAAATACACAAAACGGTATCGAGCAATAAAGTTAGCAAACCGCAGAAAAAGACATTTTTCGTTAAACATATCAGGTTCATTCTCTTATTTCGAGGGCCATGGGTGTTGTTCCTCCTCGCCTTCGGTGCTCGTAAAATACAAGTAGAACTCCACCTTAGTCGTTGATCCCAGTCTCCCGTACTCCACCCACGTTGTGCTCAGTCTTATTCAAGTCAGGTGTGGTCAAATACATAAATTAACTTCCTACACATTGATGTCAACAATACAGTCAAGCTGCACCTGTTTCCTATGATGCAACTAGGAATATAACCAGGACTGAATTACTTACATTCCCAGTTGTATTAAAGGAAAATAGTTGTAGTTTGAAATTTAGGTATTTTTACACTAGTATGCAAGGGTTAAGCGCATTCCGTCCTTCTGTGTTATAATCTTTCTATACGCCCAATTGTTGCCGACGTGGATGTCGACCGGGGCAAGAATGAGACCGATTTTCAGATTTGGTAAATACCCCTCCCCGCCCCTCCCCCCCCCCCTCTCCGTCGCTCGACAAACATCGTAATGCGCGTATTACATGTAGACACCTGCCTCGCGAATCGCCAGTGCGTCACAATTTGCATTTTACATAATGAACGTAAAGTCGATATTCTTTGTCAGAGCAAGTATTATGTCACTTTATACCCTCAATTTCCGACACCGATTTCATGTTTAACAATTTACTTCATTCAACATACGTAATTTATCAAAATTTCAGTGCAAGGGGTTAAATGAAATTGGTGCCATCTTGAACTGTGTACAGCTTTACGGTTTCACACTTAACAGCTTCAGCTCTCTTTAACCGTATTTCTGTCATAATTAGTTCTCGACTATGGCATCAGACCTGTGCGTCGTTCCATTGACGTATAGGCGTAGTTTCACGTTGTGCTTGGAAAAGTGAGGATAATTAGCTAAAGCGGAGTGCATAGACGTGCGCGGGAGGATGGTAAAAATTAGTGTGGTGTCAATTATAAACTTTAGTGGTATAATTTAGCACTTAATTTCAGAGCTGAAAAATTTCACTGTGCATTTAAGTTGCGAAAATCCCAGTGGATCAATGACAGTTATAATTCTGAAACAACTGCCAACCGCCAAAAATTGCCATTGAACAGTCTGGAAGATAGGTTGAATTAGGTACCGCTGGGTTTGGTTGTAGATTCGATTATCTAAGCACATCAATGGCAATTATAATATTAAATCTGAACCTTGCCGATAAAGAACTCAAAAAGTCGTCCCCTGAGATCCAATGTGTTCTATGTGCCAGTTGGCACATAGAACACGTTGGAAGTCAGGGGACGATATGTCACTGTATCAAATAATAAACAGAAGGATGGGGCAAACCAGGGGCAGCACTATGTAAGGCTTCACACCTGATTATCTCTTCATTGTACACTCTAAAATCAGACGGGTATCATTACAGAAAATTCTCCTGTATTTACCACTGTATTGTCAACTCGAGGCCCGCTTCAGTGGAAAAGTCTACACGAGAAAGTGGGTCGATCGATATTAGAGGAAAATAGAACAACTGTTGACTTTTAAACTACAGACTAGCGGGCAGCATGTATCTTCTTTTTAACCAAAAAACGAAACAATTTTCAATGTTTACCATTTTTCTATTATTATTATTATATAATCTGTATGTATTTTGTATAGTACGTGGAGAGTGGATTGTAACTAAATCACTCGCGGAGTGGAGTTATCACCCAAATTATAACTTTCAAATTTTGTATATATCGACTAAAAACACAAGCAATGTTTCCGCCAATGGACCTCCGGGTTTAACCCGGAGGTCAATTGGCCGAAACTTTGCTTGTGCTTGTTATGCTTTGCAACAAATTTGGAATTATTGCTTCGGTGGAATTTCCACTCTGCGGTGATTTAATGATAATACACTCTACACGGACTGTATATACCTCTGGTCTGATTGCAGTATTGGGAATGCCAGTGTATGCATCAGTTTTGACAGTCGGCATCATTTCCATCATTTACACTTCTTTGGTGAGTATGTGTTTTACATATTATTCCAATAATAAACCCACGCATTATGATAATTATTATGCATTTGTTATATTTTGGACTATATAACTTTCCGACTTTGCTCGAAATAGAAATGTGCTCAACTCAGTAACCGCGATGTTTCCTGCATGTTATTGATGAAGAGTAAATAGAATGGGGTGTTATCGGTGGAGAGAAAATAGAATGTCATTTAAATTGGGTGATCTTGAAAAGATCCATTCAAACGGAAATCCTTGAAGGACTCCTCTCCCCATCCCAAAATTACACTAAACCACATGAAGCCGTGATCGGAAAGGCTCCAAAATCTCCCTCAAGTATGCCATTGGACAACAGTACTCCAAATTGTAGTTCGTATCTGGAAAATTGTCGGAATGCATAAGACACAAAGGTACAAAGGGACAGAGGGGCAATAACATGAGATATATGTACAGTTACAACTAGAAGTCCTGTCACGAAGTGTGCGCTTATCTAGACGTCCATTGGCTGAAACATTGCTTGTGCACATGCCATATGTACAAAATTTGATAGCCTTACTATGGTCATAACGCGTTGATTAACGCGCAGATCGACGTACTATTTGTGCGCATTTCATGACAGGACTCCTCGTTTTAACTGTTTGTTATCACCACACTTTGTAGATTGAGAAGCGTGTATTAAGCCGTGATGGTGTTAATATTAGGTATCAAGGAGAGCCCTTCAGCGTCTATGAATCGATTTTTTATGGACGGAGATCATGATGACGTCATGATATTACGTTCATGAGCTGTGGATGATGTAATCCCCAGTCGTAGTTCCATTTGTACTAGAACGCCGGAGTTTATAGTAGACTTTCAGGCGTGTACTTCTTTGTTTTATATTTCAGCTTTAACGCATGATAAAAAATATCCTGGGAAAAATTGATCTAGTATAATTTATTTTTTCTGAGCTGGTGATTCATTTGTTAAGTAATTGCTGTTATCAAAACGGTGACCTTAACACTTGTAATCAATATTCGATGTGTGCAGGTAAAATCTTTCTCTCACGCGCTTTTATGCGTTGCCGTGGCGGATGTAAATTTGTGTCAGTCTAGACGTGTTAGCTTGTATCAGGGGGAACAATTGATTAACTGTAAGATAAAAGACATTGTTTAGTGTTGACTGTAAGGTTGTCTGAATGAGGAATAATTGTTCTCTCGATTTGGGGAGTTATATTGACAGCTTGTTGGATTACGCAGCTTTGAACAAAAGAAAGGGGCGCTTGTTGACATGCAAACTGTAGTTATCATAATCATGCAAACTCTCAGGGTACACGTCTAATTAGCGAGGGATCCAGCGCTGTTATGGGCTGTGTGTTGCCCACCTTTCCAAGAGTATGCGCACAGCTTACTGTTGTTTCTGCGTGATGCCCCTTTATTCACACAGATATATACAGAATATACCCATAGTAGTTTTGCGTACCAAATGTTCACCGTCGGCGCGCGGCTAACACCACTTCACCACGCGTGGTGAACATTTAGTACACCAAGCTACTTTGGGTGTATTTTATTTATACCATGATCGTCAGATTATTAAGAGTCGCTATTATTTTTTTCTCGATTTTACTGAGCATCAGACGTACATACGAGCGAATCTGTTTTTGTTTACACGAGCATCGGTGGACCGTATTTCCGCTGTCAATTTTATCGCCGAAATGAAATGAAAAAAAGAAACTGGGCCTTTTTCGTTTTAATAACAAAATAACATACTATTTCGAGTTAAGCATGCTTCATTACCATGAGACAATGCATGTTTGTAAATTTGTGGCATCTTATGGGGTAAACCCATTTAAAAACGTAATAAATAATGGCCTCTTCCATCCTACGTGCGATAAATTTAGACAAGTTTGCATTCAGGTCGACGTCACCAAATGTCAACGGGGCGTAGTCCTACTGTAGGAGTAAATCTTTCTATTGAAATCCCATAGCAGGCGTGTTCATCACGGTTGGTGTGTAAAGCTAAAATTTATGTTATAGGATTTTCATATATAGTAAAATAGGTAATCATGGTATAAACATGTATTCCTTCACGCTCCAGTCATAGATATTCTAATCAATAAATATTTATTCCATCTTGAATATATCAAGATATTAACTGGTTGAGGGCTACATTATTTTTGGAGGTCTGAATTTGTTCATCAAAAGTTGTTTTATTGCAAATTATTGAAGAGTGCCTATAGGCACTCTTCAATAATCTGATATAACAAATCTATTTCAACAAAATATTATTTGCATTTGATTGAATATAAAACATGTGCAAGGGGAAGTTTGGCTTTTCCTCTGGTACCCTCATTTTTGAAAGCCCTGATAATATCTTCTTGCACTCAAACAGATAACATACGAAGTGGAACTACGCAGCTACGGAACGTAACTATTATAATATTAGAACGTTTCTTTTCATGTTCTATCGGTCGGTAGTACCTGAGTTTGTGTGATTTCTGAAATAAAACCTGAAGCAGCGAAATCACACAACCTCAGGTGCAATCGACCGATAGAGCATGAAAAGAAACGTGCTAATTATTTTATTATGCCGAACAAAAATAACTTTCATTGTTAAGCGTTAACTGCAACATGTCATCAATCTTGTAATAAAAATGTAGGCGAATCCAAAAACATGACGTCATTTCGAACGAATGACGTCTCTTCGAAAATGACTTGTCACAAGTGCCGTCGCTTTGGGAGTTTCTATATCAACAAATGCCAATGTTTACAACTGCATCATGCTGTTCATGTTATAATTCATTGTTAATGCTTGTGTGAAAAGTAATTTAAATAAATGGAATATAAATTCATGTTTCTCTGACGACAACAGTTGATAGAATTAAGCGGAGTGAAACAATTTAGTAAGGTCGAGGAGTACTAAACTTGTGTTGTGGAATTTGGAAATATAATTGATTGAAATCATAACTGAGACTCATATTCAGGATTCACTGAAGTGGTGAACAACACGTGAGTGTGTTTTTTTAATATTTCTGATTCTTTTGAATTTATTGTTTGCAGTTAAAATTGCAAACACACCCACTGAAGATGATATATTTGTTGGTAAGTTTGTGTCTACCGCTGTTGAAAAAAGTTACACGGACACGGAGTCAGCGTTTGGTGTTGAGAAATTCCAATCGACGCTGATCAATGGAAGAGGCGCTTACATTTTCTTCGTTCTCTTGTCTCCAGGGAAAAACGTTCCGATAGTACCCGTGTTTTGCCCCAAAACTCAAGTACTATGACTTTTAGAAGGTGTCAAATTAACCAATCACGGCTGATGTTACAAACGTGAGGCATAATATAACCGTATAGGTGTCATGAGTCTTTGGACTTCAAACCGAAATGTCTATGGCTGGAACCACGTTAGGGGTAACTGCGTTGTGTCCTGTAGGCAAACCACTTAATCCCGATTGCCCACGTGGGGGCACAGTGGCGCTATGTTCCACGCCGCACTGCACGTCTACAGTGTAGTGGTCTTCAGTCAATGCTTGCCCTGCCTGTGTGGAGTTATTACCTTGGGGAGTATGACACTTGCTCGCCGTTGCTCTGTAGTTTTCTCCGGGTCCTCCGGCTTCCTCCACCCGGAAGACTGTCCGACACGAGGTGACCTTGGTTGTCGAAAATGTCATTAAATTTCAATAAATAAATAATAAATACATAAATTTATTCCTCATTTTCTAGATTTTACCGACTAATTGTGTTTCGTCGAAATTAATGACCTCTTCTGTATCACATAATTTTCATCGCTACGATATATCTACTTTTGTGACGTGAATCACCACTAAATAAATGAATAAATTTACAATGCACTGGGTTTAATCATGTCTGAACGCAGTATTTCACTGTAAATTCTGTAAGAGATGTATTTTACAATACGAGCCCGCCCCAAAATTCTCCCACTCCTTTACAAATCATCCTTTTTAATAAATTTTATAGGGAGCGCGGTGGCTGAGTAGGGAGAGATGCATGCTGCAAGCCAAGAGGTCCTCGGTTCGAATCTCACCTGCGACAACCGTGTGGTGTCCTTGGGCAAGACACGTCCTCAGAATTGCCCACGTTGATGCATGGTGGTGTTGTGTACTAAGGCGTATTGCTCGTCGACGGAGCACTTGTCTTCAACCAATGCTAACCCGGAGTCTGACAGTTGCTTCTCGTTGCTCGGTGGTTCTGTCCGGATACTCCGGCTTCCTCCAGGTTTAAAATTGTCCGACACGAGACGACCCTGGCTGTCGAACGTGTCGTTAAACCCCAAATAAATAACTAAATAAATAATTTTAAAATTGTATTTACTCTTTTAAAATAGACTCTCCAGTCAGCTGATTGATTTGTATTGTCTTCACGTCATTTATTACTCTCCAATCTACTACTGTCTTCACTCTATTATAATTTATTCCAGTTTTTAACCCTTTACCCAATGCAGACGATATCAAAATTTATTATTTTAATTATTTTTTTAATTTTTCAAAACATTTCAACAAAACCGTATCATGTGACAGTAGTATAGCTCGCACGTTTGAGGGAAAGGTTGCCGGACCTCGGTGCCGGACCTCGGAAGTGACGTCATGTCACGTGACCTAGTGGCGCCATGTTGTGTTGTCATGGTAACCCACGTGAGCGGCCATCTTGTGACGTCATCTCCATAGTGATGCGTAGTGTGAGTGCTCATGCGCAGCGCGTATTGTTAGGGTGATACGTGTTTCCGTCGTCCATTTTGTATACAGGAGGCCGCCATCTTGGTTTCTATGGTAGCACGTGATTGCTATGTTACCCAATTTTTCTGCAATAGGACAGGGTATGTTCGGTGGGTGTGTTCGATTGTAGAAGAGTAAATCCTCAATTCAATTCAATTCAATTCAATTTATTCAACAGTACACACAATAATAAATTCAGATAACATATTTTGGATTTTAGAGGTGTACACTGTTAGGGAATACCATAGCCTATCTGGCTGTCTTTCTGGTATTCCCTGAGAAACAATAAACTTCATACCTGGCAGCACGCACACTTCATTGTGCAAAATCTTAATCACAAGTATATGTTAAGAACCCAGGAACTGGGGAAAATCGGGTTGGAAGTATATAAGGGTAACGTTGATAATTCAGAAATTTGGAAAGTTCCAAGTGTCTTTTAATTTTTTTTATTTTTTTTTTTAAAGTCTTTCAAATGGCGAAACGCACGTTCATTTGTGCGCCCAGCCAGTCCAAAGGCGTTGACTAACCATTCGATTCTTATTTGGCGAAGAACTTTCCTTTATTCTATTTAATGATGAGATGAGAATGCTATTTCTTATGTCTTTTGACTCTTGCCAATATTGTGCTAATTCTGTTGTTTAGCAAATTGTGAATTGTAAATATCGTACAATTGCTACCCCTCCGCCGGATCGATACGATGATCCATGGAGCGCAGGGAACATATCGACCGGGACCGAAGGCCGAGGCAGACATTCTCCACGCCCTTCATGGATCCCCAACCCTCCCAGCGGAGAGGGCAGCAACTGTTTTATTACATTCACCCGGTGTAGGATTAAAATAATCAGGCGTTGTCAGCACAGTCTGGGCATTCAGAATAATCACAGTTTACTGTAGCGCAATACTGGTCAAGGAAGTTGTCTGTTGTGTTTTTTTAAATTGTTGGCGAGACAGAGATTGCATGGATGGGTCAATTTCATTCCATACTCTTGGGAAAGTGTGGATAGGAAGGTCGGCTGAGAATTTTGTTCTTGGTTTTTCTATATATACCCTGCCACATTGCCTGGTTACCATGCCCGAAGGATTTTCATATAATTTAAAGTATTTATTAAAACCTTCCGGTAGTTGATTATTGGCCCAGAGTGTAAACATCATTAAATTTGAGAATTCGGTGGTACTTGAACAATGGGTCAGTATGGGAGGTTTGTTTTTTATTACTGATAATACGAATAGCCTTTTTTTGCAACTTAAAAACTCTATTTGTTTGTGGGGCGTGTCCCCAGACATGGATGCCATATAGCAAATGGGTGTGAACAAGAGAAAAGTACAGGGTTTTGAGGGCACTTAATGGAAGAATTTTTTTTGACCTATTTATTGCATAGATAGGTATCCTCAAATAATACAATACCAGGCCAAAGGTATCCTCAAATACCCGTATGTGCCTATGTGCTAGGGCACATTGTGTCACATTGTGCCTTTTCACATAAGCACATATCGGCACATAAATTATGTGCCTTTGTGCTAGGGCACATTGTGTCACATTGTGCTTTTTCATATAAGCACGTATGACAAAAAAGGGGTGCCCGGGAATATTGCCATTGGATATAGAGGTGACGAGAATCATTGTAATGAGGGGAGATAACTCTGCATACAGATTATAGGAAATCAAGCAATCTGATTGGTTGGTTATAATCTATATAAATGATCTAGATAAAGGACACTACAAGAATACTTGGAATAGGGTCAGAACTAACAAGAATAGACCCGAAAAGCTAAATATAGTAATAATAAGGTAAAACTGTTCCAACTAATAGGCTCTTCTACGCTACTGGAGTATACTCTAGAACAAAGGAACATGGCCAGATAGACGAAAACTATTGCATATTAGACAGAAGCACCGAATTCTGAAAGAATTCGAAATAATACAACTTGTTGGGTTGTTTGTGGTAATTCGTGATACTCCGATTCAATCAAACACCCCCGGTACCCTCTCGGTACGATAGCACTACGTGCTAAGCAGACAAAATGGAAAATCCGTATCAAATAAAGTCTATTTCGGTGATTTTGGGTGGATTTTGGTGATTTGGCGGGATTGTCGGGTTGTTTGTGGTAATTAGATTTACTCTTCTACAGTCGAACACACCCTCCGAACATACCCCGTCCTATTGCAGAAAAATTGGGTAACATAGCAATCACGTGCTACCATAGAAACCAAGATGGTGGCCTCCAGTATACAAAATGGACGACGGAAACACGTATCACCCTAACAACACGCGCTGCGCATGCGCACTCACACTACGTATCGCTATGGGTATGACGTCACAAGATGGCCGCTCACGCGGGTTACCATGACAACACAACATGGCGCCACTAGGTCGCGTGACGTGACGTCACTTCCGAGGTCCGGCACCGAGGTCCGGCAACCTTTCCCTCAAACCTGCGAGCTATACGACTTGTGACCCCTCATCGGAACGAGCTCGACGAGCTCGTTCCAAAGAGGGGTCACATGATATGGTTTTGTTGAATGTTTTTGAAAAAATAGTAGTCTTTTCAGCTAATGAATTTGCATATTACGCGAGCGGATGTGGCTTATTTGTTTTAATATCATTTTAACTTATAACTGGCAATACCATTGTTTTACGCTCCTACCGTTTTATTATTTGATCATACGAAGCCGCACAAAATGCTCCCATTTCTTAAAGACATCATCCTTTTTTAATAAATTTTAAAATTGTATATACTTTTTTAAACCAATCTCTCCAATAGCCTAAACTATAAAACTTTTAAAATTGTATTTTCTAGAATTGTATTTTCTAATTATGACTTTAAATTGGTTGAAATAAATAAGCAGTATTTTCAAAGATGTGGCAAATTGCCAGATGGAAAATTGCCAGATGGAATTTGCCAGATGGCAAATTGCCAGGTGGCAAATTGACATATCTTTTAAAATGCTACTGAGTCATTTTAGTCAGTTATATTAATAAATAGAAAATACAATTCTAAAAAATACAATTGTAAAAGTTTTATAGTATTGGCTCCAAACAGGTATCCAATCAGTAGGTTGTTTTATGTCAACTCCACTACATTAGTTGTATTATCATTCGTTATTCTCCATGCTGCTACTGTCTTCTCTCTATTGTAATCTATTCCTCTTTTTAATATCAATCATTTTACTTCACAATTAATAATACTGGTAATACCATGTTTTACGCTCCTACAGTTTTCTAACCACGATATAGCTTTATATGTCGCTAAAAAAATAAATAAATAAATAAATAAAAATAAATAAATAAATAAATAAATAAATAAATAAATAAATAAACCACACTTTCTACAGACAGGGCCACATCATGTCGCAAGGTACAGTCACGACTTTAGTGAAGTCCTTTCTTCGCGTTTAATGTTCAATTAGTCATATCCGGGAATACAACACCGGACAAAATGTTTCCCCTCAACAAAAATTATGGCTGAGATTGTACCACGTGATATATTACATGAAAAATGTACTGACATTAAAGGGTGGAGGCGGAAGTAGTAGGGATTTATTTATTTATTTAGTAGGGTTTAACGACACTTTCGACAGCCATGGTCACCTCGTGTCGGGCAGTACACGGAGAGAACTACCGAACAACGGCGAGCAACTGTCGGGCTCCCCAAACATACTAACTCCACACAAGCAGGGTTAGCATTGGTTGACAACAAGTGCACCATCGACGTGCAGTACACATTAGTACACAATGCCATCGTGCCCCCAGTGGGCAATGACGGTGAAGTGAAGTAGTAGCGTAGAAGAAATTCAGATACCAAGTGTGCGAATTACGCTTCATCGAGACACCGCCGAGAAATCTTCTAATTCATTCGTTTTTAGACGAGTATATTCTATTTTAGGGTGGAATGAAGGCCGTTGTGTGGACTGATTTCTTCCAGTACGGTGTGATGGCAATAGGAATGATTGCGGTTGTTATAAAGGTATTTTCTAACAATAAATCTAATTTGCACCTAAAAACTCGTAAAAAATCTTTTGTATCAACCCCCCCCCCCTCCCCTCCGTTCCGATTCCGTGTCACACAAATTTAGTGTCCGATAAACAACGCAATATCACATATATGTATTGTTATTACGCATTAAAATATGAAATTAAAAATTTTGACCAATTCCAACCCAATTTAAACTCAACAACGGGGGAAACGGCATTTATGTAACGGGATTGTTAGATAAATGTATTATCATGATCAAATGCATGTCCTGAAATTTGTGTAAGATTCTCGGTCGTGTATACAATTGGATTGTAACATTCGACCCCGGGGAAACGAACGTGCAGTTCGCAGTTTCAAGTCGAATGTCAGTTTTGGGAAACTTCCAAAGGCAATATGGAAAGTATCTTAATCCGCAACACATCACGCGTTTTGGCCCTTGATAAATTGCCCATCCCGATCACAAGTTCTTTTATCGATGTCCTCATCTGTGGTGGGATGAGGGTGCCCCGAAATAATAACTCCGAACTTTCAATTTGGTGTGTAAATTTCTTCTTTTAATGTCCTGCACACGTTAAAAATTGATAATTTTACAATGTGTCTTTTCATTCGACAATAGGATATGTCAAGAGTATCAATTCTAAAAGAAAAAAAAAGTTAGATCACTGGACGTGTGGCGAAAAAGGGAGAACTACACCCCTATGATCAACAATCTACGGACATCCACTATTTTCCATTTCAAACTCCGCCATGTTCATTTCGGAGTACATAACTAAGGGTATAGTTAATTATCTATTGAAAACAAGAGGTCTCGGCCAAACAATTTATTACTATTTCTCAAAAACAGCAACACATTGTTCTATGAGTATGTCATAGTTAATTATTTTCGAAATATGTCATCGTCCTCACAGCGAACAACCGAAACAGATAATACGGGTCACCGGAGATTAATTTTAAAATTACATTAATAATGCCGGCCGGTGCGAATGAGCTAACCCAGTAAATATTTAACAGAAACTGTTACGCACCTTTGGAAACTCCTTGTCGAATGAATAAAAATCGCCGAAGTGAATCTTTTATGCTGCCGACAAAGAGATTCGCATACAGAAATTGGTTAGCTCGTGCAACCTGTGAGACCGCGACCCGGTAAGACTATATGACCTAAAGCAGAACAGATCTAAGGTAGACTATAAGAGAACATTTTCACGAGAGGATCACAACTCGCCCTGACGGGCTCGCCGCGATCTGATTGTTTATACGACCTCGAATCGAATCTGATACAAAATACAGGACATGCACATGGCCATGATAATGTATATATATAGCATAAACTACGGCCCTGCCAAGATTAGATTCGAAATCGTTAAGATGAATCGATTCGTTCCGGCACCCCTGATATATAACGTCATGAAATCGACTTTTGATTGAGTTATCTCCCGTGAAATTAGACCGAGGAAGGGTCATGAAAGACGCAAGTGATTGCTGAGAAAACATCTATTCCATGACATCAGTAGAAATTAAAGCCTAGTTAATTTTTGTAACTTTTAATAACGAAAATAACAGACAGCCATCTGAGGTGTCTGATGTTTTCGTTTATTAAAAGTTACAAAAGAAGCCTTGGCTTTTTACGACAAGCTGAACAGAGGAAACTACTTCTCAGAAAACCAATCATTAAGAATATCTATCAATATCACACTTACAAACACCAAGTAAAATCATTTTGGCTCTTTTTAGCGAATGTGGTTTTACAAATATTTACAAGTCTTTTAATAGAAAATCTCACCCCAAGGCGTTTTTGTATTAACAGAAAGGGCAATAGTGTCTGTATTACAGTTAAAAATAGAAGCCCTGTCACGAATTGTGCGTTTATCTAGGCTTAAATGCGCGTAGGAATTGCGCGTAATTGCCATATCGAATGGCATCCAAAGCACGGCAGATTCTCCTGGTTACTCATAGCAAACACAGGCAATGTGTCTGCCAATGGACCTCCGGGTTACCCGAAGGTCCATTGGCTGAAACTTTGCTTGTGCACAGGCCATATGTTCAGAATTTGATAGCCTAACTATGGTCATAACGCGCAGATTAACGCGCAGATCGACGTGCTATTTGTGCGTATTTCATGACAGGACTTCTCGTTTTAACTGTATATGTCACACTGTGGATATAAAGAGCAGAAAAAAGTTGAAGAACATCAACAGATGGCGAAAATCAGCTTTCTTGTTTTTAAATGGGTTTAAGAAGAAGAAAAGCCAGCTTCTGTATTCTTGTACTACTCTGCATGGAAATGTCTGAAGCTTGTGAAATGATGCATACATCGATGATACAAATTCACTAACATTTCGAAATTTGTACATTTACAAATTGTACATGAAACGCTCATTCCTAAGTGCGTAATACACTGACAGCTTTCGAAAATTAAGGGGAGATAACTTTCCTGTAAATCTCTTCCAATGACGAAAATTGTCAGCCATGTTTGCATCGTATTGATTTGAACATTTATGAACAGTAAAGATATTTCCAAAATCCTACTATATTTTTCCTTTTGTACTCTTCTTCTATTGCCGTTTCTACTACGAGGGAGGTCCGATGATAGATGACGACCAGCTTAAGGAGGTTCCGCTTCCGACATCACTACTTTGATGCCGTTTAGTATATTTCAGTTTTCTCTGATTGACTTGCTAAAACAGTCGGCGCTGAATAAAATACTTACGCGTGCGGACAGTGGTAATATCTACGGTTGTAAAAAAGTGCAATATTTGCAACTGTAATTCATCCGTTAAATTTAACCTTGCTGGTCTTTAGGAACCCGCAATTTGATTGGCTGAGAGCGTGTCGACTCCATGCTCTAATCGCAGGTAAATTCACTCTTACCGTGCTGTAATTGCCGAAGGCGAGTCAATTAGAACATGTCTGTATCTACGCTACGCGCGAGAAACGACGCCAAACCGTTTCTGTCATAGATATAATACACCCCGGAGTTGTTTTCTGTAAATTCGATCATGACAAATGGACCGAGACCGAAAATGAAATTTTTGTATTGTTCTTCTTGAAATAAAACCTGTTTGGAGATTTTTTGCACTTCTAACGATGCCAGGAATTACATTTTGGGCTCGTTAACAAATGGTATTCCATAGTCAAATTCCCGAATGTCTAACTCAACAAGAGACGTCTCTCTCCCAATTTGAATGATGTGTGAGATTTGATTCAAGATTTGATTAGAAATACTCTGCCTAATTTGATTGGTGATTCTGTTCAATTAAACATTTGAGATTTGCGGGGTCTCCGGCATACTTAGTTTTGATATCTTCAAAACGTCCCCCAATGCTATCAAATGTAGGGCTGTCACGATTTTTTAATTTAGAAATTGATTAATCGTCGCAAATAGTCGAAAATAATCGATTAATTGTACCTAGATGCCCCCCCCCCCCCCCTTCGCAAGTTCGCAACTGCTGACCGGTCTTGATTATTACACTGACGGTTCAAAAGTTCAGAACATCAACGCTTTGAATGTACCTAAATGACAAATGCTTCTAACGGCTTCTTGGGGTTTAACGTCGACGTTCTTGACCTTTTACCTCTAGAAACAATAGTTTGTTCATCAAATTTTTTTTAATTATTAAAAGTCTAAAGCGGGGTAACATTTACCGATTCTTCGACAACGAAAACTACTAATCAATTTCGACGTGAACGATCGACAATCGATTAATCGATTAATCGTGACAGCCATAATCAAATGTGTTCTCTTGAACTCTTGTGTTCCATCATCAGATCTCCAAGAGCCAATACTTTTAAACGTTTAAAATTGTATTTTTTTTAGAATTGTATTCGAGCAAAGGTCGTCATGGACTGGTCACTTACCACGGGTGGGCAATATTTCCACGGAGGCAATAATATTAGATTCCAAACAATAATTATAGAAATAAACATAACAAATTTAATTAATCATTCGTGAAGAAAAAATATTACCTTCGGTGTTATGTTAACATTCTAACATAATTCTGTTTTGTGTCAACATTTCATTACACCCATCGATTCAAACACACACTGCTCTCTGTGTTTATTGCACATTCCCATGCATTGAAATTCATTTAAATACACAAATTTTAATTCTGATGTTTAAACCCAAAGGTGAATAGACCGTTATTTTTGTTTGAAGTGGTACTGATCAAATGGATCGATAAAAAATCAAAACAACCTATAAGGAACCAGTGCAAATTACATTCGTTGCCTTTTCTATTGGATGTGTTTGCTGAAATTCGTATCGCTCTTTCTCCTCGGCTTGTGTCCATTCATAGAAATCAGATATGTTATATCCGATTTCTATGCATTCGTGCATAACCATTTGGTGGCTTTTACTGATAGTAAAGTATGAGTACAAATTTGGGCGGATTTACAAAACAGCTGTGAGAAACACAGACGATCGATAATAGTATAACGAAATTTGGAAACTTTTCCAAGCGTAACTAATGACTCGACGGGAAATGAACTAGTCAAAACGGTGTGGGGAAAAGGTTCCGGCTTGTACATCACCAGTTAAATACAGAAGCATTCATGTCAGAGCGGCGATTCCGTTAAATACAAGAGTTCAACCCTTTATCTAACGAATCGCCCGCATCCGCCCGCGTAATATGCAAACTGAGCAGTTGAAAAAATTATATTTTTCAAAATATTTCAACAAAACCATATCATATGGCCCTCATTGGAACGAGCTCATCGAGCTCGTTCCAATGTGGGGTCACGTGATATGGTTTTGTTGAAATTGTTTGAAATATTTTTAAAAAAAATGATATTTAAGATAATAAATTTTGATATCGTCTGCGTTGGGTAAAGGGTTAATTATGTATCCATTGTATTGCTGTAACATTAACTTCAGTAAACCTCGGCTGACGCCAGAAAACGACCTCATGAGTGGTCCACAAACTCTCAGAAACATGGTTTCTTCAGAATGAATGATAAACGTTGCAAACAAGAACATATTGCATATATAATTTCACATGGCTTACCTTCAGTGACATTAATTGTAGATTCTTTTTGCTGGAGTGCCTACCACAACAATAAAAAATGAAGTTGTATCTTAAATGTGTCTAAGATTGTATACCGGAAATCAGAAACGCATAGAATACACAGACTTATCCTGTTTGAACGTGTGCATTAATTTTGCTGCTACACACTTAATCGAGATTTTGTGACCACATTGTCGAGACTATTTGTCATTTTTTGGTCTCACAGTTACTTCTATATTTCCTCTGTCGAGTACTGGAAATATAGGTTAATCTTGTCGGTTGAGTTGCATCAATTTGGAGAACAAGTATTTTGTTACTTAGGGCAAATCGGTTAATATTTTCGACGTGCAGCGTCAGGGTTTCACATTGAAAATGTTTCACTTTCTGTTGCTTATAGTGGGTTTTCAGCACATGATCCTCGAGTGTTGTATCTTCCTGATACATATATATCCATTCTATAATAAAGCTGCGCGTGTCTCTATTATAACGTCCAGTGTACACAATTTGATTAGAACACTTCTTTCGTTCGCGTGGTGGTTGCGCAAATTAACATCTACGCCGCGAACAGATGACCGGTTTACCAAATGTTGCATCTTGAATGGTAAAGTCTGAGTAACTTAACTGGTGGAGTGCTAATTGTTTTTCTCAGCCTCAAGATTTGTTCACACATTTTTGTCTTGTTACAATTTATGGAAGAGTGCCTATAGGCACTCTACCATAAATTGTAACAATGCAAATCGATGGAGATGAAATAATTTTACTTCAAAATCTAAGATAATAGGAAGGAAATCCACAAAATATGAAGTCTTCAACTTTAGGTACCTGCAGATCAATATAAAGCCCGAATATGGGCTCCCAGCACTACAGTTAACCAGCCTTTCTTGGGTCTGATAGATTTTAAGATTTTTACGTTGAGAGGGAGGCTGTATTTATTGCAATTCCACGCAATATATGAATACTTGTTAATGATAAAAAAGCAGTTTTCTGGGAATTTTTACATAGCCACGGTCAGTCGGTTAGAGTCATTTGTTAAATTTGGCACACTGAACATCCATTGCGCGTATTTTATCCACCTGTATCATGTCGCTTTTTTTCTATCATGGGTACTTCAGCGTCCTTTACCCACTGTCCGACACAAGGTGGCCCTGACTCTCAATAGTGTTATTAACTGGTAGAGTGCTAAATTATTTTTGGTAATGATAATTTGTTCACATGTCTTTGCCTTGTTACAATTTATGGGAGAGTGCCAATGGGCACTCTCCCATAAATTCTAACAAGGCAAACTATACAGACCATGTAATTTTCCTTCAAAGATAATATGAATCATATCTGCTGAACATGAAGCCTTCAAGTTGCGGTACCTGGACTTGTTATTAAAGCCCAAATATGGGCTTCCAGCACTCTACCAGTTAAATAAAATAAATAAATAAATAAATAAATAACCATGTCGCCTTTTATTCCCTTTTATTCTTCTATTGCCCAAGGAAAGACATTTTAGTAATTGTAGATTTCTGGAAAGGATTTATTCATTACTCCCAGAAGTTGTTTGGTTCCTCTTTTGGTTGCTCTTCTTTGTACAGCCTCAATTTCTTCAAAAGGTTAACTTTAGAAGGAAGGTGAATACTGAGTTTGCGTTAGTTTGTTGTATTGAGAAGGAAGGTGGATACTGAGTTTGCGTAAGTTTGTTGTGTTTAGAAGGAAGGTGGATACTGAGTTGCGTAAGTCTGTTGTGTTTAGAAGGAAGGTGGATATTGAGTTGCGTAAGTTTGTTGTGTTTGGAAGGAAGGTGGATACTGAGTTGCGTAAGTTTGTTGTGTTTGAACTAAAGACTTATGTAGTTGGATGAATGATTTTGCATTCATTAATTTAAAAGTTCTCCTCAGCAATACAGATATTTGATTGTTGATTTTCTCACTAATTTGTTGGTCAAAAGTGAGTTCATTACCTCTAACTACTCCTATGGTTACTCCACTGCTTTAATGTGACGTCACTCTTCTCATAAAAGTATAGAAACATCTTTTCCTGCTCCAGTTATAGATAGTCCAATCCATATTGATAATAGTTTACTGCTTGGATTCGAGTAGGCTTTTTATCCTCGAGTGGGGCGCACGGTGGATTATTTCACGAGACGTTAGCCGAGTCAAATACTCCACGTGGCCCACGGGGGTATAAAATCATACTCTAGTCCGAGCAGTGAACTTGAGTATTTTTTTTTTATTTTCATCTTGGGAATACGATTTGTTTTGCGAGTAGAAAAAAACATTGAAACTGAAATAAATAGAGGATATCTACGCTGTTTTAGTGAATATCGGGAATTATCTCGTTCGTGTGAACTTGAAAGTATAGCGCGAGTGACAAATAATACTTTCAGGTTCACACGAATGAGATAATTCCCGATATTCACTAAAACAGCCTAGATTTTCTTTTTAGTATATGCTACGTGGCATTTTAATGCGCAATATTGTGCCCAATTCGACTGCCAACAGTTTCAAAAAATAACGAAAAGCTGCTGATAGTTTCTTCAAGGCGACCTTCAAGGTGACGTCATGTGCCGAAGCGTAACGTTATTTTGAAAGCTACTGAAAAAAGTCATCACCGAGTGGACCTGAAATTATTATATTTCACTCGCGCAAGCGCTGGCAAAAAATAAAACTTTAAGGTTCACACTCTTGAGATAATTCCCGACACTGACTACAGAGTAGATTTTCCTTTTTATTATATGCAACGAGACATTTTATTGCACACTATTCAGCCCTATATTCTACCCCAAATGCGAACGTTTCAAAACAATAACAAAGATCAGCTGACCGTTCCTTCAAGGCGACGCCATGCGCCGAAGCTTGGCGTCATTTGGGAAGCTACTGGGGAATATTTCTCGATATCTATCGAGTCGATAGATATTGAGAAATGTCGTTTTGATAATTTGCGTTAATTCACAGACTAATATATAATAAAAATGTTCATTTCTCATTGAAAGCATCAATATATTAACATACTTGGTGGAAATATGTTGCGTAATCATACGAGAATAACATTCCAGTAGTATTGTAATGTCAATAAAGATTCAGATAAATCAACATTTCTTGTGATGCCTGAAAGAAAATGAGTGGTATTTTCTAGTTTCAATTATCTTCAATATATCTGATGGCCGGAAAAACAAATCCACGCTTCGCTTTTCCGTCCAACTGAAATATTCCAGACGATTTTTTATAAAACATAGTCGATTGACAATTTAACCCTTTGAACCCTCGTTTCCTGGAATGGTATCGCCTTTGTGTACACTTAGAGTTAGATGGATGAGTCCAATATCAATATACAGGGAGGGTAAAATGATAACTGCAGTCTGCAGCCGTTCAGCTGCAGACTGCGGTTATTATTTTACCCTCAGTGCCCCATGTCGATGCCTCTTATAATAAGACCCAAAATGGGACGAAATTATGCCTTGTACCGAAACATCGGTCATACGAGTTCAAAGGGTGAAGGCCAAGACTGACTCCACATCGGCCAAACAGCGTAACATTCCCTATCGGATGTGACTGGTGACTTGAGAGCTTACGTTTCAACATGAACTATATTCTTGATATTATAATATTCTAGTATTAAACATAATTTAAGATTATACGTACACGTGTCATTTTTCACTTTCGTCATGTTTATTGGTACAGGGCACTGTAGATGTTGGAGGTGCATCAGAAGTATTTAGGAGAGCATATGACAATGGGAGATTATCCGTGGAGTAAGTTTGAGTACAAGTAAGATCGCATATAAGGCTATCAGAGTTTGTTGATGATACATGAAATTGCTATACAGATTACACAATTGAGTACCAATAATCACCTATGCAGAAATGGCGCAATGCGATTTTCTCCGTGCGAATTTCTTCATATCTTTCTGTACGTACATCGTTCCATTTAACTTCCAACTGACCGGAAAGGAAACAAATTATATAAAATGAATACGTTAGGAATGATGATGATAAAATTAAGACAATGGTGTTATGGAATCACGGTATTACAAAGGCAGACATGAAATTGCGACAGATCGCGAGATTCAGTTGCAATCTGTGTCGAATACTGTGTCCATTTTTCTGTTCAAAGTACTCTGTCAATACTCTTGTCTGAAAAGGAGCGCGCAAACCTCGGTAGTTACTTTCGTCTCTCTGTTTCGAATTAGTCCAAAATGTTCAAAACTTTTATTTGTCATAAATTATGACTTCTCTATTTTATCGGCTTATTACCGTCTCATGTTTCCAATAAATATTAATTAGTGCCTCATAACACCTTCAGTTGATTTTATTGGTCAATTTCAAAAAACGCTTTCTGGTTGGCCATCACTGAAAAGATCCATGTCAAATTAATGCGGGTGTAAATAGAACTGTTTCAAAAACACCAACAAAGCCGCGATGCCTGATTTTATTTGTTATGAACATTAACCCTTTACCCAACGTAACGGCCAAAACCGGCCAGCGCTATTCTCAAAAATCGCCAATTAATTTTCATTATTTTTTTCATTTTTGTCTCAAAAACATAGGTTATGATCCCTCGTTGGAACGAGCTCGTCGAGCTCGTTCCAACGAGGGGTCATAACCTATGTTTTTGAGACAAAAATGAAAAAAATTAGTTATTCAAAAATTATTTTTGCAAGTGTCGTCTGCCTTTCAGGTTAGGTAAAGGGTTACTAAAATCCCAATGATAAGAAATGTATAAATACTTGACAATTAGTATTTATAACGGCGAATTGTGAAACTATATTTTGTCGCGCTTATGACGTATGAGAGCGAGCAGCTGTGACGTGTTGTAGTCAAATGCACGACGTTCAAGGTGACATTCCATTCTTTAACCTTTGTTATCTATCTGATAGATGAGTTTTGGTAACTATGATAAACAGAATATGAAATTCGTCTTTTCATCAAACTCTTTTCAGGAAACACGTCTAGAAATTTCCGATTTTGCCTCACCAGAGGCACGGCAAAACGGAAATTTCTTAGACTCGTTTCATAAATGGAGTCTGT
This sequence comes from Pictodentalium vernedei, assembly GCA_031216915.1. Lineage (NCBI taxonomy): Eukaryota > Metazoa > Mollusca > Scaphopoda > Dentaliida > Dentaliidae > Pictodentalium > Pictodentalium vernedei. Next base: position 104,662,147 of record CM062297.1, on the reverse strand, counting down.
CCAAAACACTCATTCCATATCCTCTATTTATAAAATTGCATATCTACCTGTGTAGTGTTGCGACCAGATCGCAATACAGTCATGCCTCGACCGAGAAAGGGACCGCTTCGCCGATCGAAGTACTGTACAACTCGCAAATTATATTTATGGATCACACAGCCCTCCTGTCCTTGTAATAATCGCCTTTTGAGGTGAACAGGGCGCCATCTGTAATTCGTTAGCATTACAGTCTGCCCCTTGTTCCACTGAAGGGACGGAATAGTGCTGTGGATGTGTACAAAAAGGAAGTGCATCAACAAGATATTTTTGGCCAAAACATTATGCTTTAGGATGATAAGTTGCTGCAAAAAGGTCAGGTATGGCATCTACTCTACCAAATATGCTTTTTGTGCAAATCGTGTTCTGGTAGGCGTTAGTAGTGTGACAAAATGCGGTTTCTGGCACAGTGAAAGCCCTGATTAACTTCTCCCAAATTTCGAGCTAATTTTCTCGAGAAATCATCCATGCCCAAAACACTTTGAATACTTGTACTCTGGAGACTTGTCGCAACCGTGTGCTAATATGCCACGAGACGACACGCGACTTTTACGAGTTCGAAATCGGATGAAAATCGAATCGCCGATACAGAGATTTGGAGGATTTGTACAATCTGAGAAAATTTCAAGCTCTCTAGTTTTGACCCAGTCCGAGAATTCATTGCATTTGTTTCACGAGATGACAGTGAATATACGCGAACGCTTCCAAAGTCGAGATGAAATGACATATTTTTCACATAAAATCATTATTTGTTGAAAAGTTGCATGTTGTCTCGTGGCTATCTATCCCACTTTTGGCGAGAAATTTGAAGTGGGTCATGCAAACGACGCACTCTTCAACATGTGAAAATGCGTGAAAACGTGTAATTTTTCAAATGCCTCATCGACGTATTTCGTCTATTCATATGTGAAACACTAGAAATCATCACAAAAATGCAAAAACGTGTATTTTCCGTCTGTGCTTTGCAGTGTTTTTTGTAATAATTTAATACAACGTCCCTATGGGGCTGTTGGATTAAATCAGTACCGACTGTCCGTAATCCTCTGCACACTGATAGCAAAATGCGGACATTTCAGGCAGCGAAGCACCCCGAGTCATTAGAGACTAACAGATTCAATCTTATTTGACTGAGCTTAATAAACGCCATCAAACAAGATTGAATTGGTTAACTTCCAAGCTGCATTATGGGAAACACTTGCAGCTTGTAAATTGGATATTTCGATATCGATGTGCAGAGGGTTAATTATTGGTTGCTAGCCGACCACTTAACTGTCTATTGTGACATAAGTTATGCATACCGAATTAAAACCCTTTGAACCCCAGAAGCCTCTTTTCCGGCCAGGAACATGATACGTCATAACGTCATTATATAGGATGGCTGTTCAGTAAATATTGTGGGGTAGACCAATGAGTATTTTCAACGTGCAGCCCAAGGCTGCACGTTGAAAATACTGATTGTTCTACCCCCAAAAATAAATATGGACTGTTCTAAGTGCTGCCATTGAACTGGCATGGAAGATACCACTATAGTGCAAAGGGTTAAACAAGAAATGTAATGTGATACGATTAAGCTAATAATGCGCACTTTCCAGACTATGTCAACAGACACGTGGCCACCTGGTGGCAGTTCATTTCATTTCTATGTTTGTCAATACCAAGCTTTCATTCTCTAAGATCATTGAAAAATTTTGTTCTGTTCTATTTATAAAGTTTCAGCTTCAATCGCAGAACCGCCTTGTGCCCTAAGTTGCCATAGGCGAAGTTATATTCCACAGTTCTGCACATACATTCTGGTTGCAGGTCTTTCATAAACTTTCAAGAAACGTATTTTTTGTATTTATATGTCTTCAGTTTCAGTTTCGATCCCCGAGTTCGCATGAGTTTTTGGATAGCCGTTTTCGGAGGTTCATTTCGAAATTCTGGAATCATATTTCAACAGTCTTCAGTTCAGAGAATAGTTTGTCTGCCGACAGAAAGAGCAGCTAAATTGTTAAGTATTTTAAATTTATCTACCACTTAACTAAAATCGTTATCTCAAACACCAATATATCTGTAGTGGTGAAAATTCTTCGATAGAAGATGTATCATTATTACAGTAACAATAAATGACGCATGACGTCGCGAGAAACACATGCACGCGCGCATAACGGACTTATGTCTGCCTGACTAGTAAGCGCACCATTTCTTACAAAAAAAGACGGGGACACTGCAATGAAACCAGGGACGCAGAGAGAGAGGGGGGTGGGGGTAGAGGAATGTGCCCTCCCCCCCCCCCCCCCCAATCCGGACCAAATCTTCCAATAGTTGGAAATTCGAGGGTAAGTCATGAGTAGTTGGAAATTCCATCTATCTGGGTTTTAGAGCTTCTTTGGTGATGCTGATGTCTCATTAACTTACCAAAATTCCAACTAAAAAATTCCGACTGATACTATTTACGACTACAGTGTACGCAATATCGAGCTTCATAAGTATGCATGATGTCAATCGGTACGAGATTTCTATAGTACGTTTACTTATCGTCATAAAAAAATCTCGAAATGCTCTTCAAGAAAATCACATCACGTAAAATCGTTATCCTGAGTTAATTCCATCATTCACAGTTACAAAATGATGAAACATCCAAAATTGATCATTCCTGCATAAGATCTGATTTAATATTAGGACAGTGTGAATTGCTCAAAGTTCTCAGCTTGAGCATCTGTTCAGCACATGTTCAGTTCCCAGAAAAATACCAAATAATAATAACCTGATAATTCTATCATGAATGTGTTGGCATTTCAGTTACTAGAATCAATTTTATGCCCCCCTTCATGGCTTCATATTCAAATTGTTTCTTGGTGATGAATTTCCAACGAGGTGGAGGGACCGTCTTTGAATGAAACATGTGTCAAGTGTCAGTCAACAGACATTCTATGTTAATTCTTTATACAACGTAACGATCATAACCGGCCAGCGCTGTTCACAAAAATCACCCTTCATTTTTATTATTTTTACATTTTTGTTGTCCCCAAAAACAAAGCCTACGACCTCTCATTGGAACGGGCTCATTCAGCTTGTTCCAACGAGGAGTCATAATCTATGTTGTTGACGCCAAAATGGAAAAAAATAGTTATTTAATAAGTTTATTTGCAAGAGTCGTCAGTAGAGTATAAACGCGGATTCTAGCCCAGCAAAGATGCATTTCATTTCGAGCATACCCCAACATTTAAGCTTGAAAGCAATGGGGATTTAGCTTGAACATTTTCTAACCCAGCTAAACACGGACTTAGTGAATTGTAGACCACTTTCCGCTTGGGCTAGTTTTTCGGCTAAGATTAATCCAATGGGGATTTATTATAGAAAATTCAAAAAAAACAATTTATACTCGAAGTGGCCAAGAAAAAAATATCTTTTCCATTCAAATTTACCGTAGGAAAGTATGAAAGTTTGATGATCGCTCGCCTTTGGCATTTGCGAAAACAAATTTTTCTGCCCATCGTCGCCTCGTTACTCAGTGTTATTCGAATGGAAATTTGGTTGAAAATTGTAGAGCGCTCCCTTCGTTCCCCTCGAAATGAACCAGAAAAGACGATGTCGAAAAAATTCTTTTTCTTCCTTTCACATACCATAGGAATTTGTAAAGTGTCGCGATCTCGGCACCCGTCAGACTTATAATTTTGCAGTTGTCGCCGTTTTGCTCCGTGCTATTCGAATGGGAGAATGTTAAGAATTGGAATAGGTAACTGTGTATAGTTCCGGGACCTCAACACCCGTCAGGTTGTTTGTTTTGCAGTGTATCATCAATGGATGTGGTCGATTTGACAGAGATGTCTCGAATGAGATAAGATAAGTTTTCCCTCTCCTCCAATTCGACCGATGGCAGTTCTGTCTGTTTTGTAGAGTTACATCAACAGATGTGGTTGATTCGACAGAGACCTCTCGGTTGTGTGAGATTTTCAACCGCATGGCATGCGGAATGGAGAATGCTTGTATCCAAATGGGGTGAATGAATGTTCGGCAAGAAATTTGTGAACGTACTGTGATAGTGCAGAGGTTCAACTATCATATGACAACCAACAGGGTTGTGATAGCGATGGATATATACGTTTCTGAGAAGATGATAGCGAGATACTTTTTCGAGAAGAGAAATTCGTGAAAGTACCGTGACAGAGATCTGACCAATATTACTACCACATTTCTGGAAAGTGAAACATGACCAACTTTCGAGCAAGTAATTCCTGCACATACTGAGATGTACAGAGAGAGATCCGACCGCTTTCACCACGACATTTCAAGAGAGTGAAACCTGACCTACTTTCGAGCAAGTTATTCGTAAACATACTGAGATAGAGAGATCCGATTCCTAACACCACGACATTTCAGCAGATTGACACATGACCAACTTTCGAGCAAATGCTTCATGAACATGCTGATAGAGAGAGATCTGACTGCTATCATCACATTTCAGAAGAGTGAAACATGACCAACTTTCCAGCAAGTAATTCCTGAACATACTGAGATAGACAGGGATCCGAGTGGTATCACCACGACATTTCAGAAGAGTGAAACATGACCAACTTTCGAGTAAGTGATTCGTGGCCATTTTGAGAGAGAGAAAGATCCGACTGCTATCACCACGACATTTCAGGAGATTGAAGCATGACCAGCTTTCGAGCAAGAGACTTGTGAATATACTGCGGCAGAGTGAAGATCTGACTGCTATTACTATAACATTTCAGAAGAGTGGAATATGACAAAACGTAGAGCAACAGACTTGTGAATGTACTGCGACAGGGTGGAGATCTGACTGGTTTTGCTACAAAATTTCAGAAGAATGAAACATGTCAAACTTCCGGCAAGTACTTCGTGAATGTATTGTAATAAAGAGATCTAACTACTGTTACTCCCCTATTTCAGAGAAGGAAAATGACAAACTTGCGGTAAGAGTTTCTTGAACATACCGCGACAGAGCAGCGATCCGACTTATACCACATCGTCATTACGGGAGAGTGAAACATGACCAACTTTCGAACAAGTGACTCGTGAACATACTGAGATAGAGAGACCTCACTACTATTACTGCCCCATTCTATGAAAGTGAAACATGACAAACATTTCGGCAAGAGTATTACGAACATTCTGAGATAGAGAGATAAGACTGCTATCATCACGACATTTCAGGTGATTGAAACATGACAAAACCTTTAGATACAGAGAATATGAAACGAGTGTTTTTCTCATATAATATTTATGAAATGAGTCTAAGAAGTTTCCGTTTTGGCGAGCCTCTGGCGAGCCCAAACGCAAAATTCGGACGAGTTTCATAAATATTATATGAGAAAACACTCATTTCATATTCTATTTATCATATGACACACACACGCACAAATTAGCCACTTAGTATGACTTTTTAACCCATCACCCAACTGGAGTTGCAGACGGCACTTGGAAAAAATATCCCTGTATAACTAAAAAAATTTCATTTTTTGCTTCAAAAACATAGATTATAACCCCTCATTGGAACGAGCTGAAGGGTCATAAGCTATGTTTTGGAAGCAAAAAGTGAAAATATAAAAAAAAATGAATGGCGTTTTTCTTGTAGGTAAAAGATTAATACAATATAACCCACCATAAATAGGATAGATAACGTAAATGTCCCCTACTGAAATTATGCAAATGTCACCCAGTTGTATTTTGTTTCGCCAAACAAATTGTCCAGTTTTAAAATTGACCAATGAAAGCTCCCAACTCTAATTATGCAAATTATGAAAATGTGGCCCAGTTTTATTTTGTTCAGCCAATCAAATTGTCTAGTTTTGAAATTGACCGATGAAATTGACGGAAGGCTTTATTTATCACTGATTAATATCAAAACAAAATATCAAATGTTTTAATGTGAACAAAAACGGATGCGTCATATTATAAATAAAAGAGATTAGTGAACATATTGCGACAGGGTAGAGACCTGACTACTATTACTACAACATTCCAGGAGAGTGGAATATGACAAAACTTTCGAGCAAGTGATTCGTGACCATATTCAGATAGAGAGATCCGACTGCTGTCCCCACGACATTTCAGGAGATTGAAACATGACTAATTTTCGAGCACGAGACTTGTGCATGTACTGCGAAAGAGTGGCGATCGGACTACTATCACTACAATATTTCAGGAGAGTGGAATATGAGAAAATGTTCGAGCAAGAGACTTGTGAATGTACTGCGACAGAGTGGAAATGTGACTGTTATTACTACAACATTTCAGGGGAGCGGAATATGACAAACATTCAGGTAAAAGATTATTGAATGTACTGAACAGAGCAGAAGAGATCTGACTATCGAAAAAACATCTTTTTCCATACAAATGTCCGATAGGAATGTGTAAACGTGCCGCGACCTCAACACCCGTCGGAGTAAAAGTACTGCGATAGACAGGTCTACTACTATTATTACCCCATTTCAGGAGATTGAAACATGACCAAGTTTCGAGCAAGAGACTTGTGAATGTACTGCGACAGAGTGGAGATCGGATTGCTATTACTACCTCATTTCAGGGTAGTGAAATGTGGCGAAAACTTTCGAGCAAGAGACTCGTGGAATAGAATAGAATAGAATAGAACAGAATATTTATTTAGCAATATACCAATTTACAAGAAAAAATTAATAGAATACAATTTTTGGTACAGATTGGAATGGTACATTGTAGGGGGCCATCATAGCCAGATTGGCTGTCTTCCTGACACCCCCTCCGTATGTACTGCGACAGAGACCTGACTCTATTACTACCCCATTTCAGGAGAATGGAATATGACAAACTTTCGGGCAAGAGATTAGTGAACATACTACGACAGAGCAGAAACTGGACTACTATTACTATCCCATTTTAGAAGAGTGGAACATGACAAACTTTGGAGCAAGAGCATCGTGACAGTGGCGGCGCCAGAGTTACAGAAGTGAGGGGGTACAGTTGGGTATTGCCCACCACGCGTAAGTTTTAAAATTTTTTTAAAACTTACGTTGTAAATGGTGTTCTCTGGTGCATTCTCAGACAATTAAATTAAAACAGTTTTATCCTTTTGAAATTTATTGGTTAGGTCTTTCAGTTATAGAAAACATCGTACATGGTGACATTTTAACGGAAGAACGCTGTTGTAAAGTGCGAGCACAAAGCACCAAACGACACTCAAATCGAAAATGAAAGTAGGCTGCATTCCAAGCGGATGCATCGCACGCTCTCGATTCTAGCATTCCTCGATTACTTTTAAGCGGTATGTTTCAGACCGTTTGAACGCGGCACGCCTTGTTGCAATTTGGGCCCTCGACTCTTGTTTGTTGTTTGCAGCTAATGTGTGTGTGTGGGGCGGGGGGCACACACAAACAGAATTTAAAAACTTCTCTGATTTAGTGCACTTGGGAATATGGAATTGAGCATACCCACCATTACACCGCAACGTTCAATACAAAAATTAAAATTATAGTATTTTTTTTAGTACGCTTGGCGAAAAACGTGGAGGGGAAAGTACCCCCCACCCCCTCATACCCACCCCCCTCACCATTGCGCCGCCACTGCATCGTGAACGTACTGACAACAGAGATCTGACTACTACTACTAGTCCATTTCGGGGGAGTGGAACATGACAAAACTTTCGGCAAAAGCATAGTGGATTTTCTGAGATCTACCAGCACAGAAAAATGTAACAAAAACGAGCAACATAAAAAAACTACGGTGACTTGTTTTGCAAGTGGACACAGCGCCATTCACCTGGCACACCTGGAAATATTTTTGCTCAACATGTGTATCTTTTTTCGTTACAAGGACATAGAGTACGTGCAGAGTGGATTGTAACTAAATCACTCGCGGAGTGGAGTTATCACCCACGCTATAACTTTCAAATTTTGTACATATCGACAAAAACACAAGCACTGTTTCAGCCAATGGACCTCCGGGTTTAACCCGGAGGACCATTGACTGAAACTTTGCTTGTGCTGGCTATGTTTTGCAACAAATTTGCCATTATTGCTTGGGTGGGTTCTCCACTCTGCGGGTGATTTAGTGATAATACTCTCTCCACATACTGTATTATACACCAATTACTCAAATATTCAGTTGGGCTAGATCAAGACGGCACGTCTTGCGAAATGCTCTTTTTCAACATGTTTTTGTTTGTTTCCGTCCCCTCCTTCTGACATCACGAAATTGTCCGTTCTGTTGTTCATACAAACGGTTATCACTGTGTTCCCGAAAATAGTGTATATCTGTTCAATTTATTACGCTATGCTTCTCCATATTGTAGCGAAATTGCCTTTGTATTTATAGCTGCTACATGAGATATTTACTACAAGAGTACTTACCGATTGCGTAGAGAAATTGCACAGGTGAAATGCGAAGAGATGAAATGTAAGCGTGTGTTTCAAGCGTTGGAATCTGGAAGAAGTCTAGCTGAATAATGTATCTGTCACAAATTGGCGGGTTATGACGTCACAACTTGCATCTTGGGAACCAGGTGAAAGGCCACGTCTGTCACTTCACATCACTGTTCCCTTCTTTTGAAGAATAGGCTCCAAGCTGTGAAGTGTTTTTTCTCGAGTACTCACCCGAGACATGATATAAAACGGAAACAATTTGAACACAAGGTTCAAACTGCTTAAAAGAAGAATAAATAACATGGAAACAGTTTGAACATTGTTCAAACTGCTTTACAATATTTGATATGTGAAAACAGTCTGAACAACATGGTTCAGACTGCTTGAAAAAGGAAAAGCAATACAAACATTTTTTATATGAAATTTAGTAATTTGAACTGTAATGTTGCGTCGTGGGAAAGTGAATCCCCCATGTGTCCCCTGATGTGCAATATTAGTGGTTTAGACACCAGCCTGGACAGTCCCAGAAGCCGGCGGAATGTTTCACCATGCTGTAGCATGGTTTCAACAGGTGAATTTGTTGACCTGTCTAAGCCTATTTCCCCAAATGCAACAACATTAGGATGTCGGACTAGGGACTCTAATTTGTTTCTGACCTCAGGGTTAGATAAGCAGTTATATTTTTTAGGATGACAGCCTACTGCTACTTTCCATTGTGGGTGCCACACAAGCTCTGCGGGAGATGGCCAAGTTTCAGGGTCACAGAAAACTTGAACGCCGCCCACAACAGAAGTAGGAACATCAACCTTGAGGTTGACGGCTTGGATGGCACGTGCTGCAGTCTGTAGTGACTTAATGTTGAATTTTTTGTGTAGCCGATCCAAGTGAAAATGCGTGTCACACAGTTTATTTGTCAAAGACCTTTGTTTTGGGGGCTTTGTTTTGGTGTTTGCACCTTGACCTTTACCTGCACTTTGTACTTCTGGTTTGCTGACCTTAGATTTAGATGGTGCATGTGTGGATGTTTCTTGTTCTGCCTTGACCTTAGAAGTCACTGCTTCAGCCATTAATGGTGTTACAGGTGGAGTGGATAATAATGGCTGCTTGTCGTAAGGTTTTGGAACAGCAGTGCTTCCATCTGTGTTGTCCGACGCTTTCCTTCCAGCTAACACGTTTTTAAATCTCAAGCGCCGTCTTTCAGTGCGGGACAATCCAGAAGGATGTGTGGTATGTGTGGTGCTTGCAGTGTTAGTTGTTTTTGGTGGGTCTAATTCCATTGGTGTCACAGAGAGTGATGGGGATACACCTGACGAAAAAACATCAGGTGGAGGAGCGACAGATAGTCCAAGACTTGTTGAAACAACAGTAGCAGTAGTAGTAGTTGTAGCTATTGGTACTGGCATTGTGACAGTTTCCGGCACTGAACTGACAGGATTCAGCGGTATATAAGCCAAGGTGAAAACAGGCATGGGAGAGGATGTAAGAGATAGAGCACTTGACGTAATAGCATCAAGCGAATAGGTAGGCAAAGAAGTACCTGACGCAGAGACATCAGGCATAGATGCAGAAGAAACACATGACGAAATAACATCATGCGAAGGAGAAGTAAATGATATGAGATCACCTGATGAGAAGGCATCAGGCGTAGATGTTACCTGTGTAGCACTACTGATGGGCACTGTAATTGATGATTCAGTTACAGCGGTAAAGGTTTTGTCAGACATGTTTATCTGAAAAGAGAAAGAAAAGTATCATTTAGCATTTGGAACATCTATAAAAATCTATAGCATCAGCATCTTGTGATGTAACACCAATACAATCTCCATGATACCATTCAAAACAATAATCACATTGTATCATGAATCTTTTACCGGCGGGCTGACGGCATATACAAAATATTCCTTTTTGAGATTCCACTTTCACTTCACCAGTCTGATGGAAAAGTTCAAGCGTTTTAGTCAGCCAAACAGGTAAAGACTTATCAAAACATTTCTTAAGACGGTCATGATTAACGACGTTCAGGGAGTTCTTGAAAAGCACTTTGTACAAGTATGGGGTCAAAACCTCCGAAACGATTCCTGGTCCCTTCCAGAAAGGACATAATTTTCTGCACTTGCCCTTCTTGGATGAATCGTCTAATAAGAAAACCAGATCTCCCACCTTGTATTCATATTTATGAGTTTTCACATCGTAATCACGTTTCATCTTTTGACATGCCATTTTTAATCTTGACCTGGCTAACTGGTGACATTCTTTAGATTTTTCTACCAAATTTTGGACAAATTGGCCAGTATTTTTGTGCTCAGTTTCACCAAGATGAAAATTGTACATGATGTCGCTGGGATGATTTACTTCCCTACCCAACATCATTTTGTTTGGCGTAAAACCGGTCATTCGATGCACAGAGGATCGAATTGCTCCAGCTAACTGAGGCAAAAATTTGTCCCAATTTTTCTGATTTTTATCTACATAGCACCGTACAATATTCATCAGCGTTCTGTTCTGGCGTTCCGCCGAGCCATTAGCTGACGGTCGGTACGGCGTTGTCCTAGATTTATGAATTTGTAACACTTTACACATCTCTTGAAAAAGATTTGATTCAAAGCATGAACCTTGATCCGAAAATAGTTGTAAAGGACAACCGAACCGAGAAAAGAATTCATTTACAGCGGCACATGCTGCTGTTTCGGCGGTTTGATCATGTAAAGCGATAAATTCAACCCACTTTGTGAATTGACATGTTAGAACCAAAATATATTTATTTCCATTATCACTAAGTGGTAAAGGTCCGAGAAAATCAATATGCACTCTTTCCATTGGTGCACCTGACTGGTATATTATTTGTTCCCACTTAGCGTGTTTGCCTCCAGTTTTGCTCCTGACACACTGAGAACACGCAGCAACATAACTGTCGATGTCATCAGTGATGCCGTACCAATAAAACTGTTTTCGAAGTCGTTCACGAGTTCGGAACACTCCTAAATGACCAGAGGACGGTATGTCATGAGCGATATGCAAAAGATCTGGTGCGAATTTACTTGGCACTACCAGAACTTGACTATCATCTCTACAAATTTTATACAGAAGATTGTTTTTTATCAAAAATCGTTTCCGATTTATCCAAAAATATTTTGTTGCTGGACTACACCGGAAAAGTTCTCCTTCAGTTGGAGTTTCTCCAGATTCTAACCAATCAATAACTGGCTTGAGGTCAGGATCAGCTCGCTGAACTTCAACCAGTTCATCTGCGGAGCAGACGTCAGAGAGATTAACTTGTTCAGGATTAGAAATTTTAAGAATTCTGTAATTTGGAGACGACTCAGGTGCATACTCCAAATTCAGACTAGTATTCAGCCAACCAGTTTCTTGAGAAATATGATCAATTTTGACTGGGTCGGGTTCTATTTCTAACGGCATATCCACCAGCGTGGTTTGTTTCACTGAGGACTCACTAGAAAAGTCATCGTTCCTAAATTCAATTACACCTTGAGATAAAGGCACGACGTCATCGACCTCTTGTTCAAATTTGGTCCAGCTGTTATTAACTCTAGTACAATATTTACATCCACCGCAAGGGAGTTCAGTTAAATCACAACCTGGGAAATAATTTTCACAGGAAGCGTTCACCGGAATTCTTGATAGAGCGTCGGCGTTTGTATCATGGATACCCCTACGATGTTCTACCACCATGTCATATTGACTAAGTTCTTCTAACCATCTAGCAAGTTGGTTTTGAGGTTCCTTGAAATTTAACAACCAGCGTAGACTACTATGATCAGTTCTTAAAATGAATTTTCGACCAAGCAGATAGTGACGGAACTGACGAACAAATCTTACCACGGCGAGTAATTCCAAACGAGTGGTACAATATCTTTTTTGTTGAGGGGACAAAACATAGCTACCATATGCTATTACTTTCTCTTCACCGTTTTGAATTTGAAGCAGTTCGCCACCTATAGAATGAGCACTGGCGTCAGTATCAAGGATAAATAAATCAGTTGAATTTGGAAGAGCCAAAACAGGTGGAGAAGTTAATTGTTGTTTTAAATTATCAAATGCTTCTTGTTGGGCAGCTTCCCACTTGAAAGTTTTTTTCCCAGTTATTTCATATAAAGGACGAGCTATCTCAGCGAATTTTTTAATCAAGGAGCGGTGATAATTGACGAGGCCACAAAACCGTTCAACTTCATTTGTATTTGTGGGAACCGGCCAGTTTAATACCACATCAACTGATGAATCTAACATTTTCACTCCTTTTTCACTAATGTTTCGACCAAGAAACTCAATTTCCTTTTGAACAAATTCACATTTGCTTGGTTTCAGCTTCAGATTGTGTAATCGAAACCTATCAAGCACTTTGCGTATATTTTCCAAGTGGTTATTTTCAGAACTACCCAACAGAACTACATCGTCTATGTACCCAAGGCATATGTCCCAATTTAATCGCTGTAGTACTAGATTTATCACCCTACACCAAGTAAATGGCGAGCCCTGTAACCCAAATGGCATTTTCAAATACTCAAAAATCCCATATTTGGTTAAGAAGGCTGTGATAGGGCGGTCCGAATTTTTCACCGAAACTTGATGGTAAGCCGAAAGACAGTCAGCCTTGCCAAACCAAGAATTACCACTCAACGTGTCAAGACAATCGTCGATTCGCGGTAATGGGTAGACTTCTTTTCAAGTTACATCGTTTACACGACGATAATCAATACACCAGCGCATTGAATGTTTGTTATCTGGGTCACGTTTTTTCACTAATACAGGTGCGCTCGCCCATTCAGATGTAGAGGGTTGAATAATTTTTGCTGCCAATAATTTTTTCAAATGGGCTTCCTCTTGATCCACAAAACAAGCAGGTGTTCTGCGCATTGGCTGTTTGATTGGACGAGCACCTTCTATTAGCGGTATAGTGTGTTCGATTTGTCCAAAATTTCCTAAATCAAACTCATCTTTTGCAAAAACATCTTGATATTCAATTAAGAGTTCACCAAGACGAGAAACATATTTGTCTGAAATTAGTTTAGAGGACCGCTCAAATAATTTTTTCAAATGTTCTGGCATTTCAGACGAATCAATTCCTGAATCATCACTGCCGATTTGACTGACAGTAGCAGATTCAAAATTGTCAAAATCACAACATATTTCGGACACTTCATAGGCATCTGCGATATATTTGTTTTTATTTATCAACACTGGTCGATCATCTGAGTTTATAAAACAGACGTGAGGTGTCGTATAACCTTCATGGAGAGTTGGTAATAACACAGATTCTACACTATGAAGCGGTTCAATAACATAATCATTCAATGGCGGATTTATAGAACATTCAAGAAGAACAACTGAGTTGGGAGGAACCAATGTTTCGTGATTCGCAAAAACACGAGCAATTTTTGTGGCAACAGTGTCAGTAGACACAGTCGGAAAAACATGATTACACAAAGTGATCGTATCTGTTAAAATGTCAATTTGAGCTTTATACTTTTTCAGAAAATCCATACCTAACAGCATATCATCTTCAATTGGAGCTACATAAATGTTTTCTTCAAATTTTAAACTACCAATTGAGATAGAAACTGGCCCTACCAGTTTACCAAACATGTGACTATCACGAGCTGCGGTATTAAAACGTATTGTCTTAATACACTGTGGTATGGGATTCAGATTATAAAACAGTTTATCCGAGATCAAAGAAACATCAGCCGCAGTATCTATTATAGCATTTATTTGTTGTCCAGAAAGTGATATAGGTACTGCGATTGACGAAGTAGATTTCACCCGAGTAATCATGGGCGGTGAGTCCGATTGAAAATCGAGGTCGTTGGAGAGAGAAGGGGCCAGAATCAGACCTCTCGATGATCTGACCCGTTCTCGTTTAACTTTCCAAATTTAACTCGATTGTCCTTGTTAGGTCTATTGGAAGGATTTTTTGTTGGACAATCTTTTTGATAGTGTGGACCATGACAAGTAAAACATTCAATTGTAAATTTTCTTGAAGGTGAGGGCGACCTCGACTGTGGGGACGACTCACGTTTTATATAAGTTTTTGATGGATTGCTAGCCAAATTGGTGACCAATTTTGTCAACTGATCCAACTGCGACACAACTTTGTCGAGCGTCGTTTCAATGTTCAACGTCCGACTTTTGAGAGCAGCGATATCAGTCGTATCTGTTTTTGTCTTATTACTCTTGTAAGAATCACGTGGATTTATTTCTTTATCACGTGACTTATGTGTCACAGCTCGGATATCATATTCGTCATCGCTTTCCTGTTCATTGTCTGAGGAAACACGACGTATGTCTTTTCTTGATTTATGCGGAAAAATAGCTGCATAGTTATGTTGGTGCCACCTGATTCTATTTATGGCTTGTTCCATTGTCTGCGGCGTTTCCATAGCTACAGCCACCGCAGCATGTGGATCATTACAGCCCTGACAAAACCTAAGAATGGCTTGCCGAAAAGTAAAATCAGGCGAACAATCTTTGAAAGCACGTGTTGCCAGCGTTAAAACAGTTTCTGCCCACTCCTCTAAGGACTGGTTTGGCTTCTGTCTAGACTGCTGGAACCGTAATTGAGTGGTTTCGGGTAAGTCATGATACCCGAACCGATTTTCCAACGCCTTTAACAAAGCGTCGATTGACATATTAGGGTCACGCTCATTCATTAGAGTGAAATATGCGCTAGCGCACCCGGACAAAGACCAGCAAAGAACTTGTTTTTGTTCTTCAGGATTCCACTGTTGATACTCTGCATATTTTTTGAATTTCAATTGAAAAGGTTGCCAAACCTCAGATCCATCATAACTGAAACCACGGGGCAACCAAGGTGTCCTCCTTTCTCTACCCCAATCGGAACCAGACCTATAGGCTGGCTGAGAAAAAGGTGGAGGCCTAAAATGTGGCGCAGGGGGAGCCGAAGGTCCAAAATAAGGAGGGTACACCACATTTCCATAGGCATCATACAAAGGCTGGCCCATGTGACCTAAATGAGGCTGGTAACCAGAATTCATCTGGCTTGAAAATCTGGAGTGATCTGCCCACCCCAGACTGTGGGATGCAGGTGGGTAACCAGAACTGGGATAAGTTGAACCAGGATAGACAGGTCCACCCTGGCTAGGGAATCCTGAAGGTTGTCCAAAAACATGGTTAGGTGGTGAGGGAGGATAACCAGAGAAAGTCTGGCTAGGATATCTGGATTGCTCTGTAAAACCTTGGGTTTGAGTTACAGAAGGGTAACCAGAGTAAGTTGGGTTAGGATACCTAGTAGCATCACCTCCCATACTAGTATTGTATGGATGAGAGGCGGGGGTAAAATTTGTCTGTTGAAGAAGTGAGGGTTGAGTCACAGAGTAAGACTGAGTTGGAAGAGGTGGTGTAAAGGACAGATGAGCAGAACTTGTTGGTAATCCAGTAAAAGTATCACAAGTAGATATAGGTTGGGTCACCTCCGATTGAGTTATTTGAACGGAAGGCGTATCATTAAAATGTGTCTGTAAAGAAGTATTCATCACCCTCACAGTTTCAAGAAGCCTACTGCGCTCATCACTCATGGCGAAAGAATCAAGGTCCTTAGATCGATTAGTGTCTGGTCCCAAGGAACTTCTAACCACAGTACTAGTCCGTGGCTGCACCAAAGTGGTCACAGTTGTTAACTGCGCAATAGGTGACGTTGTAATTGGAACAGTTGCAAGAACGAAAGTCGAATCCGCACAGATCGAAGTTCTCCGATCCGGCGACTGTATTTTACTTTCGCTAAAACCAAAAGGTGGATCTGTTCCTGTTATATTTTTTGGTCTGACACTTTTATCAACCGTAGCAGGTGGAGTGAGTGCCGAGGCAATTAGCTGATGCTCTGTCATTGGTGGACTAGATGATCCATTACCTAGTGGAACGTTATTATTTACCACCTGTCCCACCAGTGGTGTGCTGAGATCGATCATCGCCGATAAACTACGGGTGCCACGAAACAATGCTATTTCATCAAGATCTTGTTTACATGTAAAATAACCCACATCACGACGACGGTTAACAATTTGTGTAGCAGCAAAAGAGCCTATTTGATTTATTTGTGCCAGCTCTTCATAAGAAGCAGAATTTATAAAAACTTTCTTTGACATATTGTTTATACTTTTGTTCACTTTAGAATAAAGAAGAGACTTATAACCAAAATCAAAATCAACCAAAAATAAATCTACCAATCTCCTCCCTTTTCTCTGAAAATTGAAGCTAAGTACACTCTATCACAGGATAGAGCGAATGTCAGAATTGTTAAACCTGGTTTAATGAAATCACAATGTTTTAATTAAAGAAAACATTGCGTGTTTGTAGAAATTTTGAAATTTGTCACTTTTAAAATATGTCCGGACGGTTCAACTTCAATTGCGGATCATCGCAGGAACACCGGTTTTATTTTTGTTTAGCGACGGGACACAATTGAAAACGAAAGTAGTGTTAATTGACCTTCATGTTACTGGTCGACTGCATGGAATTAAATTTTATTTTTTGTGAAAATCGAATTTAATTATGCCCAAAAATGAAATTAAATCGACTATGCTAGACTTCAAAGCATCGCAGTACGACGTTTGATTTTCAACGCTCGAAAACAAACTAGAAACACACACGAATCACCATGGTTACGGAAATTCAAATTTCTCAACACCAAAAACACAATTTCTGTCAAAAATTTCACAAATCGGCAAGTAACATCGCTTGCAAGTAATTTGTATTAATGTTTAATACCAAAATAACATCAGAGTATTAAATAATTAAAGAAAAACTGACGTTAAAAAAATTGAAGTGAGAGAAAAGTAAACAAAAATTCATCTTGGCGGCTCCTATCTGCATAAACGCACAAGACGATCAAAAAATATTTTTTTTCGCAGCGACGCCAAATGTAGCGAAATTGCCTTTGTATTTATAGCTGCTACATGAGATATTTACTACAAGAGTACTTACCGATTGCGTAGAGAAATTGCACAAGTGAAATGCGAAGAGATGAAATGTAAGCGTGTGTTTCAAGCGTTGGAATCTGGAAGAAATCTAGCTGAATAATGTATCTGTCACAAATTGGCGGGTTATGATGTCACAACTTGCATCTTGGGAACCAGGTGAAAGGTCACGTCTGTCACTTCACATCAATATTATTTCAGTCCTTGTCCTTGTAAAGTCACAACTTTTAATCATCATGAAGAATTCGTAGGCTTCTACATCAGTATGTTACCAAGTTTAGTGTGGATCGTGAATGCCACCGGCCCACGAAAACTTCGTGCAGGTTTTTCGCACGAGCGTCGTGTTAATGTCTGCGGGGTACGTATTGGAATTTTCATTTGTACTGTACGGGCGTTTTCGGAGGTCTCAGCGTCTTTTTCTTGGTATAAACTCATTCATCAATAGTTTCTGGTCGAAACGTAACTTTTGAGGTTTGCGAAGACTGACGCGTGACGAACGTTTATGTGCCGTTGGCATGTTGGAAGCTGGCAACAGACAGACTGCAGGGGCTCAAATTCTCAGCGTTACTCAATCGGTGATTAGCAGGTTGTGGTCACGCTACCGTCAGACAGGCAATGTTGATGACAGACGTCGGTCAGGTCGTCCAAGGGCGTCATCTGCTAACCAGGATCGTTTCATCCGAGCCAAAGCATTACGTGACCGCCACCAAAGTGCCCCAGCAATTGGACAGCAGTTGCTCCTAGTGAGAGATGTGCGAGTCAGTGGTCAGACTATCCGAAATCGCCTGCACAGCTGGAGTTTGTACGCTCGACGACCTCGCCCATGTCTTCTACAGCTCACTGCGTGGAATGTGTGCTTGACACCCAACTATCGCTGAAATCAGTCACTGGATGTCAGAGTGTAATGCCTCAACTGTCTTTTTGATGAAAATATAAATATATTTCTTCATATATCTCACTTTTATCAAATATTCCCTACTTTTTTTAATAGTACATTTACGGAAAATCAGAAATGTACTGACTTTATCACACATCTCATCCAAACCTTATTTCCATTATTCGGCGTCTTTTTTTTTTTTTTTTTTTTGTTCCTTTGGAATATTACGAAAATGCATCAACGGTGTCTTCAAGTCTAACAACCATCTGGATCCACTCGTAAATGTTAGAACAGTTGTCTTTGTTTCGAGTATCTCAAATATCGCCATATTTGTTTCCAATATATATAATTTAAAGTAATGATGGCATTCATGATTGTATTAGCCAATGGAAATTCTCAATCTCGTATAGATTTTCAGTGTGTTACGACTGTTTTGACTTTCCTATCAAATTGGGCCTGGCGAATCGTGATTTTAGCTCGAAGCGAATCAAAGTTTTAAAATTAAACCTTTTTACTGATCATTCATTTTCAGTCAAAATGATTGGCTAAAGGATTTCTTTTTTCTTATTTCCATAACACAATGAACCGAAACAAACGCATTTCGGCCCGCCCTAACGCCCCCCCCCCCCTCCCTCCCCCAATGTCAGTCTTACAAATTACGTTGCGCACAGTGTGAATGGAAAAGAACTCCTGCACGCTCATATTGTTTGAAAATGAAAAGTAATTAATAATTATCTCCTCATATTAAAATACTTTCAAACTAAAATTTAATAAACAATGAAATCCTTATGTTTTTGGCTCACCTGACGGAAATTCAGTGGGAGCTCAAGTGATCACTTTTTACATTATCAACTTCTCCTCCTAGCCCAAATTAAACCAAATTTGATTTGCATGGTCCTTATCATATGTCAATTCAAGTTTGTTCAAATAAGGTTGCCAAACTCCATAGGGAGGGAGTGGGGAAAATGCTCCAAAATTCTAAAAATATCTTCTTCTCATTAACCAGTGGATAAAATGACTTGATATTTGGTATGAAGCTTCCTTCTGAGGTGTAGAATCAAGTTTGTTCAAACAAAGTTCGTGAAGCAATATTTACCTTCGTAATGGGAGGGGCAAGATTTTGGACCCCGTTTCTATTTTCTGAACAGATGGACCAATTTGAACGAAATTCGGTATGTGGTATCATTGGGCCATATGTACTTGATTCATACTGCAAAAATTTCCAATGTTCACCGTGGGAACTCCAGGAGCAAGAAATAGAAAATATTTTCAAACGCCTATATTTCCCAAACTACATGGAACAGAGAACTGTTATTTGGCATCAAGCATCCTTAGGACGAGTAGCACCAAACGACAAAACAGCAAATTGCCATCGGTTTTGCGAGCGTGTTCTGTCGGGGGGAGGGGGCATTATGAAAATGTTGAGTCAGCATATTTGCAAATATTAAAAAAACAAAGTTTCCTCTCCAGAACCACTGATCAGAATCTTCTGATATTTGGCATGCAACATCGTGGTGACATATACATGTGTGTTCAATTTGAGCCCCTCGGTTCGTATTTGGGCGCAATACAGGAGCCCAAATCTTAACTTAGAGCAATATGGGAAATAAACTTTAAAAATCTCCTTCTTCTTCAGAACCGTTAGTCAGAATGTTTTAATATTTGGTAAACATCATTGTTATGAGGGTCAGATTCAACTTTGTTCGCATCAAGTCTCTCAGTTAATATTTGGGCTTCCTATGGGGGCCCGAATTTTAAATTAGTACAGTATGAGGAAATTTCTTTAATAATCTTCCTCTTCAGATCCATCAGTCAAAATCATTTCATATTTGGTATACAGCATCTTTAGGAGGGTTAGATTCAAGTTTGTTCAAATCGAGTCCCTGGAATTTCTTTAAAAAATTTCTTCTTCAGATCCACGTGTCAGAATCCTTTCATATTTGGTAAACAACATATCTAGGGAGTGTGTGTGTGTGTGTGTGGGTGGGGGGGGGGGGGGTGTTCAAGATTCAATTTGCTCAAATTGAGTTCCTGAGTTAATATTTGGGCTCCCGATGGGATCCTGAATTTTAACTTAGTGCAATATGAGGGACGTTCTTCAAAAATATTTTTCTCCAGAACCTTTTCATATTTGGTATATAACTTCTCTGAGAAGATCAGATTCAGTCCCTGCCTTAAAATTTGGGCTCTCTTTGGGGGAGGGGAGAGCGATAGGTTGGAGGTTCCAAGTTTGTTTAACTCCATTCCTAAATGTTTTTCCATAAAATTTGCCTTTCAAACTGCAGTGTCATAATAATCATTGGAAGTTTGGCAGTGCTGGTCTACAGCCGATAGAATTGGAAGCAGTCAGGAAGACCTATGAAAATAATCATCTGACATGAACATTAGAGTTATGAATAATTTCATGACTTCATTCCTCTGTTGTGTTGATGAACCATGGCTAACTGAATGTGATCCTCTTTGAACCAATTTATCAAGTGAGCGATTAAAGACCCTTGGGTCCTCTTGTTTATTCCATGACACAAGAACATGTTTCAGTGAAATGTATTGTTATTTCAAACACAATTTTAGAAACTATGCCTTTTTAATTCAGTAATCACTAGGAAGCATTACGCGAACTGGTTTCAATTTCAACTCCACAAAGTAGAGAGCGTATACATTTATTGTCCCTCAAGTTTAACCCTTTACCTAACATGAAAAGCAGACGACACTTGCAAAAAAAATTCTTGAATAACTAATTTTTTTCATTTTTTGTCTCAAAAACATAGGTTATGACCCCTCGTTGGAACGAGCTCGACGAGCTCGTTCCAACGGGGGGTCATAACCTATGTTTTTGAGACAAAAAATGAAAATATTTTGAAAATTAATATGCGATTTTTGAGAATAGCGCTGGCCGGCTTTGGCCGTTACGTTGGGTAAAGGGTTAATTATAAGGAATGATCGTTTGTTTCTGTCTATTTCTTAACCCTTTACCCAACGTAACGGCCAAAACCGGCCAGGGCTATTCTCAAAAATCGCCAATTAATTTTCATTATTTTTCATTTTTTGTCTAAAAACATAGGTTACGATCACTCGTTGGAACGAGCACGCCGAGCTCGTCCCAACGAGGGGTCATAACCTATGTTTTGAGACAACAAATGCAAAAAAAATAGATATTCAAGATTTTTTTTGCAAACGTCGCCTGCTTTTCATGTTAGGTAAAGAGTTAAGTTATGAACCCCATAAAACAAACGGCAAAAATACCGCAGATGGGTTACGCCCATTTACACAGTTTGGCCTTTGCCTTTTGTGGTTCGTAAATCAAGAAATAGACAGAAACAAACGATTATTTCTTATAGAAACCAAATCGTGTCCCTAATCTTCTCAACGTCCCAACTGTTACGATACAGCAGCTGTCTATCTCCCATATGTATCCAGCACCAGCCTTTCGTACTCTCGAACCACAAGAACATGTACAAGGACCTATCACTTGTTTGAGAAAGGTTGGGAAATTTATTCCTAAGGCAACTGGAGGTATTTCATGTAGAAAGAGACCCCTGCATGGGACCGATGTTCAACGTACTTTCATTAACTTTATCTTAGAATCAATCGATTTTTCCTCCGATTCGTGCTAAAACATCAAGTCTGATACAAATTTGTATCAGCCTCAGTAACTTATGCCAGCACACGCAATCATTCGATTCAGAAAGTGAACGTTTTTACCTGAACTCGTCGAAAACTGATTACACAAGTCGAGGTCACCGTTCAGACAATTGTATTTACATGACAAATAAATCACCAACTCAGCGAAATAAATTAAACAAGATCAATTTTTGCCATGATGATATTTTTATAGAGGCCTACCATGCGTTAAAACTGGACAATAAAACAAAGAAACACACAACTGAGAGACAACAAACTTGGTTGGTTCTAGATCAAGTAGAACACTGAATGGACATTTCGTTATGCATAACCCAAGATCAGCATTGCAGATGACGCCTTGTTCCTCTCAAGAGACAATATGTGAATAATGGAATAGCTGAACTGAGTGAACCTAAATTTGGCGAGATGAGCAATCACTAACTGGTCTGTACACATTCGACTGCTGAAAATTATAAACATACATGACCCAATAAGGATCATACGGGGGAGAATTTTGTTCGAAAAAAAGTAATCATACATGTCTGATTATTTGGCACTCGAGTATTGCATTTTATTATGCCAGTAATTGTTATTGACAAATCAGCTTCAATATCTAATGACCGTATATGAGACTGTGTATCATCGAGTTGACCGTGTATACATTAGAGCTTATATACGGTCAGTTCCGACATTTTGTTTTTGACATCCAACACTAGCTTTGATGTTTTTCAACGAACAACAAATAATTTCGCGTGTGTGTCTTTTAAGCAACGTGCAACTTTTATACGTTTCTTCAAGTCTTTGAGAAATTTTAATACACAAATGTAAATAAATACAATAAATAAACCACTAAAACGACATGTACAGAAGCCAACTAGCACTGTCTGAGACGGACTCAAGCAAGAATCCTTACCAGAATAATCTGCCCTTCTCTGTTCATGCAAATATTTTCGAGTGATTTGGATAAAGATGACGGGGATTTTGACAGTGAACAGTTATTCATGCCCTTTGAAGATTCTGAAACTCGTGTGGTTAACCAAAAGAAATGGCATGCCTAAACTTACTGGAAATATGCCTGTGTTTGCGAACTGCCGAGTCGGAAACATTATTATCACCATTTACAACAAATAATGAATGAAACTGTTCCCACTTACCTTCTTGAAAGAATTCTTAATCCATTTGCTCTAGTTGTTTTATTTTTCGAGTACTTAACACTGAATTAAAGTTGTGAATTGTTAATATAAATTCCTGTTTATTGAGAAGAAAACTCCGTTGTTTCAGCGCCTGCTACCAGCGTGACCTTCACCTGACGTAAAACCGGGAAATTCCCCGATAGCGATAACAGAACATTTGCGTTAGGAATCTGGGTGCACTTATGGTTGTGTCTCTTTCAAAGGACTGGCGTAATAAATACGTTATGGGGCTTTCAGTGGGCGGATATTGTATGATATAAGGCAAAGTGAGATCAATATTAGGCTCGGCCTTCGGATTCGCCTAATATTGATCTCACTTCGCCTTACATCACAACATATCCGCCCACTGAAAGCCCCATAACTTATAGTATTCAGTTTTGACAAGTCAATCAAAAATCCGGAATATTCCTGAACGGAATCAAAGGAGTTCCGGAAGCGGACCATTCTTAAACTTTTCTATCATCAGGTATCCGAGGAGACACTAATGACAAATTAGCTAAAACAAGGGAGACTGTTACAGGATCGAAATATGGGCGTGTATTTAGAATTTGCTTGAATCCTTTGAAGCGGAGAGACCGTTTTTCACTCACAAGAACGTGATACAGTTAAAACTAGAAGTCTTGTCACGAACTGTGCGCTTATCTAGGCTTAATTGCGCGTAGGAATTGCCATATCGAATGGCGTCCAAAGTACGGCAGTTTCTCCTGGTTACTTATAGCAAACACAGGCAATGTTTCTGCCAATGGACCTCCGGATTACCCGGAGGTCCATTGGCAGAAACAGTGCTTCTGCACAGGCCATATGTACAGAATTTGATAGCCTTACTATGGTCATAACACGTAGATTAACGCGCAGATCGACGCATTTCTTGACAAGACTTCTAGTTTTAACTGTACGTCATGACTTCATTAAATATGATGGCAGTGTGTGTAGGGAGACCAATCATTATTTTTTAATGTGTAGACCCAAGTCTGCACGAAAAAAATATTAATTGGTCTACTTCCAAATACTGAATATGGACTCATCCAACTGCGGCCATTAAACTGACATGGAAGATACCAACAGGGCTCGGAGGGTTAATGAGTTTTTCTTCAAGTAAAAAATATTCTTGCGATTTGTGTTCAAGGCCATCATCTTTGAAAACATTGACATCGAGCAACATTGTAGCTACAATTCAGTTAATTTGACGTTACATCTGAGACATATTTATAAAATACGGACGATGGTTAACCAATCATCAAAGCAAAGAAATCTCCGCGTTCACAGTTTGAGGATATGGCACATTGCGATTTGTAACTTGTTTACATGCTCCTTATAGCAGGATATGGCGTGTTAAATCATTGTTCGGATCTCTCAGCACTTTACTGTACTGTTTACATCATAACAGGAAGGACAAAAATATCAATTTTTACAAACAAAAGAGAAAATAATGTCGACAAAATTGATTTTCTAACGAATATGCTACTGGATAATTTGCAGCATTGGTGATAGGATAAACCTGTTCTGTGAACGCTATTCTTGTGATGGATAATACCCACAAGCAATTAATGGAGATCTTTGTTGGATGGTTCATTTCAGTCCGAATTCGGTGAAAAAAACAATCTCAATATGAATCAGTTGGCCACCATTTTAATTATAAGTTAGAAATTATCTCCCTTCTCAATACTTCATGCAATTTGCGACAATGGAACCTATTTTCATAAATATTTGCGAGTGAAACAACAGTTTTGTGGCAGTTTTGATATTGACTCAAATATTTAAATTGCAATAATTTGTGTCCAAATGTGTTTCTCAATTAATTTATGACGATAATAAAATGTGTATAAATAATTGAATAGATGAGCAAATCACTCATTGGAAGCCCAATCGCGCCTTCCATAATTCAACGCCTTCTTCGTGATCGTTATACACTCTGACCATGTTAATCGAATAATAATTCTGTATTGATGATTAAGTGATTAAGAGGAATAATCAGTTTACAGCTAATTGGTGAATTTTTCAAAAAAATGTTGGTGTCGAACAATGAGTATTTGAGCACTCATAACTTGATCATGGGAACTCGCAGAGTTCTACAGAATAAGATAAAATCACTGATCTTATACAGCAGGTATTCCGGAACACCCATTGGGCACATATAAAATGCTTACCAATGTATCTACCTGTGAACAGCTCGTATGTTAAAATTTAGCTTTTAAACCCTCTACCGGTGTAAAGCTTCTACTGCGGTGAAAACGTTTTGACTGGGAATTCCATCACAAAAATATACACCTGAAGTAGGAACTACATCAGATTTAAACCACGAAAAGGATAAGGGGTTTAACCACGAGGCTGTTAACACTTGTAGTCTACTAGTGGTTTAAATGTGATTACCGGCCCTACTACCTATTTCTTTTATTTATACCATGCTCTTGATAAATACTCGACTTTGTCACTTAAAATGGAGAAACAAAACGATACTTTCTGTCGCAAACACATTGATTTATTTTGTTTATATCTGCACCGGTGGAGTGGACACTACTTCCGACTGCCGTGAATGCTTGATTGACAGCTCGACACATCGTCAGAGTTGATTGAATTAACCTTGCTTTTTCAGACAGATTATTATTAATAATTAATATTACTATTAACAACTCTTAAATTTTATTTTAAAAATTTAATTGTAGGTATTCTAAATTCAATAAGTCATTACACTAAGGATATAGTACAGCAAAATGTCGTTTGTTTGAATGAAACATCAGGAAGTGTGAATGTGTCGAAGTCGGCAAATTGTGCCATGCCAAAGATCAACGCTGGGTGTAGTGCGTACTATAGGTGTATAGTTTTGTAATAGAATTCCCCTTGAATACGTTTTAACCGCAGTAGGAGCTTCACACTGGTCGTGGGGTTGAGAGCAAAAATTTAACATACGGGCTTTTCACAGGTAGTAACATAGTTGAGCATGGTATAAATTAGTTTTTAACGACAAATATAAAACAATGACAAGTGCTGACAATGGAAACTTGATGTAGTGTTATTGATTTTCGTACAAGGTAAACACTATGATGTTTGATGAAGCGAAAGCTCTTACGCGTAACAGCTTTCACGTCAGCAGATGTCATGGATTGGGAGGAGTTACAACGATGCCTGAACTTACGCTATCTTAGGTGTGGGTATTGGGGGGTGCAGTTTGGGTTGCGACGTTTTACGCGTGACAGTTTTCACGCCATTAGATGTCATGGATAGTGATTAACTGATAAGGATTTGCGACCGTCATCTGCTTGCCGATTAGATGAGCGCACAACGGCCGATTGTGAGTGCCGGCGTCAGATAGTCACATCCAAAAGGAGTAGTATGCTCAAGAAGGCACAGAATAGGGTTAATTTTACAGTACAGTCAGGTTGATTGGTTCGTTGACCCCAAAAGCATGCAACTGTGTGTATTACAATAAACATACATCACCGGAAAGAAGTTAACAGCGCAGCGTCTTTGATCAATGAACAGAACAGAACAGAAGACGACACTTGCAAACAAATTTTTTGAACAACTAAATATGTTCATCTGTGTCTCAAAACATAGCTTATGACCCCTCGTTGGAACGAGCTCATCGAGCTCGTTCCAATGAGGGGTCATAAGCTATGTTTTTGAGACCAAATTGTTTAAAAAATAATGAAAACTGAATGCTGATTTTTGTAAATAGTCTAGTCATGGATTGGAAAGATTACAGCGTTGATTGAACTTACGTTATCTTGGGTGTTGGTGATTAGGGGGCAGTTTGGGTTGCGACGCTTTTCGCTGATATCCCAGCATTCCTACACAAGCAAGATCAAAGCGACAAAAACAAATATATTTTGTGATCATACTTTCACGCGTGCGATAGTACATAGGCTTTTTCTTTTTAAGTGGGATTCACTCTAACATAAAAAAGAAATTTACAGGTCATTTATTTTGGAGGTGTGCTGAACGGTTAAGGGTGTGATAATATCAAACTGACGATCTCGTTCTTCTGACCAATATGTACGTTGGGGGAAAGATCATAGTTTATATATACATTCCAATTTTTCAGGTGTATTCTCATCGCTATCCCTTGTTTCTTGTTACTTCAACTTTTGGCTTGTGGAGAAGGGTTGGTGGCGTACGCTTACTATAATTACCACCAATGTGATCCGCTTCTGTCCGGAAAGATTACAAACCAGAATCAGGTACGTTCGTTTTCGTGAAAGTGCTATTCTACGAATGATTTATTTTGGTTTCTGCCATAGGCACTGTTAATTATTCTAGTACATTATGGCGTATTCAGGTGTTAAATTGTTAAATTTATTACAAACTTCCGCTAAAAATATAAGGAAACAGCGAACACATAGACTACGACTGGCACGATTAAATTTTACTCCGTTTTGGACGTTTAATAATTAAAAAAAAATTTGTTGAAAAAATTATTGTTTCTGAAAGTAAAAGGTCAAGAACGTCGAAGTTAAACCCCAAGAAGCCGTCAGCAGCATTTGTCTTTGGGTACATACACAGCTTTGATGTTGTGAACTTTTGAACCGTCAGTGTAATAATCAAGACCGGTCGACAACGATCGGTCTTGATTATTACACTGACGGTTCAAAAGTTCACAACATCAAAGCTTTGAAAGTACCTAAAAGAGGATCGTCTTTGTTGTTCATTTAAGGTAGGTCAACTGACCTGAATTTCATTTTTAACGACTTCGAAAAGAGGGAGAAAGGGGGAGTCATCAAGGTACGATTATTCGATTATTTGCGACGATTAATCGATTCCTAAATTAATAAATCGTGACAGACCTAACATAGACGTCAGCTTTTTCGTTCCGACCGATACACAGGACATACGATTAGGCTGAAATACAAAACGATTTGATTCTCAGGCACCTCTTTAACTGAAATTTGAAATTGAACACCCGCTTTGAACATTTTTTTTTTTTTGGCTTGCAGTGTCTCCCAAAGTTTGTTTGAAATTATGAGATTTTAGCATTTTATCTTTTTTATAATTGACGTATATTCATTTGCACGTTTTCAACAAAGCATGATTAAAATACAGCGTCTCTTTATGATGTGTGTTGTGATCATCCTCTTTGCTCTGTTTTACAGAAAACAACTCCGATATTATGTGAATGGTATTTATTCTTTGTAAAAAGGTGCATAAATTTAAATGAACACAAATGCTAATTCATAGTTTTTTTTATTAACTGGTTGAGTTATGGAAGTCCAAATTTGGGCATTTACTGAAATGATGGTACCACCAAGAACATGTGGAAAATTTTTTTGACCAAAACGAGTCAAACGCGAGAAATAATAAAAGATAGATATAAAAGCCTCCCTCCCCCATGATTTATGAAATTAAATGCTTTAGAGACAAGTGTATTTTTTTATTTGGCCTCACACACATTCACATAATCAAAGTTAACTTTACTAAGATTATCACCTTCTTGATCACTGTATGTGTTAATCGACGCGTGTTTTCATATCTGTTTACTTTGACGGGGTTGTGGTAAATTAAGTATTCTCGGCCGGAGGAGGTAGCCACCAGTGACGGCGCTATGAGGGGGGGGGGGGGGGGGGTTATGGGGGGTACTGACCCCTCAACTTTTTTCGCCAAGCGTAGTAAAAAAAATACTATCATCTTAATTTTTGTATTGAACGTTGCGGGGTAATGGTGGGTGTGCATAATTCCACTCTCCCAAGTGCACTAAATCAGAGAAGTTTTTAAATTATGTTTGTGTGTGCCCCCCCCCCCCCCCCCCCCCACACACACACACACATTAGCTGTAAACAACAAACAAGAGTCGAGGTAACGAGGCGTGCCGCGTTTAAGCGGTCTGAAACATACCGCTTAAGAGTATTCAGGAATGCTAGAATCGAGAGCGTGCAACGCATCCGTTTGGAATGCAGCCTATTTACATTTTCGATCTGAGTGTCGTTTGGTGCTTTGTGCTCGCACTTTACAACAGCGTTCTTCCGTTAAAATGTCACCATGTACGACGTTTTCTATAACTGAAAGACCTAATCAGTAAGTTTCAAAAGGATAAAACTGTTTTAATTTAATTGTCTGAGAATGCTCCAGAGAACACCATTTACAACGCAAGTTTTAAAAAATTTTAAAACTTACGCGCGGCGGGAAATACCCAACTGTACCCCCTCACTTCTGTAACTCTGGCGCCGCCACTGGTAGCCACATGTCATGACCTTATGGGTGACAATGGAAAGAATCTGCCCACTCGATAATACTAGCTTTCTCGGTCTTGTTGATGAATTAGAGTTAGAATAAACAGGAACGTGCGCCAGATACCCCTTTCCCTTGAATCAACCAATGTGGAGTGAGAGAGATATACACTGCAAAAAATATAGGTTCTCTTTAGAACCAAAACTGGTTTTAATTTTGTCCCGGAGATGGAACCAGTTCTGTTTAAACAGTATTTATTTCAAATCAAATAAATTTACCAAAATTAGCATTCAATTTTAACAGAATATTACCTGAACTGAAGTAGATTCAACAGTAAACTTGGAACTTATTCAACGCAGTAGCCAACATTTTGAAACAAAGGAGATATGAACAGTTGGCATATCGAACCAGTTTTGGTTCTGTATAGAACCAAAACTGGTTCGATATGCCAACTGTTCATATCTCCTTTGCTTAATAATGATTTGAGACAACCTCTTATAAGCTCTAAACTTACGGCTGAAACCCCCTCAGTTAATGTTTAATTCTGTTAATATTTAATGTTAATCTTTATAAATTTATTTGATTTGAAATAAATACTGTTTAAACAGAACTGGTTCCATCTCAGGGACAAGATTAGAACCGGTTTTGGTTCTAAAGAGAACCTATGTTTTTTGCAGTGTACTCCGGGTGATCCACCTTTGGTCATGTCCGTGGACAGAATAAGGTGTCACTTGTAAATATGAAATACCTTTTTAATTACAGATGATAATTACATTGGTTATTCAGCTCTTCAAAAAAATACCAGGTTTGTCCGGCTTGTTCGTTGCAGCTCTCATTAGTGCATCGTTAAGGTATGAATAAACTTAACTTTATTCAAGTAATTGAATAATACACCGTAGGCATTCTGCCGTTTGGTGGGTAACAGATTTACAAAGTTACATTTGCAAATGCGTCGTTGTATTTCAACTGCTTTCGGTAAGCCAACTTGTCAGTGCAGAAGCTTTGGCGATGTGCAAATTCGCTTAACGAAAGCAATAGGAAGGTTTCTCTTTATTTTTTGTGGAGGCCAATGTGTGTAGAAAACGGCGTTGTATATAAATGTTCATGACTTTAACATCATTTTTCTGCATTTCGTGGTATTCATTTGCGACATTAGGTCAATGTATGTAATTTGGTGACAACCTAGTTCCAAAAGCCATTAGTTAAGAGGTGTTAATATCAAAGCAGGATGATACATTCGTATCCATGAAGTATTAACACGTTTGGCGCGACTGGCAGCTAAAGTCGACAGCACGCCAACCCGCGGTAGGCAACTATAGGCGCCATTTTAGACAACTGTGTGTGTTCATCTCCAAGTGCTATCAATCAACGCATTCCTATGTTTCGTGCACGATTTTTATTCTCTCCAAGAACAGTTATATTGTCATTGTAAAGCATAAAGGTGCCAACTGCAACGCTTCTGCGTTGCAGTTGGCACCTTTACGCTTTGCAATGACTATTTTACATTGTCTCTAATAATGTAGATCCTACTGTGTTATTTTGACTGCAGACATCAGTACAGAATGACCCCACAAAATCCTACTAAAATGTACTGCAATATATACATAAAATATATATAAAACAAATCATGATCCAATTCGGAAAAAACACTCTATGAGATCCCAGGAACGCTTTTAAGAATTATAACTCTTTAATCTAATAAACTGTATTTTAGTAAAATGCCTGATAATGATTATGCGCTGAGAATTCTGTTTCTCGGGATAATCCACGCCAAAAGAGTTAAAGACTAATTTCTGTAGCATCAATATTTTAAAGACACCAGTGCATCTCTTGATTTCCTTCGATGACATCATGATCATACCAGAAGTCGATTCTCGTGCAACTCTATTAAATAATAAATTTTAATATCGTCTGCGTTGGGTAAAGGGTTAAAGAGTTTATCAGGAAGCCATGTCAAACCCAAGTAGGAGAGTTTTCCAGCATTTAATAAGAGTTTTCGTTATTTTCAAAAATTGTTATTTCCACTCCCAGGATTTAAAAGTCCTTCAGTTTGGAAGTCTAAATTTCTATGACATCCTGCGTGTTCCCATGTGCGTATGGCCCTAGATCTGTTGTTTTCAAAATTTGACGTTACCCATTTATAGTTCACCTGGTCTGAGCTTTGGTAACTTATCCCTTGTACTTGATTCAGGTAACCCATTAGCTAACCTAAATATGTATCGAAACTTTGCCAATATATGAACTGTTGTATCATAACCAAGTTCTTGCCCCAATGAACAATATCCTGATGAATAGAGATGAATCCTTTGGAACAATAATGAGGATGTGTTGCAGCAATTCAGATACAAATTAGTATAGCCTAATCTTGACATGGGCTAGCATGCTGCAGAAGAGTATGGCGTCCATTATCGCTATTTGTGGCAGAGGCATGAATTATTGCCATTTCTTGATTTTGTATCTATGCTATATCTTAAGATGATCAGCAATTTAAAATGAACTGCGGTGTTTGCATCTGCCTGAAGTATAGCTCCTCAGTTGGCCAGTTATTGGCCAGCAGTGCAGCTATACCTCCAGCAGATGCAAACACCTATGCTGATGATTGATTGATGCCCCAGTTCAACTCAACGGCAATCCACTATTCATTCGTACTAGATCCTTCAACTTCGTATGACCCAGCGACAATTACGCGCTACACGTTTTCGATCGCGTGTTTTTCATTTTTGGTAACCTCCACGCGACCCAAACTGCCGTTCGCCCCAGATCGACCGGCCTGTGGCCCGTCAAATGATAATATTGTGGACTACATGTTTGTTTTATCTAATGTAACGGCCATACGCGACTAGCCATGTTTACACAAAACGCGACTTGAAGACATGGGTGACTATTTTGCGAGCATGGAGGGATCCATTTCTATTTTTCACTCCAAAATTCGAATTCGTCTTGTAGAATGCACCTTCACTAGGACAAATCGTCTCTTCTCGGCCGCCTGAAAATTAGAACCTAAGAATATCGACATTTCTTCTCTTCTTATTCCTAAAGATGTCCTCTACAACTCCTGACAATGTCAGCATCGCAGCGTAACTCGTCTCCGAGGGTCTGTGCTTACATTTCCCGCTTCCAAACACACATATGTACAGATAACGCACAGTCAATTATATACACCTGGAACTTAATTAAGCACCCCCTGAAATGTTTCATGACAGTGATGTTGCTGTCAATGATTATTAGTTTTTAATGATTGCTATGTCTTTCAGTACATTTCATCTAGTGAAACATAATGTTTCTGGTTGATGGCAAACACATCTCCTCATCCACGCGAAGCATGTTTCCCACGAATGGCACAAAAAACAAAATCATCGACATGCAATATCTGGGTATAAAACAAGAAACTTTGTCGCTTCGTTTGTCGATAAATGTTGACATGACAAGGAGGAGACCCTCAGTGGCACTAAAATTGAAAATAGTTGGCATGCATGCAACAGGCATGTCATTCAAAGCTATTGGAAGGCAACTTGGCTACAGTCATTCTGTCTTCAGCAAACTTGTCCGAAAACATCAACAAACCAACGATGTTAAGGACCGACCAAGGCTTTAGACAACCCCAAAAACCTCTGCTCTGGAAGATCGGAGTCTGGCTCACCTGGTTAGGAGTGAGCCCTTTGCTTCAAGTGGAGTTTTGAAACGCCTTTGGCTCCCCATCAGTCGTTTGTGCAACAGAACTGCCAGAAACCGTCTCAAAGCACTGGAAATGAGGTCCGAAAGGCTCATCAAGCATCCAGCTCTGTCCGAACAGCATCAAAGACGACGTTTGGAGTGGTGTATGACATGACAACATTGGACTCTCAGGACTTGAAGGAGAGTCCGTTGGTCAGACGAGAGTGGGTTCCTACTTCACGTCACATATGGTCGCATGAGAGTCTGGAGGCATCGAAATACTGCTTACGTGCCCAGGAATACCAGACCTACTGTTTCTTTTGGTGGAAGATCGGTAATGATCTGGAGATGCCTTTCTCGTGATTGTAAACTTGATATGGTGACTACGTTGGAATCTCAATGGCCATCTGTGCATCCGGGACATTCTCAATGCGGTTGCCGTGCCTCATTTTGACAACCACCCGTTGGCTTCTCGCCCTGTATTTATGGACGACAATGCAAGGCCACATCGAGCGCATGCTCTGAGAGCATTCCTGCAGAACAACGCTATTACAACACTACCTTGGCTGCAAAGAGCCCCGATTTGAATGCTTTAGAACACACCTGGGACTTTCTTGGACATCGTGTGCAAGCAAGGGATGCGCCTGTACATAATTTGGTCGATTTGGAAGAAGCATTGCATGAGTAGCGGCAGCAGTTGCATCTGGACCGCATCAGAAGGTTCACTGGTAGCATTAGGAGGAGGATTCGGGCTGTTATCCGGGCATGTGATGGATATACTCGCTACTGAAGTCAGATACTGCTATTGCGTTCAGGAGATGGTCGGGACAAAGCAAAGACATTCATACGATAGGAAGATTAAAAATAAATAAATAAATAAATAAATAAATAAATAAATAAATAAATAAATAAATAAATGAGATCCAACAGTCTTCCACGTGATTAGTCGAGGTGAATAATCTTCCTATCGTATGAATGTCTCTGCTTTGTCCCGACCATTCGTCGAATAAAAATTGGGGCGTGTCCGGCGGTGCCACTGGACTGTAATTGCCGTAGGTGGAGAAGGTGAGCTTTTACTTGGTATTCACGTCGGTTGTTTACACTACGTTTTGGTTCTCGTGAGTACTCGAGACTGTCGTGTGCACAGAAGTTGTTGATTTGACTGCAATGATATAAATGGCGGAAACTTCGACCAGTTCGACAAGTTTTATCTGACCTGCTACGTATTTCGTACAACTTAACACTTCATCCAGTGGTATATTAATAAAAATAAATGCAGAACGCAAAAAAAGCGCTGCCAACAGGGGACTTCAATATTGACCAATTGAACATAGAAAGTCACAGCAAAACTAACTTCTTTATCGATAATATGTTCGGTGAAGGGTACATGCCGGTCATAACTCGACCAACAAGAATTACTGAACACTCTGCAGCGATAATTGATCATATTTATTCCAATAAGGTTCCGCCAAACTACCATGCTGGAATTATTATCACAGACGTCTCCGATCATTTTGCAACATTTTATATAGAAGAAGTTGGAAAGGAGTCAGATATCCCTAAAGTAAGTAATCCTACATTTAGAAGATCATTTAGTCGACAAAACGTTCTGAAATTTAAGAACTTGCTACACAATTGCAATTTTGACGTGGCCTTCCAAACACCTTGCCCACATACAGCATATGAACACTTCATGATTATTTACCTACATGTCTTTGATGGAGCATTTCCACTGAAAGGAGTTATACATAAACACAAAACATTTATCAAACGCAACCCTTGGATGACATCTGGACTTTTGCAGTCATCTCTTAAAAAAACAACCTTTACATAAAAAAAGTTAAAAATGCCCACAGAAAAAAATATTCAAGATTATAAAACGTTCAATGCGATCTTCAATAAAGTTAAACGACAAAGTAAGGCACTGTACTATAATGATATCTTGCGAAAAAATCAACAAGACTTGAAGAAGACTTGGCAAATTTTACGTAATGTAATAAATAAGTCCAAAAATTCACAATCCTTACCACGGACTTTTCAGACTGAGCAGAGATAAGGGATCCCCTACTGATAGCATCAAGATTTAACATTTATTTCGCAAGTTTTGGTGAAAAGGTCGGCGAGGGTGTACCACACACCGACACTGACTTCACAGAAATCCTAAAAGGAAATAAACCTAATAACTTCTTTGTTGTTCCAACTACAGAGCAAGAAATTATTCTTGTAACTAATAAAACTGTGGGGAAAACTACCGCTGACCTCAACAACATTTCTAGCCACGTTATGAAGGAAACTATATTTGAAGTCGCACAACCCCTATGACACATATTCAACCAATCATTCATGGATGGAATTGTTCCAGATAACCTGGAAATAGCTAAGGTTGTCCCTATCTTCAAGGGAGGTAATGCTCAATAGTTCGGAAATTATAGACCAATAAGTATTTTACCTGTCTTCTCCAAGCTACTTGAACGTATCATGTGTACGAGGTTAACCAGCTTCCTAACTAAATTTAATGTCTTCTATAAACATTAATATGGATTCCGAAAAAACACTCAACTATTCACCCGATTATACAACTTCTTAACTGTGTAGTAGAAAGCAATGACAAACCTTCAAAAGATTCTACCTTGGCCATGTTTATTGATCTCTCAAAAGCCTTTGATACAATCAACCATGGAACTCTACTTAAGAAAATGGAATACTGTGTGATCCGGGGATCCTGTAACAATTGGTTTCGTAGCTACCTGTTTAACAGAAGTCAATATGTCCAATATCACTCGCACCGGTCTCACCAATTAAGTATCAGCTGTGGAGTACCACAAGGATCAGCACTTGGTCCTATTTTATTTCTCATTTATGTGAATGACATCTGTAACTTGACCGCATTAAATCTACAATCCTTTGCGGATGGCACCTCGATATATACGTCTGACCACGATATGCAACTGATACAAACTAAAGTAAATGAAGAACTGAAAAAAGGTATTTGATTGGTGTTGTTGTAATAAGCTACAGATAAACGTTAAAAAATCTAAGATTATTCTACTACACCCACAAAATAATACGTTCAAAGCCAGTCAATTCAAGATGTATCTTAACAATAACGGAATGCCAGTAGTTGGAAATATTATGTTAGAAAAAAACGGTTAAATTCTTAGGGGTACATCTTGATGAAAACTTGAAATTTAAAACCCACATATCGAATGTATGCTCTAAGATTTCTGGTGCAATATATTGCATTAACAAGGTAAAAAACATTCTCCCGAAAGACGCACTAAAATCATTATATTACACACTTATCCACAATCATCTATCATATGTCATTCAAATCTAGGGCAATGTATTCGCTACTGGAAAATTAGCCCTTCCACAGAAGCGTGCCTTGCGTATGATTAACCTCAAGAAACACAACAGCCACACAGACCCCTTATTTAAAAAGAATGGAATATTGAAATTTCAGGACATGTATGAATCTCTTATTATTTTTGTACGACTGGCAAAATAAGATCCTACTCAAATCCTTTGCTAACATGTTTAGTATACACACCCCTGTTGGCACGCATACAAGACGAGCTGGACAAATTAGAGAGTATAAGGCCAGAACACGGTTTTCGGCAAATCTCCCCAAACATAACTTCCCTAAAATTTGGAATGAATTAGAAAGCAGCCTCAAAACATTAACCCCCAGATCCCTGTTCAAAAGTATACTTACCAAAAAATGTATTGCAAACTACTCCCTTACTAGAACATGTGTTAACACACTGTGCCCGGACTGCAGACCAAGCAGTTCAAATCCATAAACAATCTAAAAGGTATATTGCAGAATAATTGTTCCCTAATTCTTGGTTATTAAACCATAAATTATGTGTGTGTTTGGCAGATCATCGTTTGTCTGTGGCAGCAAAAATTTATTTAAACTCCGATATCTCATCCACCATGACCCAACATGAAATTATTGCACTTGCCCTGACACAAAACTTGGGTCCCAACTCTCCAACTCGATAGTTGAAACAAGGATTGTGCCTGCAGCAAAAAGTCTGCTCCAGGTGATAGTATCCAACATAGTAACATGGAGATGCCAGGAATACAGCTAATCTGGCTATGGCGTCTCCAAACAATGCGCCTTTCACATTCATAATGTATATGATCTCATGTATGTAATCTGTCTCCAAACAATGTGCCTCTCACATTCATAATGTATATGATCTCATGTATGTAATCTTCCAATACTATCTGTATATTTTCTTTTTCTTTGACTGTTTACGTGATGTAATAATATCCCTTACGATGTTTATAAGTAAGGTGAATTGTTGAATAAAACATCATCATCGTCATCATCATCATCATCCAAAGGTAAAGTACGTGGAGTGGAGTTATCACCCGAACAATAACTTTCAAATTGTGTATATATCGACAAAAAACACAAGCAATGTTTAACCCGGAGGTCCATTGGCTGAAACTTTGCTTGTGCTTGTTATGATTTGCAACAAATTTGCAGTTATTGCTTGGGTGGAATCTCCACTCTGCGGGTGATTTAGTTATAATACACTCTCCACGTACTGTACGAGAAAAAAAACAGCCATCACTATTCACCAAAAAAATCACCATTCATTTTTTTTATTTTTTTTATTTTTTGTTCAGCTCGTTGCAATGAGAGGGCATAAGCTATGCTTTTTTACGCAAAAAAGGAAACAAATAAGTTAATCAAAACGTTCACTTGCAAGTGTCGTCTACCTTTCGTGTAAGGTAAAAGGTTAATACGACCATCTCACATTCATACATCAGTAGCGTATCCAGGGGGGGGGGGGGGGGAGGGGGGAGGTCGGCTAGCGGGCATAGTATTTTAAGCTGCGAAAACATTTCGCTCAACGGTTGCCACTGAGCACTATTCAGTATAAAATAGGAATTGAGGTTAACACTTTTAAAAATCAAAAAATAATAACAAAAATGACCACAAAGTATCAATGCGCTGTTTGATTTCGTACTTCATAAGACGTACAAAGGTATCAAAGGGTTAAATAAAGCGATGCCATCGGCTGATGTGCGTAAAAACCTAAAGATAATCCTGCATAAACCAAAGGCGTTTCTACGCTAAAATACGGTTTGGTTCATGGCGATAACAGTATATACATGTACCGTACGTGACAGATATATCGTCGCCTGAGTGCTAGAATGTTCTATGTCCCATAGGGGAGATAATATATAGCCCCATAGGGGACATAGAACATTCTAGCACTCAGGCGACGATATATTGTCTTGCTGCCTCAATGTGTAATATTCGATAGTGATTACAAGTGCTGTTCGTAATCCAAGATTATGACAATAAACAGGATTAAAAATATATTTCTGCCAAAAGTAGTCACAAATGAAAATGCATTGGTCCCATTGATATCGAGATGTTGCAAAAATACGTCAGCTTTTTCATTTTGAAAAAAAAAACATTTGAAAGGCGCCCTCAATTCGATCCAGCGGCAATCATGGAAATAGTGGTGAAACAGGAAGCCGCAAAAGCAATAATGGTCGCAATGATGGTCGCAGATCGGTTTCGGAAATATCCCTATCCGAATTCGTCTTAGACCGGTCCTCATACCGAAACCGGAAGATATCAAGATGCATCATAAAGGAACCCAATATGGGTATCCGAAATTGCACGTGGGTATTTGGGATAGCGTAAAAAAATCGACCCCAAATGCGCACGTTTCAAAACAATAACAAACATCAGCTGATCGTTCCTTCAAGGCGGCGTGGTGCGGCGTAGAATGACGTCATTCTGGAAGCTAGGGAGGGATATTCCTCGATATCCATCGACGAGAAATATCTTTTAGATAATGTGTGATAATTCAACTATAAGAAATATCTCGTGACTCAGTTAGGTTTATGGAGTTATAATCAATCGTAAAACTTGGCGTGTTTTTAATAATTTGTCTTCAAACTTTACGATTATAACTCCATAAACCAAATCGAGTCACGAGGTATTTCTTAATTGTCAGCGGAAGAGGTACCTTAAACTTTACCCACCACCTGTCGTGTTTGCTCGGTTTTTTTATAGTTCTGGAATCAAATTGAACATTCCTCGAACAGCTGTTCACTGAGGACTGTGCCTTTTGTTTTCTTTATCGGTTTAGGGAAAGAAGATCATTCGTTAGTTTCTCAATGGTGATAGATTTGACACATCGACATTCATACCTAGTGGTACTACCAACATAATTGACTATCGAAGGTAGAAAGTCATTTGGTTCCTGTTTC
Source organism: Pictodentalium vernedei (assembly GCA_031216915.1). Lineage (NCBI taxonomy): Eukaryota > Metazoa > Mollusca > Scaphopoda > Dentaliida > Dentaliidae > Pictodentalium > Pictodentalium vernedei. Next base: position 104,623,068 of record CM062297.1, on the reverse strand, counting down.
AAGTTAAATAACCCGTTGGGCGGTCATAACAGAAATAAAGGAGAAGGGGTGCAAAATAAGGAAGAGAAGAAAGGATTTTGCCAAAAGTGGTCTCATGGAGTGCGATACGATGTCGTACTAGAATTGGTCATCCACGGATCTCAAAGCCTTATCAAGGAGTGTAAACATTATAGTAGGGTACTTAGGTCCCCATTTCGTGGCACTGTTCGCATCTATAAAAGTTCGAACTGGAGACTTCAACTGACCAAAGAGTTTGGATTATTTCTGTGCATATATTGTCTCCATATCATTATTGGTACCGCCTGTACTAATGTTACGAAACCGGAACCGATATTGAAGCCCGCGTACCACTGGTACTGGTTTTTGAAGCGATTGCGGAACATGTATCGCTTAAAGCTTGATGGCGCATTTACCAAGCTCGGACATCCGATGAATGGATTCAACCTAATCTGATCTTTGCCTGCCCGCCATGTCCAAGAGTAAGTCTTTCCAATCATACTGGTTCGGAGCAACGTTGAACGATGCATGTCATATTGATGACACACAGTCATACGTCCGGCTTCTGCGAACCAGGTAAAACTCTTTCGCGTCCCTGTAAATTCGTTGAGTGCAAGGTGTTCATATTTGAGTTCAACAGAAAAATGATGAAAGCATACTTAACCCTTTAAACACTGGTGGTATGTTCAATGCCAGTTCAATGTCAGAAATTAGAAGAGTCCATATTCATTATTTGGGGGTAGACGAATTAATATTTTCAACGTGCGGCCTTCGGGCAGCACGTTGAAAATATTGATTGTTCCACCCAACACATTACTTTAACAGGCATCCCACTTAATTATGTTAAGAAGTATCACTTTCCTGGACCGGAAATAGGCCTCCCGTGTTTAAAGGGTTTCAGAAGCTTAAAGAAGCTATGAATATTTGTCTTCTTATAGATTATTAGAGACTGCCCACATTTCCTCTACTACGACATTTAACGTTACAAAGCTATATGATTGAATTCGAAGTATAAGCCAGTATGAGATTTCGGACAGTAAAATGTTTCTGATCGCTGGTCTTCTCTCATTCCGTAAACATGCCGGCGTGATATGAGGCCAAGTTTTTCGCACATGGCACGTTTTGTGACCATTAACCCCACACATTATTTTGATAACTTTTTTGCGAGGCCGTGCTTTCAGGGGCCGTTCGTTTGTAGAACTAGGTTTGGGATCAAGTTATAAACAAAAATAAACTCGTCCACAATTCGTAGTGAAATACAAGAAAGTCGATCAGAAACTGGATTATCTCGCTAAAGGTGTGGTCCATACCTAATTTACTAAACTCGTATCGTAGATATTATTAATATCGGTATCTTTGGCAACGTCGAAGGCATAAGAGCGGAGGGACTGATGGCGCCTCCCCAACAATGTTACCACTGGCCCGCTTAAATCTTGAATTCTCCATGATCCATCAGCTAATACGATTACAGATGAACTATACCGCTTGGTGAAAATTGACGTTCTTCCGAACCTCAAAACGTGTCCCAAAAATAATTTTGTGCTTATTTTTCAACAATTTATCCAGACTTAGGCGAAACTATCGATGCTTTTATTCGTGTTATATACGCAGTATACTGACTGTGTGTATTTGGTGGTTTCATTTATGTCAAGGTCAGGCAGTTTATGAGGCACCACATCACATGATAGAAAAAACCCCTCGTCGCTTGCGTTGTGTCACTGACCAAGACAATAACTAGGCTTGATTGCTCTGGAAGGACATGGGAATGCTTTCCATCAATGCAACTTGGCAGTGACAGCGGAACAAAAATGAATGGCTGGAGTGGATTATCCCCGGCGCCCCAACGCGCGAGGAATACCAGCTCCATGATTTTGCCCAACTCAAGACTTCGATATTGGTGATATGAATGAGGCATAAAATATTGGGACCCTTCAAACGATCCCTGTGCACCCACCAATATATTTTCTTGACGACGCACTGCGCTCTTGGAGATCCGCAATTTAAACCCTAGCGAAACTGTTAACCCTTTACCTAGCACGAAAATCAGACGACACTTGCAAACAAAATTCTTAATTAATTATTTTGTCATTTTTTTCGTCAAAAACACAGCTTATGACCCCTCATTAGAACGAGCTCAATGTGTTTTTGAGATAAAACAAAAGAAACAATAATTAAAATTGAATGGTGATTTTTGTGTGAATAGCGCTGGCCGATTTTGTCCGTTACGTTAGGTAAAAGGTTAACCCGATTAAGCGCTTTGTAATTTCATTTCAGTACGCTGTCATCTTGCCTAAGCAGTATATCGGCCAATTTGTGGGAGGATATGATAAAACACCGTTTTGGAGGAATTCCAGATTGGAAAGCTACTTTAATTACTAAAATATCAGGTGAATAGACAAAACGTAATATGTATTGAAAGTTGGATAACTGCCTGAAGAAGGTCATCAAAAGGAAATAATTAATTTTTGTACGATACCCGATCTGGTTGCATAAGATTGGTCGAGGTTAGTTTTTCATAACTACAGGAATAAGTTTCGTATCTTATGAATGTTTTTGCTTTGCCCGCCCATTTGTCAAATATAGGGAGCGCGGTGGCTCAGTAGGTAGAGGTGCAGGCTGCAAGCCGAGAGGTCCTCGATTCGAATCCCACCTGCGGCAACCGCGTTGTGTCCTTGGGCAAGACATCGACGTGCAGTACGCCTTAGTACACGGCGTCATCGTGCCCGCGTGGAGGCACGATGACGCCGAGTACTAAGGCGTATGCACGTCGATGGTACGCATGTCTTCAACCAATCTAACCCTGCCTGTGCTACGATGTTGGGGAGCTGGCAGCTGCTCGTCGTTGCTCGGTGGTTCTCTCCGGGTACTCCGGCTTACTCCGCCCGTAAAACTGTCACGGTCACGATTAGCCATTGTGCATAAATATGTGACCTTAAACATCAATAAATATATAAATAATAAATATTGTCAAATATAAATTGTGGACGTATCCAACGGAGCAATTAAACTGGTTCGTATTCACGCTGATAATACTCGCGAGTTTTCTGTTTAGCATTCGAGACCGTGTGTATTATGTTGAAAATGATAAAGTTGTCGTGTGGACAAAAGTTGATATTGCTGCCTGATTTAAACGACGGAGTCTTCGGCCGTCTGAGGGTACACTATAATACAAGCAAACACTCTAAATTAAATTTAAACAGTTGAAATGGATTATCTGTCGTTTCATTGGAGTATGAATGTGGAGTGGGCGTGTTAGGTCTTAACACGCTCACCCCACACTCATACAGAAGAAACTGGGGGTCCTGTCTCAATTAACATACAAACTGCTCGTTAGTTAACGTGCTCTCTTCTGCAGAAGAATGAAGTAGCCTGCAATTCACGTGAGCGTCTGCGCTGTGCAATCGAAAATTAAATGCGCTATTGGCGAGGTTGGTAGTGAAATCCCGAAATGAACCGTTCGAACAGACGGAAATATTGATACTGCAGTATCTGGAAGGTGGTTACAACAAAATCGCTGTGGGATTGGTTTTTCACTTTGTGATGATTCACAATTTCTGAGGACAAAAGACAAGAAGCACTTGCAAACTTCTCTCACATAGACCACCGGGTTGCACCCGGTGGTCTATGTGATGAAGGTTTGCAAGTGTTTCTTATACCGTTAGGAACGATTAGAAATACTTTTCGAGTGGAGAATATATGGCGCTGGGATTAAATGCTAATCCACTCTCTCTGAGGTCAAAACATAAGAAGCACATGTAAACTTCCATCACATGGACCACTGAGTTGCACCCCGTGATTCATGAGATGAAGGTTTGCAAGCGTTTCTTGTGCTATTTATTTATTTATTTATTTATTTATTTATTTATTTATTTATTTATTTATTTATTTATTTAATGGTGTTTAAGGTCACATATTTCTGCACAATGGCTAATCATGACCACGACAGTTTTAGGGGTGGAGGAAGCCGGTGTACACGGAGAGAACCGCCGAGCAACGGCGAGCAACTGTCAGCTTCCCAACATACTAACTCCACACAACCAGGATTAGCATTGGGCGAAGACAAGTGCACCATCGACGTGCAGTACGCCTCATTACAAAACGCCACTGTGCCCCCTTTCTTGTGCTCTTATGAACAATTGTAAATATTTTTCGAGTGGAGAATATATTGCGCTGTGATTTAAGTAGTAATCCGCTCTTTTCATTCTGTATATGGAGTCGAATTTCAATATCTATTTACGTCATTACATGTACATGTAGCTCAGTAGAGGTTGGGAATGATGTTAGTGATCTCTCTTTACTAGTATAGAATTGTACAGAGTCCGACACGTTACAGGAATTGAGTTTCGCTAATGATTCAGTTTGACAGGGAGAAAAGTGAAATTTCGCATCTCAGTATTACTTCAAAATAGTGCACAATACAGTCACGTGACTTCTAGTTTGAACTGTGCTCCAATAAATCGACAGAGAATTCATTTCATTATACGCTAAACGATAGATTATCGAAGAAATTACGGAACGATAGAAATCGTATTCCCCACTGTGAAGATATAGACATTTTAACTTTCACGATATCAATCAAAATCGCGGCTTTCAAAACATCGCATCAAGGTGAATACGAGTCAAATTATCACTGGAAATGATAAATTTGTTCTAGAAATGTATAATGAAAAGAAAAACTAATTGTTTTGAGTTGATAGCGATCATCTCCCGCAATACGTGAACACATATTCACTATGAATTGATACATGAAACCCGCTAGTCCAAACATGGCCTGAAAGTCTGTATTAAAAGGTTTTGGTTTGGTACGCCCTTTCAAAGGATGTACCAAACCGAAAACTTATATTTCGGACATTCAGGCCATGTTTGGACTAGAAACCCGCCAGCTGAATCAGATTGCAAGACGCTATCTGCTCCGAGTACCGATCAAATCACTTCCGCGTATCAATGATTCAATGCGCTGTTTACTTTCATGCATCAATTCATGGTTGAAACGGGTGGAATTATCAGATTTTTATAAAAACGTATAATACAAAGAAAATCTAGTGTGACCGAGACAAATAATAAACATTTGTCTCGGTCACTCATGAGATATCCACTCAAAAACACTATATATCCTCTATGTAATACGTCTTTGAACGAGGATCGAGACCGGGTTCCAATCGTTTACATCACCCGAAAGGCAAACGGAAGTTTTTACAAAAAAAATCTTTAACTAGAAAAATTCCTTTTTCTGGTTTAAAAACCACTTATGGTCCCTCATTGGAATGCACTCCACGAGCTCATTCCAACGAGAGGGTGGGTCATAAGCCATTTTGGCAATATTTGTATTAGCTTTAAATAATAAGGAGCGATACTTCTGAATACCACCAGCTATGTCCATTTATTTATTGGTGTTTAAGATCGCATACTTACGCACAGTGGCTAATCGTGATCGCAGTTATGTCCATTAGGCAATATATTCAGTAAAATCTCTGTAAAAATTCTTACCCCTTGCGTCCACAAATTCACTACTGTATTTTGTTTCTTAACAAGATACAGTTAAAACTAGAAGTCCTGTCATGAAATGCGCACAAATAGCACGTCGATTTGCTCGTTAATCCACGCGTTATGACCACAGTAAGCCTATCAAATTCTGTACATATGGCCTATGCACAAGCACTGTTTCAGCCAATGGACCTCCGGGTAACCCGGAGGTCCATTGGCAGAAACATTGCCTGTGTTTGCGATGAGTAACCAGGAGAACCTGCCGTGTTTTGGATGCCATTCGATATGGCAATTGCGGGCAATTCCTACGCACAATTAAGCCTAGATAAGCGCACAGTTCGCGACATGACTTCTAGTTTTAACTGTAGGTAACCCATGATACACAGTACGGGATTATAAAATTTATCTATATCAAGTTGAAGTCTGATTGGAATTTTACATTCAGTTGATGAACTCTCAATACAAATTACCAAATATCGAAGAAAGAGTAAAACGACTTTCTTTCTATTTAAAGTTGATAGTATTAAAATCCCATTACTGAGACTGTGTGCGTGTAGTGTGGAGCGGATGGGTGTGGGGCGGACGGGGGTGATGTTGTCGTGCGTGTTTCACCTCATGACAAGCATTTGCCTTGTCTTATCACTAAAGAGCACTGTCTGCGATATTCACTCAAATAAAACGTATCATATGTCTCAGATGCATGACCTCACAACCTACAACACCAGTAGTGCTAAAATTTCTTCTTCATTCAAACTATTTACAACCAAAATATGTAAGGATCCGTCGATAAAATGTGGGTGTTCACAATATCATTTTAATTAAATGTTACATCGTGGAGGAACTAAGGCTTTCCTTGTTAAGGCGTTAACATGTTAGATATGATGCGAGCCTTCTAAACAACGGGATAAAGTAATCAATAACGAATTTCTTCTCATTTTGAAATTTCGGAACGATGTTCTGGCCCTGATGTTTATTTGATACAGTAAGAATTCACCGCGCTTAAGTTCAATGTTAAATATGAAATATTTATTACATTCTAGTCCATGAATTATCGCAAACTATCTAAAAGATATTGCTCGATAACAATCGATTTGATGGATTACTAGGAATAAACCTCAGTAATATTCTAAATGACTTCATACTTCGGCACATTACTTCGCCTTCGATTCTGTTACAAGCGACCGTCAGACTCAGTAGTTTGTGAAGTGAGATCCCCGGTATGAAGTATCTTCGCTACCAGTTCCCCTGGTCATACGGGCTTGGTTTAAACAATATTTTATTCATTAAATATATCATATGTAACAAATATGTTTACAAAAAGTAACAAAGTAGGATGAGATATTTACAATAGAACTTTTGTTCAACAATGTAGAGTATCAGAATAATAGAAGGATTTGACAAAAAGCTAAAAGCTTATATGCGTCATCTCCCTGAACCATGAAATATATCAATTGTCTGAGGTGGTAGGAGACACTACTTAAAGTTGTCCAAAGCTCCATATTCAAAATTATAATACAGTCTGGGAAGGAGCCCAGCTAACTGGATGGGACACCGCATCCATGAACACAACAGTGTACGTGCGCGATGCCCCAGCCAGTGCAAGGCTCATAGTTTAAGCAAAGTTAGCTTGAAGCATCTGAAATTAAACGAGAGTTGTCAGAACATATGGTGTCTATACCTGATATTGCTTAAATCATGAATGTGAAAAAAGTAAGTAAGATGAAAAAAGAATAAAGGGAAGAGAGCCAAGAAAGGACAGAGAAATCAGCTTGAACACGATGTCTATTGCCTATATATTCGTGACAGTTATCAATATATGCAACCTCATTTTCTGCAATATATCATTCTTTATGTCCCAAACCGCTGAGATAATGTTGTAAATCAACCCAAATTGTCTAACTGCAACACAATGGGCCTTTATAAGTGTCAATGTGAGGTGAAATCTGTACAAATGTCACAAATAATACATGTTGGAAGACGGGTGGGTGTCTGGTTCTCAGTGTAGAAAATATGCCGGTCAGTTGTTTTGGAAAAAAACCTTTAAAATGCACCAGATACAGCATGAATTAATGTAAAAATGTGCTAGTATCAACTAATATTCTATTCACTTCAAGGGCTTCACTTATTCACTTAAATGTTGAAAGGATATTTGAGAATATTTCTGTTTTTTACTCGTTGTCATTGCTTTAGTGTTATGACGGAGAAGGGTTGTCAGTGAATTGATTGTGACAACTGCCATGTTTCAACTTGGTAAACAGTTCCAACACACTTTCAGATTTCAAATATGTCGCATGACCTTGTCACAATATAATATTCCGTATAGTTTAACTTGCTATTATAGTGTATCAAGACTTTAACAAATGTGTCATTGGTAACTTGAGATTTTGGATAATTGACAAATATCATTTTCAACTGATTTTTTATTGAGAATTAGGCAAAAATAAACAAAAAATAGAGACACCATGCTAACAAGGTTAGTACTTTGGGTCACTTATGGAATCAAACATACAGACTCCTGCCAGAATCAAGGAAAAAAATGGATCAGAATGGACTGAATTTCTGTCACTTTTAGCTAACTCATATGGTACAAATCAGGGGAATAATTTAAACATATTTTATTTTCGTCAAATCAGAGGAAAATGGAGTTTGGCATATCTTAGGCCATCATTCATACGTTCATGGACATTAAGCTGTTCTGGATGAGTTTTTTTAAGATTTCGGAAGCCTCACTTTGCAAAAGGAAATGAAACTAACTTTTCTTGTTATTAAAGGTGTAACAAGTACCTGGAATCACTGGTGGAATCAAACTTATCTGCGAACTATACTTCTTTCCATACCAGTTATGATGTTTGTCAAAGCAATTCGTAATTTCAATGGGAAAGCGGGGCGGGTGTCTGAAAATTGCCGTAGAAAAATTGCATAAGGTGGTGGGCGGGTGTAAAAAAGAGCTAAACGGAAAAATGGGACATGACGTCTGCAAATGTTCTACTCCCCCCCCCCCCCCCCTTCCTATGGTAGGATCAACATCCAGTTTGACCTTTGACATGACGCAATTTGCCGACTTCGAAACATTCACACTTCGCGATGTTCCATTGGATGTTCAGCTACCAGGTAGGGTACAGTTGGAAAATCGATGGGGCACATCTTCCACAAAAAGCCCACTGTCCCCGTCTCTGCCAACAGGCATAAACATCACTCCGTGTAAAAATTGCAAAATGGGTTGGAAATATATTTGTTGCTCTCTCGGAACGCTCGCATCACTGCTAGTGTGTGAATGTTTTTATTCCCACTAGAGAAAACATTAGCAGATTGGTGTGTCGCATAGCTTTGAAGATATAGAAAGTCTATGTAAATAAACGCGAGTACGATAGCGGTGGCTCAGTGGTTAGGAAATTGGGCTTCAAACTGAAATGTCCTCTGTTTGATTCTCGCCAGGGGTAACTGCGTTGTTTCCTTGGACAAGGCAGTTAATCCCGATTGCCCACGTGGGGTCACGGTGATGCTGTGTGCTAAGGCGTACTGCCCGTCGATGGTGCACTGACTTCCAATCAATGCTAACCCTACTTGTGTACCGTCGATACGTTGGGGAGACTGACTGTTGCTCGCCGCTGCTCGGTTGTTCTCTCCGGGGACTCCGAATTCCGCCACCCGTAAAACTCTCCGACACGAGGTGACCCAGGTTGTCGAAAGTGTCGTTAAACTCCATTTAAAAAAGGAAACACGAAAAATTGGTGAATTATAACCGAGATGTAATTACTGTGAATATATAATATTAATACTTTCAAAAGAGTGATTTACTCCGTATTTGATTATAAACGATAACTTTACAGGTGAATTATGTCAAATAAAGCACAGCGTTACAGTGATTGATAGCTGTAAGCTCCGTCCCCACCGGAACTATTTAAAATACACTACCTTGGAAAAGTCAACATAATTTTTCTTTACTCGAGTTTAGAATTCAGCACAAAAGAAGTGGGATATTTATTTCTGATTATCAAATACTTTATAAGAACAAATTTTCAGCAACTCTCAGTGAATGAATACTACCTAAGAATTAGCAAGAGAGAAAATAAATACCATGTACGTGTATATCGGGTGATTCCGGGTAATTCTGGTGTTTAGAGGGCCGGAGCAGTGTTGTCAATGTCACTGTGTTGGGTTCAAATCGATTCATTAATAGAAACACGAAGGAAAAAAAAAGGAAAAATGATTGACATTAACCAACGCACGTCATAACCTATTCCATTCCCTGAAACAGTAGTTGACTGTTATCATGTCTAATTTAGAAATTGTTTACTGGTTAGAAAATAGAAAACACCAAAAAAATTCCCAATTCAAATTTTCTGCGCTTCGCAGTGAACGTTTGCCAGTCAAAAAATACCTCAGATCGGCGGATCGCAATCTGCAATTGGGCCATGAATCGGTGCGCGCAAACGAAGGCTCATTGCCGTGGGTGTAATGGGGACTTCATTGTTTTGTTTTTTTTTTTTTGTTTTTTTAAATAATATAATTATCGTTAATAATGAAAAGTAATAAACAGATTAATCGCTTGACTGGACTGGTTACGTGAAATAATTAATTCGAGGCGAGGGAATATATTGTAAAACACTCGTGCGCATTCGCGCACTCGTGTTTGTAAAACGTACCTCACCTCTCATGAATTATGTCACGTAACCAGTCCAGTCAAGCGATTACTCTCCATTTCACGTGAGAGCACAAGAATTCTTGGAGACTCCAAAGCTTCAGTTTGTCCATCCATGATGTTTGAAAATGATATTAACAACAATGAAATTTTCTTGCAGTGGTTATAATTTTTGATTTAGGTTCTACAACCTTATTGCAGATATGCCACAAGCATGGCTATCAAAGAGAACAGATTAGTAATCTGGACTCCAGAAATGGACATGAATCGATCTCTCGGCTGATATATATGGAATAAGGCTTGCAACACAACAAAAAACTACAAGTTTACGCCAAAGTTTAATTATATTTCAGAAAAGTGGGGAACGCGAAATGCTGCTAATGGGGACAGTGAAAACATTCACGCGGTACTGTAACTTAAATGTAAGGGACTACAATAAAGATAGAACACATCGAGGGCGGATGAGTTCGACGAAAGTGGAATACAGGGAAAAATCCAACTTGGATTGTTGATTTCTGCCTCCATATTCCACCCCAATTGTGTTCTGTATTTATTCCACAATTTATTTATTATTTATTTATTTATTGGTGTTTAAGGTCACATACTTATGCACAATGGCTAATCATGACCGTGACAGTTGTACGGGTGGAGGAAGCCGGAGTTCCCAGAGAGAACCACCGAGAAACGACGAGCACCTGCCAGCTCCCCAACATCGTAAATCTGCACTGCAGCACAGGCACGGTTAGATTGGTTGAAGACATGCGTACCATCGACGTTCAGTACGCCGTTGTACATGATGTCATCGCGCCCCCATGTGGACAATCGGGGTTAAGTGCCTTGCCCAAGGACACAACGAGGGAGTACAAATTAATCGCTCAGACGGTCACCCATCCAAGTACTAACCGGGCTGGCTTGACGTCGCTTAACTTCGGTGATTTGACGAGAACCGGTTATCGCGACCCCCCCCCCCCCCCCCCCGAAATTACCACAATTAAACTCGAATTTAGTGAATGAAGCTTTGAAGCTTATATTTATAAACACAAATCGTCCCCTGAGTTCCAATGTGTTCTATGTGCCTACTGGCACATAGAACACATTGAAACTCAGGGGACGAAATATCACCCTTGGCTGTCTGATAACTTTCTTGCTTGACGCAGTTTTGTGTCGAAGCATTTCAGTCACGTCATAACATCGCCCAGGGTAACGTCCAATCAAATACACTTGTACATGGCTTTCTTACGCGTAACCCAGAATCCACGCGTGGCGTATTCAACACATTACCCAAAGTATTTCGTAGAGTTGTATAGCACAGCAATCGTTGAGTAAAATAGCGTGATACTCACTGATGAGTCAGCGGCCAATATCATGCCAATAATATCTTCACTCGCACACCTAGCTTCTGCACGCTCTAGAGCAACCCATCAATTTCTGTTCCGACACGAGGTGACCCTGGCTGTCGAAAGTCTCGTTAAACTCAAATAAATAAATAAATGTCTGTATGGAATCCGGCCCTGTTACAGGCTGTTTGTTTACTGAATTGCCGTAGAGTTTACGCGCGGATATACCAGTGATTTAATTTTACGTTCGTTTACTTACAAAGATATACAAATTTTCTTTGTGCTTCAGTTCTATATATAGACAAACGCGATGTGTGTTTGACTCGGTGGGTGTTTTACGTAACGAGTTGGAATGGCGTAGTCATATTTCGCGAGAGTCGTACGCTCGAGCGAATTATGATTACGCCATTCCAACGAGTTGTGTTTATTACACAACCCATGCATTAAAATTCATTGAAATAAACAAATTTTAATTCGGATGTATAAACCCAAAGGTGAAGAGTCCGTTTGTTTTGTCTGAAGCTGTACTGATCAAATGGATAGATAAAAAATCAAAACAACCTTTTCGGAACCAGTGTTTGTTGCAATTCGTATCGCCGTTTCTCTTCGGCTAGTGTCCCTTCACGCCAAACCATTTGGTGGCTATTCCTGTTTGTAAAAATATAAGTACAAATTTGTGCAGATTTGCAAAACAGCTGGGAGAAACATTTTTAAAAGAAGTTCGAAGCATGCCAAGATGTACGAAGATTTACCGAAATAAAGTTGTCCAATTTAGATATAACGGATCCACAAAACGAGACAGCCACGGGACTGGGTTAATGTTCTGGTTGGAAATGATGTCACTGATCAGTTTGGTGTCTTTTATGCAGAAACCTTTCCCAAGAAATCCAGCAATAAAACCTTCATTTGGAAACGTAAATTTACTGCAGAAAACAAAGCATTGTTCACTTCACTTCTATCTCAATGTGACTTTTCATCAGTCTTAGAATCGAATTGTCCAAATTCTGCCTGCAACGCTTTTATTGATATTTACCTGGAAATATTTGAATTGGCGTCCCCCTAAAACGTGTTTGTAGGAACAATAAGCTCATTAAACAGAATCCTTGGATGACAAAGGGCTTAATCATATCTTCTAAACATAAAAACAAATTTTATCACAAAAAATTTTAAAAAAAACACGGAATCTAACCAAAAACTTTATAAAAATTATTGCAAGATCTTTAATAAAGTGAAAAAGCAATGTAAAGCAATCTATTATAAAGATATTCTAAATAACAACAAGCACAAAATTAAAAAAAACTTGTAAATACTAAATGAAGCCATCAAAAAGTCTAGACAAGAAGTTAATTTACCCACTTTCTTTATGAAGGATAACACAAAAAAATGATCACCCAAATGAAATAGCGTGTGAACTAAATACATACTTTGCAAATATTGGCAAGATTACAAGCGAAAAAATACCTAAATCAAGTAAATCTTCCTACGACTACATGGATTAACGTTCATTTGGAAATTCTTTACATCAACCCAGTGTGTGACATAGAAATTAGAAATATTGTAAAAGCTTTAAAAACCAAAAATAGTCAAGACTATGACAACATCAGTTCAGACATTGTCAAGCTTAGTATTGACTATGTTATTACCCCACTAACGCACATCATCAACTGGTCGTTTGCACGTGGTACTGTCCCAGATAGAATTAAAATTGCCAAAATCATTCCCTTATTCAAATACGGTGATGAGCATAACTTTACTAATTATAGACCTATCAGCCTATTACCCACTTTCTCAAAAATCTTAGAAAAACTCATGTCTGTACGACGTAACGGCCAAAACCGGCCAGCGCTATTCCCAAATATCGCCAATTAATTTTCAAAATATTTTAATTTTTTGTCTCAAAAACATAGGTTATGGCCCCTCGTTGGAACGAGCTCGTCGAGCTCGTTCCAACGAGGGGTCATAACCTATGTTTTTGAGACAAAAAATTAAAAAAATTAGTTATTCAAGAATTTTTGTTGCAAGTGTCGTCTGCTTTTCATGTTAGGTAAAGGGTCTTTAGACCGGTTTAATATATTGCATCCTTTCCAATATGGATTCAGAAAGAGACATAGCACTATGCACCCTGTCATGCAGCTGCTCAAAAGTGTGGCTGATGAACATAATAAAAAAGTAAAAACTATACCCTTGCCCTATTTCTTGACCTTTCTAAAGCATTTGATACTATAGATAACTCCATCCTACTAAACAAACTAGAAAGATACGGTATAAGAGGACTAAGTCTGAATTGGTTCAAAAGCTATTTGTCGGGAAGAAAACAATATGTTGCATATGGTGGTCAACAATCCGACTTGGTCCCGATAACACACGGGGTTCCCAAGGATCCAATCTCGGTCCAACGTTGTTTTTATTATATGACAATGGTATTTGTCATGCCACTTCTCTGAACCTGCTGTCATTTGCAGATGATACTACCGTGCACTCCTCGGCCCGCGACACAATTCAATTAATTCCTTACCTAAACAGAGAGCTTGAGAATTTATTTAATTGGTGTTGCGCGAACCAGCTATCCTTAAATGCCGCAAAAACCAAATACATTCTAATTAATCACTCCAATAAAATTAAATTACTTACACCTTCACCGAGGATTTTAATAAATGACCAGGAAATAAGTAGGGGGTGTGGGGGGGGGGGGGTGGCTCAGATTGTACAGAAAAATCAATTAAATTCTTAGGACTCCACATTGACGAGAATTTATCCTATAAATATCACGTATCTCAACTTTGTTCCAAAATAGCTCATGCAAATTTTGCCCTTAATAAAGTGAAGACCATATTTCCCCATGATGCCATAAAAACTCTCTATTTTAGCTTAGTGCATACTCACTTAATGTATGGAATAAACGTGTGGGGAACTGTGAGGTCAGTACATAAGCTAACGATGCTGCAGAAGCGATCCTTTCGCGTTATAAGCAGTAAGAGATACAATGCACATACAGACCCCCTCTTTCGCAGTAACAGATTATTAAAAGTTGAAGACCTCTATAAACTCCAGGCGTACTTATTTGTATTCGATTGGTATCATAGAAACCTGCCTGATTCTTTAGAAAACTATTTTAGTATAATCGATAATCCAACAGGCAGGTCGAGCAGAAGAACTGGACTTCTTCAGTCCAATAAAACGCGAACCAAATCTCTCGATTTCCTTCCTTCAAACGCGTGCTCCAAAATCTGGAACGCGTTAGATAGCAATATCAGAAGTATACCGGACAGTCGTCGATTTAAAAAAGAACTAATGACCTTTTTTCTAATCATCATACCCGAACAATGTTGATTGCAAAAATCCATATTGCCCCGGCTGTAGTCACTGATAGAGACACAATGCTTTTTCGTCGTCTAATAGACTAAGGAGATTTGCTTTTAGGTGTCTTTGGTCCCCCAGTTCTTCTCTCATTGCGTACCAAATTACTACCCCCCATGTAGTGAACTCCTTGTATGGTAATCCCTACTCTTATAGATACAATACATTATGACAAACGTGAAGTAAGTAAACGTTACTTCTAATGCAGTTGTTTGATCTTCTTAATTAGTATCCAACATATTCCTAGCATTGGTCTGGATCACCTCTCGAGCACCGTTTGGTCTCTGTAGTAGTTTCCTCATAGTGTGTATTTTCATAAAAAAAATAAGTACACGTACCAGGAGGTGTGCCATTGTTTCAGCTGACTACTGGGTCATCTTATCTTATCTCATCTTATCAAATTGTTTCCCTGCTCTTCAGCCACGTTATGTGAAAACACATACTTGTAAAACAGTCTGGTTTAAGATTGCGCAATGCACAGCTTGGGAGACAATAGGTAGACAGCCAATCTGGCTATATTGTCTCCCTGCAGTATACATAGATTTTGTCATGCTTCAGTAGTGTTAATTTACAGATTTTTTTTGGTATCCTAAAACACTCTTTACTACTGTATGTATCATCTTTATTTGTGTTATGTATATTGCAAAATAAAGAAATCAATCGATCAATCAATGATTGGGTTTTTTAAAAAATATTATCTAATTTTTGGTTAACTAATTTTTGTGAACCGACTTTATTTTGCTTTGGACCTTTTCATTTTCACACTATGCGACAGACTGTCGATAATTGTATAACGAAATTTGAAACTTTTCGAAGCGTAACTAACGACTCGATGGGAAAGAAACTAGTATGAACGGTGCTGGAGAAAACGTTCCGGCTTGCACAACACCCACTGAATACAGAATCATTTATGTCATAGCGGCTATTCCGTTAAATGCAAGGGTTTAAAGTTGAATGGATGTGTAATAAATTTATTTATAGATTTCTAGGTAGATATAAACTCTTCAGTTATTGATATTACAAACAATAAATATTTAATTCGCCTTGACAACATGAAGATATTAACATAATTTGTGGAATTACGCAGCATAATCATAAAACTATGACTCTGATGAATGTTCAGTCATAATGAATTAGTAAACGACCATGTCTAATAGAATTGGTAAAATCATTGAAAATTCGTCCAAAACAAGGATCGATTGAGAAACATTTCTTGCGTCAAAGAAAACTAATGTTAAGAGTACATTTTAGATTCGATCGCCTCGATCATTCTAGTTGCCGGAAAAGCGAACCGTTGATCCGCTTTACCGACCAGTTGAAATATTCCAGACGATTGAATCTAAAACATAGGCGATGGGATATTTAAATTTTAGTCTGGTTCCAACCCATAATAGAGCCGAATTCGTTACAGAATATGTTGGCTGGAGAGCTCTGAGTACGACCTGTTGAATGAGATACAACAAAACACTTCACGTCGAGATTTTTACGAGAAGTTGAACTGAAGAATGAAAATAAGCGCGATGCTGACGTAGAATATTTGGTGCAGACTATTTCATTACTGCCCAACCCTTGTTTTGCTATGGTTCGCTATTCCAGCCACATAAAATATCCCAAACGAGGGAATCAAAACAAAGACCACGGACTAGTTAAGGCTGGTTCAATTCCATAACAGCATAGGTTTCTTACAGATTTGAGAGTTTCACCTAGCGGCTCTGTGTGAGTAATTTCCGAAACATAATTAAACAAGACTCTCATCACGGTAAGGCAAGTCTAACATCAAACCCACACCTGGCAAAAATTATTATTATTCATAATTATTGCCTAACGACTGTAAATCTAGTGATTTGATTGGCTGGAAGGTAGGATGTAAATACAACCTTCACCCCATGAAGTACACATAATGAAAATAGGTTGTTTCTTTATTTCCAGCTATCTTTGCCGGGGCATTAGGAATAGGAATGTGTTTCCTAACATCAAAGGTTGGAGGAACTTTATTAAAAGTAAGTAAGCTAAAATTTTGACATCACTAACACAAAAAGTTAAGTTTTAGAAATACATATAAAACTGGCAGTGACTAAAATGGAAATTAACAAGATGGCATTGATCATAACAGTATCGGTGATGGTTGTGGTACGAGGAGGATTGGATGGAATGGGGAAGCTATAACATTTAAATCATTTTGGTTAAGAGTTCAATTTTGTGTGGCTGACACACTGATGCTCCACCTTTATCTGAGCAAGAAATCTTGCGATGCAGTACATTCGCCGTGGATTGGTCGAATTCCACGCGTAGGTAGCGATATCCACGGATGCGTTTACAGGTTATAAAAATCATCATCAGGAAAAATTTAATGGAGCACCGTGATGTACTCGATGCTTCATTAATGATTTCTTTTATAATTATTCATGTAATTTGTCTTTTGAATTCAATAATATTGGGTCCGTGAAAATATGGAACACCGGTGGAAAGTGACCAGTGCACGACGGCCATACTGCATTTGGGACTCATCCTTGTTTTCGAGTTAAATATTGACAGCCAATTCGGCAGACAAGATTAACTGGGAACCACTATGTAGTCAGCGTGGTTTAATGCCTTTATGTTTCACCATGTGTTAAATATGAAGGAACGCTTTAGCGATTTGAGACTCAACCGCGACTGGCAGACAACGCTTCACTTGACACCACAGTAAACTTGATTTTATACCATGATTACCTATTCTACTATTTATACAAAAACCTACGACATAAATGTTAGCTCAACACACCAGCCATGGTGAACACGCCTGCAATGGGATTTCAGTAGTTAAATTTTACACTTAATGTGGAACTACATCCAAGTTCACCTTTGGTGACCTCGCCTTGAATGCAAACTTCTATAAATTTATCACGCGTCCCCTCGTGAAGAGTGACATGAAACCGGTAATTATTTATTACGTTTCTAAATAAGTTTACCCCATAAGATACCAAACATTAACAAACATACGTTGTCTCATGTTAATAAAGCATCCATGACTCGAAATAGTATGTTATTAAAATGAAAAAGGTCCCGTAATTTGCGCGTTTCGTTTTCTATTTCGCTTCGGCGATAACATTGCCAGCGGAAGTACCGCCCACCTGTACTCATGTAAACAAAAACAGATTTGCACGTGTGAATATTGATTTATTTAACATTTAAACTCTTTTTAAGCTGACGATCATGGTATAAATAAAATATACCCAAAGTAGCTTGGTATACCAACTGTCCACCACTCGTGGTGAACGTTTGGTACACCACGCTACTATGGGTATATTCTATATTAATCCTTAGTTCCCTAGTAGATAGAAAAATATCATTCAAGTCCACTTAAGCCCCCAGGAAGACAGTGATTTCTCGGAGGAGAGTAATATTGTCCCTCTTTCTTCGCTCGCGGTCCTGTCTGTTTTGTAGTGACTCTTAATGGATGTGATCGATTCGACAGGAATTTCACTGACGAAAAACAATTTTGTAACCATGGGCCCGAACCGAGCGATCCCTGTGACGGAAAATATATAAATAATGTATTATATGTGTGGTTGTTTATTTTCTATGTTTTATTAAGTAGAAGGAAGCAAAAAGTAAACAAATAAAATATAATTATTAAAAATAAAAAAACCCACAAAATGGATAGATTCGTGGATGAAATGAAAATACGAAAAGAAGAGCGTCGCGATTGTCTCCAAGATATGTTTTACAGAACGTTAGCCCATCATGTGAAAGAGAACATTTCCAGAGAGTGGAGGGAAAGATGTTCTGGTTGCAAGTTTGAATTGGACTACGGTCCGACTGTCAAGACACAGGGTAGGAAGATGCGATCGTTTTCATCCGGCATTAAATATGGTCAATAAGCGTCAAGAGTCAATAATTTGGACGGAGGCGGTCTCGCGCATAGGAAAACCGAAACCCACTGAATTTGAATATTTGGATTTTCCACAACTGAAATTTATTTATTTATTGGTCTTTAAGGTCACATACTTATGCACAGTGGTTAATCGTGACCTTGACAATTTTATGGGTGGAGGAAGCCGGAGTACACGGAGAGAACCACCGAGCATCGACGAGCAACTGTCAGCTCCTCAACATTCTAACTGTGTTCAAGCTCCGCTGAAGCAGGGTTACAGCGGTTGAAGACATTTGCACCATCGACGTGCAGTACGACTTTGTACACGGCGTCATCGTGCCCCCATGTAGGCAACCAGGATAAAGTGCCTTGCCCAAGAACACAACACGGGTTGTCCCGGACGGGGATCGAACTCGGGACCTCTAGCATAGAAATCCAACAGTCTACCCCTGAGCCACCGCTCTCCCACTCACAACAGTAAATCGAAGTCGTATTTTGCGCTGCGCTGCTTATACAATATGCCACTGAGATCTTGAAAAGCGGAACCCCCCCCCCCCCAAAAAAAAAAAAATAAATAAATAAATAAAATAAAAATAAGAAAGAATATTGATATATTTTGAACATTTATTTATAAAAAAAAATTTAACACATTGGTCTTGCCCTCTTTTACAATTTATTTATTAGGCTTTCTCAAACCCAGTTTGGAAAAAACTCTTGTTATTCTTTTTAAAAAATTTGTCTTCATTA
This sequence comes from Pictodentalium vernedei, assembly GCA_031216915.1. NCBI lineage: Eukaryota > Metazoa > Mollusca > Scaphopoda > Dentaliida > Dentaliidae > Pictodentalium > Pictodentalium vernedei. Next base: position 104,603,648 of record CM062297.1, on the reverse strand, counting down.
TTTTTTTTATCTTTTTGGGGGGTTATTTTTTGTTCTTCTTTTTTTCCACCGTCAGTTTTGTCTCTTGCACAGCTCAGACACAGGCTGTGTGATTTCATCCAAATTTGGCATACCTATGTAATGTCATAACATCTAGTGCAAGGAGGTATCGTCATATCTGTTACGCTTATTTTCAAAATATTCTGCCAAAACCTTCAACATTTCACCATTTCTCAAGTCTCAAAATTGTTTACAGTTGTTTAGCTCCAATTTTCCAAACGTTTTAAGCATAATATGATACGTCACCATCACCACACACATATTTGACAATTAACCCCTATTGGTCCAAAATGACATGAATATAGCATTTTTTCTTCAAAATCGACCAACTTCAAGGACAAATTTCTCTAACTGCAAGGTTGTTGTAACCATTTGTTTGGTATGGATAGATGCAACAATGACTGCTGAAGAAAGTTACTGTTTACTTTTTAATCTCAGAGTTAACCCTCAAGCACAGTGAGAGTGAGAAAAAGAGTACCATTTGAAAATGTCAAATTTAGTGAACTTTGGATGTCGGTTGGAGAAGATCGATCTGAATACGAGTGAAGTCATGGAAAATGGCTTATTTTCAGTCTTGCACAAAAACTGTGACCAGAAACTCTTCTATGCCCGATATCTTCGACAACACAAAATAAAAAAAAACAAAACAATACAATACAATCTATGGCGCAGTATCAAAGAAAGAAGCCGTAATCAACGTGGAAAATAAAAAAGACAGTCAATGCTTCAAATGGGGTGTCACATCTGCCTTATAGCCAGTAGAAAAGCATCTGCAGAGAGTGTCAAAGTCTGCGGAAACTTCTAAGAATTTAGATTGGTCGGGAGTAAATTCTCCGACTTGGCTACGCGACATCGATTGTTTGTTTTGAAAATCAAAATCCCACGATCGCCATCAACGTTTTGGGATATGACGATTCTAAAAACACACATTTCCTCTGAGGATTAGTTCACAGAAAATCACGAGAAAAATAATAATTTAGTATTAATTTCGAAAAATGATAATCAACATTATTGCTGCATTAAGAACATGAGTCGATTATTGCCAACACAGAATTCTGTTTTAACTGTTTGAATTCCTTCCAAAGCACTGAATCGCCGGAATGGCACGAGGTGTTTTGCAACTCAAATCAATGCGTTGCTGTTGACATGCCCAAACCTCACACCTATATTAAATTCATAAATCACAACAGAAGAGTCAGTCTGCCTTTTGTGGTATATGCCGATTTTGAATGTATCACAGTGAAAATGTGTTCGTGTCAGCCTGACGATCGTCATAGTTACGCTGAAATATATCAAAAGCACACACCGTCTTGTTATTGTTTTCACATAAAATGTTCTTTTGACGGTCGATATTTTTCGGGTCCGTACGCCTACACGAACAGTCGGATGATAACGGATAACGACGTAGCTCAAAAATTCGTGAACGATATGAAATCTCAAATAAAAAAAAGTGAACAATTTAAATCTTCTGAAAAGGTGTTCATCACAGATGAGCAAATGAAAAACTAAAAGTGAGCCACTGAATGTCACATCTATGGAGAAATGTTCACTGAAACTTCTGCGTCTAAGTAAGAGACCATGATCATTACACGTGTAAATCTTGAAGTGATGTGCACAGTCATTGCAGTTTAAATTATCAAGATACTCAGTTCTTCCCAGTGACATTTCACAGTCTGTCGGGTTACGACAGTCATCTATTCGTGAAGAATCTTGGTTGTGTAAGCGAAGGATATATAAAATGCATCGCGAAGAGCGAGGAACAATACATTTCTTTCGCGGAATGGATAGCCAGACACGAAAAAGAAGATCGACAAAATAGACGGAGAAACGGTCAGCAATCAAGAGAGAAATACGTTTCATAGATAGCTTTAAATTCATGTCGACCAGTCGCGAAAAATTAGTCGGTAATTTAGGAAAGGAAAAATTCGAGATCATGACTAAACACTTTGAAAATAAGCACGAATTGCAGAGCGTGTTGGGGAATGGAGTCTATCACTATGATTATATGGATGATTTGCATTGATTCGACGAGTCGAAGATATCTTCCAAAGAACATTTTTATTCGAAATTATACGATGCCGACATTTCCTTCAGATGTCGGCGATGAACACGCCCAAAAAGTGTTGGGAAATATTGGACATGAAATCCATGAGAGATTATCACAATCTATGTCTGAAAACCGACGTCTTTCTCTTGGCAGACGTGTTGAACATTTTTCGAGATGTCTGTTGGATACATTACTGTTTAAACCCGGCTTGACCTTACACGGCTCCCAGCTTGGGCTGGGACGCACTGCTGAAGACGACTGAAATCCGTTTGGAATTATTTTCTGTTGTGGACATGTTGCTCATGTTCGGAAAAGGTGTGAGAGGTGAAGTGTCGACGAAATCTCACAGATACGCGAAAGCGAACAATTGCTACACGCAAAAAGGATTCCATGTACGAGAATCGAGTGAATACATAACATATCGAGATGCTAATAATTTATACGGTTGGGCCACGGGTCATCCGTTACTGACGGGAAATTTCAAATGGGTCGAAAATCGCGAAGGAGTGGAAAATTGGAGACACTATCCCTGTCTTCTGGAGCCTGGTAATCTAGAATATCCCGAAACGTTACTCGATCCACGCAATGATTATCATTTAGCACCCGAACAAATTAAAATGAATAAAGTCGACAAACTCGTTCCAAATTTAAATGACAAATGTAAACTTGACATATCATCCCCTGAATTCCAATGTGTTCTATGTGCCAGTTGGCACATAGAACACATTGGAACTCAAGGGACGATATTTCCGATTTTAAAAGTAAATTACTTACCCTCCCTGTCCTAATAGTCTATAACACTAGCGTTATATTTATGTACGCCCAAAAAGCACTCTGACACATAATGTGTCATCATATACTTCCAGTGACACAACTAGAATATAAGAAGTCCCAACCTTGTTTACCTAATATCTTGCAAACAGATTATAAATAAGTTATCTCTAGAGCTGAAACGCTTAACCGAATAATCGATTAATCAATGATCAACATCTTGATCGATCCAGAAAGTAATTGATCGATTAAGCATTACTTTTGAACTACTGTGTTATATGGGTTAACAAAGGAACAAACCTGCTCCAAAACGCGAAGGGAACAATTGCTACATGGAAGAAGGATTCGATGCACGAGAATCGAGTAAATTTATAACACATGCTGCTAATAATTTATATGGTTTGGCCATAAGTCATCCGTTACTGACAGGAAATTTCAAATGGTTCGCAAATCGCGAGGAGATAGAAAATTGGAGACATTATCCTTATCTTCTGAAGGTGGATCAGGATATCCCGAAAAATTACACGATTCACATAACGATTATCCTTTCTTTAGCATCTGAACAAATGGAAATTAATAAAATCGACAAATTCGTTCCAAATTTAAATAGCAAACGTATATACATAGTTTACTGTGAAAATCTGAAACTTTACTTTGATTACAGCATGACATTAGTCGAGATATATCACATCATCCGATTTGACAAAGAACCTTGGATGAAAAAATATACAGATCAGTTCCGAACTAGATAAGTTAAGTGAATGGCGTTCTACAAATGGACTATATCTGAATGCTAATAAAACACAATCTATGCCACTCCATCCTCAAAATGATTCTTATAACACCTTTGGTAGAAAAATGATTCTAAATAGTACAGATATTTCATTAATTAGTAACTAACACGACGAAAAATCAGTTAAATTTCTTGGAGTCCACGTGGACCAAAATCTAAAATTTACACAACACTCCTCTGTGGTATCGACAAACCGACATATTTGGGTATTTGCATCTTGGAGATCATCAAGCAGTTAATGTATCGATTTCATTACGAATACATCAAGAAGAAATACAATTTGAAAGCCAAACTGTTGATACTGACACGGACAGTCTGGCTTATAAGATACAGGCTGGAGATTTTTTCCTAGATATATCTCCAGATGTCGGTGCATCCCAGTGATCATAAATCTAATATTCCTTTGGTTGTGAATGAAATGGTGGTGGGCAAATTCAAGGACGAGGTGGAGGGAAAACAGATCACGGAATTTGTGGGTTGAAAGTCGAAACTGTACGTTTACCACTTAGAAAGGAAAGCAATTAGGAAATGTAAAGGTGTCAAAAGAAACGATGCAAATAATGACATCACTTTCAAAGACTATAAAAATTGTCTGTTCGAAAATGGAGAAATGTACAAATCGATGAACACGTTTCAAAGTCACAAGCAAGATCTCTACACGAATATAATCAACAAAATTGCTTTATCGGCTGACGATGATAAGAGACTCATGCAACCCGATAGAATAAACATGTTAGCGCATGGTCATTATTCCACAAAGTCGATGATTCCTCAAAATTATGAAGGATTAGACAATTACACAACATTGCAAATTGATAAAGACATAGAAAAAATCTAGAAGATAGAAGCAAAAGGGAAATAACAAATAAATAAATAAATTCTTTAAAATAAATTTAAAAATGGAACAAAACTAAAATGTACAATTTGTTTTTACGAAACAAGAAATAAAAATATTTCCAATGTTCGTTTCGGATTTTGCATATAGAGAAACCCGAAAAGGAACTTGGCAACAAAATTCTTTTGATTGCATTAGATATAAGACACGATGTGAAGAGATAAACGAATGATGAAGGAAATAATGAAAGGAAAAATGATTAAAAATGTTTAAGAGACTGAACTATGATGAACCAATTGAAAAACTTTTTTTTGGAAGAAAATAAAATTCACATAAGAAAATAAAATAAAAATTCAAAATAAATTGAAAAAACGAAAAATATGAACACATCGGTAGAAGGTGCCATCTTACCAAACAAACCTCTGTCTAACATCAATCTATTGAATGCGGTGAAAGCATTGAAAATAAAAAAAAATTGCAGTGTCTTTTCCAGAGATGCATTGCCCAGAAAAAACGCGATATGGCGGCAACTGCGAAATCTTCAATCCAGACGATTTCTCTGGAGAGGGCACATATTGGGTGGCATGTCTCAAGAACGCGAGAGGAAATTATTATTTCGACAGTTATGGAATCTCACCACCTGAAGAATTGATGGATTATTTAAAATCGGCGATTGATTACAATACAGAACATGTACAACCTCGCGATCAAGTGTTTTGTGGACACCCGCGTCTCTATGTTTCCCTTTTTTCAAGACATCCTCAGCGATTTATATTGAAAGAAAAACGAAAAGACATTTTCATATAAATAAAAAACAAAATAAAACAAAAATAAATTAGATAGAAAAAAAACTTCACAGTAGATAAATTCTGAAGAACTGGTGATGGAATTGTAAAATGAAGAAAGATCGCCATTGAAGGTGCTGATGGAATGTCTGCTACGTACTTGGACGATCATTTCGTGAGGAGATACACACCTCGAAAGGAATTGTTAAACATGATTAATCACAAGCTTTATAACGTTCCCAAACTAATAGATCTCAGCGACTCTACAGCTAAACAGTATGCAGGACGTGGCAGGTCCTGTGCATTCGAGTGATGCAAACACGAAACATTATGCAGACAAATCGCACAGACGTTGCACTGATTATCTGGGAGAACGCTACGTTCCAAAAATCATGAATTCGGAGTGGATATGAATTCTCACAAGATACTGAATCTAGGAGAACAAGTGCATTCCAGAGATGGTCCCACCAAACAATACATAGACGTTGCAGAACGAAATATCTTCGATACTTTGAATGAAGAAAGAATTAAATAAAAACCGATCGGAATGCCGGATTTAAGATCATTAATCTAGCACAAATCGGCGATGAGGATACCAAATTGGCTGCAGTCAATAAAGGTTACCAGGATTCTGCTCTCACGAAATCACAAACCTGCAGTTAAAACTAGACGTCCTGTCATGAAAGGCGGACAAATTGCATGTTGATCTGCGCGTTAATCTACACGTTATGACCATAGTAAGGCTATCAAATTATGTACATATGGCCTGTGCACAAGCAAGCACTTACGAAACGGATGACGTCATTGCAAATATTTCGCGTTGTGACGTCAGACGGCAATATTTGCCGCTTGAGCCGTAAACAAAGAATATACTAAGCGAGCTCTCGTCCAATCAGAGAAGGAGAATTTTAGTCTTATTGGAACATTTGTCATTCTAAACCCAACGGGGAATCTGGTTTTTGATTCAATGACCTTGAAGAGTTTCATTGTTTGCTCATCATTCGGTAGTATGTGTGGCATGAACAATGACACCTTGCTCAAATATACTTGCCTGCATCACGATGATGTCATCACTATTTTTACGAACTCGTGGAAATTGTGTTTTAGTCCATAGACGATTTTGATGTAATCTTCGGCTAATCCAAAAATGTGTTTCAAAAGAATCCTAAACGAGAACGTTCCTCTAGTCAAAGATGTTTGAACGACGTGATTAAATCTCGTGGCTGCACCCACATTCTCTGTTGAAACGATGCATCATGCCGTTATGAGTTAAGGTGACAAAGTACTTTCCTCTCTTAGTATACCTTCTGTTAGGTCTAATATTCTCCTCAATTCTTATTTCACTTAATTGTTTTGAATTATTTAATTTTAAAAAAAAATGTTTTCTTATTTTTTCTTATTTATACATAGGTGACAAAAAAAATGTTCCCCTCCTTATTTTTATTTTTTTTAAAAACACTGTCGTTTTGCAATTAGTGTTCATAAAAGTCTTCAGTGATTTTTTTCACTATCTAATACTTCTATATCATAAGTGATGGGCTCGGGGTAGAATACTTGAACCACGACGGAGATTTTTTCCATCCATCTTGGTGTGTAACCTTTTTCAAAATGTTTTTCCACCTGTAAATTCTCGCTCGATTACACACAGCAAATGTTGGTCATCTTGTCTTGGCCGTCTTTTTAATGGATAGAGAGTCGTGTGGACTTCCTTTTCGTTTCGAGGATCGCTAACTTCCACGGGTATCGTCTTGATGGAACTGTAGAATATGTTGTTATAGTCATCAACCAAATCATTTAAGACATTCGTGTATTTCTTTGTCGAGTAAGCCGTGAAATATATGTGCATTTCTCCTTTATGGTTCTATTCCATCGTTCGACAACGCTCACCTTCTTCTGGTTTTCTATGGAATAGACGAGTGACGAACGTGAACGTTGTAATAATTTTTTCAGGTTTTTGTGAAGAAGTGGTGAAGATATTTTCAAAAGCTTCAGCCACTCTCGTAATCATTTATTTTTTAACGCTCTCATCAATTTGCTTTTCGAAAAAACATCTATGACCGTCAATAGATATTTCACACCTTTGTTGTTTCTAGACAGTGATTGCATGTTCACCGGATCAGGAGCCCACATATGATCCATTCCTTTGAGGAATACTCTTCTCTTTCGAAATCTGTGCACTATGGACTTGTGCCGTTCGTTCGATAATGCATTAGTGAATTGCTGTTTAAACAATTATTCTCCATTCCGTAACGACGTTTCATGCCGATGAGTTTACTGACAAGAGAACGTTCTAATTTCTCTCTCATTGTGGAGTTGACTATATGTTTTCAAATCTGTCAACATTTGCTTGTCGCACACACTGTTTTGAGTCTTCGTATCGGAATGCTTAGCATAACAGAGGTCGTGTCTGTAGACAGCTCAAAGACTCTATTTATGGGCTTGCTTCTCGAGTTTGGAGTCAGATCTTTATTCACTCTCTTGTTCACGTTCGTTCTGGGTCCCGTAAATTGGTATTCTGGCAGATGTATTTCAAAGGGAAAATTATTGATGAGACGGTTGACCATTCCTCCACCTCTTTCGATGAATTGAGTTTTAGTCATCTGCCTATAATTTTTAGTTTGCACCTTTCCCAAGGTATCCAAATCCGTAGATTTCTTACATTTTACACAATATATTTTTGTTTTTTTGTTAATTTTTATTTTTGTTTATTTATTTATTTAATTTTTTCATTACTTTCGTATGTATATTATTAGTTACACAGTTTGTTGGTGGCCTAATATGGTTTAATTGGTGTCAGCGAACACGGGTCCAATATGGAAGTAACTGACACCATATATACCATATTAGGCCACCAACAAACTGTGTAACGAATATATCTTACCGACTGCTGCATCGATGCACAGAATTAATAACAACAGCGATCAAAATTAAATGAGAGAATTCTCACAATGTGTTCACTTGTCTTTGCCTTGTTACAATTTATGGGAGAGCGCCTACAGGCAGGCACTCCCATACATTGTAACAAGGCAAATTCATACATACCAAACAGTTTCATTTCGAAGGTAACATGACACACACCCACAGAATATGAAGCCTTTTAAGTTGCCTAACCTGGACTTCAGACCAAATATGGGCTTCCAACACTCAATATTTCAACTTGAAGCGTTTATCGGCTGCCGCCATTTTGAATAATCAATGAACAAAGGGGAGATTACCCATAGCTGTCAGCGTATATTGATGTTAACAGGCAGTATATGGTTTTATATGTAAGTCTGCATGTGACGTCTTTGAACCAATGAAGTTCCCAGATACTTGTAGGGGGTAAGATATAATATTATATTTTTTTATTTTAAATCTGTCACTGGATCTTTATTTGTTTCCCCAAAACGTTTACAGAAAGATTCACTGGCTTCTTCTCGACTTATTTCTATCAGATTATGTTTCGTCTCCACTTTGAGAAGCTGACAAGATTTTTACCTTCTTTCAACGCATCGAATTTATCTCTATCCGCGAGAATGTAGCGAAATTCCCCATTGGAAATCCTTCCATATTTCAGAAAAGTGGATAATCGTGTCGCTAATGCAATTGATTTTTGCGTAGGCTGACTCTTTGATGTTTCCATGTTTCTTGGCCTTCGACGATAATTTTTTACACACTAATTTTCCAACTGTGCACCAGAATCCTATCGCAATAGCAACTCATTCTATCACCAACGCGACTGCAATGTTAGCCAGTGTCGATAAGAGACTGACTCCAGCCACACCCAAACCCATGAATATGGTGATGAGAGACAGGTCCACACCATCCTCCAACTTAGTCATTCGCGCATACTTCTTTTTGTGCGATTGGCTTTTATCTCTTTCCATAGTTAAATAAAGTTTAATTTTATTGATCTCATCGATGCGAAATGCGTTGCCTTTATCTTTCAAAGGAGGTTCCGTCAGTAAAACAGTCATCGGTAAGTCGGGATATTCATTGCCACTTCTTATTATAATTTTATTTTATTTTTTTACCTCCTATCTTATTTAATATATATAAAAACTGTTTTTAGAATATTGTTACCTTTCTCCTCTATTTTTACAAAACAATGTTCCATAATTACAAACTGAGAATGGACGCGTTTTTAAAAGGCGAATTCGGACCCAATAACAGTCCTCGATCTTCAATCAAATTCTGTCCGCTCTTCTGACAGAGACTGTCTCTGTGAGCTTGGAATACACAGCTACTTTCTGCGCGTTTCAAACACAATCCTTTACCATCCATTTCGATTCGCCACACAAATCCTCCTCATTTCAAAAAATTGTGCTCCCCATTATTTTCTGCGTACCAGTACTGGCCAATCCCGACATAGCTCCTATACTCAAAGCCGGCAACACGGTTTTGGTGAGAGTGGGTAGTAAATACATTGGTGGCCAATCTCGCCAACAATCCTAAGAAACCGCCTTTCATTTTGAAATTATATCTTAATTGCGCAGGACTCAGTCTCACGGTCAATCCCTTTCGATTACGATGTACTTTGGCTATTCTATTAATTTGCGTTTTCGTCCAAGAGATTTTATCGGGTCCATTGCTCAAGTCTTGTTGACTTGATTTCAATCGCACAGCTTCTCCTCGATTTTATAATGCTCTGCAAAGGGTGTCCTGGCCTTCAGAAATGTTTACGTTTTGTATAATGTATCTCGTCATTTTTTCTTTTTGTTTCATCTTATTTTGTTAATTGTTTTTTATTTAATTCAATTTGTTTTTTATTCCCTATTATATATATAAATTGATTTGAATTAAAAAAAAAAGAATTTTTTTTTTAAATTCTCTTATGTAAAATCACATCGTCGCACGTTCGCCGCGAAGATCTAACAAGTCTCTAGTTTGATCAATTAATTCAGTGGTAATGTGGTATATAGTGTGAGTTATCACAGGCCAATACACTAGATTTAGAGGTCGCTCTATGATCTGGTGATCCGGAGAAACGTCCGGAAAGAAAGAGTAGTTCGTGGACTGTGTGCCACCATTCACATACCTTCCAGAGATCACCTCCACGTTCACCAAAATGTTGTTGACAGAGGGAATGTCCGTCACTTTTTTTGATGTAGCTTGTCCTTCGTAGTGTTTCTATCGAATACCAACCTCTTTCCAAAGGTGGCATCTCCTCTAAAATCAGCTCGATAACCCTCTGTCATGTCCAATATCGTTTGCAGAGTGTTGTCGTTGGTAGTTATGTTGACGGCAGTCCTGCCATGACCATCGATCTTCATTCTAGTCTGAATGAGTGCGCTCAGAACAACTATGTTGTAGCCGCCTTTTGGAATCCGAATCGTAAATCAATTCGTTCCTTTAGAATATCTGAACGTATTATTTTTCTCTGTGATGTTGGGAAACGAATAGTACCTCTCCAGATTTACCAGTGCCATCTCATACTTCTTATCCCTCTTCAATTCAATCGGCGGATTAAATTTCGTCATGAATCGAGTCTTGTCGTCGCTCACCAAAAATAATCTTTTGCTATTAACCGTCGTTCTTTCTGTGTTCTATCCTTTCTAATAATTTAGTTTCGTATTCTCGAAAATTGTTTTTTTTTTTTATATATTTTTAATAATTGTCCATTTTATTTTATTCATTTATTTTATTTTATTTTTACTTTCTACTTAATATGATAATTGCGGTCTTATCAACTTCTGAATTAAATCGGCACGCCTCTTGCCAGCCCCCAAAGCGATCCCAGTGCTCGTTTCCGTCGCGGCCTTTTTACCCACATCCCTCGAGGTCTTGTTTCCAACCTTCGCGGCGGTAGAAGCGATCTGTTTTTCCAGCTCACCGGTGACTGCGCGCGACTGAGCTCGCATCATCGAATCCAGAAATCCGATCAGCCATAGACATTTGATCTCATAAAGTTTCTTTTCTTTATCACTAACATGTTTTTTCCTCTCTCGTTCGTCTTTTTTTGTTTTTTAAATAACTTTTTTTAATTTAATTTATTTTTTTATTTTCTATTTTATTTACTATTATATTTTTATTTCCCCTCATCTTACAACGCGTTCATGAACGATTTTTAAGTTCCTCTATTCTACACCTTCTGTTGCAACAATTCGACCCAAATGCTCATACTCTCGTTTGTAGCTCTGCTATTGCCGGCTCACCGACTCGCCGTCAAGAGATTTAATCTCGCCAGAAGAGAATGGGCAATAACCCTTTACCCAACGTAACGGCCAAAACCGGCCATCGCTATTCACAAAAATCGCCAATTAATTTTCATTATTTTGTCATTTTATGTCTCTAAAACATAGGTTATAACCCCTCTTTGGAACGAGCTCGTTCCAAAGAGGGGTCATAACCTATGTTTTTGAGACACAGAATTAATAATTAGTCATTCAAGAATTTTTTTTTTTTTTTGCAAGTGTCGTCTGCTTTTCATGTTAGGTAAAGGGTTAAGAACGCAAGGAGTGGTCTTGTTGGTGGTTGTCATTTGCTGTCCGGTGGCCGATCTGACGAATGCTTTAATAGCATCACATATGGGTTTCATCACGTTCTTCAACTTTTAACGTCTCTCTGGAATCGTCATTTTTTCCTCATGGCATTCGTAAGAACCAGGCGACCGCCATACGTTTTGTAATTCTCTTCCTCATAATTGTCAGGTTTAGCCAACACGAGCAGATTCCACAATCCTTTAATACCTTCCTATTCTCGATCTTCGACGATCCGATTATAATCGTCTGTTATTTCTGCTCTTTTATCATGTATGTAGAGATTGTCATCGTCTCATGTTGGACAAACCAAAAACAGAGTCCACACTCCACGGATTCGTCTTATATATATATTCGTATAATCTTCGGGTTTGATATTGCTAGCATCTACCATCGTGCTTGCAGTAGTAACCGTCGATGGTTCACACTTAGAATCGGTCTAAATTCTATCTATCTCGGGAGGACAGAATAGGAGAAGGAGAATGTGTGTATACGGGAGTATAACGAGGTTGATCAGATGGTCTGTAACTGGGAAAATATGGTTCATAAAGTCTGTAGCTACAATTAAATCTAGAAGTCCTGGCACCAACTGTGCGCTTATCTAGGCTTAATTGTGCGTAGGAATTGCGCGCAATTGCCTTATCGAATGACACCCAAAGCACGGCAGGTTCTCCTGGTTACTCATAGCAAACACGGGCAATGTTTCTGCCAATGGACCTCCGGGTTACCCGGAGGTCCATTGGCTGAAACATTGCTTGTGCATAGGCCATATGTACAGAATTTGATAGTCTTACTATGCTCATAACGCGTAGATTAACGCGCAGATCGACGTGCATAAAGTCTGTAGCTAGTTGTCTTGCTTTCTCTCAAGAGTTTCAATTCTTTGACGAGCTCTCTTTTCATTTCTTCCCAAGTTTCTGTCACAGATTTGAACAACCCAGCCGTATCTCGTTTCATCTCGATATCACCCATGCGTTTAGCCATTTTGCTCTCTCGAATATTTCTTTTCAATTCCAAAAATCGACGATCTTTGATCGTTAAATATGACATGCTTTTTTAAAATTATATTTCATTTTTTATTTCGTACTTTATTTTTTATTTTTATTTTTGTTTTCTTCTACATAATAACACATAAAAAACAACGAAACATATAATACATTATATATATATGTTTTTCGGAACTTTTTCCGTCACAGGGATCGCACAGTTCAAGCCCATGGTTCCAAAATTGTCTCCTGTCCGTGAGTTCCTTGTCGAATCGATCACATCCATTGATGAGACACAACTAAACAGACAGAACCGCGATCGATCGAATATGAGAGACAACATTTCTCTCGCCCAAGACGACCTCGCGAGCTGTAAAAGCACTGCAAAACTCAGGTGGAAAAATACGCATTTTTTCAATTTGTGACGATTTCCAGTGGTCCTCATTCGAGACATCACCGCCAAATTGACCAACTCCGTCGATGAGACACTTGAAAAAAACTGACAAAGAATTACACGTTTTGACATTTCTGTGTCGCGATGTGTAATTTCGCATCGGAGATATATCGGCGAAATATGATCAATTCAAGCTAGAATACACTTAAAACGCCCCGTAACAAAAAACACGTGTGGCTTTGTCGTCAACGTCATCTCGGATTTGCGCTATCTTCACTATCATCTCGGGTAAAAAATGCAGTGATTTCTCGACCTGGGCTCGAACTGGTCGAGCTCGCAATTCTTTAGATTTATTTTTGCTCTGAAGAAACACTTAAAAAGCCCACCCGTAAGTCGCGTGTCTTCTCGTGGAATATCAGTCTAAAATGGGGTCGTATTGCAGGGTGATAGGACTTTATTTATTTATGGTCAGCTATCCGTTTTTCCAGCACACACAGCGAGTGAAAAATAATACTTTTAGGTCCACAATCTAAGAGTTTGTTACCAAAATATCTCTTTTCCGGGGGTTCATCTCGAGGTTCGGGCTCCACAATAACGGCTTGCGTTGGAATGTCAAGGAAATTCTAATTGAGGAACAGATTCGACTGAAATGTTATCATTAAATGTTATTGTTGAACATGTCGCACTTCCAAGTGGAACGAGAGTTTGTGAATTCTGCCCACAAGGATTTTGGCCACCTTCAGATTCGGGACATTCACAGATAATCAGCACCTGATATGAAGGGCTAGTGGATAGCATGAACATAACAAGTTTAAGAAATCGCTTCTTAAGGTCACTAAAAGGCCTTTACCCTTGTTTTCCTTGGAACAGCGAGTAATTTTTCATATTAAGCTAATCTGGGCTTCATTTGTTTATTGAAATCCCTTATCCTAATTATGCATAACGTTAGTGGTGATACCAACGCCAGAGTGCGGGCACACGGATGCTGGATGTGTGCATGTCCTTCGGGGGGGGGGGGGGGGGCGCCTTCTTTATCCGCTTTAAAGGACTGCTTTAACGCATAGGTTTTTCGAGAATGTTATTGTTATACCCCACGTGGTCCATAAAGAGAATATAGTTAACCCTTGTGCTTCTGTAGTTTAATTCTGACATTCATGATTAAACATAACTGAAAACAGTACAAAGTAATAAACATAAAACCCTTAATGTACGAGTGTGAATGTATTGTTATTTCCATTACTGTACTGTTGCCTCCCCCCGCCCAATAGTGACAGTATGTAAGAAGAAAATGTGCGGTGAGGCCTTGTAGTATTCCCTGAGAAACCTTTAAGTTCCATGAGGAGACCCACTTCTTGCGCGCTCGAGAGATGGTTTGGGGAATTCTTAACCATTATTTTTAACCAAACTAACCTCTGGACAGTGTCGTAACGCGTATACAACAAGATTATGGTTTCTCCTACTGGCCCACAACAATTGAACGTTTTGAGGGCCCCCCCCCCCCCCCCCCCAACAATTCCAACATTTCGGGAAAAATCATTATTAAGATACTCAAAAGAGTGTTGTAGTTGAAGCATTGAGGTTGGATGCTTCAATATCAGCTTGCATACAGAATTTTGACGATATTCTCTGAGACCAATAACTGGGTTGGGTACGTGGCACATGAAAACGTTAGACAGTAGTTCGAATGACGAAACAATTTTAATTCATTTACAAATGCGGATGCATTCTGTAGAAGTTCTTACATTAAACCATCGACGCAGTATCCAAAACCAACCGATGACAGCAAGACTCCTCTGTTTAGGTGCTGAACAACGAAGAAAGGAAGGAAAGGACGAATGAAAATTACCATCAGGAAAATTTACCCAGTGCTTCATTAATAAATTTTTGTTTTGACTGTTACTCTTATAATTAATGTTTGGAATCTAATATTATTGCGTCCGCGGAAGTATTGCCGACTTTTGGCAAATGACCAGTCCACGCGGGCCATACCGTAAGCACTAACCATCACTATAACTTCTTTAGCTAGTGTCGAGGCCGGGTGGATTTCATACTTAATAGAATGTTTGTACCCAGTCAGTGTGATAGAATATATGGGACATCAAACAGGTCGAAGTAGTTTCCGAAACCAACCAATGTCAACATGACTCCTTGGTTAAGGTGCTGACCAACTAATGAAGGAACGAACATAGAAACGAAATAAACAACAAATGAAAATCACCATCAGGAAAATTTTAATTAATGAAGCGCCGGGTTGTTTTTAGGATAGCGACATCGAATTGAATCCCGAATCAAATCTTAAAAGACAAGTTATTTCATATTGCATCAAACGGAAGTTACGGAACACTGTGATGACCCTTACGCGACGGAGTGAACACCTTAAACACCAATAACTAAATATTCTCTGTAGCACCGTCGCTGAAACAGCTAGGCCTATTGTCCATAGTTTTAGTTTTTGAAGGCCTAACTTGTTACTATTCACGTTCTTAAGAACGTGAATAGTAACAAGTTAAGCCTTCAAAAACCAAAACTATGGATAATGTTCTGGGCCAAATTCACACCTTACCCAATAATTAAACATTGTCAATTACTCAAATAAATAGGAATTGAGCCTACATGAATGAATTTTCTAATGACAGTTTTATTCTATTTTTGTTGGAAATGTAACAAATTGAAGTAAGTACGAGAGATTCGAAAAAATCGAATCCTGAGACTGATTCGGGATCGATCTCGAAGCATACGTATGGTATCGATATCGAATCGAATCTCGAATATTCGCAGGACCCTAGCGGATGCATTCTGTAGAAGTGCTTACATTAAACCATCGAAGCAGCATCCAAAACCAAGCGATGACAGCAAGACTCCTCTGTTTAGGTGCTGAACAACGAAGAAAGGAACGAAAGGACGAATGAAAATCACCATCAGGAAAATTTTAATTAATGAAGCGCCGGGTTGTTTTTAGAATAGCAAGACTCCTCTGTTTAGGTGTTGAACAATTAAGAAAGAAACGAAAGGACGAATGAAAATTACCATCAGAAAAATTTACCATTCATTAATTAAATTTTTGTCTATTACGCCTGTAAATAGTGTTTGGAATCTAATATTATTGCGTCCGCGGAAATATTGCCCACCCGTCGAAAGTGACCACTCCACGACGACATAATGTAACCACTAACCATCTCTTGAACTTCTTATGCTAGTCAAGCCGGGTGGGTTTTATACTGAACACACTGTTTGTTCCCTGTCAGTGTGCTATAATATATAGAGGATATCTACGCTATTTTTGTGAATATCGGGCATTATCTCATGAGTGTAGACCTGGAAGTTTTATTTTTCACGAGCTCTTGCGTAACGTCATTTAGGAAGGTACTGACAACAATTCACCGTGTGGACCTAAAAGTATTATTTTTCACTCGCGCAAGCGCGCGTGAAAAATAAAACTTTCAGGTCCACACTCATGAGATAATTGCAGATACTGACTAAAATAGAGTAGATTTTCTTTTTATTATATGCTACGAGACATTTTATTGCACAATATTCAGCCCAATTCGATCCCAAATGCGTACCTTTCAAAACAATAACAAAGATCACCTGCTCGTTCCTTCAAGGTGACGTGATGCGGTGTAGCCTGACGTCATTTAGGGAGCTGCTGAGAAACATTTCTCGATATCTATCGAGCCGATAGATATAAAGAAATATCTTTTAGATAATTTGCGATAATTCACAAGCTAGCATATAATAAAACATTATAATGTACAGAATAATTACGGTATGTGGCTTAAGAGCCCCTATATTACCAATACGCCACTGTCTCCGGGTAACGGTTCGTTGAACTTGTGGTTCGGGAACCCGGGCGTTATACCACATATATACTCCGAGGTCGACGAGGGCAGATAGTGCCCACGCGACACAGAAATCAGTTACCCCAGTCTGTCTCCCTGCCAGTGTGGCAACGAGACAGGTAAATATAAAGGCAGATGTAAAGAGAAGAAAAAATAAAACGTTTTCACCTCGTTCCACTAAATGGTCCTAATCAATGTCCGGGGGGGGGGGGGGGTTAAAGAGAATCGTTAACAAGTTTTGAGTGTCACTCTGTGCGGAATTCAACGCAGGCTTTGAAAGCTTGTTCAGAACTGTTTTTGTTTAATCTGCTCCACCTAACGAATTTCGTCCCTTACTCTTTTTTTCCAGATAGGGTCCCTTATACCTTCCTTAGGTGTAGGACCTTTGACAGGACTTTATTTGCTTGCTGTTTTGTTCCCGGCTTCAAATGCAAAGGTAAGTTTAACATAAGACACAGACAGAACTACGGCTCGAGCGAACTATGACTACGTCATTCCAACGAGTTATGTAAAACACCCACCGATTCAATCATACATCGCGTTCTGTGTTTATTCCACAAACCATGCATTAACGTTCAGTTAAATATACAAACGTTAATTCCGATATTTAAACCAAAAGATGAAGAGTCCGTTTGTCTTGTTTGAAGCTGCACTAATGAAATGGACAGATAATAAATTTAAGAACCTTTTGGGAACCAGTCTAAATTACATTCGTTATCTTTTCTATTTGGCGTGTTTGGTACAAACTAAATTTCACTTCTCACATAAGGCAACTAAAAGTAAAATGTAAAAGATCCCCAAATCTTATGAAGGTATTTGGTACCCTTGATTGGGGTGCTGATCAAAAAACGTTTCTCCGTCTGAAAAGATCCCTTATTAGATCTAAATTAGATTACGGTTGTATTATTTACGTTTCTGCAAGAAAGTCATGTCTCAAACCTCTTGATGCCATTCATAATAGTGGAATTAGAATCAGCCGTGGCGCTTT
Source organism: Pictodentalium vernedei (assembly GCA_031216915.1). Lineage (NCBI taxonomy): Eukaryota > Metazoa > Mollusca > Scaphopoda > Dentaliida > Dentaliidae > Pictodentalium > Pictodentalium vernedei. The sequence continues at coordinate 104,585,713 of CM062297.1, read as the reverse complement.
CGGAACATCACCAGTAGATTCGATGATTGTTGAAGCAGAGGAGCCTTCTCTTGAGAAGCGACGAATTAAACTGTCTCTGCAATCTGTGACTAAACGTTCAGCTAATCCATCAAATCCTGCTTATAATTGTGTTTCGAACCCGCAATATATTGAATTTTTCAACAGACACCTGAAAAAAATTCCTCCTTTAGGAATTCGAAGTCCACATTGATTGAATTTATTTCAATTAACCCTTTACCCAACGCAGACGATATCAAAATTTATTATTTTAAATATCATTTTTTTTTAATTTTTCAAAAAAATTTCAACAAAACCATATCATGTGACCCCTCATTGGAACGAGCTCAATGAGCTCGTTCCAACGAGGGGTCACATGATATGGTTTTGTTAAAATTGTTTGAAAAATAATATTTTATCAACTGCTGGATTTGCATATTACGCGGGCGGATGCGGCCGATTCGTTATGTAAAGGGTTAAAGAAAACCGTAAGCCACACGCTCCACCATGGCATCTTAAAAAACCTACTGTTATTTTGGACCTTGCTTCTACCAAAAAGTATAACACAAATTCTTAGTTTAGTGTGAACAAAAATATGCCGAAATGAAGTTCAAGTATATTACGTAAACAAGCATCTGTACAGATGGATCTAAAGATGGTGACAAAGTATCATCGGCTGTTGTTGCTGGTAATGAGGTCACCTCAATCAAAATACCCAATAAAGGTTCTATTTTCGCAGCTGACGTTAAAGCATTACAACTAGCGTTTGAGCACACCGAGAATGTACATGAAAAGAAGTCGATCATCTTTTCCGACTCGCTTTCCTCTTTGCTTGCTTTACTCAGCCCCAGGTTGACGAACCCTCTCATTTTGTTACTTTGCGAGAAGTTGAATACTCTCGTGTCTGGCCAGTATGATATCGTATTTTGCTCGTTACCCGGACATGTAGGTATCGTAGGTAACACCAGGGAAGACAGTGCAGCAAAACAGGTTTTCACCAAGCCTCTCACCGATTTTAACATTCCTTTCAGTGACTTCAATCAAACCACAAATCAGTAACTACATCAAATCTATATGGGATGGAGCGACAAATAACAAGCTCCATCTATTTCGACCAAATATTTCTGATCACTACCCGTTTAGTAACCTTTGTAGTAAAGATCTAGCAGTTTTGACGCGATGTCATGTTGGCCATTCACGACTTACACATTCCTTTTTGTTAGAGGTAAATATGCTACCAGAGTGTTTTTCTTGTCAGCAAGTGCTGTCAGTGGTGCACATTCTTTTACATTGTACTGATTTTAATCATGTCTAATATACTACTCAAAGTTTGCTAAGCACCAAGTACATCCAACTACCTATTTTACGTTTTAGTTGAAATATTGTTATGAAAAGTGTATATACTTTTTATTTAATTACATCTTTAATTATTTAAGTACAGAAATTAAGATTTTATTTGTGTTTGACATTATTTTTTAGCTTTAGAATACGATAACCATGGAAAATGGATATTTTTGGTAAAAGAGGAATTTTTTCAATATGCCAAAAAGTTGACGGAGCGAACTGGTATGGCTTCAATGTCGAGTATGAGACCCATTACTGTTAATTACAGCTTGACAACGCCTTCTCAAGCTCCCAATCAGGTTCCTGGTGGTCGTTTGTGGAATGTTGTTCCATTCTTGGACCAGCAGGGCACCAAGCTCCTGGACACTTCTTGGCTGGATAGGACGGGCTGAAATTGCAAGCTGCAACTCATTCCAAGCATATTCGATTGGATTGAGGTCAGGGGATCTTGCTGGTCAGTCCATACGCTCAATCCCCCCCCCCCCCCTGTCGGTACTCCCCGACAGCATGGACAACACGAGGACGGGCATTATCATTATCGTCCATTAGAATGAATCTATCACCCACTGCACCTGCATACAACCTGAATCTGACGTGGACATCCAGGATCTCATCAATATACCGTTGTGCAGTCAATGTACCCCGTTCAAGGACACAGAGCTCTGTACATCCATCCCAGCTGATGCCGCCCCAGACCATGATTGACCCTCCACCATTGCGGTCATGCTAGCAATGTTGGCTGCATGGAATCGCTCTCCTGGTCTTCTCCATACCCTAGAATGCCTATCTGTGTGGTCTAGGCAGTACCTTGGCTCATCTGTAAAAAGGATAGGTCGCCAATCTTCTCTGGTCCATCCAACGTGGTCCATGACCCATTCATATCGTGCCTGGCGGTGGTTCTGGGACAGCGGAATGCGAATACATGTTCTTCTCGATCGTCGGCAACCACCTTCCTGCAACCTTGCCCGGATGGTCTGCGTCGAAACATTTATCCTGGATGCATTCTGAAGATCATTGCGAAGCTGGGTTGCTGTGGCAAAGCGGTTCCTACGGCCTGAATGATCAAAAACCGGACTTCAGATGCAGATGTTGCCCTGTCTCTGCTTCCATCATGCCGTCTTAATGGTGTGCCATACTGCTGAAATCTTGCCCAGGCTCTGGTGATCACCGTATGGTGCGCACCAAGGGCTTCACCAACCTGACGATGGGTAGCACCTTGCAACAGCCCGCCACATTTCTGCTTCAGACAAATGTCTTCTTACATTTACATTTGCCATATTCAATCATTAAATCACAAGGGTCTGTGTTGAAATGAAGAATGAATGCCCTACACATGTCATGTACATGTAGACAGTACACGAAAACATCATGGAAATCTGGGGTACATGCTTTCCACGACTGTCACGAAAAGTCTGCCTGTCAAGAGAGCTAATGTAAACACTGGGGACTATCTCAATACATTCCTCAATCATATCCACCACAAAAATCGCAAATATGCCACAAGCAAATTTCACAATGATTTGTCAAATATTTGGTGCTTAGCAAACTTTGAGTAGTATATTATTGCGTCTGTGGAAATGTCCACCGATGGAAGGTGACCAGTCCAAGGCGGCTGTAATGTACGGAACATATTCTGACGCACACTCTGTGTGATAACTTCGGTGTCTATGTATCAATGCACTGAGTCCTTAAACCATACAAACTTGGCTTTGTCATTATTTTTTTATTTATTAATTAGTGTTAAGATCACTTCCGGCATCTTTGGCTATCCCATAACCACAACATGGGTATGAAGTCAAGTTTAACCAATCGTTTATACCTATGCTGCCCACTCTGGGTGACTTCCATGCCTAGGCATTGGTATTTTATCAATGAAGCAGAAATTGTTTTACGTAGTACTATGTTCATAAAATTTTGTATTCAAATTGTAATGATTTCTATTTTCTTCCTCACAAGTCGTAGTCCGTGACTCCACATCGACACGCGCTCGTCGAACTTGTTGAAATGAGGTGCTATAACAAATTCGTTTTGAGGGAGTTACACTGCAAAGTCATTTAGAGAGAATCTGATTTGTCCCGATTGCTATGGATAAAATCCAGACTGACTGATCATCCAACAACTTCACCAAGGCATGCCCTCGAAAATTAATACCTTTGACTCCAGTCCTGACGAAAATGTTCCAACTGGAAACATTCTTGGGGTGGGGATTTTCGGACCTCTAACCCTCCCCCGCCCCCGCCCTTATTGACGACCATGAGGTGGAATTACTCGTTCACCACTATAGTTACTGGAAGATTAACCCTTTCAGACTTTAATTATCCTGACGTCCAAACGTCACTGGGAATTCAGTTTAATCAACGTTTTTCAAAATGCGACGTCATACGTCGGAAAGTACAAATAAGATATTTTTCACATTAGTGATTATCTGGTTGAGGGCTAGATTATTTTTTGGTGGTCTGAATTTGTTATTCAAAACTTGTTTTATTGCAAATTATTGGAGAGTGCCCGCGGGCACTCTCCAATCATTTGTAATAAAACAAATTTATACAAACAAAATATTATTTGTGTTTGAATGAATATGAAATATAAGCAAGGAAAGTGTTGGCTTTTGCTCTGGTATCCTCATTATTTTTTGAAAGCCCTGATAGTGTCTTCTATCACTCAACCAGTTAAGAAGTTTTGACAGCAGGATTATATTGGTATTTTAAGCTACGATAACATTTGGCTGAATGGTTGTCACTGAGCACTATTCTGGAGGAAATAGGAATTGAGGTTAAAACTTTAAAAAATCGAAAAATAATAACAAAACAAATGGCCACAAAGTATGAACGCGCTGTTTGATTTCGTACATCATAAGACGTACAAAAGTGTCAAAGGGTTAACATACTTCCCTATCGCTCTTACGATATATCCAGAACTCCAAACTGAATAGCACACTGACCCTAAATATAGACATCAGAGGTACAGTAATCACGAACGTCTTTAATAACCTGTAAATCAGGCATGTAACACACTTTCTCCCACCATCCCATCTATTGGGATCACGTGTCCTGACAGATATAGCTGGATATCGTATACATTGGATAGAGGATGATTGGGTAAAGAGTTGAAAGTTGTTAAGGTCTCACAGAACTAAATATTTTCCCATAGGCGACCATTATAACACTTATGTGGAAAAAAATATGATCGCATCACTTTAAATTAAATATTTAAATACCTACATAAAGTACAGACCTTCACACAACTTTCTCTGGCCAGAAAACATGGGGTCATGCAACAAATAAGAGAGAAAATCCACCAGGAATTGAAGTACCGTCCTTGAACTTAGTTTTTTCTGGGAATTCCCAACAAAAATACACAAATAGTTAACTGAATTTTAAAGACCCAGAAAATACTTAGAAAATCTCCTTTTTCTTGTGAAATATTCAGTATTGTTGTAAAAACCTAATAAAATGCTTTAACAGTTTTCTCAAGCAATAAGTTTTTTTCTAGGAGTCTTATTTTAGACTATGATGCAATATCCGAGTGCAACATTTCAAGGAAGATCACTCTAAACTAAATATTTAGTTCTGCGAGACCTATAATACTTCTCACCCATGCCCTAATTTCATTTTTCCTGTTTTATGTGATAAAACAATCATTTCTACACTAAAATACAAGATTTGGCTTCTATTCATCCAAAAAGATTAAAAATATAGCTTTTTTAAAAAAGTTGTTAAATTGTGAAAAAAAGCCCCAAAAATTAGGAAATTTCAGTATACCGCTTTCGTTACTTATCTTGATTCTGCTGCCAATCTATTTGACAGAGCAGTTCACCAATTGATGTTTTTTACTGGAATTTAGCCAGTTTACCTGATAAAAGTCCAAAATCGGCATAGAAGAACTCAATTCGAGAAAAAATTGGTGATTTATGTGTCAAATAGCTGAAAATTTATGTCCGAGAGAGAACATTTACACAGGTATCATTCACAAAAAAAGCTGTTCAAAAGTACAATTTTCTTCTAAAAACCTTCCAAATATCATAATTCATGTATACTTTATCTATTTACTAAAACAGAAAGGTATACCACCCGATGGGTTGGTGATTAATGTCTCAACAGATGTGAGGATGTTTCACAGAAAATCACATGCTGAGTTCAAGCTACCAAATCACACTTGAAACACAACTATTATGTGTAACAGTTCTTGAGTGATATATTTCCTGAGAAGTCTACCTGATTTTTAGAATTTATTAAGCATATTTTTTCAATTCTTTCTCGAAATGAGTGCAAGAAAATTAAAATTTAATCGCAGGACACATCTGAGAAAATTTGCATTTCAGAAAAATCATCCGCCTTGCAATATTTCCAAGTGTGTGGCTACTACAAGTGCAGAACCTGAAAATGTAGTAAAATATGTAAGACTCACACAAGAAAAGCATGATAAGGTTACTTCAAGTCCACTTCCAGTGACAGCAGCAATAGAAGAGCCTGGAAAGAGCTTCAAACTCTTACGCCCATTGTCAAGATTAAAATCTGAGCTCGACATCTGCAATGAGAAAATAGATGAAAAATGGTAAATAATCATATGGACAGTTATCAAGACATACAAACATACATGCATGCCTGCCTGCCTGCCTGCCTGCTTTCCTGCAGGCAGGCAGGCAGGCAGGCAGGCAGGCAGGCAGGCAGGCAGGCAGGCAGGCAGGCGGGCGTGCGTGTGGTTCCGGGCGGGCGGGCGGGCGAGCGGGCGAGCGAGCGAGCGAGCGAGCGAGCGGGCAGGCAGGAAGACGGACGGACGGACGGACGGACGGACGGACGGAGATGGGTAGGCATCCTGCCTGCCTGCCTGCCTGCCTGCCTGCCTGCATGCCAGCCAGCCAGCCAGCCAGCCAGCCTGCCTACAAATCCACCTGATTATTGTTAGTTAATATAAAGACACAAATTTGGAAAAAATTGCTCAGAAAGAAACATAACTCATTCTTTCATCCATCCATCTATCCATCCACTCACTCATCCATCCAATTCATTTCATTTCATTTCAGTTCATTTCATTCATTCATTCATTCATCCATTCATTCATTCATTCATTCATTCATTCATTCATTCATTCATATCTGAGCAATTTTCTTCAAATTTCAGGCCTGAAGAAGATAGTTACAGACTGGTACATGTGGGTAAAATGGCAGAGATGTGGAATACTGTTTTCAAAAAACACAGGCAACTTAATCCAGTGTGATGGATACCTTTCTTTTGATCCGAATGGGGAGGAGAGGCGTGGACTTGTTTGGAGGGAGCGAGTCATCTGCAATACCTGCTCCTATGTTTCTACTCGATTCTCTTTATATGAGGAAATTTCCAGCCCAAAACAGGGTCGCAGATCAGCATGCACAAACAGAGCACTTCAAGTGGGGCTCTCACAGACTAGTATAGGTAATGCAAGTTTCCGCAGGTTGTGCATGACACTAAATTCACCTGCCCCTTCTGAAAAAGGGATGCAGAAGACAGGGAATGTGGTATGTTCACAAATAGAGAAAACTAATGAGAATGAAATGAAGACCAGACGAGAAGAACTCAAAGAAATCAACACTTTGAGAAGTGTGAAGCGAAATATTATAAGTGTTGAATGTGATGCAGTGTACAATAATCCACTGTATTCAGGTATGGGGAAAACACCATTCCAACCTGCTACTCAGTGTACTTATATTCATGCAGAGAATGTTACCAGCAAAAAACAAGTGATTTCAGTTTGTAATAAGAATAAACTATGTTCCAGGAGAGGAAAACACATTAACCAACAGCCCTGCGGGCCGGAAAACCCAGAGTGCACAGTAACATTGAATATGAAAGAAAGTATTGGCAATGAAAAGGCATGGAACACTTCTTGCCTAGAACAACTAAAATCAGATGACTTGGAGGTCCAGTACATGACAACTGATTCTGATTCTAAAGCCTTTAAAGCAGCTGAGAACATTTACAAGAATAAAAGGAGTTCAATACGCCCTGAACATTTACTGGATACAAGGCACTTATCTGCAAATCACAGAAAGAAAATAAAGAATGACAAGAGTATTGTTGCAATAATGCCTGGGAAGACAAAGACTGAAAGACAAACACACTGTAACCGCTTTGCATTGGATATAGCAGCCAGATGCACAGCTGAACTGTCAGCTTGTCACAAGAAACATTTTGGAAACATAAATAAAGTTATAAATGCCATGTCATATGCTGTAGATGCAATTGTCGATTGTTACCAAGGAAATCATAAATTGTGCAAGCGATATTCATATGTTTGTTCTATCAAGAAAACTTGGCTTTCCAAGAGTGCATATTTGTCAGATTCATTTAAAATTCCTCTATCACCAACGGCAAGTCAAAGGTTACGAAAATGTGCTAATATACGACTGTCCAGGTGCAATATACTGAAGACCAAACTTCATAGCAATACCCAAAAAGCTGAGGCAGTGAATCGTTGTCTACGGAGGTCTTTGGCACGTAATATCACCTTTGCTAGGAACTTTCCGGGAAGAGCCCACAGTGCTATACATTCAGTGAACAATGGCCCAGGAGAATCTATTGTGAAACTCTGTAAAAAGTGTGAGTGCCCAGTGGCATCTGGTTTTCAAGCAGCAAAACAGCTGAAGCAGTTGCAGAGCAAAAATGATTCAGATAAAAAGAGACAGAAATCAATAGAATTCAAACTTCAGCGATGTGAAAACCGCACAAAAATGTATAAATTATATGAAGAACACCAAGAATATGAAATTTACAGAAAAGCCTTAGACAAGAAAGAAGCCAAAGCTCAAAGGGCCATAGCAAAAGTAAAAAAATAAGAAAGATCGCCACAGATATCACGAGCAATAATTTTCTGGTAAGATTTCATTCTTGCACTTGCTTGCCTTGCTTGCCTGCCGCCGCCACCCCCCCCCCCCCCCCACACACTCTTTCTATCCTGTCCACATAGTGTGACACTTTAAAACAAAATGAAATAGTTTAACAAGTATTAACTGAACTAAATGAGTAGCCTGGATTAATTTTGCCAGTCTGAATACTTTTTTTTCAAATGGATAGTCAATCGGCCATGAAATTTGCCATAGAATTCACACTTTTTCTGAAGCTATATCCCTAGCTGCTGAAATTGGCCATCTATTAATAATTATTTATAAATGTATGTAATAACCTATAAAATACATGCAGGGGTATGTTCATTCGAACAAATACCATTTTGGAGACACAATTTCCTGTATTCATTGGTAGAATGGCTCTCCAAAACTAGGTGCCCAGGCTCAACACAAAGCTTCTGATGACACAAGTGGCTAACATCTAGCTGCTGTCCATTTGCACCAAAATGTGGCATTTCATCCTTCATCAGTGCATTGACAGCCATGTACATGGTTCTGTGTACATATTCCAGTGAATTATTAGAATCTCCCCATGTTACTCTTATTAAGCCATATCCTCGGCTATTTTTTGCCCCCCTCCACAACAAACAAGCATGTCCACCCCCATCCCTTGAAGATCTAAACATAATTCTTTCTTTGAGCTTGTCAAAAAATGATGCCATTCTTGAAAATAGACAATAATGCACGTGCATCTTCATTCTGTTAGCAACAATCACCAAGGAAATGCAGAAAAACAGCATTCCTATAGGTCTCACAGAACTAAATATTTTCCCATAGGCGACCATTATAACACTTATGTGGAAAAAAATATGATCGCATCACTTTAAATTAAATATTTAAATACCTACATAAAGTACAGACCTTCACACAACTTTCTCTGGCCAGAAAACATGGGGTCATGCAACAAATAAGAGAGAAAATCCACCAGGAATTGAAGTACCGTCCTTGAACTTAGTTTTTTCTGGGAATTCCCAACAAAAATACACAAATAGTTAACTGAATTTTAAAGACCCAGAAAATACTTAGAAAATCTCCTTTTTCTTGTGAAATATTCAGTATTGTTGTAAAAACCTAATAAAATGCTTTAACAGTTTTCTCAAGCAATAAGTTTTTTTCTAGGAGTCTTATTTTAGACTATGATGCAATATCCGAGTGCAACATTTCAAGGAAGATCACTCTAAACTAAATATTTAGTTCTGCGAGACCTATAAGCGTGACCATTCAATAACGTTCCGGATGTTGACCTGTGGCTTCTTTCTTCACCAGAATCAAGTCGGTCTAGATGTTTTAAAATATATATTTGTCTCAAAGTTGATTGGCATTTCAGCGATATACGCGTATGTGTGTGCCGTGACTACTGGCGAGTGTCGCCCTTTTAATAAGTCTGCAACCACGTGCCATCGTAAGCGCGCGGGACCTGAGTTGACACCGTGACAGCGCAGGGTCTGCATGATAAAATAATAGACAGACGTGTTTATTTCACTTTCTTCTGTTACTAGGGTGTGACAGTTGGGACGATTACATCGGGAGTTTTATGTGGTTGGTTGATTTTTGGAAAGGCATTCTCAACAAAAATACCGTCATATGATACATTACCACCAGCATCAATTAGCAGTTGTGAACTACTCAACGAAACAGCTAGAGCGACGCTATATTCCATCAGAGAAAATACGACACCTTTCCAAACCGTTAATACGGGAAGGTAAGGGCACCCAATATAATAGTATTTTTCTGTTTTTATTATTACAAAGAGACCGGATGTACACCGTCACATGGCTTCAGGCGCAATTTAGGCCTGCGCAAGCTAGAAATTAAACTTTTACCAAACGAAACGGTCATAGCCGCCTTGCGCTGCTTACGACAAGTGCAACGCCGATCGCCAGCGATCAGACAAGTCCCCCATGGTTGTCGACAGGGACGTGGCGAGAGGTTTCGGTAGTACATTTTCAACTAGGGGGAAGGACCGGGAGGGGGAAACCCCCTCCTGGTCCCTCCCCAAGTAGGAAACTCACTACCGAGAAAGATTTTGAAAATGAAGCCATGAAAGATGGTATAAAATTGATTCTAGTAACTGAAATACCAACACATTTATGATAGAATTATCAGGTTATTATTATTTGGTATTCTTCTGGGAATTGAATATGTGCTAAACAAATGCTCAAAATTAGAACTTGCAATTCACACTTTTTTTATTACGATAAGTAAACGTACCACAGAAATCTCCTACCGATTGACATCAGGCATACTTATGAAGCTCGATATTGCGTGCACTGTAGTTGCAAATAGTAACAGAATTTTTGCCGATTTGAAACAGAGTTGGAATTTTGGGAAATAAAGGAGACATCAGCATCACACAAGAAGCTCTAAAATCCAGATTGATGGAATTTCCAACTGCTCATGACTTGCCCTCTGAATTTCCAACTATAGGAAAGTTTGGCCAGGATTGGGGAGGGGGGAGGTGACATTCACCCCTGTCGCCACGTCCCTGGTTGTCGGCGACACCAAATTGTGGACAAATGCCTCATAAATGTAGAAAGATTGAAAACAAAACATCAGCATATTTTTGAGCAACAGATATGAACAAAATACAACAAAAAAAGGTATCAAGACAGGCGGGAGGGGACGGACGGATAGACAGACGGCGTGCAATCCATAAGTAACCCGTGGGGGACTAAAAAAATGTCTATTTGTCCCTCAAAAACATAGCTATTGAACCTTCTGGGAACGAACACGTTCCAGTGAGGTATGGTATGCTATGTTTTCAAAGCAAATAATGAGTTTTTTAGTTACTGAGAGATTTTTTGCAGGTGTCGTCTGCTATTCGTATTAAGGAAAGAGTCAAGTCAATCTGAAAAGACATTACCTTAACTCCTTTTAGGGGGGGGGGGGGGCGTGGGAGTTATCCCTTTTTATGTTTTTTTTTCAGCAAAAGAAGGGCCAAATACAGTTAAAACTATAAGTCCTGTCATGAAATGTGCACAAATAGCACGTTGATCTGCGCGTTAATCTTGATAGTAAGGCTATCAAATTCTGTACATATGGCCTTTGCACAAGCAATGTTTCAGCCAATGGACCTCCGGGTAACCCGGGGGTCCATTGGCAGAAACAATGCCTGCGTTTGCTATGAGTAACCAGGAGAACCTGCCGTTCTTTGGATGCCATTCGATGTGGTAATTGCGCGCAATTCCTACGCGCAATTAAGCCTAGATAAGCGCACATTTCGTGATATGACTTCTAGTTTTAACTGTAAATACTCCCGATGGTTTCCGTGCACTGTAAGAGTGAATGCTGAGATAAGTAACCGACGGTATTGCAGCTTAGCTCATGAAATTTTTTCTATGAGCCGATGATGTACTGTGATGTAATACGTTGTTGGATATGGCTCGACAAAGTCACAGACTCGAGTTTTTGTTCTCATTATTTGTCTATGTTTTGAAACGGAAGTGGGGCGAAATATCGTTCGCTATATTTCTCTTGGGGCTACCAAGAGAAACGGATTGATTGTTCACCCCAATTTGTCCATGCCAATTTGTACATCAAAGATTACTTCCTAATAGCTTTTGTACAGCTAACTTTTCAAGTCCATACACGGAGCATGGGTACCGAGGTGTTTACATAAGCGATTTTGTCATCTGATTGAAGTGTTTTTTTTTAAGGATGCGTTTTGATATCTCATACGCAAAATCATCCTGCTCCGGTTATGTCATTTCCATTCACCTAAACAGAAAGGAGGGGGTGGGGGGATGGTGACAACCGTTACTTATTCCATGTCCTTATTCAATATTCGTTATTTGTTCCACCACACAACAAATACGTGGTAGATAGTAAAATGAGATTGTTCTATCCATAACCTAAAACCCACACTGTGAAATGGACAAGGCAGCTTGAATGAACAGGGCATTTTTAACGATAACATCTTTAACGAGAAACCTCTGTAACTGCGCACTAAAATGTAAGCATTTTTTTGGTTCCACTTTCGCTCAATTAGGCGATTTTGACTTGTGATGTGACTCAGTGTGTCTTTTTAAAAAATCTTTTTGCTGGTTAGTTTGTAACGTTTGTTGAAGTTTTTATTCTGTTCGTTTTCTACTTTTGTAACTGTAACTGTGCTACCAAGTGCTTTAATAAAATATAAGAGTTGAATGAAAAAGAATGGTGTTTCTTATCTTTATCCCCCCCCCCCCCCCCACACACACACACCCCTTAGTCTTGTCCTTGTCTTCAATAAGGAATTTTGCCCAAGTAATCCAAACTTGGACCTAAAGTCTGTAATATAATGTTTTGGTGTGGTACATCCCACAGAACGTACCGCACCAAAAGTTATTTTACAGACTTTGGGTCCAAGTTTGGACTACCGTCTCAGCAGATTGATAATGTGTCTAATGGCTAGGGGCACACAAGTGTAACAGTTTATTACAGCTGATTCCGGAAAAATTAAATTTGGTAATGATTTTTGTAGATATAGAATACAAATATCGTTATCAAATGTCATTTTTCATGCCGAGTACCCGTGTTTATGAATGGTGCAAATTGACTCTACTATGGTGCAAATCGACCGAGCCAATGGTGCAAACTGACCGAACCAATGGTGCAAATCGACTTTTCCGATGGAGCAAATCGACTTTTCCGATGGTGTAAGACGTTTAAAAATAGGTGTAAGACGTTTGGAGATAGATCATTCTCATTTGCTGGTTCTCACTTGTGGAATAATGTACCCGATCATCTAAAAAGACTGTCAAATGTTAATACTTTCATGAAAGATCTCAAAACATATCTATTTCAAGAAACCTATAAGTGATGTTCTGGACTGTAAAATACTGTATATATTCTGTTTGTAAATTTGAACGAGGCCAGTAACCTTACATTGCCTTAGAATATGGTTCCTTATCCATTGAACGATAGTTTTGGCGCTATATAAATGGATGTATTATTATTATTATTAAGGTCGAGGGTAATTAATCTTGATTTGAACTGAAATAGAGTAATCTCCACTTTTTTATCAGAGGGTTGTGGATGTATATTCATGAAATGATCACCGGCCTCAAAACTTACGATTTTATGGGTAGTATGCACTTTAAATCTCCTCCCATTGCTACCATATTTTTCAATATTTAACTTCCTGACGTCAAACGGTAGCGTATGCCACAGGAGCCGAAAAAGTAGAAATGTGAACGGCTTCGCTCAGACATCCTCGACCTGCAGAAGGCGCAATATAATATAAGATTATTATACGAAACTTACATCTGAGGTACTATTTTCTCTTTTAACTTCTGTGAATTATACAGAATTCAGTTTGTTCACAAAACGGAGCATACATTTGTAAACTTACTTCGTATCCGACGTTAATGTTTCTTTCTGATGTGTTGTTCCATCAGCATACAATAACCCATTACCTAACATGAAAAGCAGACGACACTTGCAAACAAAATTCTTGAGTAACTAATTTTGTTCATTTTTTGTTTCAAAAACATAGGTTATGACCCCTCTTTGGAACGAGCTCGTTGAGCTCGTTCCAAAGAGGCATCATAACCTATGTTTTTGAGAAAAAAAAATGAACAAAATAATGAAAATTATTAACTGGCGATTTTTGTGAATAACTCTGGCCGGTTTTGGCCGTTACGTTGAGCAAAGGGTTAAACAAAGGTTAGTGTATTTATAATGTCACGAGATTACTAGGATAATCTACGGTACGTAAAGTGATAAATGCAGGGACAAGGGATGCAGGAACCGGTTGCACAGGGGCATGACCTAGGTATCTGCGAATCACAAATTTCTTTTCGAATCGAATCTCGAATCGAATCCTGTCTCTGATATCGACATCGAATCGAATCCCGAATCGTATCTTAAAAGACAAGTTATTTCATATTGCATCAAACGGAAGTTACGGAACACTGTGATGACCCTCACGCGACGGAGTGAACACCTTAAACACCAATAACTAAATATTCTCTGTAGCACCGTCGCTGAAACAGCTAGGCCTATTGTCCATAGTTTTAGTTTTTGAAGGCCTAACTTGTTACTATTCACGTTCTTAAGAACGTGAATAGTAACAAGTTAAGCCTTCAAAAACTAAAACTATGGATAATGTTCTGGGCCAAATTCACACCTTACCTAACAATTAAACATTGTCAGTTACTCAAATAAATAGGAATTGAGGCTACATGAATGAATTTTTTACTGACAGTTTTATCCTATTTTTGTTGGAAATGTTACAAATCGAAGTTAGTACGAGAGATTCGAAAAAATCGAATCCTGAGACTGATTCGAAATCGATCTCGAAGCATACGTATGGTATCGATATCGAATCGAATCTCGAATATTCGCAGGACCCTAGCATGACCTCCCCCCAAATGTTTTCAAAATAAGACGTTGAGACGGAGAATAAAATATTTTTAAACCATAATACCACCACCATGTGTAAGTATGTGGACAGGGGGCTCTCGACTCATGTGCACTCATCTGAGTCTTGTATTCCTCACTTGTGTTCGCGCCGTTGTAATAATATTGAGAATTAGCAAGGAGGACTCTTTTGTCTTCAGATTTGGCCGAAGATGTCCTCATGGAATTTGTCTCTCCTACGGCCTTTCAATATGAGAAAAATGCACGTGTTTGTTACCATATTTTAAGAAATTTTAGCAAAGATGGGAAAATTTGTTAAGCACGAAGCAAACGGTGTGATTTCCTTCTAAATGTAGAAGTCCGTTATCCCCCGAAACATTGTTTTCTGTATTTTATTTAACAATTTCATAAAGGTTATGTTATATAATTTTGTAATAACCTGCAGTTCGATCGTGTATTTGCACTTGACGTAACTCCCGCCCCCCCCCCCCCCCCCCCACGGGTCAGGCATGTCGATTTCAGGCGAACAGCCGTTTGGGTCGCTTGGAGGTGACCTAAAATGAAAAACACAGGAACGAAAAATGGATCGCGCCCAATTGTCGTCAGGTCACACAAAATTTTCGTCGAGTTGAATGACCCAGTATGAATGAATGGCGGAATGTTGATGAGCACCAGCCAATCATCAGCTGCATAGGTGTTTGCATCTGCCTGAGATGTAGCTGCTCTGTTGGCCAATAATTGGCCAACAGAGCAGCTACACTTCAGGCAGATGCAAACACCTATGCTGATGATTGGTTGATGCTGGACGTTATTTTAAACTTTTGTTCATCTTAGGATATAGCAAGGGTACAGAATCAGGCGATGCAATAATGTATCGGCCACAAATAGTGATTCTGATGTCATACACGTCTGTAGCACGCTAGCCCAAGTCAGGATTAGGCTGTAAATGCAACTAATTTGTATATGAATTGCTGCAACACAGCTTCATTATTGTTCCGAAGAATTTATCTTTATTCATCGGGATATTGCTCATAGGAGCAAGAACTTGGCTATGATACAACCGTTCATATATCAGAATAGTTGCAGCACATGTATATTTAGGTTATCTGATTGGTGACCTGAAACAGGTACAGGGGAACGAACGAGAAGTTACAAAGGACAGATCAGGTGAACGATAAATGGGTTACGCAAAATTTTGAAAACAGCAGACCTCCCCATCCCCCAACGTAACCTAAATGATCGTCTGTGGGTTATTTCCAGACCTGCGCTGAATAAACATAATACTCGGTCCCGTTTATGTGTGTAGAGGGGGAGCATAGACTTTTACAACATTGTTTAGTCGGGGTGTCTTGTACACGAAATACAGTGGTAGTTATCTTCGAAATACAGACGAAGCATGCATGTCTTGCCTCAAATGCCGAAACGCCGAGATGGGGAGAGTTTGAGAAAAGGTGTGTTCCCCTCCTATCGGGGTTACGAGGGGTCCATCCACACCCCCATACAACAATCCCTCAATGAATTTTGAAAGCTCCCAGGACGGATCTGGGGTGTAATTTACCTTTAAATCGAGAATAAATCATTGATAAAACATGTATGCCCCGTCCCCCCCCCCCCCCCCGCCTGGTCCGAAGGAAGTAAGGGCAGCTGCTCACATGCCCGCGTGCTTACGGCGTCCCTGAGAGGAAGGTCCCGTGGAGTCCTTCTTTGGAAGAAATCGAAATTATGCTATCAAATGGAGCTGTAATGTTTTCAATATCGCAAATACCAACCGGAAGTATTCAGTCTAGGAAGGGCAGTTCACTCTCTGCTAGACGTTATATACATATAAATTTCTGAGACGTAAATCCTCCGGACAGGACAACAGATTTGTCGAATTTTTTCAACTCTTCACATTCGCTCAATCCAGTTAACGTTATATTATTTATTTACAGTTCTGGTTTGGGTATAGATGTTCTATACACGCTCTCTCCATTTTTGTATGGAGCAATCACAGTCCTAGTGACGGTCATCGTGGGGCTAGTAAGCAGTATTTTACTACGTAAGTTCTATAAGTATTTACTTATTTATTGTAGTTTAACGACACTTTGACAGCCAAGGTCACCTCGAGTCGGACAGTTGTACGGGCGTGTGAAGCCGGAGGACTTGGATAGAACGACCGAACAACGACGAGCAACTGTCAGACTTTCCGACGTACTAACTTCGCGCAATCAGGATTAGCATTGGTTGACGACACGTGCACCGTCGACGTGCAGTTCGCCTTTGTACACAACCCCACGGTTTCCCAACGTGGGCAATCGGTTATGAGTTCAATAGTGAAACCACTGAGCCACCGCGACCCCAGATTCAATATTACATTACTACAAACGACGTAACCATTTCACAGGTTAACTGTACATTCGGAATTGTACACATAATTGTTTCATTCGCTTATAGGTCGTTTAAAAAAACCGATTGTTTGTTATTCCCCCTTCATCACTGAATCTTAGACAAACAGCCAGGAGCCAATATATAAAAACTTTCAGAATTGTATTTTTGGTCGAGTTGTGTTAACGGTCGGTGTGCGGCGAGGCGTCTGGACAGCGGACAGGCGGGTGGGCGTCCAGGCGTCCTCGCACTGTTATCGCAATTACTTGAAAATTGACTAATATTTGCCATACAGGTCTTTTGCAATAATATCTTAAAGAAGTTCGAAAACTGGCCCGGCCCGATTTTTCTTTATAAAGTTATGAGCCTTATTTTTATTAGTCAATATTTACGAAATTCTTCACAGCGTATGATCACTTCTGAGAAAGAATTTCATAAAAGAATAAGCGAGAACACAACGATATTGGAGAATGCGGGGCTGACAACAATGAATCGAGCTGGAGTTTTCTAAACGTTTAACGAGCGCCGTGAGTGCGAAGGAGATATAAGAACACCTCCGCTAAGGGTTTAACGAGCGCCGTGAGTGCGAGGGAGATATAAAAACACCTCCACTAATGGTTTAACGAGCGCCGTGAGTGCGAGGGAGATATAAAAACACCTCCACTAAGGCTCGTTAATTCCAGTCCTTCGTACTTTGGAGTTCTTTTCTATATTTCAAACAGCGATTAAAGTTTTATTGTAATTCATCAGTTAAGTTGATCTCATTGTTCTTTCGGAACTCGTAATCTGATTGGCTGGGAACCCATCGGTTCTGTGCTCTAATCGCACATAAACTAACTCTTATCGTTCTCAAATTGTCAGAAGTGAGGAAATTAGAACATGTTTGTATCCAGGCTACGCGCACGCAACAGACCCGAACAGTTCGGATGAATGGTTGTTTTTTATGGTAACGGTTGTTTCATAAATATTGATCACTCACCTTCTCGCTTTCCGTTCCACGCTTCTGTTCTCATAATTTTAGAGTTTGGAATGTTCTTTCGAAATATTTGTTACTTTCCAGACGGATATTTTGTCACATGATTTGTAGAATGTCACAAACACAACAGTAAACACTTAGAGCCGGCTTTTGAAGTACAATTTCGTACTGCGTAGACAGTTTACAGTTAAAACTGGAAGTCCTGTCACGAACTGTGCGTTTATCTAGGCTTAATTGCGCGTAGGAATTGCGCGCAATTGCTATATCGAATGGCATCCAAAGCACAGCAGGTTCTCCTGGTTTCTCATAGAAAACAGAGGCAATGTTTCTGCCAATGGACCTCCGGGTTACCCAGAGGTCCTTTGGCTGAAACATTGCTTGTGTACAGGCCATATGTGCAGAATTTGATAGCCTTACTATGGTCATGACGCGCAGATTAACGCACAGATCGACGTGCTATTTGTGTGCATTTCATGACAGGACTTCCAGTTTTAACTATAGGTCGATTACCATAACTTAACAATGCCGTGTTCTAGATTGCGGTGAAAGATTCATTCAGTTAGACAGCAAACGCTGCGATTTTCTGATCAACAAATGGAATAGTTGAAAACGTCTTCTTGTTTCTTCTGTCACTTAACTTCGTCACACCTCGGAACGAAACTGAATGATCTCAAAACTCTTCTATGAACTCTTACGTCACCCGAGTCACGAATCGAATACATCCTGTAAATTCGATCATGGCAAATTGACCGAGATCGAAAATGGCATTTTTATTGTTTTTCTTCAAATAAAACGGGTTCGGATAATGTTTCACTTCTAACGATGGCAGGAATTACAATGGAGATAAACGACTCTTGTTTCGTTCAGCATTCGGGAATTTGACAATGGAAAACCATTTGTTAACTCACTCCATTGGGACTCGTTATCAAATGGTTTTCCATCGTCAAATTCCCGAATGTCTAACGAAACAAGAGACGTTTATCTCCTAAGTAACTGTATGAAGCTTACATTTCTAAAAGACAATACACGCGAATAAACCGCTAATTTGAAAAATATCGACTTTCAAGAAAGAGCATGCACAAAAGCCACTGCTAGCAAAGTGTAGGACATCAGAAGCAACGCGATATAACTTGAATCTGTTTTTTCAAAAGGCTTTTTAATGCAAACGAAATTTTAGAAAACACGATATTACGAAGATATGAACGAAGTTAACCGAAAGTTATCTGTGGGAAACAAATCCGGAAAGTCCCCATGACAACATTTCTAAATACACGTGGTTTCTAATTTTAAATTTGCTGTTGTGAATAAATGGCTGCCACAGACAGCAACTGTGCAATATTTTAACACTAATTGGGCATAATTAAATTTAAAAATTGTATTATTTCAAACAAATTGCAGTTCATATGTATCCAATAAAACCCAAATCATGTTTATCGACAAATGCAATCTGAAATAGATTTCAATGACGCGTACACGATAAACAGAACCAAATGAACATAAACCTCTGAGAAAGCTGTTTTTGAGGAATATGAAAAAAATGACATTATCTCGAAATTTTCTGGGAGTGACCGGCTTACAATTTCGGATTGAGAAACTATGGCAATGTTTCTCAAATATCTAACAAGTTCTTGTCGAGAAGTTAATTTATTTAAACGAGTCGGACGCCTTCATGCGAATGTTATTATAAAACATCAGTGTACTTTTGCAAAATGGAAATTTTACTTAATTTTTTTTCAAAAATCGCGGCCTATTGTCCATTTAAAGAAAAGCATCACCATCGCCTACTTATATTCTTGTGTGACACTGTTTTGTGTCGAAGTGTATCATTCACGCCAAAATGTCAATCGAATGCGTAACAACGATTCGATTGCTTTTCTTTCGCAACTTTCTAACATGTAAGCTGGATTTCACGCATAGTGTAGCTAGGAATTACGCCGTGTCTGTAGTATATAGAGTAGCGTTGAATACACACGATTATCGTTGTATAAGCTGCTGTACCCTATGTTTCCATCTCAGACTTTACACTAATAGTGGTAAATACCTTACCTTTGTTTTGCACGAAATCAGAAAACGTGTTTCCTAATACAGAACAGAACGAGGGTGCAGTACTTGGGACGGTACTCAACGATCCGTGGTGCAGTTTTTCACTGTATCTCACGAGCGCTGAGGGCGAGACGAAACACAACTAGGGTGAGTACTGGGGACTGGACTCAGTGACCCGAGGTAACTTTTTCCTGTATTTCTCGTGCACCGAACGCGAGACGGAACACAGCGGGGGTTGAGCGTTCGGGACTGGACTCGACGACCTGGTGAGGAATTTGCCTGTCTTCACGAGCGCCGAATGCGAGGCAGAACACAACGTGGGAAGGATGAGTGCTGGGGACTGGACACAACGACCTGAGAAGGAATGTTCCTCTACTTCACGAGTTCCCAGGGCGAGACAGAACACAACGGGTGAGACGTACCGTGGACTGGACTCAACTATCCATGTTTTTCCCTATATTTCACGAGCACTGAAGGTGAGACATAATACAACGAGAGTGGAATACTGAAAAGTAGAATCACCGACCCGAGAGGGGATTTTTCTTCTGTTCCCTGAGCGCCGAAGGCGAGACGGAACACAACCAAAATTCTTGAATAACTATTTTTTTTCCATTTTTTGTCTCAAAAACATAGGTTATGACCCCTCATTGGAACGAGCTCGTCGAGCTCGTTCCTGTGAGGAGTCATAACCTATGTTATTGAAACAAAAAAATGAAAAAAATAATGAAAATTAATTGGCGATTTTTGTGAATAGCGCTGGTCTGTTTTGGCCGTTATGTTGGGTAATGGGTTAAGATAAATTCTGTGCAATGTTGTTTCGAGTAACCCGGTTGAAAAAGGCTGCCTGGGTTAACTGTTATCATGATATGTCCCACGGGAAGAAGAGATATGAGCACGTGCTTTCGCCAGTGCAAAGTTGTAATGTGGCTACTGCTGGAAATAGATTTTAAGTGATCTTTCCAACCGTATGCCACACAAACGCACATCATCCCTTGGATCAAATCTGAACCTTTGTCTTTTACACCCACTGCTGTCTTTCACAATCTCTGGGTGTGGGCTGTGGTTTGAGGACAATATTGCAGATAAAGGGACGAAATGTAAGAATTAGAGTAGTAAGCTTACCGATATAACAGAACCGGGATTCGATCAGCTCGAAATGTTCTGTCCACATTGCTGCACACAAAACTGTAGAGTTCAGCAAAGCTCTCATGTAACCTGTCTAATTTTGTGATATGGGCTGCTTGCTTACCCACTTTTCGTGGAGTTTGCGTGCTGACTATATTTAATTTAATATGACTTCCCTTTATTCACAAAGATACAGATATTCTTTCATGCTCCAGAAATAGATATTCCAACCAATAAGTACATATCTCGCATTTGGAAGCATCAAGATATTTGAATGATTGGTGGAACTATGTTGTACAAGTAATCATAAAACTATAGACGTGATAAGTTTTCATTCCAAAGTATTTAGTTTACAAACATGTCTTACAGTATTTTTTTATTAGGGTTTAACGACACTTTAACAGCCAAGGTCATATCATGTCGGTGACAGCTTTACGGGTGGAGGAAGCCGGAGTACCCGAAGAGAACCACCGAGCAACGACGAGCGGCTGTCATCTCTCCAACATCATTGTAACTCTGAACTCTGCACCGCGACAGGCAGAGCTAGATTGGTTGAAGACATGCGCACCATCGACGTGCAGTGCGCCTTAGTACACAGCGTCATCGTGCCCCCATGTAGGCAATCGGGGTTAAGTGCCTTGTCCAAGGACACAACGCGGGAGGTCTTACAGTATTGTAATTTCATTAAATATTCGCTCAAGTAGTTTTAACTGTAAATCTTAGCGTCTAAACTAGAAGTCCTGTCATGAAATGCGCACAAATAGCAGGTCGATCTGCGCGTTAATCTACGCGTTATGACCATAGTAAGGCTTTCAAATTCTGTATATGTGGCCTGTGCACAAGCAGTGTTTCAGCCAATGGTCCTCCAGGTAACCCGGAGGTCCATTGGCAGAAACACTGCCCGTGTTTGCTATGAGAAACCAGGAGAACTTGCCGTGCTTTGGATGCCATTCGATATGGCAATTGCTCGCAATTCCTACGCGCAATTAAGATTGACAAATATTTTCTGCACTGATAGAAAGAAAATGAATGTTTATGGTATATTTGATATATTTTTATTCATCAGTATACAGAAAATAAAACACAATTTACATAAAATGGTACTTTTAGATCAAATAGTCTGGAATATTTCAGGCAACTCAAATATTCCATTCGACTGAATACAAAACATAGGCGGTGGAATATTTGAGAGTCAGATTGGTTCCAAGCCTTAATAGAGTCGAATTCCTTCTAGAATTTGACTGGAAGTTTCATTATTTTTTAGTGTTTGCAACTACTATCAGAATATAAGACACGTATTATGCGAATTTTTTCTTTCATGCACAAATTATAAACTTAAGTCAGTCGCTTTAATTTGTGTTTCCCCATCCGCAGACAAACATAAATCAACAAATGACCAAAACGCTTTTAATGCATGGTCTATCACTACAAGACTTAATTCAGTGATATTTATTGATTGTGGAAGAGGATATTGCAATTTGGGTTTTGACATTACAAGTCAACAATGGCTACAGTGGGCCAATTTGTTAAAAACATCAATTTATCTTTTTAAAATCGAATTTCCTAATGGTGATTCGGATTTTTTATTATTCTTGGTATAGGTATCAACTATCACAATACAGATAACATATTATACAGTTTTTTACTTGTGCATAAATTCTGCAAAGTAGCCAACCATCTTAGTTTTTAAAACTGTCCATCTGTAGACAAAAAGAACAAAATTGCACCCCAAGTCACCACATCTCAATTAATTCAACACCATTTGTTATGAAACGTTATCCTTTGAACCCTAGTGGCAAATCAGTTTAATGGCACCAATTGGAAGAGTCCATATTCATTATTCGGGGGGTAGACCAATTAATATTTTCAACTGAGACGTAACAAAGTTATTGGGTTTGGCATTAGGTGAGCTAGATTGGCATATATATCATGCAATTCCATGTTTATAACCAATCTTACAACATGTTTACCCAATGAAAACGAACATCAATTATCCGATACGCTTGTCGAACTTCACAGCAATGTGAATTCGTGTCGTCTTTCATCTCACAATCTCACACCGAGTTACGAATCGGCCGCACCCGCTCGAGTAATTTACAAATGGGTAGAGCAGCTGAAAAAATATTGAAAAAAGTTTAAACAAGACCATACCATATGACCCCTCATTGGAAAGAACTCATTCCAGGCGAGGAATCACGTGATAGAGTTTAGTTGAAATGTTTTTATAAAATAGGGAAACAATAATTAGAAGAACTGAAATTTTGTACCTGGGGTAAATTATTAACTCTGTTGAAACTAATGTAGCAACTGACTAGAATTGTTCCATTTCCTTTAATATGAGAACCAACCGGGTCATCATGTGACGATTCCTAGCCAGTTATTAATTAGGAGACACGTTAGGGATGAGGTAGAAATATTTACACACTGGAGTAAATGTTGACATTTTTTGTTACCAAAGATGTAAAGACGATGTAATTCGTCTTTCGATATAGTCTAAACTGGTATTCTTCCCCCACCACCAAAAAAAAAATTAATATGATATGTATTAAGAATGCCACTGCTCAAGAATTCAAAGAATGATTCTGTACTCTTGTCCTGGTAATATATAGAATAAATAGGTACAAGGGCCGGTAATCAGATTTAAACCACGAGTAGGATAAGGGTTTTTATTATGCCAGTAATTGTTATTGACCAATCAGCTTCAATACCTAGTGACCGTATATGAGATTGTGTATTATCGAGCTGACCGTATATAGAGCTTGTATACGGTCAGTTCCGACATTTTGTTTTTGACATCCAACGCTCGCTTCGATGTTTTTCCTAATTTCGCGTGTTCAACGAACAACAAATAATTTCGCGTGTGTGTCGGTTGAGCAACGCACAACCATAATACGTTTCTTCCAGTCTTTGATACATTTTAATAAACAAATCGTCCCCTGAGTTCCAATGTGTTCCGGGTTCCTACTGTGCCAGTAGGCACATAGAACACATTGGAACACTGGGGGTGAAATGTAAATAAATACAATAAATAAACCACTAAAACGACATGTATAGAAGTCAACTGGCACTGTCTGAGACGAACTCAAGCAAGAATCCTTACCCGAATAATCTGCCCTTCTCAGTTCATGCAAATATTTTCGAGTTACTCCCCCTGGACTGTAAATTTTATCTTCTGTTTTGTTTTGAATGATTGAACTTGAAGGTTGATCGATATCGAACATAAATTACATTTATGGTTGTGTCTCTTTCAAAGGACTGACATAATAAATACGTTATGGGGGCTTTCAGGGGGTGGATGTGGTGTGCTGTAAGGCTCAGCGGGATCAATATTAGGCTCGGCTTTCGACCGAGCCTAATATTGATCTCGCTGAGCCTTTCATCACACCATATCCGCCCAATGAAAGCTCCATAACTAAAATAACCGCTCGGCTTGCCGAGTGGTTAAAACCCTTATTCTACGATTGGTTTAAATCAGATTACCGACCCTAGTAACTAATTGTTTAATTTATGCCATGCTCTTAATAGATAATCGACTTTGTCACTTAAAATGGATAAAAAACGGCACTTTCTGTCGCAAACGCACGGGTTTGGGTTGTTCACATCTGCGCCGTTGGGCAGTACTACTGGCTGCACGTGAATGCTTTGTTGACAGCTACACACATCCTCAAAGTTGATTGAATTTAACTTGCTTTTTCAGTCAAATTATTATTGACAATTCTTAAATTCTATTTTAAATATTTCATTGTTGGTATT
The DNA here is from genome assembly GCA_031216915.1 of Pictodentalium vernedei. Classification (NCBI taxonomy): domain Eukaryota; kingdom Metazoa; phylum Mollusca; class Scaphopoda; order Dentaliida; family Dentaliidae; genus Pictodentalium; species Pictodentalium vernedei. Next base: position 104,560,892 of record CM062297.1, on the reverse strand, counting down.
TTAAACTTAATAAGTCATTGCACGTCGTAGATAGTACCGCAAAACGTCGTATGTTTGAATGATACACCACGTGAATGTATCGAAGTTGGCAGATTACGTAATGCCAAGTCATGGATAAACTTCCTACTGTGGGGGTAAATGTTTTTTAACCCTAGAAGGCGCTTTTCACCAGTAGTGAGGTTAAACGCTAAGATTTAACATATCGGCTTTTCACAGGTAGTAACATCGGCAAGCATGGTATAAAATCGATATGATCATGAAATGTGAAGCTTTATTTTTCAGATTCGAAAAACGATAATCCGGTCGATCCAGCTTATATTGCGCCAATTGTGCATCCTCTGTGGCGGTCCACAAAGTATATGAAAAGACATGCAAACATCGCAGCCAAGGTTGGTAATTAAAATGGTTTAACCGAACGTACTTCTCGGTTTAATATGAGTGGTTACCAAACACCAACAGAGTAGTTTAGCTTCAACCAAACCGAAAAAGCCGGATTAAAAAACAACACCAACAAAAGCAGAGTTTTCGCTATCTCGCCCTTTTTACGGGGACGTAGGAAGCATTTCAAGATTGGGGGGTGGGTATGCAAGCGATCATATAAGGACATTTGCAAACTGATGTATAGCAAAGGTGATTCATGTGACTTAGTGGCGTGGTGTGAATACAATACACAAATCTACACTTGGGACTCACTCACCGCTGCATTGAGAAAAAGTGCACATGTTTTGACAACAGGCAAAATGGCAGTATTTTAAATGTTTCCGCTCGATGCATTTGTTAAATAAGGAGCACAAAAATGTGTATTTTCTAGACTTCAGCTCTTTACAATCTGCTAGCGGATATTCCTACCAAGCTCAGGATTTCTCTTTCCTCTGCAATAAGTATCATTTATACACATTTCACCAGAGTTTCACCTTGTAAATGGAATGGATATTTTCGTCAAACATTTCTAATGTTAAATTAAGATGAATATTTCATCAGATCTCGTCATGGCTAAATATTGATCACCCACCTTCTCGATTCCGTTCCGCGTATTCTGTCATAAGTTCAGTGATTGGAATGTTCCTTCCAAATATTTGTTACTTTCCAGACTACTATTTTGCCTCATGATTTGTAGAAAGTCACAAACACAACAGTAAACAATCTGAGCGAGGTTTTGAAGTCAAACTTGGCACTGTAGGTTTATTACCGTAACTTAAAAATGCAGTGTTTTAGTTTGCGGTATTGGCCTCCTTTATGATATATATCACGTGCCGAAACACAATGGGTGAAAGATTCATTCTATTTGACAGCAAAAACTACTGTTTTCTGATTAACAACTGGTAAAGATTTTCAATTCGAAAACTACTTCTTGTTTCTTCTATCACTTAATTTTGTCACACCTCAGAATAAAACCCGAGTCACTAATCGAACACACTCTTCAAATTCGATGATGGCAATAGACTGAGAAGCGAAAATGACAAAAATGACATTTTTTTTTATTGTTTTTCTTCAAATAAAACGGGTTTGGGGAATGTTTGCACTTCTAACGATGACAGGAATTACAGTACGTGGAGAGTGGATTGTAACTAAATCACCCGCGGAGTGGAGTTATCACCCAAGCTATAACTTTCAAATTTTGTACATATCGACAAAAAACACAAGCAATGTTTCAGCCAATGGACCACCGGGTTAAACCCGGAGGTCCGTTGGCTGAAACTTTGCTTGTTCTGGTTAGGCTTTGCAACAAATTTGCAATTATTGCTTGGGTAGAATCTCCACTCTGTGGGTGATTTAGTGATAATACACTCTCCACGTACTGTACAATGGAGATAGAAGTTTCTTGTTTCATCAGACATTCGGGAATTTGACTGTGGAAAACCATTTGTTAACGAGCTCATTCGGGCAAATGGTTTTAGATAGTCAAATGTCCGAATGTCTAACGAAACAAGAAATGATTATCTCCTAAATATCTTGAAAATAGCCAGCGGGATAAGAGTTAACTACACTAGATATTTTTTCTTTATCATATAAGGGCACTCACATATCGACCATATCTATATATATGGCTTGTTGCCCGCGTGACTTAGTGGCATGACGGAAAACTTTTCACAAAACTATATTCGGTACTCACACTTCGCTGCATTGAGAAACATGCGCACTTTTGACACTAGGCACCGTGGAAGAAGACTTGCGTTTTTTAAACTTTTGCGTTACCCGCTTATCGTTCACCTCGTCTGAGATTTGGTAACTTATCATTCCTTCCACTGTACTCGATTCAGGTGACTACAGTACGTGGAGAGTGTATTATCACTAAATCACCCCCACAGTGGAGATTCCACCCAAGCAATAATTGCAAATGTGTTGCAAGGCATAACAAGCACAAGCAAAGTTTCAGCCAATGGACCTCCGGGTTAAACCCGGAGGTCCATTGGCTGAAACATTGCTTGTATTTTTTGTCGATATGTACACAATTTGAAAAGTATAGTTTGGGTGATAACGCCACTCTGCGGGTGATTTAGTTACAATCCACTCTCCATGTACTGTAATTAGGTAACCTAAATATATATGTATCGCAACTGTGCTGATATATGAACTGTAGTATCGTGGACAGGTTCTCACCCTTTTGGGGAATCTACTGATGAATAGAGATGAATTCTTAGGAACAACAATGAGGCTGTGCTACAGCAGTTCAGATGCAAATTAGTGACAATTATAGTCTAATCTTGGCATGGACTAGCATGCTGGAGAAGAGTAGGGCATTCACAATTACTATTTGCGGCAGAGTCATGAATTACTGAGTTTGTTCCTATGTAACATCTCAACATGATCAACAGTAATAATGATGTTGAGCATCAACCAATCAATAGCATGGGTGTTGTCATCTGCCTGAAGAATACAGTTAAAACTAGAAGTCCTGTCACAAACTGTGCGCTTATCTAGGCTTAATTGCGCGTAGGAATTGCGCGCAATTGCCATATCGAATGGCATCCAAAGCACGTCAGGTTCGCCTGGTTACTCATAGGAAACACGGTCAATGTTTCTGCCAATGGACCTCCATTGGCTGAAACATTGCTTGTGCACAGGCCATATTTACAGAATTTGATAGCCTTACTATGGTCATATCGCGTAGATCAACGCGCATATCGACGTGCTATTTGTGCGCATTTCAGGACAGGACTTTTAGTTTTAACTGTAGCTGCTCTGTTGGCCAATGATTGGCCAATGATTGGACAACAGAGTAGCTGTACCTCGTGCAGATGCAAACACCTGTCCAGCTAGCTTGTGATTGGTCGATGCTCAACATCATTTCACCATTCATTCGTACTAGATCATTCAATCCTTGGCGAAAATGGCGTCTGATCCTGTGATAATATGGTGCTATCCGTTTTTCGTTCGCGTGTTTTTCATTTTAGGTAAACCCCATGCTACCGAATCGGCCGTTCACCTCGAACCGACAGGCCTGTGGAAGTGTTCTAACTGTTTCGAGTTGATAGGGAAATTTCGTAACCTTTTACCCAACATAACGGCCAAAACCGACCAGCGCTATCCACAAAATCGCCAATTAAATTTCATTATTTTTTTTCATTTTTTGTCTCAAAAACATAGGTTATGACCCGTCTTTAGAACGAGCAAGTCGAGTTCGTTCCAAATAGGAGTCATAACCTATGTTTTTGAGACAAAAAAGAAACACATTAGTTATTCAATAATTTTATTTGCAAGTGTCGTCTGCTTTTCTTGTTAGGTAAAGGGTTAAATATGGAGTCAAAATGTGTATTTTTCGAGACTTTAACCCTTTGAGCACGAGAGGTCGCTTTACCGGCCCAGGGACATGGTACGTCATACTTCCATTAAGTAGAATGCCTGCCAAGGCTTCACGTTGAAAATATTTTGATTGGCCTACCCCCAAGTAATGAATATGGATCCTTCTAATTGCTGCATTTGAACGGGCATGGAAGATACTACCAGTGTTAAAGGGTTAGCGGCCGTAATAGAGACAAATCAAACGAAGAAATCTTTGGTCACATCTTATGAGTAAAGGTCTCTGTCTGCACCACGTTCCAGCTAATTCCCAATAGATGTCAATGATACAGATAATGTTGGTCGTAACAAGACCCCCTCCCCCCTCTCTCTCTCTTTCTCGCTCTCTCTCTATCCTCTATCTCTCTCTCTCTCGCTCTCTCTCTCTATCTCTCTCTCTCTCTCTCTCTCTTTATATCTCTCTCTCTCTCTCTCTCTCTCTCTCTCTCTCTCTCTCTCTCTCTCTCTCTCTCTCTCTCCTATTTCTGGAAAATGTGTTGGGAGAAAGGCATTTTTAGTCCTGTATCGGGCATTGTAGTCCGATGGGTTTATAGGGATCATCTGTTCGCTTCCTACCGTTTATTTATTGGAGGTTAAGGTCACCTTCATCATCCATGTCTAACTAGCGACCGCGTCTCGATTACAGAGACAAGTTTTCCTAGTCTTTTATGGCTATTTTGTTGACGCTTTCGAAGACTCTCACCCCAGACAGCAGTGACCAGATACTATTATGCCAGTGAAGTAAAACTTGTATTCCACAAGGCTTTACTCCATGGTGTTCTCGCTGGGTGTTTCGTATTGCCTGGATGTCCCGAAGACCGTTGAGCTCCGTTAGAGGCGTAAGAAGCGACAACGTTAAAGTAAACAGTGATTTTCCTTTGTAGTTTACAATTAACGGTTTGTTCATTATTATAAAACAAAGAAAAACATTAACTGTACAGAGGACGAGAAATGAATGTAATTCTTATGAGCGCCACCGAATTATCGCAAAAGAAATCTAAATTTTCGCGAACACTTGACAGTTCTGCATAGTACAAGAGACATCAGCAGATAGAAATCCAAGCTTGGGTTGGGAGCATGCACAGGAAAGTCAAACTGATTCTAAAACCCCAGATAAAACTGTCCATATAGATATAGAAAATGGCTATAGTAGAGAAAAGGTGTATTCGAGCTCACGGGAAGCTCTGATTAATTTGTCGAGAAATCACCTGTATCCAAAAAGCCTGCTATACGATCTCACTTGAGACTGGCCTCGTATACCATGAAACGACACGCGACTTTTTTTAGTGAGAAATCGAATTGCCATTAGAGAGACTAAGAGGATTTGTTCCACCTTATCTGAAGACTTTCCGAAAGCTCTTCTATGCCCGATATCTTCGATAATAACATGAAAGAAAAGTAATACAATCTTTGGTGCAGTATCAAATCGAAGGTAGCAATCGGAGATTCGGAGAAGTATTGAATTTAGAAATACACATTGACAAGTACGATTCATTGCGAACGTCTTCGTGCATAAAATTGCTTTTTTTCATCGGAACGAAATAAGATGTAATATATGTAGAAATTAAAGAAGACAGTAGGGCTGCACGATATATCGATAAACCGATATATGCCGGTATTCAAACCAATATCGATTGAATACCGGTGTAATTACAAAAATATCGATTTATCGTCATTATTTATTTACCCACAATTTAATCTTGAGTTTTTTAGCTGTAGCCCCGAATGAATAATATCATCCCTTTATCCAAGGAATCGTCTGCTTGTGCCCTCGTAATACTCAAAATCAGCAGTTGAGAAAATAATTTTCAAAAAATTCAACAAAACTATATCATGTGGCCCCCACGTTGGAACGAGCTCGCTGAGCTCGTTCCAATGAGGGGTCACATGATATAGTTTTGTTGAAATCTTTTGAAAAAATCTGATAAACTAATTCTGAAAATAATAAATTTTGATATCGTCTGCGTTGGGTAAATGTTTTTCGAACCGCATCATCAAGGCATGCTAATTCGTTCGTGCCTCGAGATTCGATTGTGGTACTTGTGTTCATACATCTGAACAGTTTTCGATATACCGGTATACCGCGGTATATTTTGGAATACCGATACCGGTATCGTGCAGCCCTAGAAGACAGGCAGTGCTTCAAATGGGATGTCACATCTGCCTTACATCCCGCAGAAAAAATATCCACAGAGAGTATAAAAGTACGCGGAAACTTCTAAGAAATTCGATTAGTTGAAAATGAATTTTCAGACGCAACTACGTAACATCGATCATTTTGAAAATCAAAATCCTATGATCGCCGCTAATGTTTTGGGATGTGATGATTCGAAAAAACATATTTTCACTGAGGATAAATTCTTAAATAAATCGCGAGAAGAAATCAATTTATAATCAAATCCAGTAGACGACAATCAACATTACTGTTGGACCAAGAACATAATTCTCAACACAGACCTGAGGACACCAGGAAAATAGATTTTATCACACGCCTGTTCTATGTAATCCCCATCTACAGCTAGGGCTGCACGATATTCAAAACTGAATACCGGTATCGGTATTCAAAAAAATACCGCGGTATACCGGTATATCGAAAACTCTTTAGATATCTGAACATAAGCACCACAATCGAGACTTGAGGCATCACAGTCAGAACGCATCAGTATGCCTTGATGATGCGGTTCGAAACACCTTTACCCAACGTAGACGATATCAAAATTTATTATTTTAAATAAAAATAGTGAATCAGATTTTTCCAAAAAGTTCTACAAAAACAATATCATGTGACTCCTCATTGGAACGAGCTCAGCGAGCTCGTTCCAATGAGGGGTCACATGATATAGTTTTGTTGAAATTTTTTAAATATTTTTTTCAACTGCTGAATTTGTATATTACGCGGGCACATGCAGATGATTCCTTGGGATAATATGATTCATTCTGGGCTAAAGTTAAAACTCAAAACATTTTGAAAATTAAATTGTTTGTAAATAAATAATGACGATAAACCGATATTTTTGTAATTACACCGGTATTCCATGGATATTGGTTTGAATACCGGTATATATCGGTTTATCGATATACCGTGCAGCCCTATCTACAGCAACACTAAATCGTGCGGAAAATAAAAATCAGTTCCGCACATGTGTGGAATGGAAATCGTTGACAGACTGTTTTATAAAGAAGCGAAATTTCACTGGAATTTTCTACAAATCGTGTACCAGAATTACTATTTCTATCCCTAGCGATAGCTAAAAGTCGTCCCTTGAGTTCCAATGTGTTCTATGTGCCAGTAGGCTGCCAGTAGGCACATAGAACACATTGGAACTCAGAGGACGAAAGAGTAACACAGGTTCCCCTCGCAAGTTTTGTTGGCGACAAAATGTGTTCATTTTGGTGAGAATTATCAAATGAATTGTTGAGTGTCCTTCTAATAACTGTTTATAGACGTGAACGCGTGTAATAAACACAGAACGACACACGCGTGTGAATGGGTTAATCGATATGGCACTTGTGCCATCGTGGAAGGATAAAACTCCAGGCCTCTGGCCTCTCGTTCTATCCTTCTGCGCTGGAACTCGTGCCATATCGATTAAACCATTCACACACGCGCGTCGTTCTGTGTATTTTCTGTTTTAACTCTCCGAATACCTTCAATGTCTTCTATGTGTGTCACAGTATTACGGGGTTAAATTGATGGAGAAAATTTATGTTCTTATCAGTACTCAGCCGACAGCCAGTGACTGTCGTCTGAACCCCAGTTCGAACGTAACCTTGCCACCTTAACAATGCCCTATCCGCTTGGGACTCTTAGGATTCCTGGAGGTGCCTGTGGCTTACAACGCCAAAGGTTGATCAACGATAATTCACTGAAAGATTATTTATTTACATGTACGAAGAACTATAATATGAAACACATTACTCACAAAATTATCCATAAGAATACACTAATTACGAGACTAAAAGTTTATTCTTTAGGGCCCTCGACGTCTCCCACAGCTAGCTGTGTCCGCTGGATCAACCTCACATCATCTTCATCTTCTCATGGTTTGTGATAAATACGAAGTGTCTATTCACTTCTCGTTGCTTCCTCCTCGCAGGGTTAACTTCACCGTCAGTCGGGCTTAACACATATAATGTTCTGCTTGCGCGACTCTATCAGCGTTCTCACAGTTCAACCACAATTCAATCGGCGTCTACCTCAGTTCACGACCACTTTTGCGCCTTGTCTGGCTCTCATGGGGTTAAGTTATTCTTCGCCTTTGGATAATACTTTACAAAGCTTACATAATAATATTCTGCAAAGTGTTCTCAACATCAACAATTCTCGCACCGCCTAAAGCTATCTTATCTCGCGAGCTATTCCAGGGCTTACTCAAGCTCTTAATACGGTTTCTAGACCTCAACGTTACAGCTTTTACTTCTTTGGCCACTATGCCACTATGGTTCGTAACCGTTAACAAACTACAATCGGTTCCTTACAACCCTCACAGGGTTACGACAATACGCGAATTTTCAGTTTCGGTGCCTATGACCCTCGACGGCCAAAGCTAAATTCGGACCTTCTCGGAGTGCCCTCAGGCCAACTGCCTATGTATGTCTTGTCTTCTAAAACAGGTAAAGCCGTTTACCTAAATGCATATAGCTCCCTGAGCTTGTACTTCCTGTTCCTAGTCTCAAATATGGCCACCGACTGACTTAGCCCGCGACTGCTCCTATTCTAAATATGAGCTCTGTGGCTCCCCCTACATCACGGCGTGCATTTACTTTCGCACCGATGCGGCACCTTCTCTAACCTACAGCATGGGACCTCCCCATCTACTCGCAACGACCCACAGCCTTACACACCTTCCGACTGGAATTGGCTGGAATGAATTTTTCGAGAAATCCCCCGATTTTTATTTAGATATCCAGAACATTTATTCTCAGTTAATCGCTTCTCTTGAACTTGGCCGCTTCGGTCTATCTTAATTTAACACTCGCTTTAAAGTTCCTTTGAAAGACTCGCATTTTGGTATCTTTTGACATTTTGGAGACAGGATAGATGCGTAATATGGGTGCGTGTCCAGAACATATGTGATGCGCTGGTTTCCAACGATTACAATTTAACTGGTCTTAATTACCCAGATAATGATACAGAAGAGAGTATTGTCTCTCTTACTATTGATATGTTATCAGAGAGCGCATATGGCGTTCAACAAGTGCGCCATAATGGACATTAAATTTCACGCCTAATTAGCAGAGTCAGTAGGCGCATAGAACACTATGGAACTCAGAGGACGAAAGAGTAATACAGGTTCCCCTCGCTAGTTTGGTTGGCCACAAAATGTGTTCTTTGTGGTGATAATTATCAAATGAATTGTTGAGTGTCCTTCTAATAATTGTGTTATACACGTGAAGGCGTATAATAAACATAGAACGACGCTCGCGTGTGAATGGGTTAATCGATGTGTCACTTGTGCCATCGCGGGAGGATAAGACTCGAGGCCTCTGATCTCTCATTCTACCCTTCTGCGCTGGCACACGTGCCATATCGATTAACCCATTCGCACACGTTTGTCGTTCTGTGTATTTTCTGTTTTAACTGTCCGAATGCCTTCAAACGCAAAAAAATCGCTGGAACATCACGAGGTGTATTACATCTTAAATCAATGCATTGCAGCCGACATGCCCAAATCTCACGCTTAAATTAAACTCATACACCACAACAGAAGACTGAGAGTGCCTTTGTAGTGTAAATCAATTTCGAATGTTTAACGGTGAGGATGAGTTCGTATTAGCCGTATTAGTCCTCAGAGTTACAACGAAAAATATCAGAAGCGCATCCCATCTGGATATTCTTTCTTCATAAAAAGTTGTTTCGATGATCGACGATCTTCGGGTCGGACACCTGCACGAGACAGTTGGACGATGACGACGTGGCTCAAAAGTTCGTGAAAAATTTAGAATCTCAAATCAAACAATTATACGAGCAATTCAAAACTCCTGTGAAGATGATCATCACATACAAGCAAATGAAAGACTACAAAAGACATACAAAAGACTATCTTTCACCGAAACTTCGGCGCCCAAATACAAGAAAGTGAGAGTGCACGATCACTACATTTCGAGGTGCCACGCAATTGCAAATTACAATATCGAGATGCTGAATGCCTACCAATGATATTTCACAATTTGTCGGGATACGACAGTCATCTGTTCGTGAAGAATTTGGATAAATTCTGTGAAGGATATGTAAACTCCATCGCAAAGAGCGAGGAACAATACATTTTTTTGAGAAATGGATAGTCGAAGACAAAAAGAAGAAAAAAATAGATGGAGAAATGTCAATATTTAATATCAATAGAGAAATACGTTTCGTAGATAGTTTTAAGTTCATGTCAAGCAGTCTCGAGAAACTTTAGGGAAGAAGGAATTCGTAATACTATCGAGACGAGCGCCAAGTGGAGAGCGTATTGAGGAATGGAGTCCATCCCCATGATTACGTGGATTGTTTGCATAGATTCGACGAGTCGACGCTGCCTTCCAAAGATCATTTTTATTCGAAATTATACGATTCTGACATTTCCCATGTCAACTATGAACACGCTCAAAAAATGTGAAAAATATTAGTCACGAAATTCATGAGTGACTATCAGAATCTGTATTCGAAACACCGACGTCCTTCTCTTGGCAGAAGTGTTTGAAACATTTCGAGACGTCTGTTGAAGACATTGTGATCTAGGTCCGGCGTGGTATTACGCGGCCCTGGCTTGGCCTGGGGTGCACTGATGAAGACAACTGAAATCCACTTGGAACTATTATCCGACGCTGACATGTTGCTCGCGTTTGAAAGGGGTGTGAGAGGTGGATTGTTGACGATATTTCATAGATATGCGCAAGCGAACAATTGCTACATGGAAGAAGGATTTGATGCGCGAGAACCGAGTAGATGTACAGTACGTGGAGAGTGTATTATCACTAAATCACCTGCAGAGTGGAGATTCCACCCGAGCAATAATTGCAAATTGGTTGCAAAGCATAACCAGCACCAGCAAAGTTTCAGCCAATGGACCTCCGGGTTAAACCCGGAGGTCCATTGGCTGAAACATTGCTTGTGTCTTTTGTCGATATGTACAAAATTTGAAAGTTATAGCTTGGGTGATAACTCCACTCCGCGTGTGATGTAGTTACAATCTACTCTCCACGTACTGTATAATATATCTAGATGCTAACAATTTAGTCGGTTGGGCCATGAGTCATCTGTTTCCGGTGGGAAGTTTCAAATACGGTCGAGAATCGCGGGGAGATGGAAAATTGGAGAAATTATCTTTGTCTTCTAGAGATGGATCTAGAATATTCCACAACTATACATGACTGACGCAACGATTATCCTTTTGCACCTGAACAATTAAAAGTAAATAAAGTGGACAAACTCGTTCCAAATTTAAACGACAAACGTAAATACACTGTCTACTGCGAAAATCTGAAACTTTACATAGATTACTGCATTAAATTAGTCAAGATGCATTATATCAACCGATTTGATGAAAAGCCTTGGATGAAGAAATACATATAGAATATACCCATAGTAGCTTGGTGTACCAAATGTTCACCGTGAGTGGTGAAGTGGTGTTAACAGTGAGCATTTGGCACACGGTTAACACCGCTTCACCACGAGTGGTGAACAGTTGGTACACCAAGCTACTTTGGGTATATTCTATTCAAACCATGACCGTCAGATTATCAAGAGTCGGTTTTATGTTTTCTCGATTTTACTGAACAGCAGACGCACATACGTGCGAATCTGTTTTTGTTTACATAAGTATCGGTGGGCGGTACTTCCGCTGTCAGTTTTATCGCCGAAACGAAATGGAAAAAGAAATGTAGCCTTTTTTCGTTTTAATAACATAATAGCATACTGTTTCGAGTTATGGATGCTTTATTAACATGAGACAATGCATGTTTGTTAAGTTTTGGCATCTTATGAGGTAACCCCATTTAAAAAAAAAAAGTTATAAATAATTGCCGGTTTCATTTCACTCTTCGCGACGCGGTATGTGGTAAATTTAGACAAGTTTGCATTCAGGTCGACGTAACCAAAAATTTAACTAATGAAATCCCATTGCTGGCGTATTCCCCATGGTTGGTGTGTAAATTATGTCATATGCTTTTCATATATAGCAGAATAGGTAATCATGGTATAAATAAATCTTAACACGAATTTGAGAACGCAGGCCGTGACCAAATACGAGAAACATTTTTGTTAATCTCATGAAGAATTATGTGTATGTAAACTCAATGGAAAACATCAGAAAAAGGATTAACATAACACGCGTCTTGTTACGATGGAGCGCCAGGCTAGGAAATACATTTTGAAACCGAACTCCAAACATCCAACTATCTTTGATGAAAATCTAGTGGCCATTCACATGAAACAGATGTGTCTGAAATTCGATAAGCCAATTTATCTTACAATGAACATATATTTTGTCTGTATTAACTCCACAACTGCCGTGTACCCGAATCCCTGATACAGTTATCTGTATCAGGAGGTCGGAACAAGCACGTTCCTTTCGCGTGAGTTCCATTTTTTTTTTCTTTTTGTTCATCCGTACGAATAAATAGTTCGTTATATATTCGTCTACATTCTTGACTTATCCCCAATATATTGTAAGATAAAACGATTATTACCATTATGTGGATGTACAAAATATGTATCCGAGTCTCGCTCCGGGTTCTAGGGGTAGATCACGACTCGTCTTCGACTCGTCCTGATCTGCCCTTAGAACCCGGAGCTCGACTCGGATACATATTTTGTACAACACATAATGGTAATATTCTATATTTATTTGGAAACGTGCAGCTTAGACATCAGCAAACAGTTGATGAATCGATTTCATTCCAATCAAGAGGAAATACGACTCGGAAGCCTAACTTTTGTTTTCCGGCACAGATAGCCTGGTTCCTCTCCGGATGTTGATGCATGGTTCGACACGAGCAATTATCCAAGTGATAAGAAATCTAATATTCCGTCGGGTGTGAATAAAAAGGTGGTGGAAAAATTCTAAGACGAGACGGGGGAAAGACAGATCACGGAATTCGTGGGTTTCAGGTCGAAACTGTACACTAGTACTTAGATGGGAAGGCAATTAAGATATGTAAAGGTGTCAAAAGAAAGGCTACGAATAATGACATTACATTCAAAGGATATAAAAAAATGTCTGTTCGAAAATCGAGAAGTGTACAAATCGATGAACACGATTCAAAGCAACAAGCATGATCTCTACACGGAAATAATCAATAAAATTGCTTTATGGGCTGACGTCCATACGTGAATCGTACAATCAGATGGAATAAACATGTTAGCTCACGGTCATTATTCCACAAAGTCGATGATTCCAACAAGTAAAGATGGATTAGACGAGTGCGCAACATTTCAAATTGATAAAGACATAGCAAATATAAAAAAAATATTAATAGCAAAGATAAAATGTAAATAAATTCGTTGAAAATTTAAAAAAAAAATGGAACAAAAAAATTAAATGAACAGTTGATTTTAACGAAATTAAAAATAAAATCTTTCCAATGGTTGTTTGGGATATTACGCTCAGAGAAGCATAAAAAGGAACTTGGCAACTCAATAATTTGGACTGCATGAGATTTAGAAGGAAATAATGAAAGTACGAATGAGTAAAAATTACGAAGAGACAGAGCTATGATGAAACAATTAAATTTGTTTGGGGAAGGTGTCATCTAATCTAACAAACCTCTGTCTAACATCGATCTGTTGGAACTTGGATGCGGTCAAAGCATTGAAAATAAAACATTTTCACAATGTCTTTTCAAGCGATATATTACCCGGGAAACCACAAGATGGCGACGATTGAGGAATTTTTGATTTAGCCAATTTCGTGGTTGATGGCACACATTGAGTGGCATGCTTCAAGAACCTGAGAAAAAAATATTATTTTGACAGTTACGGAATCTCACCACCTGTTTAAAATCGCCGATTTGTTACAATTCGGAACATGTGCAACCTCGTGATAAAGTGTTTTGTGGACACTTTCGTCTCTACGTTCTTAAGAAAAGGTATTTTCAAGACATTTTCAACGATTTACATTGAGAGAAAAAAACATTTCATATAAATAATGGGAAGCAGAAAAAAAATGACAGCCAATAAATTTGGAAGAACTGGTGAAATTGTGAAAAAAGAAAGATCGCCGTTGAAGGTGAAGACAGAATGTTTGTTACTTGAACGATCATTTCATGAGGAGATGCGAACCTCAAAAGGAACCGTTAAGCATGAATAATAACAAGCTTTATAACATTCCCGAACCAACAGATCTCAGTGACATCGTGACACAAAAGTATGCAGATCAGACAATTGCAGAATTTGAGAAGCATGTGAGAGATAATTTCCTGGATAAAAACATGACCTACGATCTAGACATCAAATCTAAATGATGGGTGAATTCTGTGAATTTGAGTGATGCAATCATGCAAAATTAGGCTGACAAATCTCACAGACCTTTCATTCAATACATGTATCAGTGAATGCTTCATTCTAAAAATCTTGAATTACGAAGTGGATGCGAACTCTCGTAAGATATTGAATCTAGGAGAACGAGAACATCCCAGAGATGCTGTCACCAAACAATATGTAGACATCGCGGAACGAAAGATTGTCGATATATTGAATGAGAAAAATTAAATGAAGACCGATCTGAATACCGGATTTAATAAGATCGTCAATCTGTCACACATCAGCGACGACGAAACCGAATCGATCTCAGTCAATAAAGGCTACATGGATTCTGCTCTCACAAAAGCTCAGACCTATCTCAAAGAGCATGTGGACATTCTCTATCTCAACAAACTATCGGGAGGAACGATGGAGTCCAGCATCAACAATAATGGTAACAAATTACGAAGCCGATCCACAATACGATTCAAGTGCAGTCAGTAGAAAATACGTGGATGACACTAAAGTCGGGAAAACCGGTGATATCACGGAAGGCAATCTGTATATGGGAGTTAATCAATTCACAAATCTACTCCATACCGTGTTGATGGTGGACGTGTGCACTATGATTTGAATTATGAAAAAAAATATGCGAGACAGTTGATGTTGGCCGAGGAAAGAGAAGCAATAGATTCTGGCAAATCAGAATGGTCCTTTGGAATTGGCGGAAACATAGGTAGGATATCTATTGGCGATAAGTGGATACATCGTACAAATCAGTCTGACTACTAACGATTCAAAGAATAGAGCTGTTGTCAACATGGTATTAAATGGCATAGAAAACGATAGATATAAAGTCGAGATGATGGAGAATCAATATTGCAATACGAGGAAATTCGAAACACCATTAAGAGTCGAAGAGGGAGCTAGAATTCATAGCATGATTAACACGACTAATCCCAAATCTGCTATGTCTATTGTATCTGTGTTGATTGAATGCGATCCTCTTAACCCTTTACTAGCATGAAAAGCAGACATTTGCAAAAAAAATTCTTGAATAACTAATTGTTTTCATGTTTTGTCTCAAAAGCATAGGTGATGACCCCTCATTGGAATGAGCTCGACGAGCTCATTCCAATGAGGGGTCATAACCTATGTTTTAGAGACAACAAATGAAAAGAATAATGAAAATTAACTGGAGATTTTTTTAGAATAGCGCTGGTCGGTTTTGGCCGTTATGTTGGGTAAAGGGTTAATGCATAAAAAAATGGATAAACCTTTAATCAAATTGAACACATGAAGTACTTGAAGAGAAATAAAACTAAGGAAGTTTGAGGAACATAATTATTTCTCAAACTTTCCTTTTTTAATGTTTTTCTATGTTTTGTATTAAGGCTTTAAAGTTTTTAAATGTTCTTTACAAGTTTAATTTATGTTTTAAAGTTTTTTTGAAGTTTTTGTTTTCTTTCAGTTAATGAATGGGAAACATTTCACTTCCATCTGACTGAAACCTCAACACTTTGTCGGATATAACAACTGCGAAGGATTCGGTTTGCCTAGGTACATTCCTGTCGAACTGCATCTTGATCATGATGTCCAGAACGATGTTCTTGAATTTCTCACTCCGCTTGATCACGTGGAACACGAACAGAGGATAAAGCGTCTTGTATTTGGTAGGCATTACGTTCGGATTGCTTATCAATTTGTCCACGTGATGATATTTCGATTTGAAGTCTGCGGCATCGCCGTACATTGTAGAAACGTCATTCTTCTCAAATGAGGTGTTGTAATCTATGGCCGGATATCTAGTGGGATTGAGAAACACCTACATGTTTCTCAAGTTGCAATGTTCGAATAGAGATGGATTTTTTTCTTGAGATCCGTTCTTGTCCGTCTGAAATCCTTCTACGATGAAACACTGTTTTATTGAAGAATATTTCTTCGACAATCTCCAACCGAACTGTGTTGATGTTGGAACGTTTGCGACATCGGATTATCTCATTCTGAAACCTACTGGGTATCTGGTTTTTGATGACGATGATTTTGAAGAGTTTCATTCTTTGCTCATCGTTCCGTAGTACGTTTGGTATGAACCACGGCACCTTACTCAGATGTATCTTTCCGGCATCTATTGCAGAAGCTCTCTTGATGGTAACGTCGTCATTTTCACGAACTAGTGTGGGATTGTGTTTTAAACCATAGATGTTTTGTCATAATGTTCGGCGAATCCAAATAAGTGTGCTTGAACGAAGAGTTTAAATCGCGTAGCTGCACCACATTGTCGACAGTCCCATCCGAGCTGCTGTCTTTCATCCACAGTTGATCGAGTCCTTTAGATGTGGAAAAATCGTCTGGATATGTCAAAAGTCAAAACATCTCGGTGGCCTGACTGGGATGAAACACGGTTTGTATCTCTTGACCTAAGAGTTTATACGATATACTGTTGAAAAGATGCATCATGCTGTTATGAGCTGAAGTGATCCATCCTTTTTCGTCAATCTTCATTCAATCTGGTGATACCCTTCGCCGGGATGGAGAAAGAGATCTTGCATTTCAAAATAGTGAGTCTTTTCTCTCCTTCATCATTAAGAATAGTTCCTGCCACGGGTAAATATTCCTGCACTTCATACTCTTGAATACCTTCGTCTCTTATTATACTAAAAGTTATCTCCGCCAACATGTATGGTATATGGAGATTTAATACCTGGATGTCGGTTTTTAAACACCGAGCCACAGTCGGGATGTTTAAATGAGACATCCAGGTATTAAATCTCCATATACCATACATGTTGACGGAGATAACGTTTTTGACCCGTTTGAAACACAATAGAAAGAGAAAAAATTGTGGACGCGTTTCTCACGCTGCGTACAAAGTTGGAACAAATTCGTGAATAACATCTGTTTTTACAAACGTAGAAGACAACAGATAGAGATACATCTCTTGGGTCGTTAAGAAATTGAGTAAACAGTATTTTGTTTACATATCGTCCCCGAATTCCAATGTGTTCTATGTGCCTCCTGGCACATAGAACACATTGGAACTGAGGGGATGATATTTGCTGTTATTTTATTTTTCTCAAGTTGTTTCATTTAATTATTCGACTATTTTATTGATAACAGTAAGATATGATCGAATTGCCGGAAATCTAATGACATTTGTGACTATTTTCATGTTTTTTGGTTCCATTTTTATATAAGGCGAGCAAAAGCTGAGAGCTTTCATTTAAACCATGCATGCTCTCATATACTTTGGATGTTGGTTGCACCCTTTGCCATGGCTATTTGTCAAAGGCATTCCGACCAATCAAGAGATAGAATGTATCGGAATATAGGGACAACTTCTGTTGTATCTAATATTCTCCAACTTTTTATTCCAGTCTAATTTTAATTTTTTTTTTACATTTTATTTATTTTTTCTTACTTATTTATATGAGACAATAATAATTGTTGTCCTCTTTTTTTAAAAACACGTTCTTTGCAATTGCAATTCCCGTGATTTCTCCACTGTCTATGCTTCTATCTTAAAAGTGATGGGATAGGTGTAGAACACTGGAACCACAATGAATATTTATTCCGTCCATCTGGGTGTATAACCTTTTTCGAAATGTTTTTTCCTCTTATAAATTCTTTCACGAGGGAGCGCGGTGGCTGAGTAGGTAGAGGTGCAGGCTGCAAGCCGAGAGGTCCTCGGTTCGAATCCCACCTACGGCATCCGCGTTGTGTCCTTGGGCAAGACACTTCATCTCCATTGCCTGCGTGGGGGGCACGGTGGCGTTGTGTACTAAGACGTACTGCACGTCGATGGTGCACTTGTCTTCAACCAATGCTAGCCCTGCTTGTGTGGAGTTGGTATGTTGGGGAGCTGACAGTTGCTCGCCGTTGCTCGGTGTTTCTCTCCGGGTACTCCGGCTTCCTCTGCCCGTAAAACTGTCACGGTCATGATTAGCCATTGTGCATAAATATGTGACCTTAAACACCAATAAATAAATAAATAATTCTTTCTCGATCGCTCACAGCAAATTTCGGTCATTTTGTCGCCGCCGCTATCTTCAATGGATATAGATTCGCGTAGAGTTCTTTTTCTTTTTCCATGTCACGGGCTCCCGCAGGTGACACCTTGATGGAACTCTGGCGTATGTCGTTATAGTTGTAAATCAAATCATCTAAGACGTTCAGGTATTTCTTATTTGAGTTAGCCGTGAAATATCTGTGCATTTCTCCTTCATGGTGCCATTCCATCGTTCGACCACACCCACCTTCTCCTCGTTTTCTGTGGAATAGATGTCAACGAGTCGATGGACGTAAGCGTTGTAAAATTTTCGACCTTTGTCCACCCACAATTTCACAGTTTATCGAGAAGAAGTGGTGAAGATACACTCGTTCTCGCTTTATTTTTTAACTCTCTCATCCATCCATATTTCGAAAACATATCTATGACCACCAATGGGTATTTCACGTCTTTGTTGTGTCAAGACAGCGATTCCATGTCCATCAGATAGGCTGCCCACACCTGATCCAATCCTATGACAAATTATCGCCCTTTTCGAAATATATGCACTATGGCATGTGCAGTTTGTTCGCTAATGCATTAGTGAATTGCTTTTCTTTATTTCCCATTCCGAATCGACGTTTGGTGTCGATGCGCTTACTGACTAGCGAACAACCTAATTTCTCTCTCATCTTGGGATTGACTATATTTTCTTTGTATTTCAACATGTTCTTGTCGCACACATTATTTCGAGTCTTCGAGTCGGGATGCTTTGCGTAACAGAGATCGTGACTCTAGGCAGCTCGATCCATTCGGAGTCAGATCTTAATTCAGTCTCTTCTTCAATTTCGTGCCTGGTCCCGTAGATTGATGTCATGTTGACTGTTCCGCCACCTCTTTTGACGAATTGAGTTTAAGTCGAACTGCACACTTTACAATACCGCGAGGCATCTGCCTATTATTTTTAGTCGGCAATTTTCGGAAGTTATCTGTATCCGTATATTTCTTACATTTTACGCAACACATTTTTTTTTTAATTTAATTTTTTTTATTTGTTTTATTTTTTTATATTATTTTCTTATATATATAATATCATTATTTTTGTTTTAAATCTGTCACTATTTCGGGATCTTTATTTTGTCCTAAGAGTTTCCCAAGATATTCCCTGGCTTCTTCTCAACCTTTGTCTATCAGATTATGCTTCATCTCCTCTTTAAGAATCTGACGAGAGTTTAGTCTTATACCTTCTTTCAACGCATCGAATTTGTCCTTTGGACTCGGCAATCTGAAATAATGTAGATAGAAACAGTCCACGTTACTGTGTCGTCCTCGAACGTAGTAAGATTCGCTGTGATTCTGTTTCCCCAACATCAAGTCATTGAAGATCATGACATTTCTGTGCTCCAAATCCAAGTCGCGAGATCGGGTAGGTCGTTCGCTTTTTCGTAAAACTTACATTCTACATTCGAGTTCTATCGATGTTTCTTTCAAGATCATCGGGAGCTAAAGATCGCATTTTTCGAATTCATATTGGTGAGTGAAGATTCTCATTATAAGTTTGCATTCAGAGCTTTTCGCAATAATTCGTATTCTGGTTAAAAGAGGCTCTTGTCAAACACGAACAATCTACGAACAATCTGTTGTAATCCAACAACTCCGATCGCAATGACAGATTCATCAACAGATTCGTCTTTCCACAGTTCGATTTGTCCACTATCAATCACCTTATGCTTTGGGGTGTTGTTATACGAACCCATTTTGCGAGAAGTCTCTGGTGGGCTCGTATTGCAGGGTTTTTGGACATAGTTGATTTCTCGAGAAAATAAGCTCAAAATTACGAGAAGTTAATCAGGGCTTCTAGTGGGTTCGAATTCCCAATTTTACTCTACTCGCCATCTATTTTTCTTTTCTTTTTTATGTCACAGCTAATGTCACAGCTAATGTCACAGCTAATAGCTAATGTCACAGCTAATGTCACAGCTAATGAAATACGCTCAGGAAGCACGCTCATGTGAAGGGTCTCAAGCTATGATAGGAAGACAGTGGTTCAGCAGGTAGAGGTGCAGCCTGCAAGCTGGGAGGTCCTTGGTTCGAATCCCACGTACAGCAACGGTGCCAACCGTGTTGTGTCCTTGGACAAGACACTTCACCCCATTGCCCACGTGGAGGCATGGTAGCGCTGTGTACTAAGGCGTACAGCACGTCGATGGCGCACTTGTCTTCAACCAATGCTAACCCTGCTTGTGTGGAGTTAGTGTGATGGGGAGACAGTTGCTCGCCGCTCCTTGGTGGGTCTCTCCGGGTAAAACTGCCCGACACGAGGTGACCGTGGCTATCGAAAGTGTCGTTAAACCCAACAATAAATAAATAAATTTGGAAGACAAAATGAGGTGATATAAGACAAGTGTACCAACATTGTCTTTGGTACTTCGTATTTGGGAAAGAATCGAATCCTTCGTGTATTCTGGTGTTTTGACATGATATTATTTCCTGTTAAAGTTGTCCTCTTGTAAGCTCATTTTGAAATGTGATTCAGTGTGTTTGAACAACCCCTATTTTTATTTTATTGTATTTGATGCGATCATCAGGTTTTCCATACGTCTGCTATTGCTATTGCTATTACCACTGTGAAAAGACTTACTCCAAGACACCAGTTAATTTCTTGTGGTCTTCTAGGAGATTAAAAATACTTTAAAGGTGATTTGTCATCTATCCCGAACCTCTCCCTCGCCACTCCCGTGGATGTTGACACAATGATATAATTTGATGCTTGAAAATTGTAATCAATTAATGTGAGTTTCAGTATGAGTATTCGACTCATTATGATCAGATTTTCTTCGTTGTATGGTTGAGTTAGATCACAGACGTCACAATGAGTTTAAAGTGCGAACTAAAAACATCTTAAATGCGCGCACCAATCACAGCGATTATTGCATGTAATATTCTTTTTCTTTTGATTGGAAAGCGAAACCTTAAGTTTTCGGGTTAGAGATATCATCAAAAGATACCAGAATTAATTTCGATCCGAAATGTCCTTCCCTGTTCTAATCAGCATTTACTACAGGCTCAACATCCCTGGCATATATCGTCCTGAAAATCGACTTTTAATAATTTATCTTCCTTGAAATTATAAGATACATGAGAATGGTCCAATTAAAAAGCAAGTAATTGTTGAGAAAACATCTATGACATCAGTCGAAAATAAAGCCAAGTTTCCTTTTGTTACTATTATAATAAACGAAAACAACAGACAGATCTTCTGGGAGCTGTCTGTTGTTTTCGTTTATTAAAAATTAGAAAAGGAAACTTGGCGTTATTTCCTAATGATTAGAAGCAACTACTTCGTAGAACATCCATTATTAAAAATATCTATCAGTGTTAAACCCGCGAGCACTGAGTGACTGTCCACTTCGGTTCTTTGTTTAGCGAATGGATTTTTACAGTAATTACATTTTGTTATTCTCCCTTGGGGAAAATATTATTTATTTATTTATTGGTGTTTAAGGTCACATACCCGGAGAGACCCACCGAGCAACGGCGAGCAACTGTCAGCTCCTTAGGAAGAAACATTCGCAAATCTTACCCCCTAGACTTTAAAATTAATGGAAAGGATAGTTAGGGATCTGCGAATCACAAATTTCTTTTAGAATCGAATCACGAATCGAATCGTGTCTCTGATATCGACATCAAATCGAATCCCGAATCGAATCTTAAAAGACAAGTTATTTCATATTGCATCAAACGGAAGTTACGGAACACTGTGATGACCCTTACGCGACGGAGTGAACACCTTAAACACCAATAACTAAATATTCTCTGTAGCACCGTCGCTGAAACAGCTAGGCCTATTGTCCATAGTTTTAGTTTTTGAAGGCCTAACTTGTTACTATTCACGTTCTTAAGAACGTGAATAGTAACAAGTTAAGCCTTCAAAAACCAAAACTATGGATAATGTTCTGGGCCAAATTCACACCTTACCTAACAATTAAACATTGTCAATTACTCAAATAAAGAGGAATTGAGCCTACATGAATGAATTTTCTAATGACAGTTTTATCCTATTTTTGTTGGAAATGTAACAAATTGAAGTTAGTACGAGAGATTCGAAAAAATCGAATTCTGAGACTGATTCGGGATCGATGTCGAAACATGCGTATGGTATCGATATCGAATCGAATCTCGAATATTCGCAGAACCCTAAGGGTAGTGTCTGTGTTTTTTGTCAGGATGCGGACACTGTTGATATAATGAACAGAAAAAAGCTACAGAATATCAAAAGATGGCGAAAGTGACGTTTTCTTATTTTTAAATTTGTTTAAGCAGAGAATAATAGTCCAACGTTCAATAAGTGTTGTCTATTTTTCATGTTAGGTAAAGGGTTAAATGGGTTTAAACCTAGAATAATAGTAAATAGTTCAAACTAATTGGGAAACAGCTTCTGTATTTTCATACTAGTCTACGGAACAATGCCCCAAGTTTTGGAAACGAAGCACATGTGAACGATATAACTTGGCTAACATTTCGAAAGGTCAATTTTATTGCTAAAATTCCCATACCCTTAGTGTTAAATTTACTGACAACTTTAGAAAATAACGGAGAGTTAACTTTACTGTAAATCTCTGCCAATGACGAACATTATCAGCAACGACACGACCTTGGACAAGCGAGGAAGGTGCAATTTAAAAGCAATATAAAATAAAGCAAAGTTTTTGTTTGTTACTTTTAAAAAACGAAAACAATAGACAACGTTTAAGCGCTGTCTGTTGTCATCGTTTATTTGCAAGTTACAAACGGAGACTGTGCAGATGATTCAACATTATAAATATTTAGCAGTATCACACTCACCAACACTAAGTGTCCCGTTTGGCAATTTGTTTCTCGAATGTGTTTTTTACAGTGATTTGCAAGTTGTTATTCTTCCCAAGAAAACAAATTAGCAGGTTTCATTTCCTTGACTATTATATTACCAGAATGGATAATATCTGTATTATATATCACGATGCGCACACTGTTTAAATAATGAACAAAAAAAAGTTACAGAATATCAAAAGATGATAAAAGACTGTTTTCTTATTTTTAAATTGGTTTTAACCCTTTACCCATCACAGACGATTTCAAAATTTATTATTTTAAATAGCATTTTTACAAATTTTTCAAAAAAATTCACCAAAACCATATCAGGTGACCCCTCGTTGGAACGAGCTCGACGAGCTCGTTCCAACGAGGGGTCACATGATATGGTTTTGTTGAAATTCTTTGAAAAATAATATTTTTTCATCTGCTGAATTTGTATATTCCTCGGGCGAATGCGACCGATACGTTGGGTAAAGGGTTAACAGAAGATAATAGTCAAACGTTCAAACTGAAAACTATAAAATGACAGCTATTGTATTTTTTTTATTACCCTGTGGGAAAATTTCTTGAAGTTAGTGAAATGATGCGCACATCGACGATACTAATTTGTTAACCCAGTGTTCACGGCTGTAACGAGACTCAACGATGCGGAGTCAAGCACTCAAACCTCGCTGATTGAACACCAGTACTACTATGGAAAACACCCGAATCAATTGTCCAGTGGTCATCCATCCAAGGATTAACCGGCTCGACATTGCTTAACTCCGGTGATCAAACAAGAACCGGTCTCGCTTGTCCAGTTTTCGAGCATTCAGTTTTTACATGAAATTCCCACACCATCAGTGTAAAATAGCGAAAGAAAATTAAGGGGAGCTAACTTTTTCTTTTCCACTGACGAAAATTGTCAGCCATTATTAAACAAAAACTATTCAAAAACCAATAGGGAATATTTGATAAAAGTGAGGTATATGAAGAAATATATTTATATTTTCATCAAAAAGACAGTTGAGGCATTGCACTGTGGCATCTGGTGAATAATTTCAGCAATAGTTTGGTGTCTGACAAGCACACATTCCACGCATTGAGCTGCAGAAGACATGAACGGTCAGTCCAAGACCTCAATACTCTGTAAATCTTCCTCGGCTTGCGAGACAAGCGCGGTTCCGACGTGGCATACATACTCCTCACCGAACGCCCAATGTTAACTTGACTGGTGTTATTCCATTCTCCATGCAGTGCAGCGGCGAGTTCCTGGACATTGGTAGTTTTCGTTCTGGGTAAACAGCATGACGTCTGGTGAAGTGAAAGCTGTTACGCTGTGACTTGGGGTCATCAGACGTCCTCTCTTGGCAGGAATTACCGTGTTAGTTTACCTATGTCATTTTAGGGAGTTGGAGCGGTGGGGGGGGGGGGGGGTTGGTTGAGTTGATGCGTTCTTGGCTGACGTTATTCCAGCAATCCATTTGTATAGAGATCAGTGGCCACCCAAATAATGATTTGCTCCAGGGCTCCCGCATTATCCATATTGACCCATTATTGGGTGGATCCAGCAGGTTGAAGACGGATACCCTGCGTGTTTGTTTCATATGCTTTCGGGGCTATTGCTTTGCTGAAAACGCCACCTTCTACTTACTTGATTCTTACAGGAAATGTGTATTGACCCGGAAATAGACTTTTTGATGACATGTGTTACAGCAGTTTTCGTGCTAGGTTTTCGTTTTATGTTTGATGAAATGAACGCTGTTACGCTGTGACTACGTTGCAGTATACACACATGTGCTAAGTGACACTTCCTTTTTGCCTCCATCTTTCTAATCCCTTAGCGCAAACACCCTTATTCCTTGTGGACAATTTGACCCAGGAAAACATCATAGGCTCACTGGAGCATCAGGTCAAAAAATATACTTTAATGCTTTCACGACATCAAACGTCATCGATGAGGTTCCGCTCCTGAGTTTTCCAGAGCACCGAGACAGGAAAGTTAATACTATGCGACTAGTCTTCGTGCTAGGCATTGGTTTGATGTCTGATGACGCGACAACAGGCACAACGCCATCAAATGTCAGCGAAAGGTGGAGTCACCGGGCTGATTGAGTTGCCACTATTTGATCCATTAAGTATGGGGTTTGTTAGGAGGGGAATTAAGTTACGCCGTTTCTCATCGAGGTTCCAGCAATCCAGCTTTTGAGATTAGTGTTGTGAACACATAGCATAGACATGTCTAAATGTCCTTGTCTTATGGTTGGTCGTTTTGTAGATCTCCTCATAATGGTGGAAGTGCCGTGATGCACATCCTGAATCTGCGTGTGTTCGATGAGTCCTTGACAGCCTTATTAAATGCTATTTTTTGTATTCTGGCCTTGTTGAAACATTTTGTTTTATTAACTGCTTTCAAGAGGAATGGTGTGAACACATTTCTTTCCTTCCTTCAAAATTGCTTTAACTACGAATATGCTGCCTGTAACTCGTCACCTGAGTGCTAGAATGTTCTATGTCTCATAGGGGACATAGACCATTCTAGCACTCAGGCGACGTGTTGTTTCCTTTCCGTTCAGTTTACAAGATTCAGTTTAACCATTTTACCTTTACCTGAAAAGCAGACGACACTTGCAAACAGATTTCAAATATTTTTTTTTTTATTTTTTGTCTCAAAAACATAAGTTATGACCCCTCATTGAAACGCGACGAGCTCGCTCCACCGAGGGGTCATAACCTATTATTTTGAGACCACAAAAATGAAAAAATAATGAAAATGAATTGCTGTTTTTGATAATAGCGCTCGCCGGTTTTGACCGTTACGTTGGGTAAAGGCTTAAAACAGTTCACTTGTTTAGTATGGAATAGTTTATGTTACAATTCAGATTTTTTTTCAGGTGAACGCTCAAGAGAAAACAATGACAGAATTATTATAGCTATCCAAGTTTGCGGTCTCCAATACGTTGTTCACCACAGTGTACAAGACCATGAAGTTAACAAATTGGCCATGAGAAAATTCGATGACAAGTTACTTTGAGCAAACTTCATACGACAGCGCTGATAAACATTACATTCCATCATTACTCTTTCCTTTCCTATTTCCTCTTATGTCCTTTCCTTGGTGATTTCATTTGTTTTTATTGAAAAGAGACCTAAAAAAGTGGAAGGAAATTTCTAAAACGTGGCCTAAATTTCTCATTTCAGTTTGACAATTTTCAAAGAAATATGCTTGAAGTATATTCATTATTCCACGATGTTTTATAAGGTCACCACTAATTCCCCGACATGTGGAGACCCTGGCTGTTCGGAAGAGTACTTAAACCCCAATAAATAAATAAATAAATAAATAAATAAATAAATAAAAATTGGATTATTCTCACAGTAATCCAGAAAGGGGTGTGTGGAGGTGGTGAGTGCATGAGGAGGTGAATTTGGTGGGGCGGAAGAAGTTTGCAACGCCTGAGAATGTTTTACATCACCACTTTGGTACCCACGCACTTTTTATTTTCTCCTTATTTGGCTTACTTTCAAAACATGACAAAAAACCAAAAATAGTCCGTCATTGCTGACAGTGAAATACGATGCTGGGAGTGGAGTATCATTTTCGATGAGTGTGATTGGGATACGACTTCTCTTACGGGAAGAAAAATGAATGAAAACTAGAGAATTGTAATTTGTTGGACAAATTACGGGGCTTTCCCAACTTTTTAATGTGAAAAAGGCCGACTGCATATTGCAAAGCAATGTGTTTGAAATTAACCCTTTCCAAAATGATAGGAAAAAAAAACGCCCAAGGTTGGCCAATATTGACATTTTCAAATGATGCTCTTTTTATAGCCATCAGTGGACTAGAGTGTTAAATGTGAGACTAAAACATGAACAGCAATGTTCCTTTATATGTGCAAAACATTTTTCGGCAAACATTTAGTTACTTTAATAGTCATTCCAGTGGAAATAAAATTTTGTGGGTTTGGATTTAATGACAGGAGAAATGAGTATACAGTTATGGAAAGCACAATAAGCTATTTATTTCTTGTTTCTGGACAAATGAGTACAGAAATTTGTAAAATTCACTAGAAATCCATTTTTTCTCACAGTACTATTATTTAAGTAGTCAAAGCATATGTTTGATTAAACCCCAGAGCATAACTTACCACAGCGGATTTGTTCATCAAGCATCTCTTCATATAGCAAAACAACGTGTTTGATATTAACTCTTTCCAAAAGGATAGAATAGAAACAAGCAACCAAGGTTGGCTAATTTGGACATTTTCAAACGGTACTCTCATTCTTGCCATCATTGTGCTTGAGGGTTAAATCTGTGGTTAAATGTAAATAGTAACTTTCTTCTGTAATCATTGTTGCATATATCCTCACTAAAATAATTGTTACAATAGCCTTGCAATTAGACTAATCTGCCCATGAAGTTAGTCAATTTTGAAATTCATATCAGTTTTGGCCACTAGGGGTTAATTTTGAAATATTTCTGTGGTGATTTTGGTGCATCAAATTATGCACCAAATGTGTGGACATCAATCACAGACTGGGTGCCTGATAAGAGACATGGAGGAATGTTGAATCTTGGTATTTCTATGAACCTGTACATGTTGATAGTACTTCAGTTCAAGGTCTGACAACTGGGTGAGGGTTAAATTTTTTTAATAAAACATATACAGCAAAACTGTTCTTGGCTGAATGCCCTATATTCTCATTGAAACGTTTTGAGGAAATATGTCTCCAGAACTCGCATATAAAAGTTGGCGAAAATAACAATTATTCTGAGAGTACCCTTATGGGACGTCTCAGTCTGGCAAGGGTTAAACTTTTAATAATAACATATAAAGCAAAATTTGTCATGCGATGACTGCTGCATGCAGCCATAGAAAAAATTCAGCGCTCAGTCAATTAGAAATGGGGTAAATTGTCACTTAAACTTACCAAATTTTGAAAATATGGGAAGTTTATTTTGGACGGTACCTACTTTTATGCAACTTTACAACCAAACTTACAACAACAAATATGCTCGGTGGTCAATTGTGAATACGGACATGCAATGCGTTTGAATTTAACCAACTCCAAAATGATAGAAAAAAGCAAAGTTGTTTAATTTTGACATTTTCAAATGATACTCTTATTCTCACCCTCATTGTGCATGAGGGTTAAATCTAAAATCCAAAAATAAACAGTAACTTTCTGCCATCATTGTTGCATTTTGTCCATACCAAAATATTGTTACAACAACCTTGCAATTAGAGACATTTGCCCTTGAAGTTGGTCAATTTTGAAGACAAAACTGCTATATTCATTTCACTTTTGGCCCACAGGGTTTAATTTTGAAATATTTAAGTGGTGATTTTGATTATTCTCCAAATGTTTGGAAACTTAGAGCCAGATAACTGTAAACAATTCCGAGACTTTTAAAAATGGTGAAATTTTGATGGTTTTGGCAGAAAAATTTGAAAATAAGCTTTTTCACGAATCTGTGATACCTCATTTCTCTAGATATTGTGACAATAAATAAGTTTACCAAATCTGGTTGAATTCGTACAGCTTGTTTTTTGAGCTATTTTGAAAAATGGTGAAATTTTGAAGGCTTTGGCAGAATATTTTGAAAATACGCATTTTTACAAATATGGCGATACCTCATTTCACTTGATTTTATGGCATTACATACGTATGTCAAATTTGCTTGAAATAGCACAGCTTGTTTTTGAGCAGTACAACAGACAAAATTCCCGGCGGAAATTTTTTTTTTTTTAAAAATAGAGAAGAGAAATTTTGAAAAAGAAGAATAACAAGAGTCTTTCCCGAACTGGGTTTGGAAAAGCCTTATAAAATAAATGTAAGTTGCAAATCTAAACAAATTAGTTGCATTCGGCAACTGGATTCCACTATCGGTCTGTTCGCTGTATTCTGCTTCCGGTGATTTCAAACTCGAATGCTGCCATTCGTGCTGGCAGCATTCGAGTTTCTGGACCATGTTTTTAAATTGTCTTTCACAGGGCCGAAAAATAGTAGTATGTACGATGCGTCTTGGATATATGTGTTCCTCCCACGCACTCACGCACTCCTATGGGAATTCCTGTAGTAAATTTTGCAGTCGACTGCAAAATTTACTACAGGAATTCCCATAGGAGTGCGTGAGTGCGTGGGAGGAACACATATATCCAAGACGCATCGAACTGCAAAATTTACTGTAGGAATTCCCATATGAGTGCCCGTGGCTCTACACGTCTATACCTATAAGTTTGGACCTAAAACCTTAGACCTATAGTGCCAACTAGCATGGGGAAACTCTCTCTCATATCTGAGGGGTAAAATTCTAAAACATAGTGAGAAGAAAGATAACACCTTTTTGTTTCGTTTCCTCCCTTATACGTCACAAAGCACAAGAAGAAAATATAAAATTAAAAAGTCAGTAATACGTATTGCGGAGGAACTCTCTGTGACAGATGATGTTTTTGTATTACGAATAGAATTGGTTGTATGATTAACAATCAACTTTTCTATTGTGGAAGTATATCTGTTTGCAATATCAAAAGCTTAACGCACACAGTAAAACGAGAAGTGACTCTGAATTCTTCTAATTATTGGTACACGTGGACGCGGTGATAGAAAGACTATTGGGACTACCCTTCATTTCGACGAAACCGTTCACAAAAGTTGTGTTTGACAAACGATTTAAGATATATTTTAAATTTCAGAACTGTATTTTTGTTAAAGTGTTAATATATGTACACAACGATCAGACTTTACCTATCGATGAACACCTGTACATAGAGATTTCACATGAAATTGAGTGATAAAATTCTATTTTTGGAAAAGGTTAGTGGTAAAATGGTGTGATTCTATCTTTCCAATGATACCAAAAATATAAGATAACTAAAAAAGTTATCTACATTCCATGATGATTTTTATTAACATTATATAATCTCCGATTAAACCACAAATATAAGATAAGGAAAAAAATGTCTAGGTTATATAATGATTTTATTATAAGCCTGTTCTATGAAATCCCCATTTACAGCAACACTAAACCATGCGGAAAATAAAAATCCGTTCCACACATATGTGCCGATCGGAAATTGTTGACGAACTATTTTTAAATAGACGCGAAATTTCAATGTATTTTCTACTAAGTACCGCAATTATAATTTGAATCGCTAGCGATAGCTAAAAATTGAAACACGGGTTCCCCTCTCAAATTTGGTTGGCGATAAAATGTGTTATTTCTGTTGATAGTTCATCCCCCGAGTTCCAATGTGTTCTACAGGTATGTGCCAGCTGGCACATGGAACACATTGGAACTCAAGGGACGAGTTGTCTAATGAATTCCTGAGTGTTCTTATAATTGCTTTTATAGTCGCGAAGCCGTGTAATAAACACAGAACGACACACGCGTGTTGCGGCCTCTCGTTTTATTCTTCCGCGCTGGCACTCGTGCCATATCGACTAACTCATTCCATCCGTGTGTCGTTCTGTGTATATCCGTAACATTCTTAAAATATAACGGATTCTATTAACCCTTTACCTAACGTAACGGCCAAAAACGTCCAGCGCTATTCTCAAAAATCGCCAATTAATTTTCATTATTTTTTCATTTTTTGTCTCAAAAACATAGGTTATGACCCCTCGTTGGAACGAGCTCGTCGAGCTCGTTCCAACGAGGGGTCATAACCTATGTTTTTGAGACAAAAAATGAAAAAAATTAGTTATTCAAGAATTATTTTTGCAAGTGTCGTCTGCTTTTCAGATTAGGTAAAGGGTTAAATAACGTTCGCAGAATGTTGGTGCATCGTTTTTTTCATAATGGAAAATGACATGGTTGACTATTTTTTTTTTTATTTCGCCGCAATCTTCCCGTCTATAAAACTATCGGAGAAACAAAATAATTGTACTGGAAGAATACATTTTCAATTAATGTTCATAGATCTGCTCAAAACTTCCTCATCTTTGTCATTTTCTGGAAATAACATGGATAGAATTTGATTGTAAAACTGTCAATAAATCATAACACAAGGAACACTTTGTGGCCTCATTGTATTTGCTGTCCAGGAATCTGTGTTTTTAAATATGAAAATGTAAACGTATTTATCAACTGGTTGTAAAACAATGTGAATCAAAGTGGATAAAATGATGTTTGTCTTTGGAATATATTGATACCCAATGTTCTTCCGATTCTCCCAGTGAATATATGTTTAAAATATTGACTTGTCTATGATAGGGTTTTTGTTTCAGTAACATACTTTTTCACTTTCTTTGATAACATCGAGAACTGCCAAGAATATATTCAGTACTCAGCTATTACTCTATGCAATATATTCTTGGTTTCCATTTTCTTATCCCAACTAAAAAGTGCGGAAGCGCTGTGGCTGAGTAGGCAGAGATGCAGGCTGCAAACCGAGAAGACTTCAGTTCGAATCCAACCTGTGGCAACCGCGTTGAGTCCTTAGGCCAGACAATTAATCTCAATTGCACACGTTGGGGCACGGTGGCGTTGTGTACTATGGCGTATTGCACGTCAATGGTGCATTTGTCTTCAACCAATGCTAAACCTGCTTGTGTGGAGTAAGTACATTGGGTAGTCTGACAGTTGCTCACCGTTGCTCGGTGGTTCTCCCCGGTACTCCGGCTTCCTCCGCCCGTAAAACTGTTCCCTGGCTGTCAAAAGTGTCGTTAACCCCTACTACATAAATAAATACTAAAAGGGGCTATCCCAAAACCGTTGTTTTTAAAACTACTTCTCGCAGTATTAAGCTCCATTTTTAGCTGACAGGATCTACCCAGA
Source organism: Pictodentalium vernedei (assembly GCA_031216915.1). Taxonomy (NCBI): domain Eukaryota; kingdom Metazoa; phylum Mollusca; class Scaphopoda; order Dentaliida; family Dentaliidae; genus Pictodentalium; species Pictodentalium vernedei. Next base: position 104,529,065 of record CM062297.1, on the reverse strand, counting down.
TTTGTTTGTTTTATGGCAGTCTATTTGAGATTCATATCAGCACACTATTCAACAACAACCTTGCTTGGTCATGTAGATTATTTGGTAGTCACTGTACCCAGATTTCACAAACACTCGTCCATATACATATTTATCCGCACATCTGGTTCAAGGTGTGTACAAAGTTCACATTATCTACACACGGTTACCTAAACTGTTTGACATCATTTACATACATCTATCACTTTCTCTTTATGATATTTTATCAGTCCAGCTACAACACGGGTTTGAAATATTGATTTACATGGAGCCAATATTATAAAACGTTTACAGTTGTGCTTTTTAGAATTGTATTTTCTACCTGCTATTAAAAGTCTCTAAAATGATTCTTCTACATTTTAAAAGATATGGCAATCTGCCAACTGGCAGATTGCCACATCTTTGAAAATGCTAATGATTCATTTAAACCCACTTAAAGTCATAATAAGAAAATACAATTCTAGAAAATACAATTGTAATTGTTCTATAGTATTGGCTCCCAGTGCCATATTCTTTAGTTATTAATTTACATGTTAGAAAATCTACACTGATCCACCTGATCAGTTAATTGCATCATTGTCTCTTTCCTACTTGTTTTCATCTTTAAAAATCGAATATCACCTGTCTAAATTTGTTGATATCTATTTCCCTGGCGAATTCGAAATAGAAAACAACGTTTGCTATCAACAGGAGGTTTTCGAAAAAAACTGAAATCAATTTTGAAGGTTATCAGATTATACATGAGCGAGTCAATGCCCAACTATTACTCTGATAAAGTGTCAAATAAATTCCCCCAAAGGGTATGAACTTTTACATAACCATGCAAAGATAAATCAAATGTTTGATCTAATCCAAAGTACCGTATAGAGATATATACACCTGGAACTTAATTAAGCACACCCTGTTTTTCGCAGCGGTGTTAATATAAACTGTCATTACCTTCATGCTATCTTTCAGATTGCCAAAAGTGATTGTTTGCGGAGGAAATGGTCTTTCGACAAATGAAAGACAACACAATGATGAAAATATGCAGTATTTTAATGGCGCTAATTACACATATCTGTCACTAATGTTTTCGATGGCAAAATGTTCTCTCGACAAGTATGGTGCTGGAACGGTCCATGATGAAACAATGCAGGTAATTACTGGCAAAAAATGTAACATGTTATCTCCTGAACGCAAAAGCAGTGTGTGACGTCAGTAGCGAGTGTATCTACCACATGCACGGATGACAGCCTGAATCCTCCTCTAAATGCTACCGGTGAGGCTTCTGATACGGTCCAGAGGCAACTGGTGTCATACCTCATGCAATGCAGCTTCCAAATCGACCAGACCCTATACAGACAGAATTCTTGCGTGCACACGACGTCCCAGAAAGTCCCAGATGTGTTCTAAGGGATTCATTGCAGGCTAGGGTAGTGCTGTAATAGCGTTGGCCTGGAGTAATGCTCTCACAGCATCGGAACGATGTGGCCTTACATCGGCGTCCATGGATACAGGGCGAGTAGCCAACGAGTGGTTGTCAAAATGAGGCACGACAACCGGATTGAGAATGTCCCGGATATACTGATGACCATTGGGATTTTCACGTACATTCATCATATCAAGTTTACGGTCCTGAGTGGGGCATCCCCAGGTCATTACTGATCCCCCACCATAAGGAACAGTTGGTCTGATGTTCCTGGACACGTAAGCGGTATTTCTATGCCTCCGCCCTCTCATGCGACCATCTGTGACGTGCAGCAGGAACCTACTCCCGTCTGACCAAGGGACTCTCCTCCACGTCCTGGGATTGCAACGTTGCCGTGCATAACACCACTCTAAACATCATCATTGATGCTAATCGGACAGAGGCGAACGGTTGATGACACCTCTGGACCCCGTACACAGTAGTTTGAAGCGGTTTCGGACAGTTTTGTTACACAAACGCTTGTTGTGGAGTCCATGACGTTTCAAAACCCCACTTGAAGCAAAGGATTCATGTCTAACGAGGCGTCCGATGTTCCATAGGAGAGAACTTTTGTCGTTGTCTAGGCCTTGGTCGGTCCTTCACATCGTTGTCTTTTTATGTTTTCGAGCAAGTCTGCTGATGATAGAATGGCTGTAGCCAAGTTGCCTTCCAATAGCTTTGAATGACATGCCTGTTGCATGCATGCCAACGATGTGCCATCGTAGTGCCTCCGACAGTCTCCCCCGTGCCATGCTAACATTTATTGAGAAAAGAAGTGACAAATGTTCTTGTTTTATACCCAGATATTGCCTGTGGATGATAGTGTGTTTTGTGATATTCGCGGCAAGCATCCTCCACGTGGACGAGGGGATGTGTTTGGGGTTTGCCTTCAACCAGAAACATCATGTTTCACCAAATGTACTGGACTGCAAGACATAGCAATCAGTAACAGCAACTTCACAGTCATTAAACATTTCAGGAGGTGCTTAATTAAGTTCCAGGTGTATATATGAATTTAGATGAAGTCCACCTAAATTCGGTTGAAAGGGATGTGATTAAATACAATGTGCATCGACTGTATCTTCTAGCTTGTGCCAAACCGCAGTTTTGGAATTTAAATATATCTCCACTGATATCTGTATTAGAAAGTGAACCAAGAATAATTCGATTTGGTATCATTCTGTTTATGAAAATCTCTGGTTACATTCCAAGAGGAAGTATCTATGCAGACCCTTCCTGATAATATCCTAATAACATTACAATGAAGAAAACCTGGAGAACGCAAATTTCAAATGAGTCTTGACTCTCACTTCCACCCTTGCATACATACAAACGTTGATTTTATGGACGCATATTGTCATGCACACATATATTGGTAAGACCATAATCTCTCTCTCTCTCTCTCTCTCTCTCTCTCTCTCTCTCTCTCTCTCCTGTCTCCTCTCTCTCTCTATAGAGGCGTCCAAACGATTTTAACCCTTTACCCAATGAATCGTCCACATCCAGTCACATAATATGCAAATTCAGCAGGTGAAAAATATTATTTTTAAAAAAAATCAACAAACCATATCACGTGACCCTTCTTTGCAACGAGCTCGTTCCACTGAGGGGTCACATGATATGGTTTTGTAGAAATTTTTTGAAAAATTTAAAAAAATGATATTCGAAATAATAAATTTTGACATCATCTACGTTGGTTAAAAGGTTAACCTCGCTTGTGCGGGATCAGTAATTTGTGTGGGTTCAGTAAGTTGATATTACTAGCTGTTACTCGGTGGTTTTCTCCGGCTTTCAACAGTCATAAAACTTTTGGATGGATATAACCCTGGATGTTGAGAGTGATATTAGGAAGGTGGGCATGTGATGCATCTTTCACACCTTTCTCAGGTTGTATATTGCTTTGATAGTCATGAGCTCATTGTTTATTTAACTGTAGAGCATTTTAGAGCACTTTTTGATTTTACACTTTATAAAATTTCCTTATTGTTATTATTATTATTAATATGCGTATTTTTTCGCTAGCCATTTAGTCGAGAAAATTCACAGCAGCCCACGCGCCTAGCAAAAAAAAAAAAAAATATTCCATCAACATGAGCCAAACATCCACACTTTAGTTAATCACAATAATGATTGAAGAAAATAATAATTCATTTTTTAAAAAATTTCTCATGAAGTGGTCGTAGACCACGAATGGGCTGTGATACATCACAGCCCATTCGTGGTCTACGACCACTTCACGACGTCTGTACTGTATCTTCTTCCTCATCCAGGCATGGTTGCTTCATTACAAACTGAAAGGCACATTTTTAAAAAAAAAAAAGTATTATAAAATGTACACATTAATGTGTTAAAATAACAGTGTTTAAGTTTTTGAATGAACCATGTACATGTAAAAAGTCTATTACACTTGATTTTTGTCACCGAATGAAAGATTTGATGTCATTGGGATCATCCTGGCTTAAATGCACTTAACGCTTTGTAAACATACATCTCAATGTGTTAAAAGACTATGTCCCGTGTGCCGTGTTATTTATTTATTTATTTATTTATTTATTTATTTATTTATTATTTATTTATTTATTTATTTATTTTTTATTTATTTATTTATTTATTTATTTATTTATTTATTTATTTATTTATTTATTTGTGTTCAAGATAAAAAACAATCATTTGAATGTATTTTGATGTTTTCATCGCGAGTTATTAATCGAATTATTACCCACTAATACTGCGTGAAACATGACAAACTTTCGACAACCGATTCCTGAACGTACTGTGACAGAGTAGAGTTCTGACTGCTATTACTACCCCATTTCAACGTTTCCGTAGAGTGGAACGTGACAATCATTCGGCAAGATCATCGTGAATGTATTGAGACAGCGAAGACTACCCCCACAGAAAACTTTACAAACACACATGAGCAATATGAAAAAAAACTATAGCGGTTTTGCTAATTGTCACAGTGCCATTTACGTAACACACCTGCAAATGCTAAGACCGAAGATGAAATACTGCATATGAAGTGCATTTTGTTGTACAGCTTTTATATAAGTCACAAGACTGAATGTTTTTTAAAATTAAATTTAGCTTGTTTATCCGTTGATGAAAGATGAATGAAGTGCTCTTAAAGGTCATTACCAACTTTAATTCGATTTGAGGTGTATATGTCGGATACTAGTTCGCTAGGCGGAGCCTCTCAATCACACCCTTTGTAAACGATCACGAGACACCAAGCGCGTGGCGTCCAAATGACTAATATATGTCTTTATCGCTAGGCACAACTCGTGATAGAAACACCTAAAAAGTAAGATGGATAGTCTTATGCATCAGATTGATCAACATGCAGAATAATTTATTTATTGATTTATTGGTGTTTAAGGTCACATACTTAAGCACAATGGCTAATCATGACCGTGGCAGTTTTATGGATGGAGTAAGCCGGAGTACCCGGAGAGAATCACCGAGCAACGACGAGCAGTTGTGCAGAATAATTGAAATTAGTTTAATGGCTTGTGATTTAATCACATAAAACTGAAGAAATACAGTATAAAAGTCACCTCATTTTGGAACTCTATGCGTCGAGACCGTTTATTTGATACATGGCATGATTACCTTTCGGGAACTTACGTTTTGACGCCCTTGGCCCCAACCCACACATTCGGGGGAGGCCGATCAACATCACTTTCGAACGCTACGCGTCTAAACTATTCAGTTGATGTATTACGGGACTATCTTTCGAAAGCTTATGACGTGTTTTGACGTTCTTGCTTGACCCTAACCTCCTCGATGAGGCTCGTTCACCTCAGGTTTGAACTCTAATCATCGAGACCTTTCATCTGATGCATTGCATGACTATCTTTTGAAAACTTTTGACATGTTGGCACCCCCACCTCCTCCCCCTGAGGTTGGGATGATCATCTCATATTCGAACTATGCGCGTCGAGATCTTTCATTTGATATATCACGTGCCTTCCCTTTCGTAAACGTAAGTCTTTAACGCTCATGCCACCACCCCCACCCCACCTCCGAGAAGGGTCACCTCAGTCTTGAACTCTACACATCGAGCCCTTTCATCTGTACATTACATGACTACCTTTTGAAAACTTTCGACATTTTGACACCTACGCCCCCTCAGGGAGGAGAGATAACCTCATAGTCGAACTCTACGCGCCGTGAACTTTTATTTGGTGTATCCTTGCTTACCTTCCAAAACCGTGAGTTTCAGATGTCTTGTCCCTCGGCTCCTCTCCTGGAAAGGATCGGTTACTTCATTTTTTAACTCTACGCGCCGATACCTTTCATTTGATGCATCACATGCCCACCTTCCTAATACCTACACTGTTTCTTTCAAACTATCTGAAAAATTAATAATATTAAAAAATATTGAATTAGAATTAAACAAAAAAAACATTTTAAAGTATTAATTTCTCCGGATTGTTTCATTAAAGGATGAGTGATCTCTCTAAAACATCGATTTATTCTATATTATATTGTACACAAGTAAAAAAAATATTTTTTTGAAAAATATTCAATGATTCATTCTCATGAATAACTACTGTGTGTCAAGATTCGAAATTTCTCAGAGTGTTTTCATTAAAGGATAAGTGATCTCTATAAAAAAACATCGTTTTACTCTATATATACATGTATATAGTACAGCAGCAGAAATTTTTTAAAAAATGAATTATTATTTTCTTCAATCATTATTGTGATTAACTAAAGTGTGTATGTTTGGCTCATATTGATTGAACATTTTTTTTTTTTTTTTTTTTTTGCTAGGCGCGTGGGCTGCTGTGAATTTTCTCGACTAAATGGCTAGCGAAAAAATACACATATTAATAATAATAATAACAATAAGGAAATTTTATAAAGTGTAAAATCAAAAAGTGCTCTAAAATGCTCAACAGTTAAATAAACAATGAGCTCATGACTATCAAGGCAAAATACAACCTGAGAAAGGTGTGAAAGTAGGCAGGTTACGTGTTGTCAAAAGCCTCTCTGAAAAGATTCGATTTTAAATATATTTTGAATTGGTTGACATTTTTCGATGCCTGAACCAGAACTGGTAAATTATTCTAAAGTGCAGGTCCAGCGAAAGAGAAAACTCAGTTATTCACAAAAGTGGACCCAGAGAAGGGCATCTGAAGCTTGATTTGTGAGGAGGAGCGCAAGTTCCTTTCAGGTTTTCTAATTGCCAAAAGGTCTTGTTAGTACTTAGGTGCCGAGCCATGAATACATTTTATATTCCAAAACCCAAATTTTGAAAATAATCCGCTGCCGTGCAGGGAGCCAGAGCAATTTTTGTAGTAGTGGTGTTATATGATCATAGCGTTTAGAGCCTGTGATGATACGTGCAGTCGTATTTTGAATATTTTGTAGTTTTGAAATATACGACTGTGGCAACCCAATAAGAAGTGAGTTGGAACAATCCAAGTGGGATGAAATGAAAGGATGAACTATAGTTTCCAATGACCCTAGGGAGAGGTAACGGCGACGATGGCTCAGGTTCCTAATATGCACGAAATAGCGCTTGCAAATAGTATTGACATTTTCCTCATTGATAGATGAGAGTCAAATATCACACCAATGTTACGAGCACTATTTGATACATTTTGTGTCGAATTTCGGATAACAAGTGACTTGATTTGGAAATTTGTTGGACTCGAAGTATGTGGTTTAGAGGCCCCGCCTAGCGAACTAGGATCCCACACCGCATATGTCCGAGGCGGTTCGCTACGGTAGAAAGATCGAATTAAAGTTGATCACGACCTTTAAGGACGCTTCCATCTCCTTTAATCGACGGTTAAAACAAGCTAGATTTAATTTTCAAAAACATTCACCCTCGTGACTTATATAAACGTTGTACATCAAAAGGCGCTTCCTATGCAACACTTCATCATCCGTTAACATTTGCAGGTGTGTCAGGTGAATAGCGCTGTTTCCGTTAGCAAAAATGCTGTAGTTTCTTCTTACTTCTCGAATGTGTTTAAATTTTCTGTGGCGGTAGTCGAATCTCTGTCTCAGTATATTCACGATGCTCTTGCATGTTTCACTCTTCAGAAATGCGGCGGTAGTCGGATCTCTGTCAGTACGTTCACGAATCTCCTACCGAGAGTTTGTCATATTCTATTCTCCTGAAATCGGGTAGCAATAGTTGTGAGATCACAGTATGTTCACGCATCTCTTGTCGAAAGTTTGCCATGATTCTCTTTCCCAGAATATAGTAGTAGTTGTCAGATCTCTGTCTCAGTATGTTCACAAATCTCTTGCCGAAAATATGTCATGTTCCACTCATCCGTAATGACGTGTCGTGGTGGTAGTAGTCGGAACTCTGCTCTATCACGAATCTCTTGTCGAAAGTTTGTCATGTTTCACGCTGGTGAAATAGGGATTGCAATAATAGTCAGACCACTACTCTGTCGCCTTACATTCGCGAATCTCTTACCTGAAAGTTTGTTATGTTCGACTCTCCTGAAATGAGGTAGTAATAGCAGTTAGATCTCTACTCTGTCACAGAACATTCACGAATCTCTTGCCTGAAAGTTTCTCGTGTTTCACTCTCCCCAAACGTGGAAGTGGTAGTAGTCAGATCTCATTTTTTAGTACTTTTACGAATCTATTGCCCCAAAAAATATCACTCTATCTTCCGCTCAGAAATGTATATGTTCATCGCGATCTCAGTTCTGTTGTTTGTCACGTGATAGTTGGATCTCTGCTCAGTCATATTACGTTCACGATTCTCTTGTCCGAAAGTATCTCTCGCTCAGAAACGTATATATTCACCGAGATCTTAGTCATGTTGGTTATCACCTGATCCCTGATCATCGGATGTCTTTCTCGGTATGTTCACGAATCTCTGGCCGAAAGTTTGTCATGTTCCACTCTCCTGAAATGTTGCAGTAGTAGTGGCCAGACCTCTGTCTGGATATATTCACATGTCTCTTCCTTGAAAGTTCTGTCATGTTCCACACTCCAGAAATGTGGTAGTAGTAATAGTCAGCTATCTGCTCTCTTTTTGAGCGTTCCCGAATCTCTTGCCTGAAAATATGTATCTCTCTATCATCCGTTCAGAAACGTATATATCCATCGCGTCCAGTCTTGTTGGTTGCCATGTTACACTGTCTCTTGAATGTTGTGAGTCCGATTTCTTACGTAGTGTGTTCACGAATCTCTTACCGAAAGTTTGTCATGTTCCCCACTCCCAAAATGCTGTAGTAAGAGTAATCATGTATCTGCTCTGTAGCAATGCGTCTGCGAATCTCTTGTCCGAAAATTTGTCATGTTCCACTTTCCTGAAATGCTGTTGTAGTAGTAGTTAGATCTCTCCTCTGTCACAGTACGTTCACGAATGTCTTGTCGAAAGTCTGTCATGTTTCACTCCCCTGAAAAGAAGTAGCAATAGTAGTCATACCTCTGCTCTGTCACAGTACCTTCACAATTCTATTGCCCGAAAGTTTGTCATGCTCCATTCTCCATAAACTGTGGTAGCACTCAGATCTCTGTCTCAGTATGCTCGTGAATCTCTTGCCAAAAGTTTGTCATGTTCCAGTTCCACGCTCCGGTAATGTCATGGAGGAAGAAGTCGAAACTCTGTTCTGTCACAGTAGCTCTTGCCTGAAACTTGTTCATGTTCCACTCTACTGAAATGTGGTAGTAATAGTAGTCAGATGTCTACTCTGTCTCCGTACATTCACAAATCTCTTGCCAAAAGTTTCTCATGTCCCATTCTACTGATATGTGGTAGTAACAGTAGTCAGATCTCTACTCAGTCACAGCACATTCGCGAATCTCTTGCCAGCATTTTTGTCTTGTCCCACTCTCCTGGGTGGTAGTAATATTGGTCAGATCTCTGCTCTGACACGGTACATTCTCGAATCTCTTATCGAAGGTTTGTCATATTCTACTCTCCTGAAATGTGGTAGTAGTAGTTGTCAGCTCTCTCTCTCTCTCTCTCTCTCTCTCTCTCTCTCTCTCCCTCAACGCGTTCATGAATCTCTTGCCTGAAGGTTTGTCATGTTTTACTATACGGAACTGCGCTAGTAGTAGGATCTCCATCTCAGTATCTTCACGAATTTCTTTTCGAAAGTTTGTCATGTTACGTAATACTGAGATGAGATAGTAATGGTAGTCAGATATCAACTCTGTCACAGTATATTCACGAATCTCTTACTGAAAGTTTATCATATTTTTCTCTCCCAAAATGTCGGGATGATAGTAGTCGGATCTCTGTCTCAGTACCTCCACGAATCTCTTGCCGAAAGTTTGTCATTGTTTACTCTACGAAAATGCGCTAGTAGGCGGACCTCCGTCTCAGTATCTTCACGAATCTATTTTCAAAAGTTTGCCATGTTCCACAATGCTAAAATGAGGTAGTAATAATAGTGAGATCTCTACTCTGTCACAGCATATTCACGAATCTTTTGCCTGAATGTTTGTCATGTTCCACTTTCCTGAAATGGAGTAGTAAGAGAAGCCAGGGGACAATACTATAAAACTTTTACAATTGTATTTTCCAGAATTGTATTTTCTAGTTATGACATTGAATGAGTTAAAATGAACCATTAGCATTTTCAAAGATATGGCAATTTACCAGTTGGCAAATTGCCATATCTTTTAAAATGCTAATGATTCATTTTAGTCAGTTATATTAATAGGTAGAAAATACAATTTCGAAAAATACAATTATAAAAGTTCTATAGTATTGGCCCCTGATCTCTACTCTGTTGCAGTACATTCACGAATCTCTTTTGTCTGAAAGTTTTCATGTTCCACTCTCCTGAAATTGGGTCGTAATAGTAGTCAGATCTCTACTCTGCCACAGTACATTCACGAATCTCTTGCCGACAGTTTGTCATGTTCAACTCTCCCAAAATGAGGAGGTAGTAGTGTCTGATGTCTGTCACAGTACGTTCATGAATCTCTAGCTGAAAGTTTGCCTGCTCCACTCTCCTAAAATGTATTTATTTATTATTTATTGGTGTTTGAGGTCACATATTTCTGCACAGTGGTAAATCATGATCACGGCAGTTTTACGGGTGGAGGAAGCCGGAGTACCCAGAGAGAACCACGGAGCAACGGCGAGCAACTGTCAGCTCCCCAACGTACTAACTCCATACAAGCAGGGTTAGCATTGATTGAAGACAGGTGCACCATCGTCGTGCAGTACGCCTTAGTACATAACGTGACCGTGCCCCCACGTGGGCAATGGGGGTGAAGTATCTTGCCCAAGGACACAATGTGGTTGCCGCAGGTGGGATTCGAATCGACGACCTCTCGGTTTGCAGCCTGCACCTCTACCAACTGTGCCACCGCACCCCCTCTCCAACGACGTGGAAACAGTAGTAGTCAGATCTCAGCCACAGTACCATTACGAATCTTTTGCTGGAAGTTTGTTATTTTGCCCTCGCCCGTTATGTCGTGGTAACAGTAGTCGATCGCCCTATCTCAGTATGTTCACGAATCTCTTACCGAATGTTTGGTGTGTTTCACTTTCTCAAAATGTGGAAGTAGTAGTAGGTACAGTTAAAACTAGAAGTCTTGTCACGAACTGTGCGCTTATCTAGGCTTGATTGCGCGTAGGAATTGCGCGCAATTGCCATATCGAATGACACCCAAAGCATGGCAGGTTCTCCTGGTCACTCATAACAAACACCGGCAATGCTTCTGTCAGTGGACCTCCGGTAACATTGCTTGTGCACAGGCTATATGTACAAAATTTGTTAGCCTTACTATGGTCATAACGCGTAGATTAATGCGTAGATCAACGTGCTATGTGTGCGCATTTCATGACAGGACTTCTACTTTTAACTGTAGTCAGATGTCTGTCACAGTACTTTCACGAATCTCTTACCGAAAGTTTGGCATGTTCCACTCTCTCAAAATGAGAAAATTGTGGTCGTCAGATCTCTGTCACGGTACGTTCCCGAAAAATATCTCTCTATTATGTACTCAGAAACGTTTTCATCCATCGCGATCTCAGTCCTGCTGGTTGTCATTTGATAGACGGTTCTCTGCTCTATCGCAGTACGCTCACGAATGTCTTGCCGTACTTTCACTCATCCCAGTTAGATCCAAGCATTCGCCATTCCGCGTCCGTACGATTTCCGACCATACCCGTTGACGAGACACTATAAAACCGAATTTCTCCGTCATAGGCAGAGAGAACCGCGATCGATCGAATTGGATGGGAGGGGAAATCTCTCTCTCCCGAGAGATCTCTACTGAATTGACTTTGCGAATCGTAAAAACACTCGAAAACACAGACGAAAAATTACATGCTTTTTGCAATTTTGTCGATTGGGAATCTTTCACATAAGAGAAGGCACTGCCGAATCGATCAAATCCGTCGGCGAGACACTTAAAAAACTGACAAAAACTTACACGTTTTCGCACATTTTCACCTGTCGAATAGTGTGTCGTTCGCATCATCCACTGTAAATTTCTCGCCACAAGTGGAGTTGATAGCCACGAGACAACATGCGACTATTCAATCCAAATTTGATTTGGTGTAAAATAATCATCTCGGCTGTGGAAGCGTTTGCATACATCTATATCTACTGTAATCTGGTGACAATACTATAAAACTTTTACAATTGTATTTTCTAGAATTGTATTTTCTAGTTATGACACAGAATGAGTTAAAATGAACCATTAGCATTTTCAAAGATATGGCAATTTGCCAGTTGGCAAATTGCCATATCTTTTAAATTGTTAATGGTTCATTTTAGTCAGTTATATTAATAGGTAGAAAATATAATTCCGAAAAATACAATTGTAAAAGTTTTATAGTATTGGCCCCTGGTGACAAAATGTGAAGAATTATCCGGCGGGTCCAGAACTGGACGATTCTTTTTCGAAGATTTTCTAGCATTTTCTAAGATGTTATTTTTGCTCGATCTCGGAGATTCGATCGACCAGACGGGACAAATCCTCGTAGATTCTCTATCAACCATTCGATTTCCCACTCGAAAAAGTCGCGTGTCGTCTTGTGGTCTACTGAGCCACTTTGCAAGTAGTCTAAAGTGGCCAGTATCGCACTAAGTGAATTTCTCGAGAAAATAAGCTCGAAAATTGGGAGAAATTACGTAAGTCTGAATTGCCTTTTCACCTATACTGGCAGCAATTGGAAGAGTTCATATTAATCATTTTAGGGAAGCGCAATTAATATTTTCAACATGCAGCCTTGTGGCTGCCCGTGGGTAATATTGATTGGTCCACCCCACATATTCCCTTAACAGTCATAATACTTAATGAAATTATGACGTATCGTGTTCCTGTGCCGGGAAGTGACTTCCCGGATTCAAAGGGTTAAATGACACCCACGTTTTCAAATACTTTAAACAATGGAAGATGTTGCGTGTACAGGGGAAGTAATACGTGTGAGAATTAAATTTATATTCCACAATTCTTCTAACTTCTCTAAAGTACCTCTTGTGAATGTCGTTATGGTGCTGACATTAAAAAAGAGAGGAAAGTGAATTTTTAGTGTTTTTTTTTTAAATGACACTGTATCGCACTTTGTGAATTTCTCAGAAAAATAAGCTCTAAAATTGGGAGAAATTACCCAAGTGGAAACAAACGGATTTTAGTGGCTCTGGCCTTCCGGATTCAAAGGGTTAAATGACACCCACGTTTTCAAATACTTTAAACAATGGAAAATGTTGCATGTACAGCGGAAGTAATTATTCCAAGAATTAAATTAATGTTCCTCAATTCTTCTAACTTCTCTGAAGTACCTCTTTTAAATGACACTGTCTTGAGCTTCAACACAGAAGGCTTCAGTTTGAAGTTTGTTGTATGGACAACACACTCTTTGATATGGGTAGATTAAAAATGTTTATATAAGGCTAAAGAAAATTAATCTTTTGATTCTCACGGAGCGGCGTATTCGTTTATTTGGCCCGAGTTCGTCAAATGTATTTCGGAGACAAAATTCAAAATGTATAAAACTATCAAAGGGTGTGATTTTAGCGGTATCACATCGCGATTTGCGATGTAATATGTCGTATACATTGATACAGTATTGTTACTCACTTCGCGAAATGCGACACGATTCTCATATGTATGTGCAAAATAAATATTTGTTTAACTGGTTGAGGCCTAGATTAATTTTGGTGATCTGAATTCGTTCATCTAAAATTGTTTTATTACAAATTATTTGTCAGTGCCAACAGACCCTCTCCAATAACTTGTAATAGAACAACTTTGTTTCAACCAACTATTATTTACGTTTGACTGAAAACAAAAACATGGGTAAGGAAAATGTTGGCCTTTACACTGGTAACCTCATTTCTTTGAAAGGCCTGATTGCGGTTTCTACCACTCAACCAGCTAAAAAAACGCCTAATTATCTTTGATCTCCATTTTAGTTGTTCTATATCGATTTTGTGCTGCATGATCACTGTTACAAATAAAACTCTCAGTGAAATCAACATATAATCTCTAGCATTCAATTTTAGGCTCTCACATCAGGATGTTAGGCATCGCAGACCATTCCATCAGGAACAACAAATAAAAACCGCCCTCCCTCATTCGTCTTTTTTTAAATACCTGAGAATCAATTATCTAATTTTGTTTGGTCTTATGACAAACCAGAATTTCCTGCACAGGCTTGGGGAACGTGTCGTAACAGAGCTGATATTCAAGAGTCACATGTTGTTAAAAATTCTAGAAAAGTAACAAACTACGTTTTTTAAAAATCGCTGCAATCACTGACCCACAGCAATATCAAAACGAAAAGCTAGTTGCATCAAGATATTTACTTATCAATCTCAGGTATTAGGAGAAAGACATAATATAGCCACGCTCTGTAAAATCGCCCCAATACCTTTTTGGAATAGTTTTCTCTTCATTCTTCTGTTGTGGTTCTCTGACAAGCAATCAGGCGACCAGTCTAATATTCTGACATATTAGACATATTTCACGCTGTTATGGCTTGAAACCTGCCATTCATTTGCTGTGATCCAAAGCAAAACATGCTGCTCAATCGATACATTGAGCAATATTTGGATAACATTCCAATCAGAAATGAAGTCAATCCACAGCCTTAGTTTTATGATTAGTCGGGGAGTTCCACAAATTATTTTATAATATTGATGTTTGGAAGGGGAATTAACCCTCTCAACCCTATCGATCACTTTTCCGACCAGGAGCATGATACGTCATAACGTCATTAAAAATTATGGATGTTTAGTAAATATGTAGGGTAGACCAATCAATATTTTCAACGAGGCTGCACGTTGAAAATATTGATTGGTCCACCCCAAATAATGAATATGGACTCTTCTAATTGTTATCATTTAACTGGTATGGAAGATACCAACCGCGTCGAACTCTTTTTCTAATGAGGAGGTCACATGATATGGTTTTGTTGAAATTTTTTGAAAATTAAAAAAAAAACAATACAATGATTGAAATAATATATTTTGATATCGTGAGCGTAGGATAAAGGTTAAACGCATGTGTGGTGGAACAATTAAAAACGTGTTTCCGACATTACTTCGTCGACATTTTAAAACTTTAACTTGGCACGGCTTTATATTTTACACTTTACACAATGTCCAGAGGCCTTTACAATAAATAAGAATATTTACGGCCTGGTAATTGTTTATAGCCGAGTGTCGTCTGCTTAATCTAGCAGACGACATTTGACTAGAAACACCTGCTCGTGCGATGCCAGTTTTCCTGCTGGCTGTAATCTTATGTAAGAGAACCTGCTGAACAACAAAATATACAAGCCTAAACAAATGGAACAAAGTGTCGAGCAACAGGAAATATGAATACTAACTTGGCATACGACACTTGTCAATAAGCATCTGCTCATACTCCGCCGCTTTTTCTTGCTCTCTGTTATCCGAATTGCCAGTGCCGTGGCACCAGCCTCGCCGTTCAACACTAAAGCCGTGCAGAATCCACCCAGGCTTATAGCCAATAAGTCATATAATCTTAGCTGCTGATGTGGCGTTAGGCACAAATACAAATATAGGCGGCAACTAGCAATAACGAATATGTTAGACCCACCAATCGCTTAACAAACAACAACCATTCAAATTTTGTTATCTTTATTTATTTTCGGCCTCACAAGAACGCATTTGTGACTTGCGCATATTTTTGTTATTTACAGTACTTGGAGAGTGGATTGTAACTAAATCACCCGCGGAGTGGAGTTATCACCCAAGCTATAACTTTCAAATTTTGTATATATCAACAAAAAACACAAGCAATGTTTCAGCCAATGGAACTCCGGGTTTAACCCGGGGGTCCATTGGATGAAACTTTGCTGGTGCTGGTTATGATTTGCAAAAATTTGCAATTATTGCTCGGGTGGAATCTACACTCTGCGGGTGATTTAGTGATAATACACTCTCCACGTACTTTACTTAGCATGATGGAATTATTCGAAACATTTTGTTATCTCACATTTTAATCACCTTTCTAATCAGATCAAACCGCACAGGAGACAGAGGGAGTGAATAATTACTCAGATTAGACAGGAAAACGGTCAACGAAGCGAGTAATGTCTTTCTCAAACAGTTTTAATAACTTCATACGTTCTTTAGCCACAGGTGGAATGTAACCTTTAAAAGTATTTTGTGTCACGTTTTAAGAAACGAAAATTAATTCTGTCGAGGCTAAATTGTTTTACTTTCTAATATTCAAATCGTTTTTTTTTTATATTACTAACATATAAACCTATCAAATACGATTTTCTCATAACTTTGTGCGTTGAAATGAGAATTATATGCTATTTTAATGGACCTATTCAAAACCTTACGCAACTTACAGTCAGTCAATCAGACTTTATGTTTCCTAAAATATAATTTGATAATATGGTACATGTACACCTGGAACTTAATTAAGCAACCTTGTTTTTTTTCGCAGTGGTGTTAATAGAAACTGTCATTACTTTATGCGATCTATTGCCAAAAATGATTGTTTGCGGAAAGAATGGTCTATTGACAAATGAAAGACAACACAATGAAGAACATATGCAGTGTTTTAATGGCGCTAATTACACATATCTGTCACTAAAGTTTTTGATGGAAAATTGTTCTCTCGACAAGTTGGTGCTGGAACGGTCCATGATGAAACAATACGGGTAATAACTGACCAAAAATAGAACTTGTTATCTCCTGAGCACAATAGCAGTGTCTGACGTCAGTAACGAGTGTATCCACCACGTGCCCGGATGACAGCCTGAATACTACTCTTGATGCTACCCGTGAGCCTTCTGATACGGTCTGGAGACAACTGCTGCACTCCTCGTGCAATGCAGCTTCCAAGTCGTCCAAATGCTATACAGGTGGATCTCTTGCTTGCACACGATGTCCGAAAAAGTACCAGCTGAGTTCTAAGGGATTCAAATCGGGGCTGATTGCAGGCCATGGTAGTGTTGTAATAGCGTTGTTCTAAAGTCATGCTCTCACAGCATGGGAACGATGTTACCTTGCACACAGGGCAAGTAGTTGTAAAAATTGGACACGACAACCGGATTTAGAATGTCTCGTCGATTGCAATGGCTGCGGGCACATGGCCCACAGGAGACGTGTGGTACTCACTGACGAGTCTCGGTTAACGCTTTGCAGGTCCGATGGATGACAACGTTGCTATCGACGTCAATGTGAGCGATATTCTGACGCGTGAGTTAAAGAAAACGACAAACTCGGGGGATGGTGTGTTATGGTGTGGGGGTGGGATTTCTCATGGGGTGAAAACACCTCTCGTGGTCACTCAGGGCAATCTTACAGCTGTAAGATATGTGGATCAGGTCCTCATTCCTCACATCTTTCCACTTATCCACGCGCGTAACCTTACGTTGCAGCAGGATAATGAGAGGCGAGACCGCACGTTACTAGGGTTTGTTGTGACTTACAATACACCACCTGGGAATCCTACATGGTTGCAATAACCTATATGTGGAGCCCACACAACTTCCAGCATTCGTTCCCAATAGTAGCGTACGCGCTGTTCTCACACTACCCTTTAACTTTCAACAAACTCGCATTTGGCATGTTAGTACAATGACCATCGTTCTAATTAAACCGAATTAACCATGTTTATTAAAAAGCTTTCCAGAGTTATTTCGACGTGGTATCAGAGGAGCAAGTTTTATATTACCTTTCAAAGTGTGATTTACTGGGATTTCCGGGTTTGATTATAAACGATAACTTCACAAGTGAATTATGCAATCATCAATTGGGTCATGTATCCGTGCGCGCAAAGGAAGACGCTTTGCCGTGGGTGTAATGGGGACTTCATTGTTTGTTTTTTGTTTTTTTTTAGCCCTTTACCTAACATGAAAAGCAGACGACACTTGCAAAACAAATTCTTAAATAACTATTATTTTCATTTTTTGTCTCAAAAACATAGGTTATGACCCCTCATTTGAACGAGCTCGACGAGCTCGTTCCAATGAGGAGTCATAACCTATGTTTTAGAGACAAAATTGAAAAACATAATGAAAATTAATTGGCGATTTTTGAGAATAGCGCTGGCCGGTTTTGGCCGTTACGTTAGGTAAAGGGTTAAATAATATAATTATCGTTAATAATGAAAAGTAATAAACATTGTAATCGCTTGACTTGGTCTGGTTACGTGGAATAATTCATTCGAGGCGAGGGACTATATTGTAAAACACTCCTGCGTACAACGTCCCTCACCTCTCATGAATTATTTCACGTAACCTGTCCAGTCAAGTGATTACTCTCTATATAATACATACGCTGGTCATAGTATCCCCCCCCCCCCCCCCTTGCAATAACACGACTCCAAAATATATTTAAGGCATTCCATCGGAGGATTACTTACTCGGAGATGCTAAAGTATTGGCCATTTGGATAGAGCAACTTTCAACTCACAAAGTGCTTGCTATTATGGATTTATCACAGATAACATGCTGTCAGCTTGACCTTTGCTGGTGAGATCTGTCATTTGGCGAGTAATGTGTGAAAAGTTTCGGATCATTCGCTGAAAGAATCTAATAAGGACTCGGAAACTCTTTGCATTCTTCTTCGGTTCTGGACCCGGGTGTTCCTGAACAACTTTGTCCTTTCAAAAACGCATCCCAGTGCCGCATCACCCGCAATATGTTCCAGACATTCTAAAACGCATGTGACCTATGCACCACTTTGTTTTGCGTAGAAATTACTTCGCCTCAATATCACTTGCACCATCTTCAACAAAAGATATGCTTAAAGGCATGATGTATATCAAAATATCTGTAAAAACAAGCACATTACACTGACTGTTTTAATCAACCGTTTTGCGTTGATTACTCCTTCTCGTGTTTCAGTTCTTCCCAAATCTCCGACTCATTAATATCCGCTGTTTTTTAGGGTTTTATGGATGTACTTCCATGTCAACAGGATTGAAGGCTTGGGTATTGTTGATACTGAGTGATGGAAGTTTACAGTATCTCCTCTTGGGCGATTTTCATGTATAATATATCACTTTAGGCTCGTACATCGTGGTGGACAGATGGTCGGAACTGCTCGTGTCAGTTGATCGGAAGACCACAATTAAACGCCGCCGGGCAATTAGTGGTCGCAAAAAACGGTCAGTCTGTTATAATTTCAACTCTTGTTTTGTCACGTATTCTGTTAACCCTTTACCTAACATGAAAAGCAGACGACACTTGCAAAAAAAATTCTTGAATAACTAATTTTTTTCATTTTTTGTCTCAAAAACATAGGTTATGACCCCTCGTTGGAACGAGCTCGACGAGCTCGTTCCAACGAGGGGTCATAACCTATGTTTTTGAGACAAAAAATGAAAATATTTTGAAAATTAATTGGCGATTTTTGAGAATAGTGCTGGCCGGTTTTGGCCGTTACGTTGGGTAAAGGGTTAAAATACCCTTTTCACACGTCCGTTTAAAAAATGGGCGTGTTATGTTGGTGAGCTGTACGGGCATCTGTCCGCCCGTCCGTCCTTCCATCCGTCCGTCAAGGTATTTAGGTGTTTGGGCATTTGTCCGTTAAAGTTTTGTGTGCGAACCATATATTTTAACCGGAAGACATATCCCGATGAAACTTACAGAACGCATGTACTGCATCTAGACGCTGTGCAGTGTGCAACATTGACAACCAGTCCACCAAGATGAAAGTCACAGAGAGAGGCCAATGGAATGGGCATGCATATCCACCTGTTCGTGTTCATGATATAACAATTTAGTGGAAGGAGATATCATCACAACGAAACTTGCACAACATATGGATCAGCACTAAGCGGCATGTGGCGTATAATATTAATAATTGACCTATGAAGATCAAGGTCAACACATGGAATAAGCTTGTACATTATAAGTTATTGTGATGAGTTGACGGTAACATGGTCTGAGGTTTGCGGCTCGGAGCTTATGTCCAACTGAGACGCGAAGCGTCGAGGTTGAACATACGCTCCGAGCGGCAAACCTCAGATCATGTTGCCGTCAACTCATCACAATAACGTATATGTTCCAATAAGACACTGCCCATAGCCCTAAACTTACATTGTGAAACACGAGAGGTTTATTTACTAAGCCTGTGATCGCTAAAAGTTGCCTTCTGCAAGGCAACTTTTAACGATCATAGGGTTAGTAAATAAACCTCTCGTGTACCCACGACGGCACTGGCTAAATAATCAATGAACCGGATAAACTCATTCCATCTTAGTTCAAATCGTAAATTGGTTTGTAATTTAAGCAACACTTTATCCGAACCACCGTTTGTTGTACGTGTGAAAAATCTAGAAAAATGAAGCTGCTTGCTAGGCACTTCGTTGATGAAGCAATTACGAACCGGGCGACGTCATTTGACATATTTCGCGTTGTGACGTCAGACGGTAACATTTGCCACTTGAGCCGTAAACATAGAATGTACTAAGCGAGCTCAAGGACAAATTCTCGGGCTTCTTTTACTCTCTTCTTATCCTAAGTACTGTTATATTGTACCCAAAAGTTGCAATCTTCCTATGCACATGATATGGCGGGTCGCGCGCGGGGTGGAGTTGAAACCGGAGGCATCATTTTCAAATTAGCACTTCTATAGCACTTCTATAGCACTTCTATGACCCTTGGGGACATGTCGATCCCAGTTGCAATACCCTAATATTGCAGTTAACACCGTCACGCCACCACGACCAAGACTCATTTCAACAATACAATAAATTGTATTTTCCCATCGACTATAGAATTAAAATAGATGATAAATTTCATCCTACGGCGGTTCTGGAACTTCATTGAAGGCCACTACTAATGCCTCTATAAATGTATACAAGCATTTGACCGGTGCCGATAAACAGTTACTGACGGTTGTCCCGGCGCTACTCATCCCGCTGGTCATGTGCACCCATGTATTCTGTCCTGTTCTCTCTGCGTGCCGTCTTCTCGGTGAGTTGTTGAGGCCTCTTAAAATTCTAGCCCATCAGTACTATCTCTTTTACCTGTTCTAACTTCTTCACTCTGTTCAACTCATAAACAAGGTAGTAATATTTGTTTCCAACATGACTGCATTCTTATATCTTATTGAATAGAACACACTTGACATAGCAGAAGCTATGTATGGTAAATGTTTGTGTTATTGAAGTCATTTAATTAACATCTCGTACGCGTGGCAATAATTATTACTTGGGTCTTATTGATGAATCTATCAAAAAGCCAAGGAATGATATGTCGCTGAAATGTGTGATAGTTGGTGACTTCAATTTTGACTGTCTCAACAATACACACCCAAGGATCAGGCAGCTGGAAAACGATTACAGCCTATCTCAAATTGTCAAAAACCCAACGCCAGTAACTGAACACTCTTGCAGTCTACTTGATCTAATTTTAGTATCGTGTCCAATGCTAGCTGAAAATTGTTCTGTTATTCCTCCCTTCTGTAGTGATCACCATGCTGCTGCTGTTACAATACAATTCCCCAAAAGTAAAACTGCCTGCTTTAAAAGACAAATTTGGGATTATAGTAATATGGATATAAACGGATTACGAGCATATTTTGCTCAAACTACGTGGGAAGACTTTTTTTATTAAAAACTTAAATGATACCACAGAGAACCTTACATCGTATATCATGGACTCAGCTAAAAACTACATACCAAACAAAACCACTGTAGTACGTCCGAATGATAAACCTTGGATGAACTCAACGATCCGAAAAATGATGAGAGTGCGTGATCGATCACACAAAAAGCCAAACAGACAAATAGGACAGAGGACTGGGCTAGATTTAGGCATGACAGAAACGAAACCATACCATTCATACAAATAGCCAAAGCAGAATACGATATTAAAACTGAAACTTATGTATCATTTGGTAACTTTGGCAGTAAACATTGGTGGGGACCCTTAAATCTTTCTCTAAAGAGCACAATCTATCGAATGAACTCTTCCCGCCACTTGAAGAAAATGGGGAAATAATTAGTGATGCGATATCGATTGCAGACGTATTAAATACGTATTTTGCTAGTCAAGCTAACTCAGTTGGTGACAAAGAATTACCACACATTCCACATTGTGAAATGAGTCTTGAATCCATAGTAATTTCCGAAAAGGAAGTCATGTCAATTATTAGTAATTTAGACCCCCAGAAAGCTAGTGGGCCAGATTTAATTAATAACAGAATTATTAAGGCATGTGCCCAACAGTTAGCACCCCCTTTAACTTATCTTTTTAATCTGTCCTTATCACGTAATGAGTTCCCAAATTTATGGAAGATGGCTAGTGTTGTGCCTATTCATAAGAAATTATCCGTAAATGACAAGGCAAACTATCGGCCAGTCTCTCTAACAAGTTCTGTCAGTAAAATTCTAGAAAAAGTAATTTTCAGACGCATTTTCCTACTTGGTTGAAAACGGATTGTTAACACCCTTACAATCAGGCTTCATTCCGGGTGACAGTACAATTTACCAACTCATAGATATTGACAACTATATTGCCAGCAATATGGACACCAGTAAAGAAGTCAGAATGGTATTCTGTGATATAAGTAAGGCTTTCGATAGAGTATGGTACGATGGATAATTCATAAATTAGACTCTATTGGAATAAGAGGTAACCTACTCACGTGGTTTAAAAACTGCCTAACAAATCGCTCCCAGCATGTAGGCGTAAATGGTGAGAAATCCAAAAATCAAATCATAAAAGCTGGTGTGCCACAAGGATCCGTTTTAGGCCCTCTTCTATTTAATATTTACATAAATGACATTGTTAAAGATATTATGTCTAATATTAGACTTTATGCCGATGATGCTACACTTTATCTAGTAATCGAAGATGTAACCTTAGCAGCAGATAGATTGATTGATTTTATTCAGTAGTACAACATGTATACAGTTAATAACAAAAATATACATATAGGTTGTATACTTCAGAACTACGGTTAATAACAAAAATATACATATAGGTAGCATACTTCAGACCTACATGACTGTACCACTGGGAGATGGTGTAGCCACTAGTGGTTGTCTTCCCGCCATTCCCGTTTAAAAAAAAATGAAGAAAATGCAGAAAAAAAGCAGAGAAATGAAGAGAAGAGAAAAATGAAAGAAGAGAAATTCATACGAGAAGCAGACGTGACAATCGAGACAATCCTGACAACAGCGTGTTTACTAATAAGTGGGAATTTTTTATAGCCTGAATATGACATATTAGACTAGTTCTTTCCGTTATGTGATAGATCTATTCTATATTTTCTAGCATGTCAACCCCCGAGTTCCAATGTGTCTCATGTGTCAGCTGGCATAAAGAACGCATTGGACCCCAGGGGACAACAAGTTTTGAATAATGACCTAATAAGTGCTCAGTGGTCGAACACATGGTAGGTCTTATTTAATCCACTAAAGACCGCCACATTGTACTTTTCAAGTAAAGTAAACCCTACGCTTCATCCCAATCTTTACCTCCTAGGACAGCAAATAGAAGAGACGGACACCCATAAACATTTTGGGCTGATCTTTATAAAAGCGGGACAATGGGATTCACATATAGAGAGTATTATAAATAAAGTCAGTCCCATGATAAACTGCCTAAGAAGCCTAAAATACAGACTGTCTAGACACGCATTGTAAACTCTATATAAATATTTCATTCTCCCGCTTTTTGATTATGCCGATGTTATATGGAATGGTTGCACGGAGACCAAATCGACACTCCTAGAAAATCTGCACTTGGATGCTCTACGAACTATAAGAGGGGTAACTAGAGGTAACTAGGGGAACAAGTCCTCACCTTATTTATAGGGAATCGGGTTTCATCCCTCTCAAAGAGCGCAAACGACGTCACAAATTAGTAGCTCTGTATAAAACCATGTTCACAAACGTGCCAAACTACATTAGGCTGCTCATTCCGCGACCTGTATTAGAATTGACCTATTACCCGCTAAGATCTTCAAACTCACTAAGGGAAATTAAATGCAACACTAATAGGTTCTTTAACTCGTTTCTACCATCAGCGGTAAAACTTTGGAACGGCCTCCACGCAGACGTGCAGAAATGTACTTCCGTAGACCAATTTAAGAAGAAACTTGCAATTAGCGACAATGTCGTTCCGGGGTTTTATTATGTGGGTGACAGAAGGGAAAAAATCTTTCATACGAAGCTGCGTTTAAATTGTAGTGATTTAAACGGACACAAATTTGATAGATTTATAAGTGATAATGCCTCTTGTAGCTGTGGCCACTTATATGAAGACACTGAACACTACCTATTATTGTGTCCTCTATATACATAACAAAGAAATTCGCTTCTATCAAAATGGGGCCACACCAATAATATCACTCTAATGTTATATGGTGATCCAGAGAAAACTGCTTTGGAAAATGCTAGTATATTCAGTGCGGTACAAGAATATATTAGGGAAACAATGAGATTCGACTGACTAATTATTAGCCAGTGGAAATGAATTCTTGTATTTTGCCCTTGGAGACCGATTTTTGATAGTGCACATCAAAAAGGACACGCGTACTGTTGGCCTATTATACCTTTATCGATATACCAGAGTGCCTCCCTTCCCGATAGGTAATGGATATATAAGAAATAACGAGATATTTTGTGGTACTTTCTTTCTAATTCATGTGAACAGTTTCTGTTTTGTGTACAGTTGCACTTGCACCATTGTAAATGTGTGTTTTTGTAGGGTACGGTGTTAATATAGGCATTGCCTGTTCGTCAAACCCCATTTCAATGATGAAATAAAAATATTGTTGAAAAACAAATCTCGTACCATCACATTTGTAAATGTATCTTTAGTGGAAACGACCTTTTTCCAGCTCAATGTCGAATCCACACACATTTCATTGTTGTATGTCTTTTTCTCTGATATTTGGAAATAAATATTGTTTAAACTAACATACTGTTTCGAGTTATGGGTGCTTTATTAACATAAGACATGCATGTTTGTTAAGTTTTGGTTTCTTATGGGGTAAATTCATTTAAAAACGTAATAAATAATTGTCACTTTCATTTCACTCTTCGTGAGGTGAGGTGCGATAAATGTAGACAAGTTGCATTCAGGTCGACGTCACCAAAGGTCAGCCTGGATGTAGTTCCACTGTAGGTGTAAGTTTTAACTACTGAAATCCCATTGCTGGCGTGTTCACCAGCGTTGGTGTGGAAAGCTAAAATTTATGTCATAGGCTTTTCATATATTGTAGAATAGGTAATCATGGTATAAAGTTATTTTATTGACGTTTTCGAAGACTTTCACCCCAGACATCAGTGACCAGATATTATTCTGCCAGTGAAGTAAAGCTTTTTTTCGATGGGATTTGCATAGTGCCTGGATGTCCCGAAGACCGTTTAGCTCAGCTGGAGGCGTAAGCAGCGACAACGTTGAAGTCAATAGTGATTTTCCTCTGTAGTTTTCAATTATGATGCATTGTGATGTTAACGGTTTGTTCCCTAATGTAAAACAAAGAAAAACATACACTGTACAGAGGACGAGAAACTAATGTAATTCTTATGAACATCACCGAATTATCACAAAAGAAATCCAAATTTCCGCGAACACTTGACAGGTCATAGTAATCATGGTATAAATAAACATTACAACAACAAAATTTGAGTCGGAAAACGAGAAAATAAATTATATCAGACAAAACGCAGAAAACAAATTTGCAAAACCTGGTTACAAACATTTTTGGTGAATTTGAGGACATGGATGCTGATGATGGTTTATACGGTGCATACTCTAATAATTTTCACCAGGGTTCGTCTCGGGGCAGGTCACCGAGTAAAAAAAATTGCCATAGAAAACTATCGGGCTATTCAGTCCGGAAGCTCGGATCTCAAAATTTTCCGATATTTTTACAATATTATGTTATCTGTAATTACGTTTAACCCTTTACCCAACGCAGACGATATAAAAATTTATTATTTTAAATATAATTTTTAAAAATTTTTCAAAAAATTTCAACAAAACCATATCATGTGACCACTCATTGGAACGAGCTCATTGAGCTCGTTCCAATGAGTGGTCACATGATATGGTTTTGTTGAAATATTTTGAAAAATTATTTTTTTTCAACTGCTCAATTTGCATATTACGCGGGCGGATGCGGGCGATTCGTTAGGTAAAGGGTTAAACAATATTTATTGGAACATATTACATTTGCTGTATACAGAATGGAATACGTGTACAAAACTTAATATTATAAACATAGTGACCGTTGTTCAGTGTGTTATGGTACAGTACGTGGAGAGTGTATTATCACTAAATCACCCGCAGAGTGGAGATTCCACCCAAGCAATAATTGCAAATTTGTTGCAAAGCATAACCATCACCCGCAAAGTTTCAGCCAATGGACCTCTGGGTTAAACCCAGAGGTCCATTGGCTGAAACATTGCTTGTGTTTTTTGTCGATATTTACAAAATTTGAAAGTTATAGCTTGGGTGATAACCCCACGCCGCGGGTGATTTAGTTACAATCCACTCTCCACGTACTGTAGATTAGCACCCGAAGAAAAAAAAATAAAGCCCGAGACGAAGTTTTTTTTCTGAGGGGGCTAATCTTCCATAACACGCTGAACAATGGTCACTTTGTTTTTTGTTATACTGAATGACCTTTGAAAGGAATGTTTCTTTCAGAGTTATAAATAAATCAATAAGAAATAGGCAGTCTAAGACACCGATTCAGTTCACATACGTCGAATGTTTCAAATTCAGTTGATTTCCCCTTTGTGCCCCAAAACTCCCTGAACAACTTTACACTTCAATCAACACATCGCTTAGTTGATGAACTGTCCTCTGACCTTAAAAGTGCCTCGATATTTTCATCGGTAATATTTGCGAAAGCCATGTTTGTTGTTGTCGTCTGATTTGAGGCGAGAGAAAAACTTCGGAAATCTTCGGAAATCTTCGGAAACAGCGTGTGTTATTTTCTCCCTTTCGGCAATTTTCGGATTTAGCGTGTGATATTACAAAATCTCCGCGTTATAGCGGGTGTTATTACAAACAATAACAACCGTCGCGATGGACTATCACACGTTGTCAAGAATGGGCGGAGCCAACAGGCATGATCACGCAGATTAGCAAATTGTATCTGTCGTCTTTTGTCTAGTTTTATTCATGAAGTATAATAATATACAATATCACATAGCATAAGAATAAAGAAGATACATTTTAACGGAGGGATTCGACAGAAAGCTTAGAGCTTATTTTAGGTCGTCTCCCTAACTCTTGGATAAACTGACACAAGAAGATGGTTAGGATAAATAGCTATACTCACGCGTCGTCACTCTGGAGGCAGAAGAAATTTAGTAAGCAGCCCGTCTAACTAGATCGATTACCCACTGTCCCTCGTTGAACCAAGGCGCCAGACGAGGGCATGATGACTCATGGTCAGATGGGTCGAAGTCATTTCCCCGACAGGTTTGAGACAATACGTTTTAACCCTTTACCTAACATGGAAAGCAGACGACACTTGCAAAAAAAATTCTTGAGTAACTAATTTTTTTCATTTTTTTGTCTCTAAAACATAGGTTATGACCCCTCGTTGGAACGAGCTCGACGAGCTCGTTCCAACGAGGGGTCATAACCTATGTTTTTGAGACAAAAAATGAAAAAATAATGAAAATTAATTGGCGATTTTTGAGAATAGCGCTGGCCGGTTTTGGTCGTTACGTTGGGTAAAGGGTTAACACACACACAAGTAATCTCTGACGCAGAAGCGCACAATCCACATTGACTGGGAGAAGGGGCAGATGTACTGTAATTTGTATCACATTCGGGGTCATCTCTTCAATTGGATCGCAACGAGCCCTGACGTTTGACGAACGTAATTATTTAACATAATAATAATACACAATTGTTCGTGTATGTGGCTACTCGATTTTATGCCTTGATTACCAATTCTACTATATATAAAAAGCCTATGGCATAAATTTTAGCTTTACACACAAACCGGGGTGAACACGCCAGCAATGGAATTCCAATAGTTAAAATTTACACATAGAGTGGAACTAATCCAAGATGAGCTTTGGTTACCTCGACCTGAATGCAAATTTGTTTAAATGTATCGTTCGTCGCCTCGCTTGGTGTGCGGCAATTAGTTATTACGTTTTAAATAAGTTTACCACAGAATATACCACAAATTAACAAACATGGGTTGTCTTATGTTAATAAAGTATCCATAACTCGAAATAGTATGTTATTAAAATGAAAAAGGCCCCTTGATTTACACGTTTCTTTTTCCATTTCGTTTCGGCGTTAAAATTGACAGCGGCAGTACCGCCCACCGATGCTCATGTAAACAAAATCAGATTCGCACGTATGTACGTCTGCTCCTCAATAAATTAGAGAAAAAATAATAGCGACTATTAATAATTTGACGATCATGGTATAAATAAAATATATCCAAAGTAGCTTGGTGTGCCAAATATTCACCACCCGTGGTGAAGTGGTTCGACGAGCGGTTAACACCACTTCCCCACTCGCGGTGGACATTTGGTACACCAAGCTACATGGGTATATTCTATGTGTCATGCACTCATAACGACCACTTTCGTACAAGAGATATTTGAAATGTGAGAGTAATTTTGCGTAACGACACTTGTTATTTCGCCAAATGGTCAATCTTTTTATTTCAAATTAGTGCGGCTTTCCGGGAGATTTTTTAGCAACCAACAATTTTTCCGACTGACAACAAAAAAATCCGACAGACCTGGTTATAGGGGTGGGGAGAACCGTCGAAGCACATCCACTAGCATCGGACTTGTTTCTATTTCTCCCATGCATGTACGACAGTTTAAATATGGATCGCGACACTAACAACATTCAATGTACCACCAGAATGCGTTCATTGCAGCATATGTCAACACAAGCTCTCAGGCCATGAATCCAGTTCTGTTTTGAATTCGACACTGTCATTTGTTTATCCACTTTTTGTGGAGTTTACGCGCAGACAGACTCTCGTTGATGTAATGTGATGTTCTTTTACGCAAATGCATTTACAGATTTTATTTCATCTTCAAGTTATAGATATTCCAATCAATAAGTATTTAATGCACTTTGCAATCATCAAAATGTTAATGTCATTAGTGGAACTTCGGGGCATAATCATACAACTACCTCTTTAACAAGTCTCCATTCATCATTGTTTAATAAAAACATCTCTACAGTCATTTGGAAGTCTGTCAATGAAGTCTCGATTGTTTAATAAACACACCTCTACAATCGTTTGGAAATCTGTCAACCAATTTATTTATTTATTCGTTTATTGGTGCTTAAGGTCACATTCTTATGCACAATGGCTAAGCACAATAATAATAACACTTTGGCCAGCCACTGATTTGTCGCGGTTCTCGGACGAGAAGGCCTTGGTTCCCCCTGTACTCCCAACTGCCTCCCTCATGACCGTGACAGTTTTGCGGGTGGAGGAAGCAGGAGTACCCGGAGAGAACCACCGAGCAACGATGAGCAGCTGCTAGCTCCCAACATCGTAACTCCGCACTGCAGCACAGACAGGGTTAGATTGGTTGAAGACATGCGCACCATCGACGTGCAGTACGCCTAAAAACACGGCTTCATCTTGCCCACATGTGGACAATCGGGGTTAAGTGCTTTGCCCAAGGACATAACGCGGGAGTCCGATAACGCACAAGTCTCGATTGTTTAATAAACACATCTCTCTGCAGTCCTTTGGAAATCTGTCAATCAAGTCTCGATTGTTTAATAAACACATCTCTACAGTCATTAGGAAATCTGTCAATTAAGTCTCAATTGTTTAATAAATACATATCTACTGTCATTAGGAAATCTGTAAATAAATTCTCAATTGTTTAATAAATACATATCTACTGTCATTAGGAAGTCTGTCAATCAAGTCTCGATTGTGTAATAAATACATCTCTACAGTCAATTGGAAATGTGTCAATCAGGTCTCGATTGTACAATAAACACATCTTTACAGTTTTTAGGAAAACTCTAAATCAAGTGTCGATTGTTTAATAAACACATCTCAACAGTCATTGGGGAATCCGTCAATCAAGTATTGATTGTTTAATGAACACATTTCTTCAATCATTAGAAAATTTGTAAATCAAGCCTCAAATGTTTAATAAACACATCTCTACAGTCATTGGGAAATCTGTCAATAATAATAATAACTCTTTGGCCAGCCGCTGATTTGTCGCGGTCCTCATAAGAGAAGGCCATCATTCCCCCTGCACCCCACCCCCTCTTCCCCTCCTCTCCTCCCAGCATTCAGATATAAACTGCTTAATAGTGTCCCTCACTTCCTCTTTTTCAATTTCTTCAATAAGCATTCCTACCCTCTCCCTCGTGTCCCCCTTCAGCCATCTATCCTTTGTTTCTTCACCCCACTTCTGCATTATTCTTCCAGTAAATTTTATTCTATGAGGTATATACTGTGGGCATTCCAAGAGAAAATGTTCCAGGGTCTCCACTACTCCAGAGTGGCACATTTGGCATCCCTTTTCCCCATCTCTCCCAATTTTTCCCCGAAGCTCCAGTGATCTTGATCTCAGTTTGAACAGCAGTGACCCCCCAAAGGTGCCATCTAGGTACTTCTCAAAAGCTGGCTTTTCTTTATATTGTAACCCCTGCAGTGATCTTTTCACGCTAACCCCTGCTCGCCAGTTTCGATTGCAATCTTCCATGACTCTCTCTTTGACAAACCTTTTGCCTTCTTTCATTCCTACTTCTATGTTTGTGACCTCTATAGAGTAATTGTCCATTAGTTCCCTCACATGTTTTGACCACCCCGTTTCTATATTAGAATTCCAAATGGTATCGAGCATCAATTTGCACCACCGGTTGTCAGGCAGGTTTCTCAAGTAGTTAAAGTAACACAGTTTTCCCAAATCTACCCTGTCCTTGATTTTCATCCACCCAAGCTCCCCCCTTACTGCTTCCAAAGCTGCAGCATTACTCGACCCTGTTATCCATCTGCCGGCATCATTTTGAGTATTTTCCAACTTCTTAGTAACGGTTTGGTTTAATGGAATCACGTCCGTGCCATACGTTATACTTGGTAAACCCACCCTCTCCCACAGTGTTTTCCCCACAAAGACCTTGTTGAAACTATTTTTCCCTAAAAGTTTTAGTTGGTTCAGAATTCTTTTCCCCTTCAGAATCAGTTTGGCTGAGTAATTTCTGTACACCCCTCTTCCCGTTATATTTATGCTTACCCCTAGATACTCATACTCTCCCGTTTCTCCTACAGTGATTTGTTTGCTTTCCCCTTCGGGGATTGAGAACTCCCCCACTCTCCATCTCTTCGTCATATCTACCTTGCGTCCAACGGGTATTACCTTGCTTTTATTTTCATTTAGTTCGAGCCGCCAAGTGTTCCCATATCTACCAACAATTTCCAGCATGAAGTGTTGATTGAGAAACATTTTTTGCGTCGATTAAATAAAAATGATTGTTTGCGGTATTTTTTATATTCAGTCGATTCACTTTTAGGACTAACTGATATATTCCAGGGAGGGACTATAATCATTAGCGATGGACTATTTAAAGTCTAGACTGGTTCCAGGCTATAACAGCTTTGATTTACTTACAGAATTCGACTGGTGACTGAAAGCTTGATGATGTCAGTTGAACATATTCATTTGCACTGTTTGATTTTAACATTCCCATTAGATTCTGTCACTTCTCGCGGACTTTAGCCCTTTCAATAGTAACTGTTATATATATATATTTTATTCTTTTAAACCATGTTCTTTTTCCATTCTGCTCCAATCAACAGCTCGATCAGATTTATGTCTTCAGTACATACTCATACAATTACTTATCGTTGTTGTTCCTATACTTTTCGCTGTTGTTCCTTCATTAGTGAATATTTTTATACTCACAGTTATCACTTCTGAGTTCACTGCAATTCAGTTTGATTATTTCCAGCTTTACATCATAAAAAGGGTTAGTCATCTTTTTACACTAAACATCATGTTATAGCTATGATATAACTTTAAATGCAGATGTGGAGTTACGTACCAATACGTAAATGAATACTCGGCTCCCAGGTTGTGGGGGGGGGGGGGGGGGGGGGGGCGCTCTGAAGGACATACGTGATAGAATACTCAACTCGTGTTGATGTACAAACCTAACACTTTTAGACACCTTAGCCACACTGCCAGGGAGTAGTCAATGGAGCAACGTCGCCATAACAGAAAGAGCTCAATGAGTTTGGTACACATCAGGCAGTGCAATGGATGTGGTGGAATGAAGATTTGTTATTATTATTAACTCTTTACCCAACATAACGGTCAAAACCGGCCAACGCTATTCACAAAAATCGTCGATCTCGTTCCAAAGATGGGTCGTAACCTATGTTTTTGAGACTAAAAGTGAAAAAAATTAGTTATACAAGAATTTTGTTAGCAAGTGTCGACTACTTTTCATGTTAGGTAAAGGGTTAATATAGGTGTTTAGAGCCATATCAACAGCTGATGCTGCATCTTGGATAAATAGCTTTTAACCCTTTACCCAACGCAGACGATTTCAAAATTTATTATTTTAAATATCATTTTTTTAATTTCTTCAAAAAATTTCAACAAAACCATATCATGTGACCCCTCTTTGGAACGAGCTCGTTCCAAAGAGGGGTCACATGATATGGTTTTGTTGAATGTTTTCGAAGAATAATATTTTTTCAGCTGCTGAATTTGCATGTTACGCGGGCGGATGCAGGCGATTCGTTGGGTAAAGGGTTATAAAATTTGATTTAAAATGTAGAACATGAATGTGCATTAAAAATATGTTCGTTTCACTTTATATATAAGGGAAGATATTTTCATTTGAGTTGTGGAAAGCAGTCGAGATTTACTTTATTTATGATCGAAATGTACAATAAGATAAACACAGACACATGTTTTGTCATAAGATGTGTTCACAGATAAATCATATAACATCAGTAAACAAACCTTATTCGTTAAATATTTGTGAACACTGACAAATCTATTTCCTTTAACCCTTTCCCAACTCAGTCTAGGGAGTATCACTACAAAACGAGTCCCTATGGATATAGGCCTCAAGCAGGGGTGTATCTTTTCACCGATTTTGTTTGCATTGTATGTTAAAGATTTAGGGGACGAACTATTTCAGAGTGCGGAGGGGGTAAATGTTGGAGACATAAAGATACCAGGCTTATTCTTTGCGGACGACATGGTGTTAATGTCTAGAACTGAACAGGGGCTAGAGAAACTGCTGGAAATTGTTGGTAGATATGGGAACACTTGGCGGCTCGAACTAAATGAAAATAAAAGCAAGGTAATACCCGTTGGACGCAAGGTAGATATGACGAAGAGATGGAGAGTGGGGGAGTTCTCAATCCCCGAAGGGGAAAGCAAACAAATCACTGTAGGAGAAACGGGAGAGTATGAGTATCTAGGGGTAAGCATAAATATAACGGGAAGAGGGGTGTACAGAAATTACTCAGCCAAACTGATTCTGAAGGGGAAAAGAATTCTGAACCAACTAAAACTTTTAGGGAAAAATAGTTTCAATAAGGTCTTTGTGGGGAAAACACTGTGGGAGAGGGTGGGTTTACCAAGTATAACGTATGGCACGGACGTGATTCCATTAAACCAAACCGTTATTAAGAAGTTGGAAAGTACTCAGAATGATGCCGGCAGATGGATAACAGGGTCGAGTAATGCTGCAGCTTTGGAAGCAGTAAGGGGGGAGCTTGGGTGGATGAAAATCAAGGACAGGGTAGATTTGGGAAAACTGTGTTACTTTAACTACTTGAGAAACCTGCCTGACAACCGGTGGTGTAAATTGATGCTCGATACCATTTGGAATTCTAATATAGAAACGGGGTGGTCAAAACATGTGAGGGAACTAATGGACAATTACTCTATAGAGGTCACAAACATAGAAGTAGGAATGAAAGAAGGCAAAAGGTTTGTCAAAGAGAGAGTCATGGAAGACTGCAATCGAAACTGGCGAGCAGGGGTTAGCGTGAAAAGATCACTGCAGGGGTTACAATATAAAGAAAAGCCAGCTTTTGAGAAGTACCTAGATGGCACCTTTGGAGGGTCACTGCTGTTCAAACTGAGATCAAGATCACTGGAGCTTCGGGGAAAAATTGGGAGAGATGGGGAAAAGGGATGCCAAATGTGCCACTCTGGAGTAGTGGAGACCCTGGAACATTTTCTCTTGGAATGCCCACAGTATATACCTCATAGAATAAAATTTACTGGAAGAATAATGCAGAAGTGGGGTGAAGAAACAAAGGATAGATGGCTGAAGGGGGACACGAGGGAGAGGGTTAGAATGCTTATTGAAGAAATTGAAAAAGAGGAAGTGAGGGACACTATTAAGCAGTTTATATCTGAATGCTGGGAGGAGAGGAGGGGAAGAGGGGGTGGGGTGCAGGGGGAATGATGGCCTTCTCTTATGAGGACCGCGACGAATCAGCGGCTGGCCAAAGAGTTATTATTATTATTTCCCTAACACAGCTTTTTTAAAAAATAAATTAAATTTCACATTTTTCGTAAAACATTCTCAGAATTTGTCAATAAAACCATACAAATATGGATATCATAAGAACCGGTTCGACGAGCCGGTTCTAATGATATCCATATTTGTATGGTTTTATTCAGATATTTGTAAGATATTTTAGGCTGTTGTAGGCTTATGTTGGTCATATTCCTGGCCGTTTTTGGCCGCTATGTTAGGTAAAGGGTTAAAAGAGAACTAGAGATGTCTATCCCAATGGGACAAAGAGTACACTCTGAATTCAATATACGGTTGGTTGCAAAAATACTTTAAATTAAAAAGGGGCAATAACTCTACCAACAGGAATCTGGCAGATGTCAGAATCACAAGGGTACATGTTTCCGTGCTTGGTAATTTTTGTGCCCAGTTTTTAAACGCATGACGGAACTCGCAGAAACAAACTTTTGAAGGTTCCCAAAGATATTTTAAGTAGAAAAGGGGCAATATCTCTCTCGGTGCCAAGTTTTCAAAACAATGACTGGCGAAGGAAAGAATGCAAACCCAGATAAATGAATGTTGCGAAAATACTCCAAATTGAAAAAGGGAAATATCACTGTCAAAATGAATATGCTCCATCTCAAAATTGCGAGTACACAGGATTTCATGCTTTTAAATCTCAGTGTTAAGTTTAAAAACATTGACCAAAAATTGAAAGAATACAAGCTTGGATAAAGTTGTGTTCATGAATGCCAAATTCTAAGTAATAATTAAGAATTGAATGCAATTTTTATAATCTTTATTTATTTTTATTTGTACCCATTCCCACACGTTCATATAAAGATTATAAAAATTGCATTCTATTCTTATAATTACATTCCGTAACTGTTTAAACTACTTTCTATCAAACAACAAAGCAGAAAGACGAAATAAAACATGTACGAACGAACAAGGCGAAACACCACCCTCACACAAAAGACAAAGCGCACAATTCTGAGTTGAGCGCCAGTTTTCGGCATTGACCCAAATTTGTCAAATTGCCGTCTTTCGCAACGAAACTTGGAATGTTCAAAACAATTTGTTTAACATATCAGTAAACTATAATCACTGATCACTGCGAGAGGCGCTAAAAGATATAAACCCGCCCAAACACCGCCAGAATTTCATTCTGTCAACTGCGCTCTACCGTAAA
Organism: Pictodentalium vernedei; assembly: GCA_031216915.1. Classification (NCBI taxonomy): domain Eukaryota; kingdom Metazoa; phylum Mollusca; class Scaphopoda; order Dentaliida; family Dentaliidae; genus Pictodentalium; species Pictodentalium vernedei. Next base: position 104,493,530 of record CM062297.1, on the reverse strand, counting down.
TGCGGGTCAAAGTTCGACCAAATGTATTCATTGGAAAATGAATTACATTTCGTTATGACGTTTTCATCCAGCTTACCAATGGGAATTGAGTATTTGGACCCAAAACGTATAACTACATTAACAATGTAATTATATAGAAAACAATAACTTCAGAACAACTAGTGCAATCGATCTCCAAGTCGACGATACACTGATGTTCATAGTGGCGAACATATGTGTCAAGTTTCAAATAAAGTGATTCATAAATGACCGAAAATCTCTCCGGACAAATCATTGTGTCCACAGATGGACGGACGTCCGGACAGACAGACGGGCACGCTGATTCCAGTATACCCCTCCTCTGCAGGGGGTATAAACAATCTATTTCGGAAGAACATTATGGACGAGCTTTCCAAAAGACTCAACACAAAAACTTCTGCCATACACCGTAATTGAATGTGCACCACTCTCAGCATATGCTGGGAAGGATCATAACGAGGTCCTATATTGCCCTCTAATAAACGAGGGAGTGAACATCGTGCGTGTCCAACACGACATCGTATTAAGACAACATGGTCTTTTCTACGAAGCCTTAACTCTGGGGAAATGAAGGTTACTAATTCCAAATCAAAATCTGATGAAGTTTCTTACTGATTGCCAAACCCCGATTAGTTTGTCATATATAGTAAAAAATATGTGATTTATAGTAACTGAACGGAATTTTAAAGTCAATGATATGGTTATGTAAACTTTCTTTTATTGCACTGTCTTTCGTGTTATAAAGGGGTTAGCGTGAAAAGATCACTGCAGGGGTTACAATATAAAGAAAAGCCAGCTTTTGAGAAGTACCTAGATGGCACCTTTGGAGGGTCACTGCTGTTCAAACTGAGATCAAGATCACTGGAGCTTCGGGGAAAAATTGGGAGAGATGGGGAAAAGGGATGCCAAAGGGATGCCAAATGTGCCACTCTGGAGTTGTGGAGACCCTGGAACATTTTCTCTTGGAATGCCCACAGTATATACCTCATAGAATAAAATTTACTGGAAGAATAATGCAGAAGTGGGGTGAAGAAACAAAGGATAGATGGCTGAAGGGGGACACGAGGGAGAGGGTAGGAATGCTTATTGAAGAAATTGAAAAAGAGGAAGTGAGGGACACTATTAAGCAGTTTATATCTGAATGCTGGGAGGAGAGGAGGGGAAGAGGGGGTGGGGTGCAGGGGGAATGATGGCCTTCTCTTATGAGGACCGCGACAAATCAGCGGCTGGCCAAAGAGTTATTATTATTATTATTAATCCAAGCTGCCAACATAACCAGGTAACCAACAAAATGCGATGTCATGTCTGTCACTGGAACGTTTTTTTCTTTTTCTGAGATTCCAAACTGGAGAGTTGTTCCATTGGGGGTTGAGCAGTTCCATCATACGGGAGAGGGAGTCTCAGAATAGTATGGACTTCATTTCCGCGACTAATCTGTTCCAGAGACAGATTCAAGGCTTTTGTCGTGTAATGGGAGTCGTTTCTGGTAGCCCAATTCAAGTGCAAAATTCGTGTGAAGAACTTTGTGAAAAGTTGAATACGCTAATGCTTGACCAATACGATATCGTGTTTTATTCATTATCTGGGCATTATGGTATCTCCGCTAACACTTGACAATGCAGATAAGCGACCGTTAAAATATAGAACATACCAATAGTTGCTTGGTGTACCAAATGTTCACCACGAGTGGTGAACATTTGGTACAGCAAGCTACTATGGGTATGTTTTATCTATACCATGATCGTCAGAGTATTAAGAGTCGCAATTATTTTTTCATGATTTTACTGAGTAGCAGACGAGCATTCCTGCGAATCTGTTTTTGTTCACACGTAAGCATCGGTGGGCGGTACTTCGGCTGTCAATTTGATCGCCGAAACGAAATGGAAAAAGAAAAGGGGCCTTTTTCTTTTAATAACATAATAACATACTATTTGGAGTTATGGATGCTTTATTAGCATGAGACAATGCAGATTTGTTCATTTTTGGTGTCTTATGGGGTAAACTCATTTAAAATGTAATAAATCATTACCACTTTCATTTCACTCTTCGCGAGGCGACGTGTGATAAATTTAGATAAGTTTACATTCAGGTCGACGTCACCAAAGGTCAACTTGGATGTAGTTTCATTGTAGGTGTAAATTTTAACTACTGAAATCACATTGCTGGCGTGTTCACCGCGGTTGGTGTGTAAAGCTAAAATAGATGACCTGGGCGTTTCATTTATAGTGGAGTAGGTAATCATGGTACAAAAACTTATTACCAATTGTGAGATCTTTGTCGGTGTTTACAAATCATTACATATATCACTAACTACATAAACGAAGTGGGATGGGGCAACAAACAGCCAGTTTTGTCGTTTCCGTTTATTTTTTGGAGGATAATATGTGACCAGAATGTCTTCCCTGTCAGTAAATACTGACAATAAAGACTATTCTTTTAACGGTATGAGTTTTAAGCGTTGGTCTAATACAGATCTGTTTTATTTTACAACTCCGCATGAGATTCTTCCCTTTCTCAAGGAAGTCAAACTTTTTTAATAAATTTTAAATTATTTTATTTATTTTTAAATCAGATTTCGTTTTAAGACTGATGTTATCTACAGTTAATTTAAATATTCTTCAGCAATCAACTTGTATGATTGTCCTTTACTGTTATCATTTTTTTATCCTTGGGTGTTGATGTGGCGGTAAGCACCACCAAAAAATAAATTAATATGTTCATATACGTACAAGAGTTTTTAATGTCTTTTGTACATAATATCTCCTCGTGGAAATCCCGGAAAGTAAGATAGTACTTGTTTACTATGGTACACAAGCTATGTTTTACTGGTAAAATAGGACCCAGTAACCAAGTCGTGGAGTGGATTTCCTCACAAATGGTCAACATGGGAATAAACAATTGGCTAAACTTGACTTTATATCCTCGCTGCGGTCACGATTAGCCATTGTGAAGAAATATGTGAGCTTAAACACAATAAATAAATAAATAAATGTATGCATATTATTAACTTCCTTAGTGCTAATGTTTAAAGGTCTACATCAAGAACATAGCTGAGCCAGTGCCAATTGCCCAGCTGTTCGATTTGTTAACATAACTTACTTTTAGTTTGTGATTGTTCTTTATGTTGGTAATTGCGATCAGGCTAAAAAAGAAGTTTTTTGATTCATTGAATTTGAACCCCCTCATTGGACAATTTTATTTCCATTCAGTATCTTCCAATATTAGTTCAAACTCAGCGAGACCAAAATGTTTTTACATCTTTTGATTGATGCATATTTATTTAGTTGCGTCTCCAAAATGTTAGCCTTGTAACAATGCACTCTCCCATAAATTGTAACGAGGCACATTCCTGTAGATCACATTCTTTTACTTCAAAGATGTTTTAGAGGAATGTTTAATTTTTCAAATTAAAAATGAATTTATTTGTATAAATATGCACTTTTTATATTTCTGTGTGTAAAAGGACAGCCAAAATCTCCTGTCTGAGAATCAATTAATTTATTTTGTGTGAGCTTATATTATTTTATTTTGAAGTTGGTAAATTCGTGTTACAATAAGTTTTTTAAATTTTATAATCTTAAATGAATAATTTTTTCACAGCCGTGATATTGCCATTGTTGCCGATAAGATATAGAGGATATTCACGAAAATTTGATGAATACCGAAAATATCTCGTGAGTGGCTACAAAGAAATATGAGGATCTTCACGAGCGACGCAGTCGCGAGTGAAGATCCTCATATTTCTTGTAGCCACGAAATCAAATTTTCGTGAATTTTCTTTTTATTTAATGCTCTACGACTACAAACTCTCCAATTTGTGGCCTTTATTTGCCATTAAGGCGCAAAATTTATGTGCCGAACCGGCGTCCATACAAAAATTACAACAACCAAACTCCAACCATTGGAATGTGTGAATATCCGCACAAAAAGTAGTCCCGTCTTATTTCTCCCCTAACTTTACGATTTACCAAGACTGGCGAATTGAAATAATCGCAATGTGTTTCGAAGAAATAGAACAATAACAAAAAACACCACTTTCTTATTTTCAATAACAAGACACGTCATTTTATTTTTTTTGAACTCAATGCACTGAAGACGTGTGAAGTTGAACTGAAGAAATTTGAAAGTGATTTCGGCTTTTCGCTGGAAGGTGAATGAGAAAGTCAAACTTTGAAACCGCTGATTTAATGAATTGATTTAGTCACTGTCACTGTCAATTATTCGAATTCGTTTGTATTTGGGACTCTGGAATTCATTACTGATGTGCTGACTCGTTTAAAGTACATGTGATTCGTCATCCGAACCTACGATGAAATATCGATTTCTAAATATCATTTTGATATTTCGTTTTGCCGACCGACAGGGGAATATGACTTAATTTTTCAGCGTGAATTGATGCCTGAGCATTAAATAGAAGATAATAAGATAAGAAACAATACAATAAAATAAGATAACATAACATAACATAACATAATTTTTATTCAACTATCACAAAAGGTGGCTATGGCACATCAAATGTATACGTATATACATGAGATAGCTGAAGAGCACGAATATTTCAAAACACAGGTAAAGAACGGTGTCAACCTTAACTTAAAAATTTACCCCAAGTAAACATAAGTATTACAACATGAACTAACCTATCCATCCTGGTCACCCTCATCCCCCACTCCACTGCACCGCACCGCACCGCACCCCAACACACACACACACACACACACACACACACACACACACACCCTTTCTCTCTCTCTCTCTCTCTCTCTCTCTCTCTCTCTCTCTCTCGCTCTCGCTCTCTCTGAACACAGAATTTCGGGAAATCCCCAGTAAGCCGTGTGACTATTTTTCATCCCCGTTCTAGAAATTCATTAATATTCATTTAGTTCGTGAGCTTTATGCAACATCAAAAGTAATTCACAACTGCTACGGATATGGAATACCTCAGATAAACAGCAATCAAACTACAGCACGCTGGTCCCCCAAAACTGACACTTCAACCCTCCCTTCCTCTTAGACGCATATCTTCCGATACTTTTATTTCAACAAATCTAAATGCCACGCAATCTGCATTAAAGCAGCAAAAGCTTCGACAAGAAACTATTCACGATGCTGCCGTTCCCGTTTCAAACCTCAAACAAAAACATACTTATACCAGATATACCTGGATTATCACAAGATCTCCCGCGAAATAATGTCATTTCTGAACAGATTCGGCGACTTTTGAAACGCATCAAACAAACAAAAAATGCTATTAATATGACATAATATGCGAACTCGTATAACATGGCGTATACCAAATATCCCTTGGCATATGTTTGAAAACGTGTTGGATAAAGATATTTCTTAAGAGTTGTTAACGGACTTACGAGCAGTCTGTTAGAATGAAGAACGAACCTTTGAATATTCCAGATGTTTCTTCATTAACCCTTTACTCAACTAACAGGATATCAAAATGCATTCTTTTAAAAAAATTTTAATAAGCATGTGACTTCTCATGAGGGGTCACATGTTATTGTGTGTTTGAAATTTCTTTTTTCAACTGCTCAACAGCTCAGTTCGTAAATTACGGTTGCGTGTGTAGTTGATTTGTTGGGTAATGGGTTAACACGAATCTTCAAATATCTTACCTCCTACAAGTATCTGGGAATTTCATTGGTTCAAAGACGTCACATGAAGACTGCATATAAAACCATATACTGCCTGTCAACATCAATATACGCTGTCAGCTATGGGTAATCTCCCATTTGTTCACTGATTATTCAAAATGGCGGCAGCCGATAAACTTAAAAGGCTTCATATTCTGTGGATGAGTGCCACGTTACCTTCGAAATGAAACTCTTTGGTATGTATGAATTTGCCTTGTTACAATTTATGGGAGAGTGCCTGTGGGCACTCTTCCATAAATTGTAACAAGGCAAAGACACGTGAACACATTGTGAGAATTCTCTCATTTAATTTTGATCGCTGTTGCTATTAGTTCTGTGCATCGACGCAGCAGTCGGGAAGATATATTCGTTACAAAGTTTGTTGGTGGCCTAATATGGTATATATGGTGTCAGTTAATTCCATATTGGAATTAACTGACACCATATATACCATATTAGGCCACCAACAAACTGTGCAACTAATAATATTGGCCAATAAGTTTATTAGGGCACTACGAATTATACGAATCGAATCAAATCGGGTTTCGAATCGAACATCGAATTGAATCAGGTGCGTTTTGGAGATGACCGATTGGGGGGGGGGGGTGCTGCAAACCTGATAACATTTTCCAGCTACGTCATCAAGGCATGAATTCGTCTTTACATGTTCGTTATTTATCATTCCACTCCGCGGGTGATTTAGTTACAATCCACTCTCCACGTACTGTATCATTCCTTATAAGAACTTTGAGTTTTGTGAGACGACGTAGATGACTAATACCAAGCTATATTCGTAAGATAAGATTCGAAAGGAAACGAATCGGACAGCCGATTTCGGATCGAACCGAATAGCTACTTAAGAATCGAAATCGAATCAAATCTCAAAGCTACGTAGCAGAGCCCTAAGTTTTATAAACATTTCCCAACTGAACTGCTAAATGTTGAAAAAATTGTTATTTTTCTCCTTATACAGCCGGACAACCCTCTTACTAAGTAAATCTCAAAACTACGTAGCAGAGCCCTAAGTTTTATAAACATTTCCCGACTGAACTGCTAAATGTTAAAAAAGTTGTTAATTTTTTCCTTATACAACCGGACAACCCTCTTACTCAGTAGAACATGTGTTATAAATATAAACACCCCACATGAACCATTACAAATTATGTGGACATACCACAGAAAGTCTAAGTCAGTGAAGGCTCCCAATATACCAAATATCCACGCAAAACCTAGAAAGGATGTCATTTTAACACAGGCTAAAAGGAGATTTGTTTGTGGTTTGAATGAGGCCGAGTTGGTCACAGGTAATCGACAAAGCTTACATGTTGTTATGACGAACAATATTACATTTATTAATATGACAAAACCGATAGGACCGCCAAAAGATATCAACAACGCTGTTGGATTGTTGATGAAACACGTAGGCTGGCCGTAATTTGCATCGATTATTTCCAAGTGCATGAAAACAAAGTTTAATGAAACTACAACCATTGGGACTATATGAGAGATGGTGATATAAAGAAGCAGCTTTCGTGACACACATCGGTTTCGATGATCTAAAACATTATGCACCTTCATTCCCGACGAGAACGTATACAGCAAGTTGCAAGCATAAATTAACATTAACACAAAAGCGGACAACCATACATAATGTGATAATACAGCCGTCACATAACACAATAATGGGTATTCATTAAAAACAGAAGATAGTATAAAAAGAGAATAAGCAATACATAATGCCAACATTATATTGAGACAGATACGACATGGTAAAGCATTCAACTCACTGTGTACGATGTACGTATATACTGATAACAAAAGAGCTAACAGGGAAAGTGAAGCCAATATAATTGAAAGTAGTCCTTCAGTCGATGTGTCTGTATTATCTTGGTCACAGCTCACGGATGAAATACGTCTGTAATCGTCCAAACAGATACTGTATCTGTCACTCTCGGAATGTATGAAAGGGAAATCTTTCAGCACTGACGACAGACAACTTGTATTCTTTCCTATTCGTGAAAATTCATCCTCACTGAAAGTAAAGTGGGGACACTGGATTGACGCACTGTCATTGAAACAAGTTGATGCAAGGGCCTTGTCTTCTATTTGGATAAACTGAGCTGCCAATGTTGGATTCTCGATTAATGGAAATTTGAATATTTTCTCTATCCTCGTGAAATCATCATAATTTAACACATCTCTTATACTGAATTCTTGGCATTTGATGCTACACACATCTACACTGATGTTTGATATTGTGAGGTTGTTACTGATTGGAACGTCTCTATGACCACCAGCCAACCGAGCAATTATTGTCGTCCCAAACTTGTTTTTAAGAATGCGCTGCACTTCACGCTCTAGAGCCAATTGAAGGGAATTCCCAGTTGTCACTGAACATGGTACAAATAATGATATTGTAAAGAAAATTCCCCATGATCTAAGGAATGGGGAAACACATGAGCCATAGTTTGCAATTAATCTTCCGGGACAAAACAGAGGCCGGCATTGCATCTGAAAACAGACAAAATGATCAGCTATTATTACGAAACTTTTTAAACAATAGATAATCAAATAGTTATCTAAGTTGAAACGTGAATTTATTACACGACTGTTCTATGAAATCAACATCTACAGCAATACTAAACATGCGGAAAATGAAAATCCGTTCCACACATACGTTCGGAACGGAAATCGTTGACGAACTATTTTTATAAAGAAGCGAAATTTCAATGGAATTTTCTACAAATCGTGCACCGAAGTTACAATTTTAATCGCTAGTTATAGCTACAAATCGTCCCTTTAGTTCCGGTAGGCATATACAGTACGTGGAGAGTGGATTGTAACTAAATCACCCGCGGAGTGGTGTTATCACCCAAGCTATAACTTTCAAATTTTGTACATATCGACAAAAAACACAAGCAATATTTCAGCCAAAGGACCTCCGGGTTTAACCCGGAGGTCCTTTGGCTGAAACTTTGCTTGTGCTGGTCAGGCTTTGCAACAAATTTGCAATTATTGCTTGGGTGGAAGCTCCACTCTGCGAGTGATTTAGTGATAATACACCCTCCACGTACTGTAGAACACATTAAAAAGCAAGGGCCGAAATGGTAACACGGGTTCCCCTCGCAAATGTGGTTGGCGATAAAATGAGTTATTTTTGTTGAAAGTTTTAAACAAGAAATCATCTAATAGTTTTCCGACTTGAAAAGTGAATTTACGTTATTATACAAGATGGTAATTTTGTTTTATTGACCAAATAAATTACAGGTACCTTGTTTATTTGACCTGTCGAGAAACTGTGATAATTGGATAAAAACCCAGGAAGTACGATGTAAATTTAGATGCTTGTGTATAGATAGGTTTTTCTCTTCCATTTAGAACGTCTCGCTTAAAAGAAGCATGGAATATATTTTTTAGATACAAACAGTTAGTTAGGTTTGACGATGTACTCAATATAAATTTCGATGTTCGAAAGTGATGGGGGTATTGAAACTTTAAGTTCGCTATCGGTATCCATATCATGATAATGATTAGCCTCGGTACGGTATTCAGTGTAGACAACCTACCAACATCAATGCCAGTATCGATTAGTATTTTCCCTATGCTGTCTATCTACAGTAGTCCGAGACTCAGAAAGCTCATATTCAGCTTATAGACTCGTGAGGATTGGGCATGATGGCGTACGAATTAAGTAGTGTATTATTTGTCAAAATGGTAGAAATGACACAGGCGCTCGCTATCGGTCGTTTGATGTAACAGTAAAACTGAGTGAAAATATCTGGGTATCTAGTCTCAGCTTTACTGCTACATCAAATGATCGGTGACGAAAGCCAGTGAAAGACATGGGCCATGCGCTCTTCCTATCAGCCACTTTGTCACATGTTCTGCTGTCTAATCTTTATTTTTTAACTAATGTCGGGAATATTTTTCAATACCGATGCCTCGCTATCTGATTCAATCGCAGTACTCAATATAAATTTCGATGTTCGATAGTGATGGGGGGTATTGAAACTTTAAGTTCGCTATCGGTATCGATATCCTGATAATGATTAGCCTCGGTACGGCATTCAGTGTAGACAACCTACCAACATCAATGCCAGTATCGATTAGTATTTTCCCTATGCTGTCTATCTACAGTAGTCCGAGACTCAGAAAGCTCATATTCAGCTTACAGACTCGTGAGGATTGGGCATGATGGCGTACGAATTAAGTAGTGTATTATTTGTCAAAATGGTAGAAATGACACAGGCACTCGCTATCAGTCGTTTGATGTAACAGTAACGCTGAGAGAAGATACCCCCTGGGTATCTTCTCTCAGCTTTACAGTTACATCAAATGATCGGCGACGAACGCCTGTGAATGACATGGACAATGCGGCCTTCCTATCAGCCACTTTGTCACATGTTCTGCTGTCTAATCTTTATTTTTTAACTAATGTCGGGAATATTTTTCAATACCGATGCCTCGCTATCTGATTCAATCGCAGTACTCAATATAAATTTCGATGTTCGATAGTGATGGGGGGTATTGAAACTTTAAGTTCGCTATCGGTATCGATATCTTGATAATGATTAGCCTCGGTACGGCATTCAGTGTAGACAACCTACCAACATCAATGCCAGTATCGATTAGTATTTTCCCTATACTGTCTATCTATAGTAGTCCGAGACTCAGAAAGCTCATATTCAGCTTATAGACTCGTGAGGATTGGGCATGATGGCGTACGAATTAAGTAGTGTATTATTTGTCAAAATGGTAGAAATGACAAAGGCACTCGCTACCAGTCGTTTGATGTAACAGTAAAGCTGAGAGAAGATACCCCCTGGGTATCTTCTCTCAGCTTTACAGTTACATCGAATGATCGGCGACGAACGCCTGTGAATGACATGGTCAATGCGGCCTTCCTATCAGCCACTTTGTCACATGTTCTACTGTCTAATCTTTATTTTTTAACTAATGTCTGGAATATTTTTCAATACCGATGCCTCGGTATCTGATTCAATCGCAGTACTCAATATAAATTTCGATGTTCGATAGTGATGAGGGGTATTGAAACTTTAAGTTCGCTATCGGTATCCATATCTTGATAATGATTAGCTTCGGTACGGTATTCAGTGTAGACAACCTACCAACATCAATGCCAGTATCGATTGATGTTTTCCCTATGCTGTCTATCTACAGTAGTCCGAGACTCAGAAAGCTCATATTCAGCTTATAGACTCGTGAGGATTGGGCATGATGGCGTACGAATTAAGTAGTGTTTTATTTGTCAAAATGGTAGAAATGACACAGGCGCTCGCTATCGGTCGTTTGATGTAACAGTAAAACTGAGTGAAAATATCTGGGTATCTAGTCTCAGCTTTACTGCTACATCAAATGATCGGAGACGAAAGCCAGTGAAAGACATGGGCCATGCGCTCTTCCTATCAGCCAGTTTGTCACATGTTCAGCTGTCTAATCTTTATTTTTTAACCAATGTCGGGAATATTTTTTCAATATCGATGCCTCGGTATGGTTAATCGGTATTGCCGCGATACCGATACCGAACGGCATTTACGGTATAAGATCCATCTCTAATGTTCGAATTCATTCACTCAGATTCCCTTTTCATACAAAACATTTACTGATAGCTTGTGTTGCTGTTTTTAGACAATATGTTTCTGCTTTAGATCTTAAATTCCAGTCCCCCCTCAGTCCAACTACATCGATATATCGGTGATATTAGGAAAAGTTTCTAGATCATCTTCAGAGAGTCCCACAAACACGCTAGATCATACGGCATTTGGTGCGCGACATCAAGTAGCACATGGGTGTATAAGATATTTTTAAAGTCACTATCAAAAACAGTGCCGTGCTAGAATTCATAAGCGTATATATATATTCCCTATACTTTCACTTTATCGAGGCTTATTTTCGCAGGCACTCTAGAGATTAATAAAACAAATTATCCCTCAGTCGCTATTTGTAAGGCCTTCTGGATGTTTGTTAGCAGTTGAACTTTTCATTTTCACGAAAGAAGTGACTGATTTTCATATAAGTTTTTTTAACCGTTAAGGGCCTGGGTAATTATCCTGAAGTCACACTAAACGACAACCCATACATGTCCAGTTACTTAGCCGTGATTTCTTGTCAAGTCTTGCCAGCCAAGGCCTGGCTAGAAATTACCACCCGATTGATTTGTATAATGTCCCAAGGACCATCTAATGATGGCATGTTAAGGGCGCGTGCTCTGAGGTTGTAAAAGTCTGAAATAGGCCTTTAAATGCTATGCTGTAATTGGAAAGAGTCATCAAATTATAATTTGTGTCAGCAAAAGGCTGAACAGAATGCCAATGTTGAGCTCATTGACAATGTCATTTGATTCAAGAACAACTTATTCTGTATTTTCTTCGTGTGAATTCCCCTTTGGTTCTATCAGCAAATCTCAATCAAGTCAGATACTGTATACCGAACCGATACCGCGTTATATCCTCCTAAACACACCGAAACCAAATCTCAATCAAGTCAGACACTGTATACCGAACCGATACCGCGTTATATCCTCCTAAAAACACCGAAACCGACACTTACAGTACGTGGAGAGTGGGTTGTAACTAAATCATCCGCAGAGTGGAGGTATCACCCAAGCTATAACTTTAAACTTGTGTACTTATAGACAAAAAACACAATCAATGTTTCAGCCAATGGACCTCCGGGTGTAACCCGGAGGTCCATTGGCTGAAACTTTGCTTGTGCTGGTTACACTGGTGCTGAAACTTTGCTGGTGCTGGTTACACTTTGCAACGAATTTGCAATGATTGCTTGGGTGGAATCTCCACTCTGCGGGTGATTTAGTGATAACACACTCTCCACGTACTGTAACTCAACATTCCATTGCCGTCCGTCCGTTATGTATTTTCCCACGGCACATTGAGCATGAACTGCAATGATATTTCTCTCAGGTTTTTTTTTCAAGAAGAAAGGTTTATTTATTCGATTTTTCTAAAACGTCAAGAAGGAATGTGCGGGTGAAAGTTCTCTTTTATCTAATCTGGTTCAAGTGAGGCAGACTCGATGGTTTTAATAATAATTTGCAATGGAGGAATATCATTCCGTTTCCTGTATTTTGTGTATTCAATATGTCAGCACATGGTGGCGGGTAGAAGAGATTTATGGTCACCCTAGAGGTCAGTCGTAGTCAGAGGGAACCATTTGGCCTTCGAGTGAACATACATCTACCAACCCGTCGTATTATTGGGATACATTCGTTATCTGGAGGTGTCACGGACTTGATATTAACCCCCCACAATCCACCCCCACCACCAAAAAAAACAGCGGGTATTATCTGAATATAATATTTTGATCCCCAGCCCGAATGTTTGAATTTTATCGTGGCCCTGCGTTCTCCCGTTGATGTTCTCTCCTGCCGTTACTAAGCTGTTGGTAGTTGTCTCATCTCATTGAGACAACGTAGTGTCTATTTGTTCCTTTCAGGCATCCCGCTCGTAGCAGCCTCCCCTTTTAACGATAATTGTTCTCCAGTTTTTCACTTACTATTACTGCCCGTTAACTCCTCTGACTCGCTTAAGCAATAATATTAACCATTTAACGTCACCTTAGCAACTTTCGATGCACTTCGTTGTCTTGTTCCCATTAAATCACACAAACCAAGCGTTAAAACGTACAATGTCCTTGCATGAGACATGTTCTCGCTCCCACTCAACCAACCAGAAGCTTCTAGATGGGTCCAATCTATCAGCTCCTTTATCTTCCTTCAACTAACTTCTTCTGCGATATACGGACCCGTCAAACTACTTCAGGCTAATAAATTATTCTATTGTCCTAAACAGTCTCTCGCCAAATAATACCCCCCTTCAGTTATTCCAATAACCGCATCTAAAGCACCAAAAGCCTCTCGCCAAATAAAAGTACTTTTGAGTTTCTCAGCCTGACTACTTATTTCGACACCCATCGTCAAAAAAGGCCACTGGCTGGAGTTCCAAACTTCCCTACAAGTGGATATTGGATATCGAATATTTACATCTGTCCTTACATATAATACTAATATTCAAAAGGGCGATCATTGTTTGATCAGCGTAACAGTGATTAATGGATTTCACAGAAGCGACTGGCAGCTTAGTAACTAGACGTTGATTTTATATGTGGGCGATTAGATACACCTAGTGTGAATCTCTACGAGTTTTAAAGAGGTGACTCGTGGAACTGGTGCACATGTCGCGGAATTGATCAAATATCGATCGCTCGAGTTTGATTAACAGCTTGCCTGGGCTATCAACAAACCAAAAATTTATATTTATTTACATATCTACATACCAATCTCGAATCAATGGTCTTACACTAAGCGAGATGCGATAGGTCTGCAAAAAGCTTAGAATAATAATAATAATAATAATAATAATAATAATAATAATAATAATTGATTTTCTAGAGCGCAAAACCACAAATAGTGCTCTAAAACCCTTGAGAGAAATAAATCCACTTTTCTGAAATAAAAAGTCAAATCTGTTTTGGTTGCCTCTTGCCTCTTGGAGAGGTTCAGGACAATGTTTCAGTAAATAGGAAAGTTTTAAGATTTCTTTTGAAGACATCGAGAGTTTCTGAAATTCTGACACTAATTGGCAGGGAATTCCACAATCTGGGATCCACGATGGAGAACACACGATCATGAGCCTGATTAGATCTGCTAAAAGGTACAACTAGTTGAATTTGGTTTTTAGATCGGAGACTGCGTGATGGTTTATATACAGTGAGGAGCTCTTGCAGGTAAACTGGAGCCAGTTTGTGGATACATTTGAATACTAAAATCAATATTTTGAAATCAATTCTCTGTTTAACTGGAAGCCAATGTAGTTGCCTTAAAACAGGTGTTATGTGTTCAGAGCGTTTGGTACCAGTAATCATCGTAGCATCAGTATTCTGAACTTTTTGAAGCTTCTGAATCAGGTACTGGGACAGCCCCACCAACACTGAATTACAATACTATAGTTGTGAGGTGATGAAGGAGTGCACAAGTTTTTCAAGTGCTGACTGCTTAAGATAAGGTCGCTGTCTTCCAACATTACGAAGCTGCCAGTAGCATTTTTGACATATGTTATTGATATGGATGTCTAGTTGTAAATTTGAGTCCATAATCAGTCCAATATTCCCGGCCGATTCACTTTTCATAGTGATGTTGTTTCCAACTAGAATTGATGTAACAAAGAGTGTAGGCATGCGAACCCCGGATATCACTAAGAATTCAGTTTTAGAGTCATTCATTTTCAGTTTAAAGTCTATCATCCATTCCCGCACAAGATTTATGCAAGTTTCCATGTTATTGACTGTGGTGAATCAGTCACTTGGAACAGATGGGTTGAATGTGATGAATAGTTGGGTGTCGTCTGCGTACAGATGATATGATATGCCATGCTTTTTAAGAAGGCGACCGAGAGAAGAAGTGTACAGAGTAAACAAGAGTGGTCCAAGACCTGAGCCCCGGAAACACCACACTTTAATGTCCTGCTTTCTGATCCGATCTTATTGATATATATTTGTTGACTGCGACCTTCTAGATATGTGCAAACCACGATAAGACAGTTCCACATATGCCATGCTGTGCCAATGTCTGCATGAGAATACCATGGTCGACTGTGTCGAAAGCTGCTGACAAATCCAAGAGAACAAGCAGTACAGCCTTACCCTCAGACACTGATTTAACAATGTCATTGTTGACTCGTAGTAAGGCTGTTTCTGTACTGTGGTTGGCTTTATATGCAGACTGGAAGGGCTCTAAAAGATCATTTTCATGCAGATGATTTTTGAGTTGTAAAGCAACAACCCTTTCCAACAATTTAGACAGGAAAGAGAGGTTCGATACTGATCGATAATTCTTAAGGTTGTCAGGATCAAGAGATGGTCTCTTGATGAGTGGTGTAGCCATAGGCGATGTTTTGAATGCACCGAGACTAGTTCTAATTCCACCATTGCAGACTGCATTAAATGGTTAGTGTGGTTTAAGGTAAGACTGGCCGACAATGGAAAACATATCAATTATGAAATTGAAAAAATATCAGAGTGTGGTGCCCTCCTATGGCCTTACCCTCCTCTCTCCAGATTCGAAGTACCCTCTATCCCCCCCCCCCGCCTGCCCCCGCCTGCCCCGCCTGCCCCCGCCTGACCCGTATAGCATTTTCAGCAAAGTGCAATAGTACAAAGCCTCCGCATATAGATGCTCAACCCGCCACCCCGAAAAACACCACGCTTACAAAGAAATTATAAAAGAAATCAGTGCCTACTTTCAGTTCGGCGTCCGTAAAAGATTGCTCTCTGCGAAGAGATGACAACATTGATGAAAAAGTAACAATTTTATATTTATTTACATATCTACATACCAATCTCGAATCAATGGTCATACACTAAGCGAGATGCGATAAGTCGGCAAAGAGCTTAGAATCCATAGGCGATGTTTTGAAAGCACCCAGACTAGTTCTAATTCCACCATTGCAGACTGCATTAAATGGTTAGTGTGGTTTAAGGTAAGACTGGGCGATAATGGAAAACATATCAATTATGATATTGAAAAAAATATCTATCGCGATATGATTAATATCGCCTACTGCAGGAAAGTTTTATATGTAAAAGGATTTATGTCATTAATTAGCGGCTTACCGGCAGCACGAATTAATGACGTAGTATGTGGAGTCATTCGTTCGATCAATTCCAAGGCTCATTTACTCGATGAGATTCGAGTTGTCTGAGCTGTGTCTCTTCCTGTCCAGACCTGGTATTCTTAAAAATGGAGTAGGGCTAAACATCGCTCCTCTTGCATGGCCAAACGGAGCGATTAGCTCTCCTGAAGTTTACAAAAGCTAAAAGTGACAAAGTGAAGTGTTACCGTTAATGAATTCTACCTTGTGGACTTTGTACATTTTATATCGTGCTGCTAACAATATAGTCTCTGTGAGATGGCGACACTGCCCCTCCCACACCTCCGGACCTCGGCAAGGCCCGGTGGCGTGGGAGGAGCAGTGCAGCCGTCTTTCAGAGACCATTAACATACCAGAGATACTGGCATGATGTGGGTTTTAGGGATAGGCTGTTATGGTAATCATTATTTTCTAAGGATAGTTTTGGCCCTCAATAATTTTTTTAAGGCGAGCAGTAGGCGAGCGAATAAGTTGCTCTCCTGAAAATGCCAGGCCTGCCTATCACTGCTCGATAGCTCGTTAGGGGAGCTTGGAATTGGTATGAAAAAGTTGTTCGAGCCAGAAGTCTGTATTCGGATGATAGTTGTTGTGGAAGATAAGTATGATAGTGAAATGAATTTGGACCAGTAGCAGTAGTAGTGTAATGATAGTTACTGAGAGTTGTAGTAGTGTCACATCGTCGCCTGGGTGCTAGAATGTTCTATGTCCCATAAGGGATAGAACATTCCAGCACTCGGGCGACTACATGTCAATAGTAATTCTACAATGTGGTAAGGGTGGTAGAACACTTTAGCCAAGGACAGAACTATGGTAGTCAATAGTAATGGAGCAAGGCTACACGGATGGCTTACATTAAGCCCAGCGACAAATGATCCAGGTAGACCGGAAGTGGTCCACCAACTTTACCAGTCCGCAGTGAATATTGTTCGCTTGAGCTGATTAGTATACTCACATTATTGATGTCAAATAATTCTCTTGCCCTACAGGTCTTCTCTGTTTGTTTTTCTGTCATAGCAGCTGTAAAATTAATCAGAACACTGAACGAAGGAATTGGTCTTTCAAAAATACGATTCTGACAGGTACCCATCTTTCTTGCGACACACCAACCACAAATCCAGTTTCTAACGAAAATGATTGAATCAAAAGTCACAACATTATGATATTTTCTACATAAGTACGCAAGGTAATTATGTATCAAAGTGTTTATATCAGGATGAAGTGATGTAGCGATCAGCTTATCGAAATACCAATCTCTCTTTTCAGTACTTGACCTAAAAGATTCATTGATGCCTATCAGCCTAAAAATGTCCTTGGAGCTGTGATGAGAACACATATAATCGTTGATGTAATGTCGGAAACATTTCACAGCTCTGGCAGCGGCAACTGGTTTGGATCTCAAGCGACATTCTGCATGGAGAGCTTTATTTATATTGTCCATGAGATCTTTGTCGTATTCCCAAATGCCAAACAAATCCTTTAGTCTGCATTTTTCAACATAAACATCCCAAGGCTGCAAACTAGGTCGGACACCATGGCACTTGGCACAGAAAGCATTTTTGTAAGTTATTCCTGAAACAGCGTCGTAAAGAGGGACCAAACTAACTGCATCTGAAACGTTTTCGATTTCACATTGTTCTTGTATTGTAATATTTGTCCACGACGTAGGACAAGACGATACCATAAGCCACCCTTGAAAATCCATTATATTTCTACAAGATGAGAGCTCATATTTAAACCTAATTTCTTCTTTTCCAACAACTTCATCATACTTTGGTTTGGCATCATAACAACAGATGTCGTAAATAGAACAATCATTATTGCATGAACATAAATGCTGTACGGAACAATCATCTCTTTTTTCTTTTTTAAAGCAATTATCGATACGTGATATTGTCAGATATGCACGTTCGTTGTTGATTTTTCCGTTTTCTCTGTATTCTTGCGCCTGATTTAAAACCTCACAGATAACATTCGTTGCAGAAGTCATAGTTGCGTTGGTGCATATCTCCGCAATCGTCTGGAGCCTCTGCTGAAAGCTGGTAGGAGCATTCCAAGTGACTCCTTCCATGTGTGTTGTATTTGCGGCTTGTACGTTCGTAGCAGAGTTTTCTGTTTTATCTGTGAACATTTCCGATGTGGTATTTTCTAGATACGGACTGTCTGTATTCTTGTTCGATTGATCGTTCTTTCCCTTGCCATTGTTCATAACACCCGTGGTGTTTAGAAGTAGCCAGATAACACAAAGCAGGAATACTGACATGTCTCTTGTTATTCAGAACTGAAATTCAGAAAATAGAAAGTTAATGTAAATGCAGCACCAAACTGCAGTTTAAATTTTTGTTCTACAGTTCTAACCGATATATCAGGTATTTTCACTTGACAACAAAGGCAGGTTGGCAGCACATATCACAACCATGGCGGACCAAAATCAGAACAAATACAGAACGTATCGGACAGTGTACGGGGGACAGAAATCAGTGGTCCTTGATGGTGATTGTTGTGTATTCCACGCGCGCCTTAGAACTCCAACTCCAGTCGCTGATTCCGGTTTGTTCGTACTCTGCCTTCGTTGTGTTCTCTTTTGGTACCGCATGTTCAAGTTGAAGAAAATGAAATATTACTGGGGTTCCCTAGCTTCGTATACCCATTTTAAGGATAATGGAAGCTGTCCGAATACGACACAACTCTTAGATTATTGCCCCTTTCCTTGTCATCGGCGTAGGAACGAGTACGGTGGGTATGTTGCGGCCGTACAAATACCCGGGACATCACACCGCGTTAGGAGGTATATATTGGCATTTCATTGTTCAAGTCTGATAAGCGGTAGGTTGCTATATGTACGTAACACACATAAGAATGGTAAAATAAACAAGGGCCATAAAAATAGGACCAAGTAAACTGAACGTTGCTCTGCTCATTAATTTACCGTTTTGAGGAAAAATATAGATACAACGATTGTTATACATGTACCTGTGAGTATACATGGCATGTTTCATTTATTTACCCCAGCATGCATATTGTAACCGTTTGTAGTGACGGACTGAGCTAAGAACAGTTACCGGGAAATGCAACAAGGGCCCCAGAGATTTTTTGATGGAGAACATTTTGATTTTTCGAGCTGAACGAACGCGTTTTCCTTGCATCTGAGCGATCGATTGCAGTCCACATAAAGGAACTGTCAATGGCATTTTCGTATCATCTTCATCGATCACTCGGCTAAAATGGTTCTCTCGGGGAGGGGAGGGAGTGTTGCGACCCATCGGGAAGATCACAGTTCGGCACAATCAGTGAACATTTTTGAAATTGAATGAATGCTGTTTTCTTTCATCTGATCGATCAATGGCAGAGTAGACCGATGGTTTTTGAAATGTGCTTTATGCGGACTGACAATGGCAGTCTACATAGAGAACATTTCGATATTCCAGCAGTCTATGCAATCGGATCCATTTCGCCTTTTGGTCGTTTTTTACGAATTTCACGCACCAACAGGTATTGGGCTGCATCACTTTTGGGAGCCCCAGGGGAAACCCAATAGAGGGCCCAACGAAACTTTTCCCGGTGAACCATACTGCCATTCCGCCTTTTACCATTTGCAAGGCCAGAATCAATGCCAATAAAACGGCCGCAGCATAGGTATGGAGTCATGTTTAGGCAATCGTTTATAGCTATACTGTCCACTTTGGAGGATGTCTACCTCAGACATTGGTTACTCATCCCTAATTTACCAGTACAGCAGGACAACTTTATCACAGTAAACAAGCACTGCTACACTTCCCGGGATTCCTATAGGGAGCCCAGCCTGTCAAATAACTCTCTGTTTTATAGAAGCGTTTTTGATGTGATTGTGCAGTACGTGGAGGGGGGGATTGTAACTAAATCACCCGCAGAGAGGAGGCATCACCCAAAGTATCACTTTCAAATTCTGTGCATGTGGACAAATAACAAAAGCAATGTTTCAGCCAATGTACCTCCGGGTTTAACTCGGAGGTCCTTTGACTCGAACTTTTCTGGTGCTTGTTATGCTTTGCAACAAATTTGCAATTATTGCTTGGGTTGAAAATCCACTCTGCGGGTGATTTAGTGATAATACACTTTCCGCGTACTGTATATAAGTATTATCCATCACTTCAAAGAGCCAATGTTGAATTTACGGTAATAACTAAAAATATCACGTGTAAAACCTTTTACAGAAGCTTTGTATTTATAATATGTTCCCTCAATACATGCATAAACAATGTAAAATAACAAATGGGGCGAAAATGGACACTTTCGCTGTTTAATACCGAAAATCAAAAAAAATAGATGGATCTGAAATTGCAGGTCAATTATATATAGCCCACCCAAAGAAGCACGGACAACGACGGTTTACCACAACTTTGAGGGAAAGGTGTCTGATGCCTGAATGAAAAGTGACCCTTGAGTGGTGGTAATTTACCCCTCTGGCATTGTTGTTTGGGTTTTCCAGCTATTTGGATTGATAAGAATCTCCTTAATCCACACACCTCACTGCCTAACCCTTTACCTAATAAACTGACTCCATCTACACACGCAATTCACGAATTTAGCAGGTAAAAATGGCTTTTAAAGTGTTCTATACAAACCGCATCATGTGATCTATCATCAGAACAAGATTGTTCCCCTGAGGTTCACATGATGTGGTTTGCTTGAAGCTTTTTGTGTAAGTTTGAAGAACTTAAATTAAGATTTGCAGTTTTAATATTGTCTGTCGGCAAAGGTTTATGTAATAAAGTACAAATGTACTGTACTGTCACTTCTGTGATCACAGTACTGCAATTGTAGATTATTGCAGCAAGTCAAAATTTGCAATTCAAATTTGTTTCACAATCATGAAATATTGAAATGTGGCTATCAGGGACCGATCAGGACTATTTAAAATACGCTCTAGCCTCGGAGCCTATTTTTCCAATTCATGCGCCAGATTTCAATTTACGGAGTCACACTGCTGTTTGCAACACACACTGCAAGTAATAGCTCTCATCATTTTCATTTAGTACACTATACCAAACATTAATTTTCACTGTGGTTTCTGATCAAGTCTTGGCTGCCTATTTATTCCACTTCATTGGATCAGTTTCTGTTTTATGTACAGTTGCACCTGCACCATTGTATTGTATTGTATTGTATTGTATTTCTCTGTAGGGTACGGCGTTAATAAAGGCATTGCCTGTTCGCCAAACCCCATTTCATTGAGGAAATAAAAATATTGTTTAAAAAAAAAAAAAGACTTGATCAGAAACCACAGTGAAGATTAATGCTTGGTAATTAAGACTTGAAGTGTTAACTTAAGCACTCTACGACAATGATAAATGATAATCATATATATAATACATGTAAGAGTGTCTCTCTCGATTATCCATCGAAAGAATATCAAAATATGATCTGAGAAGTTACGCGCCAACTGAGAAGCCTATTTCTGAGATTTAAGAGCCAGGTCCTGATGTTTCAGAACCAAATACGCACTGGCGCATGCCCAGGTCGGTCCCTGGGCTATGGGTACAGACCATTAATTTTTAATAAAATTAATCTGTAAATGAACAATTATTTATTAAATATCTAAATATGAAATGTCTGGAAAAAAGACTTTAAATGAGTATAAATACATGGCACAAGGTAGAAGCATATGGACAAGTCTACAAATACAGTAAGAATCAAAATAAATTGTAGCATAACCACAATAAACAACGTATCCCACTACCACTACTCCAATAACACAAGAACCTGACATCATTATCTGGAAAGCTCTCTGTGAGAGCTTTCCAGAAAATGACGTCAGGTTTTGTGATATTGGCGTACTTGAAGATGCATAATTTATAGTGGTTATTCTACAACGTATTTCGACTCGTACTGTAAGCGATTTCTTGATTCCACTCGGAGGGCCACTGTCTGGAATTTTGCTTACAATGCACATGGACATCAACCACTAACTATACCTAGCAGCCAGTAAAAACTTGTGACACAACAAGCAAATCTACAGTTTAAGGACCACTGAGTAGTTAGTTATCTGGTGGTCCATAACCTGCAGATTAACTTGTTGTCAACTTGGATGTAGTTCTACTGTTGGTGTACATTTTTACTATTAAAATCCTATTGCTGGCGTGTTCATCGCGGTTGGTGTGTAAAGCTAACATTTTTCTCCCCCCACTGCATGTGTAACATACGTCTGTCCAGGGTGAGATAGCAGGGAGAGACAGATGTATCCCATCCCACCCACGTGACGTTATAGATTTATAACGTTATTATGACGCGATGCATAGTATTTGGCTACCAACTAATTCATATTGACGTCATCAGAATGCCGTGTGTTCAAAGTTTCATGCTCTAAAACTCTTTAAACCCCAAGATGCCACCGTTCCTAATTGATTTCGTGGTATATACCTTTGGTATATACATAACTTTTGCATGCTCTTTCCGATGGTGTCATTAGTTTTTCATAACAACGAATACCAAATGAGTTGATTATATCAGCACGTGACCGCCGATTACCTCTGGCTAACGTAACCGCTGTATGGTGGGGGAAGAAAAATAATCCCTGATGGGTACGGGTGTGGGATGGGAAAATCTCACCCTCGGGAAAAGATATTTGGTCCAGACACTCGGCAAGCCTCGTGTCTGGCCCAAATATCTTGCCCTCGGGTGAGATTTTCCCATCCCACACCCGTACCCATCAGGGATTATAATAATCGCATAGGCTTTTTATATATAGAAGAATAGGTAATCATGGTATAAACGAGTTTATTTCTTTTCTCATTCTTCTTCAAGTTTGAAAATCTAGAGTCAGGATTATCATTTTCTGGAGCAAAGATAACATTTTTTGTGTACTTATTGTTTTAATTTATTTGTAACTGCTGCTTTTCTTGCCATTTTAGCACTAAATGATGTTCTAACATCATCTAAAATCATGAGTGAAAATACAAAGTAAGATTTTGGAATACCATTTAGAATTTTGTCATATTTTTCACATTTGAAAATATCTGCTCTAAAGGGTATTCATTATCCTCCACTGATAATATTTTATCAGAAAACGTTAGCATACATGTTGGCGGTTTATAAAATTGACAATATCGAGTAAGTTTGGTGTCCGAACAATTAGGGGGGAAATTAACATATTCTTGTAAAGGAATTTATTTAGGTTCCCAATTTTACTTCTTTTGTCGATAAGGTGTTAGAAATAGAATTTAGGAAAACTTTGAACATTAATTGTCAGTGAGTGGTAATGAGAGATTGTCTTTTCATCAACAAAACAATGTAGATTACAGCATTACAAAAGGCAGTCACTCGGGACGGTAGGAGGTATCTCTCTAATTAATTACTGCCTTTTATTAAGACTCGCGACCCGCTAAGCCCTGTGGCTTAATAGTAATTATTTAATTAATCTGTTATCCAACAAGTCCAACAACACGTATACGTACCGACAGCAATCAGCCTGGCCATTAATTGAATCAGTGGCATATGGATATAACTTAGTTGACCGTCCTTGTCGCCTACCGAGGGTTTTGTTAGAATGTTCGGGTGTTGTCGGATTTTTTCCGGGTCCATTGTCCGTTCACTTTTGAAATAATTACCACTTTATGTTTTAGAACTCAATTAATTTATTTGGATCAGGCGGTAAAGTAACGGTAAAGTAACCTTCTCCACTCCAATTAGCGTTTTGATACCAAGGCACCTTCTTTGGAAATAAAATACTAGAATGGGTAATAATTTTGTACCAGGTAGTTTCGGCCCAGCGTAAACTCTGATTTCTGGTAGCAGTAAATTAAGACAGATATTTTATCTGAACATATTTTACGCTCATTGACGGTGATACACACATGTGTTCACTGGAGTCTGCAACTGTAATATGACGCCCTGATATATTCAGATGAGTCTCAGCTGATTTAAAAGGAAAATTGTTACTCAGATCAATTATTTATCCCGTTGTCTCTGTTTCGATGAAGATTTGTCTTGGGGTCAACAATTTTTCACCTTCTCCGGGTGGCTCGACTGACGGTCAATATCTGCTACTGGTTTTAAAACGAGTTGCCTTTTAGCGCAAACGCACTGAAAATAATTTTAGGGCGTAGATATACCGTCACCTGAGCTCCAATGTGTTCTATGTGCCAGTAGGCGCATAGAACACATTGGAACTCAAGAGACGATACGGTTTAATTTTTTAAGAAAAACTGTATTATAATCTACGCCATGCTAAAATCGCTAGTGTGTGCAAAACCCCAAAAGGCACCAATTTGGACAATCCTTGGAGTTCAATAAGATAGGAGAAGTCGATAAAACCACATCTGATAACATTTCGTCCGCTGAGTAACAGCGTGTTCTATGTAGACCGGGCCCCAGATGAGGTAAGTATCACCGGAAAGGGGAGCAATTCTCATGCTTATTTTCATAAACAGTGATATACAGGGGACGTGAAACACTAAGGTATCTGGCCCAAAACTGGTGGAAAACATATTTTTCGACTTTTTATGGAATTGCACCCCACAATTTACCTGAAAACATAAATTTTGACTTATAGAAGTCAGATTGCGATAAAAATCTTCAACAATACATCCAGTTTCATGAGGTTGGATAGAGTATCCATACAAAATATGCTAAAGATAATGTGTTATCATATGTTGTGGTATTTGTGAAAAATAGTGTAATTTTGGCCCATTTTCCGGTTTCATTTCAATTTCTTTTTCTGGAAAAACGTTCATCAAATCAACATTTTGCGTACTAGGTTATCCATATGGCATTTAACTGGTACATTGCTGGAAGCCCATATTTGGGCTTTATTTTGAAGTGCAGGTACTGCAACTTAATGGCTTCATATTCTATGGATGTCCGTCATATAATTTTTGAATTGAAATTATTTAGTCTGTGAGGATGTGCCTTGTTACAATTTATGGGAGAGTGCCAACAGGCACTCTCCCATAAAATTGTAACAAGGCAACGAGACGAGGACAAATTTGGATGACCAAAAATAATTTAGCACTCTACCCGTTAAAATCTGTCCAAGTATATACTAAAGATGACAGAACTTTAAAATTGGACTAAAGATAAGACATAAATACACAAAGTGTAAAAACTTAATCCTACCCCCAAAAATGTCTATTTTTCCAAAATTTTTATTTTCACATTTTAATGCATCATTTAGGCATTTGTAGCACTCAGCAACCACAAGAACAGTTAAAAGAAAACTGAAGTAATTATAACTAAATTTAACTGGATTAATTTGTATAAAAAGAAGAAGCCAATTTTAAAAAAAAGTATTTTGGTCCAGATACCTCAGTGTTTCAGGTAGTCATATATAGTTGTTTATGAATAAAACATGGAAATTTCTTCTCTTTTCGGTGATACCTACATGTACCCTCCTCTCTTCAGGCCAATAAATCGAATATAGTGATTTGAACCAAATCAATGAAGTGGTATCAACTATAATACCTGTAGAACTAAGGACGGTTTAGAACATCTTGGGATCCCTAAACCATTATTCCATATTGGGCCCTGAATGAATGTCAATTTCAAAAGAACCGTACTGCTAAACACCTGCCACAAACATAATTACAGTATATTAAGGTACCACCAGGGTTATGCCAAGGTTGACCTATCATGGCCAACTATATATCCCATTAGGAACTCTACAGACCGTAACAAGTAAGGAAATTTACCAACAATACCAAGGAATTTTTACAATAGAACTTTTCAGGTATGGATGTCATACAGGAAACGGTCAGCCAGTTCCCATATGACATCCATATTTGTATGGCGACATGATGACATATGCTATACGGTAACAGTAAATAACGTCAATTCGCGAGTCGCAACACAAGTCACGGTGGAAGGAAAGTGTGTTGATGAAGGAGAGAGAGAGAGAGAGAGATTCTGGTTAGCCTGGTTATAAAAGCTTCTTGATGGTTTGATGGGTCCCATCATTAGTGGGACCCTAAGCCATGACTTAGTTGACTTGATGTGTAATCCGGCCCTGAGCAGAACTATGCAAATGTGGATGCTATTAGAATCGGCTCAGTGTAATGGTTTAATAACATCCATGTGTGAATAGTTCAATCGAATAAAATAAATGACATTTTAGGCCCTTCTGTTTTGTATATCTCTCTGCATTTTGCCACCATGTAGATTACAGGTAACCAGAGTGTCGAGATTTAACTTGTAGAGTGCTGAAAGCCCTTATCCGGTGCTATTTAAAATTCTGGAAGCCCATACTTGCTTGTTTCTTCTCCTATAGGAAAAAGGATGAAATATAGTCATTTACAGTAATTGAATGAAAACCAATAATTGCTTCTTTCTGCAACTCTGACATCTCAACATCATCAACATGAATAACACGTCTACATTTTCTCTTACTGAAATCAATGAAAACTCAATCGCCATCAGCAATGAAATGAGAGAGACACAGAATGATGAAGTCTATGTCACCTGAGTGTGATTGTATTATGGCACTACCTTCAAGTTCACGTTCTAGAACCTTACTAGCATGAAGTACAACTTTAGTATTAGTATCAGACTCTTCTTTGTTACTAACTAGAAGCTCATAAATGTCAGAGCTAGGAGGCGAAAAGGGGAAGAAAGTGGATTGGAAATTATTGAAAAAAAGAAACAATCACATGAAGCTCAGGGCATCTTTAGGCAATGAATGGGAATTAAATACTGTTCAACTGTATGGACAAAGTGTTATATCTGTTGATCTAGCAAGGTGGTCTATGTTTGAAAAAAAGTTCCAGAGTGAAAACAAAATTCTAGATTTGTCTCTTTTGCCACCATGTAAAGAAACATTATTGCTACATTCAATGAGGGCTAACATGGTCGCAAGACAATGGAAGCTAGCGAAAACGGGCTAAATGGTGTATTCCAGACATCACAGCTCATGATTGGACCAGTGACATTCAGCCTCGTTTCTACATGTCTATGTTTCCAGAAGTTGAAGGAAGTGTGTTACTATTGAGTGATGCAGAATTTGAATCCAATGATAGTGACACATATGATGACGACATAGTCTAATTTGCTGGTACACTGACAGTGCGTCAACACTTTTCAGTATCCACATTGTCAGAATGACACTTTAACTGACACTGAATTTTCTTGTAGATTTTAAATGCCATAAGAATAACCTAGTACACAGAATGTTGATTTTATGAAACATTTTCCAGAAAAATTGAAATGAAACCGAAAAATGGGCCAAAATTGCACTATTTTTCACAGATACGAAAAAAATATATAGACAATATACATATAGTGTTTTTTTTATATCTGGTTTATACAACGAGTTGAAATATAGTTAATATTTTCGAGGCTCTGCCGAGAAAATATTAACTATATTTCAACGAGTTGTATAAACCAGATATAAAAAAACACTATATGTATATTGTTTTTATCTGATAACAAACAGCAGTTTCAATAGTTGAGGCTTATATTCACTTTTATGCTCATTCCCACGGGCCTCCGTAGAAAATGAGACAAAGCAAACGCGATCTTTTGGTTGTTGCTGTACAGGCAAAACCACTGGTTGCAGTTGATCTATTATTCATGTCTTTTTTAGCTCTTCCTGGCGACGATGATAAAGTGTATTCAATCGAGAAGTTTCCAATTTCCATTATTTATGGTCCACTTTTGTTTTTGTTTACAATTCGTACGAAACGTTTTTTTTTTCACGTAGCAGACGAACGTGTAATTGGAACAGTACTTTGATCGTGGACGTAGACGTAGCTATAAATAGCGCATTACACATTACTGACAGTCTAGTAATTTCTACATAAGGTTTTGAACGAAGTAGGTTGTAATTATTTCTTTATTTCAGCAAAATAAACTGAAAATTTACATGTTTATACTTATAGAAAATATGTCATATATATTTCGATTAAATTTCACTTGCTCCTTCAACGTAGAATTCAAACTTGCATTACGAAGTTTATGAATGAATGAAAATGGAATCGAACGAGGTCAAAGGTCTTTCGCATAAATTATAATTATATACAACACCCGTTGTATATACTTCAAGTATATACAACGGTTGTTATACTCTATGGTTATCAGATAAAATACATTATCTTTAGCCTATTTTTATGGATACTCTATCCAACCTCATCAAACTGGATGTATTGTTGGATATTTTTATTGTAATCTGAATTCTATAAGTCAAAATTTCTGTTTTAAGGTAAATTTGGGGGTGCAATTCCATAAAAATATGTTTTCCACCAGTTTTGGCCCAGATACCTTAGTGTTTCACGTCCCCTGTATATCACTGTTTATGAAAATAAGCATGAGAATTTCTCCCCTTTCCGGTGATACTTACCTCATCTGTGGGCCGGTCTAATGTAACTACTGGCACATACAGTACATGGAGAGTGTATTCTCTCTAAATCACTCGCAGAGTGTAGATTCCACCCATGCAATAATTGCAAATTTGTTGCAAAGCATAACCAGCACAAGCAAAGTTTCAGCCAATGGACCTCCGGGTTAAACCCGGAGGTCCTTTGGCTGAAACAATGCTTGTGTTTTTTGTCGATATGTACAGAATTTGAAAAATATAGCTTGGTTGATAACTCCACTCTGCGGGTGATTTAGTTACAATCCACTCTCCACGTACCGTAGAACACATTGAAACTCAGAAGATAATTGGTTTTATCAAATTTGCCGCAAACCGACCAGACTGCGTTGTCAGGCAACCATTTTGTATTTCTTGTGACAAGCATTTTTTGTGAAGTAAGTGGATCGGTTATCACGTCATTACATTCCTTCGTAAAGTTTGAAAAATATTTTGAGAAAATTTATATATTTATTTAATGGTACTTAAATACACATCGGCAGCCAAGGTTATATCATGGCGATGAAATGTATGCACTTTCAAATAGATCATTATCCACCATGAAGTTTGAGAAAACGTTGCAATGAGAGTTTGTAAAGACGTGACAAGTCGAAAAACATGTAAATTCTAAAGTAACGTCGTCCTGACACCATGTCACATTCGCCACTCGCGTCTCGCTCATTCCGTTTTGCTGGAACTTGGGTGCGACCTTGTGTTTTCCTTGTCGGGGTACGTTGAGTGTTGGTACATTATTTTTATATTATGGTGTTGTCGCTGATGTCAGTAGAAAATATTTGAATGACAAATAAATGAATAAATAAATAATTTCATAAGTAAACCACCGGAAGAACGATGACAAGACAGAAGTAACATATGTATAGGTCTACCTCATCAACTTTCAAAAATATCCAAACTGTCCCTCAATATTGGAGGTTCAGCGATAAAACCCAGTAGCTGTGTTCGAAACTTAGGTTATTTCATGGATGAAAATTTGGCCGCTGATGAACATATCAAACATGTCTCTCGCAGAGCATTTTTTCATCTTCGAAATATTAGCAAAATACGATCCTTCATTGACACACAGAAGTCACAACAGCTTGCCCACGCCTTTGTTACCAGTCGTCTTGACTACTGCAACTCTCTTCTGATTGGCTCTAAAAACATCTATTCTTGAAACGTTACAACACATCCAAAATTGTGCTGCACGGGTCATAACCAGAACCCAAAAGTACTGCCATATGACATCAGTACTCTCTGAGTTACACTGGCTACCCGTTGATCAAAGAATTCAATTTAAAATTGTCCTTTTGGTGTTTAAGTGTATCACGGGATCTGACCATCCTACCTGTCTGATCTGCTTACCATCCCCAAACCACCAAGGTCTCTTAGGTCATCAGGTCAACTCAGTTTGTTTCAACCCGTATCTAAATTTGCTAGTGCTGGTGATAGGGCCTTTTCGGTTGCTGGCCCAAGGCTTTGGAATTCTCTTCCAATCGACATAAAAAATAGTAAATCACTTGAATCATTCAAGTCTGGTACTAAAACCTACATTTTTCGAAAGCATTTCCTTCAGCGGTCTTTTAATTTTGGTCATAAATTGATATTACCAGTTGCGTCGTAGTGACTGAGTCAGTGAGGATTGCCTCGTTACTCGCCAAGTTACACTCACATACTTGTTTTGGTAAAGTTGCAGTTTGTTTTGTTTTTGTTTTATTTTGTTTTAATTCAATACCCTTTTTCTTTTAGTTTCTGTCGCTTATCGCCACGATATAGCCTCGGTTGCTGATGTGGCGTTGGGCACCAATAAATGATAATAGTGATCCATGTATCAATGTATCTGTAAGAGAATGTATGTGTATGTGTGTATATGTATGTATGCAATTATTGTACAGCCATTGAGCACCGTGTGTGGATTCTAGGCTTTAACATTATTATTATTATTAAGAAATTGTAATTATTTCGTTCATGGCTGACAATTTTCGTCAACGGATGAGATTTACGGGACGTCAGCTCTCTTTAATTTCCTAAAGCTATCAGCAAATTTAACATCAAGGGAAAGGAAATTTCTTATGAAGATTGACATTTCGAAATTTCGAAATATTAGCGCATTGTATCATCGATGCGCATTATTTCACAATTGTCAGGCATTTTTCTGTAGATTAGTATCAGAAGATGTTTTTTAACAATTGTTTCCCCAAACATTTTGAGAGTACAGTTAAAACTGGAAGTCCTGTCACGAACTGTGCGCTTATCTGGGCTTAATTGCGCGTAGGAATTGCGCGCAAGTACCATATCGAATGGCATCCAAAGCACGGCTGGTTCTCCTGGTTACTCGCAGCAAACACAGGCAATGTTTCTGCCAATGGACCTCCGGGTTACCCGGAGGTCCATTGGCAGATACATTGCTTGTGCACAGGCCATATGAATAGAATTTGATAGTCTTACTATGGTCATAACACGTAGATTAACGCGCAGATCGACAGACGTTGTTTTTTTTTACAATTTTCCCCAAACATTTTGAAGGTATGACATTGGAACCCCTTTTATAAAGAAGAAAACGACGATTTCATCATTTTTTGAAGTTCGGTAACATGTTTCTGTTCATTGTATGAACAGTGTGTGTATCGTGATATACAATCCAGATACTGTCTTTCCATTATTATAAATGTCTAGGAGGTGAGATTTGACCATTGCTTTCCCTTTGTAAATTACTGTAAAAACACTTTCGCTAAATCCAAATTGGACACTTAGTGTTGGGAGGTGTGATACTTTTCCTTATGACGCATTATCTGTGAACTATTTGCTTCTAATTAGCTTGCCATAAAAACAAGTTTCCTTTTGTTACTTTTAATAAACGAAAACAAAAGACAGGCCCAGGAGTTGTCTGTTGCTTTCGTTTATTAAACCTAACAAGGGAAAACTTGGCTTTATTTTCTACTAATGTCATAGGTGTTTTCTCAACAGTTCAAAATTGAAACTTCCTCGCACATCTACTGATTTCAAGGGAGATAACTTTATCGAAAGTCGATATCTAGTCGATTCTGTCATTACAGTTTCATTATCTTATTGAGAATTAGCAGAAAGAGGGTGCACGAACTATTCACTCCGTTCACTCTCAAAATGTGACTGAAATTTCTTTCATACTCTTAACCCTTTACCCAACGAATCGCCCACATCCGCCCGCGTAATATGCAAATTCAGCAGAAGAAAAAATATTGTTTTTCAAACAATTTCAACAAAACCATATCATGTGACCCCTCGTTGGAACGAGCTCGTCGAGCTCGTTCCAACGAGGGGTCACATGATATGGTTTTGTTAAAATTTTTGAAAAATTTGAAAAAATGATATTTAAAATAATAAATTTTGATACCGTCTGCGCTGGGTAAAGGGTTAAAGTCGACAGAAGAGCACATTTTGGCTCCATATTTAACAAATGTCCCCAACAGGACCGAAACAATATTTCGGCACAATGGGGGAAATTTGTTAAATATGACTCCAAGAATGTACAGTTTTATCAGCTATAGACTGTGTTAGTTTCAACCAAAGATTTGTGCGTTGTATTCCTACCATGCCACTATAGTACAGGGATTACCATCGATATTATAAGTTACACGGTGTAGACTTTCGACACACCATGTAACATATTTATTATGTCGAATGTCCATGTAAATCAAGGGATAATCAATTTTCACGAGAAACAAATAACGATGACCTGACGTTTATTTTTTAAAACCCGCTAATGACAGCACCGCGCAGAATAGTCGACAGAACATGCATCGGTATGTATACATGATTGCAGTAAACAATCGTCCATGTCGAAGTGCGATATTTGTTTACAAAATAAAATGTATCGCTATCAGCATATCTGAAATACCCTTACATATATTTACTGTCATTACCACCTGAACAGGGTTAAGAATTCACTTTTAAACGTTCAAAAATAAACTTTTAATCTATTTACTACAGCAGAAAAAATCGATAGAATCGTAAAATTAACAAAGAGCTTATGGGACTACACAATACTACAAATAATATTTTCTGTCCATTGATTTAAGAATTGAGTGCAATTTTTGTAATCTTTATTGGAGTATGAACGTGTGGGAATGGGTACAAATTGTGTGAATCCCTAAGGGATTCATACAATTTGTACCCATTCCCACACGTTCATACACCAATAAAGATTATGAAAATTGCATTCAATTCTTATAATTACATTCCGTAACTGTTTAAACTACTATTTACCAAACAACAAAGCAGAAAGACGAAATAAAGCATGTACGAACGAACGAGCGAAAAACCACCCTCACACAAAAGACAAAGACCGAATTACATTCTGTCAACTGCGCTCTACCGAAAATGCGGGTCAAAGTTCGACCAAATGTATTCATTGGAAAATGAATTACATTTGGTCATGACGTTTTCATCCAGCTGACAAATGGGAATTGAGTATTTGGACCCAAAACGTATAACTACATTAACAATGTAATTATTAAATATTTAATGTTTTAAATCAATAACCATGAAAAGTATTTTGGTACTCAAATTCTCTTATGTCGGTCTAATTCAAATTTTGAAAATTTGAAGCGAGTGGAAATGCATCAAAATAGTAATGGCGGCTACTCACCCGAGATAATAATAATAATGATTGATTTTCGAGAGCGTAAAACCACAATAGTGCTCTGAAACGCTTGACAGAAATAAATATACTTTTCTGAAATAGAGAGTTACACCTGTTTCGGTTGCCTCTTAGAGAGGTTCGGTAGAATGCTTCAGTAAAGGAGGGAAGTTTTAAGATTTCTTTCGAAGATATCAAGAGTTTCTGAATTTCTGACACTAAGAGGCAGGGAATTCCACAATCTGGGACCCACGATGGAGAACACACGATCATTAGCCAGATTACATCAGCTAAAAGGTACTACTAGTTGAATTTGGTTTTTTTCTGAACTTTCTTTTTGAAGCTTCTGAATCAGGTACTGGGACAGCCCCGCTAACACTGAATTACAGTAGTTTAGTTGTGAGGTGATGAAAGAGTGCACAAGTTTTTGAAGGTCGCAGTCTTCCAACATTACGAAGCTGCCAGTAGCATTTTGACATATTTTACTGATATGGATGTCTATTTTGTTAATTTGGGTCCATAATCAGTCCAATATTCCTGGCCGATTCACTTTTCATAGTGATGTTGTTTCCAACCAGAATTGATGTAACGGAGGGTGTAGGCATGAGAACCATCCATCCCCGCACCAGGGTTATGCACGCTATCACTAAGAATTCAGTTTTAGAGTCA
Organism: Pictodentalium vernedei; assembly: GCA_031216915.1. Classification (NCBI taxonomy): domain Eukaryota; kingdom Metazoa; phylum Mollusca; class Scaphopoda; order Dentaliida; family Dentaliidae; genus Pictodentalium; species Pictodentalium vernedei. Next base: position 104,459,585 of record CM062297.1, on the reverse strand, counting down.
TTCATTTTCAGTTTAAAATCTATCATCCATTCCCACACCAGATTTATGCATGTTACTGACTGCGGTGAATGAGTCACTTGGAATAGATGGGTTGAATGTGATGTACAGTTGGGTGTCGTCTGCGTACAGATGATATGATATGCCATGCTTTTTAAGAAGGCGGCCTACAGTTAAAACTAGAAGTCCTGTCACGAACTGTGTGCTTATCTAGGCTTAATTGCGCGTCGGAATTGCGCGCAATTGCCATATCGAATGTCATCCAAAGCACGGCAGGTTCTCCTGATTACTCATAGCAAACCCGGAGGTCCATTGGCTGAAACATTTTTTGTGAACAGGCCTATATACAGAATTTGATAGCCTTACTGTGGTTATAAAGCGAAGATTAACGCGCGGATCAACGAGCTATTTGCGCGCATTTCATGACAGGACTTCTAGTTTTAACTGTAGGGAAGAAGTGTACAGGGTAAACAAGAGTGGCCCAAGAACTAAGCCATGAGGAACACCACACTTTAACATCCTGCTTCCTGAACCCAATTTATTGATATATATTTGTTGACTGCGACCTTCTAGATATGATGCAAACCACGATAAGACAGTTCCACATGCCATGCTGTTTCAATGTCTGCATGAGAATATCATGATCAACTGTGTCGAATGCTGCTGACAAATCCAGGAGAACAAGCAGTACAGCCTTACCATCAGACACTGATTTAACAATGTCATTGTTGACTCGCGGTAAGGCTGTTTCTGTACTGTGGTTCGCTTTATATGCAGACTGGAAGGGCTCTAAAAGATCATTTTCATGCAGATGATTTTTGAGTTGTAAAGCAATAACCCTTTCGAACAATTTAGACAGGAAAGAGATGTTCGATACTGGTCGATAATTCTTAAGGTTTTCAGGATTAAGAGATGGTTTCTTGATGAGTGGAGTATCCATAGGCGATGTTTTGAATGCACCGAGACTAGTTCTAATTCCACCATTGCAGACTGCATTAAATGGCTAGTGTTGTTTAGGGTAAGACTGGGCGATAATGGAAAACATATCAATTATGAAATTGAAAAAATATCAGAGTGTGGTGCCCTCCTCTGGCCTTGCCCGCCTCTCTCCAGATTCGAAGCGTCCTCTATGCTCCCCCGCCTGCCCCGTACAGTATTTTCAAAAAAAATCCCTAAAGTATAATAGTGCAAAGCTTACACATATAGATGCATAACCCGCCACCCCAAAAAACACCACGCATACAAATAAATTATAAAAGAAATCAGTGCCTACCTTTCAGTTCGGCGTCCGTAAAAGATTGCTCTCTGCGACGAGATGACAACACTGATGAAAAAGTAACAAATGATGGTCCAAGGGAGCCAGGCACAGTAATGGAAGAATAACAAACAGCCGCATTCGAGAATCAGTGTAAAGGTGAGCGTTTCTAATGAACGTTCTCGTTCTAAAACAAGAAAAATCGATGCTATATATTGTTTGTAGTCTGTCTGTTACATTTATATTCTTTGTAACTCCTCCTGTTACAACTACCAATAAATCTTCAGCTAACCAGTGATTTGTCGCCGTTTCAGTTGACGTGGTATTCATCACCTCTGCGCCGCACCAACCGCTTTCCCATTCACATAGCCTCCTTTTCCACCAGCGGCGATCTGTTTGATGATTCTCTCTACTTCCACGAGACTGCTTACAGACACTCGTTCCCCACCAATCGTTTATCCCCAATCCCATTCCTCCACTGTGACGTAGTTAAATGCATTCTATATCTTGAACATAATAAAACTTACCAGGATCTCCATTACCCTCCCGCCACCCAACTTCCACCCCACCCAAGCTACACATTAGGCACACTTTCTCTCCAACTTCCTGGTTGTCCTTCTTTTCACCGGTGAACTTAACATCGATTTGAATAAACGATGACGTTTTTATAAACTCTGTTCTTTTGTTCGCCCTCTGCCTCCAATGGCCATTATTAATTGGCGACTCTGTTCCTGTGTTCGCCCTCTTCCTCCAATGGCTATTATTAATTGGCGATTCATTAACTCCCTCGGTTATTTTGTTAATTCTCTATGGATATCCGAGTCCCAAATAGGGCATATTATGGAACATCATTTCAGCACCAATGATTAGGGCGATTTACGAAGAAATTAAGACAACCCAGTTTTCAAAAATCTCTCTTTTTCGTGAATCATTTCCACCTGATCCCCCCCCCCCCCCCCCCCGCCACATCCCGATTGTGTCAATGCTACAGCATTGTCTGTTTCTTTATTTATCGTCGAACTCCCTAAAACAATAATGTCTGGATGATTGCGTTCCCATTATAATGTATGCTCTTCTCACCCCCACCTTCCAAAATAATATTTTCCTACGAACCCAATTTTCAAGCTTTTCCTTCGTTAATGTTACTACTCCAATAATGTCATTACAAAAGGAGAGAGAGAATTTAGTCCGGCTCACAGCTGGGTCATGGTCCGGTCGAAATATTTGATTTCTTCTCTACAACAATGACAAATCTCATTTGTTGAAGAAATTTTCGATAACGTTGAATATCAGTTGGTATATTTTGTTTGCCTTCTTCCTTCTAGGCTTGAATTCGCAATATTTTATTCGATTCACTGACGCGGGCGGATTGGAATCTGATAGAGAATTTTGAATACTATTAGTTATCGTTGTGCTTTCCATGGTGTATGGAATTTACATCGGTTTGGGAACTCATACACCCTGAGGCAAAGCCGAAGGGTGTATGAGTTCCCAGACCGGTGTAAATTCCCGTACACCCTGGAAAACACAAGGATAACGGATTTATTTCCAAGAATTTTGGTGTATTTAATACTTTAACCTAAACTGTGGGAAAAAACTGACCGAAAATTTGTACTTTTTAAGTTTCTTAATAAAACCAGAGAAATATGGATGTCATTGGAACTGTCTCAATGAGCCAGTTCCAATGGCATCGATATCTGTCATATTTTATTACACATAAATATTAAATTTTCTTTATTTTTATTTTTGTTCTAACATAACTGAGCAGAATTAATTTTCAAAAATGGGTACTTTTTTAGCCACAAAGCTGCTATTGTGTATTCTTGTTTTTACACCGTGGATTATCACGGTGTAAAAAAAGCTTCTGTGGATTGCAAGTTACACCGTACCACTCAGCCAATCAAAACGCAGTATTTTGTTTCATTTGTAAATAAAGTACTGTATACGTATTCCTGATGCTACTCTTACAAGAAGCATGTATTGAATCCCCAATAACCTGAATGTATTGTTTATCAGAGGTCCCCATATTACTATATATAAAACTTTACGTGCTTTCTAAAGGCGTTTGTGGGAGATCGTATATCTTTCTATATATGAAGGGGATGGCGGTGGGGAGGAGAAACTCTTCTCAAAGTATATTTATTAAATTATTAAATCACATCATGTTTCTGTATCTGAATCACTAGAACAATTCAAGTTGAAACCGTAACAACACGATGTTTACTGTCCACTGTCTCTTCGAAATGTTGAATAAACGCTCTCGTTAAGTTTATCCAGAGATCGGTAATGTCCAAGGCAGCCCCCATACAATTTCCAGCGAAACAAAATGTGTTTTTTAGTGTGAAAATGAAATCTGAAACTAATAGGAAGGTTAATCACCTGAGTTAATCAAGTTATTTGCACTACGATTTAGAATTGTAAGATAAATCTCTCATTGCCATTAGAGTTCTATACAACATGTATCAGAGCATCGCCCTAGTCTCTGCAGAGATTATTATGACAGTAAAGTGATCTTGGTTGTAATATTTAGTCTAGTTGACGAGGTCAGACTGCCGGATGTCACGACCCGCCTTCGGCGGCGATTCCGATCCGGCGTCTGACGTCGAGAACGAGACGAAATGCGACAAACCAGATGGCTTTACTGCCATAATGAACTGTTTATTATATGCCGTTACCTTTTATACGAGAAATCAATATAAAAGAACAAAATTAGAAATTCACGTAATTCGAAAGTCTTTATTTATACAAATGAAGCGTACCTAGAAACCGTTGGTAGTCAGGGCGTACTCGATTGACTTTCTACAGGTCCGTCCTCGTTCTGAGATCAACCATCTCGTGCGGAATAGGAAAAACACTCAGGGTGATCCGGCGATCAGGATTCGATGGGAGAAAAACACGGCGTATTATTGATAGGTATATAATAAAAAGGATATATGACCACACAAACAAAAACACGTCTCTGGTACAACATTTTGTACATAAACATAATTGTGATAATATATATTTATAGGAACCCCAGCGGGCCGTAGGCCCGCAGGTGGTTGCACACACCCAATCAGATAAATGTGTTCCAGAACAGAATTCTCTTATACCGTCTAGCGATATTTTGAATTGGACAGTAAATTTCAAGGAGAAAACCACGTGACTTCCGATTCAACAATTGCCGATACAATTGCAATCGACTTATCCCCCTCTAGAAATCCTTGGGCTGATATCAACAATCAAACAAAATGTCAAATACGTTCGTTTTCTGTTGCAACCCAACTCGCATCTCAGCTTTGTGTGATATTTACATATCTACACATCACTCGTATTCTGTCCTTTTAGGGTTTTTTCAATACGCTCAGCTAATAATCTTGTCATTTCAGATCGAACCCTCCTGATTTCGTTGTAACTTGTCCTATTTGGCAATTACATGATGTATCTTCATCGAAGAACCGCAGATATAACCGGAGATCTTGTTGATTATATTGGGTGCGATTTCATAAAGATATGCATGGACACGTAGCTAGTGAAGTTCAAGAATCAAAACGAAACGCAGTTTTTGAATTATCCTAATTTTAAGGTGTAATAAATAGTAATGAAAAGTTTGCTTGAAAATAGGTGATACAGACTACAGTGGGGGCGCGGTGGCTCAGTTGATAGAGGTGCAGGCTGCAAGCCGAGAGGTCCTCGGTTCGAATCCCACCTGCGGCAACCGCGTTGTGTCCTTGGGCAAGACACTTCACCCTAATTGCCTACATGGGGGCACGATGACGCTGTGTACTGAGGCGTACTGCACGTCGATGGTGCGCATGTCTTCAACCAATCTAACCCTGCCTGTGCTGCGGTGCAGAGTTCAGAGTTACGATGTTGGAGAGCTGACAACTGCTCGTCGTTGCTCGGTGGTTCCATACTCAACTTAATTCGTCGTAGGGATGTATTATTCGAAAAGTTATCTCCCCCTGTGAATACTGGAGTCTGACTGTAATGTAATTAGCATTGATCCACTGAAAGGTGTGAATAAAATCTTGTTTGTCGGGAAATCGTTTTCTCAAGCGGCGAGAGAAGTAAGTTGAGAATGAAGGCGTCAGACAGTTTATTGTGCAATCATTTAAGAGAATTGTTAATTTAAATAAGCGACAAGCTTCACATTTCTGGCTGAACTGAAAGTAATTAATAGGGCTATCGCACCTTTCCTTTTATTCACACCGAAACCTTCTGCATATTGTGGACTGTGGGCTCAACTGTTTTTACAACAATCAAATTTGTCTTGGTTTTAACATCAAAAGGAAAAAAATGGGCAAATGTCAGATTATATATTTTTATATGATTAGAGAGGACAATATCTATATTATATGCACATATGCGCAGAGCATTGCTAATATGAAGACTAAAAAATATTTTAATCTCTAAAAGTTGACGAAAACGCAATTTTCCATTATTTTACATGGCACTCTACACGAAATAACCGTACCTTTTTAAATGAACAGGGGAAAAAAATTGGTCGAATGAAATGGTTCGATTATATCACCAAGTGAGAGCATATATATTGTTCTTAAATGTCTGATGCGCAGAGCAAATATAACTTTCACGGGTTTTATATAATTTTGAGAAATATAAAAATTCCCCATTCAATTAGTGCTAATTTTTGCAAGCCAATTCCTAGCAATCAGGGGAGATAACTATTTGGTAAATAGATGCGAATAACGAGAATAGTTGAACATGTCTCCGGGTACTCCGGCTTCCTCCATCCGTAAAACTGTCACGGTCACGATTAGCCATTGTGCATAAGTAAGCGACCTTAAACAACAATAAATAAATAAATAAATACAGACTACAGTACTGATAAGTTGCTCCCGGGTCGTTTCTCCCCAATTCCAGTTCGCCCCTCGAGTCGTTTCGCCCAAATCCTCATTTGCCCCGGTTCATTTCGCTATACACACAGACGGAGGTGGGAGGTTAAATTTCAATTTTATTAAGGTAATGCAATGTAATTGTCTTCTTTAGTACTTTAGTATTTTGTTCCCCAAAGAATTTACTGAAGTAAACAATTTCCATTAAAATTTTCATAATTGTTACTAAATTGAAAACTTTTACCGTATCTGCGTTGACCGATACGTGAAATCAGACAAACTGAGAGGATTTTGGTGGTATGCCAATGATGTATGGATAAAATAAAAACATAACTTGCAGTGATAATATGTTTTATTCCTGTTTTACTTATGTATTTGTTTATATTTTTACAGTTTAGTATTCAGAAGCACAACTTTTGACATTTGAGTACAATTTGTACATTTATATAACATCCGTAACAATGCTTTGCAATTATCAATTGGCCTGTGCCGTTTCTTTTCTGTGGGGCTTTTACTCTTTTCCCGGACACCTCTCCATATATGTTTCCACAAAGTTTGAGTCATTCATCTAAATACTACCAATAAGAAATTTCTTTCTCACTTTTTTAACAATACCAATACATTCATTCAATGCAACAGGTAGTGGATTTTAATTTTCTGCCGTTGTTAAAAATTGTTTTCAAGATGGTGCGTTGTGTCCGTATTAGTTTTATGCATTATAATGTTACTTGATGGTGGACAAGTACTTTAAAACAATTTAATAATAAAATCATTGCGTTTCGCCCCCTCATCCCTGAGTCATTTCATCCCAATATAAGGGGCGAGACGACCCGCTGCGAAACAACACGTCAGCTGGGGATAAGGGCAGTTGAGACAAAACGACCCGATATCGATAGGTTACTTTTTCGATCCAGTCAGAAATCAAAACAAAGTACTTTGTGATGTCCATCTTTATTTATGAACAATGGTTTGTAGTTTTCTAAACCAAAAAAACCCGGAAAACTTATAAGCTTTTTCCCTTTTTAATGTCATCGAAAATAACATGTCATCGTTTTTCGGAAACATGAAGTTTCGGTCTGGGAAAAACTCGGCCGGGGTAGATTCACCCCAAAGTAAAGCAACACAGTAAAACATCTGTGACATATTTTAGATACGCTACAATATATTTTTTTCACTCCTAAAAAAGTAATATATATTGTATATATATCTCTGTAGTATTCCACGTTCGAAGGTGGCATGGCAGCTCAGTAGGTAGAGGTGCAAGCTGTGAGGTCCTCTGTTGGAATCCTACCTGCGTCAGCCGCATTGTGTCCTTGGGCATGATACTGCACCCCCCCCCCCCCCCCCCCCCAATTGCTCATATGCAGGCACAGTGGCATTGTGTGCTAAGGCGTACAGTGCGTTGATGGTGCACTTATCTTCAACCATTGCTGACCCTGCTCGTGTTGAGTTAGTATGCTGGGAGCCTGGCAGTTGCTCGGTGGTTCTCTCCGGGTACCCCAACTTGTTCCAACCATAAAACTGTCCGACACGAGGTGGCCCTGACTGTCAAAAGTGCTGTTAAATCCAAATAAATAAATAAATCCAAGTTCCATGTGTTCTTTTATTTTCTGTCTTCAGTGAGAATTGTTTATTGAGTATCGCTCGGCTGTCCACCCGAAGCTACAGCTTGTATTTGGTATATGTACAGTACATGGGGAGAGGATTGCAACAAAATCACCTGTGGAGTGGAGTTATCACTCAAAGTATCACTTTCAAATTATGTACATATGGACAAACAACACAACCAGTGTTTCAGCCAGTGGAGTCAATGGACCTCCAGGTTTAACCCAGATGTCTATTAGCTGCCCAGAGCTTAACTTGTGCTTCTTATGTTTCGCAACAAAGTTGGAATTATTGTTTGGGCGAAATCTCCACTCTGTGGGTGATTTAGTGATAATACACTCTGCACCTACTGTAGAAATACAGTATACTTTTTAGCCCTTTCGCCTGTGATAACGGCACTAATTTATGGTAATTTTTGTTTTCAAGATTTTCACTACTAAGGCATACTGCATGTTGTTGGTGCACCTGTCTTCGAACAAGGCTAACCCTGCTTGTGTAGTATGTTGGGGAGCTGACAGTTGCTCACTGTTGCTCGATGGTTCTCTCCGGTTACTTTGGTTTCCTCCACCCGTAAAACTGTTGTGGTCATGATTAGCTATTGCGCAGAAATATGTGAACTTAAACACCAATAAATAAATAACAAAAAGAACACACCACCCCATACCCGTTTCACTCCTGCTTTCATTCACCTTGGTATCCCTCGGTTTGCCTTGGTGTTTAGTATGCCTGCCAGAAAAGGGGTGATTTTTTTTCCTAAAATAGCAAAACAAGAAACAGTAATTTTTAACAGAAAAAAATCATTTTCATGAAGCGCAGACGTTTATGTTAGTTAATAGCTGAAAAAACGCAGGGTGATATTTGCAAATCCTACTATATTACTGGTACCAGGTATTGGTAATTGTCGTTTGTCATCAATACTTGATCAAGTTTCTGACAAACCACATTATACTATCTCAATATTAGCTGCTGGACATAAGCACACAATTTGATGTTAGTTTACCATGATACAGGTGCTAAGCCAGGATATCAAAGTTAGGGACAAGAGTAATGTCTAGAGGGGGTGGGGGCCGGGGCATAAAGAACATGATACACAGCATCAGCCGAGCCACATAGCACTGAGATGGGGACGAGGACAAGAGGGAGTGTGCCCCTCTCATCAGTGCCCCTCCCCCCAAGTAAATTTGAAATTCAAGACAGAAAAAACACAATTTTCTTGACTCTGTGTCCATAATATATAAGTTGCGAACAAGCATAAATATCTAGATATTAAAATGTCTTGTCGGATGTTCATTATATGGGTTAACAGGGGAGGAGGATGACTGAAATTGGGGAGGGCCCAGGTGCCCACCCCCAGTCCCCATGCCTACAGTACGGCCGCCGTGGGCTGGTCGCTTTCCACGGATGGGCAATATTTCCACGGACGCAATGATATTGGATTGCAAACCCTGTTCACAGTAATAATCATCGAAAATGTAATTAATGAAGCACAGGGTTCCAATCCGGTGCTTCATTAATGAAAATTTTATTGATGATGATTTTCCAGGTAAAATCATGCGTGGACATCACTGTCCACGCATGGATTATGACCAGTCCACGACAACTGTACTCTTTGTCTGCGCCACTGCTATGGGCAGGGACTAATTCTAAATAGGTGGGTGTGTTTACAAATATTAATTTCTTTTTAACACCTGATAACAAAGTAATATAAGTTTGTGAACAACCACATAGTTTGCTTTTAAGTACAATACTCCTAATTCCTAATAAACATACATGAATGTTTATTAATTTTGTGGAATTTGTACACAGTGTATGAAGGTTATTTGGGCCTGTATGTTTGTTAAAATTGCCCTTACCCTTGGGAGGAGTTCTTGAAACCAGTCTACACTGGATTGCGTGGTATTCCTTTGTGTAAGACAATGTATTCTTTGTAATAATCTTGATGCACAAGGTCCCACAGAGTTGATCTGTTTCTCAGGCCATTTTTTGTAAAATTGCATGCAGGCGGGTGGTTTTGTATTTTATTTTTTATTTTTGTAATTATTTCTTTGCCATTAAAAGTTCATGTTCTTGGTTTGTTTTAGGCCTCATAATCTACAGAATAGCATGGGTGGTGGTGTGTTCTATCCCTTCAGTACAAGAAGGTTTTGTAATGCTATAGCAAAGCCATGTTGCTCTCCAGAGACAAATTTATTAACTTTAATAACGTGGCTAAAATATCGGACATGAACCATTTAATTTTTTTTTCTAGCTCACCTTGACAAAGTCAAGCTGGGCTTATCTAATTGACCTCCGTCCATTGTCCATCCGTCTGTCGTCCGTCAACACCATGTTTTGGTCTTCTCTCCCAAAACCACTGGTCCAATGCAAGTGAAAGTTTGTGTGAGTAATGGTCCCAAACGGGTATTGCATTTTTGTTCAATTCAACATGCCCAGCCCCTAGGGAGGGGGTGGGGGAAAATGCTCCAAAATATGTTTTAAATATTCTCATGAACCAGGGGGTACAGTGACTTGATATGTGTTATGGAGCTTCCTTTTAAGGTGTAGAATCAAGTTTGTTCAAACGTAGTTCATGAAGCAATATTTGGCTTTTTAATGTGAGGGGTTAGATTTTTGGCACCGCCCAAAATTTCTATTTTCTGAACCGATGGTCCAATTTGAACGAAATTCAGTATGTGGTATTATTGGGACTCATGCAAAAGAAAAAAAAATCCGCATCCCCATGGGAACCCCAGGAACTAAAAATAGAAATATTTTCAAACGCCTATGTTTCCCAAACCACACGGAACAGAGAACTGTTATATGGCATGGTATCCTTAGGACCTGTAGAATTGAATGGTAAAAAAAATGCTGTCTGTTATGTTACGGAGTTCTTCAAGGGCATCGAAATAATGCTAAGTCGGCATATTTGCAAACATTTTAGAAAATCTTTTCTCCAGAACCAATGGTCAGAATCTTTTGATGTTTGGTATACAGCATCCATAGAGGGGTCATATACAAGTTTATTAAAATGAAGCCCATTGGTTCATATTTGGACTCAATGCCGGAGCCCAAATTGTTTAACTCAGGGCAATATGGGGAATATTCTTTAAAAATCTTCTTCTTCAGATCCACCAGTCAGAATGCTTTCATATTTGGTATACAACATCTCCAGGGGGAGGAGGGGGGGGGGGGGGTGAGATTCATGTTTGCTCAAATCAGGTCTGTATGTTAAAATTTGGGCTCGCTATGGTAGCCCAAATTTTAACATAGTGCAATATGAGGAACTTTCTTTAAAAATTTTCTTCTTCAGATCCACCATTCAGAATGCTTTCATATTTGGTATACAACATATCTAAGGAGGTCGGATTCAAATTTGTTCATATCGAGTGCCTGGGTTAATATTTGGGTTCCCTATGGGAGCCGGAATTGGCCATGTAGCTGAAGAAATAGAAATGGTTTATTCAGTACCCTCTAGAGGTGTGTAACTTAAGATAAATCAACATAGGTTGTATCAAGGGGGTTCAGAGGGGAGCGCCACATTTTATATTATGATCAACTGAAGACATGATGCTTGGACTGTTTTTGTCACTCCAGATGGACTCAATGATTGACAGTGTATCCTATGGGGATAGATTGCTTCATGTGGATTAATTCTTGGACTATCGAGTTCTGTTCAATGTTACATGTTTCTTCTCCCCTTGAACTAAGTTTCTCGCCCAACTGCAGCACTCATGGTCCTCTGAGTTTTTAGTTCACCTGACTTTCAGTAGTGATCACTTGCCGTGCGTCGTCCGTCCGTCGTCCGTGAACATGGTGTTTGCGTCTTCTCTTCCAAAACCGCTGAACCAATTTAAGTGAAATTTGAAATCGTTATTTTTTATGATATCGCATTTTGATTTTGTTCAAATCAAGTTGCCCTGCCCCTCAGTGGGGCCATGCCCAAAAAGTATGCCTAAATCTTAAAAAAATCTTCTTCTCATGAGCCAGCAGTAACAGAGACTTGGTATTTGAAGTGCAGCTTCCTTTTGAGGTGTACACGCAGATTTGTTTAAGAGAAGTTCATGGGGCTATATTTGCTTTCGTTATGGGAGGGGCAAAGAATTTTTCCTCCACCCAAAATTTCTATTTTCCAAACCAAGAGGCTGATTGGACCCAAATTTAATATGAGGGCTTATTGGGTCAAAAGTACTTAATTTATGCCACCAAATAATTTCCCGTCGACCCATGGGAACCGCAGGAGCTAAAAATAGATAAAAATTTTAAATGCCCATATCTCCAAAACTACACGGCACTGGGAATTCTTATTTGGTGTGAAGCTTCCTTAGGACCAACTGAATGGAATGGTCCAAATAAATTGCTATAGATTCTATTATGGTGTACTTTTTCTGGACTTTGAAAAAATGCTGAGTCAGCATTTTGTAATACTGTAAGTAGTATGTCAGGGGCTTTTGGGGCCTAGGTTGGATGACCCCGGTGGATGACCCCGGAAGTGACGTCATGTCACGTGACCTGGTGGCGCCATGTTGTGTTGTTATGGTAACCCGCGTGAGCGGCCATCTTGTGACGTCATCTCTATAGTGATACGTGGTGTGAGTGCGCATGCGCAGCGCGTGTTGTTAGGGTGATACGTGTTTCCGTCGTCCATTTTGTATACTGGAGGCCGCCATCTTGGTTTCTATGGTAGCACGTAATTGCTATGTTACCAATGGCTTCTAACAAGACAGGGGTATGTTCTGAGGGTATGTTCGATTGAACAGGGGTAAATCTGATTACAACAAACAACCCGACAATCCCTCCAATTCACCAAAATCCACCCGAAATCACCGAAATTGACTTTATTTGATACGGATTTCCCATTTTATTGGTTTTATTGACTTAGCACGTAGTGCCATAGTACTAAGGGGGTATAAGGGGTGCGTTCGATTGAACAGGAGTAATGTTCTGGCTTGAATTCGCCCAGATTCCCTTTTTGGATCCCTATCCCATGACATTTTATTTCCCTATTAAGAGTAGCACGTAGTGCTATAAGACAAATTTACCCAGAATTCTCTGCTTCTATCTATATATGCAATAGTTATCGTTTATCTGGCCATGTTCCTTTATTCTAGAGTATACACCAGTAGCGTAGAAGAGCCTATCAACTGGAACAGTCTACCTTATTATTGCTATATTTAGCAATTTCTGGTCTATTCTTGTTAGTTCTGACCCTATTCCAAGTACTCTTGTTGTTTCATTTATCTAGATCATTTATATAAATTATAACTAACCAAATCAGATTGCTTGATTTCCCATAACCTGTATGCAGAGTTATCTCCCCTTATTACAACGAAGTCCTATCCGATTCTCATCACATCTATATCCAATGGCAATATCCCCGGGCACCCCAATTTAGGCACCCCCTTTTGGGGGAAACACCCGTGGCTATGGAATCCCTTTCTTGTCGTATGAGACCATGAGGGCTATGTAAAAGCCCTCAATGAGTCCTCATTTATTATCCCTCATGGCCTCATTGAATTTTGAGGTTATGAGGACCATTAAAAATCCCTCAATGAGGTATAATTTACTGCGACTCTTAGACTCATTTCAGTATTTGAGGATACCTATGGCCTGGTATTGTATTATTCGAGGATACCTATCGAGGATACCTTTAGGAGAATCCCTTTTTTTTGTCGTATGAGGCCATGAGGGCTATGGAAAAACCCTCAATGAGTCCTTATTTATTATCCCTCATAGCCTCATTGAGTTTTGAGGTTATGCGGACCATTAAAAATCCCACAATGAGGTATAATTTACTACGACTCTTAGCCTCATTTCAGTATTTGAGGATACCTATGGCCTGGTATTGTATTATTCGAGGATACCTATCGAGGATACCTTTAGGAGAATCCCTTTTTTTGTCGTATGAGGCCATGAGGGCTATGTAAAAACCCTCAATGAGTCCTTATTTATTATCCCTCATAGCCTCATTGAATTTTGAGGTTATGAGGACCATTAAAAATCCCTCAGTGAGGTATAATTTACTGCGAATATTAGCCTATTTCAGTATTTGAGGATACCTATGGCCTGGTATTGTATTATTTGAGGATACCTACTGAGGATACCTATCGAGGATACCTTTTGGATAATCCCTTTTTTGTCGCATTAGGCTATGTAAAAGCCCTCAATGGGTCTAATGTAGTCTTACCAACCGCTTCCATCTTGTCGCCAAAGCTCCAAGGCCATCACAGGTCTATGGCCTATCTGTCCTATCATTAGCTTCTACAGCAGTCTTGTTCCATTGAGGCCTTGTACCAGTACTATTGGCTTCTGTTATTTTGCCCCATATCTCATCCATTACTTCCTAGCTATACCTATCTCAGTCTCGACTATAACATTGATCAAGGTTGAATCAGATTCCCCGGGGCTGTATACATATAAGGCATTCCGTTATTGAGATCCCTAGCCGAGTCCGTAAAATTTGGATTCCGTGTTTTAACATCAACACTCGAGGGTATTCTCCTTCCCTATTGGAAGAATTTAGTTTAATGGGTTGTAGTTTAAAAATTCAGATCACCTTTCGTTATATTTTCATTAAGGCTGTAAAATTTGTTCAAAAGGAAGTGTTAATACCTTCATTTAGGTTATAGTTCAGAAACAAAGTTCATTCAAATAGTTCAAAGGGGTTTTAATTACATAAAGTCCATTCAAACAGTTCAAAGGGTTAACATTGGGTTGTATTTGGGGTTGTAGTTCAATACTCTGCTCACTTTGTTATGTTCACTTCGATCTTGGTTGTGTTGGATCTTTGTTCACTTTTTATGGTCAGTTCACTTTATTCGATCAGATCTGTTCAGTCTTTCCAACTAGTTCGATTAATCCGACTAGTTTGACATTCTTTCACTTTGTTATGTTTACTTCGATCTTGGTTCTGTTGGATCTTCGTTCTTTACCTTGTTGTAGTGGTTGGTTGTCTCTATTCAGAGTCTTGTAGCCGTTGTTGAATTGGGGGTTATTAATCCTTTTCCATACCCTCGAGTGTTGATGTTAAAACACGGAATCCAAATTTTACGGACTCGGCTAGGAATCTCAATAACGGAATGCCTTATATGTATACAGGGGAAATCTGATTCAACCTTGATCAATGTTATAGTCGAGACTGAGATAGGTATAGCTAGGAAGTAATGGATGAGATATGGGGCAGAATAACAGATGCCAATAGTACTGGTACAAGGCCGCAATGGAACAAGACTGCTGTAGAAGCTAATGATAGGACAGATAGGCCATAGACCTGTAATGGCCTTGGAGCTTTGGCGACAAGATGGAAGCGGTTGGTAAGACTACATTAGACCCATTGAGGGCTTTTACATTGCCTAATGCGACAAAAAGGGATTCTCCAAAAGGTATCCTCGATAGGTATCCTCAAATAATACAATACCAGGCCATAGGTATCCTCAAATACTGAAATAGGCTAAGAGTCGCAGTAAATTATACCTCACTGAGGGATTTTTAATGGTCCTCATAACCTCAAAATTCAATGAGGCTATGAGGGATAATAAATGAGGACTCATTGAGGGTTTTTCCATAGCCCTCATGGCCTCATACGACAAAAAAGGGATTCTCCTAAAGGTATCCTCGATAGGTATCCTCAAATAATTCAATACCAGGCCATAGGTATCCTCAAATACTGAAATGAGTCTAAGAGTCGTAGTAAATTATACCTCATTGAGGGATTTTTAATGGTCCTCATAACCTCAAAATTCAATGAGGCTATGAGGGATAATAAATGAGGACTCATTGAGGGCTTTTACATAGCCCTCATGGCCTCATACGACAAGAAAGGGATTCCATAGCCACGGGTGTTTCCCCAAAAAGGGGGTGCCTAAATTGGGGTGCCCGGGGATATTGCCATTGGATATAAATGTGATGAGAATCGGATAGGACTTTGTTGTAATAAGGGGAGATAACTCTGCATACAGGTTATGGGAAATCAAGCAATCTGATTGGTTAGTTATAATTTATATAAATGATCTAGATAAATGAAACAACAAGAGTACTTGGAATAGGGTCAGAACTAACAAGAATAGACCAGAAATTGCTAAATATAGCAATAATAAGGTAAACTGTTCCAGTTGATAGGCTCTTCTACGCTACTGGAGTATACTCTAGAATAAAGGAACATGGCCAGATAAACGATAACTATTGCATATATAGATAGAAGCAGAGAATTCTGGGTAAATGTGTCCTATAGCACTACGTGCTACTCTTAATAGGGAAATAAAATGTCATGGGATAGGGATCCAAGAAGGGAATCTGGGCGAATTCAAGCCAGAACATTACTCCTGTTCAATCGAACGCACCCAATATACCCCCTTAGTACTATGGCACTACGTGCTAAGTCAATAAAACCAATAAAATGGGAAATCCGTATCAAATAAAGTCAATTTCGGTGAATTCGGGTGGATTTTGGTGATTTGGAGGGATTGTCGGGTTGTTTGTGGTAATCAGATTTACCCCTGTTCAATCGAACATACCCTCAGAACATACCCCTGTCTTGTTAGAAGCCATTGGTAACATAGCAATCACGTGCTACCATAGAAACCAAGATGGCGGCCTCCAGTATACAAAATGGACGACGGAAACACTTATCACCCTAACAACACGCGCTGCGCATGCGCACTCACACCACGTATCACTATAGAGATAACGTCACAAGATGGCCGCTCACGCGGTTTACCATAACAACACAACATGGCGCCACCAGGTCACGTGAAATGACGTCACTTCCGGGGTCATCCAACCTAGGCCCCAAAAGCCCCTGACATACTACTACTGTGGATAATGGGGAAAGCATTTAAGACTCTTCTTCTCCAAAACCACCGCCCCAAAAGCTTTCAAATTTCACATGTAACATCTTTGAGAGATTTTTTCACAGGTTTATTGAAATCAACTCCCAGGGTCCATATCTGGGCTCTCTATGGGAGCCCAAATGTTGAAATTAGTGCAGTATGAGGAATATTCTTTAAAAATCTTCTTCTTCAGATCCACCAATCAGAATATTTTGATATTTGGTATGTAGCATCCTTAGGCGGGCGAGATTTAAGTTTGTTCAAGCCAAGTCCCTGGGTTCATATTTTGGTTCACTCCAGTGTTTCGCAAATTGCAAGAACGGTTGTTTCGTTCCCGTGACGTTCTCACAAATGCTTGTTAAGGAGACCCATTTACCGTTCCCGCAAAAATATAAGTCTTTTTTCATCAGATAAAATTAGATTAATTATAGAGCTGAAACGATTAAAGGGTTTTGTTGATCGATTAATCGCACGGATTACCCTTGCTTAACCGATTAATCACTTGCCCTAATAGGTAGCTGAATAATTGCCGTACCGTTGATGATTTATATAATTGAAACTTTACTCAACGTAAAGGACAAAACCGGCCAGCGCCATATACAAAAATGTCCATTCAAATTTTATTATGTTTTCAATTTTTGTCTCAATGCAGAGCTTATGACCCCCTCATTGGAACGAGCTCATTGAGCTCGTTCCAATGAGGGGTCATATACCATGTTGTTGAGACAAACATTGAAAATCTTTAGTAATTCAAGAATGTCTTGATCAAGTACTGTCTGCTACCCGCATTTGGTAGCGGGTTGAGAATGACCATTTCCAGCTACTGATACAGTATAATGATCATGCAAGTGAACAAGTATGACAGCACGTAACTGGCATGTGTTACTCTGTCTCATATAATTGATGTGAGCCAGTGTGGCAACGTTTGCCTATTTTTGGAGCAAGTTTGTTCCTTAGTTATCCCATATAATACCGTAGTTCAAAAGTAACGGTTAACCGATCAATTACTTTTTTATCGATCAAGACGTTGATCATTGGTAAGTCGATTAATCGGTTAACCGTATCAGATCTAATTAATTTCTATAAACATGATTACTAGTCTTTGATGTGGTGGTTGAACAATCTAACGATCTATGTATTTGAAGATAAATAAGCATAATTCATGTGATTAAGACACATGTTGGAAATGGGTCCCGCAAAAAATAAATGGGGCCTGCAAAAAATATATTTGCGTAACCCTGGCTCACTGTGGGAGCCCGAATTATAACTTAGTTCAAAATGAGGAATTTTCTTTAAAATTCTCCTTCAGATCCAGCAGTCGGAATGTTTTGATATTTGGTATGCAGCATCCTTATCGGGGTGAGGTTCACGTGTGTTCACGCCAAGTCCCTTGGTTCACATTTGGGCTCCCTGTGGGAGCCAGACTTATAACATCGTTCAATATGAGGAATATTCTTTAAAAACATTCTTCTTCACATCCACCAGTCAGAATCTTTTGATATTTGATATAGAGTATCCTTAGGGAGGTGAGATATAAGTTTGTTAAAGCCAAGTCCCTGGGTTCATATTTGCACTTCCCGTGGGAGCCCGAATTGTACAAAAAATTCTATTTTCCGAACTGAGAGGCCGATTTGAAGCAAATTTGATATGACGGGCTTATTGGGTCAAAAGTACCTAATTTATGCAAAAACATTACCATCGCCAGATGGGAACCACAGGAGCCAAATATAGAAAACATTTAAAACGCCCATATCTCCAAAACTACATGGCACTGAGAATTTTTGTTTTGTGTGAAGCTTCCTTAGAAACAGCAGAAAGTAATGGCCCCAAACAAATTGCCATCGGTTTAATCACAGGGGGAGTTTTCTCGGACTTTGAACAAATGCTGAGTCATCATTCTTTAACACTGTGAGTAATGGGAAAACATTAAAGAATCTTCTTCTCCCATACCGCTGCTCCAAAGGCTTTCATATTTCGCATATAACATCTTTGGAGTATTCATTCACATGTTTGTTAAAATCAAATCCCTGGGTTCATATTTGGGCTCTCTATGATTAGATTAGTGCAATATGAGGAATATACTTTAAAAATATTCTTCATCTCATCCACCCATCAGAATCTTTTGATATTTGTTATGCAGCATCCTTAGAGGTGTGAGATTCAAGTTTGTTCAAACCAAGTCCCTGGGTTCATATTTGGGCTCCCTGTGGGAGCCCGAATTATAACTTAGTTCAATAAGAGGAATATTTCTTTAAAATCAAGTAGTCAGAATCTTTTGATATTGATATACAGCATCCTTGGGGAGGTGAGATTCAAGTGTGTTCAAGCCAAGTCCCTGGGTTCATATTTGGGCTCCCTGTGGGAACCCAAAATATAACTTAGTTCAATATGAGGAATATTCTTTAAAAATATTTTTCTTTCGGATCCACCAGTCAGATTCTATGGATATTTGGTATAAGCTTTTCTTAGGAGGGGCAGATGCAACTTGTTCAAATAAATTCCTTGGGTTGATATTTAGGCTACCATGTCAGGTGTGCACCCCCAGGCCCCCTGGGGCCTCTTGTTTTCTGGTTGACAACATTGCCCTGGCTCTTCTCTCTATATGTTTCATTGTAAGTCAGTCACTACTTTTGTATAGGCTTCCAAAATGTGTTACTGCATGTCTGTCTGTCTGTTCTTCAGATGAAATTTTTCTTTGCTTTTCATTTGCCTGGCTCTACATTTAAACTAATTTACAGCTATCTTTCACCCTCCAACCTCCCCCACACACATACACAAACCAGGGCTGGGGCGAGTATTGAGTACTTTGTCAACAAAGTGATACTCGAGTACTACGGGTACGAGTACTGAGTACTTTGGACCCAGCCCTGTCACAAATATATTAAACATCAAAGAGTATATTATATACTTGAAACAAATACAGTACAGTGGCTGTGTACTGCTCACTTTCCATGGATGGACAATATTTCCACGGATACAATAATATTTGATGCCAAACACTAACTATAGGAATAATCATCAAAAATGTAAATAATGAAGCACCAGGTACTGCCCGGTGCTTCATGAATTAAAATTTTGGGGATGATGATTTTTATTGCCTGGTAAACGCATGAGTGGACATCACTGCTCACGCGTGTATTACAACTCGTCCACGACGACTGTACTGTAACTGATTTGTCCTCTTTGGGAACATATCTTCTACAATGTCACTCCTTTTGATAGAATGTGTGCCTGTAGGGATTAACAGGGACAGATCAGGACGACTATTTAAAATACGCTCTAGCCTCGGAGCCTATTTTTTCAATTCATGCGCCAGATTTCAATTTACGGAGTCACACTGCTGTTTGTAACACACACTGCAAGTATGTAATAGCTCTCATCATTTTCATTTAGTACACTATAGCAAACATTAATCTTCACTGTGGTTTCTGATCAAGTCTTGGCTGCCTATTTAGGCAGCCAAGACTTGATCAGAAACCACAGTGAAGATTGATGCTTGGTAATTAAGACTTGAAATATTAACTTAAGCACTCTACAACAATGATAAATGATAATCATATATATAATACATGTAAGAGTGTCTCTCTCGATTATCCATCGAAATAATATCAAAATATGATCTGAGAAGTTACGCGCCAACTGAGAAGCCTATTTCTGAGATTTAAGAGCCAGGTCCTGATGTTTCAGAACCAAATACGCACTGGCGCATGCCCAGGTCGGTCCCTGCAATGTCACTCCTTTTGACAGAATGTGTGCCTGTAGGGATTAAAACCAAAGTCAGAATCTTTGGATATTTTGTATAAGCTTTTCCTATGAGGAGCAGATGCAACTTGTTCAAATAAATTGTCTGGGTTAATATTTAGACTACCATGTCAGGTGAACGCCCTCAGGCCCACCTGGGGTCTCTTCATTTCTGTTTGACATCAGAGTGAAGAGAGTTAATCATCAAAGTATATTATATACTTGAAACAAATACAGTACAGCTGCTGTGTACTGCTCACTTTCCATGGATGGACAATATTTCCACGGATACAATAATATTTGATGCCAAACACTAACTATAGGAATAATCATCAAAAAGTTAAGTAATGAAGCACCAGGTACAGTTAAAACTAGAAGTCCTGTCACGAATAGTGCGCTTATCTAGGCTTAATTGCGCGTTGGAATTGCGCGCATTTGCCATATCGAATGGCATCCAAAGCACGGCAGGTTCTCTTGGTTACTCATAGCAAACACATGCAATGTTTCTGCCATTGGACCTCCGGGTTACCCGGAGGTCCATTGGCTGAAACATTGCTTGTGCACAGGCCATATGTACAGAATTTGATAGCTTTACTTGGGCCATAACGGTGTACATTAACGCGCATATCAACGTGCTATTTGTGCGCATCTCACGACAGGACTTCTAGTTTTAACTGTACAAACCGATGCTTCATCAATTAAAATTTTGTAGATGATGATTTTTATTGACTGGTATGCGCCCGAGTGGACATCACTGCCCACGCGTGTATTGCAACCCGTCCACCGCGACTGTACTGCAACTGATTTTTTTCCTCTTTGGGAACATATTTCCTACAATTTCACTCGTTTTGACAGAATATGTGCCTTTGGGGATTAACGCCAAAGTAGTGAAAGTGCACTTGTGGATACTTGCGGCACAAGCACGGCACTGCAGAATCAATATTGGTTGATTTTAGGAATTTTAACAGTGTTATGAGACACCACAGTAGCAGGTACTGTTGGAAAAAATCACTGTTTTATGACTCGATGTGCCTTAACTGAGAAAACAGGCTTTTTCTTACAAAGATTGCAAAATATTCATCAAACACAATGTGAAATGTCTTCAGAAGCCAGAATGTGATTAAATAACAATGTGTCATTCAATATGTGTCAACATCAATTAATTTGTAAATTAATGTAGTTTTTTATGGCAAAGGGCATACTGGGGGTGTGGGGGGCATACCCAGGGCTATATATTTACCCCATCACTAGGGGAAAGAAAATTTGACATCATTTGTTGAGATAAAATGGCACTTTCTATTGATATTGGTGAATTATATACAGTTAAAACTAGAAGTCCTGTCACGAATAGTGCGCTTATCTAGGCTTAATTGCGCGTTGGAATTGCGCGCAATTGCCATCCAAAGCACGGCAGGTTCTCCTGGTTACTCAAAGCAAACACATGCAATGTTTCTGCCAATGGACCTCCGGGTTACCCGGAGGTCCATTGGCTGAAACATTGCCAGTGCACAGGCCATATGTACAGAATATGATAGCTTTATTGGGTCACAACGCGCACATTAACGCGCATATCAACGTGCTATTTGTGCGCATTTCATGACAGGACTTCTAGTTTTAACTGTAGACTCAGCCCTGGCTTATATTTCCACGAGAATCTGAGAATCGATTCACGTAAAGATCCGTGCAACAAAACCAATGAGAAACCATGTAGATTCTCGTAGCACCGCTGCTAGGATTCACGTGAAAAGAACTGTGTTAGTTTAGCCCTTTACCTATCACAATACAACGGTAACATGACCTGAACTATCGTGCCACTGGCAATAAAATTTGTACAAATATGGCTGTCATTGCAACCGGCTCATCAGCCGGTTCCAGTTACGTCCATCATTATTAAGCTTGGTGAATATTGTTTATTTTTAACTCACCTGACTGTAAGTCAGGGGGAGCTTAAGTGATCACTTTCTGTCTGTCGATCATCCGTCCACATGACCGGTGTAAAATTTACATTATCAACCTCTCCTCACAAACAACGGGCCGAATTGAACCAAATTTGATATTCTTGTTCCTTATCATATATGATTTCCAGTTTGGTCAAGTCAAGTTGCCACGCCCAAAAGGGGCCCCCAAAGGGGCATTTCTCTGATAGCACCCATAAATTGTTTTCCAAAATTTGAAAAAAAATATTCTTCAGAACCATCTATAAGAATCTTTTGATAGTTGGTATACAGCATCTCTATGGGAGAGGAGGGGGGGGGGGGGGCAGATTCAAGTTTGTTCAAATTGAAAGTTCCTGAGTTAATATTTGGGCTTCCTAAGGGTACCGAAATATCAACAGTGCAATATGAGGAAATTTCTTTGAAAACTTCCTCCAGATCCACCAATCAGAATGCTTTCATATTTCGAATACAACATCTCTAGTGTGTAGGGGGTGTGTGGGAGGGGGGGGGGAGGGGGGTAGATTGAAGTTTGTCTGAATCGGGTCTCTGGGTTAATATTTGGTCTATTTATTGAAGCCCAAAGTGTAACATAGTGCAGTATGAGGAAATGTCTTTATAATATCTATTTCTTCAGATCCACCTGTCAGAATCCTTTCGTATTTGACATACGGCATCTCTAAGGGGGGCAGATTCAGGTTTGCTCAAAACGAGCCTCTGGGTTAATATTTGGGCTCGTTATGGGAGCTCAAATTAACTCAGGGAGGGGCAAGGTGGGCCGTCACATTCAAGGTTTTTCAAATCGAGTCCCTGCGTTATTATTTTAACTTGGTGCAATATGAGAAGGGGATTTCTTTAAAAGTGTTCTTCTCCAGAAGAATCAATTAGAATTTTTTTATATTTGGTATATAACATCTCTAGAGGGGTCAGATTCAAGTGTGTTCAAATGGAGTACCTGGGTTAATATTTGTGCTCTCTATGGGAGCCCGAATTTTAACTTAGTGCAATATGAGGAGATTTCATTAAAAAATTATCCTCCATTCACGATGCTTTCATACTTGGTTTACAACATCTTAAGTGGGATCAAATTGAAGTTTCTTCAAATCGGGTCCCTGGGTTAATATTTGGACTCTCTGTTGGAGCTGAAATATAACTTAATGCAATAGGAGGAGATATCTTAAAAAAATCTCCGTCTTCAGATCTACCAGTTAGAATCCTTTCATATTTGGTATCGCGGGGGGGGGGGGGAGTGAATTCTTATCCCTCCCAACTTACTCATTAGGTAACAGAGTAGGAAGTCTGTCGGAGGCAATATCAGTTTTTAAGCCCAGTTGACACAGATTGGACATCTCTCTTCAAAAGAACAAATTCCCCTTGCTTTTGACTAGGCAGAAGCCAAAAGTTGAATTCTATTGCAGAAATGAGTGTTTCATCACATGAAAGAGGTAAATGTATCTTTGGTAGGGTTGGGTTTGCTCATAGGTATAATTTTTAAATATTTTAATTAGATTTACCTGCCTCGAAAAGTTGCACTCTGAAATTAATCCCCTGTAATCCCCAAATCTAAGCAGTCTTGGGAAAATATATTGTTTCAATAAATATTTGAAGCATTCTACTGACATCTTGCATTACTGTTGAATGTTCCAGATGAATAAAGAAGGTATTTTGAGGACTTTGTGGACCTAAAAATTCATTTGACTATAAGTGTGTTTTGATTGGGAATTGCCTGAGAAATATGTACCTGTGACCAGCACTTCCCTTTCTGTTAGTTTTTCTCTCTATTACTTGTTTTATGACCCCCTGTTTAAGGATCAGAAAAAGGTTGTCTGAAGGGCTATACTTGACAAAAGATATTTGAATACCAAATTTAAATGATGCGACCTTTTCTTTTTTGCCTGAACGTTATAATGGACGCCTGTGGGAACATATGTAGTACTGTGATACGTATATGTTTGGCTGAAATTAAACAATTGCAGGTATTCGATTGCATAAAATGTTTTGGGAGTATTGATTGCGGAATGAAATATTTCAATATGTTGGATACTTTAGGGTTCCTTCCTACGCCTTGCTTATTGTCATATTCTAACAATCATATACATTTTGGCTTGAAAACCATGAGAAACGGTACGTACTCGCATAATGCGTTCCGATTCCGTATCATATAGACGACTCATTCTGATTCCGTATCACATGGACTACTCTTTTCTGGGAGCGCCACGGGCTATCATAAGAGGCGCATGAATACATTCTATGTGCGTTTCAGTGATCGAATCAGCTGTTTGCATACAAAACAAAACAAAATTCCTTACAATTAGCGACAGAGCTATTAATAGCCAATGCACAAAACACACACACACACACACAATAAATAGAAACTGTACAGTTAAATATTAGACACTTGTAAATTCAAGCGTAGCATCACAGGAAGTGACATTGAGAGTGAATAATTTTATAACGTTACTTTGAAAATTTGCGGTGACCGCGTTACTCATTGTTTGTTAAATTGCACAACAATATTGTTCCATAAAATATGGGTTTTTTGAAAACTTTTTCTTGACCAACATTATGTCCAAAAGCTGTATTAATAATTTAAGATTTAATCTGTTTATCTGACAGAATTGCTAGTTAAATGAATTATCATGATAATGTGCATATGGTGGTGTCCAGAATGGAATCACAACTCACCTGAAAAGCGGGCTCGTTGTGATCCCATTCTGGACACAACCTCAAATCTGATACAAACCACAGGACATGCACATAATCACGATAATCTGTATATATCTTACCTCCTACAAGTTTATGGGAATTTCTTTGGTTCAAAGACGTCACATGCAGACTGCAAATAAAACCATATACTGCGTGTCAACATCAACATACGCTGACAGCTATGGGTAATCACCTCTTTGTTCATTGATTATTCAAAATGGCGGCAGCCGATAAACGCATTAAGTTGAAAGATTGAGTGTTGGAAGCCCATATTTGGTCTGAAGTGCAGGTTAGACAACTTAAAAGGCTTCATATTCTGTGGATGTGTGTCATGTTACCTTCGAAATGAAACTGTTTGGTATGTATGAATTTGCCTTGTTACAATTTATGGGAGAGTGCCTGTAGTAGGCACTCTCCCATAAAGTGTAACAAAGCAAAGACACGTGAACTTCTCTCATTTAATTTTGATCGCTGTTGTTATTAGTTCTGTGCATCGATGCAGCAGTCGGTAAGATATATTCGTTATATTGCATTTGCCCCCCCCCCAAACGAAGGCTTTGCCCCCCCCCCCCCCCCCCAGTTGCCCCCAACCATCTCGCATGCATTTCCATCCACCCTCACACACAAACACATTCAGTCACTCTCTCTCTCACACACACACACCCCTCACTTTTTTTATTCCCATGCACACTTAGCCCAAAGCCTCAGGCTAGCTGATGAACACATCCAGGCAGTAGAGATTTAAAGACTCGGATGCAGATACTTATAAGTTATAATTAAGTTATGAGCCAACAAAGGCATGTCTATCCATATCCCTTGTCTAAAAAAATTCATGGATTTCGCATTATGACAGACGGGCATTATCTCCCTTGCACTGTTCAATTATTTCTCTCTCTCTCTCTCTCTCTCTCTCTCTCTCTCTCTCTCTCTCTCGCACAGACCCACCAGACGCGGATCCAGGATCGTTTGAAAGGAGGACCGCTAATTACCATTACATTTAGTCGAAACTTGGACCCAAAGTCCGTAATATATTTTTTTGGGTTTGGTTCGTCCAAGTTTGGACTACCTCATAACAAAGTAATGATATGAATCATATGATCCTTTACGTATTTGCCCCCCTTCATGGGAGTCTGCCCCCCTAGTTGCCCCCCCCCCCCCCCCCCCACAAAAAAATTTCTGGCGCCGCCACTGTATCATCCTTTCATATATTTCACGCGGTGACGTCAGACGATAACATATGACACTGGAGCTGTAAGCACAGGAAAAACTAAGCGATCTCTCGTCCAATCAGATGGCGAGAGTTTTAGTCTTATTGGAAAATTTATAAGGATTCTGGAAATTTAAATTTATGTCAAATGTTGTGTTTTTTTAATGAAATACATGTAGGCATGCACCACATTCGTAACAGATGTTCATAATGTTGGTGAGACCAATAATTAAGTTTGTCACCAAAATAGAAATACAAATACAGGTTTGTTAAATATGTGTTATCACAACTATGTGTTCATCGAGAAACTTGAGTCAAGGTGAGATGGTGTTCATATTAGGTATCGCGGCGAGCCCTGTCTGTCTGTCTGTTCGTCCGTCTGTCCGTCCGTCCTTCCGTCTGTCCTACTGTCCGTCCGTAAACAATTATTGGTTTCCGACCGATAACTTGAGTTGAGATACCTTGATCTCAACCAAAGTTCGCATGAGTATTACCAAGTTAGTAATACAGGACAAGTTCGAATATGGGTTATACCCAGTTATTTTTACATGAGTTACGTCCCTTTTTCGACTTAGAATTTGACTATCTATTAACATTTTTGGTTTCCGATCGATAACTCCAGTTTTGATTGTTTGATCTGAGCCAAAGTTGATATGTTTATTACCCAGCTCCTATCACAGGCCAAGTTCGAATATGGGTTCTGTATACATGAGTTAAGGCCCTGTTGCTACTTAGAATTCGACCATCTATTAACATTTTTGGTTTCCGTCCGATAACTCCAGTTTGGATTATTTGATCTCAAGCGGGTGTGTGTATTACCCAGCTAGTAGCACAGGACAAGTTCAATTAGGGGTTGCGTCCAATTATTTTTACATTAGTTACGACCCCTTTTCGACTTAGAACTCGGCTGACTATTAACATTTTGTGTTTCCTACCGACAACTCCAGTTTGGATAAATTTGACCTCAACCAAAGTTGGTACAATGTAAAATTGTTAACGGGCGTATTTAGCCAAGTCTGGCGGTGCTCGTGTTTATGAGGATTACGATGACGTCATGGTATTACGTTCTTGAGCTGTGCATGTCATAATTCCTATCCATTGTTTCACTTGTACTATGACCGCCAAAGTTTAGAGTAGTGTTTTAGCTGTGTGCATACACAGCTAAAACACTACTCTAAACTTTTTATTTTTCAGCTTTAGTGCATGGTAGGTCAATATAGAAATAGCAAATGATCTCGTCTAATTTATTTCGTTGAGTTGGTGATTTTGTTTTGTCCTATAATTGTGGATATCAAAACGCCTACCTCGACTGGTGTAATCAGCTTTCGAAAAGAATCTGAAAAGAAGTTACTGTGGCTGATACAAATTTGTATCAGTGTACACAACATTACAACTAAGTTGGACGAGCAATGTTGGGTGAAAAAATCTACATGTGTATATATGGCTGAGAGGTCAAGGGTTTCAACCTCTCGCGCTTAGCAGGAACACCGGTGGCCTTGTATATATAAGGCCACCGGGCTCCCTGCTAAGCGCAAGTGGTTGAAACCACTGACTCTCAGTCTATATTCCCCACATGTTCAGGCCAAATAACAGACCCAGGTCCATTCGGTTACATATACGGATTACGGAGGGGACAGTGTATTATAACCTAACCTGATTACGGATTGTGGGGGTAGGTGCAGTCTATTATACCCTAACCTGAGTACGGATTGAGGAAGGGGCAGCCTATTATAAACTAACCTGATGAGAAGGGGAAGTTAATTTCAACTTTTGGAATCCACGAAAACCCATAAGCCATCCAAGAATTTGGGTATATTAACCATCCAAGAATTCGGGTATCTTTGGAAGGCACCATATGTTGAAAGAAGTGTGGTTTGATCTCCATACACCTGCTTAGATGTCTTTGTGGTAGCATCACATTTCTTGTTTTAGTGTGTAACAGCGAATGTTATCATGCTAACTGTTTGTGGTGAGTGCAGCTGATTTATTAGACCGATAACAAGCTTTTTCTCATTAAAATGTCTTGGTACAATTTCGAAAAGCACTAGAGCCGTTGCTACAGATTGAAGTGATACGGTGATAAAACTTGAACAGGTCAGTAACTTTTGTATAGCTACTGTCCAATTAACTGCTGATGTAGGGGTTATAGGCCCATGTCTTCAACAATAATGTTACTTGTTACGTATTCGAGTTCTGCTTATAGAATGAAGTAAGTATTGATGTAGATGTTATTATGTTTATGCTTTCAAATAAATGTGTTTACCATCATCACTCGGCAGGTACAGTACAGTCGCCGGATCTGGTTGTAATCCATGCGTGGACAGTAATCCCCACACTTGAGATTAACAGGTCATAAAAATCACCGTCAGCAAAAATTCAATTAATGAAGCACCGGGTTGAACCCGGTGCTTCATTAATTAAATTTTTGATGATTATATCTATAATTAGTGTTTTGAATCTAATATTATTGCATCCGTGGAAATACTGAAATATTGCCTGCCCGTGAAAAGTGATCAGTCCACGGCGGCTGTACTGTACAATGTTGCGTATGCTGAACCAGTCTGTGTAATGAAGCAAGACTAAGGTGGAAGCCGGGAGGCCAAAAGTGAATGGCTATTTATTCTCCATCAACCCATTTCCTCGAATAATATACTCATCCCATCAATGAGTACATGGTGTAGATACATATACATTATTGGAAGTATGGGGGCGCGGTGACTCAGTAGGTAGAGGTGCAGGCTGTAAGCCGAGAGGTCCTTGGTTCGAATCCCAATTGCGAGAACCGCGTTGTGTACTTGGGCAAGACACTTCACCCCAGTTACCCTCGTGGGGGCACGTTGGCGTTGTGTATTAAAGTGCACTGCACGTCGATGCTGCACTTGTCTTCAACCAATGCTAACCATGCTTGTGTGGAGTTAGTATGTTGGGGATCCCGACAATTGCTCGCCTTTGCTCGGTGGTTCTCGCTGGGTACTTCTGGTTCCTCCACCTGACACGAGGTGACCCTGGTTGTCGAAAGTGGCGTTAAACCCCAATAAAAACAAAAAATGAAAATTAAAAAATATTGCAAACAATATGCTCAGCCCATCATCTAATCGTATGTATCTGTGAATAGTGGAAATTACCCTATCTCTCTTCTCTTAACAATTACCGGATTGTCACTTTCTTCAGGGGCTGCTGGCAGGCTGGTCCATTGTAACATAAGAAGTGTGTTGTGTACACTCTAGTTCTTTGTGAACAGTGGTTATTGCCATAGTTGTTTGTAAATATCGTCCATTACCCTAGTTCTAGCAATAACGCTTTCATCACTTTTCATCTATCACAAATGATGGCGTCCTTTACCTTTAAGTCGCCGGACCGCCACAAACTGCCCCTTTTTCTTGCAATGAAAATGTTGCATCAAATGTATTCTTCCACAAGGCATCCACTGGAGAAATGATTTTAAGTTCTCAAAGACAAAAACAAATTGTGTACATTTTTTGTAAACTTTAGAAACATCACCTTGATCCGAAGTTGAAAATAGATGGGAGAACTATTACAGTTGTTAAGGAAGTGAAAATTCTTGGGTTTATTGTTTGACAATAAAATGAATTTCACTTCTCATATAAAATAATTAAGAGAGAAATTAAAAAAGCATTTAACACCCTCAAGATAGTTGGTAGCACTAATTGTGGTGCTGACCAAAAAACTGTAATCCATCTGAATAGATCACTTGTTAGATCTAAATTAGATTACGGTTGTATGGTTTACGACTCAGTAAGAAAGTCGTATCTCAACCTCTTGATGCCATTCATAATAGTGGAATCAGCCCTGGTGCTTTTAGAACATCAACAATAGATTCGATGCTTGTTGAAGCAGAGGAGCATTCTCTTGAGAACTAAAAAATCCATGTATTGTAACTAAATCACCCGCAGAGTTGAGATTCACCCCAAGCAATAATGACAAATCTGTTGCAAAGCATAACAAGCGCAATCAAAGTTTCAGACAATGGACCTCCGGGTTAAACCCGGAGGTCCATTGGCTGAAACATTGCTTGTGTTTTTAGTCGATATATACAAAATTTGAAAGTTACTGTTTGGGTGATAACTCCACCCCGCGGGTGATTTAGTTCCAATCCACTCTCCACGTACTGTAACTGTGTTTCGGACTCTCAAGGGATCTGAAGAATATACAATGAAATTCAGGCAAATGCATCCTCACAGATCTCATATTTCTGTAGTGAAACTGGAAACTCGGACCAGACTATAGATGTATGTCCAGGTTCCCACTATAATAGGAAGGCTGTGAGGTTACATGTGGTTAAATCTAAGAATTTGACTGAATACAACATGTTTTGCCTGGAACAATATGGAAGATGCCTACTGATTTTGAGTTTCCAGTGTGCACACTGGTTATCTCATGAGTGAGGAAAACTTTGTATTAAACACTAATCTCTTTCAAGCCACGAACGTCATAATCCTTATACAAACTCAATAAGAGTAGAGTAGCTGCGTCACGCCTATCACTTTTCAACGGTTGTATGATTTACGGCTCTGCAATAAAGTCGTATCTCAACCTCTTGATGCCATTCATAATAGTGCAATCAGCCTTGGTGCTTTTAGAACATCACCAATAGATTCCGTGTTTGTTGAAGTAGAGGAGCATTATCTTGAGAAGCGACGAATTAAACTGTCTCTCCAATATGTATCTAAACTTTTGGCTAATCCATCAAATCCAGCTTATAACTGTGTTTCGGACCCTCAAGGTGTTGATTTTTTTAATCGACACCAGAAACATATTCATCAATTGGGAATTAGAATTAAACCCCACTTGAAGTTGGCTAAAATTGATTCTGATTCTATAAAAGAAAACCGTAAATCACATATTCTTCCTTGGCATCTTAAAAAAAACAACAGTTATTTTGGACCTTGTTTCTACCGCACTGTTCGAAACAAATTCCTTACAGATTAAACAACAATATGTTGAAATTAAGTCCAAGTACAGTGCATATAAAATGACCTGTACGGATGGATCAAAAGATGGTGACAAAGTATCATCAGCCGTCGTTGTTGGCGATCAGATCATTTCAATTAGAATACCAGACAAAATTTCTATTTTCACAGCGGAATTAACGCTTTACAACTTGCGCTTGAACACATCGAGAATGTACATGAAAGGAAGTCGATCATATTTTCCTACTCTCTTTCCTCTTTGCTTGCTTTACTCAACCCCAAGTTGAAGAACCCTCTCATTGTGAAATTCGTGAGAAGTTGAGTACTCTCATGTCTGATCAATATGATATCGTGTTTTGATGGTTACCTGGACATGTTGGTAACACCAGAGCAGAAAGTGCAGCAAAACAGGCTTTAACGAAGCTTCTCTCTGATTTTAGTATTCCTTTGAATGATTTCAAACCACATATCACTAATTACATCAAATCTGTGTGGCAGGCGGAATGGGATGGAGCGACGAATAACAAGCTCCATCGCCAAATATGTTTTATCACTACCAGTCTGGTAACCTTTGTAGAAAAAAATCATGCAGTTTTTGACGCGATGTCATATTGGTCATACACGACTTACACATTCTTTTTCTGTTAGAGGGTAATATGCGACCAGAGGGTGTTCCTTGCCAGTAAGTGCTGTCAGCGGTACACATTATTTTACATTGCACTGATTTTAATCATGTTAGAGGGCAGTACTTCACTGTACAATCTCTAAGAGATCTGTTTTATCATACGAGTCCGCACAAAATTCTATCATTTCTGAAAGTAATCAACCTTTCTAATAAATTTTAAAAGTGTTTTTATTCTTTTAGTCTAGACTCTTCAAGTCTCAATTCATCAGGTTATTCTCTTCTCTTATCTCATTACTCATTGTTGTTAAAATCGCTCCTGCCTTCAAGATGTCTGTTGTAGATGTTTTCTGTTATTACTTCCTACTTGACAAGGACATATTTTACTATCCATCGTTTTCGTGCTACGATATAGCCTTAGCTGCTGGGGGGGGGGGGGGGGGGGCGTTACGCACCAATAAATAAATAAATAAATAGGTAGCGTGCCCAAGTGGACTGGTTGTTCCCCCATGCCCCACCTATGGTGTGGTCAAATGTGATCATAAAAATTCTTAACCCCAAAGGGATCACAGATCTCATATTTCTGTGCTGAAACTGGAAGCTCTGACCAGACTGTACATGTATGTTCAGGTTCCCACGATAATAGGAGAGCTGTGAGGTTACAAGTGGTTAAATCTAAGTATTTGACTGAATGCAGTTAAAACTAGAAGTCCTGTCACGCAATGCGCACAAATAGCACGTCGATCTGCGCGTTACTCTACGCGTTATGACCACAGTAATGCTATCAAATTCTGTACATATGGCCTGTGCACAAGCATTGTTTTTTTCGGGTAACATTGCCTGTGTTTGCTATGAGTAACCAGGAGAACTTGCCGTGCTTTGGATGTCATTCGATATGGCAATTGCGCGCAATTCCTACGCGCAATTAAGCCCAAGTAAGCGCACAGTTCTTCTAGTTTTAACTGTACAACATGTTTTGTCTGGTACAATATGGAGGATACCTACTGTTTTGAGTTTTCAATGGTTATCTCATGAGTGAGGAAATCTACGTTTTAAACACAAATTTCATTGAAGCCACGAATGTCATAATCCTTGTATAAACTCAATAAGAGTAGCTATGACACGCCTATTACTTTTTCACAAGTTCCATAGTTACAACTCCGTACGTAACACGTGTTCTATAAGAACTAAACTCTGTCCATTTTCGTAATCGGTGAGCACTAGTAAATCAAATGCAATTGTAAAATATTTTTGTTTAAGTCTACAAATAACAAAATTTTTAAAGTTTGAACTTTTCTGTGTGTGATGTTTCAATTTTTTAACCCTTTACCCAACGTAACGGCCAAAACCGGCCAGCGCTATTCTCAAAAATTGCCAATTAATTTTCATTATTTTTTTCATTTTTTGTCTCAAAAACATAGGTTATGACCCCTCATTGGAACGAGCTCGTTGAGCTCGTTCCAACGAGGGGTCATAACCTATATTTTTGAGGAAAAAAATGAGTTATTCGAGAACTTTTTTGGGATGTGTCGTCTGCTTTTCATGTTAGGTAAAGGGTTAATTAATGGATTTTATGTCAAAGAGGCATGTAATAAACACACAATGTGTGAATGCGTTCGTCGACACGTCACTCAGGACATTATGGAAGAATAGAACTCGAGGCTGTGTCTCTCGTTCTATCCTTCCGATCTGGCGCTTGTGTCGAATCGTCGAACGTATTCGCATACCGTGACGCTCTGTGTATGTGTTCTTTTTATTGAAAGCGTTGCGACATTCTAATTGCAATTAAAACAGGTGATGTGATATCGATCTCTTGCGTTTTGAACGTCACTTCCGGATTGATTTTCTCTTCTATCAGTTATAAGAAAAGATATGGAAAAGCATTTGTTGGACATTTCCCATCATTTTAGCATATGATACAATTATCTTTTTAAGAAGCTTGATAGAGTTATTTATTGGCTGTAAGTCGCGTTACGTACATGTACTAAACGGGTCCATTAAAATAGCTTAGAATTCTCATTTTCATAGTTTTATCACGGTATTGCATCAGTTTACAAAACTAACAATACAGTTTTGTCACCCACTCACATCGGATAAAAAGAAGATGATTGAGATTCTTAAGAGAAAA
Organism: Pictodentalium vernedei; assembly: GCA_031216915.1. Classification (NCBI taxonomy): domain Eukaryota; kingdom Metazoa; phylum Mollusca; class Scaphopoda; order Dentaliida; family Dentaliidae; genus Pictodentalium; species Pictodentalium vernedei. The sequence goes on along the minus strand of CM062297.1, from coordinate 104,425,820 downwards.
TCGTGTATGGCAGGTTAAACATTCGCTTTAAAAATTAATAATTTCCAAATTACGCTTGGAATATGAAAAACATAATTCCATTATTTCATTCATTGCAATTAACCTCGAGAAAATTGTTTTTCCTTTATTAAATATTCCATTAAAGGTTACTTCCCACAGATAGAAGTGATAACGATAATTTATTAAAACTGTTTAATGAACACATTATTCGCTTCATTAACCCTTTACCCAACGTAACGACCAAAACCGGCCAGCGCTATTCTCAAAAATCGCCAATTAATTTTCATTATTTTTTCATTTTTTGTCTCAAAAACATAGGTTATGACCCCTCGTTGGAACGAGCTCGTCGAGCTCGTTCCAACGAGGGGTCATAACCTATGTTTTTGAGACAAAAAATGAAAAAAATTAGTTACTCAAGAATTTTTTTTGCAAGTGTCGTCTGCTTTCCATGTTAGGTAAAGGGTTAACCTTTGTCTGTATTATCTGGAATTACATGTTCTTCCTATTACTCCCTCATTGTATTGTGCGTTTTGATCTGAAAAGTATGTGCCAAATCCAAGCTGGCCACTGGCGGAAATGGTTTTCAACGAAATTCAGAAAATTCAGATAGCACCCATCTAGACATCACACCAAAGCTACATATAAAAACTGAAAAAGATCGGATGAGCAATACGACCTGTAGGATGTGCTAATGACAGTGTTGACAATTTATAAGACAAATCCAAGATGGCCACTGCCGGACAGGTTTTTGAACGAAATTAGAAATATTCGATAGCTCCCATCTAGACATACACAACAAAGCTACACACGAAATTGGAAAAAGTGATCGGTTGAGATATGCTGCCTCTGTGTGCTAATGGAATTGTTGACAATTTATATGCCAAATCCAAGAATGCCGGCGGCGGCCATGTTTTTCGACGAACTTCGGGAAACTTCGATAAGTCCCATCATGACATCACAGCAAAGCTACGTGTGGAATTTGAAAACGATCGGGAGAGAGATGCGGTTTGAATGCAGTGTGTGGCGAGCTAATGGAATTGTCGACAATTTATATGTCCAATCCATGATGACCGCCACCGGCCATGTTTTCAACGAAATTCAGAAGAATTTTTGATAGCTCACATCTAGTGATTACCGCAAAGCCACGTATGAAATTTGAAACTGATTGGGTGAAAGATGCGACCTGTAGGGTGTGCGAAGGGAATTGTGGACGGACTGAGGTATGGACGGACGACGGATCGCAATCCATTCTAATAGCTCACACTTGTCGTTGTTAAGTCGAGCTAAAAACGAGAATTCTTTGAGAATGCGAACCAGATAAATAACTGTCGGGTCGATTTGGATAATTACATTTCTCATTTTCAATCGATCATATCCTCCAGGAGACACAGCAGCAACAGGGCGGGGTAATGGACTCTAAATAGAAACCCGCCCAACTATATACACCACAGATCCCAGGTTAGCCACGTATGACATTTGAAACTGATTGGGTGAAAGATGGGACCTGTAGTGTGCGCTAAAGGAATTGTGGACGGACAGAGGTATGGACGGATGACGGATTGCAACTCATTCCAATAGCTCACACTTGACGTTGTCAAGTTGAGCCAAAAAAGAGAATTCTTTAAGAATTCGAACTAGATAAATAATTGTCGGGTCGATTTGGGTAATTACATTTCTCCTTTTCAATCGAACATGTCCTCCAGGAGACACAGCACCAACAGGGCGGGGTAATGGACTCTAAATAGAAACCCGCCCAACTATATACATCACAGATCCCAGGTTAGCCCAGTGCCGTCAGGCCCATCCAATCCCCCAGTGGCCCGTAAAAACTGCCCACCTCCCAGGTCACCACACCCAGGTAGTCCGTCAGACTCGCTCTAGACCATGCAACGCCTCCCAGCCCATGTTGGGAGGCAGCCCCTTTTCGGGGAACGAGTTCAAAGCCGGTCGCCCCCTCCCCATGTGAGGGTATTTGTCAACGAACAGTTGTCAAGAAGACAAATGACATCAGACAGTAGAGTCTGAACGTATACCACCCCCAACCCCAATCGGGTGGACCGCTGTCGACCAGACACCAGAGGTCGTACTCATAAGCGTTTGTTCTACCAGCCCCGACAATCCTCCCCGCCCCTTTCCAGCCTAAGGGTGGCCGTGTTAGACAATAGAACCTCCGTAGTTATATAGCATAGACCATGTCCGTGAAAACAAAACAACGAAACAGTCCATCAGCTACGTTGGCATGTAGCTCTCGAATGGTACTAGCTCAGGACAAGGGCGTCGAAACTCTTGATGGCTCACAATCCCAATGATCCCCCGAGCCTCCGTGTATCAACCGGTACTTGCAAAATGTGATCACAGGTAGAGGTGACATTTCAGGTGTGTGTGGGTGATCGATTCAGCTAAATGGAGCTACACATCCAGCCACTGGCCCAGTATTGACTGAGGAATGTTTTCGCCTTTTGGAAAAAAAAAATAAGCAGCAACCGAGGGCACTCTATTGGTATCTCCCTTTAACTACAGGCACTCGGCATATTATTAGATTTTATCAATTTTAATAAAATATATATTATATTATCAATTCTAAAAAAACACGTGTTTAATATTGATAAAATCTGATAATACGTCGAGTGCCTGTGACTTTAACTCCTATGACACAGCGAAGTAAATATGACAGCGTTCCGCAGAAGCTGGTGGCCACATCACAATCCCCCCCCCTCCTCCCCTCCCCACACACACATTATCTCCTGGCGAACAAACAACCCACAAACGCCAATAACTTTAATTTTCATCGAATAGGGGTTATTATAGAACTTGTTCAAAATAATGTTAATCCTTTACCCAACGCAGACGATTTGAAAATTTATTATCTCGTATGTTTGAGGTGCAGGATGGATGACCTCGGTGGATGACCTCGGAAGTGACGTCATGTCACGTGACCTAGTGGCGCCATGTTGTGTCGTCATGGTAACCCGCGTGAGCGGCCATCTTGTGACGTCATCTCCATAGTGATACGTGGTGTCAGTGCGCATGCGCAGCGCGTTTTGTTAGGGTGATACGTGTTTCCGTCGTCGATTTTGTGTACTGGAGGACGCCATCTTGGTTTCTATGGTAGCACGTGATTGCTATGTTACCCAATTTTTCTGCAATAAGACGGGGTATGTTCGGAGGGTGTGTTCGATTGTAGAAGAGTAAATCTAATTACCACAAACAATAGCCATGTTCCTTTGTTCTGGAGTATACTCCAGTAGCGTAGAAGAGCCTATTAGTTGGAACAGCTTTACTTATTATTACTATAATTAGCTACTCTGGTCTATTCTTGTTAGTTCTGACCCTATTCCAAGTACTCTCGTTGTTTTCCTTTATCTAGATCATTTAATATGAACTTTGGTAAAACCAAGAAGCGCGCGCAACTCACAGTGTTTTTCAAATTATAATGACATAATCTTAACAAAATTTAAAACAGTGTTTAAGTGGTCGTCCAACAAAACATTTTGCGTTGTGAACTAATGCATGTACATGCTGTCTTGTAGATTTATTTCCCCCTAAAACATATCAGACCTACAATATATTATATTTTATAGTGAAGTCAAGATGTGAAGAAAATAGGGGGGGGGGGCGTGGGCAGGGGGGGGGGGGGGGTAGTCGTAAAATTTTGGCTTTTTTGTTGGATAAAACGAAGAAAAATATTTTTATTTTTTGCCCAAATATATATATTTTAGGGTCTCTGTATTATTGTATATAACGATTCTTATCGAATCCGACTTCCAATGAGGGGTCACATGATGTGCTTTTGTTGACATTTTTTGGAAAATTTTGAATTTTACGCAAGCGGATGGGGCCGATTCGTTAGGTAAAGGGTTAAGGACCAACTTTTCCCACAGGCTCAATCCGGACTTTGTTTTAGGTTGACCGATCTTGGCTTTGTTTTAGGTCGACTTATCTTGTGGGCCAACTTCTCTTGTGTACTGACTTCTGTGTTTGATAAAATTAAAACACTTGCCTAGGAGGTGGGTAAAGCGGCAGATTTTATGGACCCTGGAAGGCCATGTGTGTGCTTGCCAAAAAAGTGTGATGTTGATGTTCTACAGTGTTCCACTTGAAAAAAACATGACTGGTAAGTGTAGAATAGAAAGTACCAGTCTGAGTAGCTGGGATGGAAAGAGACATGAATTAACCAGTCAGGAAATAGAGCAATTGACCAGTGCCTCAACAAACATAAATTGAATCTGATGTTTCTTAGTTAATGTGATCAGTTTGGTACTTGGAACAATTTGACAAAGTGTCTTGCCACTGCTGGGTTGTATAGTGAAAGTTTGTGAGTATGCCTGTACCACCTTGTTATTCAGCTGATATGATCTCTTAGTTCAATTTTGGGGTTGTGGAACCAGAATAACACGGGGTCATTCAGTGGTCCAGCATGGGTGTCTGGATGACTATGTCTCTTAACGTGAGCTGAAAACACTTTCACCTGAAAATTCCCTAAAAAATAAAAAAAAAACTCCACTCCTTCAAAGGAAAAAATGAGCCAAAAATTTAGAAAAAATATCCACATGTTTTCATCCGTAAAATTATTCTTTCATTCAGGAATCACTCCGCAGTCAACACTTTTTTCTTCAAAAAACATTCATTATTTCTTTTTCATTTATCAGAAATGATGAAAAATTGCAGTGCAGTCAATGTGAATATTGGCAATTATAAAACAATTCATGAATTTAATATATCCACTGGGATGAAAAAACAAGCAAAGTTACTTTTAAGTCATCTGGAAGTGGCAATTAAATTTACTGATATCCAAATTACAAAACAAGGAAACCAATTCCTGTTTTTATGATTTCAATTGTCAGATCAAAATCCACAAGTTTCTTCCCAGGCGTGATCACTTCCCACCTAATTTTTTATCTTGGCATTTTACCCCAGATTTTGGGCCTATTTTTTCCCCCATTCTGGTAGCATGATCAATTTATCTCTCCAAACATCCTATAAATATTGTGGCCAAAAATAGGAAAGTTGAAAATTTGTAAGGAAAAAATATCTCGCCCAACCAGTGTCAAAGGTGTTTTGGCCTGAAATTGTGGAATCTGGTTTGGCTGAAATTGTGCAGGCCGGTTTGGGTGTAATTTTCGGAAAGTACCCTACAAAATAGACGACAACAGATTAATATTTTGTCCAGAATATCGCCATTTTCCAACCTTCAAAAAAAAATTTTGGGACCTCAACAAGTTTTTCATTCAAGATCCACACCACCCCCACCCTACCTACACACCACCATCCACATATGTTTTCAAATAAAAATTGAAATTGACCAGGCAACTACATAACTTATTTTTATAAACAATCAAAGAAAAAGGTTGAACATTTTTTTGTACTTGATACACAAATTGACAGCGATGACTTTTATTTAGATCAAGTCTGAACATTCACTGATCCAAAAGTACAAAAACTAACCCCGTGAATATTTTTGGTAATGATTAAGAAATAGGCTTCAGGTTGATTGTGGGCTTTGTCAAGAAACAATAGATTGCAGTGAACCCACACCCTATCCATTTTTCTGGAAGAAATAGAAGCTTTATTTTTTCATTATCTTTCGAAAATTTTCAGCAATATTATGAATTAAATATGAGCTATTTGGACAATGGAGAAATATTTCAGGTTATCTGGGTTTTTTTTTATTTTCATCTGGTGCGAATTTAAAGAAAAAAAGAGTTTCACTGCAACATTTATTTTTATTGTTTTTTTTTGGGGGGGGGGTGGAGGGGGGAATAGGCGTTTTTAAATTTCACAAGTTGGACAGCTTTAGTAATGGTCGAGCACAATAAATTGTGCGCACAGAAAAACATTACAATTGTCAGAAACGAGAATACATGCCGCCATTGTGATGGGTAAGGCGTCTTCGCTTGAAAATAGGCCTCGAAACGTATTGTCGAAAATGTATTGTTTTTGTTTCGCTGGGGTGCATACATTGTGGAACGGAACTTCTGTTTTGGAAATGGTAATTCGTGGACGTTTGTCAGACAGTATGTCACTTCGACATATTAGGTACGTAATAACTGAATGAAAACGACCTTTGCCACAATCCGACCTGTGCGTACTTTTAAGTTACAACAAACGGACGTGTTGTTGATGCTTTTCATTTGGTAACTTTGTTCCAATAACACGCAGTGTTGGTTTGAAGTGAACAGCGTTTTGCACTTGCAAATGCAAAACAGATAAATCACGTGACAGAATACTCCGCAGAATCGAACAACAGCGGGATCCCAACAGCCAGCCAGCGGACGATGAAATCCAATGTGCATATATGGGAACATTTAGCTTTTCGACAATTTCTGTCATTAGTCAGCAAGGCAAACGACAGTTGAGTTTGTCTGGAGAAACTTTAATTTTGAAAAGCATGTTCAATAAATTATTCACAGTCTGCATGGAATGATCTAAGGAGAAATCTCGCATTACACCGATCGCTTTTTAGGGGGCGTCATTCGATTTGTTCGCTTCTGAAAACGAGAGCTGGGGTTCCCCATGTTTTTACTTCCGGTTTAGATTGGATGGCATAGCATTCCTTGGTTTTTCCAATTTCACGTACACGTTGTCTATTAGGCTTGCTTCAAACAGCCCTTCGGGCTGCTTTTGCGCACGCTATAACCAATCAGATTGCTTGATTTCCCATAATCTGTATGCAGAGTTATCTCCCCTTATTACAACGAAGTCGTATCCGATTCTCATCACCTCCATATCCAATGGCCATATCCCATGGAATCCCATTTTTGGGAAACACCCGTGGCTATGGAATCCCTTTTTTGTCGTATGAGGCCATGAGGGCTATGTAAAAGCCCTCAATGAGTCCTCATTTATTATCCCTCATGGCTCATTGAATTTTGAGGTAATGAGGACCATTAAAAATCCCTCAATGAGGTATAATTTACTGCGACTCTTAGACTCATTTCAGTATTTGAGGATACCTATGGCCTGGTATTGTATTATTCGAGGATACCTATCGAGGATACCTTTTTGGAGAATTCCTTTTTGTCGTATGAGGCCATGAGGGCTATGTAAAAGCCCTGAATGAGTCCTCATTTATTATCCCTCATAACCTCATTGAATTTTGAGGTTATGAGGACCATTAAAAATCCCTCAATGAGGTATAATTTACTACGACTCTTAGCCTCATTTCAGTATTTGAGGATACCTATGCCCTGGTATTGTTTTATTCGAGGATACCTATCGAGGATACCTTTAGGGGAATCCCTTTTCTGTCGTATGAGGCCATGAGGGCTATGTAAAAGCCCCCAATGAGTCCTCATTTATTATCTCTCATAGCCTCATTGAATTTTGAGGTTATGAGGACCATTAAAAAATCCCTCAATGAGGTATAATTTACTACGACTCTTAGCCTCATTTCAGTATTTGAGGATACCTATGGCCTGGTATTGTATTATTCGAGGATACCTATCGAGGATACCTTTTTGGAGAATCCCTTTTTGTCGTATGAGGCCATGAGGGCTATGTAAAAGCCCTGAATGAGTCCTCATTTATTATCCGTCATAACCTCATTGAATTTTGAGGTTATGAGGACCATTAAAAATCCCTCAATGAGGTATAATTTACTACGACTCTTAGCCTCATTTCAGTATTTGAGGATACCTATGCCCTGGTATTGTATTATTCGAGGATACCTATCGAGGATACCTTTAGGGGAATCCCTTTTCTGTCGTATGAGGCCATGAGGGCTATGTAAAAGCCCTCAATGAGTCATTCAAATAATACAATACCAGGCCATAGGTATCCTCAAATACTGAAATGAGGCTAAGAGTCGTAGTAAATTATACCTCATTGAGGGATTTTTAATGGTCCTCATAACCTCAAAATTCAATGAGGCTATGAGGGATAATAAATGAGGACTCAATTGAGGGCTTTTACATAGCCCTCATGGCCTCATACGACAAAAATGGATTCCATAGCCACGGGTGTTTCCCAAAAATGGGATTCCATGGGATATGGCCATTGGATATAGAGGTGATGAGAATCGGATACGACTTCGTTTTAATAAGGGGAGATAATTCTGCATACAGATTATGGGAAATCAAGCAATCTGATTGGTTATAAATGATCTAGATATATGAAACAGCGAGAGTACTTGTAATAGGGTCAGAACTAACAAGAATAGACCAGAATAGCTAATTATAGTAATAATAAGTAAAGCTGTTCCAACTAATATGCTCTTCTACGCTACTGGAGTATACTCCAGAACAAAGGTACATGGCCAGATAGAGGAAAACTATTGCATATATAGATAGAAGCAGAGAATTCTGAAAGAATTCGAAATAGTAAAAGTTGGGTGGATTTTGGTGATTTGGAGAGATTGTCGGGTTGTTTGTGGTAATTAAATTTACTCTTCTACAATAGAACACACCCTCCGAACATACCCCGTCTTATTGCAGAAAAAGTGGGTAACATAGCAATCACGTGCTACCATAGAAACCAAGATGGCGGCCTCCAGTACACAAAATGGACGACGGAAACACGTATCACCCTAACAACACGCGCTGCGCATGCGCACTCACACCACGTATCACAATGGAGATGACGTCACAAGATGGCCGCTCACGCGGGTTACCATAACACAACATGGTGCCACTAGATCACGTGACATGACGTCACTTCCGAGGTCATCCACCGAGGTCATCCAACCTATACCTCATAAATACGGGACATACTACTAGGGTTTGATTTTAACACTCAAAGTGCAATGCTTTAAGCACTTAGACATTACAATCGTCAGACATCTGAAAACTGAATGGATGGCACTTCCCCATGTGTCTAGCATTGGTGGTTCTTCCATAATCGACCATAATTTGATTTGCGCTTGGTGGGTACGTAATTGAAAGGACACAACGCAGATGACGCGGATCAGGCTCGAGAGTTCGAGCCTGATCCGCGTCATCTGCGTTGTTTCCTTTTAAGTGTCGCGACATTACACTTGTCAAGTGGTACTATTGTAACACCTGTCAAGTTCTGGAATATCTACACTTGAACAAAGTGCTAGTTCAGCACTTAGTAAGTGTTAAATACAGCACTTCAAGTGTAGTTTTTAACACTTTAGTTTTTAGCGTGTACTGTTCTGGACACAGTCAAATATATGTTTTTTCTCTGCTGAATTATGTAAATGCATATACTCTCTGGGATTTTGGCATGGCATCTGACCAAAATCATAGAGGTCCATTGGTGTAGTTAAGAGAGCCTAGAAGTTACTTCAGATTGCTCAAATCCTAACGCGCGTTTTAATGGTGAAAAGGTCGGGTGTACAGAACGCCTGGGAAGTTTTTTCTTTGTTATATAAAATAAGAATACGAGTTTTGGAGAGGTTACCGTTCTGTTTCTATATTGGGTTTGTAATTAATTGCGGAAATGGACTTATATAAGCTAAATACAGTAATAGGTTTATTTTTGGTCTGAATAAATGTTAAAATTTTAAAATTCTGTCAAGCGACATTCATGCACGTCTGAGAAATATAAACGAAATGCATATCCGGATAATACTTTCAGTCTTGCATGTCTATTGGGGCTATTATTTGGGACTGTAATAAAAGTCCACAAGTCATCTGTTTTATTTTCTGTATATTTTTCAGGAAGTGTAGACAGTAATTTTGTTTAGTACAGTGTTACAGCACTTCAAGTGTAGTTTTTAACACTTTCGTTTTTAGCGTGTAGACGGCGTTCATTTAAAGCAACATTTAACAAAATTCGTTAAAACTAATTATTAGTTTTCCAAGAATCACAAACACAATAAGACGTTAACGAAATCGTAAAGGGAATTTCCAGAAGTTATCCAACGAAGAACGGCCAACGCCGAAGTACCAACAATGAGGGGAAGGTGTCTGTTACCCTTTTTGGTACTTGGTCGCTCAATAAAGCATACCCCGTCGCTCGTTTTTCATGAAATGCGTGAAAAATACGCTAAACTTTGAAATGACGTAAAGACGTCAAAACGGCAGCAAATCGAAAAAGAATGAAACACCTATCTCTTAATTTTTTAAGCTCTACAATAAACTAAAGGAAAGTGTCATTGACACTGTGGCTCAATTTGACAAACTTGAACTTGGAAAGTTATCAGTGAAATGGCAAAATTGAAGATCATTGGTACCAATGTTATTTGGTGAAATTTAAACATAACAGCATTGTGCGTGCACAACGTCAGAGTAATCCATGCATTTTTAAATGTAAACTGTAAGACTGGCTAAAGGAAGAATGTTTATACACAAATGCCGTATGTTCAGAGGTTATTGTAAACAGCAACTTTTTTTACAGAAATGAATTCTAATCAATAGCTCTTATCTAGAGGTCTCGCTTAATGAGCACACTAAGTTCACGAAACTATCCTGAGATAAATGTGCACTGTTGGCCATGTCAATGAAGCATGTTGATGCATAAATGCAATAAATTCAAAGGTTGTTGCTAACAGCAACAGGTTTTGATGGAAATGAAAAGAAAGTCAATAGCTCATATCTTTGTCACCCTGCATAAGCATACAAAGTTTCAAAACAATCTGATCATGAATGTGCCATCTGAGGCATGCCAAAGGAAGATGTTAATGCACAAATGCACTAAGTTTGAAGGTCATTGCTTGTGGCAGTGTTGCTTTTTTCTTTATGGAAATTCATCAATATACCCTGCAGAGAGTGCAAAAGGCATAAGTTGCTTTACAAATGCAGTAAGTTCAAAGGCTGGTAATAACGACAATAATTTGTTATGGAAATGAAAAGCAAGAGGCCCCACGGGGCCTGAAGCGCTCATCTTGTACACAACACAATTTAAACAGAGTCCAAGAATGAGTCTACATTAAGCAAGCCATCTCCATAGGCTACACTGTCAAACTTTGAGTCCCTCAGGAGTGACAAAAATAATCTGGGCATCATGCCTTTTCTTCTGTTGATCATAAAGTAAAATGTAGAGCTTCCCTATGAAGCCCCTTGATACAACCTATGTGGCTTAATCTTAGTACCTCTAGAGGGTACTGAATACAAAATTTTTAATTCTTCAGCAAAATGGCCAATTCCGGCTCCCATAGAGAGCCCAAATATTAACCCAGGCTCTTGATTTGAACACAGTTAAATCTGACTTCCCTAGAGATGTTGTGTACCGAATATGAAAACATTCTGACTGCTGGATCTGAAGAAGAGAAATTGTAAAGAAATTTCTTCGAATTGCACTAAGTTCAAATTTGGGCTACCATAGCGAGCCCAAATATTAACCTATGGATCCGATTTGAACAAACTTGAATCTGACCCCCGTAGAGATTTTGTATACCAAATGTGAAAGCATTCTGACAAGTGAATCTAAAGAAGAAGATTTTTGAAGAAATTCCCTCATATTGTACTGAGTTAAATTTCATGTTCCCATATGGAGGCCAAATATTAACCTAGGCACTCGAATTGAACAACCTTGAATCTGACCCCCCTAGAGATGTTGTATACCAAATATAAAAGCATTCTGACTGGTGGATCTGAAGAAGAAGAGTTTTAAAGAAATTTCCTCATATTGCACTAAGTAACAATTTGGGCTACCATAGTGAGCCCAAATATATACCCAGGGATCTGATTTGAACAAACTTGAATCTGACTCCCATAGAGATGTTGCATACCAAATATCAAAGCATTCTGACTGGTGGATCTGAAGAAGAAGATTTTTTTAAATCACCCTCCATATTGAACAAAGATAAAATTTTAACCTAGGGACTTGGTTTGAACAATCTAGAATTTGACACGCATAACAATGATGTATACCAAATATTAAAAGATTCTGACTGATGGTTCTGAAGAAGAAGATGTTTAAAGAATATTCCCCATATTACCCTATGTTAAAATTTCGGGCTCCTGTAGAGAGCCCAAATATGAACCAATGAGCTTTATTTCAACAAACTTTTATCTGACCCCCCTATGAATGCTGTATACCAAATATCAAAAGATTCTGATGATTGGTTCTGGAGAAAAGATTTTTGTATTTTTTTAAATTTTTGCAAATATGCTGACTCAGCATTTTTTCGATGCCCATTACAGAACACCCTAATATAACCGATGGCAATTTTTTTCACCATTCGATGCTACTGGTCATAAGGATACTTCATACCAAATAAAAGCTCTCTGTTCCGTGGGGTTTGGGAAATATGGGCGTTTGAAAATATTTTTATTTTTAGCTCCCAGGGTTCCCATGGGGATGCAGGAATTTTTTTTGCATGGGTCAAGTACTTATGACCCAATACTACCACAAACCAAATTTGGTTCATACCGGATCATCGGTTCAGACAATAGAAATTTTGGGCGGGGCCAAAAATCTTACCCCTCATATTACAAAGCCAAATATTACTTCACGAACTTCGTTCGAACAAACTTGATTTTACACCTCATATGGAAGCTCCATAGCAAATATCAAGTCATTGTACACACTGGTTCTTGAGAAAAAGATTTTAAAAATAGTTTGGAGCATTTTCCCCCACTCCCTTCCTATTGGGCTGGGCATGCTGAGTTGAACAAAAATGAAATTCCCCTTTGGGACCATCACTCACACAAACTTTCACTTGGATTTGCCCAGTGGCTTTGGATGAGAAGACCAAAACATGGTGTTGACGGACGACTGACGACGGACGGAGAGCGATGACATTAGCTCAACTTGACTTTGTCAAGATGAGCTAAAAATCAATAGCTCACATCGGGAGGTTACTCCGAACACACATACCAAGTTTCAAAGTGATACGATCATAAATGTGCCCTGAAGGGTATGTCAAAGGGAAATTAAATTTTTTTTAGTAAATTTTGCTTCTTAACATACCTACCACAATTGTTCACAATTGGCTGTAACGTAAGTGCAAGTCCTACTTCGGAACTAACTCAAGCTTTGAGAAACTTTTCCAAACAAGTTGGAAAAGTAATAGAGTGAAAATGCACTAAAAAGATCGAAAAAGGGTCGAGCGAGACCGGCGCTCGAAATTACAGGTACTCTCTCTGCACACCTCTTGCGTTTACCGAGCGCATGCGCAACAACCGTGACGTCAATTCCGTATTTCCGCCAACGAGAAGTTTGTGATTTAGCGAGGAGGCATCGATATCAAAGGTATCCCCAAGGAGGGTGGGCCTCCGGTAAACAATTGTGGTAGGCATGTTAAGAAACAAAATTTACTAAAACATTTTAATTTCTTTTCAACCTATTCACAATTGTTTACAATTGGCTGAATAAACAATAGGTGAATCACATAACCAATACCAACAAGAGCAGCAGAAAGAAAAGCAAGGAGGGCAGAGAACAATAAGCGAAACCTGTAATGAAGATAGAGAGAAGGCACCTGAAAAACACAAGGCCGACCGAAGCACAAACCCGATAAAAAACAAATTTAACGAGGGTGCACAACAGCCAGTCTGAGTAGCAACGAGAAGGCCTAAAGAATAAAGGTCCTCAGATTGCTGCTGTAGGTGGCGGAGATAAAAGGAGGAGAAGGTAGAAGCATTCCTCCAGTAAGCCGCGTCCATAACATCCCGGAGCGAAACAGAATTGTCGAACGCCCAGGATGTAGAAATGGCACGAACCTCATGCGCATTAAACTGGTTCGAAACAAGATCCGAAGCAGACAAGCGGGAATAAGCCAGCTTGATTGCAAGACAGATCCACCTGGAAATAGAATGGGAAGAGATAGACCGCCTCTTAGGAATGAAAGAATCTCTTCCGACCCCTCCGAATGAACTGAGTGCGATTAATGTAAGTCTTGATCGCACGAACAGGACAAAGAAGAGGCATCCGAATGCAGATGGGAGGAGGTACCGAATCAGGAAGTTGATTCTTGGCCAGAAAAGAGCAATCAGCAGTGAAGGTGGCACTGTTAGCCTCATTTCTGAAGAAAGCAGAAGCAACAGATAGTGCATGAAGCTCACTGACACGTCGAGCAGAAGCAAACGCTAGAAGGAAAGCCGTCTAAAGGGTGAGAAAACGCATATCGGTCTCAGATAAAGGCTCGAATGGCGCCTCCTCCAAACAGTGAAACACCCATGCCAAGTTCCACTTGGGTGTAAGACGCAAAACTCGAAGCCTCTTCACAGCAAAGTGCTGAATGAGTTTGGAGAGAAAAAAATTACGACCGATGCACCGCTTTCCCACATAAGAGAAAGTATCAGACTGCAAAGACCGATAGCCCTTAATCGTAATAGGCTGGAGGCCCTTGTAGTCAAAAAGGTATACCAGAAAATCCGCAATTTGAGCGATTGTCGGATCACGGTAATCCACATTGTGATCTGTACACCAGCGGCAGAAACTTTCCACTTCGCTGTATAAGTCATGCCAGTGGAATGTCGCCGCGATGCAGAAATGTACTCCACTGTTCGTCTCGAAAAACCTCTACGTCGGAGACAGGACTTGATAAAAGACAGGCGTGAAGGGACAGGCTCGCCAGGTTGTTCTGATACTTCCTGGGATGACCCTGGGAAAGAAGATCACGACGTAGAGGTAGACGAATCGGCCGATCTTCCAACAGAGGCCGCAGCAGATTGATCCACACCCTCTGTGGAGACAGAGGTGCGATCAGATTGATCCTGAAACTGCAAGCACGAATCTTCGCCAATGCTTGAAGAAGAATCGGTGCTGGAGGGAAGGCATAGTCGATCCAACCTGTCCAGTCCAGAGACAGAGCGTCTACCGCAAATGCCAGAGGATCTGGACAAGGAGAGACAAAGGTCTCTACCTGATTATTCCAGCGAGTGGCGAAAAGGTCGACAAGAGGACGTCCCCACCTCTCGCAAATCGTCCGAAACACCGACCGATGTAGCGTCTATTCGGTTGGAAGGACACTGTCGCGTCGGGACAGGGAGTCTTGGACGTTGAGACGCCCGGGAATGTGCCGAAAGGACACCCGAGCGTTTACATCCCGCGCCAACAGAAGAAGGTCCCGAGATAGCCGATACATGGGAATCGAATGTGTGCCTCCTTGATTCCGTATGTAGACCACTACTGTCGAATTGTCCGAAAGAAGTAGGACAATGTGGTCCGACAGGTGAGGGATCCAAAGCCGAAAACTCAACAGAAGAGCAAGGAGCTCCTTCTGGTTGATATGAAGGCCCATCTGCTCGCTGTCCCACTCGCCGTGAGTGGACAGACCGAGAGGAAAGAAGGACGCGATCAGCCAAAGGAAGATCCAACGGAACACCCTGTGTCAGCCAGGGAACATCGGCCCAAGGGTGGAGGTGACAAAGCGGGGACCGAATAGGAAGTTCCAGGTCCAGCGGATCTACATTCGAACGCCAATGATCCAACAGGAAGTGTTGGAGAGGTCGGACAAGCAAGCGACCGAGCGGAATGAGATCTGTCACCGAACCGCAAAGGCCCAGCATCCGAAGGAAAGTCCTGGCCGAGACCGAGGAAGATTGAAGCAGGTTCCGAGTCAAGGCGGAAAGAATCGTCGCCCGAGCATTGGAAACCGACACCACAGTGTGAAGAGTGTCGAAATCCATCCCCATATGACGAAATAGCTGAGAAGGAAGGAGATCCGACTTCTCGCGATTGACTCTGAAACCCAGCGACGCTAGTAGGCAAAGAAACTGCCGGACATCTGACACCAGAACAGCAGCATCGTGGTGCCGTTGGAGGATGTCGTCCAAGTAGGCTGACGAAGTCACAGCCGACTAAGTACAGTGAAAAGCAAGCACATGTGACATCAGTCGGCGAAGGCCCAAGGAGCCAGGTTCAATCCGAACGGGAGAGCTCTGAATTGATAGACTCGATCCCGAAACGAGAAACGAAGGTATTTCTGTGACGCCAGATGAATGGGTACATGGAAGTCGGCATCCTTTAGGTCGATACTGGAAGCAAAGTCGCCCTGGTGAACTGAACGGCGATCCGACCGGAAAGTCTCCATACGGAAACGAGGTGATATAATGTACTCGTTCAGGATACTCAGATAGATGACAGGACGAAACTGGCCGTTTTTCTTCGGCACCAAGAAAAGTCTCGAGTAAAACCCCGGTGAAAGGGTGTTCCTGACCACCTCGATCGCCCCTTTCGAGAGGAGATTGTCGATCTCCTGCACCAGAAGGTCCCGGCGTAGAGAATCGGAAGGGACCTGAGTCGGAAGGGGCACCCGAGATAAACGGGGGTGCCGATGGAAGGACAGTCGCAGACCGCATTGGATGACGTCGAGGACCCAAGTGTCCTGCGTTATCTCTGTCCAACGGTCGTAAAACAGCGACAGCCTTCCCCGACTGGAGGCGAATCGAGGTGAGGACCTTCATTTGCGAGCTCGACGAGGCCCCAGAGGAGAAACCACCCCTTCGGGAAGCAACAGAGTCCTGAGACTTTCCTCCCTGAGGCTGCCAGCGAGCCTGGCCGCGTCGGCGCTTCCTCTGAGGAGAAGGAGCCGAAGGCGTAGCCGACGTCGCCGACTTGGCAGGCACAGCAGGACGCTTGGCAGGCCTGGAACGACAACCACCTGCAGCAGCAGGTTGGTCCAGCTGTCGTAGCAAAAGCTGGTCCTTCGAATGACGAAGAACCTCGCCACAGACAGCTTCCATGGAACCATGGAACAACTGAGGTCCAGCCAAAAAGGAAGACCTCAGAACAGCACGCTGCTCAGAAGGAAGGGATGGAGAAGAATCCAACACCGCATCCCGGCGTGCCAGCTCCAAATTAGCCCTGTTACAGGCGTGAGCGTGTGTCAAATTCATAAGAGCCTGTGACAAAACGCCAAAAGGCACCTGAGCATCATCAAACTCCCCTGGTGGAAAATATTCAGCCAGGGCAGCGACGACATGGTCCGCGAAAGATAACATACCCAGCATCTCTCGGGACAGGCCCACCATAGACTCAACTACCGAAATCGGAAGAACTGCCGACTTAGGCTTAGTCAACCCGAGGGAAGAAGAATCCTCATCCACAGCAGTCATCCCTTGGGCGACTGGTGGACAGACGGAATCGTAAACACGAAACCGCGATGGAGGCAGAAAGGCATCAGCTCTAGAAAAGAAAGAACCCTTGAGGGCTTTAGAACGCATTTTGGCGTCTATGCTCGGGGAGGACTCAACAACCTGAGCCGATTGCAGAGGACGCAAAGCCCCAGAGCTAGAATGCTCAACAGGGTTACGGCGCTCCACAGAGGACCGCTGCCGGACGGTCACAGATGGCTGGTCTGAAGGTTGAATATCCGGCAATAAGCCAAAGACAAAATCCAAAGCCTGCCCCAAGACTGACGAGGTCACCTTCAAGAAATTCGTCATCCTCTGTTGCAGAAGAGACGTAGCCCAACTCGTGCTGACCAACAGAAACCTCCTGTGTATACTGTGCAGCATCCAAAGGGCCAGGCGAGACATCTCGGCGACCGCCCAACGGTGGTTGTGCCTCAGCAGGCACAGGGAAGCCAACTTGAGGGTTGCTAGAAAGCAACCGGGTGAGCGCCAAAACGATCTGACGCAGGTCACTCTGAGAATTCGTCGCAGCAGCATTGCCCGACGGAGTGTCTTCCCAATGGACTCTTCTGGTAGAAGAACCCAAATCCTCAGAAGGGACCGACGACAAACGTCGATCGGCAGACAGAATAGGGAGACGGTGAGAAGACACCGGAGGATAGTTCCGATTGTGACGCCCAGGAGCAAACACTGACCTCTGCGGAACAGAAGGCCCTGCCTGCAAATCCTCTAAAGAGACCCACGGCGTA
The DNA here is from genome assembly GCA_031216915.1 of Pictodentalium vernedei. Classification (NCBI taxonomy): domain Eukaryota; kingdom Metazoa; phylum Mollusca; class Scaphopoda; order Dentaliida; family Dentaliidae; genus Pictodentalium; species Pictodentalium vernedei. The sequence continues at coordinate 104,408,146 of CM062297.1, read as the reverse complement.
CGTCGATCGGTAGCTGGACCTGGGACACGATGAGAAGACACCTGAGGATTGTCCCAAGAATGACAGGAACCTACCATTGGCCTCTGCGCGGCAGAAGGTCCAACTGCCCGAACTCTGAAACCGACGGCAAGCATCGATCGACAGCCAGACTCGGAACATAGAGAGGAATCACCGGAGGAAGGTCCCAAGAGTGACAGCTAACCAGAGCTGTCACTGACCTCTGCCGAACAGCAGGCCCTGGATGCCAATGTCCCAGCCCCATCCTGCTAGTCGGCACACTAGCAGGGGAAAGAGGAACAATAAACGATTCGCTCGAGGGGCGAGGAATCGCTGTCGAAGCGACCGAACGGCTCAACCGACTAGGAGCAAACCTAGCCAGATGAGACGGAGCAGACAGCAAACCCGCACAGCTTCGCCTCGAAGTCAGGGGAGGCTGGGAGCTCATAGACACACTAGCAGATGTAGTCTCGGACCCCCGAGACTGTATACCATCCCCAGAAGAGATGGAAGAGCCACCATCATACAGAATAGGATCTGTAGTAACAACTTCCTCAGCAACTGTCGACTGCGTAGGAGGCAAATCGGAGAGTGTCACCGAGCTGACCTTGGAGAAGCTCTCGACGAAAACAGACGCCTCAAGAGTGACATCAGAAGACAAAGAGACCACGGTCTCCACTTCAGGTATCACCACACTAGCACCGTCAACAGTTGCAGAGGAACTCTCCACAGAAAAAGACAGATCAGCATCCCGTGTGACAGAGTCACCACGTTCACTTACAGAAATGTCTGATAAGGCACGGCTACCCTTACCCCGAGAACGAGGGGTTCTAGCTCTAGACAGAACAACCTTATTTACAGAAGCCCAGAATTTTGAGGACCAAACCCCACAAATACCACATGATTGGGCCTGTGTACAATTGTTGCAAGTGACACATGTGGAATGAGAGTCGTCCACATGTTTCACCTGCAAGCACGAGGAACAAGGAATAGTCTTAGGCATAATATGATAAATGAAATCAAGCTTCCCGCCGACGGAAAACAGAACAATGGTTGTGTTCACACGTGTCACACGAGGGGGAAAAACAAGACTATGTGTGAAAAAGCAAGCAGAAATTATCAAAAATATCATCAAATAGTGAATAATTTAGACGCTTGAAAAGGATACAATCCACTTGCACATAATCAGATAAGATAGCACCATACAAATAAGTTGTACACGAAGAAAACAGCTAACTAATAGAACGAGTCACAAAATTTCCGACCAGTACAATGGCGGAAATAAAAGGAATTGACATCACGGTTGTTGCGCATGCGCTCGGTAAACGCAAGAGGTGAGCAGAGAGAGTACCTGTAACTTCGAGCGCGGGTCTCGCTCGACCCGTTTTCGATCTTTCTCGTGCTTTTGCACTCTGTTACTTTTCCAACTTGTTTGGAAACGTTTCTCAAAGCTTGAGTTAGTTCCGAAGTGGGACTTGCACTTACGTTACAGCCAATTGTAAACAATTGTGAGTAGGAATATTGAGGTCTGACTAAACTAAGTTCAAAGGTCAGCGTTTCCAAGCGATCCAATCATAAATGTGCCCTGCAGAGTGTGTCAAAGGGAAATATTGATGCTTAACCGCACAAAGTTTTTATTAAATTCATAAAAGGTCGTTGACAACGGCAACTATTTTTGGCGGAAATGGAATTTATTATTATTTATTATTGTTTAAGGTCACATACTTCTGCACAATGGCTAATCTTGACCACAACATGGAGAAAAAATCAAGGTAAGTCAATCGTTTATAACCCACGTTGCCTACAGGCCCGTCGGAACCGGGGGGTATGGGGCGCTGCAGCCCCCCCCCCCCCCAATAATTTGCTCATATTTCGTCGTTAGTTTATCCATGATGGGAGCAACCGATGTAATCTGAATAAAACTGGACATTACATTATTTAACTCAGATTAGAACAGTGGCGTAGGAACAGGGGGGGGGGGGGGGGTAAGGGAGATATTTCCCACCCACCCCCACCCCCACAAATTTGTCAAAAGTAGGCTTTACTGGGCTGGGTTGGTGGTTTCTCCACCCAGGATGCCCACTGGTTACCATATTCCGACATTGCTGTTAATGATTACTGGATTGAGTGGGTTCCATGTGGGCTTTCTTCCACCAATAAAACTGACAGTCGTGTTTTCGCCTAATTGTGGAAAGCGATGTTAAACCCCAACCAACCACAGGGTAATTCATTGCATATTCACTATTCCTGTCATTCTGCTCGGAAATCACGCTGAATTGATCAGAGAGCTGACGTATTTCCTTATTGACGATGTATTTGCTCAGAATCACTCAGAATGCATATTTGTACATCTTAAATTAAAAAAAAATTCCCGGGGGAGGCCCCCCCCCCCCGGATCCCCACCAACGAGACGGGGAGGTACCCCCTCTAGTGCTCACCCCCACTCGCCTCTTCGCGGGTCGGATGACGCGAAGCGTCATAGGAATATACGATTTATTTGCTCAGAATCAACCAGAATGCATGTTTTTACATCTTAAATTCGAAAATTTTCCCGGGGGAGGCCCCGCACCCCCCACCAACGAGACGGAGGATACCCCCTCTCATGTTCACCCCCACTCACCGCTCGGATGACGCATCGCGCCATGGGAATATAGGTCCTACCCCCCCCCCCCCCTCCAAATAAAATTAGCTTACTACGCCCCTGGATTAGAATTATGAACGTATCACTGAATGTATAACATGCACCTGCATATGTTGATGTGCAAACGTTTTGAGCAATTCCATTGGCATCTTAGAAGACCACGACAACCGTTGGCGTAATGATAAAACTAATGAATCCACCATAAGGCCTGACTGTTTTTTAGCATGACGGAATACGGCCACGGCCTACAGGTGAGCCCGGTGTGAGAACCGTCCCCAAATGTTATGGGGTTCTATTGGGATTTTTGAAACATTTTGTTAAAAAAAACAACTTTTTCCGCTTAAAAAAATCAAGAGGTTTTTGCTTCAAAAGCTACCAGAATGCTTCCTTTGATTGCCGTTTTCAAAAAAATTTCTGCGGGGAGTAACCCCCCCCCCCCCCCCCTCCTCTCCCCCCCCCCTCAAAAAGGTTGTTCCTTCAGCACTCGCGCCAAATGCCTTCGGCATCTGGATACCCCATACCCATTTAGTTTCAGCCAGTTCACCCAAATCAGCAATATCAGCCCCCCCCCCCCCCCCCCAATATAAATTTCATTCCGACGGGCCTGGCCTATTTTAGAGGACTCGCACCCCAAGCATTAGTGTCATCTTTTACCAGTGAAACAGAGCTTGTTTACCACAGTTAACAAGCACTGCTTCACTTCCCGGGGTTCCCACGGGGGCGGAAATGGAAGAAAATCGATCGCTCCCATATAGATGTTACTCCACACCAGCACACCAAGTTTCCAAGCGATCCAATCATAAATGTGCCCTGCAGGGTGTGTCAAAGGGAAATATTGATGCTTAACTGCACAAAGTTTTTATTAAATTCATTAAAGGTCGTTGACAACCGCAACTATTTTTGGCGGAAATGGAAGAAAATCGATCGCTCCCATATCGTCGCCTATGTGCTAGAATGTCCTATGTCCCACAGAGGACATAGGACATTCTAGCACTCGGGCGACGATATAGAGGTCACCCCCAAACAAGCACACCAAGTTTCCAAGCGTTTCAATCATAAATGTGCCCTGCAGGGTGTGTCAAAGGGAAATATTGATGCTTAACTGCACAAAGTTTTTTTTTTAAATTCATCAAAGGTCGTTGACAACGGCAACTATTTTTAGAGGAAATGGAAGAAAATTGATCGCTCCCATCTAGAGGTCACCCCAAACAAGCACACCAAGTTACCAAGCGATTCAGTCACAAATGTGCCCTGCAGGGTGTGCCAAGGGAAAATACTAAGGCCTATCTAAACTAAATTCAAAGGTCGTTGCCAGCTGCAACATTTTTTGACGAAAATAGAAGAAAGAGGATAGCTCCCATCTAGGTCACCCCAAATAGACACACCAGGTTTCAAAGTGATCCGATCATAAATGTGCACTGCAGGGAGTGCCAAAGGGAAATATTGATGCATAACTGCACTAGGTTCATCGAAGGCTATTGCCAGCGGAAACATTTTTTGATGGAAATGGAAGAAAATCAATAGCACCCATCTAGAGTAACCCCAAACAAGCATAGCAAGTTTCAAACCTATCTGATCATAAAAAGTGCTCTGTAGAGCGTGCCAAAGGAATATATTTATTTATTTATTTGTGACCGGAGCAGTTTGGAGAAAGCTGGAGTACCCGGAGAGAACCACCGCGCATCGACGAGGAACTGTCAGCTCTTCAACATTCTCTGTTCAAGCTCCGCCCAAGCTCAGTTACAGTGGTTGAAGACAGGTGCACCATCGACGTGCGGTACGCATTAGTACACGGCGTCATTGTACCCCCATGTACGCAACCGGGATAAAGTTCCTTACCCATGGACACAACGCGGGTCGTCCCGGGCGGGGATCGAACAAAGGAATATATTGATGCCTGACTAAAATAAGTTCAAAGGGCATTGACAGCGGCAAGATTTTTTTACGGAAATGGAAGAAAATCGATAGCGCCCATGTAGAGGTCACCCAAACAAGCATGCCAGGTTACAAAACAATTCGATCATAAATGTGCCCTGTAAGATGTGCCAAAGTGAAATATTGAGGGCTGACTTAAATAAGTTCTAAGAACATTGTCAGCGGCAATATTTTTTGACGGAAATGGACGAACATCGATAGCTCCCATCTAGAGGTCACCCCAAACAAGCGTGTCGGTTTCAATGCAAACCGGTCATAAATGTTCCCTGTAGGGTGTGCCAAAGGGAAATATTGAGTTCTGACTAAACTAAGTCAAAGGTCATTGCCAACTGCAATATTTTTGACGGGAATAGAAGAAAATCGATAGCTTCCATCGAGAGGTCATCCCAAACAAGTACACCAAGTTTCAAAGCCATCCGGTCAAAAATGTGCACTGCAGGGTGTGCCAAAGGGAAATATTGATGCATAACTGCACTAAGTTCATCGAGGGTCATTGTCAGCGGCAACGTTTCTTGACAGAAACTGCAACAAATCGATAGCTCCCATCTAGAGGTTACCACAACAAGCATACCAAGTTTCAAACCGATCTGATCATAAATCTACCCTGTAGGGCGTGCCAAAGGAATATAGTGATGCCTGACTAAACTAAGTTCTAAGAACATTGCCAGCGGCAACATTGTTTGACGGAAATGGAAGAAAATTGATGCCTCCCATCTAGAGGTCACCCCAAACCAGCATGCCAGGTTTCAAAGCAATCAGATCATAAATGTTCCCTGTCGGGTGTGCCAAAGGGAAATATTGAGGTCTGACTAAAGGGAAATATTGAGGTCTGACTAAACTAAGTTCTAAGAACGTTGCCAGCGGCAACATTTTTTGACGGAAATGGAAAACAATCGATGGCTACCATCTAGAGGTCACACCAAACAAGCATACCAAGTTTCAAAGCGATCGAGTCAAAAATGTGCACTACAAGGTGTGCTAAAAGGGAAATATTGATGCATAACTGCACTAAGTTGATCGAAGGCCGTTGACAGCGGAAATCGAAGAAAATCGATAGCTACAATCTAGATGTAACCCCAAACAAGCATGCCAAGTTTCAAATCGATCTGATTGTAAATGTGCCGTGCAGGTCGTGCCAAAGAAATATATTGATGCCTGACTAAACCAAGTTCAATGGTTGTTGCCAGAGGCAACATTTTTTTGACGGAAATAAAAGAAAATCGATAGCTCCCATCTAGAGGTCACCCAAGCAAGCATACCAGATTTCAGAGCAAACTGATGATAGCTGTTCCATGTAGTGTGTACCAAAGGGAAATATTGAGGTCCGACTAAAGTAAGTTCAAAGAACCTTGCCAGCGGCAACATTTTTTGACGGAAATGGAAGAAAATCGATAGCTTCCATCTAGAGGTATAAAGCGATCAGATCATAAATGCGACCTGTGCGGTGTGCCAAAGGAAATTGTAGACGTACGCACGTTCGTCTGTACGGACGCACGTCCGTACGTACGTATGCCGACGGACGAGAAGCGATGGCAATAGGTCAGCTTGACTTTGTAAAGTTGAGCTAAAAAAATTAAAAAATCCGACGCACTGTAATTTTTGACCATATGTCCCTCTATGACGTCACCTCGGCGTTCAGTTATAACGGTTGAGAATTTCCTAGGACGCCACAACATTTTTAGATATGTTTTTTTGCAGAGATTATATCCCCGAAAATTTAAAAGGCTAAGGCTCAAAGTGAGGCTGAAAATAAAATGTAGAGAAAAACGTAAACTTGGCATCGCTGGCAGAGGGTGTGTCAAACTGAAATGAAAAATAGGATTAACAACTTAATATGATCTCAAATAGGAGTGGGAAGTTTTATCAATGTATCCTGTATTAATACGGCGTAACTGGACTCAAGCACGTAGGGCTTTAATTAAAAATAGAAACAAGCGGCGTCTCCGCCTAAACAGCTTCACCGAGGGTCAATGCTTTTAGAGGAAGCTAAGTACAAGACAAGAATCCAAGTGTTACTGCTTGTGACCTTAACCTTCATGATAAGACAGTGGGTCAAAACCATAACACAACGCTTGGTTATGGGTAACAACTGTGTGAACAACTGTGTGAAGAATGAACAAGATCTGTCACACAGATTCAATTACACAGATCAGACAAGGGCTAAGTCTTGTTGTCTATGACCTTGAACTTGGCGGTCTGACATTGAATCAAAGACGCGACACATTTTTGTGTCATGAGAAATATTTGTACCAATTACGAATAAGATCTGTCAATCATACAACGTTATATGGACCAGACAAGGGCGGTACAACAATATAAAAGTTTTGCTGCCTTTGACCGTGACCTCGATGATTTGACCTTGGGTCAAAGTCATGACAAACCTTTGAATCATGGGTAATGATTGTACCAACTATGAACAGGATCTGTCAATCATATCAGGTTATATGAACCGGACAAGGCCTGTATAACAATATCCAAGTTTTGTTGTCTGTGACCTTGACCTTGATGATATGACCTAGGATCAATGTCACGACACACCTTTGATTCATGAGCAATAACAGTACCAACTGGGAACAAGATTTGCCGATCAGATCAAATTATATGGACCGGACAAAATGTTGACGACGGACGGACAGACGACGGACGTACAGACGACGGACGTACGGACGACAGACAACTTTGCATTAGAAAAGCTCCACTGACATTTGTCAGGGCAAGTGTCACCTTATCATAGGGCCTGTGACCGTGGAATTGACCTTGCGGGGTGCATACCATATTATAATTAGCGACACACTGTGTTTTAATATTACATATTGTTATGACGTTTCATTAAAAAAATATTCATTAGTAAAGAAATTATGGCCCGGACAAACAAATGTCCATGTTTTTCCAGGTGTCACCTTATCATACGGCCTGTGATCTTGACCTTGAGGCGCACATACCATATTATAATTCGCAGGCCTGGCATTCTGAAAAATGCAGGAGGGCAAAAAATCGCTCTCCTCAATCAGCTTAGGAGAGCAATTAGCTTTACACAGCATTTTAAGTATCCAATTGAACGAACTCATTGAAACTGAAACCAACAGACTACATCAGTGATTTTATTAACTTTACTAAGGTAAAGCGAAACCTCTTAGACATCTAGATGTCTCACTCAACAACCGAACACACACTTGACAAGACCTGTGTGTGTACCCAGACCTGTTGTCCAAGAAAGTCATACGCCTACCACTACCACCTTCAACCCCCCAAGGGGGTTGAAGGTGGTAGTGGTAGGCATATGACTTTCTTGGACAACAGGTCTGCTTGAATTTACAGTCACATCCTGGTGCAAGTGCTTCAAGTTTCAGGATAGTAGTAATGGTAGTATATTATAGTGTCAGTATTCCTTGAATAATTACCCCTCAAACTGTGATGTCAGTTGTTGAACTTGAAACTGACAGAAAAAAAATATTGCTGTGACCCATTTTGCTTCAAATGATTGCAACTGTGTTTGGGTATGGTTGCAGCCATTACCTTTTACCACTAAACCACTTTCAAAATGAAATTACGTGATGTTATGTGACTTCGAAGTTCAATTACATTTTTGCTTTACAACAAAAATAAATTTAATGTGAGCATAATACATGTTATCTCAATCATCCCAAACCAAAATATTTAGGAGGGCAATTTTTCGCTCTCCTTAATTCTTTCAGGAGGGCAGTAAGGAGAGCTAAAAAATCGCTCTCCTGAAATTGCCAAGCCTGAATTCGCCACACACTGTCCTTTGGTATTACATACTATTATATAGTTTCATTAACAAAATATTCATTAGTAAAGAAATTATGGCCCGGACAAACAAATGTCCATGTTTTTCCAGGTGTCACCTTATCATACGGCCTGTGATCTTGACCTTGAGGCGCACATACCATATTATAATTCGCCACACACTGTCCTTTGGTATTACATACTGTTATAATGTTTCATTAAAAAATATTCAGTGATTAAGAGATTATACTGGGCCGAGCAAAAATAGGCTGAACTTCAAAGTTAGAGCTGTTGGTTAACCGAAATCGAACCGAGGTTTTTAGTTTTTTAAAAAAACCGAAACCGAAACCGTCGACATCCCGTAATCTAAGGTTTTTCGTTTTTTATTAAATACTCTCTTGCCAGCTCTCGCTGCAGAAATTCACAGAATGTAGCCATCCCAGAGTAGTGAGAGTACCCAGACACTGCCAATGGCAGTGTCTGGGTACTCTCACTACTCTGAGAAGGCTACATTCTGTGAATATCCGACAATTCAGTTTAGTTGTGTTTGCAGCTTTCCTCAAGTTGCGTGTAGGTGTCAGACCTCGAAAAATGGCCAAGAACAATAAAAGTTCTGTATATTTAGGTAATTATTATATTGGCCTTCCTGATTCTTCATGTATTATAGCTTATTTCGGGCATTCATTGAGTTTCACTCAATTTCACTACCATTCAGTTATGACTCTGGACATAAGAATGAGTTTTATTGAATTTTAGTTGGCCTCATGAACAAACCGAAAACCGAACCGAACCGAGGTTTTTCTCCACCTGAAAAACCAAAACCGAAACCGAACAAGAAATTTAAAAACCTACAGCTCTATTCAAAGTGACGTAAAACGTCCAAATGGCGGTAAATCGAAAACAAAAACAAAAAACCCAGCTATCTCCTCATTTTTTAGCACAACAACATACTAAAATTTCAGACAAATCCGATTCAATTTTTACTATATGACTCTCGATGGCGTCATTCCAGCGATCGAGTGTAACGGTTGATAATTTACTCGGACAACACATATTTTAGATAAGTTTTTTTAGCGGAGATTATACTCTCAAAATTGCGAAAGGCTAAGGCTGAAAATGAGGTTGAAAAAAGGTATACATGAAAAAGTAATATTGCTATCGCTGGTATCGTGTGCGTAAATTTAAAATGAAAAATAAAACTGTACAATTTTAGGCCCAAATGATCAGAAAACAGTGTGTAGAGTTCGGTAGGTGTGTCATATATTACTATGAACATACGTGAATCACAAGATACCGTTTTTAAAAAAAAAATGTCCAAAATGGCTTAAATGTTGATAGTATTAACGTCACAGAGGCGGCGGAACCAGAGGGATACAATGGGCACGTGCCACTCCACTTATTTCCACAGACATGTTGCGAGGTTACACAATGATTTAAAATGGGCGCACGCAAACGTGTCAATATAAGGCATTCCTGTAATATATTATTTGCAATCCAAGCAACATTTGGCAAAGAAATCCCACCTTCGGCAAGGGTGAGGGGGGGGGGGGGGTCGCAAAAAAATGCCAGGATACAAGGTCCTTTTCCGAGCCCCAAAGTGCAGTTTTTGCCGGTGTCATGCAATTTTTTGCCAAATATCATTTTACAGACAAGTAATTACAACCAAAGTGAATTCAAGTGCTTAGATTCATAACTTCGAACAGAATAAAGCATTGATAATTTGTTGGGGGCTCCATGTTAGAATTTTTTTTCCCAATGTTTCATTAGGGGGTGGGTCCTGTTCTGGGTCTGGCAAAAATTTGCAAAACAAAAAAGTGATTCCCAGCTATTTGGTCATGATTTTCACTACTTTATATTTCTACTAAGGCAGTCTGCCTCTTATTAGTGCTTTGTAGCTCCTATTATTTGATTCTTCTGTAAGCCTCAGGGTGCCTCGTGCCATTGGCCTAGTGTGCTTCCATGTATGCAATAATTGGAAAGATTGATAGAATAAAAATCTTGATTGTGGAAAATGTGTATAATTTCAAGGTAAATATGATTCTAGTGACACTAACATAAAAACATAAATAAGAGGCAATTCATCTCAGACAAGCCACCCTGGCATGTGTCAAAGAACTTAAGTATTAGGTCTCTCTCAGACCAGCTGTACAAACTAAACATTTAACCGAAAAGTAATGAAATGAAAAATGAACAGCATAGACATGTTGTACATCGGGGTAAGGGTTGTGTCGCTTGGAACATGAATGGGTGTATATCTGCAATTCAGTCGGTGGAGGCGGGTTCCAGTCACAGGTACTCGGCACAAGCTGGGAAATCGAAAGAAAAATGATATTTGATACCATTTTTGAATCTATGCTGACGTGCCCCTGTAATGGTATACAAATATTAACAAGGTAAACAACTCGCTTTTCGAAAACGATAGCACTCATCTTCGTTTTTCCCCCCTCAAATTTGATTCACACAACGTATCCAACAATACCCAGTATCAATGGAAAGGGGAATGAATAAGCTTTACAGTGGTGTACTACATGCCCGTTGGGTGTTCTTGGGTTGTTCATGATAACTGGGAGAAGTCGCAGAAAAGGCCGAAAAACATTTAGTCGGACAAGATATAGTGCACAGTGGAATGAGGTTTACGAGCGACAATTATCCGATTTATTATAAATAATTCGAGGTCCCATTGTCTATGGAGGGCAGATTCAAATATTAACCGTATATCTTTATCAATTACTAATCTCGGATCCACATTTATTCATTTCTGGCGATCACATTTTCCGTTTATGCTTAGATTCATAACTTCGACCAGAATAGAGCATTGATAATGTGTTGGGGACTCCATGTTAGAATTTTTTTCTCGATGTTTCATTAGGGGGTGAGGGTCTGATGCTGAATTTCCGTTGTGGCTTTATATGCAGAGAGATTGTTTTGGGGCCATCTGTGGTTAGGGATGCTTTGGATGCCCAAGAGCAGGGCTGGGATATCAGACAAGTTGGTTTGCGGCACTTTCATGTTTGGGAAAAGTATTTATTTATTTTTTTTTTTTTGATTTAGGTAACTTGAATACTTCGTTAAACAGATTTTTATAAATTGGGGGTGGGTTCCCAATTGTCTTTGAGGAAAAATTGCGCGGGAGGGGTGGGTGTCCAAGACATGACTGGCACAAATTTGCATTCCGGGGGTGGTGGGTCCCAAAAATTGAAAATGTAAAGATTTCCACCTTGTATCCGTAAATTTTTTGCCTGACACCTCCACCCCCACCCCCCACCCCCCTCCCCCTGCCTTCGGTCCGTTACTTCTACTTCACCCATCGATTGAAGAAGAAGAAATGGACAGGGCAGGAGAGTGACCACACCGTGGCAAGCTCATCTAAACGAGAGATTATAGTATGTCACTGTGTATTTACTGATACACGATTTTAACTTTTCTCCCATTGGGCCGAGATATGATAGCCTTGAAAAGTTGTGCCTCTCAACTTTTATCGAGCTTCCGCTGACTCAGTTACGTCATATCTCGGGTGTTTCAAGTCGGATTTTCAAACTTTCTCCAACTGTGTAATTGGAGTAACGCATACTAAAGTATTACTGGATCAAAAATCAACAGGTTTGACAAAGGTTTAATTTTGAAATTGTAACAAATGCATTTAATAGAGCCATCGTGAAAGCGAAAGTGTGTAAAATTCCATAGCTGTGTGTACTTTATACGGAGCAGTATGTTATCAGTGTTTTTCAAAGAGAACCTGCAAAGTAACCAAAATAATTTGAAATGACGTAAAGGGAAATAAAAGGTTATCAATCAAGCCCCCCCCCCCCCCCCCCCAGCTACCTCCATTTTTAGTTCTACAACACTTTAAAATTTTGACTCCACCCCCCCCCCCCCCCCCCCCCCCCCCCGCACATGTCGGTTGAGAATTTCATAGGACTGTTCAACATTTTTAAATAACTATGTTTTTTCTGAAGATTTGACTGCAAAAATTTCGAAAGCTTGAGGAAGAAAATGCGATTGAAACTATAAGATCAAGAAATGGAAGTGTCAATGACACTGTAGCTTAACTTGTTTAAGACATGTACATGTATAGTATGTGACACAGCAATGACAAACGTCTACGTAATGACCTGATAACAAAAGTACATGTAAAGTATTGTAACGGTCTGTACATAAATGCTGACCGTAGCCTGTAACAAATATATAGGTAAAGTATTGTAAAAGTGGGGTGACAGTTAGATGCTAAACTAGAAAAGAAATCTGTGAGTCCCAGAGTGGGTCTGACTGAACCCCAAAATATCTGTTCTCATAGCATAGTGATAACAAAGGCAGTCCAAAACACTCGTTCCTGTCACAAGGTGATAAAAAGGTACCCCAAGAAGTTTCGTGAAGATCAGTTCATAAATACAGACTCTAGCCCGAGCGGTATTGACATGTGCACTGACTGTGTATAAGTAGTACTGAATAAATCAAAGTTCTATCTAATTTGCATAATTTCTGCACGAGAAAAAAAAAACCCGTATTATATGCGATGTATTCCATGTTACTAAACATTCATGCAATTTATTCAAATCAGAGCTTTCATACAGAAGTTCTGTACAAAAAACTGATTGCACTAATTATGGTACAAAATGGCTGCTGGCGGCCATCTTGAATTTTGGACTGCACTCAAAAAACCCGTTCTCGTCCCACGGTGATAACAAAGGTACCCAAGAAGTTTTGTAAAGATCGGTTCATAAATACAGCCTCTAGCCTGAGCCGTATAGAAGTTGTGTACAAAAAACTGATTGGACCTAATTTCGGTACAAAATGGCTGCTGGCAGCCATCTCGAATTTTGGACCGCACACAGAAACACTCGTTCTCGTCCCAAGTTGATAACAAAGGTACCCAAGAAGTTTCGTGAAGATCGGTTCATAAATACAGACTCTAGCCCGAGCCGTATTGACATGTGCATTTAAGGTGTACAAGTAGCACTGAATAAATCAAAGTTCATCTAACTTGCATAATTTTTGCACGAGAAAAAACCCGTATTATATGTGATGTATTCCATGTTACTAAACATTCATACAAAAATTTATTCAAATCAGAACTTTCATACAGAATTCTGTACAAAAAAACTGACTGCACTAACTAAAGTACAAAATGGCTGCTGGTGGCCATCTTGAATTTCGGACCGCACCCAAAACCACTCGTTCTCGTCCCACGGAAATAATAAAGGTACCCAAGAAGTTTTGTAAAGGTCGGTTCATAAATACAGCCTCTAGCCTGAGCCGTATAGAACTTGTGTATAAAAAACTGATTGGACCTAATTTCGGTACAAAATGGCCACGGGCAGCCATCTTGAATTTTGGACCGCGCGCAGAAACACTCGTTCTCATCCCAAGGTGATAACAAAGGTACCCAAGAGGTTTTGTGAAGATCGGTTCATAAATACAGCCTCTAGCCCGAGCCGTATTGACACATGCACTTACTGTGTATAAGTAGCACTTTATAAATGAAAGTGCATCTAATTTGCATAATTTCTGCGCAAGAAAAAAAACCCGTATTATATGTGATGTCTTCCATGTTACTAAACATTCATACAGAAATTTATTCAAATCAGAACTTTCATACAGAAGTTCTGTACAAAAAAATTGATTGCACTAATTTTGGTACAAAATGGCCGCTGGCAGCCATCTTGAATCTCGGACCGTACCCAAAAACACTCGTTCTCGTCCCAAGGTGATAACAAAGGTACCCAAGAAGTTTCATGAAGATCGGTTCATAAATACAGCCTCCAGCCGTAGCCGTATTGACGTGCACTTACAGTGTATAATTATAGTATGAATAAATCAAAGTTCATCTAATTTGCATAATTTCTGCACGAGAAAAAAACCCGTATTACATGTGATGTATTCCATGTTTCTAGACATGCATATAAAAATTTATTCAAATCAGAGCTTTCATACAGAAATTCTGAACAAAAAACTGATTGCACTAATTATGGTACAAAATGGCTGCTGGTAGCCATCTTCAATTTTGGACTGCACTCAAAAACACTCGTTCTCGTCCCACGGTGATAACAAAGGTACCCAAGAAGTTTTGTAAAGATCGGTTCATAAATACAGCCTCTAGCCTGAGCCGTATAGAAGTTGTGTACAAAAAAACTGATTGGACCTAATTTCGGTACAAAATGGCTGCTGGCAGCCATCTCGAATTTTGGACCGCACTCAGAAACACTCATTCTCATTCCAAGGTGATAACAAAGGTACCCAAGAAGTTTCGTGAAGATCGGTTCATAAATACAGACTCTAGCCCAAGCCGTATTGACATGTGCATTTAAGGTGTACAAGTAGCACTGAATAAATCAAAGTTCATCTAACCTGCATAATTTTTGCACGAGAAAAAACCCGTATTATATGTGACGTATTCCATGTTACTAAACATTCATACAAAAATTTATTCAAATCAGAACTTTCACATAGAATTCTGTACAAAAAAACTGACTGCACTAACTAAAGTACAAAATGGCTGCTGGTGGCCATCTTCAAGGCATCTTGAATTTCGGACCGCATCCAAAACCACTCGTTCTCGTCCCACGGTGATAACAAATGAACCCGGGAAGTTTCGTAAAGATTGGTTCATAAATACGGCCTCTAGCCCGAGCCGTATTGGCATTTGCAGTTTAGAGATGGGCGGTATTGGAATTTTGAGTTCGGTATCGGTTTCGGTATTTTTGTGTGGGCATACCGCGGTATCGGTTCGGTATTCGGTATGTGACTTCAGATTCACTGATAGTAGGGGAATCCATGTCTGAAAAATACAGAATAAGTTGTTCTTGTATCATTCTATCACAGTACTACACATGCCATTGTTGATGGGCTCAACATTGTCATTCTTTTGTCAACACAGATCATATCTACAGTAATTTGGTGACTTGTTCTAAATATGCCTTAACTTTTCAAGCTCCACTTAAGGCGTCTGTAATCATAGAATGTGTGTCCTGAAGATGTCATCTTTAGGTGGGCCTGATGACAGTAGTAAAATTATCTAGTCAGTGATTTCTAGCCAAGTCTTGGCTGCCTGTTAACAGGCAGCCAAGACTTGGCTAGAAATCACTGCTAAGCAACTGGACACGTACAGGTCGTAGACTATTGATAATTTAGTTCAACTGCCGTGGTCCTTAAGGCTTAACAAAACTGAAAAATAAAATCAGTCACTTCTTTCGTGAAAATGAACACTTCAACTGCTATCAGTCCTCATCAAGGCCTTATAAATAGCGAATGCACAGGGAAAATTGAAAATACCGTTGGTTTCGGTATTCAAACATTGGGTCGGTTCGGTTTTTCGGTGTCCCCATGATATCGGTATCGGTTCGGTTTTTCGGTATATTGCCCATCTCTATTGCAGTTACAGTGCTGAAAGTAACATTAAATAGATCAAAGTTAGTCTAATTGGCATAATGTATGCACGAGAAAAAAAAACCCGTATTATATGTGATGTATCCCATGGTACTAAACATTCACACAAAAAAAATTATTCAAATCAGCGCTTTTATATGGAAGTTCTGCGCAAAAATCTGATTGCACCTAATTTTGTACAAAATGGCTGCCAGCGGCCATCCTGAATTTCAGACCGGACCCCAAAACACTCGTTCTCGTCCCACGGTGATAACAAAGGTACCCAAGAAGTTTCGTAAAGATCGGTTCATAAATACGGCCTCTACTAGCCCGAGCCGTATTGGCATTTGCACTTACAGTGCTGGAAGTAACACTAAATAAATCAAAGTTAGTCTAATTTGCATAATTTACGCACGAGCAAAAAAAAACCCGTACTATATGTGATGTATCCAATGGTACTAAACATTCATACAAAAAATTATTCAAATCAGAGCTTTTATATGGAAGTTCTGCGCAAAAATCTGATTGCACCTAATTTTGTACAAAATGGCTGCTGGAGGCCATCTTGAATTTTGGACTGCACTCAAAAACACTCGTTCCCGTCCCACGGGATAACAAAGGTACCCAAGAAGTTTTGTAAAGATCGGTTCATGAATACAGCCTCTAGCCTGAGCCGTATAGAAGTTGTGTACAAAAAACTGATTGGACCTAATTTCGGTACAAAATGGCCACGGGCAGCCATCTTGAATTTTGGACCGCACACAGAAACACTCGTTCTCGTCCCAAGGTGATAACAAAGGTACCCAAGAAGTTTCGTCAAGATCGGTTCATAAATACAGACTCTAGCCCGAGCCGTATTGACATGTGCACTTAAGGTGTATAAGAAGCACTGAATAAATCAAAGTTCATCTAATTTGCATAATTTTTGCACGAGAAAAAACCCGTATTATATGTGATGTATTCCATGTTACTAAACATTCATACAAAAAATTATTCAAATCAGAACTTTCATACAGAAGTTCTGTACAAAAAACTGACTGCACTAATTAATGTACAAAATGGCTGCTGGTGGCCATCTTGAATTTCGGACCGCACGCAAAACCACTCGTTCTCGTCCCACGGAAATAACAAAGGTACCCAAGAAGTTTAGTAAAGATTGGTTCATAAATACGGCCTCTAGCCCGAGCCGAATTGGCATTTGCAGTTACAGTGCTGAAAGTAACATTAAATAGATCAAAGTTAGTCTAATTGGCATAATGTAGGAGAAAAAAAAAACCGTATTATATGTGATGTATCCCATGGTACTAAACATTCACACAAAAAATTATTCAAATCAGAGCTTTCATATGGAAGTTCTGCGCAAAGATCTGATTGCACCTAATTTTGTACAAAATGGCTGCCAGCGGCCGTCTTGAATTTCGGACCGGACCCCAAAACACTCGTTCTCGTCTCACGGTGATAACAAAGGTACCCAAGAAGTTTCGTAAAGATCGGTTCATAAATACGGCCTCTAGCCCGAGCCGTGTGTACGGCGCGACGGACGGACAAACACGACCAGACGGACAGACGGACGACGGGCCATGACAATACCTCAAATTTGGCTTCTCCAAAGTTGAGCTAAAAATGAAAAAATTCACATCGCCCGCAAAAGGGATCGAAATTTTAGAAAATGAAAAAGAGAACCTAGAATTGTGTTTATTGTCTACAATTATGCCAAATAGCTTGGCTGTGGGTCAAGGATAGTACCCTAAATCTTTATCTGAAGAAAAACTAAAAAAAAAAAACAGAAAACGAGGCTAATTATCAAAATAAGTCATTCCACGTTGGATGACTTTTGAGAAATTAGCGTTGGTTTCGAAATAAACCCATTGCCCATTCGCCTTGCCATGCCAACGGTCTAACGTTAATGATATGCAAGGTCAGAGGTCGCTTCGGGTAAACATTTCGATCAGCCGATCTGTCAAGACTGTTATACTTTCGATAGCAACAAATAAAATGTTTTCGTTTGAAACGAGAAAATGTGCGTTTTAGGTTTAATACTAATAAAGCTAGAAACAAATAACAAACTTTCAACACTTCATTTAACCGATAAAAAATATAATACTTATTTTTTCGTCAAATGAATACCGCAATGAACTCCTTCCCGTAAGCGAAGGCAGACTCGGAATCATGTTATTTTCTGTTGACGAGTGACAAAACGGCCGATAGATCACTCAAACGACACAAAGATGACTGCGTGAGTGAAAATTCAAACTCTGAGTATCCAAACAGCCAATCAATACAAATATTTTCAAGCCAACACACAGATGTTCTAGCTGAAAGATATTGGGGAGGGGGTTGGTCCCTTCAAAGTGAAAATCGTCTGCTTGTAGCAGTATCGCGTGTCTAATAATATTGTGTCCATATGCAGTACAAGTCAAAATGAGTTGAAGAATAACCACCACCGGTATACATAACTATAGATTAATGATTCCTGTACTAATAACACAAGAATCGGTCATAAAAAATATAAATCCACCTTTTTGACCATTTCTCCTTCAACTCAAACTTACATGCCACACAGTGGAAGCTGCCTTTTAATAAAAAAAAAAACACCCACAAAACGGAAGATCTATGCAGGGTCGAGGAGAGGAAATTCGGGCCCCCGAGGTTAATTCTGTGAGGGGCCCCCTTTGGGATATTGATGCAGATGATAAAGGCATCTGCAGCGAGTGACGGAGGTTCTCCCCCACCCCCAAGAAAATTTTGAAATCAGTTATTAAATGGACAATTTTAGCGGCCTTTGGGATAAAAAAATCACGTAGTTTTTTGGCTGTCAAAATGACGTTTTTAGTAACATATTTCAAATTTCCAAGTTCATCAATGAGTATCCAATGCCCTAGAGTTCCAGCTGTTGACTGCAGAATTCTTGAAGTGATAACTTTATTACATCAAGTTATTAATTCAAGAATCATGCATTCCAAAATTTCAACTGTTTGGTCAAGTGCATAGCTTCATTCAAGATACAGCCCGCCCCTTCTTAACTGTTGGCTCAGGAGTCAGAACCTTGGGGGGGGGAGGGAGGGGGACTAGGCCAAACATGGCCTGAAAGTCGTATTTTATTTTTTTGTTTTGGTACGTCCTTTGAAAGAACGTACCAAACCAAAAAATTAAACTACAGACCTTCAGGTCATGTTGGACGAGGGTGAGGGGTTGGAAGGCCTAACCAAGGATCCTCGACCCCAGGGTCAAACTTGCCCCCCCCCCCCCCCCCGAAGTTCCGGGCTCCAAGGTCACTACCCCCCCCCCCCACCTCCCTGCCCCTGGATCCATGACCAAACTGTGCATACATGGATAGTGTATTACAGTACACACAGGGTGATTTTGTACTTGTTCTCTTAGTCAGTGTAGATATATATATTTCCAACATATTCTCGCCAGTCTTGTAGAAAGTTGGGGGCCCAACGAGCTAATCTGCAGTTCATGGACCACCAGATAACTAACTACTCAACGATCCTTAAACTGCAGATTTGCTTGTTGGGTCACAAGTTTTTACTGACTGCCAGGTATGGTCAGTGGTTGATGCCCATGTGCGTTGTTTTGCATAAGCAAAATTTCAGCCAGCAGAATGAGCAGACCCCCGAGTGGAATCCAGAAATCACTTGACTTACAGTACAAGTCCAAATAGGTTGTAGAATAACCACAATAAACTATGCATCTTCAACCACACCAATAACACAGGAACCTGACCTCATTTTCCGGAAAGCTCTCACAGAAAGCTTTCCGGAAAATGATGACAGGTTCTTGTGTTATTGGTGTAATGACAGTGGGCTACTTTGTTTATTGTGGTATGCTACAACTTATTTTAATTCATACAGTATTTGTAGACTTGAAAATGTGTGTTTTCCAATGTTTGAAACAACCAAAACAGTTAACAGTAACAGAAGGGCAAATTTCCACCACTCACGGGTCAGATGTTTTTTTCATATCAAAGCTACTTCAACCAAAAAAATAGTTTTCCCGAAGTATTATCCTTTCATGGACATTATAAATTAATTTCGAATTTCTATGCATTTGGAAAATTTACTGCAATAGGAATTCCAATGCAACTGTCTTAAGTTCTGCGTATAAACTCAAAACTTGTAAAAACAAGAGGCCCCACGTGGCCTTAATCGCTCACCTGACAAAGTGACTCTAAGAAGTATTTTAAGTCACCTTCACCATGTCATGCCTCATCAACATTAACTGGTTGAGTGATAGATTTTGTTTGAAGTTCAACATTTGTTACCTAAAATTAGTTTTATTTAAAATCGTTGGTGTGTGGCCAATCTCCAATGATTTTTAATAAAGCAAATTTATCTCTGCAGACAAACTGGTTTAGCATGAAGCACAAACAAGGAATGTGAAGAGATAGCCTTGGACATCTCTCCCCAACTGTGGATATCTTCCATGTGCTACATGTATATATTTGCATGCAAGAAAACAAAAATTTTCACAAATTTTCCAAAATATTAGTTTTTTTTATCATCATTGGAACAAGCTCAAACAGCTTATTCCAATAGGGGTATGGGAAGATCAGGTATATTTTTGAGACAGAAATGTGAATATATAAATAATGGTGTTTTTTTGTGAATGATGCTGGAGAATTTTGCGTAAAGATATGGTAAATGGTTTGTTCTAGATACAGAATGATGCAAAAGTATTTAAATTTGATTAGGCAAGTTGTTCCTATAATGCATTTAAAAATTGAAGTAACTGTTTTTTTGCTGACAAACTTTTAGATGTGTGTGTCTGTGTTTGTGTGTGTGTGTGTGTGTGTGTGTGTGTGTGTGTGTGTGTGTGTGTGTGTGTGTGTGTGTGTGTGTTTGTGTGTGTGTGTGTGGGGGGGGGGGGGGGGGGGTAAGAGTGTTCTTGCAAACAAAATTCCTGAATAAATGGAAAATTTTATTTTTTGTGTGAAAGACATAGTGCGTGAATGTTGATTGGAACAAGCTTAGAGAGCTCATTTTAATGTGAAGTCATAAAGCTGTGTTTTACGTACGAAATTCTGGAATAACTAAAAAAATTGCTTTTTTGACTCAAAAAGCATGGTGTGCGACCTCTCATTGGAATGAGCTCAAAAAGCTCATTCCAATGGGGTATTTACAAGCGATAAGTACATGTATGTTTAAGAGACAAAAATTAAAATTTGACTAGCGATTTTTGCGAAGAATGCTGACAAGTTTTGGCAGTTATGCTGGTAAAAAGGTAAGATATGCAAAGTGGTTGTTTTTTAGAGGCGACATTTAATTAAGGGGAATTAACCCTTGATTACTGAGGTAACTTCTAAAAGTACTGAAATTTCATGAAGCAATGTGAATAACAGACAACAGTTGCCTAAAAATTTCATGAATAACTAAAATTTTTATTCCTTTGTCTCGAAAACATGGCATATGACCTTTGTTGGAATGAGCTGAATGCGTGTGTTCCAATGAGGGGTCATAAACGGAGATTTGTGTGAATAATGCATTAGTACTGCTAGATTTGGGTAAACGGTTCACCCTGGATACCACCCCTTCTATAGTAGATCTTTTCTGCAAATTTTGTCTAAGATTCTATCAACTTTACAAATAAATACGTTCATGAATCACAATCAGATCCACCCCACAATGTTGCATACCAAATATCAAAAGATTCTGCCTGCTGGATCTGGAGAAGAAGATTTTTTAAGAAATATGCCTGAAATGCACTAAGTTAAAATTTGGGCTCCATTACGGAGCTCAAATATAAACCCAGGGGGCCGATTTGAACAAACTTGAATCAGATCCACCCCACAATGTTGCTTACCAAATATGAAAAGATTCTGAAGCTGGATCTGGAGAAGAAGATTTTTTAAGAAATTTGCCTGAAATGCACTAAGTTCGAATTCGAGCTTCTATAGTGAGCCCAAATATGAAACTAGGAAGCCGATTTGAACAAACTTGAATCAGATCCACCCCGCAATGTTGCATACCAAATATCAAAAGATTCTGCCTGCTGGATCTGGAGAAGAAGATTTTTGAAGAAATTTGCCCGAAATGCACTAAGTTTGAATTCGAGCTTCTATAGTGAGCCCAAATATGAATCCAGGGGGCCGATTTGAACAAACTTGAATCAGATCCACCCGCAATGTTGCATACCAAATATCAAAAGATTCTGCCTGCTGGATCTGGAGAAGATGATTTTTTAAGAAATTTGCCTGAAATGCACTAAGTTCGAATTCGAGCTTCTATAGTGAGCCCAAATATGAATCTAGGAAGCCGATTTGAACAAACTTGAATCAGATCCACCCCACAATGTTGCATACCAAATATCAAAAGATTCTGCCTGCTGGATCTGGAGAAGAAGATTTTTTAATAAATTTTCCCGAAATGCACTAAGTCCGAATTCGGGCTTCTATATTAAGCCCAAATATGAATCTAGGAAGCCGATTTGAACAAACTTGAATCAGATCCACCCCACAATGTTGCATCCCAAATATCAAAAGATTCTGCCTGCTGGATCTGGAGAAGAAGATTTTTTAAGAAATTTGCCTAAATGCACTAAGTTCGAAATCGGGCTCCTATACTGAGCCCAAATATGAACCCAGGGGGCCGATTTGAACAAACTTGAATCAGATCCACCCTACAATGTTGCATACCAAATATCAAAAGATTCTGCCTGCTGGATCTGGAGAAGAAGATTTTTTAAGAAATTTGCCTGAAATGCACTAAGTTCGAAATCGGGCTCCTATACTGAGCCCAAATATTAACCCAGGGGGCCGATTTGAACAATCTTGAATCAGATCCACCCCACAATGTTGCTTACCAAATATGAAAAGATTCTGCCTGCTGGATCTGGAGAAGAAGATTTTTTAAGAAATTTGCCTGAAATGCACTAAGTTCGAATTCGGGCTTCTATAGTAAGCCCAAATATGTATCCAGGGGGCCGATTTGAACAAACTTGAATCAGATCTACCCCGCAACATTGCATACCAAATATCAAAAGATTCTGCCTGCTGGATCTGGAGAAGAAGATTTTTGAAGAAATTTGCCTGAAATGCACTAAATTCGAATTCGAGCTCCTATAGTGAGCCCAAATATGAATCTAGGGAGCCGATTTGAACAAACTTGAATCAGATCCACCCTACAATGTTGCATACCAAATATCAAAAGATTCTGCCTGCTGGATCTGGAGAAGAAGATTTTCAAAGAAATTTGCCTGAAATGCAGTAAGTTCAAATTTGGGCTCCTATACTGAGCCCAAATATAAACCCAGGGGGCCGATTTGAACAAACTTGAATCAGATCCACCCCACAATGTTGCATACCAAATATCAAAAGATTCTGCCTGCTGGATCTGGAGAAGAAGATTTTTTAAGAAATTTGCCTGAAATGCACTAAGTTCGAAATCGGGCTCCTATACTGAGCCCAAATATGAACCCAGGGGGCCGATTTGAACAAACTTGAATCAGATCCACCCTACAATGTTGCATACCAAATATCAAAAGATTCTGCCTGCTGGATCTGGAGAAGAAGATTTTTTAATGTTTTTCCCATTGCCTACAGTGTTAAAAAGTGCTGACTCAGCACTTTTTCAAAGTCCCGAAACTGTACCCTATGATAAAACCGATGGCAATTTTTTTTTACCAATCCTTTCTGTTGGTCCTAAGGAAGCTGCACACCAAATAAAAATTCTCAGTGCCGTGCAGTTTTGGAGATATGGGCGTTTTAAATTTTTTCTATTTTTAGCTCCTGCGGTTCCCACGGGGCTGCGAGAAAATTTTTTTTTGCATAAATCAAGTACTCATGACCCAATAAGCCCTCACATAAAATTTGGTTCAAATCAGCCTCTCGGTTTGGAAAATAGAAATTTTGGGCGGGGCAAAAAATTTTGCCCCTCTCATAACAACGCCAAGTATAGCCCCACAAACTTCTCTTGAACAAATCTGAGTCTACACCTCAAAAGGAAGCTGCACACCAAATATCAAGTCTCTGCTACTGCTGGTTCATGAGAAGAAGATTTACAAAGATTTTGGTGCCCCCTTGGGGGCGTGGCACCACCCAGGAGGAGGGGCAACTTCATTTGAACAAATCTGAATTGGCATTAGGTAATAAACATTTAGCCAACATTTGAATAAAATTGGGCTAGTGGTTTAGGAGGAGAAGTCGATAATGTAAAGTTAACGCCGGACGGACGACGACGGACGACGGACGACGGACGACGGACGCTGGACGACGGACGACGGACGACGGACAGAAAGTGATTAGTAAAGCTCCCCTTGAGCTTCGCTCAGGTGAGCTAAAAAACAAAAAATGTTACATGTACATTACCAGTCAAAGAGGCAAAATAGGTTGTAACATAACTACAATAAATTGACCCTTTACCCAACGAATCGCCCGCATCCGCCCAAGTAATATGCAGATTCAGCAGCTGAAAAAATATTATTTTTCGAAAAATTTCAACAAAACCATATCATGTGACCCCTCATTGGAACGAGCTCGACGAGCTCGTTCCAATGAGGGGTCACATGATATGGTTTTGTTGAAATTTTTCGAAAAAAAATAAAAAACAAAATTTAAATTAATAAATTTTGATATCGTCTGCGTTGAGTAAAGGGTTAAGAATCCTGTTGCTTCTGCTTCTATACTGATAATACAAGAATCTTGATTATCTTGCATCGTTTTCTGGGAAGCTCTCTGTTAGAGATTCACAAAAAAGGATGTCCGATTCTGGCGATTCTTGTGTTATTAGTGTAGGAAACATTACATCTATAGTTTATACCGGTAGTGGTTATTCTTCAACTCATTTTGACATGTACTGTACATGAAGAAAATATTTGGACACGCGACACTGCTACTTGCAGACGATTTTCACCTTCTACGGATCACGCCCCACCCCCCCCCCCCCCCCCCCAGCAACCTTTTCCAGCTTGAACATCTGTGTGTTGAGCTTGAAAATATTTCCATTGATTTGTTGTCTGAATACCCAGGGTTTGAATCTTCACTCACGCGGTCATCTTTGTGTCATTTGAGCGATCTATCTGCCATTTCGTCACTCACTAACAGAAAGAAACATGATGCCCAGTCTGCCTTCGTTTAAGGGAAGGGCTCACTGCGGTGTTCATTTGACGAAAAAAAATCAATATTATTTTGTGCTGTCGGTTGAGTGATGTGTTGAACACGTGTTATTTTTTCTATCTTTATTAGTATTAAACCGAACACGCACATTTTCTCGTTTCAAACGAAAAATTTTGTTTCTTGCTATCCCAGGAACCATGTATGACAGTCTTGACAGATAGTCTGATCGAAATGTTCACTCGACGCGACCTCTGACCTTGCAAATCATTAACGTTAAACATGGCGAATAGGCAATGGGCTTATTGCCAAAGAAAATATCAGTACAAAACACCACAGCAAATGTATTTGAAATCTGATATTTATTGTTCAAATTATTGCATAAACGGGCATTTGGAGTCAAATTCAGCAATGGAAGGGTAGTAGCTCCCCAAAATTTGAGAAAAAAAAAGCAAATCGTGGTTTTCAGTCTCTTCCAAGGCAAGGTCACTATAAAACAGCAGGGTGTATTGAAACCTGGTGATCAATATTCCAAGTTATTGCATAATTCAGTCAAAATTCGACCAAAATAGGCAATATTATTTTCAACGGAATAGTGGTGGTTACAGAAGTTGTTGAGGACATTATCAAAATGAAGTCTCACACTAAAATTTATTTAATTCAAAGTCCACAATACTTTACAAGTTATCGACGTATAGACCAGGTTGTATCAATCGATTCAAATGCCTTCTCACAAATGTCACACGTGTTCCAAGAATAGGTGCCAAGATGCTCTTCAGAATTCATTCTGCAACAGGACTCTTTACAGTGCAGTCGCCGTAGCCTCGTCGTAATCCACGCATGGACAGTATGTCCACGCATGCGTTTACCTTAGGGATCTGTGAATCACAAATTTCTTTTCGAATCGAATCTCGAATCGAATCGTTTTTCTGATATCGACATCGAATCGAATCCCGAATCGAATCTTAAAAAAGAAGTTTTTTCATATTGCATCAAACGGAAGTTACGGAACACCGTGATGACCCATACGCGACGGAGTGAACACCTTAAACACCAATAACTAAATATTCTCTGTAGCACCGTCGCTGAAAAAGCTAGGCCTATTGTCCATAGTTTTAGTTTTTGAAGGCCTAACTTGTTACTATTCACGTTCTTAAGAACGTGAATAGTAACAAGTTAAGCCTTCAAAAACCAAAACTATGGATCATGTTCTGGGCCAAATTCACACCTTACCTAACAATTAAACATTGTCAATTACTCAAATAAATAGGAATTGAGCCTACATGAATTAATTTTCTAATGACCGTTTTATACTATTTTTGTTGGAAATATAACAAATTGAAGTTAGTACGAGAGATTCGAAAAATCGAATCCTGAGACTGATTCGGGATCGATCTCGAAGCATACGCATGGTATCGATATCGAATCGAATCTCGAATATTCGCAGGACCCTAGATTACCTGGTAATAAAAAATCATCATCATCAGCAAAATTTTAATTAATGAAGCACCGGGTTGTACCCGGTGCTTCGTTAATTAACTTTTTGATGCTTGTTCCTGTAATTAGTGTTTGAAATCTCATATTATTGCGTCCGTTGAAATATTGCCCACCCGTGAAAAAAGGGCTTTCCACGGTGGCCGTACTGTATATTCAATGTCTTATTTTGTTTCTTGGGGGTTTGGTTTTGTTTCAGAAATAAACTTCGATCTGGAGCATTCTGGACTCAGTATCAAACTCGATTTGATTACTTACAGTTAAAACTAGAGGTCCAGTCACGAACTGTGCGCTTATCTAGGCTCAATTGCGCGTAGGTATTGCGCGCAATTGCCATATCGAATGGCATCCAAAGCACGGCAGGTTCTTCTGGTTACCCATAGGAAACACATGCAATGTTTCTGCCAATGGACCTCCGGGTTACCCGGAGGTCCGTTGGATGAAACATTGCTTGTGCACAGGCCATATGTACTTTCATATCGAAGGGCATCCAAAGCACGGCAGGCTCTACTAGTCACTAATAGCAAACACAGGCAATGTTTCTGCCAATGTACCTCCGCATCACCTGGAGGTTCATTGGCTGAAACACTGTTTGTGCAGAGGCCATATGTACAGAATTTGATAGCCTTACTACAGTTAAAACTATAAGTCCTGTCACGACATGTGCGCTTATCTAGGCTTAATTGCGCGTAGGAATTGCGCCCAATTGCCATATCGAATGGCATCCAAAGCACGGCACGTTCTCCTGGTTACTCATCGCAAACACAGGCAATGTTACTGCCAATGGACCTCCGGGTTACCAGGAGGTCCATTGGCAGAAACATTTTTTGTGCACAGGCCATATGTACAGAATTTGATAGCCTTACTATGGCCATAACGCGCAGATCGACGCTCTATTTGTGCACATTTCATGACAGGACTTCTGGTTTTAACTGTATGATCATAAAACGTAGGTTCAAGCGCAAATCGACGTGCTGTTTGTGCGCATTTCATGAAAGGACTTCTAGTTTTAACTATAGAGTAAAGTATTTGAATATTTACTTCTTGGTATGAATTCTTTCCATATGTCCAGTAAGATGTGACTTTCGATTAAAAGTTTTATCACAAAGGCCACACTCGAATGGCCTCTCACCTGAATGAATGTTCATATGCCTAGTTAGATGTGTCTTCCGACTGAATGATTTGTTACAAATGTCACATTTCAACCGTTTTCCCACCTGTGTGGATCCTCAGATGTACCGTTAGATAGGACTTCCAATTGAATGACTTATCACAGAATTCACACTTGTAAAGTTTATCACCAGTGTGAATACTCAGATGATCAGTGAGATAGTCCTTTCTGCTAAACGTCTTATCACAAATGTTACATTTGGATATTTTTTCACCTGTATGAATTCTCAGGTGATCTGTTAGATGCAATTTCCGGCTAAAGGTTTTGTCGCAAATGCCACACTCAAAGCGCCTTTCCCCTGAATGAATCTTTATATGTCTTGATAGAAGCGACCTCCATTTGAAAGATTTGTCGCAAATGTCACATTTGAATTTTTTGTCTTTAATTTTGTATTCTGGGTTCATAACATCTGAAATATGTGTCAAGTATTAAACTGGTTTAAATTGAAAATTTCCGATCTTCGTTGTTTTGTTTCTTGAAGAGTTTTCACTATCAAACAAATACAGATATTCCTGGGTTGGTTGATCCAAATTTGAAGAAAACCATCAATAATGGAGCTTCTCATGAGCGAGCAAGTTTCAATTTCTTCCTCACCTTTTATCATCTAATCATTAAAATACCCTGAAAAACATAAAATATGAGAAACCATTGAATGTCAATAAACTATCTTTTAATTGTCTCCACAAGCCCTGAGGCGTAACTACCTGAATTTTAATTTAGTGCAATATGGGGGATAATCTTTAAAAATCTTTTTCGGTTCCACCGTCAGAGGTCAGATTCAAGTCTGTACAAATCCCGAACCTGGGTTAATATTTGGGCTCTTTATGTGAGCCCAACTTTTAACTTAGTGGAATATGAAGAATAATCTTCACAAATCTTGTTCAGTACACCTGTCCAAATCTTTTCATATCTGGAATACACCATCCTTAGTGAGGTGAGATATCAGACTGTTCAAACCAAGTCCCTGAGATAATATTTGGGCTCTCCACTGGGGCCCAAATTTTAGCTTAGTCCAATATGAAGAATAATCGTTAAAACTGTTTTTCTCAAGTTTGCCAAAATCAAGCCCATTGGTTTGTAATTGGTCTGTGGCATGCCCTGGTGCTGTAGTTGGAATAGTAATCAGTTAGGACTGTAGTTAAAAATCTCAAGACTTGCACCACCCCCCCCCCCCCCCCTCCGCCCCAGCAGTCCAACCGCAGGCCTCCATTTGTATGCACGACTGTGTTTGTGACACAAATACAGGTATCAAATCTAGTCTTTCAAGAAAGTATATGATTATTAGCAAGAGAGAATTGATATTTTAGACTTCAATCCTAACGCAAATGCCCCCTAATGGAAAGTTATATAGGAGGGGGTAGGGGGCTCACCCCAGCGGGCGGCGGAACCAGGGGGCACAGGGGACAATATATTATTTGCAAATCCAAGCAAACATTTGGCAAAAGAATCCCTCCTTCGGTTGCTTTTATCCGCTTCTTCTACTTCACCCATCCTTCAAACCGAAGGCTAGCATTCGGGTTGGAAGATGATTCAAGTAGAAAAGATTGACAGGACAGTGATCACACTGCGGCATACTCATCTGAACGAGACACTATAGTATGTCACTGTACATTTACTGGTAAACGATTGTAACTTTTCTCCCACTGAGTCGAACTGTGGTAGCCTTAAAAAGTTGTGCCCCTCCACTTTTATCAAACTTCCGCTACCTCTGGCTCCCATAGAAAGCTCATATGTTAAACGAGGGACTTAATTTGAACAAATTTGAATCCAACCCCTGAAAGGATGTGATACCATATATCAAAAGATTCTGACAAATAGTTATGGAGATGAAGATTTTTAAAGATTTTTCCTCATATTGGACTAAGTTAAAATTCGGACTCCAATAGGGAGCCCAAATATTAGCCCAGCATGGCCAGCAAACTGATTTTAATAAACTTGATCTGATTCCATTAAAGTATACCATATCTTAAAAAGATTCTGATTTGGGGATTCTGATTCGATGGTTTGTGAAAAAAAGATTTTTTAAGAATATTTCTCATATTGCGCCAAATAAAAAATCAGCCTCTAACAGGGAGCCAAAATATTAATCGGGGGGACTTGATTTGACCAAACTGAATCTGACACCCAAAAGGATGTTGTATGCCAAACATAACATCAAATGAGTCTGACTGGTGGAACTGAAGACGATTTTTAAAGATTACCCCACGTATTGCACTAAGTTAAAATTCCGGCTTCAAAAGATAGCCCAATTATTCACCGATGGCGGCGTTTGATTTCAACATAACTAAATCCAAACTGATGTAAGAATGTTGTTTACGTAAAGGAGAAAAGCCGAAAACTGTCTAATATGTGAGGGAATGGATCGATAGAGGCGCGTTAGCGCCGATATTGATCCATTCTCTCACATAATAGACAGTGTGAGGCTTTTCTCCTACTTAAAACATGGTCCACATTGTTCAAATAATGGACAGTATCGCAGAAATAATAAAAATTGCCCTGCAACTGAACACACTCCCACAGGGTGTGATCAACTTGGCGGAACATACCGCAAACTCCCGGGAAACGGTAATCAAGTGAGAACGCATGGATTTCTTAGTTTTAATAACGGACAGTTTGCCAGTGTGTCATAATGAAAGTTGTTTTTTGGTTGTATTGTTAACATAATGGACAGTGATGGGAAATGTCCATCACGTGACCATGAACCCGCGTGCTCTTTTGTCCCCGAAACAAATTAGAACGGGTCAGTCGTCATTTATTATCGATGTGAAAATGTCATCCTCCGATGAGAACAGTATTTTTCTGACACAATCAAAAACACGGGTGATTTTACCAGTAACGGAATCTAATGAACAAAACTTCCCTTCAACTAGCTTCTTGTTTTTGGATATATCCGATGATGAACTTGTTGAAGCTTCGCAAGCTGCAGAAAACCCTGTCAGAAATCAACCCAATTTTGAGTTAAAAAGTTCTTTATTTTCGGATGTTTCCGACGATGAACTCATTCAAGTTTCACAAATAACGGAAGAATTAACAGAAAGGTTTTCGAAACCAATGGAACAAAAAGATCTTGACGAACTGATAAAGAAAGGTCTCTCGAAAAAGACTGAGAATAAATCGAAATGGGCTGTAGATTTGTTTCGCAAATGGCAGATCGAAAGATCTGCCAAACTCTCAAATGTGACAAACGTTTCTTCTAAACTACAGAATCAAGAAATTATGGCCATGACGGACGAAAATATAAACGAATCCCTCAGTTATTTTGTTGCTGAAGTGAAAAACAAAAATGGGGGTGATTACCGTCCCAATACATTATACGAAATAGTCATTTCCATTCAACATCATTTGCGACAGTGTGGGCGCCTTATTAGCTTTCTGGACGATAAGGTATTTGATGGACTAAGACGTGTATTAGACGCAAAAATGAAGGAATTGTCGAGTCTCGGATTAGGCCTTCAACGAAAAAAGGCCGAAGTTATTTCTGAGGAGCAAGAGGAAATCATGTGGCAGAAAAATATTCTTGGTCGTGACACTCCACAAAAGCTCCTGGATACGCTTATTTACCAGCTTGGCTTACATTTCGCCTTGCGAGCCGGCCAGGAACATCGCAATTTGAGAGTTGGCCCTTTAGGCCAGATTACCTTACACACCGACAGCGAGGGGAATAAATATCTACTGTATACCGAGGATGTTTCAAAGACAAATTATGGAGGATTGCAACACAGAAAAATGGACCCAAAAACGACAAGGGCTTATGAAAATAAACACCAACCCGACAGATGTCCTGTCAACTTGTATGAGAAATACCTAAGTCTCAGATAAGTTTGTCAAACATAATACTTTTAATAAAATAATGCAAGTAACTCACTCGAAAACCACCAAACTCCTTCTTCATAGCGGTATGGGACAACTTACTTACAGGGAAGGGGAAGAAAGATTTTTCTTGAAAAGTGATTCCGAGCGCATCACCAAGTCGCGTGGCGTCAAGATGGGCGTGGGTGTGAAATGATCCACCCCCACCCCAACACACGCACACACTTCTAGGGTCCAATGGGTATTCGAGGGTTAATTTTGAAAAAATCGATTGTCTATGACAGATTCAAAAGAACAATCACCTATTGGATAGGAATCCGGTCACATTTTCGAAAGTACCTGGCTTCATTTGTTCGAAAAGCTTTGGGTGGTAAAGGTCTGAGGTTGCGTTTTAAAGACCTACTTTTAGGGCAATAATTTTAACATTTTCTAACCCAAACGTGTCTCGAAGAAATGTTAAACTGTGTAAAAATGCAACTTTTACAGACTCAGGGCTGGGGGTGAGGGGTGTAGACAGCCCTCTCCTGGCCTCAGGCTTAACGTCCATTCAAAGTAACTAACAGTTGGAGAATTCAATCGAGTCATTTGTGATTGACAACACTTTCATCCTAGAGCCCAATGGGTCAATGAATTAAATTAGTATTGAACCTTCAACAAATGCAATGTGCTCAGGCTTCTCTTCTTTTTTCTGCAAGGTGTCTCAATGTGACCCCCACTAGTGTAAATGATCTTCGGGAAGCGAATTAAATTTCTCATATTTTTTCTGTCAGTGTATATCCACGTAACCTGTCTGGGTGCGCGTGGTAGCCCATTAGTTAGAGCATCGAGCTTGACACCGAAAGGTCGACGGTTCGATGGTCCGCGTCATAAGTGCCGTATCCTTGAGCAAGATACTCAATCTCAATTTCTCACCTGTGGCTAAGGCGTACCGCACGTCGATGGTGTACTTTCCGTTAACCGATGTTGATCCTGATTCTGCGGAATTAGAATGTTTGAAGGCTTGACAGTTGCTCTTTGGACTCTCCGGTCTTTCCTCTGCCACTGTCTGACACAACATGACCCTCGAAGTTGAAACTCCGGTACAACTCATTTAACATAAAAAATACTCTCAATGGATATGGAAGAACAAACGTCCTCCTCAGTGGAGTTGCATAATACATTTCTATACCAAAATCGAGTTATCCATTTATTTGTGTATTTTAAAAAAAATTTGGGGTTGTGCGTGTGTGGTTATTGTGGGGGAGAGGGGTATATAGGAGCGACCGTGTGTGAACTTTGAATTAGCAATATTTTATTTTTTGTACGTTTGGAATAGGGGAACTGTTACATTCCTTCGAAACCTTCAGTTAAAATTAATCCAATCGCCTGACCGGAAGCTAAATTTAAAAAAAAAAAGCCACACCGCTAAGCTGTTTTATTATCCAAATGTTCTCCCATTCAGGAAGTCAATCAACATATCATAATAAGGTACTTTAAAAAAGTATAGAGCTTACGGCGACTTGGACTTCCTCTCGACCATTTGGCTTTGATATGACTGATCCGTCACAATTTAAATAAATGGTTTTATTATATGCTATCCCCAAAAATACGATAGCATGTGATGAAATCAGAATAGAGAAATTTCGTTGCCAATTAGTGAGATATAATGATGTATCTGCACTATAGATCAATTTATCTGCACTACACATTTTGTAATGGAGTGATTATTTTTTTCGCATAAAAAAGACAAAAAAAATTAGCAAATTGTACCGACGGGGATGGGGGGGGGGGGTCATTTTTAGTTGTTGGTGATGGTGTATTTTTTGTCGCATAAAATCACTGTAAATCCTTAAAAATGCGTATGAAGGGTTTCGAATGAGTTCATGCGGGAAAATTACCATATGACCTCTTCCTCCCCCCGCCTCGTGAGAAATTGCATGAAATGAAGGAAAATCTACACTTCATTTCACTGTAATTTCGCGGAATAATAGTCGGTGGTCTAACATTTCTAGGAATAGATATCCTCTGGACATCTATTCCAAGAAATGTCAGTCCTACGACTATTATTCCGCGGAATTATAGTCCAGGGGGACTACTATTCCTACTGACTTGCATTTCTTTTACACCGGCCTTCCTGGAAAGCATCCCTCAACGCTCGCGCCTGTGGATGATATTTCGGCATCGCCAGAATATGCATAAACGATTGGATAAAATTGACTTTCAACCTTTGTTGTTGTCACAATTGACCAAAGATGCATGAAAGTGACCTTAAACACCAATAAATAAAATAAAATTATGTTCACACGATTATAGTGCTGGGGTTGTATCACACAATCGTCGAAGAGATGTGTTCTTTCTTAACACCTGACGCGCGTACAGTGTTAACAGTTACATATTTAACCCTTTGCACACGTAAATGAAAAAAAAACAGTACAGCGACATTCGCTATTCAAATGGGAATAGGTTCTCACGTTTTGCCTCCGCAACAAACCTTATGACCCCTGATTGGAAGAAGTTCGTTGAGTTCGTTCCAATGATAGACCATAAGGTATGTTTATGAGACAAAAAAATGAATATTTTATGGCCACTGGAGCTAAATATGTCTAAAAACGATTGGATAAAATTTACTTTCATCCTTTGTTGTGTTAATAGTTGACTAATATGCATAAAAGTGACCTTAAACACCATTGAATGAATAGAAATATTGCACATACGAGTATAGTGCTGGGGTTGTAAAACAAAGTCGTCGAAGAGATATCGTTGCCTCAGTGCTATAGTGTTCTATGTCCCCTATGGGACATAGAACACTATAGCACTCAGGCGACGATATGTTCTTCCTTAACACTTGACACGCTCACTGTGTTAAAAGTTACATATTTAACCCTTTACCCACGTAATTGAAAAGAAATCAGTGCGGCGACATTCACAAAAATCGCCATTCAAATTTGATTAAGTTCTCAGTTTTTGCCTCCACAATATTCCTTATGGCCCTTGTTTGGAAGAAGTTCGTTAAGCATGTTCCAATGAAGGGCCATAAGGTATGTTTTCAAGACAAAAATGAAACCTTTGTCGCCAATGGAGCTGAATGTGTCTAAAAACGATTTGATAAAATTTACTTTCAGCCTTTGTTGTGTTAATAGTTGAACACATATGCATGAAAGTGACCTTAAACACCATTAAATAAATAATGTGCATACGTGTTTAGTGCTGGGGTTGTAAAACAAAGTTGTCGAAGAGATATGTTCTTCTTTAACCCTTTACCTAGAGTAACGGCCAAAACCGGCCAGAGCGAAACACGAAAATCGCCATTCGATTTTTTAAATATTTTCATTTTTTGCTTTCAAAACATAGGTTGTGACCCCTCATTTGAACGAGCGCGACGCGCTTGTTCAAATTAGGGGTCGCAACCTATGTTTTGGAAGCATAAAATGAAAGTTTTTAGTTATACGAAAAATATTTTGCGAGTGTCGTCTGCTACTAGTGTTAGGTAAAGAGTTAACACCTGGCGCGCTCACTGTGTTAACAGTTACATATTTAACCCCCCCCCCCCCCCCCCCGCTCACCCACGTAATTTAAAAACAAAACAGTGCAGCGACATTAATAAAACTGCCATTCAAATTTTATTATGTTTCATTTTTTGGTCTCCTCAACGTATCTTATGACCCCTGTTGGAAAACCCTCATTGAGCTCGTTCCAATGATGGGCCTTAAAATATGTTTATGATACCCCCCCCCCCCCCCCCCCCCCCCGAAAAAAAGAGAAAATATTTAGTCATTCATGGTTTTGTTAAAGTCGCGTTTTTATAACTTTGGATGGATGTCATTCATTCCTTCGGTAAAATAATATTTCTAACTTCTTTAACATTATGGTGTTTAAAGATCCGATCCCAGTTGAGAATTTAATTTTTAACTTTTTTCTTTTACCTCAATTTATAGATTTTTGTTATTTCTTTCCAGACCACGAAATGGCAAGGCGGATGCGCTATATTTACGCCCCCTCAATAATCCAACCCCAAAAATGTGGTACGGAGATTCACCAGTGGGAGTGCATGTTTTACAGAAAACTGTAGCTAAACTCTGTGGAAATGCAGGCTTTGTTGGGCACTTTACCAACCACTCACTGCGCGCAACAGCCGCTACACGCCTTTACACAGCGGGTGTCGACGAGCAGTTAATTTCAGAGAAAACGGGACACAGATCCACAGCCGTAAGATGTTATAAGCGCACTAATGACAGTCAGCTCATGCAAATAAGTGATATTCTTCATTCAAAACCATCCAGTGCGAAAATGTTAAAAGAAAATTCACCAGACAAAGACGAAGAAATCAGTAAAAGACAGCTCCACATCGAAAGTGGAAGTGTAAGCATAAAGCTCAAATTTTGATAAATTGTCGTAAATCAAAATTATGTTCTGCAGACTTGTGATTGTTTTTCTTTCTGGATTAAAAATGGAAAAACTGTTGAAATGAATGATTGTTTCATTTCTTAGCTTCAGTGTCACTGTGTTTGTATGGTGAATAATACTAAAAATGCACCAACATGGATTGAGAAAATATTTCTTGAATGCATTATTCTTTGTCCCAAACAGTACTTCAATACGCGCGCTGCTGTTACATAAGCCTTGGTGTCAAAGTCTATTGTTTTGTATGTCACAGTCCAATAAGCTGAAAAAAGTGTCCATTATTGAAATAATGGACAGTTTTTCTGCAACTTATTGGACGTTCACATGAAAAATAGTGCACACAGTTTCGGGACAATAGACTCTTGCGGGACAATAAACCAGATAAAGTACGCAAAGAACAAAAGGTGACGTCATAACCATGTTTTAACATATATTAAAGGTTTGAGTCCAAATATCAACCAACGGACTCAGGCTTGGCAATTTCAGGAGAGCAATTTTTTTCAGCTCTCCTTACTGCCCTCCTGAAAGAATTAAGGAGAGCGAAAAATTGCCCTCCTAAATATTTTGGTCTGGGATGATTGAGATTACATGTATTATGCTCACATTAAATTTTTGTTGTAAAGCAAAAATGTACTTTAAAGTCGAAGTCACATAACATCAAGTAATTTCATTTTGAAAGTGGTTTAGTGGTAAAAGGTAATGGCTGCAACCATACACAAACACAGTTGCAATCATTTGAAGCAAAATGGGTCACAGCAATATTTTTTATTCTGTCAGTTTCAAGTTCAACAACTGACATCACAGTTTGAGGGGTAATTATTCAAGGAATATTAACACTATAATATACTACCATTGCTACTATCCTGTCACTTGAAGCACTTGCACTAGGATGTGACTGTAGATTCAAGCAGACCTGTTGTCCAAGAAAGTCATTCGCCTACCACTACCACCTTCAACCCCCCCCCCCTTGGGGGGTGGGGGGTGAAGGTGGTAGTGAATGGGGGGGGGGGTTGAAGGTGGTAGTGGTAAGCGTATGACTTTCTTGGACAACAGGTCCGGGTACACCCACAGGTCTTGTCAAGTTTGTGTTCGGTTGCTGAGTGAGACATCCAGATGTCTAAGAGATTTCGCTTTACCTCAGTAAAGTTAATAAAATCACTGATGTGGTCTGTTGGTTTCAGTTTCAATGAGTTCGTTGAACTGGATACTTAAAAAGCTGTGTAAAGCTAATTGCTCTCCTGAGCTGATTGAGGAGAGCGATTTTTTGCCCTCCTGCATTTTTCAGAATGCCAGGCCTGCGGACTTAATTTTAACAATCTGATATCTGGTCCCCATATGGATGGTATATACCAAATATTGAAAGATTCTGATCAGTGGTAGCAGTATAGCATGTACCCGGTCGCCACTCATTACCCGGGGCTTTGCCGTTGCAACTAGTGTTAAATTTCCACAGGAACCGGAGCTTTGCCGGTGCAACTTTTGCCGCTGCAAAATGTCAGCACCATTCATCTAGTTCCGGCAAATGGTGTACGTACAACATATATATAGTATGCTATTGTATGTATAGTGATGTATGTACACACGGGGCTATTGATATAGAGGATGGGTATGTGGTGGAAAATTGATGGGGAAATTGGATTTTCGTGAAAGTTTTCCCAGCGAAACGGTGAACGTTGCTATTGACGTCGTGACGTAATAGAGTCGTTGACCGCTGTTGTCCACTGCACGTTCCGACATACGTCATTCGGGTCAAGGGGTGTCGAGCTTCTTGTAAGGGGGTGGGGGGGGGGGGGGGGGTGATCTGGTAGTAGTTCATATTATCCTATGTCTGCTATAGCTAGGTCAAGCAGTGCATGATCGCCCAATGTGGTATTGCCTGATAGTCCTTGGGGGTTTAAATTGGGCAGTATAGGATGAATGGTCTGTTGGTCTATTATCCCCTTAGTTCTATTAACCTACCGAATCCTTTGCATTATCTCAGGCCTGGCATTCTTAAAAATGCAGGTGGGCTAAAAATCGTTCTCCTCACACGGACTAGGGAAGCGATTAGCTCTCCTCAAACCTACAAAAGCTAAAAGTGGCAAAATGAAGTTGTATTATTAATGAATTCTGACAAGTGGGCTTTGTACATTTTATTTGGTGCTGCTAACCAGGTAGTCTCTGTGAGACGGCTACACTGTCCCTCCATACCTGACCTCCGAGCCTTTGTAAGGCCCGGAGGTGTGGGAGGGCCAGTGTGGCCATATTGCAGAGACCACTAACATAGCGGAGATCTGAAAACCTGTGTGTTTTAGGAATAGGCTGTTGTTATATTCTAAGGCTATGGGGGCTATTTTTCGCTCTCAATTTTTTTAAGGCGAGCAGCAGGCGAGCGAATAAATCGCTATCCTGAAAATGCAAGGCCTGTTATCTTATGGCTGATATTGGTAGGTCGTAATGCTAGGTCAGACAGCATTATAATCGCTTGTTTAAAACTGGGGCATTGGATGCATGGTATATACCCCTGTAGGTCCCCTGTTGGTGCACGCCTGCACGGTATTATTAACCTACCGATTGCTTTTTATTATTCTATGACTGGTATAGGTAGAACGTTATGGCAGTTCAAGTGGTATTGTGGGGTGGGGTGGGTGGTAATGCCTGGTAGTATAAAACGGCAGTATAGTATGTGCGATATATACATGTGTGCCCCCCCCCCCCCCCCCCCCCCCCGAAAGCCATTGGTACTACTAATCGACGTAATGTTTTATGTCATCCCATGACTGGTTTGGGTAGTATGTAATGCGGGGACAGACGTTATTGTGGGGTTGCTGAAGGTTATGCATGGCCGCCTAGTGTGGTAGTGTTGGATATACGCTTTGTACCACTACAGGTCCCATGGTACCCCCTAGTACTATTAATCCACCTATTGCTTCATGTTAACCTTTGACTGGTATAGGTAGTATGTAATGCTAGGAATAGCGGTATTGCTGGGAAGGGTATTGCCTGGTAGTTTAGAACGGTAGTATAGTATGGGCGGTATATATCCTGTAGGGCCCCTGTTAGTGCTTGGTTCTATTATCCAGCCGATTGCTTTGTTTTATTATATGGCTGGGAAAGGTAGTACGTTATGGTAGGTCTAGTGAGCAAATGAGCTTTAGAACAATTGCTCGATCGAGTGACTCGAACATACTGCGCGAACGACTCGAATCCCATCAAGAAATGAGCTGCAGAGCAATTGCTCGGATGAGTGACTCGCACATCCTGCTCTTCGACTCATTTCGACAACGAAGTCCTATACGATTCTCATCACCCCTGTATCCAATTCCCATATCCCATGGAATCCCTTTTGGAAAACGTCACTGGTTATGGAATCTCTTTTTTATCGTATGGGGTCATGAGGGCCGTGATAAAAGCCCTCAATGAGGTCTAATTTACTATCCCTCTTAGCCTCATCTCGGTATTTAATGGCCACGTCCCATGGAATCCCTTTTTGGAAAAGGTTTCTACTTATGGAAGCCCTTTTTTATCGTATGAGGCCATGAGGGCTATGAGAAAAGCCCTCAATGAGGTCTAATTTACTATCCCTCTTAGCCTTATTTCTGCTGAGGCCATGAGGGCCAAGAAAAAATCCCTCAATGAGGCCTAATTTACTATCCCTTTTAGCTACATTTCAAATTTTGGGGTTACCTATGGCATGGCGATGTACTATTGGAGGATACCTATCGAGGATACCTTCCGGAGAATCCCTTTTTTTAGTCGTATGAGGCCGTGAGGGCTATGAGAAAATCCCTCAATGAGGCCTATTTTACTACACCTCTTAGCCTCATTTCGGTATTTGAGGATGCCTATGGCCTGGTATTGTATTATTTGAGGATACCTATCGAGGATACTTTCTGGAGAATCCCTTTTTGTCGTATGAGGCCATGAGAAAGTTCCTCAATGAGGCCCAATTTACTGTCCCTCTAAACCTCATTTCGTTTGAGGCCGTGAAAAAATCCCTCAATGAGGCCTAATTTACTATCCCTCTTAGCCGCATTTCAGTATTTAACACCCATATCCCGAGGCACCCCAATTTCAGCACCCCTTTTTGGAAAACGTCTGGCCTTCCTCACCCCTTTTATAATCGTATGAGGCCATAAGGGCTATGAGAAAATCCCTCAATGAGGTCTAATTTACTATCCCTCTTAGCCTCATTTCGTTTGAGGCCATGAAAAAATCCCTCAATGAGGTCTAATTTACTATCCCTCTTAGCCTTATTTCGGCTTTTAAGGATTCTTATAACCCAGATCCTATATAGCTCCTAATCTTATATGGCTCCTGTACAGTTCCTATACAGGTAGTCTTACGAACGGCTTTCATCTTATCTCCAAAGCTCCAAGGCCACTACTTGTCTACAACTATCTGTCCTGTCATTAGGTTCTACAGCAGTCTTGTACCATTGTGGCCTTGCACCATTACTATTGGCTGCCGCTATTCTACCACTTGTTTCATCCATTAAAATTGTCTTGTAACACTACTTCCTAGCTATACCTGTCTCAGTCTCAGCTATAACCTCGGTCAGACTGCTTTCTTTCCCCCTGTATAACACGTATATCTATGGACAGGCTATATAAGAGATTCCGTAAATCAGATTCTTATCCGACTCCGTAAAATTTGGATCTACTAATAATCGGCCTCTCAGTTCGGAAAATAGAAATTTTGGAACAATTCAGGCTCCCACGAGAAGCCCAAATATGAACTCATGGACTTGTCTTTAACAAACTTATATCTCACCTCCCTAAGGATACTGTATACGAAATATCAGAAGATTCTGATTGGTGGATGCGAAGACGAAGATTTTTTAAGAATGTTCCTCATACTGCACTAACTTAAACATTTGGTCTCCCATAGAGAGCCTAAATATAGAGCCAGGGATTTAAGTTCAATAAACGTGTGAAACAATCAACCAAAGATGTTATATCTGAAATTTGAAAGCTTTTGGGGCAGTGGTTTGGGAGAAGAAGAGTCTTAAATCTTTTCCCCACTACCCACAGTGTTAAAAAATGCTGACTCAGCATTTTTTCAAAATCCCGAAAAAGTACCCCATGATAAAACCGATAGCAATTTTTTTGGACCATTCCATTCTGATTGTCCTAATGAAGCTTCACACCAATTACGAATTCTCAGTGTCCTGTAGTTTTGGAGATATGGGCGTTTTAAATTTGTTTATGTATTTTTAGCTTCTGGGGCTCCCATAGGGCGATGGACAATTTCTTTTGGCATAAATTAAGTACTTATGACCTAATATTCCTCAGAATCTCCAGCGAGAACATCCCTTCGTCAGGCGCACCATGAAAAATAGAAATTTTGGGCGGGGAGAAAATTCTTGCCCTTCCCATAATGAGGGCAAATACATGTATAGCCCCACAAACTTCTCTTGAACAAATCTGAGTCTGCACCTCAAAGTTTTTTTACGTCAACCTCCACAGGCCATCAAATGGAATACAGATCTGCATCATTTGATTTCGACCAACTTTTGAGCTTTGTTTGCAGTTTATATTTAAAATCGGATATTTATTGCTGCAAAGCTCAACGAACGAAGCGATTTTTCCAGTCAGTTGCACGAATTGAGAAACATGATCACATCATTGTTCATGAAATATTTACGTAGTATTTGACAAATATACAACGCTTCGTGTGTAGTTTACACATTATTAAAGAAACTGTATTGGTCATTGTAATGTAAAACATTCAAAATATCAGGAAATGTACTTTTTTATTAATCGAGTCGGCACCGGAGTTTTTTAGACGAATTCCGTCATCAAGGAATTCTGTGATTGACTGAATAAGAGGTTAAGGGCTGCAGAGCAAAATGAAACAGTTCAGCGGCGTGCATTATCGAAGAATCGATGGTTAATACCCTTTGACATGTGTTTACCCCCACTCGCCTCCACCCTCCTTCATCACATCCAACCGCATAAAATGATAGCTCACTCAACGAGAATTTTCGGAGGTGTAAACATAAAACTGCACAGCTGAGAATACCACACATCATTCTTTTGACGCTCTGAATGGTTTTGTTGCAAACTCTGAACCTGTGTGTTTCTAGTCCGGATTATCACGAGAATAAAAAGGGGACTTGTAATAACGATCAGACAAAAAAATCCTAGAGTGCTGGGGGCGAAAATTATCACATTTTTCGTTGGCATTAGCACCAGGCTTGTTGGCAACATTATTGAATTTTCCAGACTATAAATCGCAAGGTGGAACGGGAAGGATGTTGTGAGGAATACTTTGAGAAAAAGGAAAAAGAAGATCGAACGGAAAGATAAAATACGCAAGGAAGCAGGGGCGCCGACGAGGGGTGGGGGGGGGGGGGCTAGCCTTCAGAAGGACACTTTCCCCAGGCAAATACATCCGCTAGTGTAATAAGTTTATATCAACTGTTCTTTGGACACATATTTCATTTAACCGTTATTATAATAATATACAAGGACGTAGCTACAGGGGATGGGTGTGGGGATTCTTAATCCCCCCCCCCCAATATTTGTCCAAAAATCAAGACAGTTGGAAATTTTTCAGGCAACAATTCCAGCAGTTGGAAATTCGAAGCATTGTTGTAACGGAGGTTTTTTACGAATGTGGTGTTTGTTACATTTCCGTGAAAATTCCAACCGCAGACTCCCACAGACAGAATTCCGATTTTCCGACTACTCAGCAAACCGTTTCTTGAATTATATCAGAAATTACGGAAATATAAACAAGTTGGTCAATTTGGTGCTCACAACAGTCATACTGTTAAAACTAGACGTCCTGTCATGAAATGCGCACAAATAGCACGTCGATCTGTGCGTTAATCTACGCGTTATGACCATAGCAAGGCTATCACATTCTATACATATGGCCCGTGCACAAGCAATGTTTCTGCCAATGGACCTACGGGTAACCCGGGGGTCCATTGGCAGAAACATTGCCTGTGTTTGCTACGAGTAACCAGGAAAACATGCCGTGCTTTGGGTGCCATTCGATATGGCACTTGCGCGCAATTCCTGCGCGCAATTAAGCCTAGATAAGCGCACAGTTCGTGACAGGACTTCCAGGTTTAACTGTAAGCAGTTGATTTGTGCATACAAGGCACATTATGAGACTAAACTGCAATGCACTCGAGGACTGCAGTTTGTCTTAGAAGATTAGTGTGCTCACTGCTCAGCATGACCTCATATATGAGATGATTGATAAATACATTATTGGTTGAATACTGATTTTTTTTATCATTCTCCATACATGTACATTCATGTAATTTACACAATACCCTATGAAGGCAAATAGGGACTACTTACAGACGGGAACAGGAAAATTCGGCTTCGGGGAGATTCCTTGTCTTTCATGACCTCGGAAGATTCGGCCGGGAAGATTTCGCCCCGGTATTTGATTTCTAAAGGTTATCAGACAGTGGTTTATGGCTTTCTGCTAATAAATAATAATAATAATAATGATAAATAATAATAATAAAAATTTTAATAAAATTAATAAAAATATCAATAACACCGGCCGCTAATTCGTCGCGGTTCACTGGTGAGAAGCCTTAGATATCCTTGTTGCTCCCAACAGCCCCCCTATCCCCACGCTCCTTCTCTCTGCCGAACAAGAAAGACGAAGTGCTTGATAACATCCCGTGCCCCATTCTTCCCAACCTCTCCGATAAACATACTAACCCTCTCCTTTGTACCTCCTTTTCACTGAATCTTCCAGAGGTCGAATCTCCCCGTACAGTCTGCAGTAAAAGAAACTGTAATTTTGAAGAAACTGTCATTTTGTGCTGTCTTAAAACCTCAAATTATGTAGATATTTAGCTGCAGTTATTTAAACTTCTTGGAAGTATTCTCAGAATGCCCTAAAAATCACCTGTACAGTCACTTGGAGTCAACATTTTGAAAACTTTCCCCCTCCCACGGGAGGGAGGGGGCATGGGAGGGGGCACCCCTTTAAGTATCCATCCATAGTTGTAATCTTTATAGATCTACCCCAACCCACCCCACCCCACCCCATTGTAAACCCTCTAGCTAGGTCCCTCGTAATATAAATTTATTACAACAGCGGCTGATACAAACTTTTCCATCAAGCACTATTGTAAAAAACTTGACGTCATAAAGTATCACTCGAAGAATTGTACAGTAAGAAGCAATAACTCTGTGTTACCAGATAACCACTGATGAATTTGCAAATTTGAAACATGCTGCTAAAAACGTCATTTAACGGCCAAAAGATAACGTGAATTTTCATCCCAAAAGCCGCAAGAAGGCTCTACATGTATTTAATAGCAGATTTGAAACTTGAGAACCCTCCCCCCCCCCCCACCCCCACCAATCTCCCATCACTGTTCGTGCCTTCTGCCCGCGTAGAGCCCCCCCCCCCCCCCGCCCCCAGCACATACACACAAACTTTCAAAGAGTTCTGGAAGCTGGCGCACCGGTAACATAATATACCCAGTTCCCCAATTTTCTCTCCCCGGCCCTGACTGTGTTACACTAAGAGCTCGCTTAACCATTTACGCTCGTCATTTTATTTTCATGAGTAGTATAGCTCGCACGTTTCACCTCCAGGAAATCAAAATTTTACGGACTCGGATAGGAATCTCAATTACGGAATGCTTTATATGTATACACTGATGAAACATTTTGAAGGCCTGGGCCAAGGTATAGCTAGGAAGTAGTGGTACACGTCAATATTAATGGATGGTAGTTTAGTCAATAGTACTGTTACAAGGCCGCAATGGAACAGGCCTGCTGTAGAAGCTAATGGTAGGACAGATAGACCATAGCCAGTAGTGGCCTTGGAGCTTTGGCGACAAGATGGAAACGGAATCCCATTTGTGGAATCGCTTTTTTGGAATCCCATTTGTGGAATCCCTTTTCAGGAATCCCATTTTCTGAAATGAGGATAAGAGTCGTATTAAAAATCCCTCAATGAGGGCTTTTTTAATGGCCCTCATAACCTCAAAATTCAATGAGGCTATGAGGGATAATAAATGAGGACTCATTGAGGGCTTTTACACAGCCCTCATGGCCTTATACGACAAAAAAGGGATTCTCCAGAAGGAATCCCATTTGCAGGATCCCTTTTTAGGAATCCCATTTGTGGAATCCCTTTTTTTCTGAAATGAGGATAAGAGTCGCATTAAAAATCCCTCAATGAGGGATTTTTAATGGTCCTCATAACCTCAAAATTCAATGAGGCTATGAGGATAATAAATGAGGACTCATTGAGGGCTTTTACATAGCCCTCATGGCCTCATACGACAAAAAAGGGATTCTCCTAAAGGTATCCTCGATAGGTATCCTCGAGTAATACAATACCAGGCCATAGGTATCCTCAAACACTGAAATGAGGCTAAGAGTCGTAGTAAATTATACCTCATT
Source organism: Pictodentalium vernedei (assembly GCA_031216915.1). NCBI lineage: Eukaryota > Metazoa > Mollusca > Scaphopoda > Dentaliida > Dentaliidae > Pictodentalium > Pictodentalium vernedei. Next base: position 104,363,180 of record CM062297.1, on the reverse strand, counting down.
GAGGGATTTTTCAAGGTCCTCATAACCTCAAAATTCAATGAGGGTATGAGGGGTAATAAATGAGGACTCATTGAGGGCTTTTACATAGCCCTCATGGCCTCATACGACAAAAAAAGGGATTTCATAGCCACGGGTGTTTCCCAAAAATGGGATTCCATGGGATATGGCCATTGGATATAGAGGTGATGAAAATCGGATACAACTTCGTTGTAATAAGGGGAGATAACTCTGCATAAAGATTACGGGGGATGAAGCAATCTGATTGGTTAGTTATAATCTAGATAAATGAAACAACAAGAGTACACGGACTAGGGTGAGAACTAACAAGAATAGACCAGAAATTGCTAAATATAGCAATAATAAGGTAAACTGTTCCAGTTGACAGGCTCTTCTACGCTACTGGAGTATACTCCAGAACAAAGGAACATGGCCAGGTAGAGGAAAACTATTGCATATATAGATAGAAGCAGAGAATTCTGAAAGAATTCGAAATAGTAAAAGTTGGGATAGATTTTGGTGATTTGGAAGGATTGTCGGGTTGTTTGAGGTAATTAGATTTACTCAGATTCAATCGAACACATCCTCCGAACATACCCCGTCCAATTGCAGAAAAAAATGGGTAACATAGCAATCACGTGCTACCACAGAAACCAAGATGGCGGCCTCCAGTATACAAAATGGACGACGGAAACACGTATCACCCTAACAACACGCGCTACGCATGCGCACTCACACCACGTATCACTATGGGGATGACGTCACAACATGGCCGCTCACGCGGGTTACCATGACAACACAACATGGTGCCCCTGGGTCACGTGGCATGACGTCACTTCCGAGGTCCCCCACCGAGGTCCCCCAACCTGGAGGTGAAACGTGTGAGCTATACTACTTTTATGACATATTGTAATGTTTATGTAAATGAAAAAGATGAGTCATATTTTTTGTATAAAAGTTACTCCCAAATGTCTTCAAATATTTAGAAATACAAGGCTCGAAAAGAGTCCCATTTTGTTGTGTGGTAAAAAGGAAATGCTAGTCCGTTTCAAATTGCTGAGTTTCATATTTTGATTATTTTCAGAACGTGCAAAACAAAAACGTCACAACTGTCGGGTATTCTCCAGTTTGTAGGTTTTGTTTTGTGAAAAAAAGCAGGGGGTTCGTTGATTATAATTGTCTTTTAGGCATGAAATACACCGTGCAAAGCAGAAATGTTATCCAGAATTGAAGGGAGACCAGCTGCAAATTGGAATCGTAATTACACTGTCAGCGCAGGCATTTAGTGCTTTTAACACGTCCAAACCGTTCGTACCGAAAATCTGTTACGACTGACTGCGATGTAAAGCTCGTTTAAACTTCCGGCGGAGAATAATCCTTATTCGAAACTGCCATCTTGGACTTTAATCTATTCAAGGTCAGAGGTCGCGGGGTGTAAACAAAGCGATTTCCGTGTTCATAGCGTTGAGTTTTGTGTCAGCCAAATCAACTAGTTTTGTGAAATATCAAGTTTAAATTCGTAAAACCGATGTCGTCATTCGAATTTACTGATGGGGCAACCCAAGAAGATGTTAAACGATGGAATTTCGCAGGTTTACAAAGGGCCCCAGATTCATTCTCAGGGAACTGCATTTTCAAACTTTTCTCGGGGGCGAATAGCTCCATGAAGCAGGGAGATACTCCTATACCCCCCCCCCCCCCCCCCCCACACACACACGCCTGAGACTGACGGCCTACGGATAAGCCTGCGGCATGTATCAACCTCCCCCCACCCACCCACCAAAAAACTAATAATTACCCAATAGGAAATCCTAGCTACGCCCCTTCTCGAAACCACTGCTAAGTCATTTTATACCATGGTTACCTATTCTACTATATATGAAAAGCCTACGACAATAACGACATAAATTTTAGCTTTACACGCCAACCGTGGTGAACACACCAGCAATAGGATTTCAGTAGTTAAAATTTACACCTTCAGTGGAACTACATCCAAGCTGACCTTTGGTGACCTCGACCTAAATGGAAACTTGTCTAAATTTATCAGTCGTCGCCTCGTAAAGAGTGAAATTAAACCGCCTTACCGCTAATTATTTATTACGTTTTTTCATAAGTTTACCTCATAATATACCAAAATATTTACAAACATACGTTGTCTCATGTTAATAAAGCATCCATAACTCGAAATAGTATGTTAATATGTTGTTATTAAAATGAAAAAAACCCGTAATTTGCGCGTTTCGTTTTCTACGAAAAACGGCCATAAAACGGCCATCGAAAGTACCGCCCACCAAGTACCGCCAAAACCTCGCAGTTAACACCACTTCACCACAAGTGGTGAACATTTGGTACACCGACCTAATATGGTTATATTCTATATATGTACATGTAACTACCGACAGCAAGATCACCGAAATCATGTATGTGGGAATAGAGTTCTTGATGGACCTAAAAGAGAAGAAACTCACCAAAAGTGTGATCAGGTTCTTACAGTTAAAAGTAGAAGTCCTGTTACGAACCGTGCGCTTATATAGGCTTAATTGCGCGTAGGAATTGCGCGCAAGTGCCATATCGGACGGCATCCAAAGCACAGCAGGTTCTCCTGGTTACTCGTAGCAAACACAGGCAATGTTTCTGCCAATGGACCTCCGGGTTACCCGGAGGTCCATTGGCAGAAACATTGCTTGTGCACAGACCATAAGTGCTGAATGTAATAGCCTTAGTATGGTCATAACGCGTAGATTAACACGCAGATCGACGTGTTATTTGTGCGCATTTCATGACAGGACTTCTTGTTTTAACTGTAAGATAGTTGCATCTAAGTACTTAATTCTACGAACTGCACTTCAGAGGAAATCAGCGACACTTTTCTTCTTTCACATTTATCGGATGCCATATAGAATTAAGAAAGGACGCTGGTTTTATTTACATTGGCATTGCGGGGTTCGAACCCACGCCGAGAGAGTTTCCTTCGGCACCAACCGCCTAGCGAAACTATAGTGAACCACGCACACCACTCGGCCACCGACAGACCCACCGACTATACTGAACCACGCACACCACTCAGTTCTGTCGGTGGCCGAGTGGTGTGCGTGGTTCAGTATAGTTTCGCTGGGCGGTTGGTGCCGAAGGAAACTCTCTCGATGTGGGTTCGAACCCCCGCCATGCCAATGTTAACTGTAAGAGTTTTATTTCTGGCAAATAAAAAATATGAGGTTTGATTTTAACTGTGGAGACTTTACTTGTTACACTCACAAGGGTATAAGAATAATCTCATATTCTAAATTATTTAGAAACAGAAAATTGATTCTCGTGACAGGAGCTCGCGAGAATCAAAACCTATTCTCGTGAATCGGGATAGATTGTAAGTCCTGAATATACCATTTCAACTTCTTATAATGATAATGGTACAATTATATAACGTTGTAAAACATTAGTTATTCAACCAAACACTCAGCACTGAACCCAACCCAAGTCAGAGCAGTGGCTGACCTAGGATTCTCAAACAGTGTGTGTGTGTGGGGGGGGGGGGGGGGGGGGTAATATACAGGGGGGGTACGCACGGCGACATGTCTCGATCCCAGAAGGGCTGAGCGCGTGGTGTCAGGTATGTTTGGGCGTGGTGTCTCACTCCCTAGAGTGGGGGTCCGGAGGGGGTGCTTCCCAGGAAAATTTTGACAACATTTAGTGCTCTTAGAGTGAATCTGGGGTAAAATTTGCTTCCAACTGGAGGCACATGTAATTATCTGTGCCAAGAATTAACATTCCCCCAACACAAACACTTAATGTATCAGCGTTTTTGCACAATCTAGGTGTATATGTACATGTGTAAACAAGTGATAGATGGGTGAAAATAGTTGAAATGGACTTGAATTGGGGGGGGGGGGGGGATTTTGGAGGGGCTGTGCCGGGCTGGGTCCCATAGCTCTGCCACTGAGTCACTCCTCAGTTCAAAGGGTGTTTTCAGTCAGAGTCAGAGTCCGCGTCCTCAATTCACAGACCTCATGCAATGCATTCCGATGAATTAAAACATTTTATTTTATAGAACCAAAATCTAGATTTGCTATTTCGGACGTATTTATACTAAACAGTAAATAAAGTAACATTAAGTGGAATAAATAATTAATATTAATACTGGATTTCAGTGGATAGTGGATTTTATATTGAAGGTAGGACCTGATTCAATGTCAACAATACTAACCGAAGCACTCGGGGTCGTAACGATTGCAGATTTAATGACTGTATCCTCTTTGTCCATTTCGGTGATTCTTTATTTGTATTTCCTCAGTCAACTGAAACCTTTGTGTATTTGTTTCGTTTCTCATTGAACAGAAAATAATTTGTTTAAGCATGTCTGTCATCCAGTTCAGGTTTCTTATATTAATGCAAAAAAAAATTAAACCTACCTATATTTGCGTGGAGTTGATCTCGTTTGTTTTCTCCTCGTACTTCGCTTCCATTGACGGTACTGGTATCTGATCTTTCATCCCTACCTGTTTTCGACATCGCCAGTTCTGTTCGCTTGGGCTGCCAATTGATTCGGTACAAAGACGTGGAGTGCTTCAGAAACGGTACATGATGTGAGTGCTTTAGCAAATGACAATATTTCAAGATAACCTTTCCACAAAAGGAGCAAAACACTGTTGATCTATTTTAATTATACCCCCACTTTCGAAGAAAATTGGGGTATACTGGATTACATGCGTCTGTGCGTCCGTGTGTGGGTCAGTCCCAGAATATTCATAACTTTCATAACTTAAGTAAATTATTATTTTCTATAATATTTGTTGGTCATAGGTACACCCACACTAGTTATTTTTTTTTGTTACTTGTTCACTTAGAAATTGTGTCCGTCCGAGCCAAATTTTGTCTGTTCAGCCTGTATCTCGGGTATCGAATGTGCTATTGCAATGAAATTTGCCATGAACACTGTTTATGGTATAGGCTTTAAAAAAAGGATTCAATGATATTTCTCACATTCTCCTTTTTAGAATTATCCTCCTTTTTTGACTTATAAATTATAGGAAATAGACATTATGTGTCTGTTCAGCCTGTATCTCAGGTAAGAGTTATCGGATTTCAGTGAAATATGGCATGCAGTTTGCCTATGACAAAGGCTTCTGCCTCATTCCATAAAACCAATTTACCATACCTTTTGACTTAGATATTGTTGGAAATTCTTGAAAACCTTCGAAGAAAAGGGGGGGAGGGGGGTATACTGGATTGGAGTTATCGGATTTCAGTGAAATATGGCATGCAGTTTGCCTATGACAAATGCTTATGCCTCATTGCATAAAACTTCTAAACAATTTACCATACCTTTTGACTTAAAAATTGTTGCAAATTGTTGAAGACTTTCGAAGAAAATGGGGGGGGGGGGGGGGTATACAGGATTGCGTCCGCCCGTTTGTGCATCCGTCTGTCCGTCCGCACGAGAATATTCATAACTTCAGTAAATCATTATGGAATTAAATGAAACTTAGTATGCAATTAAATTGTAACATTGCCTAAGACTAGAATGAATTTCGGTGTTGTCAGATAATGTTTTTTTATTTTATTAGATAATTATACTGGATTACATGCGTCCGTCCGTCCGTCCGTCCGTCCGTCCGTCCGTCCGTCCGTCCGTCCGTCCGTCCATCCGTCCGTCCGTGTGTCCGTCCGTGTGTGAGTCCGTCCGAGAATAATCATAACTTTCATAACTTAAGAAAATTATTATTTTCTATAATATTTGTTGGTCATAGGTATGCCCACACTAGGCGGTACACCACGTGGGTGCATGCACCGGACGACAGTCCACCTCTTGTTTATTTTTGTGTTTGTTTTAATATTCAAGATAAAGGCTGTGAAGCAACCAAAAATTAAGTTTGAGGTACAGTGGGAGGCCACATGAATTGCATCGGTATCTGGTCACTTCATCCCAATGTCAAGTCGGCATCTGGTGACCTCTCCCTAACGTCTTTTCGACCATTGTCATTCGTACCCTGGGTCAGTTTGGGACCCAAGTCACTTCGGCCACAAATATTCAAGTGTTGTCTGCCCTATTACATTAGTAAATAACAACTCGCCAATGACGCTATCCAAACGCAACGACTGTGCTTTATTTCATTTTTTTTCTAACCCTTTCAAACATTCGTGCATTCCGCCTCAGATTGCACACAGCGAATAATTAGATTCGCCAATTTCCAATGGATGAATCTTTAGTTATTCTTATTTTGCCGTTTTTTTTCTTTCTTTTCTTTTGGGGGGGAGGGGGGGTGGCGGGGGGGGGGGGGTAACAGACTCGCCTATTTCCAAGAGGTGAAGTTTTAGTTCGATTCGCTTATTTCTAATAGGTGAATCGTTAGCTATTCTTCTTTTTTAACTTCTTTTCTTATTGTTTTTTTTTTCTTTCAATAATGTTTGTTTCAGTGATTCCGGGAAAATAGCTTGTGCGATTTGGCTGAACTTTGGACCTTTCATAGAGCTCGATGCCAACCTTTTCATTTGGGGTATGGCATTTCTGAAGTTGTTCCTTTTCTGTCAAACCAGCCAAAATCAAACATTTTAACACATTCCTCAAAATTGGGCTGTACGATTTCGCTGAAACCTCCAACATATTTTGAGCGGAGCGTATTGTTATTGACCATACAAGTGGTATTGTCCACGTTAACCCTTTTTGGCTAAAAAGATAACGAAAGTGCATTTTTGGCAAAATAAAATGGCGTTCTTTAAAATGCCATTTCCCAGCAATGGGACAATGCATTCTGAAAATGTGGACTATGGCAGGATGAACCATTCACAGTAGACCAAAGTTCTGTTGTACGTTTTGCTATCGGACTTAATCCTCACCCACTTTTGGGGTCTTGAATTGGAGTACCGCCCGGTTATCATCAAAATCTGCCAACTTTGCATTCACTTTCCTACCAGTTGAAATGTAAAAATTGAAAAGTGCTTTGTATATCTCTTCTTACCATTGACTGTGAAACAAAATTTGCTGGTGTAACTTTTGCTGTACAATTTAACCCAATGCCTGTACTGGCTCGATGAAAATAGGTACTGTCAGGAGAACCCTCATTTTTTGAGAATTCGGTATGTTTACAGTTCGTGGAAGGTTGATTGTTACCAAATCACCCATGGAGTGGAGGTATCACCCAAGGTACTACTCTAAAATTTTGTACAGAAACACAAGAGCACAAGCAAAGTTTCAACCAATGGATCTCTGGGCTTTTGCTTATGCCAATTACGCTGTGTAACAAATTAGCATTTATTGCTTGAGAGAAATCGACACTGCACGGGCGATTTATTGATAATACACTCTCCAGGTACTGAAAGTATCCACTTTCGCCATTACGAATCGGGTATGGGCTAAGTGTTGTGTGTCGTTTTATGCAGCAATGTAAGAGTTGCAACTTTGCTGTTACATGTTATTATTAAAGTATAATCCCTAGACCGACAGTAGTACTGTCGAAAAGTGGTGATTTTTTTTGCAAAATTTGGCAAGTTTGGTTTGTGTTTCCCGTCAGTTCTTAAAATAATTTGCGTATCTGTTTGCATTAACACAATTTCGTCCCTTGAGTTCCAATGTGTTCTATGTGCCTACTGGCACATAGAACACATTGGAACTAAGGGGACGACCTGTTATGAATATTTACTGTTGTAGGTTATATTCTGATATTTAACTCAATGCCTCTCTCGATGAAAGAAGATCGGTACTGTCAGCAAATACTCGTTTTTGATAATTTGTTAAGGGTTGGTTCCTGTTTTCTCCACTGAGAACTTGGAAAACGAGTGAATGTTGTGCATAACTGTATGTGGCGATGCAGGTGAAACAACTTTGTTTCTACATGTAAAAATGAAAGGTTTAACCACGGGTCGTAATTGTAGCTTGAACAGTATCTCTCTTAAAAATTGTAAATGTTTGCAAAATTTGACAAGTTTGACTTGTATTTCCTGTCAGGCCTGTCTGTCTGTCCATCAGTCTCTTCATTCTGCTGCCCGCCCATCCATCAATGCATCCATTAGTCTTCCCATCCCACCTACTGTCCATCTACATGTCATTCTGTCTGTCCTTCTGTCTGTCGGTCGGTCGGTTTATCTGTTCTGTCTGTCTGGGTTTTTTTTTTTAGCCTTCCCGACCGACTACACGTCCACCTGCGCGCACCCCTGCCCGGCCTCCCTATTTTTCGAAATTTTAATTCGTGTTTCCTGTCCCGTATCTTGTGAAGTTCAACTCCAAGCCTGTTCTGGTCACGTGAAGATAAAGACTGTATGATAAACAGATGGTTCGAAAAGAAATATCAATTCTCATGATCGAGATTCGGGATCGGTCCACAATTTTAGCTCACAATCATATTAGGGCGGGCTTTTGTCCGTAATTTGTGTCTGGCGTCAGGTATTGACCGTATTCAGCATCTGTCATAGTAATGCCTAAAATATTACAAAAATCTTTTCTTCATCAATGGGTGGTCATAGTTCTATGAGATTGGTGTTATTGTTCATTGGGGCTCGGGCAGTCATCACGGTTGACAGATCGCGGAAAATCACGTCGCCTTGGATCGTGGTATACCTCGATTACCTGTATAGAGTAAATTAATTATCTAGATGTACAGTTTCGCAAATAATTAATTTGTTGAACATATATTTTGTTACAATGTTCTTAATCACTTGAACACAGAGGGTTATCTTTTCCTATATAATGGATTATTTCATACCGTTAACCACTCACCATATAATTGTCTTACTTTATAAGTAAGCAAGTCCTCGTACCACCCATTGTAGTCTACGTGCTAATGTTACATAAGACTTACGAAATGTACAAATTATCAATAGTGTATTATAATATCAACGAATTGTTTATTCGCGATGGTCGGGAGTGAACCAACAGGTTAAATGATACGTCATTCACAAATCAGCTAAAGGCTGATGTAATATGCCTGGATGAGACACAATGTGACGAAGTAAATGCCTCTTGCATTCGTCTAAATGGATACAAGACAACATATGTGTGCCGTCCTCGTGAATCAAAGAGGCCACATGGTGGGTTGTCTGTCTTGGTAAGTAAAGAAATTAGTCCCGGTGTAAAAGGAATGAAAGTCCGTAGGACAACGCCGGACTACTATTCCTAGAAATGTTAGACCTAGGACTATAATTCCGCGAAATAATAGTCCAGAGGGACTAATTTTCCTACGGACTTCCATTCCTGTTACACCGGCATCAAATTTAATCCCCTGGACGATTCTGAAATCATCTCTTTCAAATTATGTAAAGAATTCTTCAAAATAGAAAAAGATGTGTATGTTATCGCAGCATACGTCCCGCCTGGAAACTTCTCATTATCTACAGTATGTGGAGAGTGGATTGTAACTAAATCACCCGCGGAGTGGCGTTATCACCCAAGTTATAACTTTCAATTTTTGTACATATCGACAAAAAACACAAGCAATGGTTCAGCCAATTGACCTCCGGGTTTAACACGGAGGTCCATTGGCTGAAACATTGCTTGTGCTGGTTATGCTTTGCAACAAATTTGCAATTATTGCTTGGGTAGAATCTCCACTCTGCGGGGGATTTAGTGAAAATACACTCTCCACGTACTGTGTCACTGACTCTCGGTCGGGAAATAACAATCCGTTTGATAACATAGAAAATGTTTTAACCGCGTGCCAGATATCAGGCAACGTGATACTTCTTGGTGACCTTAATGGCAGGATCCGCCCCAATAGTCCTGACTATATATCTTGTGACGACGACAGGTACAATACGCTACCGCAGTGCTATGATGTTGATGCTAGGGCATTGAAACGACTGTCAGAAGACCGCTCCAAAACAAATTGCCAAGGTCAGCAAATAATCGACACGTGTATCTCAACTGGCCTACGAATATTAAATGGACAGACAGTTGGCGATACACGTGGACGTTTAACCTGTCATAAATACAATGGGTCGTCCACAGTTGACTGGTGTTTGGCTCAGAAAGAACTAGTCCCACAAATACTAAACTTTACGGTTGGCAAATTTCATCCTAACTCTGATCATTGCCCTATCACATTTCAACTCACCGGTGGTTACTACTACTATCAGTCGCAACATAAGGAGCGAGATAACCTGCTGCCATTATCTACTACTGTGAAATGGAACGTATCCACGGAAACGAGATTTAAGCGAGCCATTCAGTCCTCACATATTACCGAAAAACTGAAAGCCTACTTGCAGTCAATGACCTCTGATAGCGACAATGTACATGCACTCGCGGAAGATCTTACAGACGTCTTCCATGACGCCCTACGCATAAGCGGTGTGCCCACTAATCAGAAAAAAAGGCAAGCGAAATAAACGCCATAGAAAGAAATGGTTCGACACTGACTGCCTCCCGCTACGAAGGACAATGATGGCAAAAGCCAGACTTGTGAGCCTGAGTTGTGCAGACAGGATACGGTTCAACAATTTTATGTTGCTAAGAAAGCCTATAAGCGCGTCTTACAGCGTAAACACAGAGACTTTTGAGGGAAATTGGTAACCCAACTAAACACTTTGGAGAAATCTAATCCCTCCGCATTTTGGAAATCTCTTGACGAGTTGAAATCGAACAGCGGTACACAGGTGAACATTCTTGATTCCCTGTCTGTTGCTGATTGGCTCTCACACCTCAAGAAACCTATGTGTGATAACACTCCGCACAGCCCAGATATCACCGAGGTCAGCTCTGAGGCTGAACCCAATGTGTCGCAAACACTCGACTACGCGATATCAAGCGAGGAAGTGATATATGCTACCAAGAAGCTAAAAAATGGGAAGGTAGCAAGTATTGATCTTATTTCTAATGAGATGATAAAATCATCCTTAAATGCCTTGTTGCCATGTTATGTCAAGCTGTTCAACTCGATCTTGTCATCCGGACATTTCCCCGACATCTGAAGAAGGAACGTCATGACATATTTGCACAAAGGGGGTAGTATTGACACCCCGAACAATTACAGAGGTATAGCCATATCCAGCTGCTTGAGCAAATTCTTTTGTAAAATCCTTGACTTAAGACTTGAGACGTTCCTTTCTACCAATAATGTGATATCACCATGCCAAATAGGCTTCAAAAAGTCCAGTCGGACAAGCGACCGACCATCTCTACATACTCCACTCCATAGTGGACAAAATGTTATCGAAGAATAAATATCTATATGCGTGCTTTATTGACCTTCGGAAAGCGTTTGACACTGTTTGGCGTGAAGGGGTATTTTATAAACTCACTAAATATGGAAACGGTGGTAAATTTCTCACTGTCTTTAAGTACCAATATTCAACATTACTCCAAGTCTCTTATCAGAAACTGTCATGCTGTGATTAATGACAAGTCTTTGGAAAGCTGAGAAGTGTATTTATTTGTATACTATCATTTACAGCTGAAAGGTATTCTCCATTTTATCACTTTATCAATTTAGAGAGCCATGGCAAATTATTTGAGTAAATGGTGATGCCTGGCTTAACCCTTTACCTATTCAAAGCAAATAGAGAGTAGTGTCTGAAAATAAAAATGTAATTTTCAAAATATTTTTAACCTTCTTTTACTGGTTTTTATTGAAAAAGAATTCATAAATGTGTGCTAGTATTGCTATGATACTGTTGATTTCTGACTGAACCCTGTACACTTGGTTTCAGAGAAGTTCATTCGGATTTCCAGCAATTATGACTGGAATAATATGGCATGCATTCAGTCTGTCTGTCTGTCTGTCTGTCTGTCTGTCTGTCTGTCTGAATGCCTGCCTGCCTGCCTGCCTGCCTGCCTGCCTGCCTGCCTGCCTGCCTGCCTGCCTGCCTGCCTGTCTGTATGTCTGTCTGTCTGTCTGTCTGTCTGTCTGTCTGTCTGTCTGTCTTTCTGTCTGTCTGTCCATTGGTGCGTCCGCCCGTCCACCCGTCCGTCCGTCCACACCCTTCCATCCGTCCGTCCGTCCGTCCATCCGTCCACCTTTCTGCCTTTTCCTCTCTTGTCTCTAACTTGTGAGGCAGAAGGCAAATTTTAACAATAAATGATACTGCCGGCAAAGTTAAAAAAAACATGTCAGAAAAAGTAGATTTTTATATACATTTTGTTAAAGGTGCCAAAAGTTAAAATCATTTCTGGCAAAATAAGTATTCTTGTCATAATTTCCATCCGCACAAAATTTACCCTTTAGAAAATTGAGAGGATAATTCACGGTTCAATGACGGGGTTACCGACGCCTCACCATCGTTGACAGAAAATTTTCCTCAGAATTTTATAAAGCATAAGTAACGCGCAATTGGAAAAATGTTTTAAAAATATATTATCTTAAATGATATAAAGTGCAAAATTTTAAAAGTTGGGCTTGTGTTTGCAGTCAGTCCCGAGTGGAAAATCGAAAAACAGTTAGCTATCTTGCACCTGCAAGTTACTATCTTGCACGTGCAGGTTAGGTATCTTGCACCTGCAAGTTACTATCTTGCACGTGCAGGTTAGCTATCCTGCACCTGCATATTACTATCTTGCACGTGCAGGTTAGCTATCTTGCACCTGCAAGTTACTATCTTGCACGTGCAGGTTAGCTATCTTGTACGTGCAGGTTAGCTATCTTGCACCTGCAAGTTACTATCTTGCACGCGCAGGTTAGCTATCTTGCACGTGCAGGATAGCTATCTTGCACCTGCAAGTTAGCTATCTTGCACGTGCAGGTTAGCTATCTTGCACCTGCAAGTTACTATCCTGCACGTGCAGTTTAGCTATCTTGCACGTGCAGGATAGCTATCTTGCACCTGCAAGTTAGCTATCTTGCACGTGCAGGTTACCTATCTTGCACCTGCAAGTTAGTTAAATATATAGTTATATTTGAAGTCGAGTTCATCACAAGTAGTATATAAGGGTCCAACCTAGCCCCAATTTGCCGGACCTAGGTTCGGATTTGCCGGACCCCTCCCGGACTACGGAAATTCCTATCGCTGAGACAACCACTATAGGCTCATTGGCCATGTCTAGCCGTCTGGATATTTATGTTTCGCATCGATTGCATCGCAGGCTAGGTGTGGATGCTTTATTCTGGGGTGTGAATGGGAAAAGTCAGGCATAAAGAGTGATAAACGGTTAGAGTTGCAATGACGTCGGTGACGTCACGGTGAGCTCGTGACGTCATGACGACGTTGACCGCAGTCGATGTCCACAGAGGTGAGTGACTGGACGAACGTAGGGTCTTTGAATAGCCGATGTCTCCCTATAGGTGGCCATGCCGTTGGGTAGACCCTGATGGGCCGGGTCTCAATACCCCTTAACAGGAACAGGGATGTCTCTTTTCAGGCCTTCGACCCTTCTTCTCCCTGATCGATTCTGTCCTACTCTGTCGGCTTGAAAGGCTCGAAACAAGGAGCCACTAGAGAAGCCCCTCGAAAATTGACACCTGGAACGACTTATACAGACGTGTGACTGGGGAGCTGCTCCAGAAGCAGCTTTTCGAACGACTCCCTGAAATGAGCCTTCGAGGAGAAAATTAGTAATCAAAGAGTTAGTCCCAGCGACTCTTCTAACGATTCTTCTACATCTGGATTCTAGTGATCACCAGCAATGACTGACCTGTCAGGCGACTGTTCGAGCTTGTTGAGGTAGGGGTATTGGAAGAAGGGGAAGAGTGGCTGTGCCGCCTTTACACGGAACTCTCGGTGTAGGGTCCCTGGTTCACTGGCGCAGGTCGTGGAGGCCTGGGTCGTGGAATAAGGTCGACGGGTCTCTGATGTGATTAGTGCATTCGGTCGAGAAGGTATGGTTAGAGAATCGTGGCGTGAAGGGCTTCTGGAAGAAGGGGAAGGGCGACTGTGCCGCTCTTGGTCAAGCGGCAGAGGTAAGGTCACCGCGTCAAATACAGGAATGTAAGCCACTGGGCAAGTATGGGGAGCCGGGTCTTCTGAGATAGGGTGGCTGTCAAATATGGGAATGTAAGCCACTGAGGCAAGTATGGGGAGCCGGGGCTTCTGAGATAGGGTGGCTGGAGTGGCTGTCGCAAGATAACTAACTTGCAAGTGCAAGATAACTAACTTGCACGTGCAAGATAGTAACTTGCAGGTGCAAGATAGCTAACCTGCACGTGCAAGATAGTAACTTGCAGGTGCAAGATAGCTAACCTGCACGTGCAAGATAGCTAACCTGCAGGTGCAAGATAGCTATCCTGCACGTGCTAGATAGTAACTTGCAGATGCAAGATAGCTAACCTACACGTACAAGATAGCTAACTTGTAGGTGCAAGATAGCTATCCTGCACGTGCAAAATAGCTAACCTGCACGTGCAAGATAGTAACTTGCATGTGCAAGATAGCTAACCTGCACGTGCAAGATAGCTAACTTGCAGGTGCAAGATAGCTATCCTGCACGTGCAAGATAACTAACCTGCACGTGCAAGATAGTAACTTGCACGTTCAAGATAGCTAACCTGCACGTGCAAGATAGCTAACACCAGCACGTGCAAGATAGTAACTTGCAGGTGCAAGATAGCTAACCTGCCGGGTGCAAGATAGCTAACTTGCAGGTGCAAGATAGCTATCCAGCACGTGCAAGATAGCTAACCTGCACGTGGAAGATAGCTAACCTGCACGTGCAAGATAGTACCTTGCAGGTGCAAGATAGCTAACCTGCACGTGCAAGATTAAAACTTGCAGGTGCAAGATAGCTAACCTGCACGTGCAAGATAGTAACTTGCAGGTGCAAGATAGCTAACTTGCACGTGCAAGATAGAAATAATACTCAACTGGCGCCTCAACGCGTCCGTATTATCATCTATATCTGCCGAAAATACTTGCTGTTGTAAGTTTATTGTAAAGTTTTAATCCAATGCCAGACCTGGCTACATGAACATGGATACTGTCTGCAAAACGCTAGATTTTTTAAAATTTGGTTAGTTTAAATATTGATTTTCTCCAAAGAGAGAAAGGGGAAAGGACCAAATTTTGTGCTTTTCGTTATGCAGCAATATAAATGAAATATCTTTGCTGTTTAATATATTGTTATAAAAAGTTTTACCTTTGGCCGTTATAGAAGTACTGCCAAAAGTTGTGATTTTTGTAAAAATTGACAAGTTTGGGTACTGTTTCTCATCGGTCCCGAATGGAAAATCTGAAAACAATTTGCAAATGTGTTTGTATCATCGCCTGCTGTTATAAGTTATATTCTAAAGATTTACCCAAATGCAATTTTCTCCACTGAGAAATGAGAAAAGACCAAATGTTGTGCATAGCTCTATGCAGCAGTGTTAGAAAAATAAATTGTTGTTATACAGTTAAAACTAGAAGTCCTGTCACGAACTGTGCGCTTATCTAGGCTTAATTTCGCGTAGGAATTGCGCGCAATTGCCATATCGAATGGCATTCAAAGCACGGAAGGCTCTCCTGGTTACTCATAGCAAACACAGGTAATGTTTCAGCCAATGGACCTCCGGGTTTCCCGGAGGTCCATTGGCTGAAACATTGCTTGTGCACAGGCCATATGTACAGAATTTGATAGCCTTTCTATGGTCATAACGCGTAGATTAATGCGCAGATGGATGTGCCATTTGTACGCATTTCATGACAGAACTTCTAGTTTTAATTTATGTTATTAGGAAAAGTTTAACACTGAGACATAAGGGTAAATCGCAAAGAAGTACCGTCAAAAAATGGTGATTTTTTTTACCAAATTTGACAAGTTTGCCTTGTGTTCTCGTTAGTTCCCAACGGAAAATCTGAAAACATTTTGCATATCTATTTCCATCATTCATTACCTTTTGGGAATCTGCTGTTGTAAGTTATATTTTAATGTTTAACCCAATGCCTGCCTTGGTTGCATAAAGATCGGTACTCTCAGCAAAACACTAGTTATTTAGAGAATTCGCCAAGTTTATGTGCACATTTTCTCCACTAAGAAACGGGAAAGCATAAAATGCTGTGTTTATGAAGCCATGCAAGTGGAACAACGTTACTGTTACATATATGTATGTTATTATGATAAGTTTAACATTTGGTTGTCATGGTAGCTTGAATAGTGGTACTGTCAAAATTGGTGATTTTTTTTACAAAATTCTAACAAGTTCGGCTTGTGTTTCCCATCAGTTTCGAAAGTAAAATCTGAAAACACATTGTATATATGTTTGCATCATCACCTGACGAGAATATTTACTGTTGTAAGTTATATTGCAAAGTTTAACCCAATGCCTGCCCTGGGTACATGAAAATTGCACCTGTCAGTAAAACGCTCATTTTGTTTAAAATTTGTAAGTTTAAGTACTGATGTTTGTTTTCCATTCAGAAGTGGGGGAGGTCCAAATATGATGTATAGCTTTATGCAGCAGTGTTGGTGAAACAACTTTGCTGTTATATGTTATTATGAAAAGTTTAAACCCGGACCGCCACGGTAGCTTGAATGGCACTACCATCAAACAGTGGTTATTTTTCGCAGAATTTACCAATGTTCAGAATTTTAAAAAATTTGAAAACAGATTGCATATCTGTTTGCATTATCACCTGTAGAGAATATTTGTTGTTGTAAGTCATCTTGTAAAGTTTAACCCTATGTCTGTACAGTGTGCATGTAGGGCCGCGGGGAGAGTGTGGGCTCTGGGTAGTATCCCTAGGACCCGGAACTTTTGGGGGTTCGGGATTGGCCCAGGTGTTCAGGATTCTTGGGTTAGGTCTGGGCCTCCCAAAGTTCTGACTCCTCTGCCAAGTTCCTCCCCCCCCCCCCCCCCCCCCCCAAGCGAGAACCAGCAAGAAAAGTTGTCCTTCGTATTGGAATAAAATAGAATAGAATTGGAATAGAACTAAATGTTAGGAAGAGGACTGTATCGCGAACGGAGCTCTGCACTTGACCAACGGTTGTAATTTTGGAGTGCATGATTCTTGAAGTGATGACTTTACTAAATCAACTTAACCTAATAAAGTTATCACTTCAAAAATTGTTTAGTCAAAACCTATATCTCCAGGTCACTGGGTACTCACAATGAACTTGCAAATTTGAAACATGCAGCAAAAAACGTCATTTTGACGGCTTAAACCAGGCATGTCAACCGCTACGTGTACCGGTACCGCCGGTTCCCTCATGCTCCAATCGGTACCGGTACTGAAGCTTTTGACCCGCCGGCACTAGACCCAAATAATTGTATGCGGAAATTCCTAACTGAACGAGGATAAACAGACTGATAGTCGCGTATGGCACACTTGCACGACATACTTTCAACATATCAAAACACTCTAAAGGTACATGTTGTGTCTGCACAACGACTTCGATAAGGTCGACCATTTCGACTTTTCAAACGTGTCATCAAAGACAATGAAAGCGTCGTCGTCGGTTACTTCAAAGAAATTATTATGTGGCGTCATCAAAGTAATTATAAAGCACGATTTCGTTCTTTATGATTACTGCGAGGTCGCCGCAGAATAATTGTGCGATGCCATGTTTGTCTTTGCGATCTTGGGGACTGGGTCGGTTTATATGCGAATTTCTTCTATTTGATTGTGATTGTGTCACCCGATTGCTGATTTGTCCGGTACCGGTTTCGGTGGGACAGGCTCTGTTCATGCATGCCTGGTTCAACCTCTGACGAAGTTTTAGTATCAAGCGGTTTTTCATTCTACATTGCAAAAAATATAGGTTCTCTTTAGAACCGAAACTGGTTCTAATCTTGTCACTGAGATGGAACCAGTTCTATTTAAACAGTATTTATTTCAAATCAAATAAATTTACCAAGTTTACCATTCAATTTTAACAGAATAGTACATGAACTGAAGTAGATTCAGCATTAAACTTGGAGCTTATTCAACGCAGTCGCCAAACATTTTGAAACAAAGGAGATATGAACAGTTGGCATATCGAACCAGTTTGGGTTCTATATAGAACCACAACTGGTTCGATATGCCAACTGTTCATATCTTCTTTGCTTAATAATGATTTGAGACAACCTCGCATAAGCTCTAAACTTACGGCTGAAACCCCCTCAATTTATGTTTAATTCTGTTGATATTTAATGTTAATCTTTATAAATTTATTTGATTTGAAATAAATACTGTTTAAACAGAACTGGTTCCATCTCAGGGACAAGATTAAAACCAGTTTTTGTTCTAAAGAGAACCTATATTTTTTCATTCTAGATTCACTAAAGCTAGCAAAGAGGAAAGGGAATTATGATTTTAAAAAGCAGACCGTCCTATCTTTCAAATGCATTCCATTTTATAGTACAAGGAAAATGCCTTGTCCAAGATAATAAGATGTTAATTTTCTGGAGCTAAGCTTGTGATTCGTTTGTCTCTTTCACAGAATTAGAGAGTACTTTTCCGGACAGAAATTTCTCCCCTGTATTGGACTTTATTAATAAAGATCTTTATCACACACCTATTAATGTAAAACACGGATTTCCACTTTTCTGCTTGTGCGATGAAAATAAAGTTGTATCGCTCATGTGGTGATACAAAACACGTTCGATTTAGCTTCCAACGTAAACAGAGACGGAACTCGTGTAAATAAATCACGTCAACTTTCGATCGAATTCACCGGAGTCGAGATCGCATGGAAATTTCAAGTTTTTCTTTTACATTTGTTCACCCGGGATATTTAAACAATCAGATTCGAGTCAAAAATTTGCAAAAAAAAATATCATTCTGACTTTCCACAATATATAATGATGGAATGTGCTAAACGTATTAGCTATTTAAAAACATTTCTTCCATCTGATTGTGATCATACCAGAAAAATAAGTGGTCAGACAAGGACAATGTCAGGTACAAAAAGGCCAATGTCAGACTTAGGTTTAAAATCATCAGTCAAAATGTCTGATTTTAAATTATCAATGACGTTCAGTGATCAGAAGATCATGCATGCTGGAAATCATGGTCATAACTAGCAAGCCTAAAATTAATGATTACTGTGATTTCTGGTCCTGACAAGTTAGGAAGTATGAAGAAAGTGACTGTACAACTCATCAGTATTAACAGCATATGAAGGAATACGATTTGATATAGCCATATGTGTATCTAAATTATGTCTGAAGCGTAATTCAGTTCCAATTCAGAATGAAACCAATCATACCTTGTTTGGCAGGGCTCATTGGGCCCTGCCAAACAAGGTATGGTTGGATGAATTCTGAGCAGTTTTAAGATGAAGGTACATGTACACCCAAAACACATTATTTTGAATAACACTCAGATTCCATTTTGTAATATGTCAGATGTCATTCTTAAATGACAGACATGATTCATTTAGTGTCTGACATTTTGTCAGGAAGCGCAATGAAAATTATTTTTAGGCTTGATTGTGATATGTCATCCGACTGCTGATTTGTCCCGATATCGATACCGGTTTCGGTGGGACAGGCTCTGTATCGTACCGGTACCGGTTATGTTCGTGTCGGCGGTACTTTGACATGCCCGGTCTAAACATGGTAGTCTGTATAGGCATACTGTCTAATAATGGTAATGTTCATAACATTTGCCAACTTTCGTTAGTGTTTCACTTCAGTTGAGATTGGAATATCTGAAAAACCTTTGCATATCTGTTTCCATGATCTTGTGTCGATAATAAATATTATATCTGCTGTTAGACGCCTTCTTGAAAAGTTTAACCCAATGCCTGTCTTGGCTGAAAGAAGATTTGGGACTGTAAGAAAAAAAACGTTCGTTTTCTTTAGAGTTTTGTTGGTTTAAGAAATCATTTTGTGAAGCTCTTTCCACCATATCCTACACCATTCGTACATGCATGAATAACACAAATGTACTGTCAGAAGAGTTATTAGATACCCGTTACGGTTTTTTTATTTTATCATACGACTCGTCCGTTTTTTTCACTTTAAAACATTTAATATTTTGTTTTCATATTAATCAGTGATAAATAAAGCCTTCCGCCAATTTCATTGGTCAGTTTCAAAACTAGACAATTTGATTGGCTGAACAAAATACAACTGGGCCACATTTTCAATAATTTGCATAATTAGAGTTGGGAGCTTTCATTGGTCAATTTCAAAACTGGACAATTTGATTGGCTAAACAAAATACAACTGGGTCAAATTTGCATAATTTCAGTAGGGAGAATTTACGTTATCTGTCCTATTTAGGGTGGATTATATTGTATTAATCTTTTATCTAACGCGACGGCAAAATACAACTGAGTCACATTTGCATAATTTCAGTAAGGAGAATTTACGTTATTTGTCCTATTTAGGGTGGGTTATATTGTATTAATCTTTTACCTAACGTAACGGCAAAAACCATCTCGCGCAATACAAGAAAAAGGCCATTCATTTTTTTTTATATTTTCACTTTTTGCTTCCAAAACATAGGTTATGACCCCTCATTGGAACTAGCGTGTCGCGCTCGTTCCAATGAGGGGTCATAACCTATGTTTTGGAAGCAAAAAATGAAAATTTTTAGTTATACGAGAATGTTTTTTCCAAGTGCCGTCTGCAACTCAAGTTAGGTGATGGGTTAAAAAGTCGTACTAAGTGGCTAATTTGTGCGTGTGTGTGTCATATGATAAATAGACTTTAACGTAACGGAAAATTCTTAGACTCGTTTCATAGATATTATATGAGAAAAACACTCATTCCATATCCTCTATTATATATATGCTATATATGCTAGCCTGTGAATTATCGCAAATTATCTAAAAGATATTTCTCGGTAACCATCGACTCGATGGATATCGAGGCATATCCCTCAGTAGCTTCACGTCGCCTTGAAGGAACAATCAGCTGATCTTTATTATTGTTTTGTACGCATTTGGAGTCGAATTGGGCTGAATATCGCGCAATAAAATGTCTCGGAGCATATAATAAAAAAGAAAACCTACTCTATTTTAATCAGTATCTGAAATTATATCATGAGTGTGGACCTGAAAAATAATATTTTCAGGTCCACACGATGAATGTTTTCAGTAGCTTCGGCGCATGACGTCGCTTTGAGCGTCGCCTTGAAGGAATGATCAGCAGCTTTTTGTTATTGTCTTGAAACTGTTTGCAGTCGACTTGGGCTGTATATTGCGCAGTAAAATGTCACGTAGCATATAATAAACAGAATATATATTAGTGAATATCGCGAATTATCTCATTCGTGTGGACCTGAAAGTATTATTTTTCACTGCCTCAAGCGCTCGTGAAAAATAAAACTTTGAGGTCCACACTCATGAGATTATTCCCGATATCCACTAAAATAGCGAAGATATCCTCTTTGTATCAGGTATCAACAGAATAACATTGAAGCTTCCCCATCTGAGTTTTCTGACTGATTATATGCCAGTGCTAAAAAGTTTCAGGTAAAATAACTGAATCTCTCGATTTCTTGAAATCGAAGTTCTCGTATACTTTAAAGTTTTTACATACTCAGAGTAGGATTTGTTCGGTTTGGCATCGCAGTTTGCGATGCAAATTTCCCCAAATGCGAATCACTTCTATAAAATTGGATCACAAAGTGCGATGCACATGTATTTCGGTAAACAGAATAGGATTATCCCTCTGTGCTCTCCTGACGTCAGTGTATATTCCATGATATTCTGTGTCAATTTGGGCCATCGGTGGGGGTCTACATCGTCCCTTGGGTGCAACAAGGCACACTCGGTTGACAATAATATTATTTACATCCGTAACTGCCCCCGATTAATTATAAATAAGTGGATCAGTTTGGCTCAGTAAAGCTCACATTTTCCACAGCCAACGAAAGAGCTGTGGCAGGTTACTGGCCATAGTTCGGCCCAGTGAGAGCAAATTTTGATTTTTCAAATTAAAAGAATGCTGTTTCCGTGCACCCGAGCTATTAGTGGCAGACTAGATCGCCAGTATATCTGCCATTGGCAGTCCTCATAAGAGAATGACTGCTACTCGTTCGTAACAACTCGGATGAAACTGTTCCTCCATCATTATGAGAATCGAATAGGCCGCGGAGATATCAATGACGAGTGATTGCCACTGACTGTTTAGTATAACTCTGCTTTGGGTAGAAATGCTGATTTCGCTTTTTGCTGGTGTTCCTGGTGTATGGCATCGTAAACATAACAAATACATCGCAAAATGCGATGTGATACTTCTTAAATTACTCATTGATTACATAACAATAGATTAACTGGTTGAGTGCTGAAAGCCCATATTTGGGCTTTACTCTCAAGTGCAGGTATTGCAATGCAAAGGCTTCAAACTCTGTGGATGTCATTCATATTACCTTTGAAGAGAAATTATTTAGTCTGCAGGAATTTCCTTCTAATAATTTATGGGAGAGTGTCGTTACTCTCCCATAAATGGTTACAAGGCAAAGACTTGTGAACAAATTTTGATAACTAAAAATAATTCAGCACTCTACCAGTTAAGCACATTATTCACAATATTTCTACTTTCTCATGGCGGTTTTATAAGGATGCATTACTAAGTCAAACCACTATAAACTATGTATTTGTATTTCATTCGTCGTAAAGCAAGGATAAACTTCACATTTTGTTTGCAATACGTGGTGGGGGGCGAACTGGCTTGGGGCTGTCGTGACAGGGTTAAAATAACTGGGGCTGCATTGACTTTGGGAAAGGTGTTTCCTGTATGCACTCCCAATTTAACCAACATGTTTATGTCTGATCCAATGGATAATGATGTGCTGGTTAATTATGTCATAGAAGAAACCTGTCACTGGATGTCGCCGCATTGAAGAAGAACAATAAAAATTGGCGCACTCGGCTTTCGTCTTATAAGGGTCGAGAGAGGCTTTCCCAAACCGTCCCAGCGAGCCTTCGGCACGCGAAACCATTGGACTTCTTTCAGCTCATTTGTGTGTCGACAGCCAAAAAGGAAAGATGTCTACCAGCATAACTGGTTTCAAGACAAACAACGATATAAAGATTCCGCCGTTCAAGAACGACATTGCATTCAATTTTTCACAAGAGATTGGGAACACGTTACAAGAGTAGTGAATATTGCAAAGAAAAGAAATCTAGAACAGAAACCAGAACACAGCAAATCAAAGAGACGATGAAAACCCAAGAAGAATGAAGTCACAGGGAAAAAAGATTAAAGAATGTGCACGAATCCATGTTTGATCAGGGTGTCTCTGAATGATTTTCACAGAGAACCAAGAAACCAAGAAGCAAGAAATCCATTCCAAAGAGACTTTGTAGAGAGCTTGAGCGTTTCATTCGAAACGCATTTCCGTGCTGACCTAACACCAGTACTGGAGCAGCTTTTACGTGGAGAAGATGGAGCTCGTTTAATAATTGCCCAAACGAAATCATATCTAGCGCAGAGACCACCAAGGCGCACGAAGTATTTATTGGAAGAAAACCGCCTCAAGACATTCGAAGCTATGTTACCAAGTGAGAGTGTGAAAACCCCGAATAAATTGGCAGGAGTTGGATTCATTTATTTAGAGACAGAACTCAATGTTTTCACCGTGGTATAGATGTTCGTTTCTTGGAAACAAAAGATGATCTTGCGGAAGAGCACGGAAATTATTCTTCAGACTGTTATTACATAACTTACCACCTGAATTCATGGACGTTGAAAAAGAAGTTCAAAAAGCAGAAATGAACGCATCAGTTCAAGATGAAGAAGAAATGACCATCAAAGAAGATTCATGGAGGATGAAATGCTGTGTGTGTTTTTGTCCGAGGCCTATGCCGCTCCGCGACCATGTAACTACTTGTACATGTGTAAAGACTGTTGTAAACCACTCAAACGATGTCCAATCTGCAGAAAGTCTCTTTATGAATATCTGGCAATCTGCACACCACAGAAGGATGTACGAAGAAGAAGTCAGAACAATCAGACGGTTTCCATGTATTTTAGAAAACATTCCACAAAAAGCTGTAATTTTGTTTGTTGCTGAATAAAATAAATTAAATTGTAAATATAGTGTTGTTATTTGATACCGTACAATAAATCCTGTAAGGTCCCTTGTACCCAACCAATGAGTCCGCAAAACAGCCCACAAGGGTCTATAGTTTATTAGCACTCCCCAAAAGCCCCCGGATGAGAATATGAGGGAGTTGAGGTTTGACTGCTGAGAAATATCTTCATATATATCTTCATGCTCTCACCCCCTATTCTTACACGGGCGAGACCCCGAAACAGTACATCCCCAAACCTCCGCTGTCTTCAGTCCTCAAATACCCAGATAAGGAATGTTAGGTTATACCTCATTGAGGGAGTTGATCCTCATACGATAAAAAGGGGTGCCAAAAGCCAGTGGTTGTTAAATCGGAATGCAAGAACTGTGTGGGATGTGGTCTTTCAACATATGAATCAAGATATGATGGACTTGGGATTAGCTTCATGGCCTTCATGTACACATACGTGGCTACACACATTCCGTCACTACTCATTACCGCAATCTTCTGGAAGAATCCGAACAACAGGTCGATACCGTGGATTTAGTGGGAAATCCGAACCAAATAAATAGTTATTGGGTTATTTGTGGTAATTACATTAACATTTATACAAAGTAACATCACCCACACAATACTATACCACTATATGCTACTGTTATTAGTCTAAGATGGGAGCTTCGCCAAGTCCGTTTCGGCGATTTGGGTTGTTTTTGTTTTTGATGATTTGGGGTCGTTGTTGGGTCCAGATGGGTGATTTGATATACTCCTTTTTAATCGAACACACCCTCTGAACACACCCCGTCCTATTAAAGTGTTTTGGGCCACATAGCAACCATGTACCACCACAGAAACCAAGATGGCGGCCTCCAGTGTACAAAATGGACACATCACCCTAACAACACGAGCTACGCATGCGCACTGGCACCACGTATCACTTTGGGAATGACGTCACAACATCACCGCTCACGCGGACTACAACTACAACCAAGCATGACTTCGCTAGGTCACGTGACTACGACGTCACGTGAGAACTACCGAAGAGAATCAGCAAAAGAGGGTCGTCCAGCTCCTGGCATACTACTTGCGTTATTCAAAATATTTCATCAAATATAAGTTCTTTTCCAAACTTCCTTATCAAATCGTAAATCGGAATATTCCCCCATTTCTTCCGAATTACCATAACTAATTTGAATCAGTGCTTCATCAACAGACAGTAGACTAGTTTTATCAAGGTGGGGGAAAAAACTCTCAACTCGTTTTTGAATGAATTTGAAACTTGAAAGTTTGTAGGATTTTCTATCCTTTTTCATATGGATCTGTTATCTGTCATCAAACACCACCCTTACTTTTAAATCAACCAAGGGTGTATAGCCCTACAGTTAAAACTAGAAGTCCTGTCACGAACTGTGCGCTTATCTGGGCTTAATTGCGCGTAGGAATCGCACGCAATTGCCATATCGAAGGGCATCCAAAGCACGGCAGGTTCTCCTGGTTACTAATAGCAAACACAGGCAATGTTTCTGCCAATGGACCTCCGGGTTACCCGGAGGTCCATTGGCTGAAACATTTTTTGTGCACAGACCATATGTACAGAATTTGATAGCCTTACCATGGTCATAATGCGTATATTAACGCACAGATCGACGTGCTATTTGTGCGCATTTCATGACAGGACTTCTAATTTTAACTGTACGTCATGTTCCAAAAACTATCCTGGGTTCCAAAAACAAATATTTTAATCTTGGAAGCTGGTTTTACCAATCAAGCATGGCAAATCTCTGATCTGAGTTCCAAAAACAAATATTTTAATCTTCTTGGAAGCTTGTTTTACCAATCAGGCTTGGCAAATCTCTGATCTGAGTTCCAAAAACAAATATTTTAATCTTCTTGGAAGCGTGTTTTACCAATCAAGCATGGCAAATATCTGATCTGAGTTCCAAAAACGAATATTTCAATCTTCTTGGAAGCGTGTTTTACCAATCAAGCATGGCAAATCTCTGTCGAAATGGGATTATTTATTTATTTATTTATGTATTGGTGTTTAAGGTCGCATACTTCTGCACAATGGCTAATCATGACCAGGACAGTTTTACGGGTGGAGGAAGCTGGAGTACCCAGAGAGAACCACGGAGCAACAGTGAGCAACTGTCGGCTCCCCAACATACTAACTCCACACAAGCAGGGTTAGCATTGGTTGAAGACAAGTCCACCATCGACGTGCAGTACGCCTTAGTACACAGCGTTACCGTGCCCCCACGTGGGCAATGGGGGTGAAGTGTCTTGCCCAAGGACACAACGCGGTTGCCGCAGGTGGGATTCGAATCGAGGACCTCTCGGCTTGGAGCCTGCACCTCTACCTACTGAGCCACCGCGCCCCCGTCGAAATGGGATCTAAGTAGTAGTGTATGTTCCCCTACAGGTACAGGTTGGGGGACCTCGGTTGGGGACCTCGGAAGTGACGTCATGTCACGTGACCTAGTGGCGCCATGTTGTGTTGTCATGGTAACCCGCGTGAGCGGCTATCTTGTGACGTCATCTCCATAGTGATACGTGGTGTGAGTGCGCATGCACAGCGCGTGTTGTTAGGGTGATACGTGTTTCCGTCGTCCATTTTGTGTACTGGAGGCCGCTATCTTGGTATCTATGGTAGCACGTGATTGCTATGTTACCTAAGGCCTACAATAGGACAGGGGTATATTCGGAGGGTATGTTCGATTGAATAGGAGTATTTTCCCGATTCGAAGAATTACCACAAACAACCCGACAAGTTTTACTATTTCGAATTCTTTCAGAACCCTGTTTAGGACCGCCATTCTTTTGGCTTATAATAGTAGCAAGTAGTGCTATAGTACCAAGGGGTCCCCAGGGGGTGTGTTCGATTGAACTACAGTATGTTTCTGACTCACAATTCTCCCAGAAGTCTCGAAGAATTACCCAAATAGATCCGACCACCCTTACAGACCACCAAAATCTCCACCAAACCACCCAAACGGACATGTGAAGCCCCATTTTGGGCATATAAAAATAACACGTTATGCTATAGTACCAAGGGGTACAGGGGGTATGATCTATTGAATAGGAGTACAGGGCCTGATTTTCCCAGAATCCCATTTTAATGTCTATTGCATATGTTTCTCTATCACTAACAATCTATCGACGACAAACTATCTCTGTTCTCTCGTCCAAGTCTTATAATTACCAGGACTTGATCCCCCATAATGCAGTTATCTCCCTTGTGTATATCAAAAGCATTCCCAAACCCAATAAGCAATCGAGCAGTTAGTGATACAGCATTGCTCGAATGACTCGAATCCCATCGAGCAAATGAGCTATCGAGCAATTGCTCGATCGAGTGACTCGGAACTATTGCTCGAACGACTCGAATCCCATCGAGCAAAAGAGCCAACGAGCAATTGCTCGATCGAGTGACACCTCGAATGACTCGACGACTCATTTCAGAAAAAAGGGATTCCATAGCCACATGCGTTTTCAAAAAAGGGATTCCACAAATGGGATTCCAAAAAAGGGATTCCAAAAGTGGGATTCCGTTTTATGTCGAGTGACTCGCAACTATTGCTCGAACGACTCGAATCCCATCGAACAAATGAGCCAACGAGCAATTGTTCGATCGAGTGACTCCTCGAACGACTCGACGACTCATTTCAGAAAAAAGGGATTCCATAGCCACAGGCGTTTTCGAAAAAAAGGATTCCACAAATGGGATTCCAAAAAGGGAATCCATAAGTGGGATTCCGTCTTATGTCGAGTGACTCGCAACTATTGCTCGAACGACTTGAATCCCATCGAGCAAATGAGCCAACGAGCAATTGCTCGATCGAGTGACTCCTCGAACGACTCGACGACTCATTTCAGTATTTGAGGATACCTATGACATGGCTACGTATCATTTGAGGATACCTTTTGAGGATACTAAATTGAGGATACCTATGGCCTGGTATTGTTGGAGGATACCTGTTGTAGAAACCTGGATTCCGTTTCCATCTTGTCGCTAAAGCTCCAAGGCCACTACTGGTCTATGGTCTATCTGTCCTATCATTAGCTTCTACAACAGTTTGTTCCATTGCGGCCTTGTTCCAGTACTATTGACTAGGACTTCTTACTTCCTAGCTAAACTATATCATTATGTTGTATTATACACGTTAATACTAATATAGAAAGTTTCTTTAATACCCTCGAGTGTTGATGTAAAAACACGGACTCCACATTTTACGGAATCGGCTAGGAATCTCAATTACGGAATGCTTTATATGTATACAGTGATTTAACATTTTGAAGACTTGAGCGAAGGTATAGCTAGGAAGTTGGAAGTCCTAGTCAATAGTACTGGAACAAGGCCGCAGTGGAACAAACTGTTGTAGAAGCTAATGATAGGACAGATAAACCATAGACCAGTAGTGGCCTTGGAGCTTTGGCGACAAGATGGAAACGCAATCCAGGTTTCTACAACAGGTATCCTCCAACAGTACCAGGCCATAGGTATCCTCAATTTAGTATCCTCAAAAGGTATCCTCAACTGATACGTATCCTCAAATACTGAAATGAGTCGTTCGAGGAGTCACTCGATCGAGCAATTGCTCGTTGGCTCATTTGCTCGATGGGATTCGAGTCGTTCGAGCAATAGTTGCGTGTCACTCGACATAAGACGGAATCCCACTTATGGAATCCCTTTTTGGAATCCCATTTGTGGAATCTTTTTTCGAAAACGCCTGTGGCTATGGAATCCCTTTTTTCGGAAATGAGTCGTCGAGTTGTTCGAGGAGTCACTCGGTCGAGCAATTGCTCATTGGCTCATTTGCTCGATGGGATTCGAGTCGTTCGAGCAATAGTTGCGAGTCACTCGACATAAGACGGAATCCCACTTTTGGAATCCCTTTTTCGGAATCCCTTTTTGAAAACGCCTTTGGCTATGGAATCCCTTTTTCTGAAATGAGTCGTCGAGTCGTTCGAGGAGTCACTCGATCGAGCAATTGCTCGTTGGCTCATTTGCTCGATGGGATTCGAGTCGTTCGAGCAAAAACGCCTGTGGCTATGGAATCCCTTTTTCTGAAATGAGTCGTTCGAGGAGTCACTCGATCGAGCAATTGCTCGTTGGCTCATTTGCTCGATGGGATTCGAGTCGTTCGAGAAATAGTTGCGAGGCACTCGATCGAGCTATTGCTCGATAGCTCATTTGCTCGATGGGATTCGAGCCCTTCGAGCAATGCTTTATCACTAACTGCTCGATTGCTTATTGGGTTTGGGGATGCTTTTGATATACACAAGGGAGATAACTGCATTATGGAAAATCAAGTCCTGGTAATTATAAGACTTGGACAAGAGAACAGAGTTAGTTTGTCGTCGATAGACTGTTAGTGATAGAGAAACATATGCAATAGGCATTAAAATGGGATTCTGGGAAAATCAGGCCCTGTACTCCTATTCAATAGATCATACCCCCTGTACCCCTTGGTACTATAGCATAACGTGTTATTTTTATATGCCCAAAATGGGGCTTCACATGTCCGTTTGGGTGGTTTGGTGGAGATTTTGGTGTTCTGTAAGGGTGGTCGGGTCTATTTGGGTGATTCTTCGAGAAATCTGGGAGAATTGTAAGTCAGAAAAATACTCTAGTTCAATCGAACACACCCCCTGGGAACCCCTTGGTACTATAGCACTACGTGCTACTATTATAAGCCAAAGGAACGGCGGTCCTAAATAGGGTTCTGAAAGAATTCGAAATAGTAAAACCTGTCGGGTTGTTTGTGGTAATTCTACGAATCGGGAAAATACTCCTATTCAATCGAACATACCCTCCGAACATTCCCCTGTCCTATTGTAGGTCTTAGGTAACATACCAATCACGTGCTACCATAGAAACCAAGGTGGCGGCCTCCAGTACACAAAATGGACAGACGGAAACATGTATCACCCTAACAACACGCGCTGCGCATGCGCACTCACACCACGTATCACTATAGAGATGACGTCACAAGATGGCCGCTCACGCGAGTTACCATGACAACACAACATGGCTCCATTAGGTCACGTGACATGACGTCACATCCGAGGTCCCCCACGTAGGTCCCCCAACCTGTACCTGTAGGGGAACATACACTACTACTGGTCTATAATCTATTAATTTCATCTATTGGCGTCATACTCTTACTTCGACGACATGATTAATACATAATTTGGAAGAGACTAAAATATCTCTCAGTCGTTCTATTTTATTAGAGATTAGCATTCGCCATATTGGGTCACATGGGGGGAGGGGGCTATCGCCATCTTTGTTTCCAAAACAAATACACGTGGATTAATTAGCAGACACAATCCTGGGTCCAGTACTGTAAAACTTTTACAACTGTATTTTCTAGAATTGTATTTTTCTAGTTATGACTTTAAATGGGTTAAAATGAACTGTTAGTTTTTTCAAAGATCTGTCAAGTTGCCAGTTGGCAAATTGTCATATCGCTTTTTTAAAATGCTGAAGATTCATTTTAGTCACTTATATATTTATTTATATTTATTTATTGGTGTTTAAGGTCACATATTTCAGCACAATGGCTAATCATGACCATGACGGTTTACGGGTGGAGGAAGCCGGAGTACCCGGAGAGAACCAGTCAACCAACTCGCAACATACTAACTCCACACAAGCAGGGTGAACATTGGTTGAAGACAGGTGCACCATCGACGTGCGGTACGCCTTAGTACACAGCGTCACCGTGCCTCCACGTGGGCAATGGGGGTGAAGTGTCTTGCCCAAGGACACAACGCGATTGCCGCAGGTGGGCTTCGAACCGAGGACCTCTCGGCTTGCAGTCTGCACCTCTACCTACTGAGCCACCGCGCCCCCAGTCACTTATATTAAAAGGTAGAAACACAGTTCGCGAAAATACAGTTGTAAAGGGTTTACAGTATTGGCCTCATGCAGGTCAGAAAATGATTCGGCGTCAAATAAATAGATACCGGTAGACAGATAGATAGTTTATTGAAGCAATATTACACGCACAGTGAGGCACTTGCACAAAAAACATATAATGTGAATTATAATGTTCATTATAATGTGAATTATAAAATATATACAATGATTGTTAAAAAGATCAACAAGACTATTTAAAGGAAAGGCAAACAATCTAGCTCGTGTTTTTTGGCAATTAATGCATTTTTCTCCCTGAAGAACAGCAGGATCATGTTACAGATGGGATTAATGATTGTCGGACTGTCATTCTTCATAATGAGTTCAAATTGCTGACATTTACCGGCCTTCATAAAATCTGGTCTATATGTACTTATGATGTTGAACAACTGGGATCTACTGTTTGAATAGACCGGTATGTTACGCAAGATTAGATTAGATTAGATTATTTAATTAACGGTATAGATAAAATGCAATGCATGATAATTATAATTCATAGAAATACGTTATCATAGCTTGTATTAGAAATGCATTTACAAACAACATGGAATCAGTATCTATACCGTAGGGAGATGACATAGCCAGATTGGCTGTCTACCTGTCAACGCCCACAGATGTTGGTTAGCCTTGTTATCAGCACTGTACACAACCGGGGCGTATTGCTATTGATAAAGCTGGATAACTGCACATGTAGGGTTTATTGTTCACCGTTTTGACATCGGAAATTCGGGACTTGGCGGGTCAGACAAAGTATGTTTTGTAAGACGAGATAACAGACAGATGATTAGGAGTTGCTGTTGTATTTATTTCTTTATTGTTTTTTTTTTTTTGGTTTTTGGTTTGTTTTTTGTTTTTGTTTTTTTTTTTTTGGGGGGGGGGGTCACAACTAATGCACAGTGGCTGTTCGTGATCAATAATAATAATAATAATAATAATTTTATTGTCTTTCATCCCCATACATGGGTATATGACATACATGTCCAATAGATAACATAACATAATGCAAACATAAACTGACATCACATATATTACACGAAATTGATTTTGTTTTCTTAAGGTTTATTGTGGTTCGACCTCCCACCTGTAGTTCAGGGATGGAGTGCAGTGCACATAATTTTAGCCGAAATCATCCGAAAATTCTTAACCCTCCGCACAACGTAACGATCAAAAGCCGACTAGCGCAATATAGTTTGTTCTGTTTTCCAATTGTTTGTCTCACAAGCACAACCTATGATGCCTCACGGGAACGAGCTGACTGAGCTCGCTCCAATGAGCCACCGTAAGCGTTGTTTATGAGCCAAAATTTTATATTTCACCAATTCGAGAATTTATTTTGCAAATGCCGTCCGTTAACCGCGCTGAGCAAAGAGTTTAAAGTTTAAGATGAACCTTATATATAGATATATTATGTTTTCTCTCCCCCCCCCCCCACCCAAGTAAGGGCATATGGTGAGAATGTTCAATGATCATTTGTATTAACCCTTTGAACTCTAGTGGTATCTTCCATGCCAGTTCAATGCCAGCAATTAGAAGAGTCCACATTCATTATTTGGGGTAGACCAATCAGTCTTTTCAATGTGCAGCCTTGGGCTGCACGTTGAAAATACTGATTGGTCTACCCACACATTTATTGAAAAGCCATCTTATTTAATGACGTTATGACGTATCGTGTTCCTGGCCGGAAAAGCGGCCGCTAGGGTTCAAAAGGTTAAAAAAATTAACTTTTATAGTAGGTATCAATTGTAATATTATTAATAACATGGTGAATCAGAGTTGAAAACAAAACTTTAGATTAAGAATACCATGACATGTGAATGCGTGCAGCCGGAATGGAGTTGCTTGACTTCGGTGCTTTGCAAAGCTAAACCGAGCTACCATTTCGAAATTTCCACATTAGAATTGCATTGATATAAATCAGGTATTGTCAGTACCTGTGTCATTGGTGTTTGCACAGTTGAGTTATACGTTAGAGAATGAGTGACGTACGAAGCGATTTATGGAAACAGCTATCGTTGGCTCCCTACTTCGCTCCACACGTGTTTTGGAAAGAAATCTGATGTGTGCCCCCCTCCCCCCCCCCCCCCTCCCCCGTGACCAAACATGAGGAATGCTAATAACGTCTATATAACTCGAGACGATTACCTCTTCCGTTATAAGTACCCTCGTGTTTTGTTTCTCATTCGTATGAAAGCGACTAAATCGATTAAATAAATCAACTTGAAGGCGATAATTTACCAGATAATTGAAAAGGGCTGCCAGCCATTTTCAAATATGCGATAAATTCTCGTCTTTACAGGGAGCGCGATGGGTGGGTATTCATGCATGAAATGTCCGTACACTGAAACGGATACGGGTGTACAGTTTGACGCGTGAAGAAATGGGGGGAACAGGGCTGTGCACAAATCTTTTCCTGAGCGATTTTAGAATATTCTTAATGAAACAGAATGCTTAAAAATTACTTCTATAGTCTGTAATTAATCTGAAAACGCTACAATACCAGTATAGAAAGGGGTAGGGGTAGATCACATCTCTACCAATTTTAATGTATGGAACATAAAGCGATCAACCCTTCACAAAGCAGGTTCAGACATGGTTCAGATTTATCGTTATAAACAAAACACTTAACTTAACCCTTTACCCAACGAATCGCCCGCATCCGCCCGCGTAATATGCAAATTCAGCAGTTGAAAAAATATTATTTTTCAAAAAATTTCAACAAAACCATATCATGTGACCCCTCTTTGGAACGAGCTCGTTCCAACGAGGGGTCACATGATATGGTTTTGTTAAAATTTTACGAAAATTTAAAAAAATTATATTTAAAATAATAAATTTTGAAATCGTCTCCGTTGGGTAAAGGGTTAAAAATTTATATTTATATTGATGAACTAATAAAGAACTGATAACAAAACAAACAAGTGCACCAAACCGGTACCCACCCCACACCCACCCCGAAAGCTTTCTGAGACAGGTGCCATTAAAGCAAGAGTTTTAGATTGTTATTAACGGTGACAACTGATAAAGAAATTGGTTTTACTTCAGCAAAAGTACACTGTAAAAAATTACCGCAATTCTACGGTTAACTACTGTCAGATGACTGTCAAATATAATTTACGGTCTCGAGGCCGTAAATTAATTTTAACCGTGTTGCCGTAGAAAAACCCGCAAATTTGATCCAATGAACATATTCATCCCGTTAAGCTGTCCAATTACGTCGCACGGCGGTAAATATGGTGAATTATGGGATCGGCCTTGCCATATGCCAATCTGGAAGTCGCCATTTCCAAGAAGGACGCCCGATGCTTTTGAAGACTAACAACAACGTATTACTATCAATTTGTAAGTTTGTGGCCACGTGAATCATGTTCATTGCTGTCTTGGACATGAAAATCAAATAACGTCAATTTTTTATGCGTATAATTGTTTCGGTAATTATGCAGAATAGCAGACTGTTCATACTGCTTCACCTATATTAGATGGATCTTATGGCTTAAGGCCGGCATACGCATATGCTTTTATTGGTTCGAGGTAAAATGCGGTTAATGAGGGCTGGAATTAAATTATGGTTTTCGGTTTTCAGGGCCATATGGCTGGTACTCTGCCTTCGGTCATTTTGACCGTAATTATTTTGATGGTAATTTTTACGGGAAATTAAGGCAAATGATGGTTGAAATTTTTTACGGTCATATGACCGGCAGCTAGTTTCCAGACATATGACCATCCAAATAACGGCAAACCGTGAAAAAAAAAATACGGGAATATACGGCAAATGACAGTTAATTTTTTTTTACGGTTTGCCGTAATGCTTACGGTCATATGCCTGGAAACTAGCTGCCGGTCATATGGTGGTAAAAAATTACGGTAGTTTTTTACAGTGCAGGTAGGCAAGGCTGGATTGCAAACACTTTTTCATTTCATTGTCCTAACAGGTCAGAAACCAGAAATAATTGGAATCGGTTGGGAATCAGTTAAAAAAATCCTGACAAGTTTTGGTTGAGTGCTGATTTACTAAAAACGTTTAAAGTAAACTGGGCTTACTTCGGCAAAATAGGTCGGTCGAGGCTGGTTTGCAAACTCGTTTCATTTTATTGTTCTGTGATATCACTCGCCAATAACAACTTTTGTTGTACCCAATGCTTTTATTTTCATAAAATATATGCTTTTCTGCAAAAACTGAAGCGAACAATAAATATTTCTGTATTGTCCTTGAACAATACGAATCACGTACGCGGACTATTTCACTGTTTCCTTTTTCTTTTACTTTTTGGTTATTTTTGGCAATAATCTGTGTTTTCAATGTTTCTTTTTAGTAAACTGTGGGCGTACAATAAATATAGAACAGTGCACGCGTTCGAACTGTCATTTTCACCGCATGAGATCAATTTCGGCTGAGGGATAATATTGAACAAGAAGCCGAAGGCATCGAGTTCAATATTATCCCTCCGCCAAAATCGATTAATAATTTTTGAGAAATTTGTAGACTGGCTGCAATAAATCCAGAAGAATATACGCGTTCGAACTGTCATTTTTACCACACGAGATCGATTTGGGCGGAGGGATAACATTGAACTTCGGCTTCTCGTTCAATGTTATCACTCCGCCCAAATCGATCTCGTGCGGTAAAAATGACAGTTCGAACGCGAATGCCGTTCTGTATGTGAATTGGTTGCTAATCATTGGGAAAAATCGGACAACCATTCATAATATCCCGATTTGAAGAAAAATAAAAGTCGCAGGGAAATAACACATGAAAAACTGGATAGGCGAAGCTGATGTGCGAACTCGTTTCGCATAAACATCCCATGAGTGCACATACCACAGTAAACAAGCTCCACTCCACTTACTGGTTTTCCCACGGTGATTCTTTTACATGAACATACACTGAGGCATCCATATCATGACTGTCATTCAGTGCAAATGAGGTTAACATGTGTTATTTCACCGACTCAGTGTGCTCTACATGTATGCACGCCAACTGTTTGTTTGCTTCTTTGCGATTTTATTCCCTAAAATATGATGAACCATTGTGAAGTTATCTCTTTCCAATGGACGGCTGGAAAAGATTGTTCAGGTTTTAATTTGAATGGTTTCCTCGCCGCCGTTTTTTTTTTAATTAGGGTTTAACGACACATTAACAGCCAGGGTCATATCATGTCGATGACAGTTTTACGGGTGGAGGAAGCCGGAGTACCCGGAGAGAACCACCGAGCAACGACGAGCAACTGTCAGCTCTCCAACATCGTAACTCTGAACTCTTCACCGCGGCACAGGCAGGGTTAGATTGGTTGAAGACATGCGCACCATTGACGTGCAGTACGCCCTAGTACACAGCGTCATCGTGCCCCCATGTAGACAGTCGGAGTTGAGTGCCTTGCCCAAGGACACAGCGCGGGAGCACGAATCAATCGCTGAAATGGTCACCCATCCAGCTACTAACCGCGCTCGACGTTGCTTAACTTCGGTGATCTGACGAGAACCGGTTACCGCGAAGCCACCGCGCCCCCTCGCCGCCGTTTTGTTAACGGTTCTATAATAATACACTTTAAACGCCTTCGTTTCGCTCGTGTGTCCAGAGCTTATTTTTATTTTCCCAGAAGCAAGTCCCGACATGTAATACTTAATTGCATGAATCGCATTAAATGAAAGAAAAACTTTATGAGAGTGGGATAGACGCAAGTAGTAGTGCTCGCACGTTTCAGGGGTTAGTTGGGGGACCCCGGTGGGGGACTCCGGAAGTGACGTCATGCCACGTGATCCAGTGGCGCCATGTTGTGTTGTCATGATAACCCGCGTGAGCGGCCATGTTGTGACGTCATCTCCATAGTGATACGTGGTGTGAGTGCGCATGCGCAGCGCGTGTTGTTAGGGTGACACGTGTTTCCGTCGTCCATTTTGTATACTGGAGGCCGCCATCTTGGTTTCTATGGTAGCACGTGAGTTGCTATGTTACCAATAGCTTCTAACAATACAGGGGTATGTTCGGGGGTGTGTTCCTTTGTAGAAGAGTAAATCTGATTACCACAAACAACCCGACAATCCCTCCAAATCACCAAAATCCACCCAAAATCACCGAAACTGACTTTATTTCCCCAATTTATCGGCTTAGCACGTCGTGCTATAGTACTAAGGGGGTACCGGGGGGGGTGCGTTCGATTGAACAGGAGTAATGTTCTGGCTTAGAATTCTCCCAGAATCCCCCGGGGTCCCCCAACTAACCACTGAAACGTGCGAGCACTACTACTGACGTACCATTTCAATAATTATGATTTTTTTTCAGTGTTGACTAAAGGCCACAAATATTTAATAAGGAGCTATTATCTACACATGTTTCCCGTTTCCTGCAGTTTCGATGAAATGATGATTCCAATTTGGAACTCAGTTGGCGACCCATAAATGACAGATTTTGAAAATAAGTCGCCACTGGACTCCAAATTGGGGTCACATTAACAGTTACTCGATTCCATAAGCAAAACCTCCACCACCCTCTAAAATGCGTTGGGTTATAAATCAAACCAAATGAACTTGTTTGGGTGAATATGAACCCAAATGGGTTCATATTCACTCAACCCAATTCATTTGGGTTAACTTTTAAGTTTTTAACCCAAGTTTAGAGTGCAGGCGTATAATGTAATATGGCAGAGCCTACGCAGCGTAAAAGACATGTATCCATAATAGCAACATCAACGGAGAATTAACCGCCTGCTTTTCCAAGGACACTGATCAGTTCCACCTTTACCAGTGCACAACCTAAATCAATCAGTATATAAGTAATAACAGCTCAAGTGCTTTTCGATTTCGGACCAATACATCCATGTGTGTAGTATAGCAGGAGGTTTGCCTGATTACCTGGAGTTTTGCCGGAGCCGCTTGTGTTAAATTCCCGTGGAAACCGGAGCTTTTTGCCGGAGCCGATACGAGACATGTTTTACGCTTCATCCACTGGACACGGAAAAGATTATACTCTCTGCACAGTATAGTTTGCTTAGTATTATTATGGCGGAGCAAATAGTATTCATATCGTAAACATGGGCTGAAGTGTGTTACAACTTGTGGAGATTGTCGACAGAGAATGCTGTCGCAACGCTGATGGGCCGTCTATTGATGAGAACGACGACTAACCTACTCCTCTAAACTCCAGTCATTTGTTTTTTTGTGTTTTTCTGTCGGACTTTTGTATTTGTTATGTGAATTTGCTCTCCTTATAATATTTGAGCACCTGATAGCAGTGGCGTGGGGGAGGCCTGGGGGAGGGGGGGGCATGGCCCCATAAATATTACAGTCTCCCCTCAAAATGGGAAAATGAAAGCATCAAACGGCCCCAGATTCACCCTCAGGGTATTGAATTTTTAAAATTCACTCCCCCCGAACCCCCACCAACGGGAGGGGGATACCGTAGGCCTAAGGTGGGGGTGGGTATGGCCTTCCCATTGGTGGGGGTTCAGCTTTAGGAAATGCCTGTGTCATATATCGACCGGGCACCCCCTCCCCCACCCCCTCCCCCCCCCCCCCCCCAGAAAAAAATATTTATATTCCCCCACCCCCCTCCCAATAGGAAATCCTAGCCTCCTCCCTGCCTGATACCACTTGTAAATCCTCATTCTCTTCTTATCTCTTTCACACTTGGACATCCGTTTCGGTTTCGGAGACATTTGAACAAACAAATTGTTTATATTCGTTCCTAAGTTGGATTTACTCAATTTCAGCAATCAAATTGGACGCCATTTTGAAAAATCGCTGTAAAAGGATTTCCTCAACGCGGATTTGGATTTGGATATGTTCATCAGGAATCAGTCTTGCATCCATTCACACCAAATTTAGCTTGTTACTATTTTTCCGTTCAACCGTCTTGCCACCGAACTACATATAGAGCGAGGGCTGTTTGTCGTAGCTAGAAATCTGGTGACTGAATTTTTCGGGCGAATCTATCAAAATTTCAGCCTGGCAACAAAGCCAATATCTGGGAGAGTATGAATGTTTTCGTTGTTTATGAATTATTAAGTATACATCCCAGACATTGCAAAATATTTCCACCTGGATCAGAGGTGGTGGTACCACGATAAAGGTGGAGGGGCACAAATTTTAAAGGCTATTATGGTACGGCCCAGTGGGAGAAAAGTTACAGTCGTATCGGTAAATGTACCATGACACACTGTAGTCATCCCGTTTGGATGAGCCTGCCGCGGTTTGGTCACTGTCCTGTCCATTTTTTCTACTTCATTCATCTTCCAACCCGAAGGCTGGCCTTCGGGTTGGAAGATGGTTGAAGTAGAAGAAACGGAACGAATCGACCCGGGGTTGAATTCTTTGGCCCAGTGTTGTTTGGATTTACAGATAATATATTACAGGAATGTTTGTATATTGACACGTTTGATTGTGTCCATTTAACTCATCGTGTAAATCATCTTCCAATCTGAAGGCTAGCCTTCGGGTTGGAAGATGGTTGAAGTAAAAGAAACGGACCGAAGCGATCAGAGGTTGCATTCTTTGGTCCAATGTTTGGATTTACCAATAACATATTACAGGAATGTTTGTATATTGACACGTTTTTTGGGGCCCATTTAACTCATCGTGTAACCGCGCAACAGATATGGGGGAAAAAGTGGAGGGGCATGTGCCCCCTATGTCCCCTGGTTCCACCCCCTCTGACCTGGATATCCCATCAGAGAGTATAAAGAACCACATCAAATTTATCCTCATTATAGGAATCCCAAATCGGTAAGTGTTTGAGCCTCGACACTTACAGGGTCGAGTCGAAGACTGCCCAGTCCACATTCATCGCGAACAGAAAAAAATGAACCTACAGCCTCATCGCTCGTGTTTGGACTAGGTTCTGCCAATCACCGAATTTCCTGGACAGATAGCTCATGCATGCCTAATACACTTACCCTTCACTAACAGGCGACTGTTCTACCGCTTTGTTAAGTAGACGTTAGTTTTTATTTCACGTGTAAGGATTGCAGTGTGCCACTCCCAACCAGGCGCCTACAAATAGGGTATTGGGATGTGTTACGCCCCCAATACTTTTCACGTCGGGACGTTTTCATCTGAATTTGTGTCTTAGATATCGATTCGCTCACTAACTTGACAGCCATTACTTATTCCCAGTTCCTTATTCGCCATTCGTTATCAAACGATTTTATCAGTTGATAACTAATGTCGAATAAGGAACTGGGAATAACCAACGGTTGGCACATCCCGCATTCGCTCTTGCTTGTAAACATGGAATTTCTTCCGAGACAAGATTTGGTACTTTTGCCTATATATGTCACACACACACAGACGGTGATTATTTATTTATTTATTTATTTATTTATTTATTTATTGGTGTTTAAGGTCATATATTTCTGCACAGTGGCTAACCATGACCGTGACAGCTTTACGGGTGGAGGAAGCCGGAGTACCCGGAGAGAACCACTGAGCAACGGCGAGCAACTGTCAGCTCCCCAACATACCAACTCCACACAAGCAGGGTTAGCATTGGTTGAAGACAGGTGCACCATCGACGTGCAGTACGCCTTAGTACACAGCGTCATCGTGCCCCCACGTGGGCATGGGGGTGAAGTGTCTTGCGCAAGGACACAACGCGGTTGCCGCAGGTGGGATTCGAACCGAGGACCTCTCGGCTTGCAGCCTGCACCTCTACCAACTGAGCCACCGCGCCCCCAGACGGTGATTATATATACAAATGGAGGCGAGCTGTGTATGGCCCGGCGTGACCATTTTGAGAAAACGGTACTAGAGATGGCGGTATTAGAATTTTGAGTTCGGCATCGGTTTCGGTATTTGTAGGGGTATTCCTCGGTATCAGTTCGGTATTTGACTTGACTGAGATTTGCGGACAGTATCAAAGAGGAATTCACTTCAGGAAAAACAGAATAAGTTGTTGTATCATTCTAATAGAACTCTATAAATGACACTGCCAATGAGCTCAGCAGTGTTATTCTTTTACGACCACAAATCATATCTGCACTAATTGTGTGACTGGTTCTGAACACACCTTAATGTTTAAAGACATATTTCAGTCTTTCGCGATAAGAGCACGTACCCTGACCATGCCATCTTTAGGGGGTCATGCAGACAATAGACAAACTACCTGGGCAGTGATTTCTAGTCAGGTCTTGGCTGCCTTAACAGGCAGCCAAGACTTGACTAGAAATCCCTCCTAAGCAGTTGGACATGAGCAAGTTGTAGGCTAGTGGGAATTCAGGACAGTTGCCCAGTCCATTGAGGGTTAACAAAAGCCTCATCAGGGAATGTTGGAAAATTTGAAAATTCAGACGTTTTCGGTATTCGATTGGTTCGTTTCGGTATCCCCATGACATCGGTTCGGTTTTTCGGTATATTGCCCATCTCCAATCGGCACGGTACTTGTCAATTAAATAAGAGGTTGCGTCACAACATGTTTATTTTATATAGTTGTTTAACTATAATTCCGACTGACTAATTTTTCACCTGCATCATGAAGGCTCTCTTCAACGAAGGCACACCTTGATGAAGTATTTGGGATATTTGATCAGTTAGGGCTTGGGATATCTCAGTCGGGACAAATCAGGTTCACGTACTTCAATCGATCATCTTCATAATGCTATTGCTCCCAGTGCAGTGACGTAGCCGGGTCCGGGGTGTGGGTGTTGGAAGGCACCCCCTACAATTGCAGTGCCCCCCCCCCCCCCTCAAAAGGGGAAAATTAAGGCACCAGAGGGTCCAAGATTCACTCTGAGAGCAGGCATTGACTTTTCAAAATTTTCTCCCCACCAACAGGAAGGGGATACCGTAGGTAGGTGTGGCCCTCCCATTGGTGGTGGTGCAGGGCAGATACCCGACCTTCCACCAATGGGAGGGCCGTACCTACCTCCACCTACGGCCTTCGGATGTGCCTGTGGCATATATCGACCTGGCACCCTAACAAAATTATGGCTGCCCTCAATAGGAAATCCTAGCTACGCCCAAGTCCAAGTGACTATATATTGCTGGCCTTGCGTGTGTTAACAGAGCACTTCCTTTGAATAAATTTTCTTGTCTCTGAGCGTGAACAACGCCGTTCACAAAGTATTTAAGTTTAACTACTCATTCACATCGCGTCACGGATCATGACCGGATCAAGTACCCAGAGAGTGAGAAAAGGTTTGACCTAATTCTCATCATTTGTCTAACTTCACTTGACGCCTCTCAAAAATGAAACCATGACCGAAAACTTTGTTGCCTATGGATAGGCCTTTAAGCGACAAGAAACAATCAGGTAAGGTGATTTTTATGATCAATTCGACCTATTAACGCAATGGAAACAGGGTTGTTCAAAATACTTGACTAAAAAGCCTATTAAAGTAAAATAATATTTACAACGTGTTTGATGCAAGAAGGAATTTTTTGAACACTTCAACAGCAGTCACAAAAGTAGTATACGTCTTTTCAAAACAACGTGTACGTGAGCAGAAAACTCAAGCGATGTGCGTTTTTCGACTTGAGTTTCTATACAAATAATATTTTGTGTGTTTTGAGGGGCTCGGCAGCGCTGTGCAGTAAGGCGTAATGCACATCGATGGTGCACCTGTCTTCAACCAATCGTTTCCTGAGTTCCAATGTGTTCTATGTGTCAGTAGGCACATAGAACACATTGGAACTCAGGGGACGCAATGCTAACCCTGCTTGTGTGGAGTTAGTACCTTGGGTAGTCTGACAGTTGCTCGTCGTTGCTCGGTGGTCCTCTATGGGTAGTCCGGCTTCCTCCACCCATAAAACTGTCCGACACGAGACGACCCCGGTTGTCGAAAGTGTCGTTAAACTCCAATAAATAAATAAAAGCCGAAAGGTCAACGGATCGAGCGCCGCAACTGCGTTCTGTCCTTGGGCAAGACATATAATCCTGATTGCCCACGTGGGGCACGATGGCGCTGTTGACGACGACATGCTGAACGTCGAGGGTATACTTTCCTTCAACTAATACTAATCCTGCCTGTGTGGAGTTAGTACGCTTTGGTGTCTGACATTACTCGCCGCTGCTCGGTGGTTCGCTCCGGGTACTCCTGCTTCCTCCACACGTAAAACTGTCCTGTGCCCCTGGCTTCGAAAGTGCTGTTAAACCTCAATAAATAATAAAACTACCGTTTTCTTGAATGGGACGCATTGAATTAGATGCCACATTGAATTAGCCGGGCCATTGGACTGATCTGATTTGGGAAGATTACCAGGCAAGCTGCTTGGACCCATTAAAGAAAGGTCTTGTAAAACTGATTGTCTGGAACAGGGGTGTCGCGAAAATGACCGGTGGGGAGGGGGTGGGGGTTGGGGGCGCTGATGTGTCCCGACTGTTATATCTCATGTCCCGACTGACCAATATTCCAGCTACAGTGCAGCCGCCGTGAACTGGTCACTTTCCACGGCCGGGCGGGCAACATCTCTACGGATGCAATAATATTAGATTCCAAACACTGACTTTTGGAATAATCATCCACTATTTACGATTTTTATTTTTATTTTTTTTTTT
This sequence comes from Pictodentalium vernedei, assembly GCA_031216915.1. Classification (NCBI taxonomy): domain Eukaryota; kingdom Metazoa; phylum Mollusca; class Scaphopoda; order Dentaliida; family Dentaliidae; genus Pictodentalium; species Pictodentalium vernedei. Next base: position 104,319,995 of record CM062297.1, on the reverse strand, counting down.
ATTTTTATTGGTGTTTAAGGTCACATATTTATGCACATTGGCTAATCATGATCGTGACGGTTTTACGGGTGGAGGAAGCCGGAGTACCCGGAGAGAACCACCGAGCAACGGCGAGCAACTGTCAGCTCCCCAACACACTAACTCCACACAAGCAGAGTGAGCATTGGTTGAAGGCAAGTGCACCATCGGCGTGCAGTGCGCCTTAGTACACAACGCCACCGTGCCCCCACGCGGGCAATGGAGATGAAGTGTCTTGCCCAAGGGCACAACGCGGTAACCGCGGGTGGGATTCGAACCGAGGACCTCTCGGCTTGTAGCCTGAACCTCTACCGACCGAGCCACCGCGCTCCCACTATTTACGATTACGACCAGGCCACACCGACTGTACTCTACATCCCCTTTACCCAACGCAGACGATATCAAAATTTATTTTAAATATCATTTTTTTTAAATATTTCAAAAAATTTCAACAAAACCATATCATGTGACCCCTCTTTGGAACGAGCTCGTTCCAACGAGGGGTCACATGATATGGTTTTGTTGAAATTTTTTGAAAAATAATATTTTTTCAACTGCTGAATTTGCATATTACGCGGGCGAATGCGGGCGATTTGTTGGGTAATGTGCTATACCAGTGCTCCGAATTGGTCATGCTGTGTCCTCAGTAGCCCAAATCGGGTACCACAGACCTCCAATTTGAATGACCCACTGTGTGTGTGTGTGTGACACAAGTCCAAGTAACAAATCGAATTTTTAAGAAAGTACAATTAATTAATTTATTTATTTATTTATTTATTTATTTATTTATTTATTTATTTATTTATTTATTGGAGTTTAACGACGCTTTCGACAGCCAGGGTCATCTCGTGTCGGAAAGTTTTAGGAGGAAGCCGGAGTACTCGTACCCGGAGGGAACCACCGAGCAACGGCCAGCAACTGTCAGACTCCCCAACATACAAACTCCACACAAGCAGGGATATCATTGGTTGAAGACAAGTGCACCATCGTCGTGCAGTACGCCACATCCACTCAGCAGCCAGCTTCCTTAATGGAATTACACGCTAAAAACTAAAGTGTTAAAATCTACACTTGAAGTGCTGTATTTAACACTTACTAAGTGCTGAACTGGCACTTTGTTTAAGTGTAGATATCCCAGAACTTGACAGGTGTTACAATAATACCACTTGACAAGTGTAATGTCGCAACACTTAAAAGGAAACAATGCAGATGACGCGGATCAGGCTCGAACTCTCGAGCCTGATCCTCGTCATCTGCGTTGTGTCCTTTTAATTATATACCCACCAAGTGCAAATCAAATTATGGACAATTCTGGAAGAACCACCAATGCTAGACACATGGGAAGTGCCATCCATTCAAGTTTCAGATGTCTGACGATTGTAATGTCTAAGTGCTTGAAGCATTGCACTTTGAGTGTTAAAATCAAACCCTAAGAGTTAGAATGGGTTTAACACATTTAAAGTGTCAGTTGTAACACTTTAGTTTTTAGTGTGTATGGACGGAAAATCGGCCTCTCGTGTTCAAAGGGTTAAAGTTTGGGTTACATGGTCAAAAATGGCTGGAAATTGTTTTGTATTCCACAATACAAAGACACTTTCTAAGGGACTAAATATATTTTTATTTTTAAATAATGAGTCATGTGACATGTCGCCCCTGAGTTCCATGTGTTCTATGTGCCAGTAGGCACATAGAACACATTGGAACTCAGGGTACCTAAGGCGTACTGCACGGCGATGGTGCACATGCCTTCAGCCGCTGCAATCCTGCTTGAGCGGAGCTTGAACAGAGTTAGAATGTTGAAGAACTGACAGTTGCTCGTCGATGTTCGGTGGTTCTCTCCGGGTACTCCGGCTTCCTCCACCCGTAAAACTGTCACGGTCATGATTAGTCATTGTACATAAGTATGTGACCTTAAACACCAATAAATAAATAACTCAGGGGGCGATCTATAATTATGATAGAATGATATATTGTTATAAAGAATTACAAAAGAAAAATTAAAACTCATCCAAAATTGTTAAGCTTAGCTTATACAAACCATCCTCATTCCTAGAAACACAATAGGCCTTGTAGCCAAATTGTCTTGTTTTGTCGACAGAAACATTTCTGCAGAAACTGTGCATGTTGTGTGTTAAAAGCTATCTCCAATTACTCTGTATTTTAAGGTCAAGACAAAGCTTAAAAACTAAACTGTTCCGTTTCTTGTTTGTGTGTAATTTGACATCTTGGTGACTGTTAACAATCCGTGGTTCTTTCTGAGCCACTTTAATGTGTTCTCATCACATTCAACTATTTCCCTTTCGAAAGAGACCGTTCTGCCGGTTCGAGTTGATCCCTTCAGAGCTGACTTCGTCAGTGGCGTCAAACAATAATACGTATTGCAACACAGACATATTTGTTTATGTATTGGGGTTTAGTGACACTTTCGACAACCAGAATCAACTCATGTCGGACAGTTTTACGGGTGAAGGACCTCGGAGCACTCTAAGACAATTACCGAGCACCTGTCAGGCTCCACAACGTACTCACACCGCACATCAGTGTTAGAATTGGTTGAAGGCTAGTGCACCATTGACGTATACGCTTTGGTACACAGCGCTATCGTGCCCTCATCTGGGCAATCTGCATTGAGTACTTTGTTCAAAGACACAACGCAGTTTCCCCTGGTCGGACTCGAACCGTGGCCTCTCGGTTTGAAGTCTGATTATTTATTTATTTATTTATTTATTTAATTATTTATTTATTTATTTATTTATTTATTTATTTATTTATTTATTTATTGGTGTTTAAGGTCACATATTTGTGCACAACGGCTAATTATGACCACGACAGTTTTACAGGTGGAGGAAGCCGGTGTAAAAGGAATGGAAGTCCGTAGGAACGTTAGTCCCTCTGGACTATTATTCCGCGGAATTATAGTCCTAGGTCTAACATTTCTAGGAATAGTAGTCCGGCGGACTACTATTCCTAGAAATGTTAGACCTAGGACTATAATTCCGCGGAATAATAGTCCAGAGGGACTAATTTTCCTACGGACTTCCATTCCTGTCACACCGGAGTACCCGGAGAGAACCGCCGAGCAATGGCGAGCAACTGTCAGCTCCTCAACATACTAACTCCACACAAGCAGGGTTAGCATTGGTTGAAGACAGGTGCACCATCGACGTGCATTACGCCTCAGTACACAGCGCCACCGTGCCCCACCTGGGCGATGGGGGTGAAGTGTCTTGCCCAAGGACACAACGTGGTTGGCACAGGTGGCATTGGAACCGAGGACCTCTCGGCTTGCAGCCTGCTCCTCTACCAACTGAGCCACCGCGCCCCCTTGAAGTATGATATTGCAACGACTGGGCCACTGCGCTCCCACACAGACATATAAACCACCAGTCGCAGTCATCAACTTTGAATATCCCGCGTGTTCCCTGGTTGAAAGCTAGTCTATTTCAAGCTCGTAGCCAGCATATGTGAATGGGGATGCCCCCCCCCCCCCCGGTCAGCTTTTGAGGGGGATGGATAAACATGATATTTGGAAGGCCATTGGGGGGATTCGGCCTAACTAGGACCCTCCGGTCCTTACCTCCTCTTCCCACGTCCCTGAGGGAAGTGGATGGCGTGGGTAACAACCGGAGTGTCCTTCGTTACGACTAGCCCGTCCCCCCCCCCCCCCCCGAACCCTCGATTAAATTTTGAAACATTCAGTGTTCTCTTCTAGCATGTGTAGCCCTATATTGGAGACCATTTTATAGCTCTCTGTTATGTGAATGTTGCATTGGGCCAATTTCTTGGGGGGGGGGAGCTTTTAGTGAGGCCCAGCCCACCCCCGTGGCTACGCCACCACTGGTCTATTCCCAGAACATGGTTCTGTTGTCTTCCTTCCTCTACCTTTTTATTTTGTCAAGACAAAGTGATTCAGATGTGCGTCGTATGCTTCACCTGGGAACTGTTTCACTACTGGTGAAATGTTTCTTTGTTATATGGGTGGATGGAACCTTCTGATGGCCAAGCAGCCAACTAAATAATTTCCTGCGAATATAACATTTCCACTCGAATCGCATATAGAATCGAATATGCACCCAAAATTTCGATATGAACGAAAACTGAACATCGAATATGGACGAGCGCATATTTTTCTGTTCGTGACCATTGCGACATATTGCGGCAAGGTGCGTCGCGAAGATAGGACTGGAGTGTAAACCTGATCTGTGATACCCAGGGCCGGTGGAACCGGGGGTGGGGCTGGGGGGTGCAGGGGGGGCTGGGGGCAGAACCCCCCCCCCCCCCCACACACACACACTTTTTTGCCGGGCCATGTTTTTTTGTATTCAAATATTTTAACACAACCAATGACTGGTGAAAGAAGGGGAGGATCCAGAGCCTCCCCTATATTTTCGCCAGCTATTTTTCTCTCGTACTGGTTCAGTTTCAATGGATTTCGGATCATTTTTTGCAGTAAGTGGCAGCAAACGCTAAAATGTATACAGTCTGTTAAAAAATCGGTTAACTGAAATATATCGTAATCTTACAGACATGCAAGTACCACCCCAGACAAGATAATCCACAGACAGTATAATTGCTGATAACATCTGGTAAAGCATACAGGTGAGGTCTATAATAGATCTCACTTGTATGCTTTACGACGTTTTTTTTAACGGCTCTCAAAGTGCGAAATCTTTCAAATACATCTCCTGAAAAATCACAAAATATCCGCTCAGATGCATGGAAAATGATTTTTTTCTTGTGTACCTCTCGATGTGCTCGCCAATATAATTGAGGAAATATTAAAATTTTAAATACATGTATGATTTCACTGAAGCTCCGATGCCCACATCAGCACTATGTATGGCACATATTGTGACCATATACCGAGTCTTGGAAGTGAGGTCATGTTGTGGTAGAGGATGGGTGTTATATTAGTGAGCGGTAATGTTTAGTCGTGATTGTTCTGGTGGTGGTGTTGAATGCATGGCGCATGAGATTAGGGCAATGCCGTGTTCCATCGCCCAATTTCTATAAAAGGGACTGCCATTTTGGTTTATATGGTGACAAATGGTGTTATAGCGCTCAGAGACTTTCTGCAGTGTAATGGTGAGGTTTGTTGGGGTGATCGATGGAACTCAGGAACAGTGGTATTTTTGCATGGGTCGCCTGTGCTCATTTTGGTCTATTTTAGCATGTTAAACCAAGCTTTACCCAACGTAACGGCGAAAACCGACCAGCGTTATTCTCAAAAATCGCCATTTAATTTTCATTATTCTTTAATTTTTTGTCTCAAAAACATAGGTTATGACCCCTCGTTGGAACGATCTCGTTGGGCTCGTTCCAACGAAGGGTCATAACCAATGTTTTTGAGACAAAAAGTTAAAAAAAATAGTTATTCAAGAATCTTGCAAGTGTCGTCTGCTTTTCATATTGGGTAAAGGGTTAAAGACCTGTTGGTCTGTCTGAAGCCCTATGCTCTACTGTACCGCCTTATGAGTGTTATGATATAGTATGGTGTCTAGTGGGCATGCTCGGTGGTTCTGGTGGTATCCGGTAGCTTGTTTTGTTTCTCTTTTTAGCTTTTGTACCTGTTGTGTTTTTGGCCCTATTCTGGATGCTCTTGTTTCTAAAGACATTATCTTCTATCCATGGAATGGATCGACCTAAACGTCCAATCAGATTACACCATTCACTATAGCCATACCTACCTATTTACAGTTGTCTTCCTTAACCCTCTCCACACTGATGTCGAAATATCTGAAGTTCAGGGTGCAAATATTTCCCATAATGCAACTAGAAATTTAACCAATTCTTGTTTGACAGAGCTCAATGACAGAGCTAAGAAGTAGGGGTGGGGGGCAGGGGGTGGGAGGGCGGTACCCCCCTCTAAAAATTAATCCCCCCAAATATGGGGAAAATTTAGGACATTTACCCGACCAGATAAAATAACGATGATAATGATATAGACACATAATCTCCGTGGCTTACAAAAAATTATGTTGATGGTGCCCAAAAAATCAGTTTCGACGCCATTAATTGGATGTGTAGTAAGTTGTCAACGCGCTTTCGTAGCATCAATTCTCATCACTTTTACGTCGTTGTAGCGCTTAATATATGATATAACCATTCTAACGTAACAGCCATATCCGACCACCACCATTGACACAATGGCCATTCAAATTTTAGCATTTTTCTCTTTGTTTCGACAAAACATGTCTTGTACACCCCATCAAGTGCGTCTGTAGCGAAGGAAAGGGGGCAGCTTCTTCCTCGACCGGAGGCTTGGGGCAAAAGACTAGCGCATAGCCCTTTTCGCCAAAAGTGCACTCAAGAAAAAGACTTTTTTATACGCTAAACGATAGATTATCGAAGAAATTGCGGAAAGACAGAAATTGTATCCCCCACTGTGAAGATATAGAAATTTTCACTTTCACGGTATCAATCAAAATGGCGGCTTTCAAAGCATCACATCAAGGTGAATACGAGTCAAATTATAACTGGAAATGATCAATTTGTTCTAAAAACGTATAATGAAAAGTAAATCTAGTGTTTTTGAGTGGATAGCGATCATTTCCAGCAATAATTAGGGCCCCGCCGTGAGGCGTACGCCCTATAGTGATCGCTCTGTCCGTGCGTCCGTCCGTCCGTGCGTCCGTCCGTGCGTCCGTCCGTCACAAAACTTGTCCAGGCTGTAATCTTTCTCTCTTAATAGATAAGGTTTTGATATTTGACAGTAGGTATAATATCTCAAGACGATGTGTCGCGTACCAAGGTTGCCATGCTTTGACCTTAAGGTCAAATAATTCCGTTTTCGGGGTTCTTTTCTGACAAGTTCGTGTCCGGGCTGTAACTTTTTTCCCTTAATAGATTGGTTTTGATATTTGGTATGTGGGTAGATTATCTCAAGACGATGTGTCGCGTACCAAGGTTGCCATGCTTTGACCTTGACCTTTGACCTGAAGGTCAAATTATTCAGATTTTTTTTTTCTGACAAGTTTGTGTCCGGGCTGTAACTTTTTTCACTTAATAGATAGTGTTTTGATATTTGGTATGTGGGTAGATTATCTCAAGACGATGTGTCGCGTACCACGGCTGCCATGCTTTGACCTTGAACTTTGACCTCAAGGTCAAATTATTCTGAATTCGGGGTTCTTTTCTGACAAGTTCATGTCCGGGCTGTAACTTTTTTCCCTAAATAGATAGGGTTTTGATATTTGGTATGTGGATAGATTATCTCAAGACGACGTAACGCGTACCAAGGTTGCCATGCTTTGACCTTGAAGTTTGACCTCAAGGTCAAATTATTCATAATTTGGAGTTTTTTCTGATAAGTTCGTGTCCGGGAAGGGATTTTAATCAGATTTTACCTATTGCTTGAAATATTTTAGTATTACGGTTCACATCAGTTTATACCTAACATCGGTTAGTTGCTGCGGGGCCCGCAGAGATGGATTACATCTCCGTGATATCTAGTTCAATACGTATTCGCCTTGAATTGATGCACGAAACCCGCTAGTCCAAACATGGCCTGTAAGTCCGTAATATACGTTTTTGGTTTGGTACGTCTTTTCAAAGAATGTACCAAACCAAAAACTTATACTGAGTCAAAAAAGAAAGTATAATGAATTTTGAGGAGCAACCTTTTTAGTATTATCGACTTTAATCCTCCAAAAATTATTGGAAATTCATATTTCGAGTCGAGCTGTATGAATTTGCATAATTTCATTTTCATAATGTTGCCAGCGTCACGTCAGGACGTCGGAATTCAGACATGGGGTGAAAAGAAAAGTTCATACATGCAGTCAATAGCATGTATGTCCACCGTTTGCCTCTTGGATGGCAAGGCATCGACGGCGCATGGACCTGATAAGTGTCTGGGTGTCACCCTGTTGCGTTCCACTCCTGCCTTAGAACATTACGTAAATCGCCTAACGCCTGAAGATCATGAAGTCGTACCCGACGGTCCAATTGGTCCCAAAGATGCTCGATTGGCGACAAATCTGGCGAAAGTGGGGGCCAGGGAAGAAGAAGTTCTATGTTCTGCTCCTCAAGAAAGTCACGACAGATACGCGCAATGTGAAATCGGGCATTGTCTTGCTGGAATAGCTGCAATCCGACGTTAGCGTTGAACAATTGGACAACAACAGCGTTAAGAATTTCGTCCCAATATCGCTGTCCATTCAGGTTACCATCGATGAAGATCAACTGCGTTCGATGGTGCAAGGAAATACCTGCCCATCCCATTACACTACCCCCGCCGAAACGGTCGCATTCCCGCACGAAAGCATCAGAAAACCGTTCACCTCGTCGGCCGTACAGTCTTGCCCTAACATCAGCGCGCCGTAGACAAAATCGTGATTCATCACGAAACAGAACTGTACTCCAACGCTGCTGAGTCCAGCGAACAGGCTGACGTACCTATTCCATTCTGACGGTACGATGATGTTGGGTAAGGATTGGTTCGTGGTATGGACGCCAACTTCGGATGCCGTGCTCAGCGAGTCTGTTGCGGACAGTTCGTGCACTGATTCTATTGTTAGTTCTACCAGGAGTTATTGCTGCTGTCCTCGTCACCGGAAGGAAGCGATCCCGCAAGTGAGACGTTCTGATGTGTCGATCTTGTGCAGGGGTCATCACATTTGGTCGACCTGAACGCGGTAAGTCGGCAGTAGATCCAGTGGTTCTATACCTTCCAATGAGACGGTAAATAGTGGCCACAGCGACTCCGAAGTCAGCAGCGAGCTCATCTGAAGATATCCTAGCCACGTGCATACCAATTACACGCAACCTCTGATTTTCGGTTAACCTTGGCATTTTTTAAAATGTCGGAAGACAAAACTAGCGTGTTTTCGCAATAACCCAGGCTCTCTAGTACAACATAACACAAAGAAAATCGTCGGTCACCCATTCAATTTGACATTCTCGGGTAGTACGTGCTATTTTGAAATTCGTAGCAAAATTGTATATGCTTGGGTGGACAACAACAACATGTCATTAAACTCTTTGCACGACTTCTTGTCCACAAACATGCAACATTAGAACTATACTTCTCAAAGTTTGCTAAGCACCCAAGTATATACAACTACCTGTTTTACGTTTTAGTTGAGATATTGTGATGAAGAGTGTATATATTTTTTATTTAATTATATATTTAATGATTTAACCCTTTACCCAACGTAACGGCCAAAACCGGCCAGCGCTATTCACAAAAATCGCCAATTAATTTTCATTATTTTTTAATTTTTTGTCTCAAAAACATAGGTTATGACCCCTCTTTGGAACGAGCTCGTCGAGCTCGTTCCAAAGAGGGGTCATAACCTATGTTTTTGAGACAAAAAATGAAAAAAAATTAGTTATTCAAGAATTTTTTTTGCAAGTGTCGTCTGCTTTTCATGTTAGGTAAAGGGTTAAACTCTTTGCACGACTTCTTGTCCACAAACATGCAACATTAGAACTATACTACTCAAAGTTTGCTACGCACCAAATATTTGACTCATCATTGTGAAATTTACTTGTGACATATCTGCGATATTTTTGGTGGATATGATTGGGGGATGTATTGAGATGGTCCCCAGTGTTTACATTAACTCTCTTGACCGGCAGACTTGTCGTGACAGTCATGGAAAGCATGTACCCCTTGATCTCCATGACGTTTTCGTATACTGTCTACATGTACATGACATGTGTAGGGTATTCAATCTCCATTTCAACACAACCTCATGTGATTTAATGATTGAATATGGCAAATGTAAGAAGACATTTGTCTGAAGCAGAAATGTGTCGGGCTGCAGGGATGGTGGAGCAAGGGGCTACCTATCGTCAAGTTGGTGAAGCCCTTGGTGTGCACCATACGGTAATCACCAGAGCCTGGGCAATATTTCAGTAGTATGGCACACCAGTAAGACGGCATGGGGTGGCAGAGACAGGGCAACATCTGCAGCTGAACACCGGTTTCTGATCATTCAGGCCCGTAGGAACCGCTTTGCCACAACAACCCAGCTTCGCAGTGACCTTCAGAATGCATCCGGTGTAAATGTTTCGACGCAGACTATCCGGGCAAGGTTGCACGATGGTGGTCTCCGATCGAAAAGAACATGTATTCGCATTCCGCTGTCCCAGAACCACCGCCAGGCACGAGATGAATGGGCCATGGACCACGTTGGTTCTCTCTTAGAAGATTGGCGACCTGTCCTTTTTACAGATGAGTCATGGTACTGCCTAGACCAAACAGATAAGCGTTCTAGGGTATAGAGAAGACCAGGAGAGCGATTCCATGCAGCCAACATTGCTGAGCATGGCCGCTATGGTGGAGGGCCAATCGTGGTCTGGGCGGCATCAGCTGGGATGGACGTACAGAGCTCTGTGTCCTTGAACGTGGTACATTGACTGCACAGCGGTATATTGATGAGATCCTGGATGTCACGTCAGATTGCATGTAGGTGCAGTGAGTGATAGATTCATTCTGATGGACGATGATGCCTGTCCTCATGTTGCCCATGCCGTCGGGGAGTACCGACAGAGGGGGGGGGGGGGGGGGGGATTCAGCGTACGAACTGGCAGCAAGATCCCCTGACCTCAATCCAATCGAACATGTCTGGAATGAGTTGCAGCTTTCAATTTCAGCCCGTCCAGTCCAGCCAAGATGTGTCCAGGAGCTTGGTGACATGCTGGTGCAAGAATGGAACAATATCCCACAAAGGACCACTGGGAACCTGATTGGGAGCATGAGAAGGCGTTGTCAAGCTGTAATTAACAGTAATGGTTCTCATACTCGATATTGAAGCCACACCAGTTCGCTCCGTCAACTTTTTGGCATATTGTAAAATTTCCTCTTTTACCAAAAATATCCATTTTCCATGGTTATCGTATTCAAAAGCTAAAAAATATTGTCAAACACAAATAAAATCTTAATTTCTGTAATTAAATAAAAAATTAAATAAAAAGTATATACACTTTTCATAACAATATTTCAACTAAAACGTAAAACAGGAAGTTGGATGTACTTGGTGCTTAGCAAACATTGAGTAGTGTTCATAATGAGATAATCGGATGTTTCTGGTATTTGGCTTTGTCATGGGTACCTCCAACAAGTTGAGTTCGAGTTTGGTCCCGGTGGGATGATGTTTCGCCGGGTTGTTTATCTTGAACTTATTTTATGATGTGAATACTCAGAGAATCGGTTCCCGGGCCTTTTTGCACGCGGTGGCATACTTGTACTGTGGCATCCAGTTCATTTGCTTTTTATGCCTCTTCATAGTCTCGGTCAGCTATTTATAACGCAAAGATTTATGCATCACGGTTTAAAACTTGTTAATTCACCGCGGAGAAAAGGGGTAATAATCAAGTAACACGACAAAATATCTACGCCAGGTAGAAATATCAGTTCATTACTGGAAATACAGGTAGAAATGTCGTACCACATCAAAACATCCATAACAGATAAAAATATAGAATATACCCATAGTAGCTTGGTGTACCAAATGTTCACCACGAGTGGTGAAGTGGTGTTAACCGCGAGCCTTTGGCGCGCGGTTAACACCACTTCACCACTAGTGGTGAACATTCGGTACACCAAGCAACTTTGGGTATATTTTATTTATACCATGACCGTCAGATTTTTAAGAGTCGCTATCATTTTTTCTCGATTTTACTGAGCAGTAGACGTACATACGTCCGAATCTGTTTTTGTTTACATGAACATCGGTGGGCGGTACTTCCGCTGTCCATTTTATCGCCGAAACGAAATGGAAAAAGAAACGGAGCCTTTTTCGTTTTAATAACATAATAACATACTATTTCGAGTTATGGATGATTTATTAACATGCGACAATGCATGTTTGTTAATTTTTGGCATCTTATGAGGTAAACCCATTTAAAAACGAAATAAATAATTCCCGGTTTCATTTCACTCTTCGAGAGGCGACAGGGGGCGCGGTGGCTCAGCTGGTAGAGGTGCAGGCTGCAAGCCGAGAGGTCTTCGGTTCGAATCCCACCTGCGGCAACCGCGTTGTGTCCTTGGGCAAGACACTTCATCCCCATTGCCCGCTTGGGGGCACGGTTACGCTGTGTGCTAAGGCGTACTGCACGTCGATGGTGCCCCTGTCTTCAACCAATGCTAACCCTGTATGTGTGGAGTTGGTATGTTGGGGAGCTGACAGTTGCTCGCCGTTGCTCGGTGGTTCTCTCCGGGTACTCCGGCTTCCTCCACCCGTAAAACTGTCACGGTCATGGTTAGCCATTGTGCAGAAATATGTGACCTTAAACATTAATACATAAATAAATAAATCGAGAGGCGACGTGCGGTAAATTTAGAAAGTTTGCATTCAGATCGACGCCTCCAAAGATCAACTTGGATGTAGTTCTACTGTAGGTGTAAAATTTATCTAATGAAATCCCATCGCTGGCGTGTTCACCACGGTTGGTGTGTAAAGCTAAGATTTATGTCATAGGCTTTTTATATATAGCAGAATGGGTAATCATGGTATAAATTATATTCTCTACTGGAGAATATAAGTTCAAATAATTTACATCTGCAAAATACAATTAGGCCTACAGTTACGGTCGGTACAAATAGAGGTCAGGACGTGCCGACAGGACCCAAAATCTTCAGCAGTGGATATTCAGTTGGAATATTCTCTGGGGAGGATGTGCAAATGGTTTTCTCAAAAGACAGATATTCGGCAGCTGAGGAGGGGGTACAATTAGAACTTCCTGGAATGAACAACCCTGGAGATCCCCGTGGGAACCGCGGGAAGTAAAGCAGTGCCTGTTCAGTGTGGTAAACAGGCCCCGTTTTACTGGTAAAATAGGACACAGTCTCCAATGCTTGGGAGGTACAAACCTTCTCTAAAATGGGCAACATGGCTTATTAACGCCCATCCCTGGTCTTGAGTTCATACTCATGTTGTGGTCATGATTAGCCATTGTGCAAACATATGTGACCTTAAACACCAATAAATAAACAACCTGGAGCAAAACCATCTAACCATGTCTCGTTTGACTGTTCATTGGGAGCAGGTAGGATAAAATGACTTGTCACCATAAAATATTCACACCAGAAAAATGACAAATGACAACGGCTGCATAAAGGTTAAAATAATATAAACACACTTCACAACAATTTATTGACGATCGCAATGGGGAAGTACAAGATCACATATCATACAACAACAAAACATCTACCATAGATAGAAAAGGCAAAAACTTTGTCAGGCTTGAATATGAGATCGGAGCGCTTACTGTTACATTTTCACATGAACATATGTCGACAAATCCAACGCGTGCCCATTGGATGCATGTGATGTACCCTTTGTGCGCTGGCACACACGCACATATTGGGACGATCAATGGATTGTTTCTTTTGTAAGGAACCCAGCATGCACTGGGTGAAGGAAATGCTTAGACCGATGCGGAGTTGGAATGGAGCGATCTGATCGAACTTGTTAAAAGATTTGACCCATGTCAGACTCGAGACAGGGTCAGACATGGCTTGGAAGTTATATCAAATAAAGTAGAGCCACAAGGCTGTAGTGATGGTTTAACTCTTTACCTAACATGAAAAGCAAACGCCACTTGAAAACAAAATTCTTGAATAACTCATTTTTTTCATTTTTTTGTCTCAAAAACATAGGTTATGACCCCTGATTGGAACGAGCTCCACGAGCTCGTTCCGAAGAGGGGCCATAGCCTATGTTTTTGAGACAAACAATGAAAATATAATGAAAATTAATTGGCGATTTTTGAGAATAGCGCTGGCCGGTTTTAGCCGTTACGTTAGGTAAAGGGTTAATGCTGCAAGAGGGGTAGAAGACTATATTATTGTCTGTAGAAAGTAGCAGCCAATAATAGGATAGAAGTAGTATGTCAGGGATGAACCGACCCTGATCACCCCGAGGGAAAGCCAGAGGGGGAAGTGATACCATAGCCACGTGACCCAGTGAAGTTATCACATAGGTAGTGCGGGCCAAGGAATGGAGGGCATAAACTGTAGAATAGACCAGGATCGGCAGACGCAGGGGAGTCCGAAGGAATCTAATCTAGTAAAACAATTGTCGGGTTCTAATTTTACGAAGTATCCGAGGATTTGGGGAGAATTCGATCCAGAAAACTACTCCAGTTTCATACAACGTACCTCATAGCACCGTGTGCCCAGTCCGTTTTAGTTGTTTCTGGTGTTTGGGGTGATTGTCGGGTCTATTTCGGTAATTAGATTTACCCCTCATTGAATTGAACATACACTCCAAACACACTCCTTTTCCACGAAAACAGCTGTCACACTGACAACATGCGCTGCGCATGCAAACTGAAACAACCTATCACTATAGCAGTAACGTCAGAACAAGGCCGCCTGCGCGGGCTAAAATGACAACCCAACATGTCGTAACTGGAGCCCGTGACAATGACGCCACAGATCATCGATGAGATCATCCATCCTCGGGATGAAGGGATACATGTCCCACTACTACTCGCTAACAATGTTGCTATCCCAAACTGGAGGTAAAATCTTTTTGTATTTTAAATACCTTTTTAAAAAAAGTCTTGAAAATGCATTCAAGCAAATGGCAGGTCACGAATTTTTCACTTCGGTTAGAAATGGGTGTGTAATTCTCGTATTAACCCTATCAACCCCAGATGCATAAAATAATAGCGCAGTCCTAGCGCCCTGTACAGTACGGCCGCCGTGGAGTGGTCACTTCCCATGGGTGGGCAATATTTCCAGGGTCACAATAATATTAGATTCCAAACACTAATTATAGGAATAATCAACAAAAATTTAATTAATGAAGCACCGGGTACAACCCGGTGCGTCATTAATTAAAATTTTGCTGATGATGGATTTTATTATCTTGTAAAATCATGCATGGACATCACTACCCACGCATGAATTATGAACACCACACAGTCCATGGCGACTGTACTGTAGACTGCAGGTTTAAGTGAGCACTGGACCCCCCCCCCCCCTCCCCACTAACACACCTACAAGTTAAGTTTTAACATTTTTCGCAGTACACTTACAGATTATCATTACAACATTATAACAGTCATTTGATCTGGGCAAGCACAGTCCGTCACGATGACGTAACCAGGCCAGACATATCAAACACGGCGCCGGGCCGTGTTCCATCTTGCTGCTCTAGACTCGTTTTAATACCAATGTAAACACAAAAAAATGATTGTGGTAAGTTGGGATTGTCCAGAGTGATCAGAGTAAAGTGTGCGCCAATCAATGATATCATGCTAGCCTCGTTTCAGACGGACGTGATATGGGGTTGGAAAAGTTGAGACTCCCGTTTCTTGCGAGGCGGAATTGTTGGTCAAACTACAGCAGTAATATTCAAGAGATATAAAGTAATGGTACCATTCATGCCATCATAATTAAAATGGTTAATATACGATTTATGATCAAATGATACCAGGGACACCGGAAGAACTTCAGGGCATGGGGGTTAGACATCGGGAAAAGGGCCTTTACTCGCACTAGCAGCCTGGCCATGGCATGCCGAAGCACGCATGTCCCGAAGGTCCGAGATGGGGGAGTTTGAGAGGAGGTACCCTCTCCCAGTGGAGGCGGTGGGGGTCACCTCCGCTCAAATTCACCCATTGAATTTTGAAAGCTACCAGAATGGAATTAGCTTTTCGTCCAGAATAAGTCATTGAAAAAAAAATTAGTGACGAACCTGTTAATTTAAGGGCATTATCTACCCACTCTCGCCCACGTGATCCGAAGGCAGGGAGGGCAGCTGCCTCCGTGCTTCCGACGTGCCTGAATGGCACATTATTATTCGTTTGATATCGATGGGTAGACATTTATTTATATTCCAGGTTGATAGGCCAGCAAAAATACAAACCAGATGTCCACGGGCGTAGAAATCGAAGATGAACCACCTGACAAAGAAGAGGGACCATCGACAACCGCTGACAACGAAATCAAAAGACATGAAGTCATGTCTGACAATTTGTCGACAAATTCCAAGATAAATGAGCCCAAACCACCCAACGACATTCAAAATGCGAAGACGTCAGCTGAGAAGGAAGGCAATGGTGAATCAAATGATGTTCAGGAACATGGAACTTCTTCAGAGGCCGAACAACAAGAAAAACCCGTTTCAGTCGTGCGGCGTTTATTCAAGGGTCGCGTCCCACCCGATGTGGATATTATAGGTATTCCTGGGAGGCATCTACGATTTGTGAATGATTTCTTCACAACTCTCGTCGACACACAGTGGATCTACACTTTGACAGTATTTGTCTGTGGTACTGCTTTATGTTGGCTCTTATTTGCCGCGTATTACTACCTTGTAGCCCATGCTCACGGAGACAGCACGCTCGATACAGACATACATGAACCTTGCTTTGAGAACCTGAGAACATTTCTATCTGCTTATATTTATTCTCTAGAGACCATGTCCACTATTGGCTGTGGATATTTCTATGTTACAGAAGAGTGCCCACAGGCCTACTCAGGTGTCATTGTCCAGTCTATATTGGGGGCGGCTATACAGGCAGGAATTGCTGGACTTGTAATTGCTAAAATGAAAGTGTTCAAAAGTGCTTCGGAAACTATCATCTTCAGTAAAGTAGCTTGCATTGTCGTTGAGGACTTCAAAATGAAGCTTATGGTCCGAATCGCTAACATTCGCAAATCGACCGTATGCAGTCCACACGTGAGAGGCTTATTCATGAAAACTGATGAACGCGGCGTAATTCCTGACAGAACAGAGAATGTTATCTTTACTTCGGAGGGAGGGCACGACACACTTTTGTTACTCTGGCCTGAAACAGTTGTGCATGCCATTGATGAAAAGTCGCCATTTTGGAAGATGACAAAAGAGGATTTTGCAGAGGCTCGGTTTGAACTGGTGCTAATTTTTGGAGGAATATCTGAATCTGTTGGGGCTAATCTCCAGATTACAAAGTCGTATTTGCCAGGTGATATTTTGTGGTCGCACCGGTTCCGACCAATGTTACCATTGCGTTCAATGGGAGGCCAGTTTGAGGTTGACATTCAGACTTTCGATGAGGTCTATTACTCACCCACGCCATCATCCAGTGCTTTCTCGATCCAGAACTTCTTTAAATCAGAACCAGGTCTGTTTAAAGCACGGTATGAGAGTTGTTCACGAATGACACAAACCGGCTTCGAAATTCATAGCCATGCTTAGCAGTGCCCTGCGAATCATACATTTTCGATTCGAATCGAATCTCGAATCGAATTTGGTCTATTTTTCGAAATCGAATCGAATCTTGAGTAGAATTCTGGGCGTCTTGAAGATGACATATAAAGGGGGATGGGGGGAGAGTCTGTAAGCCTAATTGTCCCGACTGTGACGGCTCAGGTCCCGGCTGATGAAATATTCCAGCTGCATCACCAAGGCATGCCTTCCTGGAAGGCATGCCTTGATGATGTAATTGGAATATTACCCAGGAACGGGTGCGAGACTTACCAGCACTCAGCACTGCACAGTCCTAGCAGCTAGCGGCAGCTCATAATCACATTGTTTGAAAACTTTAACTTTGTTTTCAACAGCGGCAGAGACTAGTGAGACTGGAATTAGCATGGGAGGTGACATGGGTCAGATGCTATTTTTATGCCCCCGAGAGATTCTCTCGGGAGCATAATGTTTTCACCATGTCCAGCGTCCGTCCGTTAACTGTTGGTTTCCATCAAATAACTAAAGAGCCGCTTATTTGATCAAATCATAATTTTGAGGGTAACTTATGGATAACTGGACAACGCTTTCTTTCGATTTTGGTTCAGCTAGCCAATTCAATAGGGTCGCCATGACAGCCATATTGAATTTGGTTTCCGTCCAATAACTAGTGAATGCTGACTCGAATCATTTTTATTTTTTAATTATTCATTGTTGGTGTCTAGAGGAAGCTTTCTTTCGATTCATCATAGCGGTCATCTTGAATTTGGTTTCCGTCCAATAACTAATGAATACTGACTCAAATCAATTCCATTTTTCGGTTATGCATTATTGGTGTCTAGAGGAAGCTTCCTTTCGATTTTAAATCAGCTTGCCAGTTCATGGTCGCCATGGTGACCATATTGAATTTGGTTTTCGTCCAATAACTAGTGAATGCTGACTCGTATCAATTTTTTTTAATTATTCATTGTTGATGTCTTGAGGAGCTTCCTTTCAGTGTTGGACCAGTCAGCTGAACCAAGATGGCCACCAGTGGCCAATTTATTATGGATGCCATCTTGAATTTGCTTTCCGCCCAATAACAAATGAATACTGTCACAAATCAATTTCGTTTTTTTTTTTTTTGTTAGGGATTATTGGTGTCCGGGGGAAGCTTTTCCTCGATTTTGGAACCTTCCTTTTGATTTTGGTTATGCCTCGAGAGACTTACCTAATACCTACCATCTTATGACAACCTCGGGGGGGCATATGCCACAGTTTGCATTGCTCTTGTTTAGGCCTAATTGCCACTAAATATAATATGCTATCAGTAATTACATTAGTTGCTCATCAACACCGACCAGTGGTTTCGGGATGTGGAAGGATTTTTTTTTTTTTTTTTTTTGGGGGGGGGGGGGGGGACTAAACTATAGTGGTATTTAATACAAAAATACAGAAGTGTGTTACACCCTCCTCGAAAGAAAAAAGTGTAACTTTTTTGTCAATTACTATTAGTTGCCTCTGCGCGTAAGATCTATCGTTTTGATATTTTGGGGCCGAGCTCTCCGGTCACGCTTATGGAGTATTATTTGATAATGTACATGGGCATTGGTCACCCCCTCCCAAATGTTTTGTTCTGTTTTTCCATCAAATCTGGTTGCTTCTCCTCATAGAATTTGAGGTTTTAGGGGGTCCGTTATCGTGTTATTTGATAATATACAGGGGAAGGGGGACAAGCGGGAATAAGTGGAAGCAAGTAGTGAAAATGAAGAAATAAAAGATTTATTTTTGGACCCGAGTTATTAAAATATTTCATCAGATGCAAATTCTTTCCAAAACTTCCTCATAAAGTCGTAAACTGGAATATTGTGCCCATTATTTCGGATTAACCCTTTACCCAACGTAACGGCAAAAACCGTAGCGCTATCCTCAAAAATCGCCAATTAATTTTCATTTTTTTTTCAAAAACATAGGTTATGACCCCTCTTTGAAACAAGCTCGTCGAGCTCGTTCCAATGAGGGGCCATAACCTATGTTTTTGAGACAAAAAATGAAAAAAATGAGTTATTCAGTAATTTTGTTTGCAAGTGTCGTCTGCTTTTCATGTTAGGTAAAGTGTTAACACAACAGATTTGAATCAGTACTTCATCTATACAAATAGTAGCTTATTTTTATCAAGTTAGAAAAGAAACCACTCAACTCGTTTTTGAATGAATTGGAAACTTTAAGGCTAGCGGGTTTTTTTTTTACCTATTTCCGACACACATGCATTGTATACTAATCTGTTATCTGTGGTCAAGTACAATTACTTTTAAATCAACAAAAAGTGGATAGGCCTAAATCATGTACAATCGGTTCCAAAAACAAGTGTTCCAAACACAAATATTTTGATTTTCTTGGAAGCGTGTTGTACCAATTAAGCACAAGCGTGCGGGGGTGGGGGTGACAGCACTGTTGGGTACTAGGTGAAATTTTCTGTTTACCCATATTAGGGGACCCAGCGCCCCCAGAATGCAAGTTTTTACCAGCCCTGTTCGGGACACTCACCCCTCCCCTCCCAGATGAATATAAGAGTGTTATGGTACAGAATGTAAATTGAGAACACCCTGTTATGAAGACCAGGCTTTGCAGAATATATTTTATGTATTTATTTATTCAGGTTTAACGACAAGGCCATATCGTGTTTTACGGGTGGAAGAAGAGAACCACCGAGCAACGACAGCAGCTGCCAGCTCCCCAACATCGTAGCTCTGCACTGCAACACGGGCAGGGTTAGATTGGTTGAAGACATGCACCCCACCGATGTGCGTCGTCCCCATGCGGACAGTCGGGGTTAAGTGCCTTGCCCAAGGACACAACACGGGAGTCCGAATCGATCGCCCAGACGGTCATCCATCCAAGGACTAACCGGGCACGACGTTGCTTAACTTCGGTGATCTGACGAGAACCGGTTACCGCAACGCCACCGCGCCCCCTTGCAGAATACAACTGAGCTTGACAAGTTTGGGAAGATTACATAAATTGTGTTCATTTTCTTTCTGTGAGTCCCACGTATTCCCAGAGTGTAATCGGTTCGGGTTAGAGCTGAAAGGATTGAGGGGGTTTCTTGATCGATCAATCACGTGGATTAACCTTGATTAACCGATTAATCACTTGTCCAAATAGATATCTAAATAACTACCATACCGTTGATGATTTACATCATGAACCATTTACCCAACGTAACAAACAAAACCGACTAGGCCTATATACAAAAATCTTCATTCAAATGTATTATGTTTTAATTTTTTGTCTCAAAAACATAGCTTATGGTCCTCATTGGAACGAGCTCGTTGAGCTCGTTCCAATGAAAGATCATACGCTATGTTTTTGAGACAAAAATTGAAAATTTTTAGTAATTCATGAATTTATTTTCAAGTATCGCCTCTTACCAGCAATGGTTAAAGGGTTACGAATGACCATTTCCAGCTACTGATACGGTATGATGATCATGCAAGTGAACAAGTATGTCAGCAAGTAACTTGCATACTTTACTCTGTCTCATATAATTGATATGAGTCAGTGTGACACTGTCTGTCTGTTTTGGAGCAAGTTTGTTCCTTTGGTAACCCATATAATACAGTTGTTCAAAAGTAACGGTAAATCGATCAATTACTTTTTTGATCGATCAAGATGTTGATCATGATTAATCGATTAATCGGCTAAGCGTTTCAGCTCTAGTTCAGGTTTCAGTATTTCCTCCTCAGCCTGATCATACTCTGATGCTTGATTTGATTCATTTAAGGACTGTTAACCCTTCAATGACTAAAGGCAGTGTATTGGTCAAATCCAAAGAATACATGTGGAAAATATGAGACAAGATTTTTCTTGCGTTGTAATTTTTAACTTATACATCACCGGACACACCCTCTGGTTTGTGAAAGCTGGAATTTGGGGAGTAAAGTTGGAAAAGCACGCCCAACCCCGCCCACCCCCTTTGAAATAATGTTCTAATATATCTCAGTTTATGGTTCTGATACTTATAATTTACTTTGGCACCTGAAATTTGTTTTTATGAGGTTTTGAGGAAAATGTACATGCTTGTGGCAAAAGTCTGCTTCGCCTCACGACCCCCCCCCCCCCCGACCAAGTACCCTGACATTTTATTTTTGCCCCCCCCCCCCCACACACACACACCCAAAGTCAAGCGTGGCAAATCTTCAAAATTAGAGTGACTAATGTCTCATTGAATGTACTTCAGAACAAACTATAATATCATAATTTGATACAGATGAGTGCATACTAGACACCATGTGCAGACCCCGCTTGAACCCCGGGAAGTTCACTGCGGTAAACAGGCTCTGTTGTACTGGTAAAATATGACCCAGTAACCAATGAATGAGAGGTGTAAAACCGCTCTAAAATGGGCAACATGGCTTTTTAACGCTTACCCCTGGTTTTGAGTTGATAATCATGTTGTGGTCATGATCAGCCATTGTGCAAAAATATGTGACCTTAAACACTAATAAATAATAATAATAAACACCATGTACAGCGTATTTTCACCAATTAGAACCGTACAGGGCATACATTGACATTAGTCAAAGCTTTTGCTTTGAATGCGTCACTTCCAAAAACGATTTTTGTCATTTTCTGTTTCTGTCTGTTTCTGTTGTCAATTCCTAATAGCTACTGCTCGCCGCGCAGTTACCTTACCTGCGGGACTAAATTCAACCGATAATTGACCAGGTATCACCAAAGTGGGCGGATAAAAAAACACATGTCGTCCATGGAGCGAACCAAGGCGCCATCTGCAATGCTGAAGCATTGCAGATGGCGCCTTGTTCCACCCAATGAGCGATATGTTGTGCAAACTAGACGTGGCGCGATCTCCACTACAGCTTCGAATGATATTTTCGGGAATTTTCAGACTATATTTGTCTTAATTAGTTAGGCTGTATAGTGGGTACAGGCATCGCGTTCTCAGAAAACTGCAGGATAAGTTGTCTTCAGATAGTCATATATAAAGAAATGTATGAAATTCGAAACTCTCCGGGAGAGAGAGTAGCGAGAATCACGAATAATATAACCCCAGAACAAAGCCCTTGGGGGTGCATTTTGATGTTATTAACCGTTTACCTAACATGAAAAGCAGACGACACTTGTAAATAAAATTCTTGAATAACTACTTTTGTTTCGTTTTTTTGTCTCAAAAACATAGGTTATGACCCCTCATTGGAACGAGCTCGATGAGCTCGTTCCAATGAGGGGTCATAACCTATGTTTTTGAGACATATAATGAAAATTAATTGGCGATTTTTGAGAATAGCGCTGGCCAGTTTTGGCCGTTACATTGGGTAAAGGGTTAAACCGAATTCTCAATATCGTCTCGGGATATCTTTAGTTTCGCAACTAACATTTTCTCGATGATTTTGCTTACATCACTAAACTTATAGGCCAATATTTGGAGTTAACTGGACATTACACAGTGGCGTAGCCGGAGGTCATAAATCACAATGCCCCCACCCCCCTAAAATGGGAAAAGATACCGTAGGCCTGACGTGTGGTGGGTATGACCCTCCCATTGGCGGGGGTCGGGGAGGCCTCCGAACACCCCCAATGGGAGGGTCATACGCAACCGCACCTCAGGCATCCGGATATGCCTGTGGCATATATCGACCTGGCACCATCCCCCTCAAAAGAAAATTATCCCTCCCAATAGAAAATCCTAGCTACGCCCCTGACATTACCCAATACTGCGAGCCCTTGGAAGTGGTGTCGTGCCTGATTGCGAAAGTGAACAGGCTTTGTTTTGTATCATCATCATCATCAGTAAGTCATCTAAGCAGAAAATATCCGAAATTTAATGACGTGAAAAAACCCTCACACCCCCACTGTTGGCCTTAAAATTTGTCCCGGTTGCCAATCGGTTTTGAATCTCGCGAAATCCTGCTGCCAGAATAAGTTTTCCGATCCTAAATATTTTTAGAATTCGAGAGTACTGTAATATACCTGTGTGTGCAACCAGCACCTTGTCTATAGTAAAAAATGTATTCATTGGGATCTAACCCTGAGCGAGTCTAGTTCCAATTTTGTCGAGTTTCTTGTACATGTATTATAACACATATTCAAAATAGGGCTGAAACGGTTGGCTCATTTTTACAACCGACTAACCGAGAGCTATAACCGGATAATATCCGGTTAACCGCAGCCATTATTTCACCGAATCTGGGATCAAAACTATAGGAATTTGAAAGCAGCATTCTCAGACACTATTCCGTAGTGTGTATACAAACGAACGTTGTCGGTTAATCGACAACGTTCGTTTATATACATACTACAGAATAATTTCTGCGGTTACTCAGTACTCACGGAAATTGCCGATCATTAAGGAAGTCTTGAACACCAAAGTCGATTATTTCTCAATATATACAGCGCTGCTTCGAGGTGTTGTCTATCCCAAAGGAGAAGCGGCAGATTTACTACGTTTTAACCATGGAATGACGATCACTATCGATATTTCGGATAACCGGTTGACGTTTTTTTTTTGGTCGGTTAGGTAAGTAACCGGTTTCAAACCGGTTATCCGGTTAACCATTTCAATACTAATTCAAAATACGGGCTTTTAGTAGTCTTGCTGATAAAAGTTACAGTACCTTGGCAGTGGTTTCTCGTGAAATAGGGGGCGCGGTGGCTCAGTAGTTAGAGGTGCAGGCTGCAAGCCGAGAGGTCCTCGGTTCGAATCCCTCCTGCGGCAACCGCGTTGTGTCCTTGGGCAAGACACTTCACCCCCATTGCCCACGTGGGGGCACGGTGGCGTTGTGTACTAAGGCGTTCTGCACGTCGATGGCGCACTGTCTTCAACCAGTGCTAACCCTGCTTGTGTGGAGTTAGTATGTTGGGGAGCTGACAGTTGCTCGCCGTTGCTCGGTGGTTCTCCCCGGGTACTTCGACTTCCTCCACCCGTAAAACTGTCGAGGTCATGATTAGCCATTGTGCAGAAATATGTGACCTTAAACACCAATAAATAAATAAATAAATAAATAAATAAATAAACAAATAAATAATACTGTGAGGGAGCAAGCAGTAAGTAGAATCATGCAGACTGGGTCGGATCCAGGAATTGTTTTGGGAACACTTTTTTCAATAGAGGATGTCCCCAAATAAATTGAGATGTCTTAATACACATGATTAGACCATTGCATGTGTTTGGGTGCTATCAATTACATGTGTATAGATTTGTACTAAGGAAATAATTGCTTCAAACTGGTAGATTTCAAAGTTGAATGATAATTTCCTGCAGGAATTTGGGGACCAAATTTGGGCCCCAGAGTTTGGGCGCACATACCTGTAACAGGTATCAAATCGGCTCTGGGTCCGTTTCTGACTCCAGGATACTTTCAAAATTTGTGACAAGAATCAAATGAACATTATGGGAGAATTAAAGTTGATTCTCGTTGTATTTCCTGCAAGAATCGATTTTGCTTCTCGTGTGAATTTTATGCCCTGCTGTGTGAATGGGTCTTTGAATGCACTGTACACTGTAAGTAAACTGGGCGGGGATGCGGTGGCTCAGTATGAAAAGGTGCAGGCTGCAGGCCGAGAGGTCCTCGGTTCGAATCCCACCTGCGGCACCGCGTTCTGTCCTTAGGCACGACACTTCACTCCCATTGCCCACGTGGGGGCATCGTGGCGTTGTATACTAGGACGTACTGCACATCTTCAACCAATCGTCTCTTGAGCTTCAATGTGTTCTATGTGCCTACTGGCACATAGAACACATTGGAACTCAGGGGACGCAATGTTAACCCTGCTTGTGTGGAGTTAGTATGTTGGGGAGCCTGACAGTTGCTCGCCGTTGTTCGGTGGTTCTCTCCAGGTACTCAGGCTTCCTCCACCCGTAAAATTGTTCGACATGAGGTGACCCTGGCTGTCGAAAGTGTCGTTAAACCCCAATACATTGGGCGTTTTTTTAGCCCTCATGCCTTTTTCAGAATGGCAGGCCTGTTGATGTTTAACGCAACTGATTTTAGAATGCACGTCATTCCCTGTCACCCCCTCAAAAGGTTTAAAGACCGCATTTAGTACATTGATTTCCACGAGAACTCTTTCTAGTTTCGATACTCTAGGTAATGACAGTGTTGTGTTTATTTCTTTGTGGGCCGTTGTGCTATAGCTATCTGAAAATATATAACACAACATAATGAAAATCACAAAAAGATCGATCAAAGTTTTTATTTCAATGCTGAGAAGTATCAGGGAAAGCCCAGGTACTTATGCTTTAACAACTATACAATATACACGAATATCAAATTAAAAATAAATTATCTTCATAATGAAATGATTGAAATGGAAGTTTCTACACGAAGTACTTACAAAGCTTTGAATTATACTAACAGCTGTACAGTAAGACCATAGAAAACAAATACCAAGAGTAGGCCCCACAAAGTAGATCTAATGTTTCTCAGGCGATTGTTGGCTCACCAGCGATAGTTGATTGAGCCTATGGCATAGCCCTCATGTCGTCGTCGGCGTGCGGATTCATACATTTTGAACTTTTGTGTGCAAGTTTTGATTTTTTGTTTCTTTTTTGATTTTTTTTTGTTATGTCAGCATGCTTTTCAGGGATAGTAATATTTTATTCAACCCTTTCCATGCTTAGTTACTTGAATTTTGGACTTTTGTGTACAGGTTTTTGACTTTTGTGTACTGGTTTTGATAATTGTCTTTTTTCTTCCAAGGAGTAATTTACCTTGCAGTATACTGCCATGGTTCCCGTTTTATGTTAGAATGCTTCTTAGGGCCAGTATTATATTATTTACCCCTTTTCCCTACCTATTTACTTTAATTTTGCACTTTTGTGTGCAGGTTTTTTACTTTTCTGTGCAGGTTGTTCTGTGCAGGTTTTTGACTTTTGTGTACAGATTTTGAAATTTTGTCTTCAAGTGGAGTTTTACCCTACTGGCATATTGCCATGGTGGTTACCTTAACATTTCAGTGTATTTTTCTCAATTTTAATCCTTTGAAACAAATGTGATGCTTTTTTGACTTTTATGTGCACGTTTTGAGGTTTGTCTTGCTTTTCTTCCAAGAGGATATTTTTCAGGTACAGTTTCACATTACTGGCATATTGCCACTGTGGTTACTGTGACAGGGTATTTTTCTCAATTTTAACCCCTTGAAACAAGTGTGATACTTTTTTACTTTTATGTGCAGGTTTTGAGGTTTGTCTTTCTTTTCTTGCAAGTGGCGACTTACCTTGTAGCATATTGCCATGGTTCCTATTTTATGTTAGGATGCTTCTTGGGGCCAGTATTATATTATTTAACCCTTTAGCTGCTTATTTACTTTAATTTTGAACTTTTTGTGCAGGTTTTGGACTTTTGTGTGCAGGTTTTGATATTTTTTTAAGTGGAGTTTTACCTCACTGGCATATTGCCATGGTGGTTACTGTAACATTTTCAGGGTATTTTTCTAAATTGTAAGCCTTTGAAACAAATGTGATGCTTTTTTGACTTTTATATGCAGGTTTTGAGGTTTGTCTTTCTTTTCTTCCAAGTGGATATTTTTCAAGTAGAGATTCACCTTACTGGCATATTGCCATTGTGGTTACTGTGACAGGGTATTTTTCTCAATTTTAACCCCTTGAAACAAATGTGATACTTTTTTTTACTTTTGTGTGCAGGTTTTGAGGTTTGTCTTTCTTTTCTTCCAAGTGGCGACTTACCTTGTAGCATATTGCCATGGTTCCTATTTTATGTTCGGATGCTTCTTGGGGCTATTGTTATATTATTTAACCCTTTAGCTGCTTATTTACTTTAATTTTGAACTTTTTGTGCAGGTTTTGTACTTTGTGTGCAGGTTTTGATATTTTTTTAAGTGGAGTTTTACCTCACTGGCATATTGCCTTGGTGGTTATTGTAACATTTTCAGGGTATTTTTCTAAATTTTAACCCTTTGAAACAAATGTGATACTTTTTTTGGCTCACCAACGTTAGTTGTGTGAGCCTATGGCATAGCTCTCATGTCGGCGTCGGCGTCGGAGCCAGCGTTGGCGTCCGCTCTCAAATATTTTGAACTTTTGTGTACAGGTTTTGATTTTTTGGCTGTTTAAAATTTTGTTTAGTTTCTGCATATTGCTATGGTGGTTCACTATAACATGTAACTCTTTTCCCTGGTATTTTGTCTTAATTTTAACCCTTTGAATCACATTTTAGACTTATTTTGATGTTTGTGTGCAGGTTTTGATGGTTTTTTTTTCCTTTCTTCCAAATGGAGATTTACCTTGCAGCATATGGCCATGCTTTCTATTATATGTAAACATGCATCTTAGGGCTAAGTTTGTATTATTTAACCCTTTTCCTGCTGAATTACTTCAATTTGGACTTTTATGTACAGGTTTTGGACTTAGGCTTACAGCTTTTTACTTTTATGTTTAGGTTGTGATAAAAAAAAATTAAATTGAGGTTGACCTCACTGCATATTGCAGTGGTGGTTACTATAACATTGATATCTTTCCAGTGCATTTTTTTTTTTAATTTTAACCCTTTCAATCGATTTTTATTAGACACATTTTGACGTTTGCGTGCAGGTTTTGATGCTTTTTCTTTTCCTTTCTTCCAAGTGGAGATTTACCTTGTAGCATATGTCCATGCTTTCTATTGCATGTAAACATGCATCTTAGGGCTAAGTTTGTATTCTTTAACCCTTTTCCTGCTGAATTACTTCAATTTTGGACTTTTATGTACAGCTTTTGGACTTAGGCTTACAGCTTCTTACTTTTATGTACAGGTTGTGATAAAAAAAACAATTTCAAGTGAGGTTAACCTCACTGCATATTGCAGTGGTGGTTATTATAACATTGATATCTTTCCAGTGCATTTTTAAAAAAATGTTAACCCTTTAAATATATTTTTAGACTTATTTTGACGTATGCGTACAGGTTTTCGTGGGTTTTTTCCCCTTTCTTCCAAGTGTAGATTTACCTTGTAGCAGATGCCCATGCTTTCTATTGTATGTAAACATGCATCTTAGGGCTACGTTGTATTCTTTAACCCTTTTCCTGCTTAATTACTTCAGTTTTGGACTTCTTTTGTTTATAGGTTTGGATTTTTGTGCTTTTTAAAAAAACAATTTTCTTCTTTGCATATTGCTATGGTAGTTCACGATGACATTTAACTCTTTTCCAGGGTATTTCGTCTTAATTTTAACCCTTTGAATCAAATTTTGGACTTATTTTGACGTTTGTGTGCAGGTTTTGATGTTTTGTTTACTTTTATGTGCAGGTTTTGAGGTTTGTCTTTCTTCTCTTCCAAGTGGCGACTTACCTTGTAGCATATTGCCATGGTTCCTATTTTATGTTAGGATGCTTCTTGGGGCTATTATTATATTATTTAACCCTTTAGCTGCTTATTTACTTTATTTTTGAACTTTTGTGTGCAGGTTTTGTACTTTTGTGTGCAGGTTTTGATATTTTTTTTAAGTGGAGTTTTACCTCACTGGCATATTGCCATTGTGGTTACTGTAACATTTTCAGGGTATTTTTCTAAATTTTAACCCTTTGAAACAAATGTGATACTTGTTTGACTTTTATATGCAAGTTTTGAGGTTTGTCTTTCTTTTCTTCCAAGTGGATATTTTTCAAGTAGAGTTTCACCTTACTGACATATTGCCATTGTGGTTACTGTGACAGGGTATTTTTCTCAATTTTAACCCCTTGAAACAAATGTGATACTTTTTTTTACTTTTATGTGCAGGTTTTGAGGTTTGTCTTTCTTTTCTTGCAAGTGGCGACTTACCTTGTAGAATATTGCCATGGTTCCTATTTTATGTTAGGATGCTTCTTGGGCTATTTTTATATTATTTAACCCTTTAGCTGCTTATTTACTTTAATTTTGTACTTTTGTGTGCAGGTTTTGGACTTTTGTGTGCAGGTTTTGATATTTTTTTAAGTGGAGTTTTACCTCACTGGCATATTGCCGCGCTGGTTATTGTAACATTTTCAGGGTATTTTTCTAAATTTTAACCCTTTGAAACAAATGTGATAATTTTTTACTTTTATGTGCAGGTTTTGAGGTTTTTCTTTCTTTTCTTCCAAGTGGATATTTTTCAAGTACAGTTTCACCTTACTGGCATATTGCCATTGTGGTTACTGTGACAGGGTATTTTTCTCAATTTTAACCCCTTGAAACAAATGTGATACTTTTTTTTACTTTTATGTGCAGGTTTTGAGGTTTGTCTTTCTTTTCTTGCAAGTGGCGACTTACCTTGTAGAATATTGCCATGGTTCCTATTTTATGTTAGGATGCTTCTTGGGCTATTTTTATATTATTTAACCCTTTAGCTGCTTATTTACTTTAATTTTGTACTTTTGTGTGCAGGTTTTGGACTTTTGTGTGCAGGTTTTGATATTTTTTTAAGTGGAGTTTTACCTCACTGGCATATTGCCGCGCTGGTTATTGTAACATTTTCAGGGTATTTTTCTAAATTTTAACCCTTTGAAACAAATGTGATAATTTTTTACTTTTATGTGCAGGTTTTGAGGTTTTTCTTTCTTTTCTTCCAAGTGGATATTTTTCAAGTACAGTTTCACCTTACTGGCATATTGCCATTGTGGTTACTGTGACAGGGTATTTTTCTCAATTTTAACCCCTTGAAACAAGTGTGATACTTTTTTTTTTTTTACTTTTATGTGCAGGTTTTGAGGTTTGTCTTTCTTTTTTTCAAAGTGGAGACTTACCTTGTAGCATATTGCCATGGTTCCTATTTTATGTTAGCATGCTTCTTGTGGGTTATTATTATATTATTTAACCCTTTAGCTGCTTATTTTCTTTAATTTTGGACTTTCGTGTGCAGGTTTTGAACTTTTTTTTTACTACAGCCACCCCTTTAAATTGGCCACCTGCTGGTGAGCCACGGGGTACTGATACCCCTCTAGTTACTTTTATGTGCAGGTTTTCAGGTTTGTCTTTCTTTTCTTCCAAGTGGATATTTTTCAAGTAGAGTTTCACCTCACTGGCATATTGCTATTGTGGTTACTGTGACAGGGTATTTTTCTCAATTTTAACCCCTTAAAACAAATGTGATACTTTTTTTTTACTTTTATGTGCTCGTTTTGAGGTTTGTCTTTCTTTTCTTCCAAGTGGCGACTTACTTGTAGCATATTGCCATGGTTCCTATTTTATGTTAGGATGCTTCTTAGGGGTTATTATTATATTATTTAACCCTTTAGCTGCTTTTTTCTTTTCTTTCATTTGGACTTTTGTGTGCAGGTTTTGAACTTTTTGTTTTTTTACTCCAGCCACCCCTTTACATTGGCCACCTGTTGGTGAGCCACAGGGTACTGATACCCCCTCTAGTTCTTTCTTTTCTTCCAAGTGGATATTTTTCAAGTACAGTTTCACCCTTACTGGCATATTGCCATTGTGGTTACTGTGACAGGGTATTTTTCTCAATTTTAACCCCTTGAAACAAGTGTGATACTTTTTTTTTGTTTTACTTTTATGTGCAGGTTTTGAGGTTTGTCTTTCTTTTCTTCAGAGTGGAGACTTACCTTGTAGCATATTGCCATGGTTCCTATGTTATGTTAGCATGCTTCTTAGGGGCTATTATTATATTATTTAACCCTTTAGCTGCTTATTTACTTTAATTTTTGACTTTTGTGTGCAGGTTTTGAACTTTTTTTTTACTACAGCCACCCCTTTACATTGGCCACCTGTTGGTGAGCCACGGGGTACTGATACCCCCTCTAGTTTTGTAAAATTGCAGGTGGGCGGGCGGTTTTTTATTTTATTTTTGTATTTATTTCTTGGCCATCAAAAGTTTTTATTTTTGGTTTGTCTCATGTTTTAGGCCTCATAATCTACTGAATAGCATGGGTGGCGGTGTATTTCGTCCCTAGAGTGCAAGAAGGCTTTGCAATGCTTTAGCACTCAAGGGACAAATTCATCAGTTTTGTTAGCTTGGGTAAAATGTCAGACATTTATTTATTTTTTTTTTTTAGCTCACCTTGACAAAAAGTCAAGCTGAGCCAATCTCTCTCCAACATGTTTTGGTCTTCTCCTCCAAAACCACCAGGCCAATTCACGAGAAAGTTTGTGTGGGTGAGCGTCCTGATGGGGCATTGCATTTTTGTTCAACTCAACATGCCCAGCCCGATAGGGAGGGGGTGGAGGAAAATGCTCCAAAATATTTTTAAAATCTTCTTCTCAAGAACCAGTTGGTACAATGACTTGATATTTGTTATGAAGCTTCCTTTTGATGTGTAGAATCATGTTTGTTCAAATGAAGTTCGTGAAGCAGTATTTGGATTTGTAATGGGAGGGGTAAGATTTGTTGCCCCACCCAAAATTTCTCTTTTCTGAACCGATGGTCCGAATTGAACCAACTTTGGTATGTGGTATTATTATTGGGTCATAAGTACTTGACTCGTGCAAAAAAGAAATTCCCGCACCCACTTGTGAACTCCAGGAGTTAAAAATAGAAATATTTTCAAACGCCTATATTTCCCAAACTACACGGAACACAGAGCTTTTATTTGGTATGAAGCATTTTGTGGGTTAATATTTGGGCTCCCTATGGTAGCCCGAATTTTAATTTCGGGCAATATGAGGAAATTTCTTTAAAAATCTTTTTCAGATCAACTTGTCAGAATACTTTCATAATTGGTACACAACATCTCTGGAGGGGACAGATTCAAGTTTGTTCAAATTGGGTCCGTAAGTTAATATTTGGTCTCGCTATAGTAGCCCAAATTTTAACGTAGTGCAATATGAAGAAATTTATTTAGAATTTTTCCTCTTCAGATCCAACAGTCAGAATGCTTTCATATTTGGTATACAACATCTCGAGAGAGGACAGATTCAGCTTTATTTAAACCGAGAGGATGGGTTAATATTTGGGCTCCCTATGGGAGCGAGAATTGGCCGTGTAGCTGAAGAATTAGAAATTTTGTATTTAGTACCCTCTAGAGGTGTGTAACTAAGATTAATCCCCATAAGCTGTATCAAGTGGCTTCATAGGGGCGCTCTACATTTTACATTATGATCAACTGAAGAAAATGCATGATGCTCAGACTATTTTTGTCACTCCTGTGGAGCTCAAGGATTGACAATGTATCCTTTGGTGATGGATTGTGCAATGTGGACTCATTCTGGGACTCTGTTTATATTGTGTTCTTTTCAAGGTGAGCGCTTCAGGCTCCGTGGGGCCTCTTGTTTGAGTTTGCATTGGTTATAAAAACAGAGCACACGGCAGCCGAACTGGCCATGCTGAAGGGCGTGACAAACAGATTTTAAACTTTTTTAGGCCTTATCATTGGATTCCGTTTTTGCTCAGCTTGACGAAGTCAAGCTGAGCTAATCTAATCGCCCTCAGTCTGTCGTCCGTCAACACCTTGTTTTGGGCTTCTCCTCCAAAACCATTGGGCCAATTCAAGTGAAAGTTTGTGTGAGTGATGGTACTGATGGAGCATTGCGGTTTTTTTTTCAACTCAACATACCCAGTCCCATAGGGAGGGGGTAGGGAAAAATGCTCCAAAATTTTTTTTAAAAATCTTCTCATGAACCTGTGGGTACAATGACTTGATATTTGGTATGCAGCTTCCTTTTGAGGTGTAGATTCAAGTGTGTTCAAAGGAAGTTCGTGAAGCGGGTAAGATTTTTTGCCTTGCCCAAAATATCTATTTTCTGAACCGATGGTCCGATTTGAACCAAATTTGGTTTGTGATATTGTTGGGTCATAAGTACTTGATTCATGAAAAAATATTTCGCGTGTCCTCCAGGAGCTAAAAATAGAAATATTTTCAAACTCCAATATTTCCCAAACCCCACGGAACAGAGAACTTTTATTTGGCATGAAGCATCCTTAGGACCCACAGAACTGAACTGTGAAAAAACAATGCCATCGGTTGTATCAGTGTGTTCTTGAGAAGGCATCGAAAAAATGCTGAGTCAGCATATTTGCAAAACTTTTAAAAGATTCTTCTGATATTTGGTATACGGGTTTTGATATTTGGTATACGGGGAGGGGGGGAGGGGATATACATTTGTTAAAATGAAGCAACTCTGTTCATATTTGGGCTCAATACAAGAGCCCGAAGTTTTAACTTAGAGCAATATGGGGATTAATCTTTAAAAATCTCCTTCTTCAGATCCACCAGTCATAATGCTTTCATATTTGGTTTATAACATCTCTATGGGGGTTCCGATTCAAGTTTGTTCAAATCGAGTCTCTGGGTTCATATTTGGGCTCTCTATTGTAGTCCAAAATTTCAACTTAGTACAATATGATGAAATTTCTTTAAAAATCTTCTTCAGATCCACTAGTCGGAATCTTTTCATATTTTTGGTATACAACATCTCTAGGGAGGTCAGATTTAAGTTCGTTCAATCAGGTCCCTGGATTGATATTTGGGCTCCCTATGGCAGCACAAATTTTAATTTAGTGCAAAATGAGGAAAGTTCTTTAAAAATCTTCTTCAGATCCACAGGTCAGGATCCTTTCATATTTGGTATACAACATACTAGGGAGGTCAAATTCAAGTTTGTTCAAATCGGGGCCCTGGGCTCATATTTGGGCTTCCTATGGTTACCCGAATTTTAACTCTGTGCAATATGAGGGAATTTGTTTAAAAATCATTATCTTCAGATTCACCAGGCAGAATCCTTTAATATTTAGTACACAACATCGCTCGGGGTGGGGATCAGGCTCAAGGGTGTGGGTTTGGGGATAATCTTTAAAAATCTTCTTCAAATCTACCAGTCAGAATGTTTTTGGTATACAACATCTCGGGGGGGGGGGGGTTCAGATTCAAGTTTGTTCAAATTGGGTCCCTGGGTTCATATTTGGGCTCCCTATTGTAGCTCAAATTTTAACTTCGTGCAATAGAAGGCAATTTCTTTGAAAATGTTCTTTTTCAGGTCCACCAGTCAGAATCCTATATTTGGTATACAACATCACTAGTTCATTACTCAGAACTCTTAGTCTGATTTTAATAACAAAATTTGATTTGCAGCATGAGTGGGAAACATATTTGGTTTAAATAAAAAAAATTAACCTTAGCTGTCATGGTTGTCAATGTGTGCTAAAAATAGAAACAATTCCAATTTAATTTTATAAGGAACCATGTTTATTAAGTACACTCAAGAGGTGTGTAACTAAGATTAATCCTCATAGGTTGTATATCAAGGGGTCCATAGGAGAGGTACACTATTTACATTATGATTAACTGAAGAAAAGGTATGATGCTTGGACTATTTTAGTCACCACTGGGAGGCTCTGGGATTGACAATGGACCATATGGATAGTGAATGCTTAATGTAAATTCATTTGTGGCCTCGGTTTATGTCAGGTTCTGTTCAAGGTGAGCACTTCAGGCCCCGGGGGCCTCTTGTTTAAACTTGTGGGTGGGTAGGAAGGGGTGGGGGTGGTGGTGTTATTTTTCATTATTTTTGTTCGGGGATGAAACGGCGACCAAGAGAAAAAACTCCCTCCGTGTATGCATAGAGGCATGTACGTATTACCTGGTAGATTGCGAAATTTTTCTCGGTCGTCACAATTTGTTCACGCGTCTTTGCCTTGTTGCAGGCACTGTCCGATAAATTGTATCAAGGCAAATCCATACAGTTATGACATTCTTGACACAAATATTATGAAGTCCTTCCATAGAAGCGCGTCAGTAACCGTTGTGTTACCAGCATTCCAGAATAAAGCCCAAATATGGGCTTCTAGCACTCAGCCTGTTAATCCAGTTTGATGTGTTAAATTGTAGAGTGCTAAAATATTTTTGGTCCTTAAAAGTTGTTTGTGCATCTTTGCCTTGTAACAGTTTATGGGAGAGTGCCAGTGGGCACTCTCCCATAAATTGTAACAAGGCAAATCCCAACAGATACAATAATATCATTTTGAAGACAATATGAAGCACATCCACAGAATATGAAGCCTTTAAATTGCGGTACCGGCACTTCAGAATAAAGCCCAAATATGGGCTTCCAGCACTCTAGCAGTTAATGAAGTGATGACATTCATAAATAGTAATTATTACACACCTGTTCTATGTAATCATCATCTACAGCAACACTCAACCCAACGGAAAATGAAAATCTGTTCCGCACATTTAATTATATGTAACATATAATTCCGTAATTATTGATACCTTTCACAACATATAAATTATGGACACAAAGGGACTCAGAGTCGAGGAAATTAAGGGTTTTTTCTCTCGAATTCCATTTTTTTTCGGGGGAGCCGACCCCCCCCCCCCCCCCCCACACACACACCCTCCAGCGAGAAGGGGTGTCCCCTCGGCCCCATCACGCTGGTATGTGGATCGGATTCTGTATGCCCCTATGCCAATTTGAGTAGTATCCAGGGTCTTTCCCCGGAAAAAAATAATTTCCTCATGCCAATTGGTGCAGTGCTCAATGGGGAGCACACAATCTTAACCCGCCAAGAGTAGAAATTATTTTTCTGATGCCATTATTCATTTACTTATTTATTTATTTTATTTTATTTATTTATGTTTAAGGTTCCTTGTTTCTGCACAATGGCTAATCGTGACCACAACATGGATATAAAATCATGTTTAGTCCATTGTTTTTTCCCATGTTGCCCATTTTAGAGGACTTCCACCACAAGCATTGGTGACTGGGCCTTATTTTACCAGTAAATCAAACACAGGAAACAAAATACTGATCCACTTCCTGGGTTTCTGCTCCAGGAGCACCCTGGGTACGTTGTGAAGTCTTAACTGGTGGAGTGCAAAAGTATCAAAATTTGTTCACGTGTCTTTACCTTGTTACAATACAGGCACTCTCCCATAAATTGCAACAATGCAAATGCTTACGGACCAAATTATTTCACTTCAAGTTCAAAGATGATAAAAGAACATCCACAGAATAGGCAACCTTTAACTTATGGTACTCACACTTCAGAGTAAACCCACATTTGGAGGTCAATCACTCAACCAGTTAACTGGTAGAGTGCTGGAAGCCCATATTTGGGCTTTATGCTGAGTGTCGTT
The DNA here is from genome assembly GCA_031216915.1 of Pictodentalium vernedei. NCBI lineage: Eukaryota > Metazoa > Mollusca > Scaphopoda > Dentaliida > Dentaliidae > Pictodentalium > Pictodentalium vernedei. The sequence goes on along the minus strand of CM062297.1, from coordinate 104,283,869 downwards.
ACCACAACTTAAAGGCTTCATATTCAGTGGATGTTCAACGTATCACCTTTGAAGCGAAATTATTTAGACTGTTGGGATTTGTCTTGTTACAATTTATAATTTATGGGAGAGAGCCTATTCTCCCATAAATTGTAACAAGGCAAAGATATGTGAACAAATTTTGATGACCAAAAATAATTCAGCACTCTACCAGTTAAGTATCTCAAAAGTGAAGGATTAACCATAACACAATGGCATAAGAAACACCAGGGTGCGAAAACATGAACCAGTTTTAGGGATTTAATTCGTGAATGTGTATATGGTCGCACTTGTTTTCAAGAAAAGTGGGGTATGAAGTTATTTATCCCTACCCAAACAGGATTAGCAGCGGTTGAAGACAATGACACCACCAACTTATTGTATGCCTTTGTTCACAGCGCCACTATGCCACCCGTGAGGACAATCGGGGGAGATTCAACTAGAGGCTCATGTCCCTTGCGAGGATATTGGTGCCACTTTTATTTGTTTTTCTTGATTCCTTTTTATCACCCCACCCCCGAAAAATTGGGGGGGGGGGGGGATGTAGCTGTGGTGTTGTCTGTCCATCCGGACATCCGTCCGTCCGTCTGTAGACGGAGTTGGTTTCCGTTCTTTAACTAAACTTCCGCTCGGCCGACTAACACCAAACTTAGCATGTAGGTTAGGTATGATGAGGAGAAGAAACCTATTCATTTTGGGATCATTGTGCCAAGGGTCAAGGTAACAGTGACCCTGAACTTAAACATTTACCAGAGTTGGTTTCTCTAATAGAAATTTTACTTACTCGATCGAAACTTAACTTGTCTTATGGGTTGAACATGGTGACAGGAAGAACCACATTTATATTTTAGTTATTGTGTCATAGCTAAAGGTTGAAGTGACCTTGCATTTAAAGTTTCACCGGTCATAGTTGGTTTTCGCTCTCTAATTGAAATGTCGTTTGCCTGATCGAAACCAAACTTGGCATGTGGATTGGGCATAATGAAAGACAGAATCCTATATATGTTTAGGTCATTGTACCAAAGGTCAAGGTCACAGTGGCCTTGAAATTAAAATCGTATCGGTCGGAGCTGGTTTCGGCTCTCTTAATTATTAAAATTATGTTCCCCGATCGAAACATAACTTGGTATGTGGGTTGAGCATGATGAGGGGAAGAAGTCTGCATATTTTAGGTGATTGTGCTAAAGGTCAAGGTCACAATGACCTTGAAACTTTATTGGTCCAGATCGAAACCAATCTTGAAATGTCATCAGATACAGGTAATCTTATACCCCTCGTAGCTGCCTCTAGTTGATTTCGTTCTAAATTTATCTGTAAAAATATTTGTATTTATTGGGGTTCAAGGCCACATATTTCTGCTCAATGGCTAATTGTGAGCGCAACATGGAGATTAAGTCAAGTCCAGCTAATCGTCTATACCCATGTCACTCATTTTAGAGGGCTTCCACTCCACACATTTGTGACCGGGGCCAATTTTACCGGTAAACAATGATTGTTTACCACAGCAAACACGCACGACTCCGCTTCTCGGAGTTCCCACGGGGAAAGTTGTAGGCCTGCACGGTATATCGTAAAGCCGACACATACCGATATTCAAACCAGTATCGATTGAATACTGGTGCAATAGCAAAAAATATCGGTTATTTATTTACCCTGAATTTAATTGTCAATATATCCATTTACCTTACGAATCTCCCGCATCCACTCGGGTGATATATAAATTGGGCAGTTGAAAAAAAATATTGTTTCTCAAAACAATTCAACAAAACCATATATTACTGCCCATTGGAGGGGTCACATGATATGGTTTTGTTGAACAAAAATCCATAAACTAATATTTGAGATAATAAATTTTGATATCATCTGCGTTGGGTAAAGGTTTATTCGAACTGCATCATCAAGGCATGCTAATTCTTTCCGACTGTGATGGTTCAAGTCATTTATTTATTTATTTATTTATTGGAGTTTTAACGACACTTTCGACAGCCAGGGCAGTTTTCGGGCGGAGGAAGCTGGAGTACTCGGAGAGAAGCACCGAGCAATGGCGAGCATCTGTCAGATCCCCAACATACTAACTCCACACAAGCAGGGTTAGCATTGCGTCCCCTGAGTTCCAATGTGTTCTATGTGCCAGTAGGCACATAGAACACATTGGAACCGAAGAGACGATTGGTTGAAGATAAGTGTACCGGGGACGTGCCTTAGAACACAACACGATACTAGACAAGTCGTGGCTCGAAAGAACTTCCACTCCAAGCGTTGGTTCCGGGTCCTTATTCACCAGAAAAGCACAACTTGTTTACTGCAGTGAACAAACACTACTCCACTACTAGGTTTCCCACAAGGATATAATCCTGCTGCAAGTCTGTAGTAACGTTGGAAGACTCTGGTACATACGACAGATAGTGGTAGCCATTATTCATTTATTTATTGATGTTTAAGATCACCCTCAGCATCTTTGACTATATCATGACTGCAACAGGTATGAAGTCAAGTTTAGCCTATCGTTAATACCTGTGCTGCTCACTTTTGACCACCCCAGATATTGGATCGGAGTCTATTTTACTGGTAAAATAGAACTAGAGTGGGAAACCATGGTGGAAGCCATCATTTGTGGAAAGAGTATTGTACTGTGTGAAGACACTGATTGAAAGCTGGTAATAGGACAGTTAATGGTGTCTGCACTAGCAGTGGTTTTTGTCTAGGTATTCAAATAATACGGCTTAAAAAATCCTTTCTCGGAATCCCTTTCTAGAATACATCTGCAGTTACATGAGACATATCCCCACTGGTGCCAAGATGAGGGATGGGGACTTTCTGGATGGACAATATTCCTAAACCATGAGGCCACAAGGAGCCTCCCACCAAGAAAATGCCCACTGGACTCCCCCACCCCACCCCCTCACCCATGTAAATTGCAGTTTTTAGCTTAAAGATAAAGCTTTGTGCTTTAAAAAATCAATAATTTGCTCAATGTACCCCTTTCCCATGGGTAATTTGTTTTGCATAAAATTACTCAAAATCCTTCAAAACCCATTTACCCCCCCCCCCCCCCACCCCCCACCCCGAAAAAGCAAAAATCGCCCAGTGGAGCCCCCACCCATGGGCTTAGCCAAGGCAAAAATCACGGACTGGATACCCCTCTCCCCCAGTAAATGGGTATGTATTTTAGCTTAACGTCAGGTATGAGCTATTTGGGATGGGTTGCGATCCGTCGTCCGTCCTTACGTCCCCCTGTCCGTCCACGATTCCTTTAGCATACCCTACAGGCCGCATCTCTTACCCGATCAGTTTCAAATTTCATACGTCGCTTTGGAGTAATGTCTAGATGGGAGCTATCAATTGCTTGTCGAATTTCGTTGAAAAACGTGTCTGACGACAGCTATCTTGGACTTGGTATATAAATTTTCAACAATTCCACTGGCACGCCCCACCGGACCAGTTTCATATTTCACACGCGGCTTTGGGGCAATGTCTAGATCGGACGTATCGATTTTTTCGAATTTCGTTGAAAAACGTGGGCACCAGTGGCCATCTTGGATTTGGAATATAAATTGTCAACAATTTCATTAGCACACCCTACAGGCCACTCCTCTCGCCTAGTCTTTTTTAAATTTTATATGTAGCTTTGGTGTGATGTCTGGATGGGAGCTATCAGATCTTTCTGAATTTCGTTAAAACTTTTAGATTTAGCATATAAATTGTCAGCAATTCCATCATCACTCTCTTCAGGCGGCATCCCTCATCCAATCATCTTCTGATAACATATGTAGCTTTGGTGTAATGTCTTTTCTGTAGAAACTTGGGCGAATGACTTGGCACTACTGCAGCTTGCTATTTAGTTCAGTCCCTTAATTGTTAAGTTGGGCTACAGTGTCACTGACACTTTCATTTTGCATACAATCGCTGAAAATACTTCAAAACTCATCTTGGACCAAAAAATAAATTTCACACAATGCCCCCATTCCATGGGCAGGGGGAAGTTTATTCATTCTTGTTTTGCGTAAAGTCACCCAGAAACCTTCAGAACTCAATTTAAAGCAAGACCCATGAACACCCACCTATCTTCACCCCTTGGGTAACCTCCCAAAATCCACCCCCACATAAATACCCTCACATATACATTTTTCGCATACAATTTTAATCACACAAAAAATCACTTCATGTACCGCAAAACCACTTCAAATCTCAAAGAGAAAAATAAAATTCACTCAATGCCCCCCCACCCCCGAAGGGGAGAATGAATGTACAGGCTGACAAATGAACGGACCATGAGCAGATGTGATCAAGCATAACATCCCACTCTCAAAGAGACTGGGGATATACTGGATCACATTGGCCCAGTTAAGCCCTTACCTAACGAATCGCCCACATCCGCCCGCGTAACATGCAGATTGAGCAGTTGAAGAAAATTTTTTTTCAAAATATTTAAACAAAACCATATTATGTGACCCCCTCAATGGAACGAGCTCATTGAGCTCGTTCCAATGAGGGGTCACATGATATGGTTTTGTTGAATTTTTTTTTTTAAATTTAAAAAAATTATATTTAAAATAATAAATTTTGATATCGTCTGCGTTGGGTGAAGGGTTAAAAAAAATAATAATACAAAATATTTAGTACAAATTCCATCTTATAATACGGTCGCCGTGGAAAGATCAAGATCCATGTGTGTGTGCAAGATTCCCACGTATGCGTTAACAGTAAATCTCCGACATAAAGTCATTGAATCGTCATCAAAATGTCAATGAATGAAGCAACGGGTACGAGCTGGTGCTTCTTTGATTGAATATTTGCTGAAAACTTACTGATGATTTAATGAGAAAAGCGCCAGTGGGCTACACTACCCATGCATGGATATTTACCATTCCACGACGGCTATACTCTACATTTTCATCGAACTGTACTGAACAAAAAAGGTTTAGAATCATATATTTTGCATGATACAAAAAATTAAAATCAGTGTTCAAGTATGACGGCTGTTATGGTTTATGATGACAAGTCCATCTATGGTTGATTTCAATTACAATAGCATCTACTCTCTGTAGTTGAAATGCTCAAGACATCATATGTCCCTTATTTCAAAGTTATATTGTTTGTGCAGGGCTTAAAATTCAAGCGCAAATCAGAATCGATTCTTGAAAATGATTTTTGCAAATAAATGAATGACAATCAGCTTTTGGTTCTCGCAAAATGTTCATTTGATTCTTGTCATAGGATCTAAAAATGTACTCAAAGGCATGGATAATTCTGCGTATCATTTCCTCTCTCGTTATAAGGCAAGACTTTGAGTAAACAGTAGAGTCTTGTGAAGTCTTGGCTACCTGTCCTTGTGAAGTCTTGGCTGCCTGTCCAGGCAGCCAAGACTTCACTAGAAACCAAAGCCAATGTACTGTAACTACCACAAGCAAGACCACCAAATTCTGTATGTGGAACAGTGTTCAACATGGAAAGTACAACACAAAAACTCGTCAAAAGTGGAACTGGGCCCTTAAGGGTGTAAACTCTTGCAAATATACACCCGGAACGTAATAATTGAGCACCCTCTGAAATGTGTCTTGACACTGAAGTGGCTGTTGCTGATTATTGTTTTAACGATTGCTATGTCTTGCAATACATTTCATCTAGTGAAACATGATGTTTCTGGTTGATAGCGTACCCCAAACACATCCCCTCGTCCGCGTGACATTTTTCCCACGAATGTCACAAAAACACTATCATCCACCTGCAATATCTGGGTATAACACAAGAAAATTTGTCACTTCTTTTATCAATAAATGTTGACATGGCAAGGAGGAGACTGTCATAGGCACTAAGATGGCAAATTGTTGGCATGCATGCAACGGGCATGTCATTCAAAGCTATTGGAAAGCAACTTGGCTATAGTCATTCCGTCATCAGCAGACTTGTCCGAAACATTAACAAACTAACGATGTTAAGGACCTTACAAGGGCTGGACAACCCCAAAAGATCTCTCCTCGGGAAGATCGGAGTCGGGCGTGAACCCTTTGCTTCAAGTGGGGTTTTGAAACGGCTTTGGTTCCCCAACAGGAGTTTGTGCAACAGAGCTGTCCGACATAGTCCCAAAGCAATGGGTATGAAGTCCAGAAGGATCATCAAGCGTCCAGTTCTGTCCGACCAGCATCAAAGACGACGTTTGGAGAGGTGTATGGCATGACAACGTTGGAAGCTCAGTACGTAGAGAAGAGTCCATTGCCAGACGAAAGTAGGTTCCTGCTTCACGCCACAGATGGTCGCGTGAGAGTGTGGAGGGTGCTTAAGTTTCAGGTGTATATATAAATGAGGTTTTATTTTAACTATGGAAAATGTACTGGTTACATTCACAAGAGCGATCTTCTGATCCCACATCATATGACACTGGATCCTGGAGCCACATTTTGTTGAGACATTTCTGTTTGAACCACTGCAAAATGGCCGTTCGTGGTGGTTTCATTGAAATTTTGATCAGCTGCCCATCAAATTTCCACTTCATCAAGTGGGATAGTTTACAAAAACAAGTGTAATTTGGGGATTAATGCAAAAATTATGGTCACCACAAATGGACAATGGGCACCTAAATTGGAGGAGTGCAGGAAGGTAAGCTGCCCCCCTTGCTCTTTAGCCAGCATGGCAGTACATGCCCTTTTTATCAGAAGTGCACTAATGGAAAAACCTTTACCTTCTGACGAGAACTTAAATGAGAAACTCTCAAGTATTTGTTTGGTACCTATTTTATGTGCTAATGGCAGTTGGAGAAGGGGTGGTGTTTCAGGTATAATGACGGAGGCTGGTCGATAATCATGAAGCAAAGGAGCTACGCAATGGCATGGCCAATCCCTTGTGTGGAACAAGACACCAGCTCCAATGCAAAAGAGCATTGCAGATGGTGCCTTGGGACGTTCAAGGAACTATATATACAAAGTCAAAAAAAGAAAGTATAATAGACACAAATGTGAAAAAATAGCATAAAGGATAAAAAATATATAGTATTGCATGGTTGTGGACAAGAAGTCGTGCAAAGAGTTTAACCCTTTACCTAACATGAAAAGCAGACGACACTTGCAAAAAAAATTCTTGAATAACTATTTTTTTTCATTTTTTGTCTCAAAAACATAGGTTATGACCCCTCGTTGGAACGAGCTCGTTCCAACGAGGGGTCATAACCTATGTTTTTGAGACAAAAAATGAAAATATTTTGAAAATTAATTGGCGATTTTTGAGAATAGCGCTGGCCGGATTTGACGTTACGTTTGGTAAAGGGTTAATGACATATTGTTGTTGTCCACCCAACCGTATACAATTTTGCTACGGATTTCAAAATAGCACGTGCTACCCGAGAATGTCAAATTGAATGGACGACCGACGATTTTCTTTGTGTTTTGCTGTACTAGAGAGCATGGGTTGTTGAGAAAACACGCTAGTTTTTGTCTTCTGACATTTTAAAAAATGTCCAGGTTAACCGAAAATCAGAGTTTGCGTGCCATTGATATGCACGAGGCTGGGATACCTCCAGATGAGCTCGCTGCTGAGTTCGGAGTCACTGTGGCCACGACTTACCGTCTCGTTGGAAGGTATAGAACCACTGGATCCTCTGCCGACCGACCGCGTTCAGGTCGACCAAGAGTTACGACCCCTGCACAGGACAGACACATCAGTTGCGGAATCGCTTCCTTCCGGCGACGAAGACAGCAGCAATTACTCCTGATAGAACTAACAATAGAATCAGTACACAAACTGTCCGCAACAGACTCGCAGAACACGGCATCCGAAGTAGGCGTCCATACTACGGACCAATACTTACCCAACGTCATCGTACCGTCAGAATGGAATGGGTACATCAGCGTGTTCGCTGGACTCAGCAGCGTAGGAGCACAGTTCTTTTTAGTGATGAATCACGATTTTGTCTACGGCGCGCTGATGGTAGGGCAAGAGTGTATTGCCGACGAGGAGAACGGTTTTCTGATGCTTGCGTGCGGGAATGCGACCGTTTCGGCAGGGGTAGTGAAATGGTTTGGGCAGGAATTTCCTTGCACCATGGAATGCAGCTGATCTTCATCGATGGTAATCTGAATGGACAGCGATATATGGACGAAATTCTTCACGCTGTTGTTGTCCCGTTGTTCAAGGCTAACGTCGAATTGCAGTTATTCCAGCAAGGCAATGCCCGATGTCATGTGGCACGTATCTGTCGTAACTTTCTTGAGGAGCAGAGCATCGAATTTCTTCCCTGGCCCCCACTTTCGCCAGATTTGTCGCCAATCGAGCATCTTTGGGATCAATTGGACCGTCGGGTACGACTTCATGATCTTCAGACGTTAGGTGATTTACGACATGTTCTAAGGCAGGAGTGGAACGCAATTCCACAGGGTGATATCCAGAGACTTATCAGGTCCATGCGCCGTCGATGTCTTGCCATCCAAGAGGCAAACGGGGGACATACACGCTATTGACTGCATGTGTGAACTTTTCATTTCATCCCATGTCTGAATTGCGACGTCCTGACGTGACGCTGGCAACAGTAAGAACATGAAATTATGCAAATTCACATAGCTAGACTCGAAATATGAATTTACAATAATTTGTTTGGGATTAAAGTCGATAATACTAAAAATAATTGCTCCTCAATGTTTATTGTACTTTCTTTTTTGACTCAGTATATATATATATATCTAATGTTCCAATAAGTATAAAATCCTCATCCTCTGATTGGATGAGAGTTTGCTTAGTTTGCTCTACATTTACGGCTCCAGTGGCATATGTTACCGTCTGACATCGCCAAGTGAAATATATGAAAAGATGATAACAATGGAAATTCAAAGTGCATACTGCCTATAAAATCATATTTTTCGAGGCCAGTGATCATTCTATGAATGTATACCCACAACCCACTTATAAAAAGGTCAGGGTTACTCCATCTCAGTTCAAATCATGGGTCCGTCGAATTACCGAAACGCACCGAAACGGACCGAAACGCGACCGAAACGGACCGAAGCGGGAACTCAAACTACCGAATCGGGCCTTCAGTTTATCGATCTGGGCGCCCCTTCTTCCCTCAATGGTTTTATAACAAAAGATCGTACCCGCCAACCCCGTCTCATCTCAGCAAGCATTATCGCTCAAATAGAACGAAGTGTGCATGGTCCAAAATGAGCCAGTCAACCGCGCCAACCTTCATACCATATTTCCAGAAAAAACTGTGCTATTTATTTTTGAATAAACCATTGAAATCATTTCAGTGTTGTTTTGAGACTTGCCCCGTTCCTGACCCTTGTATACCGTGTGCATTTCGAGGTGGTTCCGATCAGTGTTCAGTTCATTCCTGATATCTTAAGCGAGGAATGAGGAAACATGATGTGACGCATAATCAATACTGTGGATAGGAAAGTGGGTATGATGATGGACGCACACGCTTCACGGCAGAAAGACCTTATCGCCCGTTTTAGTCTTTTGGGTGCATGTTTCGGTAGCTTGGTCGCCCATTTCAGTCGCGTTTTAGTCCTTTATGACAGGAAAACCCTCTTGTCGCCCCTTTCAGAATTTGGGTGCACGTTTCGGTAGACTACTCTCCTGTTTCGGTCGCGTTTCGGTCCGTTTCGGTAATTCGACGCACCGCAAATCATGAGCCTGTTCATGATTTTAACTGAGATGGAGTACATTTTACCTTTATGTTAGTTGTTGATTTTTTGGCGTCCAGTGGCGTCCTGGGATACATAAGAGGTTTATTTACTACATTTGTTATCGTTAAAGTTGCCTTGTTCATTTCATGATGTGGGTTTTGGGCTATGGGTAGAGAGTCTTATTGGAACAAATAGTTTATTGAGATGAACTGATGGTAACATGATCCGAGATTAACAGCTTGGAGAATATGTTCCACACCGAGGCTTCGTATCTTGGTTGAACATACATGTAAGCTGCAAGCTGCAATCCCTCAGACCATGTTACCGTCAATTCATCACAACAACTTATAATGCCAATACTATCGAGTGTCACATTACAATTTATGATATGTTGTCAGTAAACTCATGGTCTTAACTCATACTCAAGTGCACATTTTGATACCCTTCCCCTTGCCCTAGTATGCTTCCAGTACAATAAATTTTTCTTTCATAAACAATTCTTTGATTTGTATACCTTCAAAAACATTAGAATATAGGCAATACACCGAAAAGTCAAACTGATACCAGTATCATGGGGTTACCGAAAAACAAAACCAAACTAACCACTGAATTCCGAATCCATCTGCATTTTCAAATTTTCCTACATTTTTTATTTATAAGGTCTTGTTGAGGCTTGATAGCAGTTGAAGTGTTGATTTCCTGTAAGAAGTGATTGATTTTCTTTTCAGTTCTATTAAACCTTAAGGAGCTGAGCAATTGTCCTGAATTTCCACCAAACTACAACCTCTCAGTGGTAGACTGTTGGATTTCTATGCTAGAGGTTCCGCGTTCGATCCCTGTCCAGGACGACCTGCGTTGTGTCCTTGGGCAAGGCACTTTATCCTGGTTGCCTACATGGGGGAACGGCGACGCTGTGTACTAAGGCGTACAGCACGTTGATGGTGCACATGTCTTCAACCGCTGAAACCCTGCTTGAGCAGAGCTTGAGAATGTTGAGGAACTGGCAGTTGCTCGTCGATGCTCGGTGGTTCTCTCTGGATACTCTGGCTTCCTCCACCCGTAAAACTGTCACGGTCATGATTAGCCAGTGCGCATAAGTATGTGGACCTTAAACACCAATAAAAAAATAAATAAATAATTAAATAAATAACTACAACCTGTACATTTCCAGCTGCTCAGCCGTGATATCTAGTCAAGTCTTGGCTGCCTGGTAAGGCAGCCATACTTGACTAGAGATCACTGCCCAGGTGATTTGTCTATCTTCAGCACGACCTCCCAATGATGACATGTTACGGGCACATGCTCTGAGATCACATAAGCCTGAAATAGGCCACTAAAGTTTAAGGTGTTTTTGGAACAAGTCACAAAGTTACTGTAAATATGATTTGTGTTGAGGTGGAGAGTGGGTGAGTTCTGCATTCCGGAAGGTAGCAGCAAACTTCTCAGTGTAGGAGAGACAGGTGATTACGAGTATTTGGGGGTAAATAAAAACATTACAGGAAGAGGCATCTACCGAAACCACACAAATAAATTGATTCTGAAGGTGAAGCGAATCCTTAACCAAATGAAACTTATAGGGAGAAACAGTTTCAATAAGGTTTTCGTGGGGAAAACCATTTGGGAAATGGTGGGTCTGCCAAGTATAACATACGGTACGGAAGTGGTACCCCTAAACCAGATGGCCATAAAGAGCCTGGAAATCCTGCAGAACGATGCAGGTCGATGGATAACGGGGTCGAGTAATGCCGCAGCGCTAGAAGCAATCAGGGGTGAGCTTGGGTGGATGAGGATCAAGGACAGGATAGACCTGTTGAAACTCGGTTATCTTATTTGGTAGATCTCCCCGACAGCCGATGGTGCAAAGTAATGTTGCTGAGAATTTTCAGCTCCAATATCAAGACGGGATCGATGGCCCAAGTGAGGGAGCTTGTAGAGAACTACTCATTGGAGATCTCGGACCTGGACGTTGGGGCAAACCAGGGTAAAAAATCGTCAGAGAAAGGGTCATGGAGGATTGTAACCGTAATTGGCGAGAGGGGGGGGGGGGGGGGTCAAATCAGAGAGGTCTTTGGGTGACCTGCGTGATAAAGAGAAGCCAGGTTTTGAAGAGTGCCTTGATGGCACTTTTGGGAGGTCACTGTTGTTCAAGCTGAGGTCGCGATCCCTGGAGCTGAGGGGAAAAATTGGAAAAGACGGTGAAAGGGAGTGCCAGATGTGTAATCTGGGCATGGTGGAGACCCTGGAACACTTTCTTCTAGAATGCCCAAAGTATCAGTCTAAAAGAATTAGATTCACAGGGAGTATAATGGGGAAGTGGGATGGGAGAATGAAGGACATGTGGTTAGGGGGAGACTCAAAGGAGAGGGTTAATATGCTAATCGGAGAGATTGGGAAGAATGGGGCAAGGGATGTCATCAAGTAGTTCGTCTCCGAGTGTTGGGAGGAGAGGAGAAGCGTGGGAATAGGGAGGCAGTTGGGAGTACAGGGGTAACCAAGGCCTTCTCGTCCGTGTTATTATTGTTGGCAACTGAATGCCAATGTTCAGTCCATTGGCAGTGATATTTGTAGTGCTGTGGAAAAATGATACAATTTGTTATTTATTTATTGGAGTTTAAGGTCACATACTTATGCACAATGGCTAATCGTGACCGTAACAGTTTTATGGGTGGAGGAAGCCAGAGTACCCGGAGAGAACCACTGAGCATCGACGAGCAACTGTCAGCTCCTCAACATTCTAACACTGTTCAAGCACTGCTCAAGCAGGATTACAGCAGTTGAAGACATGTGCACCATCCACGTGCATTACGCCTTAGTACTTGGCGGCATCGTGCCCCCATGTAGGCAACCAGGATAAAGTGCCTTTCCCAAGAACACAACGCGGGTCGTCCCGGGCGGGGATCGAACTCAGGACCTCTAGCATAGAAGTCCAACAGTCTACCACTGAGCCACCACGAGAATGATACAATAATAACTTATACTGTATTTTCCTGGTGTGAATTCCCCTTCAGTTCTGTCAGCATATCTCATTCAAGTCAGGGACCAAATACCAAACCGATCCCTCACTGTTTTCCCCACTAAACTTACCGAAAACCAATACCAAACTCAAAATTCCAGTACCGCTTATTTGTTCAGTTCCCTTGCTTTTGTGTCCATCCCCATAACATTCTTGAATTTATTCTCTCTAGTACCTCGAAAATATACTGGCCCGGAAGGTCCTGGAAACTCCTTGAATTTCCCTATAACTCAAACTCAATGAGAAAACAGACGTATTGGCAAAACTTCAGCAGCTGTATCCCAAAGCTGAATTGTGACCTCAGAGATCTATCAGCTTAAATATTGCTTGTGTTTCATATGTTACTCACAATCTCACAATCATGGGATCTGTAAATTGGGTGCCAAAAACACTCCAGTGTTTTAGCGGTAATTCACTCTCCATGTACTTTATGTGCTGTGGAGAGCGATCTGGAGAGATCTGGATTTTAGGTCCTTATAAAAACGGCATATGAAGCACTCCTTTGAAAATCAGCATGTAAAGCACTTCTTAAACAAGAGGCCCCACAGGGCCTGAAGCTCTCATTTTGAACAGAACACAATATAAACAGAGTCCAAGAATGAGTCTACATTAAGCAATCCATTTCCATAGGATACACTGTCAATCCTTGAGCCCCGCAGGAGTGACAAAAATAATCTGGGCATCATGCCTTTTCTTCAGTTGATCATAATGTAAAACGTAGAGATCCCCTATGAAGCCCCCTTGATACAACCTATGTGGATTAATCTTAGTTACACACCTCTAGAGGGTACTGAATACAAATTTTTTAATTCATCAGCAACATGGCCAATTCTGGCTCCCATAGGGAGCCCAAATATTAACCCAGGCTTTCGATTTGAACACAGTTGAATCTGACTTCCCTAGAGATGTTGTGTACAAAATATGAAGGCATTCTCACTGTTGGATCTGAAGAAGAGAAATTTTAATGAAAGCCATTTAATGGCTACCATAGCAAGCCCAAATATTAACCTATGGATCCGATTTGAACAAAGTTTACTTCCCTAGAGATGTTGTATACCAAATATGAAAGCATTCTGACTAGTGGATCTGAAGAAGATTTTTGAAGAAATTCCCTCATATTGTATTAAGTTAAATTTCAGGTTCCCATAAGGAGCCCAAATATTAACCCAGGCACTCGAATTGAACAAATTTGAATCTGACCCCCCTAGAGATGTTGTATACCAAATATGAAAGCATTCCGACTGGTGGATCTGAAGAAGATTTTTAAAGAAATTTCCACATATGGCACTAAGTAAAATTTTGGGCTACCACAGTGAGCCCAAATATATACCTAGGGCTCTGATTTGAACAACCTTGAATCTGCACCCCCCCCCCCCCCCCCCCTCCCCGAGATGTTGCATGTTGCATACCAAATATGAAAGCATTCTGACTGGTGGATCCGAAGAAGATTTTTTAAAATCCCCCATATTGAACAAAGTTAAAATTTGGGCTTCTGTTGAAAGCCCAAATATTAACCGAGCGACTTAGTTTGAGCAATCTTGAATCTGACCCTCAAAACAATGATGTATACCAAACATTAAAAGATTCGAAGATTTTTAAAGAATATTCCCCATATTACCCTATGTTAAAAATTCGGGCTCCTGTATTCAGCCCAAATATGAAAGAATGGGCTTTATTTTAACAAACCTGTATCTAACCTGTATGAATGCTGTATATGCAAATATGCCGACTCTGCATTTTTTCAATGCCCATTACAGAACATCCTAACATAACCGATGTCAATTTTTTTACCATTCAATTCTACTGGTCCTAAGGATACTTCATACCAAATAACAGCTCTCTGTTCCGTGTGGTTTGTGAAATATGAGCATTTGAAAATATTTCTATTTTTAGCTCCCAGGGTTCCAAAGGGGATGCAGGAATTTTTTTTGCATGACTCAAATACTTATGACCCAATAATACCACATACCAAATTTGGTTCAAACCAGACCATGGGTTCAGAAAATAGAAATTTTTGGCGGGGCCAAAAATCTTACCTTTCCCATTACAAAGCCAAATATTGCTTCACGAACTTCGTTTGATCAAACTTAATTCTACACCTCAAAAAAGCTCCATAGCAAATATCAAGTCATTGTACATAAGAAGATTTTAAAAATATTTTGAAGCATTTTCCCCTCACTCCCTCCCTATGGGGCTGGGCATGCTGAGTTGAACAAAGGTGCAATGCCCCTTCAGGGCTATCACTCACACAAACTTTCACTTGAATTGGCCTAGTGGCTTTGGAGGAGAAGACCATAACATGTTGTTGACGGACGTCAGACGGACGAATGGACAATGGACGGATGGAGAGCGATGGGATTAGCTCAGCTTGACTATGTCAAGATGAGATAAAAATCGGCATACAAAGCACCCCTTAGAAAAATAGCATATAAAGCACCTCTTAGAAAAAGAACATACAAAACACCCCTCAGAAAAAACAGCATATAGAGCACCTCTTGAAAAAAACAGCATACAAAATACCCCTTAGAAAAAACAGCATATAAAGCACACCTTAGAAAAAAGAGCATATAAAGCACCCCTTAGATAAACAGCATACAGATAAAACTAGAAGTCCTGTCATGAAATGCGCACAAATAGCACGTGGATCTGTGCGTTAATCTATGTGTTATGACTATAGTAAGGCTATCAAATTCTGTACATATGGCCTGTGCACAAGCAATGTTTCAGCCAATGGACCTCCAGGTAACCCGGATGTCCATTGGCAGAAACATTGCCTGTGTTTGCTATGAGCAACCAGGACAGCCTGGCAATTGCACGTAATTCCTACGCACAATTAAGCCTAGATATTAGATAAGCGAACAGTTTGTGACACAACTTCTAGTTTTAACTGTATAAAGCACCCTTTAGATAAACAGCATATAAAGCACCTCCTTCCCCCAAGATAAACAGTGTATGAAGCACCCCTTAGATAAAAGAGCATATAAAGCACTCCTTACAAAAAATAGTACATAAAGCACCCCTTAGAAAAAGGAGCATATAAAGCACCCCTTAAAAAAAGAGAATACAAAGCACCCCTTAGAAAAAAGAGCATATAAAGCACCCCTTAAAAAA
Source organism: Pictodentalium vernedei (assembly GCA_031216915.1). NCBI lineage: Eukaryota > Metazoa > Mollusca > Scaphopoda > Dentaliida > Dentaliidae > Pictodentalium > Pictodentalium vernedei. The sequence goes on along the minus strand of CM062297.1, from coordinate 104,268,110 downwards.
AGAGCATACAAAGCACCCCTTAGAAAAAAAGAGCATGTAAAGCACCCATTAAAAAAGAGCATATAAAGCACCCCTTAGAAAAAAGAGCATGTAAAGCACCCCTTAAAAAAAGAGCATACAAAGCACCCCTTAGAAAAAATAACATATAAAGCACCCCTGAGAAAAAAAGAGCATACAAAGCACCCCTTAGAAAAAAGAGCATGTAAAGCACCCCTTAAAAAAAGAGCATATAAAGCACCCCTTAGAAAAAAGAGCATATAAAGCACCCCTTAAAAAAAGAGCATACAAAGCACCCCTTAGAAAAAAAGAGCATATAAAGCACCCCTTACAAAAAAGAGCATATAAAGCACTCCTTACAAAAAAATAGTACATAAAGCACCCTTAGAAAAAGGAGCATATAAAGCACCCCTTAAAAAAAAGAGCATACAAAGCACCCCTTAGAAAAAAAGAGCATATAAAGCATCCCTTAGAAAAAATAACATATAAAGCACCCCTGAGAAAAAAAGAGCATACAAAGCACCCCTTAGAAAAAAGAGCATATAAAGCACTCCTAACAAAAAATAGCACATAAAGCACCCCTTAGAAAAAGGAGCATATAAAGCACCCCTTAAAAAAAGAGCATACAAAGCACCCCTTAGAAAAAAGAGCATATAAAGCACCCCTTAGAAAAAAGAGCATATAAAGCACCCCTTAGAAAAAAAGAGCATACAAATCACCCCTTAGAAAAATGTAACAGGAGGAGAGATAAGTGCGAGAGTCATGGTTCGAACGTTCGACCTCTAGCACACAAAGCGACCGATTTACCACAAGACTAAGAGATCCGGACCAACCAGTCTGGTTGGTAAATGACCTTTATATCTTGACCGCTACAAAAAGAGCATATAAAGCATCCCTTAGAAAAACAGCATATGAAGCCACTCTTTAGAACAAGAGGTCCCAGGGGGCCTGAGGGTGCTCACCTGACATGGTAGTCTAAATATCAAACCAGGACTTGACTTGAATAAGCTGCATATGCCCCTCCTAAGAAAAGCATATACCAACTAGATGAAGCAGCTGTGCCCACATAATACACAGGATTTTCCTTCTATTTTCAGTTCCTGCACTTTTAAGTCCCAAAATTGAGATAAATGCATAAAAACAAATTTTTTTTTATTTTTTTTCACAAATTTTCGAAGTCTCACCCGGCCCCTAAATTTTCAGTGTAAAAAAAAATTTGTTTTGTTTTAAAATTGACCAAAACGCATAAAAAAAACTAAAAAAAAATTTCCGGATTTTGGTCCAAAATTTCTAAGTCCGGAACGGGACCCCAAATTTTCAGCCTAAATATGAACCCAGGGACTTGGCTTGAACAAACTTGAATCTCACCCCCCTAAGGATGCTGCATACCAAATATCAAAAGATTCTTATTGGTAGATCTGAAGAAGAAGATTTTTAAAGAATATTCCTCATACTGCACTAATTTAAACATCTGGGCTCCCATAGAGAGCCCAAATATGGACCCAGAGAATTGATTTCAATAAACCTGTGAAATAATCTTCCAAACATGTTATATGTGAAATCTGAAAGCTTTTGGAGCAGTGGTTTGGGAGAAAAGTAGTCTTAAATGTTTTTCCCATTACCCACAGTATTAAAAAATGCTGACTCAGCACTTTTTCAAAGTCCCAGAAAGTACCCCATGATAAAACCGATAGCAATTTTTTTTTACCATTCCATTCTGTTGATCCTAAGAAAGCTTCACACCAAATAAGAATTCTCAGTGCTGTGTAGTTTTGGAGATATGGGCGTTTTGATTTTTTTCTATTTTTAGCTCCTGCAGTTCCCATGGGGCGACAGGAAAAAAAATTTGGGCATAAATTAAGTACTTATGACCCAATAAGCCCTCATATCAAATTTGGTCCAAATCTGCCTCTCGGTTTGGAAAATAGAAATTTTGGGAGGGGCAAAAATTGTTGCCTCTCCCACAATGATGGCAAATATAGCCCCACAAACTTCTCTTGAACAAATCTGAGTCTACACCTCAAAAGGAAGCTGCACACCAAATATCAAGTCCCTGCTACTGCTGGTTCATGAGAAGAAGGTTTTTTTAAGATTTAAGCACACGTTTTGGGCATGGCCATATCAAGGGGTGAGGCAACTTGATTTGAACAAAATCAAATTGCGATGTCATAACAAACTATCTATTACCTCAAATATCAATTAAATTGGTTCAGCAGTTTGAAAGTCAGGCGAGCTAAAAACAGCATATAGTATAAATCTACGGGTAATCAGAAACTGGATGGTTTCACTTTTGTTGGTGGAACACTTCCTTGAGAGTCAAATTTTCCAATTTGTACTGCTGTACATTCAAAGGGAAGTTCTTTTGAAAACAAGAGGCCCCAAGGGGCCTGAGGGTGCTCACCTGACATGGTAGCCTAAATATCAACCCAGAGAATTGATTTCAACAATTTGCATCTGCTCCTCCTAAGAAAAGCTTATACCAAATATCTAAAGATTCCCACAGGGAGCTCATATATGAACCCAGGGACTTGGCTTTAACAAACTTGAATCTCACCCCCTAAGGATGCTGCACACCAAATATCAAAACATTCCGACTGCTGGATCTGAAGAAGAAGATTTTTAAAGAAAATTCCTCATTTTGAACTAAGTTACAATCCGAGCTCCCACAGTGAGTCCAAATATGGACCTAGGGACATGGCTTGAACAAACTTGAATCTCACCCCCTAAGGATGCTGCATACCAAATATCAAAACATTCCGACTGCTGGATCTGAAGAAGATTTTTAAAGAAAATTCCTTATTTTGAACTAAGTTATAATTCGGGCTACCACATTGAGCCCAAATATGAACCCAGGGACTTGGCTTGAACAAACTTGAATCTCACCCCCCAAAGCATGGTGCATACCCAATATCAAAAGATTCTGCCTGCAGGATCTTGAGAAGAAGATTTTCAAAGAAATTTGCCTGAAATGCACTAAGTTCACTAAGTTCAAATTTGGGCTCCTATACTAAGCCCAAATATAAACCCAGGGGGCCGATTTGAACAAACTTGAATCAGATCCACCCCACAATGTTGCATACCAAATATCAAAAGATTCTGCCTGCTGGATCTGGAGAAGAAGATTTTTTAAGAAATTTGCCTGAAATGCACTGAGTTCGAATTCGAGCTTCTATAGTGAACCCAAATATGAATCTAGGGAGCCGATTTGAACAAATTTGAATCAGATCCTCCCCACAATGTTGCATACCAAATATCAAAAGATTCTGCCTGCTGGATCTGGAGAAGAAGATTTTTGAAGAAATTTGCCTGAAATGCACTAAGTTCGAATTCGATCTTCTATAGTGAGCCCAAATATGCATCTAGGGAGCCGATTTGAACAAACTTGAATCAGATCCACCCCACAATGTTGCATACCAAATATCAAAAGATTCTGCCTGCTGGATGTAGAGAAGAAGATTTTTTAAGAAATTTGCCTGAAATGCACTAAGTTCGAAATCGGGCTCCTATACTGAGCCCAAATATGAACCCAGGGGGCCGATTTGAACAAACTTGAATCAGATCCACCCTACAATGTTGCATACCAAATATCAAAAGATTCTGCCTGCTGGATCTGGAGAAGAAGATTTTTTAATGTTTTTCCCATTGCCTACAATGTTAAAAAGTGCTGACTCAGCACTTTTTCAAAGTCCTGAAAAAAGTACCTTGTGATTAACCATTCTATTCTACTGGATAAAAGTAAGCTTTATACAAAATAATAATTCTCTGTGCCGTGTAGTTTTGGAGATATGGCAGTTTTAAGGTTTTTCCTATTTTTACCTCCCGAGGTTCCCACGGGGCAATGAGAAAAAATTTTTTTGCATCAATCAACTACTTATGGCCCATCATCATCTCATATCAAATTTGGTTCAAATCGACCTCACGGTTCAGAAAATAGAAATTTTAGGCGTGGCCAAAATCTTTGCCCCTCCCATAACGAAGGCAAATAATGCCTGGCGAACTTCTCTTGAACAAACTTGATTCTGCACCTCAAAAGGAAGCTGCATACCAAATATCAAGTCTCTGCTACTGCTGGTTCATGAGAAGAAGATTTTCAAAGATTTTGGTGCCCCTTGGGGGCGTGGCCCCACCCAGGAGGAGGGGCAACTTCATTTGAACAAATCTGAATTGACATTAGGTAGTAAACATTTACCCAACATTTGAAAAATATTGGGCCAGTGGTTTCTCCGGAGAAGTTGGTTTTGTAAAGTTTACGCCGGACGACGACGGACGACAGTCGACGACGGACAGACGACGGACAGACAGCGATCAGTAAAGCTCACCTTGAGCTTTGCTCAGGTGAGCTAAAAAACTACAAAACTGGTGCAAGTGGAGTATGGTATTATGAATAGAGTATGCCCCATCCTGTCAATTCCATTTCAAACATTCTAGCCTTTCTCGACTCAACAGTCTTTAATCTTGCCATTCCAATTAATGTCAAATTTTACCTAAAAAAATGCTGCTAACTACCGGTAGCCACTTGTCTTCCAGGCCTGAAAGTAAGCAATCCGACATTTGCAGAATGAGGTCCCTGGAGGGTGAATTTGATGATGCTATCCCGTACAGTGGGCCAATTTATCCCCTGGGTACCTCTTTCTGTTTAGTTTTGAGACTCAGATTCAGATTAAGGTTCACAGAGGGTAAATTTAGTGATGCTACCCTGCTGTGCAGGGTAGCATCACTAAATTCACACTCTGGGGTCCTCATTTTGCAGATGACAGTCTGCTTATTTTTCTGGCTTGATGTCTACATGGCTAAACATTGTGTTCTTATACTTTAGCTTGATACAATGGTCTCCCGGTTTATATTGGCTTGTGATAACTGTTCCTATAAGACGTAACTGATCTTGTTTTTTTTTCTCCCTTACCCAACACGATTAGAAGAAAATTGTAAAACCCATAAATAACAAGTGTTTGACCACTGAGGTGGTATTAGTCCCCTACGGCGCTTTTGTGACATAAGGTGTTTTTGTCACAGAAGACACTAGAGTACATAAGCATCTTGGATTTTGAAAAAAAATATTGAGCGTGGATAATCCCCTCACAACCGTTTATCCATGTACCATATATGAAAGGCGTAGCTTGAACCATGCTGGAGGGAGGTGTGGTAACATAAAATAGAGCAAAACTTTAAAAAACACAACAAAAATGGCCGCCATTCTGCCATCTTGGATTTTGAAAAATAAATATTGACTGTGCATCATCCCCTCAGAACCGTTTATCCATGTACCTAATATGAAAGGTGTGGCTTGAAACATATTAGAGGGAGAGGTGGTAACATAAAAACAGACAGATAGACAGACAGACGGACAGGCAGACAGATGTTAAATTTTGAAAAAAAATATTGAGCGTGCATAATCCCCTCACAACCCCTTTATCCATGTACCAATTATGAAAAGTGCAGCTTGAACCATGTTGGAGGGGGCAGTGGTAACATAAAATAGAGAAAAAGGCTTAAAAAACACAACAGAAATGGTTGCCATGGCGCCATCTTGAATTTTTGAAAAAAAATATTGAACGTGCAACACATTACTACCCTCTATCCATGTGCCAGATATAAAAAGTGTAGCTTGAACCATGTTGGAGTGAGGGGTGGTAACATAAAATAGAGAAAAAAGCTTAAAAAACACAACAAAAATGGCCACCATGCCGCCATCTTGGATTTTGAAAAAAAAATATTGAACGTGCATCATCCCCTCCCAACCCTCTATCCATGTGCCAAATATGCAAAGTGTAGCTTGAACCATGTTGGTGGGAGGGGTGTTAACATGAAAATAGAGAAAAAAAGCTTAAAAAACACAACAAAAATGGCCGCCATTCCGCCATCTTAGATTTTGAAAAAAAATTTTCATGCGTGCATCATCCCCTCAGAACCTTTTATCCATGTACCAATTATGAAAGGTGTAGCTTAAAGCATGTTGGAGGGAGAGGTGGTAACATAAAAAACAGACAGACAGACAAACAGACGGGTGGACGGACAGATGGACGGACAAATTTTTGAAAAAAAATATTGAACGTGCAACATCCCATTACAACCCTTTATCCATGTGCCAGATATAAAAAGTGTAGCTTGAACCATGTTGGAGTGAGGGGTGGTAACATAAAATAGAGAAAAAAGCTTAAAAAACACAACAAAAATGGCCGCCATGCCGCCATCTTGGATTTTGAAAAAAAAATATTGAACGTGCATCATCCCCTCCCAACCCTCTATCCATGTGCCAAATATGCAAAGTGTAGCTTGAACCATGTTGGTGGGAGGGTTGGTAACCATAAAATAGAGAAAAAAGCTTAAAAAACACAACAAAAATGGCCGCCATGCCGCCATCTTGGATGTTGAAAAAAAAATATTGAACGTGCATCATCCCCTCCCAACCCTCTATCCATGTGCCAAATATGCAAAGTGTAGCTTGAACCATGTTGGTGGGAGGGGTGGTAACATGAAAATAGAGAAAAAAAGCTTAAAAAACACAACAAAAATGGCCGCCATTCCGCCATCTTGAATTTTGAAAAAAAATTTTGAGCGTGCATCGTCCCCTCAAAACCATTTATCCATATACCAAATATGAAAGGTGTAGCTTAAAGCATGTTGGAGGGAGAGGTGGTAACATAAAAAACAGACAGACAGACAGATGGACAGACAGATGGACAGACAGACGGAGGGACGTAGTTCAAACCTATAGTCCCCTTACGGTTCCCGTAGGGGACTAACAATTCATTTTTTGTCTAAAAATATAGCTTATGATCCCCTTATTGGAACAAGTCCAATGAGCTCATTCCAATGAGGGGTCAGAAGTTATATCTTCAGACAAAAAATAAAAAAAATGAGATCTGAATTACAATTTTTGTGTATAGCATTGGTCAGTTTTGGTCATTACGTTTAATGAAGACTTGAGAAGTCTGTGGAAACAACTTCCAATGTATGTTTATCAAGACAAGATAAATGGTTTCATACATGTACTTCCAATACATTTAAAACCAGAAGTTCTGTCACTGTATAGTGCACTATTCTGAAGTAATAGTGTGCTGAATAAGTGCACCTTTGTCCCTGTCAAACTGCACCATTAGCGTAACTCAATTCCCGTAGAAAAACAGCGTGATCAACTCTGTACAATTCTATAATAGTAAATAGAGATCATTAACATCATTCCTAACCTCTACTGTGATACATGTACATGTAATCAAGCCAGAAAATAAGCAGACTCTCATCTGCAAAATGAGGTGCCCAGAGGATGAAGTTTTTGAGACTCTGATTCAGATTGAGGTTCACATTTACCCTATGAGAACCTCAATCTGAATCAGAGTCTCAAAACTAAACAGAAAGAGGTACCCAGAGGATAAATTGGCCCATGGTATGGGATAGCATTATCAAATTAACCCGCTGGGGATCTCATTCTCTAAATGTCAGACTGCTTATTTACAGGCCTGCATGTAATGATGTAAATAGATATTACCGGTAAAATTTGACTCCACACATGAAGAGTGGATTACTACTTAATCGCAGCGCCATATATTTGCCACTTGAAAAGTATTTATGATTGTTTATAACAGCACAAGAGACAGTTGCAAACTTTCATCACATGGACCATGTGATGAAAGTTTGCAAGTGCTTCTTGACTTTTGTCCTCAGAAATTGTAAATAATTACTACAGTTACAACTAGAAGTCCTGTCACGAACTATGCGCTTATCTAGACGTAATTGCGCATAGGAATTGTGCGCAAGTGCCATATTGAATGGCATCCAAAGCACGGCAGGTTCTCCTGGTTACTCGTAGCAAACACAGGCAATGTTTCTACCAATGGACCTCCGGGTTACCCGGAGGTCCATTGGCAGAAACATTGCTTGTGCACAGGCCATACAGTTAAAACTAGAAGTCCTGTCACAAGCTATGTGCTTATCTAGGCTTAATTGTGCATATGAATTGCGTGCAATTTCCATATCGAATGGCATCCAAAACATGGTTACTCATAGCAAACACAGGCAATTTTCTGCCAATGGACCTCCGGGTTTCTCGGAGGTTCATTGGCTGAAACATTGCTTATGCACAGGCCATATGTACAGAATTTGATATCCTTACTGTGGTCATAACGCGCAGATCGACGTGCTAATTGTGCGCATTTCAAGACAGGACTTCTCGTTTTAACTGTATGTATAGAATTACTATGGTCATAACACATAGATTAATGCGCAGATCGATGTGCTATTTGTGCGCATTTCATGACAGGACTTCTAGTTTTAACTGTACATGTACGTGCAAAATCTATCCCACAGAGCTTTAGTAGCAATTCACTACCGACCTCACTAATAGCACATTACATTTTGCATTGCATGTCGCATGTGTATTTCAGACTACTTCACTCTTCTGCAGTAAATAGCGCTTTAACTAACAAGCATTTTCTGTGCTAATTGTGATGGGACTTCTAGTTTCGTCTGTATCAAGATCTTTAGCTTAGCTGAAACTGTCCAGCTCTAAACAAATAAGAACAAACATCTTTTATGGTCTGATTACGAAAATACAAATACAGAGAGCTAACAATGTTCTAGATAAAGTAATATCTATATTTATTATTGGCAAAAAGAGATATTCAGTTTAAATAGTTTCTGCATATTGTCTCTTTAACAGCACCAATTTATGAATCCTTAAAGTGTTCTTAATCTCATCACATAACATTATATGGCACATTATGTCTGTGTAATGTAATAAATATTAAGCCCTCGACTCCAGTGGTAACTGTTTCAGTAAGTCTGCATATATCTTCCCATCTCCTGACTTAGCTTTACTTTTCATATATTCCATTAATTTTACCTTAAATAAAACAATTCATTCATTATTTAATATTACTGTGTGGATAGTATTTTGATTGATCATTAGATTGCACTTTGAGTTACCTCCCTTAAATCATAGAATGCTCCGAATCATAAAGTGTTTTACCTGCACCCAGTTGCAGCACAGATGCTCATTCTTGGTAAATAATGCAAAATATTGCAGCTAAACATATGAATTTAGTTATATTGGATAGAAATACACATACCTGGCGAGTTTGAAGTTGATTGGGCTCAAAAAAGCTGAGGAGATAGTAGGGTCCTGCGAATATTCGAGATTCGATTCGATATCGATACCATACGTATGCTTCGAGATCGATCCCGAATCAGTCTCAGGATTCAATTTTTTTTAATCTCTCGTACTAACTTCAATTTGTTACATTTCCAACAAAAATAGGATAAAACTGTCATTAGAAAATTCATTCATGTAGGCTCAATTCCTATTTATTTGAGTAATTGACCATGTTCAATTGTTAGGTAAGGTGTGAATTTGGCCCAGAACATTATCCATAGTTTTGGTTTTTGAAGGCTTAACTTGTTACTATTCACGTTCTTAAGAACGTGAATAGTAACAAGTTAGGCCTTCAAAAACTAAAACTATGGACAATAGGCCTAGCTGTTACAGCGACGGTGCTACAGAGAATATTTAGTTATTGGTGTTTAAGGTGTTCACTCCGTCGCGTAAGGGTCATGACAGTGTTCCGTAATTTCCGTTTGATGCAATATGAAATAACTTGTCTTTTAAGATTCAATTCGGGATTCGGTTCAATGTCGATATCAGAGACACGATTCGATTCGAGATTCGATTCGAAAAGAAATTTGTGATTTGCAGATCCCTAGGAGATAGGGCACATCACGAAAAACTGAATAACTCAAATTGAAGTTTGTTTAGTTTGAACCCACTGATCTTTTTACAACTGATCACTGAACAATATTAGGCCTTACAAAGTTAAAAGCTGTTTCTCAGGCCCTCCTGAATGGTCCTTTTGGTTGCCGCATGCTCTCTTTTTATAACCAATGCAACTAACTAAAATTAAATGGTTTATGTCTGATATTTTACCCAAACTAATAAAATTGATAAATTTGTTCCTTGAGTGCAAGTAGGCTTTGCAATGCTTTGAAGAACCAAATATGACCCCCCTATGGATGCTGTATACCAAATATCAAAAGATTCTGATCAGTGGTTGTAGAGGAAAACATTTTTTAAATTTTTGCAAATATACTAACTCAGCATTTTTTTGATGGTCCGTTTAGCTTACCCTAACAAAACCGATGGCAATTTCTTTTGACCAGTCAATTCTGTTGGTCCTAAGGATGCTTCATACCAAAAAACAATTCCCTGTTCCATGTGGTTTGGGAAATATGGGCATTTGAAAATATTTCTATTTTTAGATAGACCATGGCGGGTCAGGAAATTTGTTTTTTCATGAATCAAGTACTTATGACTCAATAATGCCACATATCAAATTTGGTTCAAATCAGGCCATTGGTTCAGAAAGTTAAAAAATTTATAGTAATTTATATATTTTTTATTCTTACCAATGACCCAGACTTAGCTGGTGCAAACTCATTAAATTCAGGGCAAAACACAAATTTTGCCCCCCCCCCCCCCCCCCATCCCCCAAATTTGCATCGAAAACCAAAAATTAGATGTCCTGGTAGGTCCTCCATACTTTTACTGTACTGTGCATGTGCAGTGTCAAGGAGGTCTCGAAATTCCCACCAAAATGTCATTCTTACGACCAGTGCCTGGTAAGTGTTATGTATGCAGCGGGGAGGCAAGAGTTCCCAACTACTGGAGGGCCATCCCCGTCTGGGTCATTGGTAAGTATAAAAAGTATATAAATTACTATAAATTTTTTAACATTTTTATACTGTACGAATGACCCAGACTTAGCTGAATAGTAAACAGGCTGGAGGGACCAGGACATAAAGGAAAATCCAATAGGCTCAATTACATATAACAGAATTATCCCCTCAAGGAGAAAAGGAGAGATAGGATTTATATGCATCTTTCTTATTTTTATCAAAAAAGAAAGTCACAAAACCATTCCGTAATTGAGCACAAATACATCAATGATCTCTATTAATATCCAGTATAACCCTTTATGCCAATTATTTTTAAAGGTAAGCCAATAAATAAAGACAGTCCAGAGAAATGAGACTCTTTATACTCATTAAAAGTGTCCGTGGATTGTATATTAACGCCTGTTTGACAAGTGACATATACAAATGCTTCACACCGAGCTACACTTTAAAAATATTACATGACATGAGTAAACGTTAGCTTTACACTTTAATACCATCCCGGTACCGAGTCGGAATTACTGACTCTGGGGGAGGTATTCCCGTGCTTTTCACTTTTAAGCAGGTGACCTAAGGGATTTCTAACTAATTTAGATAAAGAGACATTAGAACCAATCATTAATGTGCGTAGGTATCAGATAACATAGACCTATAACCCTTGATAGTAACAGGCTGCAGTTTGATCTCGTCAAACAAATAGACCAGGAAATTAGCAATGTCAGGAATGGAGGGATCATATAAATCCACCGAGTGATCCCTACACCACTGGCGAAAGACCTTCCACTTTGCAGCATAATTTAGCGAAGAGGAGGTCCTCCTGTAGTTAGAAATTGCGTCCACTGCTCATCCTGTAAAACGCTTACTGTGCAAGAAGGACTTCACAACGGAAATACATGAAGGTTGAGACCTTGCGTATTGTGGTGAAGCGTGCGCAATTTCCCCTGCGACAGAAGATCCTCCCGTGGAGGAAGCTTCTGCGGCATGTCCCACAACAGACACCTGAGTAGATTTATCCACGGTCTCTGTGGTGACAGAGATGCTACCAACAGAATCTTGCAGAGGGATTGCTTTATCTTGAGCAATATCTGCTGAATCAGCGGCACTGGAGGATACGCATATCCTATAATCCCATCTCACGGAATCGATAGGGCGTCTACTGCAAACGCTCGAGGATCCGGACATGGGGACACGTAAGTCTGCAACTAATTGTTGAGGTGCGTCGCAAACAAATCTATCATTGGTCGCTCCCATTGGTAGCAAATCTGATTGAAAACCTGTTTGTTGAGAGTCCATTCTGATGGCAACAGGCGACCCTTCCATGAAAGGGAGTCTGCTAACACATTCAGATGACCCGGAATATGCGAAAGTAGAACCTGATGTTCCAGTACAAACAGAAGGATTCTTTCCGTTAGCTTGAACAATGGAATGGAATGAGCGCCTCCCTGATTCCGAATATACGCTACTACCATTGTATTGTCGGAGAATATTTGAACGTGTGTGTTCTGAATAAGGTCCATCCAATGACGCAACTCAAGCCAAATTGACATCATTTCTTTGATATTTTTGTGCTTGCCTTATGTGCTTGCCTAAGAATTGAGGATCCCAAAGACCCTGGCACCTCGAATCCGACAGGCATACTGTCACGCTCCAACCTGTTTGACTGGCATCCATCATGATAGTAAAACTCGGATCCGGCAATTGCAGTGGAACTCCCTGAGTTAACCACTGAATGTCTGCCCAAGTCTGAATCTCTTGTTTCACTTGATCTGACAAGAGGATGTCTGCATCGAGTGAATGAGTCTTCACTTTCCAATTCTGAGTCAGAAAGATTTGGAGAGGACGAGTGCATAGCCGCCCCATTGGAATGAGATCTGCGGCAGCTCCACACAGACCTATCAGTCTCATGAATTCTCTCACTGTAACCTTCTCTGAGTTTAGACAATAGCGAGCATAACAACCGACTAATTTCGCTCTGGTTAACGGCAGACGAACGAGATTGTTGTGCGTCTTGAAGCTCATCCCCAGGTGAATGAATGACTTGGTCTGCACCAGATCCGACTTTTGTTCGTTTACTATAAAACCGAGACGTCGGAGCAATAGTAGAAGATTATGCACATCGCTCTGAAGCGTTAACTCGTTGCCGTACCTCTGAAGAATATCGCCCAGGTAGGCTGACGTTACCGCAGACGAATGAGCTCGGAAGTAAGTCATGACCGAGTTCATTATCCGAGTGAAAGCCCAGGGTGCTAGATTCAGACCGAAGCACAATGCACGGAACTGATATACAACCCCTAGGACAGCGAACCGAAGATACTTTCTGAACGTCGGATGTACCATGACGTGAAAGTATGCATCCTTGAGATCTATGCTTGCAGCATAGTCGTTCACTCGAATGCTCGTTCTGACAGATTGAATGGTCTCCATATAAAATTTTGGAGCCACAATCAGCTTGTTTATCCAGCTTAAATCTATTACGAGACGGAACGAGCCGTCTGGTTTGGGAACCAGAAACAGATGGCTATAGAAACCTGGAGATTCCTGGTTTTCTACGACCTCTATCGCGTTCTTCAGTAAAAGAGCTCAAACTTCTGAAAGAAGAGCGTCTCTTTTTAGAATATTCGACGGAAGTAGAGTCCATTTTGGACTTCGAGTTAACGGAGGCTTTCTTTTGAAGGACAGCTTCAGTCCTTCCGCAATTACCCTTCAAACCCAAGGATCCTCCATAATCAATTCCCAATTTTGTAAATAACTCGACAACTTTCCGCCCACAGGAATGCGACAGAGGTCTACACCATCACTTCCTGGACCTGCGAGGCTTGCAGAAGGAGAAACCATGTCCTCCCGACCCACACCTCGCGCCGTCGACCTAGGGGCGTCTGACCTATTATTTACGGCCAGCGTTATGGCCCCTGCTAGAGTCGCTGCTTTGATGGTCTCGAGAATAAGGCCTAGAGGGCACGTATGCACCTCTAAAGGAACTTCCCCTGGACGTGCTCATCCCAGAAGATCCAGGCCTACTTTTTTCTGCTGGTTCCGACTTATTAGAAGCGGACTTAAAAAGCAGAGAGTCTGAAGCTTTCTTAGTTAACTTATCGTAAATAGCAGAAAGCTTGCCGTCAAAGAGAAGCTCTCCGGAGACCGGAGCGACTCTTAAGAGAGTTTTTCACCTTACTATCCACTCTGGTGGACGAAGCTAGGGTTCCGTCACGTCTAACCAACTCCAGATTAGCCACTGAAAGGGCGGAGTTATATGTAGAATAGGCAATGGCCCTTGACAGAACTCTCAGAGACGTTTGTACATCCTGAAATTCTTGCCCTTCAAGGCGTAACAACGATGCTCTGGTAAGGTGATCTGCGTATGAGAGTGCATCTAAATTTGCTCTATTCGAAGATATTGTAGTTTCCAAGGTAGAGCTATGAAGAGACATAGACGAGGGCATGGATAATTCGAGGTCTTCAGCCTGGTCGTCTAGACGCAGAGGAACTCTCTGAACGTCCTGTCCTGCCGTTTCAAATCTATTCCTAGCATTAATGAAAGGCAGATTAAGAGCATTAGCTGATAGGAAGGCTGACTTGCCCGATTTACCAGCAAGTTTATTGATAGCGTCATTCAAAAGTTCAAATGTCTGTGAGACATTCCTGGACTGAGATGGAAACTCTGGGACGGTGTCCCTAAACCAATTAAAAAATTCGGTGTCCAGTGGCACTATAAGCCTCCTATCAGGCTGAGCAGCATCCTGGTCCACTGGAACAACATCAAGAAGAAAATGCCGGATTAACTCGACGGCGATTTTGTGTTGTTCCAAAAGGGAGAACTACAATTCATCCATATCCCTTTCGCCATCCTGACGGACCTCCTGGATATCGCGGTCGTCCGCTCCCGATCCAGCTGCGGAACGTACCGACCCAGCATCATCAGATTCTTCCTGCTCTGATAGGACTTCTGCCGTTTGCTGGGATGCTGCTATGATTTGTGCTATCTGTGATAGCACGTCCGTTAACGAGGCCTGCGGAGCTGCGGTCTTGCGTGATTTAGCCGCAGGGAGCTCCGTGGACGTTGTCTCTTGCATACCTCTCTTATGCAAATGTCCAGATGATGGTGGCCTCGAATCCTTGGCTATCAGATGGCATGACCTGGCTGTCGAGGAATCTCTGGAAGGCGATGCCGGCTGGATATCAGCGGTCACGTAGCCAAGGTGCGGTCCAGTGCGCTGACGTGAGGAGGAAGAAGCCCTTGATACAGTCTCTCCAGACTGTTTATACACCGCAGCATCCCGAGGGGTGGACGTAAGCTCCGACTGAGGAACGTTTTGTACAAAAACATCTGGACTGCGATGTTGTTGTATGAGAGAGAGACCTCTCTCGCTCGCAGCCTGTGCAGAGCTGGATGAGCTAGAGACCGAACCCAAAGGCTTCTTCCATCCTAAACCAAGATCCATCGTCACTGGGTGTGCCTGAGAAATGTTTATAGTGCTCGCAACACCCTTAATTCTTTCCTGGACGGCAACGGACGAACCAGGGATGCGACAACGGGCGAGCTAGCAGACGTAGACGGCAATGCCGTCGACCCTACTAGGGGCCTCTTAGGCAATTGCTGTATATCCAGGAGAATTTTGCCGCTAGCTTTTCTCTGGATTGTGACAACAGACGCGCACTGGAAGACGACATCACGGAAACATCACCCAATTCTTGTTCCTCTGAAAAAGAGAGTGAAAAACTTGAGTGATCTTGCGGAGAGAGGAGTCATGTCCTGCTCCCTGCTAACAACATACCGTGACACACGTGTCCAACATTTGTCATCCCAATTGCTACATATAGAACAAGGCTTAGTGCGGGTACACTGACTACAATTAATGCAGAAATCATAAGAATCAGAGGAAGACTTCCTTCCATTACAATTTGAACAATAATCTTTCATTATAAAAATAATCAATCATAGTAACCGCAATAAACCTTGCAAACAAAGATACATAGTATAAAAATCCATTATAATAATATGAAAAAACAATTCAAAAAGAAAAAAATTTTTGAAAAAATCTTTTTCAGAAGAGCCCAAGTTCCCAAAGGGAACCCAGAGCCCAAATGGATCCCAAAAAAGCCTAAGTGTGGACAAAAATTTTAAATCATTCTGAAAAAATTAATGCAACACTTACGGACAATATTAATGTATCTTATTATAAATAATCAAGGCAGAAGACAAGGAATCACTTAGAAGTAACCGTTGTCAACATAAACAAAAGTGTAAACAAATCAGAAAACTGACTCCAGGCACTGGTAAACATGGCCCAGTAATCAGTGTCCAATTTAAACACTATCTGGTGCTAAACAGAGCCTTCCCCAGAAGAGACTGCAGAGCATCAGATGGTAGATGCAGACCTAAAATGCCTAAGCACCCCTAGGGTGAGGACGTAAACATGGGGAAATTTACGTATGGCCACCATGGACTGGTCACTTTCCACGGGTGGGCAATATTTCCCTGGACATAATAATATGAGATTCCAAACACTAATTATAGAAATAATCAGCAAAAATTTAACTAATGCAGCACCAGGTACAACCCTGTACTTCATTAATTAAAATTTTGCTGCTGATAATTGTTATTACCTGTTAAACGGACACGTGGACACCACTGCCCATGTGGTGATTACGACAAGTCCATGGGGACTGTACTGTAATTTACAAATTAAGCAGATGAAAAATAAAAAATTCAACAAAACCATATTATGTGACTCCCTCATTGGAATGGGCTTGTGGAGTGATTACCAATGAGCAGTCACATGACGTGGTTTTGTTGAAATTTTTTGAAAAATTTGAAAAAAAAATCAGAATTAAAATAATAAATTTTGATATCATGTGCATTGGGCAAAGGCATCAAGTCCAATGCTCAAATCACTAAGTTACCACACTCCTTGTACAAATAAAACTAGAAGCTCTGTCATGAACTGTGTGCTTATTCAGGCTTAACTGAGCATAGGAATTGCATGCAATCGACATATCAAATGGCATCCAAAGCACGGCAGGTTCTCCTGGTTACTCATAGCAAACGCAGGTAATCTTTCTGCCAATGGACCTCAGGGTTACCCAGAGGTCCATTGGCTGAAACATTGCTTATGCACAGGCCATATGTACTAAATTTGATAGCCTTTCTATGGTCATAACACATAGATTAACGTGCAGATCAACGTGCTATTTGTGCACATTTCATGACATGACTTCTAGTTTTAACTGTAAAAGGCACACTTTACATGCCTGAAGCGTTCTGTAGAATTATATCGATACAGTGGAACCCTGTTAATTGAATAGCCAATTTGCTAATGAAAAGGAGTATTCAATTAACAGGGATTGTGTCATCACTTTCCTGTATTCTAGAGATAAACTCAATATTTATTCTATTATATCTTGTTTGACAGAGCTTCATGATAGATTAAATGCCTGTAGTGGATATACTAAGGCCAAATAGGGCTACAAACAAAGGAAAACTGGGGAGAGTCAGGGTACTGTCTCGCCAGGTTACAGGATTTTTATTCAATTAACAGAAGTTTACTCTATAACCTATATTCAATTAACAGGTCAAATTTGTACTGGAAGTATGGTAAATGGTTTTGTGTTAGGAAATTATAGTCAATTAACAGAGTTATTCAGTTAAGAGATATCCAATTAAGTGGGCTCCACTGTATTTAGTTTGTCAAGATGTTGAAAATTTCCAACCCATAACCAAATAGTACCAACCATATAAGAGCCATTTCCCTACTGTAACAAATGGTGGTTTGGTTTAGAGGAATAGCTTGTGAGTGAATGGTTCATTCCCACTAGACCAATTCCCTTTAGACCAATTCTCACGAGGCCAATTCCCAAAAGACCAACTGGTGTGTTCTACTTTAAAAATAATTCTATATCAATAATTTGATATATTTATAAATATACTCTCCCAAAAAAAGAAAGCAATGTCAGGAATGGAGGGATCATATAAATCCACCGAGTGATCCCTACACCACTGGCGAAAGACCTTCCACTTTGCAGCATAATTTAGCGAAGAGGAGGTCCTCCTGTAGTTAGAAATTGCGTCCACTGCTCATCCTGTAAAACGCTTACTGTGCAAGAAGGACTTCACAACGGAAATACATGAAGGTTGAGACCTTGCGTATTGTGGTGAAGCGTGCGCAATTTCCCCTGCGACAGAAGATCCTCCCGTGGAGGAAGCTTCTGCGGCATGTCCCACAACAGACACCTGAGTAGATTTATCCACGGTCTCTGTGGTGACAGAGATGCTACCAACAGAATCTTGCAGAGGGATTGCTTTATCTTGAGCAATATCTGCTGAATCAGCGGCACTGGAGGATACGCATATCCTATAATCCCATCTCACGGAATCGATAGGGCGTCTACTGCAAACGCTCGAGGATCCGGACATGGGGACACGTAAGTCTGCAACTAATTGTTGAGGTGCGTCGCAAACAAATCTATCATTGGTCGCTCCCATTGGTAGCAAATCTGATTGAAAACCTGTTTGTTGAGAGTCCATTCTGATGGCAACAGGCGACCCTTCCATGAAAGGGAGTCTGCTAACACATTCAGATGACCCGGAATATGCGAAAGTAGAACCTGATGTTCCAGTACAAACAGAAGGATTCTTTCCGTTAGCTTGAACAACGGAATGGAATGAGCGCCTCCCTGATTCCGAATATACGCTACTACCATTGTATTGTCGGAGAATATTTGAACGTGTGTGTTCTGAATAAGGTCCATCCAATGACGCAACTCAAGCCAAATTGACATCATTTCTTTGATATTTTTGTGCTTGCCTTATGTGCTTGCCTAAGAATTGAGGATCCCAAAGACCCTGGCACCTCGAATCCGTCAGGCATACTGTCACGCTCCAACCTGTTTGACTGGCATCCATCATGATAGTAAAACTCGGATCCGGCAATTGCAGTGGAACTCCCTGAGTTAACCACTGAATGTCTGCCCAAGTCTGAATCTCTTGTTTCACTTGATCTGACAAGAGGATGTCTGCATCGAGTGAATGAGTCTTCACTTTCCAATTCTGAGTCAGAAAGATTTGGAGAGGACGAGTGCATAGCCGCCCCATTGGAATGAGATCTGCGGCAGCTCCACACAGACCTATCAGTCTCATGAATTCTCTCACTGTAACCTTCTCTGAGTTTAGACAATAGCGAGCATAACAACCGACTAATTTCGCTCTGGTTAACGGCAGACGAACGAGATTGTTGTGCGTCTTGAAGCTCATCCCCAGGTGAATGAATGACTTGGTCTGCACCAGATCCGACTTTTGTTCGTTTACTATAAAACCGAGACGTCGGAGCAATAGTAGAAGATTATGCACATCGCTCTGAAGCGTTAACTCGTTGCCGTACCTCTGAAGAATATCGCCCAGGTAGGCTGACGTTACCGCAGACGAATGAGCTCGGAAGTAAGTCATGACCGAGTTCATTATCCGAGTGAAAGCCCAGGGTGCTAGATTCAGACCGAAGCACAATGCACGGAACTGATATACAACCCCTAGGACAGCGAACCGAAGATACTTTCTGAACGTCGGATGTACCATGACGTGAAAGTATGCATCCTTGAGATCTATGCTTGCAGCATAGTCGTTCACTCGAATGCTCGTTCTGACAGATTGAATGGTCTCCATATAAAATTTTGGAGCCACAATCAGCTTGTTTATCCAGCTTAAATCTATTACGAGACGGAACGAGCCGTCTGGTTTGGGAACCAGAAACAGATGGCTATAGAAACCTGGAGATTCCTGGTTTTCTACGACCTCTATCGCGTTCTTCAGTAAAAGAGCTCAAACTTCTGAAAGAAGAGCGTCTCTTTTTAGAATATTCGACGGAAGTAGAGTCCATTTTGGACTTCGAGTTAACGGAGGCTTTCTTTTGAAGGACAGCTTCAGTCCTTCCGCAATTACCCTTCAAACCCAAGGATCCTCCATAATCAATTCCCAATTTTGTAAATAACTCGACAACTTTCCGCCCACAGGAATGCGACAGAGGTCTACACCATCACTTCCTGGACCTGCGAGGCTTGCAGAAGGAGAAACCATGTCCTCCCGACCCACACCTCGCGCCGTCGACCTAGGGGCGTCTGACCTATTATTTACGGCCAGCGTTATGGCCCCTGCTAGAGTCGCTGCTTTGATGGTCTCGAGAATAAGGCCTAGAGGGCACGTATGCACCTCTAAAGGAACTTCCCCTGGACGTGCTCATCCCAGAAGATCCAGGCCTACTTTTTTCTGCTGGTTCCGACTTATTAGAAGCGGACTTAAAAAGCAGAGAGTCTGAAGCTTTCTTAGTTAACTTATCGTAAATAGCAGAAAGCTTGCCGTCAAAGAGAAGCTCTCCGGAGACCGGAGCGACTCTTAAGAGAGTTTTTCACCTTACTATCCACTCTGGTGGACGAAGCTAGGGTTCCGTCACGTCTAACCAACTCCAGATTAGCCACTGAAAGGGCGGAGTTATATGTAGAATAGGCAATGGCCCTTGACAGAACTCTCAGAGACGTTTGTACATCCTGAAATTCTTGCCCTTCAAGGCGTAACAACGATGCTCTGGTAAGGTGATCTGCGTATGAGAGTGCATCTAAATTTGCTCTATTCGAAGATATTGTAGTTTCCAAGGTAGAGCTATGAAGAGACATAGACGAGGGCATGGATAATTCGAGGTCTTCAGCCTGGTCGTCTAGACGCAGAGGAACTCTCTGAACGTCCTGTCCTGCCGTTTCAAATCTATTCCTAGCATTAATGAAAGGCAGATTAAGAGCATTAGCTGATAGGAAGGCTGACTTGCCCGATTTACCAGCAAGTTTATTGATAGCGTCATTCAAAAGTTCAAATGTCTGTGAGACATTCCTGGACTGAGATGGAAACTCTGGGACGGTGTCCCTAAACCAATTAAAAAATTCGGTGTCCAGTGGCACTATAAGCCTCCTATCAGGCTGAGCAGCATCCTGGTCCACTGGAACAACATCAAGAAGAAAATGCCGGATTAACTCGACGGCGATTTTGTGTTGTTCCGAAAGGGAGAACTACAATTCATCCATATCCCTTTCGCCATCCTGACGGACCTCCTGGATATCGCGGTCGTCCGCTCCCGATCCAGCTGCGGAACGTACCGACCCAGCATCATCAGATTCTTCCTGCTCTGATAGGACTTCTGCCGTTTGCTGGGATGCTGCTATGATTTGTGCTATCTGTGATAGCACGTCCGTTAACGAGGCCTGCGGAGCTGCGGTCTTGCGTGATTTAGCCGCAGGGAGCTCCGTGGACGTTGTCTCTTGCATACCTCTCTTATGCAAATGTCCAGATGATGGTGGCCTCGAATCCTTGGCTATCAGATGGCATGACCTGGCTGTCGAGGAATCTCTGGAAGGCGATGCCGGCTGGATATCAGCGGTCACGTAGCCAAGGTGCGGTCCAGTGCGCTGACGTGAGGAGGAAGAAGCCCTTGATACAGTCTCTCCAGACTGTTTATACACCGCAGCATCCCGAGGGGTGGACGTAAGCTCCGACTGAGGAACGTTTTGTACAAAAACATCTGGACTGCGATGTTGTTGTATGAGAGAGAGACCTCTCTCGCTCGCAGCCTGTGCAGAGCTGGATGAGCTAGAGACCGAACCCAAAGGCTTCTTCCATCCTAAACCAAGATCCATCGTCACTGGGTGTGCCTGAGAAATGTTTATAGTGCTCGCAAAACCCTTAATTCTTTCCTGGACGGCAACGGACGAACCAGGGATGCGACAACGGGCGAGCTAGCAGACGTAGACGGCAATGCCGTCGACCCTACTAGGGGCCTCTTAGGCAATTGCTGTATATCCAGGAGAATTTTGCCGCTAGCTTTTCTCTGGATTGTGACAACAGACGCGCACTGGAAGACGACATCACGGAAACATCACCCAATTCTTGTTCCTCTGAAAAAGAGAGTGAAAAACTTGAGTGATCTTGCGGAGAGAGGAGTCATGTCCTGCTCCCTGCTAACAACATACCGTGACACACGTGTCCAACATTTGTCATCCCAATTGCTACATATAGAACAAGGCTTAGTGCGGGTACACTGACTACAATTAATGCAGAAATCATAAGAATCAGAGGAAGACTTCCTTCCATTACAATTTGAACAATAATCTTTCATTATAAAAATAATCAATCATAGTAACCGCAATAAACCTTGCAAACAAAGATACATAGTATAAAAATCCATTATAATAATATGAAAAAACAATTCAAAAAGAAAAAAATTTTTGAAAAAATCTTTTTCAGAAGAGCCCAAGTTCCCAAAGGGAACCCAGAGCCCAAATGGATCCCAAAAAAGCCTAAGTGTGGACAAAAATTTTAAATCATTCTGAAAAAATTAATGCAACACTTACGGACAATATTAATGTATCTTATTATAAATAATCAAGGCAGAAGACAAGGAATCACTTAGAAGTAACCGTTGTCAACATAAACAAAAGTGTAAACAAATCAGAAAACTGACTCCAGGCACTGGTAAACATGGCCCAGTAATCAGTGTCCAATTTAAACACTATCTGGTGCTAAACAGAGCCTTCCCCAGAAGAGAC
The DNA here is from genome assembly GCA_031216915.1 of Pictodentalium vernedei. NCBI lineage: Eukaryota > Metazoa > Mollusca > Scaphopoda > Dentaliida > Dentaliidae > Pictodentalium > Pictodentalium vernedei. The sequence continues at coordinate 104,245,874 of CM062297.1, read as the reverse complement.
TGCAGAGCATCAGATGGTAGATGCAGACCTAAAATGCCTAAGCACCCCTAGGGTGAGGACGTAAACATGGGGAAATTTACGTATGGCCACCATGGACTGGTCACTTTCCACGGGTGGGCAATATTTCCCTGGACATAATAATATGAGATTCCAAACACTAATTATAGAAATAATCAGCAAAAATTTAACTAATGCAGCACCAGGTACAACCCTGTACTTCATTAATTAAAATTTTGCTGCTGATAATTGTTATTACCTGTTAAACGGACACGTGGACACCACTGCCCATGTGGTGATTACGACAAGTCCATGGGGACTGTACTGTAATTTACAAATTAAGCAGATGAAAAATAAAAAATTCAACAAAACCATATTATGTGACTCCCTCATTGGAATGGGCTTGTGGAGTGATTACCAATGAGCAGTCACATGACGTGGTTTTGTTGAAATTTTTTGAAAAATTTGAAAAAAAAATCAGAATTAAAATAATAAATTTTGATATCATGTGCATTGGACAAAGGCATCAAGTCCAATGCTCAAATCACTAAGTTACCACACTCCTTGTACAAATAAAACTAGAAGCTCTGTCATGAACTGTGTGCTTATTCAGGCTTAACTGAGCATAGGAATTGCATGCAATCGACATATCGAATGGCATCCAAAGCACGGCAGGTTCTCCTGGTTACTCATAGCAAACGCAGGTAATCTTTCTGCCAATGGACCTCAGGGTTACCCAGAGGTCCATTGGCTGAAACATTGCTTATGCACAGGCCATATGTACTAAATTTGATAGCCTTTCTATGGTCATAACACATAGATTAACGTGCAGATCAACGTGCTATTTGTGCACATTTCATGACATGACTTCTAGTTTTAACTGTAAAAGGCACACTTTACATGCCTGAAGCGTTCTGTAGAATTATATCGATACAGTGGAACCCTGTTAATTGAATAGCCAATTTGCTAATGAAAAGGAGTATTCAATTAACAGGGATTGTGTCATCACTTTCCTGTATTCTAGAGATAAACTCAATATTTATTCTATTATATCTTGTTTGACAGAGCTTCATGATAGATTAAATGCCTGTAGTGGATATACTAAGGCCAAATAGGGCTACAAACAAAGGAAAACTGGGGAGAGTCAGGGTACTGTCTCGCCAGGTTACAGGATTTTTATTCAATTAACAGAAGTTTACTCTATAACCTATATTCAATTAACAGGTCAAATTTGTACTGGAAGTATGGTAAATGGTTTTGTGTTAGGAAATTATAGTCAATTAACAGAGTTATTCAGTTAAGAGATATCCAATTAAGTGGGCTCCACTGTATTTAGTTTGTCAAGATGTTGAAAATTTCCAACCCATAACCAAATAGTACCAACCATATAAGAGCCATTTCCCTACTGTAACAAATGGTGGTTTGGTTTAGAGGAATAGCTTGTGAGTGAATGGTTCATTCCCACTAGACCAATTCCCTTTAGACCAATTCTCACGAGGCCAATTCCCAAAAGACCAACTGGTGTGTTCTACTTTAAAAATAATTCTATATCAATAATTTGATATATTTATAAATATACTCTCCCAAAAAAAGAAAGTGTGCATGCTAAAAAATAACACTAAAAAAAAATATATATCATTTTCATTCATGGAAATTTTATTCAATCACAGATGAATCAATTTGTGATCAACACAAGAAATTTCATTACGCTACGACGAATACTCTTGGTGCCATGGAGAGTCAAAGACACTAAGGGTCAAACACAAAAGTCACACACTCAATATCTGGTATGACCTCCGTCTGCATCGACTACTGCTGTGCATCTACGCCTCATGGAAGCTAACAAGCTAGCATGGAAGTGTTGTGGGATGTTGTTCCATATTCTGATAAGCTGTCTTTGGAGTTCCACAAGCGTCGACGGTGCATGGGGAAGCCGGCGTAGCTGATGTTTCATTTCTTCCCATACATGCTCAATTGGTGAGATATCGGGCGAATTTGCGGGCCAGGAAAGAACATCCGCTTGTTGTTGCTGCAGATACTGTTGAACAACACGAGCTGCTTGACATCAATAATGACCAGCTCAGTTCTGTTACGGGCAGTGATGCCACCCCACACCATGAGAGACCCTCCCCCATAACGGTTTCGCTCCACGACACATGGATCTGCATAGCGTTCGTTTCGATGTCTGTACACTCTCTGGCGGCCATCTGATGATGAAAGATGGAAACGACATTCATCTGTGAATAAAACATGTCCCCACCAGTGTAAGGGATGCCTGAGATGTTGTCTACACCACTGCAGTCAAGCACGATGATGACGTAACGTCAAAATCGGACGAATTGCAGGTCTTCGAGGACGTAAGCCGTATTCTCTCAGCCGGTTGATTACTGTTTGAGGATGTATCCGTCTCAGGTTAGGGATGTTCCTGGCTGTCGTCATTGCCGTTTCCGGAGATGAATGACATGGATATACCGATCTTGTGAGGGGTAGTAACTCGGAGTCTCCCGGAGCGGGGTCGGTCTCGAACGTCATCATGTTGTGCATGTCGATTGACTAGCCTGTCTACAGTGTTACGGTGGCAGTTCAAATGCTGGGCAACCTCTCTGTGTGTTCTGCCATCTCTAATCATACCCAGGACAAGGAGACGTTGATTCATTGTCAATCTTGGCATTCTAATGTGGAGTCGTTTTAACAGCAGCACAAGTTTGAATGTGAACGATAGGAAGGCCTTACTTTAGTGTTTAAATATCCAAGGATTCACACTGCTGCATGAATTTTCAGACTCTCCACATGCAAAACATGCCTTTTCACAAACGTGCAGCACGTCATTTAACGTTAATGCAATTTTAACGGGGAAAGCTGTTTTTGTGTTCAATATAACTTATTCATGAACAGGTTAACACTCTTTACACCTACAAAATTATTTTTTTAGAGTTTGATCAATTTCTGCAATGCACACTTTCTTTTTTGGGCGTGTATATTTATAAATGTATTTAATGTTATTGATATTCAAGCCTGAAAATAAGCAGTCTGTCATTTGCAGAATGAGGTCCCCAGAGGGTGTATTTGCTGATGCTATCCCATACAGTGGGCCAGTTTATCCTCTGGGTACCTCTTTCTGTTTATGTTTGAGACCTTGATTCAGGTTGAGGTTCACAGAGGGTAAATTTAGTGATGCTACCCTGCTGTGCAGGGTAGCATCACCCTCTGGGGACCTCATTTTTCAGATGATAGTCTGCTCATTTTCTGGCTTGTCGATATTTTATAGATGTTGGGCAGATTTTTATAAATATTTTCCTAATTATCCTTAATCAACTCTTAATCAATAACAGTATGTAGTTGGTCTAAAGGGAATTGGTCTCTTGGGAATTGGCCTAAAGGGAATTGGAACAACATTTTACTGAGTTTTTCAAATGCAGAACTGTGAAATGGGTTAAGCCATACAAAAAAAATAAAAAAACATGTAGAAGGACAAGGGTAACAGTACACAGTAAACCTGTATTAAAAGGTTCTTGGGAAAGATATTAAATTGGCCTTTGAAGACAGGTCACTACTTAATTAGGGTGAAGGTTTGATCATACATGCCATGGGCATTTAATAAGATATCAGAAGAAATGTTTTAGCACTTTACCATTTTGCCACATTTCAAGGGGCATAACCCTAGAATGGTATATGCCATATGGTGAAAATTGAACTGGACATACACTCCATGGTAGGTAGCAGTGGCGGATCCAGGATTGGAAAAAGGGGGTGGAAAGTTAAAAAATTTATAGTAATTTCTATATTTTTTATACTTACCAATGACCCAGACATAGCTGGTGCTAACTTCTTAAAATATAGGGCCAAACACAAATAATGCCCCCCAATCCCCAAAATTTGCATCTAAAACCAAAGAAAACATGTCCTGAAAGGCCCTCCACACTTCACCTCTACTGCGCATGCGCAGTGTCAAGGACATTCCGAAATTGGCGCCATTAATCATTCTAATAGCCAGTGCCTGGTAAGCGCTATGTACTCAGCGGGGAGGCAAGAGTTCCCAACTCCTGGGAGGGCCATCCCCGTCTGGGTCATTGGTAAGTATAAAAAATATAGAAATTACTATAAATTTTTTAACATTTTTATACTGTACCAATGACCCAGACATAGCTGAATAGTAAAAAGGCTGGAGGGCCAAGGACATAGAGCAAAATGGAATACGCTCAATAATATAAAATAGAGTCATCCCCTGTAGGGAAAAAGAAGTAATAGGCCTTACATGTATCTTTCTTATTTATGATAAATTAGAAAGATACAACACCTTCCAAAACTGAGCTTCATACATCCATGTACTCTATTAATATCCAATATAATCCTTATACTAATAATTTTTAAAGTAAGCCAATAAATAAAGTAAGTCTAGAGAATAGAGACTCTTATACTCCTTAAAAGTGTCTGAGGATTGCATAATCATGTCCGTTGACATATGCAATATTCAAAAGCTATACTTTAAAAACTAAGACTTGAATGAATTTTTAAAACATAAACTTCTCACTAAACAACCATCCCAATAACAGCTCAGAATTACTAACTCCGGAGGAGGTATCCCCTTGTTTTCATAGTAAAACAGGTGACCCAAGAGAACACCCTCCCCCCCCCCCCTTTTTCTTGCCCTGGGTCAAATAGCCCAGAGCGAAGAGGGCAGCAGAACGGAGACACTGCCAAAACAGACAGCCTACCTAGCTATAGTAGCAACTGTTAAGTGAATGACATTCTGAGCAGTAGATAATAGACCTAACAATAGAGGCCTCCAGAAATGGACTCGATATTTCTGAGATAAAAATTCATGAATGTGGATGGCTGAGCGCAATGAGCAGCCTTCAAAAATCTATAATAGCGACACTATTAATATAAGCCCAAGATGTAGAAGAACTCTTACTTCATGAGCCGAAATCTTAAGCACAACTGCTGAGTCAATGATATACCATAAGCAGTACCGATAGTTAATAGAATCCATTAACAATAGAATGGAGCGTAACGTCCTTCTACTAGGCATCAAAGACAGAAGAAGCTTACGCCCATAGTAATAAACAGGTATCTGTTTATAAATACATAAACTCTAACCGGAAAGAGTAAAGGCCTATGCCCATATGAAGACGGAAGGACCTTAATAACAATAGGTTCCGGATATTAGGAGCCTAACTCTTATGCAAAAATCCAACCTAAATAGTAACGGAAGTAGTGATTCCGAAACTACGAAAGTGAAAATCATCCATCGATAGTGCATGAAACTCACTGACTCTTCAGTAAAAGAGAAACCAACAGAATTACTGTCTAAAAGGTCAGAATTTGAAAACTACTGTTTCCAGAGGCTCAAATGATTACTTAGCTAAATAAGAACTGAAGTTAAATTCCATATAGGAATTTAATCTAAAGATTCTAAGTCTATTTATCAAAAAGTTACTAACTGACTTAGATAAAGAGACATAAGACTCAATTGTAAACTATCCTAGAGTGCATAGGTATGAGGTAACATAAGCCTATAACCTTAATAATAACAGGCTGCAGTAGATCTTGTGAAACAAGTATACTAAAAAATTGCAATGAGTAGTATGGAGGGATCAACAATATGAACATAATGATCCCTACACCAACGACGGAAGAGCCTCCACTTTAGCCGCATAGAATAGCGAAGAAGAGGATCTCCTATAGTAAGAAATCGCGTCCAAAGCTCGTCCAGTACAATGCTTACAATGCAATACGGACCACACAACGGAATACATGAAGGTTGCGACCTTGCGGGTTGTGATAAAGATGACACGATTTACCCAGTGAAAAAAGATCCTCACATTGAGGAAGATTTCACGTTAAGTCCCACAGTAGACAACAGAGTAAATTACCCATGGTCTCTGTGAAGATAGAGATGCTATCAACAGAAATGTATTGTGGTTGTTTATCTTAGCAATACCTGCTGAAACAACAGCGCCGGAGGATACGCGTATCCTATCATTCCGTCCTATAGATCAATAGAGCGTTAACAACATTAGCTCAGAGATCCGGACAAGCCAACACATACGTCTGCAATTGATTAGCAAGCTGTGTCGTAAATAAATCATCATTGGGCGCTCCCATAGATAGCAAATCTGACTGAATACTTGTTTGTTGAGAGTCCATTCTGACAGCAACAAGCGACCCCTAAGTGAACGGGGGTCCGGTAAAACAATCAGACGACCCGGAATATGATGGACCAAAACAGAACTTGGTGTACTATAACCAACAGACGGATTCTTTCCATTAAATTGAATAACGGAAACGAAAGAGTACCTCCCTGGTTCCGGAGATATGCCACTACTGTCGAATTAACGGACAGGATTTGGGCATGTGTTTCTGAATAATGTTCATGCAATGACATAAAGCAAGCCTAAAAAACATTATTCCGCGGAAGATAATTGGTTGCTAAGAGACTGCGGAACCCAAAGACCCTGGCACTTCGAATCCGTTGGGATCAGTATTATATCCCAATCTGTTTGACTGGCAACCGTCATAACAGCAACACTCGGGTCCGGCAACTGCAGTGGCACTCTCTGAGTCAACCACCGAATGTTTGCCCCAGTCTGAATCTATTGTAACACTAGATAGACAAGAGAACGTGTAAATCGAGCAATTCATGGATTGCCGAAAAGTTGCCGTCGAAGAGAAGCTTCTCCGAGAACGAAGCGACTCTGAGAGAGTTCTTAACCTTACTATCCACGCTCGTTGGATGTAGCTAGGGCTGCGTCACGTCTAACCAACTCCAATCAGCCACTGAAGGGCGGAGTTATACGTGAACAAACTACTGCCCTCAAAAGAAATTACATTGAGAATAATATCCCGTAAATCTTTTCTTGAAGACGTAATGATAACGCCTCACGTATGATAAAGCGTCTAAGTTAAGTCTACTAGACATCATTGTCGTTTCCAACATTGAAGTTGGAAAAGACATAGATGGCGAAAAAGAATATTTCCAGTCTTTAACCACACCATCTAGACGCATATGAACTCTCGGTATGCCCTGCACTGCCAAAATAAACTATTCATATAAATGATAAAACGGCAGAAATGAGCAACGCGGACAAGAAACTAAACTATCATGCTTGGTAGCAGGCTTGTATGCATATATAGCGTCGAAAAATAAAACACATGTTGTAATGAAATTATTGGACTGCGTCGGTAAGTCAGGGACAATGTCCCCGAACCGATCGAAAATTCCGAGTCCAATGACGCTATAAGTCTCTTATCCAACATCGCAGCAATGTAGTCCGAAATAACAATCACTGGAAGACAATGCCAGAAGATATGAATGGCAGCTTCCGATACTACAAAAGGGAAAACTCGAAATCTTTCGAATCCCTTTCGCCATCCTGTCGGACCCTATAAAGCGTTCGGTCGTCCGTACCTGATGCAACCGCGGACCGACCGACCCAGCGCCGTCGGATAATTCCTGATTCGACCAAGAAACTGTCAATTGCTGGGATGCTGCGAAACAACTGTGATAACTCGGATAGAACGTCCGTCACTGAGGCCTGAGGAGAAGCGGTCCTACAATGCATTGCCGCTGGAAGCTCCGTGATCGTTACCCCGTGCATACCACCAATATCCGAGCGAACGGAGTGTATAGGCCTCGTGTCCCTTGGCTACCGGATGGCGCGACCTATTCGCCGTGGAATCACTGAATGACGAAACTGATCGGATACTCGAGGTCACGTAGCCAATGTGCGGTTGTGTGCCCTGCTGTGAGGATGAGGAAGCATTATGGACAGTCTCTCGGACTGTCAATATAACGGAGCGTCCCGACCGACAGACATATGCTCCGAATGTAAAATATCAGAACCACAACATGCGGTCCCCTATGTTGTTGGACGAGAGAGGGACCTCTCTCGCTCACAGCCCGGACGGACCTGGACAAGCCAGGAACCGGACTAACAGGCTTCCTCCGATCTGTCCTCAATCTGCCGTCACTGGGTGAGTACTAAAGTAATTAAAGTGCTCGCATCACCCAAATCTCCTTCCTAGACCGCAACGGACGAACCCGGCAGCCGAACCATTCGATGAATGCACGCTACACCGGGTGAGCTAGCGAATGTCACTCCGTAGGCGATAGACATATTCCATGAGCACTTATTGCCGCTAGCTCTTCATTAACTATGACGACAGAGGCACACTTTTGAAAGACATCTCCGTAACTTTGCGAACAAGAAACCAGAAATGCTTGGTTATAGCAAGCATATAATAATAATATATATAGCGTCGTTCAATAATTCGAAAGTTTGTGTGACATTATTGGACTATGTCGGAACTGAGGGACGATGTCCCTGAACCGAACCAAAAATTTCTAAGTCCACCGACGCTATCAGTTTCTTATCCGGCATCGCAGCAATCTGGTCCGACGAAAGAAGCTATAGAAGACCAAGTCAGATGACATACACAACAGCATATGTTGTTCCGAAAGGGAAAGCTCGAAATCCTCGAAATCCCTTTCGGTATCCCGTCGGACCGGATGAAATTTTCGGACGTCCGTACCCGCTTCCGCGGAGCGTCCCGACCCAGCATCGTCAGATAAAAAATATGCGACAGATTCAGTTGATGCTGGGATGCTGCGATAAACTGTGCTATTTAGGAAAGCACGTCCGTTCCCGAGGCCTGTGCAGTAGCGGTCTTACGATGCATTGCCGGCGGAAGCTCCGTGTACGTTGACTCCCGCACACTTCCTATGCGAACGTCCGGAGTCTGCAGGCCATCGTGTCCCTGGCTACCGGATGGTGTGACCTGGTCGCCGATGATTCTCTGACTGGCGAAGCTGACTGGATATCCGTGGTCACGTAGCCAAGAGCGGTCGTGTGTGCTACCATGAGAATGAGGAAGCCTTATTGACAGTCTACTATGGACTGACTATATGTCGGAGCGTCCCGAGCGACGGACGTATGCTCCGAATGCGAAACATTTTGTACCACAACATCTGGGGCCAGATGTTGTTGTACGAGAGAGGGGCCTCTCTCGCTCGCCGTCCGGATGGACCAGAACGAGCTATGAACCGGACTAAAAGGCTTCCTCTGTTCTCCCTCCGATCCGCCGTCACTGGGTGTGCATTAGGTTGATTTATAGTGCTCGCATCACCCCAAAATTCCTTCTAGACCGCAACGGACGAACCCGGCTGCCGAACCATTCGGTGAATGGACGCTACACCGGGCGAGCTAGCGGACGTCAAAGGCCGTCGAACCTACTAGGGTCCTCTTAGGCAATTGGCGTATTTACATGAGCACTTTTCCGCTAGCCCTTCATTAATTGTGACGACGGAGGCACACTGTTGGAAGACATCACAGATACATCACCCTAATCTTGATCGTCTGAAATAGAAATTGATAAAGTAGAGTGACCCTGCGGGGAAAGGACCGGAGTGTCCAATTCCCCAATAACATACCGTGACATACGCTTCCCATATTATCATCGAAATCATATGATACAGAACAGGAGTTAATGCGAGTACACTGACCACATATAGAATGATTATAAAAGTCAGAGGAAGACTTCCTCTTATTACAATTGATCAATATCCTTTCAATGTGAAAAGAAAACAAGTCCTGGTACTCGCACTAACCCCTGGCAATCAAAATACATAATAATAATATGATCCATTAATATAGAAAAAATAATTGAAATCAAAATATTTTGAAAAAATATTTTTTCAGAACAGCCCAAGTTTCTGAAAAGTAACGTTGAGCCCCAATGGATCCCAAGCCTAAGTGTGGACAAAAGTTTTAAAAATATTTTAAACAATTTATTCAACACTTACGAACAATAATAATGTATCTAGTTATGATTAAAATAACATCACAATATTATTTTCCAGAAATCCCCCCCTCACACAGAGGGCTGTTGTAAATGTAAACAATGAGTGTAAAAACACTAAAATAAGACTCCAGGCACCCAGGCCCGAAATCAGTTACCAAAAATACACTATCTGATGCAAAACAGAGACTTCCAGGGAAGAAACTGCAGAACATCAGATGGTAGATGCAGAACACAACGCCAAACCACCCGTAGGTGAAGACGTAAACATGGGGAAAAGAACAGAATTCATTCTGTTATTCAGCTAAAACTCCCAAGAAAATTTAGTAATAAAAATTACAAAAACTATGCCAAAAGCATAGGAGAATAGCAAGGGGGGACTTAAAGGACAGGGAGAGAGGAAAACACTGAAAAAACAGTGTAACTAAATAATCAGAATGACAACAAAATGGCTGCTGCCTCGAAAATAGGTAACTTAACATAATTTCATTAAAAAATTTTAAGTTACAGCCCTGATAATATTCTGTCACACATTTTTCCTCTCCTCCTTCTCTATCCTCCTTAGAATCACCATTTCACTAATATTTATGTGTCTGGCATCATTTAAACTGAGATTTACAAGCACAAAGATCAGTCAGATGTTAACTGATGAAGGGCCAAACTTAGAATGATTAATGGCGCCAATTTCGGAACGTCCTTGACACTGCGCATGCGCAGTAGAGGTGAAGTGTGGAGGGCCTTTCAGGACATGTTTTCTTTGGTTTTAGATGCAAATTTTGGGGATTGGGGGGCAAAATTTGTGTTTGGCCCTATATTTTAAGAAGTTAGCACCAGCTATGTCTGGGTCATTGGTACAGTATAAAAATATTGAGTGGCAGAGCCATGAACCGAGCGCCGCAGGCGCAAGTTGGGGTGAGCTCGAGAGGGGGCTAATTTTTGAAATTTTGATTGCAGGAGACACATTCTGGATGCATTTCCTTGTGTACTAGAGGCAATTTAATGCTTCGTAAATGACCGATTTTTACACTACTTTTCTACAGATCACAACATGATTCAAGTCAAATTGGTTGCACTTGATCATCCAAATAATATGTATCAGACTATTTTCGTTGATGAATCGACATTTATGTTGACTATGATTGGTACAATGTATGGTCTGTAGTCTGTACCTCATTGAGGTACAGACTACAGACCATACACTGTACCAATCGTTTATACGATGGTGTCTAGTCGTGAGAACTCCTCGTGTAAAGATAATTTCAATACAGATTGAATTTGACTTTGAAAAATTGCTTGTTGTCTCTCCTTTCAAATATCAACGGGGATGGAAATCCACCCTATCCCCCCCCCCTCCCCTGTATCTGCCCATGGGTAGTAAGGTTGCAAAATAATAAGCTTGTAAATCAAAGCAAACTAGAGATATCACCCAGAAACCATTGATTTAACCATCTTGCAACTTTTCAAGAGGTATAACTCTGTAGGTAAATACATCAAAGCCAACTGCAGTAATCATCCAGAAACCATTTGTTTCAGATTGATGGGCAGATGAATAGACAAACAGCTGGACAGATTGACAAAGCAGCAACTATACTGTCACCCAAAATTTCTTTGGGGAGCATACAAAATCAGATTTGCCCATAGATTTGTGTTCAAATTTTGGGCAAGTAGTAAATGCTTAATATCTACCAAGGATTGTTTTACTTGGTCAATTTGAAGGGTGAATAAATACTTGTTTTATAGTTCGGACATTCTGTACGAGCAATATACTTTCATGACGACATATGAAGATGATGAAAGGATTATTAAGCTCTATCCTTTGTGTTTTTATTCCAGTTAATCATTGTTTCCAAGTCAGAAAATAAGCAGACTGTCATCTGCAAAATGAGGTCCCCAGAGGGCGAATTTAGTGATGCTACCCTGCATAGCAGGGTAGCATCACTAAATCTACCCTCTTTGGACCTCAATCTGAATCAGGATCTCAAAACTAAACAGAAAAGAGGTACCCAGAGGATAAATTGGCCCACTGCATGGGACAGCATCATCAAATTCACCCTCTGGGGACCTCATTCTGCAAATGTCAAGACTGCTTATTTTCAGGCCTGATTGTTTCTTCATAAAAGCAAATTCATTATGCACTTTATTTTTTCTTTGTTTTTGTCAACTAAAATTTTGGCCAAATCTGATATTGACTTTTACATTCTAATATATAAATGCGAATGTCTGTATCTATATCTCTATCTCTCTATCTATCTTTGTTCTGGGTGAACTCCTCCGTTTCTTGACCAATCGATCCCTAATTTTGTACGGGGTGACCTTGACATTGAAATTGATGACCTTGACCTTTTATTTTGAAAAAGGCTGGGCCGATCCAGCTAAAATTTCATATGTGCGGGTATATTGACCCATCGATCATTTTGATTTTATCGGGGTGCCCATGCATGGTGACCTTGACAGTGAAATTGGCGACCCTGACCTTTTATTTCGAAAATGGCTGGGCCGATCGGGCTAAAATTTCATATGTGCGGGTATATTAACCTATCGATCATTTTGACTTTATGTGGGTGCCTGTGCAGGGTGACCTTGACCTTGAAATTGGTGACCTTGACCTATTTCGAAAATGGCTGAGCCGATCATATCTGAGGGTATATTGATATAACCATCTTCTCCTGTGCAACGCCGGGTAACACCCGCTAGTGTATTATAACAGTGCCCAGAAAAGTTCAGCCAATTGTTGCCATTGATGTGATTGCAGGATTGCTGAAACGAGGTCATGAACGGAATACATTAATATTTTAACCCCTTACCTAATACACATAATATCAAATTTTATTATTTTAATTATTGTCTTTTAAATTTAACAAAAAAATTTCAACAAAACCGTATCATGTGACCCCTTACTGGAATGAGCTTGATGATCTTGTTCCAATGAGGGGGGGGGGGGGGGGGGGGTCACATGATATGGTTTTGTTGAAATATTTGATACAGGGCTGAAGCGGTTGGCTCATTTTCACAACCGACTAACTGAGAGCTATAATCGGATAATATCCAGTTATCTGTGGCCAATATTTCCACGAATATGGGAGCAAAACTACAGTACGTGGAGAGTGTATTATCACTAAATCACTTGCAGAGTGGAGATTCCACCCAAGTAATAATAGCAAATTTGTTGCATAGCATAACCAGCACAAGCAAAGTTTCAGCCAACGGACCTCCGGGTTAAACCCGGAGGTCCATTGGCTGAAACATTGATTGTGTTTTTTGTTGATATGTACAAAATTTGAAAGTTATAGCTTGGGTGATAACTCCACTCCACGGGTGATTTAGTTACAATCCACTCTCCACGTACTGTATAGGGATTAGAAAGCAGTATTCACAGAAACTGTTCTGTAGTATGTATACAAACGAACATTGTCGAGTACTCGACAATGATCATTTGTGTACATACTACGGAATAGTTTCTGTGATTACTCAGTATTCACGGAAATTGTCGATCAATAACAAAGTCATGAATGCCAAAATCAATTAATTTTCAGTATAAACAACATGGCTTCGAGGTGTAATCTATCCCAAAGGAGAAGCGGCATATTTACTATGTTTTGATCATGGAATGACGATCACTACCGATATTTCGGATAACTGGTTGATGGTTTTTCTAATCGGTTTGGTTTTTAACTGATTTCAAATCAGTTATTCGGTTAACCATTTCAGTACTAGTTTGAGAAATATATTTTTTTTCAAGTACTTAATTTGAAAATTAAGTACGTAGATATTATATTTAAAGCTGACAATGTAATTACAAAAAACTGAATGAGATTTGATAAGGAAGGAAACTAATAAGGAAAAACATATTGTTTTTTTTTTTGCTTCTTACCATTTGTTTTGTATCTGCGTGTCCATGTTTCTGTGATAAATTCCACAAGTTAATAGCAAGTTTAAACATCTCAACTTTACAGATATCACCATGAGAAATAATAACCGAGAACATCTCCAGAGCATAGTGACTCTGTCGTTTAAATGTCTGAAATGAACCATAAAACTCAATTGAATTATTCATAACAAGTCTTCCATTAAACTACAATAATATCAGGTAAAATATCAGTGAGATAAATATAGAACCTTAGTGAGCACGCTCACATACCCCACGCACCCCGATATTTCAAGCTCTAATCATTTTTTAAAAATAAACATAGATTCTAGGAATACTGCAGAAAACAGTGTTCTGTAGTTTCAACGGTACTGAAAGAATTCAAGCAGAGAAAAAGCCCGGAAAACTGTAATTTTGATGAACTTTTCAAAGTCTATGGGGCCGTAATTTTGGTAAAAATCAGTGGAGCGGAACAAAACCCAAAACTTGTTCTGTAGGCCACCATGTTAGACTAACATATCAAAAATCAGCTCAATATCTGGAAGCGTGTAGGAAAAAAGTCCGGAAAACTGTAATTGTGATGAACTTTTCAAAGTTCAAGGGCAGTAATTTCGGTAAAAATCAGTGGAGCGGAACAAAATGCAAACTTGATCTGTAGGCCAGCATGTCAGACTAACATACCAAACATCAGCTCAATATCTGGAAGCATGTAGAAAAAAAGTCCAGAAAACTGTAATTTTAATGCATTTTTCAGAGTCCAAGGGCCGTAATTTGGGTAAAAATCGGTGGAGCGGAACAAAATGCAAACTTGATCTGTAGGCCACCATGTTAGACTCACATACCAAAAATCTGGAAGCGTGTAGAAAAAAAGTCCGGAAAACAAGTAGGACTGACTGACGGACTGACAGACGGACCAGCCAAAAACATTATACCCCCGCAACTTCGTTGCGTGGGGTATAATAATAATAATAAATAACAGCTTAATTTGAAAATTATGCTGGCAGATAAGGTCTGATTCTTCTAGGTAAAGGGTTAACCTACTATGAGCTTAATCTTGTTCTTTATCCACTGAACAGAACAATTGTCCAGATGGACCCATGTTTCTTATAGGCAGATAACACAGTACACTGTCAGTTTGATCTTTTAGCCATTCACAGCTTCTGACCTAATAATAATGATAATAACTACCCATTTAATAACATCTGTAGAAAAGACTGTTATTTGGACAGACAGATGGATGGACAGACAAATGGACATTGCCATACCATAATATGGCCTGTTCCAGACAGTGGATGTATAAAAACGAGATGCCTGTGAAGATATAATTGTGCTGTTGGTGATAGTCACAAATGCACAGAGCAACTGCCAAGTTGCTTAACCCTTTACCTAACATGAAAAGCAGATGACACTTGCAAATAAAATTCTTGAATAGGGCTAAAAAAATAAAAAATCTGTTTCTCAGGCCCTCCCGCATGGTCCTTTTGGCTGCCGCATGCTCTCTTTTTATAAACAATTTGAACTTAAAAAAAATAAAAATTAAATGGTTTATGTCTGATATTTTACCCAAGTTAAAAAAATTGATGAATTTGTCCCTTGCGTGCAAGAAGGCTTTGCAATGCTTTAGCATTGCAAAGCCTTCTTGCACTCAAGGGATGAAATACACCACCACCCATGCTATTCTGTAGATTATGAGGCCTAAAACTTGAACCAAGAAAATGAACTGTTGATGGCAAAGAAGAAATTACTGAAATAAAAAATAAAATAAAAAAAACGCTCGCCCGCATGCAATTTCACAAATAATGGCCTGAGAAACAGAAGATCTACTTTGTGTGGCCATAACTAATTTTTTTCATTTTTTGTCTCAAAAACATAGATGATGACCCCTCATTGGAATGAGCTCATTCCAAAGAGGGGTCATAACTTATGTTTTTGTGACAAAAAATGAAAAAAAATAATGAAAATTAATTGACGATTTTTCTGAATAGCGCTGGCTGGTTTTGGTTGTTACATTGGGTAAAGGGTTAAAAAGAGGACCCAATGAGCCTGAAGTGCACATCCGACAAAAGCTCATTGCTTCTTCACAAAAGATCTGAATATTTACAAAATATAATCAGTCACTCATGATTCACCAGATATAAGCAGTGAAACTGCTAGGGTTTGGAAGAAAAATGTTTCACAATGGTTCCCCTATTACAATTCTACTAGACTGGGGATGCGGTTGAGGTGGGGTGTGGGTGGGTCAACAAACAAACCTGTGGATCATCAGTCCAATGATATTAAAGATCAAATATGAAAGTGTCAATAAAACTACCGCTCAACTTGTCCAAGAATGGACTGAATAGAAAGCTCCAGCAATGCCAAGTCATTTAATAAAGTTCTACAGAAAGGAAACCACAACAAAGCTACATATGAAATCTGAAAAAGATCAGGTGAGGGTTGTGACCTGGAGGGTGTACTAATGGAATTCTTGACAATGTATATGCAAAATCCAAGAATGCCAATGGTGGCCACAATTTTAAACAAAATTCAGAAAAATTTGATTGATCCCATGTAGACATCACACCAAATCTCCATACGAAATTTGAAAAAATCGCGACATCGACGCCGTAGCTGCGACGGGTGGTGCAATCTCACAAAATTCTAAGTCCATCAAGGGCCATAACTCCAAGAAAAATATTTGGAACAACACATGCATTGCACAGTGGCTAGACATCAATAAGATACACTTACATGCCAAATATAAAGTCATTCCATCAAGTATTTCAAAAGTTATTGAGTTTTGAAACTCGTTGGTGACAGACAGACCGACAGACAGACAGACCGACAGACAGACAGACCGACCGACAATGCCACTTATAGAGCTGCTAGTCGCAGCTAAAAATTGGGTGAGATGTGTGTCCTGTAGGGTGTGCTTATGGAATTGTTGACAATTTATATGCCAAGTCCAAGATGGCTGCTGGTGGCCATGTTTTTCAACAAATTCAGAAAAATTCAATAGCTCCTATCTAGATATAACACCAAAGCTACAAATGAAATTTTAAAAAAAGATCGGGTGAGAGATGTGGCCTGTAGAGTGTGCCAATGGAATTGTTGACAATTTATATGCCAAATCTAAGATGGCTGCTGGTGGCCATGTTTTTCAACAAAATTCAGAAAAATTCAATAGCTCCTATCTAGATATAATACCAAAGCTACAAATGAAATTTTAAAAAAAGATTGGGTGAGAGATGTGGCCTGTAGAGTGTGCCAATGGAATTGTTGACAATTTATATGCCAAATCTAAGATGGCCACTGGCGGCCATGTCTTTCAACAAAATTTGGAAAAATTCAACAGCTCCCATTAAGATATTGCCCCAAAGCCACATATGAAATTTGGAACTGATCAGATGAGAGATGTGGCCTGTTGGATGTGCAAATGTAATTGTTGACAATTTTGTATCAAATCAAAGAGGGCTGTGGTAGGGTCCTGCGAATATTTGAGATTTGATTCGATATCGATACCATACGTATACTTCGAGATCGATCCCGAATCAGTCTCAGGATTCGATTTTTTCGAATCTCTCGTACTAACTTCAATTTGTTACATTTCCAACAAAAATAGGATAAAACTGTCATTAGAAAATTCATTCGTGTAGGCTCAATTCCTATTTATTTGAGTAATTGACAATGTTTAATTTTTAGGTAAGGTGGGAATTTGGCCCAGAACATTATCCATAGTTTTGGTTTTTGAAGGCTTAACTTGTTACTATTCACGTTCTTAAGAACGTGAATAGGAACAAGTTAGGCCTTCAAAAACTAAAACTATGGACAACAGCCCTAGCTGTTTCAGCGACGGTGCTACAGAGAATATTTAGTTATTGGTGTTTAAGGTGTTCACTCCGTCGCGTAAGGGTCATCACAGTGTTCCGTAACTTCCGTTTGATGCAATATGAAATAACTTGTCTTTTAAGATTCAATTCAGGATTCGATTCGATGTCGATATCAGAGACACGATTCAATTCGAGATTCGATTTGAAAAGAAATTTGTGATTCGCAGATCCCTAGGCTGTGGGCGGCCATGTTTTTCAATAAATTTCAGAAAATTTTTATGGTCTTCATCTAGACATCACACCAAAGCTACATATGAAATTTGAAACTAATCGGGTAAAAGAAGCAGCCTGTAGGGTGTGCCAATGAAGTTGTTGACAATTTTTTTGACAAATCTAAGATGGCCACTGGCGGCCATGTTGTTCAACGAAATTCAGAAACATCTGATAGCTTTCATCTAGACATTGCCCCAAAGCCAGGCATGAAATTTGGAACTGATCAGGTGAGAGCAGAGGCCTACAGTGTGTGCTAAAGGAATTGTTGACAGACAGAGGAACGTACGTACAGACATATGGACAGATCTCAACCCATCCCAAAAGCTCCTACTTTACATTTTTAGGAGTACAACTGGTGATATACTGTCGAAAGAGATATGTTATTAAGTGAAAATTTCAAGGAAGATTGTAAAACACAGCTGAACTGGGAAAACTCTGCCATGGAGGCTTTGAGGACAAGCAGGGCCTTTATTACATCTAAATTTGGGAGAATCCATTTGGATTCTTGTGCAAATGGTTGCGAAAGTTGAAAAATTTATAGTAATTTATATATTTTTTATACTTACCAATGACCCAGACTTAGCTGGTGCTAACTCTAACAAAACCAGGGCCAAACACAAATTTTGCCCCCCAATCCCCAAAATTTGCATCCAAAACCAAAAGAAATCATGTCCTATAGGACCTCCATACTTCGCCCCTACTGCGCATGTGCAGTGTCAAGGACGTTCCGAAATTGGCGCCAATTATCATTCTTACTGGCAGTGCCTGGTCAGCGCTATGTACTCAGCGGGGAGGCAAGAGTTCCCAACTCCTGGGAGGGCCATCCCCGTCTGGGTCATTGTTAAGTATAAAAAATATATAAATTACTATAAATTTTTTAACATTTTTATACTGTACCAATGACCCAGACTTAGCTGAATAGTAAAAAGGCTGGAGGGCCTAGGACATAGAGGAAAATCCAATAAGCTCAACTATATAATATAGAGGCAACCCCTTAAGGAGAAAAGGAGTATTAGGCTTTACATGTATCTTTCTTATTTAATATTAAATTAGAAAGATACAATACCCTTTATAATTGAGCACAATAACATTCATGTTCTCTATTAACATCCAGTATAACCCTTATACTAATTATTTTTAAAGTAAGCCAATAAATAAAGTTAGTCTAGAGAATTGAGACTCTTTGACACTTGACATATACAAATGCTTCACACCGAGCTACACTTTAAAAATATGACATGAATGAATTTTAACATTAATATTACACTTTAAAACCATCTCGGAAGCGACTCAGAAATACTGACTTTGGAGGAGGCATTCCCTTGCTTTTCACTATAAAGCAGGTGACCTAAGGGAACACCCTCCCCCCCCCCCTTCCCCTTGCCCTGGGTCAAATAGCCCAGAGCGAAGAGGGCAGCCGGACGGAGTCACTGCCGGAACAGAAAGCCTGCATAACTATAGTTGCAACTGTTTAGTGGACGACATTCTGAGCAACAGATAACGGACCTAAACAATGCAGGTCTCCAGAAATGGACTCAATATTTCTGAGATAAAAATTCGTGAATGTGGATGACTGAGACCAATAAGCAGCCTTCATTAAATCTGTAATAGCAATACTATTAGCATAAGCCCAAGAAGTAGCAAGAGCTCTTACTTCATGAGCGGAAATCTTAAGCACAGACTGCTGAGAAGAAGATGAACTCTCATAAGCAGTACGGATAGTTAATTGAATCCATCTAGCAATAGAATGGACCGAAATGTCCCTTCTATTAGGCATCAAAGACAGAAAGAAACGTTTCCGTCCCTTTCTGATAAACTGAGATCTCTGTTTATAGATACGTAACGCTCTAACAGGACAGAGTAAAGGCCTACGCCCGTCTGAAGACAGAAGAGCCTTAATAACAATAGGTTCCGGATATTTATTAGGAGCCTGATTCTTAGCTAAAAAACCCACATTAGAAGTGAAGGTGATAGTGTTCCCGACACTACGATAGTGAGAATCATCCACCGACAGTGCATGAAGCTCACTGACTCTTCTAGCAGAAGAGAAAGCTAAGAGAAAAGCTGTCTTATAAGATAAGAATTTGAAATCTACTGTCCCAAGAGGTTCAAATGGCTTTTCCTTCAATTTAAGAAGAACCCAAGCTAAATTCCATTTAGGAATTAACCTAAGAGTTCTGGGTCTATTTATCGAGAAGTTTCTAACCAACTTAGATAAAGAGACATTAGATCCAATTTGTAAACTATCATGATGTGCATAGGTATCAGATAACATAGACCTATAACCCTTAATAGTAACAGACTGCAGTTTGATTTCGTCAAACAAGTATACTAGAAAGTTTGCAATGTCTGGTATAGAGGGATCAAAAATATCTACAGAATGATCCCTACACCAACGACGAAAAACCTTCCACTTAGCCGCATAGTTTAGCGAAGAGGAGGTCCTCCTACAGTTAGAAATCGCGTCCACTGCTCGTCCTGTAAAGTGCTTGCCATGCAAGAAGGACCACACAACGGAAAAACGTGAAGGTTGAGACCTTGCGGGTTGTGATGGAGTTGACGCGATTTCCCCTGCGAAAGAAGATCCTCCCGTGGAGGAAGCTTTCGCGGTAGGTCCCACAACAGACACCTGAGTAGATTTATCCACGGTCTCTGTGGAGACAGAGATGCTACCAACAGAATCTTGCATTGAGATTGTTTTATCTTTAGCAATACTTGCTGAATTAACGGCACTGGAGGATACGCATATCCTATCATTCCGTCCCAAGGGATCGACAGAGCGTCTACTGCAAATGCTCTTGGATCCGGACTCGGAGACACATACGTCTGCAACTGATTGTTGAGATGTGTCGCAAATAAGTCTATCATTGGCCGTTCCCATTGGTAGCAAATCTGATTGAATACTTGTTTGTTGAGAGTCCACTCCGACGGCAACAAGCGACCCTTTCGTGAAAGGGAGTCTGCTAGCACATTCAGACGACCCGGTATGTGACGGACCGAAAGAAGAACCTGATGTTCTAGCGCAAACAGAAGGATTCTTTCCGTTAGATTGAACAACGGAACTGAATGAGTGCCTCCCTGATTCCGTATATATGCCACTACTGTCGTATTGTCGGATAGGATTTGGACATGAGCATTGTGAATAATGTCCATCCAATGACGTACCGCAAGCCAAATTGACATCATTTCCTTGATGTTTATGTGCTTGCCCAGGAATTGCGGATCCCAAAGACCCTGGCATCTCGAATCCGTTGGGATCAATGATGCACCCCAACCTGTTTGACTGGCATCCGTCATAATGGTAAAACTCGGATCCGGCAACTGCAGCGGAACTCCCTGAGTTAACCACTGAATGTTTGCCCAAGTCTGAATCTCTTGTTTCACTTGATCTGACAAGAGAACGTCTATGTCGAGCGAATGAATTTTCACACTCCAATTCTGAGTCAAGAAAATTTGGAGAGAACGCGTGCGTAACCGCCCCATTGGAATGAGATCCGCAGCGGCTCCGCACAGACCTATCAGTCTCATAAATTCTCTCGCTGTGACTTTGTCTGCGTGCAGACAATAGCGAGCGTAACAACTGACTAATTTCGCTCTGGTTAACGGCAGACGAACGAGATTGTTGTGCGTCTCGAAGCTTATTCCCAGATGTGTGAATGACTTGGACGGCACCAGATCCGACTTCTCCTCGTTTACTATAAAACCGAGACGTCGGAGCAATAGAAGTAGATTCTGAACATCGTTCTGAAGTGTTAACTCGTTGCCGTACCTCTGAAGAATGTCGTCCAGGTAGGCCGACGTTACCGCAGACGAATGAGCTCGGAAATAGATCATTACCGAGTTCATTACCCGAGTGAAAGCCCAGGGTGCTAGATTCAATCCGAAGCACATCGCCCGGAATTGATACACCACTCCTAGGACTGCGAAGCGTAGATACTTTCTGAATGTCGGATGTACCATGACGTGAAAGTACGCATCTTTGAGATCTATGCTTGTTGCATAATCGTTCACCCGAATACTCGCTCTGACCGACCGAATCGTCTCCATATAAAACTTCGGAGCGACGATCAGCTTGTTTATCCAGCTCAAATCTATGACTGGACGGAACGAGCCGTCTGGTTGCGGAACCAGAAACAGATGGCTGTAGAATCCCGGAGTCTCCTGGTTTTCTATGACCTCTACCGCGTTCTTCATTAAAAGAGACTGCACCTCTGATAATAGAGCGTCTCTTTTCTGCAGATTTGACGGAAGTTGAGTCCACTTTGGACTTCGAGTTAATGGAGGCTTTCGTTTGAAGGATATCTTTAGACCTTCCGAAGTCACTCCTCTCACCCAAGGATCGTCCGTAATCGACGCCCATTCTTGTGAAAAGCTCGACAACCTTCCGCCAACCGGGACGCGATAGAGGTTTAAGCCATCACCTCCTGGACCTGCGAGGCCTGCGGTAGGAGAAACCACGTCCTCCACGACCCACACCTCATCCCATCGACCTCGGGGCGTCCAACCGGTTGTCCCGGCCCGAAGGACATCCCGAACGTGAGTCGCTACCTTGACGGTCTCTCGAATAAGACCAAGAGGATGCACCGGAACCTCTATAGGAACCTCTCTTGGGCGCATTAGACCAGAAGTGCCTGTCTTATTCTTGTCTGCCGTATCCGACTTCTTAGAAGCAGATTTGAACAACAGAGAATCCGAAGCTTTCTTTGTAATTTTATCATAAATAGCAGAAAGCTTGCCGTCAAAGAGAAGTTCTCCGGAGACCGAAGCGACTCTGAGAGAGTTCTTCACCTTAGTATCCACGAGTGTGGATGTAGCTAGGGCTGCGTTACGTCTAACCAACTCCAGGTTTGCCACTGAAAGGGCAGAGTTACACGTGGAATAAGCTACTGCCCTTGAAAGAAGTCTTAAAGAGGATTGTATATCCTGAAATTCTTTCCCTTGAAGGCGCAGTGATAACGCCTTAGTAAGGTGATCTGCATAAGATAAGGCATCTAAACTGGCTCTGTTAGACGAAATATCTGTTTCCAACACCGCGGTTGGAATAGAAGCCGACGACGGTAATGATAGCTCTAAGTCTTCCGCCTCGTCGTCCATACGCAGAGGAACTCTCGGAATACCCTGTCCTGCCGTGTCGAATTATTCCTTGCATTAATGAAAGGCAGGTTGAGAGTATTGGCGGACAAGAAACCTGCTTTCCCCATTTTGGAAGCAAGTTTAAATATAGCGTCGCTCAATAATTCAAATGTTCTTGCAACATTATTGGACTGCGACGGAAACTCGGGAGCGATGTCCCTGAACCGCTCAAAAAATTCAGAGTCCAATGACGCTATAATCCTCTTGTCCGGAACCGCAGCAGTCTGGCTCGACGGAACAACTTGAGGGAGAAAGTGCCGGATGAAGTCCACGGCAGCTTTATGTTGTTCCGAAAGGGATAGCTCCAAATCATCCGTATCCCTTTCACCATCCGGTCGGACCTCATGATGCTCCCGGTCGTCCGCCCCCGATGCTTCGGCGGAGTGTACCCACCCAGCGCCGTCGGATAATTCCCGATCCGACACCGTTTCTGTCGGCTGCTGGGATGCTGCGATAAGTTGTGCTATCTGCACAAGTACGTCCGGCATCGAGACCTGCGGAGGCGCAGTCTTTCGCTGCTTCGCCGAGGGCAGCTCCGCATCTGATGGCTCCCGCATACTTTTTCTATGCGAACGTCCGGAGTCCATCGGCCTCGTGTCCCTGGCTGCCGGATGGTGTGACCTGGTCACCGAAGAATCCCTGATCGGCAAAGCTGGTAAGATATCGGCGGTCACGCAGCCAAGGTGCGGTCGTGTGCGCTGACGAGAAGAAGCCTGAGCAGTCTCCGCGGACTGCCTATACAATGGAGCGTCCCGAGCGACAGACGTATGCTCCGCTTGTGACACATTTTGTACCACAACATCTGGTCCCAGATGTTGTTGTACGAGAGAGGGGCCTCTCTCGCTCGCGGCCCGGCTGGACCTGGACGAGCTAGGAACCAGACTCAAAGGCTTCCTCCGATCTCGCCTACTATCCGCCGTCACTGGGTGTGCACGTTGAAATGTTTATAGTGCTCGCATCACCCAACATTTCCTCCTGGACCGCATCGGACGAACCCGGCTGCCGAACCATTCGGTGAATGGACGCTACACCGGGCGAGCTAGCGGACGACATTTGTTTAATCTCCATGAGCACTTTTGCCGCTAGCTCTGTATTCATTTGTGACGGCGGAAGCGCACTTGCGGAAGATAACATGGAAACATCACCCTGTTCTTGTTCCTCTGAAATAGAAACTGAGAGAGTAGAGTGACCTTGTGGAGAAAGAGCCGGCATAGCCCTTTCTCCAGTAACAACATACCGTGACACACGTTTCCAATGTTTGTCATCCCAATATTGACATATAGAACAGGGATTAGTGCGAGAACACTGACTACAATTAATACAATGATCATGAAAGTCAGAGGAAGATTTCTTCCTATTACAATTTGAACAATATCCTTTCATTGTGAAAAGTCAACAACAAGTCCTAGTTACTCGCACAAACCCCTGACACAAAGATACATAATAACATGATCCATTAATAATGAAAAAACAATTGCAAATCAAAATAATTTTTGAAAAATATTTTTTCAGCAAAGCCCAAGTTTCTGAAAAGTAACGTTGAGCCCCGATGGATCCGATGGCTAAGTGTGGTCAAAAATTTTAAATTTATATTAAATAATTAATGTGACACTTACGGATAATAGAAATGTATCTTATAGTGAGATAAACTACACCAAAGGCAAACAGCCCACCTCAAAAAAGGCTGTTGCCAATGTAAACAAACAGTGTAAAACACCAGAAAACATGACTCCAGGCACTGAAAAAACTGGCCCGAAATCAGTCATCAAAATTACACTCTATCTGATGCAAGACAGAGACTCCCAGGGGAGAATCTGCAGAACATCAGATGGAAGATGCAGAACACAACGTTTATACACCCATGGGTGAAAACGTAACTATGGGGAAAATAACAGAAAACATTCTGTAACCAAGCAACTCTCCCAAGAGAATTTTAGAAATGAACTTTCTCAAAAATATGCCAAAAGCATGGAAGAATTACAAGGGGGGACTTAGAAGGCCAGGGGAGAGGAAACACTGAATAAGCAGTGCAACTTTTTAGCAAGAATGACAACAAGAGGCCCATGCCTCGAAAATAGGCAACTTAACATAATTTCATAAAAAATTTTAAGTACAGCCCTGATTATTTTTTGTCACTCCTTTTTCCTCTCCTCCTTCTATATCCTCCTTAGAATCACCATTTCTCCAATAATTACGTGTCTGGCATCCTTTAAACTGAGATTTACAAGCACAAAGAACAGTGAGATGTTGACTGATGAAGGGCCAAACAGAGAAGGATAATTGGCGCCAATTTCGGAACGTCCTTGACATTGCACATGCGCAGTAGGGGCGAAGTATGGAGGTCCTATAGGACATGATTTCTTTTGGTTTTGGATGCAAATTTTGGGGATTGGGGGGCAAAATTTGTGTTTGGCCCTGGTTTTGTTAGAGTTAGCACCAGCTAAGTCTGGGTCATTGGTACAGTATAAAAATATCCATACCTGCTATGAGTGTCACAGGATCCCATCAGGCCACTATGGTTGAACCTCTGTAGTATACTGATAACACATGTTAACCCTTTACACAGTTTTTTAATGTTGAAAGCATCAACTGAATTTGATAACTTTTTAAAACAAGTAAAAAATATTTACCAATAAAACCTTATAAATATGGATGTCATTGGAACCCGGCTCACTGAGCTGGTTCCAATGACAGCCATATTTGTACAATTTTATTGACAATGTGCCAGGATATTACTGGCTATGTTAGCCTTGTATTGGTTAATATGATTTTTAAAAGTGTTGTTTTCAGCTCTCCTCATATTTACAAATCAACAGCACTGCAAGTAGGCCAAAGACCTCCTGCCAAAAACAATTTTTGCTTTACTGTTCGTGCCTAGGCAATATACAAATCAAAATAATTCATCATAATCTACCATGCTTACCTCTGGTGTAGATAAACCTTTAAGATGTGTTAAAACCTCTCCAACAATGGTATTGCACATGGAGTTTACTTCGTTCAAGTATTTAGGATCAGAACCATACATGGCATCATTTGAATCAACTGAAAAGAAAAACTGGAATGGATCATGCTCAGAATCTTAGAACACACATGAAGTCCCCAGACATTTCTGATAGACACATATATTAATTAACCCTTTACCCAACTTAACAGAATAAACAGACCAGCACTATTCACAAAAATCGTCATTTAATTTTCATTATTTTTTGCATTTCTTGTGTCAAAAGCATAGATTATGACCCCTTGTTGAACTCGTTCCAATGGGGGATCATAACCTATGTTTAAACACAAAAAATGAAAAAAAATTAGTTATTCAAGAATTTTGTTTGCAAGTGTCATCTGCCTTTCGTGTTAGGTCAAGAATTCAAAATCAATCTGTATTCCAATAAAATTAAAATCCTCGCTCTCTGATTGGACTAGAGCTCGCATAGTTTTTACTATGTTTACAGCTCAGTAGCAAATGTTACCATTTGATGTCACCACACAAAATATTTGAAATGAGATAGTCAGTTTGGCAATTATTTCGTCAACAGAGCCACTTGCAAACCACTTCATTTATCTAGGTTTTTTACACATGCAGCAGATGATGTTCCGAATGGAGTGTTGTTTGAATTACAAATCAGTTTACAATTTGAATAAGATGGAGTGAACTCAACCTCTATCTGATTTATTGATTATTTGTCCATTGACATTGTGGGGTACACAAGAGGTTTATTACTGAACTTGTTACCATTAAATGTTGCCTTGTTCATTTCCCAATGTAGGTTTTGGGCTGTTAGTAGAGTCTTAATGGAACACATACATTTATATTATCATGATATGGTCAGAGGTTGCCGTAGAAGCACCAGTTTTCCACAACAATTTGTTTGCCGAGGAAACAAGGATGAATTACCAGGACTGCTTAGCTTAGAATTATTTTGTTCATAACTGTTTTGTCACAATTTACTGCAGAGTGCTTGCTGACACTCTACAATAAATTGTAACTTAAGGGGTTTAGAGAAAAACTTTTTTGTTCTACAGCTCAGAAAACATCAGGCTAATGAATTTAGTGTAAAACAGCTAAAGTGACTTTCAGCATTTCTCAATTGAGCCATGATAGTGACTTCTGGAACTCATCCAGTCAAGGAACAATGCAAACCCTGCACATGTTAACCCATTCAAAACGCAATACATAAATGTTGTATAAAAATATAATTAGCAGTTCATGAGGAGGCATCAAAATAAACGCCAGATTTGGAAAGAGATGCAGTAAGAATTTAATCTAGCAGCCCTATAGTGGAGACCTAGTAATAATTTAATTCTACAGCTCTGGTGGAGATGGGTAGTAACAATTACTGAACCTTCCCCAAAGGGTTGACAGAATAAATTATTACTAAAACTCCCCTGTAGGATTAAATTATTACTAAATCTCCCCTATAAGGCTGTAGGATCAAATTACTACTAAATCTCCCCAATAGGACTGTAGGGTTAAATTACTACTAAATCTCCCCTATAGGACTGTAGGATTAAATTATTACTAAACCTCCCCTATAGGGCTGTAGGATTAAATTAATACTAAATATCTCCTATAGGGCTGTAGGATCAAATTACTACTAAATCTCCCCTATAGGTCTGCAGGATCAAATTACTACTAAATCTCCCCTATCACTACTGGACAGGCAACCCATTAAAAACACATTAAAACCCTTTAAAACACCAAAAACCATTATTTTTACCCATTAATTCTTGTAATGAAAAAAGTAATGGCTGGGTAATGAAACCATTAAAATTGCTCAATTTAATGGTCATTTTCATGTTTGGCCATTAAATTTGCCATTAAATATGGTCTTCATAATTTTCATGCCCATTAACACCCATTAAAATCTGTAATGACTTTGTTTAATGGCCATGATTGGGTTTTAAACTCATGGCCATTAAATAAAATTAGGTAAATTAATGCCCATCATACATTTTTAATGGGCATTAAGCAAACCCATGTTGACAATCATAGATTTCAAAAGAATTAATGGCCATTAAACCATTTTAAATAAAAGAAATCACTCAGAACAGTTTTTAATGGCCATTAAATTGTAGCTCCAGTGAGGTAGAAAAATTCATGGGCATTAAAATATTGTAGATCTTTCAATGACCATATGAATAACCAATGTTTAAAGGTTTATCATATTGATTTGACAATTTATTGGAATTCTCTTTCATAAAAAGTACCAGTACTGAAATAAATACATTTCCCCATGTACATCATCTATTCACAACCTACAAGTACTAGCATATTTGGTTGTAAATATATGTTCAGCAATCACAATATTCCTTTGATTTTGTTACAATAATACCCTACCTTATATATTATTGCTTGGAAAGTGCAAGGTATACCCAGAAATGGAATCAAATGCTAAATTTAAATGTACATGTACTACAAACTTGCCTCTTAGGAATTTTTATATTCATTACACCCCTCAAAATTTGTCTACGCCAATCATTGCTGTAGAAGAAGCTGTTTTCTACAGCCAAATTTCCTTTAAAATTGCCTTAGAAAAATATGTCCGGCAAAGAAACAAAACTTGCAGCTATGGTGCAGTTTACACTCTTAACCCTTAAGGGCCAAGACAGTTGCTCTAAATTGACACCTGACCACAGCAAGCTCACATCCAGTGGCTTACATGTAGCAGTGATTTCTAGTCAAGTCGCTGCCAAGACTTGACTAGAAAACACTGCTAGGTGATTTGTCTATTGTCATTGGACCAATCTTAATAAAAATTGGTATGGACGATGAAGGGCGGGTACTCCTACTAGTAATTTAGATGCAATTAAACAGGTCAAGGGAAGGGAAGCAATAATGCTTATTTACTCTGGTAAGTCTGCCGATTTGAACTAAAAATCTATGAAGTATTGGTTGATATATCATGGCTGCTTTATGGCAGCCATGATTTGATTTGATTTCAAAACCTAAATACAACTGGCATACAACAAGAGATCAGAACTGTTTATATAATGGGAACATTTTGCAAGCACAATCTAGGATATTCTACCTCAGAAATTTGCAGAGCATTTCTCTTTGGGAGAATCCACCACCATTAAAAGTAAAGGGTCAATTGTAATCATTTGGTATGTACTAATACTAAACTGATACATTTGACCTTAAAATGATTAAATAAATGACCTCTTATCTAGATAATGTATTCTAATGTTTACCAATGACCACCAGAGAAAAATAATTTCCCACTGCCACACTAAAAATACGTCAATTATATTAAACTCTTCACTTTGTATTATATCTCTGAGAGTCTGATCTTTTTTCCATGTCAGTTCAATGTGACAATTTTGATGAAACCATGTTCATTAATTAGTTTTAAGTAGGCCAAATCTATGTGAGAGAAAAAAAGAAACCTGTGGGAAACCCGGGAAGTGAGGCAGTGCTTGTTTACTATGGTCAACAAGTTCTGTATTACTGGTAAAATAGGACCCAGTCACCAATGCTTAGGGTGGAAGTCCTCTAAAATTGGCAACATGGGTATAAACGATTGACTAAACTTGACTTTATCTCCATGTTGCGGTCATGATTAGCCATTGTGCATAAATATGTGACCTTAAACACCAATCAATAAATAAATATTTAAAAACCCATTGTCCTGTGTCAGGTGAGTGCCTCAAGCCCCTTGGAGCCTCTTGTTTTGTTTATGTCCCTGGTATTGTGTTCCATCTGAAATAATGTAAAGGGATCAAGACAAACTCGTTCTATTCTGTTCTTCCTGTGTTAATGGGTAGAGTGCAGGAAGTTCATATTTGAGCCTAAGTGCATGACCCACATTTTAAATGCTTCTTATTTCCTCCATATTACCTTTTTTAAGTGAAATTGCTTAGTCTGTATAGATTTTCTTTGTAACAATACATATTGGAGAGTGCCTATG
This sequence comes from Pictodentalium vernedei, assembly GCA_031216915.1. Lineage (NCBI taxonomy): Eukaryota > Metazoa > Mollusca > Scaphopoda > Dentaliida > Dentaliidae > Pictodentalium > Pictodentalium vernedei. The sequence goes on along the minus strand of CM062297.1, from coordinate 104,216,091 downwards.
AGCAGTTGGGTACTCTCCCATGAATTCGTACAAGGCAAAGGCACATGAACAAATTTTGATGCCCAAATATAATTTAGTACTCTGCCAGTTAATAAGTCCAGGTCCTGGTACCATGTTTAATGAAACAATGTTCTCCAAAACAGCTTTGCAAGAAATGATGGACCTGGTTCTATTATTACACAACCAGTGTAAATAAATTAACGTTGATTGCTGCCTTTGATCTTCAAAATGTTTTTTCCTATCTTTTGATCATGAGGTGCCTCGTTATTGACACCATATACCTAACATACCGTACTGACCCGTGTCGATGCCCAGGGGGTGCATGCAGTGGATGAAGTGCAAAGTGTGTGTGTGTGTGGGGGGGGGGGGGGGGGGGGGGGGGCTTTGGGACGAGTAATAGTGCTTGCAAGTCGCGTTGGGATGCGTCGGAAATTGGGGATATAAGACAAGTATCCACTGGGTATGTTACGTGTCTTTGGAAACCACCCACCAATTAATTTTATAGAATTTGCTTTAAAAATTCTCATAATTATCTTGTACATACGTCAGATTTGGGGTTTTAATCCTCAATTTAATGAATAAAACAAACAGAAAACCATGCGGTACTGTTTTCATTTTTGGTACAGGTTGCTCTCGACGCCAGAAATGGATGTAAGTATGTCAATCAACACTGCAAACCACCCCCTTGAAAACAGACAAACATAGACTGTTTAAAAATAGCTGTTTTTTTTTTAAATATGTACATTTATTACGAATAAAACAAAATATAGCTCCACACAAAATCAATAAAAATGAAAGTGTCAATGACACTGTAGCTCAACTTGTCAAGACAAAGACATGCACATGTATAGTATGTGACACAGCAATGACAAACATCTAGGTAATGACCTGATAACAAAGGTACATATAAAGTATTGTAATGGTCTGTACATAAATACTGACCGTTGCCTGTAACAAATGTATAGGTAAAGTATTGTAAAGGTGGGTGACAGTCAGATGCTAAACTAGAAAAGAAAACTTTGAGTCCCAGAGTAGGTCTGACTGAATCCCAAAATATTTGTTCTCATAGCACAGTGATAACAAAGGCACCCCAAAACACACTCGTTCCTGTCCCAATGTGAAAACAAAGGTACCCAAGAAGTTTTGTGAAGATCAATTCATAAATACGAGCTGTATAGAACTTGTGACAAAAAACTGATTGGACCTAATTTTGGTACAAAATGGCCACTGGCAGCCATCTTGAATTTTGGACCGTACCCAGAAACACTCATTCTCATCCCAAGGTGATAACAAAGGTACCCAAGAAGTTTTGTGAAGATCGGTTCATAAATACAGCCTCTACCCTGAGCCGTATTGACATGTGTGCTCACATTGTGCAAGTAGCACTGAATAAGTCAAAGTTCATCTAATTTGCATAATTTCTGCACGAAAAAAAACCCCTTAGAATATGTGATGTATTCCATGTTACTAAACATTCATACAAAAATTTATTCAAATCAGAACTTTCATACAGAAGTTCTGTACAAAAGACTGATTGCACTAATTTTGGACCACACCCAAAAACACTCGCTCTCATCCCACGGTGATAACAAAGGTACCCAACAAGGTTCTTAAAGATTGGTTCATAAATATGGCCTCTAGTCTGAGCTGTATAGAAGTTGTGTACAAAAAACTGATTAGACCTAATTTCGGTACAAAATGGCCACTGGCAGCCATCTTGAATTTTAGACAGCACCCAGAAACACTCATTCTCGTCCCAAGGTGATAACAAAGGTACCCAAGACATTTCGTGAAGATCAGTTCATAAATACAGACTCAAGTCTGAGCCGTATTGACATGTGTACTTAATGTGTGTAAGTCGCACTGAAATATCAAAGTTCATCTAATTTGCATAATTTCTGCACGAGAAAAAAACCCGTATTATATGTGATGTATCCCATGGTACTAAACATTCACACAAAAAATTATTCAAATCAGCGCTTTCATATGGAAGTTCTGTGCAAAAATCTGATTGCACCTAATTTTGTACAAAATGGCTGCCATCGGCCATCTTGAATTTCGGACCGGACCCAAAAACACTCGTTCTCGTCCCACGGTGATACCAAAGGTACCCAAGGAGTTTTGTAAAGATCGGTTCATAAATACGGCCTCTAGCCCGAGCCGTATTGGCATTTGCACTTACAGTGCTGAAATTAACACCAAAAAACATCAAAATTAGTCTAATTTGCACAATTTACGCACGAGAAAAAAACCTGTATTATATGTGATGTACCCCATGGTACTAAACATTCATACAAAAAATTATTCAAATCAGAGCTTTCATATGGAAGTTCTGTACAAAAAACAGATTTCTGCATCATCGGTACAAAATGGCGGCTGGCAGCCATCTTGAATTTCGGACCGCACCCAAAAACACTCGTTCTCGTCCCACGGTCATAACAAAGGTACCCAAGAAGTTTCGTAAAGATCGGTTCATAAATACGACCTCTAGCCCGAGCCATAGCCAATTGTTGACGTACGGACAGATGGACAGACGGACGGACGGACGGACAGACGGACGACGGGCCATGACAATAGCTCAAATTTGACTTCGTCAAAGTTGAGCTAAAAGTTAAAAAATTTATAGTAATTTATATATTTTTTATACTTACCAATGACCCAGACATAGCTGGTGCTAACTCTTAAAATATAGGGCCAAACACAAATTTTGCCCCCCAATCCCCAAAATTTGCATCTAAAACTAAGGAAAACATGTCCTGAAAGGCCCTCCACACTTCGCCCCTACTGCGCATGCGCAGTGTCAAGGACGTTCCGAAATTGGCGCCATTTATCATTCTAATAACCAGTGCCTGGTAAGCGCTATGTACTCAGCGGGGAGGCAAGAGTTCCCAACTCCTGGGAGGGCCATCCCCGTCTGGGTCATTGGTAAGTATAAAAAATATATAAATTACTATAAATTTTTTAACATTTTTATACTGTACCAATGACCCAGACATAGCTGAATAGTAAAAAGGCTGGAGGGCCAAGGACATAGAGCAAAATGGAATACGCTCAATAAAATAAAATAGAGTCATCCCCTGTAGGGAAAAGAAGTAATAGGCCTTACATGTATCTTTCTTATTTATGATAAATTAGAAAGATACAACACCTTCCAAAATTGAGCTTCATACATCCATGTACTCTATTAATATCCAATATAATCCTTATACTAATAATTTTTAAAGTAAGCCAATAATAAAGTAAGTCTAGAGAATAGAGACTCTTATACTCCTAAAAGTGTCTGAGAATTGCATAATCATGTCCGTTGACATATGCAATATTCAAAAGCTATACTTTAAAAACTAAGACTTGAATGAATTTTATAAACTTAAACTTCTCACTAAACAACCATCCCAATAACAGCTCAGAATTACTAACTCCGGAGGAGGTATCCCCTTGTTTTCATAGTAAAACAGGTGACCCAAGGGAACACCCTCCCCCCCCCCCCCCCTTTTTCTTGCCCTGGGTCAAATAGCCCAGAGCGAAGAGGGCAGCCGAACGGAGACACTGCCGAAACAGACAGCCTACCTAGCTATAGTAGCAACTGTTAAGTGAATGACATTCTGAGCAGTAGATAATAGACCTAACAAAAGAGGCCTCAAGAAATTGACTCGATATTTCTAAGATAAAATTCATGAATGTGGATGGCTGAGCGCAATGAGCGGCCTTCGAAAATCTATAATAGCGACACTATTAATGTAAGCCCAAGAAGTAGAAGAACTCTTACTTCATGAGCCGAAATCTTAAGCACAACTGCTAAGTCAATGATATACCATAAGCAGTACCGATAGTTAATAGAATCCATTAACAATAAAATGGAGCGTAACGTCCTTCTACTAGACATCAAAGACAGAAGAAGCTTACGCCCTTGTAATAAACAGATATCTGTTTATAAATACATAAACTGTACCCGGAAAGAGTAAAGGCCTATGCCCATACGAAGACGGAAGGACCTTAAAATAATAGGTTCCGGATAATAGGAGCCTAACTCTTATGCAACAATCCAACCTAAATAGTAACGGAAGTATTGATTCCGAAACTATGAAAGTGAAAATCATCCATCGATAGTGCATGAAACTCACTGACTCTACAGTAAAAGAGAAACCAACAGAATTACTGTCTAAAAGGTCAGAATTTGAAAACTACTGTTTCCAGAGGCTCAAATGATTACTTAGCTAAATAAGAACCGAAGTTAAAATCCGTATAGGAATTTAATCTAAAGATTCTAAGTCTATTTATCAAAAAGTTACTAACTGACTTAGATAAAGAGACAAAAGACTCAATTGTAAACTATCGTAGAGTGCATAGGTATGAGGTAACATAAACCTATAACCTAAATAATAACAGGCTGCAGTAGATCTTGTGAAACAAGTATACTAAAAAATAGCAATGAGTAGTATGGAGGGATCAACAATATGAACATAATGATCCCTACACCACGACGGAAGAGCCTCCACTTTAGTCGCATAGAATAGCGAAGAAGAGGATCTCCTATAGTAAGAAATCGCGTCCAAAGCTCGTCCAGTACAGTGCTTACAATGCAATACGGACCACACAACGGAATACATGAAGGTTGCGACCTTGCTGGTTGTGATAAAGATGACACGATTTACCCAGTGAAAAAAGATCCTCACATAGAGGAAGATTTCACGTTAAGACCCACAGTAGACAAGAGAGTAAATTACTCATGATCTCTGTGAAGATAGAGATGCTATCAACAGAAATGTATTGTGGTTGTTTATCTTAGCAATACCTGCTAAAACAACAGCGCCGGAGGACACGCGTATCCTATCATTCCGTCCTATAGATCAATAGAGCGTTAACACTATTAGCTCAGAGATCTGGACAAGCCAACACATACGTCTGCAATTGATAGCAAGCTGTGTCATAAATAAATCATCATTGGGCGCTCCCATAGATAGCAAATCTGATTGAATACTTGTTTGTTGAGAGTCCATTCTGACAGCAACAAGCGACCCGTAAGAGAACGGGAGTCCGATAAAACAATCAGACGACCCGGAATATGACGGACCAAAACTGAACTTGGTGTACTATAACCAACAGACGGATTCTTTCCATTAAATTGAATAACGGAAACGAAAGAGTGCCTCCCTGGTTCCGGAGATACGCCACTACTGTCGAATTAAAGGACAGGAATTTGGGCATGCGTTTCTGAATAATGTTCATGCAATGACATAAAGCAAGCCTAAAAAAACATTATTCCGCGGAAGTTAAACTGATAGCTAAAAGACTGCGGAACCCAAAGACCCTGGCACTTCAAATCCGTAGGGATCAGTATATATCCCAATCTGTTTGACTGGCAACCGTCATAACAGCCACACTCGGGTCCGGCAACTGCGGCGGCACTCTCTGAGTCAACCACCGAATGTTTGCCCCAGTCTGAATCTCTTGTAACACTAGATAGACAAGAGAACGTATAAATCGAGCAATTCATGGATTGCCGGAAAGTTGCCGTCGAAGAGAAGCTCCTCCGAGAACGAAGCGACTCTGAGAGAGTTCTTAACCTTACTATCCACGCGTGTGGATGTAGCTAGGGCTGCGTCACGTCTAACCAACTCCAATCAGCCACTGAAGGGCGGAGTTATACGTGAACAAACTACTGCCCTCAAAAGAAATTACATTGAGAATAATATCCCGTAAATCTTTTCTTGAAGACGTAATGATAACGCCTCAGTAAGGCGGATTACGTATAATAAAGCGTCTAAGTTAAGTCTACTATACATAATGTCGTTCCCAACATTGAAATTGGAAAAGACATAAACGGCGAAAAAGAATATATGCAGTCTTTAATCACACCGTCTAGACGCATATGAACTCTCGGTATGCCCTGCTCTGCCAAAATAAACTATTTGTAAAAATGATAAAATGGCAGAGGTGAGCAACGCGGACAAGAAACTAAACTATCATGCTTAGTAGCAGGCTTGTATATATATATATATATAGCATCGAAAAATAAAACACATGTTGTAATGACAATATTGGACTGCGTCGGTAAGTCAGGGACAATGTCCCTGTACCGATCGAAAAATCCGAGTCCAATGACGCTATAAGTCTCTTATCCAAGATCGCAGCAATGAAGTCCGAAATAATAATCACTGGAAGAAATGCCAGAAGATATGAAAGGCATCTTCCGATACTACTAAAGGGAAAACTCGAAATCTTTCGAATCCCTTTCGCCATCCTGTCGGACCCTATAAAGCGTTCAGTCGTCCGTAGCTGATGCAACCGCGGACCGCACCGACCCAGCGCCGTCGGATAATTCCTGATTCGACCGAGAAACTGTCAATTGCTGGGATGCTGCGAAACAACTGTGCTAACTCGGATAGCACGTCCGTCACTGAGGCCTGAGGAGAAGCGGTCTTACGATGCATTGCCGCTGAAAGCTCCGTGATCGTTACCCCGTGCATACTTCCAATATGCGAGCGAACGGAGTGTATAGGCCTCGTGTCCCTTGGCTACCGGATGGCGCGACCTATTCGCCGTGGAATCACTGAATGCCGAAACTGATCGGATACTCGAGGTCACGTAGCCAATGTGCGGTCGTGTGCCCTGCTGTGAGGATGAGGAAGCATTAAAGACAGTCTCTCGGACTGTCAATATAACGGAGCGTCCCGAGCAACGGACATATGCTCCGAATGTAAAATATCTGAACCACAACATGCGGTCCCCTATGTTGTTGGGTGAGAGAGGAACCTCTCTCGCTCACAGCCCGGACGGACCTGGACAAGCCAGGAACCGGACTAACAGGCTTCCTCCGATCTGTCCTCAATCTGCCGTCACTGGGTGAGTACTAAAGTAATTAAAGTGCTCGCATCACCCAAATCTCCTTCCTAGACCGCAACGGACGAACCCGGCAGCCGAACCATTCGATGAATGTACGCTACACCGGGTGAGCTAGCGAATGTCACTCCGTAAGCGATAGACATATTCCATGAGCACTTATTGCCACTAACTCTTCATTAACTATGACGACAGAGGCACACTTTTGAAAGACATCTCCATAACTCTTCGAACAAGAAACCAGAAATGCTTGGATAGCAAGCATAAAATAATAATATATATAGCGTCGTTCAATAATTCGAAAGTTTGTGTGACATTATTGGACTATGTCGGAACTGAGGGACGATGTCCCTGAACCGAACCAAAAATTTCTAAGTCCACCGACGCTATCAGTTTCTTATCCGGCATCGCAGCATATGTTGTTCCGAAAGGGAAAGCTTGAAATCCTCCGAATCCCTTTCGGTATCCCGTCGGACCGGATGAAACTTTCGGACGTCCGTACCCGCTTCCGCAGAGCGTCCCGACCCAGCATCGTCGGATAAAATATATGCGACAGATTCAGTTGATGCTGGGATGCTGCGATAAACTGTGCTATTAAGGAAAGCACGTCCGTTCCCGAGGCCTGTGCAGTAGCGGACTTACGATGCATTGCCGCCGGAAGCTCCGTGTACGTTGACTCCCGCACACTTCCTTTGCGAACGTCCGGAGTCTGCAGGCCTCGAGTCCCCGGCTACCAACCCAGCGCTGTCGGATAATTCTCGATCCTACACCGTTTCTGTCGGCTGCTGGGATGCTGCGATAAGCTGTGCTATGTGCACAAGAATGTCCGGCGTCGAGACCTGCGGAGGCGCAGTCTATCGCTGCTTCGCCGAGGGCAGCTCCGCATCAGATGGCTCCCGCATACTTTTCCTATGCGAACGTCCGGAGTCCATCGGTCTCGAATCCCTGGCTGCCGGATGGTGTGACCTGGTCGCCGAAGAATCCTTGATCGGCGAAGCTGGTAATATATCGGCGGTCACGCAGCCAAGGTGCGGTCGTGTGCGTTGACGAGAAGAGGAAGCCTTAGCAGTCTCAGCGGACTGCCTATACAACGGAGCGTCCCGAGCGACGGACGTATGCTCCGCTAGCGACACATTTTGTACCACAACATCTGGGGCCAGATGTTTTTGAACGAGAGAGGGGCCTCTCTCGCTTGCCGTCCGGATGGACCGGAACGAGCTATGAACCGGACTAAAAGGCTTCCTCCGTTCTCCCTCCGATCCGCCGTCACTGGGTGTGCATTAAGTTAATTTTATAGTGCTCGCATCACCCCAAAATTCCTTCTAGACCGCAACGGAAGAACCCGGCTGCCGAACCATTCGGTGAATGGACGCTACACCGGGCGAGCTAGCGGACGTCAAAGGCCGTCGAACCTACTAGGGTCCTCTTAGGCAATTGGCGTATTACATGAGCACTTTTCCGCTAGCCCTTCATTAATTGTGACGACGGAGGCACACTGTTGGAAGACATCACAGATACATCACCCTAATCTTGATCGTCTGAAATAGAAATTGATAAAGTAGAGTGACCCTGCGGGGAAAGGACCGGAGTGTCCAAATCCCCAACAACATACCGTGACATACGCTTCCCATATTGTCATCGAAATCATACGATACAGAACAGGAGTTAATGCGAGTACACTGACCACATATAGAATGATAATAAAGTCAGAGGAAGACTTCCTCTTAAAACAATTGATCAATATCCTTTCAATGTGAAAAGAAAACAAGTCCTGGTACTCGCACTAACCCCTGGCAATCAAAATACATAATAATAATATGATCCATTAATATAGAAAAAATAATTGAAATCAAAATATTTTGAAAAAATATTTTTTCAGAACAGCCCAAGTTTCTGAAAAGTAACGTTGAGCCCCAATGGATCCCAAGCCTAAGTGTGGACAAAAATTTTAAAAATATTTTAAACAATTTATTCAACACTTACGAACAATAATAATGTATCTAGTTATGATTAAAATAACATAAAGATATTATTTTTTAGAAATCCCCCCCTCACACAGAGGGCTGTTGTAAATGTAAACAATGAGTGTAAAAACACTAAAATAAGACTCCAGGCACCCAGGCCCGAAATCAGTTACCAAAAATACACTATCTGATGCAAAACAGAGACTTCCAGGGAAGAAACTGCAGAACATCAGATGGTAGATGCAGAACACAACGCCTAACCACCCGTAGGTGAAGACGTAAACATGGGGAAAGAACAGAATTCATTCTGTTATTCAGCTAAAACTCCCAAGAAATTTTAGTAATAATAATTACAGAAACTATGCCAAAAGCATGGGAGAATAGCAAGGGGGAACTTAAAGGACAGGGAGAGAGGAAAACACTTGAAAAAACAGTGTAACTAAATAATCAGAATGACAACAAAATGGCTGCTGCCTTGAAAATAGGTAACTTAACATAATTTCATTAAAAAATTTTAAGTTACAGCCCTGATAATATTCTGTCACACATTCTTTTCCTCTCCTCCTTCTCTATCCTCCTTAGAATCACCATTTCACTAATATTTATGTGTCTGGCATCATTTAAACTGAGATTTAAAAGCACAAAGATCAGTCAGATGTTAACTGATGAAGGGCCAAACTTAGAATGATAAATGGCGCCAATTTCGGAACGTCCTTGACACTGCGCATGCGCAGTAGGGGCGAAGTGTGGAGGGCCTTTCAGGACATGTTTTCTTTAGTTTTAGATGCAAATTTTGGGGATTGGGGGGCAAAATTTGTGTTTGGCCCTATATTTTAAGAGTTAGCACCAGCTATGTCTGGGTCATTGGTACAGTATAAAAATATCATAATATGAAGACCAGATAAAAATTTACACAGCGGAATAAGAATAACAAAATAGTTGCCTCCCTTGTCAAAATTCAAAAAAATTATTTTACACTCAAAGTCATAACTTCACATGTTGCAGAGCATGATGAAATGATAAATGAGCATGTTTTATTGAACCAATAAGTCATAAATCATATCCCTGGTTATATTGTTATATAATTCTCAAATACCAGAGTTGTAATTATTTTTTATTTTTAATTACCACTTTCTCATTAATTTCTGAACACCCGTTTTCACAGTGAGTTGTGCACGCACGAAAGTGGAAGTGTTCTTTCACAATGAGTTGTGCACCGCTCGAAAGTGGCCGTGTTCAATCAGTATCTTTCTGATGATATTCAACCACTGTGAAAACTATATGTTGTGGGCGTGTTTCAGACAACTATTGACAGCAGCCTGCACACTCATTTGAAACAAGTGACAGCTTCCAAAAAACGAGGTCGACAAAAAAATAAACAAGACAATTTTGCTTGGGATATATAATTTTTTAATAAAGACTTATTACACTGAACACAGACATAATGTATTACACAAAAGACGAATTTAACAACACAATAGAACTGTATGTATATTTTTTTGGAGTTGACTTAACTCCAAAAAAATATACATACAGTTCTATTTTGTAAGTACAGTGTTGCAACAAGTCAACTGTTTTTCGTTTGAATCTTGATGCCTGTAAATTTGACGTCTTGTCTCAAACAACTTTCGTCCAATTTGAAACTTGGGGGGTGGGCTTTGACTCGAGTAGGGCGCCCTGGGTCCCAATTCTGAAAATTAATCCTGAATATGGGCTTCGACACGGGTCAGTACGATACCTTTTTTTTTTTTTAAAAAAAAAATTTAATTTGCAAATTGGTGTTACTGTTTTTTGATAAATTAAAGAAGATATAAATATGGATATCATTGAAACCAGCTTGTTGAGTCAATTCCAATAATATCCATATTTAAATTTGTATGATTTTATTGAGAACATTCAGATATTTCAGGCTGGGTTAGCCTAATATTGGTTAAGGAACAGTACTAGGCCTGAAAATTCTAAATTTTCTGAAGCCTACCCGGTGAGGGGCCGATCACAGGTCTCTGGCACAGAATCATATCAACTGAGCTCAAAATGGCCCATGACCATTAGTTGTGGTATTCCTGCAAGCCTGCAAATAAGGCAGCCTGTCATGGTCACTGACTGACTCAACTTGAATGATTGACAGACACTGATTCAGTTGTGCCTATCATATAATGACCAGTGCAATTTCTTATATTAGAACTGGATATAAGCCTCTGTAAGAGAGCTTTCCCATAAATAATAAGTCAATTATACAGTTAACACACATTTCCATGATGCTTTGAACTAATAAAATGCTAAAGAATTAATAACCCCGTGAAATTTATTAACAGAAAGTGAAAATCTGTATGTAAACCCCAACCCCTCGACAGGTACCAAGTTTGGGATGATTAGCAGAAAATTGTTGGTGCCTGACACAAAAAATATTATTTGCAAGCTGTATTCCTGCTTGATACAGGCAAGATATATAGGCTAAAAAAATAGTGTTTTGTTTCTCAGACAATCCCTCATTGAATTTGAACCCCCTTGAGCTCATTAGATATTTTTATTGCCTTTCACTGTCTTCCAATATTAGTGCAAAACCAGCTGGAGACTCAAAATTATTTAGGTTTTTTGACTGATGGATATTTATTTATTTTTGTCTGCAATATGTTGGCCTCTGTATATGGGGATTTGCCTCATTACAATTTATGGGAGAGTGCCTATAGGCACTCTCCCATAAATTGTAATGTGGCAAATCCCCACAGATTGAATACTTTTACTTCAAAGATAAAGAAGAGCATCAAAAGAATACATAGCCTTTGAAGTACCTACAGTTTGTTTTTAGAGGAAAGTTTTATTTTTAAATCTTATATATAAAGAAGAGATTCTCTGTGTGTGTCTGCACGGACACACCGGGGCACATAGAAGGCTGAAATTTGGCATGGTGCTATATTCTGACCTAACTTAGAGGACCGCGGGGGCCATGAGGTTGAAGACCCTGCCCGAAGGTCGGGGCCGAGTGAGTTGGGTACGCGACCCTCATTTTTTTTTTTTCACTTTTCTCTCCTTCATTGACCCCGAATGAAGTCGGGTATCCTGCTAGTTTATTATATAATAAACTGATTTAAGAACTCAAAATAGTGCTCTTGCATGTCAAATATGGCACTGGGAAGGGGGGGGGGGGGTAGAGTTGGGGGACTCAGGCTGGAATTATATAATCAGATCCCTCGTTGTAAGAAATAAAAAAATAAAAATAAAGTCCTCCCTCCCTCATTGAATCTAAACAAAAATTGTCTGAGAAACAGATCATTTATCTTTTTTGGCCACATATATATATATAATATACATGTCTTTGCCTTGTTACAATTTGTGGGAGAGTATAGTATATATAGGTTTGATGGGCATTAAAAACCTAGGGATGAACAGTGCCTCTACCCCTTTAATGGGCATAAGAAATGACTGACTGGATTTTGTAATGGCCATTAAAATGGCTAAATGTTATAAGTTTTAATGCCCATTACTTTTTGGCATGCACAAAATGTAACCATTACTTTTGGTTCCTTTTAATGGCCATCAAAATCTGGCTACTGGTTTGTAATTAATGCCCATCAAATTGTTGCTTACAATAACAGTTAATGGCCATTAGATTTTGACAAAACAAATTTCCCATTAATTTGGTCGCTTTAATGGCGATTACATTCACTAAAAAACTGGTAATAATGCCCATGAAAATGTAGTTCATATCCATTAACTTTTGATGCCCATTAACATTTGTAATGGGCATTATATCCACATTTTTTAATGGTCTTCAAGTTTAATTTAATGCCCATTAAAGCGACCAAATTAATGGGAATATTTAATGGTATTTTTAATGGCACAATTTAATGGCTCATTTAATGGCCGTATGTGCAGTAGTGTATAGGGCTGTAGGATCAAATTACTACTAAATCTCCCCTATAGGGCTGTAGGATTAATTAACTACTAGAATCTCCCCACAGGGCTGTAGGATCAAATTACTTTTAAATCTCCCCTAAAGTCTGTAGGATCAAATTACTACTAAATCTCCCCTATAGGGCTGTAGGATTAAATTACTACTAGAATCTCCCCATAGGCTGTAGGATCAAATTACTACTAAATCTCCCCTATAGGGCTGTAGGATCAAATTACTACTAAATCTCCCCTATAGGGCTGTAGGATTAAATTAGGTTTTTTGACCGATGAATAGGTAGTGTATAGGGCTGTAGGATCAAATTACTACTAAATCTCCCCTATAGGGCTTTAGGATTAAATAACTACTAGAATCACCCCATAGGGCTGTAGGATCAAATTACTACTAAATGTCCCCTATAGGGCTGTAGGATTAAATTACTACTAAATCTCCCCTATAGGGCTGTAGGATTAAATTACTACTAGACTCTCTCCTATAGGGCTGTAGGATCAAATTACTATTAAATCTCCCCTATAGGGCTGTAGGATCAAATTACTACTAAATCTCCCCCATAGGGCTGTAGGATCAAATTACTACTAAATCTCCCCTATAGGGCTGTAGGATTAAATTACTACTAAATCTCCCCTATAGGGATGTAGGATTATATTACTACTAAATCTCGCCTATAAAGCTGCAGGATCAAATTACTACTAAATCTCCCCTATAGGGCTGTAGGATCAAATTACTACTAAATCTCCCCATAGGGCTGTAGGATTAAATTACTACTAAATCTCCCCTATAGGGCTGTAGGAATAAATCATAATTAAACTTCCCCTATAGGATTGTAGGACTCGCCCATTTCATAGTGCATATGAACATACCTTTCAAGAAATGGGTTGAAAGAGTTAAAACTTACCTTTATCTATATGATAAATATATGACTCTTGACTGGAAGCTGATAATGCTGCTAATACCCTCATGTATATCACAATCCTAGCATCACTGTGTGCTTCCCAACTATATTCTTGTATAACGTTTATCAGTCCTCGAAGTAAGTACATAACACCAGAGTCAGGATTGTCCTGCAACGCAAAGAAAACTTAGTAGAATGCACTTGTCTTAAAAGGGTTCAGTGTACTTTCGCCTACAGTGCTCATTCGCCTACAAAAATTATCAGGCAAAAGTGTAGGCAAAAGTGCACTGACTAAGGTATAGGGATTAGTATCTAATTACCTGCTCTACTCACAATAAAATCGACTGACCATTTGATGATTGAGAGAGAGAGAGAGAGAGAGAGAGAGAGAGAGAGAGAAAGAGAGAGAGGTTCCAATACTATTCGTATTCATAGGTTTTATTGACAAATATCGATACAATTTACTCTCTCTCTCTCTCTCTCTCTCTCTCTCTCTCTCTCTCTCTCTCGTCTCAATACAAACATGCAAATATGAGTATTATTGGAACCGGCTCACTGAGCCGGTTCCAATAATATTCATATTTGCAAGGTTTTATTGACAAATAACAAATCCACATTGTGTATGGTGTTCTAAACTTGTTCTTACAAGAATCCATTAAGTTAACATTCCAATTTTACCAGGTGGCCAGCCGTATCAAGAAACTGCAAGGTGACTTTTGCCCTGAAGGTAGCTGACAAATCAGCTGCTGATAAGTTGATATGTGCTTTTAAAAGCAAATCATTATTTGTCTTCATGGCCTCATCAGCTAAAAACATAACATAAGAAAAAAACAAACACATAACATAAAAAAAAAATGCTGGGAATGAATGGTAGGTCAGTCCATTTATTGTGGGTAGAGCAGGTAATTATCTACTAATCCCTATACCATGATTAGTGCACTTTCGCCTACACTTTTACCTGATAATTTTGTAGGCAAAAGTACACTGTAGGCGAAAGTAGACGACACCCTTAAAAGTGTTGCATCATAAAGTCCCACAAAGTAGATCTTCTGTTTCTCAGTATATTTTTTGTAAAATTTCATGTGGGCAGGCATTTTATTTTAGTTATTTTTTCTTTGCCATCAAAAGTTCATATTCTTTTGTGGTGTATTTCATCCCTTGAGTGCAAGAAGGCTTTCTAATTCTAATTATCAATTTTATTAACTTGGGTAAAATATGACACATAAGGCCTAAAAAAATAAAAAAATCTGTTTCTCAGGCCCTCCTGCATGGTCCTTTTGGCTGCCGCATGCTCTCTTTTTATAACCAATTTAAACTTAAAAAAAAAAAAAATTAAATGGTTAATGTCTGATATTTTAACCAAGTTAAAAAAATTGATGAATTTGTCCCTTGAGTGCAAGAAGGCTTTGCAATGCTTTAGCATTGCAAAGCCTTCTTGCACTCAAGGGATGAAATACACCACCACCCATGCTATTTTGTTGATTATGAGACTTAAAACTTGAACCAAGAACATGAACTTTTGATGGCAAAGAGAAATTACTGAAATAAAAAATAAAATAAAAAACCGCTCGCCCGCATGCAATTTCACAAATAATGGCCTGAGAAACAGAAGATCTACTTTGTGTGGCCTAAACCATTTAATTTTAATTTTTGTTAAAGTTTGCATTGGTTATAAAAAGAGAGCATGTGACAGCGAAAATGACCATGCAGGAGGGTCTGAGAAACATATTTTAAACTTTTTTAGGCCTTATAAAGGTTTCTTAACCCTCTGCACACTGATGTCAAAATATTACAATTTCGGGCTTCAAATTTCCCCCATAATGCAACTTTGAATTGAACAAATCCAGGCTTGTCTGACAGAGCCCTTTGAACTTGAACTGGTTAAATTTTTAGCTGCATTTTTGGAAAAAAATGCTTCTTCAAATTTCAGTATTTTTGCGACATTGTCTAATTTACTTAGGTTTAACGAAATGTATAACAGGCAGGGTCAAATCAAGCTGACTGTGTTATAGGGTTGAAGAATGTCAGTATGTTTATGTTTATTGTAGTTCAGTGGCTGTATCGCAACACCAACACAACAGGGTTCAAAATTCATCTGAGAATCAGAAGAGATTCTCGCAAATAATTACACAAGGAAAACAATTAGAATCAACTCTGATTCTCGCAAATTTTTATTTGATCCTTGTCCTTGATTCTAAACATTTCCTTAACCCTTTGAAAGCAGATGGTGTCTTCAAACTCAGTTCAATGACAGTGATTGGAAGAGTCTATATTCATTCCTGGGGTAGATCATCATTCAATATTTTCAACGTGCAGCCCAAAGGTTGCACATTGAAAATATTGATGGGATTATCCCAAACATTGTCTGAGCAGCAGGCCTGAAAATAAGCAGTCTGACATTTGCAAAATGAGGTCCCCAGAGGGTGAATTTGATGATGCTGTTCCATACAGTGGGCCAATTTATCCTCTGGGTACCTCTTTCTGTTTAGTTTTGAGACCCTGATTCAGAATGAGGTTCACATAGGGTAAATTTAGTGACGTTACCCTGCTGTGCAGGGCGGCATCACTAAATTCACCCTCTGGGGACCTCATTTTGCAGATGACAGTCTGCTTATTTTCTGGCTTGCTGAGCAGTCACCCATCTTGGAGAAATTATCACATATCATGTTCCTGGGCTGGAAAAGCGGCCTTCAGTGTTCAAAGGTTTAACTGGTAGAGTGCTGAAAGCCCATATTTGGGCTTTATTCTGAATTGCAAGTATTGCAACTTAATAGCTTCATATTCTGTGCATGTGCTTCACATTATTTTGGAATTGAAATTATTCAGTCTGTGAGGATTTACCTTGTTACAATTTATGGGAGAGTGCCATTACTCTCCCATAAATTGAAACAAGGCAAAATGATGTGGACACATTTGGATGACCAAAATTAATTTAGCACTCTACCAATTAAAGATGCGGAGAATTTAGTGTTCAAGCGATGTTCGGAATCCGCAACCCCAATCGGCCGATTGTGGGCAATCGGATGACAACAGGAACGGCTCCTGGAACATTGGTTGAACCGAAAGTTACCAAGCATTTTTTTGTGATGATTCATTAACCACATCTTATTATCTTCTACGATTGTTCAATTGTTAGTGTAAAATGATGTCAATGATATAATTCAATAAAGTTGAAAAACTACCACAATGTGTATTCTTACTTTCTCTTGACGCCCCTTTATGAGATATACAAGTTAAATGACATGTAAAGCTTACAATTGAGCGTACTTGTGGCAATCGCCAGTTCATACGGAAAAAGTGAAGGTTGCACTCCATTGGCTCAGGTCGCAGTAAAAATTACCAGTTGCACAAACTTGTGTGGCAAACATGGCTCTCAGTTACCGCACATGCGAGCGCGACTGGTAATTTTACCAGACCTGATCAACACAGTTTAACACTGTGAAATATGTTCAATTTAATGTAGTTCTTTTGAGTCTCGACTTATCTTGTAGTGAACGGACTGTAAACCCATGAAATAAGTTCAATTTAATGTACAGTGGAGCCCACTTAATTGGATATCTCTTAATTGTATATCCCTGTTAATTGAATATAATTTTCAAACATAAAACCATTTACCATACCTTCAGTACAAATTTGATCTGTTAATTGCATATGGGTTGTAGAGTAAACTCCTGTTAATTGTATATAAATTTTTGTAATATGTCGAAAAAATTACTGTGACACGCACCAAATTCCCCTTATTTATCAACCTTTTTGGCCTCACTACATCCAATATAGATATTTATACTATTATATCTTGTTTGACAGAGCTCTATGAGCTCTGTCAAACAAGATATAATAGAATAAGTGCTCAGTTTACCTCCAGAACACAGGAAACTGACCAAATCCCTGTTAATTGTATACTCCAGTTAATTGAATAATTTTCACTGGCAAAATGGATATTCAATTAATAGGATTCTTCTGTATTTCTTTCAAGTCTCGACTTGTCTAGTAGTGCACGGTATTACAATTGTAATTGGTATCGGAATCGGCAGATTGTGAGCTCAAATAACCTGTAATCAGTCAGCAGCCATTTTTGGTAATCGGTTGAACACCAGGAGAATTCTATTTATTTTTTCTTTGCTTGGAATAAAATAACACTTAAACATAGCAGTGGTGTCTACTAAAGTTTTGGTTACATTTACAGGCACCAAGGACTTGAGAAGAAGCCACTGCCAAGGTAGTGTCACTTCAATCGGCAAGATCACTAAAACCTAGAATGTTTGAACACGTGTTCTAGGCCTATTTGGACTTAGTACATCCACAACAGGCAAGTAATCTATCATATCTTGTTTGACAGAGCTCATGAAGCTCTGTCAAACAAAATATTTTAGAATAAATGCCAACTTTATCTCTAGAATACAGGAAAGTGACACAATCTCTGTTAATTGAATACTCCTGTTAATTGAATAATTTTCATTGGCAAAGTGGCTATTCAATTAACAGGGTTCCACTCTTCTGACAATAGTGAGTATAGGATTAAATTAGTTCCAATTTTATATGGATTTCAGAAAGAGAGTTCATAAAATTTAATCTGAGACCAAATCACATTTTCTAGAGGAGTTTCATAAATTTTATTTAGAATGGGACAATTTTGATATGTTTTTATCCCATGCTTATGTAATCAATGGAGATTTATCGGTTTCCAGCAAAAGAATCAATAATTTACTGAGACATTCTCAAATCAAACAAAGAATGCTGTGATGCCAATGCACATGATGATAAAAGTATTAGTACACATATCATATCCTGAAATAAAGTAATTGCCAATAAGTATCAATTATGTGATAAAATATTTTGCTTCTGAACTAAATACTCGATGCACTGTCACAGTGCCAGAAGCTGCGGCGATTCGTGCAATGCCAATGATGTTTTGAAAGTCGTTGGTAACAAAAAAACTCGTTGGTGACAAGTCCATAAATGTGAGAGAAATTATCCGAAGTGTGGTGTCATTCCATCAAGTATTTTAGGAGTTATGGTGTTTTTTAGCCAAAAAAAACTTTTGGTGACAAGAAAATTCGTTGGTGACAAGTCCATAAATGTGACAGAAATTATCCGAATGACATGCACTATTGAGAGGGTGTAGACATCATGAAGATACACTTGCATACCAAGTATGGTGCCATTCTGTCAAGTATTTTAGGAGTTATGGTGTTTTTTAGCCCAAAAAAACTTGTTGGTGACAAAAAAAACTTGTTGGTGACAAGTCCATAAATGTGACAGAAATTATCCGAATGACATGCACTATTGACATCATGAAGATACACTTGCATACCAAGTATGGTGTCATTCCATAAAGCATATTAGGAGTTATGGTAGTTTTTAGCCCAAAAAACTTGTTGGTGACAAAAACCTTGTTGGTGACAAGTCCATAAATGTGACAGACATTATCCGCATGACATGCACTATTGAGAGGGTGTTATTTATTTATTTATTTATTTATTGATGTTTCAGGTCACATATTTATGCACAATGGCTAATTATGACCATGACAGTTTTACGGGTGGAGGAAGCCGGAGGACCCGGAGAGAACCACCGAGCAACGACGAGAAGCTGCCAGCTCCCCAACATCGTAACTCCACACTGCAGCACAGGCAGGGTTAGATTGGTTGAAGACATGCGTACCATCGACGTGCAGTACGCCTTAGTACACGGCGTCATCGTGCCCCCACATGGGCAATGGGGGTGAAGTGTCTTGCCCAAGGACACAACGTGGTTGCTGCAGGTGGGATTCGGACCGCGGACCTCTCGGCTTGCAGCCGGCACCTCTACCTACTGAGCCACCGTGCCCCCTTGAGAGGGTGTAGACATCATGAAGATATACTTGCATACCAAGTATGGTGTCATTCCATCAGGTATTTTAGGAGTTATGGTGTTTTTTAAGCTCATTGGTGACAGACCAACAGATTGACAGACAGACCAACATTGCCACATATAGAGCTGCTCGTCGCAGCTAATAAAGTATATCTTCTAAATATGGAGCTTTATCACCCATTATTGTACATGACAAGGGTACAACAGATTCAAAAAGATTTACTGAATAATTAAAAATATTAATTTTTTGCTTCAAAGATATACCTTAAACCTTTGAACCTGAAAGGCCATTTTTCTGGGTCAGGATTGTGATATGACCAGAATTCATAAAGAGGATAGTTACTCCATGAATTTGTGTGGTAGACCAATCAAGATTTTTAATGTGCAGCCCCATGGCTGCACATTAAAAATATTGATTCGTCTTCCCCCAAGTAACAAATACAGTAATGGACTCTACCAATTGATGGCTCAAACTATCATGGAATATACCATCGCAGTGCAAAGGGTTAAGAATTTATTTATTTATTGGTGTTTTAGGTCACATATTTCTGCACAATGGCTAAGCTTGACCGCGACAGTTTTATGGGTGGAGGAAGCCGGAGTACCCAGAGAGAACCACCGAGCAACTGTCAGCTCCCCAACATACTGACTCCACACAAGCAGGGTTAGCATTGGTTGAAGACAGGTGCACCATCGATGTGCAGTACGCCTTAGTACACAACGTCACCGTGCCCCCACATGGGCAATGGGGGTGAAGTTGTCTTGCCCAAGGACACAATGCGGTTGCCGCAGATGGGATTCGAACCGAGGACCTCTCGTCTTGCAGCCTGCACCTGTACCAACTGAGCCACCATGCCCCCAAAGGGTTAAGAAGATCCATCATCAAAACAAACTCAGTGACCAAAAGCTATGTTTTGATTTAAATTAAAAATATATCAATGGAAAGTTAAAAAATTTATAGTAATTTATATATTTTTTATACTTACCAATGACCCAGACTAAGCTGGTGATAACTCTAAAATATTTAGGGCCAAACGCAAATTTTACCCCCCAATCCCCAAAATTTGCATCTAAAACCGAAAATTACATGTCCTATATGGTCCTCCATACTTTTACTCCACTGCACATGCGCAGTGTCAAGGAGGTCTCGAAACTGCCGCCAAAAGTCATTCTTACAACCAGTGCCTGGTAAGTGTTATGTACGCAGCGGGGAGGCAAGAGTTCCCAACTCCTGGGAGGACCATCCCCGTCTGGGTCATTGGTAAGTATAAAAAATATATAAATTACTATAAATTTTTTAACATTTTTATACTGTACCAATGACCCAGACTTAGTTGAATATTAAAAAGGTTGGAGGGCCTAGGACATAAGGAAAATCCAATATTTTTTAAAAGAAAGCCAATAAATACGGTAGTGTAGCGAAATGAGACTCTATATACGCATTTGAAAGAGTACGAAGAATGTATATTAACGCCCAATTAATCATGTGATATATACAGATACTTCACACCAATCAGATACTTCACACCAATATTACACAGATGAGTAAACATAGGCTTTACCCTATAAAAACATCTAAGAACTGACTCAGAATTACTGACTCCAAGGGAGGTATTCTGTTGCTTACACTATAAAGCAGGTGACCCAAGGGAACACCCCCCCCCCCCCCCCTTCCCCTTCCCTGGATCAAATACTCCAGAGCAAAGAGGGCAGCAGGACAGAGTCACTGCCGGAAACCGAAAGCCTATACACATATTGTTGCCACTGTTTAGTAGACGACATTCTGAGTAAAAAATAACGGACCTAAACAATGTAGATCTGCAGAAAGGATTTAATATTCTCAGATACAAAATCGTGAAAATGGAGGGCTAAGACCAATATGCAGCCCTCATTAACATCAACATAATTAGCTTAAGCCTTTGATGTAGAAGAACTCTTACTTCATGAGCTTAAAACTAACGCACAGACTGCTGAATGAAGATATAATCATTAGCAGAACTGATAGTAGATTGAATCCATCTGACCATAGAATGGACCAAAATGTGGAGGAAGCTTCCACGGCATGTCCCTCAACAGACGCCTGAGTAAATTAATCCTCAGTCTTTGTGGATCTAGAGAAGCTACCAACAGAATTTGCATTGAAATAATTACATTGAGCAATATCTGTTAAATCAACGGCACTGGATGATACGTATATCTTATTATTCTGTTCACAAGATCGATAGAGCGTTAACTGCAAACGCTCGAAGATCCAAACATTGTGACATATACGTCTGCAACTAATTGTTGAGATACATCGTGAAAAAGTCGATCATTGGCTGCTCTTCTTGGTAGCAATCTGATTGAATACTGGTTTGTTGAAAGTCCATTCTGGTGGCAACAAACAGCCCCTCCGTGAAGGGAGTCCGCTAATACATCAGACGACCCGGAATATGACGGACCAACAGAAGAACTTGAAGTTCTAGTACCAACCGAATGATTCCTTCCGTTAACATGAATAACAGGATGGAATCAGTGCCTCCATAATTCCGAAAATGCACTAATTTCGTCGAGTTGTTGGACAGAATTAGCCTATGAGCATTCTGAATAACGTTCATCAATAACGTAGCGCAAGCCAAAATGACATCATTCTTCATGTTTGTGTGCTTCATAAGGAACTACGGAAACAAAAGACCCTAGCACTTCAAATCCGTTGAGTTTAATGAAACTACCCAAAGCGTTTGACTGACATCCATCAAAACTGTAAAACTTGGATCCGGCAATTGCAGTGGAACTACTTGAGTTAAGCACTGAAAACTTGCCCAAGTCTGAATCTCTTATTCACTTGATTTGACAAGAAGATGACCGTATCGAACGAAATAATCTTCACCCTCCAATTCTGAATTAAAAGAAATTTGGAGAGGACAAATGCGTAACCGCCCCATTGGAATAAAATCATGGCAGCTCCGCACAACGTATCAGTCACATGAGATCTCTCGCTGAGACCTTGTCAGAGCGAAGACAATAGCGAGTATAACAACTGATTAATTTCGCTCTGGTTAACAGCAGACAAACGAGAATGTTATGCGTCTCGAAGCTCATCCCCCGGTGGGTAAATGACTTGGAGGAAACCAGATCCGACTTCTCCTCGTTTATGAAACCGAGACATTGGATCAATAGAAGGAGAATCTGCACATTGTTCTGCGCTCTGGTTAACGGCAGACGAACGAGAATGTTATGCATCTCGAAGCTCATCCCCCGGTGGGAAAATGACTTGGACGAAACCAGATCCGACTTCTCATTTACTTATGAAACTGAGACATCGGATCAATAGAAGCAGAATCTGCACATCATTCTGAAGCGTTAACTCATTGTGAAGAATGTCATCCAGGTAGGCCGACGTTACCGCAGACGAATGAGCTCGGAAATGAGTCATTACCGAGTTCGTTATTCGAGTGAAAGCCCAGGAACTAGATTCAGACTGAAACACATTGGTCGGTGCTGAAACAGAATTCCTATGATAAAGAAGCAAAGATACTTTCTGAACGCCTGATGTACCCCGACGTGAAAGTATGCAACTAGAAATCTATACATGTAGCATAGTCGTACACCCGAACACTCACTCTGACCGATCGGATGGACTTCATATAGAAACTTGGAGCCACGATCAGCTTGTTATCCAGCTCAGAATATGAGTGGATGGTATGAGCTGTCTGGTTTTGGAACCAGAAAAGGATGGTTGTAGAAGCCTGGAAATTCCTGGATTTCTACGATCTCTATCGCGATCATTCCAGAAGAGACTGGACTTCTGATGGAAGCGAGCATCTATCGTACTGACTGACAGAAGCTGAGTCCAACTTGGACTCTGAGTTAACAGAGGATTTCGTTTGAGGAACAATTTAATCCTTCTGAAATCACCCCTTGAATCCAAGGTACGTCCGTAATCTAATCCCAAATCATTGAGAACTCGACAGTCTTCCACTCACTAGTCCACAATAGAGGTTAAAACCATTACCTCCTGGTCCTGCGAGGCTTGCGGAAGGAGAAGCCATGTCCTCCACTGCCCGCACCTCGCCTCATCGACCTAGGGGCGTCTGACCGGATGTCTCAGTCAGAATTACGGCCCCTATCTGAGTCGCTACCTTGACAGTCTCTAGAATAAGACCTAGAGTATGCATAGGAACCTCTATAGGAAATTCCCTTGGATGTATTGTTCCCAGAAGTGCCTGTCCTACTCTTCTCTGCTGAATCCAGCTATCTGGAAGTGAATTTTAATAGCAGACAGTCTAAAGCTTTCTTAGTTAACTGATCATAAACTGCAGAAAGCTTGCCGTCGAAGAAAACTCTCCGGAGACCGGAGCGACTCTGAGAGAGTTTTTCACCTTACTATCTACACACGTGGATGTAGCCAGGGCTGCGTCACATCTAACCAACTCCATATTGCCACTAAAGGACGGAGTTTTACGTGAGGCCCTTGAAAGAACTCTTAAGGATATTATCATCCGAGAATTCTTTTCCCTTTGAGACGTAATGATAACGTTCTGGTAAGGTGATCTGCGTACGATGATGCGTCTAAGCTGTCCCTGCTAGACGATATTGTTATTTCCAACATCGTGGTTGGAAATGACATAGACGACAGTAAAACAATACTAGTTCCTGACCTGGTCGTCTAGACGCAGAGAACACTCAGAATGCTCTGTCCTGCCGTTTCAAAATATTCAATGAAATGATGAAAGGCAGATGTAGAGCATATTATCAATAAGAAACCTGACCTGCCCATTTAGGTAGCAAGTTATATAAATATAGCATCGTTCAACAGATCAAATGTCCGTGAAACATATCTGGACTATGTTGAAAACTGAGGGATGATGTCCCGAAACCGATTAAGAATTCTATATCCAGAGGCGCTATCCGTTTCTTATCCGGCAACGCAGCATTTTGGTCCAGAGGAACAACGTCCGATGATAATGCTGGATGCACTCTATGGCAATCATGTTGTTCCGAAAAGGGAAAATACAACTCATCCGTATCCCTTTCATCATCCTGTTGGACCACTTGAAATTCTTGGTCGCCCATGCCTGAACCTACAGCAGAACGTACCAACCCAGCATCATTGGATAATTCCTGATCTGACAGAGTTACTGTCGGTTGCTTGATGCTGCGATAATTTGTGCTATCTGCGATAGCATATCCGCAACAGAGGCCTGTGGAGCTGCGGTCTTATAGGATATAGCCGCTGGAAGCTCCTTGGACGTTCACTCCTGCATACCTCTAATATGTGAACATCCGGAGAATGAAGGCCTCATATCCTTGGCTACCGGATGGCATGACCTGGTCGCTGTAGAATCCCTGATCAGCGATGTTGGCTGAATATCACAGGTCACATAGCCGTGCTGCCGTGAGGATGAGGAAGCCGAAAGAGCAGTCTCTCCGGACTGTCTATATAAGGGAGCGTCCTGAGCGGTAGACGTATACTCTGACTGTGGAACGTTTTGCACCACAACATCTGAGCCCAGATGTTATAACTCGCAGCCCGGATGGACCTGGATGAGCTAGGAACCGGACTAATAGGCTTCCTCCGTACCATCCTCGTATCCGTCGTCACTGGGTGTGCACATTGTATTTTATAGTGCTCGCATCACCCAAATCACCTTCCTGAACCGCAACGGACGAACCCGGGTGCTGAGCCATTCAGTGAATGGTCGCGACACCGGGCGAGCTAGCGGACGCCAATTCCATCTATCGTACTAGGGAACTCCAGGCAACTGACGTATCTACATGAGCACTTTTGTCGCCAACTCTTCATTTGACTGTGTCAACGGAAGCACACTTTACAAAGACATCATGGTAACAATATCTAGTTCATGTTACCCTATGAGACCTGTGGAGCCGCGGTCCTACGTGAAATGTCCGCTGGAAGCTCCCGGGACATTCATTCCGGCATTTATATAATATGCGAACGTCCCAACTGGAAAGGTCTCATATCCTTGGCTAGCAGATGTATTGATCTGGTCGAAGTGTATTCCTTGGTCAGCTAAGCAAGAGCACCTGTGACGTTCAGTCCTGCATTATATAATATGCGAACATCCCCCGGAAATCTGTGGTCACATAGCCAATGTGCGGTTGTGTGTGTTGACGAGGATGAGGAAGCCAATATAACAGCCGCGTCGAACTGTCATGCGACGGAGCATCCCGAACAGGAGGAGTGGACGTAAGCTCTGACTAACCAAAGAACATACAACAACATCGCAGCGCAGATGTTGATGCAAGAGAGAGGGGGGCCTCTCTCACTCGCGGTCCGAGGGTCCTGGACGAGCTAGCTATCGGACTGACAGGCTTCCTCCGTACTATCCTCGGATCCGTCGTTGCTGGGTGTGCACATCTGAAGTTTTATAGTACTTGCATCACCCAATCTGCTTCCCTGGACCGCAACGGACTAACCCGGGTGCTGTACCATTCTTATTTCCTGGTGAATGGACGTGACACCGGGTGACTAACCCGGGTGCTGTACCATTCTTATTTCCTGGTGAATGGACACGACACCGGGCGGACTAGCGGGCGACAATGCCTTTGATAGAACTAGCTAACTCCCAGCAATTGTTGTAATACCTAGAGCACTTCCTGCGAGCCCTAATATTGCAATGACGGAGACACAGTTATTGAAGACATCACGGAAACATCACTCTGAGTTCTGAAAAAGAAACTGATAATATATAGTGACCCTATGGAGAGAGGACCGTAATGGACTTCTCATCGCAACAAAATACTGTGACACACGTCTCCAGCATTGTCATATCAATCAACACACACAGAGCAAGAATTAATGCGACTACAATGACTATAAGAAACACAATGAACTTGTGAATTAGAGGAAGATATCCTCGCATTACGACTGAAGAATATTTTTTCAACCAGAAAAAATATACACCGTCATATTACTCGCACTAACTCTTGAAATAAATATGCATAATATATTATAATTCATTATAACATTTCAAAAGAAAATAATTTTGAAAAAAAAAATTTTGAAAAAATTTTCAGAAGAGCCCAAGTTCCCAATGGGAACCCTGAGCCCAAAAAAGACTAAGTGTGGACAAAAATTTTAATCATTTCGAAAAAATTAATGTAACACTTACGGACAATATTAATGTATCTTGCTATAAACTAAATTAAGCAGAAGACAAGTAATCATTGTCAGAAGTAACAATTGTTAACATAAGCAAAAGTGTCAACAAACCGGAAACATGACTCCAGGCACTAAAACAAACATGGCCCGAAATCAGTTACCAATTTATAAACACTATCTGATGCAAAACAGAGGCTTCCAGAGAAGAAACTGCAGAACATCAGATGGTAGATGCAGACCAAAATGCCTAAACAACCCTAGGGTGAGGATGTAAACATGGGGGAAAAAACAGAAAAAAATTCTGTTTCCAAGCCAAAACTCCCAAGACATTTTAGTAATAAACATTACAAAAAATAAGCCAAAAGCATGGGAGAATAGCTAGGGGGGAATAAAGGAAAGGGAGAGAGGAAACACTGATTAAACAATGGAAAATTCATAGCAAGAATGACCACAATAAGGTCAAGCCACGAAAATAGGTAACATGTAATAATTTCGTAAAATAATTATAAGTTACAGCCCTGAACATTTGTTTCCACTGTTTTTTCCTCTCCACCTTCTATTTCCATCATATATCCACCATTTCTCTCATAATTATGTGTCTGGCATCCATAAAACTGAGATTTACAAGCACAAATAACAATGAAGTGTAACTGTATTGAGGGCCAAACAAAGAATGACTTTTGGCGGCAGTTTCGAGACCTCTTTGACAATGCGCATGCGCAGTGGAGTAAAAGTATGGAGGACCATATAGGACATGTAATTTTTGGTTTTAGATGCAAATTTGGGGGATTGGGGGGTAAAATTTTGGTTTGGCCCTAAATATTTTAGAGTTAGCACCAGCTAAGTCTGGGTCATTGGTACAGTATAAAAATATATTGTGAATAGCATTGGTTGGATATGGCTGTTCTGTTAAAATGTCAGAATTTTTTAGAGAAGCCCAGGTATGTGTTTTTAGCACTCAACAAGTTAACTCCTAACATAACAGAGACAATCTCAAAATTTATTATTTTCAATATTATTTTTTCAAATTAAAAAAAAATTCCCAACAAAACCATATCATGTGACTGTTATAGCCCCTATATTATATCAGAATTGATATGTCCTTAGTAAAATTGCAGACTCTGACCTGTGTGACTCATTTGCACTAAGTGACCTTTGAGTGTATCTATCAACGTTTACTTCTTGTTACACAGAATCTATTTTTAGATCACTGTACATACAGCTGTCTGATTAGTTGCTTGTTTACATGTAAGTAGGTCATCCTTGTTTACATCAATTAAGACAGAATCACCTAGAAACTCAATGAAGAAAACAGAACATTGGAGAAACTTCTTCTAGGACATTCAATCTGAGAACTGTAAATATCCTTGTCAACAGAATTCAGAAACTCTTTTCATATTGACTCATTTCAGATAGACATTCTATTCATAACAGAGCAGCTTTTTACATTGGAGATTATTATTGTTGCATGACAGTGCATTATTCTTGAAGCAGTTTATTATATCTTCACTGAGATATTTTTGAGACTTGAGAATCTGTCCTTCTTTGTGATTGGGAATCACTTTTCCAAATCACAAAGAAGGACAGATTCTCAAGTCTCAAAAATATCTCAGTGAAGATATAATAAACTGCTTCAAGAATAATGCACTGTCATGCAACAATAATAATCTCCAATGTAAAAGCTGCTCTGTTAGGCCAAAAAAAAAAAATCAATTGATTCTCAGGCAATTTTTTTTTCAAATCAATGAGGGAGGGAGGATTTTATTTTTATTTTTTATTTTTATTTCTTCCAGATGGTGAGAAAGGATTGTGAGGCAAAAGTCACTTTCTGATGTCTGTTTTTACCTGAAAAGCATGGAAAGTGCATATTGTAAAATGATATACAAATAAAACTAATTTTATTGAAAACTAAAACTGTTTTTCTTTATTTTCTGATATCACCACTTTTTGTATTTAGAAACAGAACTCTGACTTCACTTTTAAACTTTTACAAAGCAGAACTATTTTATGAATACTGGATATTATTGACCACCCTCGTATTAAATTGGTATCATTGTGAGTTATTTTGATTTTTAGTATGACCCATGGTGAGCGTGTTCTTCTCTGTAACAGAAGGTATATTCTTTTTAAAAAAATATTTAAAGTGTTTAAAATAAATTTCAAGTTCATACAAGAAGCTGGGTCATTCATGGTTTCTGAATACCCTAACTGAGTTGAAAAGCGTAGTTAAAAAAGTTTTCGATATTCTTCGTAAATTAAGCGTTATTAACAATTTGAGTTAATTAATTTCTTTGGTAAATGACAAAACATTTCAGTTGTCTCCCTTTCCGGCTGCGCTGGGTAATAATACACTGTTCAGAAAACTGACAATTTCTGCCAACCATCTTTCACTGACACGTGCGATTGGTGCTTTGAAGGTCTGCCATTCTTATCCATCCAAATACCTGTGATTTCTATTGTAGCCTTATTACATTTAACCCCCTTCCAACAAACTTCACAAGTTTTCAAAGAAAAACATTCAATGCAAATTGCGGGGCGAATTTCAATGCAGCCAATTTTTCAGTGGAACAGAGCGTAACCGCAAGCAATTTCGATATGGACGAACTGTCTCCAATACATTTTTTTTGTTTTGAAACGGTGGTTAACTTTTAATAAATTTTAATTAACTCGATGCATGTCTTCTGTAATTCGTTGTTTTGTCTGGTACTTTGTTTTTAAATAGCCATTTTGTGCTGGTTGCTATCAGTTGGGGCGAATTGTTCGAACGACTACGCCATTGCAATTCTTTTCAGAAATATAAAATTGGGCTAGTTTAGGCTATTTTCATAGCCGTGTGACGGACTTTAACAGCAACCGTGTTTTCTGTTTTTTTGCGGAAGCGTGTGTTTTTAAAAAAATAAAACATAAGAAAATACAGTAAACTGCCATGTCTCCCAAGGAAGTTTAGAAGGGCGACTTGAATTTCGCCCCCAATGTAAGCCAAGGCCAGAGGCTCTCACACTTAACACACGCCTGTGTATATTTACCTGTTTATTCGTTGGTTTTGGGCCTTAAAACCAATAGTCCCTTTTCAATTTCCTTGTTTCCTATTTTCTTGCAATGACGGTCCAAATAAAAAGGCCCAACGCGGGCCATTTTTTTCAACGCGGCGGTGCCTGAGAATCAATTCCTTTTTTTTTTTTGGCCTTATGAATAGAATGACCTTGGGGGCATGGTGGCATTGCGGTAACCGGTTCTCGTCACATCACTGAAGTTAAGCAATGCCGTGCCCGGTTAGTCCTTGGATGAGTGACCATCTGAGCAATCGATTCGGACTCCCACATTGTGTCCTTGGGCAAGGCACTTCACCCAGACTGTCCACATGGGGGCACGATGACGCCATGAACTAAGGCATAATGCTCGTTGATGATGAACATGTCTTCAACCAATCTAACCCTGCCTGTGCTGCGGTACAGAGTTATGATGTTGGGGAGCTGGCAGCTGCTCGTCGTTGCTCGGTGGTTCTCTCTGGGTACTCCGGCTTCCTCCACCCGTAAAACTGTCACCGACAAGATATGACCTTGACTGTTAGTATGTCACTAAACCCTGATAAATAAAAAAAAGAGAATTTTAAAGAGAACTTATTCTTCTTGCAAAAGAGAATTTATACAAGCAGTGAAAAAGAATATATTTTTTGTGCGAAGCCAGGATTTTACTGGATTATTTTAAAACTACCTGTGGTGTCAATACTTACTGGATTTTAATTCCATTTGAATTTTGTTGAGTATTTTATTATAATTTATTGTAGACTGCTGAAGGTTCTAAGTAAACATTTCATTACAAATCTACGGGATACTGTTTCTGAAGACAGATTCTTGGACTTAATACTACCGGCTGGAAAATTTCTTCACAAGATTCTTCACCACAGGATTACTGGATTCTGTCGAACTGTATTTTGGACTAATTCAACTAGAGGTACTGTGAGCAAGCTCACAAAGTGATCCCCCCACCCCCCCTCCCCCCCCCGCGTCTGTCAGAACGGAATTATATTGCTTCATGCACATCTTCATATGGAGTTCTTCCATTGTGTAAAGTTTCATGAAAATTCTTCAAATGGTTTAGGAGGAGTTGTGCTTATAAGGATGGACAGACAGACAGACAGACGGATGGACAGACGGACAGACAGGGTGATTCCTCTATACCCCCCCCCCCCCCCCCCCCCCCCCCCCCCCCCCCAAACTTTGTTTGCGGGGGGTGTTGCTGATTCTCAGATTTCTTTCTGTTACCAATATTATTATTTTTCCACCGTAACAGTGACTTCTCACTGGATCGATCTCCTATTATTTATGACATAGATAGAGGTGGGTTTTAACTCTTTCAAACTTCATACCATGAAAGGTATGCTCTTATTAACTGCTGTAAAATGCAATATGGGCAAGTTATTATTGTATGGAGATTTAGTAGTAATTTAATCCTACAGCCCTATAGGGGAGGTTCTGTAATAATTTAACCCTACAGCCCTATAGGGGAGGTTTAGTAGTAATTTAATCCTACAGCCCTATAGGGGAGGTTTAGTAATCATTTAATCCTACAGCCCTATAGGGGAGATTTAGTAGTAATTTAATCCTACAGCCCTATAGGGGAGATTTAGTAGTATTTTAATCCTACAGCCCTATAGGGGAGGTTTAGTAGTATTTTAATCCTACAGCCCTATAGGGGAGGTTCAGTGATAATTTAATCCTACAGCCGTATAGGGGAGATTTAGTAGTAATTTAATCCTACAGCCCTATACGGGAGGTTTAGTAGTAAATTTAATCCTACAGCCCTATAGGGGAGGTTTAGTAGTATTTTAATCCTACAGCCCTATAGGGGAGATTTAGTAGTATTTTGATCCTACAGCCCTATAGGGGAGGTTTAGTAGTATTTTAATCCTACAGCCCTATAGGGGAGATTTAGTAGTATTTTGATCCTACAGCCCTATAGGGGAGGTTTAGTAGTATTTTAATCCTACAGTCCTATAGGGGAGGTTCAGTAATAATTTAATCCTACAGCCCTACAGGGGAGATTTAGTAGTAATTTAATCCTACAGACCCATAGGGGAGGTTTAGTAATAATTCAATTCTTCAGCCCTATAGGGGAGATTTAGTAGTAATATAATCCCATAGTTCTATAGGGGAGATTTAGTAATAATTTAACCTTACAGAGCTACATGGAAGATTTAGAAATAATATAATCCCATAGTTCTATAGGGGAGATTTAGTAATAATTTGATCTTACAGCTTATAGGGGAGGTTTAGTAATAATTCAATCCTACAACCTTATATGGGAGATTTAGTAATAATGTTTCATCGAGCTCGTTCCAATGAGGGGTCATGATCACATGATATGGTTTTGTTGAAATTTTTTCTTCAACTGCTCAATTTGTAAATTACATGGGTGGATACAGTTGATTAATTAAGTAAAAAGTTCATTAGTATCGATTGGAATGGGTTCCATTGTACGATTTCAATTCCCAAGAATAAGGAAACAAAAATATAATTAAAAAAATAACTCACAGGCACCACAAGTAGGGTTGAAAGAAAGTTATTGATGAATTCGACCAGAAATGGCTCTGCTGGTCTCATTTTACCATCCATTTCCATTGTTTTTGGAACTTCCGATATTATAGAAATTGCAGCTTTGAAAAATGCATCTCCTAAAAAAACAAAAAAAGTATTGTTTAGGCCTAAAAAAATAAAAAATCTGTTTCTCAAGCCCTTCCACATGGGTCCTTTTGGCTGCTGCATGCTCTCTTTTTATAACCAATGTAAACTTAAATGAAAGTGTCAATGACACTGTAGCTCAACTTGACAAACTTGAACTTGGTAAATTATAAATGAAATGGCAAAATTGAAGATCATTCATATCAATGTTATTTGATGAAATTTCAACATAACGGCATTGTGTGAGCACAAAGTCAGAGTAATCCATGCATTTTTAAATGTAACCTGTAAGACTGGCTAAAGGAAGAATGTTGATACACAAATGCAGTATGTTCAGAGGTTATTGTAAACAGCAACTTTGTTCACAGAAATGAATGCTAGTCAATAGCTCTTATCTAAAAGTCTTGCCTAATGAGCACATCAAGTTAAAAAACAATCCGATGATAAATGTGGCCTGTAGGACATGTCAAAGAAGAATGTTGCACAAATGCAATAAATTCAAAGATTGTTAATAACAGGAACAGTTTTTGATGGAAATGAAAAGAAAATTAATAGCTCCTATCTTTGTCACCCTGCATAAGCATACAAAGTTTCAAACAACCTGATAATGAATGTGCCCTCTGAGGCATGCCGAAGGAAGATGTTAATGCACAAATGCACTAAGTAGAAGGTCATTGCTTGTGGCAATGTTTTTTTTTAATTTTTTTTATGGAAATTCATAAATATACCCTGCAGAGAGTGCAAAAGGGATAAGTTGATGCAAAAATGCAGTAAGTTCAAAGGCTGGTGATATCGACAATAATTTTTTATGGAATCGACAAAAAGCAATAGCTCACATCTAGAGGTCACTCCGAACACATATACTAAGTTTCAAAGTGATCCAATCATAAATGTGCCATGAAGGGTGTGTTAAAGGGAAATATTGAGGTCTGACTAAACTAAGTTCAAAGGTCAGCAGCAACATTTTTTGACAGAAATGGAAAAAAATCGACAGCTCCCATATAGATGTCACCACACACAAGCACACCAAGTTTGCAAGCGATCCAATCATAAATGTGCCCTGCAGGTTGTGTCAAAGGGAAATATTGATGCTTAACTGCACCAAGTTCTTAGTAAGTTCATCAGAGGTTGTTGCCAATGGCAACTATTTTTGACAGAAATGGAAGAAAATCGATAGCTCCCATCTAGAGGTAACCCCAAACAAACATACAAAGTTTCAAACCATCCTATCATAAATGTGCCCTGTAGGGCATGCCAACGGAATATGTTGATCCCTGACTAAACTAAGTTCAAAGATCGTTGCCAGTGGCAACATTTTATGATGGAAAATGGAAGAAAATCAATAGCTCCCATGTAGAGGTCACCCAAAACAAGCATGCCAGGTTTCAAAACAATTCGATCATAAATGTGCCCTGTAGGGTGTGACAAAGGGAAATATTGAGGTTTGATTAAACTAAGTTCTATGCAACATTTTTTGATGGAAATGGAAGAAAATCGACAGCTCCCATCTTGAGCTCACCCCAAACAAGCATACCAAGTTTCAAAGAGATCTGGTCAAAACTGTGCACTGCAGGGTGTGCCAAAAGCAAAATATTGATGCATAACTGCACTAAGTTCATCGAAGGTTATTGCCAGTAGCAACATTTTTTGACGGAAATCGAAGAAAATCGACAGCTCCCATCTAGAGGTAACCCCAAACAAGCATACAAAGTTTCAAACCGATCTGATCAAAAATGTGCCCTGTGGGGCATGCCAAAGGAATATATTGATGCCTGACTAAAATAAGTTCAAAGGTCGTCGCCAGCAACAACATTTTTTGATGGAAATGGAAGAAAATCAATAGCTCCCATCTAGAGGTCACTCCAAACAAGCATGCCACATTTCAACGCAATCTGATCATAAATGTGCCCTGTAGAGTGTGCCAAAGGGAAATATTGAGGTCTGACTAAACTAAGTTCTAAGAACGTTGGCCGTGGCAACATTTTCCGATGGAAATGGAAGAAAATCGATAGATCCCATCTAGAGGTCACCCCAAAGAAGCATACCAAGTTTCAAAGTGATCCAATAATAAATGTGCCCTGCAGGGTGTGCCAAGGGGAAATTTTGATGCATAACTGCACTAAGTTCATCAAAGGTCATTACCAGCAGCAACATTTATTGGCACATATAGAAGAAAATTGATAGCCCCCATCTAGGAGTATATGGATATGGATGCCTGACTAAACTAAGTTCAAAAGATCATTGCCAGCGGCAACATTTTTTGATGGGCGGAAATGGAAGAAAATCGATAGCTCCAATCTAGAGGTCACCCCAAACAAGCATGCCAGGTTTCAGAGCAATCCGATAACAAATGTGCCCTGTAGGGTGTGCCAAAGGGAAATATTGAGGTTTGACTAAACTAAGTTCTAAGAACGTTGGCCGTGGCACCATTTTTTGACAGAAATGGAAGAAAATCAATAGCTCCCATCTAGAGGTCACCCCAAACCAGTATGCCAGGTTTCAGAGCAATCCGATCATAATGTCCCCTGTAGGGTGTGCCAAAGGAAAATATTGAGGTCTGATTAAACTAAGTTCTAAGAACATTGGCCACGGCAACATCTTTTGACAGAAATTGAAGAAAATTGACAGCTCCCATCTAGAGGTCTCCCCAAACAAGCCTACCGGGTTTCAAAGCAATCTGATCATAAATGCGACCTGTGAGGTGTGCCAAAGGAAATTGTGGACGACAGACGAGAAGTGCTTTGTCAAGTTGAGCTAAGAAAATAAAATTTAAATGGTTTATGACCAATATTTTATGCAGTTCAAAAAATTGACAAAATATACCCCCTTGAGTGAAAGAAGGATTTGCAATGCTTTAGCATTGCAAAGCCTTCTTCCTCTTAAGGGACGAAATACACCATCATTCATGCTATTCTGTAGATCATGAGGCCGAAAACATAAACCAAGAACATGAACTTTTGATGGCAAAGAAATAATTACAGAAATAAAAAATAAAATAAACAAATGCTCGCCTACATGCAATTTTACAAATAATGGTCTGAGAAACAGAAGATCTACTTTGTGGGGCCTTATGCAATATTGTAGCTGAGGCAATTTGAAGAGTTTGGTAAGTTGCAACGTTCTTGCTGATGTAATTTGTTAACATATGTTTAATTTATCATGGTTCCTGCTCTTGAATGAGTACAAGCTTTCAAACCACCAGTCAAATTCTGTAAAGAATTTGATGCGGTTATGGCCTGGAACCAGTTTGGCCCTTAAATAGTCAATTGCCTATGTTTAGATTCACTCTTTTGGAATATTTTAGTTGATCGGAAAAGCAAACCTATGATTTGCTTTTCTGCCCAACTGAATGATTCCAGACAAGTGCATCTAAAAAATGTCATCAACATTCATTTTCTTTTAATCATCACAGGAAATGTTTCTCAATCTTTGAGATTTGCCCCAATCTTTGATGACGTTACCAATACCATTATACATGCTTCTTTACTACAGTACGGCCGCCATGGACTGGTCACTTTCCACAGGTGGGCAATAATTGCACAGATGCAATAATATTAGATTCCAAACACTAATTATATGAATAATCATCAAATATTTAATTAATGAAGCACCGGGTACAAGCTGGTGCTTCATTAACTAGTTGAGTGCTACAAGATACTATCAGGACTTTCAAACAAGAGGGGGATGTCCACCCCATTAGCTCACCAATGCATGTCATGCAATAAACCTACAGTTAAAACTAGAATCCTGTCATGAAATGTGCACAAATAGCACATTGATCAGCGCATTAATCTACGCATTATGACCATAGTAATTCTATCAAATTCTGTACATATGACGTGTGCACAAGCAATGTTTCAGCCAATGGACCTCCGGGTAACCCGGAGGTCCATTGGCAGAAACATTGCCTGTGTTTGCTATGAGTAACCAGGAGAACCTGCCGTGCTTTGGATACCATTCGATTTGGCAATTGCGCACATTGCCTACGTGCAATTAAGCCTAGATAAGTGCACAGTTCGTGACAGGACTTCTAGTTTTAACTGTAGGCTTATTACAAATCTGCAAAAAATGTCTGATCATGTACATGTATAGCAAAACACGTCAGACATTTTCTAAGTCCACAGTGACAAAAAAGTCTAACATTGCATTAAAAAAGTCCAAAATCTCCGAAAAATGTCAGGACAAGGGTAAAAGTCATCTTATATTGATGCATTTAATACATATATGAAATATAAAAGAGACAGCATACCCGTGGTAGCCTCCACTCATATATAGCAAAACAGCTCAGAAATTTTCTAAGTCCACACTGACAAAAAAGTCTAACGTTGCAAAAACAGTAAAAATAAAAAAAATATCACTCGGTAAGGGTCTGTGGGTAATTATAAGCCATAGAAACAGTATGAGGTGCATAGTAACAGGGCAGAAAATCAAAGTGAACTCTTACAATAACTTTAGCACAAGTGTTGACACCGACGCTCACGTGCCTCGGGTCATGACATAAGCTTACACAACTCCGTTGGTGAGCTAAAAATGAGGGTACAAGAGGAAAAGCCAACATTTTCCTTGCTCATTTTTCACATTCAATCAAATGCAAATAATATTTTGTTTACATGAATTTGTTTTATCACAAATTATTGAACAGTGCCAAGATGCACTCTTCAGTAATTTGTAATAAAACAAATTTGGAAGAACAAATTCAGATTACCGAAAAAATGTAGCCCTCAACCAGTTAATGAGGTAAACGCATGTGTGGACATCACTGCACATGCATGGATTACGACCAGTCCACGGCAACTGCACTGTACATCATCAGCAAAATTTTAATTGGGTTCTTCCCAGTGCTTCATTAATTAAATATTTGATGATTATTCCTATAATTAGTGTTTGGAATCTAATATTACTGCGTCCGTGGAAATATTGCCCACTTGTGGAAAGTGACAATGGAATGGCGGCCACACTGTAATTTATTTATTGGAGTTTAATAACACTTTGAACAGCTAGGGTCACCTCACATCAGACAGTTTTACAGGTGGAGGAAGCCGGAGTACCCAGAGGGAACCATCAAGCAATTGTCAGATTCCCCAACACACTAACTCCACACAAGTAAGGTTAGTATCAGTTGAATGCAGGCACACTACTGATGTGCAGCACACCTTAGTAGACAACACCACCCTGCCCCCACATGGGCAATCGGGATTAAGTCCCTTGCCCAAGGACACAAAGCAGTTACCCCTGGTGGGAATCGAACAGTGGACCTCTTGATTTGAAGTCCAATGCTGTAACCAACTGAGACACCACACTCCTCTGTACTGTATATTACCACAGTGGAATACTGTTAATTGAATAGCCACTTTGCCAATTAAAATTATTCAATTAACAGGAGTATTCAATTAAAGGGGACTGTGTCACATTCCTGTATTCTAGACACAAACTTAACATTTATTCTATTATATCTTGTTTGACAGAGCTCAATGAGCTCTGTCAAACAAGATATAATAGATTAAATGCCTGTATTGCGTGTAATGAGGTCATATAGGTTTATTAACAAAGGAAAACTGGAGAGAGTCGGGGTAATTTTTCGACACGTCACAAGATATTTTTATTCAATTAACAGGAGTTTATTCTATAACCTATATTCAATTAAGAGATCAAATTTGTACTGGAGGTGTGGTAAATGGTTTTGTGTTGGGAAATTATATTCAATTAACAGGGTTATTCAGTTAAGAGATATCCAATTAAATGGGCTCAACTGTATTACGAATGAAGACTGACGACAGGTGCAGTTTTATGATTTGCCACATAGTACCACTAATTGTGTTATTATCTTGGTGTATTTAAGATGAAATGAATACTGTTTGATTGGAATATCTAAAACTGGAGCACAAAACAATATTTGTACAGTTTTGTAAGTAAAAGTTACCTGTGACATAAATTACACAGGAAGAAGGACATTCGAGTTTTACATTTTCAGACTCTGTTATGACAAAA
Organism: Pictodentalium vernedei; assembly: GCA_031216915.1. Classification (NCBI taxonomy): domain Eukaryota; kingdom Metazoa; phylum Mollusca; class Scaphopoda; order Dentaliida; family Dentaliidae; genus Pictodentalium; species Pictodentalium vernedei. Next base: position 104,177,855 of record CM062297.1, on the reverse strand, counting down.
TATCTGGTTCAAATCAACAAGAAGCATAAAATGCTTCCCCACCAGAATTAAGCTACATATTTCCGTTGTAATTTCATTGCAACAGATCTAATTCTACATCAGACAAGGAAGCTGAATACAAAATTGCAAATCATGCAGCCCTTGCATCAAGTAAAGAGCAGTTCTTTTTCAAAGTGAGGTGGCATTTTAACCATACCCCTCACTCTCACAAGTTGCTGCACATTCTTACAAGATTTAATTTTAATACTCGCAAAAAAGCCATGATTCTAATGTTCATAACATAGAATGTATGTTGAACAGACAATGACCAGCAAGTTGTAATTATAACACCCTGCATTCCACTCAACAGGGATACATAGACAGAACACTATGTATGTTTGAATCAGTGGGTGTTTTACATAAACAGTTGGAATGACTACGCCATTCCAATGAGTTATGTAAAACACCCACCGATTCAAACATACATCACATTCCATGTTTATTACACATCCCCATGCATTAAAATTCATTTTAAATAAACAAATTTTAATTCCGAAGTTTAAACTCAAAGGTGAAGAGTCAGTTTGTTTTGTTTGAAGCTGTACGGATCAAATGGATCGATAAAAAATCTAAGAAACCTTTTGGAAACCAGTCTAAATTACATTTGTTATCTTTTCTATTGGGTGTGTTTGTTTAAATTTTTATCACTGTTTCTCTTTGGCTGGTGTCCATTCATGCCTAACCATTTGGTGGCTATTACTGTTAGTAAAAATATAAGTACAAATTTGGGCAGATTTGTAAAACAGCTGGGAGAAACTTTTTTATAATAAGTTGGAAGCATGTCAGGATATCTGAAGATTTACTGAAATAGAGTTGACCAATTTAGATATAACGGGATCCGCAGACGAGACGGCCACCGGACTGGGTTAATGTTATGGTTGGAAATTATTGTTTTATAAATATTATCTCATTTTTTGGTTAACTAATTTTTTGTGAACTGACTTTACTTTGCATTGGACGTTTTCATTTTCAGCTACACGACAAATGGTCGATAATTGTATAACAAAATTTGGAAACATTTTGAAGCACAACTAATGACTCGATAGGGAAAAGAACAATTATAAACGGTGCTGGGAAAAAAGTTCTGGCTGTACATCACCAGTTGAATACAGAAACATTTATGTCATAGCACCAATTCCGTTAAATACAAGGGTTTAAAGTTTAATGAATGTGTAATAAAAATTTTTATCTTACAATCAAAATGTATTTTGTCTGTATTAACTCCGCAACTGTCGTGTACATGACCCCCTGACACAGATGTTTGTATCAGGGGGTCGAATACAAGCATGTTCCTTTCGCGTGAGTTCCATTTTTTTTCTTTTTGTTCATCCATATGAATAAATAGTTTGTTATATATTCGTCTACATTCTTGACTTATCCCCAATATATTGTAAGATAAAATGATTATTACCATTATGTGGATGTACAAAATATGTATCCGAGTCTTGCTCCGGGTTCTAAGGGTAGATCACGACAAGTCTTCGACTCGTCATGATCTGCCCTTAGGACCCAGAGCTCGACGTATTTTGTACATCCACATAATGGTAATGATCTCTATATCTCGAAGTACAGCAATTCAACTTTTATTTTGTACACACATGTAAATGAAAGGTCATAAATGCCAAATATAGGCTTCTATCATTAAACTAAATATTTTTAGGCTCACCTTGACTGTAACACTGATTCAGAATTGAAACCTGACCAGATACAAGATAGAGGTACAACCTTGAAAACACAGATTGTAGTGATGGAATAGTGATGAAAGTGTAAGCAGCACATGCCTGAAAAAAAAACAAGAAAAGTGGAGCTAAAAATACTAGGCCTGTTAAGATTAATTGAGAAGTTGACTAATTGTCAGAAACACCCATAATCGACTACAATTTCAACGTCAACAATCATGGGGTTTCATCACTCCTGTACTGATGAATTATTAGTTATTACTCTCCCCTCCACCGTGCTCATAAAAAGTGTTAGAGGCTGTTGAATATCAAAATACATTTTATACCATGATTACCTATTCTACTATATACAAAAAGCCTATGACATAAATTTTAGCTTTACACACCAACCGTGGTGAACATGCCAGAAATGGGATTTCAATAGTTAAAATTTACACCTACTGTGAAACTACATTCAAGCTGACCTTTGGTGACCTCGGCTAGAATGCAAACATGTCTAAATTTATCGCTCGTCGCCTCCCGAAGAGTGAAATGAAACTGGCAATTATTTATTACGTTTTCAAATGAGTTTACCTCATAAGATGCCAAAAATTAACAAACATGCATTGCCTCATGTTCATTAAGCACCCGTAACTCGAAATAGTATGTTATTATATTATTAAAACGAAAAAGGCCCTGTGATTTGCGCATTTCTTTTTCCATTTTGTTTCAACGATAAAACTGACAGCAGAAGTACCACCCACTGGTGCTCATGTACACAAAAACAGATTCTCACATGTGAATATTGTATTATTTAACATTTAAACTCTTATTAATCTGACAATAATGGTATAAATAAAATAAACCCAAAGTAGCTTGTTGTATCAAATGTTCACCACTCGTGGTGAAGTGGTGTTAACCATTCATGGTGAACATTTGGTACACCAAGCTACTTTGAGTATATTCTATATGGAATTGATATGGGAAAGAAGTATAAAGATACAACACATGACACCAGGTATGGCATTCTAAAAAGTATGGGAGTACAAATAATTACCCTTCTCAAGTTTGCTGAGGAATGCAATTGCCTTCTTAAATCTCAAAATCCAATCATGAAATTTCATAATGGTGCCAACCATAAAAAATGCTGTAACAGAGCTCAACTAAATGGATTTTTAATTGAATATTTCAGTTAAATTGCATATAACTCCCAAACACCAAATCATTTATCATATCATCGGTACAAATTTGACTTCTTAATTGCATCTAGTTTTCGAGTGCAAACTCCTGTCAACAGAATAAAAATATTATGATCTATAAAAGAATACCTCTGACATCTTCAGAATTAGCCATGTTTATATCGGTACCTATCCAGCTCCATGAGCTCTCTCAATCAAGATAAGGCCCCACAAAGTAGATCCTCTATTTTTCATGCCTTTTTTTTTAAGAATTGTGTGTGTGTGGGTGGGCGTTTTTTATGTTTTATTTTTGTAGTTATTTCTTTGCCATTAAAAGTTCATGTTCTTGGTTTGTTTTATGCTTTAGGTCTCATAATCTACAGAATAGGGTGGTGATGTATTTCATCCCTTTGTTTTATGTTTTAGGTCTCACAATCTACAGAATAGCATGGGCAGTGGTGTATTTCATCCCTTTGTTTTATGTTTTAGGCCTCACAATCTACAGAATAGCATGGGTGGTGGTGTATTTTATCCCTTGAGTGCAACAAGGCTTTGCAACGTTTTAAAGCCTTGTTGCACTTGTTGCACTCAAGGGACAAATTTATCAATTTTATTAACTTGAGTGAAATATTTGACATAAACCATTTAATTTTTATTTTTTCAAGTTTGCATTGATTATAAAAAGAGAGAATGCAGCAACCAAAAGGACCATGAAAAATAGATTAACTTTTTTAGGCCTAAAATGGAATATATGTTCAGTTTATTACCAGAATACAGGAAAATGAAAAAAATTATAGTAATTTATATATTTTTTATACTTCCCAATGACCCAGACTTTGCTGGTGCTAACTCTTAAAAATTCAGGGCCAAACATAAATTTTGCCCCCCCCCCCCCCCCCCCAATCCCCCAAATTTGTATCAAATCTCCTTGAGGGGATAATTCTGTTTATATGTAAGTGAGCCTATTGGATTTTCCTTTATATCCTAGGCCCTCCAGTCTTTTTTCTATTCAGCTAAATCTGGGTCATTGGTACAGGATAAAAATATGAAAAAATTTATAGTAATTTATATATATTTTTATACTTGCCAATGACCCAGACGAGGATGACCCTCCCATGAGTTGGAAACTCATACCTCCCCTCTGTTTATATAACATTTACCAGGCACTGGTTGTAAGAATGAAGATTTGGCGCCAATTTCGGTACTTCCTTGACACTGCGCACATTGATTTTTTGGATTTTGATGCAAATTTTGGGGATGGGGGGGGGGGGGTAAAATTTGTGTTTGGCCCTGAATTTTTAAGAGTTAGCACCAGCTAAGTCTGGGTCATTTGTACAGTATAAAAGTATGAATAAATTCCTGTTTAGTGAATACTACTGGTAGGCATAGAAATGTTCAAAGTCTGTTTCTCAGGCCCTCCCACATGGTCCTTTTAGCTGCCATATAACCAATGCAAATTTACAAAAATAAAAATTTAATGGTTTATGTCTGATATTTTACACAAGTTAATAAAACTGATAAATTTGTCTCTTGAGTGCAACAAGGCTTTGCAATGCTTTAGCATTGCAAAGCCTTGTTGCACTCAAGGGACGAAATTCACCACCACCCATGCTATTCTGTAGATTATGAGGCTTAAAACATAAAACAAACCAAGAACATGAATGTTTGATGTCAAACAAATAATTACAAAAATAAAAAAAAACAAAAAAAAAACGCATGCCCAAAAAACCAAAATGGCCTGAGAAACAGATGATCTACTTCGTGGGCCCTTAATAGAATATTTTTCAATGGCAAAGTGACTATTCAATTAACTCCCTGCTCACTGATGTTGAAATATCAAAATTTCAACCTGCAAATTTATCGCATAATGCAACTGGTAAATTTAACCAATCCAATCCTATATATGACAGAGCTAAAAAACTCTGTCAAACATGACCGCATTGGTTAAATCCTAGCTGCATTATGGAAAACAGTCCATTGCTAAAAAAAATCCTCATCAAGCAAAGGCCTATTTACACGCATTAATCATCTGAATGTATCAATAACAAGCGATTAATTGAAAATAGAATATGCTTTCATTTTTGGAATTCACTTTAAATAAAAACATTTCACCAATCTACTACATGTATAAGTATTTCCACCAGTTCCTTGAATCCTGCACCCATTGTAACATGTAACCAACTAACTCCATGCACAGCAGGGTAGCATGACTAGATTTACCCTCTGTGAACCTCAATCAGAACCAATGTCTCAAGTCAAAACAGAAAGAGGTACCCAGAGGATAAATTGGCTCACTGTATGGGATAGCATCAGCAAATTCCCCCTCTGGGGACCTCATTCTGCAGATGACAGATTGCTTATTTCCAGGCTTGGTTGTCACTGCTCCATGACCAGTGTTCCACTTATATTATAATATAAGCAATTTGACTTAAGATTTGAATCGATGTCGATATCAAATGCCAGATTCGATATGGAGATTCAATTTGTTCCAATATACCCAATTTGCAAATTGTTCCAATATACCCAATTTTCTGTCTACATAAACATGCAGAGAGAAAGACAGTCATATGGACATGAGGAACTCTATATAACTGCCAAGAAAAAGGTCATGGCATACAGTAGAACCTACTTATATACAGTTAAAACTATATCTAGGCTTAAATGTGTATAGGAATTGCGCACAACTACATCAAATGGCATCCAAAGCACTGCAGGTTCTCCTGGTTTCTCATAGCAAACACAGGCAATGTTTCTGCCAATGGACCTCAGGGTTACCCTGAGGTCTATTGGCTGAAACATTGCTTGTGCACAGTCCGTATGTACAGAATTTGATTGCCTTACCATGGTCATATCGCATCGATTAACGTGTAGATCGGCATGCTAATTGTGCACATTTCATGACAGGACTTCTAGTTTTACCTGTAAGGCCAAAGAAATCAATGAATTGATTCTCTGGCATTTTTTTTCCAAATCAGCGAGAGGGTTTCATTTTAAACTTTTATATTTTTCTTGGACGCAATCAGCATTGATTTAGCAGATTTCTGCTATCTTTTCAAACACAAAATATACACAAAGTTCAAAATTATACAAATTAACTCACTTAATTTTAACTCACAAGGACCTAATTCCAACTTTAATAACTTTTTACTCCAACAGCTGTTGCCCCAACATGCTGTCTCTGGGTAATCGTGAAGGTTACACTCTAAGTTCCTTAGCAGTTGTTTATAGACAAGTCTTGGCTGCCAAAAAACAGCCTGTTAATTGCCTATAGGGTACAGAACAAATCGTGATAACTGAATAAAAAATCTTGTAATCTGTCAAGACATTACCCTTATCTTCACTGCATTTCCCTTATTTTGGCCGAAATCCAGTATTGGCATTAAATCTATTATATCTCATTTGACAGAGCTCCATGAGCCCTGTAAAACTAGGTTTAACCCTTTACCTAACGCATTGCCTGCATCCGCCCACGTAATATGCAAATTGAGCAGTTGAAAAAATGTAATTTTTCAAAATATTTCAACAAAACCATATCATGTGACCCCTCACTGGAACGAGCTCATCGAGCTCGTTCCAATAAGGGGTCACATGATATGGTTTTGTTGAAATTTTTTGAAAAAGTTAAAAAAAATTATATTTAAAATAATAAATTTTGATATTGTCTGCATTGGGTAAAGGGTTAATAGATTAAATGTTCAATTTATCTCTAGAATAAAGAAAAATAACAAAATCTCTGTTGACTGTATACTCCTGTTAATTGTGTATATTTCCATAGTGAAGTGGTATTCTATTAACAGGATTTCACTCTTATCAATTATTACTATGGTTTAATCCAGGGAATTGCAATTTTCTGATTCTCATTTATGAAAGTCAGTCACGATACTGGGAATTTTCTGGTTGTCATTTCTGAATATCAGTCCCAATAACCAGGAAATTCATAGGACAGAACTGAGAATCAAAGGTTGCATTCCATAACCTTTGATTCCCGATTCTAGTCTATGAATTTCCTGGGCATTAGAACCGGTAACTGGAAAAACCCTGTTTGTGAGATTAAACTATAGCTCCATCAGCGATGCTGGTCTCGGAAGAAATTGATACTCGCCATAATTTCATAAACTATAATATGCAATCAATGAAACCATGGTCTATGAATTTCATGGTTGATTGAATTTCAGAACCAGCAGCCACAGAGCTGTGAAATTCCCAACATGGTATTAAATCTTAACTGTTACTTACTCTAACAAATGCTGCTGTCTTTCGGGAATGGTTACCTTTGACAACTTTTCTTGTCTCTATGGCTAAGTTGTTAACACTCTGTAAGTAATGTAATGAATTCCTCAGTATACAAGTTATTCTAAACCAAAAGCCTTTACCTAACACAACCAAAAAAGAACATTTATAATATTTTCTTCCAAAATAAGTAAAGCATAGCTGAAAATCCCTTGTTGGAGAGACTTCAAAGAGCCTGTTCCAGTTGAGAGAGCATTTTTTTAAAGCAGAAATGGAAAGACAGCAAAAAGAATTTTTTGTGTAAAGTGCTAGGTGGATTTGTTCAACCTTTTACCTAACAGCCCAAACTAGCAAGCGCTATACACAAAAGTTAAAAAATTTATAGTAATTTATATATTTTTTATACTTACCAATGACCCAGACATAGCTGGTGCTAACTCTTAAAATATAGGGCCAAACACAAATTTTGCCCCCCAATCCCCAAAATTTGCATCTAAAACCAACGAAAACATGTCCTGAAAGGCCCTCCACACTTCGCCCCTACTGCGCATGCGCAGTGTCAAGGACGTTCCGAAATTGGCGCCATTAATCATTCTAATAACCAGTGCCTGGTAAGCGCTATGTACTCAGTGGGGAGGCAAGAGTTCCCAACTCCTGGGAGGGCCATCCCCGTCTGGGTCATTGGTAAGTATAAAAAATATATAAATTACTATAAATTTTTTAACATTTTTATACTGTACCAATGACCCAGACATAGCTGAATAGTAAAAAGGCTGGAGGGCCAAGGACATAGAGCAAAATGGAATACGCTCAATAAAATAAAATAGAGTCATCCCCTGTAGGGAAAAAGAAGTAATAGGCCTTACATGTATCTTTCTTATTTATGATAAATTAGAAAGATACAACACCTTCCAAAATTGAGCTTCATACATCCATGTACTCTATTAATATCCAATATAATCCTTATACTAATAATTTTTAAAGTAAGCCAATAAATAAAGTAAGTCTAGAGAATAGAGACTCTTATACTCCTAAAAGTGTCTGAGGATTGCATAATCATGTCCGTTGACATATGCAATATTCAAAAGCTATACTTTAAAAACTAAGACTTGAATGAATTTTAAAAAACCTAAACTTCTCACTAAACAACCATCCCAATAACAGCTCAGAATTACTAACTCCGGAGGAGGTATCCCCTTGTTTTCATAGTAAAACAGGTGACCCAAGGGAACACCCTCCCCCCCCCCCCCCCCCTTTTTCATGCCCTGGGTCAAATAGCCCAGAGCGAAGAGGGCAGCCGAACGGAGACACTGCCGAAACAGACAGCCTACCTAGCTATAGTAGCAACTGTTAAGTGAATGACATTCTGAGCAGTAGATAATAGACCTAACAATAGAGGCCTCCAGAAATGGACTCGATATTCTGAGATAAAATTCATGAATGTGGATGGCTGAGCGCAATGAGCGGCCTTCAAAAATCTATAATAGCGACACTATTAATGTAAGCCCAAGAAGTAGAAGAACTCTTACTTCATGAGCCGAAATCTTAAGCACAACTGCTAAGTCAATGATATACCATAAGCAGTACCGATAGTTAATAGAATCCATTAACAATAAAATGGAGCGTAACGTCCTTCTACTAGACATCAAAGACAGAAGAAGCTTACGCCCATAGTAATAAACAGATATCTGTTTATAAATACATAAACTGTACCCGGAAAGAGTAAAGGCCTATGCCCATACGAAGACGGAAGGACCTTAAAATAATAGGTTCCGGATAATAGGAGCCTAACTCTTATGCAACAATCCAACCTAAATAGTAACGGAAGTAGTGATTCCGAAACTACAAAAGTGAAAATCATCCATCGATAGTGCATGAAACTCACTGACTCTACAGTAAAAGAGAAACCAACAGAATTACTGTCTAAAAGGTCAGAATTTGAAAACTACTGTTTCCAGAGGCTCAAATGATTACTTAGCTAAATAAGAACCGAAGTTAAAATCCGTATAGGAATTTAATCTAAAGATTCTAAGTCTATTTATCAAAAAGTTACTAACTGACTTAGATAAAGAGACAAAAGACTCAATTGTAAACTATCGTAGAGTGCATAGGTATGAGGTAACATAAACCTATAACCTAAATAATAACAGGCTGCAGTAGATCTTGTGAAACAAGTATACTAAAAAATAGCAATGAGTAGTATGGAGGGATCAACAATATGAACGTTAAAAAATTTATAGTAATTTATATATTTTTTATACTTACCAATGACCCAGACATAGCTGGTGCTAACTCTTAAAATATAGGGCCAAACACAAATTTTGCCCCCCAATCCCCAAAATTTGCATCTAAAACTAAAGAAAAAATGTCCTGAGAGGCCCTCCACACTTCGCCCCTACTGCGCATGCGCAGTGTCAAGGACGTTCCGAAATTGGCGCCATTTATCATTCTAATAACCAGTGCCTGGTAAGCGCTATGTACTCAGCGGGGAGGCAAGAGTTCCCAACTCCTGGGAGGGCCATCCCCGTCTGGGTCATTGGTAAGTATAAAAAATATATAAATTACTATAAATTTTTTAACATTTTTATACTGTACCAATGACCCAGACATAGCTGAATAGTAAAAAGGCTGGAGGGCCAAGGACATAGAGCAAAATGGAATACGCTCAATAAAATAAAATAGAGTCATCCCCTGTAGGGAAAAGAAGTAATAGGCCTTACATGTATCTTTCTTATTTATGATAAAAAAGAAAGATACAACACCTTCCAAAAATTGAGCTTCATACATCCATGTACTCTATTAATATCCAATAATCCTTATACTAATAATTTTTAAAGTAAGCCAATAATAAAGTAAGTCTAGAGAATAGAGACTCTTATACTCCTAAAAGTGTGTGAGAATTGCATAATCATGTCCGTTGACATATGCAATATTCAAAAGCTATACTTTAAAAACTAAGACTTGAATGAATTTTATAAACTTAAACTTCTCACTAAACAACCATCCCAATAACAGCTCAGAATTACTAACTCCGGAGGAGGTATCCCCTTGTTTTCATAGTAAAAACAGGTGACCCAAGGGAACACCCTCCCCCCCCCTTTTTCTTGCCCTGGGTCAAATAGCCCAGAGCGAAGAGGGCAGCCGAACAGAGACACTGCCGAAACAGACAGCCTACCTAGCTATAGTAGCAACTGTTAAGTGAATGACATTCTGAGCAGTAGATAATAGACCTAACAATAGAGGCCTCCAGAAATGGACTCGATATTTCTGAGATAAAATTCATGAATGGATGGCTGAGCGCAATGAGCAGCCTTCAAAAATCTATAATAGCAACACTATTAATGTAAGCCCAAGAAGTAGAAGAACTCTTACTTCATGAGCCGAAATCTTAAGCACAACTGCTAAGCCAATGATATACCATAAGCAGTACGCTAGTTAATAGAATCCATTAACAATAAAATGGAGCGTAACGTCCTTCTACTAGACATCAAAGACAGAAGAAGCTTACGCCCTTGTAATAAACAGATATCTGTTTATAAATACATAAACTGTACCCGGAAAGAGTAAAGGCCTATGCCCATACGAAGACGGAAGGACCTTAAAATAATAGGTTCCGGATAATAGGAGCCTAACTCTTATGCAACAATCCAACCTAAATAGTAACGGAAGTATTGATTCCGAAACTATGAAAGTGAAAATCATCCATCGATAGTGCATGAAACTCACTGACTCTACAGTATAAGAGAAACCAACAGAATTACTGTCTAAAAGGTCAGAATTTGAAAACTACTGTTTCCAGAGGCTCAAATGATTACTTAGCTAAATAAGAACCTGAAGTTAAAATCCGTATAGGAATTTTAATCTAAAGATTCTAAGTCTATTTATCAAAAAGTTACTAACTGACTTAGATAAAGAGACAAAAGACTCAATTGTAAACTATCGTAGAGTGCATAGGTATGAGGTAACATAAACCTATAACCTAAATAACAACAGGCTGCAGTAGATCTTGTGAAACAAGTATACTAAAAAATAGCAATGAGTAGTATGGAGGGATCAACCATATGAACATAATGATCCCTACACCACGACGGAAGAGCCTCCACTTTAGTCGCATAGAATAGCGAAGAAGAGGATCTCCTATAGTAAGAAATCGCGTCCAAAGCTCGTCCAGTACAGTGCTTACAATGCAATACGGACCACACAACGGAATACATGAAGGTTGCGACCTTGCTGGTTGTGATAAAGATGACACGATTTACCCAGTGAAAAAAGATCCTCACATAGAGGAAGATTTCACATTAAGATCCACAGTAGACAAGAGAGTAAATTACTCATGATCTCTGTGAAGATAGAGATGCTATCAACAGAAATGTATTGTGGTTGTTTATCTTAGCAATACCTGCTAAAAACAACAGCGCCGGAGCATACGCGTATCCTATCATTCCGTCCTATAGATCAATAGAGCGTTAACAGTATTAGCTCAGAGATCTGGACAAGCCAACACATACGTCTGCAATTGATTAGCCAGCTGTGTCATAAATAAAACATCATTGGGCGCACCCATAGATAGCAAATCTGATTGAATACTTGTTTGTTGAGAGTCCATTCTGACAGCAACAAGCGACCCGTAAGAGAACGGGAGTGCAATAAAACAATCAGACGACCCAGAATATGACGGACCAAAACTGAACTTGGTGTACTATAACCAACAGACGGATTCTTTCCATTAAATTGAATAACGGAAACGAAAGAGTGCCTCCCTGGTTCCGGAGATACGCCACTACTGTCGAATTAAAGGACAGGAATTTGGGCATGCGTTTCTGAATAATGTTCATGCAATGACATAAAGCAAGCCTAAAAAACATTATTCCGCGGAAGTTAACTGATAGCTAAAAGACTGCGGAACCCAAAGACCCTGGCACTTCGAATCCGTAGGGATCAGTATATATCCCAATCTGACTGGCAACCGTCATAACAGCCACACTCGGGTCCGGCAACTGCGGCGGCACTCTCTGAGTCAACCACCGAATGTTTGCCCCAGTCTGAATCTCTTGTAACACTAGATAGACAAGAGAATGTAAAAATCAAGCAATTCATGGATTGCCGGAAGTTGCCGTCGAAGAGAAGCTCCTCCGAGAACGAAGCGACTCTGAGAGAGTTCTTAACCTACTATCCACGCGTGGATGTAGCTAGGGCTGCATCACGTCTAACCAACTCCAATCAGCCACTGAAGGGCGGAGTTATACGTGAACAAACTACTGCCCTCAAAAGAAATTACATTGAGAATAATATCCCGTAAATCTTTTCTTGAAGACGTAATGATAACGCCTCAGTAAGGCGGATTACGTATAATAAAGCGTCTAAGTTAAGTCTACTATACATAATGTCGTTCCCAACATTGAAATTGGAAAAGACATAAACGGTGAAAAAGAATATATGCAGTCTTTAATCACACCGTCTAGACGCATATGAACTCTCGGTATGCCCTGCTCTGCCAAAATAAACTATATGTAAAAAAGATAAAATGGCAGAAATGAGCCACGCGGACAAGAAACTAAACTATCATGCTTAGTAGCAGGCTTGTATATATATATAAATATATAGCGTCGAAAAATAAAACACATGTTGTAATTACAATATTGGACTGCGTCGGTAAGTCAGGGACAAAGTCCCTGTACCGATCGAAAAATCCGAGTCCAATGACGCTATAAGTCTCTTATCCAAGATCGCAGCAATGAAGTCCGAAAAATAATCACTGGAAGAAATGCCAGAAGATATGAAAGGCATCTTCCGATACTACTAAAGGGAAAACTCGAAATCTTTCGAATCCCTTTCGCCATCCTGTCGGACCGTATAAAGCGTTCGGTCGTCCGTAGCTTGATGCAACCGCGGACCGCACCGACCCAGCGCCGTCGGATAATTCCTGATTCGACCGAGAAACCGTCAATTGCTGGGATGCTGCGAAACAACTGTGCTAACTCGGATAGCACGTCCGTCACTGAGGCCTGAGGAGCAGCGGTCTTACGATGCATTGCCGCAGGAAGCTCCGAGATCGTTACCCCGTGCATACTTCCAATATGCGAGCGAACGGAGTGTATAGGCCTCGTGTCCCTTGGCTACCGGATGGCGCGACCTATTCGCTGTGGAATCACTGAATGCCGAAACTGATCGGATACTCGAGGTCACGTAGCCAATGTGCGGTCATGTGCCCTGCTGTGAGGATGAGGAAGCATTAAAGACAGTCTCTCGGACTGTCAATATAACGGAGCGTCCCGAGCAACGGACATATGCTCCGAATGTAAAATATCTGAACCACAACATGCGGTCCCCTATGTTGTTGGCTTCCTCCGATCTGTCCTCAATCTGCCGTCACTGGGTGAGTACTAAAGTAATTAAAGTGCTCGCATCACCCAAATCTCCTTCCTAGACCGCAACGGACGAACCCGGCAGCCGAACCATTCGATGAATGTACGCTACACCGGGTGAGCTAGCGAATGTCACTCCGTAAGCGACAGACATATTCCATGAGCACTTATTGCCGCTAACTCTTCATTAACTATGACGACAGAGGCACACTTTTGAAAGACATCTCCATAACTCTTCGAACAAGAAACCAGAAATGCTTGGATAGCAAGCATAAAATAATAATATATATAGCGTCGTTCAATAATTCGAAAGTTTGTGTGACATTATTGGACTATGTCGGAACTGAGGGACGATGTCCCTGAACCGAACCAAAAACTTCTAAGTCCACCGACGCTATCAGTTTCTTATCCGGCATCGCAGCATATGTTGTTCCGAAAGGGAAAGCTTGAAATCCACCGAATCCCTTTCGGTATCCCGTCGGACTGGATGAAACTTTCGGACGTCCGTACCCGCTTCCGCGGAGCGTCCCGACCCAGCATCGTCGGATAAAATATATGCGACAGATTCAGTTGATGCTGGGATGCTGCGATAAACTGTGCTATTAAGGAAAGCACGTCCGTTCCCGAGGCCTGTGCAGTAGCGGACTTACGATGCATTGCCGCTGGAAGCTCCGTGTACGTTGACTCCCGCATACTTCCTATGCGAACGTCCGGAGTCTGCAGGCCTCGAGTCCCCGGCTACCGACCCAGCGCTGTCGGATAATTCTCGATCCGACACCGTTTCTGTCGGCTGCTGGGATGCTGCGATAAGCTGTGCTATGTGCACAAGAATGTCCGGCGTCGAGACCTGCGGAGGCGCAGTCTATCGCTGCTTCGCGGAGGGCAGCTCCGCATCAGATGGCTCCCGCATACTTTTCCTATGCGAACGTCCGGAGTCCATCGGTCTCGAATCCCTGGCTGCCGGATGGTGTGACCTGGTCGCCGAAGAATCCTTGATCGGCGAAGCTGGTAATATATCGGCGGTCACGCAGCCAAGGTGCGGTCGTGTGCGCTGACGAGAAGAGGAAGCCTTAGCAGTCTCAGCGGACTGCCTATACAACGGAGCGTCCCGAGCGACGGACGTATGCTCCGCTAACGACACATTTGTACCACAACATCTGGGGCCAGATGTTGTTGAACGAGAGAGGGGCCTCTCTCGCTTGCTGTCCGGATGGACCGGAACGAGCTATGAACCGGACTAAAAGGCTTCCTCCGTTCTCCCTCCGATCCGCCGTCACTGGGTGTGCATTAAGTTAATTTTATAGTGCTCGCATCACCCCAAAATTCCTTCTAGACCGCAACGGACGAACCCGGCTGCCGAACCATTCGGTGAATGGACGCTACACCGGGCGAGCTAGCGGACGTCAAAGGCCGTCGAACCTACTAGGGTCCTCTTAGGCAATTGGCGTATTACATGAGCACTTTTCCGCTAGCCCTTCATTAATTGTGACGACGGAGGCACACTGTTGGAAGACATCACAGATACATCACCCTAATCTTGATCGTCTGAAATAGAAATTGATAAAGTAGAGTGACCCTGCGGGGAAAGGACCGGAGTGTCCAAATCCCCAACAACATACCGTGACATACGCTTCCCATATTGTCATCGAAATCATACGATACAGAACCGGAGTTAATGCGAGTACACAGACCACATATAGAATGATAATAAGGTCAGAGGAAGACTTCCTCTTAAAACAATTGATCAATATCCTTTCAATGTGAAAAGAAAACAAGTCCTGGTACTCGCACTAACCCCTGGCAATCAAAATACATAATAATAATATGATCCATTAATATAGAAAAAATAATTGAAATCAAAATATTTTGAAAAAATATTTTTTCAGAACAGCCCAAGTTTCTGAAAAGTAACGTTGAGCCACAATGGATCCCAAGCCTAAGTGTGGACAAAAAATTTTAAAAATATTTTAAACAATTTATTCAACACTTACGAACAATAATAATGTATCTAGTTATGATTGAAATAACATAAAGATATTATTATTTAGAAATCCCCCCCTCACACAGAGGGCTGTTGTAAATGTAAACAATGAGTGTAAAAACACTAAAATAAGACTCCAGGCACCCAGGCCCGAAATCAGTTACCAAAAATACACCATCTGATGCAAAACAGAGACTTCCAGGGAAGAAACTGCAGAACATCAGATGGTAGATGCAGAACACAACGCCTAACCACCCGTAGGTGAAGACGTAAACATGGGGAAAGAACAGAATTCATTCTGTTATTCAGCTAAACTCCCAAGAAATTTTAGTAATAATAATTACAGAAATTATGCCAAAAGCATGGGAGAATAGCAAGGGGGAACTTAAAGGACAGGGAGAGAGGAAAAACACTTGAAAAAACAGTGTAACTAAATAATCAGAATGACAACAAAATGGCTGCTGCCTTGAAAATAGGTAACTTAACATAATTTCATTAAAAAATTTTAAGTTACAGCCCTGATAATATTCTGTCACACATTCTTTTCCTCTCCTCCTTTTCTATCCTCCTTAGAATCACCATTTCACTAATATTTATGTGTCTGGCATCATTTAAACTGAGATTTAAAAGCACAAAGATCAGTCAGATGTTAACTGATGAAGGGCCAAACTTAGAATGATAAATGGCGCCAATTTCGGAACGTCCTTGACACTGCGCATGCGCAGTAGGGGCGAAGTGTGGAGGGCCTCTCAGGACATTTTTTCTTTAGTTTTAGATGCAAATTTTGGGGATTGGGGGGCAAAATTTGTGTTTGGCCCTATATTTTAAGAGTTAGCACCAGCTATGTCTGGGTCATTGGTACAGTATAAAAATATAATGATCCCTACACCACGACGGAAGAGCCTCCACTTTAGCCGCATAGAATAGCGAAGAAGAGGATCTCCTATAGTAAGAAATCGCGTCCAAAGCTTGTCCAGTACAGTGCTTACAATGCAATACGGACCACACAACGGAATACATGAAGGTTGCGACCTTGCTGGTTGTGATAAAGATGACACGATTTACCCAGTGAAAAAAGATCCTCACATAGAGGAAGATTTCATGTTAAGACCCACAGTAGACAAGAGAGTAAATTACTCATGATCTCTGTGAAGATAGAGATGCTATCAACAGAAATGTATTGTGGTTGTTTATCTTAGCAATACCTGCTGAAACAACAGCGCCGGAGGATACGCGTATCCTATCATTCCGTCCTATAGATCAATAGAGCGTTAACAACATTAGCTCAGAGATCTGGACAAGCCAAGACATACGTCTGCAATTGACTAGCAAGCTGTGTCATAAATAAATCATCATTGGGCGCTCCCATAGATAGCAAATCTGATTGAATACTTGTTTGTTGAGAGTCCATTCTGACAGCAACAAGCGACCCGTAAGAGAACGGGAGTCCGATAAAACAATCAGACGACCCGGAATATGATGGACCAAAACTGAACTTGGTGTACTATAACCAACAGACGGATTCTTTCCATTAAATTGAATAACGGACACGAAAGAGTGCCTCCCTGGTTCCGGAGATACGCCACTACTGTCGAATTAAAGGACAGGAATTTGGGCATGCGTTTCTGAATAATGTTCATGCAATGACATAAAGCAAGCCTAAAAAACATTATTCCGCAGAAGAAAACTGATTGCTAAGAGACTGCGGAACCCAAAGACCCTGGCACTTCGAATCCGTAGGGATCAGTATTATATCCCAATCTGTTTGACTGGCAACCGTCATAACAGCCACACTCGGGTCCGGCAACTGCGGTGGCACTCTCTGAGTCAACCACCGAATGTTTGCCCCAGTCTGAATCTCTTGTAACACTAGATAGACAAGAGAACGTGTAAATCGAGCAATTCATGGATTGCCGAAAAGTTGCCGTCAAAGAGAAGCTCCTCCGAGAACGAAGCGACTCTGAGAGAGTTCTTAACCTTACTATCCACGCGTGTGGATGTAGCTAGGGCTGCGTCACGTCTAACTAACTCCAATCAGCCACTGAAGGGCGGAGTTATACGTGAACAAACTACTGCCCTCAAAAGAAATTACATTGAGCATAATATCCCGTAAATCTTTTCTTGAAGACGTAATGATAACGCCTCAGTAAGGCGAATTACGTATGATAAAGCGTCTAAGTTAAGTCTACTATACATAATGTCGTTCCCAACATTGAAATTGGAAAAGACATAAACGGCGAAAAAGAATATATGCAGTCTTTAATCACACCGTCTAGACACATACGAACTCTCGGTATGCCCTGCTCTGCCAAAATAAACTATTCGTATAAATGATAAAATGGCAGAAATGAGCAACGCGGACAAGAAACTAAACTATCATGCTTAGTAGCAGGCTTGTATATATAGCGTCGAAAAATAAAACACATGTTGTAATGACAATATTGGACTGCGTCGGTAAGTCAGGGACAATATCCCTGAACCGATCGAAAAATCCGAGTCCAATGACGCTATAAGTCTCTTATCCAAGATCGCAGCAATGAAGTCCGAAATAACAATCACTGGAAGATAATGCCAGAAGATATGAAAGGCATCTTCCGATACTACTAAAGGGAAAACTCGAAATCTTTCAAATCCCTTTCGCCATCCTGTCGGACCCTATAAAGCGTTCGGTCGTCCGTACCTGATGCAACCGCGGACCGCACCGACCCAGCGCCGTCGGATAATTCCTGATTCGACCGAGAAACTGTCAATTGCTGGGATGCTGCGAAACAACTGTGCTAACTCGGATAGCACGTCCGTCACTGAGGCCTGAGGTGAAGCGGTCTTACGATGCATTGCCGCTGGAAGCTCCGTGATCGTTACCCCGTGCATACTACCAATATGCGAGCGAACGGAGTGTATAGGCCTCGTGTCCCTTGGCTACCGGATGGCGCGACCTATTCGCCGTGGAATCACTGAATGCCGAAACTGATCGGATACTCGAGGTCACATAGCCAATGTGCGGTCGTGTGCCCTGCTGTGAGGATGAGGGAGCATTAAGGACAGTCTCTCGGACTGTCAATATAACGGAGCGTCCCGACCGACGGACATATGCTCCGAATGTAAAATATCTGAACCACAACATGCGGTCCCCTATGTTGTTGGACGAGAGAGGGACCTCTCTCGCTCACAGCCCGGACGGACCTGGACAAGCCAGGAACCGGACTAACAGGCTTCCTCCGATCTGTCCTCAATCTGCCGTCACTGGGTGAGTACTAAAGTAATTAAAGTGCTTGCATCACCCAAATCTCCTTCCTAGACCGCAACGGACGAACCCGGCAGCCGAACCATTCAATGAATGTACGCTACACCGGGTGAGCTAGCGAATGTCACTCCGTAGGCGATAGACATATTCCATGAGCACTTATTGCCGCTAACTCTTCATTAACTATGACGACAGAGGCACACTTTTGAAAGACATCTCCATAACTCTTCGAACAAGAAACCAGAAATGCTTGGTTAGCAAGCATAAAATAATAATATATATAGCGTCGTTCAATAATTCAAAAGTTTGTGTGACATTATTGGACTATGTCGGAACTGAGGGACGATGTCCCTGAACCGAACCAAAAATTTCTAAGTCCACCGACGCTATCAGTTTCTTATCCGGCATCGCAGCATTCTGGTCCGACGAAAGAAGCTGTAGAAGACCAAGTCAGATGACATACACAACAGCATATGTTGTTCCGAAAGGGAAAGCTCGAAATCCTCCGAATCCCTTTCGGTATCCCGTCGGACCGGATGAAACTTTCGGACGTCCGTACCCGCTTCCGCGGAGCGTCCCGACCCAGCATCGTCGGATAAAATATATGCGACAGATTCAGTTGATGCTGGGATGCTGCGATAAACTGTGCTATTAAGGAAAGCATGTTCGTTCCCGAGGCCTGTGCAGTAGCGGTCTTACGATGCATTGCCGCCGGAAGCTCCGTGTACGTTGACTCCTGCACACTTCCTATGCGAACGTCTGGAGTCTGCAGGCCTCGTGTCCCTGGCTACCGGATGGTGTGACCTGGTCGCCGAAGAATCCTTGATCGGCGAAGCTGGTAATATATCGGCGGTCACGCAGCCAAGGTGCGGTCGTGTGCGCTGACGAGAAGAGGAAGCCTTAGCAGTCTCCGCGGACTGCCTATACAACGGAGCGTCCCGAGCGACGGACGTATGCTCCGCTTGCGACACATTTTGTACCACAACATCTGGGGCCAGATGTTGTTGAACGAGAGAGGGGCCTCTCTCGCTTGCCGTCCGGATGGACCGGAACGAGCTATGAACCGGACTAAAAGGCTTCCTCCGTTCTCCCTCCGATCCGCCGTCACTGGGTGTGCATTAGGTTAATTTATAGTGCTCGCATCACCCCAAAACTCCTTCTAGACCGCAACGGACGAACCTGGCTGCCGAACCATTCGGTGAATGGACGCTACACCGGGCGAGCTAGCGGACGTCAAAGGCCGTCGAACCTACTAGGGTCCTCTTAGGCAATTGGCGTATTTACATGAACACTTTTCCGCTAGCCCTTCATTAATTGTGACGACAGAGGCACACTGTTGGAAGACATCACAGATACATCACCCTAATCTTGATCGTCTGAAATAGAAATTGATAAAGTAGAGTGACCCTGCGGGGAAAGGACCGGAGTGTCCAAATCCCCAATAACATACCGTGACATACGCTTCCCATATTGTCATCGAAATCATACGATACAGAACAGGAGTTAATGCGAGTACACTGACCACATATAGAATGATAATAAAGTCAGAGGAAGACTTCCTCTTAAAACAATTGATCAATATCCTTTCAATGTGAAAAGAAAACAAGTCCTGGTACTCGCACTAACCCCTGGCAATCAAAATACATAATAATAATATGATCCATTAATATAGAAAAAATAATTGAAATCAAAATATTTTGAAAAAATATTTTTTCAGAACAGCCCAAGTTTCTGAAAAGTAACGTTGAGCCCCAATGGATCCCAAGCCTAAGTGTGGACAAAAATTTTAAAAATATTTTAAACAATTTATTCAACACTTACGAACAATAATAATGTATCTAGTTATGATTAAAATAACATAAAGATATTATTTTTTAGAAATCCCCCCCTCACACAGAGGGCTGTTGTAAATGTAAACAATGAGTGTAAAAACACTAAAATAAGACTCCAGGCACCCAGGCCCGAAATCAGTTACCAAAAATACACTATCTGATGCAAAACAGAGACTTTCAGGGAAGAAACTGCAGAACATCAGATGGTAGATGCAGAACACAACGCCTAACCACCCATAGGTGAAGATGTAAACATGGGGAAAAGAACAGAATTCATTCTGTTATTCAGCTAAAACTCCCAAGAAAATTTAGTAATAATAATTACAAAAACTATTCCAAAAGCATGGGAGAATAGCAAGGGGGAACTTAAAGGACAGGGAGAGAGGAAAACACTTAAAAAACAGTGTAACTAAATAATCAGAATGACAACAAAATGGCTGCTGCCTTGAAAATAGGTAACTTAACATAATTTCATTAAAAAATTTTAAGTTACAGCCCTGATAATATTCTGTCACACATTTTTTTCCTCTCCTCCTTCTCTATCCTCCTTAGAATCACCATTTCACTAATATTTATGTGTCTGGCATCATTTAAACTGAGATTTATAAGCACAAAGATCAGTCAGATGTTAACTGATGAAGGGCCAAACTTAGAATGATTAATGGCGCCAATTTCGGAACGTCCTTGACACTGCGCATGCGCAGTAGGGGCGAAGTGTGGAGGGCCTTTCAGGACATGTTTTCGTTGGTTTTAGATGCAAATTGTGGGGATTGGGGGGCAAAATTTGTGTTTGGCCCTATATTTTAAGAGTTAGCACCAGCTATGTCTGGGTCATTGGTACAGTATAAAAATATTGCCATTCAAATCTTATTATTGTTTTTATTTTACCCCTTACCCCTTAAAGGCCTTCTTCTGACTTTTATGTATTCAGAACAGGTGTAACATGACATCATGTGGAGGTCCTGTTGACAACAGACAAATTAGGTAGGCAATGGTTTTCTAGTCAAGTCAAGTCTTGGCTGTCTGTTAAGAAATCACTGCTAAGCCACTGGATGTATAGAAGCTGTGGGTTTGTGGGAATTCAAAACACTTGTTGTCCAGGCCCTGAAGGGATAAACATAACTTATGACCTTCATTGTAACAAGCTCCCTGAGCTCATCAGTGCTCAGACCTAAACAACAAAGTTTTTTCTCTCCAGTACCTGAAGCCACAGATGTAGCCAGACTAAAGGAAGAGGGGAGAGATATTTTACCTTGTGCTGCATTATGTATGTGTATTCCCATATGTGAAGATTCAAGGGGTCCCCTGGAAATTTGTATTACTTTCTTCAGGCTTAAGTACCTAGGAAGTGAATGGATAACTACAACAAAATGACCCAAGAATTAACATCTAACACTCTGGAAGTATTTCAAACTTTTTGTCACTGACTCCATATTGTTCATGTGGCATGAAATATTTAAATTAACAAATTATGTCTTATATCTTCAATGAGCTCAGTCAAACAAGCTATAATTTTGAAATTCTCAGATCCATTGAGGGAAAAATGCACTGCTGAAAACTTTGGTATTTTGACATCAGTCAGTAGAGGGTTAACCCTTTACCCAACGAATCGGCCGCATCCGCCCGCGTAATATGCAAATTCAGCAGTTGAAAAAATATTATTTTTCAAAAAATTTCAACAAAGCCATATCATGTGACCCCTCGTTGGAACGAGCTCGTCGAGCTCGTTCCAACGAGGGGTCACATGATATGGTTTTGTTGAAATTTTTTGAAAAAATTGAAAAAATGATATTTAAAATAATAAATTTTGATATCGTCTGCGTTGGGTAAAGGGTTAAGAGGGCAAGAGTGCATTAGCCCTGTGTCAGGGTGATATCGTTGGACACTGGGCTGTAACTATTTATGTTAAAGGATATATAAAGTCAATGCTTCTAGATTATATAATCACAGACAATTAAAAATCAATCATATTGGGTTACAAAATTTAAATATCTAAAGAACTACACTCCAACACATATGGGAGTGTGGTGCATCAGTGGTTAGAACACCGAACTTTACACCAAAAGGTCAACAGTTCAATTCTGACAAGGGGGAACTGTTTTATCAGGGTTTCTGGTAGGGAGGCAGAAGGTCGGTTTAGCGGCCCTATCGCCTAAAACAACTTTTCCCTATTATGTAGCTACCTCTTATAACAAGCCTGGTTATTAATGTAGTAATGGCTATTGTTTCCTGCGGAGATACAGAGAAACTGCAGAAGTATTAATACGTCTTCCTGATGGAAATGTTTTGCTACTGCAAAACATTGCCTGTGGGAAGAGGTAGTAATACCTAGTGGTTCTGCAAATGAAAGCTCAAGATTTACTGATAAGGTAGCCAAGGAAGTACACTGAGTGATGATTTTATTCCATGAGAGCAGTCAACTGATACAAGGTTTGCTGAATGATGAGGCCACACAGTTTAGAAATGCCCCTCATATACGAGAGTTGTCCTGGGCACATTCCATAATAGTACTCTCTTTTGCAAGCCATAGTAATGGAGATCCTCTTGCATTATCATCTCCGAAATGGCCTCACCATTTTTGACCCAGCAGAAACACTGATTTTATATCCATGGGCATGGCACTTAATCCTGATACTAATCATTTTGGAGACATGGTGGTACTGTGTATGGAGATATACTGCAAGTCAATGGTGCATTTGCCTTCAACCACTGCTCACTCCACTTGTGCAGAGTTAGTAACAGGCCTCATGATTAACCCTTTATCCAACGAATTGCCCACATCCGCCAGCATAATATGCAAATTCAGCAGCTGAAAAAATATTATCTTTCGAAAAATTTCAACAAAATCATATCATGTGACCCCTCTGTGGAACGAGCTCGTCGAGCTCGTTCCAAAGAGGGGTCACATGATATGATTTTGTTGAAATGTTTTGAAAAAATTTAAAAACTGATATTTCAAATAATAAATTTTGAAATCGTCTGCATTGGGTAAAGGGTTAATGGAGAAGTCGACTAATCTTCAAAAACACCCATACTCTACTACAAATTCAAAGTCAACGATTTGGGTGCTCATCACTTCTTCACTGATGAATTATTAGTTATTACTCCCCTTCCGATCATGCTCGTAAGAAGTGCCAGAGGCTACAGAATATCAAAATACACTGTAATTGATGTAGGATAGAAGTATAACGATACAACACATGACACCAGGTCTGGCATTCTAGAAAGTCTGGAAGTACAAATAATTGCTCTTCTCAGTTTGTCGAGTGCAACTGCCTTCTTAAATCCCCATGCTGTTATTATTAGACTCTTAACCACCTTAGGTCCAAACCTGACCCTAGACTCAGGTTTGTGCCTGATGTGGTCAAGAGCCTGAATTTTCCTCAGAGAGTTGGAGGCATGCGGCAAATCTGCATGCCCGAAGAATGCCCAGCCTGAGGAACTAATGACCAAAAATATTGTATTCCATACAGTTGTTTTCTAGAGGTCACAAAGTACAGTAAAACCTGTCTTCAGAGACCACTGTCTTGAGAGACCACTGTCTTGAGAGACCACATCTACCAGGCACCAATTGGTTTTACTCTATAATGGACCTGGTATGGGAGACCACCTGTCTTGAGAGTCCACCTGTCTTGAGAGACCACTGTGACCTGGTACCAACTTGTATTTTTATGCCATAATAGACCTGTCTTGAGAGACTGAAACCATGACAAAAACTTTCTACCTGTTCTGGAATTGGAAAACCCATTGTGGTTATACTAACATAATTAAAAGTATTAAAAGCTCTTAATTGGTTTCAATTGATAACTCATTAATGATTGAGATGTTTTTATAAAACCCCTGTGAAAAGATTAGGATTATTGCTGAATAAACAATTTCATACATACCTGAAATGTGACAGATAGGAATAAAAATAAATTTGTGTTGAAAATCTTTTTGT
This sequence comes from Pictodentalium vernedei, assembly GCA_031216915.1. NCBI lineage: Eukaryota > Metazoa > Mollusca > Scaphopoda > Dentaliida > Dentaliidae > Pictodentalium > Pictodentalium vernedei. Next base: position 104,153,388 of record CM062297.1, on the reverse strand, counting down.
AACAAACTGAAATGAACTGTTACAAAAATTATAAAAATAAATTAGTGTTGAAAATCTTCAATGAAGATTTTCAACACTAATTTATTTTTATAATTTTTATAACAGTCCATTTCAATTTGTTACAAAAACTTCATAAAAAAGAACAACTACAAAGTAATTACAAAAATCCATTCTTCTCCATTTCTGAATTCTGTGGTTAGGGTCCTGCGAATATTCGAGATTCGTTTTGATATCGATACCATACGTATACTTCGAAATCGATCCCGAATCAGTCTCAGGATTCGATTTTTTCAAATCTCTCGTACTAACTTCAATTTGTTACATTTCCAACAAAAATAGGATAAAACTGTCATTAGAAAATTCATTCATGTAGACTCAATTCCTATTTATTTGAGTAATTGACAATGTTTAATTGTTAGGTAAGGTGTGAATTTGGCCCAGAACATTATCCATAGTTTTGGTTTTTGAAGGCTTAACTTGTTACTATTCACGTTCTTAAGAACGTGAATAGTAACAAGTTAAGCCTTCAAAAACTAAAACTATGGACAATAGGCCTAGTTGTTTCAGCGACGGTGCTACAGAGAATATTTAGTTATTGGTGTTTAAGGTGTTCACTCCGTCGTGTAAGGGTCATCACAGTGTTCCTAACTTCCGTTTGATGCAATATGAAATAACTTGTCTTTTAAGATTCGACTCGGGATTCAATTCGATGTCTATATCAGAGAGACGATTCGATTCAAGATTCCAATCAAAAAGAAATTTGTGATTCGCAGATCCCTATCTGTGGTTGGTTATTCACTGACTTGAGAAAACCTGAAACCTGTTATGATCGGGAGACCACCTGTCTTGAGAGACCACTTTTGTGTGGCCCAAAGGGCATTCTCTCAAGACAGGTTCTACTGTATGATTAAAGTCGACTTTAGTCCATTATTCTTCGATCATGAAATATAATCATGCCAGGTCTAGTTAGTAAGTTGAGGAGTTTAACAGATGTTCTCTTTCTCAGTGTACTCTGGCTTCCTCCACAAGTAAAACTTTCTTACATTTTGTGACCCAGGCTGTTGAAAGTGTTTTTAAACCCCAATCAACAAACACTCTAACAAACAATCAAATGAACAATGAGGGAGGAACTAGGGGGATAATTCTTTCAGGGATAAACAGTTTTACATGAAGATGTTGAGCCAATGAAGTACATCAGCTCATGAATGCTATTTCATCATTTTCATAGCAAACTTATATCCTCAAAAATAATCAAACCAGGAAGAAAGAGATCCTATTTTGAGGAATGAACAGTTGTTAGCATACAAGTTGTATCATCAGAGAATCAATGGACGTCAATACAGCTCTTGCTTCCAAATCAACTTGTTGACTGATTAATCAGATAAATGGTTCAATATGAACAAACAACAAAAACAGGCCCCAACAAGTTAAAAATCTGTTTCTCAGGCCCTCCTGCATGGTCCAGTTTGGCTGCTATATGCTCTCCTTTTATAACCAATGCAAACTTATAAAAATAAAAATTAAATGGTTTATGTCCGATATTTTACTGAAGTTAATAAAACTGATATATTTGTCCCTTGAATGCAACAAGGTACAAAATGCACCACTACCCATGCTATTCTGGAAATTATGAGTCCTAAAACATAGAAGAAACCAAGAACATGAACTTTGAGATGGCAAAGAAATAATTAAATAAAAAATAAAATAAAAAACAGCTGCCCACATGCAATTTTACAAAAAAATGGCCTGAGAAACACAAGATCTACTTTAGTTTGTTGGCCTAATTACAGTACTGTGATCACAAAACTGGTATTTTCCTTACTGAGATCATGAAGGTAGTGCGACACATTAACACACCAGTGAGGAGAGATTTCAAAAATAAAATATTTTGAAATCATGACCTCTTCACAATAAACAAATGAAAATAGCATTTCAGATTAACTATTTTCCCACTGAGTATATTCAAGATATTTTCATCAAATCCAGTAGTAATGATGCTGGGAAGCAGCCATAACTAGTGTTGTTGACAAATTCATCTAAATACTATTAAACATTTTTTCAGTTCATACATTTTCAGGCACAATGACTTGCTAAAGTATTTCTCTTTTTTCTTTTTATAACACAATGCAATGAATTGAAAAAAATGCATTTAGGCCTGCCCTAAACCACACCCCCAATGTCTGTCTTAAAAATTACGCTGCATGGTGTAAATGGAAAGAAACCCCTGCATGCTCATGTTGTTTCAACATTAAAAGTAATTAATACTTTTTTCATCATATTAAAATGACTTTGAAAATAAAATTTAATAAACAATGAAATCCTTATGGTTTTTATTCCATGTTCAATTTGTTTATATGCAACAAATGATCGTCTGCCTTCATCGTTTTACCACATTGGCGGTGAGTGCGTGTAGGGGAGCAGGGGGGATTCGAAGTCATATCGAACCCTCCTCACCCGCATTACTTAATCGTTCTTGTGTTAGACATAACATAATATAGGAACTGCAATAGTTCCCTCACGTCTAACCGACTCCATCCACTATGGGTTGAGAAGGACGTAAAGAACAAAAACTTCCCCTGATAAAGAAGGTCCTCTCGTGGAGGAAGCTTCTGGGGAACGTCCCATAACAGACACTTGAGAAGACTGATCCAAGGTTTCTGTGACGACAGAGGTGCTACAAGTAGGATTCACATCGAGACTGTTTATCTTAAATAAAATCTACTGGATCAACTGAATTGGAGGATACACTTATCCCATCATCCATTCCCATCAGATCGGCAGAGTGCCTACTGCATATGCTCAATGATCTGGTGACACGAACAACGGTAACTGATTGTCCGGTGTGGCACAAACGGATCTATCATGGGGTGATCCCTCTGGTGGCAATTCTGTCCAAATATTCGATTGTTGCGTGTGCACTCCAACTGCAACAGGCGACCTTCCTGAGAGAGCGAGTCTGCTAGTACGTTCAGATGACCAGGTATATGATGGATAGAAAGATGAACATGATGATTCATGACGTATTTGGAAAACCTTCGTTAGTTGGCATAACGGAAATGAATGGGTGCCACCCTGGTTCCCGATGTACGCTACTACTGTCGAGTTGTCCGACCAAATTGAACATATACGTCCATTATTACGTGAATCCAATGTTGTAGCACTAGCTATAATTAACATCATCTCATTGATGTTTATGTGTTTCTCCTGAAACCGAGGGTCCCAAAGACCCTGACACTTCAAGACTGCGGGTCTTACGGTCGCGCCCCAACCCGTTTGACTCACATCCGTCATGATCATGAAAGCCGAATCCGGCAGTTGTACCTGTGGGAATGATAGCCATAAGCCGTCCGAGACTACACTTCTCACCCACTGATCTTCCGTGATAGTTATCCAGTTTTCTGCAGAGTTTGATAACCTTCCACCAACTGGCCAGCAATAGAGGTTTAAACCATCACCTGCATGACCTGCGAGGCTTAGGAGGGAGGAGGAAAAACTCATCTCGTCGGCCTAGGGGTAACTGACCTATAGTCCCGATCAGACCTACGCCCCTTTCCCGAGTCGCTATACTGACGACCTCCAGAGTAATTACCAGAGGGTTTCTTGTACCCTCGAGAGGAGTTTCCTTTTGACAATTTTTGTCTGGAACGCCCTCCATTACTCTTGTCTGCTGAAGCGAGATGTTGATACGCTGACTTCAAAAGCAGAGCACTAGACGCTTTCTTAGTAGCCTGTTCATAGACTAACAAAAGCTAGTCATCGAAAATAAAATGTTCGGAAACTGGAGCGACCCAGAGAGAGCTTTTCACCTTGTCATCTTATCAGTGATGACGACACAAGGGCAGCATCATGTCTGATTAACTCCAGATTAGCAACTGTTAAGGCAGAGTTATACGTGGTATACATAATTGCCCTGGAAAGAACTCTAAGAGAGGTACGAATGTCCTCTAATTCCTTTCCCTTGAGACGTTGCGTCATAGCTCTTGTAAGGTGATCTGCATAAGACATAACATCCAAGTTTGCTCTATTTGAAGAAATTGCCGTTTCAATTGTGTCTGAGCGAATAGTGAATGATACAGGTAAGGATTCCTCTAGATCCCCGGCCTGCTCATTCAACCACCTTCTTCCTCGCACTCAAGAGGATAAATACGGTGGTGTCTATATGGCTGAAGGCCTACGACACCTGCATAAACTGAACTGGAAAAGAAAGGACTTCCTCCTTTGTCTGGATAAAGTCTGCGCCTAAAGATGCCAGTGGTTTCTCTCTTGTCATCGCAGCATTCTGATTCGGCGGAACAAAAGCAGGGTAGTATTGATGGATGAAAGCCATCGCAACCATGTTCTGTTCCGAAAGGGAAGGGTAATCCTCTTCCTTATCCCTTTTACCATCTGAGAGAATCAGCTGCGAATCTCGGTCCATTGCATCTGCGCGAACAGATGACTGGACGGACCCAGCACCGTCCGACAGCTCAGATTCTGAGGGAGGCTGCGGTTAGCTGTGCAATCTGCGACAGCAACTGTCATCGAGGTCTGAGGAGCAGCGGATTTCCGTTCCTTAGCCGCATGCTGCTCCTGGGACGGTGTGTTGGAAATGGATCCTTTCTCTGAGCATCCCAATGATCAAGGCCTCGTCTCCCTAGCTACCAGAAGGTCCGACTTCACGGGTGAAGAGTGGTTCCTTCTTCGTGCAGCAGGCTGGATATCCGAAGTCAGGGAGCTAGGATGCTGTCGTGTGTCCTGAAATGACATAGTGGAGGAAGCTGTGACTGAAGCCGACCCCGGCTGCAGTCTAGACAAAGCATCCCGAGCGGCGGGCGGACATATGCTTCGTCTCGTGCAAGTTTCCAACCAGAAAACTTCATTTCAGCCTAGTAAAACGTAGCGGAGGAAGCCTTGACTGAAGCCGACCCCAACTGCAGACTAAACAGAGCATCGCGAATGGAGGGCAGACATATGCTTCAGCTTGTGCAAGTTTCTCAAAACAACATCTGACCCCAGGCGTTGCTATATCAGAGAGGGGGGGGGGCCTCTCCCGCTTGCGGTCTATCAGACCTCGCCGAGTACCAGAACTTGCAGACGTCCTCCCTATTTCCATCGTCGCTGGGTGAGCCTTTATATTATAGTGCTTGCTCTACCCAATCCACTTCTTAGACCGCAACAGACTTACCCAGCGTCACAGCACCCACAGACGAAGTACCGTTTCACCAGTTGAGCTAGCTGCTTGCAAGAGATTAACACCTTTACCCAAAGGCCCTAACTCTTGCAATAATGAGCACTGCAACTAGCTCTATATGCTCCATGGCGAATGACGACGGTAGCATACTTGGGTGTCAGAATATCATCACCATGTTCATGTTCCTCTGAAATAGAAACTGACAGAATGAATTAAAACGTGGTAAGAGGCTCTGATCCTCAGAACCTCACCGCCAACAATGTACCGCGACACCCGACTCCAATATCAGTCATCCCAGTGCTGCACAAGAATGACAAGAGTCTGCAGGAGTGTATCAACTAAAGTCGATATTAATCCTCCAAACTCCACAACAATATATATATAACTGAGATACATGAATAATAATAATCATAATTAAATTCAAAATAATTTTTGTAAACAAACATTTTTTTTTAAAAATGCCTAAGTTCCCAAAGGGAACATGAAGAGCCCAAGGGCATCCCGATAGAGACTAAGTGTGGACAAAATCCAAAATTTTATGAGCTATACTACCGGAATTATAATCCATGCATTCTACAGTATATTACAGTAATAGAATATAAGAAAGTACCTAAATATGAGAATGCTGAAAATGTAAACAACGTCAATGTAAACAAAACATCATGCATACAAAATGGCCCAAAATCAGAACCAATTGAAATGCTATCAAATGCAAAGCTAGATCTTCATACGAAGAAAAAACGATACAGTGGATAGAAGATGCAAGACTAAACGGCCTAACACCACTAGGGTGAAGATGTAACCCTGGGGAAGAAACAAAATAATATTCTTATATATTATTAATAAATGTTAAACTCCCAAGAAATTTAATAAAAAAATTCAATAAAAAACAGCCAAAAAGCTTAAGAGTTTAACAGGAAGGGTTCATGGAAGAATAGGGAAGGAATATTTAACACACAGTGGAATAATCATTTTAAAAAAAGATGATGTCAGGCATATGTCCCGAAATTTGGAAACATAAAATAATTTTATAGATATTATAAAGTTACAGCCCTGAACATCCAAAACCACTGTTGAACACTTCCTTCATCCAATAACAGCCTTGTATCCACCAATTCTTGCATTGATTTGAGTCTGGCATCCTCAAATGAAAGTGTCAATGGCACTGTAGCTTAACTTGTGTGTTGTGTTTGATGAAAAGGATAATGTTCAATGTTTATGAAAGGATTATGAAATAAGACAAGAATTGTGATAATTGGGAATATGTTCATTTCTGTTCCCTGTATGCTATGTTTTTGATAAAAATAATGTGAGGTGTACACTGTACTAAAGAGCTGACGGGTGGGTTAATGTGACCTCACAGTTAATGCATGTGTCCCTCACAGTTAATGTATGTCAACAAATGTTACCAAGTTGCAGTGAAATTATTCTAAAACGAGTTATCCTATCTAGTTACAATGAAATCCCTTCATAAATACGGACTGTAGACTGTGCTAAAGGTTTTCGGGTTTTGGGCTCTGGCAGCTGTCATGGTTGAATAATCACGACCAAAAGGGGACGTTCTCATCTAGGCATTATCTGGAGTCATCCTACCAAGTTACAATGAAATCCCTTCATAAATACAACCTGTAGACTGTGCTAAAGGTTTTTGGGCTTAGGGCCACTGTAGCCTTGACAGTTGACCAATCGCAACCAAAAGGGGACGTTCAAATCTAGACATTATATGGAGTCCTCCTACCAGGGTAGAATGAAATCCCTCCATAAATACGACCTGTATGTGGCCCTCACAGTTAACATATATCTCGAAAGTTATCAAGTTACAGTAAAACTATTCCAAAACGAGTCATCCTATCAAGTTACATTGAAATCCCTCCATAAATGTGGCCTGAAGACTGTGCTAAAGATTTTCGGGCTTCAGGCCCCAGTAGCCGTCAGTTTCCCAATTGCGTCCAAAGGGGACGTTCTCATCTAAACATTATGTGAAGTCAACCTACCAAGTTACAATGATAAATATGACCTGTAGACTGTGCTAAAGGTTTTTGGGCTTTGGGTTCGGGCAGCCATCTTGGTTGAATGATCGCAACCAAAAGGGGACATTCTCATCTGGAGTGATCCTACGAAGTTACAATGAAATCCCTTCATAAATATGACCTGTAGACTGTGCTCAAGGTTTTCGAGCTTCGGGCCCCTGAAGCCGTCACAGTTGAGCAATCACGCCCAAGAGGGGATGTCATCATCTAGGCATTATATGGAGTCAAACTTACAGGTTACAATGAAATCCTTCAATAAATATGACCTATAAACTATGCTAAAGGTTTTGGGGTTTTTGGCTCGGGCAGCCATTAAGGCTGAATGGTCGCGACCAAAAGGGGACATTCTCATCTAGATATTATTTGCAGTCATCCTACGAAGGTACAATGAAATTCCTTCATAAATATCACCTGTAGACTGTGCTAAATGTTTTCAGGCTTCAGGCCCCTGTAGCTGTCACAGTTGCCTAATGGTGTCCAAAAGAGGCTGTTCTCATCTAGACATTATATGAAGTCAACCTACCAAGTTACAATGAAATCCCTTCATATGACCTGAAGACTGTGCTAAAAGTTTTCGGGCTTTGGGCTCGGGCAGTCATCATGGTTGAATGATCGCATCCAAAAGGGGACATTCTCATCTGGACATCATCTGGAGTGATCCGACGAAGTTACAATGAAATCCTTTCATAAATATGACCTGTAGACTGTGCTCAAGGTTTACGGGCTTCAGGCACCTGTAGCCATCACAGTTGACCAATCACGACCAAAAGGGGATGTCATTATCTAGGCATTATATGGAGTCAACCTAACAAGTTACAATGAAATCCTTCCATAAATACGACCTATAGACTATGCAAAAGGTTTTTGGGCTCAGGCAGCCATCAAGGCTGAATGATCGCGCCCAAAAGGGGACGTTCTCATCTAGACATTATTTGGAGTCATCCTACAAAGCTACAATGAAATCCCTTCATAATTATGACCTGTAGACTGTTCTAAAGGTTTTCAGGCTTCGGGCCCCTGTAGCTGTCACAGTTGCCCAATCGTGCCCAAAAGGGGACGTTCTCATCTAGACATTATATGAAGTTAACCTACCAAGTTGCAATGAAATCCCTTCATAAATATGATCTGTAGACTGTGCTAAAGGTTTTCAGGCTTCAGACTCGTGCAGCCATCATGGTTGAATGATCGCAACCAAAGGGGACTATCTCATCTGGGCATCATCTGGAGTGATCCTACGAAGTTACAATGAAATCCCTTCATAAATATGACCTGTAGACTGTGCTCAAGGTTTTTGGGCTTCGGGCACCTGTAGCCATCACAGTTGACCAATCACAACCAAAAGGGGATGTCATCATCTAGGCATTATATGGAGTCAACCTAACAGGTTACAATGAAATCCTTCCATAAATATGACCTTTTGCCTATGCTAAAGGTTTTCGGGCTCGGGCACCTATCAAGGTTGAATGATCATGATCAAAAATGGGACGTTCTCATCTAGACATTATTTGGAGTCATCCTACCAAGTTACAATGAAATCCCTTCATAAATATGAGCTGTAGACTGTGCTAAAGGTTTTCGGGCCCCTGTAGCCATCACAGTTGCCCAATCACGTCCAAAAGGGGACTTTCTCATCTAGACATCATAAGAAGTCATCCTACCAAGTTACAATGAAATCCCTCCATATTAAACATGACTTGTAGACTGTGTTAAAAGTTTTTGAGTTTCAGGCTTGGGCAGCCATCACGGTTGACAGATCATGCCCAAAAGGGGACGTTCTCATCTAGGCATTATACAGATGCATCCTACCACGTTAAAATGAAATCCCTTCATAAATACAACCTGTAGACTGTGCTAATGGTTTTTGGGTTTTGGGCTCGGGCAGCCATACCGGTTGACCGATCGCAACCAAAAGGGGACGTTCTCATCTAGACATGACCCCAAACCTGCATATGAAATTTTGTGACGACCAGACAAGAACTGCGGGGTGTAGCCTGTGCTAAAGGAAAATGTGAACAGACTTGCAGACTTCTGCACGCGTGATGGCAATACAGTAAAACCTGTCTTGAGAGACCACTGTCATGAAAGACCACCTGTCTTGAGAGACCACTGTGAGTTTGTACCATTAGCTTGTTTTACTCTATAATGGACCTGTCTCGAGTGACCACCTTTCTTGAGAGACCACTTTTCCATGGCAAAAAGGATGGTCTCTCAAGACAGGTTCCACTGTAGCTTATCTTGACTTTGTCAAGTTAAGCTAAAAAGAAGATTTAAAAGCACAGATGTCATTTCATTGTTGATGACTTTTAGGGCCAAACAAAGAATGATGTTGGCGCCAATTCCGGTCACTTCCTGGCGGCTACGCATGCACAGAGAGTAAATTATGGAGGGCCAGATAGGACTTTTAATTTTCGGTTTTGCAAGCAAATTTGGGGGGGGGTTGGGGGGTTGAAATTTGTGTTTGGCCCTTAATAACTTTGAGTTAAGCACCAGCTAGTCTGGGCCATTGGTTTACGGTGTAAAAATATTGCCAGGGTGGTTGGGTTAACAAGGAAGCACCGTCTGATAAAAGGATGGACACAAGAAAAGACAAGTTTTCTTCTGTTAAATCACTTTGATTGTTGATTGAAAAAACTGACCCAAATGCAAAATCTCTCTTCAACCACTGTTCAAAGAATGCTCTCCTTTCACCATCAACTGAATGTATGTGGTTTACTATCAAGAGTGTAAAAGAATATCAGTTCTAACAATTTATGTTTGACATATCACGGAATGCAAAATGTAGCAAAACATACAGAACACACTGTTTAGGTGCAACCGGTATCCATGCAATGAATGATGTCGAATTTGAACTACGACACATGTACATGAGTGGACAAAGAAATGAAGGTTCCGTTCGCAGTTACAATAGGGTATGTTCTACTTTACAGAAACAAAACATCAGTCAAACACTGTCCTCTGTAACAATTCAGCCTTGTGCACAACATGAACAAAGTGCTACATTACTGATGTAGACAACATCCACAATTGGCACAAACAAAACTCACCTAAACAAAACTTTCCTATTTTCAAATAGACTCAATAGTTCAACCACCTTCATGTCATCTGGGTTTATGTCAAACTCCACATTTACAAACTGTGTTTTCAATTTCTCAGGAAATGGTCAAAATCAGAATTAATTTGAACTCAGTTTTGCTTTGAATGACAGCACCCTCCCATCAGGTGGAAAAGGAGATTGAAGTTTTTTTATGGGCATGGCCTATGATGTTCCTTTTATCTTACGCAATTCATTGGTCAATAAAATTTTTAATGACACAAGAAGACGTTTCAGTGAATTGTATTGTTATTTCAAACAGAATTTTTGAAAAGTATGCCTTTTTTATTCAGTTATCACTAGGAAGCATGATGCAACCTGGTTTTTATTTATAAGGAATGATCTTTTGTTTCTGTCTATGACTATTTACACAGTTTGGCCTTTGTTTTTTGGGGTTCATAACTCAAGAAATACAGAGAAACAAACGATCAATCCTTATTTAACTCTAGGAATCACTGGTGAAAAAATCCATTCAATTTTCAGGGGGGAAATGTGATTAACCCCCTACACACTGATGTCAAAACATCTAAAGTTCAGGGTGCAAATATTTCCCATAATGCAACTAGAAATTTAACCAATTCAATCTTGTTTGACAGAGCTCAATGAGCTCTGTCAAACAAGATTGAATTGGTTAAATTCCCAGTTGCATTATGGGAAAAATGGCTACTTCAAATCTGGATATTTTGACATCAGTGTGCAGGGGGTTAAGTATGCCCAAATTTAACTTGTGTCAGTGGCAAGAGAAATTCTGTCCTGGACAGGAATCTCTGGCAGCAGCATGCAAAACTTTAATCCTTTACCCAACGCAGACGATATCAAAATTTATTATTTTAAAAATCATTTTTTAAAATTTAAAAAAAAAATTCAACAAAACCATATCATGTGACCCCTCGTTGGAACGAGCTCGACGAGCTCGTTCCAACGAGGGGTCACATAATATGGTTTTGTTGAAATTTTTTGAAAAATAATATTTTTTTTCTACTGAATTTGCATATTACGTGGGCGGATGCGACCGATTCGTTGGGTAAAGGGTTAAGACATCGCAATTTATTTGGGGACATCCTCAATTGAAAAACAGGTGTCAACAAGCTCGTTCCAACAAGGGATCACATGATATGGTTTTGTTGAAACTTTTTGAACAATAATATTTTTTGAACTATTGAATTTGCATATTAAATGGGCGGATACAGCCGATTCGTTGGGTAAAGGGTTAAATGTTCTCAGATTTTTTTACTGACAGATGAGATTGTTGTCAGAAGAAATTTGGAAAGATAATTTTCGACTTTTGATGGTCAAAATTCGCTGTCTGCTTTTGTGATCACAGAACCTTACAGACGGTATAACACTTTTACCTGTACAAGTTGAATCATAACTGAATCAAGGTTTGTAAATGCTGCTCTTGCCTCCACATAAAAGCTCAACTGTTGTTCAAAATCACGTCCAAATGATATTCTTTTAATGAATCCAATAATAAGACTACTGATGACCCTCCTCTCATCATCTAGCGTTAAAGCACTGAAAAATAAATACATCAAGACTGAAATCTACATTAATTTATTTTAGGGCTGTCGCGATTATTCGATTAGTCGACTAACCGTCGACTATTGAAGTAGTCAACGGTTTTTATTTTTAGTCGATCGTCGTTCATTTTCAAAGTGGTACACGTCTACTACACATTGCATTGTTTTGTGAAGTGAATGATCAATGAAGGTGAATAACTTTGAAATATCTAACCATAGTTAACACTCATACCCGGAAGACTTTGAACGACTGTCACTGTGCAACAAAGAGCACTCACACTCAATGGAGAAGAATAGGTTCTTCTGAATTTCTCCAATCTTGTACACACGAACGCACCCATTGGAAAACCAAAAGCACGAAAGTGAGAAAACTATGACAACAGTCAGAATGTCAGATCGCTTCTCAATGTTCGGAAATTCGGACCAAGGTCATTTTTAACAACTGACGAAGGAATGCATAGATCTCAATGTTAGAAATTTTGAGAAACGTATTACAGAAAGGAAACATATGCAGGGACGTTCTTTGATAAATTCATTTTAATTCATCGGCTTCAATCTAGTCCTAACTTGGACCCACAGTCCGTAATATAATTTTTGGGGTTGGTACATCCCAGGACATACCAACCCCCACAATTTTATTACGGACTGTGGATCAAGTTTGGACTAGCTTCAGGCGGGACCGATTTGTTGTTTCCACAACCCCACTTCGTCTGAACACACTTGTGCCATTGTCATTTTCAGAGTTTACGTACAGAAGAACGTTTTGCTAAAAATCATGCGGACCGACTATTAATCGACTAACTGTCGATTACTGGTCACGATTAGTAGATTAAAAAAAATGATAGTCGCGACAGGCCTAATTTATTCATTAGGCTTGAGTGCAGGGTGTGTTTCGTATTGAAAATTCCTGAATATTAGATGAGCAAATTTAAAGGGGAACTGAAACAAGAGGCCCCAGGGGATGGGAGAGGCACTCACTAAACAAAGTTGTCTAAAGAAAGATTTAATTCAGTATGGCTAGTTAACACTGCAGAGGAATGAAGTCATGTAATTATTTAGAACTCTGTTTTCCATGTTAGATGATTTTTTGAGTATTCTACTACAGAAATAAGATCTCCATATGTCTGAAATTTTACACAAGTTAATAAAATTGATAAATTTGTCCCCTGAGTGCAACAAGGCTATGCAATGCTTCAGCATTGCAAATCCTTCTTGCAGACAAGGTATGAAATACACCACCACCCATGCTATTCTGTAGATTATAAGGCCTAAAAATATAAAACAAACCAAGAATATAAACTTTTGATGCCAAAGAAATAATTACAATAACTGGAGGCTCTAAAGAGCATGTAATCACTCACTTGGCCGAAAACTACATATGAAAATGTGATTTCCCCTAGAGTTTCCATAGACCATCCTGCCAAGTTTGGTCCACATTGGCTCAATAGTTCCAGAGAAGATGAAAATGTAAAAAGTATACGGATGCCGGAGTGGACAACAACGGATGCCAAGTAATGGCAATAGCTCACACATCTAATAAAAAATAAAATAAAAAAATGCCCGCCCACATGCAATTTTACAAAAACTGGCCTGAAAAATCATTGAGAGAAATAGATCTACTTTGTGGGGCCTATATATACTACATGTTAACTTTTATACATTTATGAGGTATACCAATGAAAGCATATGGGAACTATATTTTATCATGGTCAACTATTAGTATGGAAAAAAGGCAACAATCAGCTGTGGCCTTGCATGCTTTAATCTGAAGCATAATCAGGGTGAATACTGACGATTTATCTCTGAAAACTACCAACTTCTGAAATGCATCCAATTAGGGTCCTGCGAATATTTGAGATTTGATTCGATATCGATACCATACGTATGCTTCGAGATCGATCCCGAATCAGTCTCAGGATTCGATTTTTTCGAATCTCTCGTACTAACTTCAATTTGTTACATTTCCAACAAAAATAGGATAAAAGGATAAAACTGTCATTAGAAAATTCATTCATGTAGGCTCAATTCCTATTTATTTAAGTAATTGACAATGTTTAATTGTTAGGTAAGGTGTGAATTTGGCCCAGAACATTATCCATAGTTTTGGTTTTTGAAGGCTTAACTTGTTACTATTCACATTCTTAAGAATGTGAATAGTAACAAGTTAGGCCTTCAAAAACTAAAACTATGGACAATAGGCCCAGCTGTTTCAGCAACGGTGCTACAGAGAATATTTAGTTATTGGTGTTTAAGGTGTTCACTCCGTTGCGTAAGGGTCATCACAGTGTTCCGTAACTTCCGTTTGATGTGATATGAAATAACTTGTCTATTAAGATTCGATTCGGGATTTGATTCGATGTTGATATCAGAGACACAATTCGATTCGAGATTCGATTCGAAAAGAAATTTGTGATTCGCAGATCCCTACATCTAATAAATAGATAGAACGCCATTCCAACTCGTTATATGTAAAACAACCACCGATTCAAACACACATCATGTTTTGTGTTTATTACACATCCCATGCATTAAAATCCATTTAAATAAACAAATTTCAATTCTGATGTTTGAACCCAAAGGTGAAGAGTCTGTTTGTTTTGTTTGAAGCTGTACTGATCAAATGGATCGATAAAAAAACAAAACAACCTTTTGGGAATCAGTCTAAATTTCATTCATTATCTTTTCTATTGGGCGTGTTTGTTGAAATTCGTATTGCTGTTTCTCTTCGGCTGGTGTCCATTCACGCCTAACTATTTGATGGCTGTTACTGTTAGTAAAAATATAAGTACAAATTCGGGTAGATTTGCAAAACAGCTGGGAAAAACTTTTTTAAAGGAAGTTCGAAGCATGTCAAGAGGTCTGAAGAATTTACCGAAATAAAGTTAACCAATTTAGATATAACAGGATCCACAGACCAGACAGCCAAGGGACTGTGTTAATTGTGTGGTTGGAAATGATCGGTTTTTTTTAATATTATCTCATTTTTGGTTAACTAATTTTTTTTTTAACTGACTTTATTTTGCTTTGGACATTATCATTTTCACATGATGCGACAGATGATCGATAATTGTATAACAAAATTTGGAAACATTTCTCGAAGCGTAACTAATGACTCAACGGGAAAGGAACTAGTATAAACAGTGCTGGGAAAAAAAGTTCCAGCTTATACATTACCAGTTCAATACAGAAACATTAAATACAAGGGTTTAAAGTTTAATGGATGTGTAATAAAAGTTAAAAAATTTATAGTAATTTATATATTTTTTAAACTTACCAATGACCCAGACATAGCTGGTGCTAACTCTAAAAAATCCAGGGCCAAACACAAATTTTGCCCCCCAATCCCCAAAATTTGCATCTAAAACCAAAAGAAATCATGTCCTAAAGGACCTCCATACTTTGCCCTTACTGCGCATGCGCAGTGTCAAGGACGTTCCGAAATTGGCGCCAATTATCATTCTTACTCGCAGTGCCTGGTCAGCGCTATGTACTCAGCGGGGAGGTAAGAGTTCCCAACTCCTGGGAGGGCCATCCCCGTCTGGGTCGTATAAAAAATATATAAATTACTATAAATTTTTTAACATTTTTATACTGTACCAATGACCCAGACATAGCTGAATAGTAAAAAGGCTGGAGGGCCTAGGACATAGAGGAAAATCCAATAAGCTCAACTATATAATATAGAGTCAACCCCTCAAGGAGAAAAGGAGTATTAGGCTTTACATGTATCTTTCTTATTTTATGTTAAATTAGAAAGATACAATACCCTCATAATTGAGCACAATAACATTCGTGTTCTCTATTAACATCCAGTATAACCCTTATACTAATTATTTTTAAAGTAAGCCAATAAATAAAGTTAGTCCAGAGAATTGAGACTCTTTATATTCTTTAAAAGTGTCCAAGGATTGTATATTAACGCCCGTTTGACACTTGACATATACAAATGCTTCACACCGAGCTACACTTTAAAAATATGACATGAATGAATTTTTAACATTAATATTACACTTTAAAACCATCCCGGAAACGACTCAGAAATACTGACTTCGGAGGAGGCATTCCCTTGCTTTTCACTATAAAGCAGGTGACCTAAGGGAACACCCTCCCCCCCCCCTTCCCCTTGCCCTGGGTCAAATAGCCCAGAGCGAAGAGGGCAGCCGGACGGAGTCACTGCCGGAACAGAAAGCCTGCATAACTATAGTTGCAACTGTTTAGTGGACGACATTCTGAGCAACAGATAACGGACCTAAACAATGCAGGTCTCCAGAAATGGACTCAATATTTCTGAGATAAAAATTTGTGAATGTGGATGGCTGAGACCAATAAGCAGCCTTCATTAAATCTGTAATAGCAATACTATTAGCGTAAGCCCAAGAAGTAGAAAGAGCTCTTACTTCATGAGCCGAAATCTTAAGCACAGACTGCTGAGAAGAAGATAAATTTTCATAAGCAGTATGGATAGTTAATTGAATCCATCTAGCAATAGAATGGACCGAAATGTCCTTTCTATTAGGCATCAGAGACAGAAACGTTTTTGTCCCTTTCTGATAAACTGAGATCTCTGTTTATAGATACGTAACGCTCTAACAGGACAGAGTAAAGGCCTACGCCCGTCTGAAGACGGAAGAGCCTTAATAACAATAGGTTCCGGATATTTATTAGGAGCCTGATTCTTAGCTAAAAATCCCACATTAGTAGTGAAGGTGATAGTGTTCCCAACACTACGATAGTGAGAATCATCCACCGACAGTGCATGAAGCTCACTGACTCTTCTAGCAGAAGAGAAAGCTAAGAGAAAAGCTGTCTTATAAGACAAGAATTTGAAATCTACTGTTCCAAGAGGTTCAAATGGCTTTTCCTTCAGTTTAAGAAGAACCCAAGCTAAATTCCACTTAGGAATTAACCTAAGAGTTCTGGGTCTATTTATCGAGAAGTTTCTAACTAACTTAGATAAAGAGACATTAGATCCAATTTGTAAACTATCATGATGTGCATAGGTATCAGATAACATAGACCTATAACCCTTAATAGTAACAGGCTGCAGTTTGATTTCGTCAAACAAGTATACTAGAAATTTTGCAATGTCTGGTATGGAGGGATCAAAAATATCAACAGAATGATCCCTACACCAACGACGAAAAACCATCCACTTAGCCGCATAGTTTAGCGAAGAGAAGGTCCTCCTACAGTTAGAAATCGCGTCCACTGCTCGTCCTGTAAAGTGCTTGCCATGCAAGAAGGACCGCACAACGGAAAAACGTGAAGGTTGAGACCTTGCGGGTTGTGATGGAGTTGACGTGATTTCCCCTGCGAAAGAAGATCCTCCCGTGGAGGAAGCTTTCGCGGTAGGTCCCACAACAGACACCTGAGTAGATTTATCCACGGTCTCTGTGGAGACAGAGATGCTACCAACAGAATCTTGCATTGAGATTATTTTATCTTTAGCAATACTTGCTGAATTAACGGCGCTGGAGGATACGCATATCCTATCATTCCGTCCCAAGGGATCGACAGAGCGTCTACTGCAAATGCTCTTGGATCCGGACACGGAGACACATACGTCTGCAACTGATTGTTGAGATGTGTCGCAAATAAGTCTATCATTGGCCGTTCCCATTGGTAGCAAATCTGATTGAATACTTGTTTGTTGAGAGTCCACTCCGACGGCAACAAGCGACCCTTTCGTGAAAGGGAGTCTGCTAGTACGTTCAGACGACCCGGTATATGATGGACCGAAAGAAGAACCTGATGTTCTAGAGCAAACAGAAGGATTCTTTCCATTAGATTGAACAACGGAATTGAATGAGTGCCTCCCTGATTCCGTATATACGCCACTACTGTCGTATTGTCGGATAGGATTTGGACATGAGCATTGTGAATAATGTCCATCCAATGACGTAACGCAAGCCAAATTGACATCATTTCCTTGATGTTTATGTGCTTGCCCAGGAATTGCGGATCCCAAAGACCCTGGCATCTCGAATCCGTTGGGATCAATGATGCACCCCAACCTGTTTGACTGGCATCCGTCATAATGGTAAAACTCGGATCCGGCAACTGCAGCGGAACTCCCTGAGTTAACCACTGAATGTTTGCCCAAGTCTGAATCTCTCGTTTCACTTGATCTGACAAGAGAACGTCTATGTCGAGCGAATGAATTTTCACACTCCAATTCTGAGTCAAGAAAATTTGGAGAGGACGCGTGCGTAACCGCCCCATCGGAATGAGATCCGCAGCGGCTCCGCACAGACCTATCAGTCTCATGAACTCCCTCGCTGTGACTTTGTCTGCGTGCAGACAATAGCGAGCGTAACAACTGACTAATTTCGCTCTGGTTAACGGCAGACGAACGAGATTGTTGTGCGTCTCGAAGCTCATTCCCAGATGTGTGAATGACTTGGACGGTACCAGATCCGACTTCTCCTCGTTTATTATAAAACCGAGACATCGGAGCAATAGAAGCAGATTCTGCACATCGTTCTGAAGCGTTAACTCGTTGCCGTACCTCTGAAGAATGTCGTCCAGGTAGGCCGACGTTACCGCAGACGAATGAGCTCAGAAATACATCATTACCGAGTTCATTACCCGAGTGAAAGCCCAGGGTGCTAGATTCAATCCGAAGCACATCGCCCGGAATTGATACACCACCCCTTGGACTGCGAAGCGTAGATACTTTCTGAATGCCGGATGTACCATGACGTGAAAGTACGCATCTTTGAGATCTATGCTTGTTGCATAATCGTTCACCCGAATACTCGCTCTGACCGATCGAATCGTCTCCATATAAAACTTCGGAGTGACGATCAGCTTGTTTATCCAGCTCAAATCTATGACTGGACGGAACGAGCCGTCTGGTTTCGGAACCAGAAACCGATGGCTGTAGAATCCCGGTGTCTCTTGGTTTTCTACGACCTCTACCGCGTTCTTCATTAAAAGAGACTGCACCTCTGATAACAGAGCGTCTCTTTTCTGCGGATTTGACGGAAGTTGAGTCCATTTTGGACTTCAAGTTAATGGAGGCTTTCGTTTGAAGGATATCTTTAGACCTTCCGAAATCACCCCTCTCACCCAAGGGTTGTCCGTAATCGACGCCCACTCTTGTGAAAAACTCGACAACCTTCCGCCAACCGGCACGCGATAGAGGTTGAAGCCATCACCTCCTGGACCTGCGAGGCCTGCGGTAGGAGAAACCACGTCCTCCACGACCCGCACCTCGTCCCGTCGACCTCGGGGCGTCCGACCGGTTGTCCTGGCCCGAAGGACGTCCCGATCGTGAGTCGCTGCCTTGACGGTCTCTTGAATAAGACCAAGAGGACGCACCGGAACCTCTATAGGAACCTCTCTTAGGCGCATTAGACCAAGAAGTGCCTGTCTTACTCTTATCTGCCGTGTCCGACTTCTTAGAAGCAGATTTGAACAGCAGAGAATCCGAAGCTTTCTTAGTAATTTTATCGTAAATTGCAGAAAGCTTGCCGTCGAAGAGAAGTTCTCCGGAGACCGAAGCGACTCTGAGAGAGTTCTTCACCTTACTATCCACGAGTGTGGATGTAGCTAGGGCTGCGTCGCGTCTAACCAACTCCAGGTTTGCCACTGAAAGGGCGGAGTTACACGTGGAATAAGCTACTGCCCTTGAAAGAAGTCTTAAAGAGGATTGTATATCCTGGAATTCTTTCCCTTGAAGACGCAGTGATAACGCCTTTGTAAGGTGGTCTGCGTAAGATAAAGCATCTAAACTGGCTCTGTTAGACGAAATAGTCGTCTCCAACACCGCGGTTGGAATAGACGCAGACGACGGTAATGATAATTCTAAATCTTCCGCCTCGTCGTCCATACACAGAGGAACTCTCGGGATACCCTGTCCTGCCATATCGAATTTATTCCTTGCATTAATGAAAGGCAGGTTGAGAGTATTGGCGGACAAGAAACCCGCTTTTCCTGTTTTGGAAGCAAGTTTGAATATAGCGTCGTTCAATAATTCAAATGTTCTTGCAACATTATTGGAATGAGACGGAAACTCGGGAGTGATGTCCCTGAACCGCTCAAAGAAATCAGAGTCCAATGACGCTATAATTCTCTTGTCCGGAACCGCAGCAGTCTGGCCCGACGGAACAACTTGAGGAAGAAAGTGCCGGATGAAGTCCACGGCAGCTTTATGTTGTTCCGAAAGGGATAGCTCCAAGTCATCCGTATCCCTTTCACCATCCGGTCGGACCTCATGATGCTCCCGGTCGTCCGCCCCCGATGCTTCGGCGGAGCGTACCGACCCAGCGCCGTCGGATAATTCCCGATCCGACACCGTTTCTGTTGGTTGCTGGGATGCTGCGATAAGTTGTGCTATTTGAACAAGCACGTCCGACATCGAGGCCTGCGGAGGCGCAGTCTTTCGCTGCTTCGCCGAGGGCAGCTCCGCATCTGGTGACTCCCGCATACTCTTCCTATGCGAACGTCCGGAGTCCACCGGCCTCGTGTCCCTGGCTACCGGATGGCGTGACCTGGTCGCCGAAGAATCCCTGATCGGCGAAGCTGGTAAAATATCAGCGGTCACGTAGCCAAGGTGCGGTCGTGTGCGGTGATGAGAGGAAGGAGCCTGAGCAGTCTCCGCGGACTGCCTATACAACGGAGCGTCCCAAGTGACGGACGTGTGCTCCGCTTGCGACACATTTTGTACCACAACATCTGGTCCCAGATGTTGTTGTACGAGAGAGGGGCCTCTCTCGCTTGCGGCCCGGCTGGACCTGGACGAGCTAGGTACCGGACTCGAAGGCTTCCTCCGATCTCTCCTACTATCCGCCGTCACTGGGTGTGCACGTTGAATGTTTATAGTGCTCGCATCACCCAACATTTCCTCCTGGATGCATCGGACGAACCCGGGTGCCGAACCATTCGGTGAATGGACGCTACACCGGGCGAGCTAGCGGACGACATTTGTCTAATCTCCATGAGCACTTTTGCCGCCAGCTCTGTATTCATTTGTGACGACGGAAGCGCACTTGCGGAAGATAACATGGAAACATCACCCTGTTCTTGTTCCTCTGAAATAGAAACTGATAGAGTAGAGTGACCCTGCGGAGAAAGAGCCGGCATAGCCCTTTCTCCACTAACAACATATCGTGACACACGTTTCCAATGTTTGTCATCCCAATATTGACATATAGAACAGGGATTAGTGCGAGAACACTGACTACAATTAATACAATGATCATGAAAGTCAGAGGAAGATTTCTTCCTGTTACAATTTGAACAATATCCTTTCATTGTGAAAAGTCAACAAGTCCTAGTACTCGCACAAACCCCTAACACAAAGATACATAATAACATGATCCATTAATAATGAAAAAACAATTGAAAATCAAAATAATTTTTGAAAAATATTTTTTCAGCGAAGCCCAAGTTTCTGAAAAGTAACGTTGAGCCCCAATGGATCCCAAGGCTAAGTGTGGTGAAAAATTTTAAAATTATATTAAATAATTAATGCAACACTTACGGATAATAATAATGTATCTTATAGTGAGATAAACTACTCCAAAGGCAAACAGCCCCCCTCAAAAGAGACTGTTGCCAATGTAAACAAACAGTGTAAAAACACCAGAAAACATGACTCCAGGCACTGACAATACTGGCCCGAAATCAGTCATCAAAATTACACTCTATCTGATGCAAGACAGAGACTCCCAGGGGAGAATCTGCAGAACATCAGATGGAAGATGCAGAACACAACGCTTATACACCCATGGGTGAAAACGTAACTATGGGGAAAATAACAGAATTCATTCTGTAACCAAGCTAACTCTCCCAAGAGAATTTAGAAATGATCTTTCTCAAAAATATGCCAAAAGCATGGGAGAATAGCCAGGGGGGACTTAGAAGACCAGGGGAGAGGAAACACTGAATAAGCAGTGCAACTTTATAGCAAGAATGACAACAACAGGCCCATGCCTCGAAAATAGGCAACTTAACATAATTTCCTAAAAAAATTTTTTAAGTACAGCCCTGATTATTTTTTGTCACTCCTTTTTCCTCTCCTCCTTCTATATCCTCCTTAGAATCACCATTTGTCCAATAATTACGTGTCTGGCATCCTTTAAACTGAGATTTACAAGCACAAAGATCAGTGAGATGTTGACTGATGAAGGGCCAAACAGAGAATGATAATTGGCGCCAATTTCGGAACGTCCTTGATACTGCGCATGCGCAGTAAGGGCAAAGTATGGAGGTCCTTTAGGACATGATTTCTTTTGGTTTTAGATGCAAATTTTGGGAATTGGGGGGCAAAATTTGTGTTTGGCCCTGGATTTTTTAGAGTTAGCACCAGCTATGTCTGGGTCATTGGTACAGTATAAAAATATAAATTTTGACTGCGACAAATGTTTATTTTTCGGAAATGGCAAGTAGTGATTGATGAGCTTGAGGGGTCACATGATCTAGTTTTATTGAATTTCTTGGAAATTTTTTTATTTCACTGAATTTGTCTATCACGCGGGCAAATGCAGGTGATTCGTTAGGCAAAGGGTTAACTGAATATTTTTCATTAACAAAGCATCTATTCATTGAACAGGATATTACTGTAAATCCAGGGAGGTGGAGTCGAGGGGGCATAGACATTTTCCCTTAAACATAGACTTTGTCCACATCCACCACACACACACCCATCGGCACCCTCACACACTGTAAAGTCTTTATTTTAACAAACTCTAACCCAGTAATTGGTTTATACTGCAATATGAAATATACAGAATGACAACCATAGATGCCATGGGTAGGGTATCTGTCACTCCAACCAATGGGTTGCCATGCCATATACTGGAGGAAGTCTTAACAGCTAGTGATATATCTCCAAAACTGGGAGCGCGGTGGCTCAGTAGGTAGAGGTGCAGGCTGCAAGCCAGAGGTCCTTGGTTCGAATCCCACCTGTGGCAACCGCGTTATGTCCTTCGGCAAGACACTTCATCTCCATTGCCCGCGTGGGGGCATGATGATGCCATGTACTAAGGCGTACTGCACGTCGATGGTACGCACGTCTTCAACCAATCTAACCCTGCCTGTGCTGTAGTACGGAGTTATGATGTTGGGGAGCTGGCAGCTGCTTGTCGTTGCTCGGTGGTTCTCTCTGGGTACTCCGGCTTCCTCCACCCGTAAAACTGTCACGGTCATGATTAGCCATTGTGCATAAATATGTGACCTTAAACATCAATAAATAAATAAATAACCACCAGAAATCAGTCATTAAATGAATCATAAATTGGACTGACATTTAGGAGAAAAGGGCCAAAAATACCAAGGAAATTGGATAGGGCATGAGACTACCCTATCCAAAACTTTTGAACAGCCCAGTTCACAAAACAGTATAGTTGCTTTGGACTGGTCATAGTCCATGCGTGGGCAGTGATATACATGCATGCGTTTACCAGGTAATAAAAATCACCATCATCAAAATTTTAATTAATGAAGCACCGGGTTGTACCCGGTGCTTTATTAACTAAATTTTTAATGCTTATTCCAATAATTGGTGTTTTCAATCCAATATTGTTGTATTTGTGGAAATATTGCCCCACCCCGTGGAAAGTGACCAGTCCATGGTGGCCGTACTGTACACATGTACCAGGTTTTGCATTTTATCGGGGCTGATCAGCCCTGGCCCCGAGATCAGCTCTCAGTTTTTCCAGCCCCGACAGAAATTTAAAACAAAACTAAACTTTTATGGCAGGTTTAAAAATCAGCCCCGATCCTCAAAGCTCATGGCCTTATTTCAGGCCCATACCAGAAAATAAGTGGTCAGACAAGGACAATGTCAGTTACAAAAAGGCCAATGTCAGACTGAGGTTTAAAATCATCAGTCAAAATGTCTGATGCCAAAATTATCAATGAAGCTCAGTGATCAGAACATCATGCATGCTGGAAATCATGTACATAACTAGCAGGCCTAAAATTAATGATAATCGTGATTTCTGGTCCTGGCAAGTTGGGAAGTGTGAAAAAAGTGACTATACAGCTCATCAGTATAAAAAGCATGTGAAGAAATACGATCTGACATGGCCATACATGTACCTAAATTATGTTTGAAGAGTAATTCAGTTCCAATTCAGAATGAAACCAATCATACCTTGTTTGGCAGGGCTCATTGAAAACAAGGTCTGGTTGGGTGAATTCTGTGCAGATTTAAGGTGAAGGTCCATGTACACCCAAAACACATTATTTTGAATATTCAAACTCAATTTTGTAATATGTCAGATGTCATTCTCAAATGACAGACATGATTCGTTTGGTGTCTGACATTTTGTCTGGAAGCGAAAATAAAATTATTTTCAGGCTTGTTCAGGCCCTAACTATTTTTCAAAATGCAAACCCTGATGTACCCAACCCACAGTTTATTGTAATAATCACAATGTTTTCAGTATAATATACACTTACTTGACTGAGTCATGCATTGTTTTACATATAAACATCAGAGCATTTATGACAACTGGATCATTGGTGATATCTATCTGGTACCTGTAAACGGAAGAAATAACAATGGTATCATGATTTATCTACCATTTACAGAAAAGATACAATCACAAACGGCAATATCAGTAGCGATAAAACATCAGCAATAAAAGATCTTGTATCACTATTGCAGTGACATTAAAGTCACAGAACATCATGAGCAACAATGTATGTAGGGATGGTTCCAGAGCCGATTTGATATCTGTTACAGGTATGGGCGCCCAAACTCTGGAGCCCAAATGTCCCCAATTCCTGTAGGAAAAAGACCATTCAACTTGGAAATCTACCAATCTGAAGCAATTATTTCCAGTATTTAGTAGAAAACTATATATACACATACAGTCAAAACTAGAGGTACTGTGAACAAGCTCACAAAGTGATACACCCCGCGCCTCAGTTGTAGCCTTTTTGGTACATTAAAATGTATAAGTTAGATTATCTCCCCTTGGAAATGTCAGAACGGAACTATATTGCTTCATGCACATCTTCATATGGAGTTCTTCCATTGTGTAAAGTTTCATGAAAATTCTTCAAACGGTTTAGGAGGAGTTGCACTTATAAGGATGGACAGATGGACGGACAGACGGTAAGACAGACAGACAGGGTGATTCCTATATACCCTCCCAAGCTTTGTTTGAAGGGGGTATAAAAAGCACTTCAAGACACAAGCAGTGGGCTAATCATCTGCATTAACTCTTTACCCAATGCAGACGATATCAAAATTTATTATTTTAAATACCATTTTTTCAACAAATTTCAACAAAACAATATCATGTGACCCCTTGTTGGAACGAGCTCAACAAGCTCGTTCCAATGAGGGGGTCACATGATATGGTTTTGTTGAAATTTTTTGAAAAATAATATTTTTTTAACTACTGAATTTGCATATTACGTGGGCAGATGCGGCCGATTCATTGGGTAAAGGGTTAAGACATCTCAATTTATTTGGTGACATCGTCAATTGAAAAACAGGTGTCCCCCAAAAAATTCTGGATCCATCCCTGAATGTATGCACGCTTGACAAACTATTTCAGTGCTGCTGGTAATAACAAGTCATTCCTTTCAAAATACTTATAATACTGTATTGGATGATGTATCTACTTTGCCTCGACGTATATTCCATGTTGAAGGGAAATGCACAAGCCAGTACATAATCATTCTACCATGCAGAAACCCAAAACATGTTGAAATATAACATCAATTTTGTTATAGTTTTCATGTGTCTAAAAATTATGAAGTGATGTCATGTATTTAAAGTGATCCTTGCGCACCACAAAAAAATAATTCCCTAGTTGCTTTCACAAACCGTGCACCTATCCCTTGGGTGGCCTTATGAATGGAATTTAGTTTGATATATCATTACCTAACAAAAAAAGCATACCTGGTGTATTTTGTTTATGTCTTATGACTATGCAAAGTTTCATTCATGTTGAAGGAATTTCATCCCATGCCATTGTGTTGAAGGAATTGAGAATGGAGTCCCAGTGTTTTGATCAGATGCATACAATATTTTATTGTGACTGAACTCGTTTTTGGGGAGGTATAGCTACTCCACAGGCAAGCATGACTCCTAGCCATATGTCCCCAAAACAAGTCCTGATGCGATAAAAGAACAATAAGCCTTTTTCGAAACTGCCATCTTGGCTTTTTAATCTATGCAAGGTCACAATTCTTTAAACCTGTGACATCTCACTGTTTAAAGTCATTTAGGGTTGCCCCTTCAGTTAATGAGAATGATGACATCGGCTATACAAATTTAAACTTGATATTTCACAAATCTAGTGGATTTGGCTGACACAGAACTCAACAAGATGAACATGGAAATTGCTTTGTTTACACCCTGCGACCTGTGACCTTGCATAGATTAAAAGCCAAGATGACAGTTTTGAAAAAAGCTTATAAAGTTGTAAGTGATCATGAGTCAGTTTCGGAAGGAGAATTGAATTAATCGTCTCTTATTTTTCATTAACTGTCTACCTAAAATAAATAGCAGACGATATTTGCAGAATATATTCCCGAATAACTAATATTTTCATTTTTTGTCTCAGAAGATAGGTTATGACCACTCATTGGAAAGATCTTGATGAGTTCAATCTATCAAGGGACTGAGTGGTCATAAGCTATGTTTTTGAGTCAAGAACTGAAGAAAAAAAAAAGAATTTTGATAGTGATTTTTATGAACACCACTAGCCAGCTGTAGTTGCATATTTGCTAGAAGGATATACCTGGTTACCATAAACTTGTATGGTATGATGGCGATCTCAGCCAATATGAACCAATTTAGAGTTGTACTCTTTGATCAGGCCTGAAAATAAGCAGTCTGACATTTGCAGAATGCGGTCACCAGAGGGTGAATTTGATGATGCTATCCCATACAGTGGGCCAGTTTATCCTCTGGGTACCTCTTTCTGTTTAGCTTTGAGACCCTGATTCAGACTGAGGTTCACAGAGGGTGAATTTAGTGATGCTACCCTGCTATGGAGGGTAGCATCACTAAATTCACCCACTGGGGACCTCATTTTGCAGATGACAGTCTGCTTATTTTCTGGCTTGCCTTTGATGCATCAATAGCAACAACAAATTTGTTTACTTTGAATTTGTTCACTGTCATTCTTCGAACACAATCAGGAAACCTGGCATTACCTGTAGTGCTGAAACGGTTGGCCCATTTTTTGTAACTGGCCAACCGTCAGGCATAACCGGATTTCAACCGGATAACCGTTAATTTTAACCGCTGGTATTAATGCATTGTCTATGATGCAAAATCAGTAAGGAATGGCGAGAAAACAGTTCAAAACACTGCCACCTGACTTTTGCAAAAAGTATACAAACGAACACCATCGAGTGCCAACGGGAATCGTCAATGTGCAAACGATCATCAACAATTTCTATGAATACAATGGTCCCACATAATAGTGATGATACATTGTAACTGTGGTCATCCTGCATTGCCCGGACACAAAAATAACCCTTGCTGTTTGAAAATCTTAGGCGCACGGCGTGCAGCAAACCTGAAACAAAAATCGCGTATGCAGTTTGTTCCCACGGCATGCATTTGAAGTGAGGGACAAATGTCATTGATATTAGTTAAGAATTTTCCGACCAGTTATAATTAGTAAATTGTAGTTAGGCATAGTTATTAGTTAACAGTATTAGCAAAAAGCCTCTTACCTTGAGTGGCTTGAATTTGATATGATCAAAGAGGGAATATATAATCCTAATTTTTTGAATATCTTTTTCTGTTCACTGCTAAGACAAAAGTCACAAACAGTTCCACATTTACAAATCACATTTGCCTATTCCTCGAACTGAAATTTCTGGCGGGAATATGTTGCGAGTCATGAAAGGGGTGTGGTAAGATATTATTATATGCCCCATTGACCAAGAGCCCCTCATCCAACACTGACAATTGAAAAATGAATTTTACAATGCTAGATTTTAAAATATTTTTTATGACATACGTTCATACTTTTAAACAGTTCAATAAAATCAAAACATGTTTTTTTCTGAAATATGTTTGTAAAGTACCAAACAGTCAATTGATTTTGAACGCACGATTACACACACTGAGGGATTTTTTCAGCATGATAATCTGCAATCAACAACACCTCATCAAAGAGGGGAATGTCAAATTTGTCTGTAGAAGACTATGTTACATTGACAGGCACATGCTCACTGCTGCCCACACAGAAAACAACCTTCAGTGTACTTGACTGTTGGCAGTTTGATACAAAGTAACAGACATTTATCTGCGACCTGACATCCCAAGTGACCGAAATAACTGTTCTTTCAACATTCCAACACCTTAAACCCTTTCATGTTACATCGACTATACATCACTGTAAATCGACAAATGTTTGGTAGCTTTGACAATGCTTGTGTCGACAAAAGTATTATAACGTCTCACGGCCAAATACTATTTATTTTCTCGACGGCATCCCGTCAACTATATGTACAGCAGTTATCTGGTTGACAGCTTTTTCAACCAATTATGCTGATAACCGGTTGCACACCGGTTATCTGACTAACCGTTTCAGCAATTGTTACCTGGCATACAGCAGTACTCAGAAGGTAAGTTTTTGTATGGTGAGGAATAAATTATGGCAATAAGTAAGGATTGGGGGATGAAGAGAAGAACCGAGTTGTACAGTGAAACCCTGTTAATTGAATAGCCACATTGTCAATGAAAATTATTCAATTAACAGGAGAATTCAATTAACAGGGATTGTGTCACTTTCTTGTATTCTAAAGATAAACTTAGCATTTATTCTATTATATCTTGTTTGACAGAGCTCCATGAGGTCTGTCAAACAAGATATAATAGATTAAATGCCCGTATTGGATGTACTGAGGCCAAATAGGTCTACAAACAAAGGAAAACTGAGGAGAGTCAGGGTAATTTCACGACGGGTTACAAGATTTTTTATTCCATTAACAGGAGTTTACTCTATAACCTATATTCAATTAACAGATCAAATTTGTTCTGGAGGTATGGTAAATGGTTTTGTGTTGGGAAATTATATTCAATTAACAGGGATACACAATTAAGAGATATCCAATTAAGTGGGCTCCACTGTATAGAAAATTAAACACACACTAAGATTCAGAGTCATAAGTCAGGCCTGGCATTCTTTAGGAGTGCAGGAGTGCTGCACACCTACTGCATGCCTGGAAACATTTGAGGAGGGCAATTTTTTGCACCCCTTGATTTTCTGGAATGCCAGACTTGTTTGGGATGGCCTTTAAAATCTATTATCATTTCGTCCCCTGAGTTCCAATGTGTTCTCTGTGCCTACTGGCTGTCAAATTGAATATCATTTTGAAAACCGAATATTCACAGGACCCTATTGGTAATTTCACATCAGACTTCAACCTTCAGTCTCATGCTGATATGAATTTACCTCAATATCATATCTCATCCAGTATGAAACTAATCAAGTAATAATCTGTCAATATTTGTAAGACATCTCTGACTATCTTATTAAGATAGCATACAATAAATGATATAATTCAGTTAAGAAACCTCTGTCCAACAAGATTAAAAAACATAAGTTCTTAATTCCTAATTTTCACAGCTATGTGTTTTATTAAAACATAAAATCTATTTTCTCATTGTTCTCTGCATTTGGTAGATGAGAATACTTATATTGAATTAGGCCTAAAAAAATTAAAAATCTGTTTCTCAGGCCCTCACACATGGTCATTTTGGCTGTCACATGCTCTTTTTTTATAACCAATGCACACTTGAAAAAGTAAAAATATTTTCCTCAAGTTAATAAAATTGATAAATTTGTCCCTTTAGTGCAAGAAGGTTTTGCAATGCTTTGGCATTGCAAAGCCTTCTTACACTGGAGGGTCGAAATACACCACCTGACATGTTTTTCTGTTGATTATGAGACCTAAAACATAAAACAAACGAAGAACATGAACTTTTGGTGGCAAAGAAATAACTGTAAAAAATAAAATAAAAAAAACGTCCGCCCACATGCAATTTTACAAAAACATGGCCTGAGAAACAGACAATCTACTTTGTGGGGCCTTACAGGACTTTTTTTCATAAACAATATGCTGTGTTGTCAATTACTGGGTTATATTTGGTCATATTTCAAGAATGATTTCGTGTTATAAAAATATAAAATATTTACTGTTGAGAGTAAAATTCAAAGGGCTCAGACAATTTGTTACCAAACTTCATCAAACCATTATATGCTAATATAGATGCTTGGCAATGTTTGAAGTAAAACATTATAAAAATAGTTAGATCACTGTCCAGATGACTTCCTTGTGTTTGTATGCTGGGACAGCTGTTCTGATGACACAATGTTTAGTAAAGTTCTTCAAGATTTAAGGGTCCTTGGGGATGGCTGCAATTAATAACCTAGAGTAACTGCATATATGGAAACTTACTTGACAAATGCTTCCATCACTGACTTACAAACATCAACTTTCACCGATTCTCTTTGGAACATATCAATAAATGACATGAATTTATCCTGTAAGATTTAAAAAAGACAATCATAAAACAGATCACAGAGAGATAACATTTGTTATATAACTGTGCACTATAAGTGCATAGTCTGATTGGTTCTAACATATTACAGTACGTGGAGAGTGGATTGTAACAAAATCACCTACAGAGTGGAGTTATCACCTAAACTATAACTTTCAAATTCTGTCCATACTGACGAAAAACACAAGAAATGTTTCAGCCAATGGACCTACGAGTTCAACCCGTAGTTCCATTGGCTGGAACTTTTCTTCTACTCTCGTTATGCTGTGCAACAAATTTGCAATTATTGCTTGAGTGGAATGTCCACTCTGCAGGCGATTTGGTGATAATACACTCTACACATACTGTATATCAAGTCATTAGGTGGCTGAATGTGAGAATGGATTCAATTTTTAACCCAACCCTTTACCCAACACACATGATATAAAAATTTGTAAATATATGATGAAAAGACAATACCTGAAATGATACATAAGGCTGTTAAAAAAATCTTTATTTCTCAGTCAGATGCGTCGTCATTGAAAATCTGCCTCATGACTGTTTTTTTTTCATCTTGAAATTTCTTCGGTGATTCTATTTTGCACTTACAGGACTATTACTGTGCTCTGTCAAACAAGATTCAGTTGGTTAAATTTCGGTTTGAAGTCCAGTAACAAAACCACTGAGCCACCTTGGCTTCAAGCAATGCTAACCCTGCTTGTGTGGGGTTAGTGTAACGGGGAATCTGACAGTTGTCACTGCTTGATGGTTCTCTCTGGGTACTCCGACTTCCTCCACCCATAAAACTGTCCGACACAAGTTGACCCTGGCATTCAAAAGTGTTGTTAAACCCCAATAAATAAATAAATGTCATAAATTTGTTTATTTCACAAATGAAAAAAGGGACATAACCCACAAGTGGAATACTCGGACAGAATAACTTGATGTGTCTGAAAAGGCATGGCAGACTAAATATCCATGTAAGATTTCACTAAGATCGGACCCCTATCAGCTAAGTTATCAACTCCTACAGAAAAAAATTGTCTATTTCTCAATGGAAAAAAGAGGCATAACTCATAAGTGGAATGCGTGGGCAGTATAGCATGATATGGGTCTGAAAAGGGCATGTCAGACTCGACCTCCATGTAAGTTTCCATCAAGGTCGGACCAGTATCAGTTGACTTATGAACTCGTATGAACTCTTATGGATGGACATATGGTTCAACATACGTACAGACACAGACAGACAGATGCAATCCAGTATACTCCACTTTTAAAAAAAAAGTGGGTTATGAAAAGGGAAATCACTAGATAACATCTTACAGGACACCACACAGGAGCTATAACTATACCAGAATGCATGGTGTATGGTATTATCCATGACACCACATGGACAACCACTACCCTGTTCAGTAGAGACTGAATGTCCATAAGTAATCATGGTGAATACTGTGTACCCTGGACTCGGTGCTTGCAAAAAAATGTTAAAAAATTTATAGTAATTTATATATTTTTTATACTTACCAATGACCCAGACTTAGCTGGTGCTAACTCTAACAAAACCAGGGCCAAACACAAATTTTGCCCCCCAATCCCCAAAATTTGCATCCAAAACAAAAAGAAATAATGTCCTAAAGGACCTCCATACTACGCCTCTACTGCGCATGCGCAGTGACGCAGACGTCCCGAAACTGGCGCCAATTATCATTCTTACTGGCAGTGCCTGGTCAGCGCTATGTACTCAGCGGGGAGGCAAGAGTTCCCAACTCCAGGGAGGGCCATCCCCGTCTAGGTCATTGGTAAGTATAAAAAATATATAAATTACTATAAATTTTTTAACATTTTTATACTGTACCAATGACCCAGACTTAGCTGAATAGTAAACAGGCTGGAGGGCCTAGGACATAGAGGAAAATCCAATAAGCTCAACTGTATAGTAAAGAGGTAACCCCTTAAGGAGAAAAGGAGTATTAGGCTTTACATGTATCTTTCTTATTTAAAATTAAATTAGAAAGATACACTACCCTTAATAATTGAGCACAATAACATTCATGTTCTCTATTAACATCCAGTATAACCCTTATACTAATTATTTTTAAAGCAAGCCAATAAATAAAGTAGTCCAGAGAATTGAGACTCTTTATAGTCATTTAAAAGTGTCCGAGTATTGTATATTAAAGCCCGTTTGACATTTGACATATACAAATGCTTCACACCGAGCTACACTTTAAAAATAAGACATGAATGAATTTAAACATTAATATTACACTTTAAAACCATCCCGGAAGCGACTCAGAAATACTGACTTGGAGGAGGCATTCCCTTGCTTTTCACTATAAAGCAGGTGACCTAAGGGAACAACTGCCCCCCCCCCCCCCCCCTTCCCCTTGCCCTGGGTCAAATAGCCCAGAGCGAAGAGGGCAGCCGGACGGAGTCACTGCCAGAACAGAAAGCCTGCATAACTATAGTTGCAACTGTTTAGTGGACGACATTCTGAGCAACAGATAACGGACCTAAACAATGCAGGTCTCCAGAAATGGACTCAATATTTCTGAGATAAAAATTCGTAAATGTGGATGGCTGAGACCAATAAGCAGCCTTCATTAAATCTGTAATAGCAACACTATTAGCATAAGCCCAGGAAGTAGAAAGAGCTCTTACTTCATGAGCAGAAATCTTAAGCACAGACTGCTGAGAAGAAGATAAATCTTCATAAGCAGTACGGATAGTTAACTGAATCCATCTAGCAATAGAATGGACTGAAATATCCTTTCTATTAGGCATCAAAGACAGAAAGAAACGTTTCCGTCCCTTTCTGATAAACTGAGATCTCTGTTTATAGATACGTAATGCTCTAACAGGACAGAGTAAAGGCCTACGCCCGTCTGAAGACGGAAGAGCCTTAATAACAATAGGTTCCGGATATTTATTAGGAGCCTGATTCTTAGCTAAAAAACCCACATTAGTAGTGAAGGTGATAGTGTTCCCAACACTACGATAATGAGAATCATCCACCGATAGTGCATGAAGCTCACTGACTCTTCTAGCAGAAGAGAAAGCTAAGAGAAAAGCTGTCTTATAAGATAAGAATTTGAAATCTACTGTCCCAAGAGGTTCAAATGGCTTTTCCTTCAATTTTAGAAGAACCCAAGCTAAATTCCACTTAGGAATTAATCTAAGAGTTCTGGGTCTATTTATCGAAAAGTTTCTAACCAACTTCGATAAAGAGACATTAGATCCAATTTGTAAACTATCATGATGTGCATAGGTATCAGATAACATAGATCTATAACCCTTTATAGTAACAGGCTGCAGTTTGATTTCGTCAAACAAGTATACTAGAAAGTTTGCAATGTCTGGTATAGAGGGATCGAATATATCTACAGAATGATCCCTACACCAACGACGAAAAACCTTCCACTTAGCCGCATAGTTTAGCGAAGAGGAGGTCCTCCTACAGTTAGAAATCGCGTCCACTGCTCGTCCTGTAAAGTGCTTGCCATGCAAGAAGGACCGCACAACGGAAAAACGTGAAGGTTGAGACCTTGCGGGTTGTGATGGAGTTGGCGCGATTTCCCCTGCGAAAGAAGATCCTCCCGTGGAGGAAGCTTCCACGGTAGGTCCCACAACAGACACCTGAGTAGATTTATCCACGGTCTCTGTGGCGACAGAGATGCTACCAACAGAATCTTGCATTGAGATTATTTTATCTTTAGCAATACTTGTTGAATTAACGGCGCTGGAGGATACGCATATCCTATCATTCCGTCCCAAGGGATCGACAGAGCGTCTACTGCAAATGCTCTTGGATCCGGACACGGAGACACATACGTCTGCAACTGATTGTTGAGATGTGTCGCAAATAAGTCTATCATTGGCCGTTCCCATTGGTAGCAAATCTGATTGAATACTTGTTTGTTGAGAGTCCACTCCGACGGCAACAAGCGACCCTTTCGTGAAAGGGAGTCTGCTAGCACATTCAGACGACCCGGTATGTGACGGACCGAAAGAAGAACGTGATGTTCTAACGCAAACAGAAGGATTCTTTCCGTTAGATTGAACAACGGAACTGAATGAGTGCCTCCCTGATACCGTATATACGCCACTACTGTCGTATTGTCGGATAGGATTTGGACATGAGCATCGTGAATAATGTCCATCCAGTGACGTAACGCAAGCCAAATTGACATCAATTCCTTGATGTTTATGTGCTTGCACAGGAATTGCGGATCCCAAAGACCCTGGCATCTCGAATCCGTTGGGATTAATGATGCACCCCAACCTGTTTGACTGGCATCCGTCATAACGGTAAAACTCGGATCCGGCAACTGCAGCGGAACTCCTTGAGTTAACCACTGAATGTTTGCCCAAGTCTGAATCTCTTGTTTCACTTGATCTGACAAGAGAACGTCTACATCGAGCGAATGAATTTTCACACTCCAATTCTGAGTCAGGAAAATTTGAAGAGGACGTGTGCGTAACCGCCCCATCGGAATGAGATCCGCGGCGGCTCCGCACAGACCTATCAGTCTCATAAATTCTCTCGCCGTGACTTTGTCTGCGTGCAGACAATAGCGAGCGTAACAACTGACAATTTCGCTCTGGTTAACGGCAGACGAACGAGATTGTTGTGCGTCTCGAAGCTCATTCCCAGATGAGTGAATGACTTGGACGGCACCAGATCCGACTTCTCCTCGTTTACTATAAAACCGAGACGTCGGAGCAATAGAAGAAGATTCTGAACATCGTTCTGAAGCGTTAACTCGTTGCCGTACCTCTGAAGAATGTCGTCCAGGTAGGCCGACGTTACCGCAGACGAATGAGCTCGGAAGTAGATCATTACCGAGTTCATTACCCGAGTGAAAGCCCAGGGTGCTAGATTCAATCCGAAGCACATCGCCCGGAATTGATACACCACTCCTAGGACTGCGAAGCGTAGATACTTTCGGAATGTCGGATGTACCATGACGTGAAAGTACGCATCTTTGAGATCTATGCTCGTTGCATAATCGTTCACCCGAATACTCGCTCTGACCGATCGAATCGTCTCCATATAAAACTTCGGAGCGACGATCAGCTTGTTTATCCAGCTCAAATCTATGACTGGACGGAACGAGCCGTCTGGTTTCGGAACCAGAAACAGATGGCTGTAGAATCCCGGAGATTCCTGGTTTTCTACGACCTCTACCGCGTTCTTCATTAAAAGAGACTGCACCTCTGATAACAGAGTGTCTCTTTTCTGCGGATTTGACGGAAGATGAGTCCACTTTGGACTTCGAGTTAATGGAGGCTTTCGTTTGAAGGATATCTTTAGACCTTCCGAAGTCACTCCTCTCACCCAAGGGTCGTCCGTAATCGACGCCCATTCTTGTGAAAAGCTCGACAACCTTCCGCCAACCGGAATGCGATAGAGGTTTAAGCCATCACCTCCTGGACCTGCGAGGCCTGCGGTAGGAGAAACCACGTCTTCCACGACCCGCACCTCGCCCCGTCGACCTCGGGGCGTCCGACCGATTGTCCCGGCCTGAAGGACGTCCCGAACGAGAGTCGCTATCCTGACGGTCTCTCGAATAAGACCAAGAGGACGCACCGCAACCTCTATAGGAACCTCTCTTGGACGCATTAGACCCAGAAGTGCCTGTCTTATTCGTGTCTGCTGTATCCGACTTCTTAGGAGCAGATTTGAACAACAGAGAATCCTTAGCTTTCTTTGTAATTTTATCATAAATAGCGGAAAGCTTGCCGTCAAAGAGAAGCTCTCCTGAGACCGAAGCGACTCTAAGAGAGTTCTTCCCCTTAGAATCCACTAGTGTGGATGTAGCTAGGGCTGCGTCACGTCTAACCAACTCCAGATTTGCCACTGAAAGGGCGGAGTTACACGTGGAATAAGCTACTGCCCTTGAAAGAAGTCTTAAAGAGGATTGTATATCCTGAAACTCTTTCCCCTGAAGGCGCAGTGATAACGCCTTAGTAAGGTGATCTGCGTAAGATAAGGCATCTAAATTGGCTCTGTTAGACGCAATAGCTGTTTCCAACACCGCGGTTGGAATAGAAGCTGACGACGGTAATGATAGCTCTAAGTCTTCCGCCTCGTCGTCCATACGCAGAGGAACTCTCGGTATACCCTGTCCTGCCGTATCGAATTTATTCCTTGCATTAATGAAAGGCAGGTTGAGAGTATTAGCGGACAAGAAACCTGCTTTCCCCGTCCTGGAAGCAAGTTTAAATATAGCGTCGTTCAATAATTCAAATGTTCTAGCAACATTATTGGACTGCGACGGAAACTCGGGAGCGATGTCCCTGAACCGCTCAAAAAATTCAGAGTCCAATGACGCTATAATTCTCTTGTCCGGAAGTGCAGCAGTCTGGCCCGACGGAACAACTTGAGGGAGAAAGTGCCGGATGAAGTCCACGGCAGCTTTATGTTGTTCCGAAAGGGATAGCTCCAAGTCATCCGTATCCCTTTCACCATCCGGTCGGACCTCATGATGTTCCCGGTCGTCCGCCCCCGATGCTTCGGCGGAGCGTACCGACCCAGCGCCGTCGGATAATTCTCGATCCGACACCGTTTCTGTCGGCTGCTGGGATACTGCGATAAGCTGTGCTATCTGCACAAGAATGTCCGGCGTCGAGACCTGCGGAGGCGCAGTCTTTCGCTGCTTCGCCGAGGGCAGCTCCGCATCAGATGGCTCCCGCATACTTTTCCTATGTGAACGTCCGGAGTCCATCGGTCTCGAATCCCTGGCTCCCGGATGGTGTGACCTGGTCGCCGAAGAATCCTTGATCGGCGAAGCTGGTAATATATCGGCGGTCACGCAGCCAAGGTGCGGTCGTGTGCGCTGACGAGAAGAGGAAGCCTTAACAGTCTCTGTGGACTGCTTATACAACGGAGCGTCCCGAGCGACGGACGTATGCTCCGCTAAAGACACATTTTGTACCACAACATCTGGTCCCAGATGTTGTTGTACGAGAGAGGAGCCTCTCTCGCTCGCGGCCCGGCTGGACCTGGACGAGCTAGGAACCGGACTCAAAGGCTTCCTCCGTTCTCGCTTACTATCCGCCGTCACTGGGTGTGCATCTATTATGTTTATAGTGCTCGCATCACCCAAAATTTCCTCTTGGACCGCATCGGACGAACCCGGCTGCCGAACCATTCGGTGAATGGATGCTACACCGGGCGAGCTAGCGGACGACATTTGTCTAATCTCCATGAGCACTTTTGCCGCTAGCTCTGAATTCATTTGTGACGACGGACGCACACTTGAAGAAGATAACATGGAAACATCACCCTGTTCTGGTTCCTCTGAAATAGAAACTGAGAGAGTAGAGTGACCTTGCGGAGAAAGAGCCGGCATCGCTCTTTCTCCAGAAACAACATATCGTGACACACGTTTCCAATGTTTCTCATCCCAATGTTCACATATAGGACAGGGATTAATGCGAGAACACTGACTACAATTAATACAATGATCATGAAAGTCAGAGGAAGATTTCTTCCTATTACAATTTGAACAACGTCCCTTCATTGTGAAAGAACAGCAATAAGTCCTAGTTACTCGCAAAAACCCCTGACACAAAGATACATAATAACATGATCCATTAATAAATGAAAAAACAATTGCAAAACAAAATAATTTTGAAAAAATATTTTTTCAGCGAAGCCCAAGTTGCTGAAAAGTAACGTTGAGCCCCGATGGATCCGATGGCAAAGTGTGGTCAAAAATTTTAAATTTATATTAAATAATTAATGAGACACTTTCGGATAATATAAATGTATCTTATAGTGAGATAAACTACAGCAAAGGCAAACAGCCCCCCTCAAAAAAGGCTGTTGCCAATGAAAACAAACAGTGTAAAAACACCAGAAAACATGACTCCAGGCACTGAAAAAACTGGCCCGGAATCAGTCATCAATTACACTCCATCTGATGCAAAACAGAGACTCCCAGGGAAGAATCTGTAGAACATCAGATGGAAGATGCAGAACACAAACGTTATACACCCATGGGTGAAAACGTAACTATGGGGAAAATAACAGAAAACATTCTGTAACCAAGCAACTCTCCCAGGAAATTTTAGAAATGAAATTTCTCAAAAATATGCCAAAAGCATGGGAGAATTGCAAGGGGGGACTTTAGAAGGCTAGGGGAGAGGAAACACTGAATAAGCAGTGCAACAATTAGCAAGAATGACAACAAGAGGCCCATGCCTCGAAAATAGGCAACTTAACATAATTTCATCAAAAAATTTTAAGTACAGCCCTGATTATTTTTTGTCACTTCTTTTTCCTCTCCTCCTTCTATCCTCCTTAGAATCACATTTTCTCCAAAAATTACGTGTCTGGCATCCTTTAAACTGAGATTTACAAGCACAAAGATCAGTGAGATGTTGACTGATGAAGGGCCAAACAGAGAATGATAATTGGCGCCAATTTCGGGACGTTTGCGTCACTGCGCATGCGCAGTAGAGGCGTAGTATGGAGGTCCTTTAGGACATGATTTCTTTTTGTTTTGGATGCAAATTTTGGGGATTGGGGGGCAAAATTTGTGTTTGGCCCTGGTTTTGTTAGAGTTAGCACCAGCTAAGTCTGGGTCATTGGTACAGTATAAAAAATGAGCACGTTTGTCAGATTTACACAAGTCACAATTGATGGAGAAGGGAAAATGCAAAAGTTAATGCATAACAAATGGTGATGATACAAATGACAAACACCAGGTGATGACATAAACTCATTCTGACTTTCAGTCAGGTGATCTAAAAGCATCCATTTTTCCAACTAATAATTAGAGGTTATTGCTTTGTTAGTTTCATATTAGCTGAGATATCAGCTCGACGTAACTTTATATAAGCCCAAGATCGAAGGCTGATGTGAAGTTATCATTGGCGGCTATCTCAGCTGATATGAAACTAATCAAGTAATAACCACTTTATTTATTAAACAAAACAAATAATTACATAAATTCTCAGATCTGTTACAGTTTTCTGACAACATTATTGTTTTTCAGTCTTTTCACTAAGTCTGAAGTTTCCTCTTCTCCTACAGTTAAAAGTAGAAGTCTTGTCATGAAACGTGCACAAACAGCATGTCGATCTGCACGTTAATCTACACATTATGACCATAGTAAGGCTGGCAAATTCTGTACATATGGCCTGTGCACAAGCAATGTTTCAGCCAGTGGAGCTCCGGGTATATGGAGTGGACCTTGCTATATATGTGGCAATGTCAGTCGGTCTGTCTGTCGGTTGGTCTGTTGGTCGGCCTGTCACCAACGAGTTTAAAAAACACCATAACTCCTAAAATACTTGATGGAATGACACCATACTTGGTATACAAGTGTATCTTCATGATGTCGACACCCTCTCAATAGTGCATGTCATTCGCATAATTTCTGTCACATTTATGGATTTGTCACCAACAAGTTTTTTTGTCACCAACAAGTTTTTTTGTCACCAACGAGTTTTAAAAATACCATAACTCCTAAAATACTTGATGGAATGACACCATACTTGGTATACAAGTGTATCTTCATGATGTCTAACCCTCTCAATAGTGCATGGTCATTCGGATAATTTCTGTCACACCTATGGACTTGTCACCAACGAGTTTTTTGTCACCAACGCGTTTTTTTTGTCACAATGAGTTTTAAAACATCATTGATGTTGCACGAATTGTCACAGCTTCGGCACTGTGACAGTGCGCTCTAGTTGGTATTTGAGGTCACATATTTCTGCACAATTGATAATCGTGACTGCAACATGGAGAAGAAGTCAACTGTTTATACTCATGTTGCCCATCTTAAAAGACTTCCACCCCAAGCATTGGTGAATAGGTCCTATTTTACCAGTACAACATAGCTTGTTTACCACAGTAAACAAGCACTGCTTCACTTCTCAGGGTTTCTGTGTGGGGGGGGGGGGGATTTAACCCTTAAGGGCCCAGGGAGTTTCACATATATTTGCTACAATTCTGACAGTCTACATCCTGTGACTTTGCTGCTCTTTTTTGGCAAGTCTGGTCTAAAAACAACTACCAAGGAGCTCAGAATATAACTTGTGAATTAATCCAACGAATGCATGTTGGGGCACCTGTTCTGTTGCAAAAATGTGATCAAAGTCTTAATTAGGAACTTAAGTATTAACTAGCACCAAGTTTATTATGAAATTTATGAAACTCATCCAATAAAGCAGATCTGGACCAAGCTGAAGGTTTGGTCCAGACCTAATATACTAACCGTACTCCATAAATTTCACTGCAAACTAGGGACTGGTTAGAGAACCTCCATATGTTAAACAACTATTTACTTACCAAGGAAAAAAGTAAAGAGAAATCATGAAGATGTACAAGCAATTTGCTGACAACAGAATGAAGCTGCGGATAGAAATCTTCAAATGCTCTGTCTGGGATCATGTGTTTTATTATATCAGCTAGTATTGTATTTACTTCTCGTTTCTAAAATAAAAATATAAATACTTTCAAATACTTTAATAGTTTACCCAACGCAGACAATTTCAAAATTTATTATTTTAAATATCATTTTTTTTTAATTTTTCAAAAACTTTCAACAAAACCATATCATGTGACCCCTCTTTGGAACTAGCTCGACGAGCTCGTTCCAAAGAGGGGTCACATGATATGGTTTTGTTGAAAGTTTTTGAAAAACAGTATTTTTTCAGCTGCAGAATTTGCATATTACGCGGGCGGATGCGGTCGATTTTTTGGGTAAAGGGTTAATAGGGCTGAAATGGTTTGCTCATTTTCACAACCGACTAACCGAGAGCTTTAAAAAGATAATATCTGGTTACAGATACGGTATCAAAACTTATAGGGATTGGTAAGTAGTAATCGCAGAAATTATTCAAAAACGTTCACTTGTATACA
The DNA here is from genome assembly GCA_031216915.1 of Pictodentalium vernedei. Taxonomy (NCBI): domain Eukaryota; kingdom Metazoa; phylum Mollusca; class Scaphopoda; order Dentaliida; family Dentaliidae; genus Pictodentalium; species Pictodentalium vernedei. The sequence continues at coordinate 104,112,223 of CM062297.1, read as the reverse complement.
TACTATGGAATAGTTTCTGCGATGACTCACTGCTCTGTCTGGAATTATGTGTTTTATTATATCAGCTAGTATTGTATTTACTTCTCATTTCTAAAAGGAAAATAGAAAAACTTTCAAATACTTTAATAGGGTTGAAACGGTTTGCTCATTTTGACAACCGACTGACCAAGAGCTTTAAAAAGATAATACAGTGGGACCCTGATAACTGAATAGCCATTTTGCCAATGAAAATTATTCAATTAACAGGAGTATTCAATTAACAGGGATTGTCACTTTCCTGTATTCTAGAGATAAACTTAGCATTTATTCTATTATATGAGCTCTGTCAATCAAGATATAATAGATTAAATGCCTGTATTGGATGTACCGAGGCCAAATAGGTCTATAAACAAAGGAAAACTTAGGAGAGGCAGGTAAACTTCTCGACAGGTTACAAGATTTTTTATTCAATTGACAGGAGTTTACTCTATAACCTATATTCAATTAACAGGTCAAATTTGTACTGGAGGTATGGTAAATGGTTTTGTGTTGGGAAATTATATTCAATTAGGGATATAAAATTAAGAAATATCCAATTAAGTGGGCTCCACTGTACATGGTTATCCATGGTCATTATCTCCATATATAAATATGGTATCAAAACTTATAGGGATTGGAAAGTAGTACAGTGGAGCCCACTTAATTGGATATCTCTTAATTGTATATCCCTGTTAATTGAATATAATTTACAAACACAAAACCATTTACCATACCTTCAGTACAAATTTGATCTGTTAATTGCATATGGGTTGTAGAGTAAACTCCTGTTAATTGTATATAAATTTCTGTAATATGTCGAAAAAATTACTGTGACACGCACCAAATTCCCCTTATTTATCAACCTTTTTGACCTCACTACATCCAATACAGGCATTTATTCTATTATATCTTGTTTGACAGAGCTCTATGAGCTCTGTCAAACAAGATATAATACAATAAATGCTCAGTTTACCTGCAGAACACAGGAAACTGACCAAATCCCTGTTAATTGTATACTCCTGTTAATTGAATTTTCACTGGCAAAATAGGTATTCAATTAACAGGGTTCCACTGTACTCAACAGGGTTCAGCTGTATTCGCAGAAACTATTCAACAGTGTGTATACAAGCGAATGTTGTCGAGTACTCGACAACGTTCACTTGTATATATACTACGGAATAGTTTCTGCGATTACTCAGTATTCACAGAAATTGCAGATCATTAACGAAGTCTTGAATGCCAAAGTAAATTATTTCTCAATATAAACAACATGGCTTCGAGGTGCAATCTATACCCATGGAGAAGTGGCAGACTTACGGGGTTTTAACCATGGAATGATGATCACTATCAACATTTTGGATAATCAGTTAACAGTTATAATCGGTTATCAAGTTAACCATTTTGGTACTATATTTTACTCAATACTACAGATTTTTATCTCATTCATTTCACGATTTCTATGCATACATCATAAATTTATTTTTCTTTTCTGTTCACACCACAAGCTGAAAGTGGTGAATGCTACTGATCAATACTTAGGCAGAGATGGAAAGCCGGGTGTTCTCTGCTTCCGAAACAATCTGTGGCCCAGGTAAGAATGAAGATAACAAATCTGAATACGGGTATAATTCAGTGAGAGAACACAGAGGTCACTGAAAACTCTCGGAATAAATTCAAGTTTCTTTCGTTCATCCGTCAAGAGAAAATATAATTTGTTGTCAACTATTTATTTGGTATAATACATCAAATGAATGTTTAAGTCACATAAGTAACCAAGTAAATTGCAACTGAGGTGATAAATGTTTTGTTTTTATCACTTGAGGTGAAAAAGTATTATTCTGAAAAAATGGTTCTTGGCTTTTTCTTTGTAATACATGTGTAACATCAGCTAGAAAACGAAAACCCTGATTGATAAAAAAATCAGGCACTTGCCTCAATCTGAGATGTAAAGCCTTGGTTGCATTATTCAATTTGGTAAATGATTCAAAAACTGTTTTTAAGACAAAAAATTTAAATTTTGGGATATTCAAGGAATTTTCATGCAAGTGTCATCTTCTCGACATTTAGATTAGGCCATAGAAAGTTGATCATCTGTTTCTCAGGCCATTTTTCCCCAAAATGGATATGGGCGGGCAGCTTTTTTTAAAATTTTTTATTTCTCACGTGAGATTGTTTGTGGTAATTCGCCCCAACCCAAAGTCCTGGCGGTCCATGCAGCCACATTGGTTATTCACTGGAGGGGTGTTGGGTAATAAATGAAGGGTGTTTGGAATGTTTTTTTTCTCACTGAAACGTGAAAATTATTCCACGGCATGGGCCGAAACGTTACAGGGACAGAACGTCTCATCAAAGTGCTGTAAAATACCAACTTTCACAGATTTATTTTAGCAAAATATGAAATTCCCTCACAACTTGCCTAAGAAAATCGTGAATCAGAATTATTTTCCAGTATATTCGTAATTATAACAACCTATTTGAACGAGCAGTTCATCCACAAATCATATTTTTCTGAAAAATTAAATACAAAACGAATGAATGTTTGCGTGTTTTTTTTCCCAATTTGCCTGCACACAGCTGATAATATACGATTTATTTTCACATGCAAATTACTTTTATATCAATCAAAGGTTATTGTTTGATATATCATTGGTTCCAACAATTATCCTGCTCCCAAAATTCACTTAATTCCATAACTGGTCAACTCGCTACACAGCTTCAAATGACACAATGACGGCCATTTTTAAAAAAAATTTTCTTCAAAAATGATAAATTTATACCAATTTGTATATTTTTATACTTACCAAAGGCCCAGGCATAGCTGGTGCTAACTCTAAAATATCTAGGGCCAAACACAAATTTTGCTCCCCCCCAATCCCCAAAATTTGCATGCAAAACCGAAAATTAGAAGTCCCAACTGGTCCTCCATACATTTACCCTCTACGCATGCGCAGATGTCAGGAAGTGACCAACACCATTCTTTGTAAAAGAGATTATTACATAATAATTCAGCGGGGAGGTATGAGTGCCCACTCATGGGAGGGCCCTTCCCGTCTGGGCCATTGGTAAGTATAAAAATATACAAATTGGTATTAATTTATCATATTTTTACACAGTATACCAATGGCCCAGACATAGCTGAATCGTAAATAGGAGGAGGGCTTAAGACTTCTAAAATAATTCCAATCCTGCAGTCCATAATGAAGGAACTTACATGTAGAACAGTTAGGAAATACATGTATGACTCTCTATACAGTAATAGAGGAGACATATTCTAAACAAAGGGCACAATGAAGTAATTCCTTAATGTAAGTATGAAGACAACTTCCTAATTTTCCAAGGCTAGCCCAGACTAAGCCCCAAAAATTAGGATGGCATATCTGAGAATAAGAGAAAATCTCCCACAAACATACACCTACAATAACATTCAGCTATATGCAGGATATGAATACGGATAAAAACAGCATCCTTCAAAGATACAAACATTTTAAGCCAGATTATGGGTAAAAATACCCTCCCTTTTTTGAAGAAACCTTCAAAATAAAAAAGGGGAGAGCTCTGGAAACAATAAGAGCAGTACCCAACAACAATATAATTAATCGTCGAACATGCACTCAGGTATTAATTCATGATTAATAATGGTGCTTAACATTACTCAGAAGTTACGGCTATAGCGACGATCCTGGAAATTAATACTGCACAGTAAATAGAATACACTGCAGACAACGTACACAGATACGTCGAAAACTGGTGATATAAAATATAACATACACATATCTAATCAAGCCACACTGAACGATTCCTGAAGAGAAAGCACACTTCCTACATGATCCATTGGCGGCCACTGTACAAAAAATTCCAGTAACAACACTCTCCAACGTGAATAATCCGATATCTATGATCATAAAAGCATGTGTAATATGTACCAAACAAAATAGAAACTTGGACCTAGAGATGTACAAAGGTATGATTAACAGGTTCCTACATGGACCGCCCCCAAGATAAATTATTATTTCAAGGTTCACCGAATACAATAAAGCTTAGCCTAATAATAATAATGCGCGATCGCATATATATTAGCATCTAATCATCTGAATACCAGTTAACTGGTTATGCAGCCAGCAAGGTACTCAAAGGTAGCAATTAATTGTGATGATTTTTAAATAAACGCTTGTATACAACAAATCAACCAAAATAATAGGGCATTAATTCAGCTAAAAAGCGGATGAGCCCATGAGGTCGCCACAGAACACTACATAAATGAATAAAATGGATGTATTACAATAATAAAGCTTGCATGAAGAGAACTACGTCTTGCCTGGTAATTGCTTATAACACATAAGGAAGTGTCTAAGTGTGTGGGGAGGGGGGGGGGAATTCGAAGTCATAACAAAATCTCCTCACTCGCATTATTCAATCGTACTTGTGTTAGTTAACAGAAAACTATAGGAACCGCAAGGGTTCTCTCACAGTGGGGGGGAATCCGAAGTCATAACAAAATCCCCTCACCCATATTATTTAATTGTACCTGTGTCAGTTAAGATAAAAAATATAGGAACTGAAATGGTTCCCTCACGTCTGACTACATATGCCACTGTGGACGGAGAGGAACATGAAGAATAAAACATCCCCTGAAAGAAGACCCTCTCTATCTGGGAGAAAGCTTCTGGGGAGTGTCACATAACCGACACTTGAGAATATTGATCCAAGATTCTTGTGACAACAGAGGCGTTACCAGTAGGATTCACTGTTTAAACTTAAACATAAGCTATTAAATCAAATGAATAGGAGGATACGCATATCCTATTATTCCTCCCCATGAGTTTGCAGAGCATCTACTGTCTGCGCTGAATAATCTGGGCATGGCGACACAAATGACGGTAACAATTGTTCCGGTGCGTCACAAACTAAAGAATCACTGGTAGCAAAACTGTACAATAAACGCATGTTGAGCATCCATACATATGAAACAGGCGACCTTTACGAGGAGCGAGTCTGCTAGTACGTTCAGACGACCTGGTATATGACGGGTAGAGAGACATGAAAATGATTCTCCGTTAGGTATTATAACAAAAGTGAATGGGTACCGCCCTGGTTCCTGATGTACGCTACCACTATTGAGTTGTTCAACAAACTCTGAACAAGCGTGAAGTCATTGATATAGCGCTAACAATATTGACATCATTCTTGATGATTATGCGTTTCTACAGGAACCAAGGGTCTCAGACCCCTGCAATTATAGTCTGTAGGACTCAGGGCCATGCCCCAAACTATAGACTCATACCCGTCATAATCGTGAAAGCAGGATCTGGCAGTTGCAGCAGAACTAATGAGTTAACCACTGAAAATCTGCCTCAATATGGCCCTTTTTGTTTACTATATTTGTTAAAACAATACTGGCCCTGAGTGAATGCATTGTCACACTCCAGTTCTGTGTAAGAATAACTAGATGGGGGCGTGTGCGGAAGCGACTCATCTAAACAAGATGCGAAGCCGCTCAGCACATCTCCATCAGTCGCATAAAACTAATTCGTTCTGGATAATGGCAGATGAACCAGATTGTTATGAGACATTACCAAGTTAATATTCAAGTGACAGCGCAGGGCGCTATCTCCAGACCAAAGCTATCCTTAGATCTATGCTTTTTGCACAGTCAATCATTTGAACATTCATTTTAACCGACTAAATGAAAACCATAAATAAACTTTTAGAGCTTTGATAAACTTGTTAACAAGCTCCAGTCTATTATCTGTTGGAACGAGCTCTTAGGCTTCGGTACGAGTAACAAGTGGCTACAGAAATCCAGAGAATCTTGATTCTCGACTACCTCTTCTAACATCATTGTCAAGAGAACCTTTACCTCCGATTGGAGAGACTCTTATGCAAGGATTAGCCGAAGCATTGTCCATCAGACATTAAATTAGTTGTGGTTCTCTCGGAAAGATAGCCACAGGCCTTCCAAAACCACACTTCTGATCTACTAGTCTCCGTAACAGTTATCCAGATTGATGCTCATCTTGATAACCATCCGTCAACCGCAAAACAACAGAGGTCCTAACTCAACCTGTAGCACCTGCAAGGCCTACGGAAGGAGGAACTGCATCTCATTTGCGAAGAGCCTCGACCAGCAGTTTAGGGACGTCTGACCAGAAGTCTCGATCAGACGTAAGCCCTGTATTCAAGTCGCTATATGACGATCCCTAGAGTAATTATCGGAAAGTAAACTATACCCTCACGGGGAGTCCTGATAGCCAACCTTCTGTCTAGGACGTCCTCCCTTACTCCTTTCTGCTAATGTGTGTTGAATATACGTCGACATAAGGAGCAGAGTATTGATGCTTTCTTTGTAGCTTGTTCATAAACCAATGAAAGCTTATCATCAAAAACTTAGTGTCTGGAATCTGGAGCGACTCTAAGAGAGTTTTTCACCTTGTCATCTATTAAGGATGACGACGCAAGGGCACTGTCACATCTATTTAACTCCGAATTAGTAACTTGTTAAGACAGGGTTATACGTGATAAATATATATCCCTGGAAAGGACTCTAAATGAGGTACAAACGTCCTCCAATTCCTTTCCGTAGAGACGTAGTGTCACAGCTCTTAAAGGTGATCTATGTAATACAGTGAGTCTAAATTCACTCTGAATGAATAATGTCGTCTCAATTGTGACCAAGTGAAAAACGAATGACGACGGTAAGGCCATAGCTAGGTCCTTAGCCTACTCATTCAAACGTAGAGGAACTCTCAATACATCTTCACTGTTTTCAGACCAGCAGAACTACAGATGAAGATAAGAAACCGCCTTACTTCTTTCCACTGGAAAGTTGAATATGGAGTCGTCTAAAAGGCCAAAAGCCTGCAACACCTGTCTATACTTAACCAGAAAAGACATTCTTTCTCTTTTTCTGAATAATTTAGCGTGCAACAACGCTAGCGGTTTCTTGTAAATAGACGCAGCATTCTGATTCATTGGAACACATTCAGGGTAGTGTTGATGGAATAAATCCTCTCAACCCTGTATTGTTCCAAATGAGGACGGTAAATTCCTTCCATATCCCTTCATCATTCATCTGAATCAGTTGAAATCATGATCAACGGCATCAAAACGCGCAGATAACTGGACCGACCCAGCACCATGCGACAGCTCAGATTTTGAGGCAGCCGTCAATTGCTACTGCACTTGCTGGGATGCTCTGAGAAGCTGCGCATCTGCATCAGCAAAACCATAATGGAGGCCTGAGGAGCAGCGGTCTTCTGGCTGCCGGCTGCTCCCGGGACAGTATGTCTGAGACGGCTCTTTCTCCAGACGTTGCGATATATGAGGCCTCGTCTAAGCTACTGAATAGTGCTACTTTCGAGCTGTCACAGCATTCTGATTCTCAGGAACAAACTCAGGGAAGTATAGATGCATAAGCGCTATCGCCACCCTGTTGTTCCAAAAGGGAAGGGTAATTCTCCTCCAAATCCCTTTCATCCTCCAACTGAATCAGATTATACTCACGGTAATCGGCATCTGATTGCGCAGATGACTGGACCGACCCAGCACCTTCCGACAGCTCAAGTTCTGAGACTGCAGTCATCTGCTTCTGCATTTGCTGGGATGCTGTGATGAGCTGCGCAATCTGCGACAGCAAGTCTGTTACAGAGGCCTAAGGAGAGGCGGTCTTCTGTTGCATGGCCGCCGGCTGATCCTGGGACAATGTGTCCGAGATGGCTCTTTTCTGCGGACGTCCCTATAAATGAGGCCTCGTCTCCTTGGTTACTGTATGATGTGACTTCACTGACGAAGAGTGACTTTCTCGGTGACACAGGCTGGATGTCAGATGTCACGTAGCCAAGATGCGGTCATGTGTGCTTGCTTGACATTGAAGAAGCCATAATTATAGCCGACCCGAGCTGTAAACTGAATGAAGCGTCCCGGACGGGAGGTGTGGACGTATGTTCTGATCCATAACATCTGGCCCCAAATGATATAATAATAGAGAGAGGGAGGGGGGGGCCCTCTCTCGCTCGCAGTCCTTCAGACCTCGCCAAGCTTCTTGCTGAACTTGCCGGCTTCTTCCTTTCCATCGTTGCAGGGTGAGCCTTATAATTGATATTATATTATAGTGCTCGCTCTACCCTTTCCATTCTCCTTGACCACAACGGACACACCCGGCGTCACCGTACCCTCAGGTGGTGTACCATTTCACCGGTCAAGCTAGCTGGCGACAGGGATTTGAAACCACACTGTGGTTTATTGCCCTGTCTAATATTCATGAACACTTTTGCCGCTAGCTCTGATTGACTAATTAATGCGACGACGGAAGCACACTATCTGATGGCATCACGTAAACATCACCATGTTCTTGTTCCTGAGTAAATATAAACTAATAAACTAGAGTGACCTAGGGTGAGAGGACCGGTGGCAGCCTCTCATTACAAGAGGACCGGCAGTGGTCCCTCGCTAACAACGTACCGTGACACCCATCAGCAACGTTTGTCATCCCATGCCACATATATGAGCAAGAATTAGTAGAAGTACATTGACTACAAGCAAGGAAACCTACAAGAAAATAAGAGGAACGACTTCCTCGCCTTGCTTAAAGAGCAATATGCTTACATAATGAAGCAGAATACGTTGATTGTACTCCCACCAATTCCACATTAAATACAAATAAAAAGATACATAACAACAAGAGGCCCCAGGGGGCCTGAGGGTGCTCACCTGACATGGTAGTCTAAATATCAAACCAGGGACTTAATTTGAATAAGCTGCATACGCCCCTCCTAAGAAAAGCATGTACCAACTAGATGAAGCAGTTGTGCCCACACAGGCTTTTTCCTTCTATTTTCAGTTCCTGCACTTTTGCGTCCCAAAATTGAGATAAACGCATAAAAAACAGATTTTTTTTTATTTTTGTTAGGAAATTTTCGAAGTCCCAAACAAAATATTTTCAGCCTAAATTTTTTTTTCTTCTTAAAATTGACCAAAACACAAAAATTGTCTAAGTCCCACCCAGACCTCAAATTTTCAGTGTAAAAAAAAAAAAAATTTTTTTGCGTTAAAATTGACCGAAACGCATAAAAAACAAACAAAAAAAAAAATCCAGATTTTGGTCCAAAATTTCAAAGTCCAGAACAGGACCCCAAATTTACAGCCTAAATATGAACCCAGGGACTTGACTTGAACAAACTTCAATCTCACCCCCTAAGGATGCTGCATACCAAATATCAAAAGATTCTTATTGGTAGATCTGAAGAAGAAGATTTTTAAAAAATATTCCTCATACTGCACTAATTTCGACATTTGGGCTCCCATAGAGAGCCCAAATATGGACCTAGGGAATTGATATCAATAAACATGTGACATAATCTTCCAAAGATGTTATATGTGAAATTTGAAAGCTTTTGGAGCAGTGGTTTGGGAGAAAAGTAGTCTTATATGTTTTTCCCATTACCCAGTGTTAAAAAATGCTGACTCAGCACTTTTTCAAAGTCCCGAAACTGTACCCTATGATAAAACCGATAGCAATTTTTTTTTACCAATCCTTTCTGTTGGTCCTAAGGAAGCTTCACACCAAATAAAAATTCTCAGTGCCGTGCAGTTTTGGAGATATGGGCCTTTTAATTTTTTTCTATTTTTAGCTCCTGCAGTTCCCATAGGGCTGCGGGAAAAAAAAAATTGGCATAAATTAGGTACTTATGACCCAATAAGCCCTCACATACAATTTGGTTCAAATCAGCCTCTTGGTTCGGAAAATAGAAATTTCGGGCGGGGCCAAAAACTTTTTCCCTCCCATAACGATGCCAAATATATCTCATCAAACTTCTCTTGAACAAATCTGAGTCTAAACCTTAAAAGGAAGCTGCATACCATATATCAAGTCTCTGCTACTGCTGGTTCATGAGAAGAGAATTTTCAAAGATTTTGGTGCCCCTTGGGGGCATGGCACCACCCAGGAGGAGAGGCAACTTCATTTGAACAAACGTGAATTACCATATAGTAATGAACATCCACATGAAGTTTCATGAAAATCAGATCAGTGGTTTCAGAGGAGAAGTCGTTTGAAAAATGTTCACGACGACAGACAACGGACGGCAAGTGATAAGTTGAGCTCCCTTCGGTGAGCTAAAAACATTCAAAATATAAATCAAAAAATAGCTTACACCAAAAAAATTTTCGAAAAATTTTGACAAGAGTCTATGTTCCCAAAGGGAACGAAGTGCCCAAATGTATCCCAAAAGAGCCCAAAAGTTAAAAAATTTATAGTAATTTATATATTTTTTATACTTACCAATGACCCAGACTTAGCTGGTGCTAACTCTAACAAAACCAGGGCCAAACACAAATTTTGCCCCCCAATCCCCAAAATTTGCATCCAAAACAAAAAGAAATCATGTCCTAAAGGACCTCCATACTACGCCCCCACTGCGCATGCGCAGTGTGACGAACGTCCCGAAATTGGCGCCAATTATCATTCTTACTGGCAGTGCCTGGTCAGCGCTATGTACTCAGCGGGGAGGCAAGAGTTCCCAACTCCAGGGAGGGCCATCCCCGTCTGGGTCATTGGTAAGTATAAAAAATATATAAATTACTATAAATTTTTCAACATTTTTATACTGTACCAATGACCCAGACTTAGCTGAATAGTAAACAGGCTGGAGGGCCTAGGACATAGAGGAAAATCCAATAAGCTCAACTATATAGTAAAGAGGTAACCCCTTAAGGAGAAAAGGCGTATTAGGCTTTACATGTATCTTTCTTATTTAATAAAAAATTAGAAAGATACACTACCCTTAATAATTGAGCACAATAACATTCATGTTCTCTATTAACATCCAGTATATCCCTTATACTAATTATTTTTAAAGTAAGCCAATAAATAAAGTAGTCCAGAGAATTGAGACTCTTTATAGTCATTTAAAAGTGTCCGAGTATTGTATATTAAAGCCCATTTGACACTTGACATATACAAATGCTTCACACCGAGCTACACTTTAAAAATAAGACATGAATGAATTAAACATTAATATTACACTTTAAAACCATCCCGGAAGCGACTCAGAAATACTGACTTGGAGGAGGCATTCCCTTGCTTTTCACTATAAAGCAGGTGACCTAAGGGAACACCCGCCACCCCCCCCCCCCCTTCCCCTTGCCCTGGGTCAAATAGCCCAGAGCGAAGAGGGCAGCCGGATGGAGTCACTGCCGGAACAGAAAGCCTGCATAACTATAGTTGCAACTGTTTAGTGGACGACATTCTGAGCAACAGATAACGGACCTAAACAATGCAGGATTCCAGAAATGGACTCAATATTTCTGAGATAAAAATTCGTAAATGTGGATGGCTGAGACCAATAAGCAGCCTTCATTAAATCTGTAATAGCAACACTATTAGCATAAGCCCAGGAAGTAGAAAGAGCTCTTACTTCATGAGCGGAAATCTTAAGCACAGACTGCTGAGAAGAAGATAAACTCTCATAAGCAGTACGGATAGTTAATTGAATCCATCTAGCAATAGAATGGACCGAAATGTCCTTTCTATTAGGCATCAAAGACAGAAAGAAACATTTCCGTCCCTTTCTGATAAACTGAGATCTCTGTTTATAGATACGTAACGCTCTAACAGGACAGAGTAAAGGCCTACGCCCGTCTGAAGAAGGAAGAGCCTTAATAACAATAGGTCCCGGATATTTATTAGGAGCCTGATTCTTAGCTAAAACACCCACATTAGTAGTGAAGGTGATAGTGTTCCCGACACTACGATAGTGAGAATCATCCACCGACAGTGCATGAAGCTCACTGACTCTTCTAGCAGAAGAGAAAGCTAAGAGAAAAGCTGTCTTATAAGATAAGAATTTGAAATCTACTGTCCCAAGAGGTTCAAATGGCTTTTCCTTCAATTTAAGAAGAACCCAAGCTAAATTCCATTTAGGAATTAATCTAAGAGTTCTGGGTCTATTTATCGAAAAGTTTCTAACCAACTTAGATAAAGAGACATTAGATCCAATTTGTAAACTATCATGATGTGCATAGGTATCAGATAACATAGACCTATAACCCTTTATAGTAACAGGCTGCAGTTTGATTTCGTCAAACAAGTATACTAGAAAGTTTGCAATGTCTGGTATAGAGGGATCGAATATATCTACAGAATGATCCCTACACCAACGACGAAAAACCTTCCACTTAGCCGCATAGTTTAGCGAAGAGGAGGTCCTCCTACAGTTAGAAATCGCGTCCACTTCTCTTCCTGTAAAGTGCTTGCCATGCAAGAAGGACCGCACAATGGAAAAACGTGAAGGTTGAGACCTTGCGGGTTGTGATGGAGTTGGCGCGATTTCCCCTGCGAAAGAAGATCCTCCCGTGGAGGAAGCTTTCGCGGTAGGTCCCACAACAGACACCTGAGTAGATTTATCCACGGTCTCTGTGGCGACAGAGATGCTACCAACAGAATCTTGCATTGAGATTGTTTTATTTTTAGCAATACTTGTTGAATTAACGGCGCTGGAGGATACGCATATCCTATCATTCCGTCCCAAGGGATCGACAGAGCGTCTACTGCAAATGCTCTTGGATCTGGACACGGAGACACATACGTCTGCAACTGATTGTTGAGATGTGTCGCAAATAAGTCTATCATTGGGCGTTCCCATTGGTAGCAAATCTGATTGAATACTTGTTTGTTGAGAGTCCATTCCGACGGCAACAAGCGACCCTTTCGTGAAAGGGAGTCTGCTAGCACATTCAGACGACCCGGTATGTGACGGACTGAAAGAAGAACGTGAAGTTCTAGCGCAAACAGAAGGATTCTTTCCGTTAGATTGAACAACGGAACTGAATGAGTGCCTCCCTGATTCCGTATATACGCCACTACTGACTGTCGTATTGTCGGATAGGATTTGGACATGAGCATTGTGAATAATGTCCATCCAGTGACGTAACGCAAGCCAAATTGACATCATTTCCTTGATGTTTATGTGCTTGCACAGGAATTGCGGATCCCAAAGACTCTGGCATCTCGAATCCGTTGGGATTAATGATGCACCCCAACCTGTTTGACTGGCATCCGTCATAATGGTAAAACTCGGATCCGGCAACTGCAGCGGGACTCCCTGAGTTAACCACTGAATGTTTGCCCAAGTCTGAATCTCTTGTTTCACTTGATCTGACAAGAGAACGTCTACATCGAGCGAATGAATTTTCACACTCCAATTCTGAGTCAAGAAAATTTGAAGAGGACGTGTGCGTAACCGCCCCATCGGAATGAGATCCGCAGCGGCTCCGCACAGCCATATCAGTCTCATAAATTCTCTCGCTGTGACTTTGTCTGCGTGCAGACAATAGCGAGCGTAACAACTGACTAATTTCGCTCTGGTTAACGGCAGACGAACGAGATTGTTGTGCGTCTCGAAGCTCATTCCCAGATGAGTGAATGACTTGGACGGCACCAGATCCGACTTCTCCTCGTTTACTATAAAACCGAGACGTCGGAGCAATAGAAGAAGATTCTGAACATCGTTCTGAAGCGTTAACTCGTTGCCGTACCTCTGAAGAATGTCGTCCAGGTAGGCCGACATTACCGCAGACGAATGAGCTCGGAAATAGATCATTACCGAGTTCATCACCCGAGTGAAAGCCCAGGGTGCTAGATTCAATCCGAAGCACATCGCCCGGAATTGATACACCACTCCTAGGACTGCGAAGCGTAGATACTTTCGGAATGTCGGATGTACCATGACGTGAAAGTATGCATCTTTGAGATCTATGCTTGTTGCATAATCGTTCACCCGAATACTCGCTCTGACCGACCGAATCGTCTCCATATAAAATTTCGGAGCGACGATCAGCTTGTTTATCCAGCTCAAATCTATGACTGGACGGAATGAGCCGTCTGGTTTCGGAACCAGAAACAGATGGCTGTAGAATCCCGGAGATTCCTGGTTTTCTACGACCTCTACCGCGTTCTTCATTAAAAGAGACTGACCTCTGATAACAGAGCGTCTCTTTTCTGCGGATTTGACGGAAGATGAGTCCACTTTGGACTTCGAGTTAATGGAGGCTTTCGTTTGAAGGATATCTTTAGACCTTCCGAAGTCACTCCTCTCACCCAAGGGTCGTCCGTAATCGACGCCCATTCTTGTGAAAAGCTCGACAACCTTCCGCCAACCGGTACGCGATAGAGGTTTAAGCCATCACCTCCTGGACCTGCGAGGCCTGCGGTAGGAGAAACCACGTCCTCCATGACCCGCACCTCACCCCGTCGACCTCGGGGCGTCCGACCGATTGTCCCGGCCCGAAGGACGTCCCGAACGAGAGTCGCTACCCTGACGGTCTCTCGAATAAGACCAAGAGGACGCACCGGAACCTCTATAGGAACCTCTCGTGGGCACATTAGACCCAGAAGTACCTGTCTTATTCTTGTCTGCTGTATCCGACTTCTTAGAAGCAGATTTGAACAACAGAGAATCCGAAGCTTTCTTTGTAATTTTATCATAAATAGCAGAAAGCTTGCCGTCAAAGAGAAGTTCTCCGGAGACCGAAGCGACTCTAAGAGAGTTCTTCACCTTAGTATCCACGAGTGTGGATGTAGCTAGGGCTGCGTCACGTCTAACTAACTCCAGATTTGCCACTGAAAGGGCGGAGTTACACGTGGAATAAGCTACTGCCCTTGAAAGAAGTCTTAAAGAGGATTGTATATCCTGAAACTCTTTCCCTTGAAGGCGCAGTGATAACGCCTTAGTAAGGTGATCTGCGTAAGATAAGGCATCTAAATTGGCTCCGTTAGACGCAATAGCTGTTTCCAACACCGCGGTTGGAATAGAAGCCGACGACGGTAATGATAGCTCTAAGTCTTCCGCCTCGTCGTCCATACGCAGAGGAACTCTCGGGATACCCTGTCCTGCCGTATCGAATTTATTCCTTGCATTAATGAAAGGCAGGTTGAGAGTATTAGCGGACAAGAAACCTGCTTTCCCCGTCTTGGAAGCAAGTTTAAATATAGCGTCGTTCAATAATTCAAATGTTCTTGCAACATTACTGGACTGCGACGGAAACTCGGGAGCGATGTCCCTGAACCGCTCAAAAAATTCAGAGTCCAATGACGCTATAATCCTCTTGTCCGGAACCGCAGCAGTCTGGCCCGACGGAACAACTTGAGGGAGAACGTGCCGGATGAAGTCCATGGCAGCTTTATGTTGTTCCGAAAGAGATAGCTCCAAATCATCCGTATCCCTTTCACCATCCGGTCGGACCTCATGATGTTCCCGGTCGTCCGCCCCGATGCTTCGGATAATTCTCGATCCGACACCGTCTCTGTCGGCTGCTGGGATGCTGTGCTATCTGCACAAGAATGTCCGGCTGGACCTGGACGAGCTAGGAACCGGACTCAAAGGCTTCCTCCGTTCTCGCTTACTATCCGCCGTCACTGGGTGTGCACCTAGTATGTTTATAGTGCTCGCATCACCCAAAATTTCCTCCTGGACTGCATCGGACGAACCTGGCTGCCGAACCATTTGGTGAATGGACGCTACACCGGGCGAGCTAGCGGACGACATTTGTCTAATCTCCATGAGCACTTTTGCCGCTAGCTCTGAATTCATTTGTGACGACGGACGCACACTTGTAGAAGATAACATGGAAACATCACCCTGTTCTTGTTCCTCTGAAATAGAAACTGAGAGAGTAGAGTGACCTTGCGGAGAAAGAGCCGGCATAGCCCTTTCTCCAGAAACAACATACCGTGACACACGTTTCCAATGTTTATCATCCCAATATTGACAAATAGGACAGGGATTAGTGCGAGAATACTGACTACAATTAATACAATGATCATGAAAGTCAGAGGAAGATTTCTTCCTATTACAATTTGAACAAACTCCTTTCATTGTGAAAAGTCAACAAGTCCTAGATACTCGCACAAACCCCTGACACAAAGATACATAATAACATGATCCATTAATAAATGAAAAAACAATTGCAAATCAAAATAATTTTGAAAAAATATTTTTTCAGCGAAGCCCAAGTTGCTGAAAAGTAACGTTGAGCCCCGATGGATCCGATGACAAAGTGTGGTCAAAAATTTTAAATTTATATTAAATAATTAATGAGACACTTACGGATAATATAAATGTATCTATAGTGAGTTAAACTACAGCAAAGGCAAACAGCCCCCCTCAAAAAAGGCTGTTGCCAATGTAAACAAACAGTGTAAAACACCAGAAAACATGACTCCAGGCACTGAAAAAACTGGCCCGGAATCAGTCATCAAAATTACACTCTATCTGATGCAAAACAGAGACTCCCAGGGGAGAATCTGCAGAACATCAGATGGAAGATGCAGAACACAACGTTTATACACCCATGGGTGAAAACGTAACTATGGGGAAAATAACAGAAAACATTCTGTAACCAAGCAACTCTCCCAGGAAAATTTTAGAAATGAACTTTCTCAAAAATATGCCAAAAGCATGGGAGAATTGCAAGGGGGGACTTTAGAAGGCTAGGGGAGAGGAAACACTGAATAAGCAGTGCAACATTTAGCAAGAATGACAACAAGAGGCCCAAGCCTCGAAAATAGGCAACTTAACATAATTTCATCAAAAAATTTTAAGTACAGCCCTGATTATTTTTTGTCACTTCTTTTTCCTCTCCTCCTTCTATCCTCCTTAGAATCACATTTTCTCCAAAAATTACGTGTCTGGCATCCTTTAAACTGAGATTTACAAGCACAAAGATCAGTGAGATGTTGACTGATGAAGGGCCAAACAGAGAATGATAATTGGCGCCAATTTCGGGACGTTCGTTACACTGCGCATGCGCAGTGGGGGCGTAGTATGGAGGTCCTTTAGGACATGATTTCTTTTTGTTTTGGATGCAAATTTTGGGGATTGGGGGGCAAAATTTGTGTTTGGCCCTGGTTTTGTTAGAGTTAGCACCAGCTAAGTCTGGGTCATTGGTACAGTATAAAAATTTAATTTTTTCCTCCCAAAAATTAACTGCCACACTACGGGACTGTATAATGTATCTTACAACAGACCTACCATATCAGAAATAGGAACCTACACATAAATAACAAACATTGCTAATGTAAACGTCAAACTGAAAACCGGAAACGAGACCCCAGGCAACATGGCCCGAAGTCAGTAACAGATTTTTGAACTATCCGATGTAAGGCAAGATCTTCATCAGAAGAAAAAACGATACACTGGAAGTATGATGCATGACTAAAAATGCCTAAACACCCTAAGGGTGAGGACGTAACCCTGGGGAAATACAGAAAAAAGTTTCTGTATAACACGTTAAACTCCCAAGAAATTTTATATAAAAAATTTAAAAAAACAAGCCAAACAGCTTGGGAGTTTAACAGGGGGGATCAAGGGAGGTTAGGGAAGGAACACTTAATCAACAGTGGAAAAATCATTATCAACAATGATGACATCAGGCTCATGTCCCGAAATTAGGGAACATGAACTAATTTTTATAAATATTATAAAATTACAGCCCTGAACGTTTTCAAACCACTGTTTCTTCCTTCCTTCATCCAATTGTGTCCTTGGATCCACCAATTTAACCATTGATTTGTGTCTGGCATCATTATTAATTGAGATTTAAAAAGCACAAAAGTCAGTTTGTTGTTATCTGACAAGGGCCAAACAAAGAATGGTGTTGGCGCCAATTCCGGTCACTTCCTGGCGTCTGCACATGCGCAGAGAGTAAATGTATGGAGGACCAGTTAGGACTTCTAATTTTTGGTTTTGCATGCAAATTTGGGGGATTGGGGGGCAAAATTTGTGTTTGGCCCTAGATATTTTAGAGTTAGCACCAGATATGTCTGGGCCATTGGTATACTGTGTAAAATACAAAGTTTATGACCCAATATTCAGAATAGATTGGCAAGATCATTCCAGACAGGGGTCTTACAGTTAAAACTAGAAGTCCTGTCATGAAATGTGCACAAATAGCACATTGATCTGTGCGTTAATCTATGCATTATGACCGTAGTAAGGCTAACAAATTCTGTACATATGGCCTGTGCACAAGCAAAGTTTCAGCCAATGGACCTCCGGGTAACCCGGAGGTCCACTGGCAGAAACATTGCCTGTGTTTGCTATGAGTAACCAGGAGAACCAGCCGTGCTTTGGATGCCATTTGATATGGCAATTCCTACGCGCAATTAAGCCTAGATAAGTGCACAGTTCGTGACAGGACTTCTAGTTTTAACTGTAAGCTCTGTTTTTGAGGCAAAACTGAAGAAAGATTTGGATAGCGATTTTTGTGAACAGGCACTGGTCACCTTTAGTTGTTGAGTTAGCTAGAAGATTAATTATAAGTTATACATTAGGCCTAAAAAGTTAAAATTTGTTTCTCGGGTGCTTCCTTTTGGTTGCTGCATGCTCTCTTTTTATAACCAATGCAAACTAAAAAAAAAATAAAAATTAAATGGTTTATGTCTGATATTTTACCTACCAAAGTTAATAAAATTGATAAATTTGTCCCATATAAACAGAGTCCTAGAATGAGTTTACATTAAGCAATCCATCTCCATAGGACACACTGTCAATCCTTGAGCCCCTCAGGAGTTACTAAAATAGTCTGAGCATCATGCCTTTTCTTCAGTTGATCATAATGTAAAATGTGGAGCTCCCCTATGAAGCCCCTGGATACAACCTATGTGGATTAATCTTAGTTACACACCTCTAAAAGGTACTGAATACAAAATTTCTACTTCAGTTACATGGCCAATTCCAGCTCCCATAGGGAGCCCAAATATTAACCCAGGCTCTCAATTTGAACAAAGTTGACCTCCCTAGAGATGCTGTATACCAAATATGAAAGCATTCAGACTGTTGGATCTGAAGAAGATTTTAAAAGAAATTTCTTCATATTGCATCAAGTTAAAATTTGGGTTACCACAGCGAGCCCAAATATTAACCTACGGACCTGATGTGAACAAACTTGAATCTGACCCCCCCCCCCCCTAGAGATGTTGTATACCAAATATGAAAGCATATGGACTAGTGGATCTGAGGAAGAAGATTTTTAAAGAAATTTCCTCATATTGCACTAAGTTAAAATTCGGGCTACCATAGGGAGCCCAAATATTAACCCAGGGAACCAATTTGAACAAACTTGAATCTGACTCCCCTACAGATGTTGTAAACCAAATATGAAATGATTCTGACAGGTGAATCTGAAGAAGAAGATTTTTGAAGAAATTCCCTCATATTGTACTAAGTTAAATTTCAGGTTCCCATATGGAGCCCAAATATTAATCCAGGCACTCAAATTGAACAAACTTGAATCTGACTCCCCTAGAGATGTAGTACACCAAATACGAAAGTATTCCGAGTGGTGGATCTGAAGAAGAAGATTTTTAAATAAATTTCCTCATATTGATCTATGTTAAAATTTGGGCTACCATAGCGAGCCCAAATATACACCTAGGGATCCTATTTGAACAAACTTAAATCTGACCCTCCTAGCAATGTTGTATACCAAATATGAAATCATTCTGATTGGTGGATATGAAGAAGAAGATTTTTAAAAATTATCCCCCATACTGAACTAAGTTAAAATTTGGGCTTCCATAGGAGCCCAAATATTAACCTAGGGACTTGGTTTGAACAATCTTGAATCTGCCCCTCACAACAATGATGTATACCAAACATTAAAAGATTCTAACTGGTGGTTCTGAAAAGTTAAAAAATTTATAGTAATTTCTATATTTTTTATACTTACCAATGACCCAGACATAGCTGTGCTAACTCTTAAAATATAGGGCCAAACACAAATTTTGCCCCCCAATCCCCAAAATTTGCATCTAAAACCAAAGAAAACATGTCCTGAAAGGCCCTCCACACTTCGCCCTTACTGCACATGCGCAGTGTCAAGGACGTTCCGAAATTGGCGCCATTAATCATTCTAATAACCAGTGCCTGGTAAGCGCTATGTACTCAGCGGGGAGGCAAGAGTTCCCAACTCCTGGGAGGGCCATCCCCGTCTGGGTCATTGGTAAGTATAAAAAATATAGAAATTACTATAAATTTTTTAACATTTTTATACTGTACCAATGACCCAGACATAGCTGAATAGTAAAAAGGCTGGAGGGCCAAGGACATAGAGCAAAATGGAATACGCTCAATAAAATAAAATAGAGTCATCCCCTGTAGGGAAAAAGAAGTAATAGGCCTTACATGTATCTTTCTTATTTATGATAAATTAGAAAGATACAACACCTTCCAAAATTGAGCTTCATACATCCATGTACTCTATTAATATCCAATATAATCCTTATACTAATAATTTTTAAAGTAAGCCAATAAATAAAGTAAGTCTAGAGAATAGAGACTCTTATACTCCTAAAAGTGTCTGAGAATTGCATAATCATGTTCGTTGACATATGCAATATTCAAAAGCTATACTTTAAAAACTAAGACTTGAATGAATTTAAAAACCTAAACTTCTGACTAAACAACCATCCCAATAACAGCTCAGAATTACTAACTCCGGAGGAGGTATCCCCTTGTTTTCATAGTAAAACAGGTGACCCAAGGGAACACCCTCCCCCCCCCCCCCCCTTTTTCTTGCCCTGGGTCAAATAGCCCAGAGCGAAGAGGGCAGCAGAACGGAGACACTGCCGAAACAGACAGCCTACCTAGCTATAGTAGCAACTGTTAAGTTCTGAGCAGTAGATAATAGACCTAACAATAGAGGCCTCCAGAAATGGACTCGATATTTCTGAGATAAAATTCATGAATGTGGATGGCTGAGAGCAATGAGCGGCCTTCAAAAATCTATAATAGCGACACTATTAATGTAAGCCCAAGAAGTAGAAGAACTCTTACTTCATGAGCCGAAATCTTAAGTACAACTGCTAAGTCAATGATATACCATAAGCAGTACCGATAGTTAATAGAATCCATTAACAATAAAATGGAGCGTAACGTCCTTCTACTAGGCATCAAAGACAGAAGAAGCTTACGCCCATAGTAATAAACAGATATCTGTTTATAAATACATAAACTGTACCCGGAAAGAGTAAAGGCCTATGCCCATACGAAGACGGAAGGACCTTAAAATAATAAGTTCCGGATAATAGGAGCCTAACTCTTATGCAAAAATCCAACCTAAATAGTAACGGAAGTAGTGATTCCGAAACTACGAAAGTGAAAATCATCCATCGATAGTGCATGAAACTCACTGACTCTACAGTAAAAGAGAAACCAACAGAATTACTGTCTAAAAGGTCAGAATTTGAAAACTACTGTTTCCAGAGGCTCAAATGATTACTTAGCTAAATAAGAACCAAAGTTAAAATCCATATAGGAATTTAATCTAAAGATTCTAAGTCTATTTATCAAAAAGTTACTAACTGACTTAGATAAAGAGACAAAAGACTCAATTGTAAACTATCGTAGAGTGCATAGGTATGAGGTAACATAAACCTATAACCTAAATAATAACAGGCTGCAGTAGATCTTGTGAAACAAGTATACTAAAAAGTTAAAAAATTTATAGTAATTTATATATTTTTTATACTTACCAATGACCCAGACATAGCTGGTGCTAACTCTTAAAATATAGGGCCAAACACAAATTTTGCCCCCCAATCCCCAAAATTTGCATCTAAAACTAAAGAAAACATGTCCTGAGAGGCCCTCCACACTTCGCCCCTACTGCGCATGCGCAGTGTCAAGGACGTTCCGAAATTGGCGCCATTTATCATTCTAATAACCAGTGCCTGGTAAGCGCTATGTACTCAGCGGGGAGGCAAGAGTTCCCAACTCCTGGGAGGGCCATCCCCGTCTGGGTCATTGGTAAGTATAAAAAATATATAAATTACTATAAATTTTTTAACATTTTTATACTGTACCAATGACCCAGACATAGCTGAATAGTAAAAAGGCTGGAGGGCCAAGGACATAGAGCAAAATGGAATACGCTCAATAAAATAAAATAGAGTCATCCCCTGTAGGGAAAAGAAGTAATAGGCCTTACATGTATCTTTCTTATTTATGATAAATTAGAAAGATACAACACCTTCCAAAAATTGAGCTTCATACATCCATGTACTCTATAAATATCCAATAATCCTTATACTAATAATTTTTAAAGTAAGCCAATAATAAAGTAAGTCTAGAGAATAGAGACTCTTATACTCCTAAAAGTGAGTGAGAATTGCATAATCATGTCCGTTGACATATGCAATATTCAAAAGCTATACTTTAAAAACTAAGACTTGAATGAATTTTATAAACTTAAACTTCTCACTAAACAACCATCCCAATAACAGCTCAGAATTACTAACTCCGGAGGAGGTATCCCCTTGTTTTCATAGTAAAAACAGGTGACCCAAGGGAACACCCTCCCCCCCCCCCCTTTTTCTTGCCCTGGGTCAAATAGCCCAGAGCGAAGAGGGCAGCCGAACGGAGACACTGCCGAAACAGACAGCCTACCTAGCTATAGTAGCAACTGTTAAGTGAATGACATTCTGAGCAGTAGATAATAGACCTAACAATAGAGGCCTCCAGAAATGGACTCGATATTTCTGAGATAAAATTCATGAATGGATGGCTGAGCGCAATGAGCAGCCTTCAAAAAATCTATAATAGCAACACTATTAATGTAAGCCCAAGAAGTAGAAGAACTCTTACTTCATGAGCCGAAATCTTAAGCACAACTGCTAAGCCAATGATATACCATAAGCAGTACGCTAGTTAATAGAATCCATTAACAATAAAATGGAGCGTAACGTCCTTCTACTAGACATCAAAGACAGAAGAAGCTTACGCCCTTGTAATAAACAGATATCTGTTTATAAATACATAAACTGTACCCGGAAAGAGTAAAGGCCTATGCCCATACGAAGACGGAAGGACCTTAAAATAATAGGTTCCGGATAATAGGAGCCTAACTCTTATGCAACAATCCAACCTAAATAGTAACGGAAGTATTGATTCCGAAACTATGAAAGTGAAAATCATCCATCGATAGTGCATGAAACTCACTGACTCTACAGTAAAAGAGAAACCAACAGAATTACTGTCTAAAAGGTCAGAATTTGAAAACTACTGTTTCCAGAGGCTCAAATGATTACTTAGCTAAATAAGAACCTGAAGTTAAAATCCGTATAGGAATTTAATCTAAAGATTCTAAGTCTATTTATCAAAAAGTTACTAACTGACTTAGATAAAGAGACAAAAGACTCAATTGTAAACTATCGTAGAGTGCATAGGTATGAGGTAACATAAACCTAAACAGGCTGCAGTAGATCTTGTGAAACAAGTATACTAAAAAATAGCAATGAGTAGTATGGAGGGATCAACCATATGAACATAATGATCCCTACACCACGACGGAAGAGCCTCCACTTTAGTCGCATAGAATAGCGAAGAAGAGGATCTCCTATAGTAAGAAATCGCGTCCAAAGCTCGTCCAGTACAGTGCTTACAATGCAATACGGACCACACAACGGAATACATGAAGGTTGCGACCTTGCTGGTTGTGATAAAGATGACACGATTTACCCAGTGAAAAAAGATCCTCACATAGAGGAAGATTTCACGTTAAGATCCACAGTAGACAAGAGAGTAAATTACTCATGATCTCTGTGAAGATAGAGATGCTATCAACAGAAATGTATTGTGGATGTTTATCTTAGCAATACCTGCTAAAAACAACAGCGCCGGAGGATACGCGTATCCTATCATTCCGTCCTATAGATCAATAGAGCGTTAACAGTATTAGCTCAGAGATCTGGACAAGCCAACACATACGTCTGCAATTGATTAGCCAGCTGTGTCATAAATAAAACATCATTGGGCGCTCCCATAGATAGCAAATCTGATTGAATACTTGTTTGTTGAGAGTCCATTCTGACAGCAACAAGCGACCCGTAAGAGAACGGGAGTGCGATAAAACAATCAGACGACCCAGAATATGACGGACCAAAACTGAACTTGGTGTACTATAACCAACAGACGGATTCTTTCCATTAAATTGAATAACGGAAACGAAAGAGTGCCTCCCTGGTTCCGGAGATACGCCACTACTGTCGAATTAAAGGACAGGAATTTGGGCATGCGTTTCTGAATAATGTTCATGCAATGACATAAAGCAAGCCTAAAAAACATTATTCCGCGGAAGTTAACTGATAGCTAAAAGACTGCGGAACCCAAAGACCCTGGCACTTCGAATCCGTAGGGATCAGTATATATCCCAATCTGTTTGACTGGCAACCGTCATAACAGCCACACTCGGGTCCGGCAACTGCGGCGGCACTCTCTGAGTCAACCACCGAATGTTTGCCCCAGTCTGAATCTCTTGTAACACTAGATAGACAAGAGAATGTATAAATCAAGCAATTCATGGATTGCCGGAAAGTTGCCGTCGAAGAGAAGCTCCTCCGAGAACGAAGCGACTCTGAGAGAGTTCTTAACCTACTATCCACGCGTGGATGTAGCTAGGGCTGCATCACGTCTAACCAACTCCAATCAGCCACTGAAGGGCGGAGTTATACGTGAACAAACTACTGCCCTCAAAAGAAATTACATTGAGAATAATATCCCGTAAATCTTTTCTTGAAGACGTAATGATAACGCCTCAGTAAGGCGGATTACGTATAATAAAGCGTCTAAGTTAAGTCTACTATACATAATGTCGTTCCCAACATTGAAATTGGAAAAGACATAAACGGTGAAAAAGAATATATGCAGTCTTTAATCACACCGTCTAGACGCATATGAACTCTCGGTATGCCCTGCTCTGCCAAAATAAACTATATGTAAAAAAGATAAAATGGCAGAAATGAGCCACGCGGACAAGAAACTAAACTATCATGCTTAGTAGCAGGCTTGTATATATATATAATATATATAGCGTCGAAAAATAAAACACATGTTGTAATGACAATATTGGACTGCGTCGGTAAGTCAGGGACAAAGTCCCTGTACCGATCGAAAAATCCGAGTCCAATGACGCTATAAGTCTCTTATCCAAGATCGCAGCAATGAAGTCCGAAAAATAATCACTGGAAGAAATGCCAGAAGATATGAAAGGCATCTTCCGATACTACTAAAGGGAAAACTCGAAATCTTTCGAATCCCTTTCGCCATCCTGTCGGACCCTATAAAGCGTTCGGTCGTCCGTAGCTTGATGCAACCGCGGACCGCACCGACCCAGCGCCGTCGGATAATTCCTGATTCGACCGAGAAACCGTCAATTGCTGGGATGCTGCGAAACAACTGTGCTAACTCGGATAGCACGTCCGTCACTGAGGCTTGAGGAGCAGCGGTCTTACGATGCATTGCCGCAGGAAGCTCCGAGATCGTTACCCCGTGCATACTTCCAATATGCGAGCGAACGGAGTGTATAGGCCTCGTGTCCCTTGGCTACCGGATGGCGCGACCTATTCGCTGTGGAATCACTGAATGCCGAAACTGATCGGATACTCGAGGTCACGTAGCCAATGTGCGGTCGTGTGCCCTGCTGTGAGGATGAGGAAGCATTAAAGACAGTCTCTCGGACTGTCAATATAACGGAGCGTCCCAAGCAACGGACATATGCTCCGAATGTAAAATATCTGAACCACAACATGCGGTCCCCTATGTTGTTGGCTTCCTCCGATCTGTCCTCAATCTGCCGTCACTGGGTGAGTACTAAAGTAATTAAAGTGCTCGCATCACCCAAATCTCCTTCCTAGACCGCAACGGACGAACCCGGCAGCCGAACCATTCGATGAATGTACGCTACACCGGGTGAGCTAGCGAATGTCACTCCGTAAGCGATAGACATATTCCATGAGCACTTATTGCCGCTAACTCTTCATTAACTATGACGACAGAGGCACACTTTTGAAAGACATCTCCATAACTTCTTCGAACAAGAAACCAGAAATGCTTGGATAGCAAGCATAAAATAATAATATATAGCGTCGTTCAATAATTCGAAAGTTTGTGTGACATTATTGGACTATGTCGGAACTGAGGGACGATGTCCCTGAACCGAACCAAAAATTTCTAAGTCCACCGACGCTATCAGTTTCTTATCCGGCATCGCAGCATATGTTGTTCCGAAAGGGAAAGCTTGAAATCCACCGAATCCCTTTCGGTATCCCGTCGGACCGGATGAAACTTTCGGACGTCCGTACCCGCTTCCGCGGAGCGTCCCGACCCAGCATCGTCGGATAAAATATATGCGACAGATTCAGTTGATGCTGGGATGCTGCGATAAACTGTGCTATTAAGGAAAGCACGTCCGTTCCCGAGGCCTGTGCAGTAGCGGACTTACGATGCATTGCCGCTGGAAGCTCCGTGTACGTTGACTCCCGCATACTTCCTATGCGAACGTCCGGAGACTGCAGGCCTCGAGTCCCCGGCTACCGACCCAGCGCTGTCGGATAAATCTCGATCCGACACCGTTTCTGTCGGCTGCTGGGATGCTGCGATAAGCTGTGCTATGTGCACAAGAATGTCCGGCGTCGAGACCTGCGGAGGCGCAGTCTATCGCTGCTTCGCCGAGGGCAGCTCCGCATCAGATGGCTCCCGCATACTTTTCCTATGCGAACGTCCGGAGTCCATCGGTCTCGAATCCCTGGCTGCCGGATGGTGTGACCTGGTCGCCGAAGAATCCTTGATCGGCGAAGCTGGTAATATATCGGCGGTCACGCAGCCAAGGTGCGGTCGTGTGCGCTGACGAGAAGAGGAAGCCTTAGCAGTCTCAGCGGACTGCCTATACAACGGAGCGTCCCGAGCGACGGACGTATGCTCCGCTAACGACACATTTGTACCACAACATCTGGGGCCAGATGTTGTTGAACGAGAGAGGGGCCTCTCTCGCTTGCCGTCCGGATGGACCGGAACGAGCTATGAACCGGACTAAAAGGCTTCCTCCGTTCTCCCTCCGATCCGCCGTCACTGGGTGTGCATTAAGTTAATTTTATAGTGCTCGCATCACCCCAAAATTCCTTCTAGACTGCAACGGACGAACCCGGCTGCCGAACCATTCGGTGAATGGACGCTACACCGGGCGAGCTAGCGGACGTCAAAGGCCGTCGAACCTACTAGGGTCCTCTTAGGCAATTGGCGTATTACATGAGCACTTTTCCGCTAGCCCTTCATTAATTGTGACGACGGAGGCACACTGTTGGAAGACATCACAGATACATCACCCTAATCTTGATCGTCTGAAATAGAAATTGATAAAGTAGAGTGACCCTGCGGGGAAAGGACCGGAGTGTCCAAATCCCCAACAACATACCGTGACATACGCTTCCCATATTGTCATCGAAATCATACGATACAGAACCGGAGTTAATGCGAGTACACTGACCACATATAGAATGATAATAAGGTCAGAGGAAGACTTCCTCTTAAAACAATTGATCAAAATCCTTTCAATGTGAAAAGAAAACAAGTCCTGGTACTCGCACTAACCCCTGGCAATCAAAATACATAATAATAATATGATCCATTAATATAGAAAAAATAATTGAAATCAAAATATTTTGAAAAAATATTTTTTCAGAACAGCCCAAGTTTCTGAAAAGTAACGTTGAGCCCCAATGGATCCCAAGCCTAAGTGTGGACAAAAATTTTAAAAATATTTTAAACAATTTATTCAACACTTACGAACAATAATAATGTATCTAGTTATGATTGAAATAACATAAAGATATTATTATTTAGAAATCCCCCCCTCACACAGAGGGCTGTTGTAAATGTAAACAATGAGTGTAAAAACACTAAAATAAGACTCCAGGCACCCAGGCCCGAAATCAGTTACCAAAAATACACCATCTGATGCAAAACAGAGACTTCCAGGGAAGAAACAACTGCAGAACATCAGATGGTAGATGCAGAACACAACGCCTAACCACCCGTAGGTGAAGACGTAAACATGGGGAAAAAACAGAATTCATTCTGTTATTCAGCTAAACTCCCAAGAAATTTTAGTAATAATAATTACAGAAATTATGCCAAAAGCATGGGAGAATAGCAAGGGGGAACTTAAAGGACAGGGAGAGAGGAAAAACACTTGAAAAAACAGTGTAACTAAATAATCAGAATGACAACAAAATGGCTGCTGCCTTGAAAATAGGTAACTTAACATAATTTCATTAAAAAATTTTAAGTTACAGCCCTGATAATATTCTGTCACACATTCTTTTCCTCTCCTCCTTTTCTATCCTCCTTAGAATCACCATTTCACTAATATTTATGTGTCTGGCATCATTTAAACTGAGATTTAAAAGCACAAAGATCAGTCAGATGTTAACTGATGAAGGGCCAAACTTAGAATGATAAATGGAGCCAATTTCGGAACGTCCTTGACACTGCGCATGCGCAGTAGGGGCGAAGTGTGGAGGGCCTCTCAGGACATGTTTTCTTTAGTTTTAGATGCAAATTTTGGGGATTGGGGGGCAAAATTTGTGTTTGGCCCTATATTTTAAGAGTTAGCACCAGCTATGTCTGGGTCATTGGTACAGTATAAAAATATTGCAATGAGTAGAATGGAGGGATCAACAATATGAACATAATGATCCCTACACCAATGACGGAAGAGCCTCCACTTTAGCCGCATAGAATAGCGAAGAAGAGGATCTCCTATAGTAAGAAATCGCGTCCAAAGCTCGTCCAGTACAGTGCTTACAATGCAATACGGACCACACAACGGAATACATGAAGGTTGCGACCTTGCGGGTTGTGATAAAGATGACACGATTTACCCAGTGAAAAAAGATCCTCACATAGAGGAAGATTTCATGTTAAGACCCACAGTAGACAAGAGAGTAAATTACCCATGATCTCTGTGAAGATAGAGATGCTATCAACAGAAATGTATTGTGGTTGTTTATCTTAGCAATACCTGCTGAAACAACAGCGCCGGAGGATATGCGTATCCTATCATTCCGTCCTATAGATCAATGGAGCGTTAACAACATTAGCTCAGAGATCTGGACAAGCCAACACATACGTCTGCAATTGATTAGCAAGCTGTGTCGTAAATAAATCATCATTGGGCGATCCCATAGATAGCAAATCTGATTGAATACTTGTTTGTTGAGAGTCCATTCTGACAGCAACAAGTGACCCGTAAGAGAACGGGAGTCCGGTAAAACAATCAGACGACCCGGAATATGACGGACCAAAACAGAACTTGGTGTACTATAACCAACAGATGGATTCTTTCCATTAAATTGAATAACGGAAATGAAAGAGTGCCTCCCTGGTTCCGGAGATACGCCACTACTGTCGAATTAAAGGACAGGATTTGGGCATGCGTTTCTGAATAATGTTCATGCAATGACATAAAGCAAGCCTAAAAAACATTATTCTGCGGAAGAAAACTGATTGCTAAGAGACTGCGGAACCCAAAGACCCTGGTACTTCGAATCCGTAGGGATCAGAATTATATCCCAATCTGTTTGACTGGCAACCGTCATAACAGCCACACTCGGGTCCGGCAACTGCGGTGGCACTCTCTGAGTCAACCACCGAATGTTTGCCCCAGTCTGAATCTCTTGTAACACTAGATAGACAAGAGAACGTGTAAATCGAGCAATTCATGGATTGCCGAAAAGTTGCCGTCGAAGAGAAGCTCCTCCGAGAACGAAGCGACTCTGAGAGAGTTCTTAACCTTACTATCCAAGCGTGTGGATGTAGCTAGGGCTGCGTCACGTCTAAACAACTCCAATCAGCCACTGAAGGGCGGAGTTATACGTGAACAAACTACTGCCCTCAAAAGAAATTACATTGAGAATAATATCCCGTAAATCTTTTCTTGAAGACGTAATGATAACGCCTCAGTAAGGCGGATTACGTATGATAAAGCGTCTAAGTTAAGTCTACTATACATCATGTCGTTTCCAACATTGAAATTGGAAAAGACATAGACGGCAAAAAAGAATATATGCAGTCTTTAACCACACCGTCTAGACGCATATGAACTCTCGGTATGCCCTGCTCTGCCAAAATAAACTATTCGTATAAATGATAAAATGGCAGAAATGAGCAACGCGGACAAGAAACTAAACTATCATGCTTGGTAGCAGGCTTGTATATATATATATATAGCGTCGAAAAATAAAACACATGTTGTAATGACAATATTGGACTACGTCGGTAAGTCAGGGACACCGATCGAAAAATCCGAGTCCAATGACGCTATAAGTCGCTTATCCAAGATCGCAGCAATGAAGTCCGAAATAACAATCCTGGAAGATAATGCCAGAAGATATGAAAGGCAGCTTCCGATACTACTAAAGGGAAAACTCGAAATCTTTCGAATCCCTTTCGCCATCCTGTCGGACCCTATAAAGCGTTCGGTCGTCCGTACCTGATGCAACCGCGGACCGCACCGACCCAGCGTCGTCGGATAATTCCTGATTCGACCAAGAAACTGTCAATTGCTGGGATGCTGCGAAACAACTGTGCTAACTCGGATAGCACGTCCGTCACTGAGGCCTGAGGAGAAGCGGTCTTACGATGCATTCCCGCTGGAAGCTCCGTGATCGTTACCCCGTGCATACTACCAATATGCGAGCGAACGGAGTGTATAGGCCTCGTGTCCCTTGGCTACCGGATGGCGCGACCTATTCGCCGTGGAATCACTGAATGACAAAACTGATCGGATACTCGAGGTCACGTAGCCAATGTGCGGTCGTGTGCCTTGCTGTGAGGATGAGGAAGCATTAAGGACAGTCTCTCGGACTGTCAATATAACGGAGCGTCCCGACCGACGGACATATGCTCCGAATGAAAATATCTGAACCACAACATGCGGTCCCCTATGTTGTTGTACGAGAGAGACCTGGACAAGCCAGGAACCGGACTAACAGGCTTCCTCCGATCTGTCCTCAATCTGCCGTCACTGGGTGAGTACTAAAGTAATTAAAGTGCTCGCATCACCCAAATTTCCTTCCTAGCCACAATGGACGAACCCGGCATCCGAACTATTCGATGAATGTACGCTACACCGGGTGAGCTAGCGAATGTCACTCCGTAAGCGATAGACATATTCCATGAGCACTTATTGCCGCTAGCTCTTCATTAACTATGACGACAGAGGCACACTTTGAAAGACATCTCCGTAACTCTGCGAACAAGAAACCAGAAATGCTTGGTTATAGCAAGCATAAAATAATAATATATATATAGCATCGTTCAATAATTCGAAAGTTTGTGTGACATTATTGGACTATGTCGGAACTGAGGGACGATGTCCCTGAACCGAACCAAAAATTTCTAAGTCCACCGACGCTATCAGTTTCTTATCCAGCATCGCAGCATTCTGGTCCGACGAAAGAAGCTGTAAAAGACCAAGTCAGATGACATACACAACAGCATATGTTGTTCCGAAAGGGAAAGCTCGAAATCCTCCAAATCCCTTTCGGTATCCCGTCGGACCGGATGAAACTTTCGGACGTCTGTACCCGCTTCCGCGGAGCGTCCCGACCCAGCATCGTCGGATAAAATATATGCGACAGATTCAGTTGATGCTGGGATGCTGCGATAAACTGTGCTATTAAGGAAAGCACGTCCGTTCCCGAGGCCTGTGCAGTAGCGGTCTTACGATGCATTGCCGCCGGAAGCTCCGTGTGCGTTGACTCCCGCACACTTCCTATGCGAACGTCCGGAGTCTGCAGGCCTCGTGTCCCTGGCTACCGGATGGTGTGACCTGGTCGCCGAAGAATCCTTGATCGGCGAAGCTGGTAATATATCGGCGGTCACGCAGCCAAGGTGCGGTCGTGTGCGCTGACGAGAAGAGGAAGCCTTAGCAGTCTCCGCAGACTGCCTATACAACGGAGCGTCCCGAGCGACGGACGTATGCTCCGCTTGCGACACATTTTGTACCACAACATCTGGGGCCAGATGTTGTTGAACGAGAGAGGGGCCTCTCTCGCTTGCCGTCCGGATGGACCGGAACGAGCTATGAACCGGACTAAAAGGCTTCCTCCATTCTCCCTCCGATCCGCCGTCACTGGGTGTGCATTAGGTTAATTTATAGTGCTCGCATCACCCCAAAATTCCTTCTAAACCGCAATGGACGAACCCGGCTGCCGAACCATTCGGTGAATGGACGCTACACCGGGCGAGCTAGCGGACGTCAAAGGCCGTCGAACCTACTAGGGTCCTCTTAGGCAATTGGCGTATTTACATGAGCACTTTTCCGCTAGCCCTTTATTAATTGTGACGACGGAGGCACACTGTTGGAAGACATCACAGATACATCACCCTAATCTTGATCGTCTGAAATAGAAATTGATAAAGTAGAATGACCCTGCGGGGAAAGGACCGGAGTGTCCAAATCCCCAATAACATACCGTGACATACGCTTCCCATATTGTCATCGAAATCATACGATACAGAACAGGAGTTAATGCGAGTACACTGACCACATATAGAATGATTATAAAGTCAGAGGAAGACTTCCTCTTAATACAATTGATCAATATCCTTTCAATGTGAAAAGAAAACAAGTCCTGGTACTCGCACTAACCCCTGGCAATCAAAATACATAATAATAATATGATCCATTAATATAGAAAAAATAATTGAAATCAAAATATTTTGAAAAAATATTTTTTCAGAACAGCCCAAGTTTCTGAAAAGTAATGTTGAGCCCCAATGGATCCCAAGCCTAAGTGTGGACAAAAATTTTAAAAATATTTTAAACAATTTATTCAACACTTACGAACAATAATAATGTATCTAGTTATGATTAAAATAACATCAAGATATTATTTTCCAGAAATCCCCCCCCTCACACAGAGGGCTGTTGTAAATGTAAACAATGAGTGTAAAAACACTAAAATAAGACTCCAGGCACCCAGGCCTGAAATCAGTTACCAAAAATACACTATCTGATGCAAAACAGAGACTTCCAGGGAAGAAACTGCAGAACATCAGATGGTAGATGCAGAACACAACGCCTAACCACCCGTAGGTGAAGACGTAAACATGGGGAAAAGAACAGAATTCATTCTGTTATTCAGCTAAAACTCCCAAGAAAATTTTAGTAATAATAATTACAAAAACTATGCCAAAAGCATGGGAGAATAGCAAGGGGGGACTTAAAGGACAGGGAGAGAGGAAAACACTTAAAAAACAGTGTAACTAAATAACCAGAATGACAACAAAATGGCTGCTGCCTCGAAAATAGGTAACTTAACATAATTTCATTAAAAAATTTTAAGTTACAGCCCTGATAATATTCTGTCACACATTTTTTTCCTCTCCTCCTTCTCTATCCTCCTTAGAATCACCATTTCACTAATATTTATGTGTCTGGCATCATTTAAACTGAGATTTATAAGCACAAAGATCAGTCAGATGTTAACTGATGAAGGGCCAAACTTAGAATGATTAATGGCACCAATTTCGGAACGTCCTTGACACTGCGCATGCGCAGTAGGGGCGAAGTGTGGAGGGCCTTTCAGGACATGTTTTCTTTGGTTTTAGATGCAAATTTTGGGGGATTGGGGGGCAAAATTTGTGTTTGGCCCTATATTTTAAGAGTTAGCACCAGCTATGTCTGGGTCATTGGTACAGTATAAAAATAGAAGATTTTTAAAGAATATTTCCAATATTACCCTAAGTTAAAAATTTGGGCTCCTGTATTGAGCCCAAATATGAACAAAGGGCTTTATTTTAACAAACTTGTATCTAACTTCCCCCCCCCCCCCCCCTCCCCCCCCCCCCCCCCCATGGATGCTGTACACTGAATATCAAAAGATTCTTACCATTGGTTCTGGAGAAAATATTTTAAAAAATTTTTGCAAATATGCTGACTCAGCATTTTTCCGATGCTCTCTACAGAACACCCTAACATAACCGATGGCAATTTTTTTTTTTACCACTCAATTCTATTGGTCCAAAGGATGCTTCATACCAAATAACAGTTCTCTGTTCTATGTGGTTTGGGAAATATGGGCGTTTGAAAATATTTCTATTTTTAGTTCCTAGGGCGTCCATGGGGATGCAGGAATAATGTTTTTGCATGAGTTACGTTCTTATGACACAATAATACCACATACCAAATATCATTCAAATTGGCCCATTGGTTCAGAAAATAGAAACTTTGGGTGGGGCCAAAAATCTTACCCCTCCCATTACAAAGCCAAATATTGCTTCACGAACTTCGTTTGAACAAACTTGAATCTATACCTCAAAAGAAAGCTCCATAACAAATATCAAGTCATTGTACCCACTGGCTCATGAGAAGAAGATTTTTGAAATATTTTGGAGCATTTTCCCTCACCCCCACCCTATAGGGCTGGGCATGTTGAGTTGAACAAAAATGCAATGCCCCTTTGAGACCATCACTCACATAAACTTTCACTTGAATTGGCCCCGTGGTTTTGGAGGAGAAGACCAAAACATGGTGTTGACAGACAATGGATGGACAGATGGACAACGGACGGCACATGGAGAGGGATGGGATTAGGTCAGCTTGACTTTGTCGAGGTGAGCTAAAAAAAGCCCGCCCATCTGCATGCAATTTCACAAAAATGGCATGAAAAACAGAAGATCTAAAAAGAATCTAAAATTCATCATGATTTGGTATGAAATTTCTGAACCTCTTTCACTAAAATCAATCAGAGCCTTGGTAAACCTCAGCTCAGATCGATTTCAATGAACTTAGTACAGAAATTTCATATGAAATTGTGACTCACTAGAGATCCTCTAAAAAATGACAAAAAACTTCAAATTATGAACTAATGAAAAGCTCAATAATAACAATATAACAAAATGAACTTACTCCAAAATTTTTAGCAACATATTCTATCCACACTTCTGCACAAGAAATATAATCCTGAAAATATATAGAGGATACGGAATGAGCGTTTTGGTCAAGCCTGAAAATAAACAGATTGTCATCTGTAGAATGAGGTTCCCAGAGGGTGAATTTGGTGATGCTACCCTGCACAGCAAGGTAGCATCACTAAATTTACCCTCTGTGAACCTCAATCTGAATCAAGGTCTCTAGCCAAAACAGAAACAGGTACCCAGAGGATAAATTGGACTACTGTATGGGATATAATCAACAAATTCACCCTGTAGGGGCCTAATTCTGCAAATGACAGATTGCTTATTTTCAGGCTTGGTATTGGTCATACTGGTCATACTCTATTTATGAAACTTGTCTACAAATCTCCCGTTATGCTGAGGCAGATGAATAGAGTATGTGCACAACAAACCTTTCTTATTCTGTTTACCATATGACACCACAATTACCAAAAATTTACCAAAAATTTATTTTTAGGACAAAAAAGGGTTAAAGAATGGAATTTCACCTTCAACGTCATGCATTTGACTGTGATGCATTGGCTTCCTTCAGTGTCACATAAACTGTCTAAAATATTGGCTTCCGTCAGTGTCACATACACCGATTGTCTGAAAACTCTCTAAAATATTGGCTTCCTTCAGTGTCACATACACCGACTGTCTGAAAACTCTCTAAAATATTGGCTTCCTTCAGTGTCACATACACCAAATGTCTGAAAACTGTCTAAAATATTGGCTTCCTTTAGTGTCACTTACACCAAATGTCTGAACACTCTCTAAAATATTGGCTTCCTTCAGTGTCACATACACCGATTGTCTGAAAACTCTCTAAAATATTGGCTTCCTTCAGTGTCACTTACACCAAATGTCTAAAAACTCTCTAAAATATTGGCTTCCTTCAGTGTCACATACACCGATTGTCTGAAAACTGTCTAAAATATTGTCTTCCTTCAGTGTCACATACACCAAATGTCTAAAAACTCTCTAAAATATTGGCTTCCTTCAGTGTCACATACACCGATTGTCTGAAAACTGTCTAAAATATTGTCTTCCTTCAGTGTCACATACACCAAATGTCTGAAAACTCTCTAAATTATTGGCTTCCTTCAGTGTCACATACACCAAATGTCTGAAAACTGTCTAAATTATTGGCTTCCTTCAGTGTCGCATACACCAAATGTCTAAAAACTCTCTAAAATATTGGGTTCCTTCAGTGTCACATACACCAAATGTCTGAAAACTGTCTAAAATATTGGCTTCCTTCATGATCAGTGTCACATACACCAAATGTCTGAAAACTCTCTAAAATATTGGCTTCCTTCAGTGTCACATACACCAAATGTCTGAAAACTGTCTAAAATATTGGTTTCCTTCAGTGTCACATACACCAAATGTCTAAAAACTCTCTAAAATATTGGCTTCCTTCCGTGTCACATACACCAAATGTCTAAAAACTCTCTAAAATATTGGCTTCCTTCAGTGTCACATACACCTAATGTCTGAAAACTGTCTAAAATTATTGAGTGCAAAGACATACACAGAACGACACACGCTTGTGACTGGGTTAATCGATATGGCATGAGCCAGTGCAGAAAAATAGAACGAGAGTCCGCAGGCCTGGAGTTTTATCGTTCCGCGATGCCACTCATGCCATATCGATTAAGCCAGTCACATGCATGTGTCGTTCTGTGTTTATTACATGCCTTCACGTCTACAAAACAATTATTAGAAGGACACTCAGCAATTCATTTGATAACTGTTAACACAAACACATTTGATCACCAACCAAATTTGCGAGGGGAACCCGTGTTACTATTTTGTCCCCAGAGTTGCAATGTGTTCTATGTGACTTCTGGCACATAGAACACATTGGAACTCAGGTGACGATTTTCAACTATCGCTAGTGATTCAAATTGTAATTGCGTTGATTTGTAGAAAATTCCAGTGAAATTTCGCTTCTATTTAAAATTAGTCCGTCAACGATTTCCGTTCCGCACATATGTGTGGAACAGATTTTTATTTTCTGCACGGTTTAGTGTTGCTGTAGATGGGGATTTCATAGAACAGCTGTGTAATAAAGTAAGTTCCTGAAAACACACAGAGTTATGTTTCAGCCACTGATCTCTATACAAAACTGGATTTGTGGAAGGCTCATTGGTCACATATAGAAAAGTGTCTCACCATCCAGCATCTTGTGGGGAGGGGAGGGGAGGGTATGGGAGAGGAACAACACTTATAAATAAACAATGTTCAATCCCAAAAAAATTCTCAGAGGTTCTCAATTTTCCAATGCTTCCCATTCATTGATTGCATTTTAAAGAAAAGGACATACCCCATATATACTCTATGTATTGGGACAGCTAAAAATAAATATTTTCACAGATGTCCCACATCTTAGAAAATGGGGAAAAAACACAACCTGGTCTTGTTTTGATGCTGAATCAAGTTGTGTCTGATTCGTTTTCCATCACTATATACGAAAATCGCCATCCAATTTTTTTTTAGATTTTCATTTTTTGCTTCCAAAACATAGCTTATGCCCCTCAATGGAACAGGTGCATTGTTCTCGTTCTAATGAGGGGTCATAAGCTATGTTTTGGGAGCAAAAAATGAAAATTTTTAGTTACACAAGAATTCTTTTTATGAGTGTCATCTGCCACTAGCGTTCAGTAAAGGGTTGAAGACTATCATAATGTAATATTAAATAGTCTTCCTCATGTCAGTCCGTCTGTAAATATTAAAACTTAGGAACAGATTTAAATAAAAACAACACAAATCAGTATGTATTATCAATTTTTTATTGTTTAAAAAGGAAAATTAAACACAAACTTAGCTTTAATATTGAGCATTTTGCACCGTTTTCAGGTGACTGGGCCAACTGGAAACAAGTCTCCTGAGTGTCCCAAACATTGGAGCATAAAAAAAAATAATATTTT
Organism: Pictodentalium vernedei; assembly: GCA_031216915.1. NCBI lineage: Eukaryota > Metazoa > Mollusca > Scaphopoda > Dentaliida > Dentaliidae > Pictodentalium > Pictodentalium vernedei. Next base: position 104,074,500 of record CM062297.1, on the reverse strand, counting down.
TTTGGAAAAAATGTGTGTCCCAATATAGAGTAAATACGGTACTCTGAATAGGCTGATAATGTGCACATTTTCTGCGGCAATACAAACTGAATATTTACAATCTATTGTAGTTATTATTGACAAAAACAATTGTGGCATTGGTTGCCGGTTTCATATCAGCATTTCATGGCTTTACTGACATATTTTGCTGCCCTCAAGAGATACAACTCAGGCTGCTCCCTCACCCCTCCACTGACCACCACTGTCTCTTAGTTAAACAGATACACCAAATAAAACCTGGTAACAGAAATGAAAGTTTTACAAATATTTCCAACAAACCTCTGGGTTCTTAAGTTTCATAACTGTTTTCCACACTTCATTGAGGACAGGAAGTTTTTGCTCTTCAGGAGGATCTGTCATCACTAGACACAAACCCAGGGTCTTATATAATAAGTGCTGAAAACAGAGAACGAGTAAAGTCAATGAGAATATATTATTATAAGAAGTTAAACCAAAAAACATCATAAAATACTCACGAAGCATCCATTACTACAGTTGAAACTAGAAGTCCTGTCACAATCAGCACAGAAAATGATTGTTAGTCAACACACTCCTTACTGCAGAAGAATAAAGTAGACTAAAATACACAGAGAGTTTTCCTTGGGAAAGAAACTAGGGCTGTCATGATTAATCGGTTAATTGATAGGATAGTATTTTTCATTGTTGAAGAATCGGTAAATTTTTCCCCGTTTTAGATGTTTAATAATTTTTTAAAAATTTGATGAAAAAACTATTGTTTCTGAAGGTAAAAGGTCAAGAACATCGACGTTAAACCTCAAGAAGCCGTTAGAAGCATTTGTCTTTTAGGTACATTCAAAGCTTTGATGTTCTGAACTTTTGAACCGTCAGTGTAATAATCAAGACTGGTCAGCAGTTGCGAACTTGAGTTTGCTCCGTGCCATGCAAAATGTAATGCGTTATTAGCGAGGTCGATAGTGAAATCACAAACTGAACGGATCAAACAGAAAAAAGAAATATTGAGACAATAATATGTGGAGGGTGGATTACTACTAAATCGATGTGGGATACAATTTCTGAGGACAAAACACAAGAAGTATTTGCAAACTTCCATCACATGGACCACTGGGTTGTACCCGGTGGTCCATGTGATGAAAGTTTGCAAGTGTTTCTTGAATGGTTATGAACAGTTACAAATACTTTTGGAGTGGTGAATATATGGCGCTGTGATTAAGTAGTTATCCACTCTTGTCACTCTATATATGCAGTCAAATTTAATATCTGTGTACGTCATTTTTGTACATGTATCTCAACAGAGGTTAGGAATGATGTCAATGTTCTCTCTTTACTATTATAGAATTGTAAGAGTTGGGTACACTGTTTTTCTACAGGAATTGAGTTACACTAATAGTGCAGTTTGACAAGGACAAAAGTTCACTTACTCAGTATGCCATTACTTTAAAATAGTGTACAATACAGTGACAGAAATTCTAGTTTCAACTGTATTCCAGCAAAGGTATCTGTGAAAATGGAAACTCTGGAGTCAGACAAAGCTTAACTCAAGTTTTCTATCCAAGTTTAAACAATATTTTATTTAAAAAAAATAAACAGAAGAGTTAAACAAAGACAAAATTTAGTGGGTCCGACAGTAAGCTGAAAGACTATGTGTAGTCGTTTCCACAAACAAGAGAGATAAATACATTTATTTATTTATTTATTTATTTATTTATTTATTTATTTATTAAGGTTCAATGACAAATTAACAGCCACGGTCATATCATGTCAGTGACAGTTTCACGGGTGGAGGAAGTCAGAGTACCCAGAGCAAACCACCGAGCAACGATGAGCAGCTGCCAGCTCCCCAACATCGTAACTCCGCACTGCAGCACAGGCAGAGTTAGATTGGTTGAAGACATGCAAACAACAGACGTGCAGTATGCCTCAGTACACAGCGTCATCGTGCCGCCATGTGGACCGCCAGGGTTAAATCCCTTGCCCAAGGACATAACACGGGAGTCCAAATCAATCGCTCAGATGGTCACCCATTCAAAGACTAACCAGGCTCAATGTTGCTTAACTTCGGTGACCGGACGAGAACACATTCGCTTATAAGAATGGCAGGTGCTGATTTATTGATTGACAGGTTAACAAACTCTGAATACAGAACCTGTCGTACCTTTTATACCTTTGAATATAAAGGAGGAGGAGTAGGAGAGAGGCGAGAGAGACAGAGAGAGAGAGAGCAGTGAAAGAGAGATGCCAACAATCATTCATTAATTGCCATTGAAATACAACTCCCTGCATCTGGAGGTATGAATTAAAATGTGTTCCAGTGACAGGGCTATCCAAGTTTGTGATAGATCTACATTTTACATGTAAAGACAAAAATACAGAGGGATGTTGGCTGCATTAAAAAATATAATACAACATTAAACCCTTTAAGGACCTGGTGATTTGTATACGTTTTTTTATACTTAGACTTCTATCTCCTGTGGGTTTGAAGTTATTTCTTGAAAAGTCTTGGCTGCCCCTGTCGGCAGTCAAGACTGACCAAGAAACAACTTCCAAAATTTGTAGAACGTAACAAGCAAGTGTACCCAGAGACTGCATGTTGATGCACCTATTTTGTTGATGTATTATGTCCTCAAGGGTTAACCCTTTACCCAACGCAGACGATATCAAAATTTAGTATTTTAAATATAATTTTTTTAAATTTCTCAAAATATTTCAACAAAACCATATCATGTGACCCCCTCATTGGAACGAGCTCAATGAGCTCGTTCCAATGAGGGGTCACATAATATGGTTCTGTTGAAATATTTTGAAAAATTTAATTTTTCCAACTGCTCAATTTGCATATTACGCGGGCGGATGCGGGCGATTCGTTAGGTAAAGGGTTAACCCTCTACCTGATGAATCAACCGCATCAGCCTACATAATTTACAAACTGAGCAGTTGTTATTTTTCATAAAGTTTCAACAAAATCATATCATGTGACCCCCTCATTGGAACAAACTCGTCGATCTCATTCCAATGAGGGGACACATGATACAGTTTCGTTGAAATTATTTGAAAAATTTAAAAAAAAACGATAATTCCAATAATTAATTTTGATATCCTGTGGGTTGGGTAAAGGGTTAAAACATTCAACTCAAAAAACACTTTGCAAACCGGCATCAGATAACAGCATATCACCAGCAAAAGCAAAGATACACTGGGGTGTTGTTCCCATTATAGATCACAGGACAAAAAAATCAATGATCTTGTAATAGATAATTCAGCCCAGCTGAACCCCGTTGAGTACAGTGGAAGCATGTTAATTGAATAGCCACTGTGCCAATGAAAATTATTCAATTAACAGGAGTATTCAATTAACAGGGGTTGTGTCACTTTCCTGTATTCTAGAGATAAACTTAGCATTTATTCTATAAAATCTTGTTTGACAGAGCTCTGTCAAACAAGATATAATAGATTAAATGCGTGTATGGGATGTACAAAGGCCGAATAGATTTATAAATAATGGAAAACTGGGGAGATTGAAGGTAATTTCTCAACAGGTTACAAGATTTTTTATTCAATTAACAGGAGTTTACTCTATAACCCATATTCAATTAACAGGTCAACTTTGTACTAGAGGTATGGTAAATGGTTTTGTGTTGGGAAGGTATATTCAATTAACAGGGTTATTCAGTTAAGAGATATCCAATGAAGTGGGCTCCACTGTACTGATATTTCCTTCATTCAGTTTGAGAACTTTTTTGTTTTTTCTAAGGAGGGAGTAACTTATTGAGAACATGGTGCTCTGTCAAGTAAGATTTATTCATTTATTTATTTATTGTGGGTTAACAACACATTTGACAGGCAGGTAACCTCGGGTGGAGAAAACCGGAGTACCTGGAGAGAACCACTAAGCAACGGCAAGCAACTGTCAGTCTTCCCAACGTACTAACCCAACACAAGCAGGATTAGTATTGGCTGAAGATAAGTGCACCATCGACATGCAATATGCATTGGAACAGAATGCTACCATGCCCCCAAGTGGATAATTGGGATTAAGCGTCTTGCCCAAGGACACAAAACGGTTACAGCAGGTGGGATTCGAACTGAGGACTTGAGCTTGCAATCTGCATCTCTATCTACTGAGCCACCGTGTTCCCTGTTAAGTAAGATATAATAGATTAAAAGCACAAATTGGATGAAATGAAGCCACAGAGGTCTATAAACAGGAGGAAATCTGAGGTTATCATAGTTATTATCCATATCAAGTGACCTCCCCCCCCACCCACTCCCCTCCCACTGGAATGCCTCAACCAGCCTGTTCCACGAGGGGGACACATGATAAGGGTAAGTTTAATTTAGAATATTTAAAACTACTGATTTTGTAAATTATGGAGGCAAACAATTTGTTAGGTAAAGAGTTAACCCTATGAACTGAGTGGCCATTTTTCTGGCCCAGTAATTTAGACCAATTAATATTTTCAACGTGCAGCCCCAAGGCTGCACGTTGAAAATGTTAATTAATCTATCCCCAAATAATGAACATGGACTCTTCCAATTGCTGCCATTGAACTGATATGGAAGATCCCACCAGGGTTCAAAAGGTGAAGTGGGCTGCACCATTTATATAATTTTCGCTGTTTAAGGTCACATATTTCTGTGCAATAACTAATCATGACCTCAACATGGTGATCAAGTCAAGTTCAGCCAATTATTTATACCCATGCTGCCCACATCAGAGTACCTACACACAGGCGTTGCTGATTGGGACCTACTTTACCAGTTGAACAGAGCTTGTTTACAACTGTAAACAAGCACTGCTTTACTTCCTGTGGAAGTGGGCTCCACTGTACTCACTTTTGGAAATCCTGTATCTTCACATTCTCTAATCAATTCTGTGAACTGTGCTGCTCTAATAGCTATATACTCAGGCTTAAATGCTGATATAACAGAATTCAATAACAAAGCGCTACAATAAATTAATAAATATAATTACATGTCAAACATTAACCCTAAAGGAATTGTAGCTGAATTTAACTCGTTCTAAGATATGTCATCTGAAGAACTTGGCCCTCTGGTATTGAAATTACCTTCAAAGCAGTGCCCACTATAATTTCCACAAAATTGTTAAAGTCTTGCCTGAATGCTCTGATTCCATGGTTAACAGCAACTGTAAATGCATCGCTCTCATCTGGATCTTTTCCAATCAGCCATAAAGCAAGCCCTGCTCACCTTACTTCTGAAAAAGCCTGGGCTTGACGCTTAAATCTTGAAAAACGATCATCCAGTTTCCAATTTGAGCTTTATATCTAAACTGATTGAATGCATGGTAGCTTCCCAAATTTGAGAAAACTTGAACAGGTGTGGTTTATATGAGGAGTTTCAGTCAGCTTACCGGCAGAACTGTAGCCTTAAAACTACCTTACTCCACATCGAAAATGACTTTCTGCTGTCAATGGCAAGCCAGAAAATAAGCAGACTGTCATCTGCAAAATGATGTCCCCAGAGGGTGAATTTAGTGATTCTACCCTGCACAGCAGGGTAGCATCACTAAATTTACCCACTGTGAACCTCAGTCTGAATCAGGGTCTCAAAACTAAACAGAAAGAGGTACCCAGAGGATAAACTGGCCCACTGTATGGGATAGCATCATCAAATTCACCCTCTGGGGACCTCATTCTGCAAATGTCAGACTGCTTATTTTCAGGCCTGGTCGCTGGACAAAAAACAAGTATCTTGTCTTGTACTTCTCGATTTGAGCACAGGAGTTGATACCAATGATCACGCCATTCTACTACACCTTCTGGAAAAACAGATCGGAATTGGAGGGACCGTACCTCTCACACCCTCAATGAAAATCACTATCCAGGATGCAGTATCGGAGGCACTACCGCCAGGGACGTTGCAACAGGGGGCGTGGGGGGGGAGGGGGGGAAATCTCACCCCCCCCAATATTTGTCAAAACCTCAATAGTTGAAAATTTGGAGGGCAAACATATCCACAGTTAGAAATTTAAAAACTACTGAATATATGGTATAATTCACTAACAAACCTATTTTTTGACTGGAGGACCATAATAAGGAAATATTCCAACTACCGAGACTTTCGGGTGGAAATCAGGTCAAAGAATTCCGACTCCACGCGGCCTGCAGACTGATGCCGTATCAACTGCACACCGTGCGATTGGTGCCACAATGTACTCAGCCGAGTCTCGCATAACGGCATGATCAGCCTTTGAACCCTGATGGTTCCTTCCATGTCAGTTGAATGACATCAATTAGAAGAGACCATAATCATCATTTGGGGTAGACCAATCAATATTCTCAACGTGCAGCCTTTGGGCTACACATTAAAAATATCGATTGGTCTACCCTACAAATTAACTGAGCAGCCATTCTACTTTTTAAATGTAAGGTGTGTCATGATCCTGGAATGGAAAAGCGGTCTTACGGGTTCAAAGGGTTAATAAAAAAGTACTTGTTGTCATGTCAAGTGCCTGTGAAATGCTCTAGAAACACAAAACTCCCATTTTCGCAAAGGCGATGTTTCAAATTTGTCCGTCAGACAGAAGGCGTAAGAGCCACTGGGGACAATTCGGGCAATTAAAGCAAGAAGATATTGAAAATTTGTATCCAACTCAAATTAAAAATGTTTCCCTACAAAAAAATCACTGAATTTGGAACTGAAAATTAGCCTTATAACTATTACAGGAAACCCATGAAAACGCATCTGAGCACATCAATTTTTAAAAATTTTCTAGGGGAGGACCCCAGACCCCCTGCTAAAGATTCACGCCTTTGTCGCTCGCAGTTTCACACCTACCATCCTACGGTGTCGGGATTCCCAGTTAGAATTTCAAAGGGTCTCCCCCCCCCATTAAAAGGTCTCTAGCTATGTCCCTGACTACCGCTGAACTTCAGAGTACCACAAGCATCCCACCCCCACCTCCAATTTATGCAATTTATGTTTTGCAGCTATGAGACATCATTCACCAACATGGGCTCAATTTTCACTTTTAGGCCGATGATATGCAACTCTATGTAATCTTCAGTCCCATAAATGAGAGACAGGCTATTGCCTCCTTGCAATTTCATGGATGGGAATCTGGCTGGTGACAATCATGTTCCACGGGTATCCCGTAGCTCATACCATCATTTACATAATATCAGCAGGGTTTGCTCCACTGTGGATGGGGGGACCACAAAACTATTAGTTCAAGCACTTGGCAGGAGCAGATTAGATTATTGTAACTGTTTGCTATTTGGCTGGAAACAGTCCAACGTTAGAAAGCTGCAACTTATTCAGAATTGTGCAGCAAGAATTATTACCAGACAACAGAAATCATGTCATATTACCTCCCTCCTCTCTCATCAACACTGGCTGCCAGTTGAAGAAAGGATCAGTATAAGACACTCCTACTAGCATTCAAAGCCCTGATTGGTCTGGCTTGATTCCACCATTCAACAACTTCGAACTCTGTTATACAAACCAGGCAGCCTCGCAATGGCAGATGAACGTTCGTTTTCCATGGCGAGCACATTTCTTTGGAATGGACTGTCTGACAAACTTAGGGCACCACAAGCACTAAAAACCCACCTCTTCCCCTGAGTTCCACTGTGTGATAGCAGTGTATTCTCCCCATGTTCCTTATAACGCATTTGCTATATACTACCGGTAAAATAAAGCACTGTAATGCCTGAGAGTGCATAATTGTATGCAGATTCATGGCTCTAAACTGTATTTATTATTATTATTATACACTGATCACTGTTTCAAATTGTTGCCTGGCAAAAAAAAAGTTTTCAAAAATGAACAGAGCATTTAGACTGGGTTCCAACTTGGATATGATCCAGTCAAAAGTCTGTGTCACTTTTATTTATTTATTGATTTCCGCACAATGGCTAATCATTGACCACAACATGGATATAAAAGCAAGTCCAACCAATAGTTTATACCCATGTTACCCATTCTAGAGACATTGGTGACCGGGTCCTATTTTTCCAGTCAAACAGAGCTTGTTTACCACAGTAAAGAAGCACTGCATTTTTTAATTCGAACATGACATTTAAAAGTAGATGTGTCAGTATGACATGTATACTCCACAAGATAGAATGATTAAGCGTTGACTGTACATGCCTGTACCCATCACAAAGCCACATACCAGAAATCAGCCAAAAGTAGATGTGTCAGTATGACATGTATACCCCCACAAGATAGAATGATTAAGCATTGGCTGTACATGCCTGTACCATGACAAAGCCACATGACAGAAATCAGCCAAATGTAGATGTGTCAGTATGACATGTATACCCCCACAAGATAGAATGATTAAGTAATGGCTGTACATGCCTGTACCCATGACAAAGCCACATACCAGAAATCAGCCAAAAGTAGATGTGTCAGTATGACATGTATACCCCCACAAGATAGAATGATTAAGTGTTGGCTGTACATGCCGTTACCCATGACAAAGCCACATACCAGAAATCAGTCAATTACCTGAATGTACTGCGAAAAAAGTCTGGAAATCTGATTCACTAAGTTTTCACATTAGAATTTAAGTTCAAGGTTAACCCTTTAAATACCTACGGCTGCTTTTCTGGCCAGGAACATGATACGTCATAATGTCATTATATAGGATGGCTGTTCAGTAAATGTGTGGGACAGACCAATTAATATTTTCAATGTGCAGCCCTATGGCTGTACGTTGAAAATATTGATTGGTCTACCCCAACTAATGAATACTGACTCTTCTAATTGCTGCCATTGAACTGGCATGGAAGATACCACTAGAGTTCAAAGGGTTAATAACTATGGACAAATCAGCTAATTATCTCAAAGTATGGTAAAAAAAGTATGCAAAAACTGTTATTTTGGAATGACAGAATGGTGGAATGACAGACTGACAAGGGTAACACTGCATCCCCCCCACCCATCCACCACCCAGTCATTTCAGGGCAAGTGTAGAAAAAAAGCTAAAAGAAAAACTTTGCAGAGTTCAAACTTCTGTTACTGTTCATGATATTTTCTGATAAAAGTCATTAGTTCCTTGAATGAAGTTGACTTTCAACTCTCTTAAATGGTACACATAAATTTTAGAGTTAATAAAATTCTTTCGTTGGTTAACTGGTAGAGTGCTGGAAGCCCATATTTGGGCTTTACCATAAAGTGTAGGTACCACAACTTAAAGGCTTCATATTTTGTGGATGTTAGTCCTATCATCTTTGAAGTGAAATTACTTAGTCTGTTAGGATATGCCTCATTACAATTTACAGGAGAGTGTCTATTGGCACTCTCCCATAAACTGTAACAAGGGAAAGAGAGGTGAACAAATTTTGATGATCAAATACAGATTACTACAACAGTCAACCGATCTGTGTTCTTGTATTCTGCAGGCATCGAGTTTGATCTGGCCGATCCCATCTCATCAACGAGATGGAATACAACACAAATCAATTGACTGTTGTAGTAATTTGTTTATTATATGACAATTAGCATTTTAAACTGATCACAAGACCTGAAAAATCCAATACAACAAGAATTATATTAGCCAAATAACCTTTAACAATTTATGGAATTGGGGAATCCCAAACGCGTATTAACCTCAAACGTTTGTGTCAAACATGAAACTTGAAAGTCAAACCAATGGAGGCCAGACTTGAATTTCAATCGCTTTTGATAACACAGATTCTCCCCCGTTTGGTTGGATTTACATCTTGAAAATAGTTGTTATTTTGCAATTGTTCAGCACGGCATTTTCAAATAGACCTTGACTGAAATGATTTGTCAATGGAGTTTAATGAGGAGACACTCATGTTTATGTTCTGTGCTTATGTTCTATATTTATTTATAGGTCACTGGTGGAAACAGTCTGTTCATTAGGGCTGAAAAAGTTGGCTCATTTTCACAACCGATTAACCAAGAGCTATAACCGGTTAATATCTGGTTATCCGTAGCCATTATGTCACCGAATCTGGGATCAACACCATAGGAATTGGAAAGCTGTATTCTCAGAAACTATTCCGTAGTATGTATACAAACGAACATTGTCGAGTACTCGACAATGTTCATTTGTATACATACTACGGAATAGTTTGTGTGGTTACTCAGTACTCACTGAAATTGCCAATCATTAAGGAAGTCTTGAAGCCAAAGTCGATTATCTTTCAATACATACAGCGCTGCTTCGAGGTGTAATCTATCCCAAAGGAAAAGTGACAGATTTACTTTGTTTTAACCGAGGAATGACGATCACTATCGATATTTCGGATAACCGGTCGACATTTTTTTCAAATCGGTTAGGTAGGTAACCGGTTTGAAACCAGTTATCCGGTTAATCATTTCAGTACTACTGTTCATGTGTGCCTCATGTGAGACAGGCATGATAACAATCTGGAAAACTTGACACTCTTGTTTTCCGGAGAGGTGGATTTGATGGACAAACTGCAGTGTTATTGAGGGGCTATTTGTGGAAGTCATATAAAAAAATAATTCAGCACTCTACCGGTTGATGGACGGAATAATAAACAACAAATAACATAGATTTAATCGCACACAGGCCTGGAAATAAACAGTCTGACATTTGCAGAATGAGGTTCCCAGAGGGTGCATTTGATGAATTGGTGAATTTTCTATCCCATACAGTGGGCCAATTTATCCTCTGGGTACTTCTTTCTGTTTAGTTTTGAGACCCTGATTCAGATTGAGGTTTACAGAGGGTAAATTTAGTGGTGCTTCCCTGCTGTGCAATGTTTCATCACTAAATTCACCCACTGGGGACCCCATTTTGCAGATGACAGTCTGTTTATTTTCTGGCTTGATCCCATGGCTCCAGATGGCCCCAGAAGTCTGTAGGAGTTGACTGTTACTTAACCCCCTCATAACTGTGAAATAGACACACCTAATTGCTAAAGCTATTAACAACAAGCTATTAATTGAAAATAGAATATGTTTCCATTTGTGGCATTCAAAAATTTCCACAATCCAGTATAATTAGTTCCTTGAATCCTGCACCACATGTAACATGTAACCAACTAACCCTATGCATTTTACTGCCTCAGTCAGTGCATATTTTCAGGTCGTGTGTGATATAGCAGTTACCAGTTTCTTATAACGAGAAAGTGTGACTAACCCTGTGCATTGCACAGGGTTAGTCACACTCCATGGTTATTTTTTTATTTATTTATTTATTGGTGTTTAAGGTCACATACTTATGCACAATGGCTAATCATGACCGTGACAGTTTTACGGGTGGAGGAAGCCGGAGTACCCGGAGAGAACAACCGAGCAACGATGAGCAGCTGTCAGCTCTCCAACATCATAACTCTGAACTCTGCACCTCAGCACAGGCAGGGTTAGATTGGTTGAAGACATGCGCACCATCGATGTGCAGTACGCCTCAGTACACAGCGTCATCGTGCCCCCATGTAGGCAATCGGGGTGAAGTGTCTTGCCCAAGGACACAACGCGGACTCCATGGTTATAAAAAGTTTCCATTATTGACTGAATAACTAACCCTGTGTACTGTTCAGCTTTAGTGTATATCTCATCTATATGAACTCTTTACCCAATGTAATGGCCAAACCCATCCAGTACCATTCTCAAAAAGCATTCAAACTCAGCTTAAAACCCTCATAGTTTTTTTAGTGAATTCCAAAAATGGAAACACATTCTATCTTTAATTAACAGCCTGTTTAACTTCTTGAACCCTTGTGATATCTTCCATGTCAGTTCAATGGTAGTAACGTTAAGAGTTCATATTCTTTATTTGGGGGTAGACCAATTAATATTTTCAACGTGCAGCCTTGGAGCTGCACGTTGAAAATATTGATTGGTCAACACCACATCTCCACTCAAAATCAACCTACTTAATGAAATTATGAAGTATCATGTTACTGGGCCAGAAAAGCGGCCTCTGGGGTTCAAAGGGCTAACATGTTATTGATTGAAAACAGAACTGGAATCCACTTTAAAAACATTTTCACAATCCAGTATAAGTATTTCCATTAGTTCCTTGATATTTATTGGTGTTTAAGGTCACATACTTATGCACAATGGCTAATCATGACCGTGACAGTTTCACGGGTGGAGGAAGCTGGAGTACCTGGAGAGAACCACTGATGAAACAGCTGCCAGCAATCCAACATCGTAACTCCCAACTGCAGCACAGGCAGGGTTAGATTGGTTGAAGACATGCGCACCATCGACGTGCAGTATGCCTTAGTACACGGCGTCATCGTGCCCCCATGTGGACAATCGGGGTTAAGTGCCTTGCCCAAGGACACAACGTGGGAGTCTGAATCGATCTCTCAGACGGTCACCCATCCGAGGACTAACCGAGCTCGATGTTGCTTAACTTCCATGATCTGACGAGAACCGGTTACTGCGACGCCGCTGTGCCCCCTCACCCATTGTAACATGTAACCAAGTAACCCTGTGCATTTTTACAGTCTTGGTGTATATATTCATGTGATGTCTGATATGGTAGCCTATCAACTTATCCAGAGCAATGCCTGTGGTTAGTTAACCAGTGTACAAGTACGTGGAGAGTGTATTATCATTAAATCACCCACAGAATGGTGATTCCACCCGAGCAATAATTGCAAATTTGTTGCAAAGCATAACCATCACAAGCAAAGTTCCAGCCAATGGACCTCCGGGTTAAACCCGGAGGTCCATTGGCTGAAACATTGCTTGTCCATATGTACAGAATTTGAAAATGATACTTTGGGTGATAACTCCACTCTGCAGGTGATTTAGTTACAATCCACTCTCCATGTACTGTATGTTAGCTTACTAACTAACTCCGTGCAAAGCACAGGGTTAGTCACACTTTTCTTTCCGATTACAAATAAGATCATCTCCATTCTATGACTATCCCTATGCCCTGCATGGCCTTAGTTAGTGTACATTTTCATGTGGTATGAGATAAGGCAGTTACCAGTTTTCTATTACCAGAAAGTGTGACTAACCCTGTGCATTGCTTTCTGGTTATTTATTGGTGTTTAAGGTCATATACTTATGCACAATGGCTAATCATGACCGTGACAGTTTTTCGGGTGGAGGAAGCCGGAGTACCCAGAGAGAACTACCGAGCAACATTTAGCAACTGCCAGCTCTCCAACATCGTAACTCTGAACTGCAGCACAGGCAGGGTTAGACTGGTTGAAGATATGCGCACCATCGATGTACAGTATGCCTTAGTACATGGCGTCATCGTGCCCCATGTGGACAATCAGGGTTAAGTGCCTTGCCCAAGGACACAACGCAGGAGTCCGAATCGATCGCTCAGATGGTCACCCATCCAAGGACTAACCGGGCTCGATGTTGCTTAACTTCAGTGATCTGATGAGAACCCGGCTGTGTGGTTGGAAAAAAAGTTTCATTAGGCCTCACAAAGTAAATATTCTGTTTATCAGGCCATTTTTATGTAAAACTGCATGTGGGTGGGTGGTTTTTTATTTTATTTTTTATTTTTGTAATTATTTCTTTGCAATTAAAAATTTCATGTTCTTGGTTTGTTTTATGTTTTATGCCTCATAACCCACCGGATAGCATGGATGGTGGTATATTATGTCCATTGAGTGCAAGAAGACTTTGCAATGCTGAGCTGAAGCATTGCAAAGCATTGTTGCACTGAAGTGGTAAATTTATTAAGTTGGGTAAAATATCAGACACAAACCATTTAATTTTTATTTTTTTAAGTTTGCATTAGTTATAAAAAGAGAGTATGCAGTAGCCAAAAGGACCTTGCAGGAGGGCCTGAGAAACATATTTTTAAATTTTTTAGGCCTTATTAACTGAGTAACTAATCTTGTGCACTGTACAGACTTTGAGTAAAGCACATCAATATCAGCTCTTTACCCAACATAATAGCCAAAACCAGTCAGTACTATTCTCAAAAAGCTTTCAAACTCAGCTTATGACCCCTCATTAGAAAGGATTGAGGAAAGGCTTTTTTTAGTGAATTCCAGAAATGAAAACATATTGTATTTTCAAATTATTTATTTATTTATTGGTGGTTAATGACACTTTTGACAGCCAGGGTCACTTCTTGTCAGTTTTATGGGTGGATAAAGCTGGAATACCTGGAAAGAACCACAAAGCAGGGGCAAATAATGTCAGACTCCTCAACATACCAACTCCGCACAAACAGAGTTCGCATTAGCTGAAGGCAAGTGCACCATCAGCGTACAGTATACTTTAGTACACAGCGACGACATGCTTTCACATGGGCAATTGAGATTAACTGTCTTGCACAAAGACATAATGCAGTTGCCCCTTGTGGGGATCTAACCATGGACCTTTCAGTTTGCAGTCCAATGCCATAACCAGTGAACCACCATGCTCCCCTATTTTCAATAAGATCCAGAATAAAGACTGGAGTCTGTGTGTGAGTTTAACTAGGGTTGGGCGGTTTATCGGTTTTTCGGTTCGGTTCGGTTTTTTTTTTAAACCGAAACCAAACCGCCGCCGTAACAAAAAAACGCGACTTTCGGTTTCAACAAATTTCCCAGAATTGGTTAAGTTTATGACCACTCATCCGCACGCCGAAGGCTTAAATGTCGGGCAAAGGTAAATGCTGTGCCATTTATGCTTACTTCGAGAGGACTGACAACAAATCCCTCCTCCCCCCACAAATAGTGGTAGCAAATTTCTTGTATCTTAAACAATATCTACAGAACCACCAGCAGATGGAATATGAAAAATTAAAAAGTCTTACGTAAAAATCCACACATGCAATTCAAGAATCGTTAAGTAAATTTAATGAACCGGGCACATTCGACCAAAGAGGTATTGCAAGTTACCTAACAATATATGGTGTAAAAGTATTATAAATTACCTTTGACCCAAAATCATCTGCGTACGGCACGTTGTAAATTAGATTGGCGGTAAACATAAAATTTATTGAGTTTTAAAACCTCAAAGTTCACATGGGAAAAATGACAAGTAAATTATGTTAATTAACCGACTACTGGCACGTTCTCTGAAGTCACATGCTCATAGATAACGCTGCGCATTGGCAGTTATGTTTTTTGTCAACAATAAAATGGTTAAATTAAAATAGAACACATCATATTAAATTGATGGCAGGTAACTATTGAAAGTTTTTTTAAACTTATTGGGAATTGTTTGTATAATATTTGAACTTACTTTAAGGAATCGCGCAGTACTGCAGGTCTGTCAGGTACACACGCTGCATTCCCAATACGAAGATGTTATAATCAACACGTGTCATGACCATGTGTATTTTGTAAACACAACAAATCCCAAGATGCAATATTGCAAACTTTCTTTCAAATCCCATTATGCAGCAGTCTCCCTTCAAAAATATCAATCGCCTGTCTTGACTGAGATAAAATCAACGAAGGGATCAGCCAAGAGGGCAAAGTAAAGATTGGTAATATCTTTGCCTTGGCACCGCCCATTTCGCCCACTTTCTATGTTTGGGCAGAATCAAAGTAAAAAACGAACCTCTACAGTCGAAATTAGGAGAGATATTGTGAAAGCATTGGAGAGAGTTACCAATAAAAGTGATTCGTATATCACGACTTACTTCAACAATAGTTATAAAAATCAGAAGAAATATGATTTGAGTTCCTCTTATTCCACTGTCATTTGAAGCAGGAACCATCAAGAAACACGGGGCACATCTATTTTCAAGCGATGTGATAATTACCGAAATAAGCACAACAACTGCACATTAGCCACCAAAACCAGGGTGATAGCTTAGCGACTCCATAAAAAATAAGGAAATGTTGATTTTTGCTAAAATGTAGCTTTTCTTGTGAATTTCTGCATCCTGTCTTGACAAGGCCCCAAATCTCACTGACAGAACAAGGCAGCTCCCACCAGT
Source organism: Pictodentalium vernedei (assembly GCA_031216915.1). Taxonomy (NCBI): domain Eukaryota; kingdom Metazoa; phylum Mollusca; class Scaphopoda; order Dentaliida; family Dentaliidae; genus Pictodentalium; species Pictodentalium vernedei. The sequence goes on along the minus strand of CM062297.1, from coordinate 104,058,650 downwards.
GGTGGAGCCATGGTTTGAAATCCTGTGGACCTTGCAGGTGAAGATTTTTTTTTTTTTTTTTGGGGGGGGGGGGGGGGGGGGGGAGATCTCAGGACTGAGGGTACTGTACTTGTACTGAGGGCAGGGAATCAAAAAGAATCTTTTCAAATTTGGGGATGGGAGAAGCAAGTAGGATTTTGAGTGTGTGTGTGTGTGTGGGGGGGGGGGGGGGGGGCTGGTCTCCCTAGATGCCTCATGGCTCCACCACTGTTGCCCACTACTACAGTAGCCCAACACTGTACACAATATGTCCATTAGCTGAGAAGAGTGGTGAACACTGATTAACCCGAATGACTCAACACGCTATATGAGCCTCATGACTTGGATGACAAATTTTAGACAGACAGACAGATTTTATGTGTACATTACCCTCTAAAATGTGGATTTCTACAATATATTTTGAAAAACCGAAAACCGAACCGAAAACCGAGTTTTTGTACAAAACCGAAACCGAACCGAAATGCAAATTTCAAAACCGCCCAGCCCTAAGTTTAACCCTTTACCCAATGAATCGGCCGCATCTGCCCGCGAAATATGCAAATTCAGTAGTTGAAAAAATATTTTTCAAAAAATTTCAACAAAACCATATCATGTGACTCCTCGTTGGAACGAGCTCAACGCTTTTTTGAAAAATTTGAAAAAATGATATTTAAAAAAATAAATTTTGATATCGTCTTCGTTGGGTAAAAGGTTAAAACTTAAGAAGTTTTTTCCAAAATAACCAACTTAAGTAAACTTGCCTATCAAACAAAACTAGCACTGCACTATAGCATGGCCACCATGGACTTTTCAGTTTCCACGGGTGGGCAATATTTCCATGGATGCAATGATATTAGATTCCAAACTCTAATTATAGGAATAATCATCAAAGATTTAATTAATGAAGCACCCCGTAAAAGTTGGTGCTTCATTAATTAAAACTTTGCTGATGATAATTATTATTACCTGGTAAATGCATGCACTGACATCATAGGCCATGCATGGATTATGACCAATCCCCGACGGCTGCACTACTGTACTTCCCAGGGTAACCAACTTGGAACTGAGGCACATATCAATTTGAGGTATATCGCATTGCTCACCATTGACGCTGTGTTGAGGTGTCAAAGAATTAAGATAATAACCTGTTACAATGTTTCTTACTGCTCTCTAACATGTCCATCAATGTTTTCTCTGTAGCATTATGTGCTATGCATTGTAAAATCCAGTCCAGTGCTGGTGAGTAAAGTGTTAGATACAGTGGCATCTCAATTTTCTGCATGGCCAGTATGTCCTGTACACAGTCTCCCTGTACCTATAATGCAAAAAAAAACACCGTAATTTATCAAACAATATTGATCATTACGCAACATAGAAGGTAAAAAGAATTTTGCTTGTTTAAGCCAAAGAAAGAAGATATTGTTTCTCAGGCCATTTTTTGTAAAATTGCATGTGAGAGGGTGGTTTTTTATTTTATTCTTTATTTTTGTAATTATTCCTTTGCTATCAAAAGTACATATTCTTGGTTTGTTTTATGTTTTAGGGCTCATAATCTACAGTATAGCATGGGTGATTGTGTATTTTGTCCCTTGTGTACAAGAATGCTTTGCACTGCTTTCCTTGTTGCACTCAAGGGACAAATTTATCAATTTTATTAACTTGGGTAAAATATGAGACATAAATCATTTAATTTTTATTTTTTTAAGTTTGCACTGATTATAAAACCTTAGCATGCGCATCAGCATTTTTATTTCAGGAATATTCAAGGCTTTTCAAGGCCTCTTGATACATTTTCCAGGATTTCAAGGCCTTCAAAGACCATTAGTCAAATTTAAGGCCATTCCTTGAATCCAAGGCACTGCGGGAAAAATGTGATGGGTGAACAAAGCAATCCTTCACCCAATTTCTTTAGGGTGACTTTTTTCCAACAAAATCCAATTTGTAAGAGGAGTATTTTCTGTCAATGATACCATGCTACCAGAAAGGGTAGCCTATGTTCCAAGAAGACTAAAATCCTCGCCCTTTGAAGGGACGTGAGCTTGCTTAGTTTTTTCAATGTTTACAGCTCCAGTGTCATATGTTACTGTCTGACATCACCATGTGAAATATTTAAAAGATGATAACAATGGAAGGAGATTCAAAGTTCATACTGTCTATACAGTGGAACCCTGTTAATTGAATAGCCAACGAAAATTATTCAATTAACAGGAGTATTCAATTAACAAGGATTGTGTCACTTTCCTGTATTCTACAGATAAACTTGGCATTTATTCTATTATATCTTGTTTGACAGAGCTCCATGAGCTCTGTCAAACAAGATATAATAGATTAAATGGAAGCATTTGTCGTACTGAGGCCAAATGGGTCTATAAACAAAGGAAAACTGGGGAGAGTCAGGATAATTTCTCAACATGTTGCAAGATTTTTTATTCAATTAACAGGAGTTTACTCAATAACCTATATTCAATTAACAGGTCAAATTTGTACTGAAGGTATGGTAAATGGTTTTGTGTTGGGAAATTATATTCAATTAACAGGGTTATTCAGTTAAGAAAAATACAATTAAGTGGGCTCCACTGTATAATCAAATTTTTTGATGAGCATGATCATTCTCTGAATGTATATTCACAGCCCACTTTTTAGTTCATGATTTGAACCAAGATGGAGTAACCTCAACCTTTATTAATTTTTATTGATTTTTTTGTCGTCCAGTGACATCACAGGGTACACAAGAGGTTTATTTATCAAATTCATCGTACAAATTGCCCTGTTCATTCAAATTGTCTTGTTCATTTCATGATGTGGATTTTGGTCTACAGCTGAAACTAGAAATCCTGTGTGTGTATTGAGCACTATTTTGAAGTAATAGCACACTGAGTATGTGCACTACTCTCCCTGTCAAACCTTTACCTAACATGAAAAGCAGACGACACTGGCAAAAGAATTCTTGAATAACTAGTCTTTTCCATTTTTTGTCTCAAAAACATAGGTTATGACCCCTCTTTGGAATGAGCTCAACAAGCTCGTTCCAAAGAGAGGGTCATAACCTATGTTTTGAGACAAAAATGAAAAATATAATAAAAATTAATTGGTGATTTTTGTGAATAGTGCTGGCTGGTTTGGTCTGTTACATTGGGTAAATGGTTAACAATATAACTGCGTGTTGTTCCAGCTTCAATGCTTCCAGTGATTCAGATACAAAAGTGTAAAGCAATGTGGTTTCATAATTTAATATTTATACTTTTGAGAAGCGTTTTTGTTTCTCTTTTCGTATATAGCATTGAAACTTGAAGCCCTGTGTGGGTGTATTGTGCCCCATTTTGAAGTAATAGAGTGCTGAGTTAGTACATTTTTGTCCCTGCCTAACTGCACCATTTGCGTAACTCAATTCCTGTAGAAAAATAAAAGTACCCAACTCTGTACAATTCTATACCTACTAAATAGAGGTCATTAACATCATTCCTTACCTCTACATGGGATACATATACATGATCAGGGACTGACCTGGGCATGCGCCAGTGCGTATTTGGTTCTGAAACATCAGGACCTGGCTCTTAAATCTCAGAAATAGACCTGTCAGTTGGCGTGTAACTTCTCAATCATATTTTGATATTCTTTCGATGGATAATCGAGAGAGACACTCTTACATGTATTATATATATGATTATCATTTATCATTGTTGTAGAGTGCTTAAGTTAATACTTCAAGTCTTAATTACCAAGCATTAATCTTCACTGCGGATTCTGATCAAGTCTTGGCTGCCTAAATAGGCAGCCAAGACTTGATCAGAAACCACAGTGAAGATTAATGTTTGCTATAGTGTACTAAATGAAAATGATGAGAGCTATTACATACTTGCAGTGTGTGTTACAAACAGCAGTGGGACTCCGTAAATTGAAATCTGGCGCATGAATTGAAAAAATAGGCTCCGAGGCTAGAGCGTATTTTAAATAGTCCTGATCGGTCCCTGCATGATGCAATGACGTAAACAGAAATTAAAATTTGACAGCATATATACAGAATGAAGAGAGTAGATTGCCACTTAATCGCAGTGCCGTATATTATCCATTCTTCACTCAAAAAGTATTTATAATTGTTCATAACCACACACAAAACACTTACAAACTTTCATCACATGCACCTGGTGGAAAGTTTACAAGTGCTTCTTGTGTTTTGTCCTCAGAAACTGTAAGTAATTACTAAGTGAAAAATCTAGCCCACAACGATTTAGTAATAATCCACCCTCGAGTTCTACATACTGTATTCTCAATATTTTCCTTTTGAATGATCTGTTCAGTTCACGATTTCACTACTTACCTCGCTAATACAGTGGAGCCCACTTAATTGTATATCCCTTAACTGAATAACCCTGTTAATTGAATACAAATTCCCAACACAAAACCGTTTACCATACCTCCAGTACAAATTTGACCTGTTAATTGAATATAGGTTATAGAGTAATTGAATAAAAAATCTTGCAACCTGTTAAGAAATTATCCTGACTCTCCCCAGTTTTCCTTTGTTTATAGACCCATTTGGCCTCAGTACGTCAAATGCTTGCATTTAAGCTATTATATCTTGTTTGACAGAGCTCATGGAGCTCTGTCAAACAAGATATAATAGAATAAATGCAAAGTTTATCTGTAGAATACAGGAAAGTGACACAATCCCTGTTAATTGAATACCCCTGTTAATTGAATAATTTTCATTGGCAAAGTGGCTATTCAATTAACAGGGTTCCACTGTAGTGCATTACATTTTGCACTGATCAGCACAAATACTTCATTCCCCTACAGTATTTATTTATTGGGGTTTAACAACACTTTTGACAGCTAGGTCCTCTGCAGTAAGGAGCGCATTAACTAACAAACATTTTCTGTGCTAACTGTGACAAGACTTCTAGTTTCAACTGTATCGGTAGGGTCTTATTGGAACATGGACTTTTATTTTGATGAAGTGACAGTAACATGGTCTGTGATTTGCAGCTCGGAGAATATGTTCAACTTCAACATTTCTCAACATTCACATCTCAGTTGAACATAAGCTCAGAACATCTTACAAGCAATTCATCACAATAACTTATATTGTTTAGCCAGATTTTGCTCATGAAAATTATTTTGTTACAATTTATTAGAAATGTTACATGTTGGAGAGTGCCTCTTGGCTACCAGCACTTTTCAACTGAGCCAACAAAAATGGCTTCCAGATCTGGACCAGTTAACCCTTTACCCAACGCATCCGCCCGCATAATATGCAAATTTAGCAGTTGAAAAAATATGATTTTTCAAAAATGTTCAACAAAACCATATTATGTGACCCCTCATTGGAACGAGGTCATCGAGCTCGTTCCAATGAGGGGGTCACATGATATGGGTAAAATAATAAATATAGAATATACATATAGTGTTTTCAAGTAAAAAATTTATTCTACGAGTAGGATTAAGAATGAAACTGACGAGGCTTAATTCTACGAGTAGAATAAATTTTTTACTTGAAAACACTATATGTTTATTTTGTTCATCCAATAAATCTTCTACAGGGCAGTCGCGGCAAAATCATGCTAAATTCACTACAAAACACAGTGAGAAGTGAGGAGCACACTGGTTCAATTTGATCGACCAACAAAATTGGCAAAAGTAAACAAGGCGCAGTCATACATTTCTATCTAAAAATAATTCCTCTACAAACTTGAACTAAACTTGCAAAAATACTTTATTATATGAGCAGTGTGTGGTGTTTTCTACTGGCATTGTGTAATACTTTCAAAAAGATTTAAAGAAATCAAAAATCGAACCATGAATTATGATATACAAATGTGGTAGAGGCCAGAGGTCAACAAGTCCGTCGCTACTAGGGGAATAAATTCTTTCAGTGTTAAACCTACAGGGAATATTTATCACCCTACTAGGTGAATAAAGCAAAAACTTATCCAAGGCCTTTATTTTTCAAATAAAGAGCCATTTATGTGATAAATTTTGATATCGTCTGCGTTGGGTAAAGGGTTAAAAAAACAAGATGCAAAGCACAAACAATTAAATCTAGTCAATGAAATGTAACATGGTGACCTATTCTCTTGAATGTTTGGTTGTGTTCCTTGTGCCTTTTTTAAAACCTCTCTATGAGTCCACTGTTTAGCAGGCAGATGACACACACAACTACAGTTACTAATTAACTCTAACAGTAGTGTTTATTATGATTCTTTTTGTGAATAAAACATACCAATGAATATGTGGACAGGAAATCATTGAAACATGGTAGCAGATGTTCTTTCATAGATGGTGCAACATTTATACCAACCTGAAATAACAGAAATTGTAGAAATTATAAATCTGTATATCACATTTATACAAAGCCCTTAAAATAAAGGAAAAATGATCATCTTCAAAAAACACTGGAAAACAGCCTCCATCTAAACAACGGCTATCGGAATTGGTTAACCCTCACATATCATAGCAATTATCACAACACAACACAAGTAAATATGGAGGATTAGCAGAGATTTTAATCAAGTCTTGGCTGCCTAACAAAGGCAGCCAAGACTTGAGTAGAAATCAGTACAGTGATAACAGCAATATTATCTGTTGATTTCCAGGTTTTGCATTTTGAACAAGAGGCCCCAGGGGCCTGAGGGCACTCACCTGACATGGTAGGCTTAATATCAACCCAGCAAATTAATTTGAATAAGTTGCATCTGCCCCTCCTAAGAAAAGCTTATGCCAAATATCCAAAGATTTTGACCAGTGGATCTCAAAAAAAAAAGATTTTTAAAGAATATTCCTCATATTGAACTGAGTTACAGTTCGGGGCTCCCACAGGGAGCCCAAATAGGAACCCACGGACTTGGCTTGAACAAACTTGAATTCCCCCCCTAAGGATGCTCCATACCGAATATTAAAAGATTGTAATTGGTGGATCAGAAGAAGATTTTTAAAGAATGTTCCTCATATTGCACAAATCCGAACATTTGGGCTCCCACAGAGAGCCAAATATGGACCCAAGGATTTGATTTCAACAACGTGTGAATGAATATTCCAAAGATGTTATATGTAAAATATGAAAGCCTTTGGAGCAGTGGTATGGGAGAAGAAGATTCTTTAATGTTTTTCCCATTTCTCAGTGTTAAAAAATAGGCCGATTAAATCGTCAGATGTGTACCCATACGTGCAACTAGTAGAAAGCTGGGGGAGCGCAGTGGCTCAGTAGGTAGAGGTGCAGGCTGCAAGCCGAGAGGTCCTCGGTTCGAATCCCACCTGCGGCAACCGCGTTGTGTCCTTGGGCAAGACACTTCATCCCCATTGCCCGTGTGGGGGCACGATGACGCCGTGTACTAAGGCGTACTGCACGTCGATGGTACGCATGTCTTCAACCAATCTAACCCTGCCTGTTCCGCAGTGCGGAGTTACGATGTTGGGGAGCTGGCAGCTGCTCGTCGTTGCTCGGTGGTTCTCTCCGGGTACTCCGGCTTCCTCCACCCGTCAAACTGTCACGGTCATGATTAGCCATTGTGCATAAATATGTGACCTTAAACATCAATAAATAATAAATAAATAAATATAGTAGAAAGATGTATGACGGAGGGCCACCCTGGATGCTGACATTATGTACACCACACATGGTATGGGTACATATAGAAATGGATTGGAGGAGTGTCTAATTTGATGGATAAAGGGTTAATATCCCCAGATCAAATTATTAGATTTACATAAAAAACTATACAGCACAGCACATCAGTAACCTGAATACATATATAAAGTAACCTGATAATCGGATTAATATTTTTTGAGTTATCGCATGCCGAAGAAATGGATTGGAGGAGTTCTCAATTTGAAGGATAAAGGGTTAATATCACAGGATCAAATTATCAGATTTACACCAAAAACTATACAGCTCGGCACATCAGTAACCTGAACACATATATGAAGTAACATGACAATCGGATTGATATTTTTTGAGTTATCTGCATTTAATTGAATATATCTTAACTGAATAACCCTGTTAATTGAATATAATTTCCCAAAACAAAACCATTTACCATACATGCAATACAAATTTGATCTGTTAATTGAATATAGGTTATAGAGTAAACTCCTGTTAATTGAACAAAAAATCTCAGTTCCTTTGTTTATAGACCTATTTGGCCTTAGTCCATCCAATAAAGGAATTTAATCTATTATATCTTGTTTGACAGAGCTCATGGAGCTCTGTCAAACAAGATATAACAGAATAAATGCTAAGTTTATCTATAGAATACAGGAAAGTGACATGATCCCTGTTAATTGAATATTCCTGTTAATTGAATAATTTTCATTGGCAAAGATGATATTCAATTAACAGGGTTCCACTGTACTTCTCATTCAAATTTTAAGCCAAAGCGTTAAGAAGTTGGATAGCTAAACTTTCAGTTAACCAACCACCAGGTTCAACCATGAGATCTAAAAGAAGAAATGCTGACTTTTCTTGTATTTATTTATTGGTTTTTACGGTGACATATTTCAGCACAATGGCTAAACATCACTGCAATATAAGGAAATAAAGTCAAATTTAGTCAATGGTTTATACCCATATTAACCATTTTATAGGACTTTCACCCCAAGCATTGGTGATTTGGTCCTAGTTTACCAGCAAAACAGAGCTTGTTTACCACAGTAAACAAGCACTGCTTCACTTTCTGAGGTTCCCACAGGGGGACTTTGCTTGTGCTTCTTGCTTACCCTAATTATCGATTAAGACTTATTTTCTATGTGAAATCTCCCCTGTGTGGGTTGTTTTATGGTAGATACTTAACAGTGTACCATTTGTGAACACAAGAAAATGTTAAGAATTCACTGACTGGTTTTGAGTTATCAGAACATTCAAAATTTAATTATCAGCTGTGCTCTTCAAAATCATTATTTTGAACATTGCTAATTAAAAACGCAATATATTGGAATCAATGTTCCATAGGGTTTCAATGCATCCTTCACTTAAAAAAAATGGTCCAGCAATACTTCAATTAACCCTTTACCCAACATAACATTCAAAACCAGCCAGCACTATTCACAAAAATCACCATCCATTTTTCATTATTTTTTCACTTTTTGTCTCAAAAACATAGCTTATGACCCCTCATTGGAACAAGCCCTACAAGCTTGTTCCAATGAGGGATCATAAGCTATGTTTTTGATGCAAAATATGAAAAAAGTTAAAAAATTTATAGTAATTTATATATTTTTTATACTTACCAATGACCCAGACATAGCTGGTGCTAACTCTTAAAAATCTAGGGCCAAACACAAATTTTGCCCCCCAATCCCCAAAATTTGCATCTAAAACCAAAAGAAATCATGTCCTAAAGGACCTCCATACTTTGCCCTTACTGCACATGCATAGTGTCAAGGACGTTCCGAAATTGGCGCCAATCATCATTCTTACTGGCAGTGCCTGGTCAGCACTATGTACTCAGCGGGGAGGTATGAGTTCCCAACTCCTGGGAGGGCCATCCCCGTCTGGGTCATTGGTAAGTATAAAAAATATATAAATTACTATAAATTTTTTAACATTTTTATACTGTACCAATGAACCAGACATAGCTGAATAGAAAAAAGGCTGGAGGGCCTAGGACATAGAGGAAAATCCAATAAGCTCAACTATATAATATAGAGTGAACCCCTCAAGGAGAAAAGGAGTATTAGGCTTTACATGTATCTTTCTTATTTTATGATAAATTAGAAAGATACAATACCCTTCATAATTGAGAACAATAACATTCATGTTCTCTATTAACATCCAGTATAACCCATTATACTAATTATTTTTAAAGTAAGCCAATAAATAAAGTTAGTCCAGAGAATTGAGACTCTTTATATTCTTTAAAAGTATCCGAGGATTGTATATTAATGCCCGTTAGACACTTGACATATACAAATGCTTCACACCGAGCTACACTTTAAAAATATGACATGAATGAATTTTTAACATTAATATTACACTTTAAAACCATCCAGGAAACGACTCAGAATTACTGACTCCGGAGGAGAAATTCCCTTGCTTTTCACTATAAAGCAGGTGACCTAAGGGAACACCCTCCCCCCTACCCTTCCCCTTGCCCTGGGTCAAATAGCCCAGAGCGAAGAGGGCAGCAGGACGGAGTCACTGCCGGAACAGAAAGCCTGCATAACTATAGTTGCAACTGTTTAGTGGACGACATTCTGAGCAACAGATAACGGACCAAACAATGCAGGTCTCCAGAAATGGACTCAATATTTCTGAGATAAAAATTTGTGAATATGGATGGCTGAGACCAATAAGCAGCCTTCATTAAATCTGTAATAGCCACACTATTTGCGTAAGCCCAAGATGAAGAAAGAGCTCTTACTTCATGAGCCGAAATCTTAAGCACAGACTGCTGGGAAGAAGATAAATTTTCATAAGCAGTACGGATAGTTAATTGAATCCATCTAGCAATAGAATGGACCGAAATGTCCTTTCTATTAGGCATCAGAGACAGAAACGTTTTCGTCCCTTTCTGATAAACTGAAATCTCTGTTTATAAATGCGTAAAGCTCTAACAGGACAGAGTAAAGGCCTACGCCCGTCTGAAGACGGAAGAGCCTTAATAACAATAGGTTCCGGATATCTATTAGGAGCCTGATTCTTAGCTAAAAATCCAACATTAGTAGTGAAGGTGATAGTGTTCCCGACACTACGATAGTGAGAATCGTCCACCGATAGTGCATGAAGCTCACCGATTCTTCTAGCAGAAGAGAAAGCTAAGAGAAAAGCTGTCTTATAAGACAAGAATTTGAAATCTACTGTCCCAAGAGGCTCAAATGGCTTTTCCTTTAGTTTAAGAAGAACCCAAGCTAAATTCCACTTAGGAATTAATCTAAGAGTTCTGGGTCTATTTATCGAGAGAGAAGTTTCTAACTAACTTAGATAAAGAGACATTAGATTCAATTTGTAAACTATCATGGTGTGCATAGGTATCAGATAACATAGACCTATAACCCTTAATAGTAACAGGCTGCAGTTTGATTTCGTCAAACAAGTATACTAGAAAGTTTGGAATGTCAGGTATGGAGGGATCAAAAATATCAACAGAATGATCCCTACACCAACGACGAAAAACCTTCCACTTAGCCACATAATTTAAAGAAGAGGAGGTCCTCCTACAGTTAGAAATCGCGTCCACTGCTCGTCCTGTAAAGTGCTTGCCTTGCAAGAAGGACCGCACAATGGAAAAACGTGAAGGTTGAGACCTTGCGGGTTGTGATGAAGTCGACATGGTTTCCCCTGCGAAAGAAGATCCTCCCATGGAGGAAGCTTTCGCGGGAGGTCCCACAACGGACACCTGAGTAGATTTATCCATGGTCTCTGTGGAGACAGAGATGCTACCAACAGAATCTTGCATTGAGATTGTTTTATCTTTAGCAATACTTGCTGAATCAACGGCGCTGGAGGATACGCATATCCCATCATTCCGTCCCATGAGATCGATAGAGCGTCTACTGCAAATGCTCTTGGATCCGGGCACGGTGACACATACGTCTGCAACTGATTGTTGAGATGTGTCGCAAATAAGTCTATCATTGGCCGTTCCCACTGGTAGCAAATCTGATTGAATACTTGTTTGTTGAGAGTCCACTCCGACGGCAACAAGCGGCCCTTCCGTGAAAGGGAGTCTGCTAGTACATTCAGACGACCCGGTATATGACAGACGGAAAGTAGAACTTGATGTTCTAGAGCAAACAGAAGGATTCTCTCCATTAGATTGAATTACAGAACGGAATGAGTGCCTCCCTGGTTCCGTATATACGCCACTACTGTCGTATTGTCGGACAGAATTTGGACATGAGCTTTGCGAATAATGTCCATCCAATGATGTAACGCAAGCCAAATTGACATCATTTCCTTGATGTTTATGTGCTTGCTTAGGAACTGTGGATCCCAAAGACCCTGGCATCTCGAATCCGTTGGGATCAATGTTGCACCCCAACCTGTTTGACTGGCATCCGTCATAATGGTAAAACTCGGATCCGGCAACTGCAGCGGAACTCCCTGAGTTAACCACTGAATGTTTGCCCAAGTCTGAATCTCTTGTTTCACTTGATCTGACAAGAGAACGTCTATGTCGAGCGAATGAATCTTCACACTCCAATTCTGAGTTAAGAAAATTTCGAGAGGACGAGTGCGTAACCGCCACATCGGAATGAGATCCGCGGCGGCTCCGCACAGACCTATCAGTCTCATAAACTCCCTTGCTGTGACTTTGTCTGCATGAAGACAATAGCGAGCATAACAACTGACTAATTTCGCTCTGGTTAACGGCAGACGAACGAGATTGTTGTGCGTCTCGAAGCTCATTCCCAGATGAGTGAATGACTTGGAGGGCACCAGATCCGACTTCTCCTCGTTTATAACAAAACCGAGACGTCAGAGCAATAGAAGCAGATTCTGCACATCATTCTGAAGCGTTAACTCGTTGCCGTACCTCTGAAGAATGTGGTCCAGGTAGGCCGACGTTACCGCAGACGAATGAGCTCGGAAATACATCATTACCGAGTTCATTACCCGAGTGAAAGCCCAGGGTGCTAGGTTCAATCCGAAGCACATCGCCCGGAATTGATACACCACTCCTAGGACTGTGAAGCGTAGATACTTTCTGAATGTCGGATGTACCATGACATGAAAGTACGCATCTTTGAGATCTATGCTTGTAGCATAATCGTTCACCCGAATACTCGCTCTGACCGACCGAATCGTCTCCATATAAAATTTCGGAGCGACGATCAGCTTGTTTATCCAGCTCAAATCTATGACTGGACGGAACGAGCCGTCTGGTTTTGGAACCAGAAACAGATGGCTGTAGAATCCCGGTGTTTCCTGGTCTTCTACGACCTCTACCGCGTTCTTCATTAAAAGAGACTGCACCTCCGATAACAGAGGGTCTCTTTTCTGCGGATTTGACGGAAGTTGAGTCCATTTTGGACTTCGAGTTAAAGGAGGCTTTCGTTTGAAGGATATTCTTAGACCTTCCGAAATCACCCCTCTCACCCAAGGGTTGTCCACTCTTCTGAAAAACTCGACAACCTTCCGCCAACCAGAACACGATAGAGGTTGAAGCCATCACCTCCTGGACCTGCGAGAGGAGAAACCACGTCCTCCACGACCTGCACCTCGTCCCGTCGACATCGGGGCGTCCGACCGATTGTCCTGGCCCGAAGGACGTCCCGCAAGTGAGTCGCTGCCTTGACGGTCTCTTGAATAAGACCAAGAGGATGCACCGGAACCTCTATAGGAACCTTTCTTGGGCGCATTAGACCCAGAAGTGCCTGTCTTATTCTTATCTGCCGTATCCGACTTTTTGGAAGCGGATTTAAACAGCAGAGAATCCGAAGCTTTCTTAGTAATTTTAGCGTAGATTGCAGAAAGCTTGCCGTCGAATAGAAGTTCTCCGGAGACTGAAGCGACTCTGAGAGAGTTCTTCACCTTACTATCCACGCGTGTGGATGTAGCTAAGGCTGCGTCACGTCTAACCAACTCCAGGTTTGCCACTGAGAGGGCGGAGTTATACGTGGAATAAGCCACTGCCCTTGAAAGAAGTCTTAAAGAGGATTGTATATCCTGGAATTCTTTCCCTTGAAGACGCAGTGATAACGCCTTTGTAAGGTGGTCTGCGTAAGATAAAGCATCTAAACTGGCCCTGTTAGACGTGATTGTCGTGTCCAACACCGCGGTTGGAACGGACATAGACGACGGTAATGACAATTCTAAGTCTTCCGCCTCGTCGTCAAGACGCAGAGGAACTCTCGGAATACCCTGTCCTGCCGTATCGAATTTATTCCTTGCATTAATGAAAGGCAGGTTAAGAGCATTGGAGGACAAGAAACCAGCTTTGCCTGTTTTGGAAGCAAGCTTGAATATAGCGTCGTTCAATAATTCAAATGTTCTTGTGACATTATTGGACTGAGACGGAAACTCAGGACGATGTCTCTGAACCGCTCGAAGAATTCAGTGTCCAATGATGCTATCAGTCTCTTGTCCGGTACCGCAGCAGTCTGGCCCGACGGAACAACGTGAGGAAGGAAGTGCTGGATGAAATCCACGGCAGCTTTATGTTGTTCCGAAAGGGATAGCTCCAAGTCATCCGTATCCCTTTCACCATCCGGTCGGACCTCATGATGCTCCAGAACGTCCGCACCCGATGCTTCGGCGGAGCATACCGACCCAGCGCCGTTGGATAATTCCCGATCCGACACTGATTCTGTCGATTGCTGGGATGCTGCGATAATTTGTGCTATCTGAGCAAGCACATCCGTCATCGAGGCCTGTGGAGTAGCGGTCTTTCGCTGCTTATCCGCGGGAAGCTCTGCATCAACTGACTCCCGCATACTCTTCCTATGCGAACGTCCGGAGTCTACCGGCCTCGTGTCCCTGGCTACCGGATGGCGTGACCTGGTCGCCGAAGAATCCCTTATCAGCGAAGCTGGTAGTATATCCGCGGTCACGTAGCCAAGGTGCGGTCGTGTGCGCTGGTGAGAGGATGAGGAAGCCTGAGCAGTCTCCACGGACTGCCTAAACAACGGAGCGTCCCGAGCGACGGAAGTGTGCTCCGCTTGCGACACATTTTGTACCACAACATCAGGTCCCTGATGTTGTTGTATGAGAGAGGGCCCTCTCTCGCCCGCGGCCCGGCTGGACCTGGACGAGCTAGGAACCGGACTAGAAGGCTTCCTCCGATCTCTCCTATCATCCGCTATCACTGGGTGTGCACCTTGTATGTTTATAGTGCTCGCATCACCCAACATTTCCTCCTGGACCGCAACGGATGAACCCGGCTGCCGAACCATTCGGTGAATGGACGCTACACCGGGCGAGCTAGCGGACGACAGCGTCGTCGATCCTACTCGGGACCTCTTAGGCAACTGTCGTATCTCCATGAGCACTTTTGCCGCTAGCTCTGCATTCAATTGTGACGACGGAAGATAACATGGAAACATCACCCTATTCTTGTTCCTCTGAAATAGAAACTGATAGACTAGAGTGACCCTGTGGAGAAAGGACCGGCATAGCCCTTTCTCCACTAACAACATACCGTGACACACGTTTCCAATGTTTGTCATCCCAATATTGACATATTGAACAGGAGTTAATGCGAGTACACTGACTACAATTAATACAATGATCATGAAAGTCAGAGGAAGATTTCTTCCTATTACAATTTGAACAATGTCCTTTCATTGTGAAAAGACAACAAAAAGTCCTAGTACTCGCACAAACCCCTAAACACAAAGATACATAATAACATGATCCATTAACATTGAAAAAAGCAAATGAAATTCAAAATAATTTTTGAAAAGTTAAAAAATTTATAGTAATTTATATATTTTTTATACTTACCAATGACCCAGACATAGCTGGTGCTAACTCTTAAAATATAGGGCCAAACACAAATTTTGCCCCCCAATCCCCAAAATCCCCAAAATTTGCATCTAAAACCAAAGAAAACATGTCCTGAATGGCCCTCCACACTTCACCTCTACTGCGCATGCGCAGTGTCAAGGACGTTCCGAAATTGGCGCCATTAATCATTCTTATAACCAGTGCCTGGTAAGCGCTATGTACTCAGTGGGGAGGTATGAGTTCCCAACTCCTGGGAGGGCCATCCCCATCTGGGTCATTGGTAAGTATAAAAAATATATAAATTACTATAAATTTTTTAACATTTTTATACTGTACCAATGACCCAGACATAGCTGAATAGTAAAAAGGCTGGAGGGCCTAGGACATACAGCAAGTTGGAATACGCTCAATTATATAAAATAGAGTCATCCCCTCTAGGGAAAAAGAAGTATTAGGCCTTACATGTATCTTTCTTATTTATGATAAATTAGAAAGATACAACACATTCCAAAATTGAGCATCATACATCCATGTACTCTATTAATATCTAGTATAATCCATATACTAATAATTTTTAAAGTAAGCCAATAAATAAAGTAAGTCTAGAGAATAGAGACTCTTTATACTCCTTAAAAGTGTCTGAGGATTGTATAATAACGTCCGTTTGACACGTGCTATATTCAAAAGCTATACTTTAAAAACTAAGATCTGAATGAATTTTCAAAACATAAACTTCTCACTAAAAAGCCATCCCAATAACAGCTCAGAATTACTAACTCCGGAGGAGGTATCCCCTTGTTTTCATAGTAAAACAGGTGACCCAAGGGAACACCCTCACCCCCCGCCCTTTTTCTTGCCCTGGGTCAAATAGCCCAGAGCGAAGAGGGCAGCAGAACGGAGTCACTGCCGAAACAGACAGCCTACCTAGCTATAGTAGCAACTGTTAAGTGAATGACATTCTGAGCAGTAGATAACAGACCTAACAATAGAGACCTCCAGAAATGGACTCGATATTTCTGAGATAAAAATTCATGAATGTGGATGGCTGAGCGCAATGAGCAGCCTTCAAAAATCTATAATAGCGACACTATTAATGTAAGCCCAAGATGTAGAAGAACTCTTACTTCATGAGCCGAAATCTCAAGCACAACTGCTGAGTCAATGATATACCATAAGCAGTATCGATAGTTAATTGAATCCATTAGCAATAGAATGGAGCGTAACGTCCTTCTATTAGGCATCAAAGACAGAAGAAGCTTACGTCCGTAGTAATAAACAGATATCTGTTTATAAATACGTAAACTCTAATCGGACAGAGTAAAGGCCTATGCCCGTACGAAGACGGAAGGACCTGAATAATAATAGGTTCCGGATATTTATTAGGAGCCTGACTCTTAACCAAAAATCCAACCTAAATAGTAAAGGAAGTAGTGATTCCGAAACTACGAAAGTGAGAATCATCCACCGATAGTGCATGAAGCTCACTGACTCTTCAGTAAAAGAGAAGCCAACAGAATTACTGTCTAAAAGGTCAGAATTTGAAAACTACTGTTTCCAGAGGCTCAAATGATTACTTAGCTAAATAAGAACTGAAGTTAAATTCCGTATAGAAATTTAATCTAATGATTCTAAGTCTATTTATCGAAAAGTAACTAGCTGACTTAGATAAAGAGACATAAGACTCAATTGTAAACTATCATAGAGTGCATAGGTATGAGATAACATAGACCTATAACCTTAATAGTAACAGGCTGCAGTAGATCTTGTCAAACAAGTATACTAGAAAGTTGCAATGACTAGTATGGAGGGATCAACAATATCAACATAGTGATCCCTACACCAACGACGGAAGAGCCTCCACTTTAGCCGCATAGTATAGCGAAGAAGAGGTTCTCCTACAGTAAGAAATCGCGTCCAAAGCTCGTCCAGTACAATGCTTACAATGCAAGAAGGACCACACAACGGAATACGTGAAGGTTGAGACCTTACGGGTTGTGATGAAGATGACACGATTTTCCCCAGCGAAAGAAGATCCTCTCATGGAGGAAGTTTTCGCGTTAAGTCCCACAGTAGACATTTGAGTAAATTTACCCACGGTCTCTGTGGAGACAGAGATGCTATCAACAGAAATGTATTGTGGTTGTTTATCTTAGTAATACTTGCTGAAACAACAGCGCAGGAGGATACGCATATCCTATCATTCCGTCCTATTAGATCAATAGAGCATTAACAACATAAGCTCAGAGATGCGGACATGCAAACACATACGTCTGCAATTGATTAGCAAGTTGTGTCGTAAATAAATTATCATTGGGCGCTCCCATTGATAGCAAATCTGATTGAATACTTGTTTGTTGAGAGTCCATTCTGACGGCAACAAGCGACCCATAAGTGAAAGAGAGTCCGGTAATACAATCAGACGACCCGGAATATGACGGACCGAAGCAGAACTTGGTGTACTATAACAAACAGAAGGATTCTTTCCGTTAAATTGAATAACGGAATTGAAAGAGTGCCTCCCTGGTTCTGGAGATACGAAAGTACTGTCGTATTATCGGACAGGATTTGGACATGCGTTTCTGAATAATGTTCATCCAATGACATAAAGCAAGCCTAAAAAACATTATTCCGTGGAAGATAAGTGCTTGCCTAGAGACTGCGGAACCCAAAGACCCTGGCACTTCGAATCCGTTGGGATCAATATTGTATCCCAACCTGTTTGACTGGCAACCGTCATAATTATAAAACTCGGATCCGGCAACTGCAGTGGTACTCTCTGAGTCAACCACCGAATGTTTGCCACAGTCTGAATCTCTTGCTACACTAGATAGACAAGAGAACATGTAAATCGAGCAATTCATGGATTGCTGAAAAGTTGCCGTCGAAGAGAAGCTTCTCCGAGACCGAAGCGACTCTGAGAGAGTTCTTCACCTTACTATCCACGCGCGTGGATGTAGCTAGGGCTGCGTAATGTCTAACCAACTCCAGGTTGCCACTGAAGGGTGGAGTTATACGTGGACAAACTACTGCCCTCGAAAGAAATCACATTAAGGATCATATTTCGGAATTCTTTCTCTTGAAGACGTAATGATAACGCCTCAGTAAGGTGGATTACGTATGATAAAAAGTCTAAGTTAAGTCTATTAGACATCATTGTCGTTTCCAACATAGTGGTTGGAAAAGACATAGACGGCGAAAAAGATAATTTCCAGTCTTTAACCCCGCCGTCTAGATGCATATGAACTCATGGGATGCCCTGTTCTGCAAAATAAATTATTCCTAGAAATGATAAAAGGCAGAATTGAGCATTGCGGACAAGAAACTAAACTATCATGCTTGGTAGCAGGCTTATATATATATAGCGTCGATAAATAATACAAATGTTCTAATGACATTATTGGACTGTGTCGGTAAGTCAGGGACAATGTCCCTGAACCGATCCAAAATTCCGTGTCCAATGACGCTATAAGTCTCTTATCCAACATCGCAGCAATGTAGTCCGAAGGAACAACCACTGGAAGATAATGCCGGAAGAAATGTATGGCAGCTTCCGTTGTTCCGAAAGGGAAAACTCGAAATCGTCCGAATCCCTTTCGCCATCCTGTCGGACCCTATAAAGCGTTCGGTCGTCCGAACCTGATGCAACAGCGGAGCGCACCGACCCAGCGCCGTCGGATAATTCCTGATTCGACCGAGAAACTGTCGATTGCTGGGATGCTGCGAAAAACTGTGCTAACTTGGATAGCACGTCCGTCACTGAGGCCTGTGGAGAAGCGGTCTTACGATGCATTGCCGCTGGAAGCTCCGTGATCGTTACCCCGTGCATACTTCTATTATGCGAGCGAACGGAGTGTATAGGCCTCGTGTCCCTTGGCTACCGGATGGCGTGACCTGTTCGCCGTGGAATCACTGAATGACGAAACTGGTCGGATACTCGAGGTCACGTAGCCAATGTGCAGTCGTGTGCGCTGCTGTGAGGATGAGGAAGCATTATCGACAGTCTCTCGGACTGTCAATATAACGGAGTGTCCCGAGCGGCGGACATATGCTCCGAATGCGAAATATCTGAACCACAACATGCGGTCCCCTATGTTGTTGTACGAGAGAGGGACCTCTCTCGCTCACAGTCCGGACGGACCTGGACGAGCCCGGGACCAGACTAACAGGCTTCCTCCGATCTGTCCTCAATCCGTCGTCACTGGGTGAGTACTAAAGTTATTATAGTGCTCGCATCACCCAAATCTCCTTCCTAGACCGCAACGGACGAACCCGACTGCCGAACCATTCGATGAATGGACGCTACACCGGGTGAGCTAGCGAATGTCACTCCGTCGATCCTACAAGGGACCTCTTAGGCGATAGACATATTCCATGAGCACTTATTGCCGCTAGCTCTTCATTAACTATGACGACAAAGGCACACTTTGAAAGACATCTCCGTAACTTTGCGAACAAGAAACCCGAAATGCTTGGTAATAGCAAGCATATAATAATATATATAGCGTCGTTCAATAATTTGAAAGTTTGTGTGACATTATTGGACTATGTCGGAACTGAGGAACGATGTCCCTGAACCGAACCAAAAATTTATAAGTCCACCGACGCTATCAGTTTCTTATCCGGCATCGCAGCATACTGGTCCGACGAAAGAACCTGTAGAAGATAAAGTCAGATGACATACACAACAGCATATGTTGTTCCGAAAGGGAAAGCTCGAAATCCTCCGAATCCCTTTCGGTATCCCGTCGGACCGGATGAAATTTTTCGGACGTCCGTACCTGCTTCCGCGAAGCATCCCGACCCAGCATCGTCGGATAATACATTATGCGACCGATTCAGTTGTTGCTGGGATGCTGCGATAAGCTGTGCTATTTGGGATAGCACGTCCGTCACCGAGGCCTGTGCAGTAGCGGTCTTACGATGCATTGCCGCCGGAAGCTCCGTGTACATTGACTCCCGCACATTTTCTTATGCGAACGTCCGGAGTCTGCAGGCCTCGTGTCCCTGGCTACCGGATGGTGTGACCTGGTCGCCGATAATTCTCTGATTGGCGAAGCTGACTGGATATCCGAGGTCACGTAGCCAAGAGCGGTCGTGTGCGCTACCATGAGAATGAGGAAGCCTTATTGACAGTCTCTCCGGACTGACTATATGTCGGAGCGTCCCGAGCGGCGGACGTATGCTCCGAATGCGAAACATTTTGTACCACAACATATGGGGCCAGATGTTGTTGTACGAGAGAGGGGCCTCTCTCGCTCGCCGTCCGGATAGACCTGGACGAGCTAGGAACCGGACTAAAAGGCTTCCTCCGTTCTCCCTCTAATCCGCCGTCACTGGGTGTGCATTTGGTTGATTTATAGTGCTTGCATCACCCCAAAACTCCTTCTAGACCGCAACGGATGAACCCGGCTGCCGAACCATTTGATGAATGGACGCTACACCGGGCGAGCTAGCGGACGTCAAAGGCCGTCGAACCTACTAGGGTCCTCTTAGGCAATTGGCGTATTTACATGAGCACTTTTCCGCTAGCTCTTCATTAATTGTGACGACGGAGGCACACTTTTGGAAGACATCACGGATACATCACCCTAATCTTGATCGTCTGAAATAGAAATTGATAAAGTAGAGTGACCCTGTGGGGAAAGGACCGGAATGTCCAATTCCCCACTAACATACCGTGACACACGCTTCCCATGTTGTCATCGAAATTATCACACACAGAACAGGAGTTAGTGCGAGTACACTGACTACATATAGAATGATTATAAAGTCAGAGGAAGATTTCCTCTTATTACAATTGACCAAAATCCTTTCAATGTGGTGTGGTAAGTATAAAAAATATATAAATTACTATAAATTTTTTAACATTTTTATACTGTACCAATGACCCAGACTTAGCTGAATAGTAAACAGGCTGGAGGGCCTAGGACATAGAGGAAAATCCAATAAGCTCAACTATATAATAAAGAGGTAACCCCTTAAGGAGAAAAGGAGTATTAGACTTTACATGTATCTTTCTTATTTAATATTAAATTAGAAAGATACAATACCCTTAATAATTGAGCACAATAATATTAATGTTCTCTATTAACATCCAGTATATCCCATATACTAATTATTTTTAAAGTAAGCCAATAAATAAAGTAGTCCAGAGAATTGAGACTCTTTATAGTCATTTAAAAGTGTCCGAGTATTGTATATTAAAGCCCGTTTGACACTTGACATATACAAATGCTTCACACCGAGCTACACTTTAAAAATAAGACATGAATGAATTTTAACATTAATATTACACTTTAAAACCATCCCGGAAGAGACTCAGAAATACTGACTTGGAGGAGGCATTCCCTTGCTTTTCACTATAAAGCAGGTGACCTAAGGGAACACCTGCCCCCCCCCCCCCTTCCCCTTGCCCTGGGTCAAATAGCCCAGAGCGAAGAGGGCAGCAGGACGGAGTCACTGCCGGAACAGAAAGCCTGCATAACTATAGTTGCAACTGTTTAGTGGACGACATTCTGAGCAACAGATAACGGACCTAAACAATGCAGGTCTCCAGAAATGGACTCAATATTTCTGAGATAAAAATTCGTGAATGTGGATGGCTGAGACCAATAAGCAGCCTTCATTAAATCTGTAATAGCAACACTATTAGCATAAGCCCAAGAAGTAGCAAGAGCTCTTACTTCATGAGCGGAAATCTTAAGCACAGACTGCTGAGAAGAAGATAAACTCTCATAAGCAGTAGGGATAGTTAATTGAATCCATCTAGCAATAGAATGGACCGAAATGTCCTTTCTATTAGGCATCAAAGACAGAAAGAAACGTTTCCGTCCCTTTCTGATAAACTGAGATCTCTGTTTATAGATACGTAATGCTCTAACAGGACAGAGTAAAGGCCTACGCCCGTCTGAAGACGGAAGAGCCTTAATGACAATAGGTTCCGGATATTTATTAGGAGCCTGATTCTTAGCTAAAAACCCACATTAGTAGTGAAGGTGTTCCCGACACTACGATAGTGAGAATCATCCACCGACAGTGCATGAAGCTCAATGACTCTTCTAGTAGAAGAGAAAGCTAAGAGAAAAGCTGTCTTATAAGATAAGAATTTGAAATCTACTGTCCCAAGAGGTTCAAATGGCTTTTCCTTCAATTTAAGAAGAACCCAAGCTAAATTCCATTTAGGAATTAATCTAAGAGTTCTGGGTCTATTTATCGAGAAGTTTCTAACCAACTTAGATAAAGAGACATTAGATCCAATTTGTAAACTATCATGATGTGCATAGGTATCAGATAACATAGACCTATAACCCTTAATAGTAACAGGCTGCAATTTGATTTCGTCAAACAAGTATACTAGAAAGTTTGCAATGTCTGGTATAGAGGGATCGAATATATCTACAGAATGATCCCTACACCAACGACGAAAAACCTTCCACTTAGCCACATAGTTTAGCGAAGAGGAGGTCCTCCTACAGTTAGAAATCGCGTCCACTGCTCGTCCTGTAAAGTGCTTGCCATGCAAGAAGGACCGGACAACGGAAAAACGTGAAGGTTGAGACCTTGCGGGTTGTGATGGAGTTGGCGCAATTTCCCCTGCGAAAGAAGATCCTCCCGTGGAGGAAGCTTTCGCGGTAGGTCCCACAACAGACACCTGAGTAGATTTATCCACGGCCTCTGTGGCGACAGAGATGCTACCAACAGAATCTTGCATTGAGATTGTTTTATCTTTAGCAATACTTGTTGAATTAACGGCGCTGGAGGATACGCATATCCTATCATTCCGTCCCAAGGGATCGACAGAGCGTTTACTGCAAATGCTCTTGGATCCGGACACGGAGACACATACGTCTGCAACTGATTGTTGAGATGTGTCGCAAATAAGTCTATCATTGGCCGTTCCCATTGGTAGCAAATCTGATTGAATACTTCTTTGTTGAGAGTCCACTCCGACGGCAACAAGCGACCCTTTCGTGAAAGGGAGTCTGCTAGCACATTCAGACGACCCGGTATGTGACAGACCGAAAGAAGAACGTGATGTTCTAGTGCAAACAGAAGGATTCTTTCCGTTAGATTGAAGAACGGAACTGAATGAGTGCCTCCCTGATTCCGTATATACGCCACTACTGTCGTATTGTCGGATAGGATTTGGACATGAGCATTGTGAATAATGTCCATCCAATGACGTAACGCAAGCCAAATTGACATCATTTCCTTGATGTTTATGTGCTTGCACAGGAATTGCGGATCCCAAAGACCCTGGCATCTCGAATCCGTTGGGATTAATGATGCACCCCAACCTGTCTGACTGGCATCCGTCATAATGGTAAAACTCGGATCCGGCAACTGCAGCGGAACTCCCTGAGTTAACCACTGAATGTTTGCCCAAGTCTGAATCTCTTGTTTCACTTGATCTGACAAGAGAACGTCTACGTCGAGCGAATGAATTTTCACACTCCAATTCTGAGTCAAGAAAATTTGGAGAGGACGTGTGCGTAACCGCCCCATCGGAATGAGATCCGCAGCGGCTCCGCACAGACCTATCAGTCTCATAAATTCTCTCGCTGTGACTTTGTCTGCGTGCAGACAATAGCGAGCGTAACAACTGACTAATTTCGCTCTGGTTAACGGCAGACGAACGAGATTGTCGTGCGTCTCGAAGCTCATTCCCAGATGAGTGAATGACTTGGACGGCACCAGATCCGACTTCTCCTCGTTTACTATAAAACCGAGACGTTGGAGCAATAGAAGTAGATTCTGAACATCGTTCTGAAGCGTTAACTCGTTGCCATACCTCTGAAGAATGTCGTCCAGGTAGGCCGATGTTACCGCAGACGAATGAGCTCGGAAATAGATCATTACCGAGTTCATTACCCGAGTGAAAGCCCAGGGTGCTAGATTCAATCCGAAGCACATCGCCCGGAATTGATACACCACTCCTAGGACTGCGAAGTGTAGATACTTTCGGAATGTCGGATGTACCATGAGGTGAAAGTACGCATCTTTGAGATCTATGCTTGTTGCATAATCGTTCACCCGAATACTCGCTCTGACCGACCGAATCGTCTCCATATAAAATTTCAGAGCGACGATCAGCTTGTTTATCCAGCTCAAATCTATGACTGGACGGAACGAGCCGTCTGGTTTCGGAACCAGAAACAGATGGCTGTAGAATCCCGGAGTTTCCTGGTTTTCTACGACCTCTACCGCGTTCCACATTAAAAGAGACTGCACCTCTGATAACAGAGCGTCTCTTTTCTGCGGATTTGACGGAAGTTGAGTCCACTTTGGACTTCGAGTTAATGGAGGCTTTCGTTTGAAGGATATCTTTAGACCTTCCGAAGTCACTCCTCTCACCCAAGGGTCGTCCGTAATCGACGCCCATTCTTGTGAAAAGCTCGACAACCTTCCGCCAACCGGTACGCGATAGAGGTTTAAGCCATCACCTCCTGGACCTGCGAGGCCTGCGGGAGGAGAAACCACGTCCTCCACGACCCGCACCTCGCCCCGCCGACCTCGGGGCATCCGACCAGTTGTCCCGGCCCGAAGGACGTCCCGAACGAGAGTCGCTACCCTGACGGTCTCTCGAATAAGACCAAGAGGACGCACTGGAACTCCATAGGAACCTCTCTTGGGCGCATTAGACCCAGAAGTGCCTGTCTTATTCTTGTCTGCTGTATCCGACTTCTTAGAAGCAGATTTGAACAACAGAGAATCCGAAGCTTTCTTTGTAATTTTATCATAAATAGCAGAAAGCTTGCCGTCAAAGAGAAGTTCTCCGGAGACCGAAGCGACTCTAAGAGAGTTCTTCACCTTAGAATCCACGAGTGTGGATGTAGCTAGGGCTGCGTCACGTCTAACCAACTCCAGGTTTGCCACTGAAAGGGCGGAGTTACACGTGGAATAAGCTACTGCCCTTGAAAGAAGTCTTAAAGAGGATTGTATATCCTGAAACTCTTTCCCTTGAAGGCGCAGTGATAATGCCTTAGTAAGGTGATCTGCGTAAGATAAGGCATCTAAATTGGCTCTGTTAGACGCAATAGCTGTTTCCTACACCGCGGTTGGAATAGAAGCCGACGACGGTAATGATAGCTGTAAGTCTTCCGCCTCGTCGTCCATACGCAGAGGAACTCTCGGGATACCCTGTCCTGCCGTGTCGAATTTATTCCTTGCATTAATGAAAGGCAGGTTGAGAGTATTAGCGGACAAGAAACCTGCTTTCCCCGTCTTGGAAGCAAGTTTAAATATAGCATCGTTCAATAATTCAAATGTTCTTGCAACATTATTGGACTGCGACGGAAACTCAGGAGCGATGTCCCTGACGCTCAAAAAATTCAGAGTCCAATGACGCTATAATCCTCTTGTCCGGAACCGCAGCAGTCTGGCCCGACAGAACAACTTGAGGGAGAAAGTGCCGGATGAAGTCCACGGCAGCTTTATGTTCCAAATCATCCGTATCCCTTTCACCATCCGGTCGGACCTCATGATGTTCCCGGTCGTCCGCCCCCGATGCTTCGGCGGAGCGTACCGACCCAGCGCCGTCAGATAATTCTCGATCCGACACCGTATCTGTCGGCTGCTGGGATGCTGCGATAAGCTGTGCTATCTGCACAAGAATGTCCGGCATCGAGACCTGTGGAGGCGCAGTCTTTCGCTGCTTCGCCGAGGGCAGCTCCGCATCAGATGGCTCCCGCATACTTTTTCTATGCGAACGTCCAGAGTCCATCGGTCTCGAATCCCTGGCTGCCGGATGGTGTGACCTGGTCGCCGAAGAATCCTTGATCGGCGAAGCTGGTAAAATATCGGCGGTCACGCAGCCAAGGTGCGGTCGTGTGCGTTGACGAGAAGAAGAAGCCTTAGCAGTCTCCGCGGACTGCCTATACAATGGAGCGTCCCGAGCGACGGACGTATGCTCCGCTTGCGACACATTTTGTACCACAACATCTGGTCCCAGATGTTGTTGTACGAGAGAGGGGCCTCTCTCGCTCGCGGCCCGGCTGGACCTGGACAAGCTAGGAACCGGACTCAAAGGCTTCCTCCGTTCTCGCTTACTATCCGCCATCACTGGGTGTGCACCTAGTATGTTTATAGTGCTCGCATCACCCAAAATTTCCTCCTGGACCGCATCGGACGAACCCGGCTGCCGAACCATTCGGTGAATGGACGCTACACCGGGCGAGCTAGCGGACGACATTTGTCTAATCTCCATGAGCACTTTTGTCGCTAGCTCTGAATTCATTTGTGACGACGGACGCACACTTGTAGAAGATAACATGGAAACATCACCCTGTTCTTGTTCCTCTGAAATAGAAACTGAGAGAGTAGAGTGACCTTGCGGAGAAAGAGCCGGCATAGCCCTTTCTCCAGAAACAACATACCGTGACACACGTTTCCAATGTTTATCATCCCAATGTTGACATATAGGACAGGGATTAGTGCGAGAACACTGACTACAATTAATACAATGATCATGTAAGTCAGAGGAAGATTTCTTCCCATTACAATTTGAACAATATCCTTTCATTGTGAAAAGTCAACAACAAGTCCTAGTTACTCGCACAAACCCCTGACACAAAGATACATAATAACATGATCCATTAATAAATGAAAAAACAATTGCAAATCAAAATAATTTTGAAAAAATATTTTTTCAGCGAAGCCCAAGTTGCTGAAAAGTAATGTTGAGCCCCGATGGATCCGATGGCAAAGTGTGGTCAAAAATTTTAAATTTATATTAAATAATTAATGAGACATTTACGGATAATATAAATGTATCTTATAGTGAGATAAACTACACCAAAGGCAAACAGCTCCCCTCAAAAAAGGCTGTTGCCAATGTAAACAAACAGTGTAAAACACCAGAAAACATGACTCCAGGCACTGAAAAAACTGGCCCGAAATCAGTCATCAAAATTACACTCTATCTGATGCAAAACAGAGACTCCCAGGGGAGAATCTGCAGAACATCAGATGGACGATGCAGAACACAACGTTTATACACCCATGGGTGAAAACGTAACTATGGGGAAAATAACAGAAAACATTCTGTATCCAAGCAACTCTCCCAGGAAAATTTTAGAAATGAACTTTCTCAAAAATATGCCAAAAGCATGGGAGAATTGCAAGGGGGGACTTTAGAAGGCTAGGGGAGAGGAAACACTGAATAAGCAGTGCAACATTTAGCAAGAATGACAACAGGAGGCCCATGCCTCGAAAATAGGCAACTTAACATAATTTCATCAAAAAATTTTAAGTACAGCCCTTATTATTTTTTGTCACTTCTTTTTCCTCTCCTCCTTCTACATCCTCCTTAGAATCACCATTTCTCCAAAAATTACGTGTCTGGCATCCTTTAAACGGAGATTTACAAGCACAAAGATCAGTGAGATGTTGACTGATGAAGGGCCAAACAGAGAATGATAATTGGCGCCAATTTCGGGACGACCGTGACACTGCGCATGCGCAGTGGGGGCGTAGTATGGAGGTCCTTTAGGACATGATTTCTTTTTGTTTTGGATGCAAATTTTGGGGATTGGGGGGCAAAATTTGTGTTTGGCCCTGGTTTTGTTAGAATTAGCACCAGCTAAGTCTGGGTCATTGGTACAGTATAAAAATATAGGTAACTTAACATAATTTCATTAAAAAATTTTAAGTTACAGCCCTGATAATTTTCTGTCACACATTTTTCCTCTCCTCCTTCTATATCCTCCTTAGAATCACCATTTCACTAATATTTATGTGTCTGGCATCATTTAAACTGAGATTTACAAGCACAAAGATCAGTCAGATGTTAACTGATGAAGGGCCAAACTAAGAATGATTAATGGCGCCAATTTCGGAACGTCCTTGACACTGCGCATGCGCAGTAGAGGTGAAGTGTGGAGGGCCATTCAGGACATGTTTTCTTTGGTTTTAGATGCAAATTTTGGGGATTGGGGGGCAAAATTTGTGTTTAGCCCTATATTTTAAGAGTTAGCACCAGCTATGTCTGGATCATTGGTACAGTATAAAAATATATTTTTTCAGCGAAGCCAAAGTTTCTGAAAAGTAACGTTGAGCCCCAATGGATCCCAAGGGTAAGTGTGGTCAAAAATTTTAAAATTATTTTAAATAATTAATGCAACACTTACGGATAATAATAATGTATCTAGTAAAGAGTAAACTACTCCAAAGGCAAAAAGCCCCCCTCAAAAGAGACTGTTGCCAATGTAAACAAGAAGTGTATAAACACCAGAAAACATGACTCCAGGCACTGACAATACTGGCCCGAAATCAGTTATCAATAATACACACTATCTGATGCAAAACAGAGACTTCCAGAGAAGAATCTGCAGAACATCAGATGGTAGATGCAGAACACAACGTCTAAACACCCATGGGTGAAAACGTAAACATGGGGAAAATAACAGAATTCATTCTGTAACCAAGCTAATTCTCCCAAGAAATTTTAGTAGTAATCTTACTCAAAAATATGCCAAAAGCATGGGAGAATAGCAAGGGGGGACTTACAGGATAAGGAGAGAGGAAACACTGAATAAGCAGTGCAACTTCAAAGCAAGAATGACAACAACAGGCCCATGCCTCGAAAATAGGCAACTTAACATAATTTCATTACAAAATTTTAAGTTACAGCCCTGAATATTTTCTGTCACTCCTTTTTCCTCTCCTCCTTCTCTATCCTCCTTAGAATCACCATTTCTCCAATATTTATGTGTCTGGCATCATTTAAACTGAGATTTACAAGCACAAAGATCAGTGAGATGTTAACTGATGAAGGGCCAAAGAAAGAAAGATGATTGGCGCCAATTTTGGAACGTCCTTGACACTGCGCATGCGCAGTAAGGGCAAAGTATGGAGGTCCTTTAGGACATGATTTCTTTTGGTTTTAGATGCAAATTTTGGGGATTGGGGGGCAAAATTTGTGTTTGTCCCTAGATTTTTAAGAGTTAGCACCAGCTATGTCTGGGTCATTGGTACAGTATAAAAAATTAGTTATTCAAGAATTTTATTTGCAAGTGTCATCTGAAATTTCAGGTAAGGCAAAGGGTTAACTGGTAAAGGGCTGAATAGTTTTGGGTTATCAAAATTTGTTTATGTGTCTTTGCCTTGTTACAATTTATGGGAGAGAACCTATTAGCACTCCCCCATAAATTGTATAACAAGGTAAACCAATATTTTCCTTCTTACATAATATGCAGCGCATCCACAGACAATGAAGCCTCTAATCTGTTTGTAGTTCATATTCTTGCACTTCAGAATAAAGCCCAAATATGGGTTTTCAGAACTTTTCCAGATAAAACAAGGCTCATGAGACCATATTAAACTGAGTTTGTTTGAATAAATGGATGAAAGCAGTGCATAACCCATTGAGAGAGTAGTCGTTAAGTGAATAAGTACACTTGTTTTATCCAAGTAGAAACTTCACTCCATGTTTTAATATTAACTGGTCGAGTGCTGAATTATTTTTGTCATCAAAATTTATTCACACGTCTTTACCTTGTTACAATTTATGGGAGAGTGCCTATAGGCACTCTCCCATAAATTATAACAAGGCAAATCCTTACACACTGCTTAATTTCTCTTCAAAGATAATATGAAGCATATCCACAGAATATTAAGCCTTTAGGTTGTGGCACCTGCCCTTCAGAATAAAGCCCAAATATAGGCTTCCAGCACTCAACCAGTTAATACACTCTCCACATTTAGTAGTTAGTCACAGAATGATGTTACTTACCCTGCACAGATACGCTCTCGCATATATTGCACATAATGGATCTCCAATACCGCGAGTCATAGCTTGTAATCTCATGAGGGCTGCATCATACTCTCTGTAAATTAAACATCAGACATGATGAGTATAGTGACCAGTGCTGGGGAGTGCAGTGATTTACTTATTTATTAGAGTTTAAGGTCAAATATTTCTGCAAAAAGGGTAAACAGGACCGCAATATGGTGATAAAGTCAAATCTACAGTTAAAACTAGAAGTCCTGTCATGAAATGTGCACAAATAGTATGTCAATCTGCATGTTAATCTATGTGTTATGACCATAGTAAGGCTAGCAAATTCTGTACATATGGCCTGTGCACAAGCAATGTTTTAGCCAATGGACCTCGGGGTAACCTGGAGGTCCATTGGCAGAAACATATTGCCTGTGTTTGCAATGAGTAACCAGGAGAACCGGTCATGCTTTGGATGCCATTCGATATGGTAATTGCGTGGAATTCCTACGTGCAATTAATCCTAGATAAGCGCACAGTTTGTGACAGTACTTCAAGTTTTAGCTGTAGTCAATCAATTATTCTCATGTTGCCCTTTTTAGAGGACTTCCACCCCAGGCATTGGTGACTGGGTCCTATTTTACCAGAAAAATCAAGCTTTTTTACCACAATATACAAGCTCTGCTTCACTTCCTGTGGTTCCCAAGATGGGGGGGGGGGGGGGGGAGGGGAGGGGGGAGTGGGGTAGTACAGTGAATCTCACTTAATTGGATAGCTTTTAATTGAGTAACCCTCTTAACTGAATATAATTTCCAAGCACAACACCACTTACCCTACCTTCAGTACAAATTATAATTTCCAAGCACAAAACCATACACCATACTTTAGTACAAATTTGACCTGTTAATTGCACATGGATTATAGAGTAAACGCCTCTAATAAAAAATACTGATTTATGTCAAGAAACTACCCTAATATAATCAGCAGATTCCCTTTGCTAAGTTTATCTCCAAAATACAGGAATGTGACAAATCCCTGTTAAATGAATATTCCTGTTAATTGAATAAAGTAGCTAATCGATGAAGAGGGTTCCACTGTATTATGTGAATTTTGTTTTGATATAGTTTATTGTAGATTGCCTGTGGACACTCTTTAATGAACTATAACAATAAAAATCCATGTGAACAACTTATGACTATCAAAAAAAATCTGGCACTCCACCAGGTAATTTATTATTCAACACAAGTAGCAGAGGACACTTGCAAAAATACTTTTTTAACCTTATGAATCCTGGTGGCATCTTCCAAGTCAGTTCAATGGCAGCAATTGGAAGAGTTCATGTATATTATTTGGGGGTAGATCAATTAATAATTGCAATGTTCAGCCTTGAGAATATTGATTGATCTATCCCACACATTCAGTCAGCAGTCATCCGACTTGATAAAATTATTGTTCCTGGTCTGGAAAAACGGCCTCTGGTTTTCAAAGGGTTAATAGTAAGAAAAATTTTTTTTTTTTGGCCGCAAAAACATGGCTTATAAAACTCTCACTGGAGTGGGCTCAAGAAGATCCTTTGATTGGAGGCATTTGAGCCAAAGAATGGAAAAATAACTGACTGTTGACATTTGGTAATGGGTTTACAGTATTTTATCATGGTTCCTTCGTGGGATACATGCTTTTGTGATACTCACCTCTATTTATTTATTAACTGGTAGAGTGCTGGAAGCCCATATTTGGGCTTTACTCTGAAGTGTAGGTACAATAACTTAAAGGCTACATATTCAGTGGATATACTTCATATTATCTTTGAAGTGAAATTATTTTATCTGTGTAGATTTTCCTTGTAATAATTTATGGGGGAGTGTCTATAGGCAACCTATAGGCACTCTCCCATAAATTGTAAGAAGGCAAAGTCATGTGAATACATTTTGGTGATCAAAAATAATTTAGCAATCTACCAGTTAATGGCTGCCTCAACATAAAATCTTGTCCTGAACTCTGTCTAATAATATACTCACCCAGTATTCAAATAGTAATAACATACATTATTATCAATTTAGTGTGCATTCTCTAGTATATTAATAAAGCTTAGCAGAGCGGTAATTCATGACATCATGCAACCAGAAGTGAGTGGCGGACGTTAATGAAAATAAAATTCATTAACTGGTAGAGTGCTAAATTATTTTTGTTCACCAAAATGTGTACAGATGTCTTTCCCCTGTTAGAATTTTTGGGAGAGTGCCAATGGGCACTCTCCCATAAATTATAACAAGGCAAATCCATACAGGCTAAATAATTTCATTTCAAAGATAATATGAGGCATATCCAGTGAATATGAAGCCTTTGTGTTGTGGTACCTACACTTCAGACTAAAGCCCAAATATGGGCTTCCAGCACTCTACCAGTTAATAGCCTGCTGCCCACTTCCGATCATGGTAATAATAATAATACAGTAGAATCCTCTTAATTGAATATCCATTTTGCCTGAGAAAATTATTCAATTAACAAGAGTATACAATTAACAGGGATTTGGTCAGTTTCCTGTGTTCTGGAGGTAAACTGAGCATTTATTCTATTATATCTTGTTTGACAGAGCTCATAGAGCTCTGTAAAACAAGATATAATAGAATAAATGCCTGTATTGGATGTAGTGAGGCCAAAAAGGTTGATAAATATGGGGAATTTGGTGCGTGTCACAGTAATTTTTTCGACATATTACAAAAATTTGTATACAATTAACAGGAGTTTACTCTACAACCCATATGCAATTAACATATCAAATTGGTACTGAAGGTATGGTAAATGGTTTTGTGTTTGAAAATTATATTCAATTAACAGGAATATACAATTAAGAGATATCCAATTAAGTGGGCTCCACTGTAACATGATTTTCTCAGGTGCTCCGGTTTATTAGCGGCCCTTGAAGAGTGAATAACAGCCCTCTGGCTTATTAACGGCCCTCAACTTCGTCTCGGTTCAGTAATAAACACTCAGTATGTTATTCATTCCTCTCATTAAACCGCAATGCCCTCCAAACTCATGTTATTGTCATATTATTAACACTTTAGTGGGCGTTCTCTAGTATATTACCAGAGTATGGCAGGGTGTTAAAAACAGTAATTCATGATGGCAGGAATCAATAAAAACAAAATTCATTAATAGCTCACCACCCACATACGGTCATGGTAATAATAGTATAGTAGAATCCTCTTAACTGGTAGAGGGCTAAATTTTATTTGGCCACCAGACTTTTTTCACATGTCTTTGCCTTGTTACAATTTATAGGAGAGTGCCCACAGGCACTCTCCTATAAATTTTAACAAGGCAAATCTTAACAGACTAAATAATATCACTTCAAAGATAATATGATGCACAGCCACTTAATTTAATGCCTTTAAGTTGCAGTACCTGCACTTCTGAATAAAGCCCAAATATGGGCTTCCAGCACTCTACCAGTTAATTGAATATCCATTTTGCCAGTGAAAATTATTCAATTAACAGGAGTATACAGTTAACAGGGATTTGGTCAGTTTCCTGTGTTCTGGAGGTAAACTGAGCATTTATTCTATTATATTTTGTTTGACAGAGCTCATAGAGCTCTGTCAAACAAGATATAATAGCATAAATGCCTGTATTGGATGTAGTGAGGACAAAAAGGTTGATAAATAAGGGGAATTTGGTGCGTGTCACAGTAATTTTTTTCGACATATTACAAAAATCTATATACAATTAACAGGAGTTTACTCTACAACCCATATGCAATTAACAGATCAAATTTGTACTGAAGGTATGGTAAATGGTTTTGTCTTTGAAAATTATATTCAATTAACAGGGATATACAATTAAGAGCTATCCAATTAAGTGGGCTCCACTGTAATAACATGATTTTGTCAGGCATCCCAGTTTATTAATGGCCTTTGAAGACTGATAAACAGCCCTCTAGCTTATTAATGGGCCTGTAATAAACCATTGGTCTGTTATTCTTTCCTCTTGGAATGTTAATAAAACGTAATGCCTTCCAAACTCATGTTATTGCTATATTAATGGCTGCCTCAACAAAAAATCTTATCTAGAACAATGTCTAATAATATACGTTATTACATGCATATTACTTTTCCTCCAGTTCCATATTACAAATCCGCATGGGACAGGTGTTCCATGTGGATTTTCGCTGACGCACTATTTTTCCACCTGACATCATGGATCCACTTTTCATTTTCACAATCGGCCAAGGGAACCTGTGCATTCTGACCCAGATCAAATCGGAAGCTATGGTGCCAATAAATCCAATGCTTCGGTCAAAAAATAACAAAGAATTTTAAAGTTTAAAATTTTCTTTGTGTGATGTATGAATTTTTAATAATAAACACTGAATGCCACAATGTATAAATGCATTCATCAAAATGCCATTGTGGAAGGATAGAACTAGAGGCTACACCTCTCATTCTATCCTTCCGTGCTGGTACCGTGCCATATTGACGAACACATTTACACAGCATGACGTTCTGTGTACCATCCAGAATTCAAATAACAGTACACATGTAGCATTTATAAATGGCTGCTGCAACAAAAATCTTGTCTTGAACTCTGTTTAACAGGATACTTACCCTGTATTTAAATAACAGTAACATTTAATAATGGCTGCCTCAACATAAAATCTTGGAATTAGTTCTCTAATTGATGCAATCTTGAAGAACCAGTTTCTACATGTCTCCTTGGCTGACTCAGGAACCTGATCTGGGGTGAAATTTTCTGAAATAAAAAATATATGCTTCTGATATTATAGAAATAGACAGAACACGATGTGTGTTTGAATTGGTGGGTGTTTTACATAATGATTTGGAATGGCGTAGTCATATTTCGTGAGAGCCTATGGCTACACCATTCCAACGAGTTATGTAAAACACCCACCGATTCAACACACATTGAGTTCTGTGTTTATTACATATCCCATGCATTTAAATAAACAAATTTTAATTCCGATGTTTAAACCCAAAGGTGGAGAGTCTGTTTGTTCTGTTTGAAGCTGTACTGATCAAATGGATCAATAAATGAATGTGACACTGTAGCTCAACTTGCCAAGACATGTACATGTATAGTATGTGACACAGCAATGACAAACATCTAGGTAATGACCTGATAACAAAGGTACATATAAAGTATTGTAACGGTCTGTACATAAATACTGACCGTAGCCTGTAACACATGTATAGGTAAAGTATTGTAAAGGTCGGTGACAGTCAGATGCTAAACTAGAAAAGAAATCTTTGAGTCCCAGAGTGGGTCTGACTGAACACCAAAATATTTGTTCTCATAGCACAGTGATAACAAAGGCACCCCAAAACACACTCATTCCTGTCCCAAGGTGAAAACAAAGATACCCAAGAAGTTTCGTGAAGATCAGTTCATAAATACGAGCTGTATAGAAGTTGTGACAAAAAACAGAGTGGACCTAATTTCGGTACAAAATGGCCACTGGCAGCCATCTTGAGTCTTGGACAGCACTCAGAAACACTTGTTCTCGTTCCAAGGTGATAACAAAAGTACCCAAGAAGTTTCGTGAAGATCGGTTCATAAATACAGCCTCTAGCCCGAGCCGTATTGATATGTGTGCTTACATTGTGTAAGTAGCACTAAATAAATCAAAATTCATCTAATTTGCATAATTTCTGCACAAGAATGAAAGTGTCAATGACACTGTAGCTCAACTTGACAAACTTGAACTTGGTAAGTTATAAATGAAATGGCAAAATTGAAGATCATTGGTACCAATGTCATTTTTTTTGCCAGTGGCAACATTTTTTGACAGAAACCGAAGAAAATCGATAGCTCCCATCTAGAGGTCTCCCCAAACAAGCATGCCAGGTTTCAAAGCAATCCGATCATAAATGTGCCCTGTAGGGTGTACAAAAGGGAAATATTGTGGTCTGACTAGACAAAATTCTAAGAACGTTGGCCGTGGCAACATTTTTTGACGGAAATGGAAGAAAATCGATAGCTCCCATCTAGAGGTCACCGTAAATAAGCATACCAGGTTTCAAAGCAATCTAATCATAAATGTGCCATGTAGGGTGAGCCAAAGGGAAATATTGTGGTCTGACTAAACTAAGTTCTAAGAATGTTGGCTGCGGAACATTTTTTGATGGAAATTGAAGAAAATCAATAGCTTCCATCTAGAGGTCACCCCAAACAAGCATGCCAGGTTTCAAAGCAATCCGATCATAAATGAGCCCTGTAGAGTGTGCCAAAGGGAAATATTGAGTCTTCTGACTAAACTAAGTTCTAAGAACGTTGGCTGCGGCAACATTTTTTGACGGAAATAGAAGAAAATCGATAGCTCCCATCTAGAGGTCTCCCCAAACAAGCATACCAGGTTTCAAAGCAATCAAATCATAAATGTGCCCTGTTGGGTGTGCCAAAGGGAAATATTGTGATCTGACTAAACTGAGTTCTAAAAACGTTGGCCGCGGAACATTTTTTGATGGAAATTGAAGAAAATCGATAGCTCCCATCTAGAGGTCATCCCAAACAAGCATGCCAGGTTTCAAAGCAATCCAATCATAAATGTACCCTGTAGGGTGTGCCAAAGGGAAATATTGAGTCTTCTGACTAAACTAAGTTCTAAGAACGTTGGCCGCGGCAACATTTTTTGATGGAAATAGAAGAGAATCGATAGCTCCCATCTAGAGGTCTCCCCAAACAAGCATACCAGGTTTCAAAGCAATCAAATCATAAATGTGCCCTGTAGGGTGAGCCAAAGGGAAATATTGTGGTCTGACTAAACTAAGTTCTAAGAATGTTGGCTGCGGAACATTTTTTGACGGAAATTGAAGAAAATCGATAGCTCCCATCTAGAGGTCATCCCAAACAAGCATGCCAGGTTTCAAAGCAATCCAATCATAAATGTATCCTGTAGGGTGTGCCAAAGGGAAATATTGAGTCTTCTGACTAAACTAAGTTCTAAGAACGTTGGCCGCGGCAACATTTTTTGATGGAAATTGAAGAAAATCGATAGCTCCCATCTAGAGGTCACCCCAAACAAGCATGCCAAGTTTCAAAGCAATCCGATCATAAATGTACCCTGTAGGGTGTGCCAAAGGGAAATATTGAGTCTTCTGACTAAACTAAGTTCTAAGAACGTTGGCCGCGGCAACATTTTTTGACAGAAATTGAAGAAAATCGACAGCGCCCATCTAGAGGTCTCCCTAAACAAGCATACCAGGTTTCAAAGCAATCTGATCATAAATGGGCCCTGTAGGGTGTGCCAAAGGGAAATATTGAGGTCTGACTAAACTAAGTTCTACGAACGTTGGCCGTGGCAACATTTTTTGCCGGAAATTGAAGAAAATCGATATCTCCCATCTAGAGGTCACCTTAAATAAGCATGCCAGGTTTCAAAGCAATCAAATCATAAATGTGCCCTGTAGGGTGTGCCAAAGGGAAATATTGTGGTTTGACTAAACTAAGTTCTAAGAACGTTGGCCGCGGCAACATTTTTTAACGGAAATTGAAGAAAATCGATAGCTCCCATCTAGAGGTCACCCCAAACAAGCATACCAAGTTTAAAAGTAATCTGATCATAAATGCGACCTGTGAGGTGTGCCAAAGGAAATTGTGGGCGTACGTACTAACGTACGTACGTACGTACGTACGTACGTACGTACGCCGACGGACGAGAAGTGATGGCAATAGCTCAGCTTGACTTTGTCAAGTTGAGCTAAAAAAACCTGTACTGTATGTGATGTATTCCATTTTACTAAACATTCATATAAAAATTTATTCAAATCAGAACTTTCATACAGAAGTTCTGTACAAAAGACTGATTACACTAATTTTGGTACAAAATGGCTGGTGGTGGCCATCATGAATTTTGGACCACACCCAAACACACCCGTTCTCATCCCACAGTGATAACAAAGGTACCCAAGAAGTTTCGTAAAGATCGGTTCATAAATAAGGCCTCTAGCCTGAGCCATATAGAAGTTGTGTACAAAAAACTGATTAGACCTAATTTTGGTACAAAATGGCCACTGGCAGCCATCTTGAATTTTGGACCACACTCAGAAACACTCGTTCTCGTCCAAAGGTGATAACAGAGGTACCCAATAAGTTTTGTGAAGATCGGTTGATAAATACAGCCTCTAGCCCGAGCCGTATTGACATGTGTACTTACTGTGTGTAAGTAGCACTGAAAAAATCAAAGTTCA
Organism: Pictodentalium vernedei; assembly: GCA_031216915.1. Lineage (NCBI taxonomy): Eukaryota > Metazoa > Mollusca > Scaphopoda > Dentaliida > Dentaliidae > Pictodentalium > Pictodentalium vernedei. The sequence goes on along the minus strand of CM062297.1, from coordinate 104,020,327 downwards.
TCTAATTTGCATAATTTCTGCACGAGAAAAGAACCCGTAATATATGTGATGTATCCCATGGTACTAAACATTCACACAAAAATTTTTTCAAATCAGCACTTTCATATGGAAGTTCTGTGCAAAAATCTGATTGCACCTAATTTTGTACAAAATGGCTGCCATTGGCCATCTTGAATTTCGGACCGCACCCAAAAACACTCGTTCTCATCCCACGGTGATACCAAAGGTACCCAAGAAGTTTCGTAAAGATCGGTTTATAAATACAGCCTCTAGCCCGAGCCGTATTGGCATTTGCACTAACAGTGCTGAAAGTAACACTAAATACATCAAAGTTAGTCTAATTTGCATAATTTACGTACGAGAAAAAAAGCTGTATTATATGTGATGTATCCCATGGTACTAAACATTCATACAAAAAAATATTTAAATCAGCGCTTTCATATGGAAGTTCTGCGCAAAAATCTGATTTCACCTAAGTCTGTACAAAATGGCCACCAGCGGCCAACTTGAATTTCGGATCAGACCCAAAACACTCATTCTTGTCCCACGGTCATAACAAAGGTACCCAAGAAGTTTCGTAAAGATCGGTTCATAAATACGGCCTCTAGCCCGAGCCGTATTGAATTGTTGACGGACAGACGGACGACTGGCCATGCGATAAGCTCAAATTTGGCTTCGCCAAAGTTGAGCTAAAAATCAAAACCTTTTGGGAACCAGTCTAAATTACATTTGTTATCTTTTCTACAATTGGGTATGTTTATTGAATCCATATTGCCGTTTCTCTTTGGCTGGTGTTCATTCATACCTAACTATTCGGTGGCTATTACTGTTATTGAAAATATAAGTACAAATTTGAGCAGATTTGCAAAACAGCTGGAAGAAACTGTTTTAAAAGAAGTTCGAAGCATGTAAGGTTGTCCAAAGATTAACTGAAATAAAGTTGACCAATTTAGATTTAGCGGGATCCACAGATGATACAGCCATGGGACTAGGTTAATGTTGTGGTTGGATAAAATTGTTTTTTCAATATCATCTCATTTTTTTTAGTTAATTCTTTTTTTTGTTAACCGACTTTATTTTGCTTTGGACGTTTTCATTTTCACACAATGCGACAGATGCTCGATAATTGTATAATGATATTGGGAAACTTTTCAAAGCGTAACTAATGACTCGACGGAAAAGGAACTAGAATAAACATTGCTGGGGAAAAAGTTCCAGCTTGTACATCACCAGTTGAATACAGAAACATTTATGTCATAGCGGCGATTCCATTAAATACAAGGGTTTAAAATTTAACGGATGTGTAATAATAAACATTGAACACCCCCCTAATTATGACAGTTGCATATTGTGCAAACCAGCCAAGCTTGCCTCTAGTCTTTAGGTCTTGAAAATGGGAGGCATGCTGTATACTGCTTGCTACCATTTGAAGTGAAGCACATTATTGCTGAGTCTAGACAGGGGGGAAATTTATTCAAGAAAAACATCAGTGAATATCTACACATCATTCAATCCACCGGTGCACAATAAGCAGGCAATCCAAAAATATTACTCCATTTTTCTGGTAAGCTTTTCAAGGTACAATGAACCCTGTTAATTGAATAGCCACTTTGCCAAGGAAAATTATTCAATTAACAGGAGTATTCAATTAACAGGGATTGTATCACTTTCCTGTATTCTAGAGATAAACTCAGCATTTATTCTATTATATCTTGTTTGACATAATAGATTAAGTGCCTGTATTGGATGTACTGAGGCCAAATAGCTAGATTTATAAACAAAGGAAAACTGGGGAGAGTCAGGGTAATTTCTCGACAGGTTACAAGATTTTTTATTCAATCAACAGGAGTTTACTCTATAACCTATATTCAATTAACAGGTCAAATTTGTACTGTAGGTATGGTAAATGGTTTTGTGTTAGAAAGTTATATTCAATTAACAGGGATTTACTTTGACCATCTGGAGATATTTTTTATACATTTTTGCTTTACTTTGACCATCTGGAGATATTTTTTATACATTTTTGCTTTACTTTGACCATCTAGTTCTTATAAATATGTAGTTGTTTTTTGGCTAGTCTTGACTTTCTATGGAGGCACCCAAGACCTGCTTAGAAACAACTGCGATGACACTTTGAATGTAACTTGCAAGCTTATCCCAAAACTGCATGTTGGGACACTTGTTTTGTTGTAGAAAAATGTGATTAAAGTCAGAATTAGGTCTTTATGAGTTAATATTGTGTTGCAATTGACTCAACTACGTGTCGCATATTGCAATGTGAATGCAAACAAAACACATTCTGCACAAGAAAATTTTCAGCTGATGCACCCAGAGGTCCAGTGACTGAAATTTGTCTAGTGCTTCCTTATCACCAAATTTAAGACTTGTTGTTGCATGGGTGGAAACTCCATTTTAAACTTTATGGGTATTTTATCGGTAACACAGTCCCCATAGCACAGGCCTGGCATTTTCAGGAGAGCAATTTATTCTCTCACCTACTACTCGCCTTAAAAAAATTAAGGAGGATGAAAACTAGCCCTCCTGGCCTTAGAAAAAAATCATAAGATAATAGCCTATTCCTGAAACCCACACCTTTTCAGATCTCTGCTATGTTAGTGGCCACACTGCCCCTCCCACACCGCCGGGATTTGTCAAGGCCTGGAGGTGTGGGAGGGGCAGTGTAGCCGTCTCATAGAGACAACCTTGTTAGCAGCACCAAATAAAATGTACAAAACCCACAAGGCAGAATTCATTAACAGAAAAACTTCATTTTGACACTTTTAGCTTTTGTAAGTTTGAGTTGAGAAGATCTAATCACTCCCCTAGGCCATGCGAGGGGAGTGATTTTTAGCCCTCCTGCATTTTTAAGAATGCCTGGCCTGATAGCAACCCCCTCCCCAGCAGCTAAAATGCTAAGTTCGACTTGCAAAGCAGAACAATTTTTAAAAATTCACACAAACACCATTGTACACTTCTATCTGACAAAATTTACTAGTACAGTGGAGCCCACTTAATTGGATATCTCTTAACTGAATAAGCCTATTAATTGAATATAATTTCCCAAAACCAAAAATGCAATACAAATTTGACCTGTTAATTGAATATAGTTTACAGAGTAAACTCCTGTTAATTGAATAAAAAATCTTGTACCTGTCTAGAAATTACACTCACTCTCCCCAGTTTTCCTTTGTTTATAGACCTATTTGGCCTCAGTCCATCCATTACAGGCATTTAATCTACTATGTCTTATTTGTCAAACAAGATATAATAGAATAAATGCTAAGTTTATCTATAGAATACAGGAAAGTGACATGATCGCTGTTAATTGAATACTCCTGTTAATTGAATAATTTTCATTGGCAGAGTGGATATTCAATTAACAGGGTTCCACTGTATATGCCATTAATTCCAGAAGGTAGGACCTAAATAAGTGAAGTATTCCTAATATGCATATGATGTATATGATATATCATATAAGGAAGGTAAAGAAAATAGTAATTGTCAAATAACTTACTGGGCAGTTTAACTGGTATTCCACTGCCAGGAGGGTAATATTGAGCTTTATCATACAGTCTGTCATATACAAGGCTACCTGAAAGATTCATAATAAACTAATCTAAAGATGATTTGTTATAAATAAAATAAGTTATGTTGATGCTTAACTCCTTGCATGCTGCTGGCGGTTATTCCTGCCCAGGATATAATTTCTCTTGCCACTGAAATGAGGATAATTTGGGTTCATTTAATCAAATTTTCCTTCAATAAATTGAATGGATTTTTTCACCAATGATTTCTTGACTTAAATTTAGATTAATTTTTCATCAAATCTAGTCATGGCTGCTCTATAGCAGCCATGACTAGATTTGATAAAAAATATTTTGAAAATACTCCGCAGGTCAAGAATTTTTATACATTTTTGCTTCACTTTAACACTCTACATACTGTAACTTTGAAGTTCTTTCTTGAAAAGTCTTGGCTTCCTATCTAGGCTGTCAAGCCTTGCTTAGAAACAACTGCCAAAGTTTCACGAATGTAACTTGCAAGTATACCTAAAGACTGGGGGTGCAGTGACTTTGTGGTAACCGGTTCTCGTCAGATCACCGAAGTTGGGCAATGTCGAGCCTGGTTAGTCCTCAGATGGGTGACCGTCTGAGCGATCGATTCAGACTCCCGCATTGTGTCCTTGGGCCCCCCATTTGTCCACTTGGGGGCATGATGACGCTGTGTACTAAGGTGTACTGCACATTGATAGTATGTATGTATTCAATCAATCTAACCCTGTCTGTGCTGCAGTGTGGAGTTATGATGATGGGGAGCTGGCAGCTGCTCATCATTGCTCGGTGTTGCTCTCCGGGTACTCCGGCTTCCTCCACCCATGACAGTGATGGTCATGATTAGCCATTGTGCATAAATATATGACCTTAAAAACACCAATAAATAAATAAATAAATAAATAAATACCTAAAGACTACATGTTGTAGGTCCCGTTCTGGTGTGAAAAAGTTGGAGAAAAAAAGTGATCAAAGTTGGAACTAGGCCTTCAATGGTTAAAAAGTGGTAATTCCAGAAAATGAGATTTGATGAAGTAAATAGATGTATTGAATCTTTACCCAACAAATCATTCACACAACACACAAGCCAACTCTATACACAAAGGTTATAAAAAATAAAGTGCAACAAGCAAGCCAGAAAATAAGCAGACTGACATCTACAAAATGAGGTCCCCAGAGGGTGAAGTAAGCGATGCTACCCTGCACAGCAGGGTAGCATCACTAAATTTACCCTCTGTGAACCTCAATCTGAATCAGTGTCTCGAAACTAAACAGAAAGAGGTACCCAGAGGATAAATTGGCCAACTGTATGGGATAGCATCATCAAATGCACCCTCTGGGGACCTCATTTTGCAAATGTCAGACTGCTTATTTTCAGGCCTGGTAACAAGAGCATTGATTATGACAATGAAATGAGCTTGACAAGCTTGTTCCAGTATGAAGTGATATGCAATGTTTAGGAATCAATATCAGAAATTTTACTGATGAAACGGATAGTGCTGTGATACAGTAGTTATGGCACTGGACTTCAAAAGTTCCATGGTTCAAACCCTCCCAAGGGTAACTCTGTAGTGTCCTTGGGAAAGGCTCTTAATCCTGATTGCCCACATGGGGGCACAATGGCAATGTGTACTAAAGCATACCACATGTTGATTGCGCACTTGTCTTCAACCAGTGCTAACCCTGCTTGTGGGGAGTCTGACAGTTACTCACCACTGCTCCTGATGCTCCCAACCCATAAAACTGTCTAACATGACCCTGATCCCAATAAATAAATAAGTAAATAAATAAAAACTGCTAAAATAATACCGTCAAAGAGGTAAAGCTTCACTTGATGCCTTATCTAGCAAAAATTGGCCACATTTGCCCTTATAATACACAAAAATTTGTGCAGTTGAAAAAACAAATTTCACAATTTCATACAAAAGTTCTGTACAAAAAACTGATTGCACCAATTTTGGTACAAAATGGCCACCGGCAGCCGTCTTGAATTTCGGACTGCACCCAAAAACACTTGTGCTCGTCCCAAGGTGATAACAAAGGTGCCCAAGAAGTTTCGTAAAGATCGGTTCATAAATACAGCCTCTAGCCCGAGCTGTATTGGCATTTGCAGTTACAGTGCTGAAAGTAACATTAAATAGATCAAAGTTGGTTTAATTGGCATAATTTATGCACGAGAAAAAAACCTGTATTATATGTGATGTATCCCATGGTACTAAACATTCACACAGAAAATTATTCAAATCAGTGCTTTCATATGGATGTTCGGCGCAAAAATCTGGTTGCACCTACTTTTATACAAAATGGCCACCAGTGGCCATCTTGAATTTCAGACCAGACCCCAAAACACTTGTTCTCATCGCACAGTGATAACAAAGGTACCCAAGAAGTTTTGTAAAGATCGATCATAAACATGGCCTCTAGCCCGAGCCGTATTGGCATTTGCACTTACAGTTCTGAAAGTAACACTAAATAAATCAAAGTTAGTCTAATTTGCATAATTTACGCATGAGAAAAAAACCTGTATTATATGTGATGTATCCCATGGTACTAAACATTTATACAAAAAATTATTAAAATCGGACCTTTCATATGGAAGTTCTGCGCAAAAATCTGATTGCATCTAATTTTGGTACAAAATGGCTGCCAGCGGCCATCTTAAATTTCGGACTGGACCCCAAAACAATCGTTCTCGTCTCACGGTGATAACAAAGGTACCCAAGAAGTTTCGTCAAGATCGGTTCATAAATACGGCCTCTAGCCCAAGCCGTGGGTACGGCCTGACGGACAGGCCATGGCAATACCTCAAATTTGGCTTCGCCAAAGTTGAGCTAAAAATGAAAGTGTCAACGACACTGTAGCTCATCAACGTGACAAACTTGAACTTGGTAAGTTATAAATGAAATGGCAAAATTGAAGATCATTGGTACCAATGTCATTTGATGAAATTTCAACATAACAGCATTGTGTGTGCACAACATCAGTGTAGTCCATGCATTTTTAAATGTAAACTGTAAGACTGGCTAAAGGAAGAGTGTTGATACACAAATGCAGTATGTTCAGAGGTTATTGTAAATGACAACTTTTTTCACAGAAATGAATGCTGATCAACAGCTCTTATCTAAAGGTCTTGCCTAATCAGCACACCAAGTTCAAAAACAATCCTTTGATAAATGTGGCCTGTAGGACATGTCAAAGAAGAATGTTGATGCACAAATGCAATAAATTCAAAGATTGTTGCTAACAGCAACAGTTTTTGATGGAAATGAAAAGAAAATCAATATCTCCTATCTTTGTCACCCTGCATAAGCATACAAAGTTTCCAAACAACCTGGTAATGAATGTGCCCTCTGAGGCATGCCGCAGGAAGATGTTAATGCACAAATGCACTAAGTAGAATGTCATTGCTTGTGGCAATGGGGTTTTTTTTGTTTTTATATGGAAATTCATAAATATACCCTGCAGAGAGTGCAAAAGGGATTAGTTGATGCACAAATGCAGTAAGTTCAAAGGCTGGTGATAACGACAATAATTTTTTATGGAAATGAAAAAAAGCAATAGCTCACATCTAGAGGTCACCCCAAACACACATACCAAGTTTCAAAGTGATCCGATCATAAATGTGCCCTGAAGGGTGTGTTAAAGGGAAATATTGAGGTCTGACTAAACTAAGTTCAAAGGTCAGCGGCAACATTTTTTGACAGAAATGGAAGAAAATCGACGGCTCCCATATAGATGTCACCCCACACAAGCACACCAAGTTTGCAAGCGATCCCATCATAAATGTGTCCTGCAGGGTGTGTCAAAAGGAAATATTGATGCTTAACTGCACTAAGTTTTTACTAAGTTCATCAAAGGTCATCGCCAGTGGCAACATTTTTTGACGGAAATCGAAGAAAATCGACCGCTCCCATCTACAGTTAACCCCAAACAACAATACAAAGTTTCAAACCAATCTGATAATAAATGTGCCCTGTAGGGCATGCCAAAGGAATATATTGATGCCTGACTAAACTAAGTTCAAAGATCGTTGCCTGCGGCAACATTCTTTGACAGACAGAAATGGAAGAAAATCGAAAGCTCCCATCTAGAGTTAACCCTAAACAAGCATGCCAGGTTTCAAAGCAATCCGATCATAAATGTGCCCTGTAGGGTGTGCCAAAGGGAAATATTGAGGTCTGACTAAACTAAGTTCTAAGAACGTTGGCCACAGCAACATTTTTTGACGAAAATGGAAGAAAATCGATAGCTCCCATCTAGAGGTCACCCCAAACAAGCATGCCAGGTTTCAGAGCAATCTGATCATAAATGTGCCCTGTAGGGTGTGCTAAAGGGAAATATTGAGGTGTGACTAAACTAAGTTCTAAGAACGTTGGCCATGGCAACATTTTTTGACAGAAATGGAAGAAAATCGATAAACTCCCATCTAGAGGTCACTCCAAACAAGCATGCCATGTTTCAAAGCAATCCAATCATAAATGTGCCCTGTAGGGTGTGCCAAAGGGCAATATTGAGGTCTGACTAAACTAAGTTGTAAGAACGTTGGCCACGGCAACATTTTTCAACGGAAATAGAAGAAAATCGAAAGCTCCCATCTAGAGATCACCCCAAACAAGCATGCCAGGTTTCAAAGCAATCCAATCATAAATGTGCCCTGTAGGGTGTGACAAAGGGAAATATTGAGGTCTGATTAAACTAAGTTCTAAGAACGCTGGCAACATTTTTTGACGGAAATTGAAGAAAATCAATAGCTCCCATCTAGAGGTCACCACAAATAATATCCCAAGTTTCAAAGTGATCTGATCATAAATGCGACCTGTGAGGTGTACCAAAGGAAATTGTGTATGTACGTATGTACGCCAGGACGTACATACGTACACTGCCGACGGACGAGAAGTGATGGCAATAGCTCAGCTTGACTTTGTCAAGTTGAGCTAATAATAAAAATTAAACGGTTTATGTCTGATATTTTACCCAAGTTAATAAATTTGCCACTTGAGTGCAACAAGGCTTTGCAATGCTTTAGCATTGCAAAGCCTTCTTGCTCTCAAGGGACGAAATACACCACCACCCATGCTATTCTGCAGATTATGAGGCTTAAAGCATAAACCAAGAACATGAACTTTCGATAAATTATTATAATTACAGAAATAAAAAATAAAATAAAAAAATGCTCGCCTGCATGCAATTTTACAAATAAAGGCCTGAGAAACAAAAGATCTACTTTGTGTGGCCTTAGTTGGTTACATGTTACATTAGGTGCAGGATTCAAGGAACTAATAGAAATACTTATACTGGATTGAGAAGTTTTTTTACAAAGTGAATTCCAAAAAAGTAAACATATTCTATTTTCAATTAATAGCTTGTTACCTTATGATCCCTCACTGGAATGAGCTAGATGAGATGGTTCCAATGAGGCTCATAAGCTATGTTTTTGAGATAAAAAAAATGAAAATTTTAGTCATTCAAGCATTGTTTTGTCGTTGTTTACTCATATTAGGTAAAAAAAAGAGCTAAGTTTGCATAATAAAAGGAAAATGTAAGGCCACACAAAGTAGATCTTCTGTTTCTCTGGCCATTATTTGTAAAAATTCATGCGGGCGAGAGTTTTTTTTATTTTATTTTTATTTCTGTAATTTTTCTTTGCCATCAAAAGTTCATGTTCTTGGTTTGTTTTATGTTTTAGGCCTCATAATCTACAGAATAGCATGGGGGTGGTGTATTTCGTCCCTTGAGAGCAAGAAGGCTTTGCAATGCTAAAGCACTGCAAAGCCTTATTGCACTAAAGGGATAAATTTATCAATTTTTTTAACTTGGGTAAAACATCAGACATAAACCATTTAATTTTTATTTTTTTTAAGTTTACATTGGTTATAAAAAGAGAGCAAAAGGACCATGCAGGGGGTCCTGAGAAATAGATTTTTAATTTTTTCAGCCCAAACACAAATTAGCGTGACAGATTAAAAGATCAGGCTCCCCATGGGAACCTCTAGAAGAGTGGTAAACACTCTCTGTTTTACTGGTAAAATAGGACACTGTCACCAGTGCCTGAAGTGGAAGTCCTCTAAAATGGACAACATGGGAAAAAAGATAGGCGGGACATGACTTTATTTCATTGCAGCAACCATGATTAGCCATTATGCAGAAATATCTGATTGTAAGGCCACACAAAGATCTTCTGTTTCTCATGCCATTATTTGTAAAATTGCATGCGGGTGAGCGTTTTTTTATTTTATTTTTTTATTTCTGTAATTATTTCTGTGCCATCAAAAGTTCATGTTCTTGGTTTATGTTTTAGGCCTCATAATCTACAGAATAGCATGGGGATGGTGGTGGTGTATTTTACGAAAGCATTGCAAAGCCTTCTTGCACTCAAGGGACAAATTTATAATTTTTTTTTCTTGGGCAAAATATCAGACATATACCATTTAATTTTTATTTTTTTTATGTTTATATTGGTTATAAAAAGAGAATGCTGCAGCCAAAAGGACCATACAGGAGGGCCCGAGAGACAGATTTTAAATTTTTTTTTAGGCCGAATCCCTTAAATATATATATAAATCTATAAATTAACATAAAATAGGGAACTATACCATGCCAAAATTCACATTGTGATTTGTGAGGGAGTTAAAAGACTGTTTGTGTGATGATGAATATGGTTTTATGCTTCATCTTTTGCCACATGACAGTTAGTGTAACCGGTAATATATCAACCCACTATATACTAATATTAAACATTAAAGCAAGAGTAAGTCTTGGATAGAAGAAAATACAATGCAGAATGGTGAGTGCTAGTTCAAATAGTGTCTTAAATGTGTTTGTGTGAATGCACAGGATATTCCCTTCTGTCTGTGGGGGCATTCTTCTTTTCTGAAGATAGAAGCACTATTTCTTTAAAACTGGATGGGGGAGGGGCATGATGCCCTGTGTCCCCGTCCCTTCTCACCAGTTATACTAACTCTACATGCAAAGGTTGCATAAATACTAGAGCCTGTTTAACTTAACCCTTTATTTAGCGTATGACACAGATCCCCCCCCCCCCACCCCCATAATATACAAATTCAGCAGCAGTTGAGATAAAATTTCAACAAAACTATTTTTCTTCTTGATATATAGAAACTTGACTATTTTTTCAAGGATAAATCCTCAATGAATGTGTCAATGACACTGTAGCTCAACTTGTTAAGACATGCACATGTACAGTATGTGACATAGCAATGACAACCATCTAGGTAATGACATGATAACAAAGGTACATATAAAGTATTGTAACGGTCTGTACATAAATACTGACCGTAGCCTGTAACAAATGTATAGGTAAAGTATTGTAAAGGTGTGTGACAGACAGACGCTGAACTAGAAAAGAAATCTTTGAGTCTCAGAGAGGGTCTGACTGAACTCCAAAATATTTGTTCTCATAGCACAGTGATAACAAAGGCCTCCCAAAACACACCCGTTCCTGTCCCAAGGTGAAAACAAAGGTACCCAAGAAGTTTCGGGAAGATCAGTTCATAAATACGAGCTGTATAGAGGTTGTGACAAAAAACTGATTGGACCTAATTTCAGTACAAAATGGCTACTGGCAGCCATCTTGAATTTTCGACCGCACCCCAAAACACTCGTTCTCATCCAAAGGTGATAACAAAGGTACCCAAGAAGTTTCGTGAAGATCGGCTGATAAATACAGCCTCTAGCTCAAGCTGTATTGACATGTGCACTTACAGTGTATAAGTAGCACTGAATAAATCAAAGTTTATCTAATTTGCATAATTTCTGCACGAGAAAAAAACCTGTACTATATGTGATGTACTCCATGTTACTAAACATTCATACAAAAATTTATTCAATTCAGAACTTTCATACAGAAGTTCTGTACAAAAGACTGATTGCACTAATTTTGGTACAAAATGGCTGCTGGTGGCCATCTTGAATTTTGGACCACACCCAAAAACACTAGTCGTTCTCATCCCACGGTGACAACAAAGGTACCCAAGAAGTTTCATAAAGATCGGTTCATAAATACGGCCTCTAGCCTGAGCCGTATAGAAGTTGTGTACAAAAAACTGATTAGACCTAATTTCGGTACAAAATGGCCACTGGGAGCCATCTTGAATATTGGACCGCACCCAGAAACACTCGTTCTTGTCCCAATGTGATAACAAAGGTACCCAAGATGTTTCGTGAAGATCAGTTCATAAATGCAGACTCTAGCCTGAGCCATACTGACATGTGTACTTATTGTGTGTAAGCAGCACTGAAAAAATCAAAGTTCATCTAATTTGCATAATTTCTGCACGAGAAAAAAACCTTACTATATGTGATGTATCCCATGGTACTAAACATTCACACAAAAATTATGCAAGCTTACATATGGAAGTTCTGTGCAAAAATCTGATTGCACCTAATTTTGTCAAAAATGGCTGCCATCGGCCATCTTGAATTTCGGACCGGACCCAAAAACACTCATTCTCGTCCCATGGTGATACCAAAGGTACCCAAGAAGTTTCATAAAGATTGGTTTATAAATACGGCCTCTAGCCCGAGCTGTATTGGCATTTGCACTTACAGTGCTGAAATTAACACTAAATACATCAATGTTAGTCTAATTTGCATAATTTACGCACGAGAAAAAACCTGTATTATATGTGATGTATCCCATGGTACTAAACATTCATACAGAAAATTATTCAAATCAGCACTTTCGTATGGAAGTTCTGCGCAAAAATCTGATTGTACCTAATTTTGTACAAAATGGCTGCCAGTGGCCAACTTGAATTTCGGATCAGACCCCAAAACACTTGTTCTCGTCCCACGGTCATAACAAAGGTACCCAAGAAGTTTTGTAAAGATCGGTTCATAAATACGGCCTCTAGCCCGAGCCGTATTGAATTGTTGATGGACAGATGGACAACTGGCCGTGGCATAAGCTCAAATTTGGTAAAAAAAAGTAAAAAAGACCAAATGGTCTGAATCAGAACATCCAGGGGTGCATGCATTTACCAGGTAATAAAAATCATCATCAGCAAAATTTTAATTAATGAAGCACCAGGTTGTAGCTGGTGCTTCATTAATTAAATTTTTGATGTTTAATCCTGCAATTAGTGTTTGTTATCTAATCTTATTACGTCCATGGAAATATTGCCAACCCGTGGAAAGTGACCAGTCCACACCGGCTATAGAGTTTGCAATAAACCAACAGGACAAAGTCTACTGTGGAAAATATATTTTAACCAACTAAAGAAATACAAAGCCTAAGGAAACATACTGAACAGGGAAAGAAATCCCTGTAGATATATATTATGCAGTTCTAAAGAATGCAGTTGCATTGAAAATGGGTGACAAAATATGGGAACGCAAACAATTGTTAAATAGTGATGAACTGATTATCAAAACTTGCTATCAACTGATTACCGGTTATTTCTCTGCTGATTATGCTGATTCCGATGGTTGAAGTAGGACACTGAAGAAAATCTGCTGGTGCCTATTAAACTACAAAATTTTGTTGATAAATCATCAATTACGAAAGCTTAATACCACATAAGTTCTCAGAGTATGCATATTTAGTGCTGGGCAATATTAGCCAAAATAATATTTGCATTTTGCTTGGGGTGTGGGGAAAAGATTGTTATTAACGATACAATCACACGATATTGTTCTCGTGAAGATTGTGTTTTATTCCGATAATATACCAATAACATGATTTTGGAGTGCGTTACGGTTTATTAACAGCCAGACAGGAATGATTAACAGCCAGAGGGTCCATTAACAGCCCGAGACAAAGTCTAGCTGTTAATAGTCCGAAGGCTGTTAATCATACCTGGAGGGCCGTTAATAAGCAGGGACCCCCAACAAAATCTTAGTTATTACTATTATTACCACTTCTAAAATGGTTAAATCCAAAGGTTCTTCATCAAATTCACTTAATTGTGACATCCCGAGTTTTCGCAATGACAATTAACCAAAACACATGTGTCGTCTGTTTCAAGATAACAAAACGTCATGCGGTCAATCACATGACAGCTTAATTTAAATATTTTTATTTGCCACAAAAAGTTAAAAAATTTATAGTAATTTATATATTTTTTATACTTACCAATGACCCAGACATAGCTGGTGCTAACTCTTAAAATATAGGGCCAAACACAAATTTTGCCCCCCAATCCCCAAAATTTGCATCTAAAACTAAAGAAAAAATGTCCTGAGAGGCCCTCCACACTTCGCCCCTACTGCGCATGCGCAGTGTCAAGGACGTTCCGAAATTGGCGCCATTTATCATTCTAATAACCAGTGCCTGGTAAGCGCTATGTACTCAGCGGGGAGGCAAGAGTTCCCAACTCCTGGGAGGGCCATCCCCGTCTGGGTCATTGGTAAGTATAAAAAATATATAAATTACTATAAATTTTTTAACATTTTTATACTGTACCAATGACCCAGACATAGCTGAATAGTAAAAAGGCTGGAGGGCCAAGGACATAGAGCAAAATGGAATACGCTCAATAAAATAAAATAGAGTCATCCCCTGTAGGGAAAAGAAGTAATAGGCCTTACATGTATCTTTCTTATTTATGATAAAAAAGAAAGATACAACACCTTCCAAAAATTGAGCTTCATACATCCATGTACTCTATTAATATCCAATAATCCTTATACTAATAATTTTTAAAGTAAGCCAATAATAAAGTAAGTCTAGAGAATAGAGACTCTTATACTCCTAAAAGTGTGTGAGAATTGCATAATCATGTCCGTTGACATATGCAATATTCAAAAGCTATACTTTAAAAACTAAGACTTGAATGAATTTTATAAACTTAAACTTCTCACTAAACAACCATCCCAATAACAGCTCAGAATTACTAACTCCGGAGGAGGTATCCCCTTGTTTTCATAGTAAAAACAGGTGACCCAAGGGAACACCCTCCCCCCCCCTTTTTCTTGCCCTGGGTCAAATAGCCCAGAGCGAAGAGGGCAGCCGAACGGAGACACTGCCGAAACAGACAGCCTACCTAGCTATAGTAGCAACTGTTAAGTGAATGACATTCTGAGCAGTAGATAATAGACCTAACAATAGAGGCCTCCAGAAATGGACTCGATATTTCTGAGATAAAATTCATGAATGGATGGCTGAGCGCAATGAGCAGCCTTCAAAAATCTATAATAGCAACACTATTAATGTAAGCCCAAGAAGTAGAAGAACTCTTACTTCATGAGCCGAAATCTTAAGCACAACTGCTAAGCCAATGATATACCATAAGCAGTACGCTAGTTAATAGAATCCATTAACAATAAAATGGAGCGTAACGTCCTTCTACTAGACATCAAAGACAGAAGAAGCTTACGCCCTTGTAATAAACAGATATCTGTTTATAAATACATAAACTGTACCCGGAAAGAGTAAAGGCCTATGCCCATACGAAGACGGAAGGACCTTAAAATAATAGGTTCCGGATAATAGGAGCCTAACTCTTATGCAACAATCCAACCTAAATAGTAACGGAAGTATTGATTCCGAAACTATGAAAGTGAAAATCATCCATCGATAGTGCATGAAACTCACTGACTCTACAGTATAAGAGAAACCAACAGAATTACTGTCTAAAAGGTCAGAATTTGAAAACTACTGTTTCCAGAGGCTCAAATGATTACTTAGCTAAATAAGAACCTGAAGTTAAAATCCGTATAGGAATTTTAATCTAAAGATTCTAAGTCTATTTATCAAAAAGTTACTAACTGACTTAGATAAAGAGACAAAAGACTCAATTGTAAACTATCGTAGAGTGCATAGGTATGAGGTAACATAAACCTATAACCTAAATAACAACAGGCTGCAGTAGATCTTGTGAAACAAGTATACTAAAAAATAGCAATGAGTAGTATGGAGGGATCAACCACATGAACATAATGATCCCTACACCACGACGGAAGAGCCTCCACTTTAGTCGCATAGAATAGCGAAGAAGAGGATCTCCTATAGTAAGAAATCGCGTCCAAAGCTCGTCCAGTACAGTGCTTACAATGCAATACGGACCACACAACGGAATACATGAAGGTTGCGACCTTGCTGGTTGTGATAAAGATGACACGATTTACCCAGTGAAAAAAGATCCTCACATAGAGGAAGATTTCACATTAAGATCCACAGTAGACAAGAGAGTAAATTACTCATGATCTCTGTGAAGATAGAGATGCTATCAACAGAAATGTATTGTGGTTGTTTATCTTAGCAATACCTGCTAAAAACAACAGCGCCGGAGCATACGCGTATCCTATCATTCCGTCCTATAGATCAATAGAGCGTTAACAGTATTAGCTCAGAGATCTGGACAAGCCAACACATACGTCTGCAATTGATTAGCCAGCTGTGTCATAAATAAAACATCATTGGGCGCACCCATAGATAGCAAATCTGATTGAATACTTGTTTGTTGAGAGTCCATTCTGACAGCAACAAGCGACCCGTAAGAGAACGGGAGTGCAATAAAACAATCAGACGACCCAGAATATGACGGACCAAAACTGAACTTGGTGTACTATAACCAACAGACGGATTCTTTCCATTAAATTGAATAACGGAAACGAAAGAGTGCCTCCCTGGTTCCGGAGATACGCCACTACTGTCGAATTAAAGGACAGGAATTTGGGCATGCGTTTCTGAATAATGTTCATGCAATGACATAAAGCAAGCCTAAAAAACATTATTCCGCGGAAGTTAACTGATAGCTAAAAGACTGCGGAACCCAAAGACCCTGGCACTTCGAATCCGTAGGGATCAGTATATATCCCAATCTGTTTGACTGGCAACCGTCATAACAGCCACACTCGGGTCCGGCAACTGCGGCGGCACTCTCTGAGTCAACCACCGAATGTTTGCCCCAGTCTGAATCTCTTGTAACACTAGATAGACAAGAGAATGTAAAAATCAAGCAATTCATGGATTGCCGGAAGTTGCCGTCGAAGAGAAGCTCCTCCGAGAACGAAGCGACTCTGAGAGAGTTCTTAACCTACTATCCACGCGTGGATGTAGCTAGGGCTGCATCACGTCTAACCAACTCCAATCAGCCACTGAAGGGCGGAGTTATACGTGAACAAACTACTGCCCTCAAAAGAAATTACATTGAGAATAATATCCCGTAAATCTTTTCTTGAAGACGTAATGATAACGCCTCAGTAAGGCGGATTACGTATAATAAAGCGTCTAAGTTAAGTCTACTATACATAATGTCGTTCCCAACATTGAAATTGGAAAAGACATAAACGGTGAAAAAGAATATATGCAGTCTTTAATCACACCGTCTAGACGCATATGAACTCTCGGTATGCCCTGCTCTGCCAAAATAAACTATATGTAAAAAAGATAAAATGGCAGAAATGAGCCACGCGGACAAGAAACTAAACTATCATGCTTAGTAGCAGGCTTGTATATATATATAAATATATAGCGTCGAAAAATAAAACACATGTTGTAATTACAATATTGGACTGCGTCGGTAAGTCAGGGACAAAGTCCCTGTACCGATCGAAAAATCCGAGTCCAATGACGCTATAAGTCTCTTATCCAAGATCGCAGCAATGAAGTCCGAAAAATCAAAATACATAATAATAATATGATCCATTAATATAGAAAAAATAATTGAAATCAAAATATTTTGAAAAAATATTTTTTCAGAACAGCCCAAGTTTCTGAAAAGTAACATTGAGCCCCAATGGATCCCAAGCCTAAGTGTGGACAAAAAATTTTAAAAATATTTTAAACAATTTATTCAACACTTACGAACAATAATAATGTATCTAGTTATGATTGAAATAACATAAAGATATTATTATTTAGAAATCCCCCCCTCACACAGAGGGCTGTTGTAAATGTAAACAATGAGTGTAAAAACACTAAAATAAGACTCCAGGCACCCAGGCCCGAAATCAGTTACCAAAAATACACCATCTGATGCAAAACAGAGACTTCCAGGGAAGAAACTGCAGAACATCAGATGGTAGATGCAGAACACAACGCCTAACCACCCGTAGGTGAAGACGTAAACATGGGGAAAGAACAGAATTCATTCTGTTATTCAGCTAAACTCCCAAGAAATTTTAGTAATAATAATTACAGAAATTATGCCAAAAGCATGGGAGAATAGCAAGGGGGAACTTAAAGGACAGGGAGAGAGGAAAAACACTTGAAAAAACAGTGTAACTAAATAATCAGAATGACAACAAAATGGCTGCTGCCTTGAAAATAGGTAACTTAACATAATTTCATTAAAAAATTTTAAGTTACAGCCCTGATAATATTCTGTCACACATTCTTTTCCTCTCCTCCTTTTCTATCCTCCTTAGAATCACCATTTCACTAATATTTATGTGTCTGGCATCATTTAAACTGAGATTTAAAAGCACAAAGATCAGTCAGATGTTAACTGATGAAGGGCCAAACTTAGAATGATAAATGGCGCCAATTTCGGAACGTCCTTGACACTGCGCATGCGCAGTAGGGGCGAAGTGTGGAGGGCCTCTCAGGACATTTTTTCTTTAGTTTTAGATGCAAATTTTGGGGATTGGGGGGCAAAATTTGTGTTTGGCCCTATATTTTAAGAGTTAGCACCAGCTATGTCTGGGTCATTGGTACAGTATAAAAATATTGGCCTTCTCCCGAAAACAAAAACCTACCGTAATGAATTAATTACACTCATCTTGACAATTCGAATGCTTCATCGCCGAAGTAATGGGGAACTCACACAAATTTCACGTGTTTTTTTAACATTCATTGCAGTTAAGCGTATTTTATCATCTCGGAACCAGTGGTGCATTTGGTATGACGGATTACATAAACTGTAACCGGAGCCGGGGCTGTTAACAAAACATTTAGCCAGAAGCGGGCCGTTAACCACGTTAACACACAACTTACAGTTTGAGCCTGTGCATTATGCACTTTTACCGTAAAGGTAAAATTGTGTTAATATACTAGAGAACGCATGCTAAAGTGGTAATAAATAGTGTTAATACGGTTTTGTGTAAGGATATAATACACTTGGCTGTATTAACCAGGGATATACTGAGCACATATACTTTGTGTCTTAAATGAATAATAGTTTTGATGTTAATGTGTGTTGTGAAGTCGTATGACACATGGTTTACACGTATGTCAGAATGTATTATTCAATGTTCTTTTTTCAACTTGTTACCTCCCTTGATGTGTTTGTCTAATGTTTACATGAACTCTCCAATCTTCGGGAAATGGTGGCGATGTCGTACCGATTGCAGTTGTTAAATTCCGTAATATCTCTGCTCTGCAAATCCCTAAATTGTCTATGCACTACACACGTTTTTAAGGGGGAAACTTTATATTGAAATGGCCAGATATCAAAGGGATTTTTAATGGTCAGTGTTAAATATAGAATAACCGGAAACTGCAGGTTGTCATAATCGGCCCGATGTCCAATAACCGGCTGGTTCCAATTGCTGATTCTGATTATCAGTTCACCACTAATGTTAAAACATAACTTAAAAGTCACTTCCCTGAGAAACTGAGATGATAAAAATCAGAGAAGATGAAAATGTGATTTCCCATAGGGTTTCTATAGTAACTATAAGCAGCAATGACAGCCATGTTTGAAACCCGATCAACATTAAATGAAGATCATTGGTAGAAGATGTCCCAGTCATCAACCATGTCAAGTTTGAAAACATTTGGTCTTGTGGTTTCAGAGCAGAAGAGTTTTCAAAATCCACTAATCAGAATCAAAGAATGCCTCTGGCAGCCATGTTTTCCATTCGACAGAAACAAACTGATGATTGGTAGTAGAGGACCTCCCATAGACGATCCCTGCCAAGTTTGGTTCATGTCGGCTCAGAAGTTCCAGAATAGAAGATGAAAATGTGATTTCCCATCAGGTTTTCATGGTAACTATGAGCCTCAATTGGGACCATGAGTGTAACCAGATCAACATTAAATGTGAAGAGGGGGGGAGGGGGGGGGGGGCAGTCATTTATGTGAAGTTTCGAAACATTTGGCTTTGTGGCTTTGTGGTTTCAGAGGAGAAGATTTCTTTTGAAAATCCACTAACCAGAATCAAAGAATGCCTCTGACGGCCATGTTTTTCATCCGAAAGGGAGAAAAATGAGGATCATTTGTAGAGGACCTCCCATAGACCATTCCTGCCAACTTTCGTTCACACAGCTGAGCAGTTCCAGAGAAGAAGATGAAAATGTGAAAAGTTTATTGATGACGACAGACCAAGTGATGGCAATAGCTCACAATGGCCCTTTGTGCCAGGTAAGTTAAAAAGGCATATTGTGTTGCTATGGTGGGTTGAATGGAGAAATTGTAACCTGAAAGAAGTTATGACTGAACTGGTACAGGTTATTTGATTCATCTTTTTAACACTACTTCTGACCCATTGATCAACCGGTATATATAACTGAATTGCTTCAAGGTTCATTGATCATAATTATATACAAAAGGGTCTAACATGCCACCATCTTGTGGGGGTGGGGGGGGATTGTTTCTATAAACCTATGATTTAAAGCATACCAGAAAATAAGTAGTCAGACAAGGACAATGTCATGTACAAAAAGGCCAATGTCAGACTGAGGTTTAAAATCATCAGTCAAAATGTCTGATGCCAAAATTATTCATGAAGTTCAGTGATCTTCGAAGATCATGCATGCTGGAAATCATGTACATAACTAGCAAGCCTAAAATTAATGATTGCTGTGATTTCTGGCCCTGGCAAGTTGGGAAGTGTGAAAAAAGTGGCTGTACAGCTTATCAGTATTAACAGCATGCGAAGGAATACGATTTGATATAGCCATACATGTATCTAAATTATGTCTGAAGGGTAATTCAGTTCCAAGTCAGAATGAGACCAATCATACCTAGTTTGGCAGGGCTCATTGAGCCCTGCCAAACAAGGTATGGTTGGATGAATTCTGAGCAGTTTTTAGATTTTTAAGGTACATGTACATCCAAAATACATTATTTTGAATACTCAAACTCCATTTTGTAATATGTCAGATGTCATTCTTAAATGACAGACATGATACATTTGGCATCTGACATTTTGTCTGGATGAGCAATGAAAATTATTTTCAGGCTTGATTTGAAGTAAGATGGAGTGACTTTGAAGTTTATCTTGTTTTATAGAATATTTGCCCTGTAATGTCGTGAGTTTCACAACACATCTCACATCTCGGTTGAACACAAACACGAAGCTACAAACCTCAGGCTTTGTTACTATAAATTCATCATAATAACTTATGTCAGAACATTGGATTCAACTCCATGTAAAATATACTTAGCTTTATATATGCTTTATATAATTTAGCATGATCTCAAGACAATATCAATAAAGTGGTTTTGCTCACCAAATGTATCCAGAATGTCTGTAATAAACACAAATTTACTGGGATAGAACTGTATAACAGAAGTGTCTGACAGCAGTTTGGCACACTGTTAAAACAAACAAAAATATCAAAGATTCATTAAACAGATAAATTGTAACAGAACAATTTAACTTGACTATTTTTTTTTACTGCTAAGCAAGCAATGCACTAATGAATACACTTACTTATTTATTTATTAGTGTTTAAGGTCTCATACCTCTGCAGAATGGATAATTGTAACCACAACACAGGGATAAAGTCAAGTCTAGCCAATCATTTATACCCATGTTATCCATTTTAGGTTTATACCCATCCTACCCATTTTAGAGAACATCCATCCCAGGCATTGTCATAAAAGGGTAGGTAAGTCTCTTTGGGGCATAACCAAAATCGAAAGGAAGACACCAACAATGCATCACAAAAAAAACAAGCATAGCAAAACATTATCCCAATGATTGATAGTTCATAGGTAAACTGTGTGAAGTTATAGCATTGTACGAAGAAGGAAATTAAAGTTATTGCACGGAAAACAAAAATCTATTTATAGTAACAGTGACTTTGACATTTGACCTATTGACCCCAAATGCAATCCCAACCATCGACTCTTCATATGCAATCAAATTATTAAGTTACTGCATCGTACGCAAAAGGAAACTAAAGTTATTGCACAGAAACCAAAAATCTATTTATAGCAAGTGACCTTGACCTTTGGCCTACAGAGGCCAAAATCAATGCAAAACATTGCCCATTATGGGCAACCTATGGGTGAAGTATCAGCATCGTGCGACCAACGGTACAAAAGTTATTTCCTGGAAATGAGTGTGAAGACATTTTTCAATCATCCCCCAAGTTAAACAAGGGAGAATAACTCTGTAGATGTTTATATGAAGATATTAATTCTGATTTTGGGTCCGTTCCTCTATGTTGAGGTACAAGCATGACAAAAATTATTTAAATCCAACATATGATGACAGAGCTAGAGCAGCAAATATGTTGGATGGACACATTTTTCAATCATCCCTTTAGTTAACAAGGGCAAATAACTCTGTAAACCTTTATGCAAAGATATTAATTCTGTTGTAGGATTCGTTCTCTCATATTGAGATATAAGCATGGTGAAAGTTATTTGAATCCAACAAATAATGATAGTGTTTGTACAGCAGCAAAGAGGTTAGAAGGACACATTTTTCAATAATAATTACCTAAGTTAAACAAGGGCAAATAACCAGGCTTGTCATTTTGAGGTGGGCGATCACTCTGGGCCGCAGTCGCCCGCCTTAGTTCAAAATTCTGTGGAAGTAAACGTCCGCCTAACCGCAATTTCTGTGGCCCATTAATTCAGTCGAAGGCACCTCAAAATCGTCTGTAACAAAACGCAATTTGTGAAGTTTGTAGTGTGTCGTCGACTCAGTCACCCAGAGGCAGTAAGTAACTTTCCAAACACCAGCGAGAGGTCTGCCAATTCTAAAGTTGCAATTAGTTATTACATTGTACATCAGATTGTGACAACTCTTGTGTCATGCGCGATTATGGGACATATCATCCCCAAGCCAGTTCGACCCCTGACGATTCGCCTGGGACGTTTGTCCCAAAATCAAAGCCGAGACAATTCATCAGCCAAATCTGACTGATTCACAGTTATCGGAATCAAGCGATGAGCACAGTGTACTGGATTGGAGATATGGGCTTGGTTATTTGGAAGCAAGATAACTATAACACTCACTGTTTGTGAGTGTCATGGGTAACGTGGTATCTTACAACCAAATATTCAAGCCTGCTTCTATACATTATGTGATGACACACATAATTACACAAACCATGTACCTTAAAATGATATTAGTTGTCTACCCAGCAGGCTGAAACAATAATGGCCCCTGCAAACCAAATTGCCCTCCTGGGGTCATTTTAGGCAAACCCAAAATGGCCCTCCTGGAGTGATTTGAGGTGAACCATAATGGCCCTCCTGCAATTTTCAAAATGACAAGCCTGAATAACTCTGTAAATGTTTAAGGAAAAATATTAATTCAGCCGTAGGATTTGTTCCCACATGTTGAGGTACATGCATAGCAAAATTTATTTGAATCCGCCAAATAATGACAGTGCTAGAGCAGCAAATATGTGGGACAGACACATTTGTGTTACAAATGTACGTAACATACAAACTTATGAACAAATGGACACAGCTCTCTACTAGATACCTCCTCTGACCAGATCAGTAGGGGCAGGCTTGGCAATTTCAGGAGAGCGATTTTTTAGCTCTCCTTACTGCCCTCCTGAAAGAATTAAGGAGAGCGAAAAATTGCCCTCCTAAATATTTTGGTCTGGGATGATTGAGATTACATGTATTATGCTCACATTAAATTTTTGTTGTAAAGCAAAAATGTAATTTAGCTTCGAAGTCACATAACATCATGTAATTTCATTTTGAAAGTGGTTTAGTGGTAAAAGGTAATGGCTGCAACCATACCCAAACATAGTTGCAATCATTTGAAGCAAAATGGGTCACAGCAATATTTTTTTTTCTGTCAGTTTCAAGTTCAACAACTGACATCACAGTTTGAGGGGTAATTATTCAAGGAATATTGACACTATAATATACTACCATTACTAGTATCCTGTCATTTGAAGCACTTGCACCAGGAATGTGACTGTAGATTCAAGCAGACCTGTTGTCCAAGAAAGTCATACGCCTACCACTACCACCTTCAACCCCCCTTGGGGGGTTGAAGGTGGTAGTGGTAGGCATATGACTTTCTTTGACAACAGGTCTGGGTACCCACACAGGTCTTGTCAAGTGTGTGTTCGGTTGTTGAGTGAGACATCTAGATGTCTAAGAGATTTCGCTTTATCTTAGTTTGTTTGTTTGTTGGTGGTTAACGTCACATATTTATGCACTATGGCTAATCGTGACACAACATGGAGATGAAGTCAAGTTTAGTCAATCGTTGATCAACATGTTGCCCATTTTAGAGGACTTTCACCCCAAGCATTGGTGACTGGGTCCTATTTTACTAGTAAAGCGGAACTGGTTTACCACAGTAAACAAGTGCTGCTTACTTCCCGGGGTTCCCACGGGGACTTTATCTTAGTAAAGTTAATAAAATCACTGATGTAGTCTGTTGGTTTCAGTTTCAATGAGTTCGTTCAACTGGATACTTAAAATGCTGTATAAAGCTAATTGCTCTCCTAAGCTGATTGAGGAGAGCGATTTTTTGCCCTCCTGCATTTTTCAGAATGCCAGGCCTGTAGGGGGCATAACAATGCTTCCTTACCACAGTAAACACGCTGTGCTTCACTTCTTGGAGCTAATGTATACAGAATAAAACCATTACCATTAACATTGCTTTCAGCACTTTACTGCAGAGCAATGATAGTGGGTTCTAGCTGTCAGGTAGTTAAAGGGACAATAAGCCATACTTTTCAACAGCCTGGAATATATTGTGTTCAACAATTTAAAAAACGTTTTTTTTCTTTGGGGGGGGGGGGGGGGTGGTGCCAGAGTACCTAGAGAGAACAACTGAGCAATGGTGAGTAACTGTCAGACTCTCCAATTTACTTACCCAACATAATTATAATTATAAGCTCAGTGGCTAGAACACTGAACTTTAAACTGAAAGGTCTGACCAGTGGTAACTGATTTGTGTCCTTTAGGCACTTAATGATCCGATCACCAATGTGGAGGCACATACTGCAATTCGATGGTGCACAACCAGTGCTAACGTAACACTGCTTGTGCAGTGTTAGTATGCTGAGAAGTCTGTCAGTTGATTGATGGTGCTCAGTGGTTCTCTCCAGGTACTCAAATTTCTTAACTCTCAGCTTGCTGAGTATTTTCAAGATATTTTTCATCAAATCTGGTCATGGCTGCTATGAAGCAGCCATGACTAGATTTGATGAAAAATTAATCTAAGTGTAACACAAGAAATCATTGGTGAAAAGATCAATTTAATTTATAAGGGGGCAAGGGATTAAATGTGCCCAAATTATATTGATTTCAATGACAACAGAAACCCTGTGCTGGGCAGGAATATCCGCCAGCTGCATGCAAAGAGTTAAACATGTCAAACACTCCGACACATGGCCCTGGCTGTTGAAACTGTTATTAAATAAAAGGCTGCTCGGCCACATGTAACCCGAAAAAACAAGTTGAAAAAGAGGCAAGACTCTAGTAAAAATGATCAGTCCGAATCCATATTCGAACTTGACCTGTATTGTTACCCCAAAAAGTCACATACCGAAATTCTTTCCAATCAAATAATCCTAACTGGAGTTATCATCCGGACACCCAAAATCTTGAAATTTCTAAGTCGAAAAAGGGGTATAACTCTAATAAAAATAATCTGGCCAAACCCATATTCGAACTTGACCTGTGGTTTGGGCTAAGAAGGTCACATACCAAAATTGGTTCCAATCAAATGATCCAAACTGGAGTTATCATGGGGACACCAAGTGGGACAGATGCACATATGGACAGACAGATGCACGCACAGACGGACAACACTGATTTCTATAGTCCCCCGAAAATTTTTTTGGGGGACAACCACAATACATAAGAATGGAAATAAAACCTACCATCCATGGGAGCATGGTGGTGCTGTGTACGAAGGCATACTTGCCTTAAACCAATGCTTGTGTGGAGTTAGTATATTAGGGAGTCTGATAGTCGCTCACCACTGCTTTTTAGTTCTGTTCAGGTACTCTGGCTGACCCCACCAAAAAAATGCTACAATGTGAGGCGACCCTGGCTGTTGAAAGTGCCTTCAAACCCCCAAAAAGTAAATAAATGCAAGCAGGGTTAGCATTAGTTAAAGGAAATTGTAGAATGGGTGTATAGCACCTTGCCCATGACTTGCAATCACCTAATGTCAGCCCTCCTTATAGGTAGGAAATTTGACAGTTATTCACAGATACTCAGTGGTTCTGTGTATTGTGAATTTCTCTATCTGCAGAATTGTCTGACATGATATATTGAAAGTTAAATTCCAATGAACAAGTGAACAAACATAAAAATGTACTCATCTAACTTTTTGTGCACAAACAGGTATATGGATAGGGGTGATCTTTACCCAAATCTTAGTGATCTATTTTATTTAAGAAAAATTTTTTTTCAATTGCAGAAATATTTCCAGCAACACATACAAAACCCCCACAAAGTAGATCTTCTGTTTCTTAGGGCATTATTTTGTAAAATTGCATCTGGGCAGACATTTTTTTTATTTTAGTTTTTATTTCTCAAACGGAACTTTGAATCACTCAAGAGACATTTCAATAAAAACGCCTTAAATCTGGATGATTGAGGAAATCTCGACAATTATTTTACGTTTGGCCATTGACAAGGGCAGATCCCACACCCCGACTACTAATTGACAACCAATGGGTGCTTATCAGCCAATGACCCATGGTGGATGGTATACCGACTAATTGTCTCATCACTCTGCTTAGGCCCCACTAATTAGATCTTCTGTTTCTCAGGACATTTTTTGTAAAACTGCATGCAAGCAGGCATTTTTGAAACCATTTAATTTTTATTTTTTTAAGTTTGGATTGGTTATTAAAAGAGAGCATGCGGCAGCCATAAGGATCATGCAGGAGGGCCTGAGAAACAGATTTTTAACTTTTTTAGGCCTAACCTGTAATGTTTTATTGAAGAAAAAACAATGCCATGTTTCAACTCAATGATTGAAAATTTCTCCACACACTATTTCTAATATCTTATTGACAAAATTACTGTGTTTGAGTGTGTTTGCTGAAAATCACATATTGTTTCCATCTTTCTTGCCAGCTGACAATTTCCTTGTACGAGGAGGTATAATATATTTTTGTTTGTTTGTTCTGTCACCAATCGCACTCTTCACTGCTGCAATGGTCTTCCTTCCTCAAGTGAAAGGAACTATTATTCGGGTGCCAATATTTTTGCCAACGAAGATTGTTTGGTGCCAAATCCAAAAATTTAGTGCAATTGGCTAAATTGGTGCCTGACAGTGGAACACAGATTTTAATTTTGCATTAACTTTCTAACCAACATTTTTCACCCCTCTCGTTAAATTTTGTTTGAATAAATGAAAGAAATAAAAATTAATATTTTGTCTACCTTATATTTATATCATGTTTGGCTTATAGTAACATAGGCCCTTGTTATTCATTTAAAAAATCGTCTAGCTTATGTGCACATGTGAAATAAACCACCATGGAACATTTTACCAAATACATTTTCATAGTCAATAAGTTGTTAATAATAATAATAATATACATTTATATATTGCAAACATCTCACAATATTAAAAAAGTTCCATGGCGCTTTACAACACTGGTCATAAACAAAATGATGACCAACATAGGATTTAAAAATATTTGTTAAATAAATTTAGATTTAAATGCTGTCAAAGAAGGGGGCTGTTTTAACAAATTCTGGTAGCATGTTAAACAGTCTAGGAGCATTATAGCTAAAAGAACGTCCACCGTAGCTAGCGAGAACATAGGATTTCTCTTCTAAAAGATTTTGGTTTGTGGAACGGAGGGGGCGTTTTGGTATATATGGTTTTACTAGATTAGCAATGTAAACTGGGGACTGCTTCATGTGTACTTTATATGTGAAGAGGAGAATTTTGAACTCAACTCTGGCCATAATAGGAAGCCAATACAAACTTTTCAACTTAGGTGTTAGGGTGATCTCTCTTTTTCGCTAATGTCACAATGCGTGCTGCTGTGTTTTGAATAGACTGTAGTCTGCCAAGTTGTTTATTGGGAAGACCATGTAGAAGCGAATTACAGTAGTCCAGCCTTGAAGAAATAAATGCGTGAATGAGGCACTCTGTGGCACGCGTGGTTAGGAATGTACTTGTTGATACATGTACTTGGACTGCGGTGTTCACGCTGGCTCCAATTTGTTTGGTGCCCAGTGGAATTTGTGTTTGGTGCCAAATGAAAAATTTTAGTGCCAAATTGAATCTGATTGTAAATGAGAACAGTTTAACACTTTCAACATGAGAGACTGCTTTTCCGGACCAGCAACACGATATATCATAATTTCATTAAGTAGGATGGCTACTAAATGAACGTGTGTGGTAGAACAATTAATATTTTCAAGGTGCAGCTTTGAAAATATTAATTGCTCTACCCCCTAATAACAGATATGAACTCTTCCAATTCCAGTCGTTTAACTGGCATGGAAGATACCACCAGTGTCCAAAGGGTTAACCATGTATCGTCCTTTGGGTGCAACAAGGTTCCATCTGCAATGCTAAAGCATTAATATCACAGATGACACCTTGTTGTACTCAAAGTACAATATTTTAATTTTGTATTACCTGGCTCCTTTGGGTTCGCGGTGTCATTGCAGTAACTGGTTCTCGTCACATCGCCGAAGTTAAGCAACGTCGAGCCCGGTTTGTCCTTGGATGGGTGATCGTTTTGAGTGATCGATTCGGACTCCCACATTGTGTCCTTGGGCAAGGAACTTCACCCCGATTGTCCACATGGGGGCATGATGATGCCATGTACTAAGGCATACTGCACGTCGATGGTACGCATGTCTTCAACCAATCTAACCCTGCGTGTACTGCAGTGCAGAGTTACGATGTTGGGGAGCTGGCAGCTGCTCGTCGTTGCTCGGTGGTTCTCTTCGGGTACTCCGGCTTCCTCCACACATAAAACTGTCACGGTCATGATTAGCCATCGTGCATAAGTATATGACCTTAAACACCAATAAATAATAAATAACCTGGCTCCTTTTAAGTATTTAAGTCGCAATAAAATCCACAAATGATAAAAATAAATGAATAAATACATGAATAATGTTTACAAAATAATTTCAGGATTGTTATTTACTCACTGTTTATTCACTCCAAATAAACTAGTAGGAAATAATTTATTACCTTCCAGAAGGATTGTAAAAATGATTAAGTAACAGAGATGTTTTGATAACAATCAGATTAAATGGATAAAATGTTAATTCAGCTGACCAATAACAATGAGCCCATGATTGATATTACATGCGACATATAGATGAGCTGCAGGTGTTAATTTTGTCTCGACTTGCCCTGTCAGACAGCGATTTTATTTTAAATGGCGCACCAAAATAATAAACCACAAACACTTTGAGACCTACCAAAAGTATATTTTGGGTGCCAAATTTTGGTGCCAAACAGATTTTTTTAGTGGATTTGGCATCATTGGCTCCCAACAGCGAGAACACTGCTGGGTTGCAATTTTAACCCTTAACTCTTAACCAGCTGAGCAGATCCAAGATATTTTTTCATCAAATCTAGTCATGGCTGCTGTAAAGCAGCCATGACTCGAGTTGATGAAATGTTAATCTAAACATATAACAAGAAATCATTGGTGAAAAAATCCATTCAATTTACAGGGGAAAATATGTTTAAATATGCCCAAATTATACTTATATCAGTGACAAGAGAAACTGTGTGCTGGGCAGGAATTTCTGCAGGCAGCATGCAAAGAGTCAAGGGCCTAGAGATTTTTACATATTTTTGCTACATTTTTCCAGTCTACATTCTGTAACTTTGCTGCTGTTTTTTGGCAAGTCTTGACTGCCTATATAGGCAGCCAAGACTTGCTTAAAAACAACTACCAACGTACTTAGAATGTAACTTGTGAGTTAACCCAAATACTGCATGTTGGGGCACCTGTTATGTTATAAAAAATGTGATCAAAGTCTGAATTAGGCCCTTAAAGGTAAAGATTAGTCAATAAGTTGTTACCTGAATAGCAATTTTAAGAGATTTTACTCTCTGATCATTCTCCCAGGCTGTAATCAATGCTTGATTCAGTTCCTCTATTCTGTTTACATAATCCTGTTGTGACAGATTCAACATCTCCTTAACAGATCCCTGAAAAACACAGCAAAATTCATAAACAACATTTTAAAATGCAAGACCGGGGAAATTTACCTTCATGGCTTAACCCTAGCTCTCAAGCCACCAGTCAAAGTCTTGAAATGAATCTGACATTGTTATGGCCTGGAAACAGTCTATCCCTTAGCTCTTAACCCGCTGAGAATTTTCAAGATATATTTTATCAAATCTAGTCATGGCTGCTGTAAAGCAGCCATGACTAGATTTGATAAAAAAAATCATCTATGTTTAACTCAAGAAATCGTTGCCGAAATAAACATTCAATATACAATGGGCGGATTTGAATGAATGTGCAAAAAGTATACTCTTATTTCTGTGTCAAGAGAAATCCTGTGCTCGGAAGGAATATCCGCCAGCAACATGCAAGTATTTAAATAGTCCATCGCCTATTTTCAGATTCAAAGGGAAGGAGTATTCCAGTTTGTCAGAAAAGCAATTGTGACCGGTTTGCTGTTCTGACCAACTGAGATACAGTTAAAACTAGAAGTAATGTCAGGAACTGTGCGCTTATCTAGTCTTAAATGCGCATAGAAATTGCACGCAATTGCCACATCGAATGGCATCCAAAGCAAAGCAGGTTCTCCTGGTAACTCATTGCAATCACAGGCAATGTTTCTGCCAATGAACCTCCGGGTTAGCCGGTGGTCCATTGGCTGAAACATTGCTTGCGCACATGCCATATGTACAGAATTTGATAGCCTTACTATGGTCATAATGCATACATTAACGCACAGATCGACGTGCTATTTGTTCGCATTTCATGACAGGACTTCTAGTTTTAACTGTATTCCATCCAATACAATCTAATAATATCATTAAGATACATTTTGTTTGAATCAATGAAAAAAATAAAAAATAATTGTTTGCCATGCTCCGCTATCTTATATTTATATCATGTTATATTACATGCCTATTACTTTTATCCAATTATATATTTACAAATCTATTCAGAACATGAGTTCCATATGGATTTCCATTGATGGACCGTTTTTTCACATCACAGATCCATCAAAAGAACTAAACTCCACCCATTTTTATAATCAGCCAATCAAAGCATCATATTCTGACCTCGATCAATTTGGAAGCCAGGGTGACAGCTGATAAATCAAATGTTAATTGGAAACTGTTTTTGTTCATATCCACCAAAACTAACGATTTTAAATTTATTTTATAAATGGGAGCAATTTTATAACTCTAGTTTTGACTTTGAACTGAATACCATTCAGATAATGGTAGCTAATTTCTTAAAACACGATCAAATAATTGGACACAACATTCATTTATATTTTTCTGTTTATGTATTGATCTGTTACATGTGTTTGCCAATCACATGTGTTTTTTTTTTTGTTTTTATTTCAAGCAAACACCAAAGTGTGTGATTTTTGAATTTTTAGATGAATGGATTCCATGTCAGAGGCATGTAATAAACACAGAATGCCATGATGTGTGAATGTGCTCATCAATATGGCACTCATGCCATTGTGGAAGCATAGAACTCAAGGCTGCACCTCTTCTTCTATCCTTCAATTCTGGAACTCATGCCGCATTGACAAATGCATTCACACATTGTGACGTTCTGCGTATTTCTCTACACCAGAAAATTAATTCCAGTTATCTTTCAGGAGGGTTCAAACATTTTTTAGGAGGGTAAGGATATAATGGAACCTTTAACCCTTTACCCAACGCAGATGATTTCAAAATTTATTATTTTAAATATTATTTTTTAAATTTTTAAAAAAAATTTCAACAAAAACCATATCATGTGACACCTCTTTGGAACGAGCTCGTCGAGTTCGTTCCAAAGAGGGGTCACATGATATGGTTTTGTTGAAATTATTCGAAAAGTTAAAAAATTTATAGTAATTTATATATTTTTTATACTTACCAATGACCCAGACTTAGCTGGTGCTAACTCTAACAAAACCAGGGCCAAACACAAATTTTGCCCCCCAATCCCCAAAATTTGCATCCAAAACCAAAAGAAATCATGTCCTATAGGACCTCCATACCTCGCCCCTACTGCGCATGCGCAGTGACAAGGACGTCCCGAAATTGGCGCCAATTATCATTCTTACTGGCAGTGCCTGGTCAGTGCTATGTACTCAGCGGGGAGGCAAGAGTTCCCAACTCCTGGGAGGGCCATCCCCGTCTGGGTCATTAGTAAGTATAAAAAATATATAAATTACTATAAATTTTTTAACATTTTTATACTGTACCAATGACCCAGACTTAGCTGAATAGTAAAAAGGCTGGAGGGCCTAGGACATAGAGGAAAATCCAATAAGCTCAACTATATAATAAAGAGGCAACCCCTTAAGGAGAAAAGGAGTATTAGGCTGTACATGTATCTTTCTTATTTAATATCAAATTAGAAAGATACAATAACCTTTATAATTGAGCACAATAACATTCATGTTCTCTATTAACATCCAGTATAACCCTTATACTAATTATTTTTAAAGTAAGCCAATAAATAAAGTTAGTCCAGAGAATTGAGACTCTTTATAATCTTTTAAAAGTGTCCGAGTATTGTATATTAAAGCCCGTTTGACACTTGACATATACAAATGCTTCACACCGAGCTACACTTTAAAAATATGACATGAATGAATTTTAACATTAATATTGCACTTTAAAACCATCCCGGAAGCGACTCAGAAATACTGACTTTGGAGGAGGCATTCCCTTGCTTTTCACTATAAAGCAGGTGACCTAAGGGAACACCCTCCCTCCCCCCCCCCCCCCTTCCCCTTGCCCTGGGTCAAATAGCCCAGAGCGAAGAGGGCAGCCGGACAGAGTCACTGCCGGAACAGAAAGCCTGCATAACTATAGTTGCAACTGTTTAGTGGACGACATTCTGAGCAACAGATAACGGACCTAAACAATGCAGGTCTCCAGAAATGGACTCAATATTTCTGAGATAAAAATTTGTGAATGTGGATGGCTGAGACCAATAAGCAGCCTTCATTAAATCTGTAATAGCAATACTATTAGCATAAGCCCAAGAAGTAGCAAGAGCTCTTACTTCATGAGCGGAAATCTTAAGCACAGACTGCTGAGAAGAAGATAAACTCTCATAAGCAGTACGGATAGTTAATTGAATCCATCTAGCAATAGAATGGACCGAAATGTCCCTTCTATTAGGCATCAAAGACAGAAAGAAACGTTTCCATCCCTTTCTGATAAACTGAGATCTCTGTTTATAGATACGTAACGCTCTAACAGGACAGAGTAAAGGCCTACGCCCGTCTGAAGACGGAAGAGCCTTAATAACAATAGGTTCCGGATATTTATTAGGAGCCTGATTCTTAGCTAAAAAACCCACATTAGTAGTGAAGGTGATAGTATTCCCGACACTACGATAGTGAGAATCATCCACTGACAGTGCATGAAGCTCACTGACTCTTCTAGCAGAAGAGAAAGCTAAGAGAAAAGCTGTCTTATAAGATAAGAATTTGAAATCTACTGTCCCAAGAGGTTCAAATGGCTTTTCCTTCAATTTAAGAAGAACCCAACCTAAATTCCATTTAGGAATTAACCTAAGAGTTCTGGGTCTATTTATCGAGAAGTTTCTAACCAACTTAAAGAGACATTAGATCCAATTTGTAAACTATCATGATGTGCATAGGTATCAGATAACATAGACCTATAACCCTTAATAGTAACAGGCTGCAGTTTGATTTCATCAAACAAGTATACTAGAAAGTTTGCAATGTCTGGTATAGAGGGATCGAAAATATCTACAGAATGATCCCTACACCAACGACGAAAAACCTTCCACTTAGCCGCATAGTTTAGTGAAGAGGAGGTCCTCCTACAGTTAGAAATCGCGTCCACTGCTCGTCCTGTAAAGTGCTTGCCATGCAAGAAGGACCGCACAATGGAAAAACGTGAAGGTTGAGACCTTGCGGGTTGTGATGGAGTTGAGGCGATTTCCCCTGCGAAAGAAGATCCTCCCGTGGAGGAAGCTTTCGCGGTAGGTCCCACAACAGACATCTGAGTAGATTTATCCACGGTGTCTGTGGAGACAGAGATGCTACCAACAGAATCTTGCATTGAGATTGTTTTATCTTTAGCAATACTTGCTGAATTAACGGCGCTGGAGGATACGCATATCCTATCATTCCGTCCCAAGGGATCGACAGAGCGTCTACTGCAAATGCTCTTGGATCCGGACACGGAGACACATACGTCTGCAACTGATTGTTGAGATGTGTCGCAAATAAGTCTATCATTGGCCGTTCCCATTGGTAGCAAATCTGATTGAATACTTGTTTGTTGAGAGTCCACTCCGACGGCAACAAGCGACCCTTTCGTGAAAGGGAGTCTGCTAGCACATTCAGACGACCCGGTATGTGACGGACCGAAAGAAGAACCTGATGTTCTAGTGCAAACAGAAGAATTCTTTCCGTTAGATTGAACAACGGAACTGAATGAGTGCCTCCCTGATTCCGTATATACGCCACTACTGTCATATTGTCGGATAGGATTTGGACATGAGCATTCTGAATAATGTCCATCCAATGACGTAACGCAAGCCAAATTGACATCATTTCCTTGATGTTTATGTGCTTGCCCAGGAATTGCGGATCCCAAAGACCCTGGCATCTCGAATCCGTTGGGATCAATGATGCACCCCAACCTGTTTGACTGGCATCCGTCATAATGGTAAAACTCGGATCCGGCAACTGCAGCAGAACTCCCTGAGTTAACCACTGAATGTTTGCCCAAGTCTGAATCTCTTGTTTCACTAGATCTGACAAGAGAACGTCTACGTCGAGCGAATGAATTTTCACACTCCAATTCTGAGTCAAGAAAATTTGGAGAGGACGCGTGCGTAACCGCCCCATCGGAATGAGATCCGCAGCGGCTCAGCACAGACCTATCAGTCTCATAAATTCTCTCGCTGTGACTTTGTCTGCGTGCAGACAATAGCGAGCGTAACAACTGACTAATTTCGCTCTGGTTAATGGCAGACGAACGAGATTGTTGTGCGTCTCGAAGCTCATTCCCAGATGTGTGAATGACTTGGACGGCACCAGATCCGACTTCTCCTCGTTTACTATAAAACCGAGACGTCGGAGCAACAGAAGTAGATTCTGAACATCGTTCTGAAGCGTTAACTCATTGCCGTACCTCTGAAGAATGTCGTCCAGGTAGGCCGACGTTACCGCAGACGAATGAGCTCGGAAATAGATCATTACCGAGTTCATTACCCGAGTGAAAGCCCAGGGTGCTAGATTCAGTCCGAAGCACATCGCCCGGAATTGATACACCACTCCTAGGACTGCGAAGCGTAGATACTTTCTGAATGTCGGATGTACCATGACGTGAAAGTACGCATCTTTGAGATCTATGCTTGTTGCATAATCGTTCACCCGAATACTCGCTCTGACCGACCGAATCGTCTCCATATAAAACTTCGGAGCGACGATCAGCTTGTTTATCCAGCTCAAATCTATGACTGGACGGAACGAGCCGTCTGGTTTCGGAACCAGAAACAGATGGCTGTAGAATCCCGGAGTCTCCTGGTTTTCTACGACCTCTACCGCGTTCTTCATTAAAAGAGACTGCACCTCTGATAATAGAGCGTCTCTTTTCTGCGGATTTGACGGAAGTTGAGTCCACTTCGGACTTCGAGTTAATGGAGGCTTTCGTTTGAAGGATATCTTTAGACCTTCCGAAGTCACTCCTCTCACCCAAGGGTCGTCCATAATCGACGCCCATTCTTGTGAAAAGCTTGACAACCTTCCGCCAACCGGTACGCGATAGAGGTTTAAGCCATCACCTCCTGGACCTGCGAGGCCTGCGGTAGGAGAAACCACGTCCTCCACGACCGGCACCTCGTCCCGTCGACCTCGGGGTGTCCGACCGGTTGTCCCGGCCCGAAGGACGTCCCGAACATGAGTCGCTACCTTGACCGTCTCTCGAATAAGACCAAGAGGATGCACCGGAACCTCTATAGGAACCTCTCTTGGGTGCATTAGACCCAGAAGTGCCTGTCTTATTCTTGTCTGCCGTATCCGACTTCTTAGAAGCAGATTTGAACAACAGAGAATCCGAAGCTTTCTTTGTAATTTTATCATAAATAGCAGAAAGCTTGCCGTCAAAGAGAAGTTCTCCAGAGACCGAAGCGACTCTGAGAGAGTTCTTCACCTTAGTATCCACGAGTGTGGATGTAGCTAGGGCTGCGTCACGTCTAACCAACTCCAGGTTTGCCACTGAAAGGGCGGAGTTACACGTGGAATAAGCTACTGCCCTTGAAAGAAGTCTTAAAGAGGATTGTATATCCTGAAACTCTTTCCCTTGAAGGCACAGTGATAACGCCTTAGTAAGGTGATCTGCGTAAGATAAGGCATCTAAACTGGCTCTGTTAGACGAAATAGCTGTTTCCAACACCGCGGTTGGAATAGAAGCCGACGACGGTAATGATAGCTCTAAGTCTTCCGCCTCATCGTCCATACGCAGAGGAACTCTCGGAATACCCTTTCCTGCCGTGTCGAATTTATTCCTTGCATTAATGAAAGGCAGGTTGAGAGTATTGGCGGACAAGAAACCTGCTTTCCCCGTTTTGGAAGCAAGTTTAAATATAGCGTCGTTCAATAATTCAAATGTTCTTGCAACATTATTGGACTGCGACGGAAACTCGGGAGCGATGTCCCTGAACCGCTCAAAAAATTCAGAGTCCAATGACGCTATAATCCTCTTGTCCGGAACCGCAGCAGTCTGGCCCAACGGAACAACTTGAGGGAGAAAGTGCCGGATGAAGTCCACGGCAGCTTTATGTTGTTCCGAAAGGGATAGCTCCAAATCATCCGTATCCCTTTCACCATCCGGTCGGACCTCATGATGCTCCCGGTCGTCCGCCCCCGATGCTTCGGCGGAGCGTACCGACCCAGCACCGTCGGATAATTCCCGATCCGACACCGTTTCTGTCGGCTGCTGGGATGCTGCGATAAGTTGTGCTATCTGCACAAGTACGTCCGGCATCGAGACCTGCGGAGGCGCAGTCTTTCGCTGCTTCGCCGAGGGCAGCTCCGCATCTGATGGCTCCCGCATACTTTTTCTATGCGAACGTCCGGAGTCCATCGGTCTCGAATCCCTGGCTGCCGGATGGTGTGACCTGGTCGCCGAAGAATCCTTGATCGGCGAAGCTGGTAATATATCGGCGGTCACGCAGCCAAGGTGCGGTTGTGTGCGCTGACGAGAAGAGGAAGCCTTAACAGTCTCTGCGGACTGCTTATACAACGGAGCGTCCCGAGCGACGGACGTATGCTCCGCTAAAGACACATTTTGTACCACAACATCTGGTCCCAGATGTTGTTGTACGAGAGAGGGGCCTCTCTCGCTCACGGCCCGGCTGGACCTGGACGAGCTAGGAACCGGACTCAAAGGCTTCCTCCATTCTCGCTTACTATCCGCCGTCACTGGGTGTGCATCTATTATGTTTATAGTGCTCGCATCACCCAACATTTCCTCCTGGACCGCATCGGATGAACCCGGCTGCCGAACCATTCGGTGAATGGACGCTACACCGGGCGAGCTAGCGGCCGAAATTTGTTTAATCTCCATGAGCACTTTTGCCGCTAGCTCTGTATTCATTTGTGACGACGGAAGCGCACTTGCGGAAGATAACATGGAAACATCACCCTGTTCTTGTTCCTCTGAAATAGAAACTGAGAGAGTAGAGTGACCTTGCGGAGAAAGAGCCGGCATAGCCCTTTCTCCAGTAACAACATACCGTGACACACGTTTCCAATGTTTGTCATCCCAATATTGACATATAGAACAGGGATTAGTGCGAGAACACTGACTACAATTAATACAATGATCATGAAAGTCAGAGGAAGATTTCTTCCTATTACAATTTGAACAATATCCTTTCATTGTGAAAAGTCAACAACAAGTCCTAGTTACTCGCACAAACCCCTGACACAAAGATACATAATAACATGATCCATTAATAATGAAAAAACAATTGCAAATCAAAATAATTTTTGAAAAAATATTTTTTCAGCGAAGCCCAAGTTTCTGAAAAGTAACGTTGAGCCCTGATGGATCCGATAGCTAAGTGTGGTCAAAAATTTTAAATTTATATTAAATAATTAATGCGACACTTACGGATAATAGAAATGTATCTTATAGTGAGATAAACTACACCAAAGGCAAACAGCCCCCCTCAAAAAAGGTTGTTGCCAATGTAAACAAACAGTGTAAAACACCAGAAAACATGACTCCAGGCACTGAAAAAACTGGCCCGAATTCAGTATTCAAAATTACACTATCTGATGCAAGACAGAGACTCCCAGGGGAGAATCTGCAGAACATCAGATGGAAGATGCAGAACACAACGTTTATACACCCATGGGTGAAAACGTAACTATGGGGAAAATAACAGAAAACATTCTGTAACCAAGCAACTCTCCCAAGAGAATTTCAGAAATGAACTTTCTCAAAAATATGCCAAAAGCATGGGAGAATTGCAAGGGGGGACTTAGAAGGCCAGGGGAGAGGAAGCACTGAATAAGCAGTGCAACTTTTTAGCAAGAATGACAACAAGAGGCCCATGCCTCGAAAATAGGCAACTTAACATAATTTCATAAAAAATTTTTAAGTACAGCCCTGATTATTTTTTGTCACTCCTTTTTCCTCTCCTCCTTCTATATCCTCCTTAGAATCACCATTTCTCCAATAATTACGTGTCTGGCATCCTTTAAACTGAGATTTACAAGCACAAAGATCAGTGAGATGTTGACTGATGAAGGGCCAAACAGAGAATGATAATTGGCGCCAATTTCGGGATGTCCTTGACACTGCACATGCGCAGTAGGGGCGAGGTATGGAGGTCCTATAGGACATGATTTCTTTTGGTTTTGGATGCAAATTTTGGGGATTGGGGGGCAAAATTTGTGTTTGGCCCTGGTTTTGTTAGAGTTAGCACCAGCTAAGTCTGGGTCATTGGTACAGTATTAAAATATAATATTTTTTCAGCTGCTGAATTTGCATATTACGCGGGCGAATGTGGGCGATTCGTTGGGTAAAGGGTTAATCCATACCCATAAATGAAAGTCTTTCTTTTCTCTCTCTCTGTGTTAACAGAATAACTCTTGAGGTCAACATTTTTGAAAATAATGAGCTCAAATATGCCATCTATAGATAATTTTGTACTGAACATGCCATGAGATGTGTTTCCACCATTAGGGAGCTCACCTTACCAAATGTTGAATCTGGGACATCTGCCGTCTCGGACATCTGCCCTCCCGACAAAATTGACACAACTGGACATCTGCCCCCATAGAGGGGTAGAACAT
Source organism: Pictodentalium vernedei (assembly GCA_031216915.1). Classification (NCBI taxonomy): domain Eukaryota; kingdom Metazoa; phylum Mollusca; class Scaphopoda; order Dentaliida; family Dentaliidae; genus Pictodentalium; species Pictodentalium vernedei. The sequence goes on along the minus strand of CM062297.1, from coordinate 103,981,216 downwards.
CTGCTCTTCCACAGGTTGTGTAGGGAAGGATATCTGCCCTCCTATGGTTTCGTGTTGGGTAGGACACCTGCCCTCCCACGGAATTTTGATGGGAGGGCAGATGTCCAAGGGGGCAGGTGTCAGTATCACCCAAATGTAATTAGTACCTTTTTTGAGGACAGCGGATTGATAAACAAGTTTTCGCTTCTCAACTTCCTGTTTCTCAACTTCCATAACTTGTGTTGAATTTATATTAGTTGTTTAAATTTTTTCATACATCTTTGTCTTGTTACAATTCATGGACACTCAGAGCAAAAGTTGCTTTAACTCTTTGCATGCTGCTGGCGGATATTCCTGCCCAGCACAGAGTTTCTCTTGTCATTGACATGAGTATAATTTGGGCACATTTAATTTAATTTTCCCCCTGTAAATTGAATGGATTTTTTCATCAATGGTTTCTTGTGTTATATTTAGATTAATTTTTCATCAAATCTAGTCGTAGCTGCTTCATAGCAGCCATGACTAGATTTGATGAAAAATATCTTGAAAATACTCAGCAGGTTAAGAGTTAAAATCAGCTTGCCATCATCGGTATCTTTACTCTTTGTGTTGGACTGAATAAGTGAATATGAAACACATGCAAGGAAATATTTGCTTTCGCTCTGGTACTCTTATTTTTTTTAAAGCCCTGATAGTGGCTTTTAGCACTCAAACAGTTAAGTACAGAAAATCTATTATACATCTGATAGCTTTGAGCAATTCGAATATCAAAGCACCAGAACTCCACCCTATACGATTCTAATATTAGGCCACACAAAAAAGATCTTCTGTTTCACAGGCCATTATTTGTAAAATTCCATGCGGGCGAGCGGTTTTTTATTTTATTTTTTATTTCTGTAATTATTTTTTTGCCATCAAATGTTCATGTTCTCGGTTAATTTTTTAGGCTTCATAATCTACAGAATAGCATGGGTGGTGGTGTATTTCACCCACTGCATAATATACAAATTGTGCAGTAGAACAAAATTAAACAAGAAAATCAACAAAACCATATCATGTGACTCCTCCTCATTGGAATGAACCATGTCATATGATATGGTTTTGTTGAAATTTTTTCAAGAATTAGGAGGGGAAAAAATTAAAATAAATTTAAATGTCATGTGTTTTCAAAAAAGGATTAAAATTTATTTGCAGAAAATAGGTCAAACCATGCAATGCATGCACAAAAATGCGAACTATACACCTTGAATTATAAGCAGTAGCATTCCAAGAGTTCAAACTGGTACATACAGTATATGGAGAGTGTATTATCACTAAATCACCTGCAGAGTGGAGATTCCACCCAAGCAATAATTACAAATTTGTGGCAAAACATAACCGGCACAAGCAAAGTTTCAGCCAATGGACCTCCGGGTTAAACCCGGAGGTCCACTGGCTGAAACATTGCTTGTATTTTTTGTCGATATGTAAAAAAATTGAAAGTTATAGCTTGGGTGATATGTCCACTCCATGGGTGATTTAGTTACAATCCACTCTCCACGTACTGTAAACAACATTATTTGACAAACTTCAAAGGCCAGTATGCTACTCACTGTCGTTTCACTCATGCATTCTGTAGAGAATTATCTGATTGACTTGACAATTGCTCAATTGAAGTTGCATTTCATGTGTTACACCAAACTCAAATAAATTTGACTGTTGCTGCAAAAAGTTTATTCGAAAAATTGGGTAGTATTTTTAAAATTCCTACTTACTGTGTACCAGTGGAGTGAAAGGTGTTTAGATGTTCATAAATGTTTATCTTGAAAACATTTATCATGAAGATACCAAAAAACCAAAGCAAACCAATTGTTGAATACTGATACCATCTGAATTTTCAAATGTTCCTACATTTGCTATTTATAAGTCCCTGTTGAGCCTTGATAACAGCTGAAAGGTTCATTTTCATGAAAGAAGTGACTGATTTTCTTTTCATTTTTGTTAACTCTCCTGGACTAGGCAACTGTCCTGACTTCTCCCTAGATTATAACCTGTACTTGTCCAATTGCTTAGCAGTGATTTCTTGACATGTCTTGGCTGCTGGTTAAGGCAGCCAAGACCTGACAAGAAACCACTGCCCAGATGTTTTGTCTATTGTCAGCAGTACCTCCAAAAGCTAGCATGGTCAGGGTACATGCTCTGAGATTGCAAAAAGCCTGAAATAGGTCTTTAAACATTAAGGCGGGTTTAGAACAAGTCACAAAATTACTGTAGATATGATTTGTGGTCGTAAAACAATGCCACTGTTGAGCTGATTGGCGGTGTCATTTATAGCGTTGTGGAAGAATGATACTACAACAACTTTTTCTGTATTTTCCTAGTGTGAATTCCACTTTGGTACTACAGTGGAGCCCACTTAATTGGATATCTCTTAATTGTATATCCCTGTTAATTGAATACAATTTTCAAACACAAAACCATTTGCCATACCTTCAGTACAAATTTGACCTGTTAACTGCATATGGGTTGTAGAGTAAACTCCTGTTGTTTGTATATAAATTTTTGTAATATGTCAAAAAAATTACTGTGACAAGCACCAAATTCCCCTTATTTATCAACCTTTTTGGCCTCACTACATCCAATGCAGGCATTTATTCTATTATATCTTGTTTGACAGAGCTCTATGAGGTCTGTCAAACAAGATATAATAGAATAAATGCTCAGTTTACCCCCAGAACACAGGAAACTGACCAAATCCCTGTTAATTGTATACTCCTGTTAATTGAATAATTTTCACTGGCAAAATGGATATTCAATTAAGAGGATTCTACTGTATCAGCAAATCTCAGTCAAGTCAGGTACTGAATACTGAACCAGGCCTGAAAATAAGCAGTCTGACATTCGCAGAATGAGGTCCCCAAAGGGTGAATTTGATGATGCTCTCCCATACAGTTGGCCTATTTATCTTCTGGGTACCTCCTTCTGTTTAGTTTTGAGACCCTGATTCAGATTGAGACTCATAGAGGGTAAATTTAGTGATGCTACCCTGCTGTGCAGGGTAGCATCACTAAATTCACCCTCTGGGGACCTCATTTTGCAGATGACAGTCTGCTTATTTTCCGGCTTGTACTGAACCAATACCGAGGTATACCCCCTTAAAAATACAGAAACCGATACCAAACTCAAAATTCCAATACCGCCCATCTCTAATAAACCTCAAATGATACTGACCTCTTCAAAATCATCCAACTGTTCTAACCTTACTTTCACTTTGTCTGTAACAGTTCCAGTAGTGGCCTGTTGTGACTTGATTATAACTGCAAAACATAGAAAGCATCAATCATTTAACGCAACTGCTTCATGAGTAGCTTACACACAAGTCAGTACAATGAGGACATCAAGTTAATAACTGAGAAATTAGTGCAACAGTGAAGAGTAGAGCTTTGAAAGACAAAGAGAACCAGAGGCTCAAGTAGGGCTGAAATGATTGGCTCATTTTCACGATCGACTAATCGAGAGCTATAAATGGATAATATCCGGTTATCCATGACCATGATTTAACCGAATATGTTATCAAAACTATAGGAATTGGCTAGCAGTATTTGCAGAAACTATTCTGTAGTGTTTATAAAAACGAACGTTGTCAAGTACTCGACAATGTTCATTTGTAAACATACTACAGAATAGTTTCTGTGATTGCTCAGTACTCACGGAAATTGCTGATCATTATGATGTCTTGAAAGCCAAAGGCTATTATTTCTCAATATACACAAAACAGCTTTGAGGTATAATCTATCCCAAAGGAGAAGCAGCAGACTTACTATGTGGAACAACGAGTGCTATCGATATTTCGGATAACCGGTTGACAGTTTTTCTAAACAGTTAGGTTATTTATTTATTAAGATTTAACAACATTTTAACAGCCAAGGTCACATCATGTCAGTGACAGTTTTACGGGTGGAGGAAGCCAGAATACCCAGTGAGAACCACCGAGCAACGATGAGCAGCTGCCAGCTCCCCAACATCATAACTCTGCACAGCAGCACAAGCAGGGTTAGACTGGTTGAAGATGTGTGCACTATCAACGTGCAGTATGCCTTAGTTCACGGAATCATCGTGCCCCCATGTAGACAATCAGGGTTAAGTGCCTTGCCCAAGGATATAATGCGGGAGTCCGAATCGATCGCTCAGATGGTCACCTATCTGGGAACTAACCTGGCCCAACATTGCTTAAATTTGGTGATCTGATGAGAACCAAACAGTTAGGTTGGCTGCAGTGTGGAAGGATCATCAAGGACGCGTGTTCCAACTCATTATAGTTTCTCGCAACAGATACAGTCAACCCCGACTGCTAACGTGACAGAGAGAGTGTTCTCCAACTTGCCATCTGACCCCAGATCTCGCCACGTGTCCCGCAGAGAAACTTTAAGGCTTCTTTTCCTTCTGCCATCATCGCTGGGTGAGCTTATATTAGGAATATATTAGGAGGTGCTCGCTCTAACCACGTTATACTACTCAACCGCAATGGATTTACCTGTCGTATCGGCTCCCTAAATAGGGACCACCACTGCACTGGTCGAGCTAGCTGCATGCAGAGGATTAAGCTTCTAACAGCCTTAAACCTGTGGAAATATCATGAGCAGCTAGCTCTGTTTACTTATCAGAGCGGGGCTCATCAGAGTGCGATGACTGCAGTACGTAACGGACAGGTGTCAAAGTACCATCACCATGTTCTTGTTCCCTTGAAAAAGAGATGGAAAGACTAACATTCTAAAGCTCCCATCAGAACTTCACCGCCCACCACACAGGTCGACACCCGTTTCCAACAATCACATCCCATAATACAAGTATTGAAGGAGTGCCGTGACTATCGGCAAACAACAAGCCTTTAATACCATGGCTTCCTGGACTTACACCAAGTACCAATTATTATAATGGCAACAATAATAACTTTAGATCTAGGCTCGAGTGTGTATAAAACACTCTCCTGGATAAAGTTGTCTACAAGGAAATAATGGATTAGTGGAAGGAAACAAAAGAGAAATAAGGGTATTAATGTAAAAGGATTAGAAGCTGGAGGCAAAAAGTAAATGTCACTTTACACATGTGTATATTGTGAAGACTATCACCAAAAACGCTCTGAAAAAACACACATCCTACATTAGACATAAAATTATGTTCAAAAACTACAAAAGAGCTATCCGCGGAAAACACTTTCTCAGTTGGTTCTAATTATGCAGGGCTTGATTTAATCCTTTAGGCCTTTACCCAACGCAGACGATATCAAAATTTATTATTTTAAATAACATTTTTTTCAAATAAATTGTTCAAAAAATTTCAACAAAACCATATCACGAGCTCGTTCCAACGAGGGGTCACATGATATGGTTTTGTTGAAATTGTTTGAAAAATAATATTTTTTCAACTGCTGAAGTAGCATAGTTCGCAGGCGGATGCAGCTGATTCGCTGGGTAAAGGGTTAACTGGATTCGTATAGCGATTTTCAAATCAATTTTCAACTATAGCTAATCAATTTCACATGACAAAAACATATAAATATTAGTACATGTAAATGCTAATCAAAATTTATCCAAGTTAGTAAACTGCCATTCAAGTTTTAAAAATTAAATGGACCCCTATAATTGTGAGTTGAAATAATAGGTGAAATATTCAGTGCACCTGGAAGTCATCAGTTGTGTGAAGAGATGAAGTGATATGGTAGTCAACAAGGACATGATTGAGACAGGGGTTCTTTTAGACAAATTAGGGTTTTCTGATTGTGTTCATACACACCCATGAACAAATGAAATCATCAACTCTTAAACCACTAAGTATTTTCAAGATATTTTTTAGGGTCCTGCGAAAATTCGAGATTTGATTCGATATCGATACCATACGTATGCTTCGAGATCGATCCCGAATCAGTCTCAGGATTCGATTTTTTCGAATCTCTCGTACTAACTTCAATTTGTTACATTTCCAACAAAAATAGGATAAAACTGTCATTAGAAAATTCATTCATGTAGGCTCAATTCCTATTTATTTTAGTAAATGACAATGTTTAATTGTTGGGTAAGGTGTGAATTTGGCCCAGAACATTATCCATAGTTTTGGTTTTTGAAGGCTTAACTTGTTACTATTCACGTTCTTAAGAACGTGAATAGTAACAAGTTAGGCCTTCAAAAACTAAAACTATGGACAATAGGCCTAGCTGTTTCAGTGATGGTGCTACAGAGAATATTTAGTTATTGGTGTTTAAGGTGTTCACTCCGTTGCATAAGGGTCATCAAAGTGTTCCGTAACTTCCGTTTGATGCAATATGAAATAACTTGTCTATTAAGATTCGATTTGGGATTCGATTTGATGTCGATATCAGAGACACGATTCGATTTGAGATTCGATTCGAAAAGAAATTTGTGATTCGCAGATCCCTAATATTTTTAATCAAACTGTGCTGTTTTCTTAAGATCGTGGTTGATGGCAGCCAGCCTAATTAGACAACTAATTAGTTAGTCGGAAAATTCCTTAAAATGTCATTTGAAGCGATAGCGGAGATTGCATTACGTCTTTGCACAATATATCGCTACTTGAATGGATGGATCAAGGTACGATCTGTTAAAGCAGGGTGGGTGGTGCCTTGATCCACCCAAGGGGCAATATATGGTCTTTTCTATATCATTCTTGGTGAAAAATTGTCAATTATCATTTGTATCCAGTCCCATTGCTAAGATAAATGTAGGGTGAGTTTTTCACACTGAAATATTAACTGGTTGAGGGCTACATTATTTTTTGTGGCTTGAATATGTTCAATAAAAATTGTTTTATTATAAATTATTGAAGAGTGCCCTCAGGCACTCTTCAATAATTTGTGATAAAAGAAATTAGTATAAACAAAATATTTGTGTTGGACTGAATAAGTGAAAATGAAACACAAGCAAGGACTAGATTTTATGAAAAATTAATCTAAGTATAACATAAGAAATAATTTGTGAAACTGTCACAGTGCCGATTCGTGCAATGCCAATGATGTTTTAAATATTGCTGGTGACAAAAAAACTTGTTGTTGACAAAAAAACTTGTTGGTAGACAAAAAACTTGTGACAAAAAAAACTTGTTTGTGACAAGTCCATAAATGTGACAGAAATTATCCGAATGACATGCACTATTGAGAGGGTGTAGACATCATGAAGATACACTTGTATACCAAGTATGGTGTCATTCCATGAAGTATTTTAGGAGTTGAGGTGTTTTTTAAACTCACTGGTGACAAACCGACCGACAGACCGACCGACAGACCAACAGACAGACCGGCATTACGTTAAGATTATCATTCATTGGTGTACAATGCTGTATGTGACAGTTTGGTCACTGTATTATTCTCCTGGATGATAATACATCTGGTAGTTTTTTTTTTATTAATTATGTATTTATTTATTTATCACATGACTCATCCATTTTGTTCACTTTAAAACATTTCATATTTTGTTTTCATATTAATCAGTGATAAATAAAGCCTTCCATCAATTTCATTGGTCAATTTCAAAACTAGACAATTTGATTGGCTGAACAAAATACAACTGGGCCACATTTTCATAACTTGCATAATTAGAGCTGGGAGCTTTCATTGGTCAATTTCAAAACTGGATAATTTGATTGGCTAAACAAAATATAACTGGGTCACATTTGCATAATTTCAGTAGGGAGAATTTATGTTATCTGTCCTATTTAGGGTGGGTTGTATTGTATTAATCTTTTACCTACAAGAAAAACGTCATTCATTTTTTTTTATATTTTCACATTTTGCTTCCAAAACATAGGTTATGACCCCTCATTGGAATGAGCTCGACGAGCTCATTCCAATGAGGGGTCATAACCTATGTTTTGGAAGCAAAAAATGAAAAATTCTTAGACTCGTTTCATAAATATTATATGAGAAAAACACTCATTCCATATCCTCTATTTATGGCGCTCTCCAATAAATTGTAACAAAACAATTATATATTAATATTTTTTGTCCACTGTTCAGCCAACAACAAATCAGTACAAACTGTGTAAACCACTACAGTGTCTTTCAGCACTTTCCAGTAGAGCCCTGATAGTAGCTTCTAGCACTCAACCATTGAATTATTTATTTATTTTATTTGTATATTAATTTATTTATTGTACTTTAACAACACTTTTGGCAGCCAGGGTCTCATTGACTCTGACAGTTTTACAGGCGGAGGAATCTGGAGGACAGGAGAGAACCACAAAGCAGTGGCGAGTAACCATCAGACTACCCAACATATTAATACTGCACAAACAGGGCTAGCATAGACTGAAGGCAAGTGCACCATCAACGTGCAGTAGTACACATCACCACCTGGCTCCACAGATGGTAGGTTTTATTACCTTTCTTATTTATTGGGGTTTAATAACACCTGCCAAGAGCATGTTGTGCCAGAGAGTTCAACAGGTTTGGGAAACCTGAGTACCTGGAAAGAACCACAGAGCAGCTGCTAGATTGTTGCATGGTCAAATTTATAAACCCTTTACCCAATGAATCGGCTGCATCTGTCCACCTAATATGCAAATTCAGCAGTTGAAAAAATATTATTTTTAAAAAAATTTCAACAAAACCATATCATGTGACCCCCTCATTGGAACGAGCTCATCGAGCACATTCCAACAAGGCTTCATATGATATGGTTTTGTTGAAATTTTTTGAAAAATTTGAAAAAATGATATTCAAAATAATAAATTTTGATATTGTCTGCGCTGGGTAAAGGGTTAATTTAACACAACTAGGGTTAGCATTGGTTGAAGTCAAGTGATCTACTGGCATGCAGTATAACTCAGTTCATGGTACCAGTGAGTACCCACTTAATCAAGATTAAGTGCCCTACCCAAGGACAAAATGCAGATGACACGGATCAGAAACCATTAATCTTTTGACGTAATGTCCAGTATACCAACCAATGAGGCATCTCACTTTATTTAACCCTTTACCTAACGAATCGCCCATATCCGTCCCTGTAATATGCAAATTGAGCAGTTGAAAAAATAAAAATTTTCTAAATATTTCAACAAAACCATATCATGTGACCCCTCATTGGAACGAACTCATTGAGCTCGTTCCAATGAGGGTTCACATGATATGGTTCTGCTGAATTTTTTTGAAAAATTTAAAAAAATGATATTTAAAATAAATTTTGATACTGTCTGCGTTGGGTAAAGGGTTAAACAGTTCAATACATTTATTTCTTGTTTTATTCTTTCCCTTTCAACTCAGGTGGACATTTTTCACGACAGTGGAGCACTTTAAATTCCTACCTTTGTTCTTTGACAGCTGAAGCAAATTCAGTCATACATTGTTCGCATGAAATCTTATTTTAAGTTTTGGTACAAATGTGGTATCAGACTTCCAGGAATCATTCATGCCTGCCATCAACTATGTGAGCGAAAAGTATGTATTTGTTTGCTCAATAGCCTCTGTTTTGGTTTATAGGGCCCCACAAAGCAGATCTTGTTTCTCAGGCCATTTATTGTAAAATTGCACTTTGGCAGGTATCTTTGTTATTATTTTTTTTATTTTTGTAATTATTTCTTTGCCATCAAAAGTTCATGTTCTTAAGAGGTTTGTTGTATGTTTTAGGCCTCATAGTAGGGGGCGCGGTGGCTCAGTTGGTAGAGGTGCAGGTTGCAAGCCGAGAGGTCCTCGGTTCGAATCCCACCTGCATCAACCACGTTGTGTCCTTGGGCAAGACACCTCACCCCCATTGCCCATGTGGGGGCACGGTGACGCTGTGTACTAAGTCGTACTGCATGTCGATGGTGCACCTGTCTTCAACCAATGCTAACCCTGCTTGTGTGGAGTTGGTATGTTGGGGAGCTAACAGTTGCTCGCCATTGCTCGGTAGTTCTCTCCAGGTAGTTTGGCTTCCTCCACCCGTAAAACTGTCATGGTCATGATTAGCCATTGTGCAGAAATATGTCACCTTAAACACCAATAAATAAATAAATAAATAAATAGGCCTTATAATAACAATGTGGATCAGTGGTTAGGGCATTGAACTTCAAGCCGGGAGGTCCCCGGTTCAATCCCCACCAGGAGTTACTGAATTGTGTCCATGGGCAAGACACTTAATCCTGATCGCCCACTTGGAGGCATGGTGGCACTGTGTACTAAGAAGTACTGCACATCAATGGTGCACCTGTCTTCAACCAATGCTAATCCTACTTGTGTTGAGTACAATTGTCCAAGAGTTCATTGTCAAAACAAGACGGTTTGAAACTGTCAGAACTTGAATTTTATTTAAATTCTAGTGGATAGATTGTAATTTTCACCACAATTCATAATCATTTTCTTGAGCTTGACATAAAATAGATATACAAATATGTAAATAAATTTGGTAATAGGGCGCGGGGGGTGGATTATCCACTCGATAGAATCTTGGAGAACATTGCTTTCGTGGATCACTGCGTTTATGTCACAAGCAGAGGGGTCTCTAACTGTTCCTTGTGTTCTGTTCTCAATATAGTTAATGTTTGTCGAGTGGGGGATCTACTCCGCTGTGACCTAGAGGGGGCCTGTCTTCCACTTACTGAAACCGAGCCTTCCACATACTGTAACTGAGTTTTTCGTCACTTTGGATGTTGGGAGAAATGCTTTGCAGTATACTGTGGTTCATTACTTGAAATTAAACTTTTCCATTAGTTTAGAAATGTTACTTAGAATTATTATACAGTCACCTTAAACAAAACTGCAAAAGCACCTAGCAATGTACATTCTCAATATGTAAGGGTACGACATTAAGATAGGCTCAGCCAATTTCAGAAGCATGAAATAAAAAAATTGTTTAAAAAAAGTACATTGGGGATTCTGACAGTTTCTAACCATTGCTTGGTGGTTCTCCAGGCTTCCTCCACTAGTAAAACTGTCATACATGAGATGACACAGGCTGTTGAAAGTGTCATTAAACTCCAATACATAAATAAATAAATAAATAAATAAATAAATAAATAAATAGAGTACTGCCTGGCATTTGAATGAACATATGTCTCACCACCTTATTGTGTTGTCAGGGTAGATTGTAGATTCATCTGGAGGTGTTGTTAACTTGATATTTGAAAAGATAATCAGCAGGTATCATCAGAATACAATTTAATGAAAATAAAACAAAACAAAGATTTACTTGTTTGTTCTCATCAAGAATGGTCCATGAAAATATATACACATCACAAATAATTATGAATTTATCCTGCACTCAATTGTTTAACTCTTAGAAGCCGGGGAATCAGAATAAATTTATTGAACATGACAAAATTAACAGTATGCAGGTGCTTCCAGTCAAGTGTCGTGTGCCTTTTAACTAGAAGCACCTGCTCAGTGTTTAATACTCCCCCAGCCCAAAGATAGCCGAACCATCACAGCCAGATTACCTGCCGTATTACATCACAGACAAGAAAACTTGACTCCCGGCTTCTAAGAGTTAAATTACTCTACGGGGACCCACACTCTCTAGTTGATGTTGTCGCCTGTCATCGCCCTTCTCCTAGTACTTACCTCCCTCTACTGACACAATGTATTGTCTATTTGCTCCTTCTAAGCATCAAGGTACTGTGCACAGCCTATTTCACTTTTAACACAATTGTCTTCTGTTTTACTAAGTACTAATGTCTGTCACAAGCCAGAAAATAAGCCAAAAAATAAGCAGACTGTCATCTGCAAAATGAGGTCCCCAGAGGGTGAATTTAGTGATGCTACCCTGCACAGCAGGGTAGCATCACTAAATTTACCCTCTGTGAACCACAATCTGAATCAGGGTCTCAAAACTAAACAGAAAGAGGTACCCAGAGGATAAAGTGGCCCACTGTATGGGATAGCATCATCATATTCACCCTCTGGGGACCTCATTCTGCAAACGTCAGATTGCTTATTTTCAGGCCTGGTCTGTCAACTCCTCTGACTTGCTTTACTTGGTATAGCACTATATAATCAGCTTACCCAACTTTTGGGAGCACTTCATAATCCCATTCCCATTAAAACACTCTCCCTCAATCATTTAAACATACAATATTCATGCATTAAATTTTCAGTCTCAGCTTGACTCAAATCCATAAGTTCTTGACAGCTCCTGCTAATCTTCTGCATTATACCTGTCCAACTTCATCTATGGCTCTCAGAGCTCTCCCAACATTTGCTTCACTTAGCCAAATAACTTCTAATGCCCTAAAAGGTCTCTCACCAAAATAATTCTACTCTTGGTTTCACTTAGCCAAACAACTAATTCTGATATACATTGCCAAACAGCCCCTGACTGGAGAGCCAAACTTTCCTTCAAGTGGATACTGACTATCCCCTTTTCCAACATCATTCAACATTACACAAAAATCTTCACGAGTCAGTTGAGCAGTCTCTCTTTGAAGATTGTAATAGTGATTAATGGTTCTTTGAGTTCTATTGAAATTACAATGGCAAAACTATATCATACTCGACTTTTTGGCAATGTTAATACAGCCACTTCGCTATGCCTAATTTGCATCTATCTATGCAGGCTTTAAAGTGTCACCTGTGGAATGGATAAAATGTTGATTACACAAGAGCATGTTTGATTGGCCTATCAACAAACCCAAAAATATACAATTATCAACATATCAATCTCGAATCGATCTTGACACAGAAAGAAATATTATATTGGAAGTATTCAGGACAAATAGGTCTGTACAGCTTGAGAACTTGAGGGTTGTTAGAAATTTGTGAAAAATCACAATATTTTTTTATCCAATTCCCAAGGATGTTGGTTTGGCATTTGAAATTTATATGCGGTTAAGTGGGTTATTCTATTAGACAATATCAAATTAAGTTGGACACATTATAAATATGTATACAGTTAAAACTAGAAGTCCTGTCACGAATAGTGCGCTTATCTAGGCTTAATTGCGCGTAGGAATTGTGCGCAATTGCCATATCGAATGGCATCCAAAGCATGGCAGATTCTCCTAGTTACTCATAGCAAACACAGGCAATGTTTCTGCCAATGGACCTCCGGGTTACCCGGAGGTCCATTGGCTGAAACATTGCTTGTGCACAGGCCATATGTACAGAATTTGATAGCCTTGCTATGGTCATAACACGTAGATTAGCGTGCAGATCAACGTGCTATTTGTGCGCGTTTCATGACAGGACTTCTAGTTTTAACTGTAAAAATGTACAAATAAATATTATGTAAACTGAAAAATAATGTCAAATACTAAAAACACTTGAATACCTTTCTCCTTATCTGATGATGACAGGAAACTTGTAGTAAGTGATAATTTTTCTGATGTTGTATATTTTGAGAGAATTCCTGCTTTCTTTAATGACCAAGGTTCAAAGGTATCATCCAGTAAATTTTCTGTCGATTGCCTTGTTTTCTAAAAATAAGAAGCAATAATGTACACTTTAGATCATGTATTGGCAACAATACGAACAACTTACAGAACAGTTAACATGAAAGCAGAGAATTTCGACCAGGGGAGACTGGGCTGCATGTTGGTCAAAATTCTGTATAGAGCTGGGAGGTTTTTATTTTTCACATTTGGTTTTGATTCGGTTTCAGGAAAAAAAACCTTGGTCTCGGTCCACTGCTTTTCTGTGTGTTAAAACATGTAGTAAATAACAGTTCAGGCTCCTTACCTTGGTAAGAAAAACAATAGCTGGTTCAACACCACTCCCAACAATACGACCTGACCTGTCTGTATTGGCATTGGGTTCAGCCTGACTTCTCTCTGATCATTCTTAGGTGCTCTAGGAAATCAGTTGATAAACTTCTTCAGTCAGAAAAAGACATAAATTAGCAAGCCAGAAAATAAGCAGACTGTCATCTGGAAAATGAGGTCCCCGGAGGGTGAAGTTGGTGATGCTACCCTGCACAGCAGGGTAGCATCACTAAGTTTACCCTCTGTGAACCTCAATCTGAATCAAGGTCCCAAACCTAAAGAGAAAGAGGTACCCAGAGGATAAATTGGCCCACTGTATGGAGTAGCATCAGCAAATTTACCCTCTTTGGACCTCATTTTGCAAATGACAGATTGCTTATTTTCAGGCCTGTAAATTAGGATAAATAGTGTTGAAACGATTATGAAATTTCAGGGTCGACTAGTCGACAGCCCATAGTCGAGTCGAAGTCAACTAGTCTGTTCCTGTGGTTACAGACATAACTAGAGGTACTGTGAGCAAACTCATAAAGTGATACCCCCCGCACCTGAAATGTATAAGTTAGATTATCTCCCCTTGGAAATGTCAGAACGGAATTACATTGCTTCATGCACATCTTCATATTAAGTTCTTCCATTGTGTAAAGTTTCATGAAAATTCTTCAAACGGTTTAGGAGGAGTTGCGCTTACAAGGATAGACAGACGGACGGACAGGGTGATTCCTATATACCCCCCCCCCCCCCCCCAAACTTTGTTTGCGGGGGTATAATAATCCGAGTATAGTACTAGCACACAGTTATAATTCACTCGCCGTCACAGAAATATGTAGATGTGAGTGCATCATTAAGATAATGACTGTTGTATGCCATCTTTGTTCTGAACTGGTCACGATGTTGTGATAGCAGAATTGTATGATATCTCGTAAAGTCAAATCAAAATTATACTATTCCTGCAGTCTACCCGTTTCTTAAAATATAAAATAATCATAACCAGGTTATGTATACCAGTTTCTATAAAAAAGTAAGACATATGATGCTCTCTCTCATCTAGATGGCATCATTTACTACAGGTGTCTCTTTTTGTGATGCTTTGGGTTACATTACACTACTGTTTATCACAATGGCCAAAAAAATGTGTATTGTGCTCCGAATTTCACCTTGAATCCTTTTGTCAAAGAAGAATTCTGACTAGTCGACTATAAAATTCAGAGTCGATTATTGGGGTTTGCAAAGTCGACATCGATTAGTATGTAATGACGTGAATAGAAAATAAAATTTGACTACATATACAGAATAAAGAAAGGGGATTACTACTTAATCGCAGCGCCATATATTCTACACTCAAAAAGTATTTATAATTGTTCATAACCGCACAAGAAAAACTGCAAACTTTCATCACATGGACCACCGGGTGCAACCCGGTGGTCCTTGTGATGAAAGTTTGCAAGAGGTTCTTGTGTTTTGTCCTCAGAAATTGTAAACAATTACTAAGTGAAAACTCTATCCCAACAGCGATTTAGTAGTAATCCACCCTCTACATACTATAATCTCAATATTTTCTTTCTGGTTGATCAGTTCAATTCAAGATTTCACTGCCTACACAGCTAATAGCGCATTACATTTTACATTGCACAGCACAAATGCTCTTGTGTATTTCAGACTACTTCAATCTTCTGCAGTAAAGAGAGCGTTAACTAACGCGCATTTTCTGCACTAATTGTCACAGGACTTTTAGTTTCAACTGCAGAACTGAAAGAGAACAGAAAATAAACAAGAGGCCCCAAAGAGCCTTAATTGCTCACCGGCCAAAGTGGTTCAAAGAAGTATTTGGGGTCACATTCAGTTAGACATGGTTCATCAACACTACAAAGGAATGAAATCATGAGAGATAAATTTTATGGAACTAGGGATATGGCTTGAACAAACTTGAATCTTACCCCACTAAGGATGCTGCATACCAAATATCAGAAACATTCATCTGCTGGATCTGAAGAAGATTTTTAAAGAAAATTCCTCATTTTGAACTAAGTTATCATTCAGGCTTCCACAGTGAGCCCAAATATGAACCCAGGGACTTGGCTTGAACAAACTTGAATCTCACCCCCTAATGATGCTGCATGCCAAATATCAAAACATTTCGACTGCTAAGTCTGAAGAAGATTTTTAAAGAAAAATTCCTCATATTGTTTAAGTTATAATTCGGGCTCCCACAGAGAGCCCAAATATGGACTCACAGACTTGGCTTTAACAAATTTGAATCTCCCCACCAAAGGATGCTACACATCACATATCAAAACATTCCGACTGCTGGATCTGAAGAAGAAGATTTTTTAAGAAAATTCCTCATTTCGAACTAAGTTAGAATTCAAGCTCCCACAGTGAGCCCAAATATGGATCTAGGGACATGGCTTGAACAAACTTGAATCTCACTCCCCTAAGGATGCTGCATACCAAATATCAAAACATTCTGACTGCTAGATCTGAAGAAGATTTTTAAAGAAATTTGCCTGAAATGCACTAAATTCGAATTTGAGCTTTTATAGTGAGCCCAAATATGAATCCAGGGGGCCGATTTAATCCAACTTGAATCAGATCCACCCCACAATGTTGCATACCAAATATCAAAAGATTCTGCCTGCTGGATCTGTAGAAGAAGATTTTTTAAGAATTTTGCCTGAAATGCACTAAGTTCAAATTCAGGCTTCTATACTGAGCCCAAATGTGAATCCAGGGGGCCGATTTGAACAAACTTGAATCAGATCCACCCCCACAATGTTGCATACCAAATATCAAAAGATTCTGCCTGCTACATCTTGAGAAGAAGATTTTTTAAGAAATTTGCCTGAAATGCACTAAGTTCAAGTTTGGGCTTCTATACTGAGCCCAAATATAAACCCAGGGGGCCAATTTGTACAAACTTGAATCAGATCCACCCCATAATGTCGCATACCAAATATCAAAAGATTCTGCCTGCTGGATCTGGAGAAGAAGATTTTTTAAGAAATTTGCCTGAAATGCACTAAGTTCAAATTCGGGCTTCTATAGTGAGCCCGAATATCAACCCAGGGGGACGATTTGAACAAACTTGAATCTGCCCCCACTAGAGATGATGTATACCAAATAGGAAAGAATTCTGCCTGGTGGATCTGAAGAAGAAGATTTTTTGGAATTTTGCAAAGAAATTCATGGGTGCTATCAGCGTTATGCCCCTTGTGGTGTCCCCTGTGGGTGCGGCAAGTTTATTTGTACCAGTTTGAATTGACATATGATGGGGAACAAGCACACCAAATTTGGTTCAATTTGATCAACTTATTTGGGAGGAGTAGTCGTTCATGTAAAGTTCACGACGGACGACGACGGACGACGACGGACAGCAAGTGATAAATTAAGCTCCCTTCGGTGAGCTAAAAAGAAAATGTCCAACTCTTCTCCTTACAATAACATCTGTGAACATGTGTATTAACTCACCTGTTCATTTGACCTATTAGAACCTTTGGCTGAGGAACCCTGAGCCCTTGCCTCAGCAGCAAACTGGGAAAGTGGGTCTGAACCATCAAATGCAGGGCCAATTGGATCCAAGGCTGTTAATGGGTCAATGAAATCTGATGCAGGTGTGATCTTGCTGTTGGCTTTTGATGGAGTTCCTCGTTTGTCAGCCTTTTTGACCTCTGTCACCTGTAAAATAAACCACCAATTGATGATGAGACCATATTATTAAAAAAATATATTTCTTCAACTACAGTTAAAACTAGAAGTCCTGTCATGAAATGCACACAAATGGCATGATTATCTGCATGTTAATCTACACGTTATGACCATAGTAAGGCTATCAAATTCTGCACATACATATGTATGGCCTGTGTACAAGCAATGTTTCAGCCAATGGACCTCCGGGTAACCTGGAGGTCCATTGGCAGAAACATTGCCTGTGTTTTCTATGAGTAACCAGGAGAACCTGCTGTGCTTTGGATGCAATTTGATATGGCAATGGCGTGCAATTCCTACACACAATTAAGCCTAGATAAGAACACAATTTGTGACAAGATTTCTAGTTTTAACTGTATATGATGGCCTGTAGGTCAAGTTTAAAACCAATTTACACTTAACCCGATTCACATGACATCAAAATTTGTTATTTTAGGATTTTTTTTCATATTTTTCAAAAAGTTTTGATGACAAGATATGGTTCTGTTGCAACTTTTTGAAAAATAATTATTTCAACTGCTCAATTTGTAAATTACATGTGTGGACATTGATTGATTAGGAAACTGTTAATAAAATATTTGTGAGAGTGCATATACATGTACAGTTGTTCCCATGGACTGGTTGAAATCAACACTTGGCAGTGATGCTCACTCAGGCATCTACCATGTAATAAAAATCTTTATCAGCAAAATGTTAATGAAGCACCAGGTTGTACCCGGTGCTTCATTAATTAAAATTTTTAATGATTATTCCTATAATTAGCATTTGGAATCTATATTATTGCATCCATGGAAATATTGCATACCCATGGAAAGTGACCAGTCAATGGCAGCCATACTGTACCTGCATTTAATTGTGTATCATGTACAGTTAAAACGAGAAGTCCTGTCACGAAATGCGCACTTATCTAGGCTTAATTGCGCATAGCAATTGCACGCAACTGCCATATCAAATGGCATCCAAAGCATGGCAGGTTCTCCTGGTTACTCATAGCAAACACAGGCAATGTTTCGGCCAATGGACCTCCGGGTTACCCGGAGGTCCATTGGCTGAAACATTGCTTGTGAACAGGCGATATGTACATAATTTGATAGCCTTACAATGGTCATAACGTGTAGATTAACGTGCAGACAAACGTGCTATTTGTGCGCATTTCAGGACAGGATTTCTAGTTTTAACTGTATATCAAGCACACAAATGGAACATTGTGGCTCAGGGGTTCAAGCATTGACCTTCAAACTGAACAGTTGCCATTTTGCTCCTGATAAGAGGTATCTGCGTTGTATCCTTGGGCAAGACACTAAATCCTGATTGTCTGTGTATGTAAGGGCACAATGGCACACTGAGTACTAAGGGATACTGCACACCAATTGTGCACTTGCCAGGGATATTCCTGGGTAGTTTGGAAATGTGACCAGGGCCTCTGGAATTGGGAAAAGTTAGCAACCTGAATGTTCAAATTCCAAAAATAAATTCTGACATGTTTTTTTTCCTCAAAGTACACACAAATGAGGATTTTGAGTGATATTTGTTGTCTTGATGTATCAGATGTCATGTTGTTACGAATATATAGAAATTTAAGAAGACCAATTTTTTGTTTTAATTGGAAAAAAATAAATAATTATCAGGCATGAACTATGCTTAACTGGTAGAGTGCTGTAAGCCCATATTTGGGCTTTACTCTAAGGTGCAGGCACTGCAATTCAAAGGCTTCAAACTATGTGGATATCCTTCATATTATCTTTGAATCTAAATTATTTAGTCTGTATAGATTTTCCTTGTTACAATTTATGGGAGAGTGCCTATACTCTCCCATAAATTGTAACAAGGAAAGACTAGTGAACAAATTTTGATGACTAAAAATAATTCAGCACTATACCAGTTAACAAGTTTCAATGGCTTAGGGCAGAGGATTCTGAATTTTCAAGCTGGAATTGGAGAAAATTAGGCTGATTTGGCATTGGGAAAGGGGCCCTTTTTTGGCCGCTGGTTCTGACTTGGATTATACCTGCTTGCCTTTAACTGCTGCTAATCCTGTTTGTGTAGAGTTAGTATGATGTAGAGTCTGACAGTTGTGTACCACTACTCAAGACATTCATACTGGGTACTCCTGCTTCCTCCACCTGTAAAACTGTCTAACCTTCACTGTTGAAAGTGTCATCAAATTCCAATAAAACATTAAAATACACTATCAAGCACAAAGCCTGAATATAAGCAATCTGTCATTTGCAAAATAAGGTTCCCAAAGGGTGAATTTGCTGATGCTATCCCCTACAGTGGGCCAATTTATCCTCTTGGTGTGTCTTTCTGTTTTACCTTGAGACCTTGATTCAGATTGAGGTTCACAGGGGGTATATTTTGTGATGCTACCCTGCTAGTTCCAATGATGGGGGGTCATAACCTATGTTTTGGAAGCAAAAAGTGAAAATATAAAAAAAAATGAATGGCATTTTCTTGTATTGTGCGAGATGGTTTTAGCCGTTACGTTAGGTAAAAGATTAATACAATGTATCCCACCCTAAATAGGACAGATAACGTAAATTCTCCCTACTGAAATTATGCAAATGTGACCCAGTTGTATTTTGTTTAGCCAATCAAATTGTCCAGTTTTGAAATTGACCAATGAAAGCTCCCAATTCTAATTATGCAAATTTTGAAAATGTGGCCCAGTTGTATTTTGTTCAGCCAATCAAATTGTCTAGTTTTGAAACTGACCAATGAAATTGACGGAAGGCTTTATTTATCACTTATTAATATGAAAACAAAATATCAAATGTTTTAAAGTGAACAAAATGGACAAGTCATACACGTATGATAAATTAGGGTAACAGATAAATGAATTTCATTCAATCTATGTTTCTGTTATCATTGTCCCTTATGGAATCATCCTGCATTTGAGTCCATAAGGGAGTATATGTGGCAATGAGAACTTGATGTGTTCACCCCTTTGTCAGGTGGACTAAATGATGAGAGTACATAGGGGCCACTAGTCCAGTTCCCTCCCAGTAACATACCAGAAAATAAGTTGTCAGACAAGGACAATGTCAGGTACAAAACGGCCAATGTCTGACTGAGGTTGAGTCAAAATGTCTGATGCCAAAATTATCAATATGAAGTTCAGTGATCAGAACATCAGGCATACTGGAAATCATGTACATAACTAGAAAGCCTAAAATTAATGATTATTGTGATTTCTGGTCCTGGCAAGTTGGGAAATGTGAAGAAAGTGACTGTACAGCTTTTCAGTATATTACATGTAACAGCATGTGAAGGAATGCGATTTGATATAACCATACATGTATCTAACTTATGTGTGAAGGGTAATTCAATTCCAATTCAGAATGAGACAAATCATACCTTCAGGCTTGCCCAGTAAGGTATTTTATCTGTTTATGCACCAGCCCAGTAACACAGTGTTTGTTTGTTTTTTTGCAGGATATTTTATTTCAGTTTTCCAGTTTGCGGCAAAAACCAGAACTGAACCAATAAAACCAGAACCCCCCCCCCCCCAAAAAAACTGCCAAGCTTGACTGATAACCAAATATATCTCCCACTATTGTTTTTAAAATGCTGCGAGCATCCATGGAGTACAACAAAAATAATATAACTTTACCGTAATAGCTTTAAGTGGGTGAGAAAGAGCCACATCTCTAGGCAAACATTTATCCGAGTATTCCTTCTCATAATTTCTTGGCTTTGGAAACCTGAAAAATAAAAAAATGAACATTCAGATAGAGTTTCGAAGATTTTTTATCTTTAGTGAATCAATTGGCAAATGAAGACTGAAACTTGAACTTGTGATGCGCTTACATCCCCAAGCCTGTCATTTTGTGGCAAGCGATCTCACTCAACCTCTATAGATTGCCTGATTTGAAAACAAGGAGAGCAGTGAATATTAATGCCTATTGAGAAATATGTTATAAATTGAGGGATTCTAAAAGACATGTTCGGACAATTAATATTATGAAAACACACTTGAAAATCCATGATTCATTCTTTTTATTTTGAAAATGTGAGGCATGCTGTATACTGCCCGCTACCATCTGAAATGAAGCATGCTACATTGTATTATTGCGTTCCACAATCAGGAAAATGCTTTCAAGAAAATCATCTGCACACCATTTACTCCACTGGTGCACAGTAAGTAGGTATTTAAAAAATGTACCAGTACCTTATTTTTCTAACAAACTTGTTGAAGCAATAATCACATTCATTTGAGTTTGGTATAATACATGAAATGTCCCTTAAATAGAGCAATCCTTAGTCAATGAGATGATTCTTCACGGAATACTTGAGTGAAAAGACAGTGCGTAGCATTATTGGTCTTTGAAGTTTGTCAAATTTTGTTATTTACTTTCCAATTCTCAGAAAGTGAAGATTGAGGAGTTTGAAGTCTTGGAATGCTAAAGCCTGTAATCAGGGCTTATATTTCGCCTAAATTTGTGAGAATCCATTTGAATACTCGTGAAAATGGTTGCGAGAATCCATACCTACTATGAGTGTCCCAGGATCCCATGACGCCACCATGGTTCAACCACTGTTGAATACTGATAACACATGTTAGCCTTTTACCCAACACACCTTTTTAATTTTTAAATCTAAATTTGATAATTTTTAAACAATAAATAATAAATAAATGATGAAATAATTAAATGAACAATATTTACCAATAAAATCTTACAAATATGGCTGTCGTTGGAACCGGCTCAATGAGCCGGTTCCAATAATAATAACTCTTTGGCCAGCCGCTGATTTGTCGCGGTCCTCATAAGAGAAGGCCATCATTCCCCCTGCACCCCACCCCCTCTTCCCCTCCTCTCCTCCCAGCATTCAGATATAAACTGCTTAATAGTGTCCCTCACTTCCTCTTTTTCAATTTCTTCAATAAGCATTCCTACCCTCTCCCTCGTGTCCCCCTTCAGCCATCTATCCTTTGTTTCTTCACCCCACTTCTGCATTATTCTTCCAGTAAATTTTATTCTATGAGGTATATACTGTGGGCATTCCAAGAGAAAATGTTCCAGGGTCTCCACTACTCCAGAGTGGCACATTTGGCATCCCTTTTCCCCATCTCTCCCAATTTTTCCCCGAAGCTCCAGTGATCTTGATCTCAGTTTGAACAGCAGTGACCCTCCAAAGGTGCCATCTAGGTACTTCTCAAAAGCTGGCTTTTCTTTATATTGTAACCCCTGCAGTGATCTTTTCACGCTAACCCCTGCTCGCCAGTTTCGATTGCAATCTTCCATGACTCTTTCTTTGACAAACCTTTTGCCTTCTTTCATTCCTACTTCTATGTTTGTGACCTCTATAGAGTAATTGTCCATTAGTTCCCTCACATGTTTTGACCACCCCGTTTCTATATTAGAATTCCAAATGGTATCGAGCATCAGTTTGCACCACCGGTTGTCAGGCAGGTTTCTCAAGTAGTTAAAGTAACACAGTTTTCCCAAATCTACCCTGTCCTTGATTTTCATCCACCCAAGCTCCCCCCTTACTGCTTCCAAAGCTGCAGCATTACTCGACCCTGTTATCCATCTGCCGGCATCATTTTGAGTATTTTCCAACTTCTTAATAACAGTTTGGTTTAATGGAATCACGTCTGTGCCATACGTTATACTTGGTAAACCCACCCTCTCCCACAGTGTTTTCCCCACAAAGACCTTGTTGAAACTATTTTTCCCTAAAAGTTTTAGTTGGTTCAGAATTCTTTTCCCCTTCAGAATCAGTTTGGCTGAGTAATTTCTGTACACCCCTCTTCCCGTTATATTTATGCTTACCCCTAGATACTCATACTCTCCCGTTTCTCCTACAGTGATTTGTTTGCTTTCCCCTTCGGGGATTGAGAACTCCCCCACTCTCCATCTCTTCGTCATATCTACCTTGCGTCCAACGGGTATTACCTTGCTTTTATTTTCATTTAGTTCGAGCCGCCAAGTGTTCCCATATCTACCAACAATTTCCAGCAGTTTCTCTAGCCCCTGTTCAGTTCTAGACATTAACACCATGTCGTCCGCAAAGAATAAGCCTGGTATCTTTATGTCTCCAACATTTACCCCCTCCGCACTCTGAATTAGTTCGTCCCCTAAATCTTTAACATACAATGCAAACAAAATCGGTGAAAAGATACACCCCTGCTTGAGGCCTATATCCATAGGGACTCGTTTTGTAGTGATACTCCCTACACTGAGTTGGCTTTGCACATCTGTATACAGTGCTTTCGTGATTCCCACAAAGTCACCCCCCAGTCCGATGCCCTCGAGCTTTCGCCACATACCTTCCCTCCACACTCGGTCGTACGCTTTTTTCACATCTAGAAATGCCAGAAACATCTTTTTCTTTTCAGCCTTTGTTGATTCTATCAGTTGGGTGAGTGTAAATAGGTGATCAGTGACTCTTCGTCCTTTCCTGAAACCATTTTGAATTTCTCCTAAAAAACCTTTCTCTTCAATAACTTCCTCTAGTCTACCGTATATGACCTTACAGAATACTTTTCCGATGTTACTACTAACTGATATCCCCCTATAGTTATCTAGAACTTCCTTATCCCCCTTTTTGTGTATGAACGACACCTTACTTTCCCTCCACTCTCTGGGGACCTCTTGCTTTCGCAGAGCCAGGTTGAAAAGGTTTGTCAGGACTTCAATAAGTGCCTCCCCTCCATTTTTGAGGAATTCGTTCGGAATTTCATCAGTCCCTCCCGCTTTACCATTTTTTAATTTCGAGACCACGTTCCGCACTTCTTCTGCCGTTATTTCGCTACATACACGATTGGATAGGTTCTCCTCCACCAGTGTATTTCTTTTTGGTGGGGACCCACTGCCCCATCGCCTATCGTTTATCTTTTCCCAGTGCTTGACTAACTCTGAAGCGATACGGCCTTTATCTTCTGTACTTTGTTATCCACCCCTTTAAGCTTCCTACTTCTTCTGTAAGCAGCGCATTTTACCTTCCTTTCTTTTATAGCCTTTTTCAGTCCCTCGTTAACTCTGTATCCAAGCTCTCTCGTTGGGACCCTCACCCTTCCTATACACTCCTTCCCTGCCTCTGTTAGGCTATATACTATGCCATCTGCAATACTCTGGACATTTGCATCCCTAGGTATACATTCAAGATTTGGTTTTAGTTTTTCCCGAAACTGCTTCCAGTCGGCTCCAATGACAGCCATATTTGGAAGATTTTATTGACAAGGTGTCAGGATACTTCAGGTCATGTTAGCCTTCTATTGGTTAATTTGTTGCTGTTGTGTTAGATAAAGGGTTAAATTGACTCAATTCTTTTCACACGAATCCTTGCAGAGGTGCAGCGAGAATCTACATGGATTCTCGCCGGTTTTATTGTGCAAATCTTTATGCGAATCGATTCTTGGATTCTCGTCGAAATATATACATGTATAAGCCCTGGTAATTCATGGTGTATTGTTCCCAATTTTCGTGTCCACACTGTATTAGTTGGCCCATTTCCCCACAAATACATTTTAACCCTTTACAGAAAACACAAGATATCAAAATTTTTATTTTATCCCTTTGAACATTGGTGATATGTTTAATTTGCTTATTTTTTTACGTTGTAATCCATTCATTACATTCATTGATTCAGTAAATAAACATAGAGTGATACCTGTCTTGAGAGACCACTGTCTTGAGAGACCACTTGTCTTGAGAGATCACATCTACCAGGCACTGATTGGTTTCACTCTATAATGGACCTGCTATGAGAGACCACCTGTCTTGAGAGACCACTGTGTCCGAACGAAATGGTTTCGCGCGCCGGAAGGCGCACATGGACGGTATGGGAGACAAGCCTCTTTCGACCTTCGTTGGCTGTATGATTTTGGGTGATGTTGAGGCGTGGCAGAGGAGGAAAAGGAAGGAGGGAGAAGGTTCATCCCCTTTTGGGCTTTTTCCGGCTCTTTTTCTTAGGTGGAGGTTGGCATGGTGATGAGGCTGGTGGTGGTATTGATGTATGTCCTGTTAATTCCCTTGATTCTTTTAAAAGTTCTTCAGTTTTGGCAGATGTTGTTTCCATTACTTTGAGTGCTCTTTGAATGATGACGTCTATAGGATGTGGTGGCTGTTCATCTGCTTCTTCCGCTCCGAGGCTTTCCGGAAGTGAAGGAAGAGGGGAGTGTCCCGGTACCAAATTGTATTTTTATACCATAATGGACCCGTCTTGAGAGACCGCCCCTTTGAAGACTGAAACCATGACAAAAACCTTTTACCTGTTCTTGAATTGGAAAATCCATTGTGGTTATACTAACATAATTAAAAGTATTAAAAGCTCTTAATTGGGTTTCAATTGCTATTCAGTTGCATAACTCATTAAAGACCGAGATGTTTTTATAAGACCCCTGTGAAAAGATTAGGATTATTGCTGAATAAACAATTTCATATTTTCCTGAAATGTGACAGATGGGATTATAAGATTAAATTTGTGTTGAAAATCTTCAATGAAGATTTTCATCACTAATTTATTTTTATAATTTTTATAACAGTCCATTTCAATTTGGTGCAAAAACTTCATAAAAAAGAACAACTAGAAAGTAATTACAAAAATCCATTCTTCTCCAATTCTGACTTGAAAAAACCCGAAACCTGTTATGAGAGACCACCTATCTTGAGAGACCACTTTTGTGTGGCCCAAAGGGCAGTCTCTCAAGACAGGTTCTACTGTATTTATAATAATGTTTGGAAAGTGACATAATTGGCTTGTCTGTTAATCAGGTCCTCCTAAACACTGGAATGAAGTGGAATGTCATAAAAGTGATGGTGCGTGGACATTTCCCCAACAGACATTTCCCCAACAGGACATTTCACCAACGGACAATTCCCCATCTGGACATTTCCCCATCGAGGACGGACATTTCCCCATCAACATTCCCCCACCAGAGGTGGACATTTTCCCACCGGAGGTGGACATTTCCCCATCGGATATTAACACCTTTCCTCATCAAGAGTGGACATTCACCCATCAGAGGTGGACATTTCCCCATTGGACATTACCCCATGTCCAATATAGCTGACAGCTTCCACATGTGAATGAGTGACAAGTAACTCTTAAAAAGTTTTCATTTTTTATTCTTTTATAACTCGAAAAAACATCTCGGCATATGGTATAGGCATTAGCACATTTTAGCACAATCTGAATTTCACAACAATAAAAATACAACATCAATAAAAAACAAGAATTTTTATCTGGTTACAAGTGTATGTACATATGTATATAAATATGTTTGCTTATAAATCTCTTACACATGTTTCTTGTTGAGTTGTTTGATAAACACTGATGCATTCATTGACATTTACTTCAATGAAGACGCGACTGTTTATCAATCAACTTAACAATATTTTTGAACGAAAGAAGCTTGACAGAAAGAACAAATATTAAAATTGCAATGAAAACATCCATATTGTTCAATCCACTTGTGTGATAAAAAGTGATGTATTCATTGAATTTCACATCAGTGAAGACATGACCATTTATCAATCATCTGAACAAAAAGGTTAACTCTAAATTGCTACGAAAACAGAACACAAATGTCTTATAAACACTTTTTATAGAGTTGTTTGATAAACACTGATGCATTCATTGACATTTACTTTCATGAAGACACCACTGTTAATCAATCAATTCGACAATATCTTAGAACAAAAGTAGCTTCTCAGAGAGAATAAATAAAAATATAAATACTGTTAAATCCTGATTAGGTTTAATCCCATCAATTATAGTGATAAAAGCACATTAATCGAACAATTCAAACAATATTACCCATGTCAGCTTAATAAAAAGGGAATGATTCACAACAAATCAATAGGAAAATTTCAAACAGACGGACACACAAAAAATTAAGAAATGGATGGTGAAGAGTCTGCATGAGGAATTGTCCGTTTTTCTATTTAGCAAAATGGGGTAATGTCCAATGGGGAAATGTCGGGCCTAAATGGGATGGGGTAATGTCCACATGGGGAAATGTCCGGCGACCAAAAATGATGCAGAATGACATTTATTTTATCAATATTCAATCCCAGAATGTATTTTGTCAATGAACTAGCAAAAGATATAAAGTGGA
The DNA here is from genome assembly GCA_031216915.1 of Pictodentalium vernedei. Taxonomy (NCBI): domain Eukaryota; kingdom Metazoa; phylum Mollusca; class Scaphopoda; order Dentaliida; family Dentaliidae; genus Pictodentalium; species Pictodentalium vernedei. The sequence continues at coordinate 103,953,810 of CM062297.1, read as the reverse complement.
AATCGTAAGAATGGAACTGTCGTCACTAAAACTTGCTGTATCAAACATCCGGAAAGACAGACTCTGACATTATAAGTTATCTCCGCCAACATGTATGGTATATGGAGATTTAATATCCAGATGTAGGTTTTTAAACCAGGGATGTGAGCAGTCACATGCAAAAAAAAGAGGAAATTGTAATTTTTTAAAGTGATCCAAAGGGTTGATGGACATAACATGTACATGTAATTTACTTCTGTAGCAAAGACTCTTTTAGAGAATACATTTCATATGAATGTACAGGTCTAGTATGTGTATCAGAGCTTGCATTTTAGAATTGTGACCAGGCTGATCAATAGGCCTGGTGAAGTGGTCAACCAGGCTGATTTTTCTTCACTGGGGCTGATTTATTTTTTTTACACTAACTTTCAATGCAAATTGCAGGGCAAATTTCAATGCAACCAATTTTTCAGTGGAACAGAGCGTAACCGTAAGCAATTTCAACGTTTTTATGGATGAATTGTTCCCTGCACATTTTGGGGGGTTTTGAAATGGTGGTTAACTTTAATAAATTCTAATCAACTCGATGCGTGTCTTGTGTGATTCAAGGTTTTTGCTGACACTTTTTTTTTAAACAGCATTTTGTGCTGGTTGCTATCAGTTGTTCAAACAACTATGACATTACTACTCTTTTCAGAAATATAAAATTGGGCACGTTTAGGCTATTTTCAGAACCGTATGATGGATTTTAACAGCAGCCGTGTTTACTTTTTTTGTGAATGCGGAAGCGTTTTTTTATTTTTTTTAAAATAAAACATAAGAAAATACAGTAAACTGCCATGTGTCCCAAGGAAGTTTTGGAGGGCGACTTGAATTTCGCTCCCAATGTAAGCCAAGGCGACTTGAGGTATGACAAGGTGACTTCTTTGCCGAAGTCGCCCACTCGGCTGACCCCTGCACTAGCATGTGCATATTATACTGATATTGCATGTATATTGTGTCATTTGATGATTTCTTATGAATAATGATTAATAATTCCAACCTAATTGTCTTTTATTAATTTGCTATTGGCTTTTAACCATGCTGATCCGTGTCTTGCATCTTGGCACACATTCGTGATTTAGTCCTCCTCACCCACCCACCTTTCAACATGTTCAAAACAAGGTTCCCTATCCGTGTTCAAGCCTACTCCCTCAGTCTCGAAGACTTTAAAAGTTGAGGGAGCGCAGGTGAATTTGAAGTGAAATTAGGTGAGTAGAAGCGTGTTGTCATTTACCCGGAGGATGATGCAGATTTCCTTTTTCATCTAATGTTTCAGAAATAGATTGTTCCCTGTCTTGATATGGCAAAAGGGGGAAAGTGATTTTATTTTATTGAAATAAAATCCATTCCAAAGAAAGAACAGTGCTCTTTTTATTTTCATGAATTCACTGTGCTGAAGATCAACAAACTTGACATCATGCACTCTTTTGACAATTATTCCCTAAAAACGCCCATAAATGGCATAATATAAATTACTCACAAATAATTAACACATGAACCAGTACGTGTTCAGTGTATATTTTTCCAGATCAATGATAATTGCTTTGTTTTGTGACGGGTTATTTTCGAAAAGACAGCTTGGAGGGAGGGGAGGGGGTGAGATGCAGAAATTACAAATTCTTGTTTGTGGAAACATTTCAGAATAAATGCTCAATCAATCAGAGGTTATGTTTATTCTCTTTATTACAATAGATGCATGTAATATACAAAATAATTTTTTTTAAAGTCTGCCGATGATATTCGTATGGCTTTTCCCACCATACGCATAAGACTTATGCCAGGCAATCAAACAGTAATCACAATGGACTGTGGTAATAAATAAGGGATTCAAAGTCGTTACACCATATACAGTTAAAACTAGAAGTCCTGTCATGAGCTGTGCACTTATCTAGGCTAAATTGCACGTAGAAATTGCGCGCAATTGCCATATTGAATGGCATCCAAAACACGGCAGGTTCTCCTGGTTACTCATAGTAAATACAGGCAATGTTTCTGCCAATGGACCTCCGGGTTACCCGGAGGTCCATTGGCTGAAACAGTGTTTGTGCACAGGCCATATGTACATAAGTTGATAGCCTTACTGTGGTCATAACATGTATATTAACGTGCAGATCGACGTGCTATTTGTGCGCATTTCATGACAGGACTTCTAGTTTTAAATGTAAGGCTTGTGCATTTATTTTCGCCATACCAACCCCCTCAAGTTTTCATGTGCGAACGTCTTTTAGTACATCCTCAGCGGAAGTACACGAATAAACCCGGAATCCCCCAATCGATTTATTTTGTTTTACGAAATCGTTCATTGCTTGATTCGCTGAGAATGGGAAAACAGATTGAGGATGGAGCCGATTGATCGGCCTCGTCAGATTATTTTTGCGGCCGATTACCAGGCTGGGGCAATACAATGCAAGCATAGAGGAAATAAATTTGTGGATGCATTTCTCAGCTCCACAATCACTTGGACTAAATTTGTGATAATTATTTTGTTTTTATAATCGCAGAAGACAACAGATAGAGTTACATCCCTTGGGTCATTAAGGAAACGAGTAAACAGTATTCTGTTGACATATCGTCCCCTGAGTTCCAATGTGTTCTATGTGCCTACTGGTACTCAGGGGACGAATTATTTGCTCTTATTTTATTTGTATGATTGAACTGTTGGAAATCTGATGATAGTTATGCATTTTGGGGTTTTTTGGTTCGATTTTTATTTCGAGGTGAACAAAATCGTAAAGCTTTTGTTTAAACCATATACCCGATGTTTCGCATGCACTTATACCCTGGATGTTGCATGTTCTCATATACCTAGGATGCTGGGTGCATCCTTTGCCATGGAAATTTGTCCAAGGCATTCTGACCAATCAAAAGACCAAATTTATCAGGATATAGGAACAGTATAAGTTATCTCGGGCAACATCCAGGGTACATGGAGATTTAATACCTGGATGTCGTTTTTCAACCATGAGGCGCAAGCCGAATGGTTGAAAAGGAGACATCCAGGTATTAAATCTCCATGTATCCTGGATGATGTGCGAGATAACGATTTTGTCCCACCTCCTAACACAGAAATAATGCCGAGATGTAAAATATGATCCAACATTAAGACTCAGGCGACAAAGTTTAAACCCCACACTGAGCCTCAGGTTTTGAACCAAACAGCGAAACAAACGTCACAGCAAAACTATAAATAGACCAAGTCTATTTTATTTCCGAATCGTTGTTTATAAACCAGGTCACACATGGAGAAGTTTTCGCTTTGGTGAATTTGAATTCGTTGAAAAACGTTTTAAAACAGGGTAAATTCAGCCTTTCAGAGTGTATTGTATTTCCATGGAACAAGCTTCAGCATGTTCGACGTGTTGTGTTGTGTGTTTTATTCATGTCTTTGGGAGAATAGCTTAAATATTCACTTAACACAATGCTGGATATGGAACATGGAAGGTGACATTTTGAATTTCGGGAACGATGTCTCACAATTTCAGACTCCACTTGGGTTTAAACTTGAAGATTTTGAATTGAGCCGCAGTTATTTGTATGAGTTAGGTGGAATTAATAGCCTAGATTTCCACGCTGACCATCGGAAACTGCAAAGTAAATTATGAAGTGCATCGAGATTTAATGTCCTAGTAATGTTATAATTTGTTGTTGACACCAAGTCTAACACTGACTGTGTCGGTTTCCAACCGATTCAATCTGTTCAGTACTCATCGAATACGACAGCCAACAAGGGCTTAAGTTCTACTCATAGGGCTGCAACGATGTTTTTTAATTTGTATTAGTATTCACTACAATATGACAATAAGTTGGATATAACTTAACAGTTCTAATAGGAGTTTCTGCAATCGATGTGACCCAGTCGGGGTCAAACTAAGGTTATTTTTATCACCTAGATGTTTCTCGAGTGACAAACAGGGAACAACGGCATGCACTCTTATCACCCGCCTGTTTGAAGATAGCCGATACCATAGCTATTTGTTCACCAATCAAGTTCACCAATCAGAAGACGCGATGCATACTGACACAGGGACAATGTTATTTCACACCCTTGTAAGAAAGTTATGTGATGCGTTATAGTATATAATTAGTATGCCATGATGTGTCACAATACTTTTTTATAAGAGTCTGAAATAACAAGAGGCAGATCAAGAGTGGAAAGCGGCAGAATGGAATTGTCATCGCTAAAACATGCTGAGCAAGACATCTGGAATGACAGACTCCGACACTGTTATTTTGCACCCTTGTAAGAAAGTAAAGTGATGAATTATAGTACATGTATAGAATTATTACACCATGATGTGTCACAATACTTTTTTATAAGGGTCCGAAATAGCAATGGCAGATCAAGAGTGGAAATCAGAGGAATGGACGTCGTTTTCGCAGATCGGCAACATTTCCTCTAGTCTATTTTTTCCCGACATTCAAGTTTTTTAATACAAAAAGATCTCCATAAAGATCTTAAAATAAATCAAAGAATGAATAAAAGACAATCAATGGTGAAATCCAACTTCAAGAATCATAATCAGTGAATACGGATTCGTGCACTTTAAAAACATTTACTTTCCCTTTTGGACCATCAACCCATAATTAACTCATTGTGAATCTTTCACAGACATACAATGGGATTACAGTTAAAACTAAAGTCCTGTCACGAAATGCGCACAAATTGCACGTCGATATGCACAGTAATCTACACGTTATGACCATAGTAAGGCCATCAAATTCTGTACATATGGCCTGTGCACAAGTAATGTTTCAATCAATGGACCTCCAGGTAACTGGAGGTCCATTGGCAGAAATGTTGCCTGTGTTTGAGATGACCAACCAGGAGAACCTGCCGTGCTTTGGATGCCATTTGATATGGCAATTGCACGCAACTCAATTCCTACGCACAATTAAGCCTACATGTAGATAAGCGCACAGTTCGTGACAGGAGTTCTAGTTTTAAGGGCCTATATAAGTAATGGAATTTTGTTTATTTTGAAATTCTCACCTCTCATATTCCTTAAATTCAGATTAAATATACCCAAACTATACATCAAAATGAAGGTTGGGATGTATAGAACATGAAACACTTATGTAATCAACTCATAGAGTCGACTGTAGGCACCACTGGTTCCTGGAAGTCTGCTATCGTATTCGCACCAGAACTGATAATGAAATAATATTTCATCAGAACAACTTGTGGCCAAATGTGCTTCATATATCCAAGAACAAAGCTAGGCATTCAAAACACTTTCGAATACAGCGATAGGTCTGCATTTTGGAAATGTACAACACTGTCTGCATTTTTTATTGAAGATGGTTTCCATGCTCAACAGACATGTGCAAATAACTCGTTACCACGAATATCCATCAAAAAACAAAATTGTAATTCTAAGAAATTTCAACAGGTATCATGATACCTTGTATTGAATATGGCAACTGTGCAATCTCTATCTAATAACAGTATACTGTATGAAGGCAATCTTTTTCATTATTTGATTTTAGACGGCGTTGTTGTTACATGCTTTTTCTGCCCGATGACGTCGACCGGAAATAGAAAGTATACTCATACGTAAACAAAAGCAAAGGCTTTGAAACAGGCTTGGCAATTTCAGGAGAGCGATTTTTTAGCTCTCCTTACTGCCCTCCTGAAAGAATTAAGGAGAGCGAAAAATTGCCCTCCTAAATATTTTGGTCTGGGATGATTGAGATTACATGTATTATGCTCACATTAAATTTTTGTTGTAAAGCAAAACTGTAATTTAACTTCGAAGTCACATAACATCACGTAATTTCATTTTGAAAGTGGTTTAGTGGTAAAAGGTAAAGGCTGCAACTGTGTTTGGGTATGTACTTTGTACATACCCAAACACAGTTGCAATCATTTGAAGCAAAATGGGTCTCAGCAATATTTTTTTTTTTTTGTCAGTTTCAACAACTGACATCACAGTTTGAAGGGTAATTATTCAAGGAATATTGACACTATAATATACTACCTTTACTACTATCCTGTCACTTGAAGCATGTGCACCAGGATGTGACTGTAGATTCAAGCAGACCTGTTGTCCAAGAAAGTCATACACCTACCACTATCACCTTCAACCCACCCACTCCCCAACTTGGGCACACACACAGGTCTTGTTAAGTGTGTGTTCAGTTGTTGAGTGAGACATCTAGATGTCTAAGAGATTTCGCTTTACCTTAGTAAAGTTAATAAAATCACTGATGTAATAGTCTGTTGGTTTCAGTTTCAATGAGTTCGTTCAAATGGATACTTAAAATGCTGTGTAAAGCTAATTGCTCTCCTAAGCTGATTGAGGAGAATGATTTTTTGCCCTCCTGCATTTTTCAGAATGCCAGGTTGGGCTTTGGAATTTTCCCCCATGCAGCTCTGTCGCCGTGTTTTGAAGAATTTTCATCCCCTAGCTTTGTTCTTGGATATGTAAAGCACATTTGGCCACAAATTGTTTTTGTAAAATATTATTAAATTATCAGTTCTGGTGCGAATACGGCAGCAGACTTCCAGGAACCAGTGGTGCCTACAGTCGACTCGATGAGTTGATTACACGTGTTTCGTGTTCTATACATCTCTATCTTGATTTTGATGTATACTTTTTTATATTTAATTTGAATTGAAGGAATATCAGAGGTGAGAATTTTCAAAATAAACAAAATTTCATTACTTATATACATGTAGGCCCTTAACTGTAGCAATCAGCCACCTCAAAGCAATTACGCCATTACGGACAATCAAGTTCTGACTGCATTAATCAAACACTCTCACTTACTACCTATACTCGCCCACCTTTCAGTCTGTTTGGAATAACAAATATAAAAAATGGGTGCTGGACGTTTCGTACACGGGCGTTTCGTACACGGCCAATTTAGGACGTTTTGTACACAAACACCTGGACGTTTCGTACACAGATTTTAATTTTTATTCCGTTTTTATGACAATTTATCTCCAGCGATACTGTACATTTTCGGCAAATCACCTCATTGCATTATGCTAAATTGATTTTATTTTATCGATATTTGCCCTTTATTGATAGCAACAGTATTTGGTGTCATTTAACACCACCAGTATGTTGTAGATTCTGAGCTCCTCCTCATCGTGTACGAATATGCCCAAACCGGCCTCCAGCCAAACCGGCCTCCGACATTTTGGCCCAAATCGGCCTCCACTTAACCCAAACCGGCCTCCACATTTTTACCCAAACCGGCCTTCAATATTTTCATCGTTGGCGACGGTCAGACTCTTTGCAATTTTGCTAGATTAGCCATCGCATGTACAAACAAAATAACCTAAAAACATCCCGGCAATATTCAAACAAGTCACTCATCGGTAAAATCAAACAGTAAATCAAACAATAAATCAAAGTAATCAAGGAAAATTAACCTATTCAACATGCAATTAAACACCAACAGTATCTATAAAACAGGAATAATTTTACATAAATATTCACAGGAGATATTCATAAATGTCAAAATGTTAATTTAATGTAACAAAAATAATAAATAATTTTATAATACAAGGTCTAAAACAGATAATTAAACACATGGACGAAACACTCACTTTGTGTACGAAACGTCCAATTTTTGTGTACGAAACGTCTTATTTGTGTACGAATCGTCGCGTGTACGAAACGTCTTATGTACGAAACGTCAGTAAACCGTAAAAAATGGTCACTAATGATTAGGATCTGGGCCCTGGCATGTATTTAAAACCAATTTTTTACAGTAAAATTTTACTTTTTATGTCATTCCGGTGTTTAGAAGGACCGTGTTAATATAATCCCACGCCCTCCACAACACCCGGGCTTTGACCAGAACGAACAATAGGGGAACTTCCCGGGATCGAAACTTCCCAGTACTAAAACTTCCCGATCCTGATGAGACTAAGTAAAAGTTGTTTGCAAATTGCAGCATTGATCGAGACTGCGAGAGTGAGACTGAGGGGGTGAAAGATAGCATTATTTTGCATTTTTCGCATGTGAATGTGACAGAACACAAGTTTCACACACCAGTCTAAAAACAACTTCGCATCGGTATTTACGGGAAGCTAGCAATTGCCAGATATTGTGTCAATAATTTTGGATGGGCGTTTGATTTTTCCCTACCATTCATATGACGCCATTTTGTCCATTTGAGAAAGTCACATGATCCGGGAAATACCAATTTTCAAAAACAGGATGGGAGTTTATGGGTACGGGAACAACCCTCTAGGGAATATTCGGCACAGGATCATTCGGCCTCAGGGGACATTCAGCCTGGGAACATTCGGCACGGGTTCTTTCGACCCCCGTTTCATTCGCAGTAGTTTGTGTCGTGGCATATGCCAGTCACATCTTTATCGCAAAAAGAAAACCTGTTTGTAAACCATTAATCATCATCATCATCATCATTTTCTCGGATTATAAGCTACTGCTTTTTTTCCGGTTGGATAAACTGTTTTAACTATGTCCGGTGGATGTTTGTAATTATTGTATTTTGTCGGTTGTGTACATTCTATCCCCGAAGTGTCTATCAAGGCGGGCTTTGAAGTCGTTTAAGCTGTCTGCTTCTGTGATATTGGTGGGGAGGGTGTTCCAACCTTTGCATATCCGGTGAGTAAAGAAGTTCTTCCTTAGCTTTGTGTCGCTGTGTTGAATATAGAGTTTTGACGGGTTTCCCTTTGTTGTCTTTAATTTTGCTTTTGTGAATAAGACTGAAGGGTCGAGGTTGTAGAAGCCATTTTGTATTTTGTAGGTTTCAATAAGGTCGCCCCGAAATCTTCTGTGCTGTAGAGACATAAGTTGTAGCTCCTGAAGTCTCTGGTTGTATGATAAGTGTTTAATCTCTGGTACCAGTTTTGTCGCTCGCCTCTGTACCTTTTCTAATGCTATGATTTGTTTGCTCAGATAAGGGCTCCAAATCGTGTTGTTGTACTCCAGAATTGGTCTTATTAAAGTGGTATAAACCTTTGTAAGAATGTATTTGTTCATGTTGGTGAAAGTCCGTTTTACGATACTAAGAGTTTGGTTGGCCTTTGTAGTTATGTTGGCAATGTGTTTATCAAACTTCAGCATGTCATCGATATTGACACCTAGGTCCTTCTCGCAGTCTGTACGAAGAATCTCGGGTTGGTCTTGAGAGTCTGTCATATAGTAGGTCTTCTTAGGATTATTCCGGCCAAAGTGCAGGATATGAATTTTACTAGAGTTGAAATGTAGTTGATATTTGTTGGACCATTCACATGCAGCATTAACCGCAGATTGTAGGTCCTCCAATAGTGGGTCACCCATTAACTTTGTGTCGTCGGCAAAGATTTTGCATAAGGTATTCAGATTGTCTGGAAGGTCATTTATAAAAATAAGAAATAGTGTAGGGACGAGTACGCTTCCTTGTGGAACGCCACTTGCGACGCTCTTCCAGTTGTGGGGTTTGTTGTTGACTATAACCCTTTGCTTCCTATTTTTTTTAGGAAATCGTCGATCCATTGCAGTACATTTCCTGAGATTCCGTTGCATTTTAGTTTATGTAGCAGTCTAGCGTGTGGGACAGTGTCAAAAGCTTTTCTGACGTCTAGGTAAATTGCATCGACTGGTCGGTTGTGTTCTAGCATAGAGGTAATGTACTCCAAGTATTCCAGTAGCTGAGATTTACATGATTTCTTTGCTCTGAATCCATGTTGACATTCAACAAACAAGTTATTATCTTCCATGCACTGCATTATAGCATCTCTTATAAAGGACTCCAGAATCTTGCATAGTATGCAGGTGAGGCTTACGGGTCTATAGTTTCCAGGCTCGTGGCGGGATCCTTTTTTGAAAATGCAAGTAACATTTGCTGCTTTCCATATGTGCGGTATGCATCCACCCTGTAACGATTTGTTGAAAAGTCTACAGAGACGTGTACTGATTTCGTGTGCAGTCTCCTTTAGTAGTATAGACGGTATTTTGTCTGGCCCATGACTCTTATTTGGATTCAGACTCTGAAGTTTTTTCTCCACGGCGTGTGGGGTGAGTATGATCTCGGAAAGATATTTTCCGCCGTTCTTGTCCTTCAGTACAGACATATCTTGTATATTTTCTTTTGTAAAGACGTTGGAGAACTACTCATTTAGCACTTCTGCTTTGTCTTCGTCAGTTGATGCTGTTTTGTTATTATGATCCTTCAACTCGGCAACGTTCTGTCTCGTGCTGCATCTGCTTTTGGCATTTTTCCAGAAAGCAATGGGGTTTGTTGTGCACTCATTTGCTAGTTTTCTTTCGAAAGACTTCTTACTGTCTCTAATTACTGAGTTGGCTAAATTCCTGGCTTTTGTGTACTGTTTATAGTCTTGTGATTTTCTAGTCTTTCTATACAGTCTAAAAGCTTTGCGTTTCTACTTTATGAGATGAACCACCCCTTTGTTGGCCCATGGTATTGACAGTGAGGTTCTGGTTTTAGTGGTGGGTATGTGCTTCTTTACCAGTGTATCCATAATATCGTAAAATTTGTCCCACGATGTTTGAGCATTTCCTTTCTCTATAAAGCTCAAGTCAGTTTCTTTAATTTCTCTGTTTATTGCTGTATAGTTTCCTTTATTCATGAGTTATTTTTCCACATTAGATTCATAGCTCCTATGAAACAGCTCTTCTTGCAGCGTGATGTGTAGAACATCGTGATCACTCTTACCCAGTGGAGTGTCATGTATCACGTCTTCTTTGGTATTTCTGTCATCTGTGAAAACTAGGTCCAGGATGTTAGCTTTGTTATTTTCCCTGTGTCTTGTTGGTTGTGTAACATGTTGGTATAAGAAATTGTCTTGGATTGTGTCTAGGAATTTATTTTCAGTTGTGTTACTACTTGTGTACCTTTCCCAGTTTATGTGTCTGTAGTTAAAGTCTCCAGTTATCACAAGGTTGTGAGATTTGATACCAGTGGCTGCATCGATCAATTTGTTCAGGTTAATATTGTTCTCCTCATCAGAATTTGGGCTTCTGTATATAGCCCCTATAAGAACCTTTTTACTATTGGGAGTTTTCCAGTGGCACCATACAGATTCTGTGAATGCCAGTTTGTTCAAATGTTCACAAGATTGAGCTTCTAGGGATTTATGTGTGTGTATAAAGACACCGCGGGTAGGGTTTGTATTTGTGAATAGGTCGTAATTGTCTAGTTGAAACTCACTTGTTGCTACACAAGTTGGGTTGAACTTTGGCAAGGTTTCAGTTAGGCAGATTACAGGAGGTTTACACTTATCTGTCATTAGTTGTAGTTCGTCTCTCTTGTTGAGTAGGCTTTCTACATTGGAGTACATACAGGTGGGTCTGAATAAATTAGAAAGACGAGGAATGCTATTTACTCTATTTACAAAAATGTCATTTGTCTCTTTTTGTCATTGTTTTGGTTTCCGTAGGTGATCTGGGTTTAGTTTGATAACCTGGTCATTCTTTATAACAAAACTTCCAGACGGATTGTCTTGTCTCTTTTGAAGCAATTCAGCCCTGAGATCCTTTTGCTTTTTACTCTCTGAAGGAGTGTAGTCTGGATTGAAGTAAACATTGCGCTCCTGTTGATTTTTGTTACTTTTGTTAAGTCTAATTGTATTTTGTATCATTTTGTCTTTTATTTCTTCTGACTTTGTGATAACTTTTATTGGTCTCGGTTTGTCTGACTTCTTACCTATACTGAAGAAGTTGACAATGCCCGCGGGGTCTGAGTTTGCTACCTCCATTAAGATTTTGTGTAACTTCTCTGTCTCCTCCTTTAAAATATCGTCCTTCTTTTCCGCAGTGCTCTCTGTAACATTAGTTATGATAAGATTCTTTTTGCGTCTTTGTCTTTCTTCTAATTCCGTTAAGCTGTCTTTAATTTTGGAGTCTATTCTTTCATCAACTGTTGCAAGAATAGAATCTTTGTCTATAGTCTGCTTTTCGAATAGTAGCAGAAGTTTGTCCATTTTTGCTTCTAGGGAGTTTAGATGTTCGTGGGTATCTCTGGAATGTTTTGTGACCCTGCATGATTTACATAACCATACTAGTCCTTGGATTTTCTTTTGTAAATGCTTATATTCTGTATTTGATATGTTTTGGCATTTTGTGTGAAACCACTGCTCACAATCATCACACTGTACACCCGCTTCACCATTTTTTACGCACTGGTCAGAGATTATCTGTGAATTTAAACAAACAAATGTAAGGGGCAATAAGTCGCTAATTTGTTTGTATGTAAAAGAGCATGTTAAAAAAACCCGATGTATACAAAGTAGTGGGCGTTAGAAACAACAAGAAATTACTTAAAACTTTCAAGCAGTTGAATTTGCAAAAGACGCGACATTGGGAGGATATAGGGCCTACACGAATTTGCCTGAAGGGATCGGATGTAAATAGGAAAACGCGTGTTATAATGTTTGATATGCGTGCAGGGCCGTATTATTCATAAGACGTACTTGGCTGAAGCCTAGGGACCCACACGGATAGGGGTACTGATACATATACATATGTATTTATCCATATATATACTTTCATAAGAATACAATATATACATTTTTATACAGTACATTATTTTAATTCTTATTTGAATAATAAGTCAAGGTGTGTGTAGAATTCTTCAGGAGACCCGCAAAATGTATACAGGGCTATGTACTGCGACACGGTGCCTATCGTACCAGGGAAAGGGTGTGAGCTGTAGTGGGGTGAAAGATTGAAGTGTCGGAGGAGGCCACGTTCCGAAGTACCTAAAAGCCTAGGGGTCAGGCCATGGGTTTATCGGACACAGTATGCGTGCAAATAATTGACAACTTCAACTGCACTTCGAATATTTAATCACCACAAATAACAACAGTTGTGCACTGTCTTAGAACTAACTGGGCATTTTCGGATAAAAAATTCCACGTATTATTTCAAATTGAGTGCAAAACTTATGCTTCCACTAAAACCCACAAAACGAGCATATACAACGGCACACTGACACGGTTTATACGGACGCACTCGTCACACGTTAGAAACAAGTGCGCAGAGACTTCACGTTTTTTTCTTTCTGTACGAACTAAGTATGAAAAATTGCACAGTACCTGCAGGGGGAGGGGAGATTTATTTTCTCCCATTTTTACTTGAACGTATAATTGGGTGCGGAGTGGCTGATCAGAGTGACAAATTTTTTTCCTATCATTCTTTTAATGATTTTACAGTAGGCATTTTTTAGGACAGGAACACGGATGCCGATTTTGTCATTTGTATAGATTTGCAGCAAACACACAATGAGTCATTGGTCACTTTTTTCATCCACTTTGAACTCTCTTAGCTCTTTACTCAACAATGTCAGGAGTAGTGACATCGGATATATATCTCCCAATAGAACAACCGGATGGAAACAAAAGAGACTTATTATCAATGTCAGGGCAAAGCCAGCCTAAATATAGGGGAAAGGGGCCTCATATATAAAGATATTGTAAGTTCAAAAGATATTCCGCATCAAGGCGAAAAACCCTACGTGAATTTCACTTCTCTGTGAAGCTGGACATGGAAAAAACACACGTGGTGTATATCCAGCTTCAGCGCAGGGACCCAGGGGAGAAGCGGTATGTTAGATAAGGTCTAATCTCATTTAATTTGTACAGTAGTCGCGAGTCTTACGAGAAGTAATCGGTTGGTGGCAGGATATCGTCACGGCCAATTGAGAAACGAGATTCTAAACGATAGAAATGTCTGTCATGTCGTCACCTGATCATTAGTTTTGACAATGTGTGGCAGGGACGAATCGGTTTTCTCGACAAGTGAAATCACCGTTACGTCACGCGCGAGATGACTTGTATTGATTCTGCCTCGATATACGTCATCTCCCACCGTTTTGACAGATGGACAGATGAGCGTCGGTCCACCTGACAGTTTAGGGTAAAAAGTATATATACCTTGAAGAGCAGAGCATTAGACACACACTTGGAGTCACACACACGTTGGTGAAGTCCAGGGCAGGCGGACTCTGTTTCCTGGCATAAGGGTACCTTCGATCACAGGACCCTGAAACGGCTGGAATCGCCAGAGAGGGCATTCCACGACTGATTTAGCTTAAGGTTGATAGGCGGCTAGAGTGCCAAATTCGTTGAGAAGGAAAACCCAGGTGGAACGGTAAAGTTTAGATTGTCGAGTAGCAGGTATCAGCCTGCAATAGTCAGAAGTGTAGGTTAATTGTATTGTGCGTATTAACCCTTTGAAGCGTCAGACTGATTGCGTTCTGAATAGTTTGTTTTGCTGTCGAAGCATCGTAATACTGACTGGAGATCGGTGTGAGTGACAATTTCGCCCTAGCACAAAAAGGGGCATTTGTGAATCGTGAATTCAACCAGGAACGGTGAATATTTCAATAGGACTTTCACGGAGGACTTGCAAAAGGCACATAAGGTATGAGTAGACAATATCTGACCCAAATCAGACGTACGGTGGCTTTATAGATGACAAACATTGCTGGTCGGAACCCTCCGACAGCCAGAGGTACAGTTACGCCCAGACGTTGACATTCGAGCCTAAGCAGGTGAAGCTCTTATGGCGAGCTCACGGTAATAACATTTCAGATTTGTGAAGCTCTTATGGCGAGCTCACGGTAGTAACATTTCCAGTGTGTAGATTATAGTGCCAGTACAGGGCTATAGAATGACTATATAGTTGTTGAGAGTTATTTAAACCTACCAACCCATTTTCTGTGAAAAGAATCGAATTGTTGATTATTGAAGTATTGAAACGGCTTTATTTTTATGTGTAAATAAAAGAATGTTACTTTAAATCATTCTTTCCATTACGCAGCCTGAAGTGATCAGGAATCACACCTAACGGAAATCGAACCTATCTTAGGCCAATTTGGCAGAGGAGAAATCACAGCGCCGGTCGAACTCAGCTCCCAGCGCCGAGTTCGCGGCACTAGGATTCCGACTCTCCACGTCGGTCTAATTTCCCTGCAATTTCATCAGCGGGACTAAATAACCCCACGTCAGCCCAGGCTTTACGGGGCCTCATGTGTCCTTACATTGTTTGGCGAGCGCTAACCAGGATATTTCTAAAAGGTAAAAAAATGGCCATATGGAAATTTTGTTTTATTTTAACGGCGGTTCTGTTTACGTTTTGACGCGTTCGGGCAGCTGATGCCGTTCAAGGGTTTAATATCGCAATACAGTTGTCCCCAAAAGGATACTTAATAGCCACTATAACTGCGGTAGGTTTCAGAATATTTGGGGCGTTTAATTACTTTAAATTACAGAGGTAAATTAGGATCAATTGCCATATTTTTTTCTTCTTCTTTCTTTCTTTTCCTTCTTCATTCTTTCTGACGAGTGTTGAAGATAGAAAGAAAAAATCAAAATGGATGTTGTTACACCCCTCGCCCGCCCAACTGGTATCATTAGGCAAGGAAATGGGCCTTGAGGGGGCCGAACTTCAGAAGTTCGTTAAAGATGAGCAGAAACGTGAGGCCAAGGCGATTGCCTTACGTAATGACGCAAGAGAGAGAGAGGCCCAAGCAGTAAGGGAGGCAAAAGAGCGAGAGATTCAATTAGAACGAGAGCGTGAGAAAGACGCAAGAGAGAGAGAAGCCCAATTAGATAGGGAGGCAAAAGAGAGAGAGAGATTCAATTAGATTGGGAGGCAAGAGAGAGAGAGAGAGATTCAATTACCAAATGAGGCGAGAGAGAGGGAAGCCCAATTAGCAAGGGAGGCAAGGGAGGCAGAACGAGAGCTCGAACAACAGAGGCACGAGAGAGAATTAGAGCTCCTCAGAGCAAGGGCCGATGTGGAGAATGAAAGTCGGCGCTCAGGGGACGGGGGTGCAGGGATAGCAATTCATGCCCCACGCCCACGCCCCCACCTCGCTCAGTTTCAGAAAACACAGATGACTTGGACTCGTACTTGGAGAGGTTCGAGCGTTTTGCCTCCAGTCAAATGTGGCCAGAAGACACATGGGCTATGTGCTTAAGCCCTTTGTTGTCAGGTAAAGCCCTCGAGGCTTATACCAGTATGCCTCCTGCACTTCTTAACGACTACAGTGAGCTGAAGAATGCCATCCTTCGGAGATACCAGCTCACTGAAGAAGGATTCCGGACCAAGTTCCGAGAAATTAAGCAGGAGAAGGGAGAAACAGTACCTCAGTATTTTGCCCGAGCTAGGCGGTACTTTGACCGCTGGACTGATCTCGCAGAAGTGAATGAGTCATATGGAGCCCTGCGAGATCTATTTCTCCGGGAGCAGTTTTCAACTACATGCTCCAAGGAGTTGGGCCTGTTCATCAAGGAAAGGGGTCCGCCCACCTATGATGAGATGGCAACTGTGGCAGAACGCTACATCGAGGCCCACGGTGGGAGTGTAAACGCACCCAAATCGGCTAGGGGTGGGGCAAACGGGTTGGCAATGGCACCCGTAAGGCAACACCACCCCAATCCGCCTGTGTCGCAGACCAGCCGGAAGGGGAGCACTCCCAAGGACACCATTTGTTTTATCTGCAACAAGCGGGGTCATATTGCCAGGGACTGGTGGCAGAAGCAGGTCAGGACCACTGGGAACATTAGACCACCTCAGCAGGGGGCCGAGAACGCAGCACCAAGGGGTTGGAAGCAAGGTGACCGCGTAGATCCAGGGCCCAGTAGACAGACGGCAGCGTTCTGTCAAACTATCGGTCCAGAACACAGTCCCCTCCGGGAATGTATACAAAAGGGAGAATTAAGGCTGGAAGGCGGGGAGGTTGTCCCGATAATAAGTGGCATGTGTGAGAGGCTCACAACTTCGCAGGAGAAATTTAATGTGCCAGTGTATCCAGGGTATGTGGGGCAAAGGGAGATCCGTCTGCTCCGGGATTCTGGGTGCTCCTCTGCAGCAGTTATGAGGCAACTGGTTGACGACAAGCAATTGTTGGGGCGCGACCATTTGTGTATTTTGATAGATGGGACCGTTAGAAGGTTCCCCATCGCGAGGATAACGGTAGATACCCCATTTTATTGTGGCGAAGTGGAAGCCATGTGCATTGAATCACACGTGTATGACCTGGTCATAGGTAATATCCCAGGGGTGAGGGCAAGCCCTGATGAGTTATGGTCCAGGGGTAGGGGGCCAAGTGAGGGCCCAACGAGGGCAAAGGAAGTTCAAGTCGGTGGACAAGGACCCCCGGCGGTTGCAATCGGTAACGTACCGAGTAAGGAAGGGAAGGTTCCCAGGGGGGACCAATCCGACGGTCCAGGGGATGGCCCCTACACGACGAAATGTCGGAAAGTTTCAGGAGGGACGACCCCTGCCCAATTAAGAAGAAGGGGCCGCAGGCGGTCCAGGCCAGACGCCAAACAGCGAGGAAACCCAATGGGGTCATTGGGGAAAGACCCTCAAGCAAATTTATGTGGGGGAGTTGAGCGCCCCAAGAAGTCGGTGTCACTCGTGGGGAGAGGGGAGGCCAGACCCACGCAAATGGCTGGGCAAACCCCCCCCCCAGAATTGAGAGGGCACGGGTCAACACAAGTTGAGGGTGTTAAAGTGGATGGGACCGCTAAGGTGGGTGCCCGGAGGGCCGAGGAAAGGGTCCACAAATCAAAGGAGAAGCATCCTAGGTGGCGGAGACCACGCAGTGAGTGCCGGGGGCACGCAGCGCCCAAGGTGCGCAAGAAGTCGTCGCAATGGACCGGGGGGTCGACGGCACAAGGGCCAAGGGCGGCCGATGTCGTTCGAACGAAGGTAATCGCCGGGACGAGTAAGCCTGGGGATATAACGCCAAGGGAAGCTCTTGGGAATGCGACAATGACAGGGTATGGGGACCCTGGTAGAATACCCGTAGAAGTAACGGAGCGAGAAGTAGGGGTGTGTCAAGGGTTACCCAAGGGGATATGGGAACCGGGCCCCTACCAATGGCCGATGGTTATAAAGAAGCAATAGTTGGGTGGCTGTGGGCCTGGTGTCTGGGACGGGGGCTCCAGTCGCAAATATTTTTGGTGGATGAGGTGATGAGTTTCGTAAACCCGGTGTTAAGACCCGGAAGGAATTTTCTTATTTTAGTATTATTATTGCTCTGACTGCTGACTAGAGTTGTTTGTGAGTGCGAATGTGAGATACACTGCCCCGTTCGTCGCGTGTGCGTGGACGGGGAGCCTGTGTGTCGAGTTTTGTAAGTGTGGGATACACTAACCCCGTCTGTCGCAAAGGCGCGGTCGGGAAATCTGTGTGTTGAATGTGTGAGTGTGTGAAGCACAATTTTAATCCCCTGGTTGAGCTTTGCGAGGGTGAGGCTCAACATAATGCAGGGGTCGTTTGCCCCTTCACAAGACATAGGGGAATGGGAGGCGAAGTTACACTCCGTTGGAATTAACCCATCTGACGCAAAGGCGCGGACGGTGTTACTCGTCGGAGTGAGTGTCAAGTGAACTGTTTGCAAAATGGGCGAATGTGTATAAAAATGTGTATATTTAGGTGTAAATATATAGTATTAGAGAGAGCGAGAGTGCTGCTAATCTAAGGATAAGGCTACTCTCCATATGTAAACCCGCAAGACGGGAGCATGTGGTAGCGTGTGTGTCGTGGGAATCGATATGGCCGACGCATGAGCTCGGTCATGAGCCCCACGACCACTAGGGTACAGTTTTGTAGTCTTGAACATGATGGGTAGATTGTAAAAAGGTGTGGGAGGCGAGCGTGCGTGGCTTTGCCCCTTGTGTTTGAAGAGATACACAGGGTGTTTCTCTCGGGAAGGGAGTTGTCAGGGCAAAGCCAGCCTAAATATAGGGGAAAGGGGCCTCATATATAAAGATATTGTAAGTTCAAAAGATATTCCGCATCAAGGCGAAAAATCCTACGTGAATTTCACTTCTCTGTGAAGCTGGACATGGAATAAACACACGTGGTGTATATCCAGCTTCAGCGCAGGGACCCAGGGGAGAAGCGGTATGTTAGATAAGGTCTAATCTCATTTAATTTGTACAGTAGTCGCGAGTCTTACGAGACGTAATCGGTTGGTGGCAGGATATCGTCACGGCCAATTGAGAAACGAGATTCTAAACGATAGAAATGTCTGTCATGTCGTCACCTGATCATTAGTTTTGACAATGTGTGGCAGGAACGAATCGGTTTTCTCGACAAGTGAAATCACCGTTACGTCACGCGCGAGATGACTTGTATTGATTCTGCCTCGATATACGTCATCTTCCACCGTTTTGACAGATGGACAGATGAGCGTCGGTCCACCTGACAGTTTAGGGTAAAAAGTATATATACCTTGAAGAGCAGAGCATTAGACACACACTTGGGGTCACACACACGTTGGTGAAGTCCAGGGCAGGCGGACTCTGTTTCCTGGCATAAGGGTACCTTCGATCACAGGACCCTGAAACGGCTGGAATCGCCAGAGAGGGCATTCCACGACTGATTTAGCTTAAGGTTGATAGGCAGCTAGAGTGCCAAATTCGTTGAGAAGGAAAACCCAGGTGGAACGGTAAAGTTTAGATTGTCGAGTAGCAGGTATCAGCCTGCAATAGTCAGAAGTGTAGGTTAATTGTATTGTGCGTATTAACCCTTTGAAGCGTCAGACTGATTGCGTTCCGAGTACACTCTAAAATCCGTTGGGTTAAAAATCAACCCAAATCAACTGGGTTGAGTGAATATGAACCCAATTTGGGTTCATATTCACTCAACCCAGTTGATTTGGGTTGATTTTTAACCCATCTGATTTTAGAGTGTAGTTTGTTTTGCTGTCGAAGCATCGTAATACCGACTGGAGATCGGTGTGAGTGACAATTTCGCCCTAGCACAAAAGGGGGCATTTGTGAATCGTGAATTCAACCAGGAACGGTGAATATTTCAATAGGACTTTCACGGAGGACTTGCAAAAGGCACATAAGGTATGAGTAGACAATATCTGACCCAAATCAGAAGTACGGTGGCTTTATAGATGACAAACATTGCTGACATGACAGCCAGAGGTACAGTTACGCCCAGACGTTGACATTCGAGCCTAAGCAGGTGAAGCTCTTATGGCGAGCTCACGGTAATAACATTTCAGATTTGTGAAGCTCTTATGGCGAGCTCACGGTAGTAACATTTCCAGTGTGTAGACTATAGTGCCAGTACAGGGCGATAGAATGACTATATAGTTGTTGAGAGTTATTTAAACCTACCAACCCTTTTTGTGTGAAAAGAATCGAATTGTTGATTATTGAAGTATTGAAACGGCTTTATTTTTATGTGTAAATAAAAGAATCGTTGTTACTTTAAATCATTCTTTCCATTACGAAGCCTGAAGTGATCAGGAATCACACCTAACGGAAATCGAACCTATCTTAGGCCAATTTGGCAGAGGAGAAATCACAGCGCCGGTCGAACTCAGATCCCAGAGCCGAGTTCGCGGCACTAGGATTCCGACTCTCCACGTCGGTCTAATTTCCCCGCAATTTCATCAGCGGGACTAAATAACCCCACGTCAGCCCAGGCCTTACGGGGCCTCAGGTGTCCTGACAATCAAGACATATCAAGTATTATGTAGGCCTATATCAGTGCACTTTCAGACTGATTATTCCCAATTGACACTCTTGATTTGATACATAATAATAATAACACTTTGGCTGGCCGCTGATTTGTCGCGGTTCTCGAATGGGAAGGCCTTGGTTATCCCTGTACTCCCAAATGCCTCCCTATTCTCGCGCTTCTTCTCTTCTCCCAACACTCGGAGATGAACTGGTTGATGGCATCCCTTGCCCCATTCTTCCCAATCTCTCCGATTAGCATATTAACCCTCTCCTTTGAGCCTCTCACTAACCACATGTCCTTCATTCTCCCATCCTACTTCCCCATTATACTCGCAGTGAATCTTATTCTTTTAGGCTGGTATTTTGGGCATTCTAGAAGAAAGTGTTTCAGGGTCTCCCCCACGCCCAAATGATACGCATCTGGCACTCCTTTTCACTGTTTTTCCCATTTTTTCCCATTTTTTCTTCTCAGCTCAAGGGATCGCTACCTCAGCTTGAACAACAGTGACCCTTCAGGTGTCATCAAGGTACTCTTCAAAACCAGGCTTCTCTTTATCAAATTGGCCACCCAAAGACCTCTTTGATTTGATCACCTCTCGTCAATTAAGGTTACCATCCTCCATGACCCTTTCTCTGACGATCTTTTACCCTGGTTTGCCCCCAACGTCTAGATTAGAGATCTCCAATGAGTAGTTCTCTATTAGTTCCCTCACTTGGACCATCCGCCCTGTCTTGATATTTGAGTTGAAAATTCTCAGGAATATTACTTTCCACCATCGGCTGTCGGGAAGATTTACCAAATAAGTAAGATAACCGAGTTTCAAAAAGTCTATTCTGTCCTTGCTCCTCTTTCACCCAAGCTCACCACTGATGGCTTCTAGTGCTGCGACATTACTCGGCCCCGTTATCTATCGGCCATCACCGTTCCCCACGAAAACCTTATTGGAACTGTTTCTCCCTATAACTTTCATTTGGTTAAGGATTCGCCTCCCCTTCAGAATCATTTTATTTGTGTGGTTTCGGTAGATACCTCTTCCTGTGATGCTTAAATTTAACCCCAGATAATCGTAGTCACCTGTCTTTCCTACACTAAGAAGTTTGCTGCTATCTTTCGGAATACAGAACTCCCCCACTCTCCACCTCCGAGTGGGGTCCACTTTGCGGCCCACGGATATAACTTTGCTCTTGCTTTCACTAAGTTCGAGTCTCCATTTGCTACCATATTTCCCAACAATTCCAAGCATTTTCGCTAGCCCCTCTTCGCTTTCTGACACCAGCACCATATAGTCTGCAAAAAATAGCCCTCGGGTCCCCAACTGTTACTTCCTTTGTTACTTTTATTCACCCATTTCCAAAATACGTTCGAACTCGACCCCTTTCATTCTTATCGTCCTAATAAGACTGATATTTCGCACTCTCCGATTGTCGTCTTTAATCTTATTTACTTTATTTTGTGCTTGTTGGTATTCTTCCTTTGCTACCGTGGCCTCGTTGCTTTCCGCCACGAAACGTCAAATGGCAGAAACACGAAGAAGCGAGGAAACAACACAATATCGAGATGGATAGGGAGCACAACGAAATATTAGAACAAATTTATGAAATACAAAGACTAAGAACACAAAGAACAGCACAACGGGCACCTCTCAAAGAAAAAGATAGCAACAACCCTCCATCACCTTCAACACCAAAAACAGACAAAAACACCTTATCACCGTCACAGCCACCTCCTCATAAGAAGAAAACGAAGAAGCACAGACGCCGCCAACTTTCCACCTTTCCTTTTCCTCCTCTAACACGATCAGACATGGCCCAAGGCAAGATTAATAAGGACAACTATGAAACAGTTAGAGATGAGTCGAAAGGGCTTACCCCAGAACGTCCCAGCGCGCCTTCGGCGCGCTAAAACCATTCTTTTAACTTTTTAGAAACCTAGCCATTCATCCGCCATCCATCCGCCATCCACATCATGCATTCACACATCTGACCTTAGAGCGTGAACACCTGGACAGCTATGGAACTACCGGACAGACTAGTGAAACCCATCTCAACTCTGGGCATCTTATGCCCCATCTCCTGGACTATCCAGGAAATAGGCTGGAGCGCTCATCTGAAACTGGAATTTGAAATTGAGAAAACCACAACACCACCCTCTCCGGGGGGAGGTAGTACCTTTGGTGAGGGGAGCCCCTCTCACACTGGTCCTCAACCGAAGGAGCACTGTACCGATTGTACCCTCACTCCTAAAAATGTTTCCCACATAAGGGGTAAAGTGATGTGGTAATTTTATGACATCTAAATGTTGAGCAATCTTGCTTTTTTTCATAACACTCATCTGACCGGTTGGTTGATCACGATTGTCCTTTGCTGCCTGTTTCTACTCAAGTGAATGGAGAAATTGAATTCTCGGTTAATAATACCAGAGATCGGGTGTGAATGCTGCCATTGCAAAAACTGAAAAAAACTCAAGTTACCTACGGTGTCAGGATTTTTCAAATCAAGAAATCCCTTCTAGAATAGCGATTGGAATCTGATATTAAAAACACTTCAAGGCGGAGGGTGTTTGCTCAGAAATAACTGGAATAAGTTTCCAGTTGTCCATCAATCAAAGGGAGGTAATCCACTTTCAGTTCCTATCAAATTGAATGGAAATTCAGCCGTCACATTATGACAAAATCAAGTAACTCTACACATAAACTACTCACATGGAGTGAAAACCGTACACCCCATTAACACAACATTTATTTCATTTCATAGGATGAAACAGGTTATTTCACATTTGATTCACTAACTGAGGACCCCAAAACAAGAATAGTCTCCATTCTGTGCTGTTTCTGAAACCTTGGCATGTTAAAAATCACATTTTTAGCACATTTATATGGATAGAGGGGGGTTAAAATGTCAAAATGAAAGAAAAGAGACTTGCAGGAATTAGATGTGGGATGGGGGCTTAGGTGGATGCGGAAAAACATGACAAATTTTATTAATTGTTTCAAGGCAGCAATACACTTTATTTCAACTGCAGCCGGTATAGGGTTAAACAAATTCATTCTGCAGAAATGGTTGTCTTTGTCACCATTAATTCAGCTGTTCTTCCTTGCAGTTGCCCCGAACAACTGGAAATTCAACAACTTTCCAGCCAAACAATCTTTCCCCTATCTCAGATCACCTGTTCATTTAGCAAGCATTTTATGCATGCCATGAAAGCACAAAAGGCACCGTGTCGTGAAAATTGGGCATCCCACACCTCCAAAATAGCTTTTTCCCAAAACCTTCAACCATATTACAGACCCAAAGTGCTTGAATTGAAAAATTAACAAGACCGGGATATCTGAAAACGAAGAAATATCTTGAAATAAACCCTCAACAACAGTTACAAGGAATACTCCTTTAGGTTATGAACCCCTAAATAAATCCAATTTCCCATAGTGTTAACCTTTCACTCTCTGTACAACACGCAAAGTTATTTTTAAAAAAAAATACCAACACATCTACAAAGTACATCATCTCCTGAAAAAATTAAACTGGAATAAAATATATGTTGGCACATGAAATTTCAGTTTATATTTCGAATTTTCACAGCTACCGTATGGTCTTGCACTGAATGATCTTCACGCATTTTTTCATGCCTCATGTTGTTGAGAGATTCTCACATATTCCAGCACCAAATTACAAACAAACTTAATAATCCTTTCTAAAGTAGACGAATCAAAATTTTCATTAATGGTTTCAAAGTCAAAATATATTTAACCAATCAGCTGATCAGCCCTATTTAATCCTACTCACAACTTTTAAAGAACCCTTCTCATGTTGCAGCAAGTTAAACCTCGGGGTTCTTTTAAGTACCCCAATTATGAAAACAAAGACTTGATTTGAACAAACTTGAATCTTACACCTAAAAGGATGATGTACACCACATATCAAAAGATTCTGACCCGTGGATTTGACGAAGAAGAGTTTTGAAGAATATTCCTTATATTGCACTAAATTAAAATTTGGGCTACCATAGGGAGACCAAATAGGACCCCAGGAACTGTAATTCACACAAACTCAAATCTGCCACTATCCCCACACCCTACTGAAGGATGCTTTATACCAAGCATCAAAAAGATTGTGATTGGTGGTTTTGGGGCAGATTTTTAAAATGTTTGAAAATAATTTTTGTGCTAACAGGGTTGTGCCCCTTGTGGTGACCCCTGTGGGTGTGACAACTTCATTTGAACAAGCTTGTATTGATATATGAAGTCGAACATGCATACCAAATTGCATTTAATTCATTCCAGCAGTTTTTGTGAAGTTGATAATGCTAACTTCATGACATTAAAGGAAGGCTAACATTTGACCCTTTGACTGCGGTAGTACAGGAGAATTTTCTCATATCAGTCTGTTTTTTTTTTCTTGTTTAACTATGAATTTAACCACACTGAGCTCTGTCAAACAAGGTATATTTCTTTAAATACCAAACTGCATTATGGGAAATATTTGCGGCAGAAAACTTTACTCTTTTGATATCACAGAGCAGGGGGTTAACCTGCTGGTCTTCAATCAGGAGGTTATAAGGTCAATGTAATATACTGATCCTAGGTCACCAGCCTAATTATATTCAGAATTCGATGCTGTCATGTGCTGTTGAAACATTTTTTGAGAATTAGCATGCAGACAGCCATTGACGTGATGTGCCTTATTCATTTATTGGTAATTGGTGTATAAGGTCACATATTTCTGCACATTGGCTAATCGCCACCACAACAAGGATATAAAGTTGATAAGACTTGCACCCCAAGTGACCGTGTCCTATTTTTACAGTGAAACAGTGCTTGTTTACCACAGAAAATAAGCACTGCTTAATTTCCCAGGGTTCCCATGGGCCTTCACTTACAAAAATATACGGGTATTCTTTCCTGCCCCAGTTATAGATATTCCAATGAATACGTATTTATCTAACCTTGAAAACATCAAGATATTAACATATATCAGGGACCGACCTGGGCATGCGCCAGTGCGTATTTGGTTCTGAAACATCAGGACCTGGCTCCTAAATCTCAGAAATAGGCTTCTCAGTTGGCGCGTAACTTCTCAGATCATATTTTGATATTCTTTCGATGGATAATCGAGAGAGACACTCTTACATGTATTATATATATGATTATCATTTATCATTGTTGTAGAGTGCTTAAGTTAATACTTCAAGTCTTAATTACCAAGCATTAATCTTCACTGTGATTTCTGATCAAGTCTTGGCTGCCTAAATAGGCAGCCAAGACTTGATCAGAAACCACAGGCCAGATTAATGTTTGCTAAAGTGTACTAAATGGAAATGATGAGAGCTATTACATACTTGCAGTGTGTGTTACAAACAGCAGTGTGACTCCGTAAATTGAAATCTGGCGCATGAATTGAAATGAAAGTGTCAATGACACTGTAGCTCAACTTGACAAACTTGAACTTGGTAAGTTATAAATGAAATGGCAAAATTGAAGATCATTGGGACCAATGTCATTTTTTTTGCCAGTGGCAACATTTTTTGACAGAAACCGAAGAAAATCGATAGCTCCCATCTAGAGGCCTCCCCAAACAAGCATGCCAGGTTTCAAAGCAATCCGATCATAAATGTGCCCTGTAGGGTGTACAAATGGGAAATATTGTGGTCTGACTAGACTAAATTCTAAGAACGTTGGCCGTGGCAACATTTTTGGACGGAAATGGAAGAAAATCGATAGCTCCCATCTAGAGGTCACCGTAAATAAGCATACCAGGTTTCAAAGCAATCTAATCATAAATGAGCCCTGTAGGGTGAGCCAAAGGGAAATATTGTGGTCTGACTAAACTTAGTTCTAAGAATGTTGGCTGCGGAAACATTTTTTGATGGAAATTGAAGAAAATCGATAGCTCCCATCTAGAGGTCACCCCAAACAAGCATGAAAGGTTTCAAAGCAATCCGATCATAAATGTGCCCTGTAGGGTGTGCCAAAGGGAAATATCGAGTCTTCTGACTAAATCAAGTTCTAAGAATGTTGGCCGCGGTGACATTTTTTGATGGAAATTGAAGAAAATCGATAGCTCCCATCTAGAGGTCTCCCCAAACAAGCATACCAGGTTTCAAAACAATCAAATCATAAATGTGCCCTGTAGGGTGTGCCAAAGGGAAATATTGTGGTCTGACTAAACTGAGTTCTAAAAACGTTGGCCGCGGCAACATTTTTTGACGGAAATTGAAGAAAATCGATAGCTCCCATCTAGAGGTAACCCCAAACAAGCATGTCAGGTTTCAAAGCAATCCGATCATAAATGTACCCTGTAGGGTGTGCCAAAGGGAAATATTGAGTCTTCTGACTAAACTAAGTTCTAAGAACGTTGGCCGCGGCAACATTTTTTGACAGAAATTGATGAAAATCGATAGCTCCCATCTAGAGGTCTCCCCAAACAAGCATACCAGGTTTCAAAGCAATCTGATCGTAAATGTACCCTGTAGGGTGTGCCAAAGGGAAATATTGAGGTCTGACTAAACTAAGTTCTACGAACGTTGGCCGTGGCAACATTTTTTGCCGGAAATTGAAGAAAATCGATAGCTCCCATCTAGAGGTCACCCTAAATAAGCGTATCAGGTTTCAAAGCAATCAAATCATAAATGTGCCCTGTAGGGTGTGCCAAAGGGAAATATTGTGGTTTGACTAAACTAAGTTCTAAGAACGTTGGCCGCGGCAACATTTTTTGACGGAAATTGAAGAAAATCGATAGCTCCCATCTAGAAGTCACCCCAAACAAGCATAAGAAGTTTCAAAGTAATCTGATCATAAATGCGACCTGTGAGGTGTGCCAAAGGAAATTGTGGACGTACGTACTAACGTACTAACATACTAACGTACTAACGTACGTACGTACGTACGTACGTACGCCGACGGACGAGAAGTGATGGCAATAGCTCAGCTTGACTTTGTCAAGTTGAGCTAAAAATGGGCGCCGAGGCTAGAGCGTATTTTAAATAGTCCTGATCGGTCCCTGATATATGTACTACTCGGCATAATCATAAAACTTTGGCTGCGCTGAGTCTTCATTTCTGGCTGTAATATCAACTCATCTATCAACTGAGCAAAATTTTAACTTTGATTCATAGAAAATGAATGTGCATGGTATGTTTCAGATTCAATTGTCCGGAAAATATCAGTTGGTCGAAAAAGCGAACCATAGGTGCACATTTCTGACCAAATGAAATATTCCAGTGAATCTAACATTAGCGATAACCTATTTGAAAACTAGACTAGGTCCAGACCATAACAACATCAAATTTTCTACAGAATTAGACAAGTGGCCTGATAGTTGGAGAATGATCTTGACCATCCTAAAAGATGGTACCCAATCAACTGAATATTACTGCTGAATTATCTACCTTACCAGGCCTGGCATTCTTAAAAATGCAGGAGGGCTAAAAATCGCTCCCCTCGCATGGCCTAGGGGAGCTATTAGATCTCCTCAACTCAACCTTACAAAAGCTAAAAGTGTCAAAATGAAGTTTTTCTGTTAATGAATTCTGCCTTGTGGGTTTTGTACATTTTATTTGGTGCTGCTAACAAGGTAGTCTCTGTGGGATGGCTACACTTCCCCTCCCACACCTCCGGGCATTGACAAAGCCCAGAGGTGCAGGAGGGGCAGTGTGACCGTCTTACAGGGGCCACTAACATAGCAGAGATCTGAAAAGATGTGGGTTTCAGGAATAGGCTATTATGGTAATTATTTTTTTCTAAGGCCAGGAGGGCTAGTTTTTGCCCTCCTTAATTTTTTTCAAGGCGAACAGTAGGCGAGGGAATAATTGCTCTCCTGAAAATGCCAGGCCTGCCTTGCAGTCTTTTGAATTTGAAAATGTGAGGCTGTATACTGCTCACTACCATTTGACGTAAAGTGCACTATTGTAGGGTCCCGGAAAATGTTTTCAAGGAAAACATCGACGAACATCTGCACACTGTTTACTCCTCTAATGCACAGTACTGTAAGTAGGGATTCCAAAAATATTACCTGATTTTCGAATAACCTTTTCGCAGCAATAATCAAATTTATTTGAGTTTGTACATGTATAATGCATGAAACACAACTTCAGTGGAGCAATCATTAAGTCAATCAGATGATTCTTTACAGAATGCATGAGCATAAAGACAGTGAGTACAGTAAAACCTGTCTTGAGAGACCACATCTGCCAGGCACCGGTTGGTTTTACTCTATAATGGACCTACTATGGGAGACCACCTGTCTTGAGAGACCACCTGTCTTGAGAGACCACTGTGACCTGGTACCAACTCGTATTTTTATGCCATAATGGACCTGTCCTGAGAGACCGCCCCTTTGAAGACTGAAACCACGACAAAAGCTTTTTACCTGTTATGGAATTGGAAAATCCATTGTAGTTATACTAACATAATTAAAAGTATTAAAAGCTCTTAATTGGGTTTCAATTGCTAACTCATTAAAGATTGAGATGTTCTTATAAGACCCCTGTGAAAAGATTAGGATTATTGCTGAATAAACAATTCCATACATACCTGAAATGTGACGGATAGGAATAAAAATAAATTTGTGTTGAAAATCTTTTTGTAACAAATTGAAATGGACTGTTATAAAAATTATAAAAATAAATTAGTGTTGAAAATCTTCAATGAAGATTTTCAACACTAATTTATTTTTATAATTTTTATAACAGTCCATTTCAATTTGTTACAAAAACTATGAATCATAAAAAAGAACAACTACAAAGTAATTACAAAAATCTATTCTTCTCCATTTCTGAATTTTGTGGTTGGTTATTCATTGACTTGAAAAAACCTGAAACCTGTTAAGAGAGACCACCTGTCTTGAGATACCACTTTTGTGTGGCCCAAAGGGCGGTCTCTCAAGACAGGTTCTACTGTAATATTACTGGCCTTTGGAGTTTGTTGAATTGTGTTGTTTACGTACAATTCCCAGAAAGTGAAGTTTGGTAAGTCTTTAGTCTTGGAATGTTACAGTTTATAATTCATGGTGCATTGTTCATATTTTTGGGAATGCATTGTTTTATTTGTACTATTTAGCACAAACAGATTTTAACCCCTTTGGAATTAACACACAATATCAAAATTTGTTATTTTAAGTTTTTTGAAACTTTTTCCCTCCCACTTCTTCAGAAAATAAGAAAAAAAACGTATCATGAGACCTCTCATTGGATCCAGCTTAACAATGAGGGGAGGGGGTCACATTATGTACATATAGTTTTGTTGAAATTTTTTTAAATTTTATTTTCAACTGCAAAATTTGTATATGTGATTGATGCGGAACCAATTTGTTAGATAAGGATTAATCACTCACTAGATGGAGCCAAGGAGCACTGTTGTCTACTCGCAAAAAGTAAAAATTGTGGTTGCTGTGGTGTGCAAGAGCAACAGCTTACCACAAAAACAAAAGACTGCTACCTTTGATACTTTTAAATAAACAAGAGATGTGCATGTAACGAAAGTTTCAGTTTTCCAGTCAGACATTTCCTTGAGTTATTTGTTACATTACATGGCATCAGAAATCGTCCATCGCATCCATAATACCCAACATCTAACAATTAACCATTTACCTAACACAAAAGAAAAGCGACACTTGCATATAAAATTCTTGAATAACTATTTTTTTCATTTTTTGCGTCAAAAACATAGCTTATGACCCCTCATTGGAACAAACTCAATGAGCTTGTCCCAATGAGGGGTCATTAGCTCTGTTTCTGAGACAAAAAATGAAAACAAATTATGAAAATTTAATGGTAATTTTTGTAAATAGCACTGGACGGTTTTGGTCATTACATTGGGTAAAATGAAACTTGCACAAATGATGCTTAACCCTTTACTCAACAAATTGATGGATCCTTCCGCGTAATATGCAAATTCAGTAGCTGAAAAAATATTATTTTTCGAAAAAATTTAAAAAAAAACATATCATGTGACCCCTCTTTGGAACGAGCTCGTCGAACTCATTCCAAAGAGGGTCACATGATATGGTTTTGTTGAAATGTTTTGAAAAAATTAAAAAAATTATATTTAAAATAATAAATTTTGAAATCGTCTTCGTTGGGTAAAGGGTTAAGATGCCACCATCTGTGTGCTACAAACCAACATTTAAACTTGCAAATCAGAAATTGGAACATATTTCCATATTCAATCCAAAATTTATAAGATAGACCTCAATGTTTTGGTTTTCGTCAACAGTATCGGAAAATACCCAGATCAATTCCAAAGAGCCAGGCTTTGATTGGAAGGACAAACACCTGTACTAGGGATATGAGGGTGTTTGCCATCACATTGAAGATTTCAGGGGGCCACCAAGGATGGGAAGAATGAGTGACAAAACCAGTTGTCTCAGCTCAGTGTGGATAGGTCCCCAGGGTTGCAAAATAAATAAAACCTGTACATGGGTGAGGGGAGATGATCCTATTGCCACACTAAACAAAATAATCAGATATACCCAGAGGAACAATCGTGAAGCAAAATTCAAATTAAAACAGTGTTAAGAGAGTTTGAAGGAGAAGGTTTTGACAAGATTGTAAAAGATATTCAGCTAATTTGATGGACTGCGATTTCACACATCTTGATTGTTTCTGTCATCGATGACGATCTGAATAAATGACAAGGAAAGTTACTGAATAGAGAGGCGAAGACATTACACATGCATGATTGGAGGGCAACATGAAATGTTGTTGAAACAACCTAAAAGGATTCTGGTCAAAAGAAACAGTTAGCTGCATGATTCAAAGCCGGGACACTAGAAATCTTGGTGCCATAAGTGCCTGTATCTAAGCCTGCAAAGAATTGTTTTTTCAGTGTCTGTGATGGTGACAAGGAACGAAAGTTTTGTGACTGTCATCCCATAATAGGTGCATGTATTGGAAAGTTTCAACATTATCTCCATTTTAGTTAAAGACTTAAAATAATTTGAAAATCACAGAAATATTATTAAACTCTGCCATACTGGTTGCCTTTGGTACATGTATCTAGGTGTTGTCAGTGACTGGAAATAACCTACTTATTCGAGTTGTTTACACAGGATCAGTTTGTTCAGAGCATCGGGAAAATGACTGAGGAGGGGGGGGGGGTGTAAACCTTATCAGTCTTGACTGTCATGACTTATGTTCCAATAGAAGACAAAATCCAATCTTTCATCGAAGCCATGCCTTGGGAGTCCAGATGCATGGGCTTCTCAGCTTCTTATTTAACCCTTTACCCAACGTAATGGTAAAAATTGGCCAGCACTATTCACAAAAATCGCCAATTAATTTCATTATTTTTTCCATTTTTTGACTCAAAAAAGGTTATGACCCCTCTTTCGAACGAACTCATTGAGCTCGTTCCAATGAGACGTCATAACCTATGACGTTTTTGAGACAAGAAATGAAAAACAGTCATTCAAGAATTTTTTTTGCAAGTGGCGTCTGCTTTTCATGTTAGGTAAAGGGTTAATAAACATGTACCACATCCAAACTTGTTCATGTTGGGTCCCCAACATCCCCATTCAGACACAAACTTCGCTTTGCCTGAGACTGATTGCGCGTGTGACACAACTCCGAGGAAGAAAATGAAGTGACACACGAAGAACATAAGCACTAGTATTCACTAGCAACAGTAGTAGTAGTATCTTTATTACTGTGACATGACTTTTCAACCTTTTAGAACAGAGAACAATTTTAATGGATACAAAAAGCACCTGACTCATTGGGTCTAGTCACAAATAACACGTTTTTCTTAACACTCAGGATTTATTGGCTGATTTTTATTTAGCAGTATACAAGTACAAATGCAAATAGTAGAACAGTAATGTTAATCAAAATATTTTGGCACGACAGAAAGATATTTGGCTTCAGTACTACATTCATGTTCAACATAGCTTGTTAGCTAGGGGGGGGGGGGGGGAGACAACAAAGCCAGATTGGCTGTTTTCCTGTTGTCTCCCACAATTACTTTATGCAACGTTTTAAACTAGACTGTCAGATAGTATTTCGTTCAATATATTTTGGGTGGGTGGGGGGGGGGGGGGGCGGATAAACATGACATGACATGGAAGTTGTGACTTGATTCATTGAAGCTGTGACTTGATTCACCTGGTAGCGCGTTACGAAACATTCCCTATCCTGACACCGACATCTCATTGTCTCTTTAGCAAAGTTACATTACTGTGATTCCTCGGAGCCAGGTGGAGTCTCGAGGCGACCAGACCAATGCCTGGACTACGTTGAAGGTGCAATAATAATACTAATATTGATATTAATATCAATATCAATCAACATCAATATCAGTTTATGGGATTCCTTTCAAGGTTTCCTAGACGGTGAATGCATTTTAGTCAGACGTGGATAAGCTGGACTGATTTTGTATTTTTATGGCATAAAGAGTACAATGTACACCAATAAATCGGGGACCACAATCGGGACAATATGGGTTATTACAATGAACATTGTCGGAGTATGAAGACAGTAATTTTAACTTCAATTGGTTTTTGAACATATTTCTCTCAGTGATATTTCTGATATTCCTATCCAACTCGTTCCAGATTTTAGGGTACATATTTGTCGGTAAATAATCCAATGATTTGGTTCATGTTTTTTTTATATGAAGGAGGCCATTTCTTCTGTTCGACCTTCCAGAAGGATTATCAATTAGCTTAAAGTAATTTTTAAATGAAACGGGCAGGTTTTGTAATTTTTAAATGAAACGGGCAGGTTTTCATGATACCAATCAAATACAAATAAGCAAGTGTTAAGTTTAAAAAGGTCAGTTACTTTTAATATTTTATTTTTAAGAAAAAGGGGGTCTGTATGTGTGTTATACCTTTTGTAATTTATAACACGCACAGAGCGTTTCTGGAATATCATTAGATTCTCTACGGTTCTGGCGTTACCCCATATGTGTGATGGGTATGGATTAAAGAGAAATACAGGGTTTTCATCGCATCAAGTGGGAGAATGGTCTTTACTTTGTTGAGGGCAAATTGGTCCGGGCCATTTTGGTGCAAAGTTGGGATACATGGTATTTGTAGGATAGGTTATCGATATAAATCCCTAGAAATTTGAGAGATTTTTCTGCATTTTCAGAACCCACTCTTTTTATCCCCTGTCCATTTATAAGAACGTTGTATGAAAGTGTGGCAAGTTTTGTCTTATATGAGGGGTTAATTAAAATATAATTTGTTTTCATGGCATTTAAGACTAACTGGCTGGCGCAGCACCACTCGAAGAGATTTTCGAGTTCTTTATTTAAAAATGGAACTCTATTGTTTGGGTTTGGGCCTGATGAATAAACAGTTGTATCGTCCGCAAACGATAACAGATTTAGGGATATTGCTTGGCAGATATCATTCATGTACAGTAGAAATAGTGTGGGTCCGAGTATGGAACCTTGGGGAACTCCATGTGTTATCGGGGCTACATCGGATTTATGGTCGTCATAAACAACATATTGTTTTCTTCCGGTTAAATAACTTGTGAACCAATATTTTCCCAAGCCTCGTATACCATATCCTTCCAATTTATTTATTAGAATGGAATGATCTATTGTGTCGAATGCTTTAGATAGGTCAACAGACAGAGCTAGATGGCAGTTTTTACTTTTTTATCATTTTCCTCAGCCACCTTTTTGAGTAACTGCATGACGGGATGCATTGTACTGTGGTTTGTCCTAAATCCATACTAATGGGGATGTAGGATTTCAAAACGGTCCAAGAAGTGTAACAATCGCGAAGATATAAGTTTTTCTAAAATTTTAGAAAAGGTTGGCAAGAGACTAATAGGCTTGTAATTGCCAAAATTCTGCTTATCACCGGATTTGAATATCGGGGATGACTTTAGCGAGTTTCATTCTGTCTGGTACAACACCTTGTGCAAATGAGCAATTAATGATGTGCGTTAATGGGATAAGTATAGGCTTGCCCTCGCATACACTTCGACATGCTCACGCCTGTATCATTAGTTATTTCAAGAAAAGTTTATTTAATATGCAAATGCGACTATACTATGGCACCCCCAAAAAGTTGGAATAATTCGAATACACTGACATGGGTAACCTCTTTAAAATGAAAATGAATTACCTCAATAATTAATCTGGGTTAGTACATTTTAGAATAAAGTGTATATGACCCAGAGAAGCCCGTCATTATCATATTTAATAAAAAACAAAACGATGAAAAATCCACTGATGAACTGGTATTCTATTCTGGGGCAATTTGAAACATGCTATCAAAAAGGGAACATTTTTTGCAGTCCAAAAAAACCCCAAGTGCATTTGCTCCCAAAAAGCCACCATAAGGCTCCATTTGATAGCACATTTCAAGGCTTCATTTGATAACACCCCTCAAATTCCTCGTGCTTGCCAAGGGAGGGACAATCTGTCAGTGAATATACTGAATATTACTGACAGGTTTTGGCCAATACATTGGGTAAAGAGTTGCTATAGATAAGATCTACAATAAGGTTGTACAATGCACAGGGTTAGTTACTAGGGCTGAAACGGTTGGCTCATCGTAACCGACTAACAAGAGCTATAACTGAATAATATCCGGTTATCCGCTGCCATTATTTCACCGAATATGGTATCAAAACTATATAAATTGTAAAGCAGTATTCTCAAACTATTCTGTAGTGTGTATACAAACGAACGTTGTCAAGTATACACACTACGGAATAGTTTCTGCAATTACTCATTACTCACGGAAAGTCGGATACTGCTGATCATTAACAAAGTCTTGAACACCAAAGTCAATTATTTCTGAATATATACAACATGGCTTTGATGTGTAATCTATGACAAACGTGAAGCGGCTGATTTACTACATTTTAAACGTGGAATGACGATCACTATCAATATTTCTGATAACCGTTTGATGGTTTTTCTAATAGGTTAGGTAGCTAACTGGTTTCAAACTGATTATCCGGTATACTATCAGTTATCAGTTATTAATGGAAATTTTTTAAAACCAGAAAATGTGACTAACCTTGTACAATGCATTGGGTTAGTCATACTTTCTGTTTATTAAAAAAATGGCAGCTACTA
This sequence comes from Pictodentalium vernedei, assembly GCA_031216915.1. Taxonomy (NCBI): domain Eukaryota; kingdom Metazoa; phylum Mollusca; class Scaphopoda; order Dentaliida; family Dentaliidae; genus Pictodentalium; species Pictodentalium vernedei. The sequence goes on along the minus strand of CM062297.1, from coordinate 103,918,326 downwards.
TAGACGGATATCATACACTACATGAAAATGTACACTCAGTTAGGCTGTGCAAAGCACAGGGTTAATTGCATAATGGAGATGCTCTTTTAGAAGAATAGAATGACTAACCCTCTGCATTGCAGTTAGTTCATAAACTAACGAGATAAAATCAATTCAAAGCATTGCATGTGCCCCCTCCACAGCCTCCAACATAAGCTCATATTGGTCTATCATCATACCAAAGGACATCAAAATCCAATAACCGATGACAGAGTTATAATATCTAGTTGATGTCTCCATACAGACAGATGGATGGTGACATCATCTATATATCCACCGAACCAGTCAACCTCCTAAGGAGGTCAGGGGAATAACAAACACTACCTAACCATAGGCTTTGCACAGTATTTGTTGATGACTGCCTTATCACATACTACAGTTGAAACTATAAGACCTGTCACAAACTGTGCGCTTATCTAGGCTTAATTGCGCGTAGGAATTGCACGCAGTTGCCATATCGAATGGCATCCAAAGCACGGCAGGTTCTCCTAGTTACTCATAGCAAACACAGGCAATGTTTCTGCCAATGGACATCTGGGTTACCCGGAGGTCCATTGGCTGAAACATTGCTTGTGCACAGGCCATATATACAGAATTTGATAGCCTTACTATGGTCATAACGCGAAGATTAACATGCAGATCAACGTGCTATTTGTGCACATTTCATGACAGGACTTCTAGTTTTAACAGGACATGAAAATATACACTAAGACTAAGGCAGATAACTAAAGTTGTAAAAACACTCAGAGTAGCCTGGTTATATGTTACATAGGGTACAGGATTCAAGGAATTAATGGAAATACTTATCCTGGATTGTGGAGGTTTTTTAACTGGTAGAGAGCTAAATTATTTTTAATCGACAGAACTTCTTCACATGTCTTTGCCTTATTACATTTTATGGGAGAGAGGCACTCTCGCATAATATGTAACAAGGCAAATTCACACAAACTAAATAATTTCACTTTTAAGATAATATGAAGCACATCAACTGAATACGCACACTTTAAGTTACGGTACGTGTGCATTAGAATGAAGCCCAAATAAGGTCTTCCAGCACTTTACCAGTTAAGCAGGCCTGGCATTTTCAGGAGAGCGATTTATTTGCTTGCCTACTGCTCGCCTTAAAACAATTAAGGAGGGCGAAAACTAGCCCTCCTGGCCTTGGAAAATAATGATTACCATAACCGCCTATGCCTAAAACCCACATCTTTTAAGATCTCTGCTACAAGTATGTTAGTGGCCTAGGTAAGACGGTCACACTGCCTCTCCCACATCTCCAGGCTGGAGGTGTGGGAGGGGCAGTGTAACCGTCTCACAGAGACTACCTTGTTAGCAGCACCAAAGAAAATATACAAAGCCCACTTGGCGGAATTCATTAACAGTAAAGCTTCATTTTGCAATTTTAGCTTTGGTAAGCTTGAGGAGAGCTAATCGCTTGCCTAGGCCATGCGAGGGAAGCGAGTTTTAGCCCTTCTGCATTTTTAAGAATGTCAGGCCTGGTTAAGTGAATTCTAAAAATGAAAACAGATTCCATTTTGAATGGATCATGACTGTGTCAGGATCCAGTCAAAATTCCCGTTGGTTTATCTCCCTGCAGCAGTCTAGAATGTCACTTGTTGAATAAGAAATAAACACTGAATCTCAGATACTATTTCCATTTAGTTTTTTTATTGATGCGGACTTGATTTAGCTAAATATTATTTTACAAAATGTCAACCTATTGGTGTAGCTGTGTCATGACCTAATCTCACAAAAGGCTTTTGTGATCGCAGAACTGTTACACTACATCTTATTCTTAATAAAATGAGATACTGCATGGGTGGAAATTCCACTCAGCAGGTTTTCTGGGATAAATCACTCTTCAGTAGATGTCAATGAAACGAATACATGAGGATTAATCTTAGTTACACACCTCTGGAGGGAACTGAATACAAAATTTATTTCTAATGCTTCAGCAACATGGACAATTCTAGCTCCCATAGGGAGTCCAAATATTAACCCAAGCTCTCAATTTAAACAAAGTTGAATCTGACCTCCCTAGAGATGTTGTACACCAAATATGAAAGCATTCGGACTGTTGGATCTGAAGAAGAAACTTTTTAAAGAAATGTTTTCATATTGCATTAAGTTAAAATTTGGGCTACCATAGGGAGCCCAAATATTAACCCAGGAAACCAATTTGAACAAACTTGAATCTGACTCCCCTAGAGATGTTGCAAACCACATATGAAAGGATTCTGACAAGTGGATCTGAAGAAGAATATTTTTAAAGAAATTCCTAATATTGCACTAAGTTAAAATTTGGGCTACCATAGGGAGCCCAAATATTAACCCAGGAAACCAATTTGAACAAACTTGAATCTGACTCCCCTAGAGATGTTGCAAACCAAATATGAAAGGATTCTGACAAGTGAATCTGAAAAAGATTTTTGAAGAAATTCCCTCATATTGTACCAAGTTAAATTTCAGGTTCCCATATGGAGCCCAAATATTAACCCCGGTACTCGAATTGAACAAACTTGAATCTGACCTCCCTAGAGATGTTGTACACCAAATATGAAAGCATTCCGACTGGTGGATCTGAAGAAGATGATTTTTAAAAAACTATCCCCCATATTGAACTAAGTTAAAATTTTGGCTTCCATAGGAAGCCCAAATATTAACCTAGGGACTTGGTTTGAACAATCTTGAATATGAGCCTCATAACAATGATGTATACCAAACATTAAAAGATTCTGACTAGTGGTTCTGAAGAAGAAAGTTTTTAAAGAATATTCCCCATATTGGCCTAAGTTAAAGATTCGGGCTCCTGTATTGAGCCCAAATATGAACCAATGGGTTTTATTTTAACAAACTTGTATCTGACCCCCCCCTTCCCCCCCCCCCCCCCCCCCCCCCCCATGGATGCTGTATACCGAATATGAAAAGATTCCGACCACTCGTTCTGGAGAAAAGATTTTTTTTTAACTTTTGCAAATATGCTGACTCAGCATTTTTTCGATCCCCCCCCCCACCTACAGAACTCCCTAACATAACCGATGGCAATTTTTTTTTACCATTCAATCCTACTGATCCTAAGGATGCTTCATACAAATAAAGTTCTCTGTTCCAGTGGTTTGGGAAATATGGGCGTTTGAAAATATTTCTATTTTTAGCTCCTGGGGTTCCCATAGGGATGCATGAATTTTTTTGCATGATTCAAGTGTTTATGACCCAATAATACCATATACCAAATTTGGTACAAATCAAACCATCAGTTCAGAAAAAAGAAATTTTGGGCAGGGCTAAAAATCTTACCCCTCCCATTACAAAGCCAAATATTGCTTCACAAACTTTGTTTGAACAAACTTGAATCTACACCTCAGAAGGAAGCTCCATAACAAATATCAAGTCATTGTACCCACTGGTTCATGAGAAGAAGATTTTAAAAATATTTTGGAGCATTTTTGCCCACCCCCTCCCTCTGCGGCTGGGCATGTTGCATTGAACAAAAATGAAATGCCACTTCGGGACCATCACTCACACAAACTTTCACTTGAATTGGCCCAGTGGTTTTGGAGGAGAAGACTAAAACATGGTGTTGACGTATGATGGACGGACGGATGGAAAGCGATGGGATTAGCTCAGCTTGACTTGTCAAGGTGCGCTAAAAAATTGTGATTTTGCTGAAAGCCCTCAATCTCCCAAGTGATACAGCATTTATTCTGTAATATCTTGTTTAACTGAGCTCTATCAAACAAGATATAATTGAATAAACAAAGAATTTGTCACCAAAATGAATCCAATTTTTTTTTTTTTTTTTTTGGGGGGGGGGGGGGGGTGGTAATGATACTTTAACCGCCAGCACTCTGATAATGCAACAGAATTTTCTCCAATCACTCTGTTTTTCTCTTGTTTAACTATGACTTTAACTAATTATATCTTGTTTGACATACCTCACTGAGCTCTGTTAAACACGGTATATTTGGTTAGATATCAAACTGCATTCTGGAAAATATTTGCTATTGAAAACTTTGCCATTTGACATCAGAGAGCAGAGGGTTAAAATAGCTAGGGTCATCTCAAGTTGGGCAGTTTTAAGGGTGGAAGAAACAGGAGTACCCAGAGAGAACCACTGAACAATGACAAGCAACTGCCCGATTCCCAACTGTACTAACTCTACAGAAGCATGGATAGCATTAGATGAAGACAAGGGTATTATCAACATGTTGTACGCCTTTGTACGCAGCACCACCTTGCCCTCACATTGGCAATTGGGATTAATTGCCTTGGCCAAGGACATAACACAATTAGGGAGGGAATCTCACCATGGACATTTTGGTTTGAAGTTGGCGTAACCAGTGAACCACTGTGCTCTTAGCAGCTATTCAATTGTCAGGGTTCCACTATACAGCAGATCCCTGTTAATTGAATACCATTTTGCCTGTTAAATATATTTGATAAAACGCGGTCAAACAAAATATAAAAGATTACATGCCTACATTCTTTATAGGAATAGATGAACTCAAAAGAGTTGGAGGGGACCCGTGCTTTAGTATTCTTTATATCGTGTCAGTCTAAACAGTTTCGTTCTAATGTGAATTTTGTCAGAGACAAAGGGACAACAAGTGGCTCCACTTATATATATTCTCTCCGGCCTTTGTGGCAGCTGCCGAGTCATTACATTTGTAGTTACTATTTATGTATTTATTGATGTTTAAGGTCACATATTTATGCACAATGGCTAATCATGACCGTGACAGTTTTACGGGTGGGGGAAGCCGGAGTACCCGGAGAGAACCGAGCAACGACGAGCAGCTGCCAGCTCCCCAACATCGTAACTCCGCACTGCAGCACAGACAGGGTTAGATTGGTTGAAGATATGCGTACCATCGACGTGCAGTACGCCTTAGGACACGGCGTCATCGTGCCCCCACGAGGGCAATGGGGATGAAGTGTCTTGCCCAAGGACACAACGCGGTTGCCACAGGTGGGATTCGAACCGAGGACCTCTCAGCTTGCAGCCTGCATCTCTACCTACTGAGCCACCGCGCTCCCCCATTTGTAGTTACATTTGGCTGCTGCATCTGAAGGGTTGATAGGCATTTTGTTTCAAGAATGCAATTAAAAGATATCCAGTTAAGTGGTTACCACTGTACTCAAGCTGTAATGTACAGTATGGCAGACATGGAATGGTCACTGGCAATATTTCCACGGATGCAATAATATTAGATTCCGGACAACAATTATAGGAATAATCATCAAAAATTTAATTAATGAAGCACCGGGTGTAACCCGGTGCTTCATTAATTAAAATTTTGCTGATTACGATTTTTAACTGGTAAACACATGCGTGAATTACGACCATTCCAGGGTGAATGTGCTGAAAATCACCAGGTATCATGATCTTCAGGCATATTTTTAATAAGTCCCTGAATTCTACCAAGTATAATCTCATTAGTACTTATACAGTCTTCTGCCCCATATGGAGGCTGAATTACTAACGCATCAGCTATAGTCAGCATCTCATTGTGTGGACCTGACACCTTCACAGGAAGTCTATTCTTCTCAAGCCACAACTTAAGTAGAGATTTTCTTCTTTTAATCTCCTCGGGAGTAAGTTTGACTTCACGTTCAGGACGGAACAGCTGGTCTAATTCTTGACAATGAGCATCAGTGTCTTCGCTAATAATTGACATCTTAGTGACAGAATGCCCCATTATTATTGTAAGGTTTCTTTTGTCTTCCTCGAAGGATACAAGAACAATCGATTCTGAAACAGGATCGATGGTATAAGTCCAGCCAACATATTCTGACCCATCCTCTGTACACACTAATATATGTTTATGTATATACTGCATCCATTCTTCGGGGTCCTTTGTAAATATAGGATGTAGTTCCACGCTGCCTTTATCATCAGCCATACTAATGTTTCCTCTGTAATGGTGATTGTGCCTATGATAAATCAAATGAACCAAGTGCTTTGTATTTTTGAATGAGTTCGTTCTTTGTTAACAACTGTTTTCTAAGTATATCAATTTGTTTCAACTGTCCTTCTTTACTCGACTGAATTCCAGGCATTTTTTCGACATATTCTCTTGCTTTTATAATCTTAGTACTTAAGTCGTGTATTTTCTGAGAGGAATCATGGGCATCCTTCTCAATGCTGAAATGATAAAAAATAAAAATTTACAACACTTGATAGTGATAATAAAGCTCAACAAAGTAGATCTTCTGTTTCTCAGGCCATTTTTTGTAAAATTGCATGGGGGCGGGCGGTTTTTTATTTTTGTAATTATTTCCTTGCCATCAAAAGTTCATGTTCTTGGTTTGTTCTATGTTTTAGGCCTCATATTCTACAGAATAGCATGGGTGGTGGTGTATTTTGTCCCTTGCCTGCAGGAAGGCTTTGCAATGCTAAGCATTGCAAAGTCTTGTTGCACTCAAGGGGCAAATTTATCTATTTTATAAACTTGGGTAAAATATCTGACATAAACTAAATATTTTACACAGAGGTCCCAATGATTATAATAGCCTATATGTTTTACACAGATGTAACAAGGATTATATTAGCTTAAATATTTTACAAAGAGGTTGCAATGATTATAATAGCCTAAATATTTTACACAGAGGTCACAATGATTATAATAGACTAAACATTTTACAAAGAGGTTGCAATGATTATAATAGCCTAAATATTTTACAGAGGTTGCAATGATTATAATAGCCTAAATATTTTACAAAGAGGTTGCAATGATTATAATAGCCTAAATATTTTACAAAGAGGTTGCAATGATTATAATATCCTAAATATTTTACACAGAGGTTGCAATGATTATAATAGCCTAAATATTTTACAAAGAGGTTGCAATGATTATAATATCCTAAATATTTTACAAAGAGGTTGCAATGATTATAATATCCTAAATATTTTACACAGAGGTTGCAATGATTATAATAGCCTAAATATTTTACAGAGGTTGCAATGATTATAATATCCTAAATATTTTACAAAGAGGTTGCAATGATTATAATAGCCTAAATATTTTACAAAGAGGTTGCAATGATTATAATATCCTAAATATTTTACACAGAGGTCACAATGATTATAATAGCCTAAATATTTTACAGAGGTCACAATGATTATAATAGCCTAAATATTTTACAGAGGTCGCAATGATTATAATAGTTTAATATATTTTACACAGCGGTTGTCAGGGGTCGAAATAACTTTTCAAAATTGAATAGCAAAATGATATACCAATGCAAAATTTGAATAGCATTTCCATGAAACTATAAGAGAAGTGTAGCAATTCTATCATGGAAACAGTAATTTTTCATCGCAAATAGCAATGTGATACCGGTTATTTCGAACCCTAGTGGTGGCAATGATTATAATAGCCTAAATATTTTACAAAAGTCCCAATGATTAAAATACAGTAGAACCCTGTTAATTGAATAGTCACTCTGCCAATGAACATTATTTAATTAACACAAGTATTCAATTAACAGGGAGTGTGTCACTTTCCTGTATTCTAGATCTAGATAAACAGCATTTATTCTATTATATCTTGTTTGACAGAGCTCCATGAGCTCTGTCAAACAAGATATAATAGATTAAATGCCTGTATTGGATGTACTGAGGCCAAATAGGTCTATAAACAAAGGAAAACTGGGGAGGGTCAGGGTAATTTCTTGACAGGTTGCAAGATTTTTTATTCAATTAACAGGTTTGTACTGGAGGTTTGGTAAATAGTTTTGTGTTTGGAAATTATATTCAATCAACAGGGCTATTCAGTTACATGTAAGAGATATTCAATTATGTGGGCTCCACTGTAATAATAGCTTAAATAAAATAATAAAAGCCAAAATATTTTACACAGAGGCTGCAATGATTATAATAGCTTAAACATTTTACAGAGGTCACAATGATTATAACAGCCTAAATATTTTACACAGAGGTCGCAATGATTGTAATAACCTAAATATTTTACACAGAGGTGGCAATGATTGTAATAGACTAAATATTTTACACAGAGGCTGCAATGATTATAACAGCCTAAATATTTTACAGAGGTGGCAATGATTGTAATAGTCTAAATATTTTACACAGAGGTGGCAATGATTATAATAGCTCAAATACTTTACACAGAAGTCAAAATTAAGGCTTTTTCTGTCTTGACAGCTCAATCAGATCAGCAGATATGGATCAAGAAGGACGCCAACGTCCTATACATGTACGTGTAGCTCACAATCATTCCTCTTCAAATGATAGTAACTTTGGCAAACACAAGAACTGTATCAAACAGGCTCATAACATGCGACAAAGTTGACCTAAACACAACCTCTTAAAAGTAAAACTGAAAAAATAATAATTTTAACTGCAGAAGGGTTAATGGCCACATTATTAAGTGAGAAGTATTACTTTGAACCAACCAGTCTTCATTGGCAGATGCTTCAGTGTACTATGTTTGATTTAAACTTTCAAAAAGCTGTGACTTATCAGATACCTGATAGTACACTACATAGAGAAGTGGAAGAACCCTCTGTTTTAAAAAAAATATGTGGTGATGGAAACTGCCTTTTCTGTGCATTATCATTTATAATTACTGGTGAAGAAAATCAACATGGCACAATTAGATTATTAATTGCTCATCATATGAGAAACCTTGGAAATGATGTTTTACTAATGGTGTTGCCAGACCTTAACAGAAACTTTAGCACACTGAAAATGTCTAGGTGTGAGCTAAACAGAGACTTAACGTTAAAAATGTGGAAATAAATTTGAAAAATATTGATTGGATGAGGGTTAAATCATGGTAGAATGATAATGAGGAACACGTATGATTTATATAAAGGCTATGGGAAGAGAAGGAACACAGAAACTGACATAAACACTAAGTTAAACATGAAATTCTGAGCTAAACACAAAACTAAATGTAAGTAAATAAATAAAAAAGATTTAAACACATAGGGTGAGGGTTAAATAGTGGTAGAATGATAATAAGCACCCTATACCAGAGTAGAAGCAATATAAAGGCTCTGGGATGAAAAGGGCGTTGGCAGCTGCCCTGAATAGAAACGTTAACACACTGAAAATGTCTAAGTGTGAGCTAAACAGAAAACTGAACGTTCAAAAGTTGAAGAGAAATTTGAATTGAAATTCAGTGGACAAGGGTGAAACCATGGTACAATGATAATGAAGAACATATATGAGGAATATAAGCACCATGGGAAGAGAAGGAACACAGCAGGTGACCCAAACACTAAATTAAACATGAAATTCTGAGTTAAACAGAAAAGTAAACATAACTAAAAAAATGTTAGAAAAAGGTTTAAAATGCACTGGGTGAGAATGAAATAATGGTAGAATGATAATAAGCACCACCTAAACAGAAACTTTAACACACTGAAAATGTCTAAGTGTGAGGTAAACAGGAAACTTAACATTAAAAATGAGATGAAAAATTTGAAGGAATTCACTGGACAAGGGTTAAATGATGCTAGAATGATAATGAGGAACATGTATGATGGAATATAAGCACCATGGGAAGAGAAGGAAAACAGCAGCTGACCTAAACACAAACTTAAAATGAAATTCTGAGGTAAACAGAAAAGTAAACGTAACTAAAAATGGTAAGAAAAAGGTTTAAAACACACTGGACGAGGGTTAAATAATGGTAGAATGATAATAAGCACAATATAGAAGCAATATAAAGGCCATGGGATGAAAAGGGTGTCGACAGCTGGCCTAAACAGAAACTTTAACACAATGAAAATGTGTAAGTGTGAGGTAAAAAGAGTTACCGTTCGAAATTTGATGAACAATTTAAAGAAATTCACTGGAGGAGGGTTAAATCATGGAACAATGATACTGAGGAGCATTTATGATGAATATAAGTGCCATGGGAAGAGAAGGAGCACAGCAGCTGACCTAAACACTAAGTTAAACATGAAATTCTGAGCTAAACAGAAAAGTAAATGTTACTAAATAATGTTAAGAGAAACGTTTAAAACACACTGGGTGAGGATTAAATAGTGGTAGAATGATAATAAGAACCATATGGAAGCATTATAAAGGCCATGGGATGAAAAGGGTGTCAGCAGTCGACGTAAACACAAAATTTAACCCACTGAAAATGTTGAAGTGTGAGCTAAACAGAAAACTAAACGTTCAAAATTGGAACCAAAATTTTAAGAAATTCACTGGACAAAGGTTAAACCATGGTAGAATGATAATGAAGGAGATGAATGATGAATATAAGCACCATGGGAAGAGAAGAAACACAGCAGGTGAGCTAAACACTAAGTTAAACATGAAATTCTGAGCTAAACAGAAAAGTAAACACAACTAGAAAATGTTAAGAAAAAGGTTTAAAACACACTGGGTGAGGATGAAATAATGGTAGAATGATAAGAAGCACCACATAGAAGCAATATAAAGGCCATGGGATGAAAATGGTGTCGGCAACTGACCTAAACAGAAACTTTAACACACTGAAAGTGTGTAAGTGTGAGCGTTAAAAATTTGATGAAGGGCTGTTCCACGCGTGACTGACGTAACAGGTTGACATATTTTGCTTATTTTTATATATCTAGTGACTGTAAATTTAAATTAAATTTGCCTTAGTATTATGTCATGTCTCCAAACTATACAGTAGCATAAGAAAGAACATCCTTTTAGAAAATATCTGGAAGTAGGGTGGAATTTTGTTTCGTGACTGACGTAACACAAAAAGGACATGACTTTTTCTGGTGGTTCAGATTATTAAATAGTCTCCTCAAACTATTCGCAGGACATGTCCAGTTTATATATGTATATATCTATGATGAACACATGATAAAACATGATCACTGTTTTTGAGGAACATTAGGTATTTTACAGTGAGGGATGAAAAGTTTGCGTGACTGACGTAACGTGACTGATGTAACAAGTTTGAACAAAGATTTCTGTGTCTTCAGATTGGAACAATTATGTAAAATTGTTTATCTAATTGACTTATTTTAATCTTTCCTGCTTCTTGTGTTTTCTTTTATTACATTATTTCCCTCTTAGCTTATAGAATTCTATAGAATCAAGAATTAAAATCCACTTAAATGACTTTTGTAAAGATCGGTTCATAAATACGGCCTCTAGCCTGAGCCGTATAGAAGTTGTGTACAAAAAACTGATTGGACCTAATTTCTGTACAAAAGGGCCACTGGCAGCCATCTTGAATTTTGGACCGCACTCAGAAACACTCGTTCTCGTCCCAAGTTGATAACAGAGGCACCCAAGAAGTTTCGTGAAGATCGGTTGATAAATACAGCCTCTAGCCCGAGCCGTATTGACATGTGTACTTACTGTGTGTAAGTACCACTGAAAAAATCAAAGTTCATCAAATTTGCATAATTTCTGCATGAGAAAAAAAAACTGTATTATATGTGATGTATCCCATGGTACTAAACATTCACACAAAAATTTTTTCAAATCAGCGCTTTCATATGGAAGTTCAGTGCAAAAATCTGATTGCACCTAATTTTGTACAAAATGGCTGCCATTGGCCATCTTGAATTTTGGACCGCACCTAAAAACGCTCGTTCTCATCCCACGGTGATACCAAAGGTACCCAAGAAGTTTCGTAAAGATCGGTTTATAAATACAGCCTCTAGCCCGGGCCGTATTGGCATTTGCACTTACAGTGCTGAAAGTAACACTAAATACATCAAAGTTAGTCTAATTTGCATAATTTACGTACGAGAAAAAAACCTGTATTATATGTGATGTATCCCATGGTACTAAACATTCATACAAAAAATTATTCAAATCACAGCTTTCATATGGAAGTTCTGTGCAAAAATCTGATTTCACCTAAGTCTGTACAAAATGGCCGCCAGCGGCCAACTTGAATTTCGGATCGGGCCCAAAAACACTCGTTCTCGGCCCACGGTCATAACAAAGGTACCCAAGAAGTTTCGTAAAGATTGGTTTATAAATACGGCCTCTAGCCCGATCCGTATTGAATTGTTGACGGACAGACGGACGACGGACGACTGACCATGGCATAAGCTCAAATTTGGCTTCGCCAAAGTTGAGCTAAAAATGAATTTGTACGAAATTAGGGCCTTGTATAATTAATACATGCATTCTGCGAAAATTTCACAATGTGACTGACGTAACAGCCTGTGACTGACGTAACATGTGACTGACGTGACATTTTTCGATGGCCAAAATATCTATGTTCTATCTCATAAAGTCAAATAATAATTTGTTCAATTTATTTCAACTGTAATGAAGGAGGAGATTTTACAAAGCCATTGGTTTCTGTTCATGTCCATCTCTATGGCATCAATGTAAGGTACTTTATCGTGACTGACGTAACATTATACATGTAAACACCTATAACTTCAGAAGAATGGAGTATTAATATGTTTGTTTGAATAAAGTTCCAAACTTCTAAATAATTATCACACAACCTTATTCTTCAATAAACATCATGAAATAATAGTCTAATCAATCTAAAAACATGAATACTTCTTTTGCAAATAACATCCATGGTGTAGTTATAATACACTTTAAAATGTATAGCTTCAAATAATTTTTAAAAATTTCAGAAGTACTTACAAACTCACGGTAAATTTTGTTATTTCAGTTAACTTTGATATATTGGCTACACAAATCAAGCAATTTATAATGGATATAGCCAATTATAATTTTCACCTGTCATGTCCTACCTTGCATGGAATTGCCCTGAACAGTTTGAAGAACTTCAGTGGACCAGGGTTAAATGATGCTAGAATGATAATGAGGAACATGTATGAGGAATATAAGCACCCTGAGAAGAGAAGGACCACAGCAGCTGACCTGAACACCAAGTTAAACTTAAAATCTGAGCTAAACAGAAAGTAAACGTAGCTAAAAATGGTAAGAAAAAGGTTTAGAATGCACTGGGCGAGGGCTAAATAATGATAGAATGATAATAAGCACCATATAAAAGAAATATAATGGCCATGGGATGAAAAGGGTGTCGACAGCTGAACTGAAAAAAAACTTTAACACACTGAAAATATGTAAGAGTGAGCTGAAAAGAAAACTTAACGTTCAAAATTTGATGAAAGATTTGAAGAAATTCACTGAAGAAGGGTTAAATCATGGAACAATGATAATTAGGAATATAAGTGCCGTAGGAAGAGAAGGAACACAGCAAATGACCAAAACACGTTGAACATGAAGTTCTAAAACTAAAAAGGTCAATAAAAATGTTTAAAATGCAGAGTTTGAGGGGTTAAATCATGGTGGAATGATAATAATCATCATATAGCAGCATTATAAAGGCCATGAATGGAAATAGGGTGAGTAAGTGACCTAAACAGAAACTTTAACATTATTGGACACGTATGCTGATGCCGACACCGACCGATCGAGCCATGCCATAAGCTCACACAAGTAATGTTGGTGAGCTAAAAATACCATTATTACATGTACATGTATATATATGGAAAAAAAAATTTTTTGTGATATAATGAATATTCTTGTAAGATTTTGGAAATGGTATTACCAGGCCAGTTAATGGCTCAGGCAACTAAACTCTGTAATGCAACAGCGTCAGCAACTCCACACTACAGTCTGCATTGACAGCCCAGTTCAGGTGTTTTCTACAATTGAAACTAGAATTTCTGTAACAATTAGCTATGCTTGTCAGTTAATGCGCTCTTTACAGCAGAAGAATAAACTGAACCGAAACAGAAAGAAAATATTGAGACTACTTTACAGTTAAAACTAAAAGTCCTGTCCTGAAATGCGCACAAATAGCACGTCGATGGGCGCGTTAATCTACGCGATATGACCATAGTTAGGCTATCAAATTCTGTACATATGGCCTGTGCACAAGCAATGTTTCAGCCAATGGACCTCCGGGTGACCCGGAGGTCCATTGGCAGAAACATTGCCCGTGTTTGCTATGAGTAAGCAGGAGAACCTGCCGTGCTTTGGATGCCATTCGATATGGCAATTGCGCGCAATTCATACGCGCAATTAAGCATAGATAAGCGCACAGTTCGTGACAGAACTTCTGGTTTTAACTGTATGCGGAGGGTGGACTGCTGTGGGATAGATTTTTCACTTAGTAATTATTTACTATTTCTGAGAACAAAACACAAGAAACACTTGCACCCGGTGGACCATGTGATGAAAGTCTGCAAGTGTTGTCTTGTTTTGTGAACAATCATAAATACTTTTCTAGTGGAGAATATATGGCGCTGCGATTAAGTAGTATAATCCACTTTCTTCATTCTGTTTACATGTACAGTTAAAACTAGAAGTCCTGTCACGAATAGTGCGCTTATCTAGGCTTAATTGCGCGTTGGAATTGTGCACAATTGCCATGTCGAATGGCATCCAAAGCACGGCAGGTTCTCTTGGTTACTCATAGCAAACACATGCAATGTTTCTGCCAATAGACCTCCGGGTTACCCGGAGGTCCATTGGCTGAAACATTGCTTGTGCACAGGCCATATGTACATAATTTGATAGCTTTACTTGGGCCATAACACGTACATTAACGCGCATATCAACGTGCTATTTGTGCGCATTTCATGACAAGACTTCTAGTTTTAACTGTATGAAGTGTAATATGTACATGTATCTCAGCAGAGGTTAGGAATGATGCTAGTGATCTCTATTTAAGAGTACAGATTTGTACAGAGTTGGTCACGCTTAGTACTGAAATGGTTAACCGGATAACCAGTTTGAAACCGGTTACCTACCTAACCGATTTGGAAAAAACGTCAACCGGTTTACCAAAATATCGATAGTGATTGCCATTCCACGGTTAAAACGTAGTAAATCTGCCGCTTCTCCTTTGGGATAGATTACACCTCGAGGGAGCCCTATTTTTATTGAGAAATAATCGACTTTGGCGTTCAAGACTTCATTAATGATCAGCAATTTCCGTGAGTACTGAGTAACCTCAGAAACTATTCCGCAGTATGTATACAAACGAACGTTGTCGAATACTCGACAACGTTCGTTTGTACATGTATACACACTACAGAATAGTTTCTGGGAATACTGCGTTCCAATTTCTATAGTTTTGATTCCAGATTCAGTGAAATAATGGCTACGGATAACCGGATATTATCTAGTTATAGCTCGCAGTTAGTCGGTTACGAAAATGAGCCAACCGTTTCAGCCTTAGTACAGAGTTAGTCATGCTGTTTTCTACAGGAAATGAGTTATGCTAACGGTGCAGTTTGACAGGGACAGAAGTTAACTTATTCAGCATGCTGTAACTTCACAATAGTGCACAATACAGCCGTACAGTTAAAACTAGAAGTCCTGTCATGAAATGTGCACAAATAGCACGTTGATATGCGCGTTAATGTACGCGTTATGGCCCAAGTAAAGCTATCAAATTATGTACATATGGCCTGTGCACAAGCAATGTTTCAGCCAATGGACCTCCGGGTAACCCGGAGGTCCATTGGCAGAAACATTGTATGTGTTTGCTACGAGTAACCAAGAGAACCTGCCGTGCTTTGGATGCCATTCGATATGGCAATTGCGCGCAATTCCAACGTGCACTTAAGCCTAGATAAGCGCACTATTCGTGACAGGACTTCTAGTTTTAACTGTAGGACTACTAGTTTCAACGTATATGCTGACTACATCAAGTTATTTAGTTCCAGAAATAACAAACTGTTGAAACAAACTCATCATTTTAACCTGCAGTTCAGCCAGAAATATTTGTTTATTGGTGTTTAAGGTCACTCTGGACCTTTGGTTATCTCATGACTGCAATATAGGTGTTAAGTCAAGTTTAGCCAATCATTTATACCTATGCTACCCACTTTAGAGGACAGACTCCCATCCCAGAAATTGGTTCTGTGTCCTATTTTACCAATAAAACAGAACTTGTTTATTGCAGTAAACAAAGCACTGCTCTACTTTGTGCAGAGTGATAAAACTCCTATTCTAACTTCCTCAGATCTCTTCATGCCATTTAACTTTGACACTGATGCAAGCACTAATGCCTTTGGTGCAGTTTTATCCAAAAATATCAATGGACATGAATGAATAATTTGCCTATGCTAGTAGGACTTTACAATAGGGCTGCACGGTATATTGATAAACTGATATATACCGGTATCCAAACCAATATCGATTGAAACTGTAGCCCCGAATGAATAATATTATCCCTTTATCCAAGATAAAAACCAAATTCAGCAGTTGAAAAAATAAATTTAAAAAATTTTAACAAAACTATATCATGTAAACCCTCATTGGAATGAGCTCGTTGAAATGAGGGGTCACATGATATAGTTTTGTTGAAATATTTGGAGAAAATCTGATAAACTAATTTTGAAAATAATAAATTTTGATATCGTCTGCGTCGGGTAAAGGTTTTTCGAATCGCATCATCAAGGCATGCTAATTCGTTCCGACTGTGATGCCTCAAGTCTCGATTGTGATACTTGTGTTCATATATCTGAACAGTTTTCGATATACCGGTATACCGTGGTATTTTTTGGAATACCGATACCGGTATTCAGTTTTGAATATCGTGCAGCCCTACTTTACAACTGAAGTGAAAGTGAAGAAGAACTTTTCCCCGACCAAGGATCGATTCTGGGACCTCTGGCATGAGACCAGTACACTCAACCACTCGGCTTCCACACTATTTTCTTGAAGTACTACTGTGTTGAGTATGTGCATGTTTGTTGATGAACATCAGACTAAGTAAGATAAATACCTATTCTAGGTAATGATGGATACAGGTCTTCTATCCATCAGACGACGTTTTTTGCCTAATCAGCTCATGCCTGGCAGAAAAGTTTCAATGTCACTCAGACATGTTAACCTCCAGAATAATTTTTCAGGGAACCTGAGGGTGATTTTCAGGGAAATGGGATGGATTTCAGGGAAAAGTTTGGCGTGGGGACACAAAAAAAGAAAAAACTTGCGAATTTTCAGCTCAAAGTTAACACCAGGTTGTATCTAGTTGTCAATTATGCTGATGCATTTATGCCATGTTAAATAAATGAAAGTGTCAATGACACTGTAGCTCAACTTGTCAAGACAAAGACATGTACATGTATAGTATGTGACACAGCAATGACAAACAACTAGGTAATGACCTGATAAGAAAGGTACATATAAAGTATTGTAATGGTCTGTACATAAATACTGACCGTAGCCTGTAACAAATGTATAGGTAAAGTATTGTAAAGGTGGGTGACAGTCAGATGCTAAACTAGAAAAAAACTTTGAGTCCCAGAGTGGGACTGACTGAACCCCAAAATATTTGTTCTCATAGCACAGTGACAACAAAGGCACCCCAAAACACACTCATTCCTGTCCCAAGGTGAAAACAAAGGTACCCAAGAAGTTTCGTGAAGATCAGTTCACAAATATAAGCTGTGTAGAAGTTGTGACAAAAAACTGATTGGACCTAATTTCGGTACAAAATGGCCACTGGCAGCCATCTTGAATTTTGGACCGCGCCCAGAAACACTCGTTCTCGTCCCAAGGTGATAACAAAGGTACCCAAGAAGTTTTGTGAAGATCGGTTCTAAATGCAGCCTCTAGCCCGAGCCGTATTGACATGTGCACTTACAGAGTATAAGTAGCACTGAATAAATCAAAGTTCATCTAATTTGCATAATTTCTGCACGAGAAAAAAACCTGTACTATATGTGATGTATTCCATGTTACTAAACATTCATACAAAAATTTATTAAAATCAGAACTTTCCTACAGAAGTTCTGTACAAAAGACTGATTGCACTAATTTTGGTACAAAATGGCTGCTGGTGGCCATCTTGAATTTTGGACCACACCTAAAAACACTCATTCTCACCCCTTGTTAATAACAAAGGTACCCAAGAAGTTTCGTAATGATCGGTTCATAAATACGGCATCTAGCCTGAGGCGTATAGAAGTTGTGTACAAAAAACTGATTAGACCTAATTTCGATACAAAATGGCCACTGGCAGCCATCTTAAATTTTGGACTGCACCCAGAAACACTCGTTCTCGTCCCAAGGTGATAACAAAGGTACCCAAGACGTTTCGTGAAGATCGGTTCATAAATACAGACTCTAGCCCGAGCTCTATTGACATGTGTACTTACTGTGTGTAAGCAGCACTGAAAAAATCAAAGTTCATCCAATTTGCATAATTTCTACACAAGAAAAAAACCCGTATTATATGTGATGTATCCCATGGTACTAAACATTCACACAAAAAATTATTCAAATCAGCGCTTTCATAAGGAAGTTCTGTGCAAAAATCTGATTGCACCAAATTTCGTACAAAATGGCTGCCATCGGCCATCTTGAATTCCGGACCGGACCCCAAAACACTCGTTCTCGTCCCACGGTGATAACAAAGGTACCCAAGAAGTTTCGTAAAGATCGGTTCATAAATACGGCCTCTAGCCCGAGCCGTATTGGCATTTGCACTTACAGTGCTGAAAGTAACACCAAAAAACATCAAAGGTAGTCTAATTTGCATAATTTACGCACGAGAAAAAACCCGTATTATATGTGATGTATCCCATGGTACTAAACATTCATACAAAAAATTATTCAAATCCGAGCTTTCATATGGAAGTTCTGTACAAAAAACAGATTTCTGCATCGTCGGTACAAAATGCCAGCTGGCAGCCATCTTGAATTTTGGACCGCACCCAAAAACACTCGTTCTCGTCCCACAGTCATAACAAAGGTACCCAAGAAGTTTCGTAAAGATCGGTTCATAAATACGGCCTCTAGCCCGAGCCATAGCAGCTTGGCACTTACAGCTCTGAAAGTAACACTAAATAAATCAAAGTCAGTCTAATTTGCATAATTTACGCACGAGAAAAAAACCCGTATTATATGTGATGTATTCCATGGTACTAAACATTTATACAAAACTTTATTCAAATCAGAACTTTCATACAGAAGTTCTGTACAAAAAACTGATTTTTGCATCATCGGTACAAAATGGCCACTGGCAGCCATCTTGAATTTCGGACCACACCTAAAAACACTCGTTCCCGTCCCAGGGTCATAACAAAGGTACAGAAGAAGTTTCGTAAAGATCGGTTCATAAATACGACCTCTAGTCCGAGCCATAGCCAATTGTTGACGTACGGACAGACGGACGACGGGCCATGACAATAGCTCAAATTTGACTTCGTCAAAGTTGAGCAAAAAATCATAAAATAATTGTTGATTTGACCCCCCCCCCTCCCCCCACCATCCTCTCCTTAATGACCCCCCCCCACCCACAGAGCACCACCACCTACATGTATGGTTGGCTTTATCAAAGTTTTACTAAGCTAATAATTTCCCATGTCTGGAAATGTTAACAGGAAAAGATGTCCTAATGTTCAGTTACTTCAAGAAGATTAGTACTTGGAAAGTATCTTTATCAAAATCCTTTATGCATGTGTGCCCTACACAAAACTTTTCTTTCATCACTGAAGCATTTTTTAGTATTTTTTTGATTCCATACGAAATTTTCTGGTATTTTTCAGACAGCCAACAGTTAACAGTTTTGGAGTCAGCACAGCGGAATAAATGTAGTGTTAGAAAATAAGTCCATTGTGTATAAATATTCAGTCATAATTTTTCAGCATCCAGAGTTAATAAAATACCTTAATTTTACTGAATAGTTATACAGTTAAAACTAGAAGTCCTGTCACGAATAGTGCGCTTATCTAGGCTTAATTGCGTGTTGGAATTGCGTGCAATTGCCATATCGAATGGCATCAAAAGCACAGCAGGTTCTCCTGGTTACTCATAGCAAACACATGCAATGTTTCTGCCAATGGACCTCCGGGTTACCCGGAGGTCCATTGGCTGAAACATTGCCTGTGCACAGGCCATATGTACAGAATATGATAGCTTTAACTGGGCCATAACGCACACATTAACGCACATATCAACGTGCTATTTGTGCGCATTTCATGACAGGACTTCTAGTTTTAACTGTACATGTATTCTACAATACTTCTAGTACAAATTCAAGAGAAATTTTTTTTTTATTTTTGCGAGGAACAGGCAGTAAGAGTAAGTGGAATTTAGGGTGCTTACATTTCACAAGGGCTGCCATTTTTCTTTCTTGTTTAAGTTTTAGGAAGTTCACAAAGGGTCAAATACAAACAGTTCACATTTATTTATTTATTAATGTTTAAGGTCACATATTTATGCACAATGGCTAAACATGACCGTGACAGTTTTACGGGTGGAGGAAGCCGGAGTACCCGGAGAGAACCACCGAGCAACGACGAGCAGCTGCCAGCTCCCCAACATCGTAACTCCGCTCTGCAGCACAGGCAGGGTTAGATTGGTTGAAGACATGCGTACCATCGACGTGCAGTACGCCTTAGTACACGGCGTCACCGTGCCCCCATGCGGGCAATGAAGATGAAGTGTCGTGCCCAAGGACACAACGCGGTTGCCGCAGGTGGGATTCGAACCGAGGACCTCTCGGCTTGCAGCCTGCACCTCTACCTACTGAGCCACCGCGCTCCCAAACAGTTCACAAGAACAAGTATGGAGTACTCAGATAGTGCATCAATGTAAAATGATGAATGTCCAATGTGGTTTTTGTCAATCTGCAGTGATCATACCTCCCACAATTCTGTGCCACTTTGTATGAGATTTGTGTCAAATTGGTAAAAAATGATGAGATTGATACACCAAAAAAGGAAAACAACCAAACTTCATCATTTGGTATTATCTGTGACCATTTCTGGTGTTGCATGAGCAATAACAGCTTTCAAGAGTGCCATGTGAATGCTCAAGTATGACCTGCCCTGCATGCAGAATACTAAAATCAATCGGCTTTGTTAAGTTAGAAAGCATGGCTTCTAATTCGTTTGTGTACAGGCCTGAAAATAAGCTGCCTGACATTTGCAAACTGAGGTCCCCAGAGGGTGAATTTGATGATGCTACCCCATACAGTGAGCCAATTTATCCTCTGGGTACCTCTTTCTGTTTAGTTTTGAGAACGTGATTCAGATTTAGGTTCACAGAGGGCAAATTTAGTGATGCTACCCTGCCGTGCAGGGTAGCACCACTAAATTCACCCTCTGGGGACTTCATTTTGCAGATGACAGTCTGCTTATTTTCTGGCTTGTTTGTGTACAGTTAAAACTAGAAGTCCTGTCACGAAATGTGCGCAAATAGCAAATCGATCTGCGCGTTAATCTACGCGTTATGACCATAGTAAGGCTATCAAATTCTGTACATACGGCCTGTGCACAAGCAATGTTTCTACCAATGGACCTCCGGGTAACCCGGAGGTTCCTTGGCAGAAACATTGCCTGTGTTTGCGATGAGTAACCAGGAGAACGTGCTGTGCTTTGGATGCCATTCGATATGGCAATTGTGCGCAATTCCTATGCGCAATTTAGCCTAGATAAGCGCACGGTTTGTGACAGGACTTCTAGTTTTAACTGTACATGGTTTGGTATGCTTAATTTGTTTTGAAACTATCGTCTTTCTGCAGCTGATGTATTTGGGAGGCTTAACTGCTGCTTACTCGTGAGATTTAAGAACATAACTCTCGAGTGCCTAATAATAGTACAGGGCAAAATAATAGTACAGAGTGGAAAATTTCCTGAAAATTAATAATAGTACAGGGTCGAATAATACTATGGCCATAACGCGTACATTAATGCACAGATCGACGTGCTATTTGTGCGCATTTCATGACAGGACTTCTAGTTTTAACTGTATGTTTTGCTCAACGACAACTAGTGATGAGCCGATTATTGGTACAGGTTATCGGTATCGGCCAACGAGTGGCTTATCAGCCGGTATCCGTATCTGCAAAAAAATAACAATTCGGCTGATATGGACAGACGATAATCTTTTTCAAATCAAGTTCAGGTGCCAATCACTTATAATCTCAACTAAATAGTAGTGGTTACTAGTTAGGAGTGCACGGCTTACTTTAACCCTTTACCAAACATTAAAGGCAGACGACACTTCAAACAAGATTATTGAATAACTATTTTTTTTAATTTTTACGGCAAAAAACATCGCTTATGACCTCTCATTGGAACAAGCTCATCAAGCTCGTTTCAATGAGAGGTCATAAGCTATGGTTTTGAGAATTTTTTTTTTAAAATAATGAAAATTGAAAGGTGTTTTTTTGAAAAGTGCTGGCCAGTTTTGGTGGGTATGTTGGGTAAAGGGTTAAACAAATATTTACCAATTATCAAGTGGGTCTCCTAAAACTACAGGTAACAAAGGATCTGACGGAGACAGCCAATCCTGTAAAATGTTTACAAACAGAAACAGACACCTGGGGCATCAGGTTGCAGGTATGGTAAATTACAACTGGAGTAATAAAAACTTCGGAACATTCAGTACAGGTTTACTTTTCCAGTATTCTGTGTTGTAAGAACCTTTGGTGGCCTCGCCCTCGCAAAGATAACTCAAACTGCGATAGCCATTAGCAAATTATACATGACCTTTAATACATGTACGTTTTTGACATAGTACTCAAACGATTAGTCGACGTCGACAGGTTTTTCGCCTATAGTTGACTCTGGTTTTTGTCGTCGACTAGTCGAGACACAGTAGGAGGACTCGCAAGCCAACAAAATCTCAGTAGAAAGATCAATGAACTCACACATCTCCGGGGAAATAGGGTTATAAAATGCTTGGAAAAAAACATGCTGCCGATAACCCGTGGTATCTGTGGTAACCCGGATATACCGGAACCGACATTTTCGGTCTTTTCCAAAATTACTTGGTTCCATTTTCTGTACTTTGACGGCGCCGAGTACCGACTACTTTTGCTGTGGACCGAACAGCTCTACACTAAAATAGGGAGGTTTATGTGTTTGACACGTTTATTTTACCACGATGCATAGCTCATTGTTCATCCATGTAACAAAGCAGGGGCTAGCCTGTCAGGAACTAAAAAAAAAGTCTTTTTCTAGTGTAATGCGGTGTTGTTGCTCGGTTACAAGCACGAATTCCGAAGTTAGTCTGGCTTGCCGATTAGTCAACATCAACACGACTTTGGGGTGTCGACTAGTCGACTTTGAAATTCCATAGTCGTTTTGAGCACTATATTGATATGTTTTTTTGTTAAAGTTAAGACAAAGTCCCGTGAACAACAAGGGAGAAGTCAATTCATTTTAGCTGTGTTTTATAAAACTTTTTATTAGATTGTGACAAGGACAACAAGAGGCCCCAGGGGGCCTGAGGGCGCTCACCTGACATGGTAGTCTAAATATCAAACCAGGGACTTGACTTGAATAAGCTGCATACGCCCCCTCCCAAGAAAAGCATATACCAACTAGATGAAGCGATTGTGCCCACACAATACACAGGATTTTCCTTCTATTTTCAGTTCCTGCACTTTTACGTCTCAAAATTGAGATAAACGCATAAAAAACAGATTTTTTTTCCCAAACAAAATACTTTCAGCCTAAATTTTTTTCTTCTTCTTAAAACGCATAAAAAACGATAAAACTAAATTTCCGGATTTTGGTCCAAAATTTTCTAAGTCCCACCCGCACCGCAAATTTTCAGGGGAAAATTTTTTTTTTTTTTTTTTGGTCTTAAAACTGACCGAAATGCATAAAAAAACTGAAAAATTTTTTTTCGGATTTTGGTCCAAAATTTTCTAAGTCCCACCCGCACCCCAAATTTTCAGAGAAAAAAAACATTTTATTTTTTTTTTTGTCTTAAAATTGATCAAAACGCAGAAAAAAAAAAAAAAAAAAATTGGGGATTTTGGTCCAAAATTTTCTAAGTCCCACCCGCACCCCAAATTTTCAGGGGAAAATTTTTTTTTTTTATTTTTGTCTTAAAATTGACGGAAACGCATAAAAAAAAACAAAAAAAATTTTTTTCGGATTTTGGTCTTAAAATTGACCAAAACGCAGAAAAAACAAACAAAAAAAAATTTTGGATTTTGGTCCAAAATTTTCTAAGTCCCACCCGCACCCCAAATTTTGAGAGAAAACATTTTTTTTTATATTTTTGTCTTAAAATTGCCGTAAACACATAAAAAAAACCCCAAAAATCCCTTCGGATTTTGGTCTTAAAATTGACCGAAACGCAGAAAAAAGAAACAAATTTTTTTGGATTTAGGTCCAAAATTTCGAAATCTGCAACGGGACCCCAAATTTTCAGCCTAAATATGAACCCAGGGATTTGGCTTCAACAAACTTGAATCTCACCCCCCTAAGGATACTGCATACCAAATATCAAAAGATTCTTATTGGTTCATCTGAAGAAGATTTTTCAAAAATACTCCTCATACTGCACTAATTTAAACATTTGGCCTCCTGTTACAACCAGTAGTGTATAAATTTACCAGTAATGTCGAAATCGACCAGTAATGTTGAAAAAATTAACCAGTAATGTCGAAATCAACCAGTAATGTCGAAAAAATCAACCAGTAATGTAAAAATCCGTAATGTCAAAAAATTACCCAGTAGTGTCAAAAAGTGACGACCAAAATGACGATTTTTCGCAAAAATTTCAATATTTTTTCGGGTTGCTCAAATTGTACTTTTGCCTATATTTATCAACTTTTAACCATTTTCGAGCAAGTTTAAACACATTTACCCCAGTAAATATGGAATTTTATGTTTAACAATTATTTCCCTCTTTCATATGCACAACATATCCCATCCTATTTGCTCTATTTCTCTCTCTCTCTCCTCTCTCTTTCTCTCCTCTTCTCTCTATCCATCTCCCCTCTCTTTCTATCCCATGTCCCTCTACCTTTGCCCCTCTCTCTCTCTCCATCATTCTCTCTCTCTCTATCCCCCTCTCGGTCTGTCTTTGCCCAGCTCTCTATCCCCATCTCTCTCTCTATTCCATCCATCCATCCATCTGCCTTTGCCCCTACCTCTATCTCTCCTTCTCTCTCCCCTTCTTTCTCTCTCTACTGCTCTCTCCCTATCACCTTTTCCCTCTGTCTTTGTCCAACTCTCTCTCTCTCTCCCTCGAATTCCGCCTCTCTCCCTCCTTCCCCCTCTCTCTCTCTCTGGATAGATAATGAACTGATACGACGCTGAAATATTTAGTCTAGTATTTAGCGCTCGCACAGATAGACATACAGTCACACATGTAGGCTGGCAAGTGTGTAGGCAGGTAGGTTAGCAGCATCCAGGCAGACGGACAGAAATCCAGACAGACAGATAGCAATGTGGCGTGTGAAAAATAACCCCTAGACGTGGATAGACAACTGAATGACGGAAAGACAGGCAGACCTACATACAAAGATTGATTGGTTGGTTGATTGATTGATTATTTTGTATACGACACTTAGTTTAAAGCACGCACACCATACACATGTCATTTCGGCATGTGGCTTGGCACACGAAGTCAACGTGCACCTGGGATAAAGTGTCATTCCCAAGGACACAACTTAACTGATCTCGTCAGGTACAGAACCCGGATATTCATCAAATTGAATTGCGAGGCAATTTCTCGATTGAGCCAATAGTGCTCCCCACGTACATGCGGGTGATGCAGATTGACTGATTGATGGATTAGGTAAAATGACAGGTAGCAAATTGGTAGAACTAGATGATAGACATGTAGCAAATATAGGGTAGTGACTGACATTATAATAGTCAGTCATCAAAGCACACGACCAGGGGTGTCATCGGGGGGGGGGGGGGGGGGGGGGGGGTGGCTATACCCCCCCTCCCCCATCGGCAAGTGTTAGTGCTCCTCATTTTGGTTGTCACTTTTTGACACTACTGGTTAATTTTTCGACATTACAGATTTTTACATTACTGGTCGATTTTTTCGACATTACTGGTTGATTTCGACATTACTGGTTAATTTTTTCGACATTACTGGTCGATTTCGACATTACTGGTAAATTTATACACTACTGGTTGTAACAGCTCCCATAGAGAGCCCAAATATCGACCCAGGCAATTGATTTCAATAAACATGTGAAACAATCTTCCAAAGATGTTATATGTGAAATTTGAAAGCTTTTGGAGCAGTGGTTTGGGAGAAAAGTAGTTTTATGTTTTTCCCATTACCCACAGCGTTAAAAAATGCTGACTCAGCACTTTTTCAAAGTCCCCAAAATGTACCCCATGATAAAACCGATGGCAATTTTTTTTTTACCATTCCATTCTGTTGGTCCTAAGGAAACTTCACAACAAATAAGAATTCTCAGTGCCGTGTAGTTTTGGAGATATGGGCATTTTAATTTTTTTCTATTTTTAGCTCCTGTGGTTCCCATGGGACTATGGGGGAAAAAATTTCTGCATAAATTAGGTACTTATGACCCAATAAGCACTCACGTAAAATTTGGTTCAAATCGGCCTCGCGGTTTGGAAAGTTAAAAAATTTATAGTAATTTATATATTTTTTATACTTACCAATGACCCAGACTTAGTTGGTGCTAACTCTTAAAAATATAGGGCCAAACACAAATTTTGCCCCCCAATCCCCAAAATTTGCATCTAAAACCAAAGAAAACATGTCCTGAATGGCCCTCCACACTTCACCTCTACTGCGCATGCGCAGTGTCAAGGACGTCCCGAAATTGGCGCCATTAATCATTCTTGTAACCAGTGCCTGGTAAGCGCTATGTACTCAGCGGGGAGGTATGAGTTCCCAACTCCTGGGAGGGCCATCCCCGTCTGGGTCATTGGTAAGTATAAAAAATATATAAATTTAACATTTTTATACTGTACCAATGACCCAGACTTAGCTGAATAGTAAAAAGGCTGGAGGGCCTAGGACATAGAGCAAGTTGAGATACGCTCAATTATATAAAATAGAGTCATCCCCTCTAGGGGAAAAGGAGAATTAGGCCTTACATGTATCTTTCTTATTTATGATAAATTAGAAAGACACAACACCTTCCAAAATTGAGCATCATAACATCCATGTACTCTATTAATATCCAGTATAATCCTTATACTAATAATTTTTAAAGTAAGCCAATAAATAAAGTCTAGAGAATAGAGACTCTTTATACTCCTTAAAAGTCTCTGAGGATTGTATAACGCCCGTTTGACATGTGATATATTCAAAAGCTATACTTTAAAAACTATGACCTGAATGAATTTTTAAAACATAAACTTCTCACTTAAAAGCCATCCCAGTAACAGCTCAGAATTACTAACTCCGGAGGAGGTATCCCCTTGTTTTCATAATAAAACAGGTGACCCAAGCGAACACCCCCCCCCCCCCTTTTTTTCTTGCCCTGGGTCAAATAGCCCAGAGCGAAGAGGGCAGCAGGACGGAGTCACTGCCGGAACAGAAAGCCTACCTAGCTATAGTAGCAACTGTTAAGTGAATGACATTCTGAGCAGTAGATAATAGACCTAACAATGGAGGCCTCCAAAAATGGACTCAATATTCTGAGATAAAAATTCATGAATGTGGATGGCTGAGCACAATGAGCAGCCTTCAAAAATCTATAATAGCAGCACTATTAGTGTAAGCCCAAGATGTAGAAAGAGCTCTTACTTCATGAGCCGAAATCTCAAGCACAAACTGCTGAGTCAATGATATACCATAAGCAGTACCGATAGTTAACTGAATCCATTAGCAATAGAATGGAGCGTAATGTCCTTCTATTAGATATCAAAGACAGAAGAAGCTTACGTCCGTACTAATAAACTGATATCTGTTTATAAATACGTAAACTCTAACCGGACAGAGTAAAGGCCTATGCCCGTACGAAGACGGAAGGACCTTAATAACAATAGGTTCCGGATATTATTAGGAGCCTGAAACCAAAAATCCAACCTAAGTAGTAACGGAAGTAGTGTTTCCGTCACTACAAAAGTGAGAATCGTCCACCGATAGTGCATGAAGCTCACTGACTCCTCAGTAAAAGAGAAGACTAACAGAATTACTGTCTTAAAAGGTCAGAATTTGAAAGTTAAAAAATTTATAGTAATTTATATATTTTTTATACTTACCAATGACCCAGACTTAGCTGGTGCTAACTCTAACAAAACCAGGACCAAACACAAATTTTGCCCCCCAATCCCCAAAATTTGCATCCAAAACAAAAAGAAATCATGTCCTAAAGGACCTCCATACTACGCCCCCACTGCGCATGCGCAGTGACACGGACGTCCCGAAATTGGCGCCAATTATCATTCTTACTGGCAGTGCCTGGTCAGCGCTATGTACTCAGCGGGGAGGCAAGAGTTCCCAACTCCAGGGAGGGCCATCCCCGTCTGGGTCATTGGTAAGTATAAAAAATATATAAATTACTATAAATTTTTTAACATTTTTATACTGTACCAATGACCCAGACTTAGCTGAATAGTAAACAGGCTGGAGGGCCTAGGACATAGAGGAAAATCCAATAAGCTCAACTATATAGTAAAGAGGTAACCCCTTAAGGAGAAAAGGAGTATTAGGCTTTACATGTATCTTTCTTATTTAATATTAAATTAGAAAGATACACTACCCTTAATAATTGAGCACAATAACATTCATGTTCTCTATTAACATCCAGTATATCCCTTATACTAATTATTTTTAAAGTAAGCCAATAAATAAAGTAGTCCAGAGAATTGAGACTCTTTATAGTCATTTAAAAGTGTCCGAGTATTGTATATTAAAGCCCGTTTGACACTTGACATATACAAATTCTTCACACCGAGCTACACTTTAAAAATAAGACATGAATGAATTTTAACATTAATATTACACTTTAAAACCATCCCGGAAGCGACTCAGAAATACTGACTTGGAGGAGGCATTCCCTTGCTTTTCACTATAAAGCAGGTGACCTAAGGGAACACCCCCCCCCCACCCCCCCCCCACCCCCCCCCCCCCCCCCCCCCCTTCCCCTTGCCCTGGGTCAAATAGCCCAGAGCAAAGAGGGCAGCCGGACGGAGTCACTGCCGGAACAGAAAGCCTGCATAACTATAGTTGCAACTGTTTAGTGGACGACATTCTGAGCAACAGATAACGGACCTAAACTATGCAGGTCTCCAGAAATGGACTCAATATTTCTGAGATAAAAATTCGTGAATGTGGATGGCTGAGACCAATAAGCAGCCTTCATTAAATCTGTAATAGCAACACTATTAGCATAAGCCCAAGAAGTAGCAAGAGCTCTTACTTCATGAGCGGAAATCTTAAGCACAGACTGCTGAGAAGAAGATAAACTCTCATAAGCAGAACGGATAGTTAATTGAATCCATCTAGCAATAGAATGGACCGAAATGTCCTTTCTATTAGGCATCAAAGACAGAAAGAAACGTTTCCGTCCCTTTCTGATAAACTGAGATCTCTGTTTATAGATACGTAACTCTCTAACAGGACAGAGTAAAGGCCTACGCCCGTCTGAAGACGGAAGAGCCTTAATAACAATAGGTTCCGGATATTTATTAGGAGCCTGATTCTTAGCTAAAAAACCCACATTAGTAGTGAAGGTGATAGTGTTCCCGACACTACGATAATGAGAATCATCCACATACAGTGCATGAAGCTCACTGACTCTTCTAGCAGAAGAGAAAGCTAAGAGAAAAGCTGTCTTATAAGATAAGAATTTGAAATCTACTGTCCCAAGAGGTTCAAATGGCTTTTCCTTCAATTTAAGAAGAACCCAAGCTAAATTCCATTTAGGAATTAATCTAAGAGTTCTGGGTCTATTTATCGAAAAGTTTCTAACTAACTTAGATAAAGAGACATTAGATCCAATTTGTAAACTATCATGATGTGCATAGGTATCAGATAACATATAACCCTTAATAGTAACAGGCTGCAGTTTGATTTCGTCAAACAAGTATACTAGAAAGTTTGCAATGTCTGGTATAGAGGGATCGAATATATCTACAGAATGATCCCTACACCAACGACGAAAAACCTTCCACTTAGCCGCATAGTTTAGTGAAGAGGAGGTCCTCCTACAGTTAGAAATTGCGTCCACTGCTCGTCCTGTAAAGTGCTTGCCATGCAAGAAGGACCGCACAATGTAAAAACGTGAAGGTTGAGACCTTGCGGGTTGTGATGGAGTTGGCGCGATTTCCCCTGCGAAAGAAGATCCTCCCGTGGAGGAAGCTTTCGCAGTAGGTCCCACAACAGACACCTGAGTAGATTTATCCACGGTCTCTGTGGCGACAGAGATGCTACCAACAGAATCTTGCATTGAGATTGTTTTATCTTTAGCAATACTTGTTGAATTAACGGCGCTGGAGGATACGCATATCCTATCATTCCGTCCCAAGGGATCGACAGAGCGTCTACTGCAAATGCTCTTGGATCCGGACACGGAGACACATACGTCTGCAACTGATTGTTGAGATGTGTCGCAAATAAGTCTATCATTGGCCGTTCCCATTGGTAGCAAATCTGATTGAATACTTGTTTGTTGAGAGTCCATTCCGACGGCAACAAGCGACCCTTTCGTGAAAGGGAGTCTGCTAGCACATTCAGACGACCCGGTATGTGACGGACCGAAAGAAGAACGTGATGTTCTAGCGCAAACAGAAGGATTCTTTCCGTTAGATTGACAACGGAACTGAATGAGTGCCTCCCTGATTCCGTATATACGCCACTACTGTCGTATTGTCGGATAAGATTTGGACATGAGCATTGTGAATAATGTCCATCCAGTGACGTAACGCAAGCCAAATTGACATCATTTCCTTGATGTTTATGTGCTTGCACAGGAATTGCGGATCCCAAAGACCCTGGCATCTCGAATCCGTTGGGATTAATGATGCACCTCAACCTGTTTGACTGGCATCCGTCATAATGGTAAAACTCGGATCCGGCAACTGCAGCGGAACTCCCTGAGTTAACCACTGAATGTTTGCCCAAGTCTGAATATCTTGTTTCACTTGATCTGACAAGAGAACGTCTACGTCGAGCGAATGAATTTTCACACTCCAATTCTGAGTCAAGAAAATTTGGAGAGGACGTGTGCGTAACCGCCCCATCGGAATGAGATCCGCAGCGGCTCCGCACAGACCTATCAGTCTCATAAATTCTCTCGCTGTGACTTTGTCTGCGTGCAGACAATAGCGAGCGTAACGACTGACTAATTTTGCTCTGGTTAACGGCAGACGAACGAGATTGTTGTGCGTCTCGAAGCTCATTTCCAGATGAGTGAATGACTTGGACGGCACGAGATCCGACTTCTCCTCGTTTACTATAAAACCGAGACGTCGGAGCAATAGAAGTAGATTCTGAACATCGTTCTGAAACGTTAACTCGTTGCCATACCTCTGAAGAATGTCGTCCAGGTAGGCCGACGTTACCGCAGACGAATGAGCTCGGAAATAGATCATTACCGAGTTCATTACCCAAGTGAAAGCCCAGGGTGCTAGATTCAATCCGAAGCACATCGCCCGGAATTGATACACCACTCCTAGGACTGCGAAGCGTAGATACTTTCGGAATGTCGGATGTACCATGACGTGAAAGTACGCATCTTTGAGATCTATGCTTGTTGCATAATCGTTCACCCGAATACTCGCTCTGACCGACCGAATCGTCTCCATATAAAATTTCGGAGCGACGATCAGCTTGTTTATCCAGCTCAAATCTATGACTGGATGGAACGAGCCGTCTGGTTTCGGAACCAGAAACAGATGGCTGTAGAATCCCGGAGTTTCCTACGACCTCTACCGCGTTCTTCATTAAAAGAGACTGCACCTCTGATAACAGAGCGTCTCTTTTCTGCAGATTTTACGGAAGTTGAGTCCACTTTGGACTTCGAGTCAATGGAGGCTTTCGTTTGAAGGATATCTTTAGACCTTCCGAAGTCACTCCTCTCACCCAAGGGTCGTCCGTAATCGACGCCCATTCTTTTGAAAAGCTCGATAACCTTCCGCCAACCGGTATGCGATAGAGGTTTAAGCCATCACCTCCTGGACCTGCGAGGCCTGCGGTAGGAGAAACCACGTCCTCCACGACCCGCACCTCGCCCCGTCGACCTCGGGGCGTCCGACCGATTGTCCCGGCCCGAAGGACGTCCCGAACGAGAGTCGCTACCCTGACGGTCTCTCGAATAAGACCAAGAGGACGCACCGGAACCTCTATAGGAACCTCTCTTGGGCGCATTAGACCCAGAAGTGCCTGTCTTATTCTTGTCTGCTGTATCCGGCTTCTTAGAAGCAGATTTGAACAACAGAGAATCCGAAGCTTTCTTTGTAATTTTATCATAAATAGCAGAAAGCTTGCCGTCAAAGAGAAGTTCTCTGGAGACCGAAGCGACTCTAAGAGAGTTCTTCACCTTAGAATCCACAAGTGTGGATGTAGCTAGGGCTGCGTCACGTCTAACCAACTCCAGATTTGCCACTGAAAGGGCGGAGTTACACGTGGAATAAGCTACTGCCCTTGAAAGAAGTCTTAAAGAGGATTGAATATCCTGAAACTCTTTCCCTTGAAGGCGCAGTGATAACGCCTTAGTAAGGTGATCTGCGTAAGATAAGGCATCTAAATTGGCTCTGTTAGACACAATAGCTGTTTCCAACACCGTGGTTGGAATAGAAGCCGACGACGGTAATGATAGCTCTAAGTCTTCTGCCTCGTCGTCCATATGCAGAGGAACTCTCGGGATACCCTGTCCTGCCGTATCGAATTTATTCCTTGCATTAATGAAAGGCAGGTTGAGAGTATTAGCGGACAAGAAACCTGCTTTCCCCGTCTTGTAAGCAAGTTTAAATATAGCGTCGTTCAATAATTCAAATGTTCTTGCAACATTATTGGACTGCGACGGAAACTCGGGAGCGATGTCCCTGAACCGCACAAAAAATTCAGAGTCCAATGACGCTATAATCCTCTTGTCCGGAATCGCAGCAGTCTGGCCCGACGGAACAACTTGAGGGAGAAAGTGCCGGAAAGGAACCGGACTCAAAGGCTTCCTCCGTTCTCGCTTACTATCCGCCGTCACTGGGTGTGCACCTTGTATGTTTATAGTGCTCGCATCACCCAAAATTTCCTCCTGGACCGCATCGGACGAACCCGGCTGCCGAACCATTCGGTGAATGGACGCTACACCGGGCGAGCTAGCAGACGACATTTGTCTAATCTCCATGAGCACTTTTGCCGCTAGCTCTGAATTCATTTGTGACGACGGACGCACACTTGTAGAAGATAACATGGAAACATCACCCTGTTCTTGTTCCTCTGAAATAGAAACTGAGAGAGTAGAGTGACCTTGCGGAGAAAGAGCTGGCATAGCCCTTTCTCCAGAAACAACATACCGTGACACACGTTTCCAATGTTTATCATCCCAATATTGACATACAGGACAGGGATTAGTGCGAGAACACTGACTACAATTAATACAATGATCATGAAAGTCAGAGGAAGATTTCTTCCCATTACAATTTGAACAATATCCTTTCATTGTGAAAAGTCAACAAGTCCTAGTTACTCGCACAAACCCCTGACACAAAGATACATAATAACATGATCCATTAATAAATGAAAAAACAATTGCAAATCAAAATAATTTTGAAAAAATATTTTTTCAGCGAAGCCCAAGTTGCTGAAAAGTAACGTTGAGCCCCGATGGATCCGATGGCAAAGTGTGGTCAAAAATTTTAAATTTATATTAAATAATTAATGAGACACTTACGGATAATATAAATGTATCTTATAGTGAGATAAACTACACCAAAGGCAAACAGCCCCCCTCAAAAAAGGCTGTTGCCAATGTAAACAAACAGTGTAAAACACCAGAAAACATGACTCCAGGCACTACAAAAACTGGCCCGGAATCAGTCATCAAAATTACACTCTATCTGATGCAAAACAGAGACTCCCAGGGGAGAATCTGCAGAACATCAGATGGAAGATGCAGAACACAACGTTTATACACCCATGGGTGAAAACGTAACTATGGGGAAAATAACAGAAAACATTCTGTATCCAAGCAACTCTCCCAGGGAAATTTTAGAAATGAACTTTCTCAAAAATATGCCAAAAGCATGGGAGAATTGCAAGGGGGGACTTTAGAAGGCTAGGGGAGAGGAAACACTGAATAAGCAGTGCAACATTTAGCAAGAATGACAACAAGAGGCCCATGCCTCGAAAATAGGCAACTTAACATAATTTCATCAAAAAATTTTAAGTACAGCCCTGATTATTTTTTTTGTCACTTCTTTTTCCTCTCCTCCTTCTATCCTCCTTAGAATCACCATTTCTCCAAAAATTACGTGTCTGGCATCCTTTAAACTGAGATTTACAAGCACAAAGATCAGTGAGATGTTGACTGATGAAGGGCCAAACAGAGAATGATAATTGGCGCCAATTTTGGGACGTCCGTGTCACTGCGCATGCGCAGTGGGGGCGTAGTATGGAGGTCCTTTAGGACATGATTTCTTTTTGTTTTGGATGCAAATTTTGGGGATTGGGGGGCAAAATTTGTGTTTGGCCCTGGTTTTGTTAGAGTTAGCACCAGCTAAGTCTGGGTCATTGGTACAGTATAAAAATACTTCTGTTTCCAGAGGCTCAAATGATTACTTAGCTAAATAAGAACCGAAGCTAAATTCCGTATAGGAATTTAATCTAATGATTGTAGGTCTATTTATCGAAAAGTTTCTAACTGACTTAGATAGAGAGACACAAGACACAATTGTAAACTATCATAGAGTGCATAGGTATGAGATAACATAGACCTATAACCCTAATAGTAACAGGCTGCAGTAGATCTTGTCAAACAAGTATACTAGAAAGTTGCAATGTCTAGTATGGAGGGATCAAAAATATCAACATAATGATCCCTACACCAATGACGGAAGAGCCTCCACTTTAGCCGCATAGTATAGCGAAGAAGAGGTTCTCCTACAGTAAGAAATCGCGTCCAAAGCTCGTCCTGTACAAAGCTTGCCATGCAAGAAGGACCACACAATGGAATACGTGAAGGTTGAGACCTTGCGGGTTGTGATGAAGTTGACACGATTTCCCCAGTGAAAGAAGATCCTCTCATGGAGGAAGTTTTTGCGGTAAATCCCACAGTAGACACCTGAGTAAATTTACCCACGGTCTCTGTGAAGACAGAGATGCTATCAACAGAAGTGTATTATGGATGTTTATCTTAGCACTACTTGCTGAATCAACAGCGCTGGAGGATACGCATATCCTATCATTCCGTCCTATTAGATCAATAGAGCGTTAACAACATAAGCTCAAGGATCCGGACATGCAAACACATACGTCTTCAAATGAATGGTGAGTTGTGTCGCAAATAAATTATCATTGGGCGTTCCCATTGATAGCAAATCTGATTGAATACTTGTTTGTTGAGAGTCCATTCTGACGGCAACAAGCGACCCTTACGTGAAAGGGAGTCTGCTAATACAATCAGACGACCCGGAATATGACGGACCGAAGCAGAACTTGGTGTACTATAACAAACAGAGGGATTCTTTCCGTTAAATTGAATAACGGAATCGAATGAGTGCCTCCCTGGTTCCGGAGAAACGCAACTACTGTCGTATTATCGGACAGGATTTGGACATGCGTTTCTGAAATAATGTTCATCCAATGACATAGTGCAAGCCTAAAGAACATTATTCCCTGGAAGATAAGTGCTTGCCTAGAAACTGCGGAACCCAAAAACCCTGGCACTTCGAATCCGTTGGGATCAATATTGTACCCCAACCTGTTTGACTGGCATTCGTCATAATCATAAAACTCGGATCCGGCAACTGCAGTGGCACTCTCTGAGTCAACCACCGAATGTTGCCCCAGTCTGAATCTCTTGCTACACTTGATAGACAAGAGAACGTGTATATCGAGCAATTCATAGATTGCTGAAGAGTTACCGTCGAAGAGAAGCTTCTCCGAGACCGAAGCGACTCTGAGAGAGTTCTTCACCTTACTATCCACGCGCGTGGATGTAGCTAGGACTGCGTCACGTCTAACCAACTCCAGGTTGCCACTGAAGGGCGGAGTTATACGTGGAAAAACTACTGCCCTTAAAAGAAATCACATTGAGGATCATATCCTGGAATTCTTTCTCTTGAAGACATAATGATAACGCCTCAGTAAGGTGGTCTACATATGATAAAGCGTCTAAGATAAGTCTATTAGACATCATTGTCGTTTCCAACATTGTGGTTGGAATTGACATAGACGGCGAAAAAGATAATTCCCA
The DNA here is from genome assembly GCA_031216915.1 of Pictodentalium vernedei. NCBI lineage: Eukaryota > Metazoa > Mollusca > Scaphopoda > Dentaliida > Dentaliidae > Pictodentalium > Pictodentalium vernedei. The sequence goes on along the minus strand of CM062297.1, from coordinate 103,882,249 downwards.
GTCTTCAACCCCGCCGTCTAGACGCATATGAACTCTCGGTATGCCCTATTCTGCCAAAATAAAATATTGCCTAGAATTGATAAAAGGCAGAAGAGCATTGCGGACAAGAAACTAGACTATCATGCTTGGTAGCAAGCTTATATATAGCGTCGTTAAATAATTCGAATGTTCTAATGACATTATTGGACTGTGTCGGTAAGTCAGGGACAATGTCCCTGAACCGATCCAAAACTCTGTGTCCAATGATGCTATTAGTTTCTTATCCAGCATTGCAGCAATGTAGTCCGACGGAACAACCTGTGGAAGATAATGCCGGAAGATATGTATGGCAGCTTCCGTTGTTCCGAAAGTGAAAGCTCGAAATCGTCCGAATCCCTTTCGCCATCCTGTCGGACCCTATAAAGTGTTCGGTCGTCCGAACCTGATGCAACAGCGGAGCGCACCGACCCAGCGCCGTCGGATAATTCCTGATCCGACTGAGAATCTGTCGATTGCTGGGATGCTGCGATAAACTGTGCTAACTTGGATAGCACGTCCGTCACTGAGGCCTGTGGAGAAATGGTCTTACGCTGCATTGCCGCTGGAAGCTCCATGTTCGTTACCCCGTGCATACTTCTATTATGCGAACGAGCGGAGTGTATAGGCCTCGTGTCCCTTGGCTACCGGATGGCGTGAACTGTTCACCGTGGAATCACTGAATGACGAAGCTGGCCAGATACTCGAGGTCACGTAGCCAATGTGCGGTCGTGTGCGCTGCTGTGAGGATGAGGAAGCATTATCGACAGTCTCTCGGACTGTCAATATAACGGAGCATCCCAAGCGGCGGACATATGCTCCGAATGCGAAATATCTGTGCCACAACATCCGGTTCCATATGTTGTTGTACGAGAGAGGGACCTCTCTCGCTCGCAGCCCGGACGGACCTGGAAGAGCTAGGAACCGGACTAACAGGCTTCCTCCGATCTGTCCTCTAATCCGTCGTCACTGGGTGTGTACTAAAGTTTATTATAGTGCTCGCATCACCCGAATCTCCTTCCTAGACCGCAACGGACGAACCCGGCTGCCGAACCATTCGATGAATGGACGCTACACCGGGTGAGCTAGCGAATGTCAACTCCGTCGATCCCACTAGGGACCTCTTAGGCGATTGACATATTCCATGAGCACTTATTGCCGCTAGCTCTTCATTAACTATGACGACAGAGGCACACTTTTGAAAGACATCTCCGTAACTTTGCGAACAAGAAACCAGACATGCTTGTTAATAGCAAGCAAATAAAAATATATATAGCGTCGTTCAATAATTCGAAAGTTGTGTGACATTATTGGACTATGTCGGAACTGAGGGACGATGTCCCTGAACCGAACCAAAAATTTCTGTGTCCACCGACGCTATCAGTTTCTTATCCGGCATCGCAGCATTCTGGTCCGACGAAAGAACCTCTAGAAGATAAAGTCAGATGACATAAACAACAGCTTATGTTGTTCCGAAAGGGAATTGACATATTCCAGGGAAAGCTTGAAATCCTCCGAATCCCTTTCGGCATCCCGTCAGACCGGATGAAATTTTCGGACGTCCGTACCTGCTTCCGCGGAGCGTCCCGACCCAGCGTCGTCAGATAATAGATGATGCGACAGATTCTGTCGTTGCTGGGATGCTGCGATAAGTTGTGCTATTTGGGATAGCACGCCCATCACCAAGGCCTGTGCAGTAGCGGTCTTACGATGCATTGCCGCCGGAAGCTCTGTGTACGTTGACTCCCGTACACTTTCTTATGCGAACGTCCGGAGTCTGCAGGCCTCGTGTCCCTGGCTACCGGATGGTGTGACCAGGTCGCCGTTGATTCTCTGATTGGAGAAGCTGACTGGATATCCGAGGTCACGTAGCCAAGAGCAGTCGCGTCCGCTACCATGAGAATGAGGAAGCCTTATTGACAGTCTCTCCGGACTGACTATATATCGGAGCGTCCTGATCGGCAGACGTATGCTCCGAATGCGAAACATTTTGTACCACAACATCTGGGGCCAGATGTTGCTGTACGAGAGAGGGGCCTCTCTCGCTCGCAGTCCGGATGGACCTGGACGAGCTAGGAACCGGACTGAAAGGCTTCCTCCGTTCTCCCTCTAATCTGCCATCACTGGGTGTGCATTTGGTTGATTTATAGTGCTCGCATCACCCCAAAACTCCTTCTAGACCGCAACGGACGAACCCGGCTGCCGAACCATTCGATGAATGGACGCTACACCGGGCGAGCTAGCGGGACGTCAATGGCCGTCGAACCTACTAGGGTCCTCTTAGGCAATTGACGTATTTACATGAGCACTTTTCCGCTAGCTCTTCATTAATTGTGACGACGGAGGCACACTTTTGGAAGACATCACGGATACATCACCCTATTCTTGATCGTCTGAAATAGAGATTGATAAAGTAGAGTGACCCTGCGGGGAAAGGACCGGAATGGCCAATTCCCCACTAACATAACGTGACATAAGCTTCCCATTTTGTCATCAAAATTAACACATACAGAACAGGAGTTAGTGCGAGTACACTGACTACATATACAATGATTATGAAAGTCAGAGGAAGATTTCCTCTTATTACAATTGAACAATATCCTTTCATTGTGAAAAGAAAACAAAGTCCTAGTACCAACCCCTGACAATCAAAATACATAATAATATGATCCATTAATATAGAAAAAATAATTGCAATCAAAAAATTTTGAAAAAATATTTTTTCAGAACAGCCCAAGTTTCTGAAAAGTAACGTTGAGCCCCAATGGATCCCAAGCCTAAGTGAGGACAAAAATTCTAAAAATATTTTAAACAATTTATGCAACACTTACAAACAATAATGTATTTAGTTATGATTAAATTAACATCCAGATATTATTTTCAAGAAATCCCCCCTCATACAGAGGGCTGTAGTAAATGTAAACAATAAGTGTAAAAACACCAGAACAAGACTCCAGGCACCCTGGCCCGAAATCAGTTACCAATAACACATTATCTGATGCAAAACAGAGACTTCCAGGGAAGAAACTGCAGAACATCAGATGGTAGATGCAGAACACTACGCCTAACCACCCATAGGTGAAGACGTAAACATGGGGAAAAGAACAGAATTCATTCTGTTATCCAGCTAAAACTCCCAAGAAATTTTAGTAATAAAATTACAGAAAATATGCCAAAAGCATGGGAGAATAGCAAGAGGGGACTTAAAGGAAAAGGAGAGAGGAAAACACTGAACAAGCAGTGTAAATTGATTAACAAGAATGACCACAACAGGCTGTTGCCTCGAAAATAGGTAACTTAACATAATTTCATTAAAAAAATTTAAGTTACAGCCCTGATTATTTTCTGTCACTCATTTTTCCTCTCCTCCTTCTATATCCTCCTTAGAATCACCATTTCTCTAATATTTATGTGTCTGGCATCATTTAAACTGAGATTTACAAGCACAAAGATCAGTCAGATGTTAACTGATGAAGGGCCAAACAAAGAATGATGAATGGCGCCAATTTCGGGACGTCCTTGACACTGCGCATGCGCAGTAGAGGTGAAGTGTGGAGGGCCATTCAGGACATGTTTTCTTTGGTTTTAGATGCAAATTTTGGGGATTGGGGGGCAAAATTTGTGTTTGGCCCTATATTTTTAAGAGTTAGCACCAGCTAAGTCTGGGTCATTGGTACAGTATAAAAATATAGAAATTTGGGGCGGGGCTAAAATATTTGCCCCTCCTTTAACATCGTCAAATATAGCCCCTCGAACTTCTCTTGAACAAACTTGAGTCTACACCTCAAAAGGAAGCTGCATACCAAATATCAAGTCTCTTCTATTGCTGGTTCTTGAGAAGAAGATTTTTTATGAATTGGAGCATTTTTGCCCCATCCCTCTGCTCAATGTGAGCCGAAACCTAATTTGACAAAAAATCAAAATGCCCTTATATAACCCCTACTCACATGAAATTTCATTAATATGCGACCAGTGGTTTGGGAGAAAAAGTGTACAGTAAGGTATTTGTAGCAGTGTTGGAGGGACACACGGCCCCAGACAGACCATGTAGGTGCCAGAGTGGCCCATCTCTCTCATGTCAGTTTGACCTCAGCCAGCAGAGCCAAGGAGAGGGTGGTGGACCCGGGGTAATAACCCCAGGACCTGGAATTTTTAGGGCTCAGGGTTGGCACAGTGTCCATGATTCTTGGGTCATGGCTGGGCCCCCAAAGTTTTGAATCCTCTGTCAAGCTTTCCCTCCCAATCCCTGAGCAAGAAGCCATTGAATTAGAATAAAATAGAGTAGAATATGAATATGACTAAATGTTAAGAATCAGGCTGTATTGCGAATAGGAACTCTGTACTTGACAATGGGTTGAGTGGGAAGAATCTGAACGTAGGGAGGGGTAGCCACTACAGTTTAAACTAGAAGTCCTGTCATGAAATGCGCACAAATAGCACATCGATCTGTGCATTAATCTACACGCTCAGATCATAGTAAGGCTATCAAAGTCTGTACATATGGCCTGTACACAATCAATGTTTCAGCCAATGGACCTCCGGGTAACCCGGAGGTCCATTGGCAGAAACATTGCCTGTGTTTGCTATGAGAAACCAGCAGAATCTGCCATGCTTGGGATGCCATTCGATATGGAAATTGCACACAATTCCTATGCGCAATTAAGCCATGATAAGCACACAGTTTGTGACAGGACTTCTAGTTTTAACTGTACATTCAGATTGCTGAACTACTTCTGACTTTTTTGATATGTACAGCACTGAGTAACATGCATTTCTAGGATTTACAAGATGTAATATTAATCAGTGTCACTACACGTAAATACCGAATCTGACTTGAAACACAGAATCTGACCCCAGAAAGAATAATTATAGATACTTTCTACTTCCTTTCTTACTATTCTGTGGACCAGTGAATATAAAAATCATTTTAAATGAAAAAGTCACAGTACATACATGTATTTGCGAATTTTGTGTTTTTAAGTCATTAGTGAGGTGTCGCAAGTGAATGAGTTCCATTATCCAATTTATCAGGCATGCTCACTTGAAACTGAGAATGTTTTTTTCACATAACATAATCCAGTATGCGTGGAAATTCCACTTTGTTGGTGTTTCTGTACCAAAGTATTCATCATGTACCATGACTGGTTTCTGATAGGTTACAGGATGTCCACAATCAAAAGTACAGTTGTTCATGCAACTTCATGGTGTCTGAGAATGTTAAATTCACATGAACGATGGGTCAAGTCGATTATGGTACAAAAAAGAGAAAAGACGTTGCAACTCCTCAAACCGCGAGTCATGATGTAGATAAGAAAGCTGTCCACAATGTTCATGCTTTTACGAAAAACTAAGTTTTCTAATACGTTCTTTCAGATATTTTTCATGAATAAATAGTTAAGATATCTTTCCAAAATAAAATAAAATACAATGTATGTTGTGTAAGGGTTGTTTAATATTCTACTCAAAGTTTGTTAAGCACCATGTATATCCAACTACCTGTTTTACGTTTAGTTGCAATATTGTTATGAAAAGTGTATATATTTTATACAGTTAAAACTAGAAATCCTGTCATGAAAAGTGCACAAATAGAAAGTTGATCTCTGTGTTAATCTATGCATTATGACCATAGTAAGGCTATCAAATTCTGTACATATGGCCTGTGCACAAGCAATGTTTCAGCCAATGGACCTCCAGGTAACCCAGAGGTCCATTGGCAGAAACATTGCCTGTGTTTGCTACGAGTAACCAGGAGAACCTGCCGTGCTTTGGATACCATTCGATATTGCAATTGCGCGCAATTCCAACGTGCAATTAAGCCTAGATAAGCACACAGTTCGGGACAGGACTTCTAGTTTTAACTTCAGTGAAATTTATTACCATCATAAATTTAAATTTCATCTTTGCACAACTGCATTGTATTGTAAGATGGAGGTCCATTGGCAGAAACATTGCCTGTGTTTGCTATGAGTAACCAGGAGAACCCACCGTGCTTTAGATGCCTTTCGATATGACAATTGCGTGCAATTCCTACGCACAATTAAGCCTAGATAAGCGCACAGTGCGTGACAGGACTTCTAGTTTTAACTGTATTTAATTACATGTATATCTTTAATTATTTAAGTACAGAAATTAAGATTTTATTTGTGTTTGCCATTATTTTTTAGCTTTTGAATACGATAACCATGGAAAATGGATATTATTGGTAAAAGAGGAAATTTTTCAAATTTGCCAAAAAGTTGATAGAGCGAACTGATATGGGTTAATATCGAGTATGAGACCCAGTATTGTTAATTACAGCTTGACAACGCCTTCTTATGCTCCCAATCAGGTTCCAGATGGTCCTTTGTGGGATGTTGTTCCATTCTTGGACCGGCCTGGCACCAAGCTCCTGAACACTTCTTGGTTGGACTGGCCGGACTGAAATTGCAAGCTGCAACCCATTCCAGACATGTTCAACTGGATTGAGGTCAGGGGATCTTGCTGGCCAATCCATACATTCAATCCCCTCCCTCTGTCGGTACTCCCAGACAGCATAGGCAACATGAGGACGGGCATTATCGTCCATCAGAATGAATATATCACCCACTGCACCTGCATACAATCTGACGTGGACATCCAGGATCTCATCAATATACTGCTGTGCAGTCAATGTACCATGGTCAAGGACACAGAGCTCTGTATGTCCATCCCAGCTGATGCCGCCACAGACCATTATTGACCCTCAACCATAGCGGTCATGCTCAGCAATGTTGGCTGCATGGAATCATTCTCCTGGTCTTCGACATACCCTAGTATGCCTGACTGTGTTGTCTAGGCAGTACCTTGACTCATATATGTGAAAAGGACAGGTTGTCAATCTTCTCTGGTCCATCCAATGTCATCCATGGCCCATTCATATCGTGCCTGGCAGTGGTTCTGGGACAGCTGAATGTGAATACATGGTCTTCTCGATCGGAGACCACCTTCGTACGACTTTGCCCGGATAGTCTATGTCGAAACATTTACCCCAGATGCGTTCTGAAGGTCACTGCGAAGCTGGGTCTCTGTGTCAAAGCGGTTCCTACAGTCTTCAGCTGCAGGTGTTGCCCTGTTTCTTCCACCACCATGTCGTCTGACATCTTGGAAATCTTGCCCAGGTTTTGGTGATCACTGTATAGTGCCTACCAAGGGCTTCACCAACCTGACGATGGGTACCCCTTGTTCCACCATCCCTACAGCCCACCATATTTCTGCTTCAGACAAATGTCTTCGTACATTTGCATTCGCCATATTCAATCATTAAATCACAAGGGTTTGTGTTGAAATGAAGACTGAATACCCTACACATCTCATGTACATGTAGACAGTACACGGAAACATGGAAATCAAGGGGTACATGCTTTCCATGACTGTCACAAAAAGTCTGCCTGTCAAGAGAGCTAATATAAACATTGGGGACCATCTCAATACATTCCTCAATCATATCCACCAAAAATATCGCAACTGTGTCACAAGAAAATTTCACAATGATGTGTCAAATATGTAGTGCTTAGCAAACTTTGAGTACCGGTAGTATATTCTATTTCTATTGCCAGTATTGGAGAGAAATTAAATAAGAGGCCCCAAGGAGCCTTAATCGCTCAACGGCCAAAGTGGTTCAAAGAAGTATTTGGAGTCACATTCAGTTAGACATGGTTCATCAACACTACAAAGGAATGAAGTCATGAGAGACAAATTTTATGGAACTAGGGACATGGCTTGAACAAACTTGAATCTTACCCCCCTAAGGATGCTGCATGAGAAATATCAAAAGCATTCATCTGCTGGATCTGAAGAAGATTTTTAAAGAAAAATTCTTCATATTAACTAAGTTATAATTTGAGCTCCCACTGGGAGCCCAAATATGGATCCAGGGACTTGGCTTTAACAAACTTGAATCCCAGCCCCCTAAGGATGCTACACACCACATATCAAAACATTCCGATTGCTGGATCTGAAGAAGAAGATTTTTTAAGAAAATTCCTCATTTCGAACTAAGTTACAATTCAAGCTCCCACAGTGAGTCCAAATATGGGCCCAGGGACATGGCTTGAACAAACTTGAATCTCACCGTCCTAAGGATGCTGCATACCAAATATCAAAACATTCCGACTGCTGGATCTGAAGAAGAAGATTTTTAAAGAAAATTCCTCATTTTGAACTAAGTTATTCATTCCGCCTCCCACAGTGAGCCCAAATATGGACCTAGGGACATGGCTTGAACAAACTTGAATCTTACCCCCCTAAAGATGCTGCATACCAAATATCAAAACATTCCAAATGCTGGATCTGAAGAAGATTTTTAAAGAAAATTTCTCATTTTGAACTAAGTTATAATTTGGGCTACCATAGTGAGTCCAAATATGAACCCAGGGACTTGGCTTGAACAAACTTGAATCTCACCCCCCTAAGCATGCTACATAACAAAATATCAAAAGATTCTGCCTGCTGGATCTTGAGAAGATTTTTTAAGAAATATGCCTGAAATGCACTAAGTTCAAATTTGGGCTCCTATACTGAGCCCAAATATGAATCCAGGGGGGCCGATTTGAACAAACTTGAATCAGATCCCCCACAATGTTGCATACCAAATATCAAAAGATTCTGCCTGCTGGATCTGGAGAAGAAGATTTTTAAAGAAATTTGCCTGGAATGCACGAAGTTCAAATTCGATCTTCTATAATGAGCCCAAATATGAATCCAGGGGGCAGATTTAAACTAACTTGAATCAGATCCACCCCACAATGTTGCATACCAAATATCAAAAGATTCTGCCTGCTGGATCTGGAGAAGATTTTATAAGAAATTTGCCTGAAATGCACTAAGTTTGAATTTGGGCTTCTATACTGAGCCCAAATATGAATCCAGGGGGCCGATTTGAACAAACTTGAATCAGATCCACCCCACAATGTTGCATACCAAATATCAAAAGATTCTGCCTGCTAGATCTGGAAAAGAAGATTTTATAAGAAATTTGCCTGAAATGCACTAAGTTCAAATTTGGGCTTCTACAGTGAGCCCAAATATGAATCCAGGGAGCCAATTTGAACAAACTTGCATCTGACCCCCATAGAGATGATGTATACCAATACCAAATAGGAAAGAATTCTGACTGGTGGATCAGAAGAAGAATATTTTTTTGAATTTTGGAAAGAAATTCATGGGGGCTATCAGAGTTATGTCCTTTGTGGTGCCCCCTGCGGGTGTGGCAAGTTTATTTGTAAAAGTTTGAATTGACATATGATAGGGAACATGCACACCAAATTTGGTTCAATTTGATCCAGTAGTTTGGGAGGAGTAGTCGATAATGTAAAGTTCACGACGGACGGCAAGTTAAGCTCCCTTCGTTGAGCTAAAAACGCTGTACTCAGTGTACTGTGAATTATAGGCCAAATATAACTGACCATACATAGGAATGTAGGTTCCTGAAAGTGTTGTGAATGGTAAGCCTACCCTTATCAAATATAAAATGTTAACACACCATACCTGCCGAACCATGCAGTGACTAGAAGTCCTGTCATGAAATGCGCACAAATAGCACATCGACTTGCACGTTAATCTATGCGTTATGACCATAGTAAGGCTATCAAATTCTGTACATACGGCCTATGCACAAGCAATGTTTCAGCCAATGGACCTCCGGGTATATATATATACATATAATCTTGTTTTCACAACTATGAGGAAAATCGAGTGTTTATTTTGAAATAGTTGTCGTTTAAATCAGTTATAATAAATTGTGAAGCGTTTCATAAAGAGGTAAAAATTATCGGCGTATCTTTATTTGGTACCAATATTTTCTATAATTTCCTTTCACAACTTCGGGAAACATTATTCCTAATTCTTACAAAAGGTTGTCGTTCAAATCTGTCGGCAATAATTGTGAAGCGTTTGCACATACCATACAGCAAATATCACCTAATCTGTTTTGCAGTACGGTCTGCAAAACCAACCAAGTCAATAATCCATTTGTCTCGTACTATCCGAGTTTTCAATCAAATGTCAGACACAGATCACAGAAAGACACCCCGACAATCGTTGGCAATTTGTGAGTGATCTTGAGACACAGTTCCTCGGACCTGGTGATTCATGTAATCGTCGCATAATTAAAGGATAAAACATAGTTTGGATCAATAAACTCTGCCCAAATGTGAGGAAATACATGTACTATCAATTGCAGTCGGTAATAAGGACGAAAGCTTGATATATATTCCTATTTTCGAGTTTTGATTTCCCATAAAAACTTGATGGGAACTTTTTCTATAGGATTGAATGGGAAGAATCTGAACATACAGTATGCGCCAAGAATATCTTGTCTCAAACACCCAACACGGTGGACGATTTTCTGAAAATCACCAGTCCACACAGTGTAATTTGACCAAATTAATCACCGTGTGCAACGGTATTTAGGTGTGGAAAAGATTATCTCCTTGGTAAATCACTGAGTGCAACGGTAATTCAGCGTGAAAAGGATTATTTTCTTCTTGGTAATATAATTAACTGGCTACCAATTGCGCAACTGCGAAAACGTGTGTTGAAATGAGGTTTGGCGAACAGGCGAAGCCTATTTAAATGTGTGTTGATTTAAGCTGGTGATGTCACATTGCAACGAAGAGATATGCATTCAATTTTAGAAAAAATAAAAATTACCGCACACGTTATCTGCATGAAAACGACCGTACCAACAAGTCCATTTCATTTTCGTTCAATACACTGGCCATAAAGGAATAATGGTTTCAAAACGCAATTGAGTTCTGACATCAGAGGTTTCCAGGAAATCTGCCAATGTCATGGCCAATTTCGATCATGCAGTTATTCCCTGATTTTTCCAATGCAACCTGTGGCTGCAGCGGGCCGAGAAAAAAGTTCACCTTAAAATCTGTTTGACTTTCACACAAGTCTACAAAGAATATTTAGCGGTAATAATAATTAATAATATACATGTATACGGCAAAATCTACTTTTCAATCGGATGGCTATTTAAACAGAAAATTTCTTCATTCTCTTTAAATGTGCCGATTGAAAACAATGTAACGTTGTATTAACAAAGACCTCATCCCATTGCACGCCCAGTCTGAGAAATTTGTTCCTTGGAGAACTCGGACCAGTCGAAGCCCCCTACACCCACCCCCACCCTCCTCCAAAGAACTTGGCTTGTGTTGAAGAAACTTGAAGTTGGTCTTATGAAAGGAATAGATGGATGGGGGGGAGGGGGGACAGGGGTGTTTTCGGCCCACCGGTAGTCCGAGACGTTTCAATTTACCCTGGGACATCGTGTCCCCAATATTTTTGAAAACTCAACACGAAAACGTGCCGTGTAAAACACTGAGGTCGAAATGACCACTGGAAGCCATTTCGGCCACCGATCATATTCTGGAAAACTGAAACTAAAGGCATTACAAACTCCTAACATGCTGCTAATTGACACCGTACTTGAAATTTAATTCCCTCTTTTGAAATGGCGAAAATTAATTATACTATTGGGCACATATATACACTGCAAGTCAGAAGTAGTTGTAGTAACAACCGCGGTGTAATCAGGAATAGAAACGCATTTGTAAACTTCAAAAAACACGTTTATCATTTTTTTCATGGTTAGTCTATGGGAAAATCGTTTATCCTTTTGTTTCTAGTCCCTTTTATAAACGACGATAATCCTTTGGTGGCTCACTCGCTTGACCTGTAAATTCGGCAAATACAACTAAGAATACACCCGTAGTGCAACGCCATACTATCAAAATTAAATAAACAAGCCTGAAAAACAAGATAGCAGTACAGGACAAGTTACAAACAGAGGAAGGTCTGTAAATAGGTACTGGTTAGTTTTACATAATGTTTTCTACTTCTCAGCCGTTGTTTCTTACCACCCCCCCCCCCCTCCACCCTCCCAAAATGCCGGCATAGAAGTTATGGACAGAAAAATGACATGAACATAGTTATGCATCAATTATCCCTCCCACCAACTCCCAATACCCCGTTTCACTTCTCCGCCCTTTATTGCGCCATTCACCAAAACTCTGGCGATTGAATGTCCTGAAGTTTCCAATTTGATAGAAAAAATACTTTCTATTTCATCGCCTCAGTGTTGTCTTGAATGACTTGATGATGGCATCAACGCTCAGCTCTGTCGGATGACATTTACCACTTAATAAAGGCTTTGGTGCTCCGGTATATTGTACAAGCACAGTTAAAACTAGAAGTCCTGTCATGAACTGTGCGCTATTTAAATGTAAATGCAGCAAATCTCCTTTCCATTTTGGTATCAAATATTATTTTTCTTTTGATTTCTTGTGTCGAGTACTTGTGGGCTACGCCATTTCTTTGCAGTATATTCGCTGGTAATCTGTTTTATTATTATACTGTCGATGGTAGGACTTCAGGGCGTAGAAACAGTGGGGGGGCACAGGAGCCCCCCCCCCCCCCCCCTTTCCATGTTTGGGGAAAATAGGCCTCGTCTGCCGGTATAACCAGCCAACACTGTCGAATTTGTCATGGAACTTAATGCACACCAGTGTAACTTACACTGGTGTGTCGTGTGCATGCAGTACAAAGACAAATTCAGTTTTTGGGTTGCGGTTTCCATGACTTATTTATGAACCTATAGAGGCATGATTGGGCATCTGTTCCTGCAGATACGACATTTCCCTTGTCTAAATTTCGCAAATCCTGTATCACAGGCACGCAGCATTAATTCACGGGAAGGAAGTACGAGCATCTTTAAAAATGTCCATCATGCTGTTAAAACATCGACTTTTTTCTATTGAAGAAAACAATAGGATTGTCAAAAAGCCACCAGAATGCACCATTTGATACCTCCAAGTTTTAAATTTTTCCTGTTAATATTTATAAATCATTACGGTATCCGGACATAATGTCCATAGGACAAAATGTCCACATACATAATGTCCATGGACAAAATGTCCATGGTGGTTCTGCATAGGTGGACAAAATGTCCATAGGACATAATGTCCTTGGACAAAAATGTCCATGAATAAAATGTACATATAGTAGTACACCATAAAATCAGTTGGGTTGAAAATTAACCCAAATTGACTCGGCTGAGTGAATCTTATTCACTCAACACAGTCCCACAATCACCATTACAGGGGCATATCAGCAAAGATTCAAAAATGGTATCAAATATCATTTTTTTTCGATTTCCCAGCTTGTGCCGAGTACCTGAGGTATAAACTAAAACACACTTTGAGGCAAAAAGAGAAATATTTTTAAAAAATTGCATGGGCGACGGGATTACAACCCCCCACTCTCCCTGTCGCCCCGAATAAGTAGAAACTTACAATTTTTGTTGGAAAATTTGTAGCTTGTAGTGATGGAAAGGTATCTATCCCACTGTCGTAGGAATGCAAATACATGTACATTTAGTAATTTACACCACAAAAGTTTGTTTTAAACTTTTATATATGGACGAAATAGACAGGGCAAATTTGTACCAGCTGAAAACGAAGTGGAAGATCTCCGGTTTTTTGACGCACGTTGTTGCGTGACACGTGCACACACGACCTTTTTTCATGCATGTGTTTGGTTCCACGAGAACACAAACATATCGGAGGCACACACATTCAATGATAGTTGATATATGTGTTGGTTAGTATTTCTATTTTTTTCAGTCTCCGCACACACATTTTGGGCTTTGTCCTCATCTTAATTTGTTGTTGTCGTTGCACAGATACATGTAATCATTGAAACATTTATTGATTTGAGTGTTTCTAAATAAAACACGGTTGAACACCGTGGCAGAATAATGGACATTAATTTGTCATTATCGCTGCCGAAAAACATCAAACACTGGCTTTAGGTGGAAAGGGGTAATCTATTTAATACCTTATCCGATTAATCATGGTGTTTGAATATTAGCCACCGTGTGCAAACGGCTGAAATTTGCGTTTTTCACTCATCACCGGGGCGGGTGTTTGAGACAGGATACACTTGGCATGTACTGTAGAGGGGTAGCCACTACGTTCAGATCGCTGAACTATATTTCATCTTGATGCAGAAACGTACACAATCAAACAACGTCAGTTTTAAATATATTTTGTAAGTATATTAGAGATTGTTGAATTCATTGGGAAACAATGCTGGCGATTAGTCGACTATGAAAATCGAGTCGCAACAGCCCATCTCAAATCAATTATATGAGACACAGAAAAGCATGCAAGTTTCTTGCAGACATACTTGTTTACTTGCATGACCAGTAGCTGGAAATGGTCATTCTTAACCCTTTACCCATTGCGGGTAGCAGACGATACTTGCAAGTTGCAAAATAAATTCATTTCTTACTAAAAATTTCCAAAATTCTTTTGTCTCAAAAACATCACTTATGACCCCTCATTGGAACGAGATCGTATATAGGCATAGTCGGTTTTGTTTGTTACGCTGGATAAAGAGTTCATCATCATGCTGTAAATCATCAACGGTATGGCAATTATTCAGATATCTATTTGGACAAGTGATTAATCGGTTAACCAAGGCTAATCCACGTGATTAATCGATCAAGAAAACCCCTCAACCGTTTCAGCTCTAGGGGGGGAAATTCGGTATTTAGTGGGACCAATATTAATTGATTTCGGTGTTTAGACGGACACAAAAAGGTTCAGTCCGGTACTAAAAATATGCTGTGCCAGCCTGTGGAAATGTGTGGTCAGTGTAGAGATATCTGTGAAACTGTTATGGAGACTTCTTAATAGTATATAACAAGCAAACGCGAATAACCTTTTTATAGTTTCATAAATTAATGGTAAAAAATTTAGTTCGTTCTCAGAAGGATCATTCGACATTATCACGTTCTTTTCCTTGTCAACACATTTGATTATTCCCCCTGAATAGAAAAACAGGCGCGCGAACAAAAGGTGTTATTTCCTTTCGTTACTTGTTTGTGCGTTCCCTTCAGTTCGGTTTCTGAACGCTCAGATTTGACGAGGTGAAACACAAACGCGTTTGAGTTAAATAAGTTAAAATGGAAACCACTTTTACAGGGAAGGATAGAGAATAAATAAATTTTGTTATACAAGAGTATTCATGATCAAGTTGCAATTCCAACTTCAGACCTACAGTGCACGGAGCGAAATACTGTAAGTTCCAGTACGGATAAATATATCCAGCTTTTTGGTACAACAAATGTTTATGAACATATGAACATACGAGAGTGGAATTCTTTGAATACTCAGATTATTTCAATTCTAAATTCTCCCAACACCCAGTAGAAACATTTATAAAAGATATAAGGAGTAGGGATAGTTTGGCCGAAGTGCCCTTCCAACTGGCACAGCAGTTGCACAAATGTCTAGCGACGGGAACAGGACGATTCGCTCCCGTGGACAATTCGCTCCGATGGATGATTCGCCCCCGTTTTTTTGGACGATTCGCCCCCCCACCCCTCCATTTTATTTTTAATAAAAATAACAAAAAAATCTGCTGTGTTTTTTGTTTATGTCATCACCGAAAATAATTAAATACATTTCTAAAACAAACAAGATCTACATACAAACACATACAAAGTTCGACGTTGTAAATGTGATCTGAATCGAACTGAAAAATGATTGTGAATTAATACTAAAACAATAACATAATAGGCCGAATGATCTTAGTCAGTTCCTGAGGGCTGTTAATGGACCAGAAATACCAGAGAAAGTCATGTTATTAACGAGGGACTGAAAAAGGCTATAAAAGAAAGAAAGGTAAAATGCGCTGCTTACAGAAGAAGTAGGAAGCTTAAAGGGGTGGATAACAATGACACGAGACTAATGAAAGGAGAATATGAACTGGCACGGAGAAAGGTGAATGAGATAAAGAATAACAATAGGAAGGAGCACAATTGCAGTCTTGCCAGAACAATAAAGAAAACGGGGGGTTCGAGCTCAAACGTATTTTGGAACTGGATAAATAAACGGGGGAAAAGTAGTGTGCAGAGTATCAAAGTGGATGGGGAAAGTACAGAAGATAAAGGCCGTATCGCTTCAGAGTTAGTCAAGCACTGGGAAAAGATAAACGATAGGCGATGGGGCAGTGGGTCAGTAGTAGTGAAGGCTGTCACTATAGGTACAACCACTTAACACTGAATTCCCCATACCACAATGCTGTCACTATAGGTACAAAATTAACATAGGAATCTCCATAGGGGGGTTGTACCTATAGTGACATTTTTGTACCTATAGTGACATTTCTGGAGGCGAGAAAAAAGATTTAAAATCTTTTTCTCGCCTCCAGAAATGTCACTATAGGTACAAAAATGTCACTATAGGTACAACCCCCCTATGGAGATTCCTATGTTAATTTTGTACCTATAGTGACAGCATTGTGGTATGGGGAATTCAGTGTTAAGTGCTTGTACCTATAGTGACAGCACTGGGGTAGAGGCCTCCCAATGACTTTATACTGACAGGCTTAGGTGGGTTTGTCTTCCATACACATTATATACTGACAAAATGTTCTGCTTGTTTAAAACGTACTATCTAATATACATCGCTCGACTGGTGGAGTTTTTTTCCTATTTATTACTGGAAGACACGACATATAAAAATACTGTCAGATTTCGTCTGGGTGTTTTTTTTACACGCGAATGTCTTATAAATCCGATGTGAATGTGTGTCTTGCAGTCAATTTAGTTAGCACATGTGTTTGAAAAAAACATATCTCTCGTTGCGGTTGAAACTATTCTACAAATAGCTCATGTAAGAGATACATGTTTTTCAGACACATGTGCTAACTAAATGCAACTGCGGAGAAACTCCTTCACGGACTGATTGTTTTTTATCGACTGGCAGTGATGTGTGTTTTCAATACTTTTTTCAAAACTGCTTGAAGCTGATTTCAACATTTCACCGTTAGATATTACAGTGACATTAACCCCGAGAAACAATTTCATTTTTCACACCACAAAACAGTGAATGTTTTTGCAGTGTAAACTGTTTTACCGGCAAAAAAAAAAGAATAGCTTTTCCTTTTAACCAAAAGGAAAAGCTATTCTCTTTTATGCTTGTATTAAATTCGTAACAGATGTTGATACGAATTCAGCAAAAGAAGGCGCAATTCTGAGATATCGTTCTGAAACAAATCTTAACCACATTGAAAATCATGCTTTGCACTCCTCAGATGTTTTTGCTACACAATGTCAGTCTTTCCCTCCAAATTATTTTTTGTGTGGGAAATTGTGACATTCTGGCGGTGAAAACTAATACATTGAGTATTTCATCATCCATCATCTGACCAGCGGGGGGCAAGGCGCGTGAATTACTCATTGCATTATTTCCTGCCGCCTTTTGCTTTCCCCTTAAATGACTGAAAACACACCTTGGCGTGGGTCATAAACACAATTTTCTTATGGTTATGAAACTTGAAACATTTGTCGAAATAGAATTTCCAACACAAGACTCGTGTAAGGGGATTAAGCATTCATGTGGTTAGAATTATCTGAGAAATAATTCATGATATCTTCATTATAAATTATAGAACCCCCACAGAACTCTGAATGCAGTTAGCTGATGGAATATCGCAGTGTGAAAAATAGACCAGCTTATAATTTCCCCAAGTTGTCTCTTCTGTGTGGAAGGATGTGAATTTTATATATTAAACATGTGGACAAAATGTGGAGGGAAAATATCGCAGTGTGAAAAAAACGACATTATTATCGCTTCAGGCGGGGGAGTGGAGCGACAATAATGCAATTTAAATATACACACTGACTGGCGAAAATTTCAAACTATCAGCGGGATATTAATTGATGCGTGTGCTGGAAAAAAAAACAGATGTAATTGATCTGAAGAGAAAAAATCGATTTTTTACAATCTGACTTGCTGCTGAATAAGATAGAGTTCTTCCCCTTCCACCGAAAAAATGTTTGATTCACTTGCCATTTTACAAGTAAAAACAGAATTTATTTACCACAGTAAAACAAATACTGCCTTACTTCCTGCCTCGCCACAGAGGCTTACTCCGAGAGTGTAAAAAGGGGGTTTATGTTATTTACAGTAGTAGGGGGAAATATTTCGGCCACAACACTCAATGTGGCCTTCTGTGGTTTGGGTTATTGGTGAATGGTTGACTTGTGAAAATTGTAATCAGTGGTATTTTCCCTTGCCTTCCACCATCCATTCAATGGTTGGTGGAAGGCGGAGGAAAATAACTCTGAAAAGAAAAAAATATCTAAAACACCATTTTCACATTTTAGAATTTTTATTCCATGAAATTTTACATAAGTGTAGTGTCACTTTGAAAATGTTCACATCTTCTTGGTAAATTTTGCCATTTTAGGTTGAATGTCCTTTTTGGGTTTTCGTTTTCTCGACACTTTCATCGGGGGTGGTTCTGTCTCCGGGAATAAATTTTCTTCATCAACTTCCATCTTTAATTCAGTAGGTATGTCCACTTTGTACAATAAAGTATCATCATCATCGTTGAATTCCTGTAACACCGTCTGCTCAGCTTTTGGATGTAAGGCAAATCCCACAGTTGGTAAAACAGGTATATTATTTAGAGGATGCATGGAATTAAACCCGTACCCTCTAGTTGTTGAAGGAGGTGGACGCTCTATCTGTTGCGGAGACATGTTATTTGCTGTTGATAAATACATTTTCCGCTTCTTACATTCATTCATGTAATGTCCTCGCTCATTGCAAAAAAAACCACTCTCCTTTATTGGGGCAAGCCCAACTCCGATGATGTTTTTCTTGACAAATCGAACAACTATCTTTTGGTTGTGTCAACTTATATAACTCATTGACAAGTCTTTTCACTTCACCCCATCTGGATGGGTTGTAGTATATGCTTTTAACATCATTTGTCTTGTCCATTCTTGGATCTCTATTCATTTTTTAAAAAAAAGTTCAGAGGAGACTAAAAGCGCGTCTTTCAGCCTGGTCAACTCAATCACAAGTGTGTTTCACCCCACTCCCTTCCCCTCACTTTTTATACTTTTTTTCAACGACCAGATATTTGTGTTTTTCACTGAAACACAAATATCTGGTCGTTGAAAAAAAGTATAAAAAGTGAGGGGAGGGAGTGGGGTGAAACACACTTGTGATTGAGTTGACCAGGCTGAAAGACGTGCTTTTCAAAGATGAAGAGGGGATTAGTAGACTACAGCGAATCAGAGGATAGTGACACAGAACCTGTAACGCCCGATGCCAAGAAGTCGAGATTGACTGAAGATGAATGGAATACAAATTCTGTACAGAATTTGTATTCCATTCATCCACAGTTATTACGTACATCCAGAAAATTTCACTCTGAATCACATGTATGCAGAGTGACTTTAAAGCAATTCGATGGCACTAATCCACTCGAGTTTCTAACTGAAATATTTGATTCGTTAGTGAGAGATGTGAAGCGAGAGTGTGGTATAGAAGACAGAGATCCTGTGAGGATATCTATCCACCATCCAGGTCTTGAGGTGGGTATTTTTATTCCTTTTACAAAGGCTATGGGTGTCACTGGAAAAACAGTGTTAGATGAAATTGAAAAAGTTATTCAATCAAATGAGAATTTTACTATACACGATGGTCAATTATCTTTAGAAATAACACACACTTCACTACCACATGGGTCTGGGCGAAATACACCCATTTCATTTGCATCTGTTGGCAAACTGATTGGAAATAAGAAAAGTATTATCGAAATTAAAAACTCCTGTGATTCCATGTGTCTCGCACGTGCCATTGTAGTGGGAAAATGCCATGTTGATAAAGATAATTCAGAACTTTGGGAGAAAAAATGGAACAAAATAAAAAGATCCAACAGACCGACACAGGAGTGGGAAGCTAAAATATTGATGGATAAAGCAGGCCTCGAATATAATAAAACTTGTGGGTATGAGGAATATCATAAAATTCAAGAGATACTCTCACCAGACTATGTGATCAAAATCCACCCACAATTTGTCAAAGAAAAGTTTTTATACGAACCACCCCAAACTACAAAAGAGAGTAAAGTTATTCACATTTATCACCACGACCAGCATTTTGACACCATCACTAAAATTACAGGGTTTTTAGGGTGTGTTTACTATTGTGAATATTGCAATGTAGGCTATAATAACAGAGAACGTCACAGATGTTCGAAAGGCTGTGTATGTTATTCTCCACTGCCATGTACACCTGAACATCCTGTTCACTGTTACACTTGTAATAGAGATTTTGTAAGTTCATCTTGTTATAAAAATCACACAACTCTATTACAGAACCAAGAAAAATCAATCTGTCGATTAGTGAAGAAATGTTTATCATGTAAAATGCACATATATCCAGGGAGCGGAACACACATCTGCAATGGCTTCAAGAAATGCAAATATTGCCATCAATTAGTCAAAAGCGAACATTATTGTTTCATTCCAAAATACAAACCACCCAAGAAAGACAAAATGCCGAAAGTACCCTTTGTGTTTTATGATTTTGAAACAACTCAAGACTCAGGTCTCCATACCCCAAATTACTGTGTTGCACACTGTGCATGTGGGGAATGTATTTGCAAGCCTATAGATCAAGAATGTATTTTCTGTGACAAAGTTGGAAGAAGGGAATATATTTTTAAAGGAGAATCTACTTTGAGTGATTTTTGCAATTGGCTTTTCAGTAAGGAACATTTAGATACAACAGCTATTGCTCACAATTCAAGAGGGTTCGATGCACAATTTATCTTAAGACATCTCATTGAAACTGCTACATCAAAACCCGATGTCATCATGAATGGAAACAAAATTATTTCTCTGAAAGCTTGTGGTGTTAGACTCATCGATTCATTGAGTTTCCTTTCTATGAGATTGGCACAATTCCCTAAAACATTTGGTTTAAGTGAACTTGCAAAAGGTTATTTTCCTCATCTGGCAAACACAAAATCATATCAAAACTACATCGGACCTTATTTAGATGCAAAATTATACATGCCTGATTCTATGTCTCCCCCAGTCAGGGATGATTTTATTAAATGGTACAATCAAAAATTTACTAGTAATGCTACTTTCAATTTTGCCAAAGAAATGGACATGTACTGTAAATCTGATGTAGACATCCTCCGTAGAGGGTGCGGGGAGTTCAGAAAAAAATTTATTGAATGTGATGGGATAGATCCTTTCAGGGAAGCTGTGACTTTAGCTGATGCCTGCAATAAAGCTTGGCGGAAAAATTCAATGCCAGAAAACACAGTTGCCATCATTTCAGACATAGGATATCCCACTGCTGTTCGATATTCCATGAAAGCCATTAGATTCTTACAGCTACTAGCACAAGAAGAAGGCATACACATTCAACATGCACTAAATGGTGGGGAAACTAGAATTGGAAATTATCATGTAGATGGTTTTCACAAAGAGACAAACACAATCTATGAATTTTATGGATGTATGTGGCATGGATGTGAGACTTGCTATCCTGACAGATTCGAGAAAAATCCAATCAATTCACAATTCTATCAATCTCTGTACAACAAAACCCAAGATCGCATAAAACATTTCAAATCATTGGGGTATAATGTACACATAGTGTGGGAACACGAATTTGATCATCTATGCAAAACGGAGCCAGATGTTCGAGCTTCTATAGATACATTTTTCCCACACATGGATCCCATTCAGCCACGTGATGCATTGTTTGGCGGGAGAACAAATGCCATTAAATTACATTACAAAATTGATGAAAATACAGACACAGAAATTAAATACATAGACATTTGTTCACTCTACCCATATGTCAATAAACACAGAGAATATCCAGTCTCTCATCCAGTTATTCTTACAAAGGAAAACATAGACACTGACAAAATAAGGGAATATAGAGGACTTATCAAATGTAAGATCCTACCCCCTCAAAATCTTTTTTTACCAGTTCTCCCCATTCATTGTAATAAGAAAATGACATTTACACTCTGCAAAACATGTGCAGAACACGAATTAGATCAGTGTAAACACACACCAGACCAACGTGCAATAGTAGGTACATGGACATCTGTCGAACTTAACAAGTCATTTGATTTGGGTTACACTTTAATTGAGACTTATCAGATTTGGCACTGGGATGAATGGTCTTCAGAGATTTACAAACATTATGTGAACAAATATTTAAAAATGAAACAAGAAGCTAGCGGGTTTCCAGATTGGGTGAAAACAGAAACAGACAAAAACACATTTAAAAAAGATTATGCACAAATTGAAAACATCTATTTGGAAAATGTTGAAAAAAATCCAGGAAAAAGATCGTTTGCCAAAACCATGTTAAATTGTCTCTGGGGAAAGAATGCACAAAACAATATCAAAAGTAAAACTAAATATATAAATGAACCGTCCGAATATTTTGATATAATACAGAGCAAAGACAAAATTGTGAACAATGTGGAATTTTTTGAGCATGATCAATTTGTTTTAGTAAACTATATAGACACTGCAGATGTTTACACACCACACAGTTCAGCAAATGTTGTTGTAGCATCGTTTGTAACCGCGTATGCACGTTTAGAATTATATAAAGTTTTGGAACAATTAGGAACACAAGTTTTATACTTTGACACAGACAGTTGTATTTACATCCATAATCCCACACTTTGGAACCCAAAAATTGTAAATAGCAGGTTAGGTCAATGGACAGATGAACATCCAGAGGCAAAAATCACAGAGTTTGTTGGATTAGGGCCAAAGAATTATGGATACAAATACATTAAAGGTGGAGAAATACACACCACATGTAAAGTTAAGGGGATCACATTAGATTTCAAAACATCACAAAAAGTTAATTTTGAGAGAATGGTTGAGTGTGCACGAGACAGAGAAAATTACAAAATAAACATTGAGTACACACATAAAATTAAACGTAATAAAAACAGACAAGTCACAAGTGAAGCACAAACCAAAACATTCAGATCTGTATACACAAAACGTTTTGTAGTAGGTAAATATGATACCCTCCCCTATGGGTTTAAGGTATAAATATCCTTCACAAAAACTCATTTCAATTGTGAACAGAGAACAGACAAGATGTCTTTACCACTCGAGCCTGCTTTCCCTAATTATTTATCAGAGTTAAAAAGACTTGAAAGTTTTCATTGGACTTCCTACCCAGTCTTACAATCGAAAAAAGAAGAATTAGCCAAAGCTGGATTTTTCTGTGTTGGGGGTGGTAAAGTGAAGTGTTTTGTATGTGGACAAGGTTTACATAATTGGGAAGAAAAGGATATTCCTTTACAAGAACATGTCAAGTATTCTCCAAATTGTCCTTACATGAAACTTATTAGAGGCTGTCAGTTATATAAACCACCCACATGTATGCAAACACCCCCCGATAAAATATTAGCAGTCATGGATAATGGGTTCACTTTAAAACAAATATTTTCAACAATGAAAAAATATGATAAAACTCTAGATGATTTTCCAGATTCAAATTCATTATTTGCACTCATGGTCATAGATGATCAAAGTACATCATCATTTAGTAAAATAATTGGCAATCATGCCGCAGTACATTTCAGGAATAAGTTAAGTGATTTATTTACTGACGGTCCAGCAAATGATTTTCCTGACTCTTCTGATACACAAAGCACATGGTGTAATGTAATATCTGATGCACAAAGTACATCAGAACAGACAAAAGAATCATCAGTTTGATTTCAACCATGGAACCAGTAAGACACATCTTAGAAAACAAGATCACACGTAAGGCATTATTATATGCATTTCAAATGATCACTCCTGGTTATCTAACAATAACAAAAGATTTCATTCAAAATCAATTAGAAAAAGATGGAATGTATGGGGAATTTTGTAATGCATTACAAATCATGAATGCTTTTTACAAAGATAATGTACAAAATATTTGGACAAGAGTTATGTGGGATTTTATTATTTATGATGAAGAAATCATTAATTACTTGTATAGACAATGTATGCCACAAATAGATCAGAGTTCTTCAGAAAGTTTATTTGAGTTAAAATCACCCTTAAAACGAAAACCCACACAGAGATGTGAAGAAGCTATGGAGGTAGAAAGTATATAAGTCAATGTTTTGATATTCCTTTTGGTAAAAAAAAAGAAGTCATGGCAATGAGTGAATGTTTATTGTTTCAACATCCCTGTAATATCTTTATATCAGGGCCTAGTGGTTCAGGAAAGACAGTATTTGTCAAAAAGCTTATTGATATGAAACGTGACTTATTTCAAATCCCACCACAAAAAATTGTTTGGTGTTATAAAGAATGGCAAAATACATACGCTTTACTTAAAGAAAGAGAAGATATTAAATTCATAGAAGGCATTCCTGATGATGAATATGAAATTGTCAGTGATGTCATTATTCCACATCTTGTGGTTTTTGATGATATGTTAGGTGATAAAGATGAAGAAAAAATTAAATTATGGTTCACACGAAAAGGCCATCATCGAAATGCAAGTGTCATATACATCACACAAAATATGTTTCAACAATCTAAAGCTAGTCGTACCATAAGTTTAAATGCACATTATATGATTCTGTTTCAAAACACCAGAGATAAAGGGCAGATAAAAGTGTTAGCAAATCAAGTCCAATTACCCCATTTAAATGCATCCTATCAAGATGCAACGAGTACTGATCATGGTTATTTATTAATTGATTTTCATCCTAAAACCCCCGACTCTTTGAGATTAAGAACTGATATTTTTCATCCTTGGGTGACACAAAATGAACGGGGTCCCATCATTTACACAAAACTATAAAAAGCTGCATCCATAACTTTTCGTATCACTTGGTAAAAACTTTTGTTGATGAGTACACATCACAATGGTATCTTTTATCCGATCATTAGAACAATTGAGTCAGCAGACAAATCCGTTTGCAAGAGAAAAATTACTTAAGAAAGGTTTCAAGAAAATTTTAAAATGGTTTACGTTAGCAAGTAAAATCATACTCAATAAAAAAATTAAATTGCCAAAACAAACTCTAACATATATGGATAAGCATAGACAGGATTTACAACAACTTGCAAATCCAAGAGTTGATCTTGCAACCAAGCGAAACATTATTTTAAAACCAGGTGGTGGTGGATTTTTTGGCGGTGTTATTATTCGTAATTTAATTTGATGGGATGGACATAAAACAAGTCGTAATTTTTATTCACCATTTACAAAAACAAAAAGTAAGAAACGAAAATTGTCTAAAAACAAAAAAATCAAAAGAAATGTTGATAAAAATTACGTGCGTGCAAATTTCTTAGTCACTCCTCAAAAACTGACAAAAACAAAGTCTGTTTTAGTGAGCAAACTTCAAAAACAGAAAAAAGTACCACCATTAAAGTTAACACGTGGAACATCTGGTGGCTTTAGAGTATCGCATGATCCTATGATGTCTAGACAGAGTGTGGGGAATGTAGCACTGAAAGAAAATATTCCAATGACAGCACAATTCACAGCGTTGAATGCACAAAAACCTGTTAAGAGGATAAGATCTTATTTTAGTTGAATAAAATGACTTGCATTTGTCTGCCATATCATTTTATGAATGGTCTTTGTGACGGAAAGATGGTAAAACAATCTCGTAAAATTCCACTAGTTAAAAAATATGGTGGGGTGTTATTGGCACTAAGTCAAACACCACCAGCATTTCAAAAACAAATTATGAAAAATGCACCAAAAGAATTAATTAATTGCGTGGCAGAATGTTGTCATAATCTTTTAAAAGGGAACATACATCTTTCCCCTGTTCAGAAACAAAAATTACACCCGAAACGTGAACAACTAAGATCCCTTGCTAGTAAATCATTATCACTTAAAAAGAAAAAACAAATTTTAAATCAAAAAGGTGGGTTTTTACCATTACTTGGTTTACTTGCACCAGCTGTAGGACTTGCAACAAATCTTGCAAATAAATTAGTGAATAAAATATGAAGAAAATGGCTATTGTACCTTATCAAATGATGGAAGAAATGCAGCATTATAGAAGTGAAAAATCTCAACGCCCAAGATTACCACCTGACCCTCAAATTACTAATACAGCGCTGGTGCAAAATGAATTATCATCCGTGTTAGAAAATTCAGAATTATCAGAAAGTGAGAGAAAACAAAAATACGGTGAAAATTTACAAAAATTTCAAATGTCATATAAGAAGGCATTACAACCAACACTGGTTATACCTGAGACAGACCGAAAGTCATTGTTTTTACGAGATCATATTTTAGAAAGTGTTCCTGTCACAATGAGGCGTAAAGCAACTTCATTATTATCTGCTTTATCATCTCACCCACACATGAGTTGGGATAATCAGGGTGTTTTAAGTTATGATGGAGAGCCCATAAAAGGTTCAAATATCATTGATTTAGTCAATGATGTTCTCAGACATCGAAAAGGCTTTAAACCAAGAGGGTGGGAAATATTCAATCGTGGTTTAAAAGATATAAATATTCCTCAAGATTTTGTTGGAAATCGTGAACGTTGGATGTGGATGAATAGAGAACAGGATGGCATACCCAATGAATATCAAAGTTCCCCTCAAGATAGTTGGTTAGAAACTTCTCTTTCAACAACTCCAAAACGTAAACTACTTCGAGGAAAGAAAACACCTAGACGTAGATTGGCAAAAAGTAAAATTCCTGATAAATGGGAGGCCTATTGAATAATTTATTAACCGAAATATATTACAATACAAATCACCCTGCCAGCTATGGTGGTATACACAAATTATACAAAGCAGCCCACGGTAAAGATAAATCTGTTACACTTGATCAAGTTAAAAAATGGTTGAAAGGAGAGAGGACTTACACTTTACATAAACCCATTCGTAAAAAATTTGCAAGACGTAAGACTATAGTGGGTGGTATTGATCAACAATGGCAAATAGATTTAGCAGATTTACAAAGTTTACAATCTTACAATGACCGATTCCGATATTTAGTTTGTGTCATTGATGTTTTCTCGAAATATGCATGGGTTTTACCCATACACAATAAATCAGGACAAACACTAATAAAATCCTTCCAAAGAATTTTAAGAACTTCTGGTCGTAAACCATTATCTTTACAATCAGATAAAGGTTCTGAGTTTAAAAATAAAGATGTGCAGAAATTTTTAAAGAAACAAAAAATTCATGTTTTCACAACAGAGAACCCCGAAACAAAAGCTAGTATTGTAGAACGTTTCCAGCGCACACTGAAAACACGAATGTGGAAATATTTTACACACAAACGTACGTTAAGATATATTGATGTGTTACAAAATTTAGTTGATGGATACAATCACAGTTTCCATCGTAGTATTCAGAGAACCCCTGCATCTGTATCAATAGAAAATGAAGTACAAGTAACACAAAATTTATATGGTAAAAAATCTAAAGAGAAAAAAATAAAATTTAAAATTGGTGATATAGTACGCATTAACAAAACCAAACATACATTTGAAAAAGGGTATTTACCAAATTGGACAAAAGAATTATTTAAAATCACCCATGTAAAACATACAACACCACCCACTTATAAACTCGAAGATATGGGGGGTGAAAATATACAGGGAACATTTTACCCACAAGAAGTTCAAATTATAAAAGATGATAAAAAATATATCATTGATTCAGTTCTTGCCAAACGTTCAAGGCGTGTTGGTAAGAAACTCATCAAGGAACTTAAAGTACATTGGGAAGGTTATCCTACGAAATTTGATAGTTGGGTAGCAGAAACAGATATAGTATAAAAAGAATATGTCACTAAATGAAAATACATTGAGTAGCGAAAGTGCAAGTGTTGAAGTACAAAATCAACAAGCACAATTTAATTGTTGTGGAAGTCTTGTTGCAAAAAATCAAGTAACTTATTTCACACAAATAATTGTCATTTATGCAATTATAATTACAGCCATCATTCATCTTAGTTTACAATCCCCAAACAAAGAATTGTGGTTAGTGTTATTGAGTAGTTCTTTAGGATATATTCTTCCAAGTCCAGGTTTAAAATATTTGAAACCTCACGAGAAGAAAAATGAATTCATTTTACGTAACACTACTGAGTGATAGTTCTATGGATATGTTTCCAAATAACACACAATGTTGTTTTCAAACAAAATTATCTAAACCCATTCATATTAATAAAGAACATTGGGAAGTGGGTTTAGTTGAAGTAATTTTACCATCTGAGGCAAGAAATATAACAGATGATGAAACAAATTTTAAAATCATTGTAACAGATTCAAAAATATCAGCACGCATTAATAATATTAATAAATCGTTTTTCAAACATACAGTACGTAAGGGTGTTGCTGCTGTTGAATTAAGTATTTTATCAGGTGCATATGCAAATGGTGGTCATGTTGTAGAAGCAATAGAATCAGAAATTCAAGAAAAACTGGGTGATATTTTTAAAGAATTTGGTGTGTCATTTCATCTTGGTTATTCATCTCGACAATCACGTGTAAAAATTGTATCAAATAGTATTGGAACAGTTGGTATTCAATTATCACAAAGTTTATCAGAAAAATTGGGGTGTAAAGATGGTATGTTTCCAGTAATATTTCCTAACACAGCAAAAGATGCATTTAAATATAATGTGGATTTAAATGTGGATTTTAATCAGCTCTTTATTTATTCCGACATAGCAGATTATACATTTCTTGGTGATATAGAAGCACCCATTTTACGTGTGATACCCTTTGAAACACGTGACGAATCTTTGCACACTCATAAAGAATTTGATAATGTACATTATGTACCAGTATCAAAATCTTCTTTTGATTATATCACTATAAATATAAATGGGAATACTGGTAAAAACATTCAGTTTTCAAGTGGAAAGAGTGTTGTCAAGTTGCATTTTAGACAGAGACATCAACTCAATTTATAAAATATGCCTCCAGTGTATCGAGGAGTAGCACGACAATATGGTTATGGATTAGGATCCATTTTTCGCTCAGCAATAAGATCAGCTGTACCATTAATAAAACCAATTGCAAAAAATGCATTTCGAACTTTAAAGAAAGAAGGATTAAAACACGGTTTAGAAATAGCAAATGAATTGATGAGAAATCGTAAACCAACCAAAGAAGTTATGCTCACTCATGCAAAAGATCTAATGACATCAGTGGGTAAAGCTGCTTTGGGAATAAAAAGACAGAAACGAGAACCAAGACATCACTCAGTCATTCGTTCTCAAAGAGGGAAGACACATAAACGGCAATCTTATTCAAAACGAAATTCAAGACCACTTGATATATTCGATTAAATCATGATGTTGCATGGATCTTGCGAGCATTTTTGTAGTGGATTTGATCCAGATAATGTATCACCAACAGCGAGTGGTATAGAAAATATTGGTGAGATTGAGCAATTTCCTATTGCATCTTTAAATAATTCTTCACCAATAGAATTTTTAATCCCCAGACAAACAACCAAGTGGCTAGATCTTGCAGCATCTACACTTGAGGTTCAGTTCAAAATTACAAAGCAAGATGGGGGTGATTTGGAAGATGATACGAATATTACCCCTATCAATAATTTCTTTCACAGCATGTTCAGTAAAGTTGATGTGACACTGAACGGTAATTTGATAACCACCAATACAGACATGTATCCTTATACAGCATTTTTTGAAAATCTGTTGAGCTATTCAAAAGATGTGAAAAAAACACATCTAGCTGCTAGTGAGATGTGGTATATAGATACCCCTGGCCAACATACTGCATTTGCTAAAGATTCAGCAAACAAAGGTTTGGTTGAACGTCACAAATTAATTGCAAACAGTAAATCTGTACAACTAAGAGGGAAGATGCATTTAGATCTGTTTGTGCAAGAGAAATATTTACCAAATGGTGTGGAAATGAGAGTTAAAATTCATCGCTCCCCAACTAAATTTTGTCTGATTGGTGGTGTAGATGGAAAAATCGAAATTCAAAAAGCCATATTCAGAATACCAGCTTTGGATTTAATTCCTAAATTTGCAAATGATCTGAATGCACAAATAGATCGAACAAATTATAAAATGCCCATTAGACGTACTGAAGTTAAAACTTTTACCATTGGAAACGGTCTTCGATCAAAAATAGAAGACCATCTGTTTCATAAACAGATGCCAAAACGAATAATTCTTGGTTTAGTTTCAAATAAAGATTTAAATGGAGATATTGGTACATCTCCATTTAATTTTCAACATTTCAATTTGAACAAGTTGGAAATTACAGTGGATGGACATTCCATTAAATCACGTCCCTTTGAACCAAATTTCGAAGGTGGACTTTATCTAAATTCATATTTATCCTTGTTTGAAGCAATGGGCTATTTTGGACAAAATCAAACATTTAATATATCAATGCAGGATTATGCAAAAGGATATACCCTCTGGGGAATTGATTTGACACCTGATCAATCAAGCAGTGGACCATTAGCTCATCCTATAAAGTCTGGCAACCTTCGAATAGATCTTCAGTTTGCTCAAGCTCTGACACAGGTGATCAACGTTGTTGTCTATGCAGAATTTGATAGTGAAATACAAATCAACAAGTTCAGAGAAGTGATATTTGACTATTAACAATGAGTAAATGTGAACATTGCAAGATGCACAGAGAAATGAGACAAAGAATACAAATAATGAGGCGAGTGAAGACAGAAAATGAAAAACTGTTCCTTAGATAATTTAAAGAAATTGTTGCGAGTGAAGTGACACCTTTGATAAAAGAAGAAGTGAATAAACTGTGTTATGGATGTCAAGGAATACCTGGAGCAAAACATGACTTTTGTATAAGAAAGGATGTAAGAATATGGATTGAAATGTATTTGAAAGACTGTATGGAAAAAGTGTGCCCATCAAGTGTACTATATAAACTGTACATACAAGCAAAGAAATTGAATATTGAAGGCTGTTTTACATATATGAATTTGAACTTTAAAATTAACACACAAGAAGACATTCAAAATTGAGCAGATTTAGTAGAGAAAGAGTGGGGATATTACCCACCACTTGTTAAAGAAGAAGAAGAAGAAGTTGATTAAAAAAAAGTACAACAGCCCTTTTCAGGGCTAAGAAGAGATGGACACCACTCAGCTACAATATATTCTTGATAATTCTCAAAGGTTATCATCATTGAATGGAAAAGTGTGTTCAAGAGACTTATTACCAAAACAAAAGCATAAACACAGAAAAGCTTATATTGTGAACACAGATTCATCAAAAGAACCAGGAGAACACTGGGTGGTGATATATTTCAAAGACAATCATTCAGCCATCTACTTTGATTCTTATGGCTTACCACCATTACATAAAGACATATACAATTTCATAGTGAAAAACACAGATTCATGGACTATAAACACAATGAGAGTACAGAGTCTTCATACTGTGGTGTGTGGTATGTACTGTATATTTGTTTTAGATCATCTTGCTAAAGGATATGATTTAGAGACAGTTCTTACTATCAAATTCAACCCAAGAAATTTTCAAGAGAATGACAGAGAAGTCCGTCGATGGTTTGAGCAAAACTATAGACATTATTTAAAATGACTGTAATCAGGTGTCAAAACAACCCACAGAGTTTTTTTTTTTGATAAAAAATTCTATTGTATATTTTTTGTCACTCACTGTTGTGTATCATATGTAATATGTGATAATGCTTTATTGCAAGAAAAACTGGCTGTCGATAATTTCACAAGAAAACAAACATAAAAAAACCTTCCAATAAAGCGGTATCACACAACAATTCTTGATGTAAATAGGGTTTCTATAGATAGTCATTCTCATATCTCGATATATATATGTTCCTCTCGCTCTATGTATTATATCTCAATGTAAAAAGACTTTTTTTATAGTCAATCTCAGATCTCGGTGTACATATGTTCCTCTCGCTTGATGTATTAAATAGTGGTAGCAAAAAAAAACTAACTCTTATTTTCTGTTTCAATGTAGTGGTGACCCATTACCCCACCCTCACCAGTAAAAAAGAGAAGAGATACTTCTCTTTTTTTCACCATTCCATCCCATAAGTGAAAAAGAGTTAAGAGATACTTCTCTTTTCCACTGTGGGTAAGAGATTGTATGTTTAGTAACCAATCCTTCCATACAGTAAAGTGTTGTATGGTTTAAAGTATGGAAAGATTGATTAATAAGCAAAATACACATATTTGGCAGTATAAAGTTATTGGGAGGCCTCTACCCCAGTGCTGTCACTATAGGTACAAGCACTTAACACTGATTTCCCCATACCACAATGCTGTCACTATAGGGACAAAATTAACATAGGATTCTCCATAAGGTTTTGTCCCTATAGTGACATATTTTGGCCTATAGTGACAGTCCTGGAGGCGAGAAAAAGAAAGTGCGCCAATTAAACTAAACACATTTTATCCCTTTGCTGTCTTAGCGGTTCTTTGAGTCTCCCGTTTGTTATGTTAACGGGGGTAACAATGCCATGAAATAGGTTTCTGTGTACATATATTCCGTATTTTAAAAAAGTTTAGTTTCCACTGTGGGTAAGATATTGTATGTTTAGTAACCAATCCTTCCATACAGTAAAGTGATGTATGGTTTAAAGTATGGAAAGATTGATTAATAAGCAAAATACACATATTTGGCAGTATAAAGTTATTGGGAGGCCTCTACCCCATCGCTGTCACTATAGGTACAAGCACTTAACACTGATTTCCCCATACCACAATGCTGTCACTATAGGTACAAAATTAACATAGGAATCTCCATAGGGGTGTTGTACCTATAGTGACATTTTTGTACCTATAGTGACATTTCTGGAGGCGAGAAAAAAGATTTAAAATCTTTTTCTCGCCTCCAGAAATGTCACTATAGGTACAAAAATGTCACTATAGGTACAACACCCCTATGGAGATTCCTATGTTAATTTTGTACCTATAGTGACAGCATTGTGGTATGGGGAAATCAGTGTTAAGTGCTTGTACCTATAGTGACAGCCTTCACTACTTGGGTCCCCACCAAAAAGAAATACACTGGTGGAGGAGAACCTATCCAATCGTGTATGTAGCGAAATAACGGCAGAAGAAGTGCGGAACGTGGTCTCGAAATTAAAAAATGGTAAAGCGGGAAGGACTGATGAAATTCCGAACCAATTCCTCAAAAATGGAGGGGAGGCACTTATTGAAGTCCTGACAAACCTTTTCAACCTGGCTCTGCGAAAGCAAGAGGTCCCCAGAGAGTGGAGGGAAAGTAAGGTGTCGTTCATACACAAAAAGGGGGATAAGGAAGTTCTAGATAACTATAGGGGGATATCAGTTAGTAGTAACATCGGAAAAGTATTCTGTAAGGTCATATACGGTAGACTAGAGGAAGTTATTGAAGAGAAAGGTTTTTTAGGAGAAATTCAAAATGGTTTCAGGAAAGGACGAAGAGTCACTGATCACCTATTTACACTCACCCAACTGATAGAATCAACAAAGGCTGAAAAGAAAAAGGTGTTTCTGGCATTTCTAGATGTGAAAAAAGCGTACGACCGAGTGTGGAGGGAAGGTATGTGGCGAAAGCTCGAGGGCATCGGACTGGGGGGTGACTTTGTGGGAATCATGAAAGCACTGTATACAGATGTGCAAAGCCAACTCAGTCTAGGGAGTATCACTACAAAACGAGTCCCTATGGATATAGGCCTCAAGCAGGGGTGTATCTTTTCACCGATTTTGTTTGCATTGTATGTTAAAGATTTAGGGGACGAACTAATTCAGAGTGCGGAGGGGGTAAATGTTGGAGACATAAAGATACCAGGCTTATTCTTTGCGGACGACACGGTGTTAATGTCTAGAACTGAACAGGGGCTAGAGAAACTGCTGGAAATTGTTGGTAGATATGGGAACACTTGGCGGCTCGAACTAAATGAAAATAAAAGCAAGGTAATACCCGTTGGACGCAAGGTAGATATGACGAAGAGATGGAGAGTGGGGGAGTTCTCAATCCCCGAAGGGGAAAGCAAACAAATCACTGTAGGAGAAACGGGAGAGTATGAGTATCTAGGGGTAAGCATAAATATAACGGGAAGAGGGGTGTACAGAAATTACTCAGCCAAACTGATTCTGAAGGGGAAAAGAATTCTGAACCAACTAAAACTTTTAGGGAAAAATAGTTTCAATAAGGTCTTTGTGGGGAAAACACTGTGGGAGAGGGTGGGTTTACCAAGTATAACGTATGGCACGGACGTGATTCCATTAAACCAAACCGTTATTAAGAAGTTGGAAAGTACTCAGAATGATGCCGGCAGATGGATAACAGGGTCGAGTAATGCTGCAGCTTTGGAAGCAGTAAGGGGGGAGCTTGGGTGGATGAAAATCAAGGACAGGGTAGATTTGGGAAAACTGTGTTACTTTAACTTTAACTACTTGAGAAACCTGCCTGACAACCGGTGGTGCAAATTGATGCTCGATACCATTTGGAATTCTAATATAGAAACGGGGTGGTCAAAACATGTGAGGGAACTAATGGACAATTACTCTATAGAGGTCACAAACATAGAAGTAGGAATGAAAGAAGGCAAAAGGTTTGTCAAAGAGAGAGTCATGGAAGACTGCAATCGAAACTGGCGAGCAGGGGTTAGCGTGAAAAGATCACTGCAGGGGTTACAATATAAAGAAAAGCCAGCTTTTGAGAAGTACCTAGATGGCACCTTTGGAGGGTCACTGCTGTTCAAACTGAGATCAAGATCACTGGAGCTTCGGGGAAAAATTGGGAGAGATGGGGAAAAGGGATGCCAAATATTCCACTCTGGAGTAGTGAAGACCCTGGAACATTTTCTCTTGGAATGCCCACAGTATATACCTCATAGAATAAAATTTACTGGAAGAATAATGCAGAAGTGGGGTGAAGAAACAAAGGATAGATGGCTGAAGGGGGACACGAGGGAGAGGGTAGGAATGCTTATTGAAGAAATTGAAAAAGAGGAAGTGAGGGACACTATTAAGCAGTTTATATCTGAATGCTGGGAGGAGAGGAGGGGAAGAGGGGGTGGGGTTCAGGGGGAATGATGGCCTTCTCTTATGAGGACCGCGACAAATCAGCGGCTGGCCAAAGAGTTATTATTATTATTACTATTATTACAACAACCGGAAAGAGGCTGCGGGCGTTAATGAAAAATATTTCATTAATGGCCGCGGCCCGGAGAAACTACTTACTTGTCAATTTAGTCGAAAAGTTAAGCACTGAAAACACTGATCATCACTCAAGCCCCAGATTGATATTATTTTGCAGTAATTTATTGGAAAGCACATCTCAGTGTTTCACAGTAAATTTTTACAAAATAATATCGAACTGAAAAATGGTTGTGAAAAAGGCCGTACGGGCGGTGAAGGAGATCTAGGAGATCTTGCAGGTGAAATAGGTCTCACCGGAGCAAGAGGTGAATCAGGTCTTGGATGTGGCGATGGAGACCTAGGAGGTTGTGATGGAGAAACAGGCCTTATACGTCTTTGTCTCTTATTAGAGATGTCTGCAACCTCTTCGACTGCTGCTGCTGTTGGCTGATCATTCGGCGTATCAATGTTTCTGCATTGATTGC
Organism: Pictodentalium vernedei; assembly: GCA_031216915.1. Lineage (NCBI taxonomy): Eukaryota > Metazoa > Mollusca > Scaphopoda > Dentaliida > Dentaliidae > Pictodentalium > Pictodentalium vernedei. The sequence continues at coordinate 103,846,777 of CM062297.1, read as the reverse complement.
AGGTTCATGGAAAGACGGAGTCGTCAGAGTTATAGGCGTCATATTCTTCCCTAGATATACCTGTCCCACATCGTATGTGGCACCATAAACTACAACTGTCGCATTCAACAGCTAAACTATTTCCCCGAACCGCCCTGGGACAAACGATACAGGGATGTTTCGGAGGCATTTTGATAACTGACTCAGTTGGGGGAACGGAATGGTTTATGCGCACCGTGACGCCATGGGGCAAGGCCCTTTCGACCCTCAGTGACTGTTTATGATCAATTTGGTCTCGTGTCAAGGTGTGTTGAAGGAGGAAGAGGTTCAGGTACTCGGAAGATGTCTCTGGCTCAGACCGTCACCGGTGTAGGGTAGGCTTCGTTGACTGATGTTGATGCAACCCTCGGGTGAGGACCAGTGTGGGAGGTTGGGTCCTCTCACAAAGGTACTACCTCTCCCTGAGGGTGTTGTAGTGTTAAGTCTTCGGGCAAGTATAGTCTGCCACTTCGGAGATGGATGTCGATGACGGGCCATCATTGGCAAATACAGTCTGCCTCGGGCTATCTTAGTCGGGTTTCAGGTTCGTGGTAGGACGTCTTTTAGAAAGAAAACAACAACGACCCCTTTCGGGGACCACCAGTAAGAAGACCCAAACTTCCCTGGTTCGGGGGTAGCCCCCAATTATGATCCTATTTGGCTGGGTCAAAGTATGCACAAAATAAATGCTTAAAAAGGGGGCAGAGGCGGGACGCAGGACCAACGCTCGCCTCCCTTGAAGTGGGCGACCACTTCAAGGGATGGAGTGGAGGATGTTCAGGAACCACGGGGGTTACAGTTTCCATAACGGCTATAGTTTCCAGAGCGGTTATTGGGGTGCTGGTCAAAAGCATCTTCTGTGTACCTGCTAAAAGAAGAAGGTAGAATTAGTTTTCATTAGATTATGTAAAAAATAAGAATAGCATATTTAGTTTTATACGGTCTTTAAATGTGATGTAATTTTGGCTGAGTCGGTGAAGGCAGCCCTTTCTGGTAGAAGGCCATAGCTAAGTTGTTAATCTGCGTGTTAACTCACCTTCTCGTTCCCTATTTTTTCTGGAGGCTTCCGATTTTTAGTTACTTTAGTTGAGTTGGCGAAGGCAGCCCTTTCTGGTAGAAGGCCACAGCTGAACTGTTAATCTGCCTGTTAGTTCACCTTCTCGTTCCCTATTTTGTTTTGAGGCGAAGAACAGGCTTATACACAGAGCCACACCCGGGGGTGTTACTTTCCTGTCTTGTCCTCGTTTAAAAGTCCCAGTTTTATGATCGGCTTATTTTGGATAGTTGAGGTAGCGAAGAACAGGCTTACACACAGAGCCCTCGGTTATAAGACCTAGTTAGTAGTTCCTTAAGTTTAGGCGTTTTGCCCTCAGTTATAAATCCTAGTTAGTATTTCCTTAAGTTTTGGGGTTTTTGTCTGCTTTCGCAAATTACCTGTAGTTCGGATGTTAGTTGGCTATCGGCTAGCCGGTCATGGTGGTTCTTCGCGGCTAGAGAGGCAAGGCGGTCTTTTATGGTGGGGATATCGGCTCTATCGTGGAGTGTTTTGATAGGTGTATCCCATGGGGCACGGAGGACGACCCTAAGCGCGTGATTTTGGACCTTCTGAAGTTTCCCCATATTTGTTTGATTGAGCTCAGTTAGGATGATTGCACCATATTCGAGTACTAGGCGCAGAAAGGCTTTGTATAGTTTAAGTAGGGTAGATTGATTTGCTCCCCAGGAAATTTTCAATAAGTTAATGCGTTCGGTTGTTTTTCCGGCAATGTCGTTGGTGTGTTTATTAAAGTATAGGTTTTGATCGATGGTAATGCCGAGGAATTTCGCCTCTTTGCATTCCGGGAGGACTTTATCAAATAGTTTCAGGTCAAAGTCACGTTTGCTTCTCTTGCGAGTGAAGGTGATTCGTTGGGTTTTGTTGGCGTTCAGCTTTTCTCTCCATTTGGCACACCAGTTTTCTAGGTCCTCGAGAGCGCGTTGCAGAGGCTTTTGGAGTAGATGGGCCGTATTGTTAGAGTCCCAGAGGCCCTTATCGTCCGCGAATTGGGAGTCTTGAACGCGGTCCTCGGAGAATTTGAGATCGTTGACATAGATGATGTACAGGAGGGGGCTGAGGACGGACTCTTGGTGGGTACCTGCTTCTATGGGGACACTATCGGACATTTCATTATTCACTCTGACTTTAATTTCGCGATCATTTAGGAAGGAAGAGAGTAGTCTAAGCAGTTTCATGAGGAGTTTCATTTTAGATAATTTGAGGCGCATTCCATTGTGCCATACAGAATCGAATGCTTTTTCGACGTCTAGCAGGACTGCCGCGTCTATTTGCTGATTGTCAATCGCGGTTTTCATTTGAGTGACTTGGCGGTAGACATGCTCGATGCCTTCTTTACGGTTTCTATAGGCTCTTTGCCACTTGTTGAAAAACTCGTTCTCTTCAAGGTGCCCCCTGAGTCGATTGGTAAGGATTCGTTCAAATACCTTACCAATGCAACTGAGGAGGTTGATTGGGCGGTAGCTGGTCGGATCGGAGGGGTCTTTGTCAGGTTTTTGGTATCATGACACCAACGGCTGTTTTCCAGCGTTTAGGAAAGTATCCATGGGTGAGGCATGCATTGAACTGTTTGTTGAGTTTGTCGATAAGGGAGTTTGGGCTTTGTTTGAGAATTTTGTAACTCACTTCATCCTCACCGGGAGAGGAGAAATTTCTAAAAAAAATTATGATGTTGATGATTTCGTCATTGATGATGGGGTGACGAGGTCGTCGTCATCCCCATCTTCTGGCTCATTATCGAATTTGGGGTCACGGTAGATATCCGGTTGTTCATTGATGGAGTCATCAATGGCGTTTATGATTGTGTCATCGTTGCCCGGACCTTGATACGGGAGATGCGTTTTTCTAAGGAGGTCGGCAAAAGTGTCGGCCTTGTCTTTGTCAGTGCGCGTGAAGGAACCGTCTTCTCTTTTAAGGGGTTTGGCTGCGGCTTTACGGCCTTTGTTTTGTTTGCCCAGTTAGGGTTTTGAAAGAGTCCCCAAATTTTTTAGCATCCTGGACCCCGTTTGGGTCGGCTGTTGCTCTTTCCCAGTTTTCTTGTTTTTCAGCTTGGAGGGCTTTCTTAACCTCGCCATGAAGGCGGTTGTATGTTTTTTTTTAGGTCAGCTTTCTTTATGCGGTCGGTTTTGGTTTTAAGAGCGCGAAGAGCTTTCCGATTGGTTTTGATTAGTGAGAGTGTGTCGCTCGAGATAGTATTTCTCCAGGGGCGCACTTCTTCTTTTGGGCATATTTCTTTAGGATTGAGTTAATGATTTTCTGTATGCCCTCGCATTGGGTTTCGAGTTCAGTTGCATTTATGGGAGGGGGGGGGGGGGGGGGGGGAGTTTGACATCGATGATGTCGCGGTAGAGGTTCCAATTGATTTTTCTAAAATTCCTGCGAAGGGTTGGGGGGTACCTGAGTGGGCCATTGCCAAGTTGGAGTGAGGCATGGACCGTGAGGTGGTCGCTGCCAAAGTCATCATCGCCGACCCAGTGGTCGTCAATGTGATTTATCAGCGAGTCGCTGGCGATAATTAGATCGAGGATTTCGGAAGGGAATATTGGGTTGTTACTGATGTAAGTTGCTGAGTTGTCATTCATAACCACATGTAGGTTATGTTTTTTTGTGATTTCGAAGAGGGCTTCACCGTTGGGGTTGGTTTTGTTGCAGCCAAAGTACAGGTGTTTGGCATTGAAGTCGCCGAGGAAGATGCAGTGTTTGTATGTCCTCGTAAAGAATTCAAAGACAGTGTCAGAAACAATTTTGCTTGGGTCGTTATAATAACAGACAATCGCGATGTTTTTATTGTCGACTGTGATTTCAGTTGCAATCACCTCAGCATCGAGGTGATTAGTTTTTACGGTTTTAGTTTTGATGTTATGCTTTATTAGAAGAGCAACGCCGCCTCCTTTAGTGATTTGTCGGTCCTGTCTAATAGTGCTGAACCCACTTAGTGCGAAAGTTTTGTCGGGGTATAGCCAACTTTCACAGATACAGATTATGTCTGTGTTATCGAAATATCGGCTCATTTGAAGTTCTTTTTATTATTAACGCTTCTAGCGTCCCACAAGGCTATTTGTAACTTATTTATGATGGGCCTTAAATTTTGCGACATGTTGGTTATTTCATGGACGGTGGCTTTAGTTGATGTTAATGGCGGTTTTGATTAGGGTTTCAGAGGTTTGGGTTTTAAATAATCTGGACGCTGAACGGCTGACATTCTGACAGATGCCATACAGATTGGTGTTGACATGTTTATTTAGAACAGTGTAGAGTGCTCCCGCGACAAGGGAGCATATTGTGTGGGGTGTGGAAGCGTTATCGGTTTTTTTTTAAGTTTAGATTTTTCAATTCTATGTTGGTTTTCATGTTTTTGAAGTGGGGGCACCCCCGGTAATTACTGGTGCGGAGTCCCTTGCAGCAGTTGGGACAGGAGAAGGAACTTCGACCTGCATGCCTTGGTGAGATGATTGTCTCCACATTTCATGCAGGGCAGACTACCCCTGCATCTGTTGGCGACGTGCCCAAATTTTTTACATTTATGGCAATGGATTGGGTGAGGGTTAGATCTGTACACCTCTGCCACGTGCTTTCTGCCATTGATGGTTACCCCTTCTGAGATTATTTTTTGTTTGGTTATGCTGTTGGCAGATCACCTTCAGCTTCCACGTGTGATTGCCCGTGGCTCTGGAGGTGAATTTTTCCCACTTGCACCCTAGTATACCCTGGCTGATGGCTTCTTTTGGGGTGTCGGGGTGCACCCTTGTCACCACGGCAATATTTACTGATGTTTTTTCCCTAGAGGAGGGGTGGGCTGTTTATCCTGCTTTTTATGTTTGTCCATGGGTATCCTCGTGGGTATCTTCTTTACAGCCCTAATGGGTGTCCTTTTTATAGCCACAGAGAAGTCTAGGCTCATAAGTGTAGTGGCTGTCTCCTGGCCGGACGGTCTGACTGTTACGTTTTTGGTGGCAGTGGCAGTGAGAACATTATCATCTTCGCTTGGGTTACTGCTGATAGTGTGGTTATTGTTATTGTTGTCGTTTTGATAATTAGTAGAAAAAAAGAAAAAGATGTTTATGGCCTTTTTGGATGTTAAAAAGGCATACGATAGAGTATGGAGGGAAGGTATGTGGCGCAAGCTGGAGACTCTCGGCTTAGAAGGCGAGTTTGTTGGAATTATGAAAGCATTATATAAAGCCGTACAGAGTGAACTTACCCTGGAAACATTACAACAAAACGTTTGCCTATGGAGATAGGCCTAAAACAGGGGTGTATCCTTTCGCCAATCCTGTTTGCATTGTACATAAAAGATTTAGGAGACGAACTCCTGCACAGCGAGGAGGGGGTAGCAGTTGGGGCCTTGATGATCCCTGGGCTATTTTTTGCAGATGATATGGTGCTAGTGTCAGAAAGCGAAGAGGGGCTAACTAAAATTCTGGGAATTGTTGGGAAATATGGGAGCAAATGGAGACTCGAACTTAATGAAAGCAAGACCAAAATTATACCCGTGGGCAGCAGAGTGGACTCCACTCGAAGGTGGAGAGTGGGTGAGTTCTGCATTCCGGAAGGTAGCAGCAAACTTCTCAGTGTAAGGGAGACAGGTGATTACGAGTATTTGGGGGTAAATATAAACATTCCAGGAAGAGGCATCTACCGAAACCACACAAATAAATTGATTCTGAAGGGGAAGCGAATCCTTAACCAAATGAAACTTATAGGGAGAAACAGTTTCAATAAGGTTTTCGTGGGGAAAACCATTTGGGAAATGGTGGGTCTGCCAAGTATAACATATGGTACGGAAGTGGTACCCCTAAACCAGACGGCAGTAAAGAGCTTGGAAATCCTGCAGAACGATGCAGGCCGATGGATAACGGGGTCGAGTAATGCCGCAGCGCTAGAAGCAATCAGGGGCGAGCTTGGGTGGTTGAGGATCAAGAACAGGATAGACCTGTTCAAACTCGGTTATCTTAATTATTTGGTAAATCTCCCCGACAGCCGATGGTGTAAAATAATGTTCCGGAGAATTTTCAGCTCAAATATCAAGACGGGGTGGATGGTCCAAGTGAGGGAGCTAGTAGAGAACTATTCATTGGATATCTCGGACCTGGACGTTGGGGCAAACCAGGGTAAAAAATCGTCAGAGAAAGGGTCATGGTGGATTGTAACTGTAATTGGCGAGAGGGAGTCAAATCAAAGAGGTCTTTGGGTGGCCTCCGTGATAAAGAGAAGCCAGGTTTTGAAGAGGACCTTGATTGCACCTTTGGGGGTCACTGTTGTTCAAGATGAGGTCGCGATCCCTGGAGCGGAGGAGGAAAATTGGGAAAGACAGTGAAAGGGAGTGCCAGATGTGTAATTTGGGCATGGTAGAGACCCTGGAACACTTTCTTCTAGATTGCCCAAAGTACCAGTCTAAAAGAATAAGATTCACTGGGAGGGTAATGGGGAAGTGGCATGGGAGAATGAAAGATATCTGGTTAGGGGGAGACTCAAAGGAGAGGGTCAATATGCTAATCGGAGAGATTGGGAAGGATGGGTCAAGGGATGTCATCAAGCAGTTCGTCTCCGAGTGTTGGGAGGAGAGGAGAAGCATGGGAATAGGGAGGCAGTTGGGAGTACAGGGGTAAGCAAGGCCTTCTCGTCCGCGAACCGCGACAAACCAGCGACTGGCCAAAGTGTTATTATTACTGTTGACCTGAGTAGAGTTGGAAGAAGGGGGATGCTGAAGGCTTCTGCACTTTTTAACCGCTCTAGGTGTCATAGTGGATAATCCATCAGCACCCCTCACCTCCTGCAACTCGCACTCAGAATCATAACTCTTTTGTTTTCTTTTTTTGGGAGTCTCCCCCCCCCCCCCCCTTAGGGCTCACATTGCTAGGGCCTCTAGCGGAGAGAGGTTCCCCGCTGTGCTCAGTGTTGTGACTGGATCTGAGTCCACTGGCTACCGTGTTTAATAACTGCGACAGAGATCTGTCAGGGTTAAAGGATTTGGTTCCCAGAGGATCCACTGTAACTCTTGAAATGTTTTTGGAGTTGACTCCACGAGTTCGTGCCGCCTCAGCATAGGATTTTGGGCTGCTGCCCTCCCCCGATGCTGTGACTGCTGAACTCATGGACTCTCTTTTGCTTGTTTTCCAGCTTCTCGACTATTGACATTACTATTGACACCACTGCTTTCCTTACTGGAAGGAATGTCGTCAGAGGCAGCTAGGACCTCTGTCGGGCTGACATCTTTACTGTCTGGGTCAGAATGAATCTCTGCCACTGATTGGATCTCTTTAGTTGGAGACCACCCATGTGATAGTGGGGATGGCAGAGTAAAGGAATCTCTAAGCATATTAGCCATTTGAATATCTTTGGCCTTCAGCGCTTCCTTCATCTGAGCAACCTTAGCTTTCAGCTCTTCCCTCAGCTCAGCCATCTGCTTTGTTAAATTTTCTAACCGCTTTAAAAAAGCCTCATTGATGCCCTCTGACTCCCTATTTACTTGCCCCCCCCCCCCCCCCCCCACCCTCCGGGATTTTTAAAATTGCCAGCACTAACCTTATTTGTTAACTGGTTGACAGCAAGCGATGACTCAGATGATGATGAATGAAAGGTTTCTGCGCGCCGAAGGCGCACAGGGACGATGTGGGATTGAAATCCCTTGCGACCCTAATAACTTTATTTGCTTTATAGCTTTATTTGCTTATAAATCCACGAGAGTTGGAAGCGAGAGCCAATAATCTTATTAAGTTTGCGTGTGCGACTGGCAGTAGGGTAGTGTGTTGAGATCCCCGAGAATCTCGAGCTGGAAAATGGCGAGGAATTTGCATAATTACAAGAGTTCTGCTCCGTGTTTGCTAAGAGAAGTGGGCAAATTTATGGTAATACTGAAACTGCAGTTTGGTGGTTATTTTAGAAAAAAGAAAAAGAAACCCAAACAGTCGCTGGTTTGGGAGCAGCCCCAGCATATTGTTCTTAACGGTTACAAAAAGGAAAAAATCCACCAATATGTGTTTTTGAAAGCAGGGAGGCAGTGCATGTGCTACATGTGCTATTTGCACCTTGGTTACAAACGGTAACACTGTTTGCAGCAGAAACTTTATTACTGAGTTAAGACGGTGGTTAGACAATATTTCTGACACCGGTCCTCAAACCTTGGTCCCCAAGCCTTCGTCCCCATTATTCCCAAAAGCCTGGACCCCACTGTTCCTCAAAGTCCGGTCTCTACTAGTCCCCAAACACTGGTCCTCACTAGTCCCCAGAGCCTGTCATCACTGGTCCCCAAACACTGGTCCTCAAATATCCGTATGTGCTGCATGTCTTGTGCGCACATTGTGCACTTGCACACAGGCACATTTTGCATGTGCTGCATGTGCTATTCGCACACTGTGTACGTAGATCACAATCGTTGGAACGAAGAAGATGATGGACGAGAGCTAAGGTTAATAGAGCGATTTGATTGGTTGTTTAATCCTGGAGAACTGATTGGTTATTTTGTCACAAGTAGTAACAAAACAGACGGAAGAGAGCAAGTCATACCCCAGAACGGAATTGTACTCTAGGGAAGCACGTCGGATAAACGAGGATTTTGACCCGGAATAACATAATTCGAGCCTTCATAAAACACTCCTGTCCAAAATGAGTCTTTACCAAGTCCGTTTCGGTAGTTTGGGGTGGATTTTGGTGATTTGGGAGAAAATGTCGGGTTTATTTGGGTAATTATCTTAGGAAACTATTGATTCACCTGCCGGGTAACACTCGAAAAGTGCTCCGCTTCAATCGAACACGACATTTTAAGGGTCTATAGCACTACATGCTGCTCTAAACAGGTCCGTTTCGGTTAAACAAAGCTACTTTCCGGTGATGTTCGGTCATTCTCGGCTAATTTGGGTAATTCGTTCTACTCCCATTCAATCGAACATACCCTCCAAACATAACCTCGTCTTGTTGTATGCCTTTCAGGCTCATAGCAACCACGTGCCACCATAGAAACAAAGATAGCGGCCCCTTCATACAAAATGGACGACGGAAACACGTATCACCCTAGCAACACGAGCTGCGATGCGCACTAACATCACCCATCACCATGACAATGCCGTCGCAACATGGCTACCCACGCGGGTTACCATGACAACCACGTGATACTCATAATACATTGCGGTATGATGTCACGTCCTAGGTCCCCCACCTCGGTGCCCCAAATGGGGGTCGAAAACCACTTTTACTACTGCCCTCCCCAAATTTTTATAACACCATTCATTTTTTGGCATTCAAAAGTCTGTTTACCTTGGTGTTTGGCATCAATTTGATAACTTTGATGATCATATACAATTTCTTTGATGTTCTCATTTGAATCAAGCAAAAATTTCAGGCTTTGCTTGTTTCGTCTTGCATTTCAGAAACTTTTTTGCTCTGTCACCGCAATGACACGCTGTCACGGAAATGACAGTTTGTCACCGAAAAATCCTACTTCCCAAGCGCGCTATTTTATTGCCATACTATATCATCTGTTGTGAGTATGAACCCTGAAAATGCAATGCAATAGCATTGCAATTTGCGAGTCCAAGCTATTAAGGGGAGTTGTTTGGACGCTAGTAGGCCAGTGGACTCGAGGCGCATATTTGACGAATACGTCATTATGTTTAAATTTAGCCCCCCCCCCCCCCCCCCCACACACACCAGGGCTGAGGCGAGTACTGGAGATATGTATGAGTATGAGTACTGAGTACTTTGTAAAGTACTCGAGTACGAGTACATACCCTTATGTGTACACTTGATACACCATATATCTTTTATTGCTGTAAATACTTAATACGATCAGTACATTCTATGTCAATATTTACAGAGGTATAAAAAAAATTACCTTTTCCAAAATATTTCACAATAAAAATAAGTTAGTCTGTCTCCGAAAACCCATAAATGGTTTCAAACGATAAATCACAACTGAAATAATTAAGTAGTTGCTGGGGAGTTGCCCTGCAATTGGGGCATTTCGGGGTTGTGGCATTGCACGCCATCGCGATATGTTTATTGCCGCATTTCATACATCGTTGCTCCTCGTTGCATTTGTGTGACAAGTGCCCAAATTTCTGACACTTGTGACACTGAGTGGGTTGCGGAAGTAAACGATAATCCTCTGTTTCGTAATTTTTTCCGTTGATGTTTACCCCCTTGCTTATTAAATTCAATTTCGTTGAGCACTCTATTATGGTATTTAACTTTGATCTTCCAAGTTGGGTTGCCCGTGGCTTTGGAGATTAATCTCTCACACGAGCATCCTGGAAGTGCTTTTTCAATCGTGTTCTTAACCGTTTTCGGATGAACGCGCGTAATTACGACACAGCTGTGTTTGTACCTTGTTGTTTTTAGTGATAACTTTAGAGGGCGTTTTATCCCTTACTTTATCTGCGTAAGATACACCATCATTTGGGCTAGCTGTAAAAGTCGCATTCACGTTGATGAGGAAAATGATGACATCTGGTCACAAATTCAATATTAACTCACACTTTCAAGTGATGAATGAAAGGTTTTAGCGCGCCGAAGGCGCGCAGGGGCGATGTGGGATTTACAAATCCCTTACGACCCGATTAACCTTATTTTATTTTACATGCATCACACAGGCCTAGTTTTCCTATTGCCTCAAATGGGGTCTGAAGGGCTATGGACGCGGTTGGAATTCCCGGCAGTTTACGTTGGAGTGACAGATTGTCAATAATCCATCCCTCAACGCCATTAAGTCTATTAGAGAGTGAGCTTTATTCGGTTCCAGCTTGGCGATGGTAGAGGTTTCAAGTCACTTACTCATTAACTTAATGTATAATAATAATAACTCTTGGGCCAGCCGCTGATTTGTCGCGGTCCTCATAAGAGAAGGCCATCATTCCCCCTGCACCCCACCCCTCTTCCCCTCCTCTCCTCCCAGCATTCGGATATAAACTGCTTAATAGTGTCCCTCACTTCCTCTTTTTCAATTTCTTCAATAAGCATTCCTACCCTCTCCCTCGTGTCCCCCTTCAGCCATCTATCCTTTGTTTCTTCACCCCACTTCTGCATTATTCTTCCAGTAAATTTTATTCTATGAGGTATATACTGTGGGCATTCCAAGAGAAAATGTTCCAGGGTCTCCACTACTCCAGAGTGGCACATTTGGCATCCCTTTTCCCCATCTCTCCCAATTTTTCCCCGAAGCTCCAGTGATCTTGATCTCAGTTTGAACAGCAGTGACCCTCCAAAGGTGCCATCTAGGTACTTCTCAAAAGCTGGCTTTTCTTTATATTGTAACCCCTTGTATGTGGAGTGACAGTTGGCAAGTAATATATCAAAGCTTGAGTTGTTTTCAAAGTAATGTTGCCATAATTAATTGAATTTACATCAAATAAAAATTCAAATTCTGTTGTCTGTTTAATTGTACTAAGAAATAATAAAAACAATGTCATCATGTCTTACTTGGCTTCTACAAACACTGTTTACAAACTTAATTAGTGAGCTTGGTCATCACAAACAAGTTAAAAACAAGATTGCTGGTGAATTCAATGTTGACTGACCCGAATTAACTTTTTAATACTGGCTATTGTATACTTAGCCAATTAACCAGTTCCAAACAGGATAAATCAAAATAAGATTTGAAAGCTGCTCTGTGTCAATGAAGGAACTAGGGTACATGCCTCTGTTGAACTGAAACAGGTACACATAGCTTGTGGAACATGGCATAATTGGGTCATTCTCCAGAAAACGTATAAATTGAGTAAATGCAAGGTTTCATAGAAAATGGGAGGAATTTCGCCATTATTCCATCATTATGACATAGTTAGGAGGTCTTACACATATAATAATACCCCATATTGGTTTCGGTCTCTAGACTATTTTACAGTACGGTACCTCCAAATCTAAGACTGAAACGGTTGGCTCATTTTCCAACCGACTAACCGAGAGCTATAACCGGATAATTATCCGTGCCCATTATATCACCGAATATGGGATCAAAACTATCGGAATTGGAAAGCAGTATCCTCAAACTATTCCGTAGTGTGTATACAAACGAACGTTGTCGAGTTCTCGACAACGTTCGTTTGTATACACACTACGGAATAGTTTCTGCGATCACTCACTACTCACGGAAACTGCCGATCATTAACGGAGTCTTGAATGCGAAAGTCGATTATTTCTCAATATTTACAACGCGGCTTCGATGTGTAATCTATCACAATCGGCAGATTTACTGCGTTTTAAACGTGGAATGACGATTACTATCGATATTTCGGATAATCGGTTGACGGATTTTCTAATCGGTTAGGTAGCTAACTGGTTTCAAACCGATTATCCGGTAAACCATTTCAGTACTATACAAATCCATTCCCTGCCAGTGGTGTTACCTGTGCATCATGTTAATTTCTGTCCTATTCATCAAGAAAGAACTTGAGTTGTCAAATAATTCATAATTTGCATTTGATTGCCTAATTAATAAATATTTATTACTTTCCAAAGTGTGATTTACTGGGATTTCCGGGTTTGATTATAAACGATAACTTCACAACTGAATTATGCAATCAACAGTTGTGTCATGTATCCGTGCGCGCAAACGAAGACGCTTTGCCATTGATGTAATGGGGCCTTTTTTTCTCTTTTTTTTTATCCCTTTTCCTAACATGAAAAGCATACGACACTTACAAAAAAAGTTATTGAATAACTATTATGTTCATTTTTTTGTTTCAAAAACATAGGTTATGACCCCTCATTGGAACAGGCTCGACGAGCTCGTTCCAATGAGGGATCATAACCTATGTTTTAGAGACAAAAAATGAAAAAATAATGAAAATTAATTGGCGAGTTTTGAGAATAACGCTGACCGTTTTTGGCCGTTACGTTAAATGATATAATTATCGTTAATAATGAAAAGTAATAAACAGAGTAATCGCTTGACTGGACTGGTTACGTAAAATAATTCATTCGAGGCGAGGGACTATATTGTAAAACTCTCGAAGGCATTCGCGCCCTCGTGTTTGTACAACGTCCCTCACCTCTCATGAATTATTTCACGTAACCACTCCAGTCAAGCCATTACTTTCCATATATGTACGTTTTGACTCAAGTTTAGTAATATTAAACAGCTTTCTTTTTTCCTATTGTAAGTTCAAAATTCCGTTACAAGAAAAATGTCTGTGGTGTTACCTGAACAAACAAGGGTAACTACTTGAATATTACATATACAAAATAGAGTGACTCCCCTTCAGTCATCTCATCCCATCAGTTATTACAAACGGAACAGACAAACTTTTATATATAATTTGGTTAAAAGCAGAAAAACAGTGATAAAAGGTGAGTTTTAGCTTTAGTTAATTCTTCATGCCAGTGGAGTTAAAAACATAAAATTCCTAATGCAGAAATGAGTGTTGTTGATGTATTAGGGTGTTTTCAAGATGGCCAACAGAAAATTGGCAGAGTGCTTTTAAATTATCAAGGGGAATAATTTAAAAAATCAACAGAAGTTAGTGGTGTTACCCACTCAATGGTGTTACTACCTTGGGTAACCTCGCTGACCAAAATGCAACACCATTGAATTGATTCGTTAAACTCGGATAAAGAACAATGACAAATTGTGTCAGTGTGTGAAAATAACAAAACATAAACTGAATCCATGAATAAGGGAATTATTATTAATGACTAGTTTGATTTTATTGATGGAAAGACTGGAACGCTTGGTGAACCAATATCCAGAGTCCAGGTATTAAATCTAGTAGAACTGTTTCTCACCATTAAAATTTTTATCATAAGTAGAAACCAGACGGGAAAGGCGGTACCGGGGATTGTGCACTTGCTAGCGTCTTGTTCACACTCCATAGTGTTCATCCGTGGACTGGTCGTAATCCACGCGTGGGCAGTGATGTCCACGCATGCGTTTACCAGGTAATAAAAATCATCTTCAGCAAACCTTTAATTAATGAAGCACCGGGTTGCTTCATTAATTAAATGTTTGGAATGTGATATTATTGCGTTCGTGGAAATATTGCCCACCCGTGGAAAGTGATCTGGCACGGTGGCCGTACTATACCTGCTGTTGTGATTTTTACCCCAAGAGACAAAGTTTTCTCACTGCTTTACAAGACAAAAGGTTGGTGTCTTTTCATCACTCCTAATCCATAATGTTGATCCATTAACCGGTACTTCCTAGTACCAAATGCAGTGTTTACTACATTTTACTATAAAACACAACGTTTACTGACTACGTCACAAGACACACAGCAGTAAATACAAAATATCCTCTCCCATCTTCACAGTCAAATGAATCCACCTCCTCCTTTGTCATTTGACTCAATTCAAGGTGAATACCTGTTGAATTATTGATGGAATTAAATGGGTATCCACTCAGAAATACTAGGTTTACTTTTCATTATAAGTTTTTCGAACAAATTGATCATTTCCAGTGATAATTTGACTCGTATTCACCTTGAAGTGACGCTTTAAAGGCCGCCATTTTGATTGATATCGTGCGAGTGAAAATTTCTATATCTTCACAGTGTGGGTATGATTACTATCTTTCTTCAATTTCTTCGATAAACTATCGTTTAGCGTATAATAAATTCATTTATTCGGCCTCAGAGACAAAACTTATGACCCATCAACGAGCTCGTTCCAATCAGGGGCCAGGATGTCATGTTTTGATCAAAAAATGAACAATAATTAATGGAAAAAGAAAATAATCTTGAATACCGTTACAATTGTTTTCGTTTATTGCCTCGAAGACATACTTAATTACTTAATGTAACTTAACGTTGCCCCTGACAGCAGGCAATAACCTCTATTGAGCTCCTCATTGCCCTCACTTGTGAGCAATAATGGTATTTTGCACTTGTGTGAAGAAATTTATCAAGTCTGTTTTTAAATCTATTTAAATTTGTTAAGCTTATTCCATGTGATGGTGGCTCTCAGTGGAAAGCATTCTCTTCTTGTCTTCGAATAATTCTCTTGATCGACTAGTAACTGTGTCCCCTGGTTTGTGTTCCGTGAGTGACAGTTGATCTCAGTGGTAGTAGGTTTCTCTCTCCTTCTGTATATATTTCATGTGTTAGTTTTCAGCCCTGGAAATAATAATGAAATGCGCAGTGGCTTAGGGGATGGGCCCACAGGGCCCGCATTGCGGGGAGGGGGGGGGGGGCTAGAAGTGGGGCGGGGGGGGGGGGGGGTCTGGGTGTCTTGAAGGACATCCCAACGCTGGAAGAAAGAGGGAAGTGGAGAGAGAGCGAGACTGTGTACCAAATACACATAATTTCAGACTCTCACTTCCACACGACGTCCTCTTTGTAGTCTATGTATTATTCTTTTAACCCTTTACCTAACGTAACGGCCAAAACCAGCCAGAGCTATTCTCAAAAATCGCCAATTAATTTTCATTATTTTTTTCATTTTTTTGTACCAAAAACATAGGTTATGACCCCTCGTTGGAACGAGCTCGTCGAGCTCGTTCCAACGAGGGGTCATAACCTATGTTTTTGAGACAAAAATTAGTTATTCAAGAATTATGTTTGCAAGTGTCGTCTGCTTTTCTGGTTAGTAAAAGGGTTAAGTGAACGCTACATCATTGTAACTGATAGGGGTGAGAAATGAGCAATACACATACATGGTGCCTCTCAAGTCACACGTGTTGGGCGTGCATGCGTGTATCGTTGGATGGTGGGGGTGAAACTTAAAACATGTAATGAAAAAATCTACAGAGTCGTACATTTAGAATCGATCCAGTAGGCTATACCTTCGTCTAATTTATGGCGTATGTACTACGTGAAATACTGTATGCTGTGCACGGTAACAACACTAAATTTGCTCCCGTTTTAAAGGCAACCACCATTATGAAAGGGCCCCCGTCTCTCTCTCTCTCGCGTGGGGGTGGGGGGGGGGGGGTGGGGGGGGTGGGGACTACACCACTGGAAATGCGGTTTTATCGTATGTAATGTTTAAAACATTGGGGAATGAACAATGTAACGGACTTTAACCATAAAAAATCATATTTCGTCAAAAATGCTAATTTATTTAAGCAAAAGTTCTCTCACCCACAAGAACCGCGAGATCTTTAGTTCCCGCTTTACCAATCAAATTACACCCAAGAGTAAAAAAAAACTATAGTGAATAAAGCTATCACTGAACTAAATATTTGAATTAGAGTTACCCACCTTGAAATGTTGCAATCTTTAAAAAAACATAAGCAGCCTTGGGAAAATATTTTGTTTCAATAAACGTTTGAAACATTCTATTGGAACCCTGCATTATTGTTGAATATTCAAGATAAATAAAGACGGTGATTTGATGACTTTTGGACCTAAAAATACAAATGACTTTTGGTGTGTTTTTGTTGGGAATTCCCTTAAAAATATGTGCACGCGACTGGTACTTCTCTTCTTGTCAGTTTTTCCCTCTTGTTTGTTGCATCACCATCCCCCTCCTGCCCCACCCATGTTTTCGGGTCAGAAAAGGTTGTCTGACGGGCTACACTTAACAAAGATATTTGAATGCCAAAATTAAAGTCATGCGATCATATTTTTTTCGCCTGAACGTTACAATGGTAGCCTATGGGAAAATATCTAGTTCCGTTATATCAAAAGAGTAACTGACTAAATCAAAACGTATTTTGTTCACTGTGTTAATTTTTCCACCATTTTCTCCAAATTGGAACTTACTAAATTAAGAAGTTTCGGAACGTATTCTATAATTTACATGATTTTTATTCAAGGTAAATTTCTTTTCACAGGTTATTCAAAAGGCATTTACCCAACTTTTTCCCTGTACAAGCTTCTATCAAACAAGGAGACGACATTAACCCTTTACCTAACCTGAAAAGCAGACGACACTTGGAAAAATAATTCTTGAATAACTAATTTTTTTCATTTTTTGTCTCAAAAACATAGGTTATGACCCCTCGTTGGAACGAGCTCGACGAGCTCGTTCCAACGAGGGTCATAACCTATGTTTTTGAGACAAAAAATGAAAAAAATAATGAAAATTAATTGTCGATTTTTGAGATTAGCGCTGGCCGGTTTTGGCCGTTACGTTAGGTAAAGGGTTAAACAAGTGGCTCTAGCATTCTCAGTAACGTCTGGGAAAATATTTCAAGACTATGTAAAAGTTTTAACCCTTTCCTAACTTTCGTGATATAAAAATTTATTTTTCAAAGAATTTTCACTATATCTATAAATGTGCCCCTCCCCCCTCCCCCCCCCCCCCATCATTGGAACGAGCCACGCGAGATCGTTCCAATGAGAGTCACCTGACAATAATGTTATTTGAATTATTTGTAGACAAGTTTTTTTTAAATAAAAAACGCTCAGTTTGTAAATTACGTGGAGGGGTGAGGTCGATTCGTTAGGTAAAGGGCTGATTGAACTCTCAGTAATCCTTGCCATCCACGATCCAGCTAAGAAATCAACTTCAGGAGCCAATCCGACGTCATCATGATGGATTTCTCAAAGGCGTTTGATAAAGGTCCACACAAGGGTCTACTGTAGACCTACAAACTCCACTAGTATAGCATACGCCAGTCTCCTAAGGTGGATACATGATTTCCTTGGCGGTAGTACTAAGTAAGTTCTACTGTACGGCCTACCATCATCTACAGGCCTCTTTAGTGTGGAGTCCCTCAATGTCATCAATGACCTACCTACCAGCTTGCACCTCAGTGGAATGAACAACGAATCTGTTTGCGGATGACTGCGCCTTGTATAAGGAACATTAGATGTGTTGAGGGTGACACACATACCAAACATAACTTAGATGTTCTACGGCAGTGGGAAAAGGACTGGCTGATGGACATTCGCCCCGAGAAATGTCAAGTGTCGCAGACCTCAAACAAGTATGTGGAATATCCTTTTATTACGCGCCTGTTTTGTGAAATCCCCATCTACAGCAACACTAAACTATGCGGAAAATGAAAATCCGTTCTGCACATATGGGCGGAACAGAAATCGCCAACGGACTATTTTTAAACAGAAGCGAAATTTCACTGGAATTTTCGACAAATTGTGGATCGTAGTTACGATATGAATCGCTAACGAGGGCTAAATTTCGTCCTCTGAGTTCCAAAGTGTTCTGTGTGTCCGTAGGCGCATAGAACACATTGGAACTCAGGGAACGGAAGAGTAATACGTGTTCCCCTCGAAAATTTGGTTGGCGATAAAATGTGTTCTTTTTGTTGATAGTTGTCAAATGAATTGCTGAGTGTAATGCAGTGGCGTTGCTACATTTTGGGCTTTTTTGCCTATAACAGTCGCGTTCGTTTGTATGAGAGTATTTTTCTGGAACGGATTTCCCCAGAATCGTCGTTTAATTCGTAGAATTACCCAAATAGACCCCACCAATTGTTTTACCAGTTCAGATTCCTTCGGAATCCTGTGCTTCTATCTATGTATCTTTGTACATACGCTATAGTTTTTGTCTATCCAACCCTCTTTGTTTGTTCTGGGGGTATACTCCAGTAGAGTAGAGGGGCCTGTCGGTTGGACTAGCTTTGCATATTGTTACTATATATAGCTATTCTCGCCTGAACTGGCTTGCTCTAGCCCTATTCCGGGTACTTTTGTTCTTGTTTCGAAGAGCATATGTTTCATTTATCCAGATCATACAATCCGCTCACTTTACTGCTGCTAAATCCATCACTACTGCTATGAGATGTGCTTGTACACAATGTGCGAATACATCCGCACATGTAAAAAGTGCCAATATGTGCTTGTGTTTGTGTGCAAGTACACCATGTGCGCACAACACATGCAACGCATGCGCACATACGGGTATTTGGTGACCAAGAGAGACCATATTTTGGGGACTACTGGGACCAGGCTTTGGGGACTAGTGGAAACCAGGCTTTTGGGACTAATGAGGACCAAAGCTTGGGTACCAAGGTTTGAGGACCAGTGTCAGAAATTTTGTCTAACAACCACTTTGACAAAGTACTAAAGCTTCTGCTACCAGCAGTGTTTCCCTTTACATACACTACCTTGGCTTATGTCGCCACTGCTGCTAAATTCATCACTGCTACTGTGAGATGTTCTTGTACACAATGTAGCACATCAGCACATGCAAAATGTGCCAACATGTGCCCGTGTGCAAGTGAACAATGTGCCGAGTGGATAAGTGCGCTGGACTCTCATGCCAGAGGTGGCGGGATCAATCCCCGGTCGGGGAAAGTTCTCGAGGTGTCCCAACACTCTCTGTCAGCATCAATTGTGGGGTTGATGCCTCACAGCGTGCCGTCCTATCCGGTAGGGGCGTAAAATGGCAGTCCTCTGTGTGGAGAAAGACACACCCCGTGCAGGCTAAAGATCCCTTCGTAGTATCCGAGAAGAGCTAGGCCACGAAGTTGCCGCTATAAAGGTCATCCCACACACTTACGCCATTGGGCCAAGGAGAGGCGTTAATATAAGTTGCTTAGCTTGTTCGCCAATCCTTGTAAAACAAATAAGATTAAATAACTGGTCCCCAAAGCCTGGTCCCCACTAGTCCCCAAAATATGGTCTCTCGTGGTCGCCAAATGCCCGTATGTGCGCATGTGTTGCATGTGTTTTGCGCACTTTGTGCACTTGCACACAGGCACATATTAGCACATTTTGCAAGTGCTGATGTGCTGCTTATGCTATACACCCTCCTAGCACATACTGGCAGCTTCAATAGATCACGCTTGCGATAGAAGACAACAGCAATAACTTAATAGCAGAAGCCAATCATCAGACTGGTAGTGTTAGCTGTGGTGGAAACTTGGAGCATGTGATTCGTAGTATCTTAACAAATACTTCTAGAAGAAGCTAGCAGTAGTGGGATGGAGTATGGTCGATGCTTCTATAGCCGATAGTTGTAGTGTAAATGTCCCTGAGATAATTGTCCATTGACAAAAGTAAATGCAATACTGGTCCTCAAACCTTCCCCCAAAGCCTTGGTCCCCACTAGTTCCCAAAGCGTGGTCCCCACTAGTCCCCAATGCCTGGCCTCCGATGGTCCCCCAAAGCCTAGTCCCCAAACGTCCCCAAAATATGGTCTTTGCTGGTCCCCAAATACTCATTTGTGCGCATGTGCTGCATGTGTTGTGCGCACATTATGCACTTGCACACACTGGCACATTTTACATGTGCTGATGTGCTGCATGTGCTTTTCGCACATTGTGTACAAGAACATCTCACCGTAGCAGTGATGAATTTAGCAGCAGTGGCGACATAAGCCAAGGCAGTGTATGTAAAGGGTAACACCGACGGTAGCAGAAGCTTTAGTACTTTGACAAGGCGGTGGTTAGACAATATTTCTGATACCGGTCTTCAAACCTTGTTACCCAAGCCTTGGTCCCTACTAGTCCCAAAGGCCTGGTCCCCAGTAGTCCTAAAAGCCTGGTCCCAACTAGTCCTAAAAGCCTGGTCCCAACTATCCCCCAAAGCCTGGTCACCAATAGTCTCTAAAATATGGTCTCTCGTGGCCACCAAAAACCCATATGTGCTCATGTGCTGCATGTGTTGTGCGCACATTGTGCACTTGCTCACAGGCACATATTGGCACATTTTACATGTGCTGGTGTGCTGCATTGCTATTCGCACATTGTGTACAAGCACATCTCATAGCAACAGTGGTGGATTCAGCTGCAGTAAAGTGAACGGATTGGATGATCTGGATAAAGAAAACATATGCTCTTCGAAACAAGAACAAGAGTACCTGGGATAGGGCAAGAGCAAGCCAGTACAGACCAGAATAGCTATATATAGCAACAATATGCAAAGCCTGTTCCAATGATGGATCATAAGCAATGTTTTTGACGCCAAAAAATGAAAAAATACGTATTCCTGGTTATTCAAGAATTTTATCTGAAAGTGTCGTCTTCCTTTCGTGTTAGGTTAAGGGTTAAACGACAACTTGTTTGGGAAAGTCAGTCTAAAAAGAAGAATATTCCAGAAAGGGAGTCAAAGTAATTTTGAAAGCGAAACCTCCTGATGATGAAAGAAGACTTCAAGATAGGGAAGGGGCGACGGAAGCTCGATGAAAGTGGAGAGGCACAAATTTACAATGCTACCATGGCTCGACCCAGTGTGAGAAAGGTCACAATCGTATATCGGTAAATGTACCATGCCTCACTATAGTCTCTCGTTTAGATGAATATAGCGCTGTGTGGTCACTGTCTTGTCCGTTTCTTCTACTTCAACCACCTTCCAACCCGAAGCCAGCCTTCGGGTTGGAAGATAGTTGAAGTTGAAGAAACGGACCGAAGCGACCGAAAGTGGTATTCTTTGGTTAAATATTGTTTGGATTTGCAAATAATGTTATAGGAATGCCTGTATATTGACACGTTTACAGTCGCCCATTTTAACTCTTTGTGTAACTGCGAAACATATCTGTGGAAAAAAATGGAGGGGCACGTGCCCACTGTGCCCCCCCCCCCCCTGGCTCCGCCGCCTCTGAGGTAGGGCAATTGGTAGGATTTTGAGAACATGTCGACGATTTTAATTTTCCAAATGGATGCCACCTAACCTTGAATCGAATCCCATCAGTCCTAGTTTAAAAATTACCCAGGTATTTTGGGACAATGACCTGATGTGCCATATATCGGCCACGCCGAACCCTTGAGCTTCTGGGAGACTTTGGCGGCTCGAAACCCCTCGACAATTTGGGTTTACTCCCACGCCAATCCTATCCATTTTTTTCTAGATGCGCCGCTGTTACGGTCCAATGCTATAATTTGAAACATAAAAGTGGAATAATTTGTTCATTTTTGATTCAAAACAGTGATTTGATTGATCTTTGAATGAATAAACAGGGATGCGCTCACATGAAGGTTTGTACATGCACAATTGAGCATACACAGAACAACATAGCTGCACAACGCATAAAAAACTTACAATACAGTTTTAACCAACAGAGGTTGGTTTGCGGACCTTCCTTTCGTATTGCATTTTCTTGACACCATTTGCATGTTTCGAGCCCCACCTCTCGCCCATCTCCAAGTATACCACCAGTTTTACGAGTGGAGGAAGCCGGGGTACCCGGAGAGAACCACTCACAGCGTCTTTAAGACTTTCAACTTTCAGACTCCCTAACTTACTAACTCCGCACAAGTAGGCTTAACGAAGATGAGTGTACCATCGATGCCTTAGTACACAGCACAATGTTGTTACGACGTGGGCAAGGGGGATTAAGTACCTTGCCCAAGGACGCAACGCTGTTACACCAGGCAGGGATGGAACCGTTCGGTTTGATGTTTAATGGTCTAATGCCGTAACCACTGAGCCACTGCGCACCCAAGGCGCGCATAAGGCAAACCTTTTGGTTATATGATATTTGATCCGTCACCCCTGGTAAAACAGTTCAACCCATTCTTAAATTTAAAATTTCCCAAACAGAATCAGCGAATATAAACTCTAAATCTAAATTTAATTGCAACTGTCGATATTTGGAGTGTTTTTCTTCCAAATACCACAAACAGAAGCAACGCCTTCTTTACAAACAGCAGTTATACCGAATACAAATATTTTCGAAATGCATCGAGTGTGTAGAAAAGGAGTTTGTGACAAAAAATGATCTCTTGTAAATAGGTGTCTGTCTACAAACAACTTGATTACGGATCTTCAGAAGGAGGGGATGAGATTTAGTTTACACAAAATTGATACTGTACATCTCGTCCAAATCATTTGTTATCATAGGCCTTTTGGTCGGTCTAATTTAGGAACATCGCACACGTGTCAAGTCATCTGCGGTTCATCCTCATTGAAGAAAATACTTTCCAATACTGGCTGTATAAAATGCCATTTCCGGGTTTCTCCGGGTTGTCTTGGTGCTTCAGAATGTCTTATAACCGGTAACCCTATGGCGTCCTACTCCAACTGTGATCAATATTTACGCATAGAACGTAATTAAGGGCTTCGTAAAATGTGATTAATGAAATCAGAATTATGTGTTGCCCTCCATTGCACACGCACTTGCACCCATTCATTATTTTTTTGTAATTTGTTAAATGTATTGGGAGAGACTTTGATATAGGCCATGCTTGATTGTCAAACCCTATTTCTATTTTGAGAAATAAAATTATGTTTAAAAAAAAAATCAATTTTAACTGCAACAGAAAACGTGCTCCAACATACAGTCTGAGTAATTCTGGGTAAACTCCAAGTTAAAACATAAGAACCTTTTGCAGTGTTTCTAGGCAAGTCTTGGCTGCCTTTTTAGGCGGGCAAGACTTGCCCAGAAACAGACTGCAAGGTCACAGGATGTACTGTATCCAAATCTCCAGGCCTTTTTGGGTTTAATCATTTGAACAAAAATGGAAAAAGAATCACAAAAACAAACCATACTATGCGTTATGCCGTACATTTGGGAACATTCGTGTAGTTTGGGGACCCCAGATATCCGTATGAGGTTGGTGAAATCTAAAGGTACGGTTACCACCAATAATAGGCCTAAGCTGCAAAAATAATTTTCGAATAACTATGACTCACGGGGCCCTCATTGGAAGGGGAGTCATAAGCTATGTTTGAAATGCAAAACTTAGAAAAGTACTCCAGTGATTTTTGAAAAGTACTTCAGTTATTTTTTAAATTGCTTTGGCCGGAAACGGCAATTACGTTAAATAAAGAGAGCAAATCCATTGCTGGCGCGCACAGTCTCACCACCAACATATAAAAAAAAACATTTCTTTTATCGTGGTCTAAATCAAATTCTTGTTGTGTTGCACTTTCTATCATCGTAAGGAAGGTATTTGTTTCTCAAAATACGCAAAACAAGTGTTTTTTTCCGATAATATTCACTTCATCGACGCAGATCCATTTTAAATGGAAATGATTTCACTTTGATGTTCTCGACAAACGAATATGTTGATGATGGGTCCACATTTTTCACAGCAACGAAAACTGAATATTGACTGAATATTGTGGTAAAATTAGAATAAAACAAAGCTATGGTTGGCCACGATATTGGTTACCTATCCAAAAGATTAAATATCCTAGCGGTCGCCTGTCCCGGCGGTTACATATCCTAACGGTTACTGATCTGTTCACCTACCCTAGTGGTTTTATATCCGGGTAGTTGTCCATCCTAATGGTTTCATATTGTGTTACACACACAAGTATATATCGTCAAAGAGATTACATGCCATAGTGATTGCCTACCCTACTGGTTACAAATAACACTTACCCACCTTATAGAGTTAGATATAATATTTACATATCATAGTGTTTACGCACCCAGGTGGTTACCTATCCTATTGCTTACCCGTCCAAGTGGTTACCTATCCTAGAGAGTACCTGTCCAAGTGGTTACCTATACTATTGTTTACACGTCCAAGTGGTGAGCTATCCTAGTGCTTACCCGTCCAAGTGGTTACCTACCCTAGTGCTTACCTGTCCAAGTGGTTACATATCCTAGTGCTTACCTGTCCAAATTGTTACCTATCCTATTGCTGACCCGTCCAAGTGGTTACCTATCCTAGTGCTTACCCGTCCAAGTGTTACCTATCCTAGTGCTTACCCGTCCAAGTGGTTACACATCCTCGTGCTTACTCATCCAAGTGGTTATCTATCCTAGTGCTTACCCGTCCAAGTGGTTACCTATCCTAGAGCTTACCTGCCGAAGTGGTTACCTATACTATTGTTTACACGTCCAAGTGGTTACCTATCCTAGTGCTTACCCGTCCAAGTGTTACCTATCCTAGTGCTTACCCGTCCAAGTGGTTACATATCCTCGTGCTTACCCATCCAAGTGGTTATCTATCCTAGTGCTTACCCGTCCAAGTGGTTACCTATCCTAGACCTTACCTGTCCAAGTGGTTACCTATACTATTGTTTACACGTCCAAGTGGTGAGCTATCCTAGTGCTTACCCGTCCAAGTGGTTACCTATCCTAGTGCTTACCTGTCCAAGTGGTTACATATCCTAGTGCTTACCTGTCCAAATTATTACCTATCCTATTGCTTACCCGTCCAAGTGGTTACATATCCTAGTGCTTACCTGTCCAAGTGGTTACCTATCCTAGTGCTTACCCGTCCAAGTGGTTACATATCCTAGTGCTTACCTGTCCAAGTGGTTACCTGTCCTGGTACTTACCCGTCCACGTGGTTACCTATCCTAGTGCTTACCTGTCCAAGTGGTTACATATCCTAGCGGTTACCCATCCAAGTGGTTACCTATCCTAGTGCTTACCTGCCCAAGTTGTTCCCTATCCTATTTCTTACCCGTCCAAGTGGTTACCTATCCTAGTACTTACCTGTCCAAGTGGTTACCTATCCTATTGCTTATCCGTTCAAGTGGTTACCTATCCTAGTGCTTACCCGTCCAAGTGGTTACCTATCCTAGTGCTTACCCGTCCAAGTGGTTACATATCCTAGTGCTTACCCGTTCAAGTGGTTACCTATCCTATCGTAGTGGTTGCAAGTAGTATAGCATGTACCCAAACGGCCCAATTCAGCCTGACACCGGCCCGGATCACGAAAGTTACGTCCTGTTTGGTTGAAATGGTAGCCCACGTGAGTGGACATCTTGTGACGCCATCACCATGGTGATACGTGGTCTTAGAGCGTATGCGCAGCGCGTGTTGTGGAGGTAACACGTGTTTCCGTCATCCATTTTGTATTCTGGTGACCGCCATCTTGGTTTCTATGGTAGCACGTGCATGCTATGTGACCCAAAGGCCTACAATAGGACGGGTTATGTTCGGAGGGTTTGCGCCTTTGTGAAAGAGTAAATCTGATTACCAAAATATTTCCGACAATTTCCCCAATTCACCAAGGCCCTCTTAAATCACTGAAATGGGTTCGGATTTCTCCAGAATCCCCCTTTTTCAAATAATATGCGCGTTCATTTGTCCAAAATCCTCGGTTTCTTCGTTGAATTACCCCAAATAGACTCGGCAACTATTCATCGAGTTCTAATTCCTTCAGAATCCTCTACTTCTAACTATTCTGACTACTCTCACCCCGACATTGCTGGCCCGCAATGATTTTTACCTGCTTTACCCTACTCGATTGGTCAGGTGTATACTGCAGTAGCGTAGAAAGGCCTTCCAGGTTGAACAGTTTTAGCTTTGTGATGCCATTGTTTTAGATTTCCTGGTCCGTTCTAATCTGCTCTAAACAATGGTACACTTCATTTTTGTAGTACTTAGGTACTCTCTTTAATGTGAAATAGTTTTACATTCCAAACCTAGTCTGTCACTACCTACTATTGCAGACACTATTCTGACAACACTAGCAGTCTAACTAGGCACCTGGTGCCACCCTTCACCTTTAAACGATCATATTGCTTCATTTCCCATAATCTGAATCTACCGATACATAATTACCCCCTTGCGTATAAGAAATAGAGGATATGGAATGAGTGTTTTTCTCATGTAATATTTATGAAACGAGTCTAACAATTTTCCGTTTTCGCGAGCCTCTGGCGAGCCCAAACGGAAAATTCGGACGAGTTTCAAAAATATTATATAAGAAAAACTCTCATTTCATATTTTATTTATCATATGACACATACACGCACAAATTAGCCACTTAGTATGACTTTTTAACCCATCACCTAACTTGAGTTGCAGACGGCACTTGTTAAAAAACATCCTCGTATAACTAAAAATTTTCACTTTTTGCTTCCAAAATATAGATTATGACCCCTTATTGGAACGAGGTCCCCGAGCACGTTCCAATGAGGGGCCATAACCTATGTTTTGGAAGCAAAAAGTGAAAATCTAAAAAAAAAATGAATGGCGTTTTTCTTGTAGGTAAAAGATTAATACAATATAACCCACCCTAAATAGGACAGATAACGTAAATTCTCCCTACTGAAATTATGCAAATGTGACCCTGTTTTGTATTTTGTTTTGCCAATCAGATTGTCCAGTTTTGAAATTGACCAATGAAAGCTCCCAACTCTAATTATGCAAATTATGAAAATGTGGCCCAGTTGTATTTTGTTCAGCCAATCAAATTGTCTAGTTTTGAAATTGACCAATGAAAGTGACGGAAGGCTTTATTTATCACTGATTAATATGAAAACAAAATATTAAATGTTTTAAAGTGAACAAAACGGACGAGTCATATGATAAATGTATATATGATTCTGAAAGTCGAAAGACAATAGATCAGGATTATGTATTGCTCGAATAAGCTATCGAGTAATTACTCGAACGTGCGACTTCTGTTACGACTGTTATGCTCATCGCGGAAAAAAAGGATTCTATACCCACGGACGTTTCCCAGAAAGGGATTCTATACGGATACCGTAAAATGGATTCCATAAGTGGAATTCCGTAAACGGGAATCCATGCTCATATACTGCTCGTGGTAGTCTTACTATCGGATTCTACCACAACCAAACCTGCATATCCTATGATTGGCCGCTGTTGTATTCACCCTATTGCGTCCTACTATCTTTGCAACCTTGTACCGTTATGATTGAAATGTGGCACTATGACTATCAGGTCATGCTTCCAGAAAACCTCATAGAAATGACAGAACGAACGGCAATCCGAAATAGGTTAACCCTTTGAACACGAGGGACCCTTTTTAAGACCCAGACTGGCCCAGGAGCATGATGCGTCATAATTCCATCAGGTGGATGGCTGCTAATTTAATGTGTGGGGAGGACCAATCATTCTTTTCTACGTGCAGCCCCAAGGACCCCTCCGATTGCTGCCATTGAACTGACATGGGAGATCCCATCAGTGTTCAGAGGGTTAAATGGTTGCTTACGCGAGAAATAGGAACGGGTGTACACAAACTTTACTTTTGTCTTTATGAGAGAGCAAAGTTCGACGAATATGCAAAATGGCATTGCACTTTCAACAGCCAAGGAAATTTCCGTGAGTGACTGGGCTACAAAATCGGAAAGAAACACGACAGCCTTTTTCGATACAGCCAATAATTTCTCCCTTCAAAGTTCATGTGAATAATATATGAAACATAATAGTTCTTTTGCACAACGAAAACTGATTTTGTCAAATGGCAAACTTATTTCTTTTTAAATTCGCGGCTTATTGTGCCTTCAAAACTCAGACTAAAACCAAAATCTTGTAAATTTTAAAAAAACATATCTTAACAATCACAAGTGAATTATTCCCAAATTCTATATGAACCACAACTTTCGCCAAGCACAAATTTACCTCCGCGAATTAGCCCCACTGTAATTTAATATAATAAATTACTATACCAAGTTAACCCTTTACCTAACATGAAAATCAGACGACACTTGCAAAAAAAATTCTTGAATAACTAATTTTTTTCATTTTTTTGTCTCAAAAACATAGGTTATGACCCTCGTTGGAACGAGCTCGTCGAGCTCGTTCCAACGAGGGGTCATAACCTATGTTTTTGAGACAAAAAATGAAAAAAATAATGAAAATTAATTGGCGATTTTTGAGAATAGCGCTGGCCGGTTTTGGCCGTTACGTTAGGTAAAGGGTTAACTAATCTGTTATAACATTTTAACAAGTTTGGCAACATGTTAGCGCCATTGTAATTCAATATAATAAACTGTTATAACAGTTTAACCCTTTGCCTACCTAACTGCCAATACCGGCCAGCGCTATTCTCAAAAATCGCCAATTAATTTTCATTATTGTTTTCATATTTTGTCTCAAAAACATAGGTTATGACCCCTCGTTGGAACGCGCTTGTCGAGCTCGTAACCTATGCTTTTGAGACAAAAAATAAAAAAAAATAGTTATTCAAGAATTTTTTTTAAGAGTGTTATCTGCTTATCATGCTAGGTAAAGGGTTAACTAATCTTTTTTATCAGTTTAACTAAACTGTTATTACAATTTAACTAAATGGTTATAACAGTTTAATTAAAGTGTTATAACAGTTTATTATATTAAATTACCACGGCTCTAATATACTGCCAGGTGGCTTTTCGGGCTCCTTTGCTTCTCCTCATGTTCGGCTGATGGACGTGGACAGTACCATTGTACTGCTAAAGGGGTTAGTTTACCCCGCACCTCCACCGCATACTTCGTTTAGAATGCAGAAGCTCAGAAAAACACTTGTTCAAAAATCACGTTTCTGATGCAACACACTGCAGTTGCAGTGAACGCGATGGGTGCGAACACTTCCTGCCACTTTTCCCACTCTTCAGTGGTGTGAGGACCAGGACACTTGGTGCTTGTTAGTTTTGAACCAGTGATGTTTTCCGAAATTAAGACGTAGGGGAACTGGGGTCTTTTATTGCAGCAATGATCGACACTATGCGTTGTTGGGAGGAGATGCCCGAAAAAGCGGCGCCCTCCTCTGGATGTTGGTGTGTTTTGAAATTTTAAAATGTATGACTGAAAACTATCATTCTCATTGATGTTCAGCAGTGAATTTCATTACTATGATTTCTTGATAATATAGGACGATTCACCCTCCCACTGTCTTATTGAGAAAAACGTGGAAATCTCGCTCTGTTGAGACATGAATGAGTTAAAAACCAAACAAACGCGCGTGCAACTTCAGTGGCGGATCCAGGATTGGAAAAGGGGGGGGGGGGGAGTGGTGGAAAATTGAGTGGCGGAGTCACGAACCGAGCGCCGCAGGCGCAAGTTGGGGGTGAGCTCGAGTGGAGGCTATCCCCCTCTCGTACGGGGGAGTCGGGTGTCCTCCCTCGGAAATTTTTTGAAATTTTGATCGCGGGAGACGCATTCTGGATGCATTTCCTTTTGTACTAGAGGCAATTTAATGCTTCGTAAATGACCGGTTTTTACACTACATTTCTACGGATCGCAACATGATTCAAGTCAAATAGGTTGCACTTGATCATCCAAATAACATGTATCAAACTATTTTCGTTGATGAATCGACATTTATGTTGACTACGATTGGTACAGACTTCAGACCATACATTGTACCAATCGTTTATACGATGGTGTCTTGTCGGGAGAACTCCTCGTGCAAAGATAATTTCAATACGGGTTGAATTTGACTTTGAAAAATTGCATGCTTCTCCTTTCAAATATCAACGGGGAGGGGGGGGGGAATCCACCCTTACCACCCCCCGTGTATCCGCCCATGAACTTACAAAGAATGTCGCTTTCGTTACGTTATTGTTTGTTATTATATACAATATATTATATTAGAGTTTGAAAAGAGAACTACGTACTAAAATGGGTTTAATGTAGCTGGCAAGAAGGAGTTGAACACAGAGTACTTCTTTGCCTCGCTAGCCGCACAGTGTGCGTGCATATTCGCCAAGAGAAAACCATTCCAGGTTTTGTAAGTTAGGGGGATAGCGTTACCCACATTATCCCCCAACACCCAGATGTTTTCGCATGTCAGCCACGACACCCCCACGCCCTGCACGTCCCTCCCACGTCGGCCTCGTACCACCAAGAAGTGTACTCCTATCACAGTCACCAAAATCAAATAATTTTTAAGACAGTTCATCAATTTATTCTGTTATCGAAAGATTCTAGCTTTGATACCCTTTTGGGGAAGTCAAAATCTGAGGATCATCATGAATACAGGGAAAGGAAACTAAGTAAGGCAGATTTAGTGTCTCGCTTCATTCATGTCTCATGTTATTATCAACCCAATCTGTCATTATCCGTTGTCGAAGTGGCCCCCGCATATCTGGGACTACGTTTAGTTTTACTGTGAACGCCGTCCCGGGGTTCCCTCCACGGATCAACCTACCATCACCCCTCTCTACTCCACATTACTATGACCACCCCTTGATGGAAACAAAACCACTGATATTCCATCTGACCTCAAAGTCGGGTGTCTTTATTTTCTTGGTTAGTGCTCTTATTTCGAGGTACCTATTTACCAAGAATGACTATTAGTCTCTTAATCGTGTTTACCTGTTGAATGAGGAACTGGGAATAAGTCACGCCAGTGTAGCCATGCTGGGTCCCGTTCGTGTGAATGTAATAAAGTAATAAAGTGCTCATAAGTAACAGACGCCTATGTTGATTTTATTAGCCAAAATATCCAATAGAAAACAACCTACTTTAATTTTTTATCTTGCTGCTTACGCCACGTCTACGTCTGGGTGTGCCTGAATAGAAAATTGGAAACTACGACGGTTACTCACCGGTACGCAGTGGTGCTTCTCTCCAGATACCCCGGTTTCTTCTACCCATAAAATTGTCCGGCATGATATGACCCAGATTCTTGAAAGTGTCGTTAAACCCTAACATAGAAACACACATAGCAAGGTCAACGTTTACGCCTTGTGTACAAATATGTCGATGAGTGGGTGGGGGTGGAGGGGGCGGGGGAGGGTGGACATTAGATGATTTGGAGAAGTATAGTAAAAGTAGGAAAATTAACTGAACGCGTTTGCGTGAACCCTTTACCCAACGTAACGATCAAAACCGGCCAGCGCTATTCTCAAAAATCGCAAATGAATTTTCATTATTTTTTTTCATTTTTGCCTCAAAAACATAGGTTATGACCCCTCATTGGAACGCGCTCGTCGAGTTCGTTCCAATGGGGGATCATAACCCATGTTTTTGACACAAAAAATGCGTTATTCAAGATTTTTTTTTGCAAGTATCGTCTTCTTTTTATGTTTGGTAAAGGGTTAACTTTTTGAAACGGATAAGGTAAGTTTTCACAAGTTTATTTTTCAATCGCTCTCTCATTCGAAGTGTACACCACGGCAAATTCTGCCTTTCTCCCTTGGGGCTGGGGTTCCTCGGCCCCAAAATGCACCGTGTAAGTCGATATCCCAGCCTGTGGCGGATCCAGCATTTTGGGTAAGAAGAGGTGCCACATTTCAGTCGTGGGTCATGATGCGAAACATCACTCGACGATCGCAGCGGCGAGTAGGGGACACACACGAGATGGAGTACCCCACTCTTGTCAGTGGGGTCTTGGGATCTCGTGGGAATTGTTGGAACACAGACGGTCAGTGTGACCCTCCGCCGGCTTTTTTGAACATCAACATGACCGCAATGTTTTCTAATCAAAATATTCCAGCATTCAAATTTAAAAGAAAAGAAGCCAATTTGAAGCCCTTCTTCGTCTTGTTAGATGCACAGCGAGTTGTTTATCAGTGTTTACTGTCACATATTTCTGCACAATGACTAATCGTGATCACATCATGGCGAAAAAATTCAAGTTTAGTAAATTGTTTATAGTTTATTCCCATGCCGACCATTTTAGAGGACCCCCCCCCCCCCCGAAGCATTGGTGACTGGGTCCTATTTTACCAGTAAAACAGAGCTAAATTACCAGGGTGAACAAAGACTGCTTCAATTCCCGGGGTTGCCATGGGGGCACAGTCACAGTGCAAGTCACAGTGCATTGGGTACGGTAGGGGAATGGCACCCTCTCCCCGCGTCCCCCAAGAAAGCATCACTGTGAATGTCCATGTGTTATCACAGATAACATCGTGTCCCTTGGTATCGGTGCTTGTAAAATATTGAATTACAAAAATAGGAAGGGCGCGCGCCGGGTTCGCAACCGCTCCCCCTTCCCATATACACACTTGAGTCCGCCCATGTCGGCGTTGAATAAGTTAAGTTTTTACTCTAAGGGCTTCATTTGATACCTCTGATGGTTGAATAGACAAAAAAAACCTGTTTACTAGGATTTAATAAATTTCGGTCCAAAACATTGGTCATGGTCTTTTTTCGCCTCACGCTTGAAAATATTATTACCTGTACTAAATCAGGTAAGCAAACCAAAGAACTGGATGTAAGTTATTTTATGACGCATTTAAACTACTAAAGCATGAATGGCAAACAGACTTCAGGCAAAATTAAATAAAATGTATTGTCGTTGTAATCTTAAGAGGCTTTTAACATTTGCTTCATTTTATATTGTGTCTAAAGAAATGAAAAAACAAATCATCATAAAAATCTGAGATGAGTAATCGCCAAGTTTATTTTAAGTTTGTGTTTGTTTGTGTGAAGATGGAGTGTTTGTATGGTGGATGAGTATACATGTCTATAGGTTGATTCGTGTTCGCACGTATGTTTGTGTGAAGATGGAGTGTTTGTGTAGGTTGATGAGGGTGTATGTCTGTAGATCGATGCGTGTTAGTGTGTATGTTTGTCTGTGTGACGTTAAAGTGTTTGTATTTATTTATTTATTGGTGTTTAAGGTCACATATTTCTGCACAATGGCTAACCATGACCGTGGCAGATTTACGGGTGGAGGAAGCCGGAGTACCCGGAGAGAACCACCGAGCAACGGCGAGCAACTGTCAGCTCCCCAACTACACACAAGCAGGGTTAACATTGGCTGAAGACAGGTGCACCATCGATGTGCAGTACGCCTTAGTACACAGCGGCACCGTGCCCCCACGTGGGCAATGGAGGTGAAGTGTCTTGCCCAAGGACACAACGCGGTTGCCGCAGGTGGGATTCGAACCGAGGATCTCTCGACTTGCAGCCTGCACCTCTACCAACTAAGTTACCGCGTCCCCAAAGTGTTTGTATAGATGTGTGAATGTGTATGTCTGTAGATTGATGCGTGTTAGTGTGTGTGTTTGTTTATGTGAAGATGGAGTGTTTGTTTAGGTGGGTGCGTGTGTATATCTGGAGATTGGTGCGTGTTAGTGTTTGTGTAATAATGGAGTTTTTGTATAGGTGGATGAGTGTGTGTGTGTCTATAGATCGATGCGTGTTAGTGTGTATGTTTGTTTGTGTGAAGATGGAGTGTTTGTATAGGCGGATGAGTGTGTATATCTGGAGATTGGTGTGTGTTAGTGCGTATGTTTGTTTGTATAATAATGGAGTTTTTGTATAGGTGGATGAGTGTGTATGTCTGTAGATTGATGCGTGTTAGTGTGTATGTTTGTTTGAGTGAAGATGGAGTGTTTGTATAGGTGGCTGCGTGTGTATATCTGGAGATCGGTGCGTGTTAGTGTGTATGTTTGTTTGTGTAATAATAGAGTTTTTGTATAGGTGAGTGAGTATGTATGTCTATAGATTGATGCGTGTTAGTGTGTATGTTTGTTTGTGTGAAGAGGGAGTGTTTCTATAGGCGTATGAGTGTGTTTGCCTATAAATTGATGCGTGTTAGTGTGTATGATTGTTTGTGTGAGGAGGGAGTGTTTCTATAGGCGTATGAGTATGTTTGCCTATAAATTGATGCGTGTTAGTGTGTATGTTTGTTTGTGTGAGGAGGGAGTGTTTCTATAGGCGTATGAGTGTGTTTGCCTATAAATTGATGCGTGTTAGTGTGTATGTTTGTTTGTGTGAGGAGGGAGTGTTTCTATAGGCGTATGAGTGTGTTTGCCTATAAATTGATGCGTGTTAGTGTGTATGATTGTTTGTGTGAGGAGGGAGTGTTTCTATAGGCGTATGAGTATGTTTGCCTATAAATTGATGCGTGTTAGTGTGGGTGATTGTTTGTGTGAGGAGGGAGTGTTTCTATAGGCGTATGAGTATGTTTGCCTATAAATTGATGCGTGTTAATGTGTATGATTGTTTGCGTGAGGAGGGAGTGTTTCTATAGGCGTATGAGTATGTTTGCCTATAAATTGATGCGTGTTAGTGTGTATGTTTGTTTGCCTAATAATGGAGTTTTTGTATAGGTTAAAAATTCGCACTGGCACCGACATTTCCTACTGAAACGTTTTTTTTCTTTTAATATGCCGCCGAAAAAATTGTTTTCATTTACTGAAACCTGATGGGTTTCAAACAGGACAAAAAATACATAAAATTGATTTAAACTAAGTGATGAGCTTAGGAACTGGTTAAACGGACTAGCAATAATTGATGTTATTCATTGATGGGTTCTAATTTAGTCCTTACAAGGATATTACGTAAGCTTTTGTTTTTCTTATAGGCGATGACAGGTCAAAGATTCAAAGGTTCATTTAATTTAGTATTGTTTAAACTGAATTCATCTTTTAACATTTTTGCTCTTTCGATATTCATTCTGTTGTATGTTTAAGTGAAAGGAATGATGGACCTCCTTTCGCATTCTCCCTCTGATATGTTCATACCAAATAGTCAGAGGGTTTGAAGCATATTGATCCAAAAAGCTTCACGTTTTTTTTCTAAATTCATCCGTTTCTTCTAATGTGTCTTTAATGAGTGGTTGTTCAATAGGATGGATTTCGAAATCGTCCATAGCATGGCCAGGAAGGTTAAAATGTTGTGCTGCTGGGGCATCAGCATTATGTTTTATATCCTGTTTGTGCCTAGTAGCACGTTCTCAGAAATGATTTTGACTTTGACCTACATACTGTTTCCGACAGCGCTTACACGTGATAAGGTAAATAATATTTGGTGAATCACAATGGAGGGGGTTACGGATCTGATAATGATTTTTTGTTTGTTCGGAGGAAAATTCCCCTTTCTGATCAGGCATAAAAGAATGCAATCTACAACGAGGCTTTTTACAATTGAATACCGCGCCACTACCATTCTGCAGCGGTCTGTTGTGGTCAATTCTCGGTGGTTCTAAATCAGTAGATTCAGCTGAACTTTCGAGTTTTTTCAGAATTTGAGATTTCAGGCTACGCAAAAAGCGCAGTAAGTATCCCCTCGATCCGAGGGCGCCAAATAGAGTAGAACAAGCCTCACTGAAATTTACCTTATCACTTGAATTGCGGTGGAAACGAACGAGCTGTGATTTGATGATAGCTTTAAATGTATGTGGAGGATGAAATGATTTTGTTTGCAACAAATGATGTGAATAGGTTGGTTTAAAATATACTTTATAATCTAAATGACCGGATGCCTGAAATTGCTTGCCTTTATACACGGTCACATCGAGGAAATCAACAGAACTTTCACTGATAGTAGCTTTTAATTTAATGTTTGGATCATGATAGTTCAAAATTTCTAAAAAATCATCAAAATCTTCTTTTGAATGTTCTCAAATAACATAAATGTCATCTAAATACCTGAGATATACGAGAGGATGCTTTGCACATTTGCTTGAGGCATTTTCCTCCCATTCCGCTATATAAATGGTTGCAATATTAAGACTGAAGCTTTTGTCCAAAGGACAATCCATTGTTTGTAGAAAATAATCTCCATTGAATTGAAAGTCATTACCTTTTAAGCTCAGCTCTAAAAGATCCAAAATTTGTTCATCCGGGCGTTTTGCATCCGGATATTTTTCAAATGCATTTTTAACTGGTTTAACACCTTTATCAATATCAATGTTCGTATACATACTGTCGATATCCAAAGTTGCCAGAATTGCATTTTTCGATATTTTCAATTTCCAAATTTTTGACAGAAAATCCTGTGTATTTTTAGATAGCTCGGATGTCTATTTGCTGTAGGTTTCAGATGATAATCAATTAGTTCCGAGATCGCATAAGATTCCAAATTACAGTCTGAAACAAATGGCCTCCCGGGTGGAGTTACGTCATCCGTCCATGGTGAACGGTCCTTGTGGATCATTGGTAGGATGTAAAATTGTCTTGTTTGAGCACTGAGCTTAGCTGTTAAATATTTCAATCGTTTTTTAGTTATGTGACCTTCGTCGAGGAGAAATTTTAAGATCGTATTGAATTTTTCGACATTACTAGGCCAAATGAGTGAATCCATTTTCTTATAATGTTTAGTATTACTGAGTTTTCTCATGGCTTCCTTTATATAATTATCCCGAGATAAAACGACTACCGACCCACCTTTGTCTGCTGGTTTAATTACTAATTTCTTATTTTTTCGAAGTTTCGTGAGGGCTCTCCGTTCACCCGCTGTTAAATTGTCTTTATCGGAGAGTATGTTCTTGCTAAACACCTTTTGGAGGATTCGTTTGCTAGTCTCAATAATTTCGGGATCTACTTCACTATCTGAAGGTGCTCAACCAGATGCTTCTGTAAAAGGAATTTCCGACCGCTGGAGTTTCTAAATCGGTCCGCTAATTCCATTTGCCTAGGAAAATTACAGTTATACAGTTAAAACTAGAAGTCCTGTCACGAAATGTGCGCTTATCTAGGCTCAATTGCGCGTGGGAATTGCGCGCAATTGCCATATCGAATGGAATTCAAAGCACAGCAGGTTCTCATGGTTACTGATAGCAAACACCTGCAATGTTTCTGCCAATGGACCTCCGGGCTACCCGGAGGTCCATTGGCTGAAACATTGCTTTTGCAAGGCCATATGCACAGAATTTGATAGCCTCACTATGGTCATAACGCGTAGATTAACGAGCAGATCGACGAGCTATTTGTGCGCATTTCATGACAGGACTTCTAGTTTTAACTGTATGATAGTATATTTGTTTGATTACCAGTTTTAGGCTTAGGTACTGGTACTAAAGTTAATCCGCGATCCAAAAGAGACTTATCTTGGGTTGTTAGGTCATTGGTGGCAGACAGGTTAACCACATTAGTTCCCAATCCCACATCTGTTAGGCGGTTGTTACCTTTGCCTTTACAGTTAAAACTAGAAGTCCTGTCATGAAATGCGCACAAATAGCGCGTCGATCTGCGCGTTAATCTACGCGTTTTGACCATAGTAAGGCTATCAAATTCTGTGCATATGGCCTGTGCACAAGCAATGTTTCAGCCAATGGACCTCCAGGTAACCCGGAGGTCCATTGACAGAAACATTGCCTGTGTTTGCTAAGAGTAACCAGGAGAACCTGCCGTGCTTTGGATGCCATCCGATATGGCAAATGCGCGCAATTCCTACGCGCAATTAAGACTAGATAAGCGCACAGTTCGGGACAGGACTTCTACTTTTAACTGTACTTAGTTTAAATCTAAATGGTTCAACCAGTGATCGTACATACTATTGGCGGTTCTAGTGGTCCAATGGATTAAATCCCGAGCAACATCAAACTTCGCGTCATCAATTTTTAGTATCACGCTAACGTCCTTCACTTTCCGAATGGTTTCGTTGATGATGCTCAGGGTTCTCCTCTCAGCCGGAGGGAGTTTTTGCGAAAAGTTTAGTTCAGCGAAATACATTTTTGCTGATCTAAACTTGACCCTGATATCGCTAAGCATATTCCGCAACTGCTTCACTACGAGATCAGAATTATCATTTCGAGAATTCACGCCGCTAATATTTAATAATATTTTTGGGGGACTGGACTGGTCCCTGTGTCCTTTAAACATAGAGCGAAAATGATTGAATTTGGCGCCGGGGTAACACTCCACCTGGATGTCCGGATGGGAATTTCAATCAATGCGTCCTAAATTTGAACTGCCAATCATAAGGATGTTTTTACAAACATCGGAGAGGCGCCAGTTCCTTTTGTCACAATTAACTCCGCTCTTATGTTGAAAATGGGAGAATTTAGAATCAAATGAGCGGCCCGAGTTGAGGCTCGGTGATTTGACTTTCTCTGAGTACGATATACCTGGCTGAACCACACCAGAGACAGGAGAAAGAGGAGAAGAGACAGAAGCAGGAGAGGGAACAGAAGGAGAAGCAGGGGAAGCAGGAGGAGTAGAAGGTAGAGGAGCAAGACGAGGCGAGGCAGCGTTACTCAATTTGCGAGCATCTTCCGTCACAATATGGACCGGAGATGTTTGCAAATTGGGGCGCTTACTCTAAGAGATGTCAGGAGAAGTAGAAGGAAAAGAAGAGGGAGAAGTACTTTGCCTTGATCTTTTCTTATTATGCTTTTCGCGTTGGGGTAGAGGGACAACACGGGCCGGAGTTTCCTTGCTCCCTCCTGTATTGGTCCTTACCCCAGACGTTGGGAGAAGTTCCGAAATATAAGACTCATAGGCTGCAATCGTCTTATCTGTCAACTTATTTTTAAAGTTGTTTTGAGCCCAGATCAAGGCACGCGCCGAAGCGCTGTCGAAGTCTATTTTCTCGAGCCCAGGAGGTGGTTGCATAGCCAAAGTTATCTTAGACTTCAACTGGTTTAAATTTATCTTGTAATGCTCAATGTACTAAATCAGGTAAGCAAACAAAAGAACTGGATGTAAGTTATTTTATGACGTATTGAAACTATTAAAGCACGAATGGCAACAGACTTCAGGCAAAATTAAATAAAATGTATTGTCGTTGTAAAGTGTTTATATAGGTGTGTGAATGTGTATGTCTGAAGATTGATGCGTGTTAGTGTGTATGTTTGTTTGTGTGAAGATGGCGTGTTTGTATAAGTGGATGCGTGTGTATATCTGGAGATTGGTGCGTGTTAGTGTGTATGTTTGATTGTGTAATAATGGAGTTTTTGTATAGGTGGATGAGTGTGTGTATATCTGGAGATTGGTGCGAGTTACTGTGTATGTTTGTTTGTGTGACGATGGAGTGTTTGTATAGGTGTATGAGTGTGTTTGCCCACAGATCGATGCGTGTTAGTGTGTATGTACGTTTGTGTGAAGGTGGAGTGTTTGTATAGGTAGATGAGAGTGTATGTCCATATATTGATACGTGTTAGTGTGTATGCTTGTTTGTGTGACAGTGGAGTGTTTGTAAAGGTGGGTGAGTGTGTATGTCGATAGATCAATGCGTGTTAGGATTGTTTGTGTTATAATGGAGTGTCTGTATAGGTGGAGGGGGGCGTGGTGGCTCAGTTGGTAGCGGTGCAGGCTGCAAGCCGAGAGGTCCTCGGTTCGAATCCCACCTGCGGCAACCGCGTTGTGTCCTTGGGCAAGACACTTCACCCCCATTGCCCACGTGGGGGCACGGTGACGCTGTGTACTAAGGCGTACTGCACGTCGATGGTGCACCTGTCTTCAACCAATGCTTACCCTGTTTGTGTGGAGTTGGTATGTTGGGGAGCTGACAGTTGCTCGCCGTTGCTCGGTGGTTCTCTCCGGGCACTCCGGCTTCCTCCACCCGTAAAACTGCCACGGTCATGGTTAGCCATTGTGCAGAAATATGTGACCTTAAACACCAATAAATAAATAAATTTTGTATAGGTGGATGAGTGTGTACGTCTATAGATTGATGGGTGTTAGTGTGTATGTTTGTTTGTGTAATAATGGTGTGTTTGTCTGTAGATTGATGCGTGTTTGCTTGTTTGAGTAATAATGGAGTGTTTGTACAGGTGGTGAGTGCGTATGTCTATTGATTGATGAGTGTTAGTGTGTAGGATTGTTTTTGTGAAGATGGAGTGTTTGTGTAGGTGGATTAGTGCGTATGTCTATAGATTGATGTGTATGGTTGTGTATTTGAAGGTGGAGTGTTTGTATCGGCGGGTGAGTGTGTATGTCGATAGATCGATGAGTGTTAGTGTGTAGGATTGTTTGTGTGAAGATGGAGTGTTTGTATAGGTGGATTAGTGCGTATGTCTATAGATCGATGCATGTTAATATGTATGTTCGTTTGTGTTATGATGGATAGTTTGTGTAGATGGATGAGTGTGTATGTCTATAGATTCATGGGTGTTAGTGTATATGTTTGTTTTTGTGGCCATGGAGTATTACAGTTAAAACTAGAAGTCCTATCACGAACTGTGCGTTTATCTAGGCTTAATTGTGCGTAGGAATTGTGCGCATTTGCCATATTGAATGGCATCCAAAGCACGGCATGTTCTCCCGGTTACTCATCGCAAACACAGGCAATGTTTCTGCCAATGGACCTCCTGGTTACCGGCTGAAACATTGGCTGGCAGAATGTACAGAATTTGATAGCCTTACTATGGCCATAACGCGTAGATTAATGCGCAAATCGACGTGCTAATTTTGCGCATTTCATGACAGGACTTCTAGTTTTAACTGTAGGTGGATGTGTGTATCTCTGGAGATTGATGGGTGTTAGTGTGTGTATGTTTGCTTGTGTAATAATGGAGTATTTGAATAGGTCACTTCCTTAGTGTATGTTTGTTTGTGTGGAGTCAGTAAAGATGGAGTGTTTGTATAGGTGGGGGGGGGGGGGGGGGAGGGGGTATATGTCTGTAGATGGATGCGTGTTAGTGTGTATGTTTGTTTGTGTGAAGATGGAGTGTTTGCATAGGTGAATGAGGGTGTATGTTTCTTTGTGTGAAGATGGAGTGTTTGTATATGTGGATGAGTGTGTATGTCTGTATATTGATGCCCGTTAGTGTGTATATTTGTTTGTATGCAGACAGCGTGTTTGTATAGGTGGATTAGTGTATATGTCGATAG
The DNA here is from genome assembly GCA_031216915.1 of Pictodentalium vernedei. Classification (NCBI taxonomy): domain Eukaryota; kingdom Metazoa; phylum Mollusca; class Scaphopoda; order Dentaliida; family Dentaliidae; genus Pictodentalium; species Pictodentalium vernedei. The sequence goes on along the minus strand of CM062297.1, from coordinate 103,805,842 downwards.
ATCGATGCGTGTTAGTGTGGCGGATTGTTTGTGTGACGATGTAGTGTTTGTATAGGTGGGTGAGTTTGTATGTCTGCATATTGGTGCGTGTTAGTGTGAATGTGTGATTGTGTGAAGATAGAGTGTTTGTACAGGTGGGTGAGTGTGTATGTCTCTATATTGATGCGTGTTGGTGTGTATGTGTGTTTGTGTGGTGATGAAGTGTTAGTATAGGTGGGTGAGTGTGTATGTCTATAGATCGATGCGTGTTAGTGTGTATGTTTGTTTGTGTGGTGATGGAGTGTTTGTATAGACGTATGAGTGTATATATCGATGTATGTTAGTGTGTATGTTTGTTTGTGTGAAGATGGAGTGCATGAATAAATAAGTGAGTGTGTTTGTCCACAGATCGATGCATGTTAATGTGTAAGATTGTTTGTGTGAAGATGGAGTGTTTGAATAGATAGGTGAGTGCATTTGTCCACAGATCGATGCATGCTAGTGTGTAAGTTTGTTTGTGTGAAGATGGAGTGTTTGTAAACGTGGATGAGTGTGTATGTCTGTATACTGACGTGTGCTAGTCTGTATGTTAATTTATGTGAAGATGGAGTGTTTGTAAGCGTGGGTGAGTGTGTATGTCCGTATACTGATGTGTGCTAGTCTATATGTTTGTTTGAGTGAAGATGGAGTGTTTGTAAGCGTGGATGAGCGTGTTTGTCTGTATACTGATGTGTGCTAATCTGTATGTTGGTTGTGTGAAGATGGAGTGTTTGTAAGCGAGGATGAGTGTATGTTTGTATACTGATGTGTGCTAGTCTGTATGATTGTTTGTGTGAAGATGGAGTATTTGTAAGCGTGGGTGAGTGTGTATGTCTCTATACTGATGTGTGCTAGATTGTATGTTAGTTTATGTGAAGATGGAGTGTTTGTAAGCGTGGGTGAGTGTGTATGTCTATATTCTGAGGTGTGCCAGTCTGCATGTTTGATTGTGTGAAGATGGAGTGTTTGTAAGCATGGGTGAGTGTGTATGTCTGTATACTGATGTGTGCTATATTGTATGTTAGTTTATGTGAAGATGGAGTGTTTGTAAGCGTGGGTGAGTGTGTATGTCTATATACTGAGGTGGGCTAGTCTGTATGTTTGTTTGTGTGAAGATGGAGTGTTTGTAAGCGTGGGTGAGTGTGTATGTCTGTATACTGATGTGTGCTAGTCTGTATGTTTGTTTGTGTGAAGATGGAGTGTTTGTAAGCGTGGGTGAGTGTGTATGTCTGTATACTGATGTGTGCTAGATTGTATGTTAGTTTATGTGAAGATGGAGTGTTTGTAAGCGTGAGTTTGTGTGTATGTCTATATACCGAGGTGTGCTAGTCTGTATGTTTGTTTGTGTGAAGATGGAGTGTTTGTAAGCGTGGGTGAGTGTGTATGTCTCTATACCGATGTGTGCTAGTCTGTATGTTTGTTTGTGAAGATGGAGTGTTTGTAAATGTGGGTGAGTGTGTATGTCTGTATACTGATGTGTGCTAGTCTGTATGTTTGTTTGTGTGAAGATTAAGTGTTTGTAAGCGTGGATGAATGTGTATGTCTGTATACTGATGTGTGCTAGTCTGTATGTTTGTTTGTGTGAAGATTAAGTGTTTGTAAGCGTGGATGAGTGTGTATGTCAGTATACTGATGTGTGCTAGTCTGTATGTTTGTTTGTGTGAAGATGGAGTGTTTGTAAGTGTGGGCGAGTGTGTATGTCTGTATACTGATGTGTGCTAGTCTGTATGTTTGTTTGTGTGAAGATTAAGTGTTTGTAAGCGTGGATGAGTGTGTATGTCTGTATACTGATGTGTGCTAGTCTGTGTGTTTGTTTGTGTGAAGATTAAGTGTTTGTAAGCGTGGATGAGTGTGAATGTCAGTATACTGATGTGTGCTAGTCTGTATGTTTGTTTGTGTGAAGATGAAATGTTTGTAAGCGTGGGTGGGTGTGTATGTCTGTATACCGATGTGTTCTAGTCTGTATGTTTGTTTGTGTGTTGGTATCTAAGGCTGCCATTTTGAGATTGTTCTTTTCATCTTTTTTGTTTTCTATTTTGTGTTCAGGTTTTAGTTTTAATTCGCCAATTCTTCAGGATGCGCGGCCTTTTTCGTCGAAGTGCAAAAAAAACATCCTGCCTCATTCCTTCCCGACTTGTCATGAACAAGAACGTGCTCATTTTTCCGCCTTTAGCTCTCTTGTGTCATTTATTTATTTATTGGTGGTTAAGATCACATACTTATGCACAATGGCTAATCATGACCGTGACAGTTTTAAGGGTGGAGGAAGCCGGTGTGAAAGGAATGGAAGTCCGCAGGAACGTGTGTCCCTCTGGACTATTATTCCGCGGAATTATAGTCCTAGGTCTAACATTTCTAGGAATAGTAGTCCGGCGGACTACTATTCCTAGAAATGTTAGACCTAGGACTATAATTCCGCGGAATAATAGTCCAGAGGGACTAATTTTCCTACGGACTTCCATTCCTGTCACAGGAGTATCCAGAGAGAACCACCGAGCAACGACGAGCACTGATGTCAGCACATAAAGAATAGATAGCCGCCAAACTACCTTTGGAATGGAGTTCTTACTCGGGTGATAACTCGTGTTCCATGAACAAACAAAAACTCAGAGGCACAAATAAATCTACGGTCAATGGAAATTCCTGGTAAACCAGAGAGTTCATCAGCTGAATCTCAAGTTGTCTTTGTTTTACTTTATTATATAGGATTCGAGAGATAGTATATATGTTACAGTTGAGACGAAAAATCAGTTATTATGTATAATAACTGAAAAATTCAGGTATTATGTATAATCACTGATTCACTCAGTTAATATATACTCTCCCAAGAAAGAAAGTGAGCATGCTAAAAAATAACACTAAAAAAAGATATATTTCATTTTCATTCATGGACATTTTATTCAATCACAGATGAATCAATTTGTGACCAACACGAGAAATTTCATTACGCTACGACGAATACTCTTGGTGCCATGGAGAGTCAAAAGACACTAAGGGTCAAACACAAATGTCACACACTCAATATCTGGTATGACCTCCGTCTGCATCGACTACTGCTGTGCATCTACGCCTCATGGAAGCGAACAAGTTAGCATGGAAGTGTTGTGGGATGTTGTTCCATATTCTGATAAGCTGTCTTTGGAGTTCCACAAGCGTTGACGGTGCATGGTGAAGCCGGTGTAGCTGACGTTTCATTTCGTCCCATACGTGCTCAATGGGTGAGACATCGGGCGAATTTGCCGGCCAGGGAAGAACATCCACTTGTTGTTGCTGCAGATACTGTTGAACAACACGAGCTGCGTGGGGTCGGGCGTTGTCCTGCTGTAGAATGACGCCGGGGCCGTGACGTAACGTCAAAATCGGATGAATTGCAGGTCTTCGAGGACGTAAGCCGTATTCTCTCAGCCGGTTGATTACTGTTTGAGGATGTATCCGTCTCTGGTTAGGGATGTTCCTGGTTGTCGTCGTTGCCGTTTGTTGCCGGTTCCGGAGATGGACGACACGGATATACCGATCTTGTGCAGGGGTGGTAACTCGGGGTCTCCCGGAGCGGGGTCGGTCTCGAACGTCATCATGTTGTGCATGTCGATGGACTAGCCTGTCTACAGTGTTACGATGGCAGTTCAAATGCTGGGCAACCTCTCTGTGTGTTCTGCCAGCTCTAATCATACCCAGGGCAAGGAGACGTTGATTCATTGTCAATCTTGGTATGCTAATGTGGAGTCGTTTTAACAGCAGCGCAAGTTTGAATGTGAACGACAGGAAGGCCTTACTTTAGTGTTTAAATACCCAAGGATTCACACTGCTGCATGAATTTTCAGACTCTCCACGTGCAAAACATGCCTTTTCACAAACGTGCAGCACGTCATTTAACGTTAATGCAATTTGAACGGGGAAAGCTGTTTTTGTGTTCAATATAACTTATTCATGAACAGGTTAACACTCTTTACACCTACGAAATTATTTTTTTGGAGTTTGATCAATTTCTGCAATGCACACTTTCTTTTTTGGGCGAGTGTATATAATTCCTGAAATTTTCAGTTATTATACATAATAACTGAAATTAGAAGTGATTCATTAGACATATTAACGGAAACCTAACATTCTTTGTAGATAAATAAAACTTTGATACTCTCGCCACTCTATTGCTTAATTAGTTCTGGCATGGTCAGCTATTTGATCAGCACTTTGTTGTCACAGCAGGAAATAGTTTCTTTTCACTGTAATGTGTTTATGTTGTTTGTGTTACAGTACGTGGAGAGTGTATCATCACTAAATCACCCACAGAGTGGAGATTCCACCCAGGCAATAATTGCAAATTTGTTGCAAAGCATATACAGTACAAGCAATGTTTTAGCCAATGGACCTCCGGGTTAAACCCGGAGGTCCATTGGCTGAAACATTGCTTGTGATTTTTGTCGATATGTACAAAATTTTAAAGTTATAGCTTGGGTGATAACTCCACTCTGTGGGTGATTAGTTACAATCCACTCTCCACATACTGTATATATTAATTACAATTCAAATACGTGACAGGTAAATCTCAACGTGTAAACGATTATAAAGTACATGGCAGCAATTGTCGGGAATCAAAGAACTGTCAGATTACGCTGCTAACTTTCGATACAATTTCTGGACAATTATTTGATATAATTAGATTCTTTGTTCGTCTATATTTAGTTCACCAAAGATCGTATGATATCTCTGCATGGTGTCAAATAATATAGTTCTTAATTCGACATATGCAGGGCACTCCATTATGAAATGTTTCTCATTTTCAATAGAGGAGATCAGCATTTCCCATCTTAATGACGTATGCCCTCCCACCCACGTGACTTTTATGTACAAAACAAATCGCACGTGGAATATTCGCAGCGCACAAGCCTCAAAAGAAATGGTCGACGTTTGCGCGATAAGACATAAACTGAATGGGTAATCCGATAAAAAACAGAAATATTGAAACAACTTATAGAAATGGTCAGTTTTAATACAAATAACAAGGTAAATCTGAGCTGAAAATTAAACTGTAGGTGTGCAGGCCTACATTCTGAATCATCGTGGTGTTGTGTATTTTCGCTGCTTCGCAAATAAAGTTAAAAACAATACGAAATACCGATATAGCAAACTATTTTTAATGAGCTTTTATTTATTTTTTCTGTTCACACAAATTAGAGTCGGATTGTGGAATCCGTAGTACAGCCATTATGGAATGATTCTTACAGAAACGTAAGCATGGCTGCATCTTCTATAAAACCTCGCTTTAATATGAGACCTCTTTCCTACTCGCCCAGGCCCAGGGTATCACAGACATGGCACATGGACCTAACAAGTTACAGTCACAACGACCGTGCAATTCCCAATTATTATTTCCAATGACGTAGCCGGTGGTTGGGGTGGGGCTGGGATTCTCCAAAAAGTCGTCAAATAATTGCAGAGTCCCTGGACTAAAACAAAACACCCTCTCTGATTCACTTTCAAAACACTGATTTTTCAAATGTTTCCTAAGATGGATCCCTTGAGAATATCAAAATACACAAAGAATAACATTTTGCTCTATTTTTGCTTCAGGTAGAACTGAACTTTCATCACTTCAGCACATTGTAAAAAATGGTACACCGTCATTGTTGCTTGGGATGGAAGTCCTCTAAAAGGGACAACATGGGTATAAACGATTGACTAAACTTGACTTTATCTCCATGTTGTGGTCATGCTTAGCCATTGTATATAAATATGTGACCTTAAACACCAATAAGTAAGTACTCCCAAAACAATGATTGAAGCACACGGAGATAAAAATTGTCCCCATTATGCACCCATCCCCATCTTTGACTAACAAATTTCTCATTATGCGCTTGTTGATTTCTGAATTATGCAATTGTAGACTCCTGATATATAAAAAGCCTCTTGTATCAAGTTTTGAAAAGAAAATAATCATCATCTGAAAAAGACACAAACATCAGGTGGAGGAGGAGATATGCAGGGGGAGGGGGGGGGGCATAAACTAACTTACCCACCCCCCCACACACCCCCTCAGTGGATGAAGATGAACTTCTTACCCGTGGGCTTGTACCTATTTTTGGGGTCAGGAATTGGCACTCCACTACTGTAAGTAATGATGGAAATGGGGCTATCCACCTCGATAAATCCCTGCAAGTGCCCATGCAAATTTTCACAGGTAAATACTGTTTATGAAACCCAAACGGAATGATTAATATGGAGTGATAACATAATACATAAACTTGATCAAGAAGTTAGTTGGGGGGTGAGGGAGGGAGTGTTTAACTGCCCACCCCCCTAAAAACGGCAAAAATATATTGGGGTGTGGAGAGCCTACTTTCATCCCATCCCAACCCCACTGGGTAATTAAACCCCACCAGGTAATTACAGAGGGGGGGGGGGGGGTACCTGTTTGGGGAGTGGTATAACTCCTTAAAGTTTAGTTATGCATATACCCTGCAGTGCATGAACAATGTGCTGATTTAATCCACGTATCCTTGTGAATCAAAACCCATGCATCATGGGGCATCTCATGAGATTTCTGTGACTGTCTGACTTTAGCTTTAACAAAAGCAAAATCTTTATCTGCTACTGTCACAAATAAAGTTTGTACCCAGCCGTCTTTATAGTACTGGATGGCTTTCAACGATTTTCTTGCTTTGAGCTGTTCATTGTCAAAGTCCCCTGGTGTATTTATTAGGTAAATGTAAATGTCAGAGAAATCAATCTCGGGCATTTTTCTCATGTCGTCTGACCATTTACCAACATTTATTGTGGCGGGGTCTGGCAGAACTGTTCCATTCTCAAGAGTTAGTTTCTCTTTTAGTCTGTCTGTTTTTTTTTTTTTGGAAGTAGTTGTTGTTCGGGGGTTGGGAATGTTGGCAAATTTAGTTTGTCCACCCCAAAACACCTCTTTAACAGTTCTTGCCGTGAACCCGTCATTGGCACACACCGAAGTTTAAAAAAATCCTTCATTTGCTGCACTGTCCAGCTTGAAAAAAACGCTTGAACTCTCCACTCTGTACAATTAATATTTAATTAACGACGCCCTCAAACGTAATTTTTTAAAGCGTGATAATTATGTCACATACATGCGACCATTCTCTTGGCAGTCTTGTGAACGAAAGGTGTATTGACACCGTCGCATTCGCAGAGGCCATTTCGGAACTTCGAAGGAACACTGAAATTTTGTGGAAGGCTGGACGGCATTGATTAAAATTTTATTTCGTAGTTAATAAATGCAATGAATATTGTAAAATTTTGATCTCAAAATAACGTATTATCAATAGTAGTCATTTAGGAGTTTGCTAAGTTCAGAAAAACGTTCAGAAATGATTTCAAGTGCGTGAAATATGAAGTAACGTTCATCGCTGTCGCTCAAATGTTTTCGCACGTGTGTATTGTTTTGTACACAAACGTCACGTGGGTGGGAGGGCATACGTCATTAAGATGGGAGATGCTGATCAAGTCTATTTGTCGCATTGAACAAACACAACATAACCTATTTTCAAGTACAATGGGAGGCTGATGATAACGTCCCTTTTCGATAGAAAGGCAATGATTACTAATTCGGAGGCGGGTGAATATGGGCCTACCATCATTTGAATTTGTATGTTGTTATTGTCACTTTTCACAATCAGTTAATATGTCTAATGAATCACTTCTATTTTCAGTTATTATGTATAATAACTGAAAATTTCAGGTTTTGTATATATCAACTGTGTGAATTAGTGATTATACATAATACCTGAAATTTTCAGTTATTATACATAACTGTTTATACGTTTTAACTGTAACATATATATTGTGTGGAAACAACTCCAGTCTACAGGTGATAACCCACTCTCCACGTGGTGTAATACAAACTAAAGATGTTTGTGTCATAACTTTCTTCAAATAACTTAACGCTTTATTCAACACATCCACCAAGTGGACACAGTACTCAGGGGCGTCGCTAAATGGGAGGGGGTGGGGGAGTAGAGCGTATGAGACCCCTCCCCCAATAATTTTTCGAGTCAGGACATTTTGCTCCTGATGATGTAGTTGTAATATTTTATCTGTCAGGTTCAACCCCCCAACCCCAGACGTTTATCTTCGTGACGCCCCAGACAGAACTGTACACAGAGACCGCCGTTCACCTTTTGTCATTTTGTACATTTTTCGCTGGGGTAGAAAAAGAAATTATATTGTCAATGGTAAAATGCTACACTGTCATCTTGCTCTGGTCGTTTTGGATAAAAGTAAGATAAACTGCCCTTCGTGTGTACGTAATGTCGTTACCGTTAAGTCTGAAGCCTTTATTTTTTCCTGTTCCTATCTGCTTGTCTTTAATTACTTTTAAGTATGTTTCCTGTGTTAAATCACTTTGTTTTTTTTATTTATTCCTTTACAACTCAGTTTGTTTGATGGGCGGAGCCGAAACAGTAGTCGGTTTTGCTACACAATGCTATATCCTTCTCTCCCTTCCATTCAATTTTTAAAAGATTCTGGGTTCTTTTATCAAAGGCTTTCCTGTCCATGCAGCATTGAGGTGGTATCTAGGTATCTCCCATTAATTTAGTTTTAACGTAATCTTCCATATGGGCGTTAGTGTCGTCACAGGCTTCAGAGGGTAACCATTTGTGTGCTTGGCGACAGAATAATTCCTTTTTTCTGGGCTGGCTACTTCTTCAAGGGAGGATCTAGAGAGGGCTATGTAAAGGCTGTCTTTGCACAAAGTACAAAATCTCTACGACCAACCAAAACACACCCCCCCCCAAAAAAAAACAACAAAAAACAAAACAAAACAAAAAAACACTAAAACAGAGTAGTACTGGAGCATACGTAACTTGGCATACTGACATATAAAAAATACATGTGATGGGGAAAGTCAAGTTTGATTCTACTTTTGTTCATTTCAGTTTCGTAATGTTCTTCAGTAAGGGTGCTCAGTTTCCAAAACGCCAGATTGTTGGTGACGTTGGATACATTATGTTCGGCACAATACACTACCTTTCTAAGTTTTGCCTTGTTGGTGACTGTCTTGCCATAGCCAGAATTACCTAACATTTTCATCGTGTCAGCTATGGTGGCTTTCCTGGGGTCAGAGTCCCCCTCCCGTCGGGCTTGTGATACCTGATCGCGACGTTTTCGGAAACATGCGTTGGGCTGGTACTGGATGACTTGATACATCCGGCGGACTACCAGCCCGAGTTCCAAATACCATTGCAGCTATGGTGTAGCCAGCAAGATGTTTCGCCAGAGTAGTTACCATTTAGACTACGGCGAGGTTGGCGCATAATATTGTGGGCTTCAGCGTAAGCTTTCATCTGTGGCCCGATGTCTTCCCGAGAAATATTAGTGTTTTTGAAGATAGGTGTCATTTCTTCAAAATAGGGATTCAGCTGGCCGAGTGTAGAAATACCACACTCCACAAGGCCAGGGATGCTGCCATTGCGGATCTCCGCGAGAAGTTCGGCAGATGTGATCCACCGAAGTACGAAACGTTTTCCGAAGATAGGTCTTTATGGCGGGATCGGTCTCTTCTGCTGATGCCACTCACATTCCCAGATTTCTACAACATCACACCCATGGCTCTGCAAGTACGGGGGGGGGGGGGGGTGGGGGGGTGGGGGTGGGGGATGCTGAAATAGCATTCTTGACCGTGCCAGAAACATCCGTGGAACTGATGTACAGTTTTGGTGTTTTCACACCAACCATCTACAGGCACTTGACGTCTACCAATCTTCTTTTCCGTATCACTGTATTCGTGTCGGATGTAGACATCGTCCCTGGCAGACATAAACTCCAGCCACTGATGGGCCATCCTACCGTACAGTTAAAACTAGAAGTCCTGTCATGAAATGCGCACAAATAGCACATCGATCTGCGCGTTGATCTACGCGTTATGACCATAGTAAGGCTATCACAGTCTGTACATATGGCCTGTACACAAGCAATAGTTCAGTCAACATTGCCTGTGTTTGCTATGAGTAACCAGGAGAATCTGCCGTGCTTTGGGTGCCATTCGATATGGAAATTGCGCGCAATTCATACGCGCAATTAAGCCAAGATAAGCTCACAGTTCGTGACAGGACTTCTAGTTTTAACTGTACTTATGGGAGTACTCTTGTTTAAAGTTCCTTCCGTCGAATGTAACAACCTGTTGGCATTTCTTGCATCAATGACCAAAAGTACAAAGCAATGGCGTCATAGCCTACAATACCCACCATAACCCTTTGCTGGTGCGCCATATTTAAAAGCTCTTATACTAGTAACATTCGTCTCGTGATAACGATTGCATATTATGGAAGAGCCCCTTACCATGTTGTCCTTAACAAGATGACGAAGATCCTCGTTCTTCTCGTTGATGTTCTCAAAGGATATACCTTCGTCGACGGTACTAAAATATTTCAACACCAGTCCTGGATCGCTAATCCCATCCTTAAATATGTCGATTCGCCTTTCCAAGTAAAATTAGGATTGCTTCTCAGCAGCCTCTCGGAATGGCTGCACATCTCTATTATTGTACCAAACAAGGAAGTCCCTAAATGTCCTCATCCCATTGTTCCCCAAACATGCTGACAGGGGGCATATTCCTCTCCGGTTATGGTTTCCCTTTTCAACGGGGTATAAAAGGAAACCTGGGGAGGTAATTGGGTAGTGTGCAATTTATCCAGACAATCAGTCCATTTATAGGGAAAAAATCCTTTAATAACAGAACACTCAAAAGCCTTGAGAAATTTATCAAAACTAAATCCAGGGGCCAAATAATTGCAAATATCAAACAATTTCAAGTGATCCGTTTTTAAAACCATAAAGTCGTTACTCTTCGTAACTACAAAAGACAATGTTTTTTTTCAGATAATCCATCAATTCTCGTTTAATCACGTTGACATCAATCATCCATCAAGTTGAGTGAATTCCTGTCCACATTCTAAACATGCATAAATATCTAACCAGGTTTTCTTATGTTTATCCAGGTCTTCTTTCCTAGTATATTTCTTATAACAGTTGTTGCAGTCAAATGTCTTACCTTGTCTTTGAGCTGTCCTCCTATGTCGATCCCGATCGGTCCTGGCAGTGAATGTTTTCCCAGAATCTTCGCATGAATATCCAGATGATTCCGTAAACCTTAGAATAACGAATGCACAAACACCATACACAAATTATTTGAATAACCCGAGTGCACAGAGGTGATCCTCATCTGTCAAGAGATGAAAATGGAATGAAGCCGAAGTCACAACGTCACTGGATTTATTTATACCTGACGGACGTTTCTGAAAACGTCACGTCACAACGTTTCTTCATCGACTTTTTTTCATTCTCGGTGGACATTTGTATTTGTTTCCCATAGGATTATAGGTTAAAGTTGGGAAAATTAGTCAATTAACATGGAAAGTAATGGAAAAGAAACAAAATAGGAATACACTAATCTGATTGGCCGATAATTCTATTATTTCATTGGTCAGTTGAGAAACATCTTGATCATCACATTAAATTAAAAGGTAAAGGGACTAAGTTAATGAACCCACATTGTAGTCGGAATGTTGATCAGCTCGGAATCCTCACTGGACTCTCCGTAAGCACCACTAATTACAGCCAGAATGATTTTACCACACAATCGATTGAGCATGCTAAAATGTCAAAATGTAAGCAACACCAGAGACTGGTCCATCCATGTCTCTGGTAATACCTACCAAGTGATATTGGATTTTCGACATACCACCTGGAACGGCGCCGGAAAAGAAACAACGCCAGAAACCAAAGAAGCCAGCAGCCAGACAATCGGCCTCTCTGGGGAGTGATAGTACCTTAGCCCAGTCGGGCTCTGGTCCACACCCAGAGGACCCTGAAAAGGAGGAGGAAGAAAAACTCGTCCACTAAGCGCCTAGAGGCCTGGAAGAGAAAGACTGAAGAAAACCGCAAAAAGAAGGAAGAGGAAATGGAAATCTACTCCCCCATCCAGACGGAAAAAACAGCACCAGACACCACCCGGACATCAAATGCCTCCATCTCCAGCTTGGACCCCCACGCTACGGAGGAACATGGCGAAGAATTACGTTAGCTCGCCCACGAACTGGAACAATAGATCGTGGGCACAGAAAAGTCACCTGCCAGCTCTCCCATGGAAACCGAGCTAACCATACAGCTCCAGGAAAACGCAATGCTCAGGTCGGAAAACAGGTTCGAAAAGAAGTTCAAAGAAACCAAGGATGACCTTGATAACAAAGTGGCAGAGCTAATGAAGAACAGAGACGAACTGCGTTCCCCCAACTCGCCAAGCGCGCTCAACATCCAAACAACATGACACCACGGCCCTCACCATCTAAAGACAAGGAATCTCCACCTCCACCGCCAAACAAGAAACGGAAGAAACAAAAGAAGTAGGAAGCAAGACCAGCCGAGCAGCCACGACGGACAATACGTGTACGAGCAATAAAAGACCAACATTCATCCACTTATGGGATGCACGTCGCATCCCCAGGTGCAGATTCTTTCAAAGTTAATGAACTTAATAAAAATGGGGGGCAATTAAGGATGTTACTAAATATGGATCAATGTATACAGGAATTTGTAAAAGTTAAGGGAATAGGCCTAAAACTACAACATAGATAGAAATTATGTAGTGCGAAATCCGAACCAAATAAAACAATTATCAGGTCCATTTGTGTAATTCTACGAAGTATCCGAACCAGCAAACTACCTCTGTTTAACAGAACACTCCTTCTAGCACTACGTACTACTCTTATAAGCTCGAAATGGGAAATCCGTACAAAATAAAGTCGTTTTTTATGATTTGGAGGAATTGTTGGGTTGTTTGTTGTAATTAGATTTACTCCAGTTAAATCTAACTTATTCCCGGGAGACGACCCTCTAGTACTATGTGCTAATTTTCATACCAAATAAAGTCGTTTTAGGCGATTTGAGGGATTTTCGGGTTGTTGTGTGTGGTAATTAGATTTAGTCCTATTCAATCGAACACACCCTCGAACATATCCCTGTCCTCTAGAAGGCTTTTCAGGTCCATAGCAATCACTTGCTACCATAGGAACCAGATGGCGGCCTCCAGTATACAAACTGGACGACGGAAATATGTATCACCCTAACAACACGCATCACTATGGAGATGGCGTTACAAGATGGCCGCTCACGCGGGCTATCTTGACGACCAAACACAACGTAAGTGGGTCACGTGACTATGACGTCACATGAGATCCGACATGAGATCCGGCCAATATGGCACGTTTACCACATCTCCTTCTACTTGAGGTTAACGTTGGCATTCTTTTGCCTTCACAAACCATATCCACAGCAATTATGTTGATATTTTCTAAACACACCTTAAGCTTTAAAGGCCTATTCTGGCTTTTGAGACCACCGTTGAGCACATGGACATGTGCAGGTTGTAGTCAAGTGAAAATGGTACCGGTGGCAGCAGGGGGCGCGGTGGCGTTGCGGTAACCGGTTCACGTCAGATGACCGAAGTTAAGCAACGTCGAGCTCGGTTAGTCCTCGGATGGGTGACCGTCTGCGCGATCGATTCGGACTCCCGCGCTGTGTCCTTGGGCAAGGCACTTACCCCCGATTGTCCACATGGGAGCACGATGGCGCCGTGTACTAAGGCGTACTGCACGTCGATGGTGCGCATGTCTTCAGCCAATCTAGCCCTGTCTGTGCTGCAGTGCGGAGTTACGATGTTGGGGAGCTGACAGCTGCTCGTCGTTGCTCGGTGGTTCTCTCCGGGTACTCCGGCTTCCTCCACCCGTAAAACTGTCACGGTCATGATTAGCCCTCGTGCAGAAATATGTGACCTTAAAAACACCAATAAATAAATAAATATTCAATGTCCCTGCAAATTTGGAAGAAAAGAAGCCAATTTATATAGGCTCACGTGAGACCTGCGTAGGAGCCAAACTGAAGGCTATATTCATGGAATACGATATTATCGGCGATAACACATGGTATATCCATTACCGTTTGGTAGTGGACGTCCGTGTGTTACCGCCGGTAATGTCGTGTCCCTTGGTGTCGGTGCTTGTAAAAAAAGAGAGTTACAAAAAATAGAAGAGAGAAGCGCCGGGTCCGCTACCTCTGAATCCACCTGTGCGTATGACTTGCCATTGGAACACGTCCGTGTATCTAATTCCATTGAGGGGTCCCAAACTATGTTTTGAATGCAAAACAATGCAAAACAAATGTCAAGTTATTCGGGTGTCATTTACTTGTAGTGTTGGGCAAAGGATTGGGTTTCGGAGAGGAGCAGTCTAATAAGATAACTTCCGTAATATGAAGTCAGTGGGCGTCGCGAAGATGAGTCAGATTTGTCACGAGTGTGATGGCTCAAGTCCTGACAGAACAAATATTCCAACTACATCATCAGTGATGTGGTTGGAATACTAGTCAGTCGAGATTAGGCTATACAAAATAAATTAATTGATGCTCAGACACTATTTATCTCAAATCAATGAGGGAGGGAGGGTTTTATTTTTAATTTTTATTTTTGCAAAAAGTGAGAAAACATGGAGAGGATTTCGGCTGTGCTTTTACACACAGAAATACAGAAAGTGCATATTTATACAAATAGCTTCATTTTTGATTGTAGAACTGCAAATCAAACAAAGGCTTCATATTCTTTCGATGCTCTTCATATTATCTTTGAAGTAAAAGTATTCAATCTATAGGGATTTGCCCCGTTACAATTTATGGGAGAGTGCCTGCACTCTCCCATAAATTATAACAAGGCAAACATATTAGAGAAGCAACTAAACAAACATGCACCAATAAAACAATGTAAGAAGTTTCGGGTCTCCCCGAGTTAGTACTATTATTGGAAGACACTGAAAGGCAATAAGAATGTCCAATGAGGATGTTCAAATTCAATGAGGGATTGCCTGAGAATCAAAACACTTTTTTAGCCTTATAGTTAAAAAACTAAAAACTTATTTGACATATATTTTGGCTATATAAAATTTAAGGAACTCGGTGGCTCGGTGATTACGACATTGGACTTCGGATCGAAAGATCCATGGTATGACATCCAGCAAAGGCGTTGTGTCCTTGGGCAAGGCACTTAACCCTTTACCCAACGTAACGGCCAAAACCGGCCAGCGCTATTCTCAAAAATCGCCAATTAATTTTCATTATTTTTTTCATTTTTTGTCTCAAAAACATAGGTTATGACCCCTCGTTGGAACGAGCTCGACGAGCTCGTTCCAACGAGGGGTCTTAACCTATGTTTTTGAGACAAAAAATGAAAAAAATTAGTTATTCAAGAATTATTTTTGCAAGTGTCGTCTGCTTTTCACGTTAGGTAAAGGGTTAATCCCAAATACCCACGTGGGAGCATGATGGCAACGCTTACTTTGACGTACTGCACGTCAATGGTACACTTGCCTTCAACCAATGCCCCCACCTCTGCGTGTGAGTCAGTGCGTTGGGGGCCTGATAGTTGCGCGACGCTGATCGGTGGTTCTCTCCGGGTACTCGGCTTCCTCCACCCGCAAAACGATAGACACGAGGTGACCGTAGATTGTGAAAGTGTCGTTAAACCCCAATAAAAACAAAAACACAATATATAAAATGTACAAGTAGTAGTTGGAGTGAAACACGAACTGTATCGGAATTCTACATTTCGTCGCCTGAGTGCTAGAATGTTCTATGTCCCACAGGGGACATAGAACATTCTAGCACTCAGGCGACGATTTGTCATGGTGGGGCCCCCAACAGTCCGAACGGGGCATTGGAGACCTCCATTTTTTTACCGACTCGGTGTGTGACAAACAGTCAACTCTGCTGATACAGACCACACACACACACACACACACAAAAAAAAAATCGCCGCACTTTGAACAGATTTCCGAGAAGTTTGTTGTTGCATAACTTGACTATTATGAACCCCTTAATTCCTACCACTGAAAGACTACCAAAATTAACCCTTCTTATGTTGTTTACCAACAGTCTGGATTGAGGTACAAAACACGGTAAAACTGCATCACACTCGGCTAAACCGAATCACTCTTTTGAAAGTGCAATCGCGCCAACAAAAAAAAAAAAAACAAAAACATATTACACCGCTGCTACGAACAGTCTGGATCGGGTACAAAACATAACAAAACTGCATCACGCTCGGCTAAATCGAATCGCTCTTTTGAAAGTTCAATCTCGTCAACAAGAAATATTTTACACCCGCTGCTGCGACATTTGTACTTTTTTTTATTTTATTTTTTTTTTTTATTAGGGTTTAACGACACATTAACAGCCAGGGTCATATCATGTCGGTGACAGTTTTACGGGTGGAGGAAGTCTGAGTACCCGGAGAGAACCACCGAGCAACGACGAGCAGCTGTCAGCTCTCCAACATCGTAACTCTGAACTCTGCACCGCGGCACAGGCAGGGTTAGATTGGTTGAAGACATGCGTACCTGGACGTGCGGTACGCCTTAGTACACAGCGTCATCGTGCCCCCATGTAGGCAATCGGGGTTAAGTGCCTTGCCCAGGGACCATTGTACAGTTATCGTCACATCTACTTATGAATTTCTATTCCAGTTTACATTAAATAAATGTCGTTTAACCCTTTACCCAACGCACACTGTCTCAAAATTTATTATTTCAATTATTCTTTTTTAACCCTTTACCCAACGTAACGGCCAAAACCGGACAGCGCTATTCTCAAAAATCGCCTATTAATTTTAATTATTTTTTCATTTTTTGTCTCAAAAACATAGGTTATGACCCCTCATTGGAACGAGCTCGTCGAGCTCGTTCCAATGAGGGGGTCATAACCTATGTTTTTGAGACAAAAAATGCAGAAAATAGTTATTCAAGAATTTTTTTTGCAAGTGTCGTCTGCTTTTCATGTCAGGTAAAGGGTTAAAATTGTTAATAATTTTTCAATAAAACCATATCTTGACTGTGATCCCTCATTGGAGCGAGCTCGACGAGCTCGTTCCAATGAGGGTCACATGATATGGTTTTGTTGAAATGTTTAAAAAAAATATATTTTATTCAACTGCTTAATTTGTAAATTTCGCGGGTGGGTGTGGCCGATTCGTTAGGTAAAAGGTTAACACTCCATTTTACACAGGGAGGGGGCGCAGTGGCTCAGTTGGTAGAGGTACAGGCTGGAAGCCGAGAGGTCCTCGGTTCGAATCCCACCTGGGCAACCGCGTCGTGTCCTTGGGCAAGACACTTCACCCCCATTGCCCACGTGGGGGCGTGGTGACGTTGTGTACTAAGGCGTACTGCACATCGATGGTGCACCTCGCTTCTACCAATGCTAACCCTGCTTGTGTGGAGTTGGTATGTTGGGGAGCTGACAGTTGTTCGCCGTTGCTCGGTGGTTCACTCCGGGTACTCCGGCTTCCTCCACTCGTAAAAAACTGTCACGGTCATGGTTAGCCATTGTGCAGAAATATGTGAGCTTAAACACCAATAAATAAATTACACAGGAACTCGCGCAATAACGTTGAAAACAGCTTGTCTGGATAACATCTGTTCTTTTTATGCACAGTGTAAAATGGTAACATGGCCCAGTAATCGCGGTATATTATTATCCTCGCTCTGACCTATAATAATAATAATAATAATAATAATAATAATAATAATAATAATAATAATAATAATAATAATGCAATGTTAACGTCTAGAATCCACCGCAGTGCTTTCTGACTTACATTATTAACCCGTATCATAGGCGAACACACCCTTTGATCACTCCATGACATTCTCAGCTCAACTCAACAAAGCATATTGCCGGTGCTCCACAGACGGGAACTCAGGCAAGCACCTCAAAGGGTCCCAACACCTAGGTACGGTGAGGATTGCGTAGTACTGGTGAACATTTCCAACATCCACAGGTGGCACGAGATTAAACGTCGCAGAGTCACACCCTCAAACGTCGGTGATGCCACACGGTGATGCCACACCAGCCACTACTATATATATGGGAAGCACCCGAATCAATTGCTCAGTAGTCACTCATCCAAGGATTAACCGGGCTCAACGTTGCTTTACTTGGGCGATCTAACTTGTCTCAGTTATTATGGGCGCTTCTTATTGCTTTCTCCACAAGATCTCTCTTAAGTGGGTAAAATAACAAGATACCGACATTTCGATATAATGTCACAACAACTAATGGTCGTCATTTTCCAAAAAAATGATGGAATTACTCTATTAATGTTTAATGCTTGCTATGCAAGGGTAGCTCAGCTATTCCATTAACTCAGACTTGGCTGACTGTGTCTTTTCTCTTTTTTAATTATTTATTAATTTCCCTGTAATCTGCGCTACGACACGTTGTCCCTGAGAATTACAGTGTTCTCAGTGCCATTTTTCATTTTCCGAGAAAACGAGGATCAAAGATTTGTAATCCTTTGGCGAAGAAAAATGACATTTTCTAAGCCATTTTATTTGTACATATTCTACGTTATTCTGAAATATTAGGATTGATCGCCTTTTTGATGCCAAACGTTGATGATGATTTTGGAGACAGGACATCTGTACACACAGTTTGTTACTGTTTGTTTAGAAACATACTGTTTCTGTACAAAAGTAGTATGTCTCGGGCTTTTCATCCCATATTTGCTGGACCCCGGAAGTGACGTCATGTCACGTGACTCAGTGGCGCCATGTTGTGTTGTTATGGTACGCGTGAGCGGCCATCCTGTGACGTTATCCCCATAGTGATACGTGTTGTTAGTGCGCCCGCGCAGCGCGTGTTGTTAGGGTGATACGTGTTTCCGTCGTCCATTTTGTATACTGGAGGCCGCCATCTTAGTTTCTATGGTAGCACGTGGTTGCTATGTTACCCAGAGGCTTACAATAGGAGAGGGGTATGTTCGGAGGGTGTGTTCGATTGAACAGGAGTAATTTCCCGATTCGCAGAATTCCCCAAATAAACCCGACAATCCCTCCAAATCACCAAAAACGACTTTATTTGATACGGACCCCCTCCCCCCCCCCCCCGAATCCTTTTTAGGACCGCCATACCATGGCACCGAGGGCCCGGGGTGAGTTCGTTTGAACAGTGTAATTTTATGGCTCGGATACTTCTTAGAATTACTAGAAACAACCCGATAATAATTGTTTACTTGGCTCAGATTACCCAGTAAATTTTCGATTTCTACCTATTTATCTACAAGCTCTGTTATGACTTGTTGTATTTATTCTGACTTCCCTAAACATGTTTATGTTCTATTGTATACATTACAGGTAGCACATAGGAACATCATGGATGTGCCAACATGTGCTTATGTGAAAAAGCACAATGTGACACATTGTGCACTAACACAGAGTAAATGTTGGATGTGCCGATATGTGCTTATGTGAAAAAGAACAATGTGACCCATTGTGCACTAGCACATAGGCACATGCTGGATGTGCCAATATTTGCTTATGTGAAAAAGTACAATGCGACACATTGTGCACCAACACATGGGCACATGCGACTAAAAAGGGATTCTATTACCCGAGACATATCCTAAAAAGGGATTCCATAGGGATTCCAAAAAGGGATTCTATAGGGAACTTGGGTGTTTGGTGGAATGTGCTTGTGTGTTATTACACGTTGTGTCACAATGTGTACACATTATAGGTAGAACATTAGCACATGCTGAATGTGCCGATATG
This sequence comes from Pictodentalium vernedei, assembly GCA_031216915.1. Classification (NCBI taxonomy): domain Eukaryota; kingdom Metazoa; phylum Mollusca; class Scaphopoda; order Dentaliida; family Dentaliidae; genus Pictodentalium; species Pictodentalium vernedei. Next base: position 103,786,217 of record CM062297.1, on the reverse strand, counting down.
TGCTTATGTGAAAATGCACAATGTGATACATTGTGCACTAGCACATAGGCACATGCGATAAAAAAGGGATTTTATAACCTGAGACATATCCTAAAAAGGGATTCCAAAAAAGGGATTCCATGGAACGTGGGTGTTTGGTGGAATATTTCTTTATGTTATTACACATTGTGTCACAATGTGTACACATTATAGGTAGCACATAGGCACATGCTGGATGTTCTGATATGTGCTTATTTAAAACCATCGAACACCGTCTGAATCTGAGTATTAATCGTGTCGTGAGGTCATGAGCTGGCGAAGTCAGATTTGAACACAAATCTTTAGGATAATACAACTCGTATATTATCCCTTTACCCAACGCAGGCGATATCAAAATTTTTTATTTTAAATATCATTTTTTTTAAATTTTTCAAAAAATTTCAACAAAATCATATCATGTGAACCCTAGTTGGAACGAGCTCGACGAGCTCGTTCCAACGAGGGGTTACATGATATGGTTTTGTTGAAATTTTTAGAAAAATAATATTTTTTCAACTGCTGAATTTGCATATTACGCGGGCGGATGCAGCCGATTCGTTGGGTAAAGGGTTAACAAGAGAAAAAACTTTGAGTGTGAGTGAAGCTGTGACCCCCGTGAATGTTTAATCACGGAGAGACGGATAGTGACATATGGAAAACATGACCCTCTAACGAAGAGGACTGTGAGACGTTACGCACAGGAAATATTTAATAGAATAACTCTAAGTAAAAATGTCCATTTGTTGCCCCATAACCAGAGCTTATGCCATCCTCAATGGAACGAGCTCAACGAACTCGTTCCGAGGGGTCATAAGCTATGATTGGATGCAAATACTCAATTGAAAAATCAGAATTTGAATGGTTTTCTCTATAAAGAGCAGTTACCGCTGCGGGAATGGCTAGCAAACGAATTAATTATAACACCTGGGGCGCGGTGGCACAGTAGGTAAAGATGCAGGCTGCTAGCCGAGAGGTCCTCGGCTCGGATCCCACCTGCGGTTACAGCATTGTGTCCTTGGGCAAGACACTTCACCCCCATTGCCCACGTGGGGGAATGGTGGTGTTGTGTACTAAGGCGTACTGTATGTCGTTGGTGCACATGTCTTCAATCAATGTTAACCCTGGTTATGTGGGGTTGGTATGTTGGGGAGCTGACAGTTGCCCGTCGTTGCTCGGTGGTTCTCACCGGGCACTCCGGCTTCCTCCACCCGTAAAACTGCCGTGGTCATGATTAGCTATTGTGCAGAAATATGTGACCTTAAACACCAATAAATAAATAATATAAATGGTGGAATGGTTAGCCGACGAATTAGTTATAACACCTGTATTTCTGGGACCCATGACTTCTCGGTCGCAATCCCCAAAAAGGTAAACTGATCAAGGCGAGTAATTTTTGAGCCCTCCCTTCGGTTCCGCTGAAAGAAAAAGACTTCGACATTCCATGATCTTACGACTGCGTTGTCGCCTTGGTGAAAACAAGTATTTTAAGTAAAGCACGAGTTTTTCGTGCGCTTTTCTTTTCATTCATCCAGTAACTGCAAATTTATAAGGTAAACTGAAGGTCAATTCATTGAAAAGGCTATCAAATGACCGTTATCAACCTGTCACACAACTAAAGTATTTCCTTCATCTCACAAACAAGAAAGGTTTACGCGAATGCGACAAGAAGTATCGCTGACAGAAATTTGTGAATAAAGTTGTTTTCACGCACCTGTGATTTTGTACAACATACTCCACAGTTGAAAAATCAACAAACAGAAGTAAATTCGACGCGTCATTTGGAAGAAAAATCACCCAACAAGATGGATGAAAAATTGAAGGAGGTTTGTACATTTATTGGGCTTTATATTGCTTTGTTTTTTTTCTCCTCGTGCGCTAAATGTGCGTCTGTTTTCATTTATACATAAATGTTCAAGTAAACATGATTGTTTCGACAACGGTATATTTTATTTTCCTGATATATTTTATACCTATATATGTAATTTTGTTAATACGTGAATCTGGCAGAAATTAAACAGCAACTAGAGAATTGTAATTTGTTGGACAAATTACGGGCTTTCCCAGCTTTCCAATGTGAACATGCAGACTACATATAGCAAAGCAAAGTGCTTGAAATTATCCATTTCCAAAACGATAGACAAAAAACATCCAAAGTTGGCTATTTTTGGCATTCTATAACGGTACTCTTATTCTCACCCTCATTGCGCTTGGGGGTTAAATCTTGAGATTTAAAAGTAAACAGTAACTTTCTTCTGCAATCATTGTTACATCTATCCATACCAAAATAATTGCTACAGCAACCTTGCAATTAGAGGAAATGAGTACAGATGTTTGCAAAATTCACGGAAAATCAATTTTTGTCAGCCAATACTATTCTTTACGTGGCCAAAGCATGTTTTGGGTTAAACCCAAATTATAACTTACAGCAGCGGATTTGTTCATTAAGCATCTCTACCTATAGCAAAACGAAGTATCTAAAATTAACCCTTTCCAAAATGACAGGAAAATGTAACCGAAGTTAGCTAATTTTAGCATTTATGAATGGAAATCTTACCCTCATTGTGCTTGAGGGTTAAAGATGAGATTAAAAACTAAACAGTAACTTTCTTTTGCCAGCATTGTTGCATCTATGCATACAAAAATAATTGTTACAACAACATTGCAATTAGAGAAATTAGCGTTTGACGTTAGTCAATATCGAAGATAAAATGCTATATTCCTATCATTTGTGGCCAATTGGGGTTAATTTTAAAATATTTGTGTGGTGATGTTAGTGTATCATATTATTCTCTTAGGGGCCTATATAAGTAATGAAATTTTGTTTATTTTGAAAATTCTCACCTCTGATATTCCTTCAATTCAAATTAAATATACACAAAATGTACATCAAAATGAAGGTTGGGGTGTATAGAACACGAAACACATGTGTAATCAACTCATAGAGTCGACTGTAGGCACCACTGGTTCCTGGAAGTCTGCTGCCGTATTCGCACCAGAACTGATAATTTAATAATATTTCACGAAAACAACTTGTGGCCAAATGTGCTTTACATATCCAAGAACAAAGCTAGGGGATAAAAATTCTTCAAAACACGGCGACAGAGCTGCATTGGGGAAAATTACAAAGCTTTGCTTTTGTTTACGTATGAGTATACTTTCGATTTCCGGTCGACGTCATCGGACAGAAAAAGCATGTAAAAACAACGCCGTCTAAAATCAAATCATGAAATAGATCGCCTTCATACAATATACTGTTATTAGATAGAGAATGCACAGTTGCCATATTCAATGCAAGGTGTCATGACACCTGTTGAAATTTCTTAGAATTACGATTTTGTTTTTCGATGGAAATTCGTGGTAACGAGTGATTTGCGCATGTCTGTCTAGCATGGAAACCATCTTCAATAAAAAATGCAGACAGTGTTGTCCTTTTCCAAAATGCAGACTCAGCGCTGTATTCGAAAGTGTTTTGAATGCCTAGCTTTGTTCTTGGATATATGAAGCACATTTGACCACAAGTTGTTCTGATGAAATATTATTTTATTATCAGTTCTGGTGCGAATACGGTAGCAGAATTCCAGGAACCAGTGGTGCCTACAGTCGACTCTATGAGTTGATTACATATGTGTGTCGTGTTCTATACATCATCCCAAACTTCATTTTGATGTATAATTTGTGTATATTTAATCAGAATTTAAGGAATATGAGAGGTGAGAATTTCAAAATAAACAAAATTCCATTACTTATATAGGTCCTTAATGTGTGAACATCAATCACAGACCGAGTGTCTGAAAAGAGACATGGACTAATCTTCAATCTTGGTATTTGAATGAACATGTACAAGTTGAGGGTACTCCAATTCAAGGCCTGTCAACTGGGTGGGGGTTAAAACTTAGAATAAAACATATAACAGCAAAATTGTTCTTGGATGAATGCCGTATCTTCTCAAGGGAAAGGTTTTGAGACAATATGGCTCCAGTGCTGAGAAAGTGCATGTAAAAGTTGGCGAAAATAACAATTATTCCCACAGTACCCTTAAGACAAGTCTCAAATCTGCTAAGGGTTAAACTTTGAATAATAACATATAGAACAAAATTTGTCATACTTTGACTGCTGCATGCAGCTAAAGAAAACAATTCGGAGTTCACTCAATTAAAAATGGAGTAAATCGTCACCTAAACTTACCAAATTCTGAAAAATTGGAGTTTTTTTGGACGGTACCTACTTTTATGCAACCAGTATGGGGATAGGGTTAAACTTTACAACCAAACTTATAGCAGCAAATATGCTTGGTAGGCAATTGTGAATGCGTACATGAAAAATTTGGCTAATTTTTGCATTTTCAAACTGTACTCTTTTTCTCGCCCTCATTGTCCTTGAGGGTTAAATCTGAGATTAAAAAGAAAACAGTAACTTTCTTCCACAATCATTGTTGCATCCATCCATACCAAAATAATTGTTACAACAACCTTGTAATTAGAGAAATTTGCTCTTGAAGTTGGTCAATTTTGAAGTAAAAATCTATATTAATGTCATTTTGACCAATGGGGGTTGAAGTTGATTTGAGTGGTGTTCGTGGTGTATTATTATATTATGCTCTAAATGTGTGGAAAATTTGAGCTAAATAACTGTAAACAATTTTGAGACATTTGAAAAATGGTGAAATTTTGACGGTTTTGGCAGAATATTTTGAAAATACGCCTTTTCACAGACATGGCGATACTGCATTTCACTAGATTTTATGACATTACGTTAAGTATGCCGAATTTGGTCAAACTCGTACAGCTTGTTTTTGAGCAGTTCAACAGACAAAATTCAAGGAGGAAAAAAAAAAAGAAGAAAATAGAGAAGAAAAAGTTTGAAAAAGAAGAATAACAAGAGTCTTTCCCAAACTGGGTTTTGGAAAGCCTAATTACCTCTTTATAACATATAGGGCCGGTAACAACACAAACATGTAATTATTTTCTTTGAAACGCCTTGGCATTACTTTGATACTTTTTTATGGCCTTGGCCATAAAAAAAGTATCCAGGTAGTGCCCAGGCGTTTCACAGAAACTACAAGCACACGAGAACATTTATGTTTTAAAACAACTTGCCCAGATACAGCGTACTCTCTATGGCTAAGACACAGACAGTACATTGTATCCAAGGTGGACATGGCTAGAAAAAGAATACAGATTTTTTACTGGTTAGGGTGCTATATAAGTAAGAGAATTTTGTTTATTTTGAAATTCCCACATCTGATATTCATTCCTTAAATTCAAATTACATTTTCACAAATTACACATAAAAAAGAACGTTGAGATGTATAGAATACGAAACACTAAGCAATCAACTCACAGAGTCGACAGCAGGCACCGCTGCTTCTGGAAGTCTGCTACCGTATTCGTACCATAACTGATAATAAAATAATATTTCATGAGAACAACTTGTGGCCAAATGTGCTTCACATATCCAAGAACAAAGCTAGGAATTCAAAACACTTGAGAGTGCAGTGATAGGACTGCATTTTGGAAAAAGACAACACTGTCTGCATTTGTTATTAAAGATGGACTCCTTGTTCTATTGACATGCGCAAATCACTCGTTACCACGAATTTCCATCGAAAAACAAAATCGTAATGTTATGAATATTTCAACAGGTGTCATGATACCTTGCATAGAATATGGCAACTGTGCAGTCTTTATATAATAATAGTATGCTGTATTAAGGTGCTATATAAGTAATGGAATTCTGTTTATTTTGAAATTCCCACCTCTGATATTCCTTATTCAAATTAAATATACACAAATTATACATCAAAATGAAGGTTGGGAGGTAGAGAACACGAAAAATATATGAAAGCAACTCAGAGTTGACAGCAGGCACCGCTGATTCCTGGAAGTCTGCTATAGTACTGAAATGGTTAACCAGATAACCGGTTTCAAACCGGTTACCTACCTAACTGATTTGAAAAAAAAACGTCAACCGGTTATCTGAAATATCGATAGTGATCGTCATTCCACGGTTGAAACGTAGTAAATCTGTCGCCTTTCCTTTGGGGTAGATTACACATCGAAGCAGCGCTGTATGTATTGAGAAATAATCGACTTTGGCTTCAAGACTTCGTTAATGATCGGCAATTTCCGTGAGTACTGAGTAACCGCAGAAACTATTCCGTAGTATGTATAAAAACGAACGTTGTCGAGTACTCGACAACGTTCGTTTGTATACACACTACGGAATAGTTTCTGAGAATACTGCTTTCCAATTCCTATGGTGTTGATCCCAGATTCGGTGACATAATGGCTTACGGATAACCGGATATTAACCGGTTATAGCTCTCGGTTAACCGGTTGTAAAAATGAGCCAACCATTTCAGACCTAGTCTGCTACAGTATTCGTACCAGAACTGATGATACAATAATATATCCGAAGAACAAACCTGTGGCCAAATGTGCCGATTATTCAAATACATGTAATAAGTATGTCGAATCTAATATTATTGCGTCCGTGGATATATTGTCCACCGTGGAAAGTGACCAGTCCCCGGCGATAGTACTGTAAATTTCAAAATGCAGTGACAACAGCTTTAAGAATTTCGTCCCCACATCGCTGTCCATTCAAATTACCATCGATGAAGATCAACTGCGTTGGATGGTGCAAGGAAATTCCTGCCCAAACCATTACACTACCCCCCCCCCCCCCCCCACCCGAAACGGTCGCATTAACGCACTCAAGCACCAGAAAACCGTTCTCCTCGTCGGCGACACACTCTTGCCCCACCATCAGCGCGCCGTAGACAAAATCGTGATTCATCACTAAAAAGAACAGTGCTCCAATGCTGCTGAGTCCAGCGATCACGCTGACGTACCCATTCCATTCTGACGGTACGATGACGTTGGGTGAGGACTGGTCTCTAGAATGCACGCCTACTTCAGATCCCGTGCTCAGCGAGTCTGTTGCGGACGGTTTGTGCACTGATTCTATTGTTAGTTCTACCAGGAGTAATTGCTGCTGTCCTCGTCGTCGGAAGGAAGCGACTCCGCAAGTGAGACGTCCTGATGTGTCGGTCTTGTGCAGGGGTCGTAACTCTTGGTCGACCTGAGCATGGTCGATCGGCAGTAGATCCAGTGGTTCTATACCTTCCAATGAGACGGTAAATAGTAGCCACAGTGACTCCGAACTCATCAGCGAGCTCATCTGGAGGTATCCCAACCTCATGCATATCAATGGCACGCAACCTCTGATTTTTGGTTGACCTTGACATTTTAAAATGTCGGAAGACAAAAATTAGCGTGTATTCTCAATGACCCAGGCTCTCTAGCACAGCATAACACAAATAAAATCGTCGGTCACCCATTCGATTTAACATTCTCAGGTAGCACGTGCTATTTTGAAATTTGTAGAAAATAAAAAAAATTCAAAAATAGCACGTGCTACCTGAAAATGTCATTGAACTCTTCCCACGACTTCTTGTCCACAAACATGCAACATTAGAACTAATGTGTTTCATCCTTTATGCTATTTTTTCACATTTGTTTCTATTATACTTTCGTTTGTTTACCCAGTGTTTGTTCCAGTAAGGTCTCTAGAAAGGTTTTGGACTTTTGATTTCGCCCCATGATTAATTTTGTTTAAAAATTAATAAAGCTCCATACCTCTGAGGTACTGAGTACCTCTGGGGTATGGAACCAATCGGCATCGAAAACCACATCTCTTACTACTGTTGTTGCTATTTAATTTGGCGGAAATTCTGTTAAGATGCAAACGGCACGACACTCAGTTCATATGCGGACACAATGCACAACCTCTGTGTCCAATTTGTTTTACAGATTGTCTAGTCTAACAGGCAAAATATGTAGAGTTAGGAATTTAATTTGTATTTTTTTCGTAACCTGTCGTTTGTTCGCATTTTTTATTATTGAAGGGGGGAGCGCGGTGGCTCAGAACTGCACGTCGATGGTACGCATGTCTTCAACCAATCTAACCCTGCCTGTGCTGCAGTGCGGAGTTACGATGTTGGGGAGCTGGCAGCTGCTCGTCGTTGCTCGGTGGTTCTCTCCGGGTACTCCGGCTTCCTCCACCCGTAAAAATGTCACGGTCATGATTAGCCATTGTGCATAAATATGTGACCTTAAACATAAATAAATAAATAAATATTACTGAAGTGACCACACGAAACCTAAACAATGAACTGCTAGTCAGCTGCCATACTTTTAGCCTATAATTGAAGTGGCGTGCGTGCGTGCGTGCGTGCGTGCATGTGTGCGTGCGTGCGTGCGTGCGTGCGTGCGTGCGTGCGTGCGTGCGTGCGTGCGTGCGTGCGTGCGTGCGTGCGTGCGTGCGTGCGTGCGTGCGTGAATATTACGTGACACCATAAGAATTTGTTTGGGGTCACCTGGACTAAGTTTATTCTGTTTTTATTTTGGGAGATTTAATGACACTTTCAACAACCAGAGACATACTGTATCGAATGTTTCTACTGACGGAGGAAGCTAGAGTGCTTGTATAAAACAAACGAGTAGCGGCAAGTAACTTCCCTAATCTTCAGCTTACTAATTCGGTACAAGCAGTGTTAGCAAAGGTTGAGGGAAAGGAAAGTGTACCATTGACTTGCTGTACGTTTTAGTACTAGACGCCACCATCCTCCTAACCAGAATTACCAATCTTGCCCAATGACACAACGTAGATAATACGGACCAGAGTCGAACCGTTGACCGCGCGACCTAACGATCAGCAAGCTATCCAATAAGCCACCACGCCCCTAGCGTACTGGCGGCGAGAAAGCTTGTACAAAGCTACTAGGGCTAAAACAATGACTGTGCGCGTCCGTTGCCTAAACCTATAGTAGCCCTACTTGCTCGATGCTTGGAGTTCAAAGGAGGTGGCGCGATATTTGGTTTCCAAAACGCACCACATCTGGTGTACTCTAACAATAAGCAACAATGATAAGAATATTGACTCATTATTCAGGGGCTTGAATTCGGGTGGGCGACACTGCTGTATATCTTTTTCACTATACGTTTGCCGTTATTTGAGTATTAAGGGAATGAAGAACTGAACTGAATTACCGGGCGATGGGCGTTCACGCTTTTCCCTTATTTTCTAAACCAGACGCAACGTGACCCACCAAACAAGATTTGGAGCAGATAAACTTTCCCGGGGGACTCCGTTCCTCTACTTTTTGTCTGAGGGGGAACGACGTTCCTCCCACAATTGCAAGACCAGAAAATACTTGAGCTTGACGAGTAGCCAGGACAAGTTATGCAGCTAGCAAGACAAAGGAGCACTTGCAAGCTGCATTAAACCCATTTCAGTATTCGGTAAGTTACTCGCTTTCCAGGCTACAATATAATGTATATAGGTCGGATATAAATACCCAATGTGGCATCCTTGGTAAGTTGCACGTGAGTTTGTTTGGGTGTCTCACCATGAAACAAAAGAAAGGTGAATCGTCCTAATTACATAGTGTAATGACATCCACTGCGAAAAATCAACGAGAAATGCGGTTTTTCAGTGATAAATTTCAATTTTTTTTTCTGGGGAATACCCCCGGTAAGTTGTGCTGAAATGATGCACCACGCCCCTAATTCTTAATTTCGGAAAGTATCTTTGATTTATGGACTCCTGACAGTGGACTAACTTCCTTGATTTATCCGTTTTGTTCTTGGACTACCAAATTACAGGTTATGTGTGGATGCTCACTAACCCAGTTCACCAGTGCAAAATATAAACTTGATGCACTTTATGAAGGAAAAACGGCAAGTACTCCAGTTCAGTTTACTTTTGTCTGATTCTTTTGTAAACAATATTAAGCATAAATTTTGTTGAGCTGACGTTGGACTTCTATGCTAGAGGTCTCGAGTTCGATCCCCGTCCGGGACGACCAGCGTTGTATCCTTGGGAAAGGCACTTTATCCCGGTTGCCTACATGGGGCACGATGCCACCGTGTACTAAGGCGTACTGCACGTCGATGGTGCACATGTCTTCAACCACTGTAACCCTGCTTATTCGGAGCTTCAACAGAGTTAGAATGTTGAGGAGCTGACAGCTGCCTGCTCTTCGATGCTCGGTGGTTCTCTCCGAGCACTCCAGATTCCTCCACTCGTAAAACTGTCACGGTCACGATTAGCCATTGTGCATAAGTATGTGACCTTAACCCCTAATCTCTGGTAGTGCAGAAGAATCTTCTCCAGTCAGTCTGTTTTTCTCTTGTGTAACTATGAATTTAACCAATTATATATTGTTTGACAGAGCTCACTGAGCTCTTTCAAACAAGTTATATTTGGTTAAATATCAAACTGCATTATGGGAAATATTTGCTGCTGAAAACTTTGCCATTTTGACATCAGAGTGCAGAGGGTTAAACACCATTCAATAAATGTTGACCTCACGGTGACTAAACTCATCACAAAAGGAAACAAATGGGATTTAAATATTTGGCCTGGTCATATTAAATAAACTTTACACACATTGAGGCCCTGAACGGACGCGTGTGAGTGAGTGGGTGGGCAGGGGTATTTCCGCTCTTTTTGTCCGTCGAATATTTAAAACATTTTGTTTAGCTCGCTCATATCTTCATGATGATAAACGTCGTGATACGAGAAGAAAATAGAAAAATGTACAAACATTATCTTATCAATAAGAGCGTTACGATTATTCGAATTTCGAATCGATTATTGAATCGGCTTTCTGATTAGATTTCAATTCGTTACCGAATCGCGGACGTGATCGATTCGAATCGGCCATGAAGAACAAGGATCGAATCAAGTGTTTCGCACAGTGGTCCTTCTCCTTCCGATTTCCGAAATGTTCACAGAATTCCTACTGTAGCCGTGTCTGTAGTCATGACGTCATTATCTTTGTAGTGTATTTAGCCTTGCATAAAGTCGAGGACACTGATTATTCCCAACGTTTTCGGGTGCCTGATGCAAGCTTGTCTTCGAAAATGGCTGTGGATTTCCTGCTTCTTCGCAACTCGTCCGCCGCCTTCCAAAGGAATAATCGCTTCTTCAGGCAACATGGCGTTATCTACAATGCAGTTTAAGCATTGTAGGTGGCGCTGTATTGCATTCAAGGGACGACATGCAATTTTTCAGACAATACCCAGAGAGAGAGAGAGAGAGTATTTGAAGAAACCGCTGCAATCGGGTCCATTTCACCATTCCAGAGAGCGGAACGTGTGTGTGTTATCGCATCCACTGCATAACGTGGTGAAAACGGAAGTCGAGAACGTGATTATTCAGTCGATTCGACTCGAAAAAAGAATCGATTCGCAAATCTGTTCCCCGATTCGATTCGATTCGATTCGATTCGGAAATGGATCCGAAGTCAAATTTCCGTTTCGCAGACTCTACTATTAGTGTTATATAGTTCAGAACACTGATTCGAATTTTTTGACTATTTCACATCCAGTTCATCTCGTGACGGTTGAGTTGCAAGGAATTTGGTCTTCTTGAGAGAAGATGTTTCAAGTTCTTGATTAATGCTACCTACAGTACGTGGGGAATGTATTATCACTAAATCACCCGCATAGTGGAGATTCCACCCAAGCAATAATTGCAAATTTGTTGCAAAGCATAACAAGCACAAGCAAAATTTCAGCCAATGGACCTCCGGGTTAAACCCGGAGGTTCATTGGCTGAAATATTGCTTGTCTTTTTAGTCAATATATACAAAATTTGAAAGTTAGTTATAGTTCGAGTGATAGCTCCACTCCGTGGGTGATTTAGTTACAATCCACTCTCCACGTACCGTATACCGTTAACTTGTAATAAAAAAAACCCTATAAATTACGTTTTGTATTTTTCAATGGAATAACAAGCACTCAAAAAACGATACCATAAGTACACTCAAAGGAACCAAATTAGAATGTTGAATATGTTGAATAACGTGTAATAAACCAGACAATCACTGGGTGGAGTGTGTCAATAGTCTGGGAAATAGTCCTTGAAAGACTGACACGTGGTGAGTTGCCAGATATCAAAAGGAAACAGTTTATGTACTTTTTATTACATGTATACATTCAGCTATATATAAAAGAGAAAACATTGAGAGAGAGTGATAAATGTATCCCCCGCAGTGAAGATATAGAAATGTTCACTTTCAGTGCAGAACGCCAATAAGTCACATGCATGTGCCAGTGCTATTGTTATTTATAAATGCCTTAATATGTTAACTGTTATAAACGTTATATTCACCCTTTGAATCCTGGTGGTATCTTCCATGTCACTTCAATGGCTGCAAATTGATGAGTCCATATTCATTATTGCGGGTAGGTCAATTAATTAATTAATTAATTTATTTATTTATTTATTGGAGTTTAAGGTCACATACTTATGCACAATCATGACCGTGATAGTTTTACGGGTGGAGGGAGCCGGAATACCCGGAGAGAACCACCGAGCAACGACGAGCAACTGTCAGCTCCTCAACATTCTAACTCTGTTCAAGCTCCGTTTAAGCAGGGTTCCAGCGGTTGAAGACATGTGCACCATCGACGCGCAGTACGCCTTAGTACACGGCGTCATCGTGCCCCCATCTAGGCAACCGAGATAATGTACTTTGTCCAAGGGCACAACGCCGTCGTCCCGGGCGGGGTTCGAACTCGGGACCTCTAGCATAGTCCAACAGTCTACCACTGAGCCCCCGAGCTCCCAGGCCAATTAATAGCCTTGGGACTGCATTTGAAAATATTGATTGGTTAACCCCACACATTCACTAAGCACTCATTGTCATTGACCCTTTACCTAACGAATCGACCGCATCTGCCCGCGTAATATGCAAATTCAGCAGTTGAAAAAAATATTTTCCACAAAAGTTCAACAAAAACATATCATGCGACCCCTCATTGGAACGAGCTCGTCAAGCTCGTTCCAATGAGGGGTCACATGATATGGTTTTGTTGAATTTTTTTGAAAAATTTGAAAAAATGATATTTAAAATAATAAATTTTGATATCGTCTGCGTTGGGTAAAGGGTTAAGACAAAAAATTTTTTTTTTTACACTGAAAATTTGGGGTCCGGGTGGGACTTAGGGGTGAATTTATTTCAACATATAAATACGTGTATATGATATGTATGTCAAATTAAGCATGTGTAGGTTTTTACATTTTGTACATTTACGTACTCAATATATGGAATATATTTTATACTGTCAAATTTGCAGTTATTTATTTTTTAACCCCTTACCCAACGAATCGGCCGCATTCGCCGCGTAATATGCAAATTCAACCGTTGAAAAAATATTTTTTTTCAAAAAATTTCAACGTCGAGCTCGTTCCAACGAGGGGTCACATGATATGGTTTTGTTGAAATTTTTGAAAAAAAATTAAAAAATGATATTTAAAAATAATAAATTTTGATATCGTCTGCGTTGGGTAAAGGGTTAATGAAATTATCATGAACAGTTTGGTCATCGCGGAAAGGTCCAAATCCACGCGTGAACAATATTTCCACGCAATCATTATTTACTTATTCATTCATTGGGATTTAATGACACTTTCGACAGCCAGGGTCGAAAAGCGCCCGTGTGCAACACGGTCCACCCGTGGAGTTTGACCATTCCACGGCGTCTCTGGTTTAAATGTTCTCTATATATACACCTGGGAATTACCCCCCCCCCCCCCCCCTGAACCGTTTGATGACAGTGAAGTTGCTGTTACCGATTATTAGTCTTGTAATACATTTCATCTCGTGAAACATGATGTTTCGGATCGACAGCGTACCACAAACACACATCCCCTCGTACACGTAAAGCATGCTTCCCACGAATGTCACAAAACACCCCACTATCATGCACATGCAATATCTGGGTATAAAACAAGAAAATTTGTCACTTCTTTTATCAATGAATATTGATATGGCAAGGAGGAGACTGTCAGAGGCACTAAAATGGCATATCGTTAGCATGCATGCAACAGGCATGTCATTCAAAGCTATTGGGAGGCAACTTGGCTATAGTCATTCTGTCATCAGCAGACATGTCCGAGAAAATCAACAAACCAATGATGTTAAGGACCGACCCAGGCCTGGACAACCCCGAAAGACCTTTCCTCGGGTAGATCGGATTCTGACACACCTCGTTAGGCGTGAACCCTTTGCTTCAAGTGGGGTTTTGAAATGCCCTTTGTTCCCCAAGAGGCAACTGTGCAAGAGAACTGTCCAAAAGCGTCTCACGGCACTGGGTATGAGGTCCAGAAGGGTCATCAAACGTCCTGCTCTGTCCGACTATCATCAAAGATGACGTTTGGAGCAGTGTATGGCACAGCATTGAAATCTCAGGCCATGGCGAAGATACCATTGATCAGGCGAGAGTAGGTTCCCGCTTCGTGTCACAGTTGATCGCATGAGAGTGTGGAGGCATAGAAATACTGCTTCTGTGCCCAGGACCATCAGACCTACTGTTCCTTATGGCGGAGGATTAGTAATGATCTGGGTGTTGTGTAGAAGGTACGAATTATCTTGGGAACGTTTGTAGGTTACTCCTTGACAAAGGTCAAGGTGAGTTTTTCTTCATCCGGGACAAAATAAAAAAATGATGGTTGACAACGAATCATGGAGTTGTTTTATTTTATTAAGTGATGACAAGATAAAGTCACAACAAATTGGCGACGACGGACCAAAGACACGCGGAACATTTAGATGATCGGCCACTGAATTTGATTCAAACTAAAATGGCTGGGTTTCTTGGTCGCATGGAGGCTTTTGAGCCGACAGTAGAAGATTTCATGTCATATGTTGAACGTTTTGAACATTTCGTAAAAGCTAATGAAATTAAAGATGAAAAAAAAGTGGCAACATTTCTGTCACTCATAGGAAGCAGAACATACGCTCTTTTGAAAGATTTACTTTTACACGAAAACCCCGGTACTAAGAGTTTTGACGAACTTATAAAAACATTGAAAGAACATTTTTCACCCAAACCACTGGTCATCTCCGAAAGGTATCGATTCCACAAACGGGAACAACAATCGACAGAATCAATTTCTGAATATATAATATGCATCCAAAAATTGAGTGAGAATTGTGAATTCGGCGAATTTCTTAAGGATGCACTGAGAGACAAATTTGTTTGCGGTCTGCGTTCAGAGGTCATTCAGCGCAAAATTGTGGACAAATTTTTGATAAATTTACAGTAATAATTTACCATGGCAACCCAAGATTTTACTTGCTTTTTATCAACAGGCACTGGTGCATTTATAATGGCTTCAACCTTATTTCTATTAGTATGTAACCCCTCTTTGTCTATCATGTGACCCAGGTATTCAATTTTTGGTTTCATGAATTCACATTTTGATTTTCGGAGACGAACTCCGTTTTGCTCTAACCTATCAAAAACTTTGCACAAATTTTCCAAATGAACAGAGTCTGTTTCTCCAGTCACTAAAAGATCATCAATATACGCTTGTGTACCTGATAATCCTGTCAGAATTTTTTCTATAGCTCTCTGAAAGATTCCGGCCGACGATGAAATTCCAAAGACAAGACGATTATACGTAAAGAGCCCCTTGTGTGTATTAATCGTTAAAATGGCCTTTGAAGCCTCATCAAGGCAAATTTGATTATATGCATTAGATAAGTCAATTCTACTGTAATTCTGCCCATTTGACAGATTTGCGAACATGTCCTCAATTTTTGGAATTGGATATTTATCTGACTTAATTACTGAATTCACAGTCCAGGGGTTGGTTCAGTACTGAGCCATAAATTTCCAAATGGAGACGAGAAACCTATTGCATTTGCATCAAGGACATTAAGTAAAGCTGAAAAGAATTATGCTCAGCTTGATAGGGAAGCTTTATCTATAATATATGGGGTAAAGAAATTTCACCAATATTTATTTGGTAGAAAATTCACTCTGGTAACTGATAATCAGCCAATTTCAAGAATTTTTGGGTCTAAAAAATCTATTCCTTCTTTGGCAGCTGCTCGTCTCCAAAGATGGGCTTTGTATTTATCTGCTCATGATTACGAAATACAGTTTAGAAATTCTGAGTATACAGTTGCAGCAGATGCTCTTTCGCGTCTGCCTGTAGATACAAAACAGGATTTGTCCGACGATGCAGATGAAATTTTTCAGGTTTCTCGGATTTCCCTCCTACCAGTCACCGCCAGTGAGATTAGGAAGGAAACTAGTAAGGATCCTCTTTTGGCACAAGTTTTGTTAAATACTATGCATGGTTGGGGCAACTCATGTGACAATGCAAATATTAGACCATATTTTGACAGACGTGAACAGTTAACAGTGCAAAATGGTTGTTTATTATGGGGAATAAGAGTAATTATTCCCGAGAAAGTGAGACAAAGTGTTCTTGCTGTAATTCATGAAGGCCACATGGGCATTGCAAAAATGAAGAATCTGGCTCGGGGTCATGTGTGGTGGCCAGGAATGGATTCTTGCATAGAACATATTAGTAGTAATTGTAATTCATGTCAGTCACAGAGGAATAACCCTTGCAATGCACCAGTTCCTTCCTGGCATTGGCCCAGTGGCCCATGGCAGAGATTACACATTGATTTTGCTGGTCCATTTCAGGGTTATATGTTTCTAGTGGTAATAGATGCATTTTCAAAATGGCCTGAAGTTTTTGTTATGAAAAATATAACAGCGTCTGAATCTATAAATGCTTTAAATACATTATTTGCTAGATTTGGAATTCCACACCAGTTAGTATCAGACAATGGTCCACAATTCACTAGTGCAGAGTTTCAATCATTCATACGTGAGTATGGTATTCGTCACAGTTTGTCAGCACCATATCATCCTGCTACGAATGGTTTGGCTGAAAGATTTGTGCAGACAATGAAAAGAGCTTTAAAAATTGACTCTACAGGGAATATATATAGCAGGTTAAGTAGGTTCCTATTAGCTTATAGAAATAGTAGTCACTCAACAACTGGTGAGTCTCCTGCGATATTGTTGCAAAAACGCCCACTTCGCTCAAAGCTTGATTTGATACGACCTGATTTAAGAAGTAAAATAGAACAAAAGCAAGATAAATTATATGTGAAGAGTAAGCAAAGAACTCGAGAGTTCAGAGTAGGTCAGAAAGTTTTGTTGAGGGATTTTCGGGGGAAGCAAAAGTGGTTAACAGGGAAGATTTATAAAAAATTGGGATCTCTCATGTATTCTGTCGAGATAGGTCCCAATGTTTTGTGGAGAAGACACTGTGATCAACTACTTGAATGCAGTGAGCCTTTAAATGTTACTAGACATTATACACCTCCTCAAATACCTTTTGAGATTGCCGCCCCGGCTGCTGACCCCAAACATTCGATATTAGGAAATAGTAATTTTAATGATTCTCCCAAAAATGCTTCTAATAATGAGAACAGTCAAGTGGAATTACATTTGGAAGATGATAGCACATTATCTGGAAACAATACAAGTAATTATTCAGAGAATGTGTCGATGAATGGGGACAGCAGCTCAGATGGTGTTTCTAGGAGGTATCCGTCTAGAAGTAGAAGATTGCCAAAGCATTTAAGTGACTATGAGATATAATAAAAGACAGTACATGTATGTTATATAATTTTATAAATAGGTTGTATGTATGTTCTAAGCAAATTATTCGTTGTACAAAATATGTTGGGGAGACTGTTGTGTAGAAGGTACGAATTATCTTGGGAACGTTTGTAGGTTACTCCTTGACAAAGGTCAAGGTGAGTTTTTCTTCATCCGGGACAAAATAAAAAAATGATGGTTGACAACGAATCATGGAGTTGTTTTATTTTATTAAGTGATGACAAGATAAAGTCACAACACTGGGGATGCCTCTCTCATAATTGTAAACTTGATGTGGTGATTGTAGGTTGGAATCTCAGTTGTCATGAGTACATCCGGGACCTTCTCAATCTGGTTGTCGTGCCTCTTTTTGACAACCACCCGTTGAATACTCGCCATGTATTCATGGACGACAATGCAATGCCAAATCGTTCCCATTCTGTGAGAGCATTCCTTCAAAACAACGCTATTATAACACTACCTTGGCCTGCAATGAGTCCCAATTTGAATCCCTTAGAACATATCTGGAACTTTCTTGGACGTCATGTGCAAGCAAGGGATCCGCCTGTACAGAATTTGGGCGATTTGGAAGTTGCATTGCATGAGGAGTGGCAGCAGCTGCCTCTGGGCCGTATCAGAAAGCTCACTGGTAGCATTAGGAGGAGGGTCTAGGCTGTCATCTGGGCACGTGGTGGATACACTCGCTACTGACGTCGGACACTGCTGTTGTGTTCAGTAGATCACAAGTTACATTTTGTCAGTAATTACCGGCATTGTTTTATCGTGGATCGTTCCAGCACCATACCTCCCGAGAGAACATTGTTCCACCAAAAATATTAGTGACGGATATGTGTAATTAGCGCCTTTAAAATACTGCTTATGTTCATCATTTTTTTGTCTTTCATTTGTCAATAGACCATTCTTTCCACAATCACTTTAACCATCTTAAAGACAGCATGGCAGTAATGTTAGTTTTTATTAACACCACTGCGAAAAACAGGGGGGGGGGGGGGGGGGGGGTGCTTATTAAGTTCCAGATGTATATGCTGAAATTTGAGACATTTAAGGGGGGATATCAACGGAGGTATATAGCAAATATATTTGATAATTACGGACTATTAATGCGAAAGAGGACAACAATCAGCTATGCTATGGACCTTTGTGATGCGATTTGAAGCTTAATCAAGGTGAATACAACCGATTTGTGACTGGAAACTATAAACCTCTGAAACGCTTGTAATAAAAAAGAAAACCTAAGCCACTCGCGGGGGAGCTGTGGCTTAGTGATACGGCGTTGACCTTCAAACCGAAAGTTCCAGGGTTCGATCCCGGCCTGCCGCGTTCATGCATGCCGATTGCCCACTCTGGGGCACGGTGGCGCTGAGTACTTGGGTGTACTGCTCGTCGATGGTGTACTTGTCTTCAACTAATGCTAGCCCTGCTTGTGCAGGGTTAGTGCGTTGGGGAGTCTGACAGTTGGTCGCCACAGCTCGCTGCTTCTCTCCGGGTGCTCCGGTTTCCTCCAGATGTCCGACACGAGGTGACCCTTATTTCGGAAGCGACGTAAAACCCCAATCAATATGCAATAAATAATGAAGCCACTCGCGAAAAATAGTCATTTTATCTCGTTCACTCACGAGAAGATTTTCGGTATCCACTCAAAAACATTAGATTTCCTATACATACGAAAAACAATAATATCAATTTTGCGCTAACTACCCCCCCCCCATCTGACCCCCCCCCCCCACCTGACGTACCAACATAACCGACCAGTCATAAAAATCCCCATTCAGATTCAGAGGGAGATTGTGTACCACAAACACATAATTTCAAACTCTCACTTCCACACGACGTACTCTTTGTAGTCTATGTACTATTCTTTTAACCCTTTACCTAACGTAACGGCCAAAACCGGCCGGCGCGATTCTCAAAAATCGCCAATTAATTTTCATTATTTTTTTCATTTTTTGTCTCAAAAACTTAGGTTATGACCCTCGTTGGAACGAGCTCGTCGAACTCGTTCTAACGAGGGGTCATAACCTATGTTTTTGGGACAAAAATATGAAAAAAATTAGTTATTTAAGAATTATTTTTGCAAGAGTCGTCTGCTTTTCAGGTTAGGTAAAGGGTTAAGTGAAAGCTACATCATTGAAACTGATAGGGGTGAGAAATGAACAATATACATACATGATGCCTCTCAAGTCACACATGTTGGGCGTGCATGTGTGTATCGTTGGATGGTGGGGTGAAACCTAAAACATGTAGTGAAAATAATCCACGGAGTCGTACTTATAGAATCGATCCTATAGACTATACTTTCATTTACTTTATGGCGTATGTACTACGTGAAATCCTGTATGCTGTGCACGGTAACAACACTAAATTTGCTCCCGTTTTAAAGGCAACCACCATTATGAAAGGGCCCCCGTCTCTATCTCGCGGGGGAGGAAGGAGGGGGGGGGGGGGGGTAAGATTTTCCGCTACGCCACTACGCTTGGGTTTAATCATTTCTAAAGGGTTGTTTTGGGGAAACAAACGAGAAAATAAAAATAAATAAAAATATATACAAACTTTCACTGCTCGGATTGGAGTACGATTATATCCTCTACTGGGCCGCGCGGATTATTTATTGGAGTCCAGTGCTCTAACCAATGAGCCAGCGAGCTTTCGGCGATGTTTTATTGCGCTGAAGGATACTGTCGTTCCGTTAAATAAAGGGTTAATGAATATTTCAACACCCTGTTAAATGTTTGTGATGTGAACTGTGAACTTAGTTTGTACTTGTATAGGTAAAGGGTTGACGGATATTTCAGCATCGTGTGGAATGTTTGCGATGTGAACTTAGTTTGTACTTGTAGGTAAAGGGTTGATGGATATTTCAACATCCTGTTAAATGTTTGCGATGTGAACTTAGTTTGTACTTGTAGGTAAAGGGTTGATGGATATTTCAACATCCTGTTAAATGTTTGTGATGTGAACTTAGTTTGTACTTGTAGGTAAAGGGTTGATGGATATTTCAACATCCTGTTAAATGTTTGCGATGTGAATTTAGTTTGTACTTGGATAATCCCGGACGTTTTATCTATATTTAAATGTCATGGTTTGCAAAAGTTCTTTTGCACAGAAGTTTTTTGAAACCGAAACAAAAAGATGTTTACGGTCTCTCAGTATTCTGAAACGTGCCGCTGTTTTGTAAATGCAGTGATCACCAATTACCATTTTGCTTGATTCTTATTGCCCCCCCCCCCCCCCCCCCCCATCCCACTGAGTTTGAAGGAGTAAAGATCTGAAGATTTGCATGTTAAATCAAGCTCCCAAGCCACCAGTTTAAATATTTATTTTTTTTTGCATTTGTTTATTTTATTTATTGATCAGAATTTAACGACACGTTCGACTGCCAGAGTCACCTCGGTCGGACAGTTTCACACGTGGATGAAGCCGGAGAGTACCACCGAGCAACGGCGTCACCTCGTGTCGGACAGTTTCACACGCGGAGGATGCCGGAAAATGCCACAGAGGAACGGCGTCACCTCGTGTCGGACAGTTTCACACGTGGAGGAAACCGCAGAGAACCACCAAGCAACGGCGAGCAACTATCTGACTCCCCAACGTTCTAACTCCGAGCAATCAGGGTTAGCATTCAAGTAGGGTGAGCATTGGTTGAAGACGGGTGCACTACCAACATGCAGTCCGCCTTAGTACCTTAGTACGAAGCGTTACCGTGCCCCCCTCCCCTGTGGGCAGTCGGGATTACGTGCCTTGCCCAAGGACACAACGCAGTTACCTCTGGCGGGGATCTATCCGCGGACCTCTCGGTTTGAAGTTTCATGTCCCATCCCCTGAGCCACAGCGCTTCCGCCACCAGTTTAAGTCTCATTGGAATCTGACGCCATTATGGCCTGGAACCAGTCTGGCTCTCAAACAGGGCATTGCCCACTTGTTAAGGTTCACTCATCTGGGACCAAAGGTTCGTTTTTCCAACCAACTGATACATTCCGAACGATTGATTCTTGATTCTGAAAAAAATTGCTAAAGATTCATTTTCTGTGAATCAAATCTACAAAATTTAATGTTGCCCAATTGAGACTTGATGACTTGATTTGATCGACAATTTTACGACATTACAGTAAGAACTGAAGGTTCACCACCACCACAACACCCCCCCCCCCCCACACACACACACCCCTAATAACAGCTCACAATGTGTCATTCACTTTTTGCAAATCTAATCTATCCAACTTTTTAACCGTTGTCAGTGACGTTCAGGGATATGGCGACAGGGTTGGGGCGGGGGGGGGGGGGGGCTTACCCCCCAGCTAGGAGTATTTTTTTCAGTAGTTGGAAATTCCGAAGTCAAAAATCAAATAGTTGGAAATTCAATAAATTAACATTGTTCATGAAAAGTATTAAAATTCCAACCAATGATGATAAATTTTGATCTTTTATTTCCAACTGGAAACTTGCGTTTCAAATTTCCTACTCTAAAATTGACATGGCCTCAAAATTTCGATTCTGACAACAATTCGGTAAATTTTCTGACCCAGACACATTATAAATGATGCTTTTTCCGTTTCAGGACTAGTGAAAATTTTCAGAAGGGTTCATAAGTAGATAGCACCCAGCGCTGCAGTGCAACCACCTATCGGAACCACTCACAGTTGGAATTTACACCGGTGCCCCCCCCCCCCCCACAGCTGAAACCCTCTAGCCACATACCTGGTGACGTTGATACGAATATTTGATATTTCGTATTCATCAAAATCATACCTGTGCATATGATAATTTTTCTGACGTGATGACGTCACCGAATAACTTGAAACCAGTTATGTAAATGACAGCCTTTATTCTCCAGACAACTTGAACATATACAGAATCTATTCATGTTCTCATTCTGTTATGCAATGTGCATGACTGTATTCGTCCGTGCCCTAATTATTACAATCAATGCCGCCGCTCACGGTCGTATTAAACTGTCAAGACATCCATTTGTTTGTATAATGTGTTTTATTTTTTTTTTTATTTAAACATATTTTATTTGCCCGAAAAAGGTACAAAAAATGGATTGGAGAAGAAGTGCTTACCACTTAGGTAACTCTGCTCTCATGTAACATATTAACAAATATATATATATATCACATGACAGCAATCGTGTAATTTCAAGATACAACACAGAAAATAGAGTAGTGAGACAATGAGTAGTTGTTTGTATTTGTTCTTGTGGGGAAAAGAAGCAGGGGTGGGGGTTGTTGTCCGCCATGTCCATTCGATATAATTCAGTTATATTGTTTGTTAATTTAAGCTCTGCGTTTTATTTTACATGCGATTACGGCAGAGTGTTGTTGACATCCCTAAAAGGTTCACTTCTCTGGTTGTTCTGTATGTTTTCACCAAATGAGCCCGTTACTTTGCACACAGTGAGTCCAATTAACTCCTCTATCTCCATACCACTGGAGTGCTGGAGCGCTCATTGGTCACATTTCGAAAAGTATCTCAGCAGTCGCCATCGTAGGTGTGGGGGGGGGGGGGGGGAGGGAAGAGGTGGCAGTTGTTTTTATAAATATGCAATGCTCAACAACAAAAAATTGTCGACGATTTTCTCTCCGTGGTAAGGTAGTCCCCATGGGTGCGGTGACGCTGCGGTAACCGGTTCTCGTCAGATCACCGAAGTTAAGCAACGTCGAGCCTGGTTAATCCTTGGATGGGTGACCGTCTGAGCGATCGATTCGGATTCCCGCGTTGTGTTCTTGAGCATGGCACTTCACCACGATTGTCCACATGTGGGCACGATGATGCCGTGTACAAAGACGTATTGCACGTCGATGGTGCTCATGTCTTCAACCAATCCAACCCTGCTTGTGCTGCAATGCGGAGTAACGATGTTGGGTAACTAGCAGCCGCTCGTCGTTGCTAGGTGGTTCTCTCCGGGTTCTCCGGCTTCACCCACCCGTAAAACTGTCACCGACACGATATGACATTAGCTGTTAAAGTATCGTTAAACCCTAATAATAAATAATTAAATAAATAAATAAATATATCTTTATATCCATGTTGAGGTCACAATTAGAATTTAGTCAGACATATGTAACCTTAAACACCATTAAATAAATAAATAAAAATAAATAAATAAATAAATAAATAAATAAATAAATAAATACTAAGATTTTCAATTTTGCGACGCTTCGTAATGACCGATCGCATTTTAAAGAATATACTTGGATTTCTTTTATGATCGAATATGTTGATGATGAACACATTTTTCGCGGCAATGCAAATTGACTATTTACAACATACTTTTTATTTACAAAAAAAAAACAAAACAAAACAAATATGATATTGAGATAGTAACAGGGTAACGTTTGATGAACTGAAAGCTGTTACGCCGTGACTACAGTCACAGCGTAACAGCTTTCACGTCATCAAACGTAACTGATGGAAGAAGTTACCGTGTTGATTTACTCGGAACCATTTTGAGGGACAGATTGAGTTGGGAAGTTTTTCACTGACGTTCAAACAATCCATTTGTATACATTGAAGTCAGATAACTTGGAGTAGTTAACAAGGACTACTAAACATTATTATAAGCCATACAAAAAAGCTAGGTCTTTCGGTGAGTGCACACTTATTAAAAGTAATATTTAACCCCCCGTTACTTGCCGGCGTCTGTTTATGTTCAATGTGTTGGTTATAAGTTTGATACTGTCAAAGATCATTTAAAAAAACAGGCCCAGGTCCCGTCAATACAAACAACGAATTGAGCACATCTAAAATTCTTCACATAAATACAAGCTAAAGGCTAAAATTAGACAATATTCATAGCGTATCGTCGGAACGAAGTCATAGCCTTCATCGACACCTGGCTACGGTATATACTCAAATCTGATATTCTGATGCGTGGTTTTCAGAACCCTTGCGGTTCATTTACTTGCCGAGACGAGGTGGGACGCCAGTCCTATCAAAGACGGTATTTGTTTTCGTCACAGACCAGACCTTGAAATACCGATTGTGTCCGGATCGTTATTATTGGGAATATTTTATCATCCACCTAACAGTGCCTCCGAAATAAGGGGCATTATACCGTCATCTACTGAAGAAGCTAAAGAGTCGCTAACTAATCGAGTTATTACTGAGTTATTACTGAAAGTTATTACTGACCGTTTCCCAAACGGTCATTTTTTTCTGATGGGAGTAAGTATTTTAACTTTCGCCATCTCGTGAATGAGACCTCAAAACGTACAGAAACCACGCACTTAGCCGAATCATCTGCGTAACTGATTGATTAGTACCCTGTTGGCAACGCCGTTGGCGTATTAGCCGATTAGGATGTTTTAGAAGTCTTGGGCCCAATAATACAGAGATGACTCGCTCTCACTGTCCAATTTCCATGGAAGTTGAATTTATAAAACCATCACATTCAGTCTTCAATAGGCGTATATGGTTGTATTTTGAGCGATCGATTCGGACTCCCGCGTTGTGTCCTTGGGCAAGGCACTTAACCCCGACTGTCCACATGGGGGCACGATGACGCCGTGTACTAAGGCGTACTGCACATCGATGGTGCGCATGTCTTCAACCAATCTAATCCTGCCTGTGCTGCAGTGCGGAGTTACGATGTTGGGGAGCTGGTAGCTGCTCGTCGTTGCTCGGTGGTTCTCTCCGGGTACTCCGGCTTCCTCCATCCGTAAAACTGTCACGGTCCTGATTAGCCAATGTGCATAAATATGTGAACTTAAACACCAATAAATAAATAAATAAATAATATGGTTGTATTTACAGGATGACTATGAAGCCCCAGATGTTGACGACAACAATGAACGGGATGATGTCATTTCTTATGATCTTTGTTTATAACACGAATTACGCGATAGTGTCCAATTTCACCATTCCTTGAAACTGCATCCAAAATTATTCCGACCAAATTACTTCCGTGAACAACTCAACCAAACTGGATGGTTGGCGACATTAATATACTACCTAAACAGGAGAATATTAGTTATCCTTGTGTTTTCCAGGGTGTATGAGAATTTACACCGGTTTGGGAACTCATACACCATGAGGCAAAGCCGAAGGGGTATGAGTTCCCAGACCGGTATGAATTCCCATGCACCCCGGAAAACACGAGGATAACGGATTTATTTACAAGAATTTTTGTGTAATTAATACTTTAATCTAAATTGTGGGAAAAACTGACAGAAAATTTGTACTTTGTAAGTTTCTTAATAAAACCATACAAATATGGATGTCATTGAAACTGGCTCAATGAGCCAGTTCCAATGACATCTATATCTGTAATATTTTATTACACATAAATATTAAATTTCCTGAATTTTTATTTTTGTTCTAACATAACCGAGCAGAAGGTATGAATTAATTATTAAAAATGGGTACTTTTTTAGCCATATACCCTACTATTGTGTATTCCTGTTTTCACACGGTGGTTAACCACGGTATAAAAAAAAAGCTATTGTGGATTGCAAGTTACAATGTACCTCTCAGCCAATCAGAATGCAGTATTTTGTTGCATTTGAAAATAAAACGGGCAGGAATTCCACCAAGGCATTATGCTATGTCTCAGCCACTGAACTGAAAACTCTAAAGTTGTTCAGAAGTTGGTTCCATTATCAACTCTTTGTCCCCAACGGTACGTAGGCGCAAATATTCACGTTGTGCGAAGCCCAAAATTACCATAGAGGTGTGTGGAGGCTGGGTGGGGGGATAATTAAAGTTGGGGTTTAAAAAAAACCCAATGATTATTTTGAGAATAGCCTGACAGCAATGCGTGAAGCGCATGACAAATGATGTATAATTGATATCGCTAATGTGGTGTTTTTGTACTTCCAATTACATTTGATATTTAGCTCTCATCTTTCTGTAGAACTCAATGTAAAATTTTAAAATCCGCTTACCGAGATTTGTGCGTGCATAAAGTATTGTATGTGCGGCCGAATGAAAAACCTTGACGGACATCTTTTCATAAGAAGCAAAATGTAGCTTTGCAAATTAAAATGAAAACAGGGAGCGCGTTGAATCACTGATTTCGGCACTGGACTTACAACAAAAGGTCTACGGTTCGATCCACGCCAGTGGTAACTGCGTTGTGTCATTAATCCCAAATGCCCACATGGGGACACGGTGGCGTACTAAGGCGTATTACTGAACGTCGATGCTGCACTTGTCTTCAACCAATATTGTGGTTTCTTCCACCTGTCAAACTACCCAGTACGATGTGACCCTGGCTGTCGGAAGTGTCGTTAAACCCCAATAAAAATAGAAAGAAAAAGTACATGTTTATCCTCCTACTATAGTCGTGTAGCTCGAAGAGGCGCGACGGGCGCGAACGCACCTCCTCACAAAATATGAGTTACACTTAAGGGACTATCTACCATTTGGGATTGAAAATTCTGAAAGGACTGGGCGACCTCACTCACCCCAATATATCGTACTCTCTGTGGCTAAGCCACAGAGAGTACGATATATTGGGGTAAGTTGCTTTAAACCATAAAGCAAAAGCAACAGCTGTGAAAAAAGTATCAGTATGCCAAGGCGTATCACATAAACTAGTTACACGGACCTGGTGCGACAGGCCCATTATGTTACCCCGAGCTTTTCGCTGCTTAATTTCTGCCAGAATTACATTTGTAGATTCATCATATGACTCGTCCGTTTTGTTCACTTTAAAACATTTGATATTTTGTTTTCATATTAATCGGTGATAAATAAAGGCTTCCGTCGATTTCATTGGTCAGTTTCAAAACTAGACAATTTGATTGGCTGAACAAAATACAACTGGGGCACATTTTCGTAATTTGCATAATTAGAATTGGGAGCTTTCAATGGTCAATTTCAAAACTGGACAATCTGATTGGCTAAACAAAATACAACTGGGTCACATTTGCATAATTTCAGTGGGGAGAATTTTCGTTATCTGTCCTATTTAGGGTGGGTTATATTGTATTAATGTTTTACCTACAAGAAAAACGCCATTCATTTTTTTTTTTATATTTTCACTTTTTGCTTCCAAAACATAGGTTATGACCCCTCATTGGAACTAGCGTGTCGCACTCGTTCCAATGAGGGGCCATAACCTACGTTTTGGAAGCAAAAAATGAATTTTTTCAGTTATACGAGGATGTTTTTTCCAAGTGCCGTCTGCAACTCAAGTTAGGTGATGGGTTAGAAAGTCATACTAAGTGGCTAATTTGTGCGTGTGTGTGTCATATGATAAATAGAATATGAAATGAGTGTTTTTCTCATATAATATTTATGAAACTCGTCCGAACTTTCCGTTTGGGCTCGCCAGAGGCTCACCAAAACGGAAAATTCTTAGACTCGTTTCATAAATATTATATGAGAAAGACACTCATTCCATATCCTCTATATAATATATGTATGGAAAGTAAAATATACCTATCAACTTTATCGATATAATTTTCGCTTAATTTTTCACATACAACAGTACAAAAATTCTTATATTTCACATTGTAAATATTGCACAATATTATTAAGTTTGTTTGTTTATCTCTGCTGATATTTCTGATATCTGTGTTCGGCTGTCATCTTGACAATATAGGGATTATCACTCTTCGGGGCGTGATTCGGTTTAATTAGCTGCATTATTTGACATTAACCCGAAAGAGACAAATGCCAGACATATTCTCGAAAAGAAAACATTCATAATTCATAGTAGGACGGGAGTCAACCCCGGGTCTACGACACCCAATCACCTAGCCATAACTTCTCTACCACCAACGGCAGCCCCATTAAAAGGTTGCAGTTATCCCACCAAGTATGTTAGTTCACATTTACAATCCGCCGCAGAATACGGGGCCGCCGGAACCATCTTAGGCCGGGGGGGGGGGGGGGGGGGAGGGGTGTCAGCACCAGAGGAAAGGGCATTTACTAGCACTATAAATCCCGCCATGGTTCGAAGACCGAAGGCCTGAGATGGGAGAGTTTGAGAGGTGCCCCCTCTCATCGGGAGAGGAACACCCCTCCCAAACTCCCCCATTGGATTTTGAAAGCTCCTAGAACGGATTTGGGGTATATTTTAGCTTCATTTCGAGAAAAAATCATTGAAAAAAAATTGAGTGACGAACATGGGATGGGCATTTTCTGCCTCCTCTCGCTCCGTGGTCCGAAGGCAGGTAGGGTAGATGCCCTCATGCCCCCCGTCATTCAGACCGATATTCGAGAATTGACAATTACTGAATTTTTGGAATTGTTCTAGTGGTGATTCGTAATTGTATTCAAAGCGGCTGTATTTAGATATTTAGTAATTCATCGGTAGATCCATTGCCTTAACATTCGATGTAACTGGAATAGATTACTGTTATATTTGTCAATATGTTTTGAATTCAAGCAGTTTCATTTATTCCATTAATTGAGATTGAGCTAGGACCATAGACCTTAAATATTTATTTTTATTGAACTAAAAAATTATTGTTTGAACAAAAGGTGAGTGATACGAAATACTATCGCCATGACACCGACCGGTTATTCACCAGTCATTATCATGACTACAACATATCGTTAAATCTACCCTGGGGCAGTGTGTGAATAGTTTACACTGCCAACATTATTTGGTGATCTGATCCGAGGTTTAACCCTTTACCCAACGTGGAAAGCAGACGACAGTTGCAAAAAATATTCTTGAACAACTAATTTTTTCATTTTTTGTCTCAAAAACATAGGTTATGACCCCTCGTTGGAACGTGCTCGATGAGCTCGTTCCAACGAGGGGTCATAACCTATGTTTTTGAGACAAAAAATGAAAAAAATAATTAAAATTACTTGGCGATTTTTGAGAATTGCACTGGGCGGTTTTGGCCGTTACGTTGGTGAAGGAGTTAAAGCGGCCCATTTGTGATACGCCTTGGCACGCTTATACATTTTTCATAGCTGTGGCTGTAAAAACGTATCAAAACAGTACCAAGGCATTTCTCAGAAACTACATACAAACGAGAACATTTAATGTTTCAAAGCAACTTACCGGGGGGGGGGGGGCGGTGGCACAGTTGGTAGAGGTGCAGGCTGCAAGTCGAGAGGTCCTCGGTTCGAATCCCACCTGCGGCAACCGCGTTGTGTCCTTGGGCAAGACACTTCACCCCCATCGCCCACGTGGAGGCACGGTGACGTTGTGAACTAAGGCGTACTGCACGTCGACGGTGCACCTGTCTTCAACCAATGCTAACCTGCTTGTGTGGAGTTTGAATGTTGGGGAGCTGACAGTTTTGTTCGCCGTTGCTCGGTGGTTCTCTCCGGGTACTCCGGCTTGCTCCACCCGTAAAACTGTCACGGTCATGGTTAGCCATTGTGCAGAAATATGTGACCTGAAATACCAATAAATAAATAAATAATAAATAAAGCAACTTACCCCAATATATCGTACTCTCTGTGGCTTAGCCACAGAGAGTCTGATGTATCGAGGTGAGTGAGGTCGCCCAATTTTATCAATATTTTCAAATCACAAATGGGAGATAGTCCCTCAAGGGGAACGTAAATTTTGCGGGGATGTACATTGGCAACTGTCGCGCCTCTTCTGGCTACGCGCCTGATGTAGGAGGATAAACACGTATTATTGTTTCAATTTTTATTGGGGTTTAACGACACTTTTGACAGCCTGAGTCACTTCGTGTCGGGTAGTTTCACAGGTGGATGAAGCCACAATACTGGTTGAAGACAAGTGCAGCATTAACGTGTAGTACACCTTAATACTGCTGCGTATTGTTTGGTGTCTAGTTTGGATTCACCTGAAATTTTCGATTGCCTATGTGGTGCACTATGGATTTGTGTATCAAGACGTAGGGCGCGACGCCATTACACTTGTCTTTAACCAATGGTAGCTCTGGTCATGTCAGGAAAGTAAGTTAGAGAGTGCGACGGTTCACCCAGATGGTCTGTTTACTCAACTACGCTTTTGATTCGTAAGCATATTATAAATGTTAAAGCCTTCCACAAGACACTTATATTCGATTTCCGAAGTGGGAGCAAGAATGGTTCCGAGTACTAATGCTCACCGTACGTCCCCGACACGATTGCCTTTTTATACCATGATTACCTATTCTACTGTAGATGAAAAGCCTATGACATAAATGTTTGCTTTATACACCAACCGCGGTGAACACATCAGCAATGGGATTTCAATGGTTAAAATTTACACCTACAGTGGAACTACATCCAAGTTGACCTTTAGTGACGTCGACCTGAATGCGAAGTTATGTAAATTTGTCGCACGTCGACTCGCGAAGTGTGAAATGAAAGTGGCAATTAATTATTACGTGTTTAAATGCGTTTACCCCATAAAACGCCAAAAATTAACAAACATGCATTGTTTCGTGTTAATAAAGCAATCCATAACTCGAAACAGTATGTTATTATGTTATTAAAATGAAAAAGGCCCTGCTTCTTTTTCTATCTCGTTTTGGTGATAAAATTGACAGCGGAAGTACCGCCCACCGATCCTCCTGTAAACAAAAGCAGATTCGTACGTATGTACGTCTCCTGCTCAGTAAAATCGAGAAATAATAATAGCAACTCTTAATAATCTGACGATCATGGTATAAATAAAATATACCCAAAGTAGCTTGGTGTACTAAATATTCACCACTCGTGGTGAAGGGGTGATAACCGCGCGCCAAAGACTCGCGGTTAACACCACTTCACCACTCGTGGTGAACATTTGGTACACCAAGCTACTATGGGTATATTCTATATATCCAATGCTAATCCCTCTGCTTGTGCTGGATTAGTCAGTTTCGAACCCTGATCGAGGCATGGGTAGACTACGATGTGTTTGGACGACCTATTGGATGAAAGGCTCAAACCTTTACAGTACAGTCGCCACGGAGTGGTCGTAATCAACACGTGGGCAGTGATACCCACGCATACGTTTACCAGGTAATAAAAATGATTTTCAAAATCAAAATTTCAATTAATGACGCACCGGGTTGTACCCGGTGCTTCATTAGTTAAATTTTAGATGATTATTCTTGTCATTAGTGTTTGAAATCTAATATTACTGCGTCCGTGGAAATATTGCCCTCCCGTGGAAAGTGACCAATCCATGACGGCCGTACTGTATCTTCTGAATCGGAATGAGCCCGTACAATGTACAAACTGTGGAGTTGAAAAATATTTTACAAACCAATTCAACAACAACAAAAAAAAACACACTTCGTATCACTTGCATAAGAAGAGAGTTGGCTTTTCATTCTCGACTACTTTTAACACTTCTGTTCGACAAATTGCATCCGTTGTATGAAGGGCTTAACATCTTTCTTTTTAGTACATATTCTCTTAAATTTTAGTCTCAATATCTGTATCGGTGTGTGCGTGTGTGTATGAGAGAGTGTGTGTGTGTGTTTTTGTATGTGTCTGTTTTTGTATGTATGTGTGTGTGTGTGTGTGTGTGTGTGTGTGTGTGTGTGTGTGTGTGTTTTGTGTGTGTGTGTGTAGGTGGGACGGGGGAGGGACTAACACACCGACAGATTACAAATGTTTGCGTTCACACATTTTCAAATCGTCGTTTTTGTCGAAAAAAGAAAGTTAAATTGAGTTCCATGTTATCCTCGTTTTTTCAAAAATGCCGGGATATAGTGATGATATACGCCCGTACGAGTGTACGTCCGTCCGTCCGTCCGTCCGTCCGTCCGTTATTTAGCTAAGATTTGGAAACTTACCAAATTTCTTAAGCATGATATAGAAATGACAAAAATAGGTTTACTTTGAATTTTTGTCGTCAGGTGATTCCAGTGACGCCGCTTAAAGACTGACCTAAAATACATCTTTCCGACGAAATTTATTTAATTTTGATTGTTGAAACTGTGTTCATATGTTCCAGTAGGGTGTCTAGATGTGCATAAAGGTTTCGGAATTTTGATTCGGCCCCATGTGGCGCCACTTTTGTCGTGAGAGAATCGGTTTCCGACGAAAAGGGGTTTTTATTCGAAATACTGAAAGTGTGTTCATATGTTCAGGTAGGGTCTCCAGATGTGCATAAAGGCTTCAAATTTTGATTTGACCCCATGTGGCATCAGTAGCCCCACTTTTGTCGTTAGAGAATGGGTTTCCGGCGAAAGGCTCCAAGGGATTTTAATTCGAAAACGTTGAAAGTGTGTTCATATGTTCAGGTGGAGTCTCTAGATGTGCATTAGGGTTACGGATTTTTTATTCGGTCTCATCTGGCACCCGTAGTGCCACTTTTGTCGTTACAGAATCAGTTTCCGGCGAAAGGCTCTATAGGGCTTTAACTTGAAACGTTGAAAGTGTGGTCATATGTTCAGGTGGCGTCTCTATATGTACATGAAGGTTTTGGATATTTGATTCGGCCCCATCTGGCACCCAGCGCCACATTTGTCGTCAATGAATCGGTTTCCAGCGAAAAGCCCCTAGGGATTTAAACGTTGAAAGTGTTCATATGTTAACTTGTAGAGTGCTGGAAGCCCATATTTGGCTTTATTCTGCAGTGCAGGTGCCACAACTGAAAGACTTCGTATTCTGTGTATGTGCTTCATATTATTTTGGAATTAAAATTATTTAGTCTGAGAGTATTTGACCTGTTACAATTTATGGGAGAGTGCCACTAGGCACTCTCCCATAAATTGTAACAAGGTAAAGAGACGTGGAAAATTTGGATGACCAAAAATAATCTAGCACTCAACCAGTTAAGGTAGGATCTCTAAATGTGCATAAAGTTTTGGGATTTTTGATCCGGCAGCATGTGGCGCCCATAGTGACACTTTTGTCATTGGAGAATGTGAATTGTTTTGTAACCATCGCGGTAGCAAACTGAAAATGCGGGGGCATACCTTAAGCCGGGGACACACTAGGCGATTTTGTACGCCCGATCCATTTTCGCTTGCGTAATCGTGCAGTGTGTCTGATTGTGCGACGCCGAACTTTGCTAGCGAACACGTACGCCCGACCAATCGGCCGTTTTCAACATGCTGAATATTGGCGATCAATTTCGGCCGGATTTTTATCGGTGGCGTAGAGATCGGCCAGTGTGCCCACCTCGGCGACAGCAGATCGGATGCGTATATTGACAGCAGCCAATCACTGTACGCCTACAAGTCACATGATTTCAACATGGCAGCCTCCACCAAAACAGCTACTGCGGTTTGGAGCTCGGAAAAAGAAGACGAATTGGCCGCTGCTACTGCTGCAATTTTCTTCCTGTACTTCGACTTGCTGGCCGCCATTTTATGATCACATGACAAGAGTAAAAAGGTGTCACATGACAAGAGGAGACGTCGCTGTCGTACTGTTATCCGGCAAGTGTGTCCACTCAATCGTTGAACTCACTGCCCGACAAAAATCGACGGCGTAAAAAATCTTTGTCGACAGCGATAAAAAATCGTCTAGTGTGTCCCCGGCTTTTGTGTGCATTGCGCACAAATGACACCGTTCCAGTTGATGTTGAACTGAATTATTTTACATTGAATAGTGGAAAGTAACAGTGCAAGCTGGGAGCAGCATTCGTCGCCTTCTTACATGCATTTCTTTTCAAAATCGAAAAAAAAGAAAGAAAATGATTTTGGTTACCCATCCCCAAGTATGAAAGTGTGATTCA
Organism: Pictodentalium vernedei; assembly: GCA_031216915.1. Classification (NCBI taxonomy): domain Eukaryota; kingdom Metazoa; phylum Mollusca; class Scaphopoda; order Dentaliida; family Dentaliidae; genus Pictodentalium; species Pictodentalium vernedei. The sequence goes on along the minus strand of CM062297.1, from coordinate 103,752,143 downwards.
TTTCTAAGAATATAAGACACGCAAAACCCAAACCAATCTTTTGAAAAATCGAAAGAGGTAAGGGAGTATTAATAGATATTGCCTGAACCATTAGATTCTGCACATCGCATGACAGAAACGTGCAGCATCTGGTTACTGGTACCACCGCGACTGCTAACAAAGGTTTACGGGAGATTTGAATAGATTATGTCACACCTCTGCCACTGCTGAATAAAGTTTCTTTCTGCGGGAAGTGAACGCAGTTAAGCAGTCTATCCGAAAATAGTGATAGGGTGTTGTTCAAACTAGATTGTATGTTTGTAATAAGGAAGGTTGCAAAAAGGTAAAAGTTTAAGAGGTTTGGTCAACTGAGAATATTTTAAAATTTGCATCAGAGGGGTTGAAATTTTTGTAAATAGCTCTGGACGGGTTTGACGACTCCGTTTAGAAAAGGGTCAAATGAAATATTTATCGGATAAAAATCTCACATTCGTCACGATTAAAATCAGATTTCTGAACGTCACTCACTGAATGCACATGGGCCGCTTTAACCCCTTACCCAAAGCAAACGATATCAAATTTTTTTATTTTAAATATCACTTTTTTAAAATTTTTCAAAAAATGTCAACAAAACCATATCATGTGACCCCTCGTTGGAACGAGCTCGTTCCAACGAGGGGTCACATGATATGGTTTTGTTGAAATTTCTTGAAAAATAATATTTTTTCAACTGCTGAATTTGCATATTACGCGGGCGGATGCGGGCGATTCGTTAGGTAAAGGGTTAAACCAAGGATCAGATCACATTTTGTGCACTTGGCTCCGAAATTTTTTTGCTCTACATGATGTCTGTTTTCATGTGAACGGTACAAATGCTTTCAAGCCATGTAGCTGCTCTCTTTGTAGACACCTTACATCGATATGATGTCACCCATGACCCCACCAGTATTAAAATATTCAAATCCTTCAAACAAATGATTTGAAAAGAGTGTTTTTAAATTATCACCGAACTACTAGTTATGTGGAAAGGCGTCGTCAGCTCGTTTTAAAATAGCGATTAAAAACAGTCGGGGCTGGAATAATGATTGCCGTAAAGTAACCTCTAAACTTTTCCCATTTAACCCTTTAGCTAACATGAAAAGCAGACGACACTTGCAAAATGCAAAAAAAAAATTCTTGAATAACTAATTTTTTTTTCATTTTTGACTCAAAAACATAGGCTATGACCCCTCGTTGGAACAAGCTCGTTTCAACGGGGGTCATAACCTATGTTTTTGAGTTTTTTTTCATTTCCTCATATTCCAGTTATGTCAGCTGCAACAATCCCTACTGCCCTGATTGCACTTCGTAAACTTCGTAAATTGTCAAAGTCGTGGTCCGCGTCTAAATCTGGAATCCTCGTCTTGTGCAACCTGTCGCGCTTCCTCCTTACAGTGGTGCTATGTAAAATACTATATGGATACAAGTAAGAACTTGCAAATAAATGTCTAAACAAATAAATCATAACATTCGTCATCCTACGATGATGATGCAGCTAACGTAGACACCACGCCCAAACATCATGACCAACCTCCTTGTCGCAGTCTAAACGATACGAACTTCACGATGGGACTGTTGCCGCCCTCATGTGTTATGATAAGTAGTGGAGGGAGTCCTATAGGCAGGTTGCTTCTTGCCTACCTTGAATCACCGTCTTTCCGCTGGCGAAAATGAATCACTAATACTCTAATCTCATAAAAGTAATGATTCGATCGTCATTCTCCATCATGTGTCACATAATTGGCTCTCAGCTCATTCTTTCAGTCACAGTCTGTTTGCAATCACCCCATCTTCTTCCAGGGGGTGGCAGGTAGACAGCCAATCTGGCTATGCCACTTTCCACGGTATACTTCTCATTACATTTGTGCAATATGTTTATTTGTAACCATTTTACATGTATGTGTACCGTGAATAAAGAATCTGAATCTGAATCTGACAAAAAATGAAAAATATACAAAATTATTTAGCGATTTTTGAGAATATCGGTTTTAGCCGTTAGGATGGGTAAAGGGTTAAGAGGAATGTAAATTGAAATAACTAATGTCCAAATAAAACACTGTACAAAAATGTTATTAATTCTATATTATGATGCATTTTCTCCCCTTCGGGAACCCCAAGAAGTGAAGCAGTGCCTGTTCACTGCGGTAAACAGGCTCTGTTTTACTGGTGCAATAGGACCCACCACCCCTAGTCTTGAGGTGATACTCATGTTGTGGTCATGATTAGCCATTGTGCGAAAATATGTGACTTTAAACACCAATAAATATATAAATGAATATTAGTTTTTACAGGCCTGGAAATAAGTCATGAACGGTTGTTCAGGTTATGGAGAGGTTATAACTTTTAAAAAATCATAACCTGTGAACCGTTCACGATTGCCTTTGACCACTGATGGAACTCAAAGGTGATCATCACTTTACTGTTCCAGTCTAGGGCTGTAACGATTATTCGATTAATCGATTGCTGATCGATCACGCCGAAATCGATTAGTATTTTTCGTTGTCGAAGAATCGGTAAATTTTACCCCGTTTTAGACGTTTAATAATTAAAAAAAAATGAAAAAAACTATTGTTTCTTAAGGTAAAGGGATAAGAACGTCGACGTTAAATCTCAAGAAGCCGTTAGAAGCATTTGCCTTTTAGGAACATTCAAAGCTTTGATGTTCTGAACTTTTGAACCGTCAGTGTAATAATCAAGACCGGTCGTCAGTTGCGAACTTGCAAAGTTCGCAACTGACGACCGGTCTTGATTATTACACTGACGGTTCAAAAGTTCAGAACATCAAACCTTTGAATGTACCTAAAAGAGGATCGTCTTCGTTGTTTATTTGAGGAAGGTCAACTGACTTGAACTTCATTTGTAACAACTCAAAGAGAGGGAAATGTGTGGACGGGGTCATTTATGTACGATTAATCGATTGTAATCGATTATTTGCGGCGATTAATCGATTCCTACATTAAAAAATCGTGACAGCCCTATTCCAGTCCAGCGTTCAGTGAATCTAAATCCAAATATTACTACCCTTTGCTGATGAAGCCAACAGGGTGGGGCTTGACGATAATGCGAAAAACAAAATTATCCTTTGCAGGCTTATTTCATGAGAATGGTTACGATAACATTCACAGTATTTACTGTTTTTTCCTTTCACTTACTCTGACTTAGCTCCAATAGTGGTATTTGGAGTACCATAAGTTACAAAATATCACTGGTAAAATAGGTCCCAGTCACTAATGCTAGAGGTGGAAGTCCTCTAAAATAGGCAACGTGGGATATAAACGATTCACTGACCTTGACTTTATATCCATGTCAGGGATCTGCGAATCACAAATTTCTTTTCGAATCGAATCTCGAATCGAATCGTGTCTCTGATATCGACATCGAATCGAATCCCGAATCGAATCTTAAAAGACAAGTTATTTCATATTGCATCAAACGGAAGTTACGGAACACTGTGATGACTCTTACGCGAACACCTTAAACACCAATAAATAAATATTCTCTGCAGCACCGTCGCTGAAACAGCTAGGCCAATTGTCCATAGTTTTAGTTTTTGAAGGCCTAACTTGTTGCTATTCACGTTCTTAAGAACGTGAATAGTAACAAGTTTAGCCTTCAAAAACCAAAACTATGGATAATGTTCTGGGCCAAATTCACACCTTACCTAACAATTAAACATTGTCAATTACTCAAATAAATAGGAATTGAGCCTACATGAATGGATTTTCTAATGACAGTTTTATCCTATTTTTGTTGGAAATGTAACAAATTAAAGTTAGTACGAGAGATTGGAAAAATTGGAATCCTGAGACTGATTCGGGATCGATCTCGAAGCATACGTATGGTATCGATATCGAATCGAATCTCGAATATTCGCAGGACCCTAATTCATGTTGTGGTCATGATTAGCCATTGTGCAAAAGTATGTGGCCTTTATTAAGCTCGGGATAGCATAATGGGCCTGTCACACCAGATTCATGCAACTAATTTGTGTGATACGCCTTGGCACGCTGATACATTTTTCATAGCTGTGGCTGTAAAAACGTATCAAAGCAGTACGAAGACTTTTCTAAAAAACTACATACAAACGAGAACATTTATGTTTCAAAGCAACTTACCCCAATATATCGTACTCTCTGTGGCTTAAACACGGAGAGTCTTATGTATCGGGGTGAGTGAGGTCTCCCAATTTTATCAGAATTTTCAAATCACAAATGGGAGATTGTCCCTCAAGGGGAACGTAAATTTTGTGAGGAGGTACTTTGGCACTGTCGGGCCTCTTCTAGCTACGCGTCTGAAGTAGGAGGATAAACACGTATTTTTGTTTCAATTTTTATTGGGGTTTAACGACACTTTCGACTGCTTGGGTCACATCGTGTCGGGTAGTTTCACAGGTGGATGAAGCCACAATACAGGTTGAAGACAAGTGCTGCATTAACGTGTAGTACACCTTAATACTGTCGCGTATTGTTTGGTGTCCAGTTTGGATTCACCTGAAATTTTCGATTGCCTGTGTGGTGCACGATGGATTTGTGTATCAAGACGTAGGGCGCGACGCCATTACACTTGTCTTTAACCAATGGTAACTCTGGTCGTGTCAGGAAAGTAAGTTAGAGAGTGCGACGGTTCACCCAGATGGTCTGTTTACTAAACTACGCTTTTGATTCGTAAGCATATTATAAATGTTGAAACCTTCCACAAGACACTTATATTCGATTTCCGAAGTGGGAGCAAGAATGGTTCCGAGTACTAATGCTCACCGTACGTCCCCGACACGATTGCCTTTTTATACCATGATTACCTATGCAACTATATATGAAAAGCCTATGACATAAATGTTTGCTTTATACACCTACGGCGGTGAAGCAATGGGATTTCAATGGTTAAAATTTACACCTACAGTGGAACTACATCCAAGCTGACCTTTAGTGACGTCGACCTGAATGCGAAGTTGTCTAAATTTATCGCACGTCGCCTCGCGAAGAGTGAAATGAAAGTGGCAATTAATTGATGCGCTTTTAAATGCGTTTACCCCATAAAACGCCAAAAATCAACAAACATGCATTGTCTCGTGTTAATAAAGCATCCATAACTCGAAACAGTATGGTATTATGCTATTAAAATAAAAAAGGCCCTGCTTCTTTTTCTCTCTCGTTTTGGTAATAAAATTGACAGCGGAAGTACCGCCCACCGATCCTCATGTAAACAAAAGCAAATTCGCACGTATGTACGGCTCCTGCTCAGTAAAATCGAAATCGAAAAAAATATAGTAGTAGCTCTTAATAATCTGACGATCATGGTATAAATAAAATATTCCCAAAGTAGCTTGGTGTACCAAATGTTCACCACTGGTGGTGAAGTGGTGATAACCGCGTGCCTAAGGCTCGCGATTAACACCACTCGTGGTGAACATTTGGTACACCAAGCTACTATGGGTGTATTCTATATATCCAATGCTAATCCCTCTGCTTGTGCTGGATTAGTCAGTTTCGAACCCTGATCGAGGCATAGGGAGACGATGATGTGTTGGGACGACCTATTAGATGAAATGCCTAAGCCTTCACAGTACAGTCGCCATGGAGTGGTCGTAATCAATACGTGGGCATTGATACCCACGCATACGTTTACCAGGTAATAAAAATGTTCTTCAAAATCAAAATTTCAGTTAATGAAGCACCGGGTTGGACCCCGTGCTTCATTAATTCAATTTTGGATGATTATTTCTGTAATTTGTGTTTGAAATTTAATATTATTGCGTCCGTGGAAATATTGCCCTCCCGTGGAAAGTGATCAATCCACGGCGGCCGTACTGTATCGGCCACATGAGCCCGTGTGATGTACAAAATGTGGAGTTAAAAAATATTTTACAAAACAATTCAACAACAACAAAACAATCATACACTTCGTATCACTTGCAAAAGAAGAGACTTGGCTTCTTTTCTGTTCGCCAAATTGCATCAGTTGTATGAAGGGTTTAACTTTTTAGTATATATATTGTCTTAAACTTTAGTGTCTATAACTGTATCGGTGTGTGTTTGTGGTGGGTGGGGATGGGGGGTTGGGGGTGGGGATTGTATTGTGGGGTGGGTGGGGTGGGGTGGGGTGTTTGTGTGTGTGGGGGAGAGGGGGGGGGGGCTAACACACCGACAGATTACAAATGTTTACGTTCACACATTTTCAAATCATACTTTTCGTCGAAAAAAGAAAGTTGAATTGAGTTCCATGCTAGCCTCGCATTTTAAAAAAATGCGGGGATATAGTGATAATCTACGTCCGTAGGTCCGTCCTTACGTTATTTAGCTAAAATTTTGAAACTTACCATACTTCATAAGCATGATATAGAGATGGCAAAAATATGTTTACTTTTAATTTTTGTCATCAAGTGGTTCCAGTGGCGCCACTCAAAGACTAAGCTAAAGTACAACTTTCCGACGAAAGACATTTAATTTTGATTGTTGAAATGTGTTCATATGTTCCTTCGGTCCTATGTGTCGCCACTTTTGTCGTGAGAGAATCGATTTCCGGCGGAAGGCTCTTAGGGGTTTTAATTCGAAACATTCAATGTGTGTTCATATGTTCACGTAGGGTCTCTATATGTGCATAACGGTTTCAAATTTTGATTTGGCCCCATAACGACACTTTTGTCGTTAGAGAATGGATTTTCGGCCAAAGGCTCCAAGGGGTTTTAATTCGAAACGTTGAAATAGTGTTTATATGTTCAGGTAGGGTCTCTATATGTGCATTAGGGTTTCGGATTTTTTATTTGGTTTCATCTGGAACCCGTAGTGCCACTTTTGTCGTTACAGGATCAGTTTCCGGCGAAAGGCTCAATGGGGCTTTAACTTGAAACGTTGAAAGTGTGGTCATATGTTCAGGTAGGGTGTCTATATGTGCATAAAGGTTTGGGATATTTGATTTGGCCTCATCTGGTACCCAGCGCCACTTTTGTCGTTAATGAATCAGTTTCCAGCGAAAAGTATGAATCCATGTCCTGAGATTCCAACGTTCCCGTGCCACACAACTCCAAACGTCATCTTTGATGCTGATCGGACAGAGCTGCTCGCTTGATGACCCTTCTGGACCTCATACCCAGTGCTTTGAGACGGTTTCGGATAGGGATCTGCGAATCACAAGTTTCTTTTCGAATCGAATCTCGAATCGAATCGTGTCTCTGATATCGACATCGAATCGAATCCCGAATCGAATCTTAAAAGACAAGTTATTTCATATTGCATCAAACGGAAGTTACGGAACACTGTGATGACCCTTACCTAACAATTAAACATTGTCAGTTACTCAAATAAATAGGAATTAAGCCTACATGAATGAATTTTCTGATGACAGTTTTATCCTATTTTTGTTGGAAATGTAACAAATTGAAGTTAGTACGAGAGATTCGAAAAAATCGAATCCTGAGACTGATTCGGGATCGATATCGAAGCATACGTATGGTATCGATATCGAATCGAATCTCGAATATTCCCAGGACCCTAGTTTCGGACAGTTCTGTTAAACAAACTCCTGTTGGGAAGCCAAAGGCATTTCAAAACCCCACTTGATGCAAAGGGTTCACGCCTAACGAAGCGTGACAGAATCCGATCGTCTCGATGAAAAGTCTTTCGAGGTTGTCCAGGCCTTGGGCGGTCCTTAACATCGTTGGTTTGTTGATGTTTTCGGACAAGTCTTATAATGAAAGAATGACTATAGACAAGTTGCCATCCAATGGCTTTGAATGACATGCCTGTTGCATGCATGCCAACAGTCTCCTCCTTGACATGTCAACATTTATTGATAAGTGACAAATGTTCTTGTTTTATACCCAGATATTGCATGTAGATGAAAGTGTTTTGTGACATTCGTGAGAAGCAGACGACCCTTGCAAAAATAATTCTTGAATAACTAACGACAAGCTCGTTCCAATGAGGGGTCATAACCTATGTTTTTTGAGACAAAAAATGAAAAAATCATGAAAATTAATTGGCAGTTTTTGAGAATAGCGCTGGCCGGTTCTGACCGTCACTTTGGGTAAAGGGTTAAAGGAGGATGTATGTCAGAGAGGAAGATGTTAACCTGTCAAATCAGTTAGTGACACCGGCTACCAACTTTTCTATGCACTGTAAATGGTGTAGATCATACAGTTTTTATGTGCGCTTGATTTATGTAGAGTATGCAGATGTATGTGGTTATTTTCGTGTAGATACTAGATATAATTTTCAAAGTTTTGGAATTTCTTTTTTTGGGGGGGGGGGGGGAGGGGTGTAAATACCACCCTTATCCCCGGTTCCTACGCCACTGCACTTGATCCTATCCTCCATTTCCTTCCTCGAGAACTCCGTTAATCGACGGACACCTCGTCGTCTGGCGAAGAGAGCATTCCTTCTTCTACTGTTCTTGATTGAATCACCATCCAGCAAAACAGTAGCTTTCGGGTGGTGACCAGTGCGAGAGGGCCACCTCCCGCAAAAGATACTACGACTCTCCGAAAATCGTCAGATGTTTTTTTCTCAAAAATCAACTGTTACCCGGATACTCCGGGACTGTTGGTGGCAAAAGCAGCCTCCAAACCTAACAGTGTTTTTTTGTACTTCAGTTGGAAGCTCCATCTGAATCAATCACGATGTTCACACCTCAGAGTCCAAGGTACTAATGAACAACCCTAGCAGGCTGGTTGGTAAATTACCTTTTTACTATGACTGTTACAGGGTTAAAAAATATAATCTGTATCGTGTCATATATTATTGGGGTTTAACGACACTTCGACAGGTATATTGTCAATGCCTGTTATAGTTGAAAAAACACACCTGTAGTGTAATCCATGATTAGTGATTAACCGATAAGGATTAGCGATCGTCATCTGCTTGCCGATTAGATGAGCCCACAATCAGCCGATTGTGAGTGCCGGTGTCAGATAGTCACAACCAAAAGTTGTAGTGTGCTCAAGAAGGCATAGAATAGGCAGGGACCGACCTGGGCATGCGCCAGTGCGTATTTGGTTCTGAAACATCAGGACCTGGCTCTTAAATCTCAGAAATAGGCTTCTCAGTTGGCGCGTAACTTCTCAGATCATATTTTGATATTCTTTCGATGGATAATCGAGAGAGACACTCTTACATGTATTATATATATGATTATCATTTATCATTGTTGTAGAGTGCTTAAGTTAATACTTCAAGTCTTAATTACCAAGCATTAATCTTCACTGTGGTTTCTGATCAAGTCTTGGCTGCTTAAATAGGCAGCCAAGACTTGATCAGAAACCACTGTGAAGATTAATGTTTGCGATAGTGTACTAAATGAAAATCATGAGAGCTATTACATACTTGCAGTGTGTGTTACAAACAGCAGTGTGACTCCGTAAATTGAAATCTGGCGCATGAATTAAAAAAATAGGCTCCGAGGCTAGAGCGTATTTTAAATAGTCCTGATCGGTCCCTGAATAGGGTTAATTTTACAGTACAGTCAGGTTGATTGGTTCGTTGGCCTCAAGAGGTTGTCACTGAGTGTTTTAAAAGAAAAATATATATCAATGGAAAGAAGTTAACAGCGCAGCGTCTTTGATCAATGATCAAAGACGCCAAGCTGTTATCCCTTTACCTAACATTAAAAGTAGACATCTGCAAACAAAATTCTTGAATAACTAAATATTTTTATTTTTTGTCTCAAAAACATAGCTTATGATCCCTCACTGGAACGAGCTCATCGTAATCGTTCCAATGAGGGGCTCATAAGCTATGTTTTTGGGACGAAAAAATAAAAAATATAATGAAAATTGAATGGTGATTTTTGTAAATAGCGCTGGCCGTTTTTGACCGTTACTTTGATTAAAGGGTTAACTTGTTTCTCAGGTGTCGTATTTAATAAAGTCATCACATGATACGTGACACCTGTGTCTTGAGCTACTAGCAAGGAAAAAATCAGACCAATCAATGAGATAAGACCAATCATGATTCCTGCCAATCATTGTGGCATATTATTAAGCTTGATACTGCTTGTATAGAATCGTGAATCAAACATAAATACAAACCATTTTGATCAAATGGTGTTCCAAGTTACCATCGCCACGAACTAGGGATTTGCGAATCACAAATTTCTTTTCGAATCGAATCTCGAATCGAATCGTGTCCCTGATATCGACATCGAATCGAATCCCGAATCGAATCTTAAAAGACAAGTTATTTCATATTGCATCAAACGGAAGTTACGGAACACTGTGATGACCCTTACGCGACGGAGTGAACACCTTAAACACCAATAACTAAATATTCTCTGTAGCACCGTCGCTGAAACAGCTAGGCCTATTGTCCATAGTTTTAGTTTTTGAAGGCCTAACTTGTTACTATTCACGTTCTTAAGAACGTGAATAGTAACAAGTTAAGCCTTCAAAAACGAAAACTATGGATAATGTTCTGGGTCAAATTCACACCTTACCTAACAATTAAACATTGTCATTTACTCAAATAAATAGGAATTGAGCCTACATGAATGACTTTTCTAATGACAGTTTTATCCTATTTTTGTTGGAAATGTAACAAATTGAAGTTAGTACGAGAGATTCGAAAAAAAATCGAATCCTGAGACTGATTCGGGATCGATCTCGAAGCATACGTATGGTATCGATATCGAATCGAATCTCGAATATTCGCAGGACCCTACCAGGAACCGATGCTCAAACACGTCTACCGATGGTCAATCGATGGCTCAAAATCGGCCAGTGTCAGATGCGATTGCCAAACATCGGTTAATCACTATCGTTGATAAAAAGGGGATCTGCATCTGCGACATGTGAGATCCTGTTAGAGTCAAACATACGTCAATCTCCAAACTGGTGTAACCTGAGAGAAAGTAAACACAATTCGGTTACATTTATTACAATCTCACATTGTCGCAGTACTTGTTAATAGTGTTTCCACAATATTTACTTAACTCGTCACATGCATCACTAAACGATCCTTAACAGTTGCTCCATAAAATGTACGTGTTTGGCTTTATATTCTGACGATATCCCACCTTGTCAAGTGTTGATCTTACGGGTAGGTTTACAGATTGAAATTAAACCCATCAACATTCAGACGAGAAGTACTATTCAACTAAGGTGTTATTCCGGGAACGGAAATGTTACGACTCTGCGGCTGCTGGTTCTAAAATCCAGTCACAATACCCGGGGAAACTCATAGACCCTGGTATCAACAATCACGATATCCGGGAAACCCATAGACCCTGGTATCAACAACCATGATACCCTGGAAATTCATAGACCCTGGTATCAAAATCCTGATACCCGGGGAATTCATAGGCCCGGGGGTATCAATGGTAGCGTTCTATATTTTATGAGATTACAGCGAATATCAATTTCTTCCGAGACCGGCATCGACGTTGGAGCTACGTGTATAGTGTAATCTCGTAAACGGGAATTTTCCGGGTACCGGTTATGAAAATCAGTGCTAATGCCCGAGAAAATCATAGACTAGAATTGGGAATCAAAGGCTGCATTCGCAACCTTTGATTCCCGGTTCTGTCCTACACTCTAAAAACTTTTGATACTCCGTGATACCAAATGTGGTACTCAACTTGTCTCGGGTGAGGTACCAAAATTACAGTAATCCAGGAAACCAAAACATTGTTGGTATTGCAGGAAACCAAACGGTAATGGTACTTTGAGAAACCAAAACTGTCTGGTACTTCGTTTTGGTTCTCTAGAAAACCAAAATTTGGTACTTTATCGTGATTCTCCAGAGAACTCAACTCAAGTAACTGTACTATGGTGTTCCAAGAAACCAAAAGCGTGGTGCTTATTTACCCCCCCCCCCCCTTCCCTTTCATGTACACAGCATATACAGGGGGGTGGGGGTAGGCTGAAGTATTGCCCTAGTGAGGGAACCAAGGAACCGGACCGAAGTATGAAAATCTGCGTAAGTACTAGCCTCCCTCACGAGCCAAGATAATGTATTGTGAAGATAACACCACGAATCATGTCGCAGTGAAAAAAAAAATTAAAGAAGTCAAATTGAGTTATGCAGTTCCTTTAATAACATTCAACAGATATTAAAGACATACACTGCAACTCGAATAATCAGATACAGTTTGCACCAAGTCATCCAACCCGTTCCCTATATATGAGCCATTCAGTCACGTTTTCAAGATCCCAGACTTCGACCGAAACCACCCTTGTTGATACAGACGACCCATGCGCTTGTAGGCTAAATTGCTCACGTGGTGGATATGCAGGGGATATAACTCCTGTTTATCAATAGTTTGGTATTCCACAACCACCCATTTGGTATTATTATATGTTGGAAAGCTATCCCTATCCGGTATTTTAGGTATCCCATATACTGGTGGTATCCTGGAATCCAAAATGTATTGTTTTTAGAGTGGATGAATTTCCATATAATCAGGACTGATATTCAGAAACGAGAAACGGAAAAATTTCAGGTATCGTGACTGACTTTCAAAGACGAGAACAGGAAAAGTCCCCTATGTTCAACAGATTCCTTCTCTGCATGATAACATTCAGCGAAATTCTGCCCTCACTTCGTCCCATGAGTTCCAATGTGTCCTATGTGCCATTTGGCACATAGGACACATTGGAACTCATGGAACGAAGTCTTGCTGATATTCAGCGCAACCGTAAGACTCCAAAACTGGAACAAATCTTTCCCCTTAGCATTTTTGAGACTGTACTGATACTAACAGCAGGGTCTCCAATCGTGGGACAAGAAAGGGTGCCCCCACCCCACCCCCACGGGACATAAAAATTCTTAGTATTGTTAGGGTGTAGATGAGCCGAGTACCAAAGCTCGATAACTGGCCTGTTTGAAAATCTCCGCAAAGACTTAAACTGTCACAAGTGTCAGCTAGTTTGGTTTACTGAGTCGTAAAAGCTCTAGAAATTTTCAATGAATATTTGGAAGACATTCACTATTCTTCAGTCCAAAAAACTCCATATTTGTGCCAAAGTCTGGACATGTTTCAAAAAAATTCCATTTGCTCCTTGTATGAAATTTTCAACTTTTTCAAACTTAGGGCTTCGAATTTCCAACTATTGTAAATTTGAAAAAGCGCGAATCCTCATTTGAACGAGCTCGTCAATCTCGTTCCAATGAGCTGTCACAGGGTATGGTTTTGTTGAATTTAAAAAAAAAAAAATTTTTTTCTACTACCTAATTTGCAAATTACGCGGAAAGATGCCTCCGATTTGTTAGGTAAAGGGTTAACAAAGTATATTAAGTTCTTGTTCAAATTCGTACCGACAGTCCAGGATCCGAGGACATCGTCAGGAAATGTTAACTCTCAGCTCACCATGTCGAAAAAGTTTCAGATCTTAGTTTCCGTCCTTGGTACACTTAACCCTTTACCTAACATGAAAAGCAGACGACACTTTACAAAAAAATTCTTGAATAACTTATTTTTTTCATTTTTGTCTCAAAAACATAGGTTATGACCCTTCATTGGAACGAGCTCGACGAGCTCGTTCCAACGAGGGGTCATAACCTATGTTTTTGAGACAAAAAATGAAAACATAATGAAAATTAATTGGCGATTTTTGAGAATAGCGCTGGCCGGTTTTGGTCGTTACGTTGGGTAAAGGGTTAAAAGGCAACAAAATCAGAAAACTTGGCTATATTTTGTATTGATGTCATAGCTGTTTTTACCTGCGTCGCCAGCGGCAGAGCAGGTCTAGTGACCGCTCGACTCCGTCCGTCAGTCGGTGAGTCCGTCATTCCGTCAGTCCGTCCGAAACACTTTTTCTGTCAAAGTTTTCTTGGCTTCTATGAAAGGGAGTGATTTTATATTTGGTCTTCTGCTTCATAATGATGAGTTGTATCGTGTGTCTAATTTTCAGATCTGTTGCATGCAGCGACGCAGGTCCAGACCCGGTATTGGTCTTGGTTTGTTTCAACAATTATTTGCTTCTCAATTGGACTCCACTGCGTTGTGACATTGGGCAAGACACTTAATTCCGCCTGCCCACGTAGGGACACTGGGTCGCTGTGTACTGAGGCGTGGTGCACGTCGATGGCACACTTATCTTCAACCAATGCTAACCCATCCTGTGTGGAGTTGGTACGTTGAGGATGGCGACAGTTGCTCGCCGCTTCTCGGTGGTTCTATCCGTCTTCGTTCACCCGTAAAACTTTCCGATGACCCTGGCTGTCGAAAGTGTCGTTATACCCAAATAAGTAAATAAACAAACAAATAAATAACTTAATTGGACCCTCCTCGCTCGCCTTATAATTTCAAGGGAGATAACTTCATCGAAAGTCGATTTTCATGACGATAAAAATCAGGAATGTATGAACTGAATTTTGATCCGTTACTTTCAATTGTTCTTATTTGATTTGATAACTCATCTGACTTTTCTGCATTTGTATCATCAAATTTAGATGGCCATTCCGCTCCATATTCATATCCGTATAATTGGAGCACACAGTAACTGACTCTATAGAATCAGATGCTGGGTGAAATGTAATTGGTTTCCTGCTTTTTCTGTTATTGGATCAAGGCTGAAATAAACTTTGATTTAAAAATTCATGCAAATTCAGGGGTGTGGGGACATTCGCATATAAAACAGATTTGCTAATTGGCTCTGTGGAAGTAGCCTACATAGCGACTACATCCATCATACATTGTAGACGGCTGCCCCTATGTGACCTTTGTCGATACCGGTAGGAATTTTGTCTTTGAAATAGGTTGCGATAGGAGTGTCACCCATCGCACAAATGTTTATCTTGGTTTCATTAGAACAAAAAATTCATTGAGTTGAACTGCTGCAATCACAAAACCGCATATTTTGCGCGTTATGAGCGGCAGTTTCTGTTATGAAGCTGTGTCTAAAATTGCCATTTTTCTCGCACGGCAGTGGTCTCTACCCGGCAGAGAACGAAACAGGTCACTCGGGTAGAAAATTAAACCGCGCAAAATAGAAAAACACTGGTTTGAATGCACTTTGCCTCATTAACACGTAAAATCCGGAAGTAGTCTGCTCCCCTGCTTTGTCATACTGACGGTCCGAATAATAGCAGTGGCGTAGTCAGGTCTCGGGTGGATGGCCAAGCGGTGGCGTGGTCCCCTAAACTGACAGTGCTCCCCCTCAAAATGAAAAAATGTCAACACCAGTGGGTTCCAGATTCACTCTCAGGGCGTTGAATTTTCAAAATTTTCTCGGGGGAGCCCGAACCCCAACCCATAGAAGCGGGATACAGTAGCCTGGGGTGGGGGTATGGCTCTACCACTAGTGGGGGTTCGGTGGATCCCCCGAACCTCCACCAATGGGAGAGTCATACCCACTCGCACAACAGGCCTACGACCTTCGGATATACCTGTGGCACATATCGACCTGACAACCCCCGCCACAAAAAAATGGCTCCCGGCAATAGGAAATCCTAACTACGCCTCCGATAATAGTGAGCAGTGTCGTGAAATTTGTTGCTAGTGTTTTTCTGTTAAGTTTCCAGGCACACAACAACCGACAAGAAATACATGCTAGGTGATGGATCCTGATAGTATGTGATCAGGGACGTAACTGGAGGCGGTACGGGTAGGGAGAGTAGGGCACTCTCTCAATAATTATTCCATTCGGGACATTTTCATCCAGGTGCATAGCCAGGATTCTAGATGCCTAATCCATTTTTTTTTCGGTGAGTGTGGCAAAGATATTTGAAAGACCATTGCGTGGGGGTTCGGTACCTCCTCTAGTCCTAACTACGGTCCTCCGGTCGCTGTCCCTCTAAGGCAAAGACCGATAGGGAAATGACCAAAGGGGGAAACGATCGAAGGAGCAACGATCGAAGTGGGCAACAACCGAAGGCGGCAACGACCGGAGGTTTGTAGTTTGGAAAGTCCCTCTCCTACACCCCTGAGAAAAGTTTAACAAATTTAGCGCTCTAAGAGCGAATCTGTAGCATGTGTAGCCTCTATATTGTCGGCCATTGGGGGTCTGTGTTGTGTGAAACTTGCATTTGGCCAGTGGGTTTTAGCTCAACTTTGACGTACTTTTGTCATGGCCCGTCGTCCGTCTGTCTGGACGTCTGTCCGTCCGTCAACAATTCAATACGGCTCGGACTGGAAGCCGTATTTATGAACCGATTTTTACGAAACTTCTTGGGTACCTTTGTTATCGCCGTGCAACGAGAAGTGTTTTTGGGTGCGGTCCGAAATTCAAGATGGCCACCGGCAGCCATTTTGTACCGAAATTAGTGCAATCAGTTTTTTGTACAGAACTTCTGTATGAAAGTTCTGATTTGAATAAATTTTTGTATGAATGTTTAGTAACATGGAATACATAACATACAATACGGGTTTTTTTCTCGTGCATAAATTATGCAAATTATATGAATTTCCATTTATTCAGTGCTACTTATACACAGTAAGTACACATATCAATACGGCTTGGGCTAGGGGCTGTTTTATGAACCGAATTTCACGAAACTTCTTGGGTACCGTTGTTATCACCTTGGGACGGGAACGAGTGTTTTGGGGTGCGGTTCGAAATTAAAGATGGCTGCCGACGGCCATTTTATACCGAAATCAGGTGCAATAATTTTTTTTTGTGCAGAACTTCTATATGAAGGTTCTGATTTGAATAAATTTTTGTATGAATGTTTAGTAACATGGCATACATAACATACAATACGGTTTTTTTATCGTGCATAAATTATGCAAATTATATGAATTTTCATTTATTCAGTGCTACTTATACACAGTTAGTACTCATGTCAATACAAATCGGGCTAGAGGCTGTATTTATGAACCGATCTTCACGAAACTTTTTGGGTACCTTTGCTATCACCTTGGGATGAGAACGAGTGTTTTGGGGTGCGGTCCGAAATTTCAAGATGGCCGTCGGCGACCAATTAGACAAACTTTGATTTATTTAGTGCTACTTATACACAGTAAGTGCACATTTCAATACGGATCTGGCTAGAGGTCGTATTTATGAACTGATCCTCACAAAACTTCTCGGGTACCTTTGTTGTCACCGTGGGACAAGAACAAGTGTTTTAGGGGTTCGGTCCAAAATTCAAAATGCTTGTCGGCAGTCATATTTACGGAAAATTTTGTGTATTACATTTTTTGTACAGAACCTGTAAAGAAGATTTTTCATGTCACTAATGTTGGCTATAAGTTTATTGGGTGCCTTTGTTATCACTGGTATGGGAACAAATATTTTTGGGTTCAGTCAGACCCACGCAGGGGCTCGAAAAGGGAGATAATTAAAAATATTTTCCAAAAACACGAGACAAAATAATGTTTCTTGAATTCAGCATCTCTAGGATGTGTATATTCAAATGTGTTGAAGCCAAATTCCGTGTTAATATTTGGTGTTTGGGGAGGGTAAACATTATTAGCACAACCCGATTTTCTACTTTTAATGAGAAAAATAAAACCTCCTCACCCGTGGGAACCCTATGAGCTAAAGACAAAAAAATTAAATACCTATATTTTAATAAGCACTGGACAAACAAACATTTATTAATTAGTATAAATCAACCTTAGAAGGGTTTGAATCACACAGGCCAAAACAACTGCTAACATTTGGCTTATGGTGCACCATACAAGGATCCCCATTGTAACATTAACCCCAAGGAGATTCCTTTTCGATGTTAGCATCTAACTGTCACCCACCTTTACAATACTTTACCTGTACATTTGTTACTGGCTAAGGTCAATTCTAATGTACAAACCTTTACAATACTTTACACGCACCTTTGTTATCAGGTCATTACCTAGATGTGTGTCATTGCTGCGTCACATACTATACATGTATATGTCTCACACAAGCTGAGCTACAGAGTCATTGACACTTTCATTTTTCGGAGGGGGGGGGGGGGCAGAGAAATGTTTTTGGGGATGGCAAGGCGTCATAACCCCCCCCCCCCCCCACACACACACACACTCCGTAGCTACGCCATTGTTTCCATCTAGATTTGGGGGATTTGGGGTCATAGACATATTCGTTCCTACTTTTAATCATGTTCATGAACTTTCTTACCAGACTAGATTTGTTACCTAAACTTATGTCACACACAAAGTCAGACATACAAATTGAGGCCTTTGGTCAGTGCTGGGGGGGGGAGGACATTCGCCCCCCCCCCCCCCCCGGGATTAATTCTGTGACGGGCCCCCTTTCGAAAGTGTAGGGATACTGATGCTGATGCCGAAGTTCTTGAAGTGAAGAATTCCTGAAGTGATAACACCGGTCTGGTACATATGTATATAGATAACAGTCTATCAATCCTTGTATCCAACGTAACGGCCAAAACTGGTCAGCGCTATTGATTTGCACAAAAATTTCAATTCGATTTTCATTATTTTTTCATTTTCATTTTCAGTTGTATTGCCTAAAATATATAGCATATGACCCCTCATTGGAACGAGCTAGTTGAGCTCGTTCCAATGAGGGATCACAAGCTATGTTTTTTTTAGGAAAAAAAGGAATACGTATTTAATAATTTTTGTTTGCAAGTGTCGTCTGCTTTTCATGTTAAGTAAAGTGTTAACAGATTGAGCGTGTACACGGGCCCCTCCCACTTGAGTGGCTACTGGTATTCCAATACGACGGGCAAACTATCTCAGGGATCGGGGGTGGGGGGGGGGTGGGTGGGCTAGGCACAGGAGTCAGAACTTTGGGGAACCCAGGCCTCACCCAAGAATCTTAGAATCCTGAGCCAACCCCGCCCCAAATCCCGGGCCCTCACCTTCTCCCCGGCCCTGCCTATGGTAACCGTTTGAAGCAGTTGTGGGGTCGACTTGGAGTACGTAATATGTTAATTAAATAAGTGATTTGGGAGCTTATGCTTCATGACTACTATGTTTATCTACAAAATTAATGTCAGACCTTTGGTGGATTCAACATGCACATTTTTTCGTGTTGATAAACTCGTCTTAACGTAAATGGCATTCATTCATAACATTCAACAAAAACTGAATGGAAATCCATGCATTGCAGATAGAATAAGCGCGACGAGGTCAAATAAAGTTGAACAGACACACGTCGAGTTTGTTAATGCATTTTCGTCTATTTGTTGTCAAACGATGCAGGATTGTCAATTAGTATGCAACCTGTGTGCGTTTGATATGTGAAAAAAATTGACTTGCTGATTCAAAACCACGAGGAATATAAAGGCCGCAATCAGGGTGGATCGGACCCGACTTGCGATACCATTCAAATCTTATAATTTTTCGAATGAGTGCACACCAGTGAGCACAATCAAATATGCATAATATTCTTTTCAATAAACTGCATAATCGTACCATAATCTAGGGATTTTTATTTCCACATAAAACTTAAATTTTGACATAAGGCTCCGCGAAACTCAAACTTTGTGAAATCAAATCCAAAATCGAATCGGGAAGAGGGTTTCCAATCGAATCGAATTCCATGGCTTTTTTCAAGTTGTATATATTACACCTTGCCACAACCGAAATATAACATTATCCTTCTCCATTCAAGTGTTTTGTTCAACGACGGATTTTCTCTTTGAGCGGGTCAATCAAAAAACGCGTAATATTCCAGAATGGAATAAAAATAGTTTCGGAAGCGGAAACTCCTCTTTTATCATCAGGTCTTCTGTACAGGACACCCCCACCCCCACCCGCCCCTCCTGTATAGGAGACCTGATGATAGAAGAGGAATTCACAAGGAGATTCAAAGTAGGCATATGAGAACTTCTCGACGATTCGAAAATTTCCGAATCACCTGACTCGGATCGAATCGAATTTCGAAGCTTCGTGGGACCCTCTTTTAATTCCACTCCCACCCACCCACCCCCCCCCCCCCCCCCCCCCCAATGGCTGATGTATAACAAAATACAGGGAGTGGATTAAAATTGGAATTCCCTAAGTGAAACAGACAATACGCGAATTGACTGAAAGTTTTAGTTACTACGCGTATGGATTTGATTCACAAATTCACTGGAACGTAGAAAGTAATCTCCGCCAACATGTATTGTAAATGGAGTTATAATATCTGGTTATCGGTCTTAAACACCGAGCCGCAGACGAGCTTTTTAAATGTGACATCCAGGTATTAAATCTCCATATACCATACATGTTGGCGGAGATAACGTTTTTGTCACTTTTGAAACACAATACATAGTGGATATAAATTTGTGGACGCATTTAACACGCTCCGCAGTCACTTGGACCAAATGCGTGAATATTTTTTTGTTTTTATAAACGCAGAAGACAACAGATAGAGTTACATCCCTTGGGTAATTAAGGAAATGAGTAAACAGTATTTTGTTGATAAATCGTCCCCGGAGTTCCAATGTGTTCTATGTGCCTACTGGCACATAGAACACATTGGTACTCAGGGGACGATATTTGATCTTATTTTATTGTTCTCAAGTTGTATCATTTAATTACTCGACTATTTGATTTATAACCGCAAAATATGATCGAATTGTCGGAGATCTGATAATATTTGTGATTATTTTCAGGTTTTTTGGTTCGATTTTTATATCGAGGCGAGCAAAAGCGGAAAGCTTTCATTTAAACCATATACCCCCGATGTTTCGCGTGCGCTTATACCCAGGATGTTGCATGCCCCTCATATACCTTGGATGATGGGTGCACCTTTTGCCATGGCTATTTGTTCTGACCAATGAAAAGACAGAATTTATCGGACTATAGGGACAAATAACATTTGTGTTCCTTGGCTTGGAAATCGTCTCTTTTCTTCAACAAGGCTGCATCTGCATTGTTTGCACTGCAGTTCGTGAAGGATTTTAGATTATTTTTATGGCGTGCAATTTAACCTTTTAGCTAACCTAACGATTAAAGCTGGCCACTACTCTTCACAAAAATCAAATTTTATTCTTATGTTTTACCTAAAACAATGCCCCAAAACATAGCTCAAGACCCTTACTGGAACAAGCCAATGAGGTGTCATCAGCTATGTTTTCTAAACAAAAATGAAAATATTCAGTCATTGAGGAAATGTTTTCTGTAAATGGCGTCTGCTATTTAAGAACAGATTGCACAGAACGCAGGAATGAGGTGAGGTGTGGGTGAGGGTGGGGTGGGGTGGGTGAGGGGAGGGAGTTAGTTGTCCTAAACATCGCTTATGACCCTCTCATTGAAACGATTATAATAGTTAACCATTGACCTCTTTCAACCCATCACACACACTAAAAACTAAAGTGTTAAAACTGACACTTTCAAGGTGTTAAAGCCATTCTAACTCTTAGGATTTGATTTTAACACTCAAAGTGCAATGCTTTAAGCACTTAGACATTACAATCGTTAGACATCTGACACTTGAATGGATGGCACTTCCCATGTGTCTAGCATTGGTGGTTCTTCCAGAATCGTCCATAATTTGATTTGCGCTTGGTGGGTACATAATTAAAAGGACACAACGCAGATGACGCGGATCAGGCTCGAGAGTTCGAGCCTGATCCGCGTCATCTGCGTTGGTTTCTTTTAAGTATCGCGACATTACACTTGTCAAGTGGTATTATTGTAACGCCTGTCAAGTTCTGGGACATCTACACCTGAACAAAGTCCTAGTTCAGCACTTAGTTAGTGTTAAATACAGCACTTCAAGTGTAGTTTTTAACACTTTAGTTTTTAGCGTGCACAAGAGGAAATTATAAGTATAGTATAAATGTAAAGAACCCACCATTATAATTCTTGATTAATGCCCAGGTCTGTGTTGTTTCTCTGCGTGCACCACAAGACCACAAAAATAAAATCTTGAAATCTCTGAAGATGAGCTTGAAGCTGGCGCCTGGTTGCTTATATTCACCACCAGTTAAAACGAACAAATCTATAAAACTACAAGAATAGACCATTTTTGTTCTAGAATGTTGTTCGCTTTTCTGGTGGCATATATACCAGAAAATATTTTACCAAGTGGTAGCACACCCACTGTACAGTTAAAACTAGAAGTCCTTCGTGAAATGTGCACAAATAGCACGTCGATCTGCGCGCGCGTTAATCTACGCGTTATGACCATAGTAAGGCTATCAAATCTGTACATATGGCCTGTGCACAAGCAATGTTTCAGCCAAATGGACCTCCAGGTAACTCGGAGGTCCATTTGCGGAAACATTGCCTGTGTTTGCTATGAGTACCAGGGGAACCTGCCGTGCTTTGGATGCCATTCGATATGGCAATTGAGTGCAATCCATACGCGCAATTAAGCCAAGATAAGCACACAGTTCATGACAGGACTTCAAGTGTAAACTGTATAGGGTAACTTTCAAGTATCGAACGCTGAAGTTCTGGATTTTTGTAAAATTAACAAAACTTGAGGGGATTCCGATTTTAACCGAGGGACTTTCTATGTATTCTTTTTAAAGGTGGGTGTCACGTCATACGGGTACCTGGGACATGTATACCGCTGTCCAATATTACTACTTTGTCAAAGTCTTCCTGCAGCTCGTTGTCATCGACAATATCATCTTCAAAATGATACAATCAAAAAAGTGTAAAACATCACGAACGGAGACTTTCATGTAGCTTACAATAAAATATCAGACGACTTCACTTTTATTTACGAAGTTAATCTCTGATTACCAGTTTTGTTTTTAAAACATAATACATAATTACTGATATATCTGACATGGGCCAGCTTGGATGGAAACTGGCGGTCGTTATGTTTGGATTCATCATTCGTTCATGGAATGTACGCCCCACTCACCTTAACATCATATCATACAGCACGTCAGAATATATATGTATACAGTATGTGGAGAGTGTATTATCACTAAATCACCCACAGAGTGGAGATTCCACACAAGCAATAATTGCAAATTTGTTGCAAAGCATAACAAGCACAAGCAAAGTTTCAGCCAATGGACCTCCGGGTTAAACCCGGAGGTCCATTGGTTGAAGCATTGCTTGTGTTTTTAGTCGATAGAAACAAATTTGAAAGTAACAGTTTGGGTGATGACTCCACTCCGTGGGTGACTTACTTACAATCCACTATCCACGTATTGTATGTCCCAAAAAGAGTAACATCCTCGCCCTCTGGCGTAGTTTCTTTCATTCTGACGACTCCAGTAGCAAATGTTACCGTCTGACATCACAACGTGAAATATTTGAAAGGACATCGCCCGTGTCATCATTGTTTAATCAACGTCGTGACCAGCAAACCTCTTCATTTTTTTTCTGGATTTTTCACACGTGTTGCAGACAGTGTTCTGAATGAAGTGTTATTTGGATAACAAACAAATTTACGATTTGAACTAAGATGGAATGAGTTTATCTGGTTTATTGAACATTTATTCACTGCTGTCATGGGGTGCTCGAGTAGTTTATTTGCCAAACTTGTGATCGTAAAAATTTGCCTTGAACAAGGAAACTTTTAACGATCACAAGTTCAGTGAATAAGCCTTTCCTGTTTCACGATGCAGGTTTTGGGGTGTGGGTAGGGTAGTAATGGAACATATACGTTATTGTGATAAATTGACGGTAACATTGTCTGAGGTTTGCGGCTCGGAGCATATGTTCAATCTCGACGCTTCGCGTCTCGTTTGACCATAAGCCCCGGGCCGCAAACCTCATACCATGTTACCGTAAATTTATCACAATAACTTATAATATTGATGTTTGATTATATATATGTTTATTTTCACTATTTCTTCGAAATTCCGTGCTTGTGCGGGGTTTATTCTAGAATTAAAGAGGAAGATACGTTCATCTGCTCCATTTCGCTGATAGCAAGCTCCTCTGGACTTCAATTCATTGCGCCGATGTTGTTAAAAACGTATCCAGAACGGACTGAAAGATATTTAGTGGTGGAGTGCCATGTTTTACATTAAACTCAACATGATTAAAACCTAATCAGAACAGGAGAGTTTACTCAACCTCTGGGGAGAAATCACAAAGTCTGCTATAGAAAGCAAAATTCCCCAGGTTCGTCCTCGATAAACCTCAATAACCCCATAGCACAAACAGCCACAAAAGACACTAAACAAATACACCTTCTGAAATGGTTGGATCAAAAGCTTTGATGCTGATGAATACAAATCTCCTGGTAAAACAAAAGAACAAACCTTGTGATTAATAGCCAACCATCATCAGCAAACGCTGAAGCACCATCATTAAAAAATCGTGAACGTATTTGAACCATGAGGTCCGTGTTAGCAGTTGCGCAATCCTCATAACCTCCAAACCTTAACTCACTGAAAAAGAAAAAAATATAATCACAGTTGAACAAACCTAATGCAGACTCCATGACAGACATTTATTCAAGGAAAGGAAAGAACATAATGTGCGCAAATGGAAAAGCGAAAATAAACACCACTACGGTCTGGTCCTAAAACGCAACCAAGCATAACAAATACCACCTACCAGCCACGACATCGACTCATCTTAAAATTTATCTCCACCAAACACTGCTAAGACTCAAGTAAAGAAGAATAGATGTCAATCACGGAGCTAATGGACCCACAACGCATCGTTTGGGGTTTTACACAGGAACATCATTCAAATGTGTTGCACACTCTCTTCCCATCGCCAGCCCACCTATTAATAAGCATCCATTTCCCAAGAGGCACAATATACCCGCAGTCAAAATACTGGGAGGTAGTTAGCAGGGAAGCATAGGGACTCGGATCGCATCATGTTTTGCTTGGCTTGTGCACTTGTTTTTGGTCCGGGATCATTCAACGGAGACCGTTGTATCCCCCTGACCAGACAAATTGCACAGTCACAACCACATAAACAAGTGCGCTACGGATATGACCGATTGGAGGGGGGGGGGGGGGGGTGCTGATATGTTCCAACTGTGATGGCTCAAGTATCGACTGATACAATATTCCAGCTACACCATGAAGGCATGCCTTCGTCGAAGGCATGCCTTCATGCTGAAGGAATACTGGTAAACCGGTATTATAGTCCAAACCCCAGAAATATACATATATATTATCACCACAGTGTGTGTGTCCAGGAATTCGGATCAAGACGAGTTGAACGAACGGAATAGTATTTCGACGAGCCCGTAAGGGCGAGTCGAAATGCGATTCCGTTCCTTCAACGAGACTTCATCATCCGAATTCCTGGACACACACACTCTGGTGATGATAAATTTATCTCACAGACTTGACCACAAAATGTCTTAAAAGAATATCTTAATAGGAACTATTTCTTTTTCGCAGTGGGTGAAAGAACGCTAATTTAAAAATAGAATGACGTCATTCTTCTGAGAAATTCCCTTTCGTTGGGATTCACTGTGCTTTTACGAAATTGATCTAACGTGTATTTTGTCAACGTGAATTTGATTGTTAATTGCAGTAATAACTGACGAATTAAATGGTTCTCATGGTGTAAAGTTTATTATATTTATAAGGATCCCGTTAATCGGTTATAGAAGGAGTTTTGCACAATTTACAGCGAACACAGCTGCAACTCTGCTTGCGAATGTGAGTCTTCAAACACTAATAGAACATTGAAAAACAGAATGAGCTTCCTCGTTGTGTTGGCAACTGCAGAATCACGCGCTTGTATCATGGGCCCTTGATACGGATTCGGAACAAGGGCCCAGATACATTAAACTTTAGTTGCGTAACAGTGCAAAAACTCCCCGATTGTGAGATAAATTTAAATAAATACATGTAGAAGTCATCACGTTTGAGTTTCTCAAACTTCACTTTATTAGTTTTTACACCACTCCAACTTGTCTATGCTGTCCACCCAAATTGATAGAGAGATCGTAGCCATCTTTATCACGCGGACAGATCAAGAGAGTATAAGAGCGACACAAGAGGACAGCATTTTAAAACCTTTACAAACGTATTTGGATCGCGGTAAGTCCGTGGCTAGATCACTGGACTTTAAACCGAAAGGTCAACTGTTCGATACAGATCATCGGTAACTGCGTTTTGTCCTTTGGGTGAGACACTTAATCTCGATTACCCACGTGGGGGCATGGTGGCGATGTGTACTAAGGCGTACTGCACGTCGAGGGTGCACTTGTCTTCAACCAATGCTAAGCCTGATTGTATGGAGTTATTACGTTAGGAAGTCCGGCAGTTGCTCGCCGTTGCTTGCTGGTTCTCTCCGGGTACTTCGGCTTCCTTCACCCGTAAAACTTTCCGACACGAGGTTACCCTCTAAATAAATAAATTATCGAACCATGAATCTTTCAGTTTGAAGACCACTAAGCCACGGCACTCCACTTCTAACGAATCTCCGACGTTTCAAAAGACGTGGCGATTTACCGAGAGGTAAATTGCCACATCTTTTGAAATGCTACTGATTAATTTCAGTAATTTATATTCACATGAAGAAAAGATATCCCTACAAAAGTAGAGTCTTATCGTGTTACGTTCATTGGTTGGTTGGATTGGCGAGGCTTTCTCACAATTCGAACGTTTTGCATAATAAATTTCTTAGGCGTGATCCGAGTGCAGTTCTAATCAAACTTTTACAATAAGAGGAACCAAAGGCCAGGTTCACTAGGTACTGATCAAAATATTTAATTTTCAAGTATTTACGCACCAGTGCAACAGATCCATAAAAACCAAAGTCATAAATTTAACTCCTAATAGAATTGCCGGTGGCTAAACACTCATTGCTCTACTTAAAAATTCGAAACCAGTACCATTAAACCTTTATCCAACAAATCGACCGCATCCGCCCGCGTAATATGAAAATTCAGCAGTTGAAAAAATATTATTTTTCAAAACATTTCAACAAAACCATATCATGTGACCCCTCGTTGGAACGAGCTCGTCGAGCTCGTTCCAACGAGGGGTCATATGATATGGTTTTGTTGAAATTTTTTGAAAAATTTGAAAAAATGATATTTAAAATAATAAATTTTGATATCGTCTGCGTTGGGTAAAGGGTTAATTAAGTCATAAATAATAACACTCGCTCTTATTTAGAATAACAGGTTGGATGTACTTGTCCATTTGCGATAAAGTGCATCTTTTTAATACTTCACGAAACCCCACAATTAATCTGAATAACTCCGCGAGAGCAAATGGAAGTAAACATCATTTCTGAAAACTAATCCGAATACTGTCGAAACTACAAATTATTTTCCCATAAATTATTGTATACGAAGATTGTATGTATGTAAATGGGCTTTCCGATTGAACGATTTCATATAATCTTACCAAATAATTTTTTTTAAATATACCTTGTATGTTTGTTGTGGAAGGTCACGAACTAAAATCTGAGGTCTGCGCTGTTCCCTTCAATTGACACAATTGAAAACCCCGTGATTCGGTGTTTTTGCCCTAGTGATAGTTATGGTAGTCTCAAGGCAACTAGAAGGGCGGGGGAGAGGTTATCACCCCTAGGGGTCCTGGCGATGTGGAGGAGGACTGGGCTGGGAAAAGCAACACAAATTGTCCATTGAACTGGAATAAAAGCCACCAGTTTTGCAGTTGAAATATGAGCGCCACAGGGAGATGCCCATTTTGTTGTCTCTATAATGTATTTTCGTTTCGACGCAATTGGGAATTTATTGTCAAGATTCGGAAAATTCCAGGTTGTCATTCGATGTGTTCAGAATTTGGGCACACAATGTACGTCTTGTCCCCAGTTACACTTCTCATATACTCTCCCTCTTGCCGCCCCGAGATTCACGAACAAAGGCGCGTGAAGCATCCGAGGGCAAGATGGCAGGGATACAAAAAAGGCATTCGACTCTGGGTATGAGCTGAGACGGACAGTTTGCAACGTATCATAAATTGTGATGTGAAACTCCACAGTATTTATATATATATATCGCCCCTTGAGGGAAACAAGCTAAGGTGACACCTGCAACGCTTAAACATTGCAGATGGCGCCTTGTTTCATTCAAGGGACGATATAAAGCTTTAGAAATCCCCTCGCCGATTGCTTTGCTTCTTTGGTGATTATCGACCAAACTGTCATTACACCTGACACACCCCAATGACAGTGGCGCACGTAAAATACGTTAGAAAAGAATACTCCCGAGTTTCCCAGTTTTTGTTCTCGGAGAGTAAATTATTTTCCACTAGTGAACTTGTGGAGAAAGGGGGCACACGCTACCCCCTGCCTCTGGCGCCTTTGCTCATGAGCTCCACTTAATAAGTACTGTTGTAACAATGTACATTTTAAAGCTGACATACATTCCGATAAGTCGATTGAAACGAAAACGCGACAGGCAGTTAAAGACATGTATTTGCTATCGTCTCTCCGAAAACCACGGGTTACCCGATTAGAAAATATACGAATCAAGCTGCCGATTCGATTTTCGATCCCAGAACAGGCCCTGTGAAGTTTCGAAGATTCAATTCGCTGTCGACATCGAATCAAATCTTCGAAACTTAACAGGACACAAACTGACTATTAAAATTAACCCTTTGAATCCTCATTTCATGGAATGGTATCGCCTTTGTGTACACCTACAGTGAGATCGGCCACTGCAATAACAATATACAGGGAGGGTAAAATAATAACCGCAGTCTGCAGCCAGACGGCTGCAGACTGCAGTTATTATTTTATCATCAATGCCCCGTATATTGACCTCTTATAATAAGACAAAAATGGGACGAAATTATGCCTTGCACCGACAAATCGGCCTTACGAGTTTAAAGGTGAAGAGTAGAAATCTACTATTTAAAGAAAACTCTCAGGCCACCAGTCTAGTTCTGCTCGAAATTTAACACTGTTATGGTCTCTTTGTATACCCACAAGATTGCGCGCAACTACCTTTGATTATGTGCTTTACCGAGATATACGGGGTTTGTTTCCTATTAAAATGATAGATATTCCAAACCAATAATGTAAGTCAGAGAGCACTACAGTGGATTCTAGACGTTATCAATGCATTATTATTATTATTAATTTTTCATTTCACAAAATAAATAGTGTTTTGTTTTTGTTTGCGTTTTAGGACAACAATGGAGTCGCAGAACGTGGAAACTGGTCGAAGAAGATGGATTTTATCCTCTCGTGTGTTGGATTTGCTGTGGGGTTGGGAAACGTATGGAGATTTCCATATCTCTGTTACAGAAACGGCGGGGGTAAGATCGTTGTTAAAACTGTTATCAAATAATGCGTACTACAATTAGGGTCCTGCGAATATTCGAGATTCGATTCGATATCGATACCATACGTATGCCTCGAGATCGATCCCGAATCAGTCTCAGGATTCGATTTTTTCGAATCTCTCGTACTAACTTCAATTTGTTACATTTCCAACAAAAATAGGATAAAACTGTCATTAGAAAATTCATTCATGTAGGCTCAATTCCTATTTATTTGAGTAATTGACAATGTTTAATTGTTAGGTAAGGTGTGAATTTGGCCCAGAACATTATCCATAGTTTTGGTTTTTGAAGGCTTAACTTGTTACTATTCACGTTCTTAAGAACGTGAATAGTAACAAGTTAGGCCTTCAAAAACTAAAACTATGTACAATAGGCCTAGCTGTTTCAGCGACGGTGCTACAGAGAATATTTAGTTATTGGTGTTTAAGGTGTTCACTCAGTCGCGTAAGGGTCATCACAGTGTTCCGTAACTTCCGTTTGATGCAATATGAAATAACTTGTCTTTTAAGATTCGATTCGGGATTCGATTCGATGTCGATATCAGAGACACGATTCGATTCGAAAAGAAATTTGTGATTCGCAGATCCCTACTTTTTATTCATTTAGCGGTCTAGATTAGCCATTGCGCATTTTATATGTGACCTTAATCGCCAATTAATAAATAAATTCGATTCGAAGTTTACAGATCTTCAAACTGTGAATTTTGCACCGTATGACAACCGTAAATATTACCAGTCTCCAATCAAGTACTGTATCCAACGGAGATTCGTCTGTTTGGGTACGTCAGTTAAAAAAAGCGGAATATTCCAGAACGGAACTAGAAGTCCTGTCACTGTATTGTGCACTATTGTAAAGTAATAGCGCGCTGGGTAAGGGCACGTTTGGTCCCTATCAAACTCAAACTACCCCATTAGTGGAACTCAATTTCAGTGGAAAAACACGCATGCCCAACAATTCTATACTAGTAAATAGAGATCATTAACACCATTCCTAACCTCTACTGGGATTCATGTGATGATGTAAACAGATGTTGGGGGGGGGGGGGGGGCGCAGTGTCTCATGCAGTAGGTGGAGGTGCAGACTGCAAGCCGAGAGGTCCTCTGTTCGAATCCCACCTGCGGCAACCGCGTTGTGTCCTTGGGCAAGACACTTTACCTCCATTGCCCACGTGGGGCATGGTGACGCTGTGTACTAAGGCGTACTGCACGTCGATGGCGCACCTGTCTTCAACCAATGCTAACCCTGCTTGTGTGGAGTTAGTATGTTGGGGAGCTGACAGTTGCTCGCCGTTGCTCGCCGTTGCTCGGTGGTTCTCTCCGGGTACTCCGGCTTCCTCCACCCGTAAAACTGTCGTCGTCATGATTAGCCATTGTTCAGAAATATGTGACCTTAAAACACCAATAAATAAATAAATAAATAAATAAATAAATAAATAAATAAATAAATAAATAAATAAATAAATAAATAAATAAATAGATATTAAAATGCCACTACACATGAAGAGAGTGGATTATTACTGCTTTATCGGAGCGACATACATTATTCAGTCGAAAAGTATTTATAAATAGAGATTACTACCATTATGTGGATGTACAAAATATATATCCGAGTCGAGCTCCGGGTTCTAAGGGCAGATCACGACGAGTCGAAGACGAGTCGTGATCTACCCTTAAAACCCGGAGCGAGATTCGAATACATATTTTGTATATCCACATTATGGTAATAATCATTTTATCTTACAATATATTGGGGATAAGTCAAGAATATAGATGAATATATAATGAACTATTTATTCGTAGGGATGAACATAAAGAACAAAAGTGGAACTCACGCGAAAGGAACGTGCTTGTATCCGACACCCTGATACAAACATCTGTATCAGGGGGTCGGATACACGACAGTTGCGTAGTTAATACAGACAGCATACATGTTGATTGTAAGATAAATCTTCATAACAGCACAAGAAACTCTAACAAGCTTTCATCACATGAACCACCAAATGAAAGTTTGCAAGTGCTTCCTGTGATTTGTCCTTAGAAACTGTAAATAATTATTAAGTGAAAAATCTATTCCACAACCATTTACTAGCAACCCTCCCTCTACATATTATAGTCTCAATATTTTCTTTGTTTGATCGGTTCAGTTCGTGATTTCACTTCCGTCCTCGCTAATAGCAGACTATATCTTACCTCCTACAAGTATCTGGGAATTTCATTGGTTCAAAGGCGTCACATGCAGACTGCATATAAAACCATATACTGCCTGTCAACATCAATATACGCTGACAGCTTTAGGTAATCTACCCTTTGTTCATTGATTATTCAAAATGGCGGCAGCCGATAAACGCTTAAAGTTGAAAGATTAAGTGTTGGAAGCCCATATTTGGTCTGAAGTGCAGGTTAGGCAACTTAAAAGGCTTCATATTCTGTGGATGTGTGTCATGTTACCTTCGAAATGAAACTGTTTGGTATGTATGAATTTGCTTGTTACAATTTATGGGAGAGTGCTGCACTCTCCCATACATTGTAACAAGGCAAAGACACGTGAACACCTTGTGAGAATTCTCTGATTTAATTTTGATCGCTGTTGTTATTAATTCTGTGCATCGATGCAGTAGTTGGTAAGATATATTCGTTACACAGTTTGTTGGTGGCCTAATGTGGTATATACGATGTCAGTTAATTCCATATTGGACTCTAGCTTCGCTCTCGTCCAATATCAAATTAACTGACACCATGTATACCATATTAGGCCACCAACAAACTGTGTAACTAATAATATTTTTTGTTGCGCACTGCAAACGCTCTTGTGTATTTCAGACTACTTCATTCTTCTTCAGTAAGGAGCGCGTTAAGCAACGAGCATTTTCTGCACTAATTGCAACAGACATCAGGTTTCAAGTGTAGTTGAGGAAGCGGAACCTCCTTGAAGTCTCTTTCTATCATCATGTCTGCTTTACAGGAGACCTGACCAGGGACCAATCAGGACTATTTAAAATACGCTCTAGCCTCGGAGCCTATTTTGTCAATTCATGCGCCAGATTTCAATTTACGGAGTCACACTGCTGTTTGTTACACACACTGCAAGTATGTAATAGCTCTCATCATTTTCATTTAGTACACTCTAGCAAACATTAATCTTCACTGTGGTTTCTGATCAAGTCTTGGCTGCCTATTTAGGCAGCCAAGACTTGATCAGAAACCACAGTGAAGATTAATGCTTGGTAATTAAGACTTGAAGTATTAACTTAAACACTCTAAAAGAACGATAAATGACAATCATATATATAATACATGTAAGAGTGTCTCTCTCGATTATCCATCGAAAGAATATCAAAATATGATCTGAGAAGTTACGCGCCAACTGAGAAGCCTATTTCTGAGATTTAAGAGCCAGGTCCTGATGTTTCAGAACCAAATACGCACTGGCGCATGCCCAGGTCGGTCCCTGCCTGACGGTAGAAGAACAATTAAAGATAAGACAATTGGCAGGATTTGGAGAGCATCGCGACGATTCGAAACTGCCCGACTCGGTGTGAGTAGAGTCGAATCGAATTGAATCCTTGGAACGCTTTCGAAGCCTTGTAGGACCCTGCTAAAAAACCTATCTACTACGCTAACACACCCGAACACACACCCCCACATACAACCTAATATGCAAAAACACCCTCATAGACTCAAACATACATCCCTAAGAAACGTACCCCGTAGCATCAGCCCAGGCAACATAGCCAAGCGTTTATCCAGTTTGCCCGCGCGACACGCCAATTCATTTTCAGACCCCGAGTTTGATCCCCGTCCGGGACGACCCGCGTTGTGTCCTTGGGAAAGGCACTTTATCCCGGTTGCCTACATGGGAGAACGACGCCGCCGTATATTAAGGCATACTGCATGTCGATGTTGCACATGTCTTCAACCGCTGTAACCCTGCTTGAGCGGAGCTTGAACAGAGTTAGAATGTTGGGAAGCTGACAGTTGCTCGTCGATACTCGGTGGTT
Organism: Pictodentalium vernedei; assembly: GCA_031216915.1. NCBI lineage: Eukaryota > Metazoa > Mollusca > Scaphopoda > Dentaliida > Dentaliidae > Pictodentalium > Pictodentalium vernedei. Next base: position 103,719,149 of record CM062297.1, on the reverse strand, counting down.
CTCTCCGGGTACTCCGGCTTCCCCCACCCGTAAACCTGTCACGGTCACGATTAGCCATTGTGCATATGTATGTGGCCTTAAACATCAATAAATAAATAAATAAATAAATATTTTCAGGCCTGGAAAGGGGGAGGGGGATTTCTTTTCACTTTAATCCAAATTGTAATGGGTGTTCTATTAACAACCGAATGTCTCCGCGTTTTGGTTATTGTGCACTGCGTGGTTTAATAAAACATTCCAAAGCTGCCACCCCACAATTAAATATTATCATAATTTATTTGAACTCGATAGTTGATATCAAGGTGAAATTAGTCGACAAAAAATACAAAGAACCTTGCAGTTTGCTAGATTAAGCGTTTCGTGACTCATTGATGATCACCGCATTATAACAACAGACAGATGCCACTATTCCGGGGAACAAAATCTTTTAATAAAAAATAAATTTTAAAATATAATATATTCTATATTATAAATGTAACACGGCAAATAAGTGTACGCCTGAAAAAAGCAATTAACATTTTGGGTAACTTGGGTTTAGGATTTCTTCGATTAAGGTTCAGATAATAGAATTCGGTTAATGTATCAGCAAATTATGACCCAAATTCTCACCATCAAATAAATTCAGGATATCATCTAATATATAAATGGGAATGTCTGTATCTATATCTCTCTCTATCTCTCTATCTATCTCTCTATCTATCTCGCTGTCTATCTCTCTATCTATCTTTATTCCACGTGAACTCCTCCGTTCCTCGACCGATCGATCTCAAATTTTGTACACGGTGGTAATTCGTCCCTGCGAGTAACATGGGATGGGTGCCGTGCCCGTTCGGGGTGACCTTGACCTTGAAATTGATGACCTTGAGTTTTTATTTCGAAAACGACTGGGCCGATCGGGCTAAAATTTCATATGTGCGGGTATATTGACCCATCGATCATTTTGACTTTATCGGGGTGCCCGTGCGAGGTGACCTTGACCTTGAAATTAAGACCTTGACCTTTTATTTCGAAAACGGCTGGGCCTATCGGGCTAAAATTTCATATGTTCGGGTATATTGACCCATCGATCATTTTGACTTTATCGTGGTGACCTTGACCTTGAAATTGGTGACCTTTACCTGTTATTTCGAAAACGGTTGGGCCGATCGGGCTAAAATTTAATATGTGTGGGTATATCGACCCATCGATCATTTTGACTTTATCGGGTTGATGACCTTGACCTTCTATCGATCATATCTGAGGGTATATTGATATGACCATCTTCTCCCGTGCAACGCCGGGTATTCACCCGCTAGTCAACTATAATTCAAAAATAAATTTAAAACTATACAGGTGCACAAAGATCATCATCACTGACTTAAATTGTCATGAAAATCGACTTTCGATAAAGTTATCTCCCTTAAATTATTTGACGAGCGAGGAAAGTCTAATTAAGAAATAAGTAATGGATGAGAAAACCCTGATGACTTCATTAGAAAATAAAGTCAAGTTCCCTTTTGTTACTTTCGAAAAACGACAGAATAAGTTTCACTGGAGCATTACAGAGAAGCTGGATGGGAGAATGAACGATTAGAGGTTATTGGGTGACACAAAGGAGAGAGTTAGTATGCTTATTGTGGAAATTGCAAAGAATGGGGTGCGGGATATCATCAAACAGTTCGTTTCCGGGTGTTGTGAGGAGAGAAGAGAACTGGGTATAGGGGGGGGGGGGGGGGCATTTGAAAGCCCTGGGTTAATCAAAGCCTTCTCACCTGAGAACCGCAACAAATCAGCCGCCGGCCAATGTGTTATTATTACTGTTGTTGTTTGTTGTTGATATTATTGTTGTTTGTTGTTGTTGCTATCATTGTTATTATCATTATTATTATTTTTATTTTCATTATTATTATTATTATTATTATACCACATGAACTCGAAGTATCAGTAAATTAACAGTACCCCATTCAGAAACTACAGTGTGGTCGCCTTGGACTGGATACTTTTCACGGGTGGGCAGTATTTCCACAGACGCAATAATATTAGATTCCAAACACTAATTATAGGAATAATCATCAAAAAATTAATTAATGAAGCACCGGGTACAACCCGGTGCTTCATTGATTAAAATTTTGCTAATGTTATTTTTTATTACCAGGTAAACGCATGCGTGGACACCACTGCCCACGCGTGGATTAGTCCACGGCGAATGCACTGTGCTTCACAAACTGCACAAAATGTTCAACACATCATCCAAGAATGCGAATGCTTTGGCTGCACCGCAAAGGAAGCTAGAGGATACAATCGATCACTAGTACTGCTTTCAAGGCTTTGGACTCTAGTGGTATCCCCATGCCAGTTCAATAGCAGCAATTAGTCCATATACATTATTTGGGGTAAACCAATCAATATTTTCAACGTGCAGCCTCGGTCTACCCAACACATTTACTGAACGGCTATCCAATTTAATGGCATTATGATGTATCATGTTCCTGGCCGGAAAAGCGGCCGCTAGGGTTTACAGGGTTAAGAGCCATCTCGATTTTCTGACGGCTGTGATGAGACAAATTCTAAATCCCAACCTTTATGCAACCGGTTCAGAGAATCAGCCATCACGTTACGGCCATGTCTTTGAATCGCAAGAGCCGTAGATCTAGACAGCAATACATCAACTTGTTGGGGTCCCAGTCAGATTCCATCACATATAAACGCCATTTGGCTGTAGATCTTTCACTTTGTATGAATCCTCGAATGCATTCATAGCTCATATTTCGACGGCATTTTATGCAAGTGCCAGCTATCAAATTTCAACTCCGCTCCTACACCGCATTCGAGTGATACCCCTTACATGCATGGCTGCCTCTCGCAGGTACTCCAGCCACTCTTTTCTAATACATGCACTAGATACCCCTATGACTTTTGACTCTACAGCACTCACTGCATGAACGTGAACATTTTACAACACAGGCTTATATACACATTGCAATAGTTCACACCTTGACAAATGTAAAATGCACAGTCGGCTGAGCCATCCACACACCACAGGTACAACGTTTAACCACCTTCGACAGAATCTAATTTCGATAAGAAGTCTATCCTCACAAACTGGTTGTAATAAAAACACCATCAGGGCGCGGTGTTTCGTTAGTTAGAGCATTGGACTTTAAACCGAAAGTCAACGGCTTGCTACATAGGAAAGACACTTAATTAATATTGCCTACGCGGTGGCACGGTGGTGATGTATTCAGTATGGCTGCCGTGAACTTATCACTTTCCACGGGTGGACAATATTTCCACGGAAGCAGTAATATTAGATTCGAAACATTAATGTAGGAACAACCAGCGATTTATTTATTTAGTGAAGCACCAGGTACAACCCGGTTCTAAATTAATTAAAAGTTGGCTGATGATGCTTTTTATCGCCCGGTAAATGCACGTGTGGATATCACTATCCACGTGTGAGTTACGAACAGTCCGCGGCGGCTGTACCGTATTACAGTTAAAACTAGAAGTCCTGTCATGAAATGCGCACAGATAGCACGTCGATCTGCGCGTTAATCTACGCGTTATGACCATACTATGACTATCACATTCTGTACATATTGCCTATGCACAAGCAATGCGTCAGCCAATGGACCTCCGGGTAACCCGGAAGTCCATTGGCAGAAACATTGCCTGTGTTTGCTATGGGTACCCAGGAGAACCTACCGTGCTTTGGATGCCATTCGATATGGCAATTGCGCGCAATTCCTACGCGCAATTAAGCCTAGATAAGCGCACAGTTCGTGATAGGACTTTTAATTTTAACTGTAAGGCGTACAGCACGTGGGTGGTTCACTTGCCTTCAGCTCAACAGAAGGGCAAGGCAGTACTTCCAACCTGTCTGTTTAAAATTTTATTATGTCCAGTAAAATGTTGCAATAGAATTTATACTGGGGATGACAGGAAGACAGCCAATCTGGCTATGGTATTCCTCACAGTATACATTGTGTTTTCATTTTACTTTGTCATATGTTTACGCTGAACTAAAGACTCATTCAATCAGATCACTAACTCTTCTTGTGTCGGGTTAGCATGTTGGAGAGTCTGACAGTTGCACGCCGCTGATCAGTGGTTCTCCCCAGGTACTTCAGCTTTTTCTACACTTACAACTGTCCGACACGATATGACACCGACTGTTGAAAGTGTCGTTAAATCCGTATAAACAAACAAGCAAACACAAACAATTAGATATGATTAACATCGTAGCGTGGGTTCTCTTGTATATTAATTGGGTTTAGAAGAGCTTATAAAACTCCGTAACCCCCTGTGGTAAACAAGCTCTGTTTCACTGGTAAAATAGGACCCAGTCACTAATGCTTGGGATGCGAGTCCTCTAAAATAGGCAACATGGGGTATAAACGATTGACTGACCTTGAATTTATCTCCATGTTCTGGTTATGATTAACCATTGTGCAGAAGTGTGTGACCTTAAACAACAATAAATAAATAACAATAAAACTCCGTAAAGCTAAACAGAACAGACCACGTGACAGGCCAGTCCGTTAATAGGTTAACGATTTCAATAACAGCCCGTCACTTCACGTAACTTTGACAAACGGGGTATCAATACATTAATATTGTTTCCACTTCAGATATCTATCTCATTCCTCATTAGTATTTCCCACGTTTTCGACTTTTTCATGATCAACTCAACTGTGGTGATAATAGATATGACTTGCCTTTGTCTGACCTTGCGGTTTATTAACGGCCCGCCATAACTGATTAACAGGTCCCATCTTATTAGCTGCCCTCGTCTGCGGTTCGGGCCGCTTATTAGCTGTCAGTAGTAGGGGATGTTCAGATCGTGCCTGTTTGGGGGATCTCATATGTGACGTCATAGTCACGTGACTTAGTTATATTATATTTGGTTGTCATGGTAGTTCGAGTGAGCGGTCATCTTGTGACGCCATTCCCATCGTGACGCATTGAGAGGCGTAAACAGAGATTCGTCGAAGTAGGAGAAAGGGTAGTTCGGCTAAAAGAAAGAAACACGCAGCTGAAACACTACTTTAAACTTCAGAGGTTATAGTAAAAGTAAAACAATGAATAGGGATTACGCCATGCACAGCTGAAGAAGGCAATACCATGATCTCCATTCATTTAAAAAAAACATAACTCACAGACGCTGAATAATTTTCAAAACAGACGCCGTTAGGAAGTATGTCCATTCCCTTCACTATGCGAACAAGTCAAGAAAGGGGGGGGGGGGGGGGTGTTATTACTACATGTGGGGTTTCCGAGATGGTGTATTGTAGTCTCGAGTGGGGGAAGCCAAGACGTTCGGATAGCTGATCTAGGTGAAGAGGTAATCTAGGACTTAGCGAAAAGAATGATAACAATGCCTGATCTGAGAATGTTTGTAATTATTTGTTTTGGTTTAATAAATGAAGAAGTTATAACTTGGATTATTTCATATCGGTCCAGATATCAGCCCTCGATAACTTCACAATATGCATCGACCTTCAGTCTCAAGCTGATATGAAATTACCTCGGGGCTGATATCTCGGCCGATATGAACCGAACTAAGAATATCGTAACGGTACTGGCTTTTCTAGTGTCCCTTATCGATTCCCCACAGCTTACAGAGAACGGGCCCATTCCATCACTCCAACCCTAGAGTGCTTGACATTTAGACATACATTTCGAAACCCAGAACTGGGACCAATCTATCGGCCTATTCCACATGTAATGTGCCCTGATAAATAATACTACAATCTTGACAACTGATCCAACATGGGAATGGCGATGAATAACGTCATAGGGCACACGAACGTATCTGCTGGAAGTAGCTTCCATATGTCGCTATCAACAGTGTTTTTTGAGATCAGCTGTAGTCACCATTCATGGCTGCACAAAACTTCGGAGACTTGATGATAATCGTGAATTATAAGCAGAAGGGTTAAAACATTTTCCCAAGAATGCCAGGATGATATACAACGGTTTCTAGTAACATGCACCCTAAGAACAATATGCGCCCCCCCCCCCCCCGAAAAAAAAACAACAAAAACAAGAAAAAAAAAAATCTGCGATGTATCCTTTTTCATGGCTCACTTCTTTTTGGTCTCTGTTGTGCTCGATTAAATGTCAGACACGTAAATTTGGTCGATTATTCTGCCTCGTTGTCCATCATTTCTTTATCAACAAAGGAGAACTTAGCATTCTTAACGGTAAACTGTCATTTAAATTACTTTTTAAAATCGTTTTGAATAATATAGTTTTATGTAAGGTTGATTTATGTAAAGTGCGTGTGCAAATGACTTGAACGATAACAAAAGGAGACTTTAAAATTCTCTTTCATGTGTTGCAGCAACACTATTAACTCTCTGTTAACCCTTCACAATACTGTCATACTTGCGTTATTTAGATCTAATTGTTTGGGAACGGAATTAACCCTTTTTCGCAAAGTAATGGCCAAAACCGGCCATCGCTATTCACAAAAATCGCCAATTAATTTTCATTTTTTTTAAATTTTTTCTCAAAAACATAGGTTATGACCCCTTTTTGGAACGAGCTCTATTAACCAAATTAATGTAAAACCATAGCCGTGCACCAGTTCCATTAGTGATCAGATTGTATGCATGATGTCCTAACTATGTTTCCTGTAGTTTGGACTGTGCAGCTGCTGCCAGATGAAAGTACTATTTTGTTCCCTTTTTGACATTATTTGCACTATAACTCCTACGATTTTGGGCCAGATGCAACGAAACTTGGCAGGACACCACAAATACTACCGCCGCGTCGATAAACGAAATTTAGTTTGGTGAAAGTCGTTTGGTGGAGGATGTAGACGTGTCCCCAAATTTGCTTTGACACGAAAACCGTAAAATGAAGCCGTTGTAACAAAACAATTTTACTTAAATATACTATCCAAAACAAGTTAAGCACCCCCCCCCCCCCCCCCCTATAATACCTGTGGGTGGGTATACAAATAGCTCATATTATGACGTTCTGCATTCCTCTGTCGGATCGGGAATACATCCTTAAAACTTGTGAATATTTGCTGGCTATTGACCACTTCACTGCCGTGGGCTTATAGAGAAATGAGACAACATCACAGTGAGAGAAATTCGGAAGGTCATGGACAGTAGGCCACGCCGATTAACCCTTTCCCAACGTAACGGCCAAAACCGGCCAGCACTATTCTCAAAAATCGCCAATTAATTTTCATTATTTTTTCTCTCAAAAACATTGGTGATGACCCCTCGTGGGAACGAGCTGGTCGAGCTCGTTCCAACGAGGGATCATAACCTAATTTTTTGAGACAAAAAATGAAAAAATAGTTATTCAAGAATTTTGTTTGCAAGTATGGTCTGCTTTTCATGTTAGGTAAAGGGTTAAGATGTGTTAGATATGCTTGAGGCTGTTCCACCAGATACTGAACAACGTGACGTTTTTTAACGTTGTGATAACGTCCGCGGTGCCCAATATTCATTCAATAAAAAAAAAAAACTCTAGACACCCTTGCTTCACCAATAAGGCATATTCCCCCTACTGCAAATAGCAGGTTTTCCCAGGAGAATTCACCCATTTACTGTATACACACTGGTATTATAGGGAGGTGGCGGGGGGGGGGGGGGGGGGGGGTGTCTTAACTTTTTTGGACAGTATATTTATTTTCTACTGCTGAGAAAGAACAAGCCTATGCATACAGCGTAAAACAACTAAAGTGGCTTTCAGCACTTTTAAATAAAGCCATGATGGTGGTTCGTAGCGCTCAACCAGTTAAACTTAAATCAGTGTTTGGAATCTAATATTATTGCGTCCGTTGAAATATAGTCCACCCGTGGAAGGTAACTAGTCCACGGTGGCCGTCCTCTTGTAATCATGCACCTTCACCTCTCTTTTTAAATTACTGATGTTTTCGCATTATTTTGGTGTTTTTTCAGCTGCTTTCTTGATCCCATACGTAATAATGTTAGTACTGGCAGGTTTACCTCTGTTCCTGTTCGAATTAACTTTGGGACAATTTTCTTCTGAGGGACCAATTACAGTGTGGAAAGTCAGTCCGATATTCAGAGGTAAGTGATCAAATAATTTAATTCGTGCCTAGTCTTTGTAAGACTGTGACCCAGAGCCCTCCTGGCCCTCACAGTCTTTGAGCAACCCGTACAAATTTCATCTGATTAAAACTGAAAGAAACTGGCCGCATTTGGGTCGACTCAGTTCACGCTTCATATCGAAGACAAAAATCACATAATCAACATACTACTTGTCGTATTCAGCCCAGATATCATTTATTTACGTGTCTGCATCATTATTTAACGCAAACACAGCATCAAATTCAAGAAATGTTGAAAAATATCCGACTTCATCATGTTAAAAAACATCGATTTCAAAGATAAACAATTGTACTACGCATGCGCACAAAACTTGTCACTGTAATCTGTGAGGGCCAGGGGGCCCTGGGTCACAGTCTTACAAAGACTAATTCGTGCCGAACTCTCTATTATTTTTTCTGTTAATAATGAACAGAACTGTTAATATGTTTTGCACACGAATAGTGTATTTTTCATTATTATCTAGTATTTTGTTACAGCATGGCAGAAGTGTAATATTACCTGTTTAAATATAACAATTCGGCTGCCGAACACCGTTTGATGATGCATATACGTTTCTGATGGCATAAGCAATGGAATATATATATATATTTATCACATATAACTGAACTGCTTTCGGACCATGTTATCGTTATCTATTTTTCATTTTTTATGAATTACTAATTCATATAACATTTTGTTAATTTCATTGGCTATCAGAAAGCCGCGCAACCAGTGACCATCTAAGGCTGTCACGATTTTTTAATTTAGTAATCGATTAATCGTCGCAAATAATCGATAATGATCGATTAATCGTACCTAGATGACCCCCTCCCACTCTTTGAAGTTGTTAAAAATGAAGTTCAAGTCAGTTGACCTACCTCAAGTAAACAACGAAGACGATCCTCGTTTAAGTACATTCAAAGCTTTGATGCTCTGAACTTTTGAACCGTCAGTGTAATAATCAAGACCGGTCGTTAGTTGTGAACTTCGCAAGTTCGCAACTGCCGACCGGTCTTGATTATTACACAGACGGTTCAAAAGTACAGAACATCAAAGCTTTGAATGTACCTACAAGACAAATGTTTCTAATGGCTTCTTGAGGTTTAACGTCGACGTTCTTGACCTTTTCCTTCAGAAACAATAGTTTTTTCATAAAATTTTTAAAAAATTTTTTAAATGTCTAAAACGGGAAAAAATTTACCAATTCTTCGACAACGAAAAATACTAATCGATTTTGGCGTGGCCGATCGACAATCGATTAACCGATTAATCGTGACAGCCCGATGACCAACACTATAAAACTTTTAAAGTTGTATTTTCTGGAATTGTAATTTCTAGTTATGACTTTAAATGGGTTGAAATGAACCATTAGCAATTTCGAATATGGCGAATTGCCAAATCTTTTAAAATGCTAATGATTCATTTTAGTCAGTTATATTAATAGGTAGAAAATACAATTCTACAAAGTACAAATGTAAACGTTTTATAATGTAGCATTGGCTCCTGGTTGACTGATCTAATATTACGGGCTCAAAGATCGAGCGCTCTGAATGGTGCATGTAGTACGTGGAGAGTGGATTGTGACAAAATTATCCGCGGAGTGGAGTTATCACCCAAAGAGTCATTTTCAAATTCCGTTTATGGACAAAAAACACAAGCAATGTTTCAGCCAATGGACCTCCGGGTTTAACCCGGAGGTCCATTGGCTGAAACTTTGCTTGTGCTTTTTACACACTGCAACAAATTGACAATTATTGCATGGGTGGAATGTCCACTCTCCGGGTGATTTAGTAATAATACACTCTCCACGTGCTGTATATCGACAACTGCGTCGAATTAATGCGTGCGTAAATAGAATTATTTCAAAATAAAAACAAACCCACGATGTCTGATTTTCCACCGAATTCAAAGGTACAAATTGCCGATGCGGGTATTGCGACAATAATAAGAAAGATGTCAGCGACAACTGGCTATGTTTATGAAGAGAATATTGATGGGATTTACTTTACAGTGTTGCTGGCCAATCGAATGACTCTGGTCTTCCCTCAAGAATCGAAAAGATGTCACCATGAAGACGACGACACAAAACTATCAACAACAAGCATCAGCTAGTGACACTTCAGATTTCGATACACCCATACTCGACCCCACTTATTCAATTAACGGTTATATGATAAATAGAATATGACATTTGTGTTTCTTCAATATGATATTTATGAAACTTGTCCGAATTTTCTAGACTAGTTTCATAAATATATTAAAGAAACACTCATTTCATATCCACTATTTATCATATGACTCGTCCGTTTTGTTCACTGTAAAACATTTGATATTTTGTTTTCATATTAATCAGTGATAAATAAAGCTTTCCGTCAATTTCGTTGGTCAATTTCAAAACTGGACAATTTGATTGGCTAAACAAAATACAACTGGGTCACATTTGCATAATTTCAGGAAAGAGAATTTACGTTATCTGTCCTATGTAGGGTGGGTCATATTGTATAAATCTTTTACTTACAAGAAAAACGGCATCCATTTTTTTTATATTTTCACTTTTTGCTTCCAAAACATAGGTTATGACCCCTCATTGGAACGAGCTCAACGAGCTCGTTCCAACGAGGGGTCATAACCTATGTTTTGGAAGCAAAAAATGAAAATTTTTAGTTATACGAGGATGTTTTTTCCAAGTGCCGTCTGCAACTCAAGTTAGGTGATAGGTTAAAAAGTCATACTAAGTGGCTAATTTGTGTGTGTGTGTATGATATGATAAATAGAATATGAAGACGAATTTTCCGTTTTGGCTCGCCAGAGGCTCGCCAAAACGGAAAATTCTTAGACTCGTTTCATAAATATTATATGAGAAAAACACTCATTCCATATCCTCTATATCTCACATGACTGGCTTATAAGATGGCGGCAAATGCGTAACACATATTTACCCTTATTTCCAGAGAATCAAAAATAGCTTGATCTCGATGGCTGAAAGCAATGATGTAAATATCAGTACCAAATTCATTATACTGTGGCCAGGTACAGTCTGGTGCCAATATTAGAATATGAATATGTCTGCAGCATGACTTATTTACTAGATACTACTTGCCACTTTAAGGTGGGGGTGATCCAAATAGGACTATATTGTTTTAAACACATTCGGCCCTAACTCTGTATTACTCAGAGAAATGATAATAATGTGACTTTCTTCTTTTTGGAGGAGGGGGGTAGTGGATCTTGGGGTAATACGTTGCTATGGTAACCTAATATTTTCTGTTTGAGAAGTAAATTCGCTATCCTTTGGTTTCCCAGGATGTATGAAAATTTACAACGGTCCGGAAACTCATAGTAAATTCTCAAAGGATAACTAATAATATCTCTAGTCACGATTGCTAAATAGACAATAGTTCACTGCTCGCATTCGAGTACGATTTTTATCATCGAGTAGGGCGCGCGGAGGATTATTTCACGAGGCGTTAGCCGAGTGAAATAATCCGCGCGGCCCACGCGAGGATAAAATCGTACTCAAATCCGAGAAGTGAACTTTTGAATTTATTTTATTTTCTCCTTATTTGTTTTACCAAAACAACCCTTTATAATTGGTTCAACTCAGCCGATTTGTAAACAATAACAAAATAGTCCTTCGTCGCTGAGAGTGAAATACGATGTTGGGAATGGAATACTATTTTCGGCGAATGGAAGTGGGACTACGATTTGTTTTTGTGGAAGAAAAACGAACGAAAATAAAATTTAAGAGTATCTCTCCGGAAAAGACACGATTACATAATTAACCATCTAATAAAATGATTATCCGCCGTTTTTGAGTATGCATTAGAAATATCTCATTCGCGAATTCAGCTCATGTCAACTTATATTCCCTTGCTGTCGCTCCTGAAATAGTTCTGCAATGTGCAGACCCGAAGCTAGAATCTTACAATTTTCTGATATGGCAGGGCGAGAGTTAAAATATTCCGACACTGTTCCAGGGTCGTTTACCGTCGGTACGATCGTAAAGCCTAACTCAAAATACTTCTTCATCACTGACGTAAATCGTCATGAAAATCGCCTCTCAATATAGTTATCTCTCGAGAATTTTTTTTTAGGAGCGAGGAAAATCCAATTAAAGTCGCAAATAATTGTTGAGAAAACACCTGTGACATCAGTAAAAAATAAAGCCTAGTTTCATTTCATTATTGTTAATAACCAAAGCAACAGACAGCTCTCGTAGTTGTTTTCGTTCATAAAAAGTTACAAAAGGAAACTTGACTTTTTATAGCAAGATTATTAGAAGCAATAACTTCCATATAATGCGTCATTAAGAATATCTATCGATATCACACCTACCAACAATAATTATTATGACTCACGTTTGTAACTTCAACCGTGATTGGTTAATTTGACACCTTCTAAAAGTCATAGTACTGGAGTTCTGGGGAAAAACACGGGTACTATCGGAACGTTCTTCCCTGGAGACATGAGAACAAAGAAAATGTAAGCTCCACAACCATTGATCAGCGTCGATTACGCACGCTCAGGTTGGAATTTCTCAACACCAAACGCTGGCGTTGTGTCTGATTAACTTTTTTCGTCACCGAAAGATACAAACTTACCAACAAATATATCATCTTCAGTGGATGTGTTTTTAATTTTAACTGCAAACAATGAATTCAAAAGATTCAGAAATATTAAAAACTCACGTGTTGTTCACCACTTCAGTGAATCCTGAATATGAGTTATGACTTCAATCAATTATATTTCCACAAGTTTAGTACTCATCGACCTTAGTGAGCCTCCTCCTCAAGTTCAAAATAAACTGTTGCACTCCTCCGCTTAATTCTAACAACTGTCGTCGTCCAAGAAACATGAATTTATATTCCATTAATTCATACTACTTATCACACAAGCATTAACAATGAATGATAACATGAACAGCATGATGCAGTTGTAAACACTGGCATTTGGTGATACAGAAACTCCCAAAGCGACGGCACTTGTGACAAGTCATTTTCGAAGAGACGTCAGTCGTTCGAAATGACGTCATGTTTTTGGATTCGACTACATTGTTATTACAAGATTGATGGCATGTTGCAGTTAACGCTTAACAATGAAAGTTATTTTTTGTTCGGCATAATAAAATAATTTGAACGTTTCTTTTCATGTTCTATCGGTCGATAGTACCTGCGTTTGTGTGATTTCTGAAATGAAACCTGAAACAGCGAACACTTTGGCGCTTTGTTCAGCAAATGATTTCTTACAGTAATTTCAAAGTCTTTGTGCTTCCCTGGAGAAAAAATAGCAAATCTCACCTTCTAGACGTTTATATTAATGAAAAGGACAGTGTCTGTATTATTGCTAGGGTGGAATCTCCACTCAGTGGGTGGTTTGGTGATAATACACTCTCCACGTACTATATGCCACTATATGCACACTGTTGATATAAAGAACAGAAACAAAACCCAGAGAACATCAAAAGATGTTGAAAACGCCGTTTTCTTGCTTCTAAATGGGTTTCAAGAGAATAAATATAGAATGAACGTATAGTGTTATAGAATAAACGTATAGTGTTTTCAAGTAAAAAATTTATTCTACGAGTAGGATTAAGAATGAAACCGACGAGCCTCTGGCGAATGGAGCTTCGAGATTTAATTCGATTTCCAATCTTAAGTACATATTCTGTTCGATTCGAAATCGTCTGCCCGATTCATTTCCTTTCGAATCTTGTTAACAGGAATATAGCTTGGTATCAGTGTTCTTCATCGTCTCACCAAACGTATAGTTCAGATAAAAATCGTGCATAAATGGTGTTGGAATGAAAGACAGAGTGTAACTTCCGCTAGATTAACATAAATAACACTATCACTCATGCCACCACCTATGCTAATTCCAATATCACTAGTACTTGCGCAATATGCGTACCATTTTCTCTGCATGCCAATCGGGTTTACTCACGGGGAGGGTGTGGAGGGCTCATACCCTGAGTAAGTGAATTGACGAATCTGTGTTAACTCAATGGGGGGGGGGGGGGGGGGGGGGGGGATTGAGTGAATGAGAGAGTAGGGTATGAAAGATTGTGTGAATGAGAGAACGGTAGTGGTATGGAAGTGAATATAAGTGTTTCACTGGTTATTATTATGTGCTATACATGTACTGGTTAAAACGGACCGAGTGCTAATTTATACACTCATTATTACTCTGTTGCAAGTTGATGAGCACAAGTCACACAAATAAAGATATACTTACTTAGTACTTAACCACTGTTAAATGCAAGTTTAAGGTTTCCAAGCAATGTCGACGATGAACTATAATCCTTACAGGGTAATATTCCAACTACATCATCAAGGCATGCCTTCGACGAAGGCATGCCTTGTGGATGTAGTTGGATTATTTTATCAGTCAGGACATGAGGCATCAGTCGGAACAAATTCGGGTTATAGTACCCCAACCCTCATTGGTCATCTTCAAGTCGCCACTGATTCGAGTCAAGTTTCGAATCGTTTTCGAATAATAAACGTGATTCGATTTTAGATTCGATTCGAATCGAAAATATGTGATTCGCAAGACCCTACAGTTAAAACTAGAAGTCCTGTCACGAACTGTGCGCTTATCTAGGCTTAATTGCGCGTAAGAATTGCGCGCAAGTGCCATATCGAATGACATCCAAAGCACGGCAGGGTCTCCTACTCGTAGCAAACACAGGCAATGTTTCTGCCAATGGACCTCCGGGTTACCGGTTACCGTGCTTGTGCACGGGCCATATGTATAGAATTTGATAGCCTTACTGTGGTCATAACGCCTAGATTAACGCGCAGATCGACGTGCTATTTGTGCGCATTTCATGACAGGATTTCTAGTTTTAACTGTATTCCACATTGGAAATTCCGACTGCACCAAAGTTGGATAACCATCGAATTGCCAGTTTTTGTATGTTCCCCGGATGGAAAATATCCGACTCTTACCTCAAATTTCCGATTTACACCTCAAACTTCCGACTTTCCTTAAGTGTTTCCACTGCCCTGGACAGATTGTTCAAATTCACGAAATACCGACAGCGCTTTTTGTCCACTGATTTCTTGAATGCAATTTTAATGATGAATTTACAGCAGCCGCTTTCACTAGATGCAATGAACAGTATTTTAACCTTACTCCGAGTTCACATTTTTCATTGCAATATAAATTTATTTTCAGGTGTCGGATGGGGAATGTTGTCCGTAAGTGCCATGGTATGTGTTTACTATAACGTCATCATTATGTACGCCTTATATTACATGATGGTGTCATTTGTAAACATGGATGATTTGTTGCCGTGGACGAAATGCAACAATACATGGACTACAGAAATGTGTAAGGACGACCCATACCCAAATTTTGGAGACTTAACTGATGAAGGTGAAAGAATGAGTAACATCAATGGTAAATATAGCCTCCAATTTAATTACATTAGATTAACATCTGTAGTTATAATAGGGGCAATAAGCCGCTATTATGAAACTTTATTATGCTAGTAAATTTGTTTATCCAATCAAATGAAGTTACTAAGAGACATAGACTCCGCAATAT
Organism: Pictodentalium vernedei; assembly: GCA_031216915.1. Taxonomy (NCBI): domain Eukaryota; kingdom Metazoa; phylum Mollusca; class Scaphopoda; order Dentaliida; family Dentaliidae; genus Pictodentalium; species Pictodentalium vernedei. The sequence continues at coordinate 103,703,544 of CM062297.1, read as the reverse complement.
TAGGTTCAGGATGACTGAAAATCACCCAATATTAATTTAATATTAAGTGCCCGTCAGCCATTTTGTTTTATCATTATATCCACACGCCTCAGCTTTTAATTTACACGTGCGTACTTGCTGCAGCTGAATGATGAAAAACTATGGCATAGTTTTCGATAAAGCCAGTACATTCTAGCCTTCAAGTTTATTTATTTAATTGATACCAGCGCGTTCACGGGAATGGTATTTGAAACTTATGGGCACTTTTGCATAACGAGCATTGTGGTTCTGTCAAATGGTGAACTTATTTTTTCAAAACTCGCGGCTTATTGTCCCTTAACAAAATTAATAACAATTAATAGGACGCCTTTATTGATGGGAAGCCTTTCCCCGTGTGAACCCCGGGAAGTGAAGCAGTGCTTGTTTACTGTGGTAAACAAGCCCCTTTTCACGGTAAAATAGGGCCCAGTCACTAATGCTTGGGGTGCGAGTCCTCTAAAATAGGCAACATGAGGTATAAACGATTGACTGACCTGCATTTATCTCCATGTTGTGGTCATGATTAGCCATTGTGCAAAAGTATGTGACCTTAAACACCAATAAATAAATAAATAAATAAATAAATAGATGGGAAGCCTAGGCTACATTTTGGTGAAAAATGGGCAATTTACCATGGTATCAGTCTGGTTGATCCGGATCTCTTAGTCTAGTGGTAAATCGATCGGTCGCTTTGTGTGCTAGAGGTCGACTGCTCGAGCCTCGGCTCTGGCACTTCTCTCTTGATCTGTCACATTGGGGGCTTGTCCAAACCTCAGTACTTGGGTCATTGTGTGTGCTCTGGTGAAGTATGGTGGTTGTATCCGCCACTCTGAGTTGAAATTTGGGATGCGATTCATTGGGTTTGAATCTACAGAATACTCCGAGTGTAGTGTAGCCGTCTAGGTATAAGGGTCATTTAGCAACCAGCCTGATCGGTTGGTATCTCTTGGTCTCGTGGTAAATAGGTCGCTGGAAGTTGACAGTTCGAGCCTCAGCCCCTGCACCTCTCTCTGTCTGTTGCACTTTTTAGGGTACCTGTCTTCCGAGACACTTTGGGAACACTTTGAAAATGAATTAAAGCCTTTCTTGGTCGGTTGGGTGAATGTACCTATCACGGAAAAAAGCCCTACTCATTTTATAAATACACAGAACAACACACGCGTGTGAATGGGTTAATCGATATGGAACGAGTGCCAGCGTGGAAGGACATAACGAGAGGCCGCAGGCCTCGTGTTTCATCCTACCTCGATGGCACAAGTGTCAATATTTCGTCCCCTGAGTTCCAATGTGTTCTCCGTGCCTACTGGCACATGGAATACATTGGAACTCGGAGGATGATTTTTAGATATCGCTAGCGATTCAAATTGCAATTACGGTGTACGATTTGTAGAAAATGCCAGTGAAATTTCGCTTCTATTTAAAAGTAGTCCGTCAACGATTTCCGTTCCGCGCATATGTGCGGAACAGATTTTCATTTTCGGCATGGTTTAGTATTGCTGTAGATGGGGATTTCACCGCCTTGTCTAGCATTACGTACTACCTATACCAATCATAGGATAATATAAAGCATTAGGTGGGTTAGTATTACTAAGTATTACCAATAGGGTGCATGACGCCCATTCTGTACTACCATATCAATCCACTACCAGAAGTCCCACACACCCAGACACTGACAACGTAATGCCGGATTGTACAGCAGCGGCCAATGTCTCTGTGAGATCGCGTGTGTATCATAACGTCACGACATCATTGATAACTTTAACCCTTTTGCAGGGAAACTTTCAAGACAAGTCTCGCTTTTCCCATTAACACTTTTCACTCTGATTTTAAAATGGCAAGGTTTGCAGCAACAAATATTTTCCACAATGCAGTTTGAAATTTAGCCGAATATACCTTGTTTGACAGAGCACAGTGAGCCCTGTCGAACAAGATATAATTGGGTAAATTCAAAGTTCCACTAGAAAACGACAAACAAACAATGGTTGGGGAATATTCTGTTGCACTACCAGAGTATAGGGGGTTATATTATTCCATCACATATCCATACTACATACCCCAAACCATTCCCATGCACCTATCACTATATACCATAGTATGATGTGTATGCAATACGTACACAACTTGTCAGATGGAGCCGAAATTTTGCTCAGGGATAAGTTGCCCCCGCCCCCAAAAAGCTCCAGGTAATAAGACTCGATCTGTCTCTCCTACACCACTTGGCGGAATCAGCCGGATCTAGCTGGATGTAGCCGATATTTTGCTCAGGAAGAAATTGCTCCCCCACAGCTCTGGTTCCAATGAAAAATTAACACTAGTTGCTTCCCCAGAACTCCGGTTGATCAATCACACAATCTAACCCTTCTGTACTACTGGCCTGCACTGGCTGCACACGGGAACCACGCAACTAGTTTTTATGAAACGCGTAGGCACTTTAATACTTTTTATTATACCTCACATTTGTAATATCAGCCGTGCTTGGTTAATTTGACACCTTCTAAAAGTCATAGTAAAGGAGTTTGGGGGCAAAAAATGGGTACTGTCGGAACGTTCCTGGAGACCTGAAAACAAAGAAAATGTAAGCTCCACATCCATTGATCAGCGTCGATTACCCACGCTCTGATTTGAATTTCTCAACACCAAACGCTGACGCCGTGTCCGTTTAACTTTTTTCGTCACCGATAGACACAAACTTACCAACAAATATGTCATCTTCAGTGGGTGTGTTTTTAATTTTAACTGCAAACAATGAATTCAAAAGAACCAGAAATATTAAAAACTCACGTGTTGTTCACCACTTCAGTGAATCCTGAATATGAGTCATGACTTCAATCAATTATATTTCCACAAGCTTAGTACTCCCCGACCTCACTGAGCCTCCCCCTCAAGTTCAAAATTGTTTCACTCCGCTTAATTCTAACAACTGTCGTCGTCCAAGAAACATGAATTTATATTCCATTAATTTATACCACTTATCACACAAGCATTAATAATGTATTATAACATTAACAGCATGATGCAGTTGTAAACACTGATATTTGGTGATATCGAAACTCCCAAAGCGACGGCACTTGTAACAAGTCATCTTCGAATTTGGTGATCTGGAAACATCTAAAGAGACGTCATTCGTTCGAAATGACGTCACTAAAAACATATTTCTGGATTCGACTACATTGTTAAAGATTGATGGCATGTTGCAGTTAACGCTTAACAATGAAAGCTATTTTTTGTTCGGCATAATAAAATAATTAGAACGTTTCTTTTCATGTTCTATCGGTCGATAGTTCCTGAGTTTGTGTGATTTCTAAAATAAAACCTTCAGCAGATTCGCTGCTTCAGGTTTTATTTCAGAAATCACACAAACTCAGGTACTATGGACCCATAGAACATGAAAAGAAACGTTCTAATATTATATTATAGCCGAGGCTATAAAAAAGTATAAAAATAGCGCCTAGTCATTTCACAGAACGTACATGCAAACAAGAACATTTGTGTTTTAGGACATTTCCCGATTCATCGTACTCTCCATGGCTAAGCCACAGAGATTAAGATGTGCCGGAGTTAGTGAGGTCGTCCCATTTTATCAACATATTTCTAATCACAGCTGGGGGATAGTCCTTCAAGCGAACTCTAATTTTGTGGCGAGGTGCTTTCGTACCCGTCGCACCTCACCTGGTTACGCGCCAGATGTAATGGAGTTATCAGTCGTTGATAAGAAGAAGCGCATCCAGACGAAAAGATGATCGAGGCGAGCGATGAAATGACGAAGACTCTAAAGTGTGGAGAGTACACTCACCACCGCGTCTTGCCTTTATTGTTTTGCTGGAGAATGATGGGAAATGGATTGAGAGGACGATCGCCCGCCTAAAAAATCCTGGCTTGTAAACATGGTAGACTTGTCGTGTTTTATCGCATATAGGTTCAAAACTATTCCACATAATATCACATGTTTCGAACATTATATTCGTTAAATTTATATGTTTGCATGCTTCTTTGTTTTGTTCAGAGCTTTATCTATTAAATCATTTAAGATTTACAAGTATCCAGTATTCCTTCCTCCATCTTTGTCATTGTATTTAGTATATATGGTCCTCGCCATTGAAATTCCGGGAAGTGGAGCACAGCTTGTTTACTGTGGTAAACAAGTAGGGTTTTACTGGTGAAACAGGACCCGGTAACCAACACCTGGGGTGGACTTACCCTAACGTGGATAGCAGTGTTAAAAATAATTGATTAACCTTGACTTTGGGAGCGCGGTGGATTAGTAGGTAGAGATGCAGGCTGCAAGCCGACATGTCATCGGTTCGAATCCCACCTGAGGAAATTGCACACTTAATCCCAACTGTTCACATGGGGGCACGGTGGCGTTGTGTACTAAGGCGTACTGAACGTCGAAGGCGCACTTGTCTTCAACCAATTCTAACCCCGTTGGTGTGGAGTTAATATGCTGGGGAGTCTGACAGTTGCTCGCCGTTGCTCGGTGGTTCTCTCCGGGTATTCGTTCTTCCTCCACCCATAACACTGTCTGACACGAGGTGACTCTGGCTGTCGAAAGTGTCGTTAAACCCAATAAATAAATGAATAAGCCTTGACTTCATACTTCTCTTCCGGTCATGATTTATCAAATAAATTAATTAAAACAAATTTAAAAATAAATGATTAAATAACATAAATAAGATAAATAAAATAGATAAAATAAATAAATAAATAAATATATAAATAAAATATGTATCGCACTGTATAACTTTTCAGATATCATGAATATGACGTGTAAATAAATAAATAAATAATAAAATAAATAAATAAATAAAATAAACAATTAAATAAATAAATAAATAAATAAATAAATAAATAAATAAATAAATAAATAAATAAATAAATAAATAAAGAATAAATGAATAAATAAATTATGTACCGCACTTTATTTATTTTCAGATATCATGAATATGACATGTGCTTTTCTACCAAACACGATTGAGAAATATATGAACGCAACAAACACGACAGGTTTAGTCAAAGAAGACCTCAACTCCACAATGCTGCTGACTGCATCATTTAGCGACTGCAAATATAAGTTCAGTAGTCCAAGTGACGAATACTGGAAGTAAGTATGATTATCGCATTAGTCCGAATGATAAGAAGTTGATGGTACTGAAAATCCTGTTCCTGGAGAGTTGATAATCAACTGAAACATTGATATGGTCCATTCCTAACCCCCTACACACTGATGTCAAAATATCTAAAGTTCAGGCAGAAAACAATTCCCACAATGCAACTAGAAATTTAACCTATTCAACCTCGTTTGACAGAGCTCATTGAGCTCTGTCAAACGAGATTGCATTGGTTAAATTTATAGATGCATTATGGAAAAAAACAGCTTCCTGAAATTTTAGTATTTTGACATCAGAGTGAAGGGGGTTAAAGATAATCAAGCTCTCATGCCACCAGTTTTTCCGTAAGGCATCGGAGTCTGTTGTATCCTGCTGTTCGTTTACCTAGTTTTCGTTGGGGTTTACGCGCAGACAACCGTTGATTAAATGCGATGTCCCTTTATTTACAAAGATATACAAATATTATTCGTGATCCAGTAAGTCCCCACAAAGTACACACTAAAAACTAAAGTGTTAAAACTAACACTTTCAAGGTGTTAAACCCATTCTAAATCTTAGGGTTTGATTTTAACACTCAAAGTGCAATCCTTTAAGCACTTAGACATTACAATCGTCAGACATCTGAAACTTGAATGGCTGGCACTCCCCATGTGTCTAGCATTGGTGGTTCTTCCAGAATCGTCCATAATTTGATTTGCGCTTGGTGGGAACTTAATTAAAAGGACACAACGCAGATGACGCGGATCAGGCTCGAGAGTTCGAGCCTGATCCGCGTCATCTGCGTTATTTCCTTTTAAGTGTCGCGACATTACACTTGTCAAGTGGTATTATTGTAACACCTGTCAAGTTCTGGGATATCTACACTTGAACAAAGTGCTAGTTCAACACTTAGTAAGTGTTAAATACAGCACTTCAATTGTAGTTTTTAACACTATAGTTTTTAGCGTGTAGCTTTTCTTTTTCTCAGTCCATTTCTGTAAAACTGCATGTGGACGGGCGGGTTTTTATTTTATTTTTTATTTTTGTAATTATTTCTTTGCCATCAAAAGTTCGTGTTCTTGGCTTGTTTTATGTTTTATGCCTCATAATCTACAGAATATCATGTGTGGCGGTGTATTTCGTCCCTTGAGTGCAAGAAGGTTTGGAGTGCTACAGCATTGCAAAGCCTTCTTGCACTCCAAGGACAAATTTATCAATTTTATTAACATAGGTAAAATATAATAAACCATTTAGGTATTTTTTTAAGTTTGAATTGGTTATAAACAGACAGCACTCGACAGCCAAAACGACCTTGTAGGAGGGTATGAAAAACAGATTTTCAACTTGTTGAGGCCTTACTGATATTCTAATGAATACATATTTATTTCGCCTTGAAAACATAGAAGATATGTACGTTGTTTTAGAGAATATCGGTAATTATCATATGACTCGTCCGTTTTGTTCACTTTAAAACATTTGATATTTTGTATTTCATATTAATTAGTGATAAATAACGCCTTCCGTCAATTTCATATGTCAATTTCAAAACTAGACATTTTGATTGGCTAAACAAAATACAACTGGGTCACATTTGCATAATTTCAGTAGGGAGAATTTACGTTATCTGTCCTATTTAGGGTGGGTTATATTGTAATAATCTTTTACCTAACGTAACGGCAAAAAACCGTCCGTCTCGAACAAGACAAGAAAACGGCATTCATTTTTTTTTTAATTTCACATTTTGCTTCCAAAACATAGGTTATAACCCCTCATTGGAACTAGCGTGTCGCGCTCGTTCCAATGAGGGGTCATAACCTATGTTTTGGAAGCAAAAAATGAAAATTTTTAGTTATACGAGGATGTTTTTCCAAGTGCCGTCTGCAACTCAAGTTTCTTGCTGGGTTGAAAAGTCATATTAAGTGGCTAATTTGTGCGTGTGTGTGTCATGATAAATAGAATATGAAATGAGTGTTTTTCTCATATAATATTTATGACACTCGTCCGAATTTTCCGTTTGAGCGAGCTTCTGGCGAGCCCAAACGGAAAATTCTTAGGCTCGTTTCATAAATATTATATGAGAAAAACACTCATTCCATACCCTCTATTTATCTCACTAGTGTGGACCTGAAAGTTTAATTTTTCACGAGCGCTTGCGCGAGTGAAAAGTTATACTTTCAGGTCCACACGAATGAGAATTCCCGATATTCACTAAAACAGCGTAGATTTTTTTTTTATTATATGCTACGTGACATTTTAATGTCCAATATTCAGCCCAATTCGACTGCAAACAGTTTCAAGACAATAACAAGACAATAACAAAAAGGTGTTGATAGTTCCTTCTAGGTGACGTTCAAGGTGACGCCATGCGCCGAAGCGTAAAGTCATGCGCCGAAGCGTAACGTCATCTAGGAAGCTACTGAAAAAAATTCCTCGTGTGGACCTGAAAGTATTACTTTTTTCAATCGCGCAAGCACTCGCGAAACATAAAACTTCCAGGTTCACACTCATGAGACCCTGACTAAAATGGAGTAGATTTTCGTTTTTTGTCATATGCTAAGAGACATTTTATTGCACAATATTCAGCCCAATTCGACCCCAAATGCGTACGTTTCAAAAACAATAACAAAGATCAGCTGATCGTTCATTCAAGGCGACGTCTTGCGCCGAAGCGTGACGTCATTTTGGAAGCTTCTGAGAAATATTTCTCGATATCTATCGAATCGATAGGTATCGAGAAATATCTTTTAGATAATTTGCGATAATTCACAGACCAGCATATAATAAATAAAGACATTAACATAATTGGTGGAACTGCGTGGGCAAATCATAACACTACAGCGGTGGTGACTCTTCATTCATAAATATTTAGGTTACACATGTCTAACAGTATTGTAATGCCATTAAACATTTGGACATTCATGTCTAGCAGTACAGTACGTGGAGAGTGTATTATCACTAAATCACCTGCAGAGTGGAGATTCCACCCAGGCAATAATTGCAAATTTGTTGCAAAGCATGACCAGTGCAAGCAAAGTTTCAGCCAATGGACCTCCGGGTTAAACCCGGAGGTCCATTGGCTGAAACATTGCTTATGTTTTTGTCGATATGTACAAAATTTGGAAGTTATAACTTGGGTGATAACTCCACTCCGCGGGTGATTTAGTTACAATCCACTCTCCACGTACTATACTTCTAGATTTCATCATCTGGAATATTTGAGTTGGCCGAAAAAACTGAAACATTCCAAACAACTGAATACAATTGAATCTAAAACATTGGCGATATTGTATTTAAGGGCTCAGCTGGTTCCAGACGATAGCAGCATCGAATTCCTTACGAAATTAGACTGGCAGCAACAGCTAGGCGTTTTGCTTTTTGTTTTCCGGTTCGGTTACGGTTGTTGAGACAAACAGGAAAACTGAACTGCATGCAAGTCCCAGCAAAATTCGGACAAACGCTTTTAATATGTCTGTGCATAAACTTATCAAACTATCTTACTGGGAGGGAACTGGACTAGCGCTCCCGCGGACCTTTGGGCTATCAGGCAAAGGGGAAAATACGCCGTGTTCTCATTGTCAGATTTTCGTCCTTAATGACTCGTCCACAGGACGATTCCAAGTAGAGATAGTGTGACATTGGATCAGCAGGCGGAGATGCAGGCTGCAAGCCTAGTGGTCCTCGGTTCGAATCCCATCTGCGGAAACGGCATTGTGTCCATGGGCAAAACATTTAATACCAAATGCCCACGTGGGGGGGGGGGGGGGGGATAAAGTGACGTTGTTTACTAAGGGATACCGCACGTCGATGATGCACTTGTCTGCAACCAATGCTAACTCCGATTGTGTGGTGTTAGTACGCTGGGGAGTCTGACAGTTGCTCTCCGTTGCTTCGTGGTTCTCTCCGGGTACTCCGACTTCCTCCACCCGTAAAACTGTCCGATGCTAGGTGACCCTGCTATCGAAAGTAAGTGTCGTTAACCCCAATAAATAAATCAATAATGTGACATTGTGTATACAGCACAGAATAGTTGAACTTAATTCATGTGTTCCCCTTGTTTGTGCTGTTTGTTACTCAATAGGCTTAGCAGCTCACAACCTGAGAACTATTGATAATTTTCAAAGGGAAGCCAGGCTGAACATAATGGAGATATCTACGGACAGGCCTTTTTGTGATGAGTTGTCTCATACAAACTATCGGGGATTTTATTCCAAGTTACGGTGCTCGAAGTGTTATTGACTGTACATTCTTAAAACATAGAAAGCTGAACCGAAATCGAGTTTTTTCTGAAACCGAAATTAAACTGAAATAAAAAATAAACAAGCCAAGACCAATACCGGGTCTGGACCTGCGTCGCTGCATGCAATTGATTTGAAAATTAGATACATGATACAACCACAACTCATCATTCTGAAGCAGCAGACCAAATATAAAATCATTCCCTTTCATAGAAGCCAAGAAAACTTTGACGGAAGAAGTGTTTCGGACAGACTGACGGACGGACGGACGGACGGACGGACGGAGTCGAGCGGTTACTAGACCTGCTCTGCCGCTGGCGACGCAGGTAAAACATCGAAACATCCGAGCTCTACTGGTAGCTAGAGAGATTGTCACATACAGTACGTGGAGAGTGGATTGTAACTAAATCACCCGCAGAGTGCAAATTCCACCCACGCAATAATTGCAATTTTGTTGTAAAGAATAACAGGCACAAGCAAAGTTCTAGTGAATGGACCTCTGGGCTAAACCCAGTGGGCCCTTGGCTGAAACATTGCTTGAGTTTTTTTGTCCATATGTGCAAAATTTCAAAGTGATCATTTGTGTGATAATTCCACTCCACGGGTAATTTAGTTACAATACACCCTCCACATTCTGTAATAAGAATCCACATTTATGTAAAACACAATCAGTTCAAGCCAAGAGGCAACAATTGCAGCGTCCTGACGATGGCCGATTAGGGGTGGGATGTAAACCCGAATTGTCAAGACTGTAATGGTTCAAGTCCCGACTTATAAAATATTCCAACGCCGAGAGCATGCATTGATAATGTAACTGGAATATTAGTCAGTTGGAATTATACTTCAATAAATCAACGGTACTTCAAAATTCATTTTTGAATAAATACAATGAATTGTCCTGAGGCATGGACTTCTCAACTTCTTATTTTAACCTTTTCCTAGAATGAAAAGCAGACGACACTTTTAAACACAATTCTTGAATAACAAATTTGTTTAATTTTTTCAAAAAAACACAAAAACATAGGTTATGACCCCTCATTGGAACGAGCTCGGCGAGCTCGTTCCAAAGAGGGGTCATAACCTATGTTTTTGATACAAAAAATTAAAATATAAGGAATATTAATTGGCGATTTTTGTGAATAGCACTGGCCCCTTTTGGGCGTTACGTTGGGTAAAGGGTTAACTATCACGTGCCGCACTCCAAATCGATCATGCGGGGTCCCAAACTGTCCAAATAGGCTACTACAAACCTCTGTTTGCATTCCCGACTGTGCGTCAGGCGCAAGTCCAAGAATAAAATCGTCCCTTGAGTGCAAAAAGGATGCCATCTGCAATGTTGCACCCAGGGGACGACATTTAGTCTCGAAAGAAAGTTCGCGATTACTACCAAGGGTGTGGCACGGTGGCTCAGTAGGTTTAGGTGCAGGCTGCAAGCCGAGAGGTCCTCAGTTCGAATCCCACCTGCGGCAACCGCGTTGTGTCCTTGGACAAGACGCTTCACCCCCATTGCTCATCAGGGGGCACGGTGACGTCGTGTACTAAGGCGTACTGCACGTCGATGGTGCACTTGTCTTCAACCAATGCTAACCCTGATTGTGTGGAGTTAGTATGTTGGGGAGTTGACAGTTACTCGCTGTTGCTCGGTGGTTCTCTCCGGGTACTCCGGCTTCCTCCACCCGTAAAACTGCCATGGTCATGATTAGCCATTGTGCAGAAATATGTGACCTTAAACCCCAATAAATAATAATAACTACCAAGGGCGAATCTACATTTAACCCTTTACCTAACATGAAAAGCAGGCGACACTTGCAAAAAAAATTCTTGAATAACTAATTTTTTTCATTTTTTGTCTCAAAAACATAGGTTATGTCCCCTCGTTGGAACGAGCTCGACGAGCTCGTTCCAACGAGGGGTCATAACCTATGTTTTCGAGACAAAAAATGAAAATATTTTGAAAATTAATTGGCGATTTTTGAGAATAGCGCTGGCCGGTTTTGGCCGTTACGTTGGGTAAAGGGCTAAGGCTCCAATAGAGACTGGAAAACGTATTGGGGGTAGTAAGTCGTGTCCCCTACATCTCCCCTTAGTTAAATATAACATGGAGAAATATATCTTGTGTGATAAAATGGCTTGTTTTGTCCAACATAAACTCTGTTCACCCACTCCCTCGCGGGCAGAACAGATGCCATCAGAACAGATGCCAGCATTGTTTTCAGAGTACTGCTAGTGACTTGATACTGCTCTGATCAACTCACAGGGCATTTACAATGATCATTGTAACAACCTCTAATGTTTTAATTTGTTTCCATTTTGCTAACTCAGCTAGTGTGGAGTTAGTATGTTGGGAGTTATACAGTTGGTCGCCATTGCTCACTGGTTCTCTCCGGGTACTCTGGCTTCCTCCACCCGTAAAACTGCCCAGCACTACAGTTTGTTTGTTTCTTTGGGATTTAACAACACTTCAACAGTCAGTATCACCTCATGTCAGACATGTTTACGTGTGGAGGAAGCCATGATAACCAGATAGAACCACCAATCAGTGGCAAGCAACTGTTAGACTCTGCAATGTACTAACACTGCGCAAGTAGAGTCACCAGAGGTACGTCTTAGTCCACAATGCCACTGTGCCTCCACAAATAAGTGTACAGAAGAGGGCACTTAATTGGATAACTCCTAATTGAATAACCCTGTTAATTGAATTTGTCCCAAAATCTCGATAAATTCTGTCTTTTGATTGGTCAGAATGCCTTGGACAAATAGCCATGGCAAAGGGTGCACTAAACATCTAAGGTATATGAGAGCGTGCAAGGGTATATGGACACGTGAAACATCTGGGCTATATAGTTATATATAGCTTTTAGCATTCACTCGCCTCGGTATAAAAATCGAACCAAAAACCGGAAAATAGTCACAAATATCATCAGATTTCCGATGATTTAATCATATTTTGTGGTTATAAATTAAATAGTCGAATAATTAAAATGAAACAACTTGAGACAAATAAAATAAGAGCAAATAATTCGTCCTCTGAGTACCAATGTGTTCTATGTGCCAGTAGGCACACAGAACACATTGGAACTCAGGGGACTTTTTGTCAACAAACTACTGTTTGCTCGTTTCCTTAATGACCCAAGGGATGTAACTCTTTTCTGCATTTGTAAAAACAAAACAATTGCGAAGCGTGAGAAAGGCGTCCGCAAATTTGTTTCCGTAATGTTTCTATTGTGTTTCAAACGGGACAAAAACGTTATCTCCGCCGACATGTATGGTATATGGAGATTTAATACCTGGATGTCTCATTTAAACAGCCATGTGTGGATTTCAGGCTATTAAATTATTATTATTATTATTATTATTATTATTATTATTATTATTATTATTATTATTATTACGGCGACTCACCAGAACAGGGGGTGGTTTAGTGGTCACTTTTGATGTTAATGCTATGAAGACTCACGGAAGTAGAGAGACTGTGTTTTAGAGATCAAATTCGTGTTACTGAGTTAAAGACTCACGGGAAGGGGTACAGATACTTGGTTTAATGGTTAATTATGGTATTAACGCTAAAACGATTCACCATCAGGTAGTACATGGACTGGGTTTAGTGGTCAGTTTCAGTGTTTATGTTTCCTCATGTGAACCCCGAAAAAGTGAAGCAGTGCTTGTTTAATGTTTTACTGCTAAAATAGGACACGGTAACAATGCCACGAGTGGAAGTCCTATAAAATGTGCAACATGGCCATAAACGATTTGATGGAGTTGACTTTATATCCATGTTGCGGTCACGAGTAGACATTCTGCAGAAATATGTGATCTTAAACACCATTAAATAAGTAAATAGTGTTGATGATAAAGAGACTCATGTGCAGGGAGTACAGTGACTCGGTTTAGTGGTCAGTTTAGGAGTTAATATTAAGGAGACTCACGGGATGGAGATAAAGCGACTGGGATTGGTGGACAGTTTCAGTATTGATGCTAAGGAAACCCACCAGCGGGGATTATAGGCAGAGGAGCCTGACCAGGGAATGGAGGAAACATGGCGTAATAACCCTGAACCCACCAGCGGGGATTATAGGCGGAGGAGCCTGGCCAGGGAATGGTGGAAGCATGGCGTAACAACCCTGAACCCATGAGCGGGGATTATAGGCAGAGGAGCCTGGCCAGGGAAAATGGAGGAAACATGGCGTAACAACCCTGAACCCACCAGTGGGGATTATAGGCGGAGGAGCCTGGCCAGGGAATGGTGGAAGCATGGCGTAACAACCTTGAACCCATGAACGGGGATTATAGGCAGAGGAGCCTGGCCAGGGAAAATGGAGGAAACATGGCGTAACAACTGTGAACCTATGAGCGGGGATTATAGGCAGAGGAGCCTGGCCAGGGAATGGAGGAAACATAGCGTAACAACTGTGAACCCATGAGCGGGGATTATAGGCAGAGAAGCCTGGCCAGGGAATGGAGGAAACATAGCATAATAACCCTGAACCCATGAGAAAACTTCAAGCGAATTGGAGTGACCACTCCATTTCGCAATAAGCTGTCCTCTCGGGTCAGGCTGACGACGCTTCTATCTCAATAGGGTTTGGATTTTATTACACATCCATTAAACTTTAAACCCTTGTTTCTTCTCAACCTACTCACAATTATATCAGAGAGTGGAATAAAAATAACAAAAATTACCTTACTTTACTTTATTCTACCCGTATGGCATAAACTTTGATCACGACTCAATCCCATTCCAGATTTACAAAATAGAGAACTGAATCCTGTGCAATCTCAGCGATTCAGCAAAACAACACAACCTCAGCAAAGTCACATATGCGCATGAGTCCGCGTTATTCGCTTTCCAAATCACTATCGTCCTGAGATAAGCCGTGTCGATGAATAAACTGGGTAACCCTTTACCCATCGAATCGCCCGCATCCGCCCGCGTAATATCCAAATTCAGCAGTTGCAAAAATATTATTTTTCAAAATATTTCAACAAAACCATATCATGTGACCCCTCGTTGGAACGAGCTCGTCGAGCTCGTTCCAACGAGGGTCACATGATATGGTTTTGTTGAAATATTTGGAAAAAATTGAAAAAATGTTATTTAAAATAATAAATTTTGGTATCGTCTGCGTTGGGTAAAGGGTTAAAACTGTGCCAGGTAAAATTCCGCAGATAACAGCAGCCACACATCTACCTCTAAATGATCACAAACATGTCAGCAAGTAACATAACTGAAATATAAAAGAAAGCCAGCAGAAACCGAGGAATGTGGGAGGGTGGTAGGGAAATTTAAAACTAAACAGAATCTCTACTTCCCAACTATCCGTTTTTTCCAGTTCCAATACTTTGTTTAGCTTTCGCAAAACTTTCAATGGCAGCTCACTATAACGAAATACTAGTCACATGACATAAATCTATGCAAATCTCTCAGATTCAATCAAAGGGATGTAACCAAATTAACACCACCAATATTGTGCTCCTGTAATAAATTGGATTTATCTTTTGAGTGATAAATCCTTTTGTTTACAATTGGCTGTAACGTAAGTGCAAGCCCTACTTCGGAACTAACTCAAGCTAATAACTTTTCCAAACGAGTTGGAAAAGTGGAAGAGTGCAAAAGCACGAAAAAAAAAAAGATCGAAAAGGAGTCGAGCGAGACCGGCGCTCGACATTACAGGTACCCTCTCTGCACACCTATTGCGCATGCGCAACAGCCGTGACGTCAATTCCCTTTTTTCCGCCATCGTGCATGGTAGGAATTTTTGTGACTCGTGCTGCTCAGCTTGTTTCTTCGAGGACAACTTGAATAACTCGTTACGCTTATTGTTATATGTGCATGCTAGGATTGTATCCTTTACTCAAGCTCAAAATTGTTGTGTTTTTCTTAATATTTATGCTCACTTTTAGCTTGTGTTATCTTTGCTTATTTGTGGGAAGCTTGAATCTTTGGATTATTTTGGGGGATTTTTCCCACAAGAAATTATTCTGTCACCTTTTTGGACAATGACGAAAACACTCAATTGTCCTTCTTGAATGCAGGTGAAACATGTCGATGATGTTCACAGTACTTGTGTCACTTGCTACAATTGTTCTCAGGCCCACCCCTGTGGTGTTTGTGGGGTTTGGTCTTCCAAGTTCTAGGCTTCCGTTAACAAAGTAGTTCTAAGCAGAGCTAGCACCCCTCGTTCTAGGGGTAAAGGTAGCCGTGTCTCCTCGGATATTTATAAGAGTGCACGTTGTGACTCTGTCATGTATGATGTTGGGCAGCCTTTTTTCGGTAGCAAGCTCCCCCGCAACTGTTGACGGTGCTGGTGCTGGGATGCCTGAAGTGGGTACTGCGGTCTCCCTTCCTTTGGCTCCGTTGGTCACCCTTGAGGCGACTGTTTTCGTTGAAAGTTTTTCCGAGGTCATCTCGGTAGCTCTCTCTCTGATTTGCTAACTGCATCATCTACAGTTGCTAGAGAAATTGTTCTTGCTGCTCCTATCTTGCATGATAGTGCTTCTGTCATCTCTTCTGGGGATGGTATACAGTCTCGGGGGCCCGAGGCTGTATCTGGTGGTGTGTCACAGGACTCCAAGCCTTCCAGCGAAGCTGTACGGGTTTGATCGCTGCCCCGTCTCATCTGCCTAGGTTTGCTCCTGGCCGGTCGGGACGATCGGTCGCTTCGGCAGCGATTCCTCGTTCTTCGGGCGAATTGCTGGTTGTTCTGCCTTCCCCTGCTGGTGAGCCGACTAGCAGGATGGGGCTGGGTCATTGGCAACCAAAGCCTACTGTTCAGCAGAGGCGAGTGGCGGCTCCTGTTTGCTGTCACTCTTGGGACCTTCCTCCGGTGATTTCTCTCTCTCCCAAGTCTGGCAGTTGATCGATGCTTGTCGTCGGTCTCAGAGGTTGGGCAGTTGGGAGCCTTCTGTCTCGCAGAGGCCAAATGGCAGGTTCCTGTCATTCTTGGGACAATCCTCCGGTGTCTTCTGACCGTCTCCTTGCTCTGTCTGCTGATCGACGTTCGTTGTCGGTTCCTTCTGAGGATTTGGGTTCTTCTTCTAGAAGGGTCCATTGGGAAGACACTCCGTCGGGCGCGGCTGCTCCGATGGATTCTCAGGGTGAGGTGGGGCAGGCCGTTCTGGCGCTCACCCAGTTACTTTTTAGCAACTCTCAAGTTGGCGTCCCTGTGCCTCCTGAGGCGCAACCTCCTTTGGTCAGTCGCCGAGATTCCTCGCCTGGCCCTTTGCATGCTGTTCAGCATTCACAGGAGGTTTCCGCTGGTCAGCCCGAGTTGGGCTACGTTTCTTCTGCCATAGAGGATGACGATTTGCTTGAAGGCGACGCCCCTCCTCCCTCGCCAGTTTTGGGGCAGGCTTTAGATTTTGTTTTTGGCTTATTGCCAGACATTCAGCCTTCAGACCAGCCATCAGCGACCGTTCGGCCGCGGTCTTCCGTGGAGCGCCGCAACCCTGTCGAGCCTTCTTGCTCTGGGGTTTGTGCCCTCGGCAATCGGCTCAGGTTGTTGAGTCCTTCCAGTGCCTGGATGCTCAAATGCACCCCAAGGCCTCCATCGCGGTTTCGTGTCTCCGAATGTGTCTTTCCACAGTCTTCCAAGGGTTGACTACTGTGGACGAGGATTCTTCTTCACTCGGGTTAACTAAGCCTAAGTCGGCAGTTTTCCCGATGTCGTTAGTTGAATCCGTGGTGGGCTTGTCCCGAGAGATACTAGGCATGTTGTCTCTCGCGGACCACGTCGTCGCTGCCCTGGCTACCTATTTTCTGCCAGTGGAGTTTCGTGATGCCCAGGCACTTTTGCGTGTTTCGTCTCAGGCTCTTATGAACTTGACACACGCCCACGCCTACAACACGGCTAATTTTGAGCTTGCACGCCGGGACCGGGATGCAGTGTTGGACACTTCTCCATCCCTTCCTTCTGAACAGCGTGCTGTTCTGGGGTCTGCCTCTTTGGTTGGACCTCAGCTGTTCCATGGTTCTGTGGGAGCTGTCCGTGGTGAGGTTTTTCGTCATTCGAAGGACCAGCTTTTGTTACGGCAGCTGGACCAACCTGCTGCGGCGGGTGGTGGTCGTTCCAAGACCGCCAAGAGCCCAGCAACGTCGGCCACGCCTTCGGCTCCGTCCGCTGCTTCTGCTCAGAAGAAACGCGAAGCGGCCAAGCTCGCTGACAGCCTCAGACAGGAAAGTCTCAGGGCTCTATTGCTCCCCGAGGAGGTAGTTTCTCCTCTCGGGGGGGGGGGGGGGGGGGACTCGTCGAGGCCGCAAATGGAGGTCCTCACCTCGATCAATTTCAAGTCGGGGGAAGGCTGTCGCTATTTATCGTTCTCGACGTCATCCAATCAGGTCTGCGACTGTCCTTCCGTCGGCACCCTTGTTTATCTCGGGTGCCTCTCCCGACTCAGGTCCCTTCCGATCCTCAGCGTCGGGACCTTCTGGTGCAGGAGATCGACAATCTTCTCTCCAAATGGTAGAGGTGGTCAGGAACACCCTTTCTCTACTGGAGATTTTTCTTGGTTCCGAAGACAAAAGGCCAGTTTTGTCCTGTCATCGATCTGAGTATCCTGATGGAGTCCACCATAGCACCTCGTTATGATAGCACCTCGTTACGGATTGGCCGCTATGACATAAATGATTCTGTATTCAATGGGTGATGTACAAGCCGGAACTTTTTTTCACACTAATTCCTTTCCCATCGAGTCATTAGTTAAGCTTCGAAAAGTTTCCCAATTTCGTTATACAATTATCGACCGTCTGTCGCATTGTGTGAAAATGAAAACGTCCGAAGCAAAATAAAGTCGATTCACAAAAAATTTAGTTAACCAAACATGTGATGATATTTAAAAAAAAAACCCAATAATTTCCAACCAGAAAATTAACCCAGTCCCGTGGCCGTCTCGTTTTTTGAATTCCGTTATCTCTAAGTGGGTCAACTTTATTTCGGTAAATCTTCGTGAATCTTGACATGCTTCGAACGTCTTTTAAAAATGTTTCTCCCGGCTGTTTTGCAAATCTGCAAAAA
The DNA here is from genome assembly GCA_031216915.1 of Pictodentalium vernedei. NCBI lineage: Eukaryota > Metazoa > Mollusca > Scaphopoda > Dentaliida > Dentaliidae > Pictodentalium > Pictodentalium vernedei. The sequence goes on along the minus strand of CM062297.1, from coordinate 103,685,193 downwards.
ATTGTGCTTATATTTTTACTAACAGTAATAGCCACCAAATGATTAGGCGTGAATGGACACCAGTCGAAGAGAAAGAGCGATACGAATTTCAACAAACACTGGTTCCCAAAGTACGGTTGTTTTGATTTTTATCGATCCATTTGATCAGTACAACTTCAGTCAAAACAATCGGACTCTTCATCTTTGGGTTTAAACATCGGAATTAAAATTTGTTTAAAAATGAATGTTAATGCATGGAATTGTAATAAACACAGAACACGGCTCTCGCGAAATATGACTACGCCATTCCAAATCGTTATGTAAAACAACCACTCATTCAAACACACATCGCGTTCTGTCTATTTGTACCACAATTCTAGTACTGAAATGGTTAACCGGATAACCGGTTTGAAACCGGTTACCTACCTAACCGATTTGAGAAAACGTCAACCGGTTATCCGAAATATCGATAGTGATCGCCACTCCACTGTTAAAACGAAGTAAATCTGCCGCTTCTCCTTTGGAATAGATACACCTCGAAGCCGCGTTGTATATATTGAGAAATAATCGACTTTGGCTTCAAGACTTCGTTAATGATCGGCAATTTCAGTGACTACTGAGTAACCACAGAAACTATTCCGTAGTATGTATTCAAACGAACGTTGTCGAGTACTCGACAACGTTCGTTTGTATACACACTACGGAATAGTTTCTGAGAATACTGCTTTCTAATTCCTATAGTTTTGAGCCCAGATTCGGTGAAATAATGGCCACGGTTAACCGGATATTAACCGGTTATAGCTCTCGGTTAGTCGGTTGTGAAAATGAGCCAACCGTTTCAGCCCTACACAATTCCTGTGCGTATTCACTTTGCGCCATACAATACAGACATTGGGAAATGTTCTAGATGCACCACGCGTGGTATATGGCCTGCGCGTAATAACGTCACGTAAGAACGCATGTGATTGGACGTTACGCACCCGGGTGACGTCAAACGTGAATGAAATGCTTCATCACAAAACAGTGTTGAGCAAGAAAGTTAGATCACCCAAGGTGATATTTTTCTTACAAAAAAGATCGACTTCATTCGCTTACTTCAAGTCTAATCGTGGTATAAATACGGAACGCAACTTGGGTAGAGTGCCGGGGACAGGAATCAATGACCCCTCGTGGAGTTTTTCCTGCATTTCACGCGCCTTCGTCGCTCGTGAAATACAGGAAAAACTCTAACTACTCCATCTCAGTGATTCCAGTTTCCCCCGCAATCCATCCTCGTTGTGTTCTGTCTTAAAAGAAACTGGAGGCCGGTCTCTCATAAAGTTTTCACACAGGCTCTGATTCGTGCATTTGATCTATTTTTGTTAGCCTACTCCTTAACCCTTTACCTAACATGAAAAGCAGACGAAAAAAAGTCTTGAATAACTAAATTGTTTCATTTTTTGACTCAAAAACATATGTTAGGACCCTTCGTTGGAACGAGCTCTACCTGGTGCCAAATTGTTAGCCATTCTGGGTATGTTAGTGTCAAAGTGTTTTGGTGCCCAAACGCTAATGTGAGGGGAGGAGGTGTTTTCTCGCTGTCAGGTCCAAATAAATTGATCAAGTTTGGAAAGATGAACTGGCATTTATTTGAAGAGTGAACGGACAGCTCGCCACGGAAATGATCCGTCGAAACTCGAAATTTTCGATGCAATCCTCGGTTGGGGAAAAGGGTAGTCACCTAAGTTAGTAACTGGATCAATTAATGGTCAGGTCGAGTGATGTCGGTACATGCTGCATTGCTTGATGCCTTTAACCCTTTACCTAACATGAAAAGCAGAAGACACTTGCAAACAAAATTCTTTAATAACTGTATGTTTTCATTTTGTGTCTCAAAAAATGAAAATATAATGAAAATGAACTGGGGATTTTTCAGAATAGCGCTGGTCGGTTTTGGCCGTTACGTTGGGTAAAGGGTTAATAAGAACTGGAAACCGGCCTCTCATAAAGTTTTCACATAGGCTCTGATTTATTACACCAAAAGTGGTTCTCCCCTCCCTATAATCGCATTCTCTCTCCTGTGATTTTCCATCAGATTGATACTGATACTGACTACAGTACACGGTCTCTAAACTCCGTGTCGTTGTTTTAAATGTGGGTTATCAGACGCATGCGTGAGGCCACAGAACTGTTACATGAATACACTCGTTCCTTGTCGTCCATTATTACCACATTATCGGGCGTTCTCTACTATATTAGCGGAGTTTAGTGGTGCGTAAAACTCATTAATTCATGACGCCATGGAACCGGAAACGGGCAGTGGGCTGTTCATGAAAACAAATTCATTAACGGCCCGCCGCCCGCTTCTGGTCATGGTAATAATATACTACTAGTCGAGTAACATACGTTTGGGGGACAGTTAAAACTCCATAATTTCAGTGACGTCATTCGACGGAGCCGGGCCGGAGGCGATAATGGTATAAATAGCCATTAGCGGCCCACGGCCCGGTTATTTTTAGATTCAAGTTAGCTGTAACAGGGAGTGGTAATAATAGTAATAACATGATTGTTGTCAGGCATCATGATTCATTAGCGGCCCTGCAGCAATGATGAACAGCCCTTGGGCTTATTAACGGCCCTCGACTTCGTCTCGGCCTTTAATAAACCCTCGGGCTGTTCATCATTGCTGCAGGGCCGCTAATGAACCATAATGCCCTCCAAAATCATGTTATTGTTATATTAAACAAAAGTAGGGGATATTTGATAAAAGTGAGATATTGAAGAAAGAAAGAAATTATGGACATTGGTAGAGAGCTGTTGGCGTTGTCGTAGGCGCAGGCGCCCGTCAAGCAAAATCCCAGACGTGCTCGGTTGGTGAAAGGTCTGGACTTAGTGTGGGCGAAGGCAGTGTAGCGATGTTCTGCTCCAGGAGGAACTGTGTAGCGACACTGGCTTGTGTGCTCTTGCATTGTCATCTTGGAAAATGAATCGACGGCCATGACGTCGCGTAAATGGCACCACATGAGCTGCTAACAGGTTGTCACAGTAGTACTGCCCCGTGACACGCCCGTGGATGACATGTAATGCTGTTCTGCTTGTCATGGTTATGCCGCCCCACACCATAACCGATCCACCACCAAAACGATCGTGCTGCCTAACGGTTACGTCATGGTTTCGTTCGTTCCGCCGCCATACTCTGTTTCGCCTGTTGTCGAGGAAGTCGAGAGTGAACATCGATTCATTGGAAAACATGATGTTGCTCCACCGACGATTGTCCCAGCGCTGTCGTATCCCACACCAATTACGCATTGCTGCGATGTGACGTTCAGTCAAACGTGGAATTATTCGAAGTCGTCGAGCGTACAATTCCAGCTGTGTAGGCGATTTCGGATAGCCTGAATACAGACTCGCACATCTGTCGCTCGGTGCAGCTGCTGTCCAATTTCGGAGGCACTTTGATGGCGGTTACGTAATGCTGTGGTTCGGATGAAACGATCCTGGTTAACAGTTGTCGCCCTTGGACGACCTGATCGACGTCTGTCATCAACATTGTCTATCTGACCGTAGCGTGACCACAACCTGCTAATCACCGATTGAGTAACGTTGAGAATTTGAGAATTTGAGCCACTGCAGTCTGTAAGTTGCCAGCTTCCAACATGCCAACGGCACGTAAACGTTCGTCACGTGTCAGTCTTCGCATATCTCAAAAGTTACGTTTCGACCAGAAACTATTGATGAACCAGTTTATACCAAGAAAAGAACGACGAGACCTCCAAAAAAGCCCGTCCAGTAGAAACGGACATTCAAAACGTACCTCACAGACATTAAGGCGGCGCTCGTGCGAAAAACCCGCACGAAGTTTTCGTGGGCCGGCAACATTCATGATCCACACTAAACTTGGTAACATATTAATGTGTCCAATCACGCGTATCCAGTACCATTTTCCGAAAATATCAACATTGGTTTGAATATCCCCTACTTTTTTTTTAATAGTATACTTATAACATTAACATTATTTTGTCGTGCGCCCCGTTTATTAACGCCCCTCGAGGACTGAATAACAGCCCTCTGGCTTATTAACGCCACACCCCCAAACACACACCTCATCTTGGGTCGGTAATAAACTCTCAGGGTGTTATTCATTCCTCTCGGCCCATTAATATAACAATAACATGAGACTGGAGGGCGTTATAACAGCCCGAGGGTTCATTTTCGTCTCGGGTCATCATTAAGTCAGAGAGCTGTTATTCAGCCCTCAAGGGCCGTTAATAATCCAGGACGCCCGACAAAATCATGTTATTACTATAATTACCACAGCCGGAAGCGGGCGGCGGGCTGTTAATGAATTTTGTTTTCATCAACGCCCGCCACTCGCTTCCGATTGCATGACGTCGCGAGTTATTGAGTTTTACCGCCCCACTAAACTCCGTTAATATCCTAGAGAACGCCCGCTAAAGTGGTAATAATAAACCGTAACGCCCTCCAAATTTATGTTATTGTTATATTTCTAAAACGTCAGTTAATTAACATTTACTTATTTTCGTTGTCTGGCAGGCTAATCATTAATTTAAATTTGCAACTTTTATGGCTGGTGAGCGAAGATGTTAACTCATTGAACCCCAAAAGCCGCTTTTCTGCTCCAGGAGCATCATTTCTCATAGATCGTCTTTACCCTTTACCTAACATGAAAAGCAGACGACACTTGAAAAAAAAAAAAACTTGAATAACTAATTGTTTTCATTTTTAGTCTGAAATACATATGTTATGACCCCTTGTTGGAACGAGCTCGACGAGCTCGTTCCAACAGGGGGTCATAACCTATGCTTTTGTGACAAAAAATGAAAGAAATAATGAATATTAATTGACGATTTTTGAGAATAGCGCTGGCCGGTTTTTGCCGTTACGTTGGCTAAAGGGTTAAGTAGGATGGCTGCTAAGTGAATGTGTGGGGTAATCTAATCAATATTTAACACGATAAAATATTAATTAGCCTACCCCCAAACAATGAATATGGACTCTTCCAATTGCCGCCATTGAACTTTTAATATTGGAAGATACCAGTGTGCTTCAAAGGATTAACCCCTTACCCAACGCAGACGATATCAAAATTTATTATTTTAAATATCATTTTTTAAAATTTTTCAAACAATTTCAACAGAACCATATCATGTCACCCCTCATTGGAACGAGCTCATTGAGCTCGTTTCAATGAGGGGTCACATGTCATGATTTTGTTGAAATATTTTGAAAAAAATAATTTTTTCAACTGCTCAGTTTGCATATTACGCGGGATGTGGGCGATTCGTTAGGTAAAGGGTCCACTTTACAACACGATTAATCTCAAGTCACCAAACTCGCTTCTGATAATCTAAAGCTGAGATATACAAATGTGATGCTGTCGCTCAAAGATCAAAGGGCGGATTGCTGCTCAGCGGCCTCGATAAGGGGTGGAAGTGGTGAAGGTTGGGGCATGACACCTTCTCCAATATTGTTTTTCAGCCTGACATTTCCATCTTGATCCTGTCCTGTCATGAAACGCGCACAAATAGCACGTCGATCTGCGCGTTAATGTACGCGTTATGACCATAGTAAGGCTATCAAATTCCGAACATATGGCCTGTGCACAAGCAATGTTTCAGCCAATGGACCTCCGGGTAACCCGGAGGTCCATTGGCAGAAACATTGCCTGTGTTTGTCATGAGTAACCAGGAGAACATGCCGTGCTTTGGATGCCATTCGATATGGAAATTGTGCGCAATTCTTACGCGCAATTAAGCCTAGATAAACGCACAGTTATGACATGATTTCTACTTTTAACTGTAGATTCCCATTGTTTCACAGTGTTGCTTATTTTAAATTTTTATATCTTTCAGTAACTATGTTCTTGGAAAGGATGAAACCGACTATATTGGTGACCTTGGAGGTATTAGCTGGAAAAACTTTGTTGGTCTAATATTCGCTTGGGTCATAGTTTTCTTCTGTCTGATGAAAGGTATCAAATCATCTGGAAAGGTAAGATAACCCTTTACGTCTCCAAAACGTACCTGACAAATCTCGCAATTGGAAGAGATTTACGGGATTGTAAGCTCTCCTTAACTGGTTTAGTGCCAGAAGCCACTATCAGAGCTTTCAAAAAAATGAGAGTGCCAGATCATGTGCCAACATTTTCCTTGCTCATGTTTCATATTTAGTCAAATTCAAATAATATTTTGTTTATATAAATTTTTTGTATTACACATTATTGGAGAGTGCACGTGGGCACTCTCCAATAATTTGTAATAAACAAATTTTGACTAACAAATTCAGAACACCAAAAATAATCTAGCCCTCAACCAGTTAATTTCCGAAGGCTGTTACAAAATGTGACACTAAGGGTATACCAGTTGTGTTAACATCTTGATGTTTTCAAGGTAAATTTGGGGGCGTGGTGGCGTTGCGGTAACCGCTTCTCGTCAGATCACCGAAGTTAAGCAACGTCGAGCCCGGTTAATCTTCAGATGGGTGACCGTCTGAGCGATCAATTCGGACTCTAGCGTTGTGTCCTTGGGCAAGGCCCCTAACCCCGATTGTCCACATGGGGGCACGATGACGCCGTGTACTAAGGCGTACAGCACGTCGATGGTACACATGATGTCTTATTTATTTATTTATTTATTTATTGATGTTTAAGGTCACATATTTATGCACAATGGCTAATCATGACCGTGGCAGTTTTACGGGTGGAGGAAGCCGGAGTACCCGGAGAGAACCACCGAGCAACGACGAGCAGCTGCCAGCTCCCCAACATAGTACCTCCTCACTGCAGCAGGGTTAGATTGGTTGAAGACATACGTACCATCGACGTGCAGTACGCCTTACACGGCGTCATCGTGCCCCCACGCGGGCAATGGAGATGAAGTGTCTTGCCCAAGGACACAACGCGGTTGCCGCAGGTGGGATTCGAACCGAGGACCTCTCTACCTACTGAGCCACCGCGCTCCCTACACATGTCTTCAACCAATATATAACCCTGCCTGTGCTGCAGTGCGGAGTTACGATGTTGGGGAGCTGGCAGCTGCTCGTCGTTGCTCGGTGGTTCTCTCTGGGTACTCCAACTTCCTAAATAATATATTCAAGGTAAATTAAATTCTAATTGAGTGGAATATCTGTTACTGGAGCAGGAAAGAATATTGGTATATCTTTGAGTAATGCGGCATACGTCACACTGCAGCACCAGTCGTCTGCGCGCAAACTGCACAAAGGTGGGTAAACAAAAAACACATAACAGCGTCGAATTCCAAACAGATTAGACTGATAGGTTCAGTGCTTGGAGTATTCTGTTAAGTAATGCCAACAGATTAAATGAATGTATAATTTTCGTTCAAAATTGAAGTGGTTTTATAAGGCATTTTCTTTATATACAGTTGAAACCAGAGGTCATGTCACATTATTGTGCAATATTTTGAAATAATAGCACACTGAGTAAGTGCACTTTTTGTCCCTGTCAGACTCAAACTGCCCCATTAGTGTAACTCATTCCCTGTAGAAAAACAGCACGCTCAGCAATTCTATACTAGTAGATAAAGAACATCTATACTAGTAAATAGAGATCATTAACATCACTCCAGACCTCTACTGGGATACATGTAATGACGTCAATAGATATTCATTCAACTACATATACAGAATGAAGAGGGTGGATTACTACTTAATAGCGGCGCCAGTGGCGTAGCGGAAAATCTTGTGCCCCCCCCCCCCCCCGCGAGATAGAGACGGGGGCCCTTTAGTAATGGTGGTTGCCTTTAAAACGAGAGCAAATTTAGTGTTGTTACCGTGCACAGCATACATGATTTCACGCAGTACATACGCCATAAAATAAATGAAGGTATAGCCTATAGGATCCATTCCAAAAGTACAACTCTGTAGATTTTTTCATTACATGTTTTAAGTTTCATCCCCACAATCCATGATACACACATGCACGCCCAACATGTGTGACGTGAGAGGCACCATGTATGTATATTGTTCATTTCTCACCCATATCAGTTACAATGATGTAGCGTTCACTTAAAAGAATAATACACAGACTACAAAGAGTACATCGTGTGGACGTGAGAGTTTGAATTTGGTACACTGTAGACTGTGCAACAGTCACACTGGTAAACATATCAATACATACACAACCTGGCGCGTATAGCAGATAACCATAAGTGCTACGCAAACATAGCCAATTCTGAATTTAGTTCATAAAATTAACATTGATGACACTCGTGATATTTACCAGTTATTAAATGTTGAATACAACCAAATCAGGATTGACTACTACGTCTTTGTTAAGACATATACTTACCTTATCACTCTCGCTCTCTCTCTCCCTTTCTCTCTTTCTAACAGCTTTGAGACGTCCTTCAAGACTGGGGCCCCCTTCTAGCCGCACCCCCCCCCCCCCCCATGTGGGCCCATCTCCTACGCCACTGAGCGGCGCCATATATTCGCCACTCGAAAAATATTTATAATTGTCCATAACAGCACAATTGCAAGAAACACTTGCAAACTTTCGTCACATGGACTACGAGGTGCCACCCGGTGGTCCATGTGATGAAAGTTCACAAGTACTTCTTGTGCTTTGTCCTCAGAATTTGTAAATAATCTATCCCACAGCGACTTACTAGTAATCCTCCCTCCACATACTGTAGTCTTAATATTTTCTTTCCTTTTTATCGGTTCAGTTCGTGATTTCGCTACCGACCTTCATTCTTCTTCAGTAAGGAGCGTATTAACTAATGAACATTTTCTGAGCCAATTGTGAGACGACTTCTAGTTTCAACTGTATCAAATAGGGCTGACACGATTTTCTAATTTAGGAATCGATTAATCGTCGCAAATAATCGATTAATCGTACCTAGATACCCCCCCCCCCCCCCCCCCCCCTCTTTGAAGTTGTTAAAAATGAAGGTCAAGTCAGCTGACCTACCTCAAGTAAACAACGAAGACGATCCTCGTTTAGGTACATTCAAAGCTTTGATGTTCTGAACATTTGAACCGTCAGTGTAATAATCAAGACCGGTCGTCAGTTGCGGACTCTGCAAGTTCGCAACTGCCGACCGGTCTTGATTATTACACTGACGGTTCAAAAGTTCAGAACATCAAAGCTTTGAATGCACCTAAAAGACAAATGCTTCTAACGGCTTCTTGGTGTTTAACGTCGACGTTCTTGATATTTTACCTTTAGAAACAATAGTTTCTTCAGAAATTTTTTTAAAAAGTATTAAACGTCTAAAACGAGGAAAAATTTACCGATTCTTCGACAACGAAAAATACTTATCGATTTTGGAGTGGCCGATCGACAATCGATTAACCAATTAATCGTGACAGCCCTAATATCAAATGGCTGTTTCGTAAACAGCAGACAGTTTGTGGGATACTTCTTTCCAAGGAAATACTTGCTGTTAAAGAACAACAATTAAAAACCCAGAAGATATTCGACAGTGATTCAAACCCACGACTGTAAGTGTATATCCTGAAATCTGTAACTCCATGTGGAGGCACAGCGGCGCTGTGTACTAAGGCGTACTGCATTTCGATGGTGCACTTGTCTTCAACCAATGCTAATCCTGCTTGTGTGGAGTTAGTACAACGGGAAGTCTGAATGTTGCTCGCCGTTTCTCGTTGGTTCTCGCCGGGTACTCCCACCTCCCTCACCCGTAAAACTGCCCGACGCGAGGTGATTCAGGCTGTCGAAAGTGTCTTTAAACCAAACTAACTAAATAAATAAATAAATAAATAAATAAATAAATAAATAAATAAATAAATAAATAAATAAAATGGGAAGTTGGGTGGATGGGTTCTGGACTGTCTGAGACACATTTTATTCCATACCATGCTAAAGGGTATTCTTGTTCATTGTACATTCACTGTGTGAGTTCCAAACGTACAATCTAACATAATACTACCTGGAAAGCCAATAGTGTTTTTTCGTGCAAGAGAGCATCTTCTAGCGTACAATATGTGGAGACTTGTTAATCTTTTGAGACTTTAATTATCCTGACGTTCAAAACGTCACTGGGAATTCAGTTTCTTCCACGGTTTTCAAAATGCGACGTCAGTCGGAAAGTACCAATAACAAGACATTTTTCACATTATCTGGTTGAGGGCTAGATTATTTTTGGTGATCTGAATTTGTTGTTCAAAACAGGCATTCTCCAATAATTTGTAATAAAACAAATTTATATAAACAAAATATTATTTGTGTTTGACTGAATATGAAATATAAGCAAGGAAAGTGTTGGCTTTTGCTCTGGTATCCTCATTTTTTGAAAGCCCTGATAGTGGCTTCTAGCACTCAACCAGTTAAGAAATCTTGACAGCAGGATTATATTAGTAATTTAAGCTGCGATAACACTTGGCTTAACGGTTATTACTGAGCACTATTCGGGAGAAAATAGGAATTTGAGATTAAAACTTTAAAAAATCGAAAAATAATAACAAAACAAATGACCACAAAGTATCAACATGCTGTTTGATTTCGTATTAACACGTACTAACACGACGTACTAACACATACAAAAGTATCAAAGGGTTAATTGAGAATGCGGTAGCAGGAATGTGAATCCGCCACCTTGCATGAATACTGATTACATCTGAATACTTGAAAAAACGTATTGAATACGACTCAATACTGAATACGAATATCCCAACCCTAGAAGGTGGGTGAATCTTCTGGAGAGAAAAAAAATATTTCATGCATATAGTTTCCTCATATGTCTGCGTATATTGCAAAGAAGCCAGAGGCAGACTGGCCTGTTAAGAGCCCCTCCCCCCCCCCCCCCCCGTATTCCCAACATTTATGCAGCCCAACACCTGTTGGCGCATGAAGTTTCGTGAAAATGACCAAACGGTGAAATGGATCTGATTGCGTAACTGTCGGCTAGTGGGGGCGCCAGAGTTACGGAAGTGAGGGGGTACAGTTGAGTATTGCCCGCCGCGCGCAAGTTTTAAAAATTTAACTTACGTTGTAAATGATGTTCTATGGAGCATTCTCAGACAATTAAATTAAAACAGTTTTATCCTTTTGAAACTTACTGGTTAGGCCTTTCAGTTATAGAAAACGTCGTACATGGTGACATTTTAACTGTTGAAAAGTTCGAGCACAAAGCACCAAATGACACTCAAATCGAAAATGAAAGAAGGCTGCATTCCATAAGGATGCGTTGCACGCTCTCGATTCTAGCATTTCTCGAATACGCTTTAGCGGTATGTTTCAGACCGTTTGAACTCGGCACGCCTTGTTGCAGTTTGCGACTCTTGTTTGTTGTTTGTAGCTAATGTGTGTGTGTGTGTGGGGGGTGGGGGTGGGGTGGGGGGGAGGGGGGCACACACAAACATAATTTAAAAACTTCTCTGATTTAGTGCACTTGGGAATATGGAATTAAGCATACCCACCATTACACCGCAACGTTCAATACAAAAATTAAAATGATAGTTGGCTTATCGAAATGCCCACATAAAGGGTATTTCGATATACCAGCAGTCTAGTCTGCCATTGATCGGTCAGATGCTAGGAAACAGCGTTCTTTCGGTTAAAAAAAACCCTAAATCTTCTCACATTGGGCCAATCTACACTTAAAACTAGAAGTCCTGTCACGAACTGTGTGCTTATCTAGGCTTAATTTCGCGTAGGAATTGCGCGCAATTGCCATATCTAATGGCATCCATACCACGGCAGGTTCCCTTGGTTACTCATAGCAAACACAGGCAATGTTTTTGCCAATGGATCTCCGAGTTTCTCGGAAGTCCATTGGCTGAAACATTGCATGTGCACAGGCCATATGTACAGAATTTGATAGCCTTACTATGGTCATAACGCGCAAATTGACGTGCTATTTGTGCGCATTTCATGATAGGACTTCTAATTTTAACTGTATTTTCTGTCTGATATGTTCGAGGCCCCGTTTGGTGCAACCATTTTTGCCAAAGAGCGACAAAGATGACACAAAAAAAGACGTCAAAATGTCCTTTATGTGGACTGTCATTGATCCCTCAGATGCAAGGAATCAGTGTTCTTTTGGTTCGATTAATTAAAATTTTGTCCTGGTCCGGGGTCCCTTGGTACGTTTCCGGTAACTTTGTTTGGCCCACTTATTATTTGACCGATTTATTTATTTACCTAACGTACCAAGGGAGGTAGCTATAGAGTCTCGAGTGGGGCTGAAGAGTGTGAGTTTCTAACTGGGTGGGTTAAGGAACAGGGTATGAAACAAGGTCCGGCTCAATGGAAAAGGTTAAATGAAAAAGAGTCCCCATTTTCAGAAGCACCAAAAACATGGAGTCCACCCTGGTTGAGCTCCATGTGAGAACATTTGAATTATTAAGATCAAAAGGACGTTCAATCCTCACATTATTTGAGACATTTGTTGACACCCTCGATCTCTGTCTTCCATTGAGATAATTTCAGTGGTATAGAACTCACGAGGCCGACCACAGTTCGGCCCCGTGGGAGAAAAGTTAGATTTTTTTCTGGACCGAAAAGACGTAAAATGCTCACGTAAATATGAAATATTTGTACATTTAGATGCAATCAGTAGTGTATAATAACTGAAGAATTATACCAGTGCTGATGGAGGAAATTCTGATTTTCAGGCATGAAAAGAGGCGAAATCATCACAACTGCATAGGTTATCGATACTCAATTCGTGTTAAGTGGTATAACGAGATAATTTCAGGGGTGTCGAACTCACAAGGCCGACCATGGATTGGCCTCTGGGAGGAAACATTTGATTTTCAGAACGTAAACGACGCAAAATCCTTTCATTGAAGACATTTTGTCCTCTGATTTCCAATGTGTTCTATGTGCCTACTAGCACATATTACACATTGGAACTCAGGGGATACACAACACGAAAATTTCAATGGGTTTACCTCAAATCAGGGGATGTCTTGGATATGGCCGACTAGGTGAAGGGTGTGTGTGTTTGGAGGGGGGGGGGGGGGTGGGGTGCTGTAAATCTGATTTGTTCAGACTGTGATGGCTCAAGTTCCGACTGATACTGATAAAATATTCCATACCTCAGTGATGAAGGTATAATATTTTTTTACCCAGTAAGAATTGTAGCTAAAAACAGTAACAGAAACGAGTGCGAGACTTATCGATACTAGGCAATGTACATGTACTGGGCTAGTTGTTAGCAACAGTTCATTGTGGACATTGTTTGAGAACTTTAAAATTGATTTCAACAGTGATAGTGAAAGGTAAGACCGGAGTTAGCATGGATGATGGCTTGGATGCACATGCTATTTATGTTAACCCCCTTCACACTGATGTCAAAATACTAAAATTTCAGGAAGCTGTTTTTTCCCATAATGCATCTATAAATTTAACCAATTCAATCTCGTTTGACAGAGCTTAATGAGCTCTGTCAAACGAGATTGAATTGGTTAAATTTCTAATTGCACTATGGGAATTTTTTTTCTGCCTGAAATTTAGATATTTTGACATCAGTGTGCAGGAGGTAAAATATAGCGGAAATTACTCTCAGTCTTTATTTTCAACATTATTTATGTATAATTACTATGTGAACTATACGTTTTGTGAGACGACGAAAGTGACTGATAGCCTATCAAGCTATAATGCAGTGAAAAGAGACTGGTATCAAGCTATAATGCAGTGAAAAGATTCGAAAGGAAACGAATCGGGCAACCAATTTCGAATCAAACCGAATACGAATTTAAGAAACTTCACAGGGGGCCTAATTCTATGAGGAAATATTCCAGGTATTCTCCCATTCAAAGCCAGATTTAACGCAATATGGCAAACAGGTTTTAGACTCAGTCTGTCAAAAATATATAATAGAAAACATTTTGAATTATTTTCAGGTTGTGTATTTCACTGCAACATTTCCGTATATTGTCCTGACGATTCTCCTAATACGAGGCGTCACTTTACCTGGCTATTATAAAGGAATCGAATTTTATATAGTTCCTAATCAGGAATCATGGGAACGACTGAAAGATCCAAAGGTGAGTCCAGCTCTGATAAAAAATATAATCAATCAGTACTCAAAAATCAAATTAAAACTAAAGCTCGGAGGGTTTGATTTTTCAGTTTCGGTTTCGGTTCCAGAAAAAAAGTTGGTTCCGACGGGGGGGGGGGGGGGGGGGGGGGGGGGCACCAGAAATTTGCAAGACGTGACGTGGGGGTGGGTGGGTGGGTGGGTGGGTCTCTTGAGTGCGCCAAAAATGTGCATTTCCAACTTGTGCGATTTTTAAAAAATATATCAATATATCAGCTAATGTATACCATCATTTGTGTTTCAAACCTTAAAGATGATGTTGTACATCACACTCTTAACATAAATACAACACCAGGAGGCTTTATATGTGAAAGTATTGGGCTTAATCTGGGAAAATGTCACACGTTAGTAGGGGGTGGTGACTTGTTCGAAATGTCGAAAATGTGCAGACAATATTTTGGGAAAATTCTCTGTGATGCACTAAATTCAACCCAAGTTATTTATTTATTTATTTATTTATTTATTTATTTATTTATTTATTTATTTATTTATTTGTGTTTAACGACACTTTAACAGCCAGGGTCATATTGTGTCGGTGACAGGTTTACGGGTGGAGGAAGCCAGAGTACCCAGAGAGAACCACCGAGCAACGACGAGCAGCTGTCAGCTCTTCAACATCATAACCCACGATTGTACTACACACTGCACAGCGGCCCAGCGTACTACACAGCACAGACAGGGTTAGATTGGCTGAATACATGTGCACCTCGGCGTGCAGTACGTCTCAACACACAGCGTCATTGTGCCCCCACGTGGGCATTTGGTGTAAGTTTATTTTGGATTTTAATGGGAGAGTGGGGGTGGGTGTCTGAGAACGGTAGTTGAAAATTTGCACGTAGTGGGTGGGTGGGTGTAAAAAGGAGCCGAATAAAAAATAGGACATCATGTCTAGAGCCCCCCCCCCCCCCCGGTCCCGGTTCCGATTCAGTTTTTCTGTGTGGTAAGAACATACAGAAAATAACACCTCGAGCTTCTTAACCCTTTACCCAACGAATCGGCCGCATCAACCGCGTAATATGCAAATTCAGTAGTTGGAAAATTTCAAAAAATTATATTTAAAATAATAAATTTTCATATCATCTGCGATGGGTAAAGGGTTAACTTGGGAAAAAAACCATAGTTTGTACAACACAACTCGCTACTATCGTTGTATCATTGGGCAAGACACTCCACCCCCATTCCTCACTTGGGAGCACGGTGACGTTGTGTACTAAGGCGTACTGCACGTCGATGGTGCACCTGTCTTCAACCAATGCTAACCCTGCTTGTGTGGAGTTGGTATGTTGGGGGAGCTGACATTTGCTCGCCGTTGCTCGGTCGTTCTCTCCGGGTACGCCGGCTTCCTCCACCCGTAAAACTGTCACAGTCATGGTTAGCCATTGTGCAGAAATATGTGACCTTAAACACCAATAAATGAATAATAACTCGCTACTATAAAAAAATATGTCTGTATCGCAATTGTGTTCTACCCGACCCCCCTTTGATAATTCTTAAATGTTTCAAGTAGATCAGTTGCTTAGTGTGTATGAGTTAGAAAAAAAAGAATAAATTAACACTTACGGAGCCAAAAGCGACTATTGTCACTCATTTTATGATGATTATCTGTAAGTTCTGGTATGCGCATATCAAACCTACCATCTGATTATTTGTTGGAAAGGGCTCTTGGGGAGAGTGTGGGGGGGGGGGGGTGGAGTTTGCTTGCCGACGTGTTTCATAGTGTTCAATCGATTACCAAAAAATGGCCGCTGACCAATTACTGGTTATTTGATCTCACAATTGGCCAATCCCGATGCCGATTCCTATTGTAATACCGTGCACTACTAGACAAGTCGAGGCTCGCAACGAACTACATTAAATAGAACATATTTTATAGTGTTTACATTCCCTTCACTAGTAGATAAGTCGAGACTCGTAAGAACTAAATTGTATTGAACATATTTCACAATGTTAAACTCCGTTGACTCAGGTTCACTAAAATTACCAGTCGCGCACACTTGGGCGGTAAACGTGGCTCTCAGAGCCACGTTTACCACCCAAGTGCGCACAACTGGTAATTTTTACTGCGACCTGAGTCAATGGAGTACAACCTTCACTTTTCCGGTATGAACTGGCGATTGCCACAAGTACCCTCAATTTTAAGCTTTACATGTCGTTTAACTTGTATATCCGGTAAATGGGCGTCTAGGGAGATTAAGAATACACATTGTGGTGGTGTTTCAACTTTGAATGCTACCATTGACATCATTTTACATTAACAATTGAACAATTGCAGAAGATAATAAAATGCGACTTATGAATCATCACAGAATGCTTGGCAACAATCGGTTGAACCGATGTTCAATAAGCCTTTGCCGTTGTCAACCGATTGCCTACAATCGGCCGATTGTGGTGGCCGGTTCCGATCATCGTTTGAACACTAGTGTTTCGCTGACGTCTCGCAATTTATTTGAGTAGAGATCTCTGGTGTACATAGTTGTGAATTGTCACTACAATACACGTGGAATTAAGTTTCAACCAAGACAAGTGCTAAAAACCTGAACGGTTTAGGAATTCTGATAGAGCTGTAGGTTTTTAAATTTCTTGTTCGGTTTCGGTTTTGGTTTTTCAGGTGGAGAAAAACCTCGGCTCGGTTCGGTTTTCGGTTTGTTCATGAGGCCAAGTAAAATTCAATAAAACTTCTTCTTGTGTCCAGAGTCATAACTGAATGGTAGTGAAATTGAGTGAAACTCAATGAATGCTCGAAATAAGCTACAATACATGAAGAATCAGGTAGGCCAATATACTAATTACCTAAATATACAGAACTTTTATTGTGCTTGGCCTTTTTTCGAGGTCTGACATCTACACGCAACTTGAGGAAAGCTGCAAACACAACTAAACTGAAATGTCGGGAATTCACAGAATGTAGCCTTCCCAGAGTAGTGAGAGTACCCAGACACTGCCATTGGCAGTGTCTGGGTACTCTCGCTACTCTGGGATGGCTACATTCTGTGAATTTCTGCAGCAAGAGCTGGCAAGAAAGTATTTAATAAAAAACGAAAAACCTTAAATTACGGGATGTCGACGGTTTCGGTTTCGGTTTTTTAAAAAAACTAAAAACCTCGGTTCGGTTTCGGTTAACCTACAGCTCTAAATTCTGAAAACACTTCTCATAACCAATGCAAATTTAAAAGAAATGTAAATCAAACGGTGTATGTCTGATATTTTACCCAAGTTAATAAAATGGATGAATTTGTCCATTGAGTGCAACAAGGCTTCGCAATGCTTTGTATTGCAAAGCCTTTTTGCACTCAGGGGACGAAATACACCACCATCCATGCTATTCTGTAGATAATGATGCCAAAAACATAAAACAAACCAAGAACTTTGATGGCAAAGAAATAATTACAGAAATAAAAAAAAAATATAAATAAAAAACCGCCCGCCCACATGCAATTTTACAAAAAAAATGGCCTGCGAAGCAGAAGATCTTATCGATTTGATTGATTGATTGAAATTATCCGAATCATGAAATTATGTTTGCCCCCCCCCCCCCACTGCCCCCCCCCCCCCCCCCCCACACACACACGCTAGCTGCAAACAACAAACAAGAGTCGAGGGTCCAAATTGCAACAAGGCATGCCGCGTTTAAACGGACTGAAACATAGTGCTTAAGAGTATTCGACGAATGCTAGAATCGAGAACGTGCAAGGCATCCGTTTGGAATTCAGCCTACAGCAATTTTAAAAAATAAATAAAATTTAATAGTTTAGAAAAATTCTGAAAGGTAAAACTCAATGAAATCAAGCAAATATGAATATCAGCCGGTTCCAATGATATCCATATTCGCATGATTTTGTTGCAAAACAGTTAAAATGTTTCTCAACTTAGGGAGAGGACCCTCCCCCCCCCCCCCGAAACCCACCCCAGCTCGGCGCTGCACAATCCCCAAGTGTACCCCCTCACTTTTGTAACTCTGGCGCCGCCATTGATGTCAACCAAGATAGAATTGGTTAAATTACTAGTGCATTATTGGATAAATGTATGGTTTGAAATTTTGATAGTTGTCCCCAGAATTTTTTTTTTTTTCGGGGGACTGTTAAAATAGCCGTGCGTCCATGCGTCCGTCCCACTTTAGTTTTCCGGTGACAACTTTAGTTACTGTCGGCCAAATCAAATGAAATTTGTTATGTAGGTGTATCAACATAAAATAAGGTCATGTTCGAATCGGGGTGTGGTCCGACAGAGTTATACCCCCTTTTTTGATTTAAAAATTTCCTCTTTTTGGGGGTTTCCAGACGATAACTTAAGTTATAGTTGGTCAAATCAAACGAAATTTGGTATGCAGGTGTATCAAAAAATACAGGTCATTTCGAATCGGGGTGTGGTCTGACAATTTTTGCCAGAGTTATGCCCCTTTTTCGACATCGAAAATTCTTCTTTTTTTAGGGTTTCCTGATCATAACTTTAGTTGTTATTGACTGATGCAAATAAAATTTGGTATGTAGTTGTAGCAACATAAAACACAGTTCATATCGAATCGGGGTTTGGTCCGACATTGTTTGCCAGAATAATGTCCCTTTTTCGACTTCGAAAAATCCAATTTTTTTCAAATATCTCGAATTACACACTTTTCGGGGGACTTGTGGCCGGGCGGCCTTTTATTCAACAACTGGGGGAGGGGGGGGGGCAAGGTACTAAACCTTGGGCAAGGTACTAACCCCCGATTGCCTACATGGGGGCACGATGACGCTGTGTACTGAGGCGTGCTGCACATCGGTGGTGCGCATGTCTTCAACCAACCTAACCCTGCCTGTGCTACGGTGCAGAGTTCAGAGTTACGATGTTGGAGAGCTGACAGCTGCTCGTCGTTGCTCGGTGGTTCTCTCCGGGTACTCCGGCTTCCTCCACCCGTAAAGCTGTCACGGTCACGATTAGTCATTGTGCATAAGTATGTGACCTTAATCACCAATAAATAACTAAATAAATATTCAACAACTGTGTGCAAAGGGTTAATAACAGTTTTTCGCATCAAACAGTTTTAAATTAATTCAACATAGAATTAAACTCGGAGGCGGCTTCCCTTTAATCACACGTCGATTTCGATCCGAAATAATCCGGATGATTCGAAATATGAGTAACAAGGCTTTCAAAGTTCTATAGAAAATAGACAGTTCCTTACAAAAGACCCCACAGAAACTCTAGTCCATGATTTTGTAACTTCACATTTGGATGACTGTAATGCCTTACTCTTCAACCTTCTACAATACCAGTACTCAGTCTCGCCTGCAAAGAGTATTAAATGTATAGTACGTGGGGAGTGGATTGTAACTAAATCACCTGCGGAGTGGAGTTATCACCCGAACTATAACTTTCAAATTTTGTATATATCGACTAAAACCACAAGCAATGTTTCCGCCAATGGACCTCCGGGTTTAACCCGGAGGTCCATTGGCTGAAACTTTGCTTGTGCTTGATTTGCAAAAAAATTGCAATTACTGCTTGGATGGGATCTCCACTCTGCGGGTGATTTAGTGGTAATACCCCTCCCCCACCCCCCACCCCCCCCCCCCCACACACACGCTGCCATTGCATTTCTAAACTGTGTCATACCGTATCACTCAAATGGTTAGCTTGGACTAAACGGTTACAGAGATAACAGAAAAAAACGCACCAGCAACGCAAGGCTGATGTAAAAATATAGTGATTTTCTAGAGCCAACATGGATGGGGTTCGACAACGGGACTCGGGCAAAGTACTTCAAGCACCGAGGTTTTGACAGTGCTAACTGCCGCTCACCATATCTCCAGTGAAGAAGGGAAAATGTTATTTAATTAACTCGCATCCAGAATCCTACCAAGCAGTGCCGTCGGGAAGCATTGTTGATTGAGAAGGGGTGTCCCCAAGTTTTTTTGATTTTCAGTTACAGAACGGCCGCCGTGGACTGGTCAGTATTCCCACACAGGGCCGGATTACAATTTTGTAGGCCCCTGGGCTACAGATACTGTGACTGTGAGGCCCCAGTGATAATTAACAAAAGCACACAATGCAGAATTCCACAAAATATATAGGATAATATAGGATAAAGTAAATTCAAATTACATCACAGAATAATGTTAATCTACCCTCTATCACAGAACAATGTTAATCTACCCTCTATCAACTCTTCTGTCTTTGGTGCAAGCACAACCGCAAAGCAGTGACGAAAGAAGAAGAAAGAAAGTTTCGATGGAGTAAGCGATTTCTTGTACAGGCCCTAAGCGACTATTAGATCGTCTCATTGTAATCAGGATTGCCAGTGTCAACGTGTTGGAATAATGGGCAAGAAAAAAATTCCAGTATATTATACAGTATATTAATTGAGCCCTTTTTAAAGAAATTATTCAGCGTACTTATACTAGAGCTGTAGGTTTTTAAATTTTTTGTTCGGTTTCGGTTTTGGTTTTTCAGGTGGAGAAAAACCTCGGTTCGGTTCGGTTTTCGGTTTGTTCATGAGGCCAAGTAAAATTCAATAAAACTCCTTCTTAAGTCCAGAGTCATAACTGAATGATAGTGAAATTGAGTGAAACTCAATGAATGCTCGAAATAAGCTATAATACATGAAGAATCAGGAAGGCCAATATAATAATTACCTAAATATACAGAACTTTTATTGTGCTTGGCCTTTTTTCTAGGTCTGAAACCTACACGCAACTTGAGGAAAGCTGCAAACACAACTAAACTGAAATGTTGGAAATTCACAGAATGTAGCCTTCCCACGGAGTAGTGAGAGTACCCATACACTGCCATTGGCAGTGCCTCTTTCCTCTCGCTACTCTGGGATGGCTACATTCTGTGAATTTCTGTAGCAAGAGCTGGCAAGAGAGTATTTAATAAAAAACGAAAAACCTTAAATTACGGGATGTCGACGGTTTCGGTTTTAGTTTTTTAAAAAAACTAAAAACCTCGGTTCGGTTTAGGTTAACCTACAGCTCTAACTTATACTTTCATTCTGCATTTACAAATGAAGTAACTTTTCACAGTAAATTAATTTCACTTAAATCTCTGGAGGCCCTCAGCTGGCGGAGACCCCTGGGCTGCAGCCCATAAAGTCCATGCCTTAATCCAGCAATATTTCCACAGACGCAAGAATATTGGATTCCACACACTAATTATAACAATGATCTCCAAAAATTTAATTAATAAAGCAACGGGTACACCCCAGGGACCGACCTGGGCATGCGCCAGTGCCTATTTGGTTCTGAAACATCAGGACCTGGCTCTTAAATCTCAGAAATAGGCTTCTCAGTTGGCGCGTAACTTCTCAGATCATATTTTGATATTCCTTCGATGGATAATCGAGAGAAACACTCTTACATGTATTATATATATGATTATCATTTATCATTGCTGTAGAGTGCTTAAGTTAATACTTCAAGTCTTAATTACCAAGCATTAATCTTCACTGTGGTTTCTGATCAAGTCTTGGCTGCCTAAATAGGCAGCCAAGACTTGATCAGAAACCACAGTGAAGATTGATGTTTGCTTTTGTGTACTAAATGAAAATGATGAGAGCTATTACATACTTGCAGTGTGTGTTACAAACAGCAGAGTGACTCTGTAAATTGAAATCTGGCGCATGAATTGAAAAAATAGGCTCCGAGGCTAGAGCGTATTTTAAATAGTCCTGATCGGTCCCTGCAACCCGGTGCTTCATTAATTGAATTTTTGCTGCAGATGATTTTATTACCTGATAAACGCATGCGGAGACATCACTGCTCACTCGACCAGTCCCCGGCGACAGTACTCTAACACTTACCTGATTTAAGAGTTCAATGAGTGGACTGGGCTAAATCCGATAAGAAGAGGCCTATGGTAGTAGCACCGACAATACGAGGCCGACCACGGTTGTCCAATCTTTGCATGCGAGTCACTCGCCTATGTCCTGTGTTGTGTGTTATAACGAAATAATTTTAGTGGTATTTTGATTTTACGGACAGAAAAGATGGCATATCCTCACATCTGAGGCATTTGCCTACGCCCAGGGTATCGCGTAACAACGAAAGAATTGCTCTGCAACAGAACCCACGGGTTGAACCCGGTGCTTCATTAATTCAACGTCAGTTGATTATTCCTATAATTAGTGTTTGGAATGTAATATTATTGCATATGTGGAAATATTGCCAATCCGTGGAAAGTGTGACCAATCTACGGCCGCCATCGTGTTATAAAGAGATGATTTCACTGGCACTCGAATCACGAGACAGAGCCTGGTTCAGCTCTGTGTAATAAAATTGTCATTTTGCGGATAGAAAAGACGCAAAATCTCCGTACTTGACGAAGCATTTTGCATCCTGTGGTTAATGTCCTATTACGAAATAATTGCGCTGATGACTATTATGTCCGGACCTGACCCGTGGGAGGAAATTGTGATATTCAGACCTCAAAAGAGGCAAAATCCTAAAATGAAAGGCACATTGTATTCACCGTCGCCCCGAGTCGAGTGTAATCTTGCGGACAGAAAAGACGCCCAAATCCTAAACATTTGTTGACGTACCGACTGGTATGTTATATCGAAAGAACTTCGATGGGGGTTATATTGACGGCCCTAGATGACTTCGAAAACTGGGGGCCTACCAGGAAATTTCCCGATGGTACATACGGCCAGTCCGCCTCAGAAATAATCCAAGGAGTGAGGTGAAAGTTTAGGGCTGTTATAAATTCTGACGTCTGCAGAAAGTTAACCCTTTACCCAACATAACGACCAAAACCGGTTCAGCTCTATTCACAAAAAATACTATCCAATTTTCATTATTTTTGCATTGTTTGCGTCAAAAACATAGCTTATGACCCCTCATTGGAACGAGCTCGTTCCAATGAGGGGTCATAAGCTATGTCTTCGACGCAAAAAATGAAAAACATTAATTATTCAAGAATTTTATTTGCAAGTGTCGTCTGCTTCTCGAGTTAGGTAAAGGGTTAAAAAGTAAGAAGCCTGTAACAGTGTCTGGGAATATCATAAAAAATAATAAGCTGACAAAGACAGTGAGTGTAACGCTCAACACATGTTGTTTTTTCAATGGCTTCTCCTGTTGTACAATCATGTCTGTTGGGTGGTCAGCAGGGAGTCCAGTGAGCTAAGGGAGATGATCGCAAACTTTCAAAAATCAAAGTACTGACAGTACTGAACTGATAAGAGTTCTAAATTAAGCTAGTGATAATGTTACATCTCCCTTCTTAACCCTTTACCTAACGTAACGGCCAAAACCGGCCAGCGCTATTCTCAAAAATTGCCAATTAATTTTCACTATTTTTTTCATTTTTTGTCTCAAAAACATAGGTTATGACCCCTCGTTGGAACGAGCTCGTCGAGCTCGTTCCAACGAGGGGTCATAACCTATGTTTTTGAGACAAAAAATGAAAAAAATTAGTTATTCAAGAATTTTTTTTGCAAGTGTCGTCTGCTTTTCACGTTAGGTAAAGGGTTAAAATGAAAATCACTAGACACCATCTATAAGACACAGGGGACTGCAGTTTTTTTTTACACACAGGAGACAACTAAAGGTCACATAGATATAATAGTCTTTGGTTTTACAACCCTACCAGAACGAGTTACATAATGTTCGGATTTATAAAGCCTTCGGGGATATCAATGAGCTTCTAGAAGATAGGAGCACAGATGTTCCAGATCAAATCACAGACGAACACATGAACAAGTCATCCCCTGAGATCCAATGTGTTCTATGTGTACTAAAGGTCACATAGATATAATAGGCTTTGGTTTTACAACCCTACCAGAACGAGTTACATAATATTCGGATTTATAAAGCCTACGGGGATATCAATGAGCTTCTAGAAGATAGGAGCACAGATGTTACAGATCAAATCACAGAAGAACACATGAACAAGTCATCCCCTGAGATCCAATGTGTTCTATGTGCCTACTGGAACTCAAGGGACGAAGTATTACTTCAAAGGTTTACGATACTTTAGCATTTGATTTTTGGTTGGTCCATGCCGAAAAAATAACCTGCTTTTTTACGAAGAGCCTGTTCGGGAGTGCACCCCCACCACCCCCTTCCTCCGTCCCTGTCACCAAAATATGATAAACTAGCTTAAACGGCCAACGGTAATTTGTTACAGGCGAATGTCTTCAATAAAGGATCTACAATGATACATGAGTATCAAAATGAACCTCCAGCTCCATCAAATAAGAATGGAATTCAAGACACTCGGTTTTAATCCAGTGATCTATTTGTTTTTTTCAGATTTGGGGAGATGCTGCCACACAGATTTTCTATTCATTAGGACCAGCTTGGGGTGGACTCCTCACCATGTCCAGTTATAACAAATTTCATAACCATTGCTACAGGTTTGTAAAATTTTCACCGATCTTTATTTCTCCAACTGGATTGTTGGAGCGTAAGCGAAAAACATCGCAACTCATCTACCCCTCCCGCGCCCCCAAGATGGCTTCAAGTCAATCGATGTAACTTCTCGCATTGGTGACGTTGATGACGTGATTTCAAGCTATTGCACTGTGACTATAGTTGATTGACTTTTGGAAATTCGCTTTACGATTTCAAAATAATCTTGTAATATTATTGGTTTTGTTGCAGTACCACAAGTCTATTTTGGGTTTTTTTATGTATAACATTTCGAACATCTTTACAAACAGTATAATGTGGGGTCAAGCCTGAAATAAGCAGACTATCATCTGCAAAATGAGGTTTCCAGAGGGTGAATTTGGTGATGCTACCCTGCATAGCAGGGTAGCATCACAAAATTTACCCTCTGTGAACCTCAGTCTGAATCAAGGTCTCAAGCCAAAACAGAAAGATGTACCTAGAGAATAAATTGGTCCACTGTATGGTATAGCAATAGCAAATTCACCCTCTGGGGACCTCATTTTGCAAATGACAGGTTGCTTATATTCAGGCTTGTGTGGGGCATAAGCTATGCATTTAAGGCAACCAATGAAAAGAAACAAAAAACCCTTTTGAATGTGATTTCTCCAAAAAACGCTGAGCAGCCTGCGTTATCGTCAGGCTCGAAAAAACGAAAACCCTTTCAGATGGAATTCAATACCTCAGCCGTTTTGTCAGCGAAAAGGCGGCACATTTTCCAGAAAGTGTTTAATACATCCATATATATATATAAAACATGGGCGTCGCCAGGATGTTTCAAAAGGGGTTCGACTTCGATGAAAAAGGTATGCCGGGCGTAGACTTGGCAGATGTCTTTACGGGGTCATATTTCAAGGTGTTCTTAACCTAAAGTTTCGTTTTCAACTCGAATTTACCATATTGTTAATATTACAATTGGTCTTGGTCCTTATTATAAAAGGTAATTTCAAAATAAATGTTCATTACTTCACAAAAAACAACAACAAAACAATTAAAATACTAAATTGTTATATCGTATGCGGTAACTAAAGGGTTAACTACCATTTTAAATTCAGATTTCATTTCCAGACTCACAGAAATTCTTGTATCAGGTTGAGAATGCAAGCGGTTGCTTTGAACTTTTATTATCCTCTGATAAACGTATTGAAAACGTACAGTGTTCAACCATCAGAAAAGAGTATGCGCATTAACCCTTTACCCAACATGAAAAGCAGACAACACTGGGGAAAAAAATTATTGAATAATTAATCTTTTTTATTTTTTTGTCTCAAAAACATAGGTTATGACCCCTCTTTGGGACGAGGGCGAGGAGCTCGTTCCAAAGAGGGGTCATAACCTATGTTTTTAAGACAAAAAATGAAAAATATAATGAAAATTAATTGGCGATTTTTGTGAATAGCGCTGGCCGGTTCTGACCGTTACGTTGGGTAAAGGGTTAACAATATAACTGCGTGTTGTTCCAGCTTCAATGCTTCCAGTGATTCAGTTACAAAAGTGTAAAGTAATGTGGTTTCATAATTTAATATTTATACTTTTGAGAAGCCTTTTTGTTTCTCTTTTTGTATATACCGTTGAATCTTGAAGCCCTGTGGCTGTATTGTGCACCATTTTGAAGTAAAAGCGCGCTGAGTTAGTACATTTTTGTCCCTGCCAAACTGCACGGTTTGCGTATCTCAATTCCTGTAGAAAAACAGCGTGACCAACTCTGTATAATTCTATACTAGTAAACAGAGAAAATTAACATTCAACCTCTACTGGGATCCATGTAATGACGTAAATAAATATTACAATTGTACTCCATATACAGAATGAAGAGAGTGGATTACTACTTAATCGCAGCGCCATATATTCTCCACCTGAAAAGTATCTATAATTGTTCATAACAGCACAAGAAACACGTGCAAACTTTCATCACATAGACCATCGGGTGCAACCCGGTTGTCCATTTGATGGAAGCTTACAAGTTCTTTTTGTGTTTTTTTTCCGCAGAAATTGTCAATAATAACTAAGTGCATCTAAGTCTATCTCACAGCGATTTAGTAGTAATCCACCCTCCATAAACTGTAGTCTCATATTATTAGTTACACAGTTTGTTGGTGCCCTAATATGGTATATATGGTGTCAGTAAATTTCATATTGGACGAGAGCGAAGAATATTTCTTACCGACTGCTGCATCGATGCACAGAACTAATAACAACAGCGATCAAAATTAAATGAGAGAATTCTCACAATGTGTTCACGTGTCTTTGCCTTGTTACAATTTATGGGAGAGTGCCTGTGGGCACTCTCCCATAAATTGTAACAAGGCAAATTCATACAGTTTCATTTCGAAGGTAACATGACACACATCCACAGAATATAAAGCCTTTTAAGTTGCCTAACCTGCACTTCAGACCAAATTTGTGCTTCCAACACTCAATCTTTCAACTTGAAGCGTTTATCGGCTGCCGCCATTTTGAATAATCAATGAACAAAGGGGAGATTACCCATAGCTGTCAGCGTATATTGATGTTGACAGGCAGTATATGGTTTTATATGCAGTCTGAATGTGACGTCTTTGAACCAATGAAATTCCCAGATACGTGTAGGAGGTAAGATATATACTTTTTCTGTTTGATTCGGTTCAGTTCGTGATTTCACGGACGACATCGTTAATAGCGCATTACATTTGCAATGCACAGCGCAAACTCTCTTGTATATTTCAGACTACTTCATTTTTCTGCAGTAAAGAGAGCGTTAAGCAACGAGCATTTTCTGCGCTAGTTGTGGCAGGACTCTCGTTTTAACTGTAGAAACGTACAAGGCCCATCGGTAACACGTTTTGAAAGCTTGTAATGTTCCATAAACTGTAAGAGCATTTTTACAAGTTTTCGAAACTTTTTTAAGACATGTTGAGTCCAGAAAGTCCTCAAATATTCAACAAGCGAGTTATGTCATCTATAATTTCAAAACCTGACATCCAATGCACATCGCAGAATTCCGAATTTTTAGCTGGCCTTTTGGAATTTTTTGGGTGTAAGCGGCATGGCCCACCTCCATGGTTACCTTGTACGTCACTTCCACCCGCCATAGCTTGTGAGTTAGAAAACTACCCCTACATGCAGGCAAAACAATATTTTGACACATTTAATGTTTATTTTACATATGTTCGTTCTCAGAATTCACATATGATAACATACTACACATGTTTATTGCAGGGATTCGGTGATTGTCTCATGTATTAACTGCGGTACCAGTGTTTATGCAGGATTCGCCATTTTTTCTATGTTGGGGTTCATGGCTCACGAGACAAACCAGCTGGTTGAAGATGTCGCTACAAGTGGTAAGCAAGCCATCTTTACTACTCTGTCTATTTATCCGTCTGTTGTTTGTCATGTATGCTAACCTGTCCGTCCTGTGTGTCTATCTGTCTTTCCTGTTTGTCTTGTCTGTCCACCCTGGAAGACATGATCTCAGATTTCCAATTCTACATTACAGTGAGTAGTGTGTCTGTCGATCCGCCTGTTGTCTGGCATGTATGTTAACCTGTCCGTCCTGTGTGTCTGTCCGTCTTTCCTGTTTGCATTGGCTGTCCGCCCTGGAAGAGATGATCTCAGATTTCCAATTCTACATTGTAGTGTGGTCTTTGTTTGTTTTATTTGAATTTAATACCACCTTTAACAGGCAGAGCCATATAATGTAATGTCGGACAGTTTTACGAGTGGAAAAAGCTGCGGTTCCCGGTCAGAACCACCGAGCAGTGGCAAGCTACTGAAACCATATCATGTGACCCCCTCGTTGGAACGAGCTCGTCGTGCTCGTTCCAACGAGGGGTCACATGATATGGTTTTGTTGATATTTTTTGAAAAAATTAAAAAAAATGATATTTAAAATAATAAATTTTGATATCGTCTGCGTTGGGTAAAAGGGTTAAAGTTAAATGCTCATTGAGCTGTGTCAAACAAGACTGGATTGTTTAAATTACTTGCCGCATTAACCATTTTACTGCCACGTCCACTTTGGCAGTATATGGAGGACTTCTATTTTCGCCTGTATACGAAGAAGTTTAATAACATTTTGACACTTAAAACTCTATCATCTGATTAATTGTTGGAAAGGGCTCTCTGAGCTCTCTGAGCTCTCTGAGTCCTTTCCAACTATTAATCAGATGGTAGCTTTGATTTGCAACATATAATCATCGTAAAATGAGTGACAATAGTCGCTTTCAGCAACGTAAGTATTAAGATAAAAGGTTGCTAGTTGAAATTTAAAAGAAATTACACCAGTGTTCAGAGGTTTATCATCACCCATTCTCCGACCAATAAACTCATATTTATAAAAAATATAAATGGTAAATCACGAGCACTCAATAACAATAAGTGTGAATCCATGTGAACGAAATAGTATTCTTGCCAATTTGGTCGGAATGATGTCGAATTCTTTGTTCAGAACAATGTAAAGAGAAAGTTGATCCTTGGACGGACTGGGCCAAGAAACGTTCGAATTGAAAGGACGCTGTTTCCCTGCATTTGAGCGATCAGTTGCATTCCACATAGAGGACATTTCGAAGCATATACAGTACGTGGAGAGTGTATTATTACTAAATCACCCGCGGAGTGGAGATTCCACCCAAGCAATAATTGCAAATTTGTTGCAAATCATAACAAGCACAAGCAACGTTTCAGCCAATGGACCTCCGGGTTAAACCCGGAGGTCCATTGGCTGAAACATTTCTTGTTTTTTTAGTCAGTATATACAAAATTTGAAAGTTATAATTCGGGTGATAACTCCACTCCGCGGGTGATTTAGTTACAATCCACTCTTCACATGCTGTATAGAGGATATCTAGTGTTTTGAGTGGATACCGAAAATTATCTCATGAGTGACCGAGACAAATGTTTAAGCCTGGCGAAAATAACCATTTGTCTCGGTCACGAGTGAGATACTTTTCTTTATTATATTTCTACAGCTTTTTCCTTTGTAAAGAAAAAAATATATGCTACTCCCACGACCTCGAAAGTGTTATTCAACTCCCACGGCAATATCCTACTCCCAGTAATGCTAGACTACTTTTACCATTGCAGTTGTTCCGCCTCGAAATCCAGCGATAACACCCAATCCACTTCGACAAATATTCTTCTTGATATTCCAACTGACAGCGAACAATAACTATGTACACATCCACACAAAATTATAAGAAGTTTAACATGACTACACATTCATGGTGATTGATTGAATTAGTTCTTTAAAATATGTTGATTTCCTTCATAAGTTCGTATCTCACGTCACTTGAATTTCCATTTGAAAACGAGCGTAATTGCATTCCTTTCTGATGACGTCATATTATCAGTTCATTCATTCATGTTTTTGTGTCCATGCGCTGATTTTTCTAACCATCTAAACAAATTGAGCAACCTTGGGAAACTGCTGTTGGATGACGCAATAGGGGTATTTGTGTTGCAGATATTATCAGGGAAATATAATAAACACAATAGTTCACTGCTTGGAATAACGTACGCAGTTTATTCTCTCGTGGAATGCGGGGATTACTTTCACTCGGCTAGCGCCTCGTGAAAATAACCTTCCGCATCCCACTCGAGAATAAACATCGTACCTTACTCCAAGTAGTGAACTATTGTCTATGTATCGACTCAAAAACATTAGATTTTCTTTTTATTATGCGCTTCTTATAAAACATCTGATCATTCCTATCTATAATTCTACTTGTTTCAAAGTAAACAGCTGATGCTCATTGATACGAGGAAGTGATTTGATCGATACTAGGAAGAGATAGCGTCCTGCGATCTGATTCAGCTGGCAGGTTTCATGCATTAATTCAAGGTGAATACGTATTGAAATATTGCCTGAAAGCCACTCAAAAACACTAGATTTTCATTTTTAGAACAGATTGATCATTTCCAGTGATAATTGCACTCGTATTCAACTTGAAGTGATGCTTTGAAAGCCACCATTTTGATTGAAACCGTGAAAGTGAAAATTTCTATATCTTCACAGTGGGGGATAAGATTACGCTCATTCGGAAATAATGGTTGCACTCTGGGGGGATGGACTCATCGAGCTGACCACAATTTGACCCAATGGGAGAAAATTTCGATTTTTTAAACTGATCGAACGCTGTTTCCTTTCATCTGAGCTATCAAATGTAGACTGCACTGCTGGCATTTCGAATATATGGACTGCCAATGGCAGTCCAAATAGAGAGCATTTCTCTATGCCGGTGTAAAAGGAATGGAAGTTCGTAGGAACGTTAGTCCCTCTGGACTATTATTCCGCGGAATTATAGTCCTAGGTCTAACATTTCTCGGAATAGTAGTCCGGCGGACTACTATTCCTAGAAATGTTAGACCTAGGACTATAATTCTGCGGAATAATAGTCCAGAGGGACTAATTTTCCAACGGACTTCCATTCCTGTCACACCGGCAATCGTTGCAATCAGATCCATTTTGCCTATTGATCATTTTCACAAAATTTCATGCACCAACATTTGTTGGGCCGCATTTATTATGGGGTCCCAGACCGACCCCCAATAGGGGGGGGGGGGGTGGGGGGTGGGCACCGGGAATTTTCCTGGTGAACAATATGGCCCGTCCGCCTCTGAGTTGATCCACAGATTCTGTTGTTGAAAATGTTTCTCCATTTACAAATGATTTTTTTGTTTCATATTCTTTTCTTGAAATCTCAACCCATTGGTGTAAGTGTGAAGCGTTCAGATCGCCATCTAATCGAGAAAGAGACTATTTTTGAGATCATCGTATTGTTCGTAACATTGATGTAGAGAGCATTTTTTGGCTATGGTATATGTGAATTGGAATAATAATGAGTCTGTGGTAGACTGTTGGACTTCTTTATTAGAGGTCCCGAATTCGAACCCTGTCCGGGCGACCTGCGTTGTGTCCTTGGGCAAGGCACTTTATCCCGGTTGCCTATATGGTGGCACGATGACGACGTGTAGTAAGGTGAACTGCACGTCGATGGTGCACATGTCTTCAACCGCTGTAACCCTGCTTGAGTGGAGCTTGAACAGAGTTAGAATGTTGAGGAGCTGACAGTTGCTCGTCGATGCTCGGTGGTTCTCTCCGGGTACTCCGGCTTCATCCACCCGTAAAACTGTCACGGTCACGATTAGCCATTGTGCATGAGTAAGTGACCTTAAACACCAATAAATAAATAAATATATAATGAGTGTTTTTTTTACAGGTCCCGGTTTAATATTTATAGTATATCCTGCTGGCATTGCACAACTACCAGGTGCTCCTGTTTGGGGATTTATTTTCTTTTTTATGGTAGTTACGCTGGGATTAGACAGTCAGGTATGTTTGTTTATTTATGTGTTCTCTGTATTTCAATTTGAATTTAAAATCGATATGGGGAGACGTAAAGTCAAGGCTATGCATAGAGTAGCAGTATAGCTATTTGAGAATAATATTTTCCTGCATTATGGCAGTTTAGAGGGAAAATGTTTTTCTGTGAATATTCAAATAAATGGGTTACTGATTTGTACCAATGGGACGGAGTGGTGTTGTCACGTGATTGACTAGGTTTGATTGTTGAGGTTTTTTCGTCAGTTCAAGCGATTTTTTCATGACGCTCACATCTTCTTTCTTACAAATATTAGTATATTGCTCTCATTGATATTCATGGGCTTAGTATCGCGCCTCTTGTATTGGTGTAGATTAAGAAAAAAAAGAGGTGAATTTCCGGCACTTCATAGTTACGATGACAGTACATCATGTATGTACAGCTTCGGATAACAGGTTTCCATAGGCCCCCGGTATAAACATTTTTCTATATATATATAAAAAAATACAGGGTTATCAATGTTTGGCCACGTAACGCTACATTTCTTGTTATTTCATGATTTGGATCAAACAGGTGTGCTTTGCGCATCGTGCCTGTGGCACAGGATTTTCTCAATGTACAATAAATTTGAGAGCGTCACTCAATGTCGCCACTGCTTGTCGGCAAGCTGCTGTGTTATGCGTTATTTATTTGGGAGGGGCGCGGACAGACATAATGAATAAGTAGCTGAATTTTTCACATTACAATTCAAGAAAGTGAACAAATATTTTTTCAAATAATTCCAACAAAACCATATCATGTGACCCCTCATTGGAACGAGCTCGGCGAGCTCGTTCCCATGAGGGGTCACATGATATGTTTTGTTGAGAGTCTGTGAAAAAGTTTTAAATTAACCCAATAATTAAACAATAAACTTTGATACCGTGTGCATAGGGTAAAGGGTTAATCATTTTTCTAACACGACTTGAGATTCCGCTTACATACAAAGATTCTTGACTTAGAAACATGTTCTATTTTTTGCCTCAAAAACATAGATTATGATTCTTCATTGAAACGAGCTCGACCATCTGATTCTGAGGGGTCATATGCTATGTTTCGAGGACAAAATGTGAAATAAATTATGAACTTTGGTTGGCAGTGTTCTAAATAATTCCTTTTACCAAATATGGCGGTTACGTTATATCCAGAGCTAAAAGTTTCCGGCGTGACGTTTTTATTGTACCGATGCATCGTTTCAAATATTGATTTGACCAATAACGAACCCCGCACAAGTAAACTAACAAACCTGGTCTACTCTGTAGAAGACAGCCAAAAACCACATCGTACATAAAAATGCAAATATGATTTGTAAGATAAAATATTTGATGTCAAATATTATAGATATGTGGTTAGTTGGCTGCTACGGTCTCATATGGAACGGATCAAAAAACAAAACTGGGCGATGCTGATCCTCATACAAATGAAACAAGAAGTCCTGTCACAATTAGTGCAGAAAATGCTCGTTAGTTAAGGCACTCTTTACCGCAGAAGAATGAAGTAGTCTGAAATACACAAAGGTGTTTGCGCTGTGTAATACTTTTAAAATTTAATGCGTTATTAGCGAGGTCGGTTGTGAACTCAGGAACACAAGAAGCACTTGAAAACCTCTATCACATGGACCACCGGGTTGTACCCGGTGGTCCATGTGATGAAAGTTTGCAAGTGTTTCTTGTGCTGATATGAGCAATTATAAATACTTTCTGAGAGGAGAATATATGGCGCTGCAATTAGTAGTAATCCACTCTGTTCATTCTGTATGTGGAGTACAATTGTAATATCTATTTACGTCATTACATGGATCCCAGTAGAGGTTGAATGTTAATTATCTCTGTTTACTAGTATAGAATTATACAGAGTTGGTCACGCTGTTTTTCTACAGGAATTGAGATACGCAAACAGTGCAGTTAGGCAGGGACAAAAATGTACTAACTCAGTGCGCTATTACTTCAAAATGGTGCACAATACAGCCACAGGGCTTCAAGTTTCAACGGTATATACGAAAAGAGAAACAAAAAGGCTTCTCAAAAGAATAAATATTAAATTATGAAACCACATTGCTTTACACTTTTGTATCTGAATCACTGGAAGCATTGAAGCTGGAACAACACGCAGTTGCATTGTTAACCATTTACCCAATGTAACGGCCAGAACCGGCCAGCGCTATTCACAAAAATCGCCATTTAATATTCAGTATATTTTTCATTTTTTGTCTTAAAAACATAGGTTATGACCCCTCTTTGGAACGAACTCGTCGCCCTCGTTCCAAAGAGGGGTCATAACCTATGTTTTTGAGACAAAAAATGTATATGCAGTAAAATTTTAATATCTATTTTTACGTCATTACATCATCCTGGTAGTGGTTAGGAATGATGTAATGATCTCTATTTACTAGTACAGAATTGTACTGAATTGGGCACGTAATTTTTCTACAGAAATTGGGCTACGTTAACGGTGCAGTTTGACAGGGATAGAAGTGCACTTACTCAGTGCGCCGTTACTTCAAAACAGTGCCCAATATAATCACATGACTTATAGATTCAACTGTACGAGACCGCATCCGCCAACTTAACACACCATAACGTACTCATTTTATCAGCCTCTCGATTCACTTTAAGAAGAAAGTATTGGAAGCCCGATCGTTCGATTTTGTTGTGTTTTCACAGTGCACTTCCCTCTCATTTTTTTCACTACACATTGTTAGGACGAATTTCCAAAACGTTTCGTTTCTGCAACCAAGCCAGAAAAAAAGAAGACTGTCATCTGTAAAACGAGGTCCCCAGAGGGTGAATCTAGTGATGCTATCCTGCTGCGCAGGGTAGCATCACTAACTTTACCCTCTGTGAACCTCAATCTGAATCAGGGTCTCAAAACAGAAAGAGGTACCAAGAAGATAAATTGGCCCACTGTATGGGATAGCATTATCAAATTCACCCTCTGGGGACCTCATTATGCAAATGTCGGACTGCTTATTTTCAGGCCTGTTTGCAACAGGCCAATTTTTACACGTGTGTACAAACAAAACATCTGCTCGGGTGATGCAAGGGCGCTAACTCAGTTTTCGCTTGAGCAATACATTAACGATCGGTTTTTAAATAGCTCACGACTACAGTAAGCGCTGAGTTATTTTGGCGTCGCATTTTCGGCGACGTATATGTATTGGGGGAGAGGATATTTATTGGAAATCCAAAATGGCGTCTACTCATCCCATGGACTCATATGGGAGTGATTTTAGCTGGAAGGTGACAGTGTGTCGCTATGTCTCGAGTGACTAATACTGCACGCTGTTTGGTTAAAGAAGCTTGCTTAAAAAATAATTTGATTTATCTCAATACAAAATAAACCGATAAAATATTCAATGCAAACTGCGTAAAACTGTCATACTCACCATCTCACTGTACAACATCACGGTGCTTTGATACTCATTTACGACGGAAAAATAGCAGATCGAAACAGTTTGTGGTATTATTGGCAGAGCTTAGACCTACAGTGCGTGATACTTTGGGCTGGTTCCATCACGGGGACCAGAATAGGTTATCGCAGTAACACTTCGCTCTAACTTATTTACTGGTGTAACCTCGTGACCCTCATATGAAAACTGAAGTATCACTGGATACAGTATTCCAGGTTACTTACTATAGAAACTTTCGGCGGCTCAAATTTTGTCGAATATGAGGGACACAAGGAAATTCCAAATAACCTCTTATGAAAACGTTGTGGGGCCTATAGATTTCTATGGCTACCATCCTTCCAAACATTGTTAGTAGGACCGGATGTATAGTGACACCAAACAGTAATGGCAGACGCTTGTAGT
Source organism: Pictodentalium vernedei (assembly GCA_031216915.1). Classification (NCBI taxonomy): domain Eukaryota; kingdom Metazoa; phylum Mollusca; class Scaphopoda; order Dentaliida; family Dentaliidae; genus Pictodentalium; species Pictodentalium vernedei. Next base: position 103,649,672 of record CM062297.1, on the reverse strand, counting down.
TGTCGAAGTAGGAGTAGCAGGGACCGATCAGGACTATTTAAAATACGCTCTAGCCTCGGAGCCTATTTTTTCAATTCATGCGCCAGATTTCAATTTACGGAGTCACACTGCTGTTTGTAACACACACTGCAAGTATGTAATAGCTCTCATCATTTTCATTTAGTACACTATAGCAAACATTAATCTTCACTGTGGTTTCTGATCAAGTCTTGGCTGCCTATTTAGGCAGCCAAGACTTGATCAGAAACCACAGTGAAGATTAATGCTTGGTAATTAAGACTTGACGTATTAACTTAAGCACTCTACAACAATGATAAATGATAATCATATATATAATACATGTAAGAGTGTCTCTCTCGATTATCCATCGAAAGAATATCAAAATATGATCTGAAGAGTTACGCGCCAACTGAGAAGCCTATTTCTGAGATTTAAGAGCCAGGTCCTGATGTTTCAGAACCAAATACGCACTGGCGCATGCCCAGGTCGGTCCCTGGAGTAGATACAAATAGTACTATTAACAATACAGATAATGCTTAGCAACAGTAGTAATACGTCAACATTGTGCATGCTTCAAATAGTGATATTTATTTATTTATTAATTATGATTTAGTAACCGTTTCAACTTTCAGAGTTATTTCATGCCGGACAGTTGTACGGGTGGATGAATCGGGAGTACCCGGAGAGAACCACCGAGAGGTGGCGAATAACTGTCGGAATCACCGAGTTACTAACCCCGCACAAACAGGATTAGCATTGGCTGTGTGCCTTCGACATTCAGTACGCCTTAGCACACTGCGACAGAGTGCTACTACCTGGGGAATTAGTCTTCTGTCCAGGGACACAACCCAGATGACGCGTGTCAGGATGAGATGAGGATGCTTGGAGTAAGACCTCTTCAAAGTTTTCCTCTCAAAAATAAGATGCAGAAAGGTTAATAGGTTATAAACCATGGGCGTCGAACTTGTGGTGTTCATGCAAAGTGGTCCCATAATATTGACACGATAATACGTGGGACTTAAGGGGAGGCATGATTGGGGGATTTCCATATGTCCCTCACCGCCTCATATGATAAAAAAGGGCACAAAATGGAGTCGGTTTAAAGGTAGTGACGCAGAAGTAATGTAGTCCACTGGACTTGATCTGGAAATACCCCGCTGAGGACATGAGGGGCTTGCGGTTGGAGTGCACAGAAAGACTTAACATATCGCCGTCATAGCCTTATACTGTACGGTCGCCGTGGACTTGTCACTTTCCACGGGAGGACAATATTTCCACGGACGCAATAATATTAGATTCCAAACACCAATAATGGAACAATCATCAAAAATTTAATTAATAAAGTACCGGTCGCAACCCGGTAAAAGCTGGTAAAAGCATGCGCGAGGGAAAGCGGTGCTCAGTGGTAAGGCATTGGACTTCAAATCTTTAGGTACCGGTGCAACCCGGCAACAGCTGGTAAAAGCATGCGTGAGGGAGCGCGGTGCTCAGTGGTAAGGCATTGGACTTCAAACCTTAAGGTCGACGGTTCGATCTCCGCCAGGGGTAACTGTGTTGGGCACTTCATCCCGATTTCCCACTCGGGGGCACGGTGATGCTGTGTGCTGCACGTCGATGGTACACTTGTTTTAACCCTTTACCTAACACGAAAAGCAGACGACACTTGCAAACAAAATTCTTGAATAACTAATTTTTTTCATTTTTTGTCTCAAAAACATAGGTTATGACTCCTCGTTGGAACGAGCTCGACGAGCTCGTTCCAACGAGGGGTCATAACTTAATGTTTTTGAGACAAAACATAAAAAAAATGATGAAAATTAATTGGCGATTTTTGAGAATAGCGCTGGCCGGTTTTGGCCGTTACGTTGAGTAAAAGGTTAAACCAATGCTAACACTGATTGTGCGGAGTTAGCACGTTGGGGAATCTGAAAGTAGCTTGCTGCTACTCAGTGGTTCTCTCTGGGTACTCCCGTTTCTTTCACATGTAAAATTGCCCGATAGGAGGCTGTCGAAAGTGTTGTTAAACACCAATAAAAAATTAAATAAGTGTACCCCTATTCCAGACAAATGCACAGCCCAGTGATTGTCCATGTTATAGAAACTTGTACATATGTTTTTTGTCATTAAAGTTTTCTAATTACAGGTGTTTTTTTCCTAATTGAATATACTTCTATTCTTTTAGTTTGCGATGGCAGAGACTGTTATTAGTGGGATAACGGACCTATTTCCCAGAGTACTGAGAAAACGCAAGACTTTATTCACATTTTCAGTGTGCCTCGTGCTGTTTTTGTTGGGTATACCCCTGACAACTAAGGTAGGTATTCAAGAATAAGAGGACAGTAAAACGCCTTAACTCTTAAATCCTCACATTTTATTTTTAAGATTAACTATCGTATACACAGCAGGTGACTTAACAGTGTTTCTACATCATTGTTTGCCGTCTGTACAGTGATGAAGAAACACTGCCAAGATAATTGCATTCTACCAGTTGAGTCCTCAAAGAAGATCCACTTAAAGACAACTCATTTAAAAACGTAATAATTAATTGCCGCTTTTATTTCACTAATTACGAGGCAACGAGAGATAAATTTAAACAAGTTTTCATTCAGATCGAGGTCACCAAAGGTCAGCTTGGATGTAGTTCCACTGCAGGTGTAAATTTTAACCATTGAAATCCCATTGCTGGTGTGTTCACCACGGTCGCAGGCCTGAAAATAAGCAGTCTGACATTTGCAGAATGAGGTCCCCAGGGGGTGAATTGGTTGATGCTATCCCATACAGTGGGCCAATTTATCCTCTGGTACCTCTTTCTGTATAGATTTGAGACCCTGATGCAGAGTGAGCTTCACAGATGGTAAATTTAGTGATGCTGCCCTGCTGTGCAGGGTAGCATCACTAAATTCACCCTCTGGGGACAGTCTGCTTATTTTCTGGCTTGCACGGTTGGTGTGTAAAGCTAAAAGTTATGTCACATGCTTTTTATATATAGTAGAATAGGTGATCATAGAATACAATGTTGTAAGATGCTCATATAATGGATAACTTCCTGTTTTTAAAAACGCATTTGGAATTTCGTCAGTACATGCTGCGTTACCACTCTTTAACTGCATCTCGTAATTCTCACACCTCAATTTCGGATGATTCGGATAAGTTTTCTGTACTTCCCATATCACATTCTGGAGAAACCCCTTTTCCCCATCTTCCATCATGTACCCTTTCTTTATCTAACAATCATATAGATTTTGGCCTGAAAACCACGAGAAATGGTACGTATCACATAATGTGTTCCGATTCCGTATCAAAAAGACGATTCATTCTGATTCCGTATCATATACACGACTCGTTTCCGATAGCTGTACGGGCTATCATAACAGGCGCATGGATACATTCTATGTGCGTTTCAGTGATCGACCGAACATTATATCCCAAAAATGTTTAAAAATAATTTAACCCTTTACCAAATATGAAAAGCAGACGACACTTGCAAACAAAATTCTTGAAAAACTAATCTTTTTCATCTTTTGTCTGAAAAAACATAGGTTATGACCACTCGTTGGAACGAGCTCGACGAGCTCGTTCCAACGAGGGGGTCATAACCTATGTTTTTGAGATAAAAATGACAAAACAATGAAAATTAACTGGCGATTTTTGAGAATAGCGTTGGCCGGCTTTGGCCGTAACGTTGGGTAAAAGGGTTAAGATTTAATCTGTGTATGTGACAGAATTGTTAGATAAATGAATTATCATGATAACGTGCATGTCCTGTGATTTGCATCAGATTCTCGGTCGTGTCTAAAAATGTGATCACAACACGCCGGCAAAGCCGGCTCATTGAGATCCCATTCTGGACACCGCCTCGAATCTGATACAAACCACAGAACATGCACATTATCATGATAATCTGTATATATATATGCTTGACCATTTCTGCAGCAATGCTTCCCGGGGCCATCAGTGCTATTGCCATCCACCATAATACTCTGTGAGGTGTTGCCTTTCTTAGTTTTACCCATTTTCAGAATGCATTGGAACGTGCCCCACCTCCATGTTTTCTTATTGTCTTAATTAAATTACTGTTCCTCTGTTTCCTGTTTCTGACTAGATTAACTCTTTTCCTCCCCTCTTCATATACTTCATTGCCAATTCTGGTGGCTGTCCCCTCTTGCCCTTTGTGCTTTGAGTTTCTTCTGAAAGCAGAACACTTTTTCTTCCTCTCTAGTATTGCATTGTTGAGCTCATTGTTTACACAGTATCCCGATTGCTTTGTCAACACTCTTCTCCTCTCCATGCTTTCCATCCAGCATCTGTTAGACTTTTCGCTATTGAGTCGGCCAACTCCTCAACGTTATCCCCAGTTGACACGTATTCTAGTCTTAACCAGTTGAGTATCTTATAGATATTTTTCATCAAATCTAGTCATGGCTGCTTTAAAGCAGCCATGACTAGATTTGATGAAAAATTAATCTAAATGTAACACAAGGAATCATTGCTGAAAAAAATCCATTCCATTTACCGAGAGGTGCTATGATTAAATATGCACAAATTGCACTCATTTCAGAGACAAGAGAAACCCTGTGCTGGGCAGGAATAACCGCTAGCAGCATGCATAGAGTTAAATTCTCCCCAAAATTCCCCCAGTCTGCTGTCATGCTCATTTTCCAGTTACCCTTGAAGGTCGCTCGAGATTTTGCTATTCTTTTGACCCTCATTCTCACTGTTATCAGGCTGAGATCACTATCCAATTAGGAAATCTCTTCGTCAACTATTCCATATATATATATAACCTCTCTCCACAGGTCTTGGTCGGTAAGTATATAGACAGTTATTGTCTTTTTCTTGGTCATTTCCAGGTCAATTTATCCCATCCCTATTTAATATCTTCAGACCCACTTCAAAAGTTTCCTCCCATTAATATTAAAGTTCTTGACCCACCCACTATACCCTCCACAACATATCCAATGTGTCCATTAAAATCCCCTATTAGTAAAATATGTAGCCCATGTTTTTCAGTTCTGTAACATTGGATCTGAGTGCCGTATGGATTCCATCGTCCCACTCAGGCCTGATTCCTTCAGTCGCCAAATGTACTTTTATCAGTTTGATTTTCACCCGTACTAATTCGCTTTCTACTTAGTTTGTTGTATTTACATTTACTAAGTATGTGATGGTCAGAGGGCCTAACTACTTCTTGATGTATATACCACCCTCCCGCTCTGGCATTCTACTCGTCCCGCTCCCATCCACTCATACTCCTTGATCTGGTCAGTCCTTTCACGATGTCTGATCCACGTCTCACGGAGGCCTGTTATATTAAGTTTCTCTCCCTCAACAATGGCTGTGATTTCAATCAATTCCCAACGGAGACCACTCGATATTGCTGAATCCAAATGTGAAAACATATGAATCCTCTGAGATATTATTCTTACCTCTTTTTGTGGGTCCCTTTTTTTCTATCTTTCTTACATTCTTCACATTTACATTTCTTACATTCTCCCTCTTGAAAATGCTTTTTCACCCTGTCATATCCTCAAAAAGGTTCCAGCACGTGTAACAAGTTCCCAATTCATAGAATTACCACAAACAACCCCATAATCCTTCCAAATCACCGAAATTGACTTCATTTGATACGGAGTCTTCAATAATCCTTTTTAGCACTGTCACACCGTAGATTTTAACAGTAGCACGTAGTGCTATAGGACCGAGAAGGCCCCCAGGGGTAAGTTCGATTGAACTAGAGTAGTTTTTCTGGTTTGGATTCCCCCCAGAATCCCTTTTTGACTTCTTTATTCTATTTATTCTGACTTACCTAAACACGTTTATGTTCTATTGTAACCATTACAGGTAGCATATAAGCACATTCTGGATGTGCCGATGTGTGCTTATGTGAAAAGGTACAATGTGACACATTGTGCACTAGCACATAGACACACACAGGTATCTGTGGAAACCTATGGCCTGGTATTGTATTATTTGAGGATATCTATCGAAGATACTTTCCGGAGAATCCCTTTTTTGTCGCATGTGCTTATGTGAAAAGGCACAATGTGATACAATGTGCACTAGCACGTAGGCACATGCTGGATGTGCCGATATGTGCTTATGTGAAAAGGCACAATGTAACACATTGTGCACTAGCACATACGGTTATTTGAGGATACCTATGACCTGGTATTGTTTTATTTGAGAATACCTATCTAGGATACCTTCTGGAGAATCCTTTCTTGTCGTATGTGCTTATGTGAAAAGGCACAATGTAACACATTGTGCACTAGCACATACGGTTATTTGAGGATACCTATGACCTGGTATTGTTTTATTTGAGAATACCTATCTAGGATACCTTCTGGAGAATCCTTTCTTGTCGTATGTGCTTATGTGAAAAGGCACAATGTGACACATTGTGCACTAGCACATAAGCACATGCTGGATGTGCCGATATGTGCTTATGTGAAAATGAACAATGGAAGCATTGTGCACTAGCACATAGGCACATACGCCCCAAAAGGGATTCCATAGCCACAGAAATTTTCCGAAAAAGGATTCTTAAAAAGGGATTCCGATCCTATCCGACTCTGTAAAATGATTTTATGGCTTTCCATATGGGATTCGTGTCTGCGCAACTCCCACATTAATTTTTATTATTTATTTGTGTTAAGGTCACATACTTATGCACAATGGCTAATCGTGACCGTTATAGATTTACGGGTGAAGGAAGCCGGAGTACTCTGAGAGAACCACCGAGCATCGACGAGCAACTGTCAGCTCCTCAACATTCTAAAACTGCTCAAGCTCATCTCAAGCATGGTTACAGCGGTTGAAGACGTGCGCCATCGACGTGCAGTACGCCTGAGTACACGGCCTTGCCGTGCTCCCATGTAGGCAACCGGGATAAAGTGCCTTGCCCAAGGACACAGCGTGGATCGTCCCAGACTGGGATCGAACTCGGGACCTCTAGCATAGAAGTCCAACAGTGTATACCACTGAACCACCGCGCTCCCTCCTACATAAATAAACCAGTTTGAATTTCGATGAAACTTCTCAAGCATGATCATTTACGAATGAACATGTGCAATCTTTTAAATTGTCAATCTGCAATAATTTTAACTAGATTATCACCCCTTGAGCTTAGAAAATTGCATTTCCTTCTTGTGTGCCTAATCCCTACATTTACCAACAAGCCAGAAAATAAGCAGACTGTCATCTGCAAAATGAGGTCCCCAGAGGGTGAATTTAGTGATGCTACCCTGCTGTGCAGGGTAGCATCACTAAATTCACCCTCTGTGAACCTCAATTTTAATCAGGGTTTCAAAACTAAACAGAAAGAGGTAGCCAGACGATAAATTGGCCCACTGAATGGGATAACATCATCAATCATCAAATTCACCTTATAGGGACCTCATTCTGCAAATGTCAGACTGCTTATTTTCAGGCCTGTTTGCAACAGGCCAATTTTTACACGTGTGTGTCAGGCCTGTTTTTCAACCGATTTTGAGGCAACATATTGAACTTAGACAAATCATGGAATTCCAACGAGATTATTGTGTTTGTAGTTCCTCTAACATAAAGGAACTAATTTCGATGAAACCTCTCGCACATGACCACCAATGTGTGAACAAGCGCACATTTCCTCACTTTCCATTTGCGATGATTTTAACTAGGTTATCCCCTTTTTAACTTTGAAGATTCCCGGATGAGATTCTCGTTTGCGCAACTCTCTCTGCATTCATGAATCGATTTTGAAGAAACTTCCCAGACATTAGGACTAGCAAATGCACATTCGTATATTCCCAAAAATTTGATATCCCACAATTCCATTTACAGTACAGTACAGTCGGTGTGGATTGGTCGTAATCCACGCGTGGGGAGCAGTGCCGTATTAACCCATAGCCGGGTCCCCAGACTTTTAAGTACTTCGGGACACCACATCCAGCACTCCAATCCTTCACGCCACTACAGCTAACAGCCTGACCCTAGTACGGTAGGCATTATGCCGCAGTACATAGCCCTATGTCTTACCTCCTACAAGTATCTCGGACTTTCATTGGTTCTAAGACGTTACATGCAGACTGCATATAAAACCATATACTGCCTATCAACATCAATATACACTGACAGCTATGGGTAATCTCCCCTTTGGTCATTGATTATTCACAATGGCGGCAGTCGATAAACGCTTGGAGTTGAAAGATTTAGTGTTGAAAGCCCATATTTGGACTGAAGTGCAGGTTAAGCAACTTAAAAGGCCCCATATTCTGTGGATGTGTGTCATGTTACGTTCGAAATAAAACTGTTTGGTATGTACGCATTTTCCTTGTTACAATTTATGGGAGTGCACGCGGACACTCTCCATAAATGGTAACAAGGCAAAGACACGTGAACACATTGTGAGAATTCTCTGATTTAATTTTGATCGCTGTTGTTATTAGTTCTGTGCATCGGTGCAGCAGTCGGTAAGATATATTCGTTACACAGTTTGTTGGTGGACTAATATGGTGTCAGTTAATTTCATATTGGACGAGAGCGAAGCTCTCGTCCAATATGAAATTAACTGACTCCATATGTACCATATTAGTCCACCAACAAACCGTGTAACTAATAATATCATTTTGCGTGTCTCCTAATGAATTCTACTCACAACTTGACATATTATTTAAATAAGCATTAAAATAATGTACTGTATATAAATATATATATATATATATATATATATATATATATATATATATATATAGTATAATTATGAGAGTATATATATGGATAAAAACATATGCACATGTATCGCTACAGCGCAGAGTGCACAGTGCTTTTACCCATTGGAGCCCTAAGGCGCTGGTAACAGTGCCTCGGCCAAAACAAAATTGGCGCCCCCCCCCCCCCCATGGCCCTGCTGGGCTTCAGACTGGTCAGCCTTATGAATAATACTGCCCTAGTGGGAAGAGATGTCCAGGCATGCGTTTACCATGTAAGAAAAATCATCATCAGCAAAATTTTCATTAATGAAGGGTTCTACCCGGTGCTTCATTAATTAAATTGTTGATGATTATTCCTATAATTAATGTTTGGAATCTAATATTCTGCATCTGTGGAAATAGATCAGATTTAGATTTCTATGAGAATCTCGAATGTGCAACTCTTTCCTGCATTTATGAATCAATTTTGATGAGACTTCCCAGACATTAGGACTAAGAAGTGCTCATGTTTGATAAACGACAATTTTAACCAGGTTATCTCCCCTTCAGGTTTGTAGATTTTATTTCGATTTCTGTTCGAAATTCACGTGTGTGCAACTCGCCCTCCATTTCTGAATTTAATTAGATGAAACGATTAAACGTTACTATAGAAGTAAATATGAGCATAATACCCAATTATATCCCCTTGGATTTTGATTTATTATGGTTCACAAAATGAAGTTCTCAGCTCTGTGAAACAAGATATAATTGGTTAAATTCATAGTTAAACAAGATAGATAGACAGATAATTCTTTATTCACGGTATGCAAAAATGGTTTACAGTACAATTCACATAATCTTGTGTTACAGAAATAGGTACACCGTAGGGAATAACGTAGCCAGATTGGCTGTCTACCCGACATTCCCTTAAGAAAATAACAGTTTATTTGCAGTCTAAATATGAGAGCAAATGGAAGTAATAGTAGCTCTTTCTTTCAAGAAATAGTATACAAGGCGGGAGTAAATTATTTATTTATTCAGGATCCACGTTTTACAGTATGTCCAGGAAGAAATCCAGCGGTTTTTCAAGGTAGATAAACCGAAATGCCAGTCCACTCTATATTCTAAACCCGTCGTCGTTGCGAATAATCTTGGAGCTTGAAACAGAGAGATTGTGGAAACTTTTGTTGCGCCGCCAGAGTGCTGGGAGTTAAAGAAACGATTTTGATGAAACTTCGCAAACGAGATCTTTAACCAGTGAACATGCGCACTTATTATGTGATGATTTTAACGAGGTTGTCTCCGCATTAATCTGGAATATTTAATATTGAGTTGTATAGGAGATGCTTTCCAGCTACTCCTACAGTTATCAACTGAATTGAAACATCTCAAATATGACCACCGACAAGTGAGCGTATTCACTCAAACCAGTTGATGTGGGTTAAGTTTTAACCCACTTGATTTTCGAGTGTACAAAATTGTATTAACCTTTTACCTAACATGAAAAGCAGACGACACTTGCCAAAAAATTTCTTGAATAACTATTTCTTTTCATTTTTGGTCTCAAAAACATAGGTTATAACCCCTCGTTGGAACGAGCTCGACGAGCACGTTCCAATGAGGGGTCAGAACCTATGTTTTTGAGACAAAAAATGAAAATTAATAGGCGATTTTTGAGAATAGCGCCGGCCACTGCCCTCGCGTGGATTACTACCAGGTCACGGCGTCTGTAGTGTAGATGTACATTATGGAAACCGTGAAGTGGGTTTAGTCTGAACAATATTTTTATTTCAGTTTGAAATAGATACATTAAAAAACAGAAAAAAATACATTTGTCGCGCAATACACAAATACGAATTTGGATTCAAGCATGATGCTTATGTAAGCTGTCTCCTGGAAGTAGGTTTATCAATCACCTTCAGTCATAGTTCTACTGGGAATTACTACCAAGCCAGAAAAGAAGCAGACTGTCATCTGCAAAATGAAGTCCTCAGAGGGTGAATTTAGTGATGCTACCCTGCAGAGCAGGGTTGCATCACTAAATTGACCCTCTGTGAACCTCAGTCTGAATCATTGTCTCAAACCTAAACAGAAAGAGGTACCCAGAAAATAAATCGGCCCACTGTATAGGATAGCATCATCAAATTCACCCTCTGAGGACCTCATTCTGCATATGTCAGACTGCTTATTTTCAGGCCTGATTACTACTCATCATTGTATCCTTTCAGGGTGGTATATACGTCTTAACTCTAATAGACTGGTACTCTGCAAGTTATGGTTTGATGCTTATAGGTGTTATGGAAATAATCGCCGTGTGTTGGGTGTACGGTAAGTGGGCTTAGCTTAAAACGCTGAAAGTGTACATTAGCACACTCATTGGAAATTGTGAAACGCTTTCTGATCAAGCGTCCAAACTAACAGTCTAATTCTGTAAGAAATTCGTCGATGTTATGGTCTGGAATCAGTTTAGCCCTGAAATAGGTCACCGGCGCCAGAGTTACAGAAGTGAGGGGGTATAGCTGGGTACAGCCTCGTCGCGTAGCGGCGAGCTGAGGTGGGTGCCGGGAGGGGTGTCCCCTCCCGAAGTTGAGAAAATTTTTAAAACTTACGTTGTAAATGGTGTTATCTGGAGCATTCTCAGACAATTGAATTAAAACAGTTTTATCCTATTGAAACTTATTGGTTAGGTCTTTCAGTTATAGAAAACGTCGTACCTGGTGACATTTTAACGGAAGAACGGTGTTGTAAAGTGCGAGCACAAAGCTCCAAACGACACTCAAATCGGAAATGAAAGTTGGCTGCATTCCAAACGGATGTGTTGAATGCTCTCGATTCTAGCATTCCTCGAATACTCTTAAGTGGTATGTTTCAGACCGTTTGAACACAACACGCCTTGTTGCAATTTGGGCCCTCGACTCTTGTTTGTTGTTTGCAGCTAATGTGTGTGTGTGTGTGGAGGGGGGGGGGGGGGGTGGGAGGGGGGGGGGGGGGCACACACAAACATAATTTAAAAACTTCTCTGATTTAGTACACTTGGGAATATGGAATTAAGCATACCCACGATTACACCGCAACGTTCAATACAAAAATTAAAATGATAGTTTTTTTTACTACGCTTGGCGAAAAAAGCCACTGTAGGTCACCACTTTCAGTACGTGGAGAGTGGAATGTAACTTTCAAAGTTTGTACATATCGACAAAAAAACACAAGCAATGTTTCAGCCAATGGACCTCCGGGTTTAACCCGGAGGTCCATTGGCTGGAACTTTGCTTGTGCTGGTTATGATTTGCAACAAATTTGCAGTTATTGCTTGGGTGGAATCTCCACTCAGCGGGTGATTTACTGAATACACTCTCTACGTACTGTCCGTTTAGATTCACTCGTCCGGAATATTTTACCTGGTTGGAAAGAATGCCTGCATATCTTTGAAAGTAAAGACACATTATAATACGCTAATTCGATCCTTAACAACAACAGCAGCAGCAGCACCACCACCACCACCAACAACAGCATCAACAACTTTCAACTGCAACAAAAACATCAACATCATCAACAACAACAGTAGCAGCAGCAGCCCCCAGAGGATTTTTTTCTTGCGTTTACCTTCTATTTTTGATTTCTTCTTTCTGTTACTGTACAGTTAAAACTAGTGGAAACGACATTGTAAAAGCTTATAGCTTACTGTCGGATCCACAAACACTTTATTGTTATTGAATGTAACTCGTAGAAATTGGAAATAAATACTGTTTAAACTAAACTAAAACTAGAAGTCCTGTCATGAAATACGCACAAATAGCACGTCGATCTGCGCGTTAATCTACGCGTTATGACCATAGTAAGGCTATCAAATTCTGTACATATGGCCTGTGCACAAGCAATGTTTCAGCAAATGGACCTCCGGGTAACCCGGAGGTCCATTGATAGAAACATTGCCTGTGTTTACTATGAGTAACCAAGAGAACCTGCCGTGCTTTGGATGCCATTCGATATGGCAATTACGCGCAATTCATACGTGCAGTTAAGCCTAGATAAGCGCAGAGTTCGTGACAGGATTTCTAGTTTTAACAGTAGTTCTTGAGATAACACAAATATCCATCAAATCTGCGAAGAGGATCGGGGATAATTTAATCCTACATCCCGCCCGGTCTGCATGATTAACCTCTTACTAAACCTGCCTATGAATACAAAGTACAATCGCTCGCTTTGTTTTATACACTATTGGGATTATTGTAACAGTGAAGTGATCTGGTTTGTCCTATTTCGCCGAGGTGACGAGGTCAGATAGCCGGACCACACGAGCCGGCGAAGGCGGCGAGTGTGATCCGACAATGTGACCTCGTCAACGAGTCTGAATGCACCAAACTAGATCACTTTACTGTCATAATGATCTGTTTATTATATGCCGTTATGAAAATTCACCTTTCACTCGAGAAATCAATTTAAAAGTAAATAACGTGCAATTGTAGCTAGAACTATATTTATTATCAAGCAAACAACACTCGTAAAATTATGGGGACTTCCCAAACTAGCGTTTCAAAGTTATCAAAGTTGACAGCATCCAGCATTTAATTCTTCTGTATCCGAGTCAGATTCACGCATTAAAATAACATTACAGTTAGAAAATAAAGATATTTTATTGTTATTAATAGAGTTAGTACATAGTTAAGAACAATTTTAGAAATTCACGTTATTCGATAGTGTTTATTTACACAAATCGTACTTACAAATGGTATCGTGGAACTAAATATTGAAATCAGAGTTAACCGCCTTAAAATGTTGCACTCGGAAATGATGCAATCTCTAAAAATAAATATCCTTGGGAAAATATATTGTTTCAATAAACGTTTGAAACATTCTATTGACATCTTGCATTATTGTTGAATACTCCTGATAAAAAAGAGGGTGATTTGATGAGTTTTGGACTTAAAAAATACAATTTACTTATCGTGTGTTTTTGTAGGGAATTCCCTGAAAAATATGTGCACGTGACCGGTACTTCCCTTTGTGTCAGTTTTTCTCTCTTATTTGTTGCATGCCCCCCTGTTTTCGGATCGAAAAAGTTGTCTGAAGGGCTATACTTGACAGATATTTGAATGCCAAAATTAAAGTGATGCGATCTAATTTTTTTTCTGCCTGAACGTTATAACGGTCGCATATGGGGAAATATTTAGTTCCGTGATACCAAATGGTTGGTAAGCGGGGCATACTCGATTGGATTGCCGTCCTCCAGTGCCGTCCTCCAGTGCCGTCCTCCTTCTGAGATCAAAGATCTGATGCTGAATCTGGAAACTATTCATTGTGAACGGGTGATTCGATGGGTGAAAAACACGGTGTATCAGCCATAGATATATAATAAACACAGATGCCTTCGCAAGCTCAGGGTTGATGGAATGGTTCGGTTAGGTGAATTTTGCAGGTGTTTTTCTATCTTTTTTAGGTTTGCTCAATTTTGCCAAAGACTTCAAGATGATGATTGGTTACAGACCTAATATATATTGGCTGGCTACCTGGATGGTTATCTCCCCTGCTGTTATCGTTGTGAGTAATTTATTGTTTCTACTCGGGAGGTCCATTTGCCTGTGTTTGCTATGAGTAACCAGGAGAACCTGCCATGCTTTGGATGCCATTCGAAATGGCAATTGCACGCAATTCCTACACGCAATTAAGCGTAGATAAGCGCACAGTTCGTGACAGGACTTCTATAACTGTATTCATGGACGCAACGTTGAAATACTGTTCTTTAATATTTTAATCCTAACTTTGGGGAAAATGGACTTTCGCCGACGTAACAAAAAGGTTGCGCAATGAATGTTTAGTTCGATAGTCAGGCGCGTCAAACTCCCATCCCTAAAGCGAAGTAGTCACGGGTTGTGTGAGGGAACTCGTCCCTCAACCTGAAATGCCTAAAAATGGTCCACGTTGTCTCACCATTTCTTGGGGAATTTTGATGTAGTTATCCCTCCACGTTCTGTGTACTTGAGCCTTCAGAATGAACTTCAGTTGGTATCAAAAATTAAGTTTCACCAGGGTGACTATAGAACTGTGGGACACCCACCCTTAATCCACCAAGAAATATTTTTCAGCAAAATATATTTTACCCCCACGTCCACCTACTTCATTACATCATTTAGCCAGACTATGCTTCTACATTACTAAGGGAGCATCACACTCCCTCCTTTGGCATATCCGGGTAGACGAAATTGCTTTTAATGTTGTAAAAAGTATCTAGTGCAGTACGTTTAGAGTGTATTATCACTAAATCACCCGAAGAGTGGAGATTCCACCCAAGCAATAAAGCTCAATCAAAGCTACAGCCAATGAAAGTTCAGAGTGGAGATTCCACCCAAGCAATAATTGCAAATTTGTTGCAAAGCATAACCAGCACAAGCAAAGGTTCAGCCAATGGACCTCCGGGTTAAACGCGTAGGTCCATTGGCTGGAACATTGCTTGTGTTTTTTGTGCATATGTACCGATTTTGAAAGTGATACCTTGGGTGATGACTCCAATCCACGGATGATTTATTTACAACCCACTCTCCACATACTGTATATCGGCATAAGGTCCTAATGACCCACAAAAAACTAAAAAAAATATAGAAAAATAAAAAATAAAAACAAAACAAGACAAAAATATTCATACAAAAATGTCCCCAAAACCCTGCTGCTCCAGAAATAATTTAATTCTACAGCCAAATAGGTTCAGTGATTTTAACCTACTGATCACCATACATCTTGATTGATGGAACCTCAGCAAAAAACGTTGCCGTTCAATCTTAATTTAATCTCAATACATATATATTAAGCTATTAAAACTACTGGGTACTCAGGTACCTCCCTCATCACTGAAAAACTGCCTCATCACTCATTTTTCAATACCTGGAAATCCCAACACTATTCTGCACTTGTTGGATAAAAATTCCACGAACTATATGTTTTATGACAGAGCTCGTTGATATAGTCGGTTAAATTTGCAAATGCACTATAGGAATTTTTCACTGCTGAAAAAAAATTGTTTCCACTTAATGGTGTAAGTAAATAAATTTCTAATTCCACCTATTTTCCGCGCTAATTGCGGATTTAAAAATAAAATAAAATAAATAAATAAAAAGCCTCCCTCCCTCATCATGAAGAGAAATGTTTTTAGTAGGCGTAACTTTATCTTGCTTGAATTGGCAACTTCACAGTCTTGTAAAATGGTCAGTTTCTAAAGACCACATGATTGTACAACAGGCATAAAGATTTACAAATATAAAAATTAACTTATGATTTTAAATTCATAGGATTGAGAAGAAAAAAGCCTCCCTCCCACGTCTGTTTTTCAGAGCAAAAATTCCAGAGAACACGACTTATTTGGCCTTATTACTATTATGTTCATGAACAAAAAGTTGTATCAGAGTCGACATACAATCTTAGAAGCAAGATCGAGAGTCCAATACAATATTTTATACATTAACAAAATACAGGTCGAACAATAAAGTTTGGAGGCCCCCAGTGAAAAGGAAGAAATTCTAGATTAATTCTATAGTAGCACCGTGGGTGATGATTTTTACATGTCCATGCAATAATAGATTCGTGGAAATATGTGGCCATAGTTAGATAATACAAAGGCATGCTAACGGTAGAAATTTTAACATAAAATGTAATAACTTTGAAGTATTCTGCCTGGGGCCAGCACGTTTCAAAA
Organism: Pictodentalium vernedei; assembly: GCA_031216915.1. Taxonomy (NCBI): domain Eukaryota; kingdom Metazoa; phylum Mollusca; class Scaphopoda; order Dentaliida; family Dentaliidae; genus Pictodentalium; species Pictodentalium vernedei. Next base: position 103,633,319 of record CM062297.1, on the reverse strand, counting down.
CGTATATTCCTCACTGCAATCCTTAGCTGGTGGTCTCCCAGTAGTTGCAGGTGGCCACCAGGGGCTGCTGGCCCAACACTGTATGCGGACCCCCTGAGTCCAAGGACGTGCATGGCCCACCATGGTTCGACCCTGCATGAGAAAAGTTTGAAGATCAATGTCAAAAGAAGCAACCTCCTTGACTCTATAGATGTACAATAAATACATCCATTACTCGGCAAATTTTCACGTATTTTGTTTGTGAGAATGGGCACATGCGTAGCGAGTTATGATTAAGCTTGTGCTGAAAATTTTCGGTTTATATCGCATAAACCGAAGGAAAACAACAGTTATTTCTTATAATTTAATCCGGCTGCAATATTAAAATATAAAAACTATGTGTACGTGAACGAAGAACTTTTAATTATCGCAAAAGACAACAGTCAAACTCAGGAAAGTGTGCCACAAACAGGTCACGTCAATCATTATCAAATTGTTTGTTGTTTTCATTTTCGATCGCAGACGACAGATATTTAGCAAGTCACGTAACAATATCATTAAAAACATTTTTTTACGTTCCCCCAAAATCATGTTTGGGTATATGATCTTTTATTCGTCTCCCACTTCGGTATATTTTATGAAATTCAATTGTTCCTGAGAAATTATCATTATATTCTCGCTGACTGGAGGCGATGAAAAATCGATCATTGATCTTTGTTTACAAGCTTGTTTCCATCTATCAGTCTGCCGTCACGCCCCCACGGTGACAATTGGATTGAGTGGGCGGGACTTCCAGAGTCTTCAAAGTTGGGTCGGATGTGCGAACGTGTAGCGACATTCCAAATCATGACGTGATTTGGTTTATACGATTTTTGACGACTTTCACACTGTATGCTTTCAACCAATCAAACGCAGAGGCGGGGCAAATGATTAAATTGTTACATTTTATGTTAAAATTTCAACCGTTAGCATACCTATGTGTTATCTAACTATGGCCACATATTATCACGAATCTATTATGGCATGGACATGTAAAAATCAGCATCCACAATGCTACCATCGAATTAATCTAGAATTTCTTCCTTTTTACTGGGGGCCTCCAAACTTTATTGTTGGACCTGTGTATATCATAAAACGTCTTACAATTCCCAGATGCAGTGTCATTAACTTCATCAACTAGCCTTTCAATTGAAGATTTCATTTTAACTGAAAAGGGCAGGTAGTTTCGGCTGTCTTTGAACTTTCCCAATCCCAGGATAAAATTAATGAGTTCTTTGTTTAGCATTCCGAAAAGATTGCACTGTAAACGACATGTTATTTCAACGGTAATGTTTCCCACAATTCTGATACAGAAGCGTAATGGTAATGTTGTTTAAAATTTTAATAGTTATACTGATGAATGTTTCCCTGTTGCTATTAAGGCTGTCACGATTTTTTAATTTAGTAATCGATTAATCGTCGAAAATAATCGATAGTAATCGATTAATAGTACCTAGATGCCCCCCCCCCCCCCCCCCCCACACACACACACACACTCTTTGAAGTCGTTAAAAATGAAGTTCAAGTCAGTTGCCATACCTCAAGTAAACAACGAAGACGATCATCGGTCAGGTACATTCAAAGCTTTGACGTTCTGAACTTTTGAATCGTCAGTGTAATAATTAAGACCAGTCGTCAGTTGCGAACTTTGCAAGTTCGCAACTGCCGACCGGTCTTGATTATTACACAGACGGTTCAAAAGTTCAGAACATCAAAGCTTTGAATGTACCTAAAAGACAAATGTTTCTAACGGCTTCTTGAGGTTTAACGTCGACGTTCTTGACCTTTCACCTTCAGCAACAATAGTTTTTTAATCAATTTTTTAAAAAATTATTAAACGTCTAAAAGGGGAAAAATTTACCGATTCTTCGACATCGAACAAAAATACTAATCGATTTTGGCGTGGTCGATCGACAATCGATTGACCGATTAATCGTGACAGTCCTAGTTTCTATATCAAAAACATCAGATCATGAAACGAAAGCTTAACACGGAAACTTGTAACATGGTATCAGCTTTAAAATCTCGATACTTGTTCTTTTGTGAATAATAACTGAAATATGTTATAAGTTGTATCAGTCGAAATGAAATCTGTATCAGTCAAGTTCGAGGGTATTTCAACCCAGGATGACTTATGTATCAAGGAAGGGAGATATTATATTTTGTTACACACCTATTCTAACACTAAATTATGCGGAAAATGAAAATCTGTTCCACGCACATGTGAGGAACGGAAATCGTTGACGGACTATTTTCTAAATAGAAGCGGAATTTCACAGGAAACCATTCTAGCCCTGCCCGTTCTGCAGTGCGGAGTTACGATGTTGGGGAGCTGGCAGCTGCCCGTCTTTGCTCTGTGGTTCTCTCAGGGTACTCCAACTTCCTCCACCCTTAAAACTGTCACCGACACGATATGACTTTGGCCATTAAAGTGTCGTTAAACCCTAACAAATAAATGCTGGCTCATAGAACACATTGAACTCAGGGGACGAGTTGTCAAATGAATTGCTGAGTGCCCTTCTACTAACTGCTTTTATAGACTTTAAGGCGTGCAATAAACACAGAACGACACACACTTGTGAATAGGTTAAGCGATATGGCACATGTTCCATCGCGGAAGGATAAAACTCAAGGCCTGCGGCCTCTCGTTCTATCCTTTCGCTCTGGAACTCGTGCCATATAGATTAACCCATTCACACGCGTGTGTCGTTCTGTTTGTGTATTTTATTATATTGGTGTATAATTAATAACTGATGTTGTTTGGTAGATGTAATTTTCTTTCCTAGAATTACTCCTTATCGAGCTCGGCTTATATGATATCAAATTCGGCCGATATGACCCCTATCCTAGCCGATATAAACCAAGCTAGAGTTTCCTGCCCCACCTTGATGCGTTGCTGGGCACAGCCATTTTGTTTACAACGAAACCATTCACCGCTATTCGTCGAAAGCATTCCATCAGTAAAATTGGCATTACCGGGCGAAAGGGGTTAGTTTTTCGTATGGTGGGGCATTATTGGGAGCGATTACTGAGAATTCGTCGGATAAAATGGAAAAAGACGAGAAATTCATGTTTACCTATTCTACTGTACATAAAAAGCCTATGACAAACATTTTAGCTGTACACACCAACCGTGATGAACACGCCAACAAAGGGATTTCAGTAGTTATAATTTACACCTACAGTGAAATTACATCCAAGTTGATCTTTGGTGACGTCCACTTGAATGAAAACCTGTCTATATTTATCACTCGTTACCTCGCGAAGAGTGAAATGAAACCCACAATTATTTAGTACATTTTTAAATGAGGTTACCCCAAAAGATACCAAAAATTAACAAACATACGTTGCCTCATGTTAATAAAGCATTCATGACTCGAAATAGTATGTTATTATGTTATTAAAACGAAAAAGGCTCAGTTTCTTCGCACCTATGTTCGTCTGCTGTTTAGTAAAGTCGAGAAAAAATAATAGCGAATCTTGATAAACCGACGGTCATGGTATAAATAAAATATACCAAAAGTAGCTTGTTTTACCAAATGTTAACCACTCGTGTTGAAGTGGCGTTAACCGCGCTCCAAAGGCTAACACCACTTCACCACTCGTGGTGAACATTTGGTACACCAAGCTACTATGGGTATATTCTATATGTACACAAATTAACATTCAGAATCCTAAGCGGAGATTTGTCGAGCCGAGAGAAGAGATTATTCAGCTAATGGGGAAGCCGAATCGTTCGTATAACTGAATTGGGAGAAGAGGAAACTTTGGACTTAAGAAAAGAATGAGAAACTATAACAATGTCAGAAAACTGTCATATATCTGAGAATTTTTATTATTATTTGATTTGGTTTCATAAATAAAGAGTTTTTATTACTTTCCAAAGTGTGATTTACAGGGATTTTCGGGTTTGATCATAAACGATAACTTCACAAGTGAATTATGCAATCAACAATTGTGTCATGTATCCGTGCGCGCAAACGAAGACGCTTTGCCGCTTGTGTAATGGGGACTTCATTTTTTTTTGTTTTTGTTTTTAACCCTTTACCTAATATGAAAAGCAGACGACACTCACAAAAAAATTCTTGAATAGCTATTATTTTCATTTTTTGTCTCAAAAAGGGAGGTTATGATCCCTCACTGGAAGGAGCTCGTTCCTATGAGGGGTCATAACCTATGTTTTAGAGACAAAAAATGAAAACATAATGAAAATTAATTGGCGATTTTTGAGAATAACGCTGGCCGTTACGTTAGGTAAAGGGTCAAATAATATAATTATCGTTAATAATGAAAAGTAATATAAACAGAGTAATGGCTTGACTGGACTGCTTACGTGAAATAACTCATTCGAGGCGAGGGACTATATTGAAAAGCCCTCGTGCGCATTCGCGCACTCGTGTTTGTACAACGTCCTTCACCTCTCATGAATTATTTCACGTAACCAGTCCAGTCAAGCTATTACTTTCTATAATGTTTTAAAATCGTGAAAGTATTTTGGTAATCAAATTCACTTATTTCGGTTTAATTCAAATTTTGAACATTCGAAGCGAGTGGAAATGCATCAGATTAGTAATGGCTGATATCTCGGCCGATATGACACATCCAAGTAATAACCTCTAACAATGTAGTTTTGTTTGCCTTCATGTAGCCGTAAATAACCAATAAATTATTTATGAAATCTTGATCCACTGACTTGAATGCATCGCGATCTGGTCGCGTTCTGATCGAGAAAGAGATCACATCAGTGATCACAGAACTTTGGGAAAACATTGTTTTATCATACATCTATTTATTTGCAGTTCATCCTCATAATGTCCATTATTAACTACTCGAAGGCCTATTATGGAGACTATATTTTCGAAGACTGGGCTCAGGGAATTGGCTGGGTGATGGTAGCGGTTCCTGCAGTCTTAATAATAATTAGTGCCATTACCGAGGTTGTTTTTGCGAAGATACGAGCAAACAGGATTGGAGAGCCGATGGTTTGTATATTTTGTGCATTGTTGTGATAAATATTTCTAACCACAGGTATGCCCGTCATAAATAACTGATCGGGGTGTCGACGGCGATACAGGGGCGTAGTTACTGTTAGAAGGCTTGTGAAGAACGACAGAAAAAAATGTTTTAAAATAACAGGCTTGTCGAAAATTATGTTACCCATGTTGTCTTGATATGCATACATAAAATAGAAACGGGTGAGCATTAATACTATCTCTGTGTGATGTGGGATGGGATGGTGTAAATCTAGGAGGAGAGCAATGGTGACCCACCATAACCCTTTACCTAACATGAAAAGGAGACGACACATGCAAACAAAATTCTTCAAAAACTAATTTTTTTCATTTTTTGTCTCAAAAACCTAGGTTATGATCCCTCATTGGAACGAGCTCGACGTGCTCGTTCCAAAGGGGTGTCATAACCTATGTTTGTGAGACAGAAAATAAAAAAAAGAATGAACACTATTTCGCGATTTTTAGCTCAGCAACAAAGTTGTGTGAGCTCATGTCATGACCCGAGGCACGTCGGCGCCGGCGCCAACACCAACACTTGTGTTAAGGTCATTGTACCTGTCCACTTTGACTTTCAGCCCTGTTGCGATGCACCTTATACTGTGTTTCTATGGCTTACAATTATCCACAGACCCTTAACCAGTGGAATTTTATTGATTGTTTAGCGTTTTTGCAATGTTAGACGTTTTGTGAGTGTGGACTTAGAAAATTTCTGACTTCTTTTCCTTTTCATGAGTGGAGGCTACCACCGGTATGCTGTGGCTTTCATATTGTAAAATGCATCAATATAAGGTGACATTAACCCATTACCGGACATTTGTCGGAGATTTTGGACTTTTTTAATGCAATGTTAGACTTTTTTGTCAGTGTGGACTTAGAAAATATCTGTCCTGTTTTGCTATACATGAGTGGAGGCTACCACCGGTATGCTGTGGCTTTCATATTTTATATATGCGTTAAATGCATCAATATAAAATGACATCAACCCTTACCGGACATTTTGCGGAGATTTTGGACTATTTTAATGCAATGTTAGACTTATTTGTCACTGAGAACTGAGAAAATTTCTGACCTGTTTTGCTATGCACGTACATGACCGGACATTTTTTGCAAATTTGTAAAAAGCCTAGATTTCTTGAATGCCATGTGTTATTGAGCTTATGGGGGGATGGACACACCCCTCTTGTTCTGAATAGCGCTGGCCAGGTTGGGCCGTTAAGTTGGGTAAAGGGTTGAATGAAGTTAAGGGGGTCATTTTTGGCTCGCCTTAATTTGACACAAGGAGAGCCACTAGGACCTGTTCTTGAGATTGGTAATTTTACCATATCTTTCCTCTTTTTGTTTGTGTAGTGCATATAGTATATAATGTAGGTTTAAAAAATGTAATAATTTCTTGCTGACCATGTCAAAGTTGTACCTGAAACATGTATGTAGTCAGACATTTATAGCCAGTATCCAATAAGTAAGCAAAATGGCTACCAGCTAGTCTCTGGGTGGCTTCTACGTCTGACTTCCGGCCTGAGCCGGAAGCCAGACGTAGGGCCCCCCCCCCCCCCCCCCCCACAGAGACCAGCTACCAGTAAGCTTTTCCTAAGTGCCGATCGCATATTGAGATGATCACTACCGATCACCGCTACTGAGCAAAGTTCACTTTCGTGGCTATCCTTGTATGTGGCCTAGGGCTGTCACGATTAATCGTCGCAAATAATCGATAATAATCTATTAATCGTGCCTAGATGACCCCCACCCCTCTCCCTCTCTTTGAAGTCAATAAAAATGAAGTTCAAGTCAGCAGACCTACCTCAAGTAACCAACGAAGACGATCAACTTTTAGATACATTCAAAGCTTTGATGTTCTGAACTTTTGAACCGTCAGTGTAATAATCAAGACCGGTCGGCAGTTGCGATCTTCGCAACTGCCGACCGGTCTAAGATCGCAACTGCCAACCGGTCTTGATTATTACACTGACGGTTCAAAGATTCAGAACATCAAAGCTTTGATGAATGTACCTGGAAGACAAATGCTTCCAACGGCTTCTTGGGGTTTAACATAGATGTTCTTAACTCAATACCTTTAGAAACAATAGTTTTTTCATCAAATTTTCTTTTAATTATTAAACATCTAAAACGGGATACAATTTACCGATTATTCGACAACGAAAAATACTAATCGATTTCGCCGTGACCGATCAACAATCGATTAATCGATTGATCGTGGCAGCCCTAATGTGGCCAGGAGGGCATTTATTGCCTTCGTAAATTTTAGTTTAGGAGAGCAATTGAGAGCGAGAGTGGTCGCCCTCCTAAAAACGACAGGCTTGAATCTCTCCCATGGATTGCTAATTGTATGGTCAAATATCTTTCACAAAGGATGAGATGGTTCCACCCTATTCCCACCCCACTCGGGGATGTTTTTCTCCCGCCGCACCCAAACATGATTTCATCGAAATGAAAATAATTGCTAGTTTGATGAAAATGTGCTGATTGCTCGCTGAGATAAATAAAGAGAGAATCGAAAAGTGCATACTGCATAACTGCAATGGGTTAGTACATATGTTGATAGGGCAATATGCGTTTCCATTATCCATTATGTTTACTGAAAGCTGCCATTCCGTTTTCTATGGTGGTTCGTATCCACCATGTAACTGAAATTTCTACAAAAAGGTCGGCGGTTATGTTCGATGGGTACATTCGATTGAAGGCAAGTATATCTATTTATCAAAACGACCCAACAACTGTTTATCTTGCAGGGATTATCCACAATCCTCTTTTTCATTTCTCATTTTCAACTTATAAGAGTTGCACAAATTGTGTATAGTTCAGTTACCATAGACTGGTCGTAATCCATGCGTGGGCAGTGATGTCCACGCATGCGTTTACCAAGGAAATGAAAATCATCATCATCAGCAAAATTTTAATGAAGCATCGGGGTTACACCCGGCGCTTTAGTATATAAATTTTTGATGATTATTTTTATGTGTTTGGAATCAAATATTATTGCGCCTGTGGAAATATTGCCCACCAATGGGAAGTGACCAGTCCACGGTGTCCGTACTGTAAGTTTTAGATACTGCGGGTGATTCTAGATTCAATAGGAATATATCGATTTACCACAAACAATCCGACAACTACCTAAAATAATCAAAATCTTATATAATTGTAAATTTCTGCCTATCCCCGGCCCTGTGCCTAACTACTCAAGCAGCCTTTCATGTCCTAACCTCTCTTTACTGTCTCTTGTCCTGACGTCCTTCCTCGATCTAGATTGAGTAAGACTGCGCCACTAAACTTGGCCAGTTTATACATTACCCTGTACTGGTGGAAGCGACACATCTGTGAGATGTGCTTATGTGATAGTTAATGTGTTCCAGCACATACAATATATAGACACATACTAGAAGTACTGGGTTGTACCTGTGGGATAGTGTACATTATACAATAGCACAGAGGCACATGGCGGGGCGGATGTGCCGCGATGTACTCTGTCATATTGCACAATGTGCATCGCATATAACACACGCCCACTCGTACAGACATTCGAGGATACTTATCATATATGGCGATATACTATTGGAGGAAATAATTTGTCGGGTATCGATCTGAGGATGTTTCACTCCTAGGTCCTGTACGGCACCTAGCCAATAGACGATACTATGACATTCACAGGTCCTGGACTACAGCTATCGACTTATCCGTCGTCACCACTGTCTATTCTAAGAACTTCCACTGGCTTCATCCTGTACTCTGGTGTTCTACTCCTATCGCACCATGGTTACCATTATCTGTCCTGCACTGGAGTTGGCCACCTGTAGTACTGACTTGAAGCACACTACATGCTTGTCAGATATCTCAGAAGCTATCTCGACCTTCGCCCTTGACCACGTCTTAGAAGGATCCATCAGATATCTTCAGTCATCTAGGTCCATATCAGTCTGTTATATGTTCCTTGACCAAGGTAACACAAGTCTGATTTCTACCCACCAACTGCCTATACATCACAACACAACCATGTAGCATCTAGACACAGAGCACAAGTATTGTGCTGTGCTTAGGCGATGGTGCGCGTTGTGCAATGTCACACAGACACATGCTGGGGTGCCGAGATTTGCTTATGTTATTGTGCACAATATCCCCCAAAACATATACCACACACATTTACTGGTATTTCAAATGACATGGTGATGTTCTATTTGATGATATATTTTGGAGGATACACACCAGAGGATAGCTATCTCATTATAAGGGTGATACAAGGTAGGTTATTCCACAACCTCATAATGTCGCTTCTATCGAAACCTTCACAAAGAAATACAATCTTTATCGCTATAAGAAGAGTACCCACAGATCTGTAATCTATCAATGCACGAGATACTTAAAAGCATTTAACCGAAAAGACAACCTAAGGGGGCGCGAAAAAGCACATCACTGGAACTATCACAAAGTAGAACTAGTTAGAACACCTTAAAGATGTATAACTCAAGGAGAAGAACCGAACATAAGACCAATAGAACTAATGGAAAAGCCGCATCAAAATATTCAACTACCAATACCTTCAGTAAGAAACGTTCGACTATTAACATCACCATATTCCAGCGATGAAGGAACAAAAAGAGAAAAATTGGAACCCAAACTCTCGAAAAGCTAACAAGTCAACAATGTCTCGATTGAGTAAGCTTCCTCAGGCCAAGACAGACATATGCGAGAGATATCGGGGGTTGCGAACCATGAATGGACACAAACATATATTTCACTGCAGACAGATTTGGGAGATACAGAGAAGTCTAGAATAGGGCCATGACAACACAACCCATTTCGATCAAGTTACATAGCCGAAGTGCACATAATAAAGACAGAAGGGAGCCGAGTGAACGGAGATCGAAGAGAATGAAGATAAAACAGTGAACTCAACGACAGCCGGAGGAGAATGTAATAACATGAATAGATGAACAGAACGAAGTTCGAAGACGAGAGAGAAGTGAGCAAAGTCTGATCTGTTAAAATTGAACACAATAGAGAATTGTGAACTTTAACGCAATCTTAACTTATGTACAGAAATCTCAATACATGGAGAGGAATCGCTTGACTGGACTGGTTTCGTGAAATAATTCGTGAGAGGTGAGGGAGTACAAACACGAGTGCGCGAAGCGAATGCGCTCGAGTGTTTTAGAATATAGTCCCTCGCCTGGAATAACGACAGTTATATTATTTAACCCTTAAAGGATTAAAAAAAAACAAAAAAAAAAACAACAACGAAGTCCCCAATACATCCACTGCAAAGCGTCTTCACTTGTGAAGTTATCGTTTATAATCAAACCCGAAAATCCCAGTAAATCACACTTTGGAAAGTAATAAATTTTAGTAGTGAGACAATGTTGTTGTTTTTGAAAGGGAAAGGGAATCCCGTGGAAATTGTGTCACCAGTTATCATGAGATAGTTATCCTCTAACGTCATAAGTAATAAATACATAAATACAGTTTACTGCCATTAATCCGCAAATTTATCCGTTCTTAGGCTTTACAATGCTCTGTTACTACACAGCAAACGTGTCCTGAACACGCTACGAACGCACCCCGAAAACTGAACTGGCTCTAGAGGTAGTTGTATCTTAGATGTATCCTCTAATACGTTTGCACGCATGTGTTATATGTTCTCCGTGAACATTGTGCACATAAGCCCATCTCGACACATCCAGTATCTTCATGTATGCTATTACAAAGATCAGTGTTCGAAAGGCTCTGTAGTGGAGTCCTCCAGTTTGAATTGTGATGCTGCAGTGGTGTAGAGGATGGGTCCTCAGGGTCCGCAATGCCGGTGAAGGGGGGGGGGGCTAGAAGGGGGACCCCCGTCTTGAAGGACGTCCCAACGCTGGAAGAAAGAGGGAGTGAGAGAGAGAGAGAGAGAGAGAGAGAGAGAGAGAGAGAGAGAGAGAGAGAGAGAGAGGGGAGAGAGAGAGAGAGAGGGAGGGAGAGAGAGAGGGAGAGAGAGAGAGAGAGATAGAGAGAGAGAGAGAGAGCGAGCGAGCGAGCGAGCGAGCGAGACTGTGTACCAAATACACATAATTTGAAACTCCCATTTCCACACGACGTACTCATTGTGGTCAAAGTATTATTCTTTTAAGTGAACGCTACATCATTGTAACTGATAGGAGTGGGAAATGAACAATATACATACATGTTGCCTCTCAAGTCACACATGTTGGGTGAGCATGTGTGTATCATTGGATGGTGGGGGTGAAACTTGAAACATGAAATGAAAAAATCTACAGAGTCGTACTTTTAGAATCGATCCTATAGGCTATACCTTCATTTAATTTATGGCGTATGTACTACGTGAAATCCTGTATGCTGTGCACGGTAACAACACTAAATTTGCTCCCGCTTTAAAGGCAACCACCATTATGAAAGGGCCCCCGTCTCTATCTCGCGGGGGGAGGGGGGGGGTACAAGATTTTCCGCTACGCCACTGAGATGCGGGTAGATATATATTGATTTAAAAAAGAAAGTATAACAGAAACAAACGTGTGAAAATATCAAAGGATGAAATATAATAGTTCTAATGTTGCATGTTTGTGGACAAGAAGTCGTGCAAAGAGATTAATGACATGTTGTTGTCCACCCAACCGTACACAATTTTACTACGGATTTCAAAATAGCACGTGCTACCCGAGAATATTAAATTGAATGGGGCGACCGACGATTTTCTTTGTGTTATGTTGTGCTAGAGAGCCTGGGTTATTGAGAAAACACGCTAGTTTTTGTCTTGGGATACCTCCAGATGAGCTCGCTGCTGAGCTCGGAGTCACTGTGACCACTTTTACCGTCTCATTGGAAGGTACAGAACCACTGGATCCACTGGATCTACTGCCGACCGACCGCGTTGAGGTCGACCAAGAGTTACCACCCCTGCACAAGACCGACACATCAGGACGTCTCATTTGCGGGATCGCTTCCTTCCGGCGACGAGCATAGCAGCAATTACTCCTGGTAGAACTAACAATAGAATCAGTGTACAAACTATCCCCAACAGACTCGCTGAACACGACATCCGAAGTAGGCGTCCATACCACGGACCAATCCTTGTACCGTCAAAATGGAATGGATACGTCAGCATGTTTGCTGGACTCAGCAGCATCGGAGCATAGTTCTTTTTAGTGACGAATAACGATTTTGTCTACGGCACGCTGATGGTAGGTCAAGAGTGTATCGCCGACCAGGAGAACGGTTTTCTAATGCTCACGTGCGGGAATGCGGCCGTTTCGGCGGGGTAGTTTAATGGTTTGAGCAGGAATGTCATTGCACCATCGAACGCAGTTAATTTTCATCGATGGTAATCTGAATGGACAGCGATATAGGGACGAAATTCTTAACGCTGTTGTTGCCCCGTCGTTCAACGCTAGCGTCGCATGGCAGTTATTCCAGCAAGACAATACCCGATGTCACGTTGCGCGTATCTGTGGTGTCTTGCTTGAGGAGCAGAGCATCGAACTTCTTCCCAGGCCCCCACTTTCGCAGGATTTTTCGCCAATTCAGTATATTTGGGATGAATTGGACCGTCGGGTGGGACTTCATGATCTTCACACGTTAGGCGATTTACGTAATGTTTTAAGGCAGGAGTCGACCGCAATACCACAGGGTGACATTCAGAGACTTATCAGGTCCATGCGCCATTGATGTCTTGTCATCCTAGAGATAAACGGTGGACATAAACTCTATTGACTGCATGTGTGAATTTTTCATTTTACTCCATGCCTGAATTGCAACGTCCTGACGTGATGCTGGCATCAGTAAGAACATGAAATTATGTAATTTCTTACAGCTAGACTCGAAAAATGAAGTTACAATAATTTGTTTGGGATTAAAGTCGATAATACTAACAAAATTGCTCCTCAAAGTTTATTATACTTTCTTTTGAAAAGACCTCATTATGATAACAGTGTTGAAGACAAACTTCAATTCTTGATGAAAAGTCATTTCCACCTTTTGTTTCGTTTAACGACAAGAGCCTGTTTCTGGAAGAGAGAGAAAGAGGACAGACATATAAAGAAAGTGTGAGAGAGATAGAAGGAGAGAGAGAGAGAAAGAGAGAAGGAGATAGCGATGGTGTGGAGAAGAGAGCAGAGGGTGGAGGGAGCGAGACAGCGAGGGGAGGGATAGGGCGAGATATGAGGATAGGGTGGAAGTGTGATTAAGTGTGTGTATGGGGTTAGGACAAAATGGACTGCTAGGGTAGACAAGAATAGATCCCAGGATAGGTCGCAATCGAGGATTCACAAGAATCCGGACCAGATAAAACAGGACAGTGGCGGGTCCATTTGTAAGTTTTAGGTAACTGTGTGGTTGTTTGTGGTATATCGACACACTCCAAATAATACGATGGACTCTCCACAATATTTAAGACCACATTGCACTACAAACTACCCTCAGGAACGCAAGGCGGGAATAAAAGAAGATTCCGTGATAATTAAAGGCAAAGCAAATAAGCAGTTGTCGGATTGTTTTCGGTAAATAGATGTACTCCCCCGAATTGAATGGACCCATCGAACATACTGCGCCCTATTGTTTGTAGGGGTTTTAGTTATACATTGAAACCATGTTGCCGGCCTTCAGTGAACCAAATGGACAGAAACTCGTATTACGTTAACACGCGCAGCATGCGTATTAAACCACTCATCAACATGACAATGACGTCACTACACGGTCGCTCACCCGGGCTACCATGTCAATACACCCATAATACACTGCGGCCAGACGTCACATGAGATGCTCCGATGAGGTCATCCATATGTTGATCGTCTATACTCCAGCATACTACTGACCAATGATGTCTTGAGGGTCGTATACCCGGTAACATGAGGGACGATGCACGCCGTGGACTGGTGGAAACCCGTGTGTATACTGTGATGTCCACGCATGCGACTACCAGGTAATACAAATCATGAGCAGCAAAATTTTAATAAACGAAACAAGTTGTAAATTTTTTATCATGTTTCTAATAATTAACCCTTTGATACTTTTTGTACGTGTTATTACGTACGAAATCTTTTGTTTAATTTAACCCTCTGATACAGTACGTGGCGAGTGGATTGTAACTAAATCACCCGCGGAGTGGAGTTATCATCCAAGCTATAACTTTCAAATTTTGTACATATGGACAACAAAACATAAGCAATGTTTCAGCCAATGGACCTCCGGGTTTAACCCGGAGAACCATTGGCTGAAACTTTGCTTGTACTGGTTATGCTTTGCAACAAATTTGCAATTATTGCTTGGGTGCAATCTCCACTCTGTGGGTGATTTAGAGATAATACACTCTCCACGTACTGTACTTTTGTATGTGTTATTACAAACGAAATCAAACGGCACATTGATACGTTGTGGTCATTTGTTTTGTTATTATTTTGAACCTCAAATTCTTTTTTTCTCCTGAATAGTGCTCAGTGGTAGCCGTTGAGCCAAATGTTATCGCAGCTTTAAATACTAATGTAATCCTGCTGTCAAGACTTCTTAACTGGTTGAGTGCTAGAAGCCACTATCAGGGCTTTCAAAAAAATGAGGATACGAGAGCAAAAGCCAACACTTTCCTTGCTTATATTTCATATTCAGTGACACACAAAATATATTTTGTTTATATAAATTTGTTTTATTACAAATTATTGGAGAGCTCCTGTGGGCAAACTCCATTAATTTGTAATAAAACAAGTTTTGAATGACAAATCCAGACCACCAAAAATAATATATACATCAAGCAGATAATCACTAATGTGAAAACTATCTTATTATTTGTACTTTCCGACGTTTGGCGTCGCATTGTGAAAAACGTTGAAGAAACAGAATTCCCAGTGACGTTTGAACTTCAGGTTAATTAACCCTTTACCCAACGTAACGGCCAAAACCGGCCAGCGCTATTCTCAAAAATCGCCAATTAATTTTCAAAATATTTTCATTTTTTGTCTCAAAAACATAGGTTATGACCCCTCGTTGGAACGAGCTCGTCGAGCTCGTTCCAACGAGGGGTCATAACCTATGTTTTTGAGACAAAAAATGAAAAAAATTAGTTATTCAAGATTTTTTTTTGCAAGTGTCGTCTGCTTTTCATGTTAGGTAAAGGGTTAAGGTCTCAAATGGTTAAGGGAATTTTGAATTCCATGCCCTCCAGTTCTCAAGACTATGCCTTATCGGCAGATATATTGTCGTGTAAAGTTGGACATTTATAGGTATCTGAAAGTGAAATTTATCACTTGTATTCAAAGCGTCGACAAAAGTTAGTCATGTGGACCTGACTCCCAAACTGTAGAACACCTAGGCCTTTAAATTCTTCCCAACTAACGACGGTAAACGCTGTGCCCAAATAAGATAATCGCGCCCAAATTAAGCGTAGTTTGAAACTCTTTCCAAAGTTTTGCAGTGTTTCGGCAATATATAGTTTGGCCAGGTTTCCCCCGATGCTTGCAATACAGCTTAGAGCTTACCTTCGAATCAAACAATGCAACAAATAAATACTTTTTTTTTAAAACCCCACAGAGTTCGGCATAGAAAAGCAATCGGCGTCGACAGTGTCGTATTCGACACTGTCGACGCCGATTGCTTTTCTGTGGCGAATTCCATATGATCATGCGCTTTAATCCAATATATTCATGTTTGTGGCATTTCTCGGTGAACGCCATGCGTAATTTACATTCAAATAGACCTTTGATTCGACACTGGGAAATTAAGTAGCCTTCTCGAGTTAGTCGAGTAAACTTATGTCAAAGGGTGGTGGGAGGAAACCAGTGATAATGGTGAAGACCTATAACAAGGGGGTGCAGTAAACTAGCATTTTAAAACGGAGGACCTAAAACTTAAAACAGACGCCAACAAGGCTTATATTTCGTCTAAATTTGTGAGAATCCATTTGGATTCTCGTGAAAATGGTTGCGAGTTATATTTCGTCTAAATTTGTGAGAATCCATTTGGATTCTCGTGAAAATGGTTGCGAGAATCCATACCTACTATGAGTGTCCCAGGATCCCATGACGCCACCATGGTTGAACCACTGTTCTATTGTATACTGATAACAAACACATGCTGACCTTTTACCCAACACACCTTTGGAATTTTTAAAACTAAATTTGATAATTTTTAAACAATAATAAATAAATGATAAAATAATTAAATGAACAATATTTACCAATAAAATCTTACAAATATGGCTGTCGTTGGAACCGGCTCAATGAGCCGGTTCCAATGACCGCCATATTTGTGCGATTTTATTGACAAAGTGTCAGGATATTTCAGGTCATGTCAGCCTTCTATTGGTTAATGTGTTGCCGCTGTGTTAGGTAAAGGGTTAAATTGACTCAATTCTTTTCATGCGAATCCTAGCAGAAGTGCAGCGAGAATCTATATGGATTCTCGTCGGTTTTATTGCACGAATCTTTGTGCGAATCGATTCTCGGATTCTCGTCGAAATATAAGCCCTGCGCCAAGAAGAAGAAAATACCGATGTTTTTTCTTCAACCATTCAGGCAACATCCATATTTGCAGCTATGCCCTAATTAGACTGACCTAAAGGTTTGCAGAACACCTCTAATTTAGTAGCCCGTGCCTGATACCCATCCTGGTAACACTCGTCAATGCTATTATCAAACATGGTCACATCCCAAGTGGTATGACAGATGTTGTCTTGACTCCCTCAATTAAAAATAAAGTTAGAAATATATCCGATATGGATAACTATAGGCCCATTGCATTTATTTACTCATTTATTTGAGTTTCGACAGCCAGGGTCACCTTATGTAGGACAGTTTTACGGGTAGAGGAGGGTGGAGTACACGAAGAGAACCACCGAACAACGACGAGCAACTGTCTGACTTCCCAACGTACTGACTCCACACGTCTTAGTACACAGCGCAACCGCTCCCCACGTGGGCCATCGTGATTAAGAGCTATGTCCAAGGACACAACGAAGTTACCCCTGGCAGGAATCGAACCCTCTCAGTTTGAAGTTCATTGCCGTAAGCACTGAGCCACCGCACTCCAGGCCCATTGCATTGGCAACAGTCCTGTCAAAACTGATGGAGAAAGTGAGGACACGATTAACGATTGTGCAGAAATATGTGATCTTAAACTCCAATCAATAAATAATATTTTTTTTTATGAAACGAGTCCATCATCGTACCTGACGTGCTACGTATCGGCAAATTGTTATGAGTTGTTGTGGAACAAAACTAAATATATTTTACTATCTTCTGATCGTTCTGACCTGAACAAATTGATGATGATAACCTGCAACTAAAGCTCACTACAAATTGTTCACTCTACATTCTTTTCATTTTCAGTATATAAGGCCCTACGAAGTAAATCTTCAGTTACTCATCCCATTTTGTTTATAAAATTGCATGTGGACGGGCAGCTTTTTATTTTATTTTCTATTTTTGTAATTATATCTTTGCCATCAAATGTTCATGCTCTTGGTTTGTTTTATGTTTTGGGCCTCATAATCTACAGAATAGCATAGGTGCTGGTGTATTTCGACCCCTGAATACAAGGAGGCTTTGCAATGCCAAAGCATTGCAAAGCCCTGTTGCACCCAGGGGACAAATTTATCAATTTTATTTAAAAGTATAAGTAAAGTTGGTTGTGAAAAGATAGCTTGTGGAGGGCATGAGGAACAGATGTTTAGCTTGTTTTTTTAGCCCTAATTGAATTTTTATACCAGATTCTTTCTTGTACAAGAAAAAGGAGATTACGTGCGTTATTTTAGAAGTTCTCCAATACTATTTGCATTGCTGATGACAAAATACTTTAAAACTAAACTAAGGACCAAGTGGTCGGCTTCCTAATTAGCAACTAAGGATCGGCGAAGAGCACACCGATGACATTTTGATTTCTAGTTTTATGGCCTTTGTTTCTTTGCAGAGTCTATGGGGAGCTATAAAGAGAGCAGCACATCACACAGACGACTGGGGACCGGCACTGGATGAACACCGTGCCCTGGACCCCAGATACGGATCGTTTCGAGACGCTGAATTAAAATCGGGCAAAAACTCCGTGGATAATGTCGCCTTCACTGATGCTGAGAAACAGACAAATACCTTCACTCACATGTGATGAGTTTGAGCAAGAATTAGAAAAAAGATGACAAGTTCGATTTAAGTATGGTTGTTATCTTGCGAAAAATACACGGCATTACGAATAGGATTTCACTCAAACCCAGTTCGAATCGAAATGGATTTCTACTAAAATATTATCATTTCTGCGTCTAGAAAAAGAAATAACAAACTTTTGTTGAAGTTTATCGACTTACTTATTCCATGGGACCATTGATTTCCAGTCGTTAGTAACAGTTAATCTCAATGGATAAAACAGTTTCGATTCTCGTTCGACTAAGATGGTTGACTGGTGTCTTGGCGTGGGCTTGACTGGGGAACAAACATGCCGCATCTATAAAACTTGTTCGAAATTGGATTTGTATTAGAAAAATTCGAGGCTCTAAAAGAGATTTTTCTCGACGCAATTTTCTAGAGCTGAATTTATTTTGCTATATACAGTTAAAACTAGTCGTCCTGTCAGGAATTGCGCGCAATCGCCATATCGAATGACATCCAAAGCAGGGCAGGTTCTCCTGGTTTCTCATAGCAAACACAGGCAATGTTTTTGTCAATGAACCTCCGGGTTACCCGGAGGTCCATTGGCTGAAACATTGCTTGTGCACGGGCCATATTACAGAAATTGATAGCCTTACTGTGGTCATGGCGCATAGATTAACGCGCAGATCGACGTGCTATTTATGCGCATTTCTTGTCAGGCCTTCTTGTTTTAACTGTATGTTTCTATTTTTTCACATCCACAGGGACGTTGATTGAACATAGAATAAACCGATCCGTAGATTTATTACTAAATCCAAACTCACCAAGGCTCGTGGGTTGAATAATCAAACATATTCGTTGGGTAAAAAAATATTTCAACACACTATACCAAGCGCCTGTCCTTTCAGTCAAATTCTCTAAGGATTTGGGAACTGCTGGGGCGGTGTGTTTACCAATTTCTCGTGGAGTTTGCGCACACACCACCAGCCTATCACCCTATCACAAGATATACGGATATTCTCTCGTGTCCCATTTATAGATATTCAAATCAATGTGTAGGCTATTTAAATTGCCTTGAAAACCAAAAAAATCTAACAAAACTATTGGCACTACACGGCTCAGTCATAAGACTACAGCTGAGGTGAGTCGTCATTCGTAATCATTTAGTAAGAAAGATTGTCTAATGGTGTTGGTAAAGTCATTAAAGATTTGATCAAAACAATTTTCAATTGGGAAACATTTATTGTGTTGAATCAAAGATAATGAATGTATGTGGCTTTTTTAAATTAAATCACATGAAATATTTCACTTGGTGGGCAAAGCGAACCGTAGGTTCGCTTTGCCGACCAACTGAAATATTCTCGACGATTGAATATAAATGTAACTGATCGAGAGAGAAGTTCGGGAGCCGAGGCTCGAACCATCGACTTCTAGTGCACAAAGCGACCGATTTACCACGAGAGCAGGAGATCCGGACCAACTAGGCTGGTTGGTAAATTGCCATTATACCTCGACCGCTATACTACTCTCACGTTCTTTGAGATTTATCCGCGATGAATATCAGCCCAGATCGGCCGAAACTCCACCATGCTTCACCACAGAGTCTACAATGCCACCAACTGCTGAGGGCTGGTCTCGACACTAATGTAACAGATCGAGAGAGAAGTGCGGGAGCGAGGCTCGAACCGTCGACCTCTAGCACACAAATCGACCGATTTACCACGAGACTAAGAGATCCGGACCAACCAAGTTGGTTGGAAAATGCCCTTATACTTCGACTGCTACAGTAACGTAATCGATGGTCATTTTTAAGGCTGGACTGGTTCCAAGCCATAATAGCGTTGAATTCCCTACAGAATTTGACTGGTGGCTTCAGAGGTTGATACTATACATGAGCCCCTCCTTTATGGCCAAATATTGCTCGCCTGATAGTCTTGGAAGACTTATTCCGACTGCTCCTTCATATTTGACGGAACAAATATCACCAACTTGGTGTCTAGAATTTCTAGCCTTTTGCCAGTGGAGTCTCAAAATTTCAAACTTTTGAACTGTCGGTGGATGAGTCACTACCCCCCTTCGCAGCATCTCTGGTAATAATCTATTTATCATGTATACACTTTGTATATATAACTCACTGATTGTATGTGTTTATTGTTGACGAAATCCATTTTAACTGATCAAAATAATTCGCGCCTACCACAAGCATTATTATGTACTTTATAAATAAGCACATTTCTGATGGTTGGGTCTTATACACGTGACTGGTAGTCAAAAATCTATGTATACCGGCTTTCCAGTGAATATCAACTTTCTGAATATAGCTTTTGGAAATCCCCTCTTTAGTTCTATTTCAATCCTCGTTATCTCTATAACATTGTTTATTTTTATATTAGCCAGCAGATGATAACTATTTTATTATTAAATAAATGTATTTCTTGTTAATATAATTAAACATTTACAATGTAATTGACAAATGGAAGATTGTTTTTAGGATGATATATTTTATAAAATAGTTATGGACTTTTTTTGGTGGTAAATATGATGTGATATGAACTTAAAAAACTTATATTTTGCCGAGGCGTTAGACGAGGTCAATAGAAGTTTTATATGCCCATATCACATCATATTCACTACCACAAAAGTCCATAATTGTATAATATCAAATTGTCTATGCTATGGCAACAGAAATTGACATGGACATGAGAAACTCAAGTATACATGTGTGTAATCAAAGCTATGACAAACAATATGTACTGAATTGACTGATTGAGTGCTAGTAGAGCTGGGTGTGTGGAGGGGGATTTTCAGACAAGAATTCGGATTTGGGTCGGTTTTCGGAAAAAACTTGACTTGGTTTCGTTTCATTTTTCTATATATGTAGTACATAACTCATCAGGCTCTTTAACTTGGAAAAAATGCAGAATAGTTTGTACGGAATGGCTCACCAGAAATAATGTCCATAAGTATCTCCACTGGGGTAAGCCAAACTTTCCGTTGTTCATTCTTAAAGGTTATAGGGGCTCAGTTGCTAAGCATATTCAGTCAGAAAACAAACAAAAATGAATGTAATAAATGAACGAAGTTTATCAAATCTCCGTTGTATTATAATTTGTCACGTTTTTAACACTATTGTCAGGACAAGGAGAACACGACGTATTCGACCCTTTTCCGGATAGAATAAGTGACGAAAAGGACGGGACATGACAGTTTATAGGGGCCACAAGTCCAGTCCCCCTAGTAAGATGGTTCGATCAGTTTATGCACAAACACCGGGAGCGCAGTCGTTCAGTTGTAGACTGTTGGACTTCTCTGCTAAGGGTCCCGAGGTTGATCCCCGTCCGGGACGACCCGCGTTGTGTCCTTGGGCAAGGCACTTTATCTCGGTTGCCTACATGGGGGCACTATGACGCCGTGTACTAAGGCGTACTGCACGTCGATGGGGCACATGTCTTCAAGTGCTGTAATCCTGCTTGAGCGGAGCTTGAACAGAGTTTGAACAGAGTTGGAACAGAGTTATAATGTTGAGGAGCTGACTGTTGTTCGTCAATGCTCGGTGGTTCTCTCCTCCACCCGTACAACTGTCACGGTCACGATTAGCCATTGTGCATAAGTATGTGGCCTTAAACACCAATAAATAAATAATAAATAATGCACAAACACAGTAAAACCGTCTGGGCAGATTTTGTCTGTTCGTTTTTCCGGTTTTCACAAAAATCTGGAACCGATCTGGAACACCCCCGCCCCGCCCCACCCCACCCCCACCCCTTGAAACCACCCAGCTCTAAGTGCTAGATATGTTGTGGGGAGAGATGTTTTGAGGGGTTGGATTGTTTTATATATTTGTGCTGCTGAATTTGACTGGAAAGTGCTAATACACTGAACCTTAATAAATTGCGAATAGTCAGATTTCTGAATCTTGAGGAAAAACTATGTTTAGAAGACCTCTACTGTTTTTAGTGGGTACCGGTTTTATCTCGCGAATGACGATAAGGAAATATAAGTATTCACGAGCGACTGAGCGATATGATAATTCTGATATCAACTAAAAAAACTGTATTTTATTATATGCGATCCAAGGGATCTCTTTTATCATACGAGTCTGTACAAAATTCTCTCATTTATTGAAGTAATCAATCTTTTTAATAAATTTTAAAACTGTTTTTATTCTTTTAATATGTACTTATCAAGTCTCAAACTCAACAGATTGCTTTACAAGGCATTCACCTTTCTTTTATCATCACTAATTAGAATCATTACTGTTCTAACTACTCTCTTCGACAATTGTTTCATATTTTCATTCAGTCTTTTTTTACTTCATAACTGACATGTGTACTTTCTACCGCTTTCTCGCCACGATATAGCCTTAGCTGATGCTGTGGCGGTAAGCACAAATTATAAATTATATCACATGGAACGTCGTTAATTTCGACGTAACAACCCATGTCTTATTTAAGTTATTTCCTGATTATCAACTAGTGTCTAATCGGCGCGTGGTCCCATAGCAGCAGCATTGTATTCTTGTGCGTAGTTCACATGACGTCAATTACGAACGACAAATGGAGCAAGTAAAGCGCATTCATGACATCATGGTGTGGAGCGTCTGAGCCAACGAACTGATTGTCGGTTGCTTTGGGAGAAATTAACGACAATGAATTAAATAAAAAGTGTGAAAAAACATTCGAAAATTCATGTGATATACAGAATCTTTAACTCGTGATGTTTGGATATTAGATTTTTTGAAACTGGTTTGATGAATTCAATTCACAACTCGCCTAGAGGCTCGTTGTGAATCAAATTCATCAAACTCGTTTCAAAAAATCGTGTATCCAAACATCACTCGTTTCAAATCCTCTATATATGCGATGCAATGTTTTAATTATAACAAAAAACATATTTTTAGTTTAATTTTAACACCCATTTGCCGAAAACGCGCAGTCTGGGATGGGAAAATCTCACCCGAGGGCAAGATATTTGAGCCAGACACGAGCCTCGTGTCTGGCCCAAATATATTGTCCGGAGGGTGAGATTTTCCCATCTCACACCCGTACCTATCAGGGATTATTTTTCTCCCCCCACCATACAGCGGTTACGTTAGCCAGAGGTAATCGGCGGTCACGTGCTGATATAATCAACTCATTTGGTATTCGTTGTTTTGAAAAACTAATGACACCATCGGAAAGAGCATGCAAAAGTTATGTATATACCAATGGTATATACCACGAAATAAATTAGGAACGGTGGCATCTTTGGGTTTAAAGAGTTTTAGAGCATCAAACTTTGATCACACGGCATTCTGATGACGTCAATATGAATTAGTTGATAGCAAGAAACTGATACGATATGCATAACGTCATAATAACGTTGTAAATGAATAACGTCACGTGGGTGGGGTGGGATACATCTGTCTCTCCCTGCTATCTCACCCTGGACAGACGTATGTTACACATGCAGTGGGGGGGAGGGGGGGGGGGGAGAAATAGAACATTCTAGCACAGAGGCGACGATTAGTCAGAATAATATGAAAATAGGTAAAACCTAGAAGAGAACGCAGTCCGGCTACATACAAAATTATAGTGCAAGCAGGCGGTCGATTTCACTAAATTCAGAGAGCTTCAGTTGCGGGAACAGTTTTGTAAAGGTAATTAAAATATTTGGAAAGTTATTGTTTTAAATAACAAGGATCGAATTGTTAAACAATCACTTTCGCATTAAATGTGAAATCAGAATTTAGACAAGTAAACTAACTTGATAAACTTTAAAAAAATAAATGGCACATACCACCACTCGCTTTTCCTGCTTTGTTGTTGTTTTGCAGACGACAAAGTCAACATTCTGGGCGAGGACGTTGATTTGATAACCTGGGTCAGCTGACTGAATAATTCATGTCTTAATCCCACCTTGAACGACTAACTCCCGCCCTAAACGTCATTTCGAACGAATGACGCAGCGACCCGCACACGTGCCTCTTCGTGTTTTGATGCTATTTTTTATTTCAAGTCATCCCAGAGTTCAACATTTGCCCCAAACTCCTCCCATTGTTTACGCTGCTAACATTGCACGAATATTATTCCTTATAATGTTTAAAATGTACGATAAATCTTTAATGTGAATTGTTATCAAAATTGTATCCAAATTTACTATATTTATTTGTTACAAATATCAATATATATACTTTTAAATTGATATGAAACATCGAGCCGATGGTAAAATGGAGAATAGTTCGTCTGACGGTATTTTTTTTCAACTTTCCCAGAATTCAATATCGAACGAAAACATGGCGGCCTCCAATGGGTCAAACCGGAACCCGCAATTTAACTTTGTTAGCTTATAGTTGTATGTAACTCATTGGGAAATCACACTCGCGTGTGTTACCTATGGAGCTCACTCCGTGAGCCCCGCTTCGCGGGGCTCGGACTGCGTTCTCTATAATAAATTCCTATATCACCCAAGAGAAGGAAAATAGCCGTTGTTTATGAAATGATTCACAAACTGTTTATTTCACTAATGTAGTATTCTGAATTTTTATATCACACTTCAAGTGTGATATAAAGTTCGGAAATCATTTATTCGTAATTCACCATTATCACACCCGTGGGAACCCCGGAAAATAAAGCAATGCTTGCTGACTGCGATAAACAAATTTTGCTTCACTAGTAAAACAGGACTGGAAACTAATGCTGAGGAGGAGGCCCTCTCAATTAGCGAGTATAGGTATAAACGATTAGCTAAACTAAAGTATATATGATCAGATAACCTTCACTTCATACCTATTGTTTCACTCGCCTGTGGGTATGAATTAAGACCTGGAGTTTACGAAGTATCAGAAATTGTAATGTGACAGTTAAGACCTGGAGTTTACGAAGTATCAGAAATTGTAATGTGACACCCCATATGATTCTTTATACATGTAGGATGAAACAGAATACATCAACAATGCTCAAACGTCGCAGATGGCACCTTGGGCTACCCAAGAAACAATATAAAGCTTCAGACCCCCCCCCCCCTTCCGCCAATTGTTCAACTTTTTTTGTTTGAGGATTATCGACCAAACTCTGTCATTATACCGCCATCCCTCCCATTATTGTGGCACACATAAAATATGTTAACCCTTTACCCAACGTAACGGCAAAAACCGACCAGCTCTGTTTACAAAAATCACCATTCAATTTTCATTATTTTTTCATTTTTGTGTCTAAAAACATACCTTATCACCCCTCATTAGAACGAGCTCATCGAGCTCGTTCCAATGAGGGGTCATAAGCTATATTTTTACGCAAAAAGTTAGATATTCGTGAATTTTATTTTCATGTGTCGCTTGACTTTCGTGTTAGATGACGGGTTAAAAGCGAATACCCGAGAGAGTTTCACGGTTACAGTTATCGGAGAATAAAGTCTTTTCCACAAGTGCTCTTCTGCCGACAAAGGCACGCGCTGCCCCTTTACGTCCGAGCCTCTAAGCACGGGGACACCTCCATGCATCAGTGCGCTCGAATGGTACATGGGTTTATTATTGTTAACATTTGTCCGTGTGTGACATGAGCCTTCGTAAAAGAAATACAAGATTTATGTATGGCGGCATACAAGACGATAGGTTACATCGTGGCACATTGATAATAGTGTTGAGCGAGTGTGTAAGCTTCACAATTTCCTGAGGTTCGATCATTACAGATATCTGAGAGATATTCTAGTTTTGCTATATCTTCACATGGGGTTTTTCAGTTGAAACCAGGGGCCAAATTCATGAACGATCTTATGACAAATATTTGTCCTAAGATATGTCTTAAGACAATTTTCTGACCTAGTTGCGATTCACCAAAATGTCATAACTTAAGATAATCCTAAATTTGGTCGTAACTTTAAGACACCTCTAGAGGTGTCTTAAGACAGTCATAAATATGTCTGCGCCCTATGTTGTTCTTCAAGGTGAAAGGAATTTACGTCGCCAAAGAGTATTTAGAGATCGTAGTAACCCTTTGGACTACTTGGACGATGAAGATATTGTTCGTAAATATCGATTAACGCGCCCGTTAATATTAGACATTTGTAATTTACTAAATGAACACCTCGAGCGTGAAACTCGAATGTCATCGCCATTTCCAGTATCAATGCAGGTTATGGTAGCTTTACGTTTCTACGCAACTGGCAGCTTTCAGAATGTAACAGGCGACGTCCATAACATCAGCCAGGCGAGCACATGGAGAATTGTAAATAATGTTACCCAAGCGTTAGTTAAATACCACAGGAGATACATTAAAATGCCACGAGAACCCAATGAACTGCGGGAAGTAAGGAATGGCTTTTTTGATTTAGCAAATTTTCCAAATGTTATCGGTGCCATTGACTGCACACACGTTAGAATTGAGGCACCAACCCTTGACGAAGATGCTTACGTAAACAGAAAAGGATATCATTCTATTAACATTCAAGCTGTTTGCGATGCGAATCTCAGATTTCTGAATGTTGTGGCGAAATGGCCAGGATCTAGCCACGACGCCTTTATATTGATCAACTCTGAACTTTTTCGGTTGATGGAACAAGGAACAATAGACAGTGGGTGGTTTTTGGGGGATAGTGGCTATCCGTTGAAAAAATGGCTAATGACTCCTGTAAACAACCCAATCACAGCACAAGAGACAAGATATAACGCGTCTCATATACGAACACGAAACACCATTGAACGTGCGTTCGGGGTGTGGAAAATGCGATTCCGCTGCATGGACACTTCTGGTGGCAGTTTATTGTACAGGCCTGATCGTGTCTGTGGCATGTCTGTCGCTACGCTTATGCTTCATAATATGTGCATAAGCAATAACGTTCCCATGCAGGATGTGACCCCTAGTGACAATAATGATGATGCCCAGTTACACGTGCCATATGGGGGTACTCAAAATGACGGAATGGGTGTAAGAGCTCGTCTGATCGAGGGAAGGTTTGGAGTATGTTGACGTCAACTTTTTAACCACTAAAAACGCCATTTGCCGTCACGTAACGGTAGCTTATCAATAAAACAATGTATATATGGACGCAACTGGAACTGGCTCCCCAGAGAGCAAGTTCCAGTGACTTCCATATATACATTGTTTTATTGAGATGTAGACAGTTATTTCTTAAAATACAAACCCATATAAGGTATGGGGATATTTTCTAGGATTGCATATAGGGTTCCGCAAAACTTTAGTTCTGAGGGTTAAAGAGTTAAATAAATATTGTAATTTAACTAGACTATTCTGTACGTTGTTTGTTATGACAACATAGTACGCACGTGCAGTAGAATTTACCACTTGAATTAACTCATCTTTGTCCCTGCTCCGAATGGTTCTCATTCCAACTTATGTCATATTTCTTCGGTCGATTTGGTATGATAAATTTAAGATTTGCAATCTTCTGTCTTCAGGCAGCGGATTACAAATATTACAATTTATCGTACTCTATCGTATAAGCTTGCGCTTTACATTAACAGCATGCTTGGTGGTATAGATAAACAAGAAGTTATTTAATACTTATTTTTTTAATTGTCTGTAATTTCAACATTTATATTTGGTTCAAGTCCAGCTAACTGTGACAAATATATGTTATGTTTTTCTTGTTTCATTCGCAGTAACTCTTTCTGACTCTCGAGCATCTCACGTTCTACAGCTAGCCTTTGCGTCTCTACCTCAAGCCTTTTTTCCTCCACTATCAGGCGTTTTCTCTCGACTTCCAGACGTTCTTCTTCGATACTTATTAAATGGTCAGTTTGCCCCTGCTTGTTACTGGACCTCATCTTCCTCTTTCTACTTACTTCTACGTCATGGTCTGAGCTGTATCCACTTGCAGCCTGTGATGATTCATCCTGTTCTTGTTGTGCTGTTCCAATAAAAAAAAACTACAGTTACCATATGGAAGTGTTGGGAGGTGACATTTGTGTAGATAAACTTAAACCTTTCAACACTAAAGGCCGATATTTCGGACAATGAGCGTACATAGACCGGAACTGTGTGTAGGATATAGCGGGCTATCTATAAACGTTCAGAACAAACTAATCGCGGCAATTTGCAGCCAGAGGCGAGCTGCATATTGCTGTGATTAATTTATCCTTTCTTTATACCTACAGTAGACTCATCCGTCTTATAGAAAATAAACACATATGTGATTCCATCCCAGAAACTCGAGTTCAAAGGGTTAAACGTATTTGAAAAGTTATGATATTCAACGACGCCGTCACTCGTCGTCGTTCAATATACCAATGGAGCCATGCCAAATAAACGTGCAGTAAGTAAAGTCCCCACACTAATAACTTTAGGGCGTGGCTTATTGTTATATCTGTTTCACTACTTTTTCAGTTGCGTAACAAAATAAGCATCAATTCACTGTTCAACATACGTTTTTGATGGTAAATCAATTAATATATCATGTCGAAATCGTCTTGGCAACTCCTTAAATCCCAAATGCCCGTGAAAAAATCTAGTTTTCTTTTGACTTCTTATACCCACCCCCATAAAAAAACACCTGACACCCTCGCCTATTTCCCTCTTTCCCAAATATTTATGCCCTTCCTATCTTTGGCTGTCTGTCTGCCTGGCTAGCTATCTATCTGTCTGTCTATCAGTCTGCCTGTTTGTCAATGATTGTGTCTGTCTGTCTCACAGTCAGTCAGTCACTCAGTCAGCCAGCCATCAGTCAGTCAGTCAGTCTGTCTGTCTGTTTATAATATATATATATATCCCTTTACCCCTCACTTTCTCTCTCTCTCTCTTCCTCTCTCTCTCTCTCTTGAGAGGAGAGGGAGAGAAACGGAAACAGAGAGAGAGAGAGAGAGAGTTATCAGTGAAGAATTTATAATATAAGTTTTTTTCCTACTTTTTATATGTAGCTGGCCATGAAATAGGTTCAGTCTAATTTTGTTTGTATATATGTGACAATTTTGAACCGTTATTATGGAGCTAAATGTTTACGGTGTAGCTAAATAGTAAATACATACCGCTAGTGTTAGGCAACTGTTCCTCCGTGTCAATTCCAGAATGGATTCCACATACTCGTGTTTCTCCTATTACGCCAGAAATTCTCTCGTCCACATCAGTTACCTTATCGGGTGGAGGACCACCCCCTGTTTTTCGCGATTCGCGATTGATATGTGCCAACTTTTTTTTCGTCTCACTGGCTAGACATGTCCACTTTTTCTTAATCTCGGGGACAGTCCTGGTAACGCTCGAACTGTTGGTGGCATTCACAGTTTCACATATTGCCTCCCATGCACTCTTTTTTTCGAGTTATTAATTGATGTGTTGTGTTTAGAAAATAAGACCCCTTTCCTTGAGTCTACGCCCTCGGTGAGAGCTGTAATCTCCGCCGCACTGAAATTGGGGTTCCTTTTACAAGTCATTTTAAAAATGTACTATTCTCATTGAAACAGATAACTTGGCAGAATGTTTCTTTTATTGCGAACACACAGTAGAGACCATACTATGTGCCCCGTGCACTTCATGCTGGGCGAAGCTGTTGATGTAATTGGGATTAACGCATCCTTTCCTATAATTTAACTGTTACTTTTTTCAATATTAATTATAGCAGGTATTTTTTGTAGCGCACACTGCTTTGTTACGGTACATTACTTCATTGCTCACTGGATGACACGGTGACATCTTACACTGATCTTTGAACGTGGATGACGCACTTGCCTAAAACCCAAGCTAACTGTATTAATAAATCTATGACTCGCCGCGGTTTTCTGCTTCCCTCAGACTGACCCTCGCCACCACATCGTGTTAATGTCCCCAAAATATCATGGTTCTCCAGTAATACGTCAATAAGAAATATATGAGGAGTATTTATGTGTATACAGTGCTAAATACAGAATAATATCATAGCACAAGCAACTTGGTACATCATTTCCAGTACTCACTGTATTTTCGACACATAATTTGCTGCTAAGCCAACTTTTTTTGCACAAACCTGTGTCTATGTTGCATCATATTAGGTCAATGATTTCTCCCTCCGATTGTCTTAAGATCGTCCTAAGAAATGTGACATAAAAAGGTCTTACGATTCCTTGATGAATCGCAATTACGTTTTTCCTAAGATTATCTTATGACTTTTCTTAAGTCACAACTTATGACTTATCTTATGACATATCTTACGATTTTTTGATGAATTTGGCCCCAGGAGTTCTGTCACAATTAGCGCATAAAATAGTTGTCATAAGTTAACGCACCCTATAGGTATCACAGAACTAAATATTTTCCCATAGGCGACCATTATAACGTTCAGGTGGAAAAAAATATGATCGCATCACTTTAATTTTGGCATTCAAATATCTCTGTCAAGTATAGCCCTTCAGACAACTTTTTCTGATCTGAAAACAGGGGGTCATGCAACAAATAAGAGAGAAAAACTGACACAAAGGGAAGTACCGGTCACGTGCACATATTTTTCAAGGAATTCCCTACAAAAACACACAAAAAATAAATTGTATTTTTTGGGTCCAAAAGTCATCAAATCACCCTCTTTTTTATCAGGAATATTCAACAATAATGCAAGATGTCAATAGAATGTTTCAAACTTTTATTGAAACAATGGATTTTCCCAAGGCTGTTTATTTTCAGAGATTGCGTCATTTCCGAGTGCAACATTTTAAGGCGGTTCACTCTTATTTCAATATTTACTGCAGAAGACTGAAGTACTCTGAAATACACAGCAGCGTTTGCGCCATGCAATGCAAAATATAATGGGCTGTTAGCGAGGTCGTGAGTGAAATCATGAACTGAATCGATCAAACGGCCAGAAAATATTGAGGCTACTTTATGTGGAGGGTGGATTACTACTAAATAGCTGTAGGATAGATTTTTCACTTAGCAATTATTTACATTTTTCGTGAACAAAACACAAGAAGCACTTGCCAACTTTCATGATATGAATCCCCGGGTGGCGCCCGGTGGTCCAAGAGATGGAAGTTTGCAAGTATTTCTAGTGCGGTTGTGAGCAATTATAAATACTGTTCGAATGGACGATATATGGCGCTGCGATTAAGTAGTAATGCACTCTCTTCATTGTGTATATGAAATTTAAATATCTATTTACGTCATTACATGTACATGTGTCCCAGTAGAGGTTAGTAATGGTAGTAATCCACGCCCCTCCCCCCACTATACGTGAAACACACGCGTTTCCCAATTGTAAATAAACAAAATCGCTTCACGATTTCCCGCATGTAATCCACGTGCCATTCAAAATCAACAATGTTGATTTGTTTCAACCCCATGTTTCTCTGCGGATTTAATAATATCACTGCGCGAATTTATCGATCGATCAATAATCTCACAATGCCCTTTACCTCAGAGTTCGACACGCGCAAATTCATTAACCCCTTACTTTTGTACGATCATTCCGATGAATTTGTTCGTTTTTCGAAAGGACTACGACTTGATAAATTGGGTATGTCGGCACGTGACCGCCAATTATCTATAATGACGTAATTTTCGTGTGGGGGGAGAAAAATCATCCTCGGTGAGTCCGAAGGTGGGAATGGGGAAATCTCACCCTCGGGGCAAGATATTTGAATCAGACCCTCGGCAAGCCTCGGGTCTGGTTCAAATATCTTGCCCTTCGGGTGAGATTTCCCCATTCCCACCTCCAGACTCGTCGGGGATCGTAATAATCTCCAGTTTCTAGTATCCAATTGTACAGAATTGTTCACGCTGTTTTCAGACAGTTATCTGAGTTACGCTAACGCGTACAGAGTGAACTTAGCCTGGGAAACATTACAACAAAAACGTGTGCCTATGGAGATAGGCCTAAAACAGGGGTGTATCCCTTCGCCAATTCTTTTTGCATTGTACATCAAAGGTTTAGGAGATGAACTCCTGCATAGCGACGAGGGGGTTGCAGTTGGTGACTTGAAGATCCCAGGGCTATTTGTTGCAGACGATATGGTGCTAGTGTCAGAAAGCGAAGAGGGGCTAGCGAAGATGCTGGGAATTGTTGGGAAATATGGGAGCAAATGGAGACTCGAACTTAATGAAAGCAAGAGCAAAGTTATACCCGTGGGCCGCAAAGTGGACCCCACTCGAAGGTGGAGAGTGGGGGAGTTCTGCATTCCGGAAGGTAGCAGTAGACTTATTAGTGTAGGAGAGACTAGCGATTACGAGTATTTGGGGGTAAATATAAACATCACAGGAAGAGGCATCTACCGAAACCACACAAACAAATTGATTCTGAAGGGGAAGCGAATCCTTAACCAAATGAAACTTATAGGGAGAAACAGTTTCAATAAGATTTTCGTGGGGAAAACTATTTGGGAAATGGTGGGTCTGCCAAGTATAACATACGGTACGGAAGTTGTACCCCTAAACAACACAGCCGTAAAGAGCCTGGAAATCCTGCAGAACGATGTAGGCCGATGGATAACAGGCTCGAGTAATGCCGCAGCGCTGGAAGCGATCAGGGGTGAGCTTGGGTGGATGAGGATCAAGGACAGGATAGA
The DNA here is from genome assembly GCA_031216915.1 of Pictodentalium vernedei. Classification (NCBI taxonomy): domain Eukaryota; kingdom Metazoa; phylum Mollusca; class Scaphopoda; order Dentaliida; family Dentaliidae; genus Pictodentalium; species Pictodentalium vernedei. The sequence continues at coordinate 103,600,767 of CM062297.1, read as the reverse complement.
CCTATTGAAACTCGGTTATCTTAATTATTTGGTAAATCTCCCCGATAGCCGATGGTGTAAAGTAATGTTCCTGAGAATTTTCAACTCAAATATCAGGACGGGGTGGATGATCCAAGTGAGGGAGCTAGTAGAAAACTACTCATTGGACATCTCGGACCTTGACGTTGGGGCAAACCAGGGCAAAAAGATCGTCAGAGAAAGGGTCATGGAGGATTGTAACCGTAATTGGCGAGAGGGGGTCAAATCAAAGAGATCTTTGGGTGGCCTGCGTGATAAAGAGAAGCCTGTTTAACTGTTTAAATGCACACCTCGTTAGGCCTTCAAAACTGCTGAAAGGGCAGATTATTGTCAACAGTAACATTATACAGGGTGTGAGCAAAATTGCTTGGAAACACGTACTGTTGAAACTAGAAGTCCCGTGACTGTATTGTGCACTATTTTCAAGGAACAGCTCCCCGAGTAAGTGTACCTTTGTCCCTGTCAAACAGCAGCGTTAATAATAATAACACTTTGGCCAGCCGCTGATTTGTCGCGGTTCTCGGACGAGAAGGCCATGGTTACCCCTGAACTCCCAACTGCCTCCCTATTCCCACGCTTCTCCTCTCCTCCCAACACTCGGGGACGAACTGCTTGATGACATCCCTTGCCCCATTCTTCCCAATCTCACCGATTAGCATATTAACCCTCTCCTTTGAGTCTCCCCCTAACCACATGTCCTTCATTCTCCCATTCCACTTCCCCATTATACTCCCAGTGAATCTCATTCTTTTAGACTGATACTTTGTGCATTCTAGAAGAAAGTGTTCCAGGATCTCCACCACGCCCAAGTTACACATCTGGCACTCCTTTTCACTGTTTTTCCCAATTTTTTCCCTCAGCTCCGCGACCTCAGCTTGAACAACAGTGACCCCCCAAAGGTGCCATCAAGGTACTCTTCACAACCAGGCTATGCACGTATCTAAAAAGCTACCCCCATTTTTCAATCCCAACTTTTCTTCGCCCTTGTACTGTGATATGAGAATACCTCACTTGTGTGATTATTTCTGTTGAATATAAACTTTTCACAATGCCAGTCTTTGGTGCCATTAAATAGGGCTGTCACGATTCTTTAATTTAGGAATCGATTAATCGTCGCAAATAATCGATTAATCGTATCTAGATGCCCCCCCCCCCTTCTCTTTGAAGTTGTTAAAAATGAAGTTTAAGTCAGCTGACCTACCTCAAGTAAACAACAAAGACGATCCTCTTTTAGGTACATTCAAAGCTTTGATGTTCTGAACTTTTGAACCGTCAGTGTAATAATCAAGACCGGTCGTCAGTTGAGAACTTCGCAAGTTCGCAACTGCCGACCGATCTTGATTATTACACTGACGGTTCAAAAGTTCAGGACATCAAAGCTTTGAATGTACCTAAAAGACAAATACTTCAAAAAGCTTCTTGAGGTTTAACGTGGACGTTCTTGACCTTTTACCTTTAGAAAAATATTGTTTTCATTAATTTTTTTTTAATTATTAAACGTCTAAAACTGGGTAAAAATTTACTGATTCTTCGACAATCGATTTCAGCGTGACCGATCGACAATCGATTAATCGATTAATCACGACAGCCCTACCACTAAAATACTATACATATTAACCTTGTACAGTGCAGAGCGATAATAGTTTATGAACAATATATATTCTTCCTCTCCATGTAAATATATTCAATCGTTATTTATGTAATTTTTATAATAAATCTTTTACACTGTTGACCTTTAGAATATGTGTTTTTATCTATTCACATTATGGATGGAAACGTCCAAATAATAGGAAACAGATAGAAGCTAAGTGTCACTTTTTCAAAAACGCTTAAATAGTTTATCGATCAGTACTTCAACATCACACTCCTGTTTCCAGGCGGGCAGTTACATTACGTGAGTAGTAGGCGAGGGGGTTTTCGACCCCTATCTTATGGACCTAGGCTGGTGGACCTAGGAAGTGACGTCATACCGCAATGTATTATGGGTATCACGTGGTTGTTATGGTAACCTGTGTGAGCGGCCATGTTGTGACGTCATTGTCATGGTGATGGGTGATGTGAGTGCGCATGCGCAGCTCGTGTTGTTAGGGTGATACGTGTTTCCGTCGTCCATTTTGTATGAAGGGGGCCGCCATCTTGGTTTCTATGGTAGCACGTGATTGCTATGTTACCCAATTGTTCTGTAATAGGACGGGGTATGTTTTGAGGGTATGTTCCTTTGTAGAAGAGTAAATCTAATTACCACAAACAACCCGACAATCCTTCCAATTCACCAAAATCCACCCGAAATCACCGAAATTGACTTTATTTCCCCAATTTATCAGCTTAGCACGTAGTGCTATAGTACTAAGGGGTACAAGGGGGTGCATTCGATTGAACAGGAGTAATGTTCTGGATTAGAATTCTCCCAGAATCCTCATTTAATTACCCAAATAAACCCGTCAAGTTGTATTATTTCGAATTCTTTAAGAATCCTTTTTTTGATCCCATGACGTTTTTTCCCTATTAAGAGTAGCACGTAATACCGAGGGGGTGTGTTCGTTTGAAGTGGAGTAATGTTCCCATTTTTTTGGATCCCATGACGTTTTATTTCCTTATTAAGAGTAGCACGTAGTGCTATAGGACAAATTTACCCAGAAATCCATTATTAAAATTATAAGTAGGACCCATATGTGTACATGAAGGCCATGAAGCTAAGTTCCACCATATACGTTGTATCTTACAATTTTTCATCAAACCGGGCCAAGGCTGCTTAATGGTAAACATGGCCGGATTTGATGCAAAATATATGAAATATTGAGAGCTGAGTTCAGTGTTCTGTAATTTGAATCGATATTTTCACCAGTAATTTCTTGCGCTGTGCATTTAAATGCATGGAATCGAATCATGTAAATAAATTACCTGAATGTGTGTAATTCAACAACTCTAAAGAGTCGGGGGGGGGGGGGGGGGGGGCTTAATGCAGCTCTCATTGCAGACGCGATAATTAGTGCAACTGAGGATTGTTAATTTCCCAATGTATCTTGTGAATGACTGTATGAGTGTTAAAATGTCCCAACGCTCAAGATAAGTGCCTGAAAGTCCAATTGTTTTCATAAATTAACTAATTGTGATTGATCATGTTCATCAAATCGAGTCACGGGTGCTTTGCGACAGGCGTGGCTGGATTTGATAAGCCTTAATACAGGTTTTCGTGCTGACCGGATAATTGTTGCAACTGCAGATTGCTGATTCTCCAATGTATTCTGCGACTGACTATTCGAGTGTTAAAGTGTTCGAATGCCTAAAATAAGTCCCTGAATGGCTAGTTGTTTGCATGTTTTCATAACTTAATTATTTGTAAAAGATCATGTTCATTAAAACAGTCACGACTGCTTTGTGGCAGGCATGGCTAGATTTGATAAACGTATCTAAAATATTGAAATACGAGTCCAGTATTCCACTACCAGAATTGGATTTTAATTAAGATATTTATTATCCTCAAAAAGTCCAAGTCCGTTGCCGGTTAAACAGAAAGAAATATTCACTTTTGATGCAATTGAACAACTGAAGATTGCTGATTTTCCCATCCATTCTTTTGTCTGAAATGGACCAATGTTTTATGGTTTTTGTTTTCTTTTATGTACGACAACTAAAGTCGTAGTACTTTACCAATTTTCATTTATTTTCACCAAAGCAGGTCGTGGCTGCTGAATGGCAGACATGGCCGGATTTGATGAGGAATATCTGGAACATTGAGAGTTGAGTTCAGTATTTTGTAACTTGAATTGGTATTCTCATCAATGATATTTTGCACTGTAGAATGTAATGCACGAAATTTCATTCAATTTTCTTGAGAGTGTGTAACCCAACAACACCAACGGGTCAGCCCTAATGCAGTTCTTTATTGCTGACCTGCTAATTAGTGCAACTGAAGACTGCTACTTCCCCAAAGTATTCTGTGGATGACTGAACGAGTGTCATAACTTAATTATTTGTAACTGATCATATTCATCAAATCGAGTCCCGGCTGCTTTGCGGTAGGCATGGCTGGATTTGATATGCGTTAATTCAGTTTCTATTGATGACCCGATAATTATTGCAATTGTAGATTGCTAATTCCCCAATTTATACTGTGAACGATTGTACGGGTGTCAAAATGTCCCAAAGCTTAAGATAAGTGCATGAAAGGCTATTGTTTTCAAAACTTAGCCATTTGTAATTGATCATGTTCATCAAATCGAATCACGACTGCTTTGCGGCTGGCATGGCTGGATTTGATAAACATATCGGAAATATTGAAAGGTAAGTCCAGTGTTCCACTACCAGAATGGATATTTTCATCATGTATTGGATTTTAATTAAGATGTTTAATATCCGTGTATTGGATTTTAATTAAGATGTTTAATATCCTTAATAGGTCAGGACTGTTGCCTTTTAAACAGAAATGAATATTCACCTTTCACGCTATTGAACAACTGAAGATTGCAAATTTCCCATCCGTCCTATGGAGGACTGTACGAGTTTTGAAATAGCCCAGAGTCTTTCATATGAAAACTTCACACGTTGTTTTTGTCCACTTTTTCATCAAACCGGGTCACAGCTGCTGAATGGCAGACAAAATTTCCCATCCGTCCTATGGAGGACTGTACGAGTTTTGAAATAGCCCAGAGTCTTTCATATGATAACTTCAGTCGTTGTTTTTGTTCACTTTTTCATCAAACCGGATCACGACTGCTGAATGGCGGGCATGGTCTGATTTGATGAAAAAGATCTGGAATATTGACAGCTGAGTCCTGTAACTTGAATTAATATTTTCACCAGTGATTGTGCGACTGACTGTTCGAGTGTTAAAGTGTCCAAACGCCCAAAATAAGTCCATGAAATGCTAATTGTTTTCATAACTTGACTATTTGTAAAAGATCATCAAACCGGATCACGACTGCTGAATGGCGGGCATGGTCGGATTTGATGAAAAAGATCTGGAATATTGACAGCTGAGTCCTGTAACTTGAATTAATATTTTCACCAGTGATTGTGCGATTGACTGTTCGAGTGTTAAAGTGTCCGAACGCCCAAAATAAGTCCATGAAATGCTAATTGTTTTCATAACTTGACTATTTGTAAAAGATCATTTCATTAAAACAGTCACGGCTGCTTTGCGGCAGACACGGCTGGATTTGATAGACATATTTGAAATATTGAAAGATGAGTCCAGTGTTCCACTACCAGAATTGATATTTTCATCAGTAATTTCGTGTATTTGATTTTAACTAAGATGTTTAGTATCCTCAATAGGTGAAGTCTGTTGCCGTCTAAACAGAAAAAAATACTCACGTTTGTCGCAATCGAAAAATTGAAGATTGCTAATTTCCCCATCCGTTCTGTGGAGGACTGTGCGAGAGATGAAATGGCCCAGGTTTTTTTTTTTTTTTTTTTTTTTTTTTTTTTTTCAAGACAAATTAAGTCGTTGTATCTCACCAATTTTCATCAAACCGGGTCATGGCTGCTTAATGGCAGACATGGCCGGAGTTGATGAAAAATATGTGGAATATTGAGAGCTGAGTTCAGTGTTTTGTAACTAAAATTGATATCTTTCACCAGTGATTTCTTGCATGACAGTACTGTGCAGCATGGAATTAAATTATGTAAATAAATCACTTTAGCGTGTATAATTCAGCAACACCAAAGGGCCAGCCAGCCTTAATGCAGTGTTTATTTTCACCAGTGATTTATTGCATTGTAGATCTAAATGCAGGGAAACAAAACTTATAAAAAATTACTTGAGTGTGTGTAACTCAACAGCAATACTTTGCAGCAAACAAGGCAGTATAAGATAATCGTATCTAAAATACTGAAAGTTGAGTCCAGTGTTCCGTTTTCAGAATGGATATTATCATCATTTGTTGTAATAAATTAATATTATTGCGATATCCTTCCATGTGAAAGTCCTCCAAATCCAAATCCCATAACAGTTTTTTGAACAACCTAATTTAAAACATATACCCACCCGAATTATCGCGTGACAACAACTGTAAGTAAAGTGATGTCGCACTCAATAAGTATATGTATATGTATATGTATATTTTTAACAGTTTTGATATATGTACAGAGTTATTGTGTTCCCAATCTGACCTCAAATCATGGATTCATATTGCAACAGACTGTGACTAAAAGTGATACTGAAGTATCGATAGTCCCTCATGAACAGTTCATTTACCACTTATTATTTAGGGAAATATTATTATACTTTTCCTGCGGAAGAGCGGGTGGTACGATAATGACCTATGGCGGGTAATGTTGCACTAGACGAGGTGCAAATGGAACCAGAGTATGACTTTATACAGCTCTATAATGAAAAAGTATGTTCCTCCCCAGAAAATGACGAATCTCCGTTTAAACTCCACTCAAATGAGTGTAAATACTTTACACCTAAAGATTTTCAGTCTATGACTAGTAAAATAAACTCAGAATTTTCTTTGTTCCATCTTAACTGTCAAAGCTTAAAGGCTCACTGGGATTCCTTCCAGAACCTGCTCTATAATTTACAAACAAATAATAATTTTTTTGACATAATTGGACTCACAGAAATATTTCAAATTCCCCCACAAAACTCATTTACTCTGGAGGGTTATGCGCCAATTATCAAATGTATGAGACCCGAAAATGATGATGGCCGAGGGGGAGTTGGGCTATATATAAAAGAGGGGATATCCTATAAAGTTCGAAGTGATATTACAATTTTCATCCCCCTCGTTTTCGAATCTCTATTCATAGAAGTTGAAGATAAACACAACTCTAAAATAATTGGCGTCATATATAGACCAAATACTCCGCCGAAAGCCGATATAAACCTCCTCATATTAAAATTAGGTGAAATAATGGATGTTCTGAATGCCGAAAACAAGAAAGTTTATATCATGGGGGATCTCAACCTGGACCTTTTAAAAGCAAATATACATTCCAAGACAGAAGAATTTGTCGATCTCATGTTTAGCCAAGGATTCTTGCCTCATATAACCAAACCAACGAGAATAACTAATCATTCAGCTACTCTGATAGACCACATATTTTCAAACAATGTTTCACAAACAACAATACCGGGTATAATTATAACAGATGTATCAGATCACTTTGGTGTTTTTAACATTGAAGAATCTACCAAGGCAAATGATACACCACGGTTTACTATAAAACGAATCATAAACGCGGAAAAAATGTCTGAATTTAAAGAATTACTCTCAGAATGTAATTTTTACCCTGTCTTGCTTTCAAACTGTCCCAATGAATCATATGAAACATTTTTAAACATCTATATGGAAGCTTACGATAAGGCATTCCCTTTGAAGCGTGTCCGCCAGAACAATAAATTTATTAAAAAACAACCTTGGATGACAAAGGGACTTGTCATATCCTCAGTTAATAAAGAAAAATTCTATACAAGAAAACTTAAAAACCCTAATGAACATAATTTACGAAATTACAAAAACTACTGTAAAATTTTTAATAAAGTTAAGAAACAATGTAAATCAATTTATTATAGGGATATCTTGAATGAAAATAGGAACAATATGCGAAGAACATGGCAGATCTTAAACGAAGCTATCAATAAAGGAAAACGTGAAAGCAGACTACCCACTTTCTTTATCCAGGGGGGTACAGAAATAATCGAAGCCCAGGACATTGCAAGAGAATTCAATAATTTTTTCGTCAACGTTGGTAGAACCATATCCGACCAGATCCAGAAACCGGATAAATCGTATTTAAACTACATGCATGGTAGTGTTTCCAACAACTTTTATCTTCTACCCACAAATCCTGTAGAAGTTAGTCAAATTGTAAACAGAATGAAAGTAAAATCGTCGAAAGATTGCGATAGTATCACAACCAGTCTTCTTAAACAAACGATAAATGAGATATTGGTCCCCATTACCCACATAATCAATAATTCCTTTACCGAGGGCAAAGTACCAGATAGAATGAAAATCGCAAAGGTGGTACCCATTTTCAAATCAGGCGACGAGCACAGCTTTACAAACTACAGACCCATTAGTATCCTTCCAGCTTTTTCAAAAGTAATGGAAAAGCTCATGGACAAAAGACTTAGAATTTATCTCGAGAGGTTTAATATCTTATATCCTTATCAATACGGATTTCATAAACGTCATAGCACGATTCACCCAGTCCTCCAACTCCTCAAAAGCACCGCTATGGAAAACAATAAACGGGAAAAGAATAGTACACTGGCACTATTCTTGGACCTGTCTAAAGCATTCGACACGATAAACCATGAAATACTATTGGGCAAACTCGAATACTACGGCATCAGAGGACTGGCCAACAACTGGTTTAGAAGCTACTTGTCCGATAGATTCCAATATGTTCTATATGACGAACAAAAATCTGACTTTGCCAGGCAAAGCTGTGGTGTCCCACGGGGCTCGATCTTGGGCCCCGTTTTATTTCTTCTGTATATAAATGATATAAGTAACTCAACTTCGCTTAATCTCTTGTCGTTCGCTGATGACACTACAGTACACTGCTCTGGTCTCAACAGTAGTTCAATAACACCTTATTTTAACGAAGAACTTCAAAAATTATTCGAATGGTGCTCTGTGAACGAGTTGATGCTGAATGCTAAAAAAACCTCATACATTATACTTAATCCAACAAAAGGAAGGAATACTGATTCCCGTCATGAGGTAAAAATAAATAACCAAGTTATTAAGAAGGTCGGAGACAACGAACCAGAAAAATCCATAAAGTTTTTGGGAATAAGCCTCGATGAACATTTATCCTACAAAGCCCACATATCCCGAATAAGCTCGAAAATAGCGCGAGCAAACTATAGTCTCAACAAAGTAAAAAATATCCTCCCTCATCGAGTCCTGAAGACATTGTATTTCGCCCTGGTTCACAGCCATTTAATATATGGAATCGTAACATGGGGGAGCTCGAAAGCAATTAATAAATTAGCTATTATGCAGAAGCGTTCATTACGAATTGTCAATAACAAAAAATACAACTCTCATACTGACCCTCTGTTCAAGAAGGATGAAATCCTCAAAGTTGACGATTTGTTTAAACTACATGCATTGCTGTTCATGTTTGACTGGCACAAAGGCCATTTACCTTCTTCCTTTAATGATATGTTCAACGTAAATGACAATTCGTCAGGTAGAACAACCAGACAGTCTGGACTTCTGAACATAGAAAAAACACGAAACCGTACCTTAGATAAACTTCCATTATACACGTTCCCGAAATTATGGAATGCTCTAGACGTCACTGTTCGAAATATTAACAATAGAACCGCCTTTAGACGCAAATTAACCTCCGATTTTATTTCTTCCTACTCAAATTATGTCCGGTGTAATAACCCCTATTGCCCAGAATGTTCATAATAAAAATCAGTATTTTCATTAAATTACCGAGAAGAACTTATCAAAAAGAACTTATACACACAAGTTATGCTCTGTGTCCCATTCTGGTATCCTCGTCCTGTACAACCTGCAAATCCTTCGATTTGATCCGTGAAAATGCACAAATAATTTACGTGTCATGCTGACTGTCACACCGTGAGGTACCGCGGGGGGAGCCGTTCCAGTTTAAACTGAAACGGGCTGATTCACCGCTATTTGCGCCCCATCGTGTGTCAGCCGATGTGGACCTCCCATTAACAGACTTGTATTATTCCAAGATTTATACGATAGTTTATGACGGGATCTGTTGTTACTGTTTGCAACCCTGAACTGTGTTAACAATATATTAAGCAGGTTGTTTCGGGATATTAACAATATTGAGGTACCAGTCGTCCGCTGGAATCTATAATTATTTCCCCCTAACTTATTTTTTATACGAGAACAAATTATTGGCAAAAGAATATGAACACCCATAACTCATTAGGAATTAGACTAATTACGTCAAGCCCGATCACTTCATCACAGTCTGTTGCGATTTTTATTTTCCTAGGGAGTGTCAGGTAGACAGCCAATCTGGCTATGTCACTTCCCACGGTATGCTGAATACATTGTCTGTAAAACATTTATCTGTAAAACGTTTTTTATATGTATACCGTAAATAAAGAATCTGAATCTGAATCTGAATCTACTCATATGAGGATCTACCCAACAGATGTGTCGTACGAGGTCTAATTTACTATCCCTCATTTTGATTTTTCTTTGTACTTCGATGGAAAGTTAAAAAATAATAACACTAAATATAAATTTAAATTTCTTTTATTCAACAACAAAAATACATCTTTTTATGGTATGTATATTGTCAGATATTCATAAACAGTCTTTCTGCAGATTGGACATCTTCTGAGTGGTTTACAGCAGTCTTTGTACAGGCACAAATGGTTACATGGTCGCGGAGCGACATTGGCTTCAGCTAATAAACACCCACTACATTTTGTCCTCCGTGAATCTTCTTCTTGAAATGATGTGTCCATTTCTTCTTCTTCTCTGATGGCCATTTCTTCTTCTTTTTCAACGTCCATGAATTCAGGCGGTAAATTATGAATGTAATAACAGTCTGGAGAATATTTTCTGTGTTCTTCTATAACATCATCTTCTGTTTCCCAGAAACGAACAATAATACCACAATGAAAACATTGAGTTCTGTCTCCTGTCCCCAAATAAAAGAATCCAGCTTTTGTCAGTTCATTCGGGGTTTTCACACTTTCATTTTGTAACATGAATTGAAATGTCTTGAGACGATTTTCCTCCAATGCATACTTGATGTGTTTTGGTGGTCTTTGTTCTGGTGTCTTTCTTATTTTTTCTTCTCCACGTAATAACTGCTCCAGTACTGGTGGCGGAACATCACGAAAATACGTTTCGAATGAAACGCTCATTCTCTCTACAAAGTCTCTTGGATTTCTTGTTTCTTGGTTTCTTGATTGATAATCATTCAGTGCCATCCTGATCAAACATGGAATAGTGAACATTCTTCAATCCTTTTTATCTTCATTCTTCTTTGGTTTTCTTTCTCTTTTTGGTTTGGGTTCTCCTATTTCAAGACTTCTCTTCTTTGCAATATCCACTGCTTTGGTCACTTGTTCCCAATCTCTGGTGGTAAACTGGAACCCAACGTCGTTCTTGAATAGTTGAATCTGTAAATCGTTGTTAAGTTTGAAGACGGTCACATTAGTAGACATCCTTCTTCTTTGGCTGTCGGAACACAAATGAGCTGAACACCAAGTGCACCAGTTTTTATAGTTTTCCTTCAATGCAGCGACATCTAGTGGCTGGTTTCCTCTATGACGTCATTAACCAACAGATCATTATCCATTAGATCAGTGGTAAACATGTTGGATATGGTTTCCATCGGTACAGCGCGACAGCGATGTTTCAAGTAAAACAAACAGTATTGTCCACACACTGGTAATGGTCCTTGAAGGCGTTTTGTATTATACTTCCAATATCTGGAATTCTTCTTCAGGAAATTCTCGAATGGTCTGTGTTGTGGTGGTAATCCATAGGAATCAAAGTATTCTGCGTTGTGGTGACTCACAAAGAGAGCCACCCAATGTTCTCCTTTTCTGTGGTCTGGATCCGTGTTGGGTATCAAAGCCACTGGTCTGTGATCTGGTAATCTTCTTGGTAATTTGTTTCTTGAAAATACACCCAGAGTGATATTTCTTAACACGCGATCCCAGCGGAAAATATTCTCTATTTGCAAAGTGTTCATGTCGAATAATCAAAGATGACGCTCCTGTTTTTATCTACTTCTATAATGTTCTGAAATTCGGCATACACCAGTACGTTTATGGTGGTGGGCAGCGGTTCTTCAAAATGAATTTCTAATCTTAAATGTCCCCGTTTCACCAAATTGAAATGTTGACCATGAGACAGGTCTGGTGTCAGGTCGAAGACGAAGAGCGTGTACCCTTTTATGTACTCCTCTCTGTTGATGTGATTTCCTTCGTTCTCGTACATTTGACCAGTTCCTTGAAACAAGGTAGCATAACACCTCTCCACTTCTTGTTGATCGAATCGCGGTTGTAAGGGCTTTGCTGGAATCTGTTGTCCATCCACATACAATGCCAGGTAATTGATGCTGTAATTTTTAAAGTTAAAGGGATTCTTTGAAAAGTTTCCATTGAAAGCATCGTTGTCCACACAACCCACGACGATACGTTTAGGAAGTTGGCCTAAAAATAAATTTTCTTGTGTGATGCTCAGATTTCCCTTCGGCACCGAGAACACTTTGGTTTCTACTCTGTCAATGGGATATTTCGCAGTTGCCTTTTCCAATGCTTTAGTATGAGCCACTCTCACAAAAGGGTTGAGTCTCTCCTTTCTCACAAACAGGGATACGTCTTGGATTTTGATTTTGAATGTTTCCCCATCGGCCATTAAGGCAAATGCATCTTTTGACCTATTCATTTTAATGTGAACGTTAACTCCATTTAGGAGATAACGTGTTTGAAAGAACATGTCCAAATGTAACCTCCCAGTCATATCCACGTCTTTACTTTTAGCCGTAAACTTTTTTCTTGTGGCAAATCCCTTGTTGTCATCCGTCCTATCATCCATGTGTCCCGCCGTGTCCTTGTACCAGAGAGCACCAGTCAGCTGTGACTTTTTGGCATCGGAGCCATAACTTAACAAAGTCTCTATGTATGCTCTGTCGTGGTAAGTATTATTGGACGGTGACACCAGTTTCTCGTTTAGACTGATGTCGACCTGGTTGAAAAGAGAATGCAGCCAGAGATTGACGGGACCCACCTTTGCGTCGTTTGCGATAGGTCCACCACTGGAATCGACGATACATGCTTTCACGTACAGATAAGTTTGAGCCAAGTTCAGATAGTCGTCCCCAGATCCAGAAATGTTAAATTCTATCGGTCCACTATTCCTTATGTTGGCCAACGGTCGATGTTCTATCCATTGACCATGTTCTACACTAGTCTGTGTGGGTGGTATCGAAAATAAGTCGAGTTCGCTATTGACACACTCACAGGATTTTTCGTTGATCAAAGACATTATGCACCCAGAGCGTCAATTGTCTTAACAGTTCGCCTTCTTTTTATCGATCTGCCAGTTTTGCGTGGTGCTGCCCTTTTTATACCTCTGCGGCCGGGAGGATTCGACCCACCCACCACTTCGTTCAGAGCATCGATTCCAGCTTGTTTAAGTCTCCCGATAGCTGCCTGTTTCACATTTTTTCCTCTGATGACATCTCCAGCAAATGCGGCTCCTTTTTTCAATAACTGTCTACCCATGGTTTTGGCTGTCGTTTTCAAAAAGGGAAGGACTGCATTCTTCAGTCCTCCAAGTAAACTACCCAGCCCATGACCCATCTGTATTTGTGATCCCGAAAAAGCTGGCAGACCGCTACCAGCCTGTTTCGTGTAATACTCTTCGTATAATTTAGCATTACAACAGTAAGGCATTGTTTTATCAAAGAAAATTCAAAGATCGGCGCTTTCTGAAATGTAGTGTCACTGTCACTTTCCCAAGTTCAAAAGGCACTGTGGCTCCCGTGTCGTCCCTTATATACACCCGCACGGTGCTGAAATTCTTCCTTTCAACCGGTACATAGTGCACGTTTTCAAAAGTTTTGGAAATGATGTTTCCATATTTTCCTCTCACGGGTACGATGCGAAGTAACGGCACCCTAGTATCCCCCACTACCTGATCACGAACTAAGTCACAATATACGTAGAGTGAATAGAATCCTTGGTTGACATCGGCGACTCGAGAAGATTCAAAAGCTCCCGACTTGAACACACATTCGTTAAAACCCAATATGTTTTGCAGAGTGGGACTCAGTGTGAGTACGACCCCTTCTCGTACATTGATTCGAACTTTACCAGTGACCTCGTCTAATTCAAACTCTATCTTATCGTGACGTGGTAGCAGCAATTCTTTAACACCATTGATGCCTCGTATCACATCGGAAGGTTCCGAATATCGACCTTCTTTCAGAATGATCTGATAATGTTTTTTCGAAGTCCAGTACACTGTGAAAAAAACCTTCCTGGCCACGAATGTTAAACCAAGTGTTTGGATACTGGATCTCCGCCAAACCTACCTCCCATCTCCCCGTGAGGTTCACTGGTTGTGATAACTGGGTGGTGTACGTTGTCAGTGTGTTTTCTGGAAACACGTCCATGGAACTGTTACTTGGTAGGGTCAGATAAAACATCACGTTTTCTTAATTGTAGGATTGGGCAATAAATATCCTATACTACTACTTAAAAGTGCCGTCCACAACTTGCTGTCCGTATTGTCGAGGGTAAGGTTAACGATGCTAGTAATGATGATTATGTATAGTATGATAATTTGGGAAAAGTAAGTAATCTCGCTCCTTGGGACTTTCTTTCCAAACAAAGGCCACGATCCGTTCGGAGTTCCTCCCTCTTCCATTTTAGTGGAAATTGAGCTCGTTCACACCCTTTTATAGGCTAGCTGGCTTTGATGGATCCATGAGTTGAACGATGATGGATACCCCAACCATTTTACAAACAGTTCTCTCTTCTTTCCGCGACCACGTTTTTTGAGTACATGTTCAATTTTATAAATGTTTTTTGGTGTGACACGCTGAAGCTCTTCTGTGTAGAAGGACCCCTTCAATACTTCCCCACTATCGTCTTTTAGAACATAAGTGATGGGGTGACCTTTCTTGACAGATGCCACTGTCAATAATTCTTCTGTCCAATTGGGCAAGTAACCTTTTTCAAAAGTTTTCTTGACTTTACTAATTCGCACCCTGTCACCCACTTTGAACTTTGGAGACTTGTGTTTTATGTGGTTCCCATAAAGTTTTTGCCACACCTCTTCTTCATTGTCCAAACTCACGTCAACAGGGGGCATACCGATGCTGCGATGATGGGTGTTGTTATACGATTTCACCAAAGTTTGAAGTGGGAAAGTCAGTGTATCGTTCTTTGTAAAATATTTCCACATTTTGGTTTTCAAAGTTCTGTTAAATCTCTCAACTATGGAGCATTTTGTTTCTACGTTATGGGTTGTGAAAAATTCTACTTCTCGTTGTTTAAGAAATTTCTGGAAGTTTGAATTCAAAAATTCTTTGCCTTGATCAGTTTGTAACTTTAAAGGTTTTCGCCCCTGTTTGAAAATTTTAGCAAAAGCTTGCACTATGGAATCACCAAATTTATTTTGTAATGGAATCACCCACGCATATTTGCTGAAAACATCGATACAAGTCAGAAGGAATTTTGTGTTTTTATTGTATTTACTGATGCTTGTTAAATCAACTAAATCAGCTTGCCATTGTGCATCGATACCACTAACGATCACTTTCCTTCTTGGAAATGTGCGTCGAACGGGTTTGTGGAGGGTGTACGTGTCTTGACCCTGCAACCATTTTACAACTTGCTTAGTTGCTTAGTACTCTTCGAAGAGAATCCACACCACCAAAACTCCCGGGAGCTTCGGGATCGTAATAAACGCTTTCCATTGGATTAATATTTCGACCACTTTGACGTACCGGTTACGAGTCTAGCTTTCACCTTTCTTTTAGCAGAGGGGGTGGCTTGGGGCTTTTTCTCTACTACAGGCTCACGTCGCATAAAATCCCAACGTTCCCTGTGGCCCACAAGCTCCTGGGGAATATTACTTTCTCTGAGGGCCTGTGCCAACACTTCCCATCCTTTGGGTTGAAAAGTCTTTCGCTTTCTCAAGAGATCGTTCAAGAGATCGGTTATGTTGGAACCTACGACTGTTTCGTCTTTGTGGACCAACTCCCCCTTCTCATTCCAAGACAGATTGGTATCTGCTTTTATACGGTTCAGCAGCAGTTTGGCTTTTCTTTTCATGGTTATTGGAACGGAGTCTCTAATATCTTCGTCTCTAGTATCTTTCTCGAATTCGACCCTAATAGGGCGAGGGGCCATGGCTTTTTGGCGAAATGTTAAAAATCTTTGAAGAATCTGATTATAATGGGTTATCTTATCAGTTTCTGTAAGGTTATTCGAATCTAAAATTTCACGCATTTCCCTGTCAAGAGAACTTGCGGCAATCTCGTTGGGCTGTTTGCTGATAGGGGCCTCCTGCAAACGTTCGAGCAACCTCGGTTCTACTAAGGCCATCTTTTTTGCGTATTCCATCACAACTGTCCGAAAATACCTTTAGCCGCACCAAGTAACACAGGCGCTAACAAAGCCCCTAAAAATACTCCTTTTTGCAAAATTTGCTTCTTTTTTTTCTCGGACGTACCTTTCTTGGCAATTGTTCTCACAAGTTTTTTGTGTCGAACTAATTTAACTTTGTGAGCTTTACTCAGAGGTACGGCACCTTTCACTATGTTTAAGGCACACTCACAAATACAATTGATCAAGTCTTTGTCGGCGTGTTTCAAGACAGAATTGACCACAGTGGGTTTTGATTTACTCAAGAGCTTGAGAATCGCGATGTTGCGGTGAAGACGGTCAGACATGATTTCGACTCGACAGCAGATTTGCACTCCCCTTTTATACCTTCCGGAGGTACACATATTGGGTTTCTCCAGGAAATATTTGGGTTCTTAGTCTCATGTGTTCGGGTGTGTCCTGCTTAAGATCTATTAACAGGTAACCATATGGGAGAGATGTGGCTTCGTCAAATACTTCTCGCAAAAATTTGGAATGACCAGGGTACATCTGGGCTGCCAAGTGTGTGATCTGGGAACGATCCCTGGGTTTTTTGAATAAAATCATGTAATGACTATTGAGAGCCACAGTTCTATGAACTTTGTTTTTGTCAAATAGATTTTGTACAATATAAATCACACTAATTTTACGATGATGACTTCCTTTTGTAAACAACCGAGACATTCGCTCATCCACATCGAGCATCAGATCATCTAAAATTACTAGACTGTCAGATTTTATTTCTTGAGGGAGACCCTCTACGAATTCTACTTGGGGCAAAGCATCATACAATGGTTGCCATTCACTATAACCCCATATTATATGATTGGGAGTAGGAGTAAATAATTCTGCAATGTGTTGGATGACTTTTTTCACAAAAGATGATTTACCACTACCAGTTGGCCCACACAACAAACAAGTAAAAGGGTGCTTCCAGCGGGGATCCATGTTTACCTAAGAACATGATCTACTCACCCTTTTATACGTTTTTGGGAAGGAGGGCATCTAGCGAGTTAAAAAAAATTGTGTATGAGTGTACTGTATGCAAGGGAACTAATTTTCATTTTTGTTGAAAGAAAAAGGTTCGTCCTTGTCCAAAAGTAACCTATCAGGCCACTTAAAGACATCCACGACACCTTTCTCTGTGGTTGCCAAAACAAAATTCAGAATAACATGTTTCGTCCTTGCCCAAGGGAAACTCATCAGGTGGCTTAAGGGCAACCACGACATTTTTTTTTTTTTTTTTGGTTTTTTTTTTTTTTTGTAATTTTTTTTTTTTTTTTTATTTTTTTTATTTTTTTTTTTTTTGTTTTTTTTTTTTGTTTTTTTTTTGTAATTTTTTTTGTTTTGTAATTTTTTTTTTTTTTTTGTAATTTTTTTTTTCAACAACTTTTCAGAAACCAGTTGTCAATGGTCTTGTGGCTGTCATTGAACTAACAACCATATCATGTATGCTTGCTTTTTGTTCAGCACTCAACTGTTTGTTAATGAGATGAGAGTATTCACAAGGTGTTGGTAATGGGTTCATGAGACTCATGTGCGTGTGCCACAATTTATAGACTTTGTCTTTACAGACTCTCTCCAGAGCTGCGTTAAAGCACGCATCAATTCTCTCTTCTAGAGTCATCATTAGACAAACATCGTGTTGTATTTGGCTCGGATGATTCACACTACACCCATAACACTTCTCAACAGCCACAGTGTCAATCAATTCTTCGACAAAATGAGCATATGCAGCATTCATCTCATGCTCAATTCTTTTCATTCTTAACTCTTTATCAACTTCATCAACAATATTTCCATAGTTTGGCTGAGGTGTTACCCTTACAGGGATCTTGTGAGACTTTAACTCATCCCACTTTGTTCTTTTCATTTCTATGTCAAGTGGCAGGTCGCCACTTGGTTCGCCATTTGGTTTTCGTGGTTCAGCACTTATCACAACTCTACTATCTTGTTGTGGAAACAAATTGGCGTTGATGGCTGATTCCACTTCTTCTACTTGACTTTTCAACGAATTCCATTCTTCAATAGACAGAGCAATTCCTGTCTTTGTAGGAATTTTATCGTCAACAAATCTTCGGATGTGAATCTTTACTTCAGCCTGATAACGAGTGACATTCATAAACGTTTGCTTTGAACCAAGTCGTAACATTTTCACTAGGTGTTTCTTCAAACGTTCAGCTTATGAGAAAAACACTTTGTTGGTGCAATCCAAACCTCTTAGTTTTTCAAAGACAGCTCTGGAAAAAACTTTTTTTTCCAAGTACAACTTTTGAGAAAAACACTTTGTTGGTGCAAACCAATTCTTAGTTTTTCAAACACAACTGGTGAATCAGTCAATTGGTGAAAACCAAGCTCTTCTCCAACCTAGCTTTTGGTAGTCAGCCAGTGATCCAGACCCGAAAATCCGAATACTATTCGATGTTGGTCGCTGGTATTTATACTTTTTGGGGGGATCGAGCTGACACTTCTCGCAATCTGATTGGCTTTTGAAAATGTAATCTGATTGGTTTAAATTTCTGCAATCTGATTGGTCAGTTTCCTAAACTCAATGCAATCTTGATCCTCAGAGAGTTTTTTTTCTCAAAATTTAAAAGTGGTATTACAGTCAGATACGGAGACTACCAGATCTGGTGTACACATTAATACAACAACTCCAACTCACATTTGTTGGAAATTATGTCACCAACATACTTGTCGGTTAACATCAGTTCACTGTTTCAACTATTCACCAGGTCCGGTGTACACATTAACACAACAACTCCAACACACATTTTGTTGGAAATTAAGTCACCAACATACTTGTCGGTTAACATCAGCTCCCAGCTCACTGTTTCAACTATTCACCAGATCTGGTGTACACATTAACACAACAACTCCAACACACACATTTGTTGGAAATTAAGTCACCAACATACTTGTCAGTAAACATCAGCTCACTGTTTCAACTATACACCAGAACTGGTAGAGGGTGGATTGTGGTTACAAGACTCGAGAAGAATTCAAAGAGACACATATTGATGCCTTAAACATGCATGCCTGATAGGACTAAGGAAACTGTATGATTATATGCTTGGAGGAATACTTGGAGGTGTTATATGTCTAGTGGAATTGTGGAAATGCCATCAGCTTGCACTTGTCTCTTTGGGTAGAAGTAGGAGAGGCCGTCTCTGCTCTGCTTATATGTATACATGTGGTTGTCGTTTACAACAAATCCACGATTTATGCCTGTTCCACTCTCCTGCATTTGCAACACTTCCAAGTATTTTCTCTTGTTGAGGTCATTGTGGCGTTTACTGATGCCCTTGCAACTGAACTTGTCCTTTGGACCGAAACAATAATAGGTTTTGCTGCAGAGACCGATTATACCATCGCCTTGCCACTCCACTTTAAACAAACCAGGAGTTCTCTTATCGTATGCCTGTCGGTCTCTACAGCATGGGTTTTCAGCGGACCAGTTTTCACCTTTCATTTTTGCTGCAACATAATCATTTCTGTGTATATCACACGCTTCGGATGGTAACCAATGATGCAGCTCTTTGAAAAATTGTTTTTTCATGTCGGGTTTTACCACTTCTTCCAGAGATGGAGCACTAAAAGCTATATACAGTGAATCCGTGTCCATTTCACATACCTCGTAGTCACACCGATCTACAAAGGTATCAATGAAGTCATAATAAAATTGAAGCATTTTCAGCTTTGCATACTGGTATACAAAAAACCCGATGGTCAACGGCAAGTCCAGATTGATTCTTTTTTTGTTCATTTCCACCTCATAAAGGATATCACTGAGGGGATTAAGAGTTCTGAACGAAACATTATTTATTGCCTGGGTGACTTCCTCCTCTGAACAATAACATACGCTACGAAACTTCTCCTTATTCGTAACAGTCTTGCCATAGCCAGAATTGCCCAGAAGTTTCATTGTATCTGCTACAATGGCCTGATTTGGATCTCGGTCACCCTGGCGTCGAGCCTCGGACACTTCATTTCCAAACCTTTGAAAACATGCTTTCGGCTGGTATTGCACAATCTGATAAATGTGCGTAACTTCCAGCCCATGCTGTATATACCATTGCATCAAAGGAGTGGTGAGCAATATTTTGTTTCCAAAATAACTGCCGATCAGCGATTTCCGAAGCTGTCTCAAAATGTTGTTTGCTTCAGCAAAAGCTTTCATATGATCGCCGATATCCATTTTGGTGATGTTGATATTTTTGAATATCGGCGTCATCTCTTCAAAGTGCGACCTCAATTTATCTGGCACCTGGATATCACATAGTACAAGGCCAAACAGTTCACCATTTAAGATTTGTTTCACAAGTTCAGTTTCTGTCATTTTTCCTCCAGAGCTGGCTGAATCGGAAAGCCCACGCAAGAATGTTTGGAGTGTGGGGTCTTCTCTCTTCATGTCTCTCCATTCACACTCAAAAATTTCAACAAGATTGTAACCGAGCTCTCGAATATATTTTGAGTTGGCTTCGGTTTCTTCGAACAATTCTTGCATGGGCTTTTTTCTGATTTCGTTATACAAAACGAAAGAACCATCTTTCTTCTTATTCAACCGGCACTCGTGACTGTGCCAAAAGCAGCCATGAAACTGATAGCAAGTCTGTGTGGTGGCGCACCATCCATCTACAGGCAAACGTCTTTTGCCGATGCGTTTCTCAATTCCGTTGAACTGGTGACGAAGCTTCACACCGTCTCTTGCCGCAATAAACTCCAGCCATTGCTCCGCCATTCTCCCATACTTGTGGTTATACTCGGGTCGAAAACCATTTTCTTCCCTTCGTCGCACGTACCAACCAGTAGGCATGTCCTGTGTCAACGACCACAAGTATAGGGCATTGGCATCGTACCCAACAACACCGGCACACACTTTTGCTTCGTCACCGAAGTTTGCTTTCCTCACAAAGGTACTATCTTTCTCTTGGTGACGATTAAAAATGATGGATGGTCCACCAACAATATGATCTTTCACCAGAAGATGTAAATCTTTATTTTTTTCATCAAACAGTGTGAAAAAGACCTCGCTTTCTACTGTGCTGAAGAGGTATTTCAGTGTCAACCCCGGGACGCTTATACCATCCTTGAACATATCGATTGATCTTTCTCGATAAAAAGCACACTGCTTTTCCACAGCTTCAAGAAATGGCTTAACATCCCGGTTGTTATACCACGTCAGAAAATCTCTAAACGTGGTCATACCATTCTCTTTCCACACTTGTTTGCAATAGGAATAATCATCTGGTGAAATATTCTCTGCCTTTAGAGAACTGTAAAAAGCCTCGTACTCTGGCAGGTGATCACATTCCAATTTTTCTAAATTGGTAATCCACTCGTAAGGTAAAAATCCTTTGGTGGCTGAACAATGAAAAGCTTTCAAAAATTTGTCGTAACTGAATCCAGGTGCCAGATAATTTGTTATGTCAAGAAATTTAAATGAGTCCGTTTTCACACACATGAAGTTGTTTGATTTTTTGACAACAAATTTTAATGGGCTCTTCAATTTCAGGAAAGCCATAAACTCACGTTTTATCACATTTATGTCATACTTCCCCGAATTGAAACCCAATACAGGTAATTCCATCATGTAGCGATGGAGTTCTTCCTCCAACTTCTCCAATGGGTGAGGTTTGGAATTTTCCTCCTCCGCAGTAGATTGTTCTAGTACTTTCATGTCTCTAATTTTTTGCTGGAGGGCAGTCATTGTATAAAAATGAAGCTGTTGCATTCTGTGATAGCTCTCTGTCGACATTGCCGTTAAATAGGTAAACATTTCATTTACCAAGTCCTGCGGCTCACCTTTTGACACGAAACACTGTGGTTCATCATACCCTGGTATGTTACTGCACACACTCACACTGAGTGGTTTGTGTTCTGCTTCCCAGGTTAACTTTTCACTATTTACAGGCAATGTCGATTTATCAAAATACGACTCAAAGTCGTAAGTTGCCCTGTAGGGGAAAAAAACGATCCTCCTGTGGTACCACGATTCCCTCGTCCTCTAATTTTTCAAAAATTGTCTGGGGGACGTGGTACACTCCACCAGGATAACGGTAACTAACATCTTCCGTACAGGTTGTTTCATGTCGATTTGCTCTGTCAACTGTCTTCCACAATTTGCCACATTTCCTACATGAAAACGACTTACAATAGTCGACGATACTTTGTATGTAGGAAAAATGATTTGCATAGACATTAACATACATGGTTTCAGGGTATCGGCGATGTGAGCGCTGAACCACCTCGGCAACAACACCATCGTCATTTTCCACAAGTTGGTACACGTTTATGTTCACTTCGAAGTGTTCTCAATGTTTTCATTGTGGTATTATTGTTCGTTTCTGGGAAACAGAAGATGATGTTATAGAAGAACACAGAAAATATTCCCCAGACTGTTATTACATTCATAATTTACCGCCTGAATTCATGGACGTTAAAAAAGAAGAAGAAATGGCCATCAGAGAAGAAGAAGAAATGGACACATCATTTCAAGAAGAAGATTCACGGAGGACAAAATGTAGTGTGTGTTTATTAGCTGAAGCCAATGTCGCTCCGCGACCATGTAACCATTTGTGCCTGTACAAAGACTGCTGTAAACCACTCAGAAGATGTCCAATCTGCAGAAAGACTGTTTATGAATATCTGACAATCTACATACCATAAAAAGATGTATTTTTGTTGTTGAATAAAAGAAATTTAAATTTATATTTAGTGTTATTATTTTTTAACTTTCCATCGAAGTACAAAGAAAAATCAAAATGAGGGATAGTAAATTAGACCTCGTACGACACATCTGTTGGGTAGATCCTCATATGAGTATATGGTGGAACTTAGCTTCATGGCCTTCATGTACACATATGGGTCCTACTTATAATTTTAATAATGGATTTCTGGGTAAATTTGTCCTATAGCACTACGTGCTACTCTTAATATGGAAATAAAACGTCATGGGATCCAAAAAAAATGGGAACATTACTCCACTTCAAACGAACACACCCCCTCGGTATTACGTGCTACTCTTAATAGGGAAAAAACGTCATGGGATCAAAAAAAGGATTCTTAAAGAATTCGAAATAATACAACTTGACGGGTTTATTTGGGTAATTAAATGAGGATTCTGGGAGAATTCTAATCCAGAACATTACTCCTGTTCAATCGAATGCACCCCCTTGTACCCTTTAGTACTATAGCACTACGTGCTAAGCTGATAAATTGGGGAAATAAAGTCAATTGCGGTGATTTCGGGTGGATTTTGGTGAATTGGAAGGATTGTCGGGTTGTTTGTGGTAATTAGATTTACTCTTCTACAAAGGAACATACCCTCAAAACATACCCCGTCCTATTACAGAACAATTGGGTAACATAGCAATCACGTGCTACCATAGAAACCAAGATGGCGGCCCCCTTCATACAAAATGGACGACGGAAACACGTATCACCCTAACAACACGAGCTGCGCATGCGCACTCACATCACCCATCACCATGACAATGACGTCACAACATGGCCGCTCACACAGGTTACCATAACAACCACGTGATACCCATAATACATTGCGGTATGACGTCACTTCCTAGGTCCACCAGCCTAGGTCCATAAGATAGGGGTCGAAAACCCCCTCGCCTACTACTTACGTGCAGAGTGTATTATCACTAAATCTCCCGCAGAGTGGAGATTCCGCCCAAGCAATAATTGCAAATTTGTCGCAAAGCATAACACGTACAAGCAAAGTTCCAGCCACTGGACCTCAGGGTTATACCCGGAGGTCCATTGGTTGAAACATTGCTTGTGTTTTTTGTCATGTTCAGAATTTGAAAGTGATACTTTGGGTGATAACTCCACTCCCCGGGTGATTTCGTTGCAATCCACTCTCCACGTACTGTAGGTAGACGGAGAGACAGCCGTGGAGCAGTATCGTGGTAGTTCACTAATATATGAATAATATGATTTTCAAGTGCATTACGATTCATTAGCGGCTCAACAGATATGACCAACAGTCCGATGTCTTATAAGCGGTCCGAGGCAAATTCGAGGGGCGCTAATAAGACAGAGTGCTGTTAATAAGTTTTGGCGGGCCGCGCAGAGAACAGTTATGCCGCTAATGTCACGGTTTTACAATTATTACCACTGATAGGAAGGGACATTTAAGTAACTTCAAAATAACTAAGTTGATAGATTAATTAAATCTGAGAATTATTCAAGGTACTTGCCCTTTAATCAAGAAATACACTGACATTTTAACGTTAATAGGAAATGAACAATTGAGTTAAGAGTTTGACTTCGAATATCCATGACACGTCGGCATTTACTTTTTACAGTTTTTTAAAAACCTAGTACAAATTAGGTGAAGCAAGAAATCCAGTATTGGTGTTTGTCCACATGCCCTCGTAATTGTTCAATATTCCTAAATAAAGGTACTATCTTCAAATATCAATTTAATAAAAAAAAAACAAGGTATGATACAGTTAAAAGTAGAAGTCCTGTCATGAATAGTGCGCTTATCTAGGCTTAATTGCGCGTTGGAATTGCGCGCAATTGCCATATCGAATGGCATCCAAAGCACGGCAGGTTCTCCTGGTTACTCATAGCAAACACATGCAATGTTTCTGCCAATTGACCTCCGGGTAACCCGGAGGTCCATTGGCTGAAACATTGCTTGTGCACAGGCGATATGTCCAGAATTTGATAGCTTTACTTGGGCCATAACGCACACATTAACCCTTTACCTAACATGAAAAGCAGACGACACTTGCAAAAACAATTCTTGAATAACTATTTTTTTTCATTTTTTGTCTCAAAAACATAGGTTATGACCCCTCGTTGGAACGAGCTCGACGAGCTCGTTCCAACGAGGGGTCATAACCTATGTTTTTGAGACAAAAAATGAAAATATTTTGAAAATTAATTGGCGATATTTGAGAATAGCGCTGGCCGGTTTTGGCCGTTACGTTGGGTAAAGGGTTAACGCGCATTTCAACGTGCTATTTGTGCGCATTTCATGACAGGACTTCCACTTTTAACTGTACTTCCCGAAATGATAGTTTTAGAAAACGTCAAAATGACAAATACTGTGCCGAGTTTAAACGACACCCATTTACGTGAATCATATCCTAACAACATTGACAATATCTGTTTTATTCAAATTTGCCTTTTCTCACATAATTTCGTAACGAAACATTCGCCGCATTGCAATAAGAAAACAACGAGTCGTGGATATAAGTCCCGATCGGCCACTCGTTGTTTCCTTCTCATAATGCGGCGAATGTTTTGTTACTCTCTCATTGGTCAACGACTAGTTATTATAACTGAAGTGTGAAAAGTCCTGACAAAGAGCGTTAACCCTTTGAAATCATCTTTTCTTAGAATGGTATCGCCTTTGTGTACACTTACAGTGAGATGGGTCAGGCCAATATCAGTATACAGAGAGAATAAAATAATAACTGCCGTCTACAGCCGTCTGGCTGCAGACTGCAATTATTATTTTATCATCAATGCCCCGTGTATAGACCTCTAATAACAAGACACAAATGGGAAGAAATTATGCATTAGCCCTAAAACTCGGTCTAGCGGTTTTAAAGGGTTAAACGTTTTCATTTTGATGAAAGAGAAAGCTAGAAAATCATGAGGTTTGCATATCTCGCTCCGTATCCGAACTTACAAAGCAGAAACTGAAGATTCGGAACGGAACATAATTCGTTCGGTGACATGAAGTGTCGAGCAAGTGGGCGCTGATGGGAAAGAGATGCAATTAACGGCATTTATCGCGTATTAATACCCAAGAAATTAGCTATAGCGGCCCAAGGAATGCCAGCTAAAGTCGAAATAATAGTAGAAGACAAACTGGCATTGTCATGAAAGCATGAAAATAACGCATTCGGTACGACCGCCGTGGACTGGTCACTTTTCATGGCTAGACAATATTTCCACATGCCCCTGAACACAAATGTTTCCAAACACTAATAATAGGAGTAACCATTAAAATTAAGACTGTCACGATTTTTGAATTTAGTAATCGATTAATCGTCGCAAATAATCGATAATAACCGATTAATCGTATCGAGATGATCCCCCCCCCCCCCGTACCACTCTTTGAAGTCGTTAAAAATGAAGTTAACGTCAGTTGACCTACTTCAAGTAAACAACGAAGACGATCCTCGTTTATGTACATCCAAAGCTTTGATGTTCTGAACGTTTGAACCGTCAGTGTTATAATCAAGACCGGTCGTCAGTTGCGAACTTCGCAGTTCGCAACTGACGACCGGTCTTGATTATAACACTGACGGTTCAAAAGTCCAGAACCTCAAAGGTTTGAATGTACCTAAAAGACAAATGCTTCAAATGGCTTCTTGAGGTTTAACGTCGACGTTCTTGACCTTTTACCTTCAGAAACAATAGTTTTTTAATCAATGTTTTTAAAAACTATTAAACGTTTAAAACGAGGAAAAAATTACCGATTCATCGACAACGAAAAAAAATACTAATCTATTTTGGCGTGGCCGATCGACAATCGATTAACCGATTAATCGTGACGGCCATAATCAAAAGTTTTATTAAATGAGGCATCGAGTACAACCCGGCGCTTCAGTAAAAAGAATTTTCCTGATGATGCTTTGTATTACCTCGTAAACTCATGCGTGGACATCACTGTGTGGATTACACCCAGTCCACTGCGGCTGTGTATCTTCTGAACGAATGCTCTCTCGAGCAGCACCTCAAAAAAGCTTTTCGTGAAAACAGGGGGCTACAGATAGGATACCTACTGATTTTGAGTGTACCAGAGTTCTCTCACAAGTCACTGCAATGAAATATAAGTTTTCACGAGCAACTGGAAGGCGCGAGAGAAAACGGGCTGAGAATGAGATAATTCTGGTATCTTCTAAAAACAGTAGATATTCTTTATAGAAAGCCCAAAGCGGACTGCAGGGATGTGGGGGTGATCTATATAACACATCAGAAATATGTGTTCTAGAAAAGTATTCTCTATACAGTGGAACCCTGTTAATTGAATAACCACTTTGCCAATGAAAATTATTCAATTAACAGGAGTATTCAATTAACAGGGATTGTGTCACTTTCCTGTATTCTAGAGATAAACTTAGCATTTATTCTATTATATCTTGTTTGACAGAGCTCCATGAGCTCTGTCAAACAAGATATAATAGATTAAATGCCCGTACTGAGGCCAAATAGGTATCCACACAGAGGAAAACTGGGGAGAGTCAGGGTAATTTCTCGACAGGGTACAGAATTTTTTAATCAATTAACAGAAGTTTCTTCTATAACCTATATTCAATTAATTAACAGGTCAATTTTGTACTGGAGGTATGGTGAATGGTTTTGTGTTGGGAAATTATATTCAATTTACAGGGTTATTCAGTTAAGAGATATCCAATTAAGTGGGCTCCACTGAGCCTTCAGAGCGATTTTTGGCTTGGCGATCACAGAAAAAAGTCACGATATTTCCGGTTTTCAGTTACCTGACACCTGGGAATTTTGGGGCCGAAATAAACCAACAAAATTTCAAATACGTTCGTTTTATGCTTCAACTCTGCTTGCATTTGAGTTTTGTTGGATATTTTCCCGTACAAACTACATGCTCGAATTCTTTCCGGTTCGAGGTTTGTCAATGAGCTTAGCTGATCTCATTTCATATCGAACTCTCCTGATTTCATTGTGACTTCTCCGATTCACCGATTGTCGAAAATTATCTTCACTGTTAAAAAACAAATATCACTGGGGATCGGGAGCGCGGTGGCTCAGTAGGTAGAGGTGCAGGCTGCAAGCCGAGAGGACCTCGGTTCGAATCCCACCTGCGGCAACCGCGTTGTGTCTTTGGGCAACACACTTCATCTCCATTGCCCGAGTGGGGGCACGGTGGCGCCGTGTACTAAGGCGTACTGCATGTCGATGGTGTACTTGTCCTCAACCAATGCTGACCCTGCTTGTGTGGAGTTGGTATGTTGGGAGGCAGACTTGTTGCTTCCTTTTTATACTTTTTCGGTGGTACACGTACTGGGTTTCCCCTGGAAAAAATTGACTTCTCAATCTCATATGTTAAAGAGTATCTTGTTTGAGATCGATTAAAAGATAACCATATGGGGTCGAAGTGGGATCTTCAAAAACTTCTCTCAGAAATTTAGAATGACCAGGATACATCTGTGCTGCCAAATGAGTGATCTGAGAACGATCCCTAAGTGGTATGTCATGTACCCGGACGGGTCATATTTGTATGATCTCGTGGATGATCTCATGTGACGTCATAGTCACGTGACCCAGTGGCGCCATGTTGCGTTGTCATGGTAACTCGCGTGAGCAGCCATCTTGTGACGTCATCCCCATAGTGATATGTGGTGTGAGTGCGCTTGCGTGTTGTTAGGGTGATACGTGTTTGCGTCGTCTATTTTGTATACTGGAGACCGCCATCTTGGTTTCTTTGGTAGCACGTGGTTGCTATGTTACCTAAGGCCTACAACAGGATAGGGGTATGTTTTGAGGGTATGTTTGATTGAATCGGAGTAAATATAATTACCACAAACAACCCGACAATCCCTCCAAATCACCAAAATCACCGAATTTGATTTTATTTGATACGGATTTCCCATGTTATTTGTTTTATTGACTTAGCACGTAATGCTATAGTACTAAGGGGGTACAAGGGGGTGCGTTCGATTGAATAGGAGTAATGTTCTGGCTTAGAATTCTCCCAGAATCCCTTTTAGGATCTCTATCCCATAACGTTTTTCCCATTAAAAGACAAGTACCTTTGGTCATTACCCAGAATTCTCTGCTTCTATCTAATATATGCAATACTTTTCTTCTATCTGGCCCTGTTCCTTTGTTCTAGAGTATACTCCAGTAGCGTAGAAGTGCCTATTAAGTGGAACATCTTTGCTTATTATTACTACATTTGGGTATTCTAGTCTGTTCTTGTTAGTACTGACCCTATTCCAAGTATTCTTGTTGTTTCGTTTATCTATATCATTTATATAAATTATAACTAACCAATCAGATTGCTTGATTTCCCATAACCTGTACTTAATCGTATAGAGTTATCTCTCCTTATTACAACGAATTTATATCTGATTCTCATCACATCTATATCCAATGGCAATATTCCAGGTCACCCTAATTTCGGTACTCCTTTTCTGAAAAACATATGACCTTCGGCACCCCTTTTTGTCATATGTGCTTATGTGAAAAAGCACAATGTGACACAATGTGCCCTAGCACAAAGGCATATGCTTTATGTGCCGATATTTGCTTATGTGAAAAGGCACAATGTGACACAATGTGCCCTAGCACATAGGCACATACGAGTATTTGAGAATACCTATGGCCTGGTATTGTATTATTTGAGGATACCTACTCTACTGGTGAATCCTTTTTTGTCATATGTGGTTGTGTGAAAAAGCACAATGTGACACAATGTGCCCTAGCAGAAAGGCACATGCTTTATGTGCCAATATGTGCTTATGTGAAAAGGCACAACGTGAAACAATGTGCCCTAGAACATAGGCACATACGGGTATTTGAGGATGCATATAGCCTAGTATTTGAGGATACCTATCTAGGATACCTTCTGGAGAATCCCTTTTTTGTCCTATGTGCTTATGTGAGAAGGCACAATGTGACACAATGTGCTCTAGCACATAGGCACGTACGACCAAAATGGGATTCCATAGCCACAGGTGTTTTCCAAAAGGGATTCTTTAAAAGGGATTCCGTAAAATGGAATTCGTATCCGACTCCGTAAAATGGGATTCCGTGTTTTAACATCGACACTCGAGGGCATGGAAAGGGATTAATACTAATAAAGCCTAATTCATCAACTACAGCAAGAACCCGAACAGATACAACTGACAACCAAGATCGAAGGGAACACAACATAAACTTTGACTTGATCTAAACGCCCAATATATACAATAAAATTTTTAACCTGAATGGACTATAACCCCTAAATATTACATGCAAAAACCCACCTAAACAGACGAAACATGAAAGAAGATCGAACTAGTTAGAAACAACTGAACAGAATTAACTGAAATGCAGTTGAACTGTTGAAGTTGCACTGAAAGAAGATCCAACACAACTAAGATCGAAGTGAACAGGACAAATTGAAGAAAATCGAACTGATCTGATCGACAGACTGAACAGACAGAAGAGAACCGATGCAATAAAGTTATCGAAGTGAATTGACCATAAACATGAACAAAGGGCCAACACAGCCAAGATCGAAGTGAACATAACATAACAAAGTGAACGAAGATCGAACTGATCTGATTGAACACAACCAAGATCAAACTCAAAATAACAAAGTTTTCAACTGAATGAACCCATATATAACCCAATGTTAACTCTCTTGAATTGAACAAATTTGAATGAACCCTTTGAAGCCAATACAGTTTTTAACTATAACCTCTATAACCCAGTGTAAAACCCTTTGAACTGAGTGAACTATATTTCTAACCATAACCTAAATGAAGGTATTAACACCCTTTGAACTGAATGAATTTTAAACTTAATAAATTTTAACTGAATGAACTACAACCCATTGAACTGAATTCTTCCAATAGGGAAAGGGAATACCCTCGAGTGTCGATGTGAAAACACGGAATCCCATTTTACGGAGTCCTTTTTAAAGAATCCCTTTTGGAAAACACTTGTGACTATGGAATCCCATTTTAGTCGTATGTGCCTATGTGCTAGAGCACATTGTGTCACATTGTGCCTTTTCACATAAGCACAAATGACAAAAAGGGATTCTCCAGAAGGTATCATAGATAGGTATCCTCAAATACTAGGCTATAGGTATCCTCACATACCCGTATGTGACTATGTGCTGGGGCACATTGTGTCACATTGTGCCTTTTCACATAAGCACATATCGGCATAAAAAGCATGTGCCGTTGTGCTAGGGCACATTTTGCAACATTGTACTTTTTCACATAAGCACATATGACAAAAAAGGGATTCACCAGTAGGTATCCTCAAATAATACAATACCAGGCCATAGGTATCCTCAAATACCCGTATGTGCCTATGTGCTAGGGCACATTGTGTCACATTGTGCCTTTTCACATAAGTACATATCGGCACATAAAGCATGTGCCTTTCTGCTAGGGCACATTGTATCACATTGTGCTAAGCACATATGACAAAAAGGGATGCCGAAGGTCATATGTTTTTCAGAAAAGGAGTGCCGAAATTGGGGTGCCCGGGGATATTGCCATTGGATATAGATGTGGTGAGAATCGGATACAACTTCGTTGTAATAAGGGGAAATAACTCTATACGATTAAGTACAGGTTATGGGAAATCAATCAATCTGATTGGTTAGTTATAATTTATATAAATGATCCAGATAAATGAAACAACAAGAATACTTGGAATAGGGTCAGTACTAACAAGAATAGACTAGAATAGCTAAATATAGTAATAATAAGCAAAGCTGTTCCGCTTAATAGGCTCTTCAACGATTCTGGAGTATACTCTAGAACAAAGAAACAGGGCCAGATAGACGAAAAGTATTGCATATATAGATAGAAGCAGAGAATTCTGGGTAATGACCAAAGGAACGTGTCTTTTAATGGGAAAAGCGTTATGGGATAGTGATCCTAAAAGGAATTCTGGGAGAATTCTAAGCCAGAACATTACTCCTGTTCAATCGAACGCACCACCTTGTAACCCCTTAGAACTATAGCACTACGTGCTAAGTCAATAAAACCAATAACATGGGAAATCCGTATCAAATAAAGTCAATTTCGGCGATTTTGGTGATTTGGAGGGATTGTCGGGTTATTTGTGGTAATTAGATTTACGCCGATTCAATCGAACATACCCACAAAACATACCCCTGTTGTCCTGTTGTAGCCTTAGGTAACATAGCAACCACACACCACCATAGAAACCAAGATGGCGGCCTCCAGTATACAAAATGGACAACGGAAACACGTATCACCCTAACGACACGCGCTGCGCATGCGCGCTCACACCAGGTATCTCTAAGGGAATGACGTCACAAGATGGCCACTCACGCGGGTTACCATGACAACACAACATGGCGCCACTGGGTCACGCGACTATGACGTCACATGAGATCATCCATGAGATCATCCAAATATGACCCGTCCGGGTACATGACATACTACTTCCGTAGGATTTTTAAAGAAGATCATGTAATGACTGTTGAGAGCTACAGACCTATGGACTTTTTTGTCGAATAAATTTTGAACGATGTACATCACACTAATCTTACGGTGATAACTACCTTTAGTAAATAATCTAGACACTCGAACATCTGCATCGAGCAGCAGATCATCCAATATGGCTAAACTATCCATTTATGACTAGATTTTAATTCTTGAGGGAGACCCTATACAAATGCTACTTGGGGTAAAGTATTCTGTATCGGTTGCCATTTACTTTTACACCAAATGATGTAACTTGGAACAGGTGAAATAATATAACAAAAGATGATTTACCATTACCCGTGGGACCACACAATAAACAAGTAAATGGATGCTTCCAACGAGGATTCATCTTTGTTGTTCTCCGTTGGTACTACTCCCGTTTTATACCTTTGGGGGAGGGGGGATTTGGCCACTGAACGTGGGTGCTGCTCCCCCATGTTATACCTTTTGGGGAGGAGTGGCCACTGGACGTTGGTGTTTCTCCCACTTTTATACCTTTTGAGGAGTGGCCACTGGACGTCGTGGGTGCTGCTCCACTTTTTATACCTTTTGGGAAAGTGGCCTTTTTGACCACCTACCAAAACTATACACTGCATTGAAGGCCCTCTGACTTACTGGCTGGGGACAGGTCAAGTTTGTTTGATATTTGTCACGAAGATAAACATCAAATAACTTAAACATCATTGCCAACTTTTTTTCTTCTTTTTATACTTTTTTTTCTTCTTTTTTATAAAAACAAAACATCTATTTAAAACATCTATTTTACATCTTCAGACTGAGTGGTTTCTTGAAGGTCATGAATTCAATCACCAAATCTATAATACAACATCTATGTTCATTTGTGAGAGGTTTCTTGAACATATCTTCATACTCTTTCTGTACTGGTGGTGGATTCATTCCAGGCGTATTATGGTGTCGCAGTAGATGGACATCATTCTTGTTAACTCTTTCAAACGCTTCATTAAAACATGTAATACTCCTCTCTTCTTGACGCATCATGAGGCATACATTATGCTGAATCTGACTTGGGTAATCGACTGTACATCCATAGTATTTTTCTTTCACTACAGTGTCAATGTTCTCTTCCACTTAATGAGCATATGCCAAACAAAGTTCATGTTGCAAGCGAACTTGCCTGAGTTCACTATCAATTTCATCAACGATCAATGGTAGTGCTTTGGTTCTTCTAACTGTGATCTTCTTCGGCAAAGGTGGTTCCCTTGGTTTTGTGAAGTTATCATGATTAGAAGGTCCTGGCGTATTTTCTTCAGGTTTAGTATCTTCAGTTAAAGCTGTTGGGCGTTGATGGCTGCATCTATTTCTTTTATTTGGGCTTTCAGAGCAATCCATTCTTCTGAAGATAGTGCAATCCCAGTCGTCGTTGGATAAGGTTTCTGGTCTTTACCCTCAAAGTATCTTCGAACATGTATCTTCAGTTCACCGTTGTACTGGGTGACATTAGTGTAAGTCTGCTTGCTGCCAAGTCGGAACATCTCTGGTCAATGGTTAGAACGTGAATGATGCCAAGTCCATTCTTCGTTTCAACTTATATATCTTTGACGGACGTGTTTGAAAACACCGCCACAGTTGAACAAATTTTGATCTACTTATTGATTCATGGTTGGGATTTGTTTGTTTGAAAATTAGTATAGAAAGTAATGGGAAAAAACACAATAGGAATTCATTAATCTGATTGGTTGATTAACTTTGGCAATCAAACTGAAATCTTGATCCTTAAACTGTAGGATATGGCCCTCTGCATTTTATACTGACTTGGGAAAGGTCAAGCTACAAACCTCTGTCCAAATGTAGAAAAGCCAAATAGCTCGAGTGCAATCCCACCCCCTACAGTTCGTACTCTTTTCTGTTTTAATCTGATATCCTGTAAAAAGTGTCTCTCTGCATTTTGTACTGAACTTGGGACAGGTCAAGTTTATTAATCATTGGCCAGAAGATAATGATCGAATAACTTGAGAGCATTACCACCCCACAACAGGTTTTTTTTTCTTTCTTTAATTTTTTTGAAGGAATTTTCTTCTTTGTTCAACAGAGAATGATGATATGACGATGATGAATTGACAACCTGAATTTCTCAGTTGGTAGGGATAGCCTAAACATTTTTTGTTAACTAAACATAATTAGGTATCATTCGGTTCCAATAGGGGCAACCGAAATGATACCAGGAATCAACATTATAAACTAAACATAAATGTTTGAGTATTGTGGAAATAAATATAATTGGATATCATCCGGTTCCAATAGGGGTGACCTAAGGGATACCAGGAAGCAATATTGTAAACTAAACATAATTTTTTTAGTATTAAATATAATTGGGAGCCATCCGGTTCCAATAGGGTTAACCTAAGGGATACCAGGAATCAACATTGTAAACAAAACATAATATTTTGAGCATTTAGATATTTAGATAGATATATTCCATAAGTTTGAGACCAACAAGTTACTTAAGTATACCGGCAGGGAGAGGCATTGGCTACACTTAGCCTACACCAGGAGTGTACAACATGAAATGATATTTGTTGAAGAACATATTTCCTTCCATAAACTATTTACAAGTAATTACTTTCACCCACCCGCATGAGAAAAAAAGAAAGAA
Organism: Pictodentalium vernedei; assembly: GCA_031216915.1. Classification (NCBI taxonomy): domain Eukaryota; kingdom Metazoa; phylum Mollusca; class Scaphopoda; order Dentaliida; family Dentaliidae; genus Pictodentalium; species Pictodentalium vernedei. The sequence goes on along the minus strand of CM062297.1, from coordinate 103,565,858 downwards.
TGTTTTCATCTCTGTAAGTATCAAAATAATATTGATTGGAATAATTTGAATATAAGAATTATGCTTACCGCTGGATTTCTGTAAAGATTGTGGAAGAATATTCACTGGTTGTAGAGAAAGAAATTAAATTGTCAATGGTAAAGTCGATACACCGTCATCTTGAACTAGTCGTTTTGGATAAAAGTAAGGTAAGCCGTCTTTCGTCTGTAAGTAAGTGAACATGTCATTTCCATTAAGTCTAAAGTCTTTATTTTTTCCTGTTCCTGTTTGTTTTTGATTACTATTAAATATGTTTCCTTTGTTAAATCATTTGTCTTTTATTTATTCCTTTACAACTCCGTGTGTTTGATGGGCCGAAACAATAGTAAATTTGCTACACAATCCAATAACCCCCTCCCCCCACCCATTCAATTTTAAAAAAGACCCGGGGTTCTTTTATCAAAAACTTAACTGTCCCTGTAACATTGAAATGGCATCCAGTTATCTCCCTTTAATTTAGTTTTACATAATCTTCCATGCGGGCGTTACAGGGTTCTGAGGGTAACTATTTATGGGCTTGGCGATAGAATGATTCTTTTTTCTCTGGACTGATTACTTCTTCAAAGGAGGATCCAGAAAGGGCTATGTATAAGCTGTCCGTATCTGATTCACAAAGTTCAAAATCCCTACAATCAACAAAAACATCCAAAAAACCATAGTAGAACTGGAGCATACGTAACTTGGCATACTGAGGTGGGGTAAGTCAAGATTGATTCTGCTTTTATTCATTTCAAAGTTGTTTAGTAAGGGTGTTCAATTCTCGAAAGGCCAGATTATTGATAACGTGGACACATTATCTTCATCACAATATACTACATTCCTATGTTTTGCCTTATTAGTGACTGTCTCCCAATAGCACGATTTACCTAATAGTTTCATCGTGTCAGCTGTGATGGCTTTACTTGTGTAAGAGTCCCCTTCCCGTCGGGCCTGTGATACTAAATATTTGGAAGCACGCCTTGGGCTGGTACTGGATGACTTGATACATCCGACAGTCTACCAGATTTTTTTCGCCAAAATACCTACCAATGAGACTACGGCGATGCTGGCGCGTAATATTCCTGGCTTCGGCGTAAGCCTTCATATGTGGCCCGATATCTTCCCGAGAAAGATTTGTATTTTTGAAGACTGGTGTCATTTCCTCAAAATAGGGCTTTAGTTGGTCGGGTACAGAACTGTCGCACTCAACTAGGCCAAAGATATTGCCTGTATGGATCTTCTCGAGAAGTTCACTGGATGTCATCGAACCATCCACCGAAGTCCCAAACTTTTCCCGGAGAAAGGTCTTTGAGGCTGGATCGGTGTTCTTCTGCTGATGCCACTCACATTTCCAGATTTCTATTACATCATACCCAAGGCTCTGCAGGTAGTAGGTAGTTCCCTTGTTTTTTTCACTGGGCTCAGACATGTACTTCCCCTATACTGCACTGTGGATGGCTAATGTAAAGTCCTTCATATTCAGATAACATTGATGACCGTGCCTGAAACATCTTTAAAATTGATAAACAGTTTTGGTGTCTTTACATCAACCATCTACTGCCACTTGGCGTCTACCAATCGTCTTTTCTGTATCATTGTATTCGTGTCGGATGTGGACACCGTCCCTGGTAGACATAAATTACAGCCACTGATGGGCCATCCTACCGTACTTATGGGAATACTCTGGTTTAAAGCCCGTCTCTTCCTTGCGTCCAATGTAGCAACTTGTTGGCATTTCCTGCATAAGTACAAGGCGTTCGCATTATAACCTACAACACCCCCACATTCCTTTGCTACTGCACCATGCTTAAATTCTCTTATGTTGGTAATATTCTTCTCGTGATAACGACTGAATATGATAGAAGCCCCCCATACAATGTTGTCCTTGGTGAGATGATGAAGATCTTTGTTCTTCTCGTTGATGCTCTCGATGTATATACCTTCGTCGACGGTACTGAATAAGTATTTTAGCGTCAGTCCTGGAACGCTAATGCCATCCTTAAACATATCGATCCCTCTTTCCAAGTAAAATTGTTATTGTTTCTCAATAGCCTCTAGGAATGGCTGGACATCTCTATTATTGTACCAAATCAGAAAGTCCCTAAATGTCCTCATCCCATTTTCCCCCAAACTTGTTGGCAGTAAGCATATTCTTCGATAATGTTTTCTTTTTTCAAAGAGCTATAAAAGGAAACATGTGGAGGTAATTCGGTAGTGTCCAATTTGTCAATACAGTCAATCCATTCATATGGAAAAAAATCTTTCGTAATTGAACACCCGAAAGCCTTGAGAAATTCATCATAACTAAATCCAGGGGCTAAGTACTTGCAAATACCCAAACATTTCAAATGGTCTGTTTTCAAAACCATAAAGTTGTTACTCTTTTTAACAACAAAAGACAGTGGGTCATACTTTTTCAGATAATCCATCAATTCTCGTATAATCACGTTCACATCATATTTTCCAGAACTAAAACCTAAGGCGGGCATTTCCTTCGTGGAACGATCAAATTCTGCAGCTAATTTTTCAAATGGGTGGGGTTTAGAATCATCTGTACCTTCCTGTGCCGAAGTATCTTGAATCATTTGCCTGAGGGATAATATGGTGGCCATGTGAATCTCTTGCATGAGAGAGTAACTTTTCCGAAAAATTTCCATCATATTTTCACCCAATGACTGTGTGTCACCATCAGTAATAAAACATTTGGGTTTATCAAAACCGGGGACATTACTACATACACTAACACTGAGAGGTTTGTGTTGAGCTTCCCAGAAAAGAGTATCAGTTGAAGTAGGGAGAGAAGTTTTATCAAAACAACATTCGAAATCAAATGTAGCCCTATAGGGATATGACAGTAAGTGTTCTGGAATAACAATACCTTCTTCATGTAACTTTTCAAAAATGGTCTTTGGGGTGTGATACATACCACCAACATACTTATAAGACACAACATCAGTACAGGTTTTTTCGTCTTCATTGAGTCTAAAGCCCGATTTTCACAATTTACCACATTTACGACAAGCAAGAGATTTACAATATTGATTAATGCCAGTGATGTAACTAAAATGGTTCTCATACAAATTATCATACATGGCATTCTCAAAATTTCTATTAGACCTATGTACAATTTTAGCCAAAACTTCATCATCTTCCAGTAAGAGTTCAAATACTTCAATATTCACTTCAAATACTTTTTCTACTTTGGGGAGTTCATCTAATTTCACGCCAGGAAAGTTATCTTTTGGTTCATGTGTGTATTTACTATACAAGATTTGAGTTGTAGTATTCAAAGAATGTAAGTAAAACCGCTCCAGAGGGTTAAACACCAGAATAAACAGAGATTGTCATTATAAACAAAATGGTCGTGTTCATCACTGATAAGGGCAACAATCGAACGATTTTCTAAAATATACTTGGGAAGATTTTCAGGGGCCCCACCAATTGGATGATTTTTAATCTTGTTTACATAAAAAGTTACATTGGTCAGTTGATGGACAATCCATTTAGAGTTGGGTCTTTGCTGCCTAGCCCATTCCAAAATGTCTTACTGTTCAAGGTCTTCAAGGAAATTGCCAAAATGTACAGCATTTTCTATCAGGGGTAGCCAATCAAGAACCCGGTCATTATTTTGTGAATGATGGTTCAATCTTAGTTCTTATGTTTCATTATTACGTAAAATGAAGCCGTGGCTTAAATTAATTTCAATTTATTTTTCTGAGATTCAAAGATTGCTTTATTTAATTCATAGTTCATGGTAGATAACTCTGTTGTGTGTAGCCTATAATTAAAATTGTCCTGTATTTTCCTATTAATTATGTGATGGGTCCGAATGGTATTCCAATTCCTACGGAAAGTTTCCCAAATTTCATCACTTGTTTCTACCAAAAGGTCCTTATCAAAATCAATGGGGTCAATGTCTAAAACAGTACGGGTTTTTAGGGTCGTTGCAGGTTGTTCAGAGATGGGCGGTGTTTTTTTGCCTATTAAAGTGGAAAATTGTATTAAATTCCTGTCCACTTTCCAAACATGTATATAAATCTAAGCAAGTTTTTTATGGTTGTCTAATTTATCTTTTCTAGAAAATATTTTATAGCAGTTGTTATAGTCAAATGCCTTACCTTGTCCATGAGCTGTCCGTTGATGTCTATTCCTGTTCCGTCGATCCGTGAATATTTTCCCACAATCATCGCATGAAAATCTAGAGGTCTCCATAATCCTTAGAATAATGAATGCACAAAAATAGCACTCACACAAAACAATTGAATAAACTGACTACACAGAGATTATCCTTTTCCGACAAGAGGTGAAAGTAGAATGAAGCCGACGCTACAACGCTACTGAATTTGTTCATACGTGACGGACGTTTTTGAAAACATCATGACGTCATCGCGTTTTTTATCGATATTTTCATTCTTGGTTAAGGTTTGTGTTTGTTTCCTATAGGATTAAAGGTTAAAGTTGGGGAAATTATAAAATTAGTATAGCAAATAATGGGAAAGAAACAAATAGGAATGCATTAATCTGATTGGTCGATAATTCTGTTATTTCATTGGTCTGTTTGGGGATCAAGAAGGAATCTTGATCCTCACATTAAATAATAAAGTTAATGAACTTGTCGTATAGCACAAAGGAACATGACTTTTATTGGAAAAAACGTAAGGGAATAGGGATCCAAATAAAAGGATTCTGGGGGAAATCTGAACCAGAACATTACTCTGGTCCAAAGGAACGTACAGTACAGTCGCCGTGGGCAGTCACTTTTTCACATGTCCACAGTGGGCGCCCACTGATTTTCCACAGACATCCGTTTGATACCAATTTCTGTGGACGACTCTGTGGGCACGTAGTTCTGTGGGTAAAAGACTGTGGACTTCTGTGGAAAAGATTACTGAACGATGATAATGCCGGACGGCAGTGTCCACATAATTAATCCGAAACACGTCTGCCCACAGAAATGTAACTGGAAGTAATTTTTAACACGTCTATGACTCTGATTAAAAATATTTATTTCTTCATCATTTCAATTTGCAAGCACAGGTATATGGTCATTTTTGTATTTACAAAAAGGAAAAAATTGATAACTTGTTAAAATTACGTCACATTTTCTCAATCTGAAAAGTGAATAGCACAACCCACACTGTGAAAACAAGACATACAGTGACAAACCCATGTCGATTGCGAACGAGTGCTTTGAAAAAAATGTGTACAAAACGCAAAAAATAGTGGAAAATAAAAGAGTGCACCTGCGAATATCTCTGATATGCAATTATGTATTGATATGATCTTTATGTTAAACCGAATCTGATTTTCGATCGACTATTGAAGAATTCGTTCGCTTTCGTAGACAACTCTAAGCTCGGGCGGGAAGGGGAACATTCGGCTTCTAGAATTTTCGGCCTGGAAATATTTTTACAAAGGAACATCAGCCCGGTGAAATTAGCGCCGAGTACTCAGGCCCATTTATTTATTTATTTATTTATTTATTTATTTATTTATTTATTTATTTATAAAGAGGCTAATCATGACAGCACCCCCTGGCCTTGAACTTTTTTAATTCTGATTGTTCAGCGTACAATACAAATGCATCGTCAAATTAATTTCGTTTTTTATACCCCCGTCAGTCCGTCTGTCCGTCAGTCCTTCCGTCGCGAAATTGTTTAATGGAGGGTACCGTCATGCTGTAATTTTAACTTAGATTTTTTTAAAATTCTTCTGTTTTCATTTGGGATATATTATCTGATAGTTCAGCATACAATAAAAATGCATTGTCAAATTAATTTCATTTTTTTTAACCTGACCCTATCGATAAATTACTTCGGAATTATTCACTAAAAAGTGCAATATGAAAGTCGCCCTTTTTAGTGGATAATTTCGGAGTAATTCTGATTGTTCAGCGTACGATAAAAATGCATCGTCAAATTAATTTCGTGCTTTTTTAACCTGGCCCTATCGATAAATTACTTTGGAATTATTCACTAAAAAGTGCAATATGAAATTCACACTTTTTAGTGGATAATTTCGGAGTAATTTTAATAGTTCAGCGTAAAATGCATCGTCAAATTAATTTCGTTTTTTTTAACCTGGCCCTATCGATAAATAACAATGTACATGTATATTTTTAATTGTTAAAGTAAAAGAATGAAAAGATATAAACCAAACATTTTTATTCTCTTGGTTGTTATCATTTTTCTGCAAGATTGTTTGTTATTCATCAATGATTAAATTAATTAACTTGATTGACTTATGTTAATCGGCAATTAATGGTGCTCTTGTGTTTATGATTTATGACCTGCTATAATCCTTCTGAAGTAGTTTTACAGAAGTTAGTGGCATGTGTATACTACACACAGCAGCGTTTGAAAGGATTAAAAACTTCAAACGACTTGTGTTCACGAGACTATTGGATCTATCTTGTCTGACGCAAGTAGTAGTGCTCGCACGTTTCAGGGATAGGTTGGATGACCTCGGTGGATGACCTCGGAAGTGACGTCATGTCACGTGACGTAGTGGCGCCATGTTGTGTTGTTTTGGTAACCCGCGTGAGCGGCCATCTTGTGACGTCACCCCCATAGTGATACATGGTGGTAGTACGTTGTTAGGGTAATACGTGTTTCCGTCGTCCATTTTGTATAATGGAGGCCGCCATTTTGGTTTCTATGGTAGCACGTGATTGCTATGTTACCTAAGGCCTACAATAGGACAGGGGTATGTTCGGAGTTGAGGGATTTTTAATACCACTCTTATCCTCATTCCAGAAAAAAGGGGTGCCGAAGGCCATATGCTTTTCAAAAAAGGGGTGCCGAAATTGGGGTGCCGAGGATATTGCCATTGATATAGGTTTTTATTATACAGAAGGGAGATAACCCTGCATACAGATTATGGGAAATCAAGCAATCTGATTGGTTAATTATAATTTATATAAATGATCTAGATAAATGAAACAACAAGAGTACTCGGAATAAGGTAGGAACTACTGGTATTACGTACCACCTTACCAGTAACAGGATGATACAAAGCATTTGGTAGGTTAATACTATGAACGGTTAGGATGGGACCTATAGGGGAATATACCAACCATACTCTGCTGCCGTTCTGTATTACCAGGCATTGTCCCCACCCTAGAATACCGCTAAATAATATGAAGCATCTGGTGGATCAGTAGTACCAAGGGCCAGCAAGAGACCTACAGGGATATGTACAGCCTATGGTATACTACCGTTCTAAACTACCAAGCATTACCCCCACCCCCACAAAATCACTAGGTCTACCATAAGTACTAAATATACCAGCCATATAATAAAACAAAGCAATCGGTTGGTTAATAGTACCAAGCACTAACAGGGGCCTATAGGTGTATATACCGCCATACTATTGTACCGTTCTAAACTACCAGGCAGTACCCCTACCCACAATACCCCTATGCCTAGAATTGCATACTACCTATACCAGTCATAGGATAACATAAAGCATCAGGTGGATTAATAGTACTAAGGGCCAGCAAGAGACCTACAGGGATATATACAGCCTATATAGTATCCTCAGATAAGTATCCTATAAAAGGTATCCTCGATAGGTATCCTCGATAGGTATCCTCGAATAATACAATACCAGGGCATAGGTATCCTCAAATACTGAAATGAGGCTAAGAGTCGTCGTAAATTATACCTCATTGAGGGAACTTTAATGGTCCTCATAACCTCAAAATTCAATGAGGCTATGAGGCATAATAAATGAGGACTCATTGAGGGTTTTTACATAGCCCTCATGGCCTCATACGACAAAAAAGGGATTCCACAGTCACAGGCGTTTTCCAAAATGGGATTCCATAGGATATACCCGTTAAATACTGAAATGAGGGTAAGAGTCGTAGTAAATTATACCTCATTGAGGGATTTTTCAAGGTCCTCATAACCTCAAAATTCAATGAGGGTATGAGGGATAAAAAATGAGGACTCATTGAGGGCTTTTACATAGCCCTCATGGCCTCATATGACAACAAAGGGATTCCATAGCGACAGGTGTTTGGCAAAAAATGGGATTCAATGGGATATGGCCATTGGATATAGTCTTTTGTTATACACAAGGGAGATAACCCTGCATAAAGATTATGGGAAATCAAGCAATTTGATTGGTTAGTTATAATCTAGATAAATGAAACAACAAGAGTACTTACAATAGGGTAAGAACTAACAAGAATATACCAGAAATTGCTAAATATAGCAATAATAAGGTAAACTGTTCCAGTTGATAGGCTCTTCTACGCTACTGGAGTATACTCCAGGACAAAGGAACATGGTCAGATATACGAAAACTAGTGCATATATAGATAGAAGCAGAGAATTCTGGAAGAATTCGAAATTATACAAGTTGTCGGGTTGTTTGTGGTAATTATCCAGAGAAGTCGTTCCAGAAAATACTCCGATTCAATCGAACATACCCTCCAAACATACCCCGTCCTATTGTAGGCCTTAGGTAACATAGCAATCACGTGCTACCATAGAAACCAAAATGGCGGCCTCCAGTATACAAAATGGACGACGGAAACACGTATTACCCTAACAACGTACTACCACCATGTATCACTACGGGGGTGACGTCACAAGATGGCCGCTCACGCGGGTTACCATAACAACACAACATGGCGCCACTACGTCACATGACATGACGTCACTTCCGAGGTCATCCACCGAGGTCATCCAACCTATCCCTGAAAAGTGCGAGCACTACTACTGACGCAGACCACTGGGGCTAACTTTAATTAATATCGACGGGGTAGGGTTAAAAACCAACATCAGGTATTGGTAAGCGAATACTCGAGAGGTGCTTATCCCACTTGTAATGGACCGGCCCCCGTGGGGATCCCGGGAAGTGAAGCAGTGCTTGTTCATTATGGTAAACAAGCCCTGCTTTACTGGTGGATTATGACCCAGTAACCAATGCTTGGGGTAGAAGTTGTTTTTCTGAAATTATTCTCTCAACTCTTGATTCGAATTTCGAAGACAGCCGGTAGCTGTCGCGAAAACGAACCGGAACTTCGCGGAAGCGAAAGATAAAAATGACGCCGTGAGGGGGAACTGGAGAGGCCTTATTTGGTGACGATAAATTCATAATTGGTGGAAATATCCCTCCTTTTTTTATTTAACCCTTTACCTAAAGTAACGGCCAAAACCGGCCAGCGCTATACACGAAAATCGCCATTCAATCTATTTTATATTTTGACTTTTTGTTCCCAAAGTATAGGTTATGACCCCTCATTCGAACGAGTGAGCAAAAATGTTAACAAATGGCAAACAGATGAGTAGATAAATATCACATCATAATATTCTCATCATTCGCACCTCTGACTTCAGAGTGTGAGCACCCGATTAATCAATCGTGGATACACTGGAATTACCAGAAAGACTCGACAGAACTATCTCAGCTCTGGGCATGTCTTGCCCTGTCACCTGGATTGTCCAGGAGACAGGTAAGAGAGTCCACCTGAGCCTGGAATTTGAATTAGAGACAACCAAGTCACCACCCCCCCTTCGGGGAGAGGTAATAGCTTTGGCGAGAGGATTTCCTCTCCCACTGGTCCTAACCCGAAGGGGCACGGAGGCACTGAAGAGAGAAAGAGAAAGAACAGGAAGAAGAGTCCATCGACCAAGCGCAGGGACGCCCGGCTCTTGGAGGCCTCCCGGAAGGGGAAGAAAGAGGTGAGCGACAGGATGGAGGTTCTGGAGGCAGTCGCCAGTTCCCCTCCTAGTCCCACTAATACTCCCAACCAACTGCCAGTTCCTGCGCCTGTACTGTTGGATGAGGAACGTCTGGTGGAGACTGAGGAGGAACTGGAGGTTGCGTTTTCACCACCTCCCACCCCTCACTCCCCACTTCCTTCTCTACCGGACACCCCGGGTGTGTCGATCACAGCAAAACAGCCACCTCAGTCTGCAGCCACCACCGAAGACATGAAGAGAGCAATAGAACGAGCAATTGAGATAGGACAACAAGCCATCTCCGAAACCCGCGAGTTCAGGAAAAAATCCCAGGCAAACTCCAAAAAGGCATTAGACGGAATCCAATCACTAAACTCAACATCATCGACTTCCACATTATCATCTCAACCACCTCCAAAGAAAAAGAGCCGGAAGAAGCCCATGCGGGGGTAAGCCTCCCCCTCCTTCCTTTTCCTCCTCTACCACGCCTTGACATGCAACAAAAAACGAACAGTCAACGAGGGTCGAAAGGGGCTTGCCCCAAACCGTCCCTGCGCGACTTCGGCGCGCGAAACCATTCCGTCCGAGCTTTTAGTTTCTGCATTTTCGTCAGTTGGATTATTCCGGGAATTTGTCGTGACAGGGGAGAACAGAAACTAGTCTGATATTTTGACCTCCTTCCTTTGTTAACAGATTTTTTTTCTCAGCTATCGTGTAGAAAAATTACGTAACATAAATATTGTAGTAGTGTAATAAAAAGTCAGATCATGTGGACTCCACGGGAATTGCCGTGTTAGTTATTAATTCTGTGGGCAAGTAGGTAGCATGCCCACGGTCTAGAAAAATCTGTGTCCACAGAAATTTATGTGGGCAGTTGAAAGGTAATTTGCCCACGGTTTTCCACAACCACTGTGGACATGTGGAAAAGTGACTGCCCACGGCGACTGTACTGTACCCACGGGGCCCCTTGGTACTATAGCACTACTATTATAAGCGAAAGTATGGCGGTCCTCAAAAGGATTCTGAAATAGTACAACTTGTTGGGATGTTTGTGGTAATAATGCGAATTAAACGAGGGGTCTGGGGGAGAATCCAAGCCACCCCTCGGTATCATAGCACTACGTGCTAAGCCGATAAAATGGAGAATCCGAGGTAAATAAAGTCAATTTCGGTGATTTGGGAGAATTGTCGGGTTGTTTGTGGAAATTGGTGATACTCCGATTCAATCGAACATACCCTCCGTATATACCCCGTCCTGTTATAGGCATCTGGGTCACACTGCAACCACGTGCTACCATAGAAGCCAAGATGGGGCCTCCAGTCTACCAAATGGTCGACGGAAACACGTATCACCCTAACAACACGCGCTACGCATGCGCACTAACACCTCGTATCACTATGGGGATGACGTCACAAGATGGCCGTTTACGCGGGTTACCATGACAACACAACATGACGTAACTAGGTCACATTACATGACGTTACTTCATGAGTCCCCAACCGGGGACGATCCATCGCTCTCCTACTACTTATCCTGACCAGCTATATCTTTCACGATGATGATCCGCTTGGGGATCTTCTTGAGCTCGCACACATCGGCGACGGTTGCACCAGCGCCATGGACTCTCTTCTCCCACTTCTCGATTTTCTGCCGCCTGGTGTGGGTTAAGCCCTGTCCTCTGAGAGCGCCATCGAAGTGCTCCAATACTCTCTGCGCGACACAGTTGAGCTCACCTTCTTTAATTGGTGATAGGTTTGCCGGGTCTGGTCTCTGAACGGGTAGAGCCCGTAAACGACCGCGGTAACAGGCTAAGTATTCTGGTAGAACACCTGGTCGATCCCGGTCAGCGCGCCCGGCTTAGTTTCTTGTGAGATCTCAACGATGGCACGGACAGGGTCGAACTTATCTTCGTCGACCCAGTCTCCTTCGTCATGCTCGCGTAGGAACTTGATTTTCGGGATTAACGCGCCCTCTAGAAGTCAGTCATGCGGGCATCCAGGGCCAGTCGGCCGGCCCTTGCATGCATACCATCAGGCATACCATCAGCGATCTCAACGTCGCAGATGTCAAGAGATTCCCCTGCTTTTACCATCCATGTAGAGAAGACCCCGGCGGTGCCATCAACTTCAAGATCGGCCCATGGTTCATCATCTGGCAGCCTCACCGGATGAGGGACTTCGATATCCAAGTCGAATTGTTGCCGTTGTTTGGCTGTGTCAAACTCCTCAACAATTGCCTTCCTTCTTCTCTCACGCACATTTGGAGATGGAAAGGTCGTGCTGCATTTGGAAGCAGGGGCCTCTGCAATCGCTTCTTTATTGCTTCTGGAACATTTGGAGGATGTTCTGGACAACACCTTGGAGAGGCTCCGGTGTTTGCATTTCTGGCAACAGCTGATTGATGTATTCGTCCATACTTGCCATGCTGAATTACTATGCCTATTACCGCCACACCTTTAAAGGGAAATATCAGTAGCCGCCAGTCGTCGGGAGGTAAGGAACCAATTATCGCTCTGCTCTAGGTGCAGTAAATACAGAGCGATAATTGGTTCGTTACCCCTTCCCTCCCCCCCCCCCCACCCCGGCCGGCGTCTATTGTACAAGATCCTTTCCGCTGTCTTGCCAGATGTACAGTACTCCCTCATACAGCGTCGGCCACAGACCGTAGAGCTGAAAGTAAGCCACTGACATGTGTTTTTACCTATCCGCACTGTGCACCTGATAGGGTCTATCCATTGTCATGGATATGTCTAACAGGGCTTCACTTATGATACACTACCGGAAGCCTGGGCCGGTGGGGGTGTTGGCCGTCCTTACTGCTGTTTGGATTGTCCCATTCTTTATCCTACGATGGGGCCGTTTGGTGTTGGGGTAGAAAGTGAATCTACGCTGGTGCGCCCAAGAGGTATGATGGCCTCCCGTGCCGGCGAGGCTGGTGGGCTGTCCCCCAGGGTCCTATGAGTGGTGCACCCCCCCCACCCCGCTGAGGTACCCGGTGCATCCCCCCCCCCCGGCCGGCGAGGGTGGTGGACCTCCCCATGCCCCAACAGTGGTACATTCGCCCCCCTCCCACTGCTGTCGCAACCTGGTGTTGAGGGGCCGGCGAGGGTGGATGGCTGTCCCCGGGGTCCCAAAGTGGTGCATTCACCCCACACCCAACCGCCTGCTGCCACAGCCCCTCTCCTTATTGGTAATCTTCAAGACGCCCAGATTCGATATGAGATAGATTCGATTCGATTTCCAATAATAGACACGAATCAATTCAAACCGAAAATGTGTGATTCTCCTGACCCTAGGTTTACGGAATATTTATTTCAAGTAATTCGAATGTTTGTACAAAATAACGGTATATTGACAAATGTAATGGAATTGGATTCAGTAGCAATCTAAAAGCTTATACGAGGCATGTCGCTGTAGCGTCTGTGTCCACTATTACTCTTAAGAGGTCTTGGATTCGTCAAGTAATCAGGGCTAACCAAGTCCAGATGCTTTGGCTATGTGTGTTGCTTTTAGCACTCCCTGTACCTCGTGGCAGTTGAGTGTTATGTTATCAATTATTACGTTGGGTGGTGGAAGAGACGTTGGCAGAGAGGCTTTAGAATCGTAAATAGTAGAGATAGAAGTGCAATATTCGTCAAGCACCTCCACTTTCTTGGTATTGGACGAATATGTCTTGCTTTGGAAAGAAGGGTTGGAATACCTGGAGTGGAATTATTTCCTACGAATGATTTGAGGGTCTTCCACCATTGTGCCAAATGACGGCTCTGGGCTTTTCGGTACTTTTTGTACTTTAGTTATAGAAAACGCCTTGGCCTTCCGTATTGCTGACACAACCTCATTCCTCTTGTTTTAGTATCTAGCCCAAGCCTGCGGAAGACCACGCCTTTTGGCATCATTATTCAACCGCTTCGTTTGTCTAATGAGTACTGTTTCTGGACACAGATTTTTTTTCTTACCGTACAGATATAATGAATAACATGAACTTTTTTCTAAAAGAAAGAATATTGATATAGCGTAGCAGGTTTAACGCGTTCCATTCAAGTACATAGATACCATACATACGTTACCACTTTTTAATAATTGACCATTCGGTGTTTTGCATTCGCTAGTCGCCTAGTGGTCTCTGGAAAAAGATTTCAAGCGTTTAAAAATACACCTACAAAAGACCTTTTTCAGTTTTAAAAATCAAACTATAACCTGCATTACATTATACCGTGCATGTGGTAATATAATTGATATTATAGTATGATTTACATGGCTTGTGGAAAATATATGTGTCTCGACTTGTATATTCTCTTCCAAAAATACAACTATTAATTTAAATGGCATATTATGAATTTTAAACTCACACAATAACCCCAGTTATATTATCGCATCTATACGATAATGTCATTGAGGTAATATTATGGATATACCTGGCCTGGATACCTCGCTAGTCATAAAAGTAACATTATGAAGGATACATTCTATATTATTTATTCTGTTTAAAATTTCTACCCATCCTATCTGATCCCCTCAGTAAATAAAACGAATAGAAACAATCACGCAGCCACCAAACATCTTATATTTCGCAGGGGTGAGCTTGGGTGGATGGAGATTAAGGACAGGATAGACTTAATGAAACTGTTATCTTAACTATTTGATAAATCTCACCGAGAGCTGCTGGTGTAAATTAATGTTCCAAAATGTTTGGAATTCAATCATAAAGATACGGCGGATAGACCAAGTGAGTCAATGGAGAACTATTCAATGCCGATCTCTGACTTAGATGTGGGCACAAATTATGATAAACAAATCGTCCAAGGAAAAAACATGACGGATTGTAACCCGAATTAGCGAGAGGGTTTCACATCAAAGAGCTCTTTGGGTGGCATTCGGGATAAAGAGAACCTGGTATTGAATAGTACCTTGATGGCACCTTCAGAGGAATACTTTTGTTCAGGATAAGGTCGATGGAGCATAGATGAAACTGGAAAAGACAATGAAGAGAAGTGTCAGATGTGTGATTTAGGCGAAGTGGGGAGCCTGTAACACTTTCTAATAGAATGTCCAAAATATCAGTCTAAAAGAATAAGATTCACAGGGATTATGATGGGGAAGTGGGATGGGAGAATGAAGGACATGTGGTTATGGGGAGGGGATTGGTATGCTTGTCGGAGACATTGGGAAGAGTGAGGTGTGGGATGCTATCAAGCAGTTCATCTTAGAGTGTTTGGGAGGAGAGAAGAGGCGTGAGGTTAAGGAGGTATTTGAGACAACAGGGCTAATCAAGGCCTTCTCACCTGGGAAACGCGAAAAATCTGCGACCTGCCAAACTGTTATTGTTAATATTATAAAATATTATAATAGAAGTATTTGTGACGTACAGTGGTAGTTAGACAGAAACATTATTACCGACAATACAATGTGTTGTCCAGGAATTGCTAACGACACCGCCTTCTGGTTTTGCGAAAACAATATATAAAAGATAATAAACTGATTGTAATCCAAATGTTAATTCTCAGTGTGCAAAAAAGGTAACACGTTGGTTTTCTATTTAATAATTAATATTGTTCTACTTATCCATTTCATTTTATTTTAATTTTTGAAATGCCAATAAAATTGAATGTCATCTCTTCCATATTTTATATTTTGAAGACAACACATTGTTGTATGAGATGCACGAAATTTAAATTGACTACTCTTACTGTTTTAATTTCTTTAGCTGTGTAAGTTCTCTTGAATACCAATAGTGAAAGGAAAAATAGATACATGACGGAATGGGTTTGGGTTTAGCAGTGCTTGGCATTCCTTGTCGGCTGTAAGCATTTTTGTGTTCACTTTTACATTCTTATTGGATTTCAGTAATTCCTCTTCACTATTCTTGAAACAATGGCATACATCGAAAATATTTTATTCGCCCATATTTTCAAAAAATTCACAATTATAACTTCTAGAACTGTTGTGTTCTGTTAATTTTTAATTAAATAGACCGGGAGCCACGGGACTTTTATTCAAGTGGAAAGAGGCATAAGGTTTGACCATCGGAATCCATGTCCATGGGGCCATTGATAATGAAATGGGGCTTCTGCCTAAACACAACCTGATAGTTTGGGGCCTGGGGCCTGAATAAGGGGCTGAAAAATATGGTTTATTCAAGTTTTAGGGAGGCATGGTTGGAATCCTCTGTACAGCGAAGCCTATATAGTATAGAACATGTTTGCGTCAGTGACAGAAATTTTCTCCTGATAGTTGCCCCAGGCAGAAGGGTTTGGGGGCTCCCCCAAAATGAGTTTATTCAAGGGAAAAGAGGCATGGTTGAAAACAACTGAAAATCAAAGCCAATATGGTAGAGAACATTTTTCCATGAGGGACAGAAATTTTCTCCTGATAGTTTCCCCAGACAGAAGGGGTTTATTGGGGGCAAGGGTATTTTAGGGTTTATTCAAGGGAAAAGAGGCATGGCTGAAAACAACTGGAAATCAAAGCCAACATTGTAGAGGACATTTTTCCATGAGAGACAGAAATTTACTCCTGATAGTTTTCCGAGACAGAAGTGGTTTTATAGGGGGCTGGGGGTACCCGTTATTCAAGCAAAAACAGGCATGGCTGAAAATAACTGAAAATCAAAGCCAATATGGTAGAGAACAATTTTTCAGGAGGGACAGAAATATCCTCCTGATAGTTTCCCCAGACAGAAGGGGTTTTATAGGGCGCAGGGGGTACCCGTTATTCAAGTAAACAGAGGCATGGCTGAAAACAACCGAAAATAATAGCCAGTATGATAGATAACGTTTTCCCTCCTTAGGACCGACATTTTCTCCTGATAGTTTTTCAGATAGTTTGACAGAAAGGGTTTTATAAAAAGGGGCTAGGGCGCAAGGGGTAGGCCTATCCGTTATTCATGTGAAAAGATACCGTGCCGGTACTGGACGAAATAATAGTCAATATGGTAAGAGGCCACAACCATCAGAGAAGGAATTTTTTTCTGATAGTTTTCCTTGACAGAGGTTTTTCTATAAATGCCCAGGGATAGGGCCTTTTTTGTCTACATTAAATTATACTGTATTTTGTAGGTCTAATATATAAAATCAATAAAGCCTAATTGTTGTATTGTTTCTATGAAAATGCATGACCTGTGTATAAAGAGTACATGTAGTGTGTTGAGGTGACAGGTAAACATGATATTGGATTGTCATTGAAATATTCTGGTAAGTTGGTCAGTACATCCTTCCATCAAATTATTGGTATAAATATTTAACTGTTTCAGGATACATTGTATCTTGTTCTAATAACGGATTTGATCTAATATGTCCACCTATTGATTAAGTATACCGTACTTATTTTACTGTTTTTGATTTTGAATGTTGCTCCTTCTATGCTCAAGCTGTATACTATTTTTGGTAATAGGGGCCTATCAATTCAACAAGCCTTCTTATGTTTTACAGCTCTCCACCCTTAGAATTTAAAAATGGCTGAGCAACAAGGACAACAAGAGCCAAATGAGACTTCTGATGAACCTACGCCCCGACCTACGGTAAGAATTTTTGCCTGTAGCCTCCATACCCGAATGCCCTGATCTACCCTACTATAGTTGCCCATGACTATGACAATAGTTGCTGCTTGTAGAGCATTCTATGGGCCTTGGTGGAAGGAAAACCCGAAATTGGTCTAATGAAAAGGCTCCATAGTAGAGTTTCATTGTTTGATTATATTCTCATCTAGGGGGATTCGTACGGTATAATCTATTAATATTATTAGGGTCGGGATAACACTGGAAATTTTGATCAAAATATCATGGGATTTGGATCTCAAGCCTACTGTTAACCTACATTCTTATTACATTTACATGTACATGTCGGCCTACTAGTCTAATGCCAATATGGTTCTGGTCTACTTCCCAGTAGTGGTCTTTCAAATACTCACTAGTTCATAACCCAAAGGTTGTCTTTCTATTTTCAGAAATGCATCATCTGTAATGAGACTGGGACGACTAGTCTAAAGTCATACAAAAACCAGCAGAGTTTACGGCGTTCTGTTGATATACGACGTACACTCACCAATGATAACTTCAATGATGCCACGAAACGTATATTAGCTACACCAGATTCAATGGAACTGTACTACCATACTGAATGCAACAAGCGGTACACAGCGATAAAGCCTAAAAAAAGGAAGAATGAAGAGGAAGAACCTCAACGAACTCACACCCCACCACCAAAGACAACTAGGTCATCATCCGATTTACCTGAATCTGATTCCAAAGGTATTATGGAAAGTAAATGTATATTTTGCACTCATGTGACAAAACGAAGAAAGGGACAGAATATAGAAAAACTTAGTAGAGTAGAAACTTTACAAGGTAGTCGTGAAATAATACAGGCTGCAAGAAAAAACCCTACTCTTGAGAAAAGCCAGAGGATTCTAGCCTTGCCCAAAGATGATCTAGTGGCAATTGAGCTCAAATATCACAACACATGCAAGAAACTGTTTATTCGTGAAACTACACAAAAAGATCTTGTCCAGCAAGTCATTACTCCAAGAATGATACATGAAAAAGCATTCAGTAGTCTTGCCAATATTGTCGAAACAGAGATAATTCATGCTCAAGGTGCGAAACGCTCAACACATCTTATGGATTTATACAAAAGCATTTATATCTCTGAAGGTGGTGCCAAGGTTGATATTGATTCATACACACAACAATCTCTTAATGACAAACTGATATCAAAATTTGGTAGCAAAATAACCATAGCAAAGGAATGCAACCGAAAAGGTAACATAATTTACAGCAGTGAGATAACATTTGAATCTGCTAGGGACAAACTCTGTGATGAGAATAGTGTGGAGAACATACGAAGTACTGCGATGCTTTTGCGCCGGGAAATCTTGAGTATCCCGAAGACCAAGCTGCCAATTCCAACATGCATAGAAACCATCAGATCATCTGCACCTGATATTCCACCGATGACAAAAGCTTTTTTCAAGACTTTGGTATATGGGGTATCTCCTCGATCAAATGATAATGCAGATAGAAAATCCATGTCATTAGCATCGGATGCAGTGTATGCAACTACAAGGGGAAGTGTCCGGCCCTGGAAAAACACGGTATTGGGGTTAGGTATGTCATCAATGACAGGATGTAAAGAAGTGCCTCGGATACTTAACCGCCATGGACATGCTGTTAGCTATGATGAGTGCAAACGCATTGAAACTGAAGTAGCATACTCCTGTACATCGAGGAATGAGGAAACTCCAGCAGGAATTGAGAAGAATCCTTACCTAGCAACAGGTAGATATAGTAACGTAATACTTACTAGTTAATAGTTACTTTAATAATTCCTGATTAATTGATGAATCTTTACTCCCGACTAAAATAGTCAAAGGACTCAATCTGACTGATATTTAATTTAAAATGAGAAAATTACCAATTATTTGTACACAAATCGCACATTATTAACATAATTATTTTCTGATATCTGGTGCAGAATTTATCCAAATTTTCTTATCTCATTTCAGGTACCGCCTGGGACAACTATGATTTGAATCTTGAAACTCTTGATGGCAGCTCCACCTTACATGTGACAGTAGGTATTGTGTACCAGAACGGATCAGTAGTTCATGGAAGAACTGATGTTGCGTATGATACGGATGAGATGGATGTACGACCTAGACGAAGGCATGATGGACCTGTGAAACCTATTGCCCCTTTTCGATGGAATCTCAAAACTGCCAGGTTTGAATTCGATGAAAAACTTGTTGATGGTGTTCAAGCAAAAACTCATATTGAAGCAAATAACATAGACTTTGTATGGTTAATACTGTCTCTATACAATCAAAAAATTCCAATGTTCAATGTTTTTTTCTCGAAATTCGCAGTAGACCCTCTACCTAGGACAGCCATAGCCTACCTAGATCCAATTTCTCAACCACCAACAAGAAATGATGTGGTATATGAAACTATGTGCAGGTCGCTGAAAATTGCTGAAGAAAGTAACATGCCCTATCATGCTGTGACTTATGACCTCGCAGTAGCGTTGAAGGCTTATTCAATCCAGGTACTATGTTCTACACAATTTGACCAGCTCGTAATCATGCTTGGCCACTTCCACGTGGAACTGGCATTTTTTGGAGCTGTAGGCACTATGATTCGAGAATCTGGTCTGGAGTATCAAATTACAGAGTCATTGATTCTAGCTGAAGGTTCACTAAATGGATTTACCAATGGCAAGTTCCTTAATAGGTGTTCAAGGATACATCCAATAATAGCAACAACCATGGAAGGAGAACTGTTTGAAAGATTTCTGTTAGAACTTGAAGATGATTCACAATTCCAGAATATAATAGAAGAACTGAGAGCTGGATCTGTTGATGATGAAAAACAAGTAAATCAGTTGAAGTGCATGTCCGAAGATCCAAACTTCAAGCAATTGGCAAGAAAGTTTGAGGAGTTTCTGAAGTCGACCATGAATGGTGATCTGGGCAAGACCGCTGCCTTCTGGGCACTGTACATATACATGATAAACAGGCTATACAGGGAAATACAAAGAGCAGTGCGATCCAATGATGTGGACCTTTACATCACAGTATTTCCTCAGTTGGTGGATATTTTCCATGCCTTAAACAGACCTAATTATGCACGCTGGGGTTCATGGTACCTGATGAAATTAAAACAACTCCCTCCAGAAGCTAAAGATATGCTGAAGTCTGGCTCATTCAGTACAAGACGCTCAACAAATTCATTCTCACGATCACCAATCGACATAACATTAGAGCAGAGTGTCAATAGGGATGCTGCCTCATCGTCAATTGGCATCACACATTTTGCTAATTCGGAGTCAGCGTTCAGGAGATGGTGCGTAACACTGACGCAGAGAAGTATGTCTGTAAGCGAACTCAAGTCCCTAAGTGGTATTGAATCAGGTGAGATGCCGATGAAACAGAACACTCGACACAGAATAAAACGTGACCATAAAGATGTGGAATCATATAGAGCTGTGCTTAGCCAAACGTGTAATCCTTTTGCTAAGGATGCACCCCGGGAATTGGTCAACATTGCAACAGGAAAAGTTGCCAAGAAGGAAACATCAGACTATCTGTTGTCTACATTAAGCCGGGGTGCTACCAAAAGGAAAGAATTCGAAGATGAGTGTGTGAAAAGCAACACACGTATGCTTAAAAAAATCAAACGTGTTAAAGTAAACAATTTTGCAGCTGAGAACGTTAAGAAAAAAGCCACCAAGGAGAAAAAAGCTCTCACAGCAGCAGAGGGTGTACGGGACGCATTTGGTCACATACTGAGTATGGAAAAGAGCATCGACCTACAGAATATCATGCAGTACCCTATTACTGATGTTCCCCTTGCTTTAGCACACCCGGATGGCACACCTACAAAAACCGAGAAGTCTACTTTAACTGCTGCACTAGAAAAGAAGGTTGAGCCTGAGAGTGAGACAGCAGAAGATTTAAGTACATTACTGGTTGATGGCGGATTGCTCCTTCATGAAATTTTACCACAGCACACCTCATCAACTTATGGGGTAATTGCGAGGAATATCCTGTCAAGACTTTGTAACACCACTGTGCCAGTAAATGAAGTCCATTTACTCCTTGATCGATATGTAAGCCCATCCATTAAAGATTGTGAACGGCAGAAGCGTGATGCAGATGAGGAAGCTTTCACAATTTCGGGTTCAGAACAACAGCAGCAGAGAAAAGGTGCAGAACTCATCAAGAGCGGACCATTCAAAGAGGCGTTTGCAGATTTCCTATTGAGTGAATTCAAAAGGAGCACTACTGTCCTCTGATTGGAAAGAAGATAGTGTACGTTTCTCACGGTGGTAAATGCCTGAAAATTTGGGTGAACTCAATGGGATTGCTGCACTACGAGGAGCCAGACGAGTTTCAATGCCAGCATGAGGAAGCAGATACCCTCATCAAATATCATGCAGTGAGAGTTCAGGGCAATATCCTGATTCGATCATCAGATACTGATGTATTGGTGTTGCTAATATCTATAGCACCACAGATGAAAAATTCACTTCTGGTCATGGATTATGGCTCTGGTAATTGTAGACGTTACATCAATGTTTCACGAATATCGGAAGCAATTGAAGCAAAGCAACCTGGCATCAGTGAAGCATTAATAGCTTTTCATACCCTGACTGGGTCAGATTTTACGTCATGCTTCTATCGGAAAGGTAAAGCTGTACCACTGTCAAAACTTGATAATGATGCTGAAGCGGTTGCAGCTTTACGCACATTGTACACGAAATCTGGTGTTGATACAGTTGGCATACGCAAGTTTGTCTGCAAGATTTATGGTTACAAGGGTACATCGGACATAAATGAGGCAAGATATCAAAGCTTCGTAAAGATGACATCGGATGGAAAGTTGGCCGAAAAAGTAAAGAAGGTGAATTGTGCGACATTGCCACCAACTGCGAAAACACTGAAACAACATCTTCTTCGAGTGAATTATGTTAGCATTTTGTGGCATAATGCCTCTACGAGAAATCCTACAGAAGGACTAGATCCACTTGAGTTTGGATGGGTAAATGAAGAAGGTCACTACAAGCCCCTGTGGTTCGAGGGCAAAGCATTGCCAGTTGATGGGGAAGAATCTGATATCGATGAAACAACATTGTCAGATGAAGCAGAAGTTGGCGATAGTAGTGAGGAAGAAGAAAGTGGAGAGTCTGATCTTGATCAGTTGTCAGACTTAGCTTGGAGTGGAGACAGTGAAGATGATACTGACGATGATTCTGATTGAACTATCTGGAGGAATTGACTGATTGGATTGATAGCCTATGTGTCCAGTATATAGGTAGAGGAGTCTACTACCCTATAATTATAGATTTGTGGACATGCTTTCACTAATAATTAAGTTTACCGTTATGTCAAATGTTCAACTTGGATAAGTGAGGAAACAGTAACTGTACCATTGTCTACCAAATAATGTCCTTTGATTTTCCAGCTGTTTTCAGTCTCTTTTCATACGCGATACCCCTAGCCCCTTTCACATGAATAACCAAAACCCTATGCCCTTATAAAACCTCTTCTGTCTGGGAAAACTATCAGGAGGATATTTCTGTCCCTCATGGAAAATTATTCCTTACCATATTGGCTTTGTTTTCCAGTTATTTTCAGCCATGCCTCTTTTCGCTTGAATAACGGATACCCCCTGCCCCCTATAAAACCCCTTCTGTCTGGGGAAACTGTCAGGAGTAAATTTCTGTCTCTCATGGAAAAATGTTCCCTACCATATTGGCTTTGATTTTCAGTTGTTTTCAGCCATGCCTCTTTTCCCTTGAATAAACCCTAAAATACCCTTGCCCCCAATAAACCCCTTCTGTCTGGGGAAACTATCAGGAGAAAATTTCTGTCCCTCATGGAAAAATGTTCTCTACCATATTGGCTTTGATTTTCAGTTGTTTTCAACCATGCCTCTTTTCCCTTGAATAAACTCATTTTGGGGGAGCCCCCAAACCCTTCTGTCTGGGGCAACTATCAGGAGAAAATTTCTGTCACTGACGCAAACATGTTCTATACTATATAGGCTTCGCTTTACAGAGGATTCCAACCATGCCTCCCTAAAACTTGAATAAACCATATTTTTCAGCCCCTTATTCAGGCCCCAGGCCCCAAACTATCAGGTTGTGTTTAGGCAGAAGCCCCATTTCATTATCAATGGCCCCATGGACATGGATTCCGATGGTCAAACCTTATGCCTCTTTCCACTTGAATAAAAGTCCCGTGGCTCCCGGTCTAAATGTCCACCATTTTGACGTTGTCGCCGAGTCGACAATAGAAGCTGCGATTCGATTGGTTATTTTTCTCAGTAGCGTCAATGAATTAACGCTTTATACTTCTGAGCGAAGTAACATGTTTGTCTCTTCACATTCCTATTGGGTTTTAGATATGTTAAAAGGCCAGCAACGGCCTGTTTTAATCACTTTGGTTGTAGTCAAGTATTTTCTTATAAACTTTCATTACTCCATTGTTGTATGAGTTGCCCGAGTTGCACGAAATTTAAATTGACTACTCTTACTGTTTTAATTTCTTTAGCTGTGCAAGTTCTCTTGAATATCGTCATAAACTGTGACTTAACTTTTGGAAAAATAACCTCCAAAGAAAAAGACCCACACTTAAGACGCGATTGATATACAAACAAACAAAAATCCACCAAGTGTAGTGAGACTTAGTTGATTTAGATTGTTTTAACCCAACTAGTTTTAGAGTGTATGTGTTCCCTGGCTTAAAACATTATACTTCTTTTCACGTTATTCCTTTAAAAAAAACTATAAATTGAACAGCAATTCAAAAAAAAAAAAAAAAAAAAAAAAAAATCACCTAAACCTTCTATTCATTCAAATGATCTATAAACAGAATACTTGCATCTGCAGTTGTTAAAATATAACTTTTTTTAATTCGTATTACTATACCATGACCGAACACAATACACACGGAAAAGGACGGGCGAATTTAGGTTAAATTAAATCCAGTTTTAACAACGTACATTCACGTTTTTTACACAGCAGCAATTTAACTGACATTTGTACTTACAAAGCGGTGTAATTGTCTTAAACAGCCCGATGGGGTGCTCAGAAAGCTTTATTTCGATTTCCATTCGCCATTGAAAAGTAGTTAAATCCTGATATTGTTTTAGAATTGAAATGTTCTATCTCCATTTTTGATGGAAAAAGAATTACATGTAGTGTATTAATAGTATGCCGTTCAAACTACCCATATTTTCAAATCAAACTTTTTTACTGGTGGCTGCAACATAAAAACAAACAATAGTGATAGGAAAAATAGATACATGACGGAATGGGTTTGGATTTAGCAGTGCTTGGCATTCCTTGTCGGCTGTAAGCTTTTTTGTGTTCACTTTTACATTCTTATTGGATTTAAGTAATTCCTCTTCACTATTCTTGAAACAATGGCAATCATCGAAAATATTTTATTTGCCCATATTTTCAAAACATTCATAATTATAACTTCTAGAACTGTTGTGAGTAGGTGATAAATGCCGATTCAAGGATACGTGTACAGTGTACCGTACAAGTACATAGACGTTTACCATCGTGGGATTCAGTGTTAAATCGCACGCTTGTTCACAAAAATGTCGGATGTCCTAGAATCGGCTATTATTTTGAGACTCCTAGATCGCACTTTTAACGTTCAAATACCCGTTGGCGAACGTATCGAATGTACAAGTTTTTCAAAAAAGTGAAAAATGTATGAAATTGTACATTTTTTTTTTCTTAAGAATTTTTGTTTACGTTCCCATCGTGGATTCGACCTTCAATCTATCGTTGGTGAACGCGAGCAAAAAACGCTTTGCCGATTCTAAGACAGCAAAAAAAAAAGGTGGTTTGCCGATTCTGGGACAGTGTCCCCGAATCGGCAAACGGCTTTTGAGGCGGGGATATCCCCTTTCTGACGTAAGTGGGCGAATACCCATAGTGGGATTTTCCAAACTCAGCTAGTTAACCAATCAGATTGCTTGATTCTCCGCTAATTAACCAATCAGATTGCTTGATTCTCATAACCTACGGCGCGAAATGGGTGTAAAGTGTAGTTAAACTAGTGCGGATTTCTGGGATGGGAACAAAAAAACAAATGAAAAATAGTGAGGGTATCGTGACATTCGTTGCCACCTGATCGTTTAATAACGTGGATATAATGGCTAGAGCAATGTATACCAAAAACCAAAAGCTCGAAGAGCTTGAAATAAGTAATCTCCCAATCACTTCACATTCCTAACGATAATTAACCAATCAGATTGCTTGATTCTCATAAACTTAATCATACAAAGTTATCTCCCCTCGTCGTGGGGGTGGGGGTCACGCCCATCAGAAAAATCGAAGTTTCGAGAAGGTGGTCACGTGACCTATCAAACTGAAGGTCTCGACGAGTGGATTAAGAAGATCGTAATTTTAACCCTCGTCGTGGGGTGGGGTCACGACCAGAGCCGAAAAACGTCTTCCTTTTTACAAATCCAGGCATGTGAGGTACTAATATGAAGGGCTCGATGAATACATTACAAAAATGACGTTTTTTTTATTTTATGTGGGGGTGGGGGTCACGCCCATCAGAAAAATCGAAGTTTCGAGAAGGTGGTCAAGTGACCTATCAAATTGAAGGTCTCGACGAGTGGATTAAGAAGATCGTAATTTTAACCCTCGTCGTGGGGTGGGGTCACGACCAGAGCCGAAAAACGTCTTCCTTTTTACAAATCCAGGCATGTGAGGTATTAATATGAAGGGCTCGATGAATACATTACAAAAATGACGTTTTTTTTCATTTTATGTGGGGGTGGGGGTCACGCCCATCAGAAAAATCGAAGTTTCGAGAAGGTGGACACGTGACCTATCAAATTGAAGGTCTCGACGAGTGGATTAAGAAGATCGTAATTTTAACCCTCGTCGTGGGGGTAGGGTCACGACCAGAGCCGAAAAACGTCGTTCTTTATACAAAGCCAGGCATGTGGGGTACTGATATGAAGGCTCGATGAATACATTACGAAAATGACATTTTTCATTTTATGTGGGCGTGGGGTCACGATCAGAGACGAAAAACGTCTTCCTTTTTACAAATCCAAGCATGTGAGGTACTGATATGAAGGGCTTGATAAATACGTTACAAAAATGACATTTTCCACCATCGCCGTGGGGATGGGGTTAACACCGATCAGAAAATCAAAAGTGTCGAGAAGATAGTCGTGTGGCCTATCAAATTAAAGCTATCGACAAGGATATTATGAAAATCATAATCTTTCCCTTCTTATAACGGTGGAGTTGAGACCATCTTGAAATCGAAAGTATTAAGAAAAGGTAGTTATGGAACATATTAAATTGAAAAAACAACAAGTTGAATCTGATGCATCATTCATTTTTGATATCTGTGTTAAAAACGTGAAGTATGTTTTCAAAAAATATATGATTGTTATGCAAATTAGAGATGCACTCGCTTATTAACAAGTCACGCCATAAGATGTTCCTTCAATAATAACTCTGTTTACTGAACCATAGATTTGCCAATAAAAAATTATAAGTTGATCTTCTAACGTTTCTACATATTGAGGATAGCCTATTTCACCATTTCCGAAAAAAGTGTCAATCCAAACTATTTTTTTTAGGAAACAATGCCCACGTCGAGAAGACATTACAAACTAAACCAGTATAATCTTGACTAAATTCAAATAAAAACCATTTGTCACATGTTAGAAAAGATTTGTAAACAGTCTAAACGCACGTGTGGAAAAGTTGTTTTGGTTTGTTTTTTACAACAGGAGTTAAAATATTTTAAGATAGGTGGCGTTATATAAATACAGCAACAACAAAAAACAGTGTTTACAATGTGTCAGCGTATGACTGAATGAAAATGAGAAAAAAGGTCTTTTTCTAACCACTTGATAGCGAAGCATTACATCAGTTGTCGCGATATTTGATGTCATCCCACAGCAGCCAAGACATTAAGCTTTTTACGTCGACATTCCACTTGTCCAAAACAATTCTCTTTTAACCCTAAACGGGTGAACTACATCTCGGTAACGACTCCCTTTTTTCTTGATCAGACACAGTTGTTGGTGGAAAGTTGACTGGAGGGTCGTTCAAAACAATTGATCAAATATATCGAACGAAAACGGCTCATTTTCTAACTACGATTGTCGCCGTATTCTAACGTCACCACACTAATCATACAATACGATATTGGAACTGCACTACCTCTTGAATATTACAAATTTACGATTTGTATTGTCTTCAACACAAATCGTAAATTCCTTCCCGCATCACCATACTTATACTATACCGCATCGAATTTGACATCGTCATCATCCCCTTGCTAGATAAACTTGAACTCGTCATCCGAATGGTGTTGCGAAATGAGCCTATAGGGTTAATTAAGCTCGCATGCTCGATAAGAGCTCGAGCTCTTGGGGTTTTATTTTGAGGATTCAGTGGACTCATGTTTATTCAATGAGCCTGATAACGTTTGGTAAGGAAACTCAAAATTCCAGAGCTGGTGAGACCTCACAGAACTGCCAGTTATCACAACGTTTATAGTCCGATCTTACGATCTCTGATCGATAAATTTTCCCTAACATTCCGTAACAATGGTCGATAATAGAAATTAGTATAGAAAATCGTGTGAATTGTTCTCTGAAAATTGCATTCGCTTGTGCAGTATTTCTGATTTTTTACAGATTGCGTTCAGGGTTCAGTAAAAAAAAAAACCTTGTCAAATGGTTAGGTTCAAGGGAAGTAACTCTGCAACAACTCATCCACCAAATGGTTAGGTTCAAAGGAAGTGACTCTGACATCCATAGGTAGAGGTTTATTATGAGGTCATCAGAGGTCGTGATACAGGTTAGGTTCAAGGGAAGTCACTCGGTAACAACTCATCCCAAAGTAGAGGTTTATTATGAGTATATCAGAGGTGATGATAGAGGTTAGGTTCAAGGGAAGTAACTTTGTAACAACTCATCCGTCAAACGGTTATGTTCGAGGGTAGTAACTCTGTAACACCTCGTCCATAAGTAGAGGTTTATTATGAGGTCCTCAGGAGTCATGGTGCAGGTTAGGTTCATCAAATGATTAGGTTCGAGGGAAGTAACTATGTAACAACTCATTCATCCAAACAAAATTAAAATTCGATGCACCATACTAAGAAGCGCTTTAGGTTAGGTTCGAGGGAGGTAACTCTAACAACTCATCCGTTCAAATAACAAAATTAAACTTCGATTCACCATATTAAGAAGTGCTTGAAAAAACCTCCAGGTTTTAGGTTATGTTCAAGGAAGTAACTCTGTAACAACTCATACGTTCAAATGGTTAGTTTCGAGAGAAGTAACTCTGTATAACAACTCATCCGAGGTTTATTATGAGGTCATCAGGGGTCATGATACGGGTTAGGTTCAAGGGAGGTAACTCTGTCATCCATAGGTTCAAGGAAGTAACACTATAACACCAAGGTTTATTATTAGGTCATCAGGAGTCATGATACAGGTGGGGTTTAAGGGAAGTAACGCTACCATCCGTAGATTCGGGGAAGTAACTCTCAACTCACGCGTCAAATGATTAGGTTCAAGGGAAGTAATTCCGTAACAACTCATCTGTAGGTTCGAGAGAAGTAACTCTATCATTCACAGGTTCAAGGGAAGTAACACTGTAACACCTATGCTATTATTAGGTCATCAGGTGTCATGATACAGGTGAGGTTTAAGTGAAGTAACTCTATCATCCATAGGTTCGAGAGAAGTAGCTTTGTAGCACCAAGGTTCACTATGAAGTCGTCAGGGTAGGTTCGAGCGAAGTAATAACTCATCCCAGGTTTATTATGAGGTCATCAGGGGTTACGATACGGGTTAGGTTCGAGGACAAAGTAACAGGTTCGAGGGAAGTAACTCTGTAACACCAAGGTTTATTATGAAGTCATCAGGGTAGAATCGAGGGAAGTAACTCTGTATAAGAACCCATCCGAGGTTTATGATGAGATCATCAGGGATTACGATACGGTTTAGGTTTGAGGAAAAAGTAACTCTGGACAAAACAAATAAATATCATAAAGTATAATTCGTTGCAGTTTTTTGTTCCTTTTCTATGAAAAAAATTATATATTGAAAAATTGATAATAGAAAAAATTAGTAAGACCATACAAAATTGATTGTCTGTTTCTCAAACCATTTTTTCCCCAAAAAGCATGCGGGCGGGAGGTCTTTTTGTTTTTTTTCTTTTTATTTTCTCACCGAGAGGTTGTTGGTGGTAATTCGACCCCCGTCCTTTTTTTCTCGTATTAATTCATTTTTTTTTTCACGTTAAGGAACATAAAAAAAATTTTAATTAAAAAAAAAAAATTTTTTTTTTTTAATTCCTTCAAAAAAAAAAAATTTTTTTTTTGAAGGAATTAAAACATAAGGAACATAAAAAAATTGCACGTTAAGGAACATAAAAAAATTGATTAATTTCATCAAAAAAAAAAAAAATTTACACGCGTGAAAAATTATGACACAGGACGAAACGCCTCCCCATCTCCTCCCCTTCCCTTCCCTACCCCCTCTCCTCCTCTCCCCTAATTCCCTTAACCACCACTCCCTAACCCCTCCCCTTCCTTAATCCCCCTTCCCTGATACCCCTCTCTCCCCTAACCCCTCCCTACACCCCTCCCTGGGCCGGCGGTTAGAGAGATGTACAGGAAATATATATATTTTTTTGTGTTGGATAATTTAGATGAGGGTTATAATCATAGTTTTCCATAGTAGAATTCAGAGAGAGAACTCCCGTTTCAGTATCATTAGAACATGAAGTGGTAGTATCTCAACCCGAGCGTTTTATCTCTGGTAAAATCTGTCAGAGTCTCAGAGATTAGGTCTTATTACTCTACTGTGTTAAAAAGATAGGGATAATGTCGAGAATTTGAAAATTCTAGAGGGTCCGTATCCCCTACCTAATGTAGGTTATAAAATCCTTACAAAAAGCAGCATTGTCCTTACGATAGCGCGATGTGTTACAGTATATCGCTCACCTGGATCGGACCTGGAAATGATCAACGGGTTTTCGTGAGCGAAAGAGGAGAATTTGAAGTTCCTCTGGAGGGTAAAAAAAAAAAAAAGGATGAAAAAATCGTTTGATCCGCTTACCGAACACATATTCAATTTTCAAGACAGATTGGTCAAAAGCAAACGATTCTTACAACTCGAAAACGTGAGAAGCAAGAATGATAAACTGCGTTTGATATCGTGTTTCGCATTTTATCAAGGAGAAAATCTAAAAGACGTTTCTAGGTTCAACAAACTCTTAGTCATTATTTTTATATAAAAAATTAAGCAAACTGCAAGAGAAATGTATATTTCGTGAAGTTATAAAACCGTTTCCAAATCTCGATGAGGTTAACACCTCTTGAATTGAATTAAAAAAAGAAGTCTTCACGCAAAGGGACTCGAGTGAGGGAATGGAATAGAGCTGTCCACCTTGATGTACTCGTAATAAAACCCTAACCTATCTCTCATAACAACAACACTACTATCAGTTGAAAACTGATTTTTTTTTAAAAATATTGATGTATTATTAATTAAATTAGACCATAAAAAAGAACGTCTGTTTTTCAGGCTCGCGCGCATGGTTATTTTTGCTGCGCATGCAACCTTTTTATGTAATCAAAAAATCTTTAAAAAATCCATGAGATATTGTGCTCATTTCGGTAAATCGATATCGATGAGTTGACGAATTCTTTTTTTTAAATTAACCCTTCAAGCTTTTTCTACATCATACTTTAATAAAGTGGGTGGGTTTCAGAAATATTCACGACAGAAAGTGTTTTATTTTGTAAAAGGTAAGTCAAAATGAGAGCAAGAAGGAAGGTGTCTTTCAGTCTGACAACAAACAGTCACAAAGGGGAATGGTCGATTCGCACCACGTTTGATTCGCACCAACCTTCAAAAAAGTCTGCAAAGTCAGGTTCTATGTTGAATGGAACACAGTCTCCTGGCATTTATTTTAGTAACATTTGTATTGTAAATGACTGTCATTGGGAATTTGTGTCCTGTTATTTGAAACCGTTACGAGTTTCCCAGTTAATTTAAATAAATGCATTTGTGAAGCAGGATAATTGGATAACTAAGAGTAACCGTTGCTTGATATAAAAGTAACAGACATAGTTGAAAATAAATCGCATATATGTAGGTATGTGCGGTCGAATTGGTTAATAAAAACATGCAAACATTCGTTTTGTATTTCATTTTCAGATTTCCAAAAATATGATTTATGGATGAACTACCCGTTCAAATGGGTTGTGATAATTTTGAATATAATGAGGGAAAAATTGTGATTCACGATTTTATTAGGTAGGTTGTGAAAGGATTTTTTTTTTATTATTGGTAAAATAAATCTGTGAAAGTTGGCACTTCGATATTTGATTTGTTCTCAGAGACGTTTCATCCTGAGACGCTTCACCCACGAGGCGTTTCGTCCTGTGTCATAATTTTTCACGCGTGTAACATTTTTTTTTTTGATGAAATTAATCAATTTTTTTATGTTCCTTAACGTGCAATTTTTTATGTTCCTTATGCTCTAATTCCTTCAAAAAAAAAAAATTTTTTTTTTTTTTTTAAAGGAATTAAAAAAAAAAAAAAAATTTTTTTTTAATTAAACAATTTTTTATGTTCCTTAACGTGAAAAAAAATTTAATTAATACGAGAAAAAAAAGGACGGGGGTCGAATTACCACCAACAACCTCTCGGGGAGAAAATAAAAAGAAAAAAAACAAAAAGACCTCCCGCCTGCATGCTTTTTGGGGAAAAAATGGTTTGAGAAACAGACAATCAATTTTGTATGGTCTTACTAATTTTTTCTATTATCAATTTTTTAATATATAATTTTTTTATAGAAAAGGAACAAAAAACTGCAACGAATTATACTTTATGATATTTATTTGTTTTGTCCAGAGTTACTTTTTCCTCGAACCTAACCCGTATCGTAATCCCTGATGATCTCATCATAAACCTCGGATGGGTTGTTATACAGAGTTACTTCCCTCGATTCTACCCTGATGACTTCATAATAAACCTTGGTGTTACAGAGTTACTTCCCTCGAATCTGTTACTTTGTCCTCGAACCCAACCCGTATCGTAACCCCTGATGACCTCATATTAAACTTGGGATGAGTTATTACTTCCCTCGAACCTACCCTGACGACTTCATAGTAAACCTTGGTGCCACAAAGCTACTTCTCTCGAACCTATGGATGATAGAGTTACTTCACTTAAACCTCACCTGTATCATGACACCTGATGACCTAATAATAACATAGGTGTTACAGTATTACTTCCCTTGAACCTATGAATGATAGAGTTACTTCTCTCGAACCTACGGATGAGTTGTTACAGAATTACTTCCCTTGAACCTAATCATTTGCCGGGTGAGTTGAGAGTTACTTCCCCGAATCTACGGATGGTAGCGTTACTTCCCTTAAACCCCACCTGTATCATGACTCCTGATGACCTAATAATAAACCTTGGTGTTATAGTGTTACTTCCTTGAACCTATGAACGACAGAGTTACCTCCCTTGAACCTAACCCGTATCATGACCCCTGATGACCTCATAATAAACCTCGGATGAGTTGTTATACAGAGTTACTTCTCTCGAACCTACCCATTTGAACGTATGAGTTGTTACAGAGTTTCTTCCTTGAACATAACCTAAAACCTGGAGGTCTTTTCAAGCACTTCTTAATATGGTGAATCGAATTTTAATTTTTTTATTTGAACGGATGAGTTGTTAGAGTTACCTCCCTCGAACCTAACCTAAAAATGTTTTTTTTTCAAGCACTTCTTAGTATGGTGCCTCGAATTTTAATTTTGTTTGGATGAATGAGTTGTTACATAGTTACTTCCCTCGAACCTAATCATTTGATGAACCTAACCTGCACCATGACTCCTGAGGACCTCATAATAAACCTCTACTTATGGACGAGGTGTTACAGAGTTACTTCCCTCGAACATAACCGTTTGGCGGATGAGTTGTTACAAAGTTACTTCCCTTGAACCTAACCTCTATCATCACCTCTGATATACTCATAATAAACCTCTACTTTGGGATGAGTTGTTACCGAGTTACTTCTCTTGAACCTAACCTGTATCACGACCCTTGATGATCTCATAATAAACCTCTACCTACGGATGAACGGAGTTACTTCCATGAACCTAACCTGTATTATGACCTCTGATGACATCATAATAAACCTCTACCTATGGATGTCAGAGTCACCTCCTTTGAACCTAACCATTTGGTGGATGAGTTGTTGCAGAGTTACTTCCCTTGAACCTAACCATTTGACAAGGTTTTTTTTTTACTGAACCCTGAACGCAATCTCTAAAAAATCAGAAATACTGCACAAGCGAAAGCAATTTTCAGAGAACAATTCACACGATTTTCTATATTAATTTCTATTATCGACCATTGTTACGGAATGTTAGGGAAAATTTATCGATCAGAGATCGTAAGATCGGACTATAAACGTTGTGATAACTGGCAGTTCTGTGAGGTCTCACCAGCTCTGGAATTTTCTGTTTCCTTACCAAACGTTATCAGGTTCATTGAATAAACATGAGTCCACTGAATCCTCAAAATAAAACCTCAAGAGCTCGAGCTCTTATCGAGCTTGCGAGCTTAATTAACCCTATAGGCTCATTTCGCAACACCATTCGGATGACGAGTTCAAGTTTATCTAGCAAGGGGATGATGACGATGTCAAATTCGATGCGGTGTAGTATAAGTATGGTGATGTTGGAAGGAATTTACGATTTGTGTTGAAGACAATACAAATCGTAAATTTGTAATATTCAAGAGGTAGTGCAGTTCCAATATCGTATTGTATGATTAGTGTGGTGACGTTAGAATACGGCGACAATCGTAGTTAGAAAATGAGTCGTTTTTATTCGATATATTTGATCAATTGTTTTGAACGACCCTCCAGTCAACTTTCCACTAACAACTGTGTCTGATCATGAAAAAAAGGGAGTCGTTACCGAGATGTATTTCACCCGTTTAGGGTTAAAAGAGAATTGTTTTGGACAAGTGGTATGTCGACGTAAAAAGCTTAATGTCTTGGCTGCTGTGGGATGACATCAAATATCGCGACAACTGATGTAATGCTTCGCTATCAAGTGGTTAGAAAAAGACCTTTTTCTCATTTTCATTCAGTCATACGCTGACACATTGTAAACACTTTTTTTTGTTGTTGCTGTATTTATATAACGCCACCTATCTTAAAATATTTTAACTCCTGTTGGAAAAAACAAAACAAAACAACTTTTCCACACGTGCGTTTAGACTGTTTACAAATCTTTTCTAACACGTGACAAATGGTTTTTATTTGAATTTAGTCAAGATTATACTGGTTTAGTTTATAATGTCTTCTCGACGTGGGCATTGTTTCCTAAAAAAATAGTTTGGATTGACACTTTTTTCGGAAATGGTGAAATAGGCTATCCTCAATATGTAGAAACGTTAGAAGATCAACTTATAATTTTTTATTGACAAATCTATGGTTCAGTAAACAGAGTTATTATTGAAGGAAACATCTTAAGGCGTGACTTGTTAATAAGCGAGTGCATCTCTAATTTGCATAACAATCATATATTTTTTGAAAATATACTTCACGTTTTTAACACAAATATCAAAAATGAATGATGCATCAGATTCATCTTGTTGTTCTTTCAATTTAATATGTTCCATAACTACCTTTTCTTAATACTTTCGATTTCAAGATGGTCTCAACTCCACCGTTATAAGAAGGGAAAGATTATGATTTTCATAATATCCTTGTCGATAGCTTTAATTTGATAGGTCACACGACTATCTTCTCGAAACTTTTGATTTTCTGATCGGTGTTAACCCCATCCCCACGGAGATGGTGGAAAATGTCATTTTTGTAATGTATTCATCAAGCCCTTCATATCAGTACCTCACATGCTTGGATTTGTAAAAAGGAAGACGTTTTTCGTCTCTGGTCGTGACCCCACCCCCTCATAAAATGAAAAATGTCATTTTCGTAATGTATTCATCGAGCCTTCATATCAGTACCTCACATGCCTGGCTTTGTATAAAGAACGACGTTTTTCGGTTCTGGTCGTGACCCCACCCCACGACGAGGGTTAAAATTACGATCTTCTTAATCCACTCGTCGAGACCTTCAATTTGCTAGGTCACGTGACCACCTTCTCGAAACTTCGATTTTTCTGATGGGCGTGACTCCCACCCCCACATTAAATGAAAAAAGTCATTTTTGTAATGTATTCACGGAGCCCTTCATATTAATACCTCACATGCCTGGATGTGTAAAAAGGAAGACGTGTTTTTTCGGCTCTGGTCGTGACCCCACCCCACGACGAGGGTTAAAATTACGATCTTCTCAATCCACTCGTCGAGACCTTCAATTTGATAGGTCAGGTGACCACCTTCTCGAAAGTTCGATTTTTCTGATGGGCGTGACCCCCACCCCCACATAAAATAAAAAAACGTCATTTTTGTAATGTATTCATCGAGCCCTTCATATTAATACCTCACATGCCTGGATTTGTAAAAAGGAAGACGTTTTTCGGTTTTGGTCATGACCCCACCCCATGACGAGGGTTAAAATTACGATCTTCTTAATCCACTCGTCGGGAGCGCGGTGGCTCAGTAGGTAGAGATGCAGGCTGCAAGCCGAGAGGTCCTCGGTTCGAATCCCACCTGCGGCAACCGCGTTGTGTCCTTGGGCAAGACACTTCATCTCCATTGCCCGTGTGGGGGCACGATGACGCCGTGTACTAAGGCGTACTGCACGTCGATGGTACGCATGTCTTCAACCAATCTAACCCTGCCTGTGCTGCAGTGCGGAGTTACGATGTTGGGGAGCTGGCAGCTGCTCGTCGTTGCTCGGTGGTTCTCTCCGGGTACTCCGGCTTCCTCCACCCGTAAAACTGTCACGGTCATGATTAGCCATTGTGCATAAATATGTGACCTTAAACATCAATAAATAAATAAATAAATAAATAAATAAATCCACTCGTCAAGACCTTCAATTTGATAGGTCACGTGACCACCTTCTCGAAACTTCGATTTTTCTGATGGGCGTGCCCCCCACCCCCACGACGAGGGGAGATAACTTTGTATGATTAAGTGTATGAGAATCAAGCAATCTGATTGGTTAATTAGCTTTAGGAACGTGAAGTGATTGGGTGATTACTTATTTCAAGCTCTTCGAGCTTTTGGTTTTTGGTATACATTGCTCTAGCCATTATATCCACGTTATTAAACGATCAGGTGGCAACGAACGTCACGATACCCTCACTATTTTTCATTTGTTTTTTTTTTGTTCCCATCCCAGAAATCCGCACTAGTTTAACTACACTTTACACCCATTTCGCGCCGTAGGTTATGAGAATCAAGCAATCTGATTGGTACTAGAATTACGCTTTATAATTTTGCGCGAAGTAACATGTTCGTCTCTTCACATTCCTATTGGGTTTTCGATTAGTTAAAAGGCCAACAACGGCCTGTTTTAATCACTTTGGTTGTAGTCAAGTATTTTCTTTTAATATACTTTCATTACTAGTTGTCCAGAACTCCTCTGTGTAATTTCCTAGATAATACTTTGCTCAACGTAGTACGTCGTACGTAGGGGTATGTCTGATTTTTGGGTTTAGTAGCTGATGTACAAGTATTCAGACTTTATTTTGAGTTTGGATGATTGATTCTGTTTTCCTCACGAGTATGTCAGTACATTTTAGACCCTAAATAGGATAGTTTACATCTATGTACAAAAGTTTTCTGCCGGCAGGAGTGTGTTTCTTTTTATATACATGATTATAACCAGTCAGTTCCGTCTCACATTCTACTCCTTCTGACAAAAATGTAAAATCCTAAATACATTTATCAAGTGCTTTCAGATTGTAGTTGTTGAATTTTTATTCATTGTAATTCCTTTAGCAGAACACAGTTCAAGAATCCAGAACCTCTGGGTTACATTTTTCGGGCGGGAGTGGTCTCTATAGGGAATAGATTTCTTCTGGTGGTAGCCTGTTGCAGAGAACGAGTCTCAAATACCCTAGTAGCATAACTTCTTGCAACTCTGAATGGGTAACCCTCAACCACGTGTCTTTAAACCGTTGCTTCCATTGTTTAAAAGACATAGAACAGTTTGTTTACTCATTAATACCCTCCTTTTTGAGATAGAACAAAGCATAGTGGTTATATTTCAGGTTTAAAGCTATAGATGCAACCAAATTTTGTTTTAAAAGGCGCATGGTGGGTTTATGTATCAAGTGCAGCCCTCATGTCAGTTTTGACACAAATGGACTTAGAACTCTATAACTCTCAGGCGATGAATTGTCGAGAAGGGGCCAAAGCAGAGAGATCATTGGGTAACATGCGTCATAAAGAGAAGCCCTGCTTTGAAGAGTACCTTGATGGTACCGTTGCGGTATTTGTTGTTTAAGAGAGGTTGCGGTCGCGTGAGCTTAGAGGAAAACTGGGAAAGACAATCACCGGGGCCATGGTGGGGGAGTGAGATGGGAGAATGACGGACATGTGGTTGGTAGGTGACGCAAAGGAGAGGGTTAGTATGTTTATCTGGGAGATTGTGAAAAATAGGGTTCGGGGTGTCATCAAGCAATTCGACTCAGAGTGCTGGGAGGAGAGGAGAGGCGTGGGGATAAGGAGGCGTTTTGGGAACACAGGGCTAATCGAGGCCTTCTCACCTGAGACCCGCAACAAATCAGTGACCGGCCAAAGCGTTAGTATTTTTATTACATAATTAGTGGGCTGAGAGCTTGCTAAATACCATGTATCCCAAGCGTTGCACGTGTGTGTGTGTGTGTACATCAGATGGAAGGGATAAATATTTTTGTTAGTCTGTTTATAATGCATATAAAAAAATCAAACAGGTTCGAAATCCTGGTGACAATGGGATTACATTTGTATGACAAGAAGTTGTTGCCGACAGTTTAAGCGTCAAATTCTTGGGGTGCTTATTGTACGCCATGTTTGTGGTATTGATAACAAGAAGGTTTTAAACACGATGTTTACTTTTTATGAATTTGTTTCAATAGGTTATCTTTTACAAATATCTACATCTAATTTCGTGGAAAGATTTCTATCACTTTTCGAAGAAATGTGAGTGTTCGGTATAAAGTACAGATACAGGTCCGTCCCCTTATTTTCTTCTCGGATGCTGAGACGCTTTGAAAGTCTACACAATCTCATTTTGAAACCAAGAAGGCAGGTAGGAGTAAATTTCTTTTAACGCGTTAATTCAGTGATAGTAAACAATTATTCGTTGTTAAATATATGTGTAATGTGCGGATTTTTGTGTTAACGTTGCCATATCTACACACCAAGCGAATGTTCGTTGAAAGTCATTTCAACATACGATCCGTGAAGGAAGCATAAGCATCTCGTCGGGGTGTGGTGTAGGGATGTGTCAGCACCCCTACCACGATGATTGTTCCAGTTTGGGCAGTTCCGTGAGGATTGAAGTTTAAGACATTAATCCTCTCGCGTCAGTTACCATAGAAGGAATGATCGTTTGTGTCTGTCTATTTCTTTGGCTTTTGTTTTTAGGGGTTCATAACTCAAAAAACAGACAGAAACAAACGACCATTACTTATAATTAAACTTGAGGGGCAATACATTTAAACACTCTCTACTTTACAGAGTTGAAATATAAGCCAAGTCGCATCATGCTTGGATGGATGGTTGTTTTTTGCCCAAATCAGCTTGATGAGTTGAAGAGAGGAGAAAAATCTCTTTCCAATATTTTGTAGCCTTGAAAAAGGCTGTTCAATTCTGTATCAGATAAGATGTAGAAATTGTCATTTCTCCCTTCCTTCCCGTCTTGTTAAATATCCACTCAAGTTACATTTGTTTGTCCCATGGGTATCTCTCCGATTTTAAAAAATGACACAATAGCGCCGGTACTTTGAGTTTTTCTGAATGCTTATCAACTTACAATATCAAGTCGATAGTCCCTAGTTGTAATGTAAATTCATATTCACACAAATCATATTTCATATATTTGTACGAATACGAATTTGCAAATACAAGAACACTATCTGTTATTTGAGTTGTAAAAAATTTACTGTCAATCCTATTACAAATGTAGTGAAGAAAATACACCAATACCTTCAAAATGATTCAAGTAAAATATCCAATATAAGCGATGAATTAATTGTAATCTAAAAGTTATCCGAACAATTATACTCCTATGATAAAACAAAATGCGTATTGAATTGTAATGTTAGGTATTCGAGTCGATTTTTCCTGGAAAATAAACATCACGAAACACAACGTCATTTTCTGGGAAGTGGTTTAAATATAGCGCGGCTTCACTGAAAATAACCACTGCTTTGCAAATCAAAAAATCAATACTGACTTAACATTGCGTGTTATATCGACACCAGAATAACTCCCGAAATATTACTTTCCATCAATGAAATGTGATCGACCAACTTAATGTTTTAAATGAATGAGTTTCCCCACGACTTATACCATGCATTTAACAAGCAGAACAATTTATTATTTTTGTAGAACAACGGGTCAAGCACTCCCAACATATCCGTACTTTTACATATTTATTCGAATATCTTCGCTCATAATTATTCTATCTGGACATATTATATACCATCGTAAAGCTTGTCAACTGCAGTTTAAGATGGTATCTTAAGCGATACAATCGGTTCGGAACTTAAAATGTTATCGACTGTTATCTGCCAAAAGAAACACAAAACCATATTCAACACAGGCATCCCATAAAATGCACTGACACACTATTTAAATGTACATCCATTTGGTTACAAACAGTCTTGCTATCTATTGCACTCAATAACCTCTGGATACTATACACCAGTTGTTAAA
Organism: Pictodentalium vernedei; assembly: GCA_031216915.1. Classification (NCBI taxonomy): domain Eukaryota; kingdom Metazoa; phylum Mollusca; class Scaphopoda; order Dentaliida; family Dentaliidae; genus Pictodentalium; species Pictodentalium vernedei. The sequence continues at coordinate 103,525,766 of CM062297.1, read as the reverse complement.
TGTGTTCAGTGTTAGAGTCGATTTTTCCTGGAAAATAAACATCACGAAACACAACGTCATTTTCTGGGAAGTGGTTTAAATATAGCGCGGCTTCACTGAAAATAACCACTGCTTTGCAAATCAAAAAATCAATACTGACTTAACATTGCGAGTTATATCGACACCAGAATAACTCCCGAAATATTACTTTCCATCAATGAAATGTGATCGACCAACTTAATGTTTTAAATAAATGAGTTTCCCCACGACTTATACCATGCATTTAACAAGCAGAACAATTTATTATTTTTGTAGAACAACGGGTCAAGCACTCCCAACATATCCGTACTTTTACATATTTATTCGAATATCTTCGCTCATAATTATTCTATCTGGACATATTATATACCATCGTAAAGCTTGTCAACTGCAGTTTAAGATGGTATCTTAAGCGATACAATCGGTTCGGAACATAAAATGTTATCGACTGTTATCTGCCAAAAGAAACACAAAACCATAAAATGCACTGACACACTATTTAAATGTACATCCATTTGGTTACAAACAGTTATGCTATCTCTTACACTCAATAATCTCTGGATACTATATTGCTGTTGTTAAATATTGACTGAAAGATACACTAACAAATAAAATATTTACCATAGGAATTGTCCCATAGAGTGAATGGATTACATTTTATGACTTTTCAAAAGTGTATAAGAAACATTTATTAACAGTATAATTCATTGGGTATTAAATGTACATTTAAATGCACATTTAAATGTACATTCAAAAAGTATAAAAGGAGGAAGAATCTTAGGTTGATTCACACTTGGGTTTTTGACTTCAAGAAGACAAGACATATTTTCAAAAGCTAGAAGACGATAGAAGAAAAAGATGAAGAGAGCCATTGAAGAATATAGTGAGACAGAGAGTGAAGTAGATAACAAGAAGCAGAGAGTAGAGTCAGCTAAAGATATGTACACCATTCACCCACTTCTACAAAGAACATCAAGAAAATTCCGTTCCAAATCCCATGTATGCAGAATAACATTCAAACAATTTAATCAGAAGAATCCATTTGACATCCTTGGAAAAGTCTTTGACAGTTTGGTAGACGATATTAAAGAAGAATGTGGTGTAGAAGACAACGATCCAATGAGAATATCAGTTAACCACCCAGGATTAGAAATAGGTATATTTATTCCATTTACTAAGGCTTCGGCTATCACTGGTAACACCATATTAGATGAAATAGAAAAAGTTGTACAATCAAATGATTACTTTACTATCCATGATGGGCAATTATCTTTGGAAATAACACACACTTCTCTACCACAAGGGTCTGGGCGACACGCACCAATTTCATTTTCATCTGTTGATAAAATGGTGGGAAACAAGAAAAGTATTATTGAAATTAAAAATGTTAATGATTCAATGTGTCTCGCACGGGCCATTGTAGTGGGAAAGTGTCATGTTGATAGAGATAATTCTGATCTTTGGCAAAAGAAATGGAAAAATATTAGAAATTCTGATAGACCGACACAAGAGTTGGAAGCTAAGGCATTGATGGACAAAGCAGGTCTTGATTATAATATTCCTTGTGGATATGAAGAATATTATAAAATACAAGACCTGCTTTACCCAGAGTATGTCATCAAAATTCATCCACAGTATGCAAAAAGTGAATTTTTATTCAAACCTCCAGTTACCACCACTGATAGTAAAGTTATTCATATTTACCACCATGACCAGCATTTTGATACTATCACAACAATTAAAGGGTTTTTAGGATGCTCCTACTATTGTGAACTTTGCAGTAAAGGGGTCCAACAGAGAGAACGTCACATGTGCCCTTTTGGTTGTATTTGCTATGCTCCAACAAAATGTATTCCTGAACATCCCACTACCTGTTACAGTTGCAATAGACAATTTAGAAGTTTATCATGCTATAATAACCATATCACTAGAAAGGGAAAAGAAGAAAAAACAATTTGTCAATTAGTTCAAAAATGTAAAACATGCAATTCACTAATATATCCAACAAAAGGAAAGCACATCTGTGAAGGATTCAAAAAATGCAAATATTGTCAACAAGTAGTTAATTCTGATCACCAATGTTTCATTCCAAAATACACTTCACCCGAGGATGAAAAATTACCAAACATTCCATTTGTATTTTTTGATTTTGAAACCACACAAGACTCAGGAGTTCATATCCCAAATTTCTGTGTTGCTCATCGTGCATGTGGGGGGTGTATTTGCAAATCTATAGATCAAGAATGTATTTCCTGTGACAAATTTGGATATAGGCAATCAATATTTAAAGGGGAATCTACTTTATCAGATTTTTGTGATTGGCTTTTCAGTAAGGAACATAAAGGGACAACAGCTATTGCTCACAATTTAAGAGGTTTTGATGGACAATTTATTTTAAGACACCTCATTGAAACTGGTACAACAACTCCTGATGTAATTATGAATGGGAACAAAATTCTTTCACTTAAAGCTTGTGGTATTAGACTTATAGATTCTTTAAATTTTCTTTCAATGAGATTGGCACAATTTCCCAAAACATTTGGCTTGACAGAATTAGCAAAAGGTTATTTCCCCCATTTGGCAAACACACAAGCTTATCAAAATTATATTGGTCCTTATTTAGATTCAACATTGTATATGCCAGATTCAATGTCTCCATCAGATAGGGAAGATTTTATCAAGTGGTACAACCAAAAATTTACTAGTAATGCCAGATTTGATTTTCAAAAAGAAATGGAATTATACTGTAAATCAGATGTAGATATCTTGCGTAGGGGGTGTGGGGAATTCAGACAAAAATTTATAGATAGTGATGGCATAGACCCCTTGAGAGAAGCATTTACCTTAGCTGATGCATGTACAAAAGCTTGGAGAAAAAATTCACTTCCAGAAAACAAAATGGCAATCATTTCAGACATAGGTTACCCTGCTAAAGTCAAATACTCCATTAAAGCCATTAGATTTTTACAGACACTTGCACAGGAAGAAAACATACATATTCAACATGCACTTAATGGTGGGGAGGTTAAAATAGGGGGATATTATGTTGATGGGTTTCACAAAGACACAAATACAATCTTTGAATTTTATGGATGTATGTGGCATGGGTGCATGACATGTTACAAAGACAACAGACATGAGAAAAATCCAGTCAATTTGTTAAATTACCAAACTCTCTACAACAATACACAGGAACGCATACACCATTTAAAATCATTAGGGTATAATATGAGAATAACATGGGAACATGAACTTGATGATTTTTGCAAATCAAATCCTGAAGTAAAATCAACATTAAATTCATTTTTTCCAAACATGGATCCTATTAAACCACGTGAAGCATTATTTGGGGGGAGAACAAATGCCATTAAATTACATCATAAAATAGACCAAAACACAGACAATGAAATAAAATACATAGATATCTGTTCACTCTATCCTTATGTCAATAAACACAGAGAATATCCAGTAGGTCATCCAAATATACTCACAAAAGAAAACATAGACATGAATAATATAAGACAGTACAGGGGACTTATCAAATGTAAAGTTTTACCACCACAATCTCTACACATGCCAGTATTACCAATTCATTGCAACAAGAAAATGGTTTTTACACTTTGCAATACATGTGCAGAACAAGAATTAGACAAATGTGAACACACACCAGATCAACGCCGTATTACAGGTACATGGACATCTATTGAACTTTTTAAAGCATTGGGAATGGGATACACATTACTTGACACTTATCAGATTTGGCATTGGGAAGAATGGTCTTCAGAAATTTACAAACATTATGTGAACAAATATTTAAAAATGAAACAAGAAGCCAGTGGATATCCAGATTGGGTGAAAACAGAAACAGACAAAGATACATTTAAGAAAGACTATGCACAAATTGAAAACATACATTTGGAAAATATTGAAAAAAATCCAGGACAAAGATCATTTGCTAAAACCATGTTAAACTGTTTATGGGGGAAAAGTGCACAAAACAATTTAAAAACAAAAACAGAATACATACAAGACCCATCCAAATATTTTGACCTGATACAAGATAAAGACATCATTATTAAAAATGTTGAATTGTTTGATCATGATAAATGTATTTTAGTCAATTACACAAAATCTACAGATGTTTATGAACCTCACAAATCAGCTAATGTTGCAGTTGCATCTTTTGTCACAGCTTATGCACGAATGGAATTATATAAAGTAATAGGACGTTTGGGTAGACGAGTATTATACTTTGACACAGACAGTTGTATTTACATCCATAACCCCTCACTTTGGAATCCACAAATTATAAACAGTAGGTTAGGTCAATGGACAGATGAACATCCAGATGCAAAAATTATTGAATATGTAGGTTTAGGTCCAAAAAATTATGGTTACAAATACATTAAAGATGGTCAAATACACACTTCATGTAAAGTTAAAGGAATCACATTAGACTACAATACATCACAGAAAGTCAATTTTGAATCCATGGTGGAATGTGTACAAGACAGACACAATTATAAAATGAACATTGAATACACACATAGAATTAAATGCAACAAGAACAGACAAGTCACAAGTGAAAGACAAACCAAAACATTCAGATCTGTGTACACAAAACGTTTTGTAGTGGATAAATATGATACAAGACCTTATGGGTTTAAGGTATAAAAATTACTCTTTAGAACATTTCAAGTTTGAACAAGACCAGACATGTCACAATTGAATTACAAACCAAAACATTCAGATCTGTGTACACAAACCATTTTGTAGTGGATAAATATGACACAAAACCTTATGGGCCTAAGGTATAAAAGAACCCTTCAGATTTCTCATTTCAACTTTGAACACTGAGCAGGCAAGATGTCTCTACCACTCAATCCTACTTATCCCATATACTTGTCAGAGTTAAGAAGACTTTCAAGTTTTAGTATGACTACAAACCCTATTTTAAAATCCAAGAAAGAAGACTTAGCTAAAGCTGGATTTTTCTATGTGGGAGATGGTAAAGTAAAATGTTTTGTATGTGGACAAGGTTTAATGAATTGGGAAGAAAAAGATATTCCTTTGCAAGAACATGTTAAGTGGTCACCAAATTGTTCTTATATTCAACTGATAAGAAATTGTCAATTATACAATCCACCAACAAGTATGCAAACACCCCCAGATAAAATATTATCAGCGATGGATTATGGATTCACTTTAAATCAAATATTTTCAACAATGAAAAAATATGACAAGTGTTTAGATGATTTTCCAGATTCTAAGTCTTTATTTGCACTCATGGTGCTTAATGATCAAAGTACATCATTTAGTACCATAATTGCAAGACAAGCTGCAGGACAATTCAAAACTAAGTTTGATAAAATGTTTTCAGATAATGCAGGAAATGATTTTCCTGACCTTCCTGATGTATTTTGTGCATCAGGTAATATAGTACCTGATGGACAAAATACATCAGAAGAGACAAAAGAAACATCACTTTGATTTCAACCATGGAACCAGTAAGACGTATCTTAGACAACAAGATTACACGTAAGGCATTATTATATGCATTTCAATTGATCACTCCTGGTTATCTAACAATAACAAAAGAGTTTATTCATAATCAATTGGGAAAAGATGAAATGTATGGGGAATTTTGTAATGCATTACAAATCATGAATGCTTTTTACAAAGATAATATAGAAAATATTTGGACAAGAGTTGTGTGGGGTAATATAATTTATGATAAAGAAATCATTAATTACTTGTATAGACAATGTGTACCACAAATAGATAGAAGAATAGATTCTTCAGAAACTGTATTTGAGTTAAAAGCACCCTTAAAACGAATACCTACTAAAAGACATGAACAAGGTATGGAATCAGAAAGTATATAAGTGAGTGATTTGACAAAAACTTTTTCACACACAAAATACAATTATGGCATCAAGTGAACGTTTATTGTTTCAACACCCTTGTAATATCTTTATTTCGGGACCTAGTGGTTCAGGAAAAACAGAATTTGTCAAAAAGCTTATTGATATGAAACATGACTTATTTTAAATTCCCCCACAAAAAATCATTTGGTGTTATAAAGAATGGCAAAATACATATACTTTACTTAAAGAAAGTGAAGATATTAAATTCATAGATGGTATCCCTGATGATGAAAATGAAATTGTCAGTGATGTCACTATTCCCCATCTTGTAGTTTTTGATGATATGTTAGGGGATAAAGATGAAGAAAAAATTAAATTATGGTTCACACGAAAAGGACATCATAGAAATGCAAGTGCCATTTACATTACACAAAATATGTTTCAACAATCTAAATCTAGTCGTACCATAAGTTTAAATGCACATTATATGATTTTATTTCAAAATACCAGAGATAAAGGGCAAATTAAAGTATTGGCAAATCAAGTTCAATTACCACATTTAAATGCATGTTATCAAGATGCAACAAGTATTGATCATGGTTATTTATTAATTGATTTTCATCCTAGAACTCCTGAGTCTTTGAGATTAAGAACTGATATTTTTCATCCTTGGGTAACACAAAATGAACGTGGCCCTATCATTTATACAAAACTATAAATTCCCCATGTTCTAATGAGTTGATGTTAGTTAGTCAAAGTTTGTCAACGACTACACATCATCATGGTATCATTCATACAATCTTTGGAACAACTTGGTCAAGAAACAAATCCATTTGCAAGACAAAAATTACTTAAGAAAGGTTTTAAGAAAATTTTAAAATGGTTTACATTAGCAAGTAGAATCATACTTAATAAGAAAATTAAATTGCCAAAACAAACTTTAACCTATATGGATAAACATAAACAAGATCTTGAACAACTTGCAAATCCCAGAGTTGATCTTGCAACAAAACGAAACATTATTTTAAAACCAGGAGGTGGTGGATTTTTTGGTGGTGTTATCATTCGTAATTTAATTCGATGGGATGGTCATAAGACAAGTAGATCATTCTATTCACCATTCAAAAAAACAAAGAGTAAGAAACAAAAGTCACCTAAAAGGAAACGAAAATCCCCCAAGAAAAGATCAAATAATTCATCAAGCTCTAGAGAGATAAAAAATCAACGAAAGGTAGGACCTAAATATATGTACACAAATTTTGAAATTGCCCCTCATAGATCTCCATCTACAAAAACAAAAGCATTACTTGTGAAAAATCTTCAAAGACAAAGAAAAGTATCACCACTTAAGTTAACACGTGTAGTGTCAATAACAAAAGATGGTGTTGAAAAAAATCATGAACCAATGTATTCTGTAATAAAACCAAGTCAAAATGTACTGCATGACCCAATGGGTTCTAGACAAAATACAGACCATGTACCATTAAAAGAAAAGATTCCCACAATGGCACGTTTTACAGCTTTAAATACACCTAAACCTGTTAAAGGGATAAGGTCTTACTTTAAATAATATAAAGTTTTTTTGCACATGTATATATAAATAGCATTACATTTTTATATTTGTTTCATTTAATCATTAGATTCTATAAGAGCAAGATGGTGAGACAAAATAAGAAACAAAAAATTCCTTTAGTTAAAAAATATGGTGGTATGTTAATAGGTTTAAGTCAAACTCCTCCAGCATTTCAAAAACAAATTATGAAAAATGCACCTAAAGAATTAATTAATTGTGTGTCAGAATGCTGTCATAATCTTTTAAAAGGCAACATACATCTAACAAAAAGTCAGAAACAAAAATTACATCCAAAGCGTCAACAACTACGAGCACTCACTAGTAAATCAATAACTCTTAAAAAGAAAAAACAAATTTTAAATCAAAAAGGTGGTTTTTTACCATTACTTGGTTTACTTGGACCTGCTATAGGAGTTGCAACAAATCTTGCAAATAAATTAGTCGATAAAATATGAAAAAGATGGCTATTGTACCTTATCAAATGTTAGAAGATATGCAACGTTTTAGAAATGAAAAAGCTCAAAGACCAAGATTACCCCCTAACCCACAAGTTACAAATACTACACAACTTCAAAATGATTTATCATCTGTGTTAGGAAATTCAGAGTTGTCCGAAAGGGAGAAAGAACAAAAGTATGGGGAAACTTTACAAAAATTTCAAATGTCACATAAGAAAGCATTACAACCAACATTGGTTCCATTGCCTGAGTCAGGAGAAAAATCATTATTTTTACGAGATCGTATTATAGAAAGTGTCCCTGTTACAATGAGACGTAAAGCAACTTCATTATTATCTGCTTTATCATCTCATCCAAACATGAGTTGGGATGATCAGGGTGTATTAAGTTACGATGGAGAAGTCATAAAAGGTTCAAATATCATAGATTTAGTCAATGATGTTCTTAGACACCGAAAAGGTTTTAAACCGAGTGGATGGGAAATGTTTAGTCGTGGATTAAAAGATATAAATATCCCTCAAGATTTTGTTGGTAATCGTGAACGTTGGTTACGGATGAATAGACAACCTATACCCAAACCCAGTAAATATCAAAGTTCTCCAGAAGATAGTTGGTCTGAAACTCCTCAATCATCCCCTCCAAAACGTAAAGTTCGTCGAGGTCATAGAGTGCAGTGGAGTGAAGACACACCAAAGTCAGCACTAAAGCGTAAATTGACAAAACGTAGATTATCTGAAAAATGGGAAGCTTATTGAATGATTTATTAACTGAAATATATTACAATACAAAACATCCTGCTGGTTATGGTGGTATACAAAAATTGTACAAAGCAGCTCATAGTAAAGATAATTCCATCACAATTGATCAAGTGAAAAAATGGTTGAAAGGAGAAAGAACTTATACTTTACATAAACCCATCCGTAAAAAATTTTCAAGACGTAAGACTATAGTGGGTGGTATTGATCATCAATGGCAGATTGATTTAGCAGACTTACAAAGTTTACAATCTTACAATGACCAATTTCGTTATTTAGTTTGTGTTATTGATGTATTTTCCAAATATGCATGGGTAATACCCATTCACAATAAAACAGGAGAGACATTAACAAAATCTTTTCAGAGTATTTTGAAAACTTCTGGACGTAAACCATTATCATTACAATCTGATAAAGGTTCTGAATTTAAAAATAAAGACGTGCAAAAATCTTTAAAGAAACAAAACATTCATTTCTTCACAACAGAAAATCCTGAAACCAAAGCTAGTATTGTTGAACGTTTTCAACGTACATTGAAAACACGAATGTGGAAATATTTTACACACAAACGTACATTAAGGTACATTGATGTGTTGGAAAATTTAGTTGATGGATATAATCATAGTTTTCATCGAAGTATTCAGAGAACTCCTGCTTCAGTATCATTAGAAAATGAAGTAGAAGTATCTCAACATTTGTATGGTAAAAAAAAGTCTAAAAAGAAAAAAATACAATTTAAAGTTGGTGATATAGTACGTATTAATAAAACCAAACGTACATTTGAAAAAGGGTATTTACCAAATTGAACAAAAGAGTTATTTAAAATTACTCATGTAAAACATACAATACCACCCACTTATAAACTTGAAGATATGGGTGGTGAAAATATACAAGGGACATTTTATCCACAAGAAATTCAAAGTATAAAAGATGATAAAAAATATATAATTGAATCAATTCTTAATACACGGTCAAGACGTGTGGGAAAGAAAATTATCAAAGAACTTAAAGTACATTGGGAAGGTTATCCAAAGAAATTTGATAGTTGGATAGCAGAATCAGATTTGATATAAAAAGAATATGTCATTAAATGAAACTTCATTACCTAATGAAACCACAAGTGTTGATGTACAAAGTCAACAAAGTCAACAATTTAAAATTTGTGGAAATCGTGTTGCAAAAAATCAAGTCACTTATTTCACACAGATTATTATCATTTATGGTATTATAATTACTGCCATTGCACATTTGAGTTTACAAAGCCCTGATAAAGAATTGTGGTTAGTGTTATTAAGTAGTTCATTAGGATATATTCTTCCAAGTCCAGGTTTAAAATATTTGAAACAACCACAAGATAAGAAAAATGAATTCATTTTACGTAACACTTCTGAGTGATAGTTCTATGGATATGTTTCCAAGTAATAGCCAATGTTGTTTTCAAACACAATTATCTAAACCCATTCGTGTTGATAAAGAACATTGGGAGGTGGGATTAGTTGAAGTAATTTTACCTTCGGAAGCAAAAAATATTACAGATGAAGAATCTTTTTTTAAAATCATTGTGACAGATAGCAAAATATCAAATCGTATTAATAAAACGAATTTGAAACATACATTACACAAAGGTGTTGCTGTTGTTGAATTAAATATTTTATCAGGTGCATATTCAAATGGCGCTCATGTCATAGATGCAATGCAAACAGAAATTCAAGAAAAACTTGGAGACATATTTAAATCATTTGATGTATTATTTCATGTTGGATTTTCAACTCTCCAAGGGCGTGTAAAAATAGTAGGAAATAGTATTGGGAAAGTGGGTATTGAAATGTCAGAAAGTTTATTACAAAAAATGGGATGTAAAGACAATATTTTTCCTGTCATTTTTCCCAACACATCAAAAGGTGCATTCAAATATAATGTGGACTTAAATGTGGATTTCAATCAAATCTTTATTTATTCTGACATAGCAGATTATACATTTTTAGGTGATATTGAAGCACCTATTTTACGTGTGATTCCATTTGAATCACATAAAGAGTCTCTACATACTCATATAGAATTTGATAATGTACATTATGTACCAGTATCAAAATCTTATTTTGATCAGATTAGTATAAATATAAATGGGAACACTGGTAAACCCATTCAGTTTGCAAGTGGCAAGACAGTTGTCAAGTTGCATTTTAGACAGAGACATAAATTAAATTTGTAAAAAATGATGCCGGTGTATCAAGGTGTACCACGGCAATATGGATATGGATTAGGGTCTATTTTTCACACAGCAATAAGAACAGCTGCACCATTTATAAAACCAATTGCAAAAAATGCATTTCAAACCTTAAAGAGAGATGGATTAAGACATGGGTTAGAAATAGCAAATGAATTGATAAAAAAGCGTAAAGCACCTAAAGACATTTTATTAACTCATGGAAAAGATCTTTTGAAATCAGTTGGTGAATCTGCTTTAGGTATAAAAAGACAAAAACAAGAACGAAAACGTCAGTCTGTGGTTCGTTCTCGTAGAGGTAAGACACGTCAAAGACAAGCTTATTCAAAACGAAAATCAAGACCACTTGATATATTTGATTGAAAAAAATCATGATGTTACATGGATCTTGCGAACATTTTGGTAGTAGTTTTGATCCAGATAATGTATCACCAACATCAAGTGGTATAGAAAATATTGGTGAAATTGAACAATTTCCTATTGCATCTTTAAATAATTCTTCACCAATAGAATTTTTAATTCCAAGACAAACAACCAAGTGGTTAGATCTTGCAGCATCTACACTTGAAGTTCAATTTAAAATTACAAAACAAGATGGGAGTGTTTTGGGTGGAGATACACAAATTGCTCCTATCAATAATTTTTTTCATAGCATGTTCAGTAAAATTGATGTTACACTGAATGGCAATCTTATCACCACCAATACAGATCTTTATCCTTATAGAGCATATTTTGAGAATTTTCTTAGTTATTCAAAAGATGTGAAAAAAACACATCTAGCTGCTAGTGAGTTGTGGTATAGAGATACTCCTGGACACCTCACAGAAACAAGTAAAGCTTCGTCGAACAAAGGTTTGACTGAGCGAGCTAAAATAATTGGTGGTAGCAAAAATGTACAACTAAGAGGAAAACTGCATTTAGATCTGTTTGTGCAAGATAAGTATTTACCAAATGGAGTTGAGATGAGAATTAAATTGCATCGTGCTCCAACTAAATTTTGTTTGATTGGTAGTGAACATGGAAAAATAGAAATTCAGAAAGCCATATTCAGAATACCGGCATTGGATTTATTTCCAAAATTTGCGAATGATCTTAACGCACAAATAGATCGAACAAATTATAAAATGCCCATAAGACGTAGTGAAATTAAAACTTTTACTATTGGAAGTGGTCTTCGTTCAAAAATAGAAGACTATCTGTTTCATAAACAGATGCCAAAACGAATTATTCTTGGTTTAGTTAGTAATAGAGATATAAATGGAGATATTGGCAGTAATCCATTTAATTTTCAACATTTCGATTTGAATAAGTTGGAAATCACAATAGATGGACATTCCATTAAAGCACGTCCCTTTGAACCGAATTTTGAAGGTGGACTTTATCTAAATTCATATTTATCATTGTATGAAGCTATGGGCTATTTTGGACAAAATCAATCATTTAATTTATCTTTGCAGGATTATGCAAAAAGGTATACCCTTTGGGGTATTGACTTGACACCTGATCAGAGTAGTAGTGGGCCCTTGGCTCACCCAATAAAGTCTGGCAATCTTAGGTTTGAACTTCAGTTTGCTCAAGCTCTTCCAGAGGTGATCAACGTTGTTGTCTATGCAGAATTTGATAGTGAGATAGAAATCAACAAATTCAGAGAAGTGATATTTGACTATTAAACAAGATGAGTCAGTGTGAACATTGCAAGATGTGTAAAGAAAAAATACAAACATTATTTCAAGAATGTGTAGTGATAGAACTGACAAAATCCATTCAACAGAAAATGAAAAATATCTGTGAAGAAGAAAATCGAACCAACACAACAACATTAATAGATATGAACATTGCAGAGTGTTTACAGAAAGTGTGTCCAGTGACTATACTATATAATCTACACAAGAGAGCAAGAAAAATAAACTTATTAGAATATTGTGCTCATATAGACTTTGAAATAGACTGCCAAAAAGACATTCAAAAGTGGGCAGATTTAGTTAAAAGAGACTGGTCATATTATACGGGATATCTTGATTAATGGCTCCGTGACAGCCTTTTTCAAGGCTAAGAAGATGGAAACCATACAATTACAAACTATACTTGACAGTTCTCAAAGGTTATCATCCTTAAAAGGAAAAGTGTGTTCAAAAGACTTGTTACCAAAACGTAAACCTAAACACAGACAAGCATATATTGTGAACACAGATTCATCAAAAGAACCAGGAGAACATTGGATAGCAATATATTTTAAAGACAATCATTCTGCTATCTACTTTGATTCATATGGTTTACCACCATTAGATAGAGACATATACAATTTCATAGTGAAAAATACAGATTCCTGGACAATAAATACAATGAGACTACAAAGTGAATTTACTGTTGTGTGTGGAATGTACTGTATATTTGCTTTAGATCATCTTGCAAGAGGATATGATTTAGAGACAGTTCTTACTATCAAATTTGATCCAAGAAATTTCCAAGAGAATGATAGAGATGTTCGACGATGGTTTGAGCAAACTTATAGACATTATTTGAAATAACTGTAATAAATATCAGGTGTCAAAACAATCCCACAGAGGTAATTTTTTACATCTTTTAGTTTTTTAAGTTTTTTATTAAAAGTCAATCATCTATTATATAATTTTCGCCAGACATTTGTCTAAACAGAGAGATAGGGTTTTTTTAGTTATTTTTTATATTTGTTTCAAAATCAGATCACTTGAGTGATATCAGTTTTTATCTGACTCCCAAGATTGTTTTCAAAAAACAATCTTGGGTATCAAATAAAAAAACTAGCATAAAAAAGAATCTTGATGTAAATAGGTTTTCTCATGGATAGGCAAACTCAGATCTCGGTGTATATATGTTCAGGTTTCATTTCAATATAATGATTCAACTTTAAATACAGTTTTGTCTTTTGTTAAAACCTCTGTGATAGTTTTGTCGAATTTGTTAGGTTAGTCCTATAATCCCTTTTTTATCACCGTGTCCCTATTATTTCCCAACAGTAAAAAGAGTTAAGAGTCACTTCTCTTTTTTACTGTGAGTATTAGGCTTTAATATTGTATGCATACTTATCAAAAACTTTTATAGTGTAACCTGATATACAGTTTATACTGTAGAGATAATTTTGATTGCTAAACATACAATGAATACTATTCTTACTATAGAAAAAAACAACTATCACAGAGAGTTCGACCACAACGCGAATCACTAAGTTTTTTTTATTTTGTGCATGTGTTCTTGTGTTTTATTGTAAGCATAATTTCCTTATACTTACAACAAAACACAAGAAGACACACAAAATTTCCCCAGTTATAGAAGTTGTATACACAGGGTGGAGAGATGACAACCCAAAACCATATGGATAACCCCTAATATAAAATGATTTTAAATTAATATAGACATTGGGTCACACTCTAAGGAGGGAACAGTTTTTTGTCTTTTTATAACAAAGACTTGATTGTGTACATGAGAAGATCTCTTTCTAATAGTGTGGATTGGCCCTGAAAAGGGCCGTTTTTAAAACATCTTCAGTTCCGTAGAGAGCTATGTGGTAAAGCCATCTCTGCTTCGGTGAAGAATTCACCTTCCCACACGTCTATGGTTGTTGCTAGCATCTCTTCATCTGTAAAGCAATCTTGCTCCCATGCATAGCTTTTCCCTACAAGAGCTTCCTCCTGCAAATGTACGGGGAGATCAAACCAGTGTTTAGGTCGATTCTTGTACTGGATCTCCCCGAACGGACGTGTGGCGGCTTTGACGAAAGGGTGGTCTTCAATCTTCTTAAGTTGTTCTTCCATCGAAAGTGTTGCCGACCACCACTTTCTCAAAGCCAAGGCGAATTCTTCATCGGCTCTCTGTTTCTTGGTTCTCTCATAACTCTCTACAGAAGTGTAATTGATCTTCGTTGGCTCCATGTCTTTTTCCTCTCTGTCAAAAAAGATGATTTTCTTTAGTCAGACGATGAAATGTATCCAAACCCTCAACTCACCTTCTTTCTATAGACAATCTGAGGATCGAAAATGCACTGAAGAACTCTCATGCGACAATTCGATCGAGTGTGGGAAAAAATCCAGGTCTGGGGTACATAAAATATTTCCTTATAAAATGAAAACTTGCAAAATAGAAAAATAATTTGCAAACACAAAAAAATATTTTCTTAGAAAATATATTTTGTGTTTGCAAATTTATTTTCACAAAAAACTTTTTCATAAAATTAGAAAAAGCTTTTTGTAAAATAATTTGCAAACACAAAATATATTTTCTTAGAAAATATTTTTTGTGTTTGCAAATTATTTTTCTATTTTGCGAAACACAAAAAACAAAAAATATTTAAGCTAAACAAAAATTATATTGCAAACCACAAAAACATTTAAGCTAAACAAAAAATTAATTTGCAAACTACAAAAAATAAATTAATGTACAGTGGAAACTTATAAGCCAGAAATGTACTATAGGATCTGGTCATAAAGCATGATGCGGAGGCATTATAGCCCCAAGCATTTTTAACACTGAGTTTTCCATAGGGTCCATTGCCTTAGTGTTAAATTGTGTAACTTATAGCCCCAAGAACTTATAGACCCAAGAACTTATAGCCCCAAGAACTTATAGACCCAACATGTATGCATTGTGCCACCAGTGCATACATGTTGGGTCTATAAGTTCTTGGGGCTATAAGTTCTTGGGTCTATAAGTTCTTGGGGCTATAAGTTACACAATTTAACACTAAGGCAATGGACCCTATGGAAAACTCAGTGTTAAAAATGCTTGGGGCTATAATGCCTCCCCTAACTACTAATGTCTTCAGAAGCCTGAATGTAATTTAAAAAGTAGGATATTTATTGTCACAAGTTGTTTGTTTTGTGTCAACATTAATTAATGTATGAATTATAGCCTGTTTTTGATGAAGAGGGGTATATTGTGTGTGTGTGTGTGGGGGGGGGGGGGGGGGCATATTCATTGAGGGCTTTTTTAAAAAAAATTTCTACCACATCAGTATAAATTTCCCATTTGTGATAGTTTTGTCGCAAGATGTTTGTTTTGTGTCAACATCAAATAATTTACGAATTATATCATAGTTGTTGATGAAAAGGAGTATTGGGGGGGGGGGGGGTCGCATTCATTGAGGGCTATTTTTTTACCACATCAGTATGTGGAAGGAAATTTGACATCATGTGCTACGTAGGGTGGGGAGGGGGAGTGGGTGCAATGGATGCAAAACCAGTTTATTTAAGGATATGTGGACGTGTGAATGGCATCAATAATTAGGCCACATAGAAACTCTTTTTTCAAATTTATTTCCCTTTCGCCTTGTGTGAGGACAATAATAATCCTTATGAATCATTGTATTATGATCAATCACGAAACAAACGTCAACACAACAATTCTATGAAATGGTCCGCATAGATTTTCGAACTCGACCAAGACATTGTTCCTTGAAACCCATGTGCCAAATATCTGTCAAATCGGTTGACGTTTGTTGAAGTATCGCGCTATCAAGATCAAAATTAGTAGATTTTACCAAAGGGCCATAACTCTTGAGAAAAAACGCTGACACGCCCTATTTTGCGTCATCGGCTGTTGTAGTCAAGGTTTTTTGTTGTTGAAAAATTCGACTAAAAATAGGAAACTATTTGAATAGAATTAAATAAGTATGCCTAATGATATCACACAAAATAAAGACAAATATGCTTTTTAAACGGCAGCAATTGCGTATCAAATAATATTAACATCTTACTTTTGTTAACGATTCCTTCGTTTTCCTATCGCCCTAAGAGATTCATCAATTTTAAATAGCGAATCCGGACCAGAAGAAACGGATAAATTACCAAATAACGGCGAGGTTATTTCGTAAATCCGGCGACGGAACACCGGCGACGTTTTTTCCTCGAGTCTGACAAATAACTGACAACATTGGTGTCATTAAATTGAGATAGGTCGGATATCACACATAAATCTGCTATTACGCCCCCCCCCCCCCCTTATACATCCTGCAAGTATAAATATCTCCATAATAAAATTTCTTGCCTAATGTTCCCTACATGGGTCAAATAGGAGGGGGGGGGGGGGGGGGCGTATGGATGAATTTTAGCTCACCGAAGGGAGCTTAACTGATCACTTGCCGTCCGTCGTCGTCCATCGTGAACTTTACATTATCGACTTCTCCTCCCAAACTACTGGACCAAATTGAACCAAATTTGGTGTGCATGTTCCTTATATGTCAGTTCAAATTTGTACAAATAACCTTGCCGCGCTCACAAGGGGCACCACAAGGGGCATTACTCTGATAGCACCCATACTTTTTTAAAAAAAAATCAAAAAATCTTCTACTCCAGAACCATCATTTAGAATATTTTGATATTTGGTATATAACATCTCTGGGGTGGGGTGGGAGGGGGTGGGGGGAGTGTCAGTTAGATTCAAGTTTGTTCAAATCGAGTCCATGGGTTAATAATTGGGCTCCCAGTAGGAGCCTGAATTTTAACTTTGTGAAATATGAGGAAATTTCTTTAAAAATCTTTCATATTTGGTATAAATGCTTCCGTATTTGGTATACAACATCTCTAAGAGGGTCAGATCCAAGTTTGTACAAATCGGGTGCCTCAGTTAGTATTTGGGCTCTCCATTGGGGCCCAAAGATTAACTTAATGCAATGTGAGGACATTTCTTTAAAAAAAACCTTCATCTCAAGGGGGATCAGGTTTAAGTTTGTTAAATTTGTGTCCCTGACTTATTATTTGGGCTCTCTACGGGCAGGGGTGGGGTGGCATGGGGAGCATGATAGGTTCAGGTTTGTTCAAATCGATTCATTAGTGTTTTTCCATAAAATTTGCCTTTCATGCCTTCATTCCTTTGTAGTGTTGATGAACCATGTATAACTGAATGTGACCCCAAATACTTCTTTGAACCACGTTGGCAGGTGAGCGATTAAGGCCCCTTGGGACCTCTTGTTTAGTCAAGTTGTGACGAAGTCAGGCTCGACATATAGTTTGGTGAATGGCGGGCGGGCGTAAACAATTGGTTTCCGGATGATAACTTGATAATGGTTCTACCCACATTCATGAAGGTCCATAGGTAGGTTGGCATCGGTGAGTGGAAGAACCCTACTTATTTTGGACTTGCTTGGTTAAAGGTCAAGGCCACAGTGACTATGAACATAGTAAATTGTAAACAATTGTTTCCGAATGATAACTTGTCTATGATTAAACTCACATTCATGAAGCTTGATAGGAAGGTTGGCATCGGTGAGAGGAAGAACCGTATTTATTTCGGACTCGCTAGGTGAAAGGTCAAGGTCACAATGACCTTCAACATAGTAAATTGTAAACAATTGGTTTCTGGATGATGAATTGACTACACTTGAACCCACATTCTTGAAACTTCATAGGTAGGTTGGCCTAGGTGAGTGGAAGACCCCTATTTATCTTGGACTCGCTGGGTCAAAGGTCAAGGTCACAGTGACCGTGAACGTAATAAATCCAATCGGATTTTTTTTATTTTTTTTTTTGGGGGGGGAGGGGGATGTGTCCCCATGGCTGCACCACTGTGCCACCACTTGGGCAATCGTGATTAAGTGCCTTGCCCAATGACGCAATGCAGTTACCCCTGCTGGGGATCGAAACGTGTATCTCTCGGCTTGATGTTAGTAGTAAATCATGTACACGATGGACCCACATTGGCCGTATCTCATGTGACATGGCCCAGTTACTTCATTTTTGGTTGTCAATGGTAGCCCGCGTGAGTGCCATCTTGTGACAACATCCCCATAGTGATACGTAGTCCTAGCGTGCATGCACTGCGCGTTTTGTTGAGGGGAGACGAGTGTATGTCGTCCATTTTGTATATCTGAGACCGCCATCTTGGTTTCTATGGTAGCACATGGTTGCTATGTGACCCAAAACCTTCTAATAGGAAAGGGGTGTGTTCGGAGGGTGTGTTCGATTGAATAGGAGTAAATTTAATTACAACAAAGAACCTGACAATCCCTCTAAATAATCCAAAACTACCCAAACTACCAAACCCCCATAAAGGGCTTATAATAGTAGCACGTAGTGCTAAATGAATGATGAGAGGTATCATGTGGATAAATTTTACGTGAACTAGAATAAATCGAATTACCACGAACATCCAGACAACCCCTCTAAACCATCAAAACAACTTTATTTGGCACGGATTCCTCAATTTTGGACTTAAAAGAGTATCATGCAGTGCTTTAAGGTGCGTTTCCTGGTATGAGTAATTGTATTTGTTCGAATACTTTGTAAAATTACCCAAATAAATCCAACAGTTCTTTTACTAGTGCGGATTTCCCACTAAATATTAGGTTTTTATCTGTTGTCCCCTAGAATTCTTCTTTTTGCCCAACAATAGACGCATTCCTTTGTATAAGAGTAACTTTATTGTTTCGAATGTGCACCAAAGTCTCGGTATTTTATCTATCCCGATATATTCTGAGGTTTATCCTTCTATTTCCTGGCCCGTTTTGCCTTTTACTGGCCCCATTTCTGCCTATCCCAACAGTCTATTTTGTCTTGGACGTCTCAGCTTTTGCCTTCCCTGTGTATAGCGAAGTCCTCTATGATCCTCAAACCCAAAATACAATCAAGCAGGGATAGGTATTATCCGAACGACTCGAATCTTATCGAGCGAATAAGCTTTTGAGCAATTACTGAAAAAGTCAATGCTCGAACGACTCAAATCCCATTGAGCAAATGAGTATCGAAAGAGCAATTTATTTTACGACTCTTAATGCTCATCGGGGTATAGGAGGATACCTATGACATGATGACGTAGTACTATATATACCTGATGATAAATTAGCTCCTAGCATCTGCCCAGTTCTGGACCTCTCCGTGATCTTCATATCTCCAACACCACTATCACTGATTTTCCCAATATTGCCATCGTATGCCCTATGATTAGCTTTTACAGTAGTCACCAAAACCTGTAGTCTTCTTCCACTCTTGCAGCCTTGTACCATTACTAGCACAGGTTTGCTAACCATCTCAGATTGCTCGAACGACCAGAATCGATCAAATGAGTAATTGCTCGAACGAGTGACTTCACGTACGCCTCTTTTGCTCGTCTGGGTATTGAAGGATGGGAAGGTTCCTGGGAACTAACAACGTGATATAATAACCTTAGTTATTGAAATTGACGTACAATTCAGCTCATAATATAGTCTTGGTTTTTGAAAGTGTTGTTAAACTCTAATGAACCAATTTGCCAGTGAATTATGATCTTTTGTCAGTTTAAAAAATGAAGGTTTGTTTTACTATAGCTTGTCTCAAGTTTGATCCCTCCGCAATCTTTCAAAATTTCCCGATTGCCATATTTGTCGCCCCATTAACATATGAACATACATGTGTGGTTCTGTGTTTAGTGCATGTCGCTGTACAACACGTTTTGGCAAATTGTTATATTTCACATAACTGCTGCTATTTCTGCGATATATACCATCTCTTTCCTGAAAAATCTTGCTTAGGGCCTGCAATATTTACCAAAATTAACAATATTGGGTGTGCACCATTACGTGTCACGTATTTTCATATTAATTATTACAAAATGCAACTACTTGGATGGGAAAAACGTTGCAAAATGTAATAAACTTTTTTCCAAAGGAGCACTTTTTTTCAAAGGGGAAATCGAAAACGAATTCATGTTACTATACAATTAATAATATAAATTTGTGTCTCTGTGATTCGACGACTGTCTTTGGGTATGTTATACGCATTTCTAAGTGTATTTGAGTAAGTTTCGTATATGTCCGAAATTTTATTACAAAGTGCAACAAGTTCGACTGGAAAAACGTTGCAAAATGTAATAATTATTACGAAATGCTACTACATGGACTGGAAAAACGTTTCAAAATGTAATAAATGTTACAGACTGCATCTACATCGACTGGAAAAATGTTGCAAAATGTAATAAAATATTTGCAAGCAGAGCAATCAAATAAATTCATTGTATTATACAATTATTAATAGCAAATTGTATCTGAATGTCTTAACCAAATGCTGTCAATGTGTGTTGTTTGTAGAGATGTCCACTGGTGATCAGTATAGTGGCGATGACAAGAGATGGCTAGGGATCGTCTATGGTGATGATCTCTAGTGATCGTTGGGAGCAAGATAAGTATTAAAGGTCTATGAGTACTAGCCGCACTGAGGCCTCTCCTCACCCACCCACCCTCACATCCTCATACGAGGATCATTGGTGGTCGCCATTGATGATCACCAGGGATGCCTAGTGATCGTTTATGGCGATCTCTAGTGATCGTTACTAGCGACCATCAGTGATCATATCCCTGTATGAGGATGAGAGGGCTGTGAGGGGAGGCCTCATTGAGTCCACACCTCATTGCCCTCACATCCATATCATGCTCCCAACGATCTCTAAAGATCACAGACATCCATACCGACAGAGAATAAAAATACAACACTTATTATTTATTGATAATTTGAAAAACAGAATAAAATTAGTTTCAGAAATATAAAATGTAGAGGTAGAAACTGGTTATAATTGAACAGATTTAGTATTCATGCAAAATTGTGAAATGGCTCGGCATCACTATTCCAAGTGAGAGTGCTAAACTTTTTTTAAATGCTTTCTTCGACGGAGAGGAAATCAGTCAGTGGTCTCATGTCACACCTTTTGAGGTATGAGACACATGAGGAAAAGAAAAGCTCGCGATTTGTGAGTGTATACCAGAAATAGCCCACTCTTCCCCACTGCAAATAGTGTATTTTAGCTCCTGAAAATAGCTTTCAAAATAATGTTTCTCATGCTTCTCGCTGCCACTCGTGCGATATCTTTTGTATCCACTCGGAGATAGTTCTTTGTGTTTTCGGATTTTCGAATTCAATTCGTAAATTTAAAATGAGAAATGATTACTAGTTGTCGTTTTACCAGTTGTAGTATATGTAGTGCTCCCCTGAATCTGAGGTCTTGAGAAATAATACTAATAAAATTAAAATCTGATCCGAAAAAATAACCATCACCTGTGCTGCTTGCGTTATTGTCCATTTGGTGTTAAAATGATATTGAAAAGTATCTGAAATTATCAGTTCACTAGTTTCATGAAACTTCAATTATTCTGCGCATACTGTTGTCTTTCCAGCCATCCAAACATTGCTGTCGCAACGAAACTTTACTGAAATAATATATTTAAAATTTGTCCTGAACAGTTTAACATTTTTGCCTACTCATCAGACACTTCACTCTGAATAAACGATGACAACATTGTCGACTTAACAGTTTTAAATATCAGAACCTTTTAAATCCATTCAATGAAACTGTTCTTCTTTCACTGAGTTTGGAAGACTTAGGACCTCATGATAACAAAAGCGCACAAGCCATTTCTGCTGGAAAACGTCAATCCAGTCTGCTGCTATCCATTCCTTTGCCAGGCGCACGTTGGCGCAAAATGAAGTAAATTGCAGTCATTCCATAGCCCCCAGTTTAAAAGATCGAAACCCCATAGAAGACGCTCCACCAATTACCGGAACGGTTGAAATTGTTGGGAAGAGGATAAATCACTGTTAGGAAGCCTGTTTTCTGGGCATCGTCATTAACATGAACCTGACCCTCAAGACGTGTTGTGATAAAATAGCCAGCAGAGCAATAGCCCGCATGTGCCTTCTCAAAGCCCGCGATGATTCTAATAAGAAAGGTGGGGGCGGTGGGTAATAACGTCTCTATTCTGAGGCTCTTAATGAGCTTTGTCAGGCCTTTTTCGACTATGCTGATGTAGTCACACACATACTGTATTGACCGGACTAAAGAGCACCAAGTCAACGGGGTACGAGCCCCAACCTGGCGATATCGGTGCCCGGCACACCCGCACCAATCAACTCTGAAGAATCGGGTCTTGAAACACTCCACGAGCGCCCCACTAACCTTGGGGAAAAGACCCTCTCACCTCTAATCGCGAACGATCTCATAGAAGGGTACCAAAAGCTGGATATAATCCACCCCAGGTAGAGTGGTGTCTGGGAATGGGCGTGTCATGTGCACCTAGGCCTTCGGGCCCGACGGAAACTAAAAATCACCCTTCTGGTTGTCGCCAGAAGCGTGGGTGTCTGACTTACGGCCTTAACTCAACAACTATAGTTTCAATGGCCAACTCTAGTCGCATAGCTGGGTACAGTTCGCACCGCTTGCATCGCTGGCTGGTGTGGATGCTTCATGCATGGTGTATGCGAATGAAAAAAAAAACAAACATGTATCAAGAGTGGGAAACTGTTAGAGGTGCTATGACGCTGGCGACGTCTTGGTGGGCGCACTGTCGATGTCCGCGGAGCTGAGTTTCAGGACGTTTTTCGGGTCCAGCGATAGGGCTGTGCCGTTGAGTAGCCCCGATCCTAGATTAGTACCACTGCTCTTGGGATGGGATAGCTGCGTTTGCTGGCTCCGTCGACCAGGCTCGGTGATTCAATACGCTCAATATCAACAGAATTAGTACACAAAAGTCCAGTGACAGACTTTCCTGATGACAATGTCAATTCCCTTCAGCATTCGGCGTGATGTCGCATGGGCGGTCTAGGTCTGGACGCCGCAGCCCGAGTCGCGAGTAGAGGGCGCCTGTGGTTCGCTTCGGTGACTCCAAATGGTGGATGAGTAATGTGGTCTCCTCCCTCTTTTTTCTCCCTCTCATGGGCGGTGGCCCTTTGTGTCTTGGCGGCCTTCCCCGTTCTCTTGTTCCCGCCTGTCTTGGTTTACGATTTTGTATGAAAAATTATATATATGTAATTTAGGATGTAAGTGGAGCTCGCGCCCATATAGACAACCACGTGCGCCTTCATTGCACGTAACCACCACCCACCCTCAAGCCACCCCCACACACACACTCAAACAAAATTAAAAACACGTTGTTCACCCAAAATGTTCAGCTGCTTCACTCAAAATTTCTTTATTCATTTCAACTAGGTAAAGCGGAGCACGTTGGCATATTGACTATATTGTCGAACTTTAGACCGAGGGTTGAAAAGTTCGATACGGGTCCGTGTCACTCACCCTGTGTCCTTGAGCAAGCCACTTAATCCGGACTGCAAATGTGGGAACACAGTGGCAAAGTGTGCTAAGACGTATGACACGCCGATGGTGCACACGTCTTCAACCAATGCTAACTCAGGTTAGTGCATTGGAGAGTCTGACAGTTACTCCCCACTGTTCGACGGTTCTATCCCAGTTCTCCGGCCTCCTCCACCGACACAATATGACCCTAGCTGTTGAAAGTGTCGTAAAACCTCAATAAATAACAGTGCGTCAACACCTAGTAAAATCAATACATGAATAGCAAACCGCTACGTCCACCAGACGTTTACATGTTGGTCCTCGATTTAAAACCAAAATCTTGAAGAGTGACATTTCTATAAATTGCAGCGCTACTATGTCTGGTGGTGATTTGCTTTTGTGGTTAATCTGGTTCTAATCCGGTCAACTCTTGGATATCTATGATCTTCAGTGATCGTTGGGAGCGCGATATGGATGTGAGGGGCATGAGGTGAAGACCCCTCACAGCCCTCTCATCCTCATACAGGGAGGTGATCACTGATGATCACTAGTAACGATCACCTGAGATCGCCATAAGCGATCACTAAGCAGGATCGTCAATGGCTATCACCAATGAACATCTCCTCGTGTGAGGATGTGGGGGGGGGGGGGGGGGGGCTCAGTGCGGCTAGTACTCATAGCCCTCTATCACATCTCGCTCCCAACAATCACGAGAGATCGCGATAAACGATCACTAGCCATTTCCTGTCATCGCCACTATACTGATCACCAGTGGACATCTCTACAAACAACACACATTGGCTGCATTTGGTTGAGACATTCAGATGCAATTATCTATTAATAAATGTATACAATGAAGTAGATTGATTGCTCTGCTTGAAAATATTTTATTACATTTTGCAACGATTTTCCAATCGATGTAGTTGTAGTTTGTAACATTTATTACATTTTGCAACGTTTTTCCAGTCCATGTGGTTGCATTTTGTAATAATTATTACATTTTGCAACGTTTTCCCAGTCCAAG
Source organism: Pictodentalium vernedei (assembly GCA_031216915.1). Taxonomy (NCBI): domain Eukaryota; kingdom Metazoa; phylum Mollusca; class Scaphopoda; order Dentaliida; family Dentaliidae; genus Pictodentalium; species Pictodentalium vernedei. Next base: position 103,500,839 of record CM062297.1, on the reverse strand, counting down.
TAGTTGCATTTTGTAATAAAATTTCGAACAAAAACGAAACTCGCTCAAATACACGTAGAAATGCGTATAACATACCCGAAGACAGTCGTAGAATCATAGACACATATTTATTTTAAAAACAACATGACTTAGTTTCTGATTTCCCCTTCGAAAAAAAGTGTCCCTTTGAAAAAAAAGTTTATTACATTTTGCAACGTTTCCCCGTCCAAGTAGTTGCATTTTGTAATAATTATTACATTTTGAAACTTTTATTACAAAGTGGGTTGTAACAATGCATTCAGTTTATCATCTCATAATAAAAAATATACTGAAAAAAATAGGTCGCCTTGTGAATTTTGCCTTTAAATTTGAAGATTCCTATGCTCCCGTCCAGTTTCACACTGAATGAAATAGACATATTTTTACCGCCCCCCCGCCCCATTTTTATCTTCTCTCACACATTTCAGAGGACAGGTGTCACCAATATTTTGTATTTTTTCCAAAACATGCCCCTAAAATACTATTCACACTTACAAGCTCAGTTCATTTTCTACCAATCGGATAAATCCGGGAACTTTTATCTTCCATTAAAGGTTGGGGTGCAAATCGCTAGGGACATTGTTTGCACGAAAGCCCTGTATTGTAACTTAAATGTTCGATAAACATATTTGTAATTATGGGTTTAAATTAAAACAAAATACACTGTCTAATGTATTAAATATCTTTTTTCAAATTTCATTGTTCTTTGCCTGATCTATCAAAATTACAATTAACCCACACCAGCTGTTTGAGTGAAAAAAAACGTGTGTCACTTTTTACATTTTTCCCTATAAACTGATTCCAAACAACAAGTTTAATGAATTTGTTGTCCTCAAACTCTCACCAATTTGCATTAATATACCAACAGAGTAGCTGTATAAACTATGAAAGTCAAAAAGTTATTCTCGGAAAATGAAAGCCAAAAACATTAACTCTTCCATTTTTCTCAAAATATAAACGAAAAAAATACAATTTACAGTAGATGTACACCATATAACAGATGTACAATTTAACATGAGATAATCATATGACATCAATGAAGAAAGAACAAATAAACTAACAGTACTGGCTATATGATCCCTACCCCTGCCCCCAGTTTAGCAGCAAAGCCTCCACCAACCCTTTTGAGTCCACACACTTCAATTCCAGTGACAGAATCCCCAACTGTTTCCAACAAACAGTGCACAGGGTTAACAAGATACTTGGAAAACTAATCAATCATACCTTTGGGAGATGCAGACACTGCCAAAACGAGATGAAAGTGGAAATTTCCCCTTGTTTTGTACTGGGGCCAGATTAAGAACTGGTGTGGTCTCTGTACAATGGGCTGAGTCTGCATGGTATAAAAACATGTGTGAGTATTAACCATATGAGGCATCCAGTGGGACTCATGGGTGCTAAATTTCCACATGAAATTGATCAGGACAGATTAAACTTGGAGGGGGCGGGGAATAATTTTCCCAAATAAAACCACAATTCAGTTTGGTGTCTCTCAATTCTGTACAACATCACAACTTTTCTTCATTTGACCCACACTCTCAGGTATCAAGCCAGGATAGTACATTTAGACACATGCAAAATCCACTCTATCTCCACTTGTTTGACATTATCAAAAACATAATTAAGTAGTTGAACCTAGATGGGATGAGCACATTAGCTCCTTCCAGCCAGGTCCAACAACTACTTTTAACTGAAATCTTCCTAATGCAACAGTCTTATAAACTACTAGGTATATCTCTTTATTGGTTTAAAACAAAGCATGACATATTACCTTCTACATGGACAGGGTGCAAGTTTTTATGGTGATTGCAGCAGTACCAGGTAAGAAAATGACAAATGAAACACTGACGACAAAGGAAGCACACAAAATGCCTTTTATAAGACTGATTTCTACATTTCTGTGAAAGCCTCTCTTTGTGATTAAGAAAGCGCATATAGTGGACCAATTTATTACTGAATAACCCCTTGGAGCTGCAAAGTTGATTGTGAATGTAGAAATGTTAAGCCTAGTGTATGTTGGCAATATGAGAGAAGCAGTTGCTTATAGTGTAGTGATTTTGAGCATCTAGAAATTGCCAAATATGTAGTTTGGACTCGTGGGTACAAAAAACACTTCAAAGCAGAACCTCTCACCAAAATAAGATTAGAAAGTTGCCCTGGGGTGTCCAGCAACAAGGTTAATACTGTAGCTAAAGTTCTGTTAAAAATAAGGGAAAATAGTTATTTCAACTTAGAAGAATATAGTAGTGCCTCACCCGAATTGCTCTGATGGAGTAAAACTCTCATATGAATCTCATCAAAACAAATGAATGAAATCATAGACTGAAACAGAATATTTCTCATTAATTTGACCATCACACCTGCCACAATAAAGAAAAAACACTGTTCAAAGATTGCTTCTCACACACCAGAAAGTAACTAAATCACACTTCCAGCAAGCATATATAGACAGAGGGAACTACATTCTGGAATAGGAAGAAATGATACTTCTACTAATTATATTTGGGGATGGGGGCTATTTAGCAAGTGGAAATCAGTAACAAACTTGACTGAACGTTTTTCTGCTTGGAAATATGCTCCATTCCAAGTTTGGCCACTCGGGTTAAAAACCTGCTTTTGTTGCACAGATAACAACATTTAGCTCAATTAATACTGCCATTTCGTATTGGCCTGCCTCTGATTGACCAGAAAGACAACACAATAACCAAATTGTAACATCGTTTCTCTACCTTAGATTCACTGTTCATTTCGCCTGCATTTTATGCATATGGGCACTCTTAAATAGGCTTTTTTCATGACAAATGGGCATCCAACATCTTCAGAATTACCTTTTCTCTAAAAATTTCCACCCAAGAACAAACCGACTTGGCTTCAGTCATCAAAGTAATAACACCGGTAGACCCAACATCCAAAACTATTTTTCTAAAAATCACTCTACAGAAATCACAAGAAATACTGCTTCAGGTTACAATACAGAGTTTTTTCCATTGACGACAGTTCTAATCTTTCCTCCTCTCTCCATCTCATGAAGCAGATTTGGGCAAAAACAACCATCTATCCATTTAGTTTATCATCTCATGAAAAAATTATACTGAAAAACATATAGGTCGCCATGTGAATTTTGCCTTTAAATTTGGCGATGACTATACTCCAGTCCAGTTTCACACTAAATGGAATGGGCATATTTTTACCTAGAGGCGCTGTTTACACGAAAACACTGTATTGCAACCACGGGAAAGCAATTGTACGATAGACAATTCTGACATTTCCGAACTTTCAAATAAGTCACCTGACGAATAATCAACAGCAAAAACTCCTGAAATTGGTCAAATTTAAATTTCACAGAAAAAAGGTAGAAGTCCCGTGACAGTTTCGTACAAATGATTCAAAATACAAAGCTGAAACAGTTTTGAAAATCTGAAGACATCAGGTAAATGCCCTCGGACGGTGATCGTCTGAGCGATCGATTCGGACACCCGAGTTGTGTCCTTGGGCAAATCATTTAACCCCGATTGTCAATATGGGGGCACGATTATGCCGTGTACTAAGGTGTACTACACATTGATGTTGCACATGTCTTGAACCAATCTAACCCTGCCTGTGCTGCGCCGCAGGGCCAAGTTACGATGTTGGGGAGCTGCCGGCTACTGGTCTTTACTCGGTGGTTCTGTCCGGCTTCCTCCACCCGTAAAACTGTCACCGAGACGATATGGGCTTGGCTATTAAAGTGTCATTAAACCATTAATAAATAAATGAATAAACAATACCGTCGGACGTATTAATTCATGTTTTCGGCCATTTTGAACAGTTTTAATTAAAATGTTTATTTTGCTATAGACACGGTTTCGTAGTTGCGATAGACAGACCTTTGGTACTTCATATGCCGTATTTCGTTCATTTGGAATTGACCACAACGTCTTTACTTTTTTAAACTTTTATTCGGGATATGAGTAAGCATTAGAGTTTTACGAGTTTTTTCTCCTTTAATTTCAGCCCAATTTGGAATCTCAACCTTCTGAAAATTCGGGAAAGTATCTTCGATCAAAAACATATTCACAAATGCGTTGCGTACTGGGAAAATCCCGGCGGTTAACTCTGCGGAGTCAAAAAGGACAACTTTTTACTGCTTTCGTTTGTTACGAAATTTTAGTGTTTTGTAAAAAATAAAAGAACTGTATTCTGGATGTTTATTTAACGTCATGTTAGACGTTTTTACATTATTTCAAGTTTTCACGTGTTACACCGCTTACCTCAACCCTGGGTGTGACAGTCCGACGTGAGAACTTGCAAGCAAAAAATAGTTTACATACGCACAAAGGAATACTTGCCGATTCAATGTCACATTCTTATTCCATTTGGCATAACATATTCACCTTTAACATCTCAAACCTAACCGAGGAAATTTAAAACTGAAATCCATTGTTTTCAGTTGAAATTAAGTGACACTGTTGTCGGTATGATCCGGGACAACTTCTGCTTGACGTGGAACAAATAGGCGTTGGACCTGCTTCGTTGATTGGCATCTTGCGATTTGCTTTTCAGTTTTTAATAGACTGCTTGTTTTGTACATTGGTGCCTATTATAATAGGGGTTGCAATAGAGTAATAAATAGAGGATATGAAATGAGTGTTTTTCTCATATAATATTTATGAAACGAATCTAAGAATTTTTCGTTTTGGCGAGCCTCTGGCGAGCCCAAACGGAATATTCGGACGAGTTTCATAAATATTGTATGAGAAAAACACTCTTTTCATATTCTATTTACCATATGACACACACACGCACAAATTACCCACTTAGGAGGACTTTGTGACCCATCACCTCACATAAGTTGCAGACAAATGACAAATGAGAAAAACACTCTTTTCATATTCTATTTACCATATGACACACACACGCACAAATTACCCACTTAGGAGGACTTTGTGACCCATCACCTGACATAAGTTGCAGACGGCATTTAAAAAAAACATCTTTGTATAATAATTTTTTTCCTTTTTTGTTTCCAAAACATATGCTATGACGCCTCATCGGAACGAGCTTGTCGAGCTCGTTCCAATGAGGCGTCATAACCTATGTTTATTAGCAAAAAGTGAAAATATATATAAAAAAAAAATGAATGGCGTGTTTCTTGTAGGTAAAAGATAAATACAATATAACCCACCCTAAATATGACAGATAACGTAAATTCTCCCTACTGAAATTATGCAAATGTTACCCAGTTGTATTTTGTTTAGCCAATAAAATTGTCCTGTTTTGAAATTGACCAATGGAAGCTCCCAACTCTAATTATGCAAATTATGAAAATGTGGCCCAGTTTTATTTTGTTCAGCCAATCAAATTGTGTAGTTTTGAAATTCACCAATGAAATTGACGGAAGGCTTTATTTATCACTGATTAATATGAAAACAAAATATCAAATGTTTTAAAGTTTTAAACAAAACGGACGAGTCATATGATATATAGAGGATATCTATGCTGTTTTAGTGAATATCAAGAATATCTCAGGAGTGTCGACCTGAAAGTTTTCTCTTTCACAAGCGCTTGCACGATTGAAAAATAATACTTTCAGGTCCACCCGAATGAGATAATTCCTGATACTGACTAATAAAGCGGATTTATTTACAAAAGTGAATGCAATTGCTTGCATTAATGTAAGAAAGCAAGAAAGTGCAAGTGGTTGACGTAATGTAATTAAAACTGCGTTAAATATTACGCTAGCCATATTGCTGCATCTGCTGAAATAAGGGAACATTAATGAGACACAATTTGATAAGAAGTTTATGGACGGAACTGACGTTTTTCGTGCAAGGTTCAGAGGTTTTACATCAAATGATGACAAGTTTTAGATTAATTTTATCACATAATGTAATTTCGCTATTAGGGAAATAGTTTGGCAAATCTGCTAATCACATTAGGTGAACAGTTATCGGAATGTAGAGAAGCATCTATTCAACCTTCTACATATCTCATTTACAATGTTAGGATGTCAAAGTTGCTTTCTGATTTCGCGTGTTTATTACACTTATTGTAAACGATATTCCCGTCATTAACTATTTGATGGATGTTATGTGCAAAACACGATGAGGCACGAAAAGGTTAAACTATGTATTGATGAATCATAAGAGGTATGGTCCATTTTTATGTTGTTGTTGGGTATCGAGGCTGTTAAGGCCACGTTTCAAGTCGTGTGGGTGATACTGTCCACGTATCTGGTGTAACAATAGGAAAACACGGACACTCTGTCAGTGCCCTTTATTTTATACAACAAGATAATGCGACTGAAACAACTAATGTAACATAGTTTCAGTTTATTACATTAAGGGATGTAATTGCAACACATATTGTAATAAGCGTTACGTTTTGAAACTTTATTAAAATAGGGACTCTAACAGATCCACTTCATCCGTTGTTATGTATAATTACTAAATTTATGCGTCGTTAGGAATGGAATTGCATTTTTCAAACTAATTTATTCAAGTTCAGTACAAATATTCCCCGGAATATACTTACATACGTATCCTCTTCGATCCCCTGGAACACAACATCTCTACTAGGTACCTCCAACGAACACGGTATTTTGCCTTGGCCTCTGCCTAGTTTTAGGTGGTTCCCAGCACTCTGAATTCTGACTCCGCTTTTAAGTGCCAGTTATTTTTGGTCTGCCTCTTGGCCTCTTTCCACATATGGTCGACCTGAGGATATGCTGCGGAATATGGCACACAATCATTTATACACATATGTTTGGACAAAAGATAATGTTATTTATTTATGACACCCAAATGGAATGAAAAGGCGTTAGGATGCGAGGCTACATAATTAGTCTGAGGCTAAAGTCACAGGTATTCTTTTGCAGAGTATAATTATAGTGTAGCAGTTCGAATCGGCATTTAAAAAAACAGGCCCCAGAAAGGACGTTACTGTAACACACCACCTCTAAATACAATCCACAGGTAAGTAGGTAATACATGCGGATTCAGTATCACTTCTACACGATTTGTACATGTACACGTACATGTACGTGTACCGCCATAGGGATTCAGTGTTAAATCGTGTACAAGTGTAGAAAATGTCCTTCTTTCATGGTGATACAGAATCCGCCATTGGTTTTGAGGCTCACAAATCGCACTTTTAACGTTCAAATACCCATTGGCGAACGCGTACATTCGACACGTCGCTCAAAGTGAAAAAAATGTACGAAATTTTAAGAAACTATAATTTAAAATTTTTTTCTCTACGTTCCCATCGCGGATTCGACCATCGATCCATCGTTGGTGAACGCGAGCAAAAAACGTTTTGCGGATTCTGTATCAGCATCAAAAAAGCGGTTTGCGGATTCTGTATCACCTACGTTCGCCAACAGGTGTTCGAACGTCAAAAGCGTGATCCGATCAGGGAAACCCATTTGCGTATTCTAGATCAGGAAAATCGACCTCAAAAACGTTTTTTCGACGTTTGCCAACGGTGAAAAGTGGTGTAAAGTGTAGTTACTCATCGAGGATTTTTTTAAAAATCGATTTGGGCCTACGGTACATGGAAAAAAGGTGATTCCGAACCCGCAAACCATCGCCACGTTCGCGATCGCGTTTGGGACGGTCTAGGGTGCGATTTGATCGGTGAAAACGATTTGCCGATTCATCTCTTGAGTTTTGTGAGACGAATCGTGATAGAATCGGTTTTGAGGAGTTTTTTCAATTTTGTACTCAGTGTAAATAAATAGCTGGTTTCGTTTAATAGAGTCGACTATAAGATTGAATTCGATAAATTCTATCATAATAGACATTCATGTTTTTGTTTCGGTGTGAATGAAAGGTTTTCGTTCAAAAGAGTCGACTATAAAATTGAATCTGTTATAATAGACATTCATGTTTTGTTTCGGTGTGAATGAAAGGTTTTCGTTTCAACGGATGACAATGAAAATTTTGTGTTTTAGAAAATTAGAATCGATGGAAAAATTGTTTGTTTTCGTTTTGTCACTGCGAATTTTGTGAAGTAAATCTTAATAAAACACTTTGTAGAATTGTTTCATTCAAATGAAAATAGTTCGTAGAATTGTTTCATTCAAATAAAAATTCTATCAAAAAACCTTTTCCACTTAGATGAATTTTTAGGAGATAAAACTGACACTCATGTTTTGTTCTGGTGTGAATGAGAGGCTTTCGTTCAAAAGAGTCGACTATAAAATTGAATCTGTTATAATAGACATTCATGTTTTGTTTCGGTGTGAATGAAAGGTTTTCGTTTCAACGGATGACATTGAAAAAAAAATTGAGTTTTAGAAAATTAGAATCGATGGAAAATCGTTTGTTTACGTTTTGTCACTGCGAATTTTGTGAAATAAATCTTAATAAAACACTTTGTAGAATTTGTTTCATTCAAATAAAAATAGTTCGTAGAATTGTTTCATTCAAATAAAAATTCTATTATAAAACCTTTTTCACTTAGATGAATTTTTAAGAGATAAAACTGACACTCATGTTTTGTTCTGGGGTGAATGAAAGGTTTTCGTTCAAAAGAGTCGACTATAAAATTGAATCTGTTATAATAGACATTCATGTTTTTTTTTGGTGTGAATGAAAGGTTTTCGTTTCAATGGATGACATTGAAAAAAAAAATTGAGTTTTAGAAAATTAGAATCGATGGACAATCGTTTGTTTACGTTTTGTCACTGCGAATTTTGTGAAATAAATCTTAATAAAACACTTTGTAGAATTGTTTCATTCAAATAAAAATAGTTCGTAGAATTGTTTCATTCAAATAAAAATTCTATTATTAAAACTTTTTCACTTAGATGAATTTTTAAGAGATAAAACTGACACTCATGTTTTTGTTCTGGTGTGAATGAAAGGTTTTCGTTCAATGGATCGTTTTAATAATAGACAATAAAAGCGCATTTCCATTCAATCAGGTTTAAGAGGTAAATTTAATTTTTAATATATTCGTGACAATGTTTGGAGATATGAATGAACCCTTTTAATGGATGTTTAACAGATGTAATTATTCTCAAACGCGTTAAATCAGAAACCGGTTTCTTATACGCTAAAACTTTCAAACTTTTCAAAGTTCTCCAGTTCGTCACTGAGTGAATAATCTGTGATGCGATTTTTAACGCGTTCAGAGGCAAAACGCATTTATAGAGGTTTTATCATGTAAAATGTTTTTCCTCAACTGGTTTTTAGTTATTATATTAAAGACAGAAGATTTTTATTTACTTAAAACATAAAAATAATTATACATTTAATTTTGAAAATAATAAATAACTCACATTAGCATACTCAAAGGAAATATTAATAATTTAAAAACGAAAAAAAATGTTTTTACAGATGGATGCTAAACGTAGAGATCAGCTTTTAAACGAATATGAACGTGCCAAGAAGAGCATTCAATCGGCTGACAGAAGCAGACGTCTTGGAGAGATGGAACTGAGATGCGAAGCCACAAAAATATTTAAACCCATGACGGATGTTCAGGAACGAAGCAGGAAGGAGATAGTTGAAGAATTGGGACCCATAAAAGAGTTCTTTGAGAATGGGTTCGTTGCCAGGTAGTTTTACCAAACAGTATTCCTTTCAATCTACACCGGATTACGTCCCCATGAGAATCGAAACCGACGTGAGCGAGAACGACGATACAGCTTCGACAATCACCACTGATAGCGTCGCGTCGTCTGAGGATGGTGGTAAGAGAGATCTGTTGTATGGAATTTATAAGGTTTCGGACGGTAGAACTTTTGTGGGCGACACAGAGGTGGAAATGGATGATGATAATTTAATTGTCGGTTCGAATAAGTATAAAATAACTGATGGACTGCGCAAATTGCTCCTTTTCGACAAGCCTAGTGATTACATGGAACAGGATTTCGACAATTACGGCAACATTCTGGTTCAGACCCACGCCATGAAGAGAAATAACGATGCCAGAGAGACGAGACCCAAAGCCAACAGAGGTTACAAGTGGACGAAAGTGGTGAAACCCATATGGGATATGAATAAGAAGTTCGTCGAATCGGTGACTGGCAAAGTGGTGAAAACCACTTTTCTTCCGAGCGATTCTCACGCTCTGTCTCAGAGATTGAGTTTGTTGATGGCAAGTAGACGTGCTGGTAACACAGGATTAGATAATGAAATAGTTAGTATATGCGACGAGTTGTTAAGACAGAAGGTTTTGAATAAAAACCGTTATAAAAGGCTGATGAACGAATTGAAGGATTGATGTATATAATAAGTAGAGAGAAACAAACAAACAAAATATATAAAATAAAAACATTAAATTTTACACTAGAATAATAAAAGTATTTAAACAACAAACGATTTACCAGTGAAAACAAAATATATATTATAAAATAAAAATATGTTGGTGATAAAGAACAGGGGATATGTTAGAACTTACGTTCAAGGCTGTTCTGGCATCGTCGATTCTATAATGCGAGCGTTCACGAGTGATGCAGGAAGAAAACTTGCATCGACTGCATTTGAGGTTGGTAAGAAGACGGCTTTGGATGCTGGTAAGAAAGCCGCTTCCAAAGCCAGTGGTAGGATAGCTTCTGTGGCTGGCAAGAGGGCAGCCGACGCGTTGATCGACAAGTTGATCAGTCCACCGGCAAAGCGAGCTACGTTGGAGTGAACGCCAAAAAGTTGGAAAGATTTTAAGGATGCTGTGGTACCCATACAAGATTTAGTCAAAATGATGAGTGGATCTGGATTGAAGAGAACTCGCGACGGTGTAATATAAATAAATAATAATATTAAAAAAAGTGAGTTTGATAAAAACATAAAATTGTGTTTGAAAAAAATCTAAAATAACAAAAAAAAAATTAAAAAAGATGAACATTAAAGATATGTCTTGGAACGACGCCGCGACTAAGAGGTCGAATAATGAGTTCTTTCCCAAAAGCATAAGAGGCTTGATAGTGGGAAAATCGAATTGTGGAAAGACCAATCTGTTGATGAATCTGTTGTCGCGACCCGACTGGTTGGATTACGACAGATTGTTTGTGTTTGGCAAGAGCTTGTTTCAACCCGAATACAGGTTGCTTCGAGAGTGCATGGATCGTAGATTGCCTAAGGACGTCATAGCCAGAATCTTTGACAGTCGGGAGGAATTCGACAAAAGTGAAGCTTCTCTTTCGACCATTTTGGACGGTGCGGCGATGGAATTGATGAAGAGAAATGCATCTTCGAACGTCGAGTGTCGATTTATGAGAATGCTAGCGACGTTCCGGATCCTAGAGAACTGAAATCGGAAGATAAGAATCTCAGGATTTTCGATGATCTGCTTTTGGAGAGACAGAACCGATGCGAATCGTATTACATTAGGGGTCATCACAGCAATGTGGACTGTTTCTACCTGTCGCAGAATTATTTTCGATTGCCCAGACAGACAATAAGGGAGAATGCTAATTTTCTTTGTCTCTTTCACCAAGATCTCAAGAATCTCAATCACATCTACAGCGATCACGTCGCAAACGACATAAGCGCGGCGGAATTCAGGAAATTCTGCAAGAGGGTTTGGGATGGAGGACATTACAATATCGTCGTGATCGATTTGACTAGCGAATTTAATCGCGGAAAATATCGGTGCGGATTCGACAAGTTTTATATTTCTGATGATAATAAGACAGAGAGCAAAAATAAAATTCGAAAATAATTCAATCATCAAATAATTAGTTTTGAAAAAATAAAATAAAAAATTAAAATATAATGTTTGAACAAGGAGAATTGTTAGAACGGATAGCCGAGAATACGGCTGCAAAACAATCCATTCAAATCGTGGTGAGTGGCGATTCGACTCGATTCGCGACGAAATTCGAACCTTCCATCGAACTGAATAGAGAGAAAAGATACGAGATGGCGTTGGTGAATCTGGAGACTTATTATTCCTTTCCCAACGCCACCGAAAAGAATTACTCGTTTAAGTATTCCGACGGAGTGGATTGGTTGGAGATTCGAATTCCCAAAGGAAGTTACGACATAGACGATTTGAACAATTACATTCAGACGCGAATGAAGACAGATGGAAAGGGAAGCAACAAGATCAGTCTCGCTCCCAACCCTAATAGCTTACAGACGATGTTGGATTTGGAAGATAATTTTCGAGTGGATTTCAACACGGACGATTCTATAGGCAAGATGCTGGGATTCGATCGAAAGATGTATCGAGGCCACGCAGCATCTGAAAATACGGTCAACATTCTCACAGTCAATAGCATTCTGGTGAACGTGGATGTGATTGCTGGAAGCTACGTGAATGGTAGCGCTCAACCGACGATCTATTCCTTCTTTCCAAATGTGTCTCCGGGTTATAAGATCGTGGAACGACCTCGAAATTTAGTTTATTTACCAGTGATTTTAGACACATATAGTCTCAAAACCACGTTGACGGATCAAAATGGAGAACTGTTAGATCTTCGCGGAGAGAGGGTGACGATACGATTTCACATAAGAGAAATATAAAAACAAAAAACAAATATTGTGTGTATATATAAATAACAAAATAAAATAAACGCAATATTAATTTACAAAAATTATTTAATATATATAATTATCATTAAAACAAAAAAAACAATTGAAGAAAATATATTTAAAAAAAAAGAATTTTGACACAATACATGGTTAAAAACGTGAACATATCCGCATGACAGAGGAAGAAACTTAAGAGAGCGTTAACAACTTGAGGCGAGGCGGTGAGATTCAAATTCACTCATGAAGATCTGACGAGTGGCGGTCAGGATTCGATCGCCTGCACCAGAAGTCAAATCAAAAGGATGGAGAAAGCGATTTGTGATGGAAGAGGGTTGACGGTGAGATTGAGTCCCGCTCAATTGAGAAACAATTTGAGAATGAAAGGCGGTTTCCTACTGCTGTTGGCAGGAATCGCTGCAAAAGCATTACCCTTTGCCGCAAAAGCATTACCCTTTCTCGGAAAGACTCTCGGCGTGGGAGCTCTCTCGGGACTCGCAAGTTCGGCAGTTGAGAAATAAATGGGTGGCAGCGGACTGTTTTTGAAGAAGGGAGGAGCCGTGTGTCGTGTCCACATAGACGACAGTGGTAAATGATTGTATCTAGAACCTGTTAGAGTCGACAACTCTTTGAGTGGAAACGGTCTCTATCTAAAGAGTGGACGGAACGTTAAGCGACTCAGCAAGGGTTTGTTGTTTGGTGAGAATTCGCCATTTAAGAATATACCAATTTTGAGTATGTTATTATAATGTAAAAATTGTATAATTGTATAAAATATAAATCATAAAAAGTATAAAATAATATAAAATGGATAAAAAGATGGAAAAACAATTAGACGATAATGATGAATATCACGAGATAGAGTGCGAAAAAGATGTGGAAAAACGATTAGACGCTAATGATGGATATCTTAGGAATGAACTGATAAAAGAGTTAAATAAAGATCGGGATAGATGGTTGAAATTTAAAAGAATGAGACATTTTCCACCGTCACCACTACCTTCTGAAGAGAATGGTAATGATGCGAGTGTTACCGAGAGATGCACAACATTCATTCATAATTATGATTCGGATAAACAAATGTGTTCTTATAAAAAAAACGTAACATATCACAAAAAAAAAGAAAAGAAGAATCGACGCTGAAATTTGAGAAAAAAGGAAATGTTATTAGAATATATGGGCGATAGTGAAGAAGGAAAACAAAAACAAAAAAATACAAAAAAAAGTAATTAGATCTAGAGATGATCAACCTCTCTAGATCTCATTACTTTTTTTCCTTTTTCTTCAATAAAAATCAATCTCTCTATTGTTTATATTTCCAAGTCCGTTATTAGCATGTTGACGCTCGTGTCTTCTCCTTTTTCGGAAATGTGTTGAATGTTTATCTTTACTTTTTTGAGTTTTTTTACATTGGTGAACGCGCTCTCACCACCCGATTTGTCTATGAGTTCAAGTGAGATTTTTGGATATATGTAACTTCCATAGGACAACGACAAATCGTCCTTGTCGAATTCTCTATCTTTGGCGATGACGATTTTCTGTAGATCGTTTTGGTACTCATAAAACAAATCAAGCATGGCTTTATCCAATTTCAAAGGCATGTTATATTTGTTGTATTTGCACTCTAAGCCCTTTGTCTCGACCTCGTTCAATTTGATGGAATCGTGTCATTGTAATCTATAGATTTTAAAACCGAATTTCTTACACGTTTCGACTCATTTCAATTTTAATTCGCATCTTTTAGGTGTTGTTGTCATGATCGATTATCTGGGTTTTTTTTTATGAATTATTGCAAATAATATACATTTTAAAATTTTGTATTTAAATAATAATTTGTTAAAAAAGTTTTTTTTTTTTTTTTACTCTTTATATATATAAAAAGTTTTTTTAATTTTTAATTTTCTTTAATGTAAAAATTTTTTTTTTGTAAAAGTTTTTTTCTCTTTATATATAAATAAAAAGTTTAAATTTAACATCCTTTTTTCTCGTATTAATTCAATAATTTTTTTCACGTTAAGGAACATAAAAAAAAATTGAATAATTTCATGAAAAAATGTTTTTTTTTTGATGGAATTAAAACATATATATAAAAAAACAATTTTAAAACTTTTTAACAAATTATTATTTAAATACAAAATTCGAAAAGAAATATTCTTACAAAAGAAGAAAACAAATAAAAAAATGGAAAATTTAAATGAGAAAACCGTACCTCAGTTAAACGAGATTTGTAAAAAATTAAAAATTCCACATTTCAGAAATCATAGAACCAAATCCAAAAAAATTGAAGTCATACAGGAATATCGTTTGCGTAACGATGGAAAGGCAAACAAAATGTCGATAGCAACGACGCCAAAAAATGCATCGCTTGTGAAAAATGAGAAGAAGAAAAAGATAGTAAAAGGAATCGAAATGCCGACATAAAAAAAAACTAAAACGTTTTGGTTGTGAAAAATAAGAAGACGACTAAACAAAAAGCCATTGAAGAACTTCAAGTTTCAAAAGAAAAGAAAAAAAAAACTAAAATGAAAACGAGTGATGTACTTCAGATTCTAGACAAACGAGAGCTATCGAGCAAAATGCGACAAACAATCAATGAAGGGAAAGGAGAAGAATTTGTAGCACGACTCATCGTGGAAATATTCCAATCGAAGCCCTAGAACGGGAGAGTGCGATCAAAGGCATTTTTAAAACTTTCGATGTGGTTCCCTCGTTCAAGAAAATCGATCCGAAATTGTTCATGGAACGGGTGAAGAAAAAAGTATTGGATTTGTTTCACAAACACATGAACATGGGACAAAAAATTAAGATGATACTCCATTGCGTGATGAATAAAATCAATGTGAAGTCCGGCGAGAGCATCGTGAAAAATGCATATTTCAGATCTAACGTCGAACCCATATTTCAAGGTTCAGATTTATCGGACGTTTTCGAAAAGATGAAAGACAAGATGTTGACATCTCTCGGGAATTATCAACATGAAGGTAGTAATTGGACATTCAATGAGGTGTTGAAACTCGAAATTCATATAACTGAAAACGATTCATTGAAAGGTTCTTCCTTCGTGGAATTACCATATTTCTTAGCTAAAAAACACTCCGTGGTCAACATGAGAAAAAAAGATGATCAGTGTTTTAAATGAGCAGTCACCTCTGCTTTATACCCTGTCAAAATGAACTCCGATAGAGTTTCTCGTTACGAGGAGACTTCTAAAAATCTCGCTTGGACTGGAGTGACTTTTCAAACAGAGTTAAAACATATCGAACGTTTCGAGGCTCAAAATCCCACCGTAGCGGTGAATGTCTTGGGATACGACGATGAAAAATGAATGATCTATCCTCTCAGACAGACTTCGTATTCCAAAAGAGAAACGATTATTTTATTATTGATTTCGAATGGTGACAATTGTCATTATTGTTGGGTTAAACATCCGAGCCGATTACTGTCGAGACAAAATAATAAACATAAAGGAAAGATATGTTTATGTTGCAACTGCATGAATGCGTTTCACAGCGAAAAATCGTTAGCAAATCATTAGGAATATTGCAACGAAAATGAAGGTGTCACCATTGAAATGCCCAAACCCAACACCATCATGAAATTTGAAAATCGCAATAGAGGGTTAAAAGTACCATTCGTTGTGTACGCCGATTTTGAATGCTTCACCATGAAAATGAGTTCCTGCCAACCCAATGCTCTTCGAAGTTATGTCGAAAGATATCAAAAACACATGCCTTTGGGTTATTGCATTTACGTGAAATGCGCTTTCAACTCGCAACACAACATGGGTCCCTTCACCTACACGAAACAGTGCGAAGATGATGACATGGCTCAAAGGTTCGTGGAAGAGTTAGAATCAAAAATTCAAATGTTATACGATAAATTCAAAACTCCGGCAAAAATGATCATCACGTGAGAGCAGCAGGACGAAAATGACAGAGCCACCGAATGTCACATATGCAGACAATCGTTCGATGAGAATTTGGAGGAAAATAAGAAGGTCAGAGACCATGATCATTACATGGGTCTGCATCGCGGCCCGGCTCACAGCAGTGTAATTTAAAAATCGAGATGCCGTTTTCTATCCAGTGATATTTCACAATCTCTCGGGTTATGACAGTCATCTGTTCGTAAAAAATCTCGGCACCTCTCACGAAGAATTGAATTGCATCGCGAACAGCAAAGAAAGATACATTTCCTTCATGAAATGGAAGCTCATGGAGAAGAAAAGAGTAATCGATGGAGAGACGTTGGAAGAAAAAACGAAATTCATTCATAGAGGCATACGTTTCATCAACAGTTTTAAATTCATGTCAACCACTCTCGAAAAATTAGTCGATAACACGAGCAAGGATAAATTTAAAATCACGAGCGAACATTTCGGAGAACAAGTAGACGTTATGTTGAGGAAAGGAGTCTATCCTTACGATTACATGAATGATCTAAAGAGATTCGACGACATCGCACTACCATCAAAAAAAGATTTTTATTCGAAATTATACGAATCTGACATTTCCGACGAGAATTACGAACATGCCAAAAACGTGCGGAAATCATTTGATATGAAAACCATAGAGATTATCACGATCTCTATCTAAAGACTGACGTTCTGCTCTTGGCAGATGTGTTCGAAAATTTTCGAGACGTTTGTCGTCGAAATTACGATCTGGATCCGGCTTGGTATTTCACTGCACCCGGTCTGGCGTGGGACGCTCTGTTGAAGACCACCGAAGCCCAACTGGAATTATTATCCGATGTGGACATGTTGCTCATGTTCGAAAGGGCTACGAGAAAAGAGCTAAAAAATTAGTGGCGAAACCCAATTACAAACACCGAACCATATTCGACGAAAATCTAGTGGCCGTTCACATGCAAAAGACGCACCTGAAGTTCGACAAACCGTATTATCTCAGACCGATCATCTTAGATATCAGCAAGCGATTGATATACAAGTTTCACTACGATTACATCAAACGAAAATTTGGTGATAAAGCCAAACTACTGTTCACCGACACGGACAGTTTAGTTTACAAGATAGAGACAAAAGATGTCTACCAAGATATATCTCCGGACGTGGCTGCGTGGTTCGACACGAGCAATTATCCCGTAGATCACCCGTCCAACATTCAATCAAACAACAACAAGAAGGTGTTAGGTAAATTTAAGGACGAGAGCGGTGGTAAACAAATCGTCAAATTCATGGGCTTGAGACCTTAACTGTATGCTTATCGTCTAGATGAAGAGATCAAGAAGTGCAAAGGGGTTAAAGGATGCGTGGTGAAGAAAAACATCTCTTTCCGAGAGTATAAAGATTGTCTGTTAGGAAGTGGTCCGGTGTATAAGACTATGAAATCGATTCGAAGCGAAAATCACGACTTGTATACCGAAATAGTCAACAAGATTTTGCTGACGGCTGATGACAATAAGAGATTCGTGTTAGACTATAAAATAAGCACTTTAGCACTTGGACATTGGACTTTGGATCTGATTTTAGATGATAGGATTTCAGATATGATTGAGGATGATAGGATTCCAGATATGATTAAGAATGATAGGATTCCAGAAAATCAAGAGGAATTAGACGAATTCAAGATTATGGAAGTCAAGGAATTAGATGGATTCAAGATTATGGAAGTCAATATAGTTAGTTTAAAAATAAAAATAAAAAAAATAACGTCATTTTAGTTAATTATAATAAAATAAATAAATTTAAAAAAAAAATATACGCATTTATGAATAAGAAAATAGAGATATCCATAGAAGGTGTGATCTTACCTAACGAACCCCTATCCAACATCGATCTGTCGAATGTGGCAAAGGATTTGAAAATCAAAGATTTTCTAGGCGTGTTTTCCAGAGATGCCTTGCCGAAGAGAAGACCTCGACAATCGGAATGCGGAATTTTAAATCTAGACGATTTATTGGGTGAAGGCACTCACTGGGTGGCGTGGTTCAAGAACGGGAAGATGAAGAATTATTATTTCGACAGCTACGGAATCTCACCGCTGAAAGAAATAAAGAACTATTTCAACAAATCGATGGTTCGTTACAACACGGAACGAGTGCAATTGCCAGATCAAGTGTTTTGCGGTCACCTGTGTCTCTACGTTCTCAAGAGATGGTCTGAAGGAGATCGGTTTCAAGACATTCTCAATGATTTACATTAGAGAGAGATTTTTTTTATAGTATATATAAGGGTAAAAAAATTATATAAAAAATTTTAATCGAATAAAAACGAAAAATAAAAATAAGTGAAATAATTCATTTTTAATAAACTGCATTTCAAATATATTTTTAAAACAAAAATCTCAAAACAACATGCCAGTTGATAAATTTGGTAGAAGTGATGACGAAAGTCAACCCAAAAAGAAGAGGAAGATGCTCGAAGTCGGCGATGGTTATGACGTTACCAACTTGGACGAATGTTATGTTCGGAGATACGAACCTCGAGAGGAACCGTTGAACATGAACGATGAGAAGCTCTACAATCTTCCCGAGCTGATAGATCTCGCAGATGCTGCAACTAAAAAATACGTCGACAGGGGAAACGTGGATTTTGAATGAATCATGCTAGATAATTACGTGGATAAAGCCATGACCGACGTTCTCGATCTGAAATCTAAACCTTTGGTGAACGTCGCGAATCCCATAGATCCCACCGATGCCACGACCAAGAAATTTGCTAACGACTCTCACACGCGATTCAGCGAACATCTGAGGTATAGAGACGTTCAGAAAATGATGCACTCGGAATTGAACGCCAGTTCTAACAAGATAACGAACGTGGCCACTCCCACGAAACCCAAGGACGTGGAGAACAAACACTACGTAGATCTGGAACAGAGAAAGTCTGACAGACGAGAAATGAAATCGGATCTGAATGCGGGATTCAACAAGATATTGAATCTGTCAAAGGTCGACGACACGGATGCGGACTCAACCGCAGTGAACAAGGGCTATGTAGATTCTGCCGTGATACAATCACAAGAATACGTAGAATTGCAAGTGGATGATCTCTACCTGAACAAACAATCTGGCAGAACCATGGAGGGTGGTATCAACATGAACGGTGAGAATTTATTCGGTCTCGATCACGATCCCAAATTCGATTCCAGCACAGTCAGCAGGAAGTACGTGGATGACAACTCGATCTGGAGAAAGGGCGACATCTTAGAAGGTAAACTAGACATGGGTGGACACGCGCTCACAAATCTACCGGATCCTGTGAACATGACGGATGCCTGCACCCTGATTTTGGTGGTGGAAAGAGTCAAATATGCTAGACAATTGATCACCATGTGGGCCGAGGAGGCCGGCACGTTAGAGGAGGGAAAAACCGAGTGGTCTTTCGGAAACGGAGGTAGCGGATCGAAACATGGTCAGGTGGGATATCCCATGCCATTAGGAGGTGAAATCATTCGAATGAGTCTGGCTTCCTCGGATTTGAATAACAGAGCGGTTGTCAATCTCGTGGTGAATGGAGTAGAGAGCGATAAGAAATACAGCATTGAAAAGACTGAGAATCAACACGCAAATGTTAGCACGTTCGGCACGCCTCTCAAAGTGAACGCCGGAGACAGGATTAATTTCATTACGAAAACCAATAATCCCGAAGCCGCCACTTCCGTGGTGAGTCTACTGATCGAACTAGATCCTTTGATCTAGTTTGATTGAGATATATTAGGGTTGCTCATTAATTCGTCTAGACCGTGATACTTCTGTCTAAAATCAGCGGCATCGCCGTACAGTGTGCAGAAATCATTCTTGTCGAACGACACATTGTAATCGATTGCTGGATATCTCGTGGCGTTCAGAAACACTTGCATGTTTCTCAAATGGCAGTGATCGAACAGCGATGCATTCTCTTCCTGAGATCCATCCCTATCGGTCTGAAATGCAACCACGATGAAATGCGATCTCTCGGAAGCGGATTTCGCCGTCAATCTCCAATCGAAGTGATTCGTGGAGAGTGGAATGGTAGCTGTGTCACACTTTCTCATTCTAAATCCCATGGGTAATTTACTCTTGGATTCTATGATCTTGTAGAGACACGCTTTTTCCACAATCGAAGGCTCCACGTGCGGAACGAACCACAATATCTTGTGTAGAGTTAACTTACCCACATCGGTCACAGGGAGTCTCACTATCACGTCGTCGTTTCCCTTTCGAATCAATGTCAGATTGTGTTTGAATCCGTACATGATCGTGTTGTAATCGTCTGCAAATCCGAAGATGTGTTTCAAAGGTATCCTGAATGAAAACGTTCCTTTAGGTCTCGACGTCTTGACGACGTAGTTGAATATCGCGGCGGCACCGGCGCTAGCAGGGCCGACGGTGTCTTTCACCCACAACTGATTAAGTTTTCTGGATTTTGAGAAATCATCCGGATATGTCAAGAGTCTGAACATCTTGGTTGCCTGACCGGGATGAAACACAGATTCTATCTCTTGTATGGATAGTATGTATTTTATATTACTGAATAGATGCATGATGCCATTATTGGCTAGAGTAACCGTGTCGTCGTCGGCGTAGTCGCTCCCATCTTCTTTGGTGAGACGTCCATGCACCACTATGTAACTCTCACTAGGATGGATGAATAGATCTTGAGTTTCGACGTTGATTCTTATCTCTCCCGCATTGTTCAAACTCGTTCCAGTTACTGGTTCGTATTCGTGAACCTCATATTCTTGAATACTTTCATCTTTCACTATGCTTTGTGCTACGTCTAGTATATTTGCCATTTTTGAAGGGCTTTTCTTTTTTGTTTATTAATTAGCTTGCTTTTTTTATCTAACTAGTTTTAATTATTACTTATTATTATTATTATTTTTCTCTCCTATATATATATGTGTAAACAAGAAAATGTTAAAGAGAGTAAAAAAAAAAAAAATGTTTTCTTTATCAAAACTTCATCTTCTTCAATTGTTGTTCGCAAAACTTTCCGATAATCTCTTCTCCATCCAATGCTTCGATTTTGTAAGTCACCGGATCGGTGTGAAATATTTTGATTATCACGAAGATTTCCGAGGTCCATCGAGGAGTATAACCCTTTTCGAAGTGCTTCTTATAAGCGTAGATTCTCACTCGATCACCGACCGCAAATTTTGGCGTTCTAGACTTCTTCCTGATCTTAGATATCTCGGGATATAGATTCGCGTAGACCCGTTTTTCGTTTCGAGGATCGTTAGCTTCGACGGGAGTCATCTTGATCGATCTGTGTCGTGTGTTGTTGTAATCTTTGACCAGACCGTTCAGAGCGTATATGTATTTCTTGGTCGAATTCGCCGTGAAGTATCTATGCATCTTTTCCTTCATCATTCGATTCCAACGTTCCACCACGCTAGCTTTCTCTTCATTTTCGATCGAGTAGAGGTCGACCAATCGATGAACGTGCTTGTTGTAGAATTCCTTTCCCTTATCCACCCACAGTTTATTCGGTTTTCGAGAAGACGAGTCGAACACGCTCTTCAGAGCCTCGGCGACGCAAGGTCCCCATTTATTCTTCAAAGCTCTCATCCAACCATATTTGGAAAACACGTCGATGACCGTCAATAGCTATTTGACACCCTCGTTCCACCTCAAAAACGATCTCATGTTGACCAAGTCGGCAGACCAAATATCATCCAAACCCTTCACGAACACCCTTCTCTTTCGAAATTTACGCACGATGGGTTTGTGTAACTCCTCGGCCAATTCGCTCATCAATAATCGTTTCTTCTTCTTTTCAGATGTGCTTTTTTTTTTGAACGCCCCATCCGAATCGACGTTTTGCACCGATCAAATTGCCGATCAGCGAACATTCTATCTTCTCTCTCCTGGTCGGATTCGATATACCTCTCAATTTCACCAACATGTTTTTATCGCAGACATCGTTGCGCGTCTTGGTGTCGGGATGTCCGGCGTAGCATAGATCATGATCATACGCGGCCGCATCCACCCTATTCACAGGTTTGCTCCAAGATTTAGGAGTCAGATCGGCGTTGAGTCTCTTGTTCAATTTCGTTCCAGGTCCTGTGAAACTGTGACCAGGCAGATGCATTTCGAAAGGTAGATTATTGATCATTTTATTCACGATGCCTTTACCTTTGTTCGCTTTCTTCTTTTTTGATGAATCGAGTCTTGATAGAACCACACACGTCGCAAATTCCGCGAAGCATCTGTCTGTCGTTTTTAGTTCGTACTTCTTGAGAATTACTCGTCTCGGTAACTCTCTTACTCTTTACGCAATACATTTTTTGAGAGTTATTTAAATTAATTTCGTTTTTATTTTATATATAAATTTAATATTTCTTTTTTTAAAAATTCTGTTCTTATTATATATATTTTTTTTTTTTCAGTCGCTGCTCTTGATTTCTATCATCTTACTGAATTCCTCCCTAGCCTCATTCCTCCCCTTCTCCATGAGAAAATCCTTCATCTCTTCCTTGATGATCTGACGAGTCTTGATTCTCACGGCTTCTTTCATGGCTTCGTATTTCGTTTTCTCGCTCATTGTCGTGAAGTATTCTCCGTCCGATATCCTACCATCTTTCAAAGCCATCGAGATCATTTCGGATATCATGTCGATCTTGGAGTCGGCCAAGACGCGAATCTTGTCGTGTTTCCTTGCATTCAGATATAATTTCCTACTCAAAAAGTTTCCGAGCGTGCTAAACAACCCAGCGACGAGAGCCAGTCCTTCTATGGTTAACACGATCGGAATACCGACAGCAGTCGACAACAATCCGATGCCGGCCATGTGTAAACCCATGGAAATTGTGATGAGTGTCGTGTCGATCGCGTTGACGAATTTCACGAAATGCGAATACTTCTTCTTGAGAGAACGACGAGAATCTCTCTCTTGAGTTAGATACGATTGGATTCTACTGATTTGATCGATGCGATACCTCTCTCCTCTTTCTTTTTCTTCTAGCGACGTTGCCGTTGGCAAAGCGCCATTCGGCTTCTCATATTCGTCGTCATCTAACGTCGGATACAATTTATTTCCGGTTCTCATTTTTGTGTTTTTTCTTTCTTTCTAATATTAGATAAAAAATTTATGTGTGTATTTATTTTTATTTTCTATTTTCCCTTTTTTATATCAATGAGAAAACTTAGACGTATGCTTCATTGAACAATAATTTCATGATGCATCCCTTGTCTTCTAAAGTCAGACTTCTACACGCCAATTTCAGTTCTTCCGAAACTGTGGGTTTGTCTCAATCCTTACAGAAGAGTAATCTCTTCCAAAACGTGATCACTGCATCGATTTGAACGCGTTCGAACGCCGGTCCAAAATACTTGACGACCATATCTTCCCTTTCCATCGTCAGACACGAATGATTCTCATGATCGAAGTCTAGGTGATCCCGACATCTGACACATCGTTCTAACAAGAGGCGACCTAGTTGTTCATTCACACAGAATGTGTAGGCTCTCATCAGCATTTTTAAAAGAAAACTTGCTATAATAGTCTGGGAAGCGTTCATGATTTACGTATTTTTTTTATTATCTATTCGATTTGATATTTATTTTTTTAAATAACTATTTATTTTTTTTTCTCTCCTATATATATCAATCATTTTTTATTTCCTCTCCTCAAAACCGATTCTATCACGATTCGTCTCACAAAACTCAAGAGATGAATCAGCAAATCGTTTTCACCGATCAAATCGCACCCTAGACCGTCCCAAACGCGATCGCGAACGTGGCGATGGTTTGCGGGTTCTGAATCACCTTTTTTCCATGTACTATAGGCCCAAATCGATTTTAAAAAAAATCTTCGATGAGTAACTACACTTTACACCACTTTTCACCATTGGCAAACGTCGAAAAAACGTTTTTGAGGTCGATTTTCCTGATCTAGAATCCGCAAATGGGTTTCGAACGTAGGTGATACAGAATTCGCAAACCGCTTTTTTGATGCTGATACAGAATCCGCAAAACGTTTTTTGCTCGCGTTCACCAACGATGGATCGATGGTCTAATCCGCGATGGGAAAATAGAGAAAAAAATTTTAAATTATATTTTCTTAAAATTTCGTACATTTTTTTCACTTTGAGCGACGTGTCGAATGTACGCATTCGCCAACGGGTATTTGAACGTTAAAAGTGCAATCTGTGAGCCTCAAAACCAATGGCGGATTCTGTATCACCATGAAAAAACGACATTTTCTACACTTGTACACGATTTAACACTGAATCCCTATGGTGGTACACGTACATGTACGTGTACATGTACAAATCGTGTACAAGTGATACTGAATCTGCATTTATTACCTACTCAGGTATCACCCACAATTGGTTTTCGCACGAATCTATCTAATATCTCGCCGTAACGAATCAAACATCCTTCGAGTTATAGCTATTTTAGTGAATGAAATAATGTACTAAACAGTACTTTATGGAAAAAACAGAATATTGTCGTAATTCCTATTTTGGTGGAGTTGTTAAGGTAATGCACTTTACTACGGTTTTATATGCATCACAGTATATACGTCATGCTCGGTGGAACCCAGGAGATCCTGTTGTGAGCTTGCAGTAACATAATGCTTCCAGTAATTAACACCTATAGAGAGGCATATGGGGTAAAAAACAAGACAAACAAAAAACAATACCTTTAAGAAAACAAAAATTGAAATAAAAAAGATATAAAAAACTCTATAAAATAGTGACATCAACTCTCCAATGTTGGAAGTTATGTTTTCTCAAAATCGTTGTGGAGTGATGGATGACAGTTCAGGCTAACAGCCCTTGCTTTTAGTTTAAAATATTGTTTTATTTGAATTTGATACGAGATGTGTAGAATGAAGAATATAAAGGTTACAATACAAAAATATAGCGGATCTCAAACGAGTGATGTTTGTATATAAGATTTTTTGAAACGAGTTTGATGAATTGGATTCACAACGAGCCTTTCATCACGAGTTAAAGATTTTGTACATAACATGAGTTTTCGATCGTTTTTTACACTTTTAATTTAATTCATTGTCGCTAAATTCTCCCAAAACAACCCCACGATGTCGTGAATGCGCTTTACTTGAACCTGTTGTCGTAATTGACGACATGTGAACGTCATATCAAGAATACAATGCTGCTGTTATGGGACCACACGCCGATTAGACACTAGTTGATAATCAGGAAATAAGACATGGGTTGTTACGTCGAAATTAACGACGTTTCATGCGATATAAAATAATTCAACATACAACAGTATACAATGTATAGTGGTTCAGAAACTGCACCTCAAACTGAAAGGCCCATGATGCAAAGTGTCACTGGCGAAGGCATTTAATCCCGAATGCCCACATGGATGCGCGGTAGCCCTATATAATCAGCAGTACTACATTTGTCTTCAACTAATGCAAAGCCTGCTTGTGCGGAGTTTGTTGCTGCTGCTCAGTGATTCTCTCTGGGTATTCCGGCTTCCTCGACAGGTAAAACTGTCCTTCACGAGGTCATCATGGCTGTCGAAAGTGTCGTTAAACCCCAGTTAGACCCCAATAAAAAGTGTACAATAAGACTAATATATAGCAAGGGTGAAACTGCTGAGAAAAGCAGGAATTCGACCGAAAAGGTTACATTTGCTTAAGAAAGTTGTCTTGCATTTGGTAGTAGTTATGTTGGACGGTTTTGACCCAATTCTGTCGGACGGGGGTGACGGGGGGGGGAGGGAGTGACGGGTTGCATGACGTCATCTTAATTAAAAAGTTACATAAGGTAATTAACATGATGTCACTTAATGATTATTTTTTTAATCACTTTAATAAGTGTTGCTTAATTAATTTCAATTAATGACTGTTGCATAATTAATTTAATTAATGTAATTAATGAGTGTAATTAGGGTTGATTATAATAATTAGTATATTAATAAATGAATTAATAATGTCGATTAGTACATAGTTTTTTTTCAAAGTCATAATTTGGGATAGATATTATTAGATAAAAAAATAATATATTTAAAAATAATATATTTAAAAATAATATATATGAATGCTATCGACTGACCCTGACCTGGACATGTGCTAAGGTAAACAGTTCACTGCGTGTTTAGGTGTCATTAAAAACCAATGAAATCTCCTTAAATCGATGGAAGATGTTGAGGTAATTAAATCTATTGTAACATTCTAACGACCGGTCATAAATATCGTGAGACTGACGCTTCAACTTTAAGTGCTATTGAAATTGTAAGAGACCAATCTGTCACCTTATTGATTTTAATAACGAATCCATATTGTTCAAAAGTTATGGGTGTAATAAAAACCTCATTAAATTAGCGATCAACACGCGACCTTTTTCCAGACAATGAGATTCAAATTTTCAAATTTCATAGATTTTTAACGCGTTTTGATTGGTTCTCAAAAAATCAATCAGTCAATTTTAAAACGATGGGCGGGGCTTCAGTTTTTCGTTTAAGTTCTGCAAGACGAATCGACTCGTCACTTCATTGAAACAGTCGAGATGGCAAGCTCCAATAAATTTCAAATCGGTTCAAGAAATACTTTTATCACTGTGGCACCGTTTCAGGGTAAAGTAAAGGTCCACGTAAGAAGATACACGAAAGACTCTTCGACACCGACTAAAACTGGAATCGCTTTGGACGTAATCGAGTGGATTGACCTGAAGAAAACCATCACAGAAATCGACAGAAAAATTGCCAGCAAAGAATCAGATTTGTTTAGAAAAAGAAAACGAGAATTTCCAACGTTCTCAAATCATGGAAAAAAGAATCCGACGACCGAACTTAGAAGAATATGGATCCAAACAGAGGTGAACCGAGCTTACGCAACTATGATCCAAAAACATTAACTGAGGCAGTTAGTGAACTGTGCTATGGGTGTACTGTAAATCCTGGTGGTCAAACCCATCACGATCTATGTTTAATGGCTAGTCCAGAGGAAAAGGTCGAGAGATGTTTCCTCACTGCATTGGAGAAGATTGATTGTGCTGAGCTGCAAGATGTTTGGGCTGCGATCATTAGTAATATGATACCCACTGTGATGCCGCACGAGTATATTAACATCAACGATTTCGATAGAGAAGCGGTAGAGAAAATGGTTGTAAAAATATTTCTACAGTATGGTGAAGAAAAACTAAAGACAGAAGTGAATACGAATCAAGGCATGGAAAAAACGGCCCTTTTCAGGGCCAACCAAATTATTATAAAAGAGTTGCTTTAGCACAAACACATGCTTAATGATCCCTCCAATCTCCCTCACTTGTACTCCTCTGCACCCCACCCCATGTCGCACGAACCCTCAGTGGGCGGATCCCCCTTCACCCAAACATGTTTCAATCGAATTCCCGGAATTTGATTATTATTCCAACCAATCAGGTCTCACAAACTTTAAACACCTGCAGTACAACATCCTTTGAGGTTTAACACCCCCTCCCCCTACTAGCCCGTCCCATTGTCATTATGTAACATTTGCGGTATATAAAGCGCATAACAACCCCTAGGTAGTCATTTTATTTTCGAGATGGAGACGAGATGGAGTCATCCCTGTACATGCGTTTTGGCAGGTCCGACTTCTTGCGACTTCTTGCGGCGAGTCGACATTTGTCCGCAAATTCATGTCTAATTTAGAGGCTATGATATACCCTATTTCCGAGCATATCATCTGGTGTTACGGAGAATGGCAGCCATTATACGACACTCTTTTTTGGGAGTTGAATTTGTGGAAGGTGTCCCACAGGACGTCATGCCCAATCCCCTGGTAATTCTCGATGACTTGATGCTTCAGGCCGACGAACGTGTCGCCCTTTTGTTTACTCAGAGATCCCACCATCAAAACCTAAGTGTTGTTTTGACTGTTCAAAATATATTCGATAAGAATAAATTTCATTGCACAGTTTCCCTAAACTCCCATTATTTAATACTTTTCAAGAACCCTAGAGACCGATCACAGATCTCTCACCTAGCTAATCAAACGTAAAAAATTTTACGGGAGGTCTTCGACGATGCGACCGCCCCATCCTTTGGGTATTTATTAATCGATTTGAGACAGCAAACGGACGAGGGGTTAAGACTAAGATCTCACATATTTCCGGGTGAAACTCAAATTGTCTATGTCGCCAGAGTATAAAAGGGGGTGGTTTGAGGTAATTATCTCATAACTATGTCTACTCGCCTAACACGCAACATCGGAACTCTCAAAGTTCTTTGTCGTGCAAAACCTTCAGAACTTAAAAATATTGTCAAACGTGCCGATAAAGACCTAATTCTTTCGATTTGTGAATGCGCTGAAAATATTTTATTGGGGAACGTACCCGTTTCGAATTATCATTTTGCCAAACTACGACCCCATAAAGACAAAGTCAGGAAGCTAGCAGTAAAGAACACATCGGATAAAGTTAGAAGACAGATCATTGAATTGGGAGGTTTTCTGGGTTCGCTTATTGGGCCCGTTTTGAAAGTATTAGCCAAAGGTTTACTGGGATAATAATGGAACATGCCAACAAAATGGTCTTAGTAGATCCCCAGATGTTAGATCGAACCGATAAACGGCCAAATGATTCCGCAGTGTCCGCGCTGGATAGAGAATTAACAGAAATAATAAACACGTCTGATCTTAGTGAAACCGAAAAAATCACAATATACAATCAAATACTTCAGCGGTATTTGACATTCTATGAAAAATCACTCGAACCGACCACCGTCAAAATTAAAACGGAAAAAACCAATCTGCCCACTCGACATGATGACCGGGAAATTTTAGATACCGTACCTTTAACCATGCATAGAAAAGCGAGTTTATTATTAAAATGCTTGAAGTCCATTCCAAATCTGAAATTGGATGACAGGGGGCTTATTATAATTAACGAGCAAACAGTTGAAGGGTCAAACATCACAGATTTGTTGAATGACTTACTTAGACAACGCAAAAAGTTTGCACCGGAAGGCTGGCAGGTTTTCGGCGAGGTACTGCAAGATGCTGATATTCCTCAAGAACTCATTGGGAACAAAGAACGTTGGGCTTTTATTCATAAATGTCAGCCGAGAACCACACCCCTTAAATTATCCACAAAAGGAGAGGCTCGGGGTGTTCACACTTGGGTCCCCTTTTAAATACTTCCGGCTTGTGTATTTGTGAGTCATTATGAGTTTAGCAGAGCTCTATTACGCACCTTCGACTCCGGGCAGCTTTAGGGGAGTGACTGTCCTGCGGCGCGTGTCAAGAAAGACAAACAAAGAGGTGATAAATTGGCTACAAAGTCAGGACACTTACACTCTTCACAAACCAGCATGGCGTAAGTTCATTAGAAAGAAAACTCTGGTCAGCGGTATCGACGCTCAATGACAAGCTGATCTTGCAGATCTGACTTCAATAAGCAAACACAATGACGGAATTAAATTTCTATTAACATGCATAGACGTGTTTTCAAAGTAGGCTTGGATGATCTCATTGAGAAACAAGTCGGGTTCATCTACTGTGTCGGCTTTTCGAGAAATATTTTCTCAAGGTCGTAAACCTTTCAAGTTACAGACTGACCAAGGTAAAGAATTCACAAACAGTCAATTTCAGCGATTTTTAAAACAAAATAACGTTGATTTTTTTACAACTTATAATGTTGAAACGAAATGTCCCGTAGTTGAGCACTTCAATCGAAGTTTTAAAACCAAAATGTTTAAATATTTTACCAAAAACAACACATTAACTTTTCTGATCCAGGCACTGACGGACTCCTATAATAACACCTATCATCGCAGTATCGGAATGGCTCCGTTACAAAGAGGGACCAAGAACAAATTTGGCAGAGATTGCATGGCAAACCGACCGAAGCCAGACAGCATTACACAATAGGAGATAGAGTTAGAATAAGTAAGGTTAAACGAACATTCGAAAAGGGGTATTTGCCTAACTGGACAGAGGAACTCTTTACAATAGCTCAGATAATACCGGGATATCCAGTGACATACAGGCTGAGGGACTATAATAGAGCTTTGCCAGAAGGAGGATTTTACGCAGAGGAAATTCAACGGGTAGCCGAGAAAACCGCATATAAAATAGAAAGCGTTATAAAAACCCGAGGTAAAGGTAAGGGGAAAGAATTGTTTGTCAAATGGCTCGGTTATCACAAATTGTTCAATTCTTGGATCAAACAAAGTGAGATTATTTAATAAAAGCAAGCGTTTCACGAAAAAAGTCTCAGTATAATGGAAGACACGGAAAGTAACAGATCGTGGCTTTTATGCGGTAGTCGTTTGCCAAAAAGTGAGATAACATATTTTGCACAGGTCATAATCTTATACACCATATAAACAATGACGTACTGCTGTAACCCAAAATTATTCGGAGATTATTATCTGGAACAAGTAGGTTCCGGAAGGCCCGTTTTTATGGGTGCACAGATGCAGAGGGGTCATGGTCTAAGAAGCCTATTGGGAACCATAAAGCACGCAGTCTTTCCAGTCACTAAGAGTGTGGGAAAACAACTTTTGAAAAAAGTATAGATTTTGTAGGTGATATAGCTTCCGGAAAAAATATAAAGCAAGCCTGAGTTGATAGATTCAAAGAAGCCCTCGTGCAAGGTATTGCGGGCCACCCCCCCTGGTCAGCCTAATGAATGCCCCCGTGCGAAACGCCCCTGTGCAAAACGCCCGTGGAGTATAAAAGTAGGTCTCAAAAAGAAACCTGCCATACTGAAGAAACGAAAGCGAACGGTAAAGAAGGATATTTTTGACTAGCGATCTCATTAATTAATCCCAAATCATCCGAATGTGTCAACAGCGAACTGGACCTATTTTCCATTCCTCCCACTCAGACGAGCGTAGATTCCGGACAGTGGATCGAATTTCGCCCTCTAGCTACGATTGGACACAGCGGACCGATAGATTATTTTCATTTCTGGGAGTGGTGGCGATTATTTGAATTTAGCCCAGAGCTATCTCCATGTTAAAGCGCAAATATTGCAAATGGATGGTGGCGTATTAACCGGGAATGATAAGGTCGCCCCCGTTAATTTATTCATACATTCGTTGTTCAGTCAGATAGAAGTCAGCCTCAATGAAACACTCATTTCGTCATCGAATAATACTTATCCCTATCGAGCATACATAGAAACTTTATTGAGCTAAGGTCCCCCTGCCAAAATATCTCAACTTACTGCTGCTCTGTGGTACAAGTATACCGCGGGGCATTTTGACGATTTATCGTTAAATAATGGATTGAATACGAGAAAAAATTCGCCAGTACAAGTCAAATTATTGACATGAGTGGTCGTTTACATTTGGACATGTGTTCTCAAGATCGTTATCCTCTCAATGGGGTAAACGTACACGTGAAAATAAACAGATCAAAAGATGCTTTCGCATTGATGGGAGACGCACCTGATTATAAAATAAAAATTAACGAAGTTTCCCTGTTTATCAGGAAAGAATGCCTTAACCCTGCTGTGCGACTAGCCCACGTTAAAGCTTTGGAAAGGGGAGCCACTAAATACCCGATCAATAGGGTGCAAACGAAGGTATTTTCCATACCCGAGAGGAATTTGAGCATAACGCAGGGAAATTTATTTTTAGGTCAGCTCCCAAAGTGAATAGTCGTAGGTTGTGTCGATAACGACGCTTTCAATGGCAGCTATTCAAAGAATTCATTCAACTTCAAACACTACAATGTTAATTTCATTGCGGTATATCTAGATGGTCAACAAATACCCGCAAAACCACTACAACCTCGTTTCGAACACGGAGAAATAGTAAGATGTTTTTGAAGTCTGTTTCAAGCAACTGGACAAATATTTGAAGACGTCGGGAATCACATCAGTCGGGAAGAGTATTCCAAAGGATACACTTTGTTCGCATTTGACCTCTTGCCAGATTTGAGCCACGGAGACCCTTTCAACTGACTCAAGCGTGTAAATTTGAGACTGGAAATGCACTTTGATGACGCTCTACCTATAATAGTTAACGTTATTGTCTATGCTGAATTTCAAAACATAATAGAGGTAGACAAAAATAGACAGATCATTTTCCAATATTCAACATGAACACTCTTCAATTGGTGACAGCCATGAACTCCGATAAATACCTTCGACATGTCAATTTGGGAGTTTTTGCCACAAATCGACTACCCAGAAAATTAACTACCACCGCCCAGTGATGTTCATAGCTAATACAGATCCCAGTTACAGACCCGGTGAACACTGGGTGACCTTTTACATCGGACATGAATCAGTCGAATATTTTGATTCAAATGGAGTACCCCGTCAAAACAAGACATTCCAAAAATTTCTAAACAAATATTCGAACGCCTGGCAATTAAATTCCTGTCACCTTCAAGGGTTATTACCAGTATGCGGACACTATTGCTTATTTTATTTGCTTAAGCCCTGTTGAGGCGTAACTATGACAACAATAATTGGAATGTTCCCGGGCAACTTGAGAAAAAATGATATTTTTGTGAAGAATTTTATACGCAATCATCATTTCTACGCAAGACATGGAATCGAGAAGAAGAAACCCAAGAATAGGAGCTCTGAGGTCAGTAAGCCTAGAGGAGGTACGGAGCGCATTTATAACAGAACCACCAGTACCGAGTGTCTCTTTTGAAACCGAATTCAATCACATGACTGAAGCTGAACTGGAGAATATTTTATGTGGAGTAATAAACCTCCCACCAATTTATCCCAACTACGCCTTAGAAGCACACAGACTAAAAAGGTTCAAATCTATGCTTCCTAGTGAATGTGTTAAAAGCCCGAGGGAGTTGGCGAGGTGTGTTTTTTTCTACATGGGAACCGAAGACAAGACGAAATGTTTTTATTGCGGCGTTCAAATTCACTTGTGGGGAGAGTCGGATGTTGTCAAAGAAGAGCATCGAAAATTTGAACCCCTCTGCCAGTTTGTGGATAAAATCCCACCGGAAGAAGAAGAAGCTGAACAATTAGAACAAGAGACTCTTAAAGCTGACACTGGAATGAACTTTTGTGTATGCCTGGAGGCACAATCAACTATTTTGATTCGTCCATGTAATCACTTGTGCTGCTGCGATAATTGTGGTAAACAATTAAACAGTTTAAATCCTATTAAAACCAGTCAATCGTTTTTAATAGGACTTAAAACCGATTGATCGGTTTTAATATAATTTAAATTCGAAAATATTTTAATTGTATTCCTGATACGTTTGACATGTACAATATTTTTTTATGTATAGTTTTTCGATATTATATAATTTTTTTATTTCATAAATTTACTCAATGCATTGTAACATTTTTTTTTTACACGGCTTGTATTATCATGTTTATTTGTAATAATAAAATTTAGATAGAAAAAAACCCCAAATTTCTTGGTTATTTTTTTAAAATTAAGTTAAACAATATTTTATGAAGACCATTTCGTCCCGGCCAGGGACTCATCAGGTGGATTTCCCGCAGACGTAGTTCGGGAGTGGGGGAGTATTTACTCCTTCACCCTTCAAACTACTTCGTCGGTTACAATACTTAGCAAACGCCACTACGAAATTGTTGCGACATTTTCATAGTAATGTTTATTAATTATCGTGGCCCACGTCGGCTATGTGGTTTATAACGACATACCCCCCCCCCCTATCACCTTATTAAAACATTTGTTTTGTACTCACAAATCCAGTGGAGTTGTGCTTACGCCATCTGCACACACTTTCCTCTTGGGATAAAAATAAGAGAGTCCAGTTTTTGTCTGGGTATAAGTCAACATGTTACGCTGATTCACCATGAAGCCTTTGTTTATACCAGACTCACTCTGTTTAGTTTTCAACACATCAAGATATTTCTCTTTTTTCATTTCATTATGTTGCTTACTTATTCCTTTACAACTGCATTTGTCTGTAGCACCAAAACAGAAGTAGGTCTTGCTACAAAGAGCAATAATTCCGTCTCCCTCGAATTCTATTTTGAACAGTCTGGGGGGTTCTCTTATCATAAGCTGTTTGGGTGTTACAACAAGCGGCTGGGAGCCAGTCACACCCATTCAATTTTGTTGTCACAAAGTCCTGTTGGTGTTTTTCAAATGCTGCAGCCGGGAACCAGTCATTCCATTCTTTATAGAAATTTTCTCGCTTTTCCGATCTCACTAGATGTTCAATATTTGAGTTCGATAGTGCTAAATAAGCAGAATTGGTATCCATTTTGCAGTAGTAGAAATCTCGCCTGTCCAAATACACATCCAAAAAATCGTAATAAAATTCCAACATTCTTAGTTTGGCATACTGATATACGAAAAACCCTATTTGAAGTGGAAGATCTATTTTGATGGTCTTTTTTATTTTTTTCGACTTCGTAGAGATCGTCTTCCATACAGTTCAAGGCACGAAACGATTTATCATTTATTTGCCTAACCACTGTTGAACCACGGCAGTATTTAACATCCCGCTGTTTATGTTTGTTCGTGATGCACTTCCCATAGCTAGAGTTACCCATCAGCTTAAACATATCAGCAATTATGGCTTTATCCGGGTCACTGTCGCCAGATCGGCGGGCCTCCGAGACAAAATTTGCAAATTTTTGAAAACAGTTTTTAGGTTCATACTGATTGATTTGATGAATTGTTGTTACGACCAGTCCGTGCTCGAGATACCACTTTAACAGAGGTGTTGCCAAAAGTATCTTTTCACCTTTATAACTTCCAATCAATAATCTTCTCGGTTGGGACATAATTTTATTTTCTTTGGCAAAAGCTTTCATATGCTCACCTATGTCGTCTCTTGAAATGTTTGCGTTTTTGAAAATTGGACACTTCTTCAAAGTAATTTTTCAAATTATCTGGCACGTGTATGTCACACTCAATCAGTCCAAATAACTGTCCATTTTTTACTTTATCCAAAACTTGCTGATGAGACATTTTCCCATCCACTACAAACTTTGGTAGTGACTGTACAAACTGTGATGCCTCAGGGTCCGTTTTCTTTTTTACAAGCCACTCACATTCCCACATTTCAACCACTGTTGGATTTAAAATATTTCTGAAATAATTGGTGATGTCAAGCGTTTTACTGTAAAGATCCTTCATGAGTTTATCATTTGTTTGATTTTTAATGAGAAACTGTCCGTTTTTGTCTCTGTTTAAATTACACTTGTGTCCGTGAAAATAACAGCCGTGAAACTGGTATACAGTCCTATTTTCACTATCCCATCCATCTACGGGGATGCGCCGTCTCCCCAGTCGTTTTTCTTTTCCATTAAATTGATGTAAAATGTTGACTTTCTGGGTGTGAGAAACAAATTCTAACCACTCAAATGCCATTCGCCCAAACGTCCAGGATTTGACTGGTTTGAAATCATCTTCCGGTTTATGTCGGATAAATGGTACTGTTGGCATGTCTTGACTCAGGGCAAAAAGATAAAGGGCGTTCGCGTCATATCCCAACATGCCCTGGGCGACTTTGGCCTGACTGCTGTACTTAGAGGGGTGAATTAGCATAACGCCCTTTTCTTGGTAGCGGTTGAATACGAGAGATGAGCCACCGATTATGTTGTTTTTAATAAGGTGATAGAGGTCACTGTTTTTCTCATTGAATAGTGAAAACGTAATATTTTTCTCCAGTGTAGAGAATAAATATTTTAAAGTTATTCCGGGTACACTTGCCGCGTCTTTGAACATGTCAACTTTCAGTTCTTGGTAAAATGCAAATTGTTTTTCAACTACTTCAAGAAAAGGTTTAACATCTAAATTATTGTACCAGACAGTGAAATCATGAAATGTAGACATACCTTCTTCGTCCCATACTTTCTGGCAAAAAGCGTAGTCCTCTTCAGAAATTTTCTTGTTTTTTAACTTGCTGAAGAAATCGCTGTGATCCGGTAAATGATTTACATCGAGTTTATTCAAACCTGTCACCCATTCGTGCGGGAAAAATCCTTTGACAGCCGTCGCTCCATAAGCTTTCAGGTATTTGTCATAGCTATAGCCTGGGGCTAAAAAAGCCATTATGTAAATGAATTTCAACGAAGGAGTTTTGACACACATAAAACTATTGTTGTTTTGAATGGCAAAATCAATGAAAGATGTATCCAATAAATATCCTGTTTGTTCTTTCTTGATTAAATTCATGTCATATCTGGAGCTATTGAATCCAAGTACTGGCATTTCTTGGCTGTAGCGGTCAAATTCCTCCCTTAAAATTTGAAGCGGGTGTTTTCCTCCTTTCTCTTTCTCGGCTTCGAGTTCGAGCGCTGTATCGATGAGCTCTGCAAGCTGTGAGTATGTCGAGCTGTGTTTCATTGACAATTTCATATGGGCAGTGAATGAAATTTTTTCCAAGTACATAACCATTTCCACGACGAGCTTTTTGGAGTCACCCTCCGTTATAAAACACTGCGGATCTGTATATCCCTCTACATTACTACACACAGAGACACTGAGTGGGGCATGCTGAGCTTCCCACTGTCTTTTTTCTGTATCTTCGGGTAGGTTGTCTTGAATGAAATAGGATTCAAAGTCGAACGCTGCTCTGTACGGATAATATCTATCTTCCTCTGGGACAATAATTCCTTCTTCTTCCAATTTTTCAAAGATTGATTTGTTTGGGTAATAATAGCCGCCTTCAAAATGACAAACGACCTCAGCTTTGCAACGTTGTTCGTGTTTGTCAATGTGCTGAGATTCTTTAAACAGTTTGTTACATTTCTGACATGCATAGGATTTTGTATACGATCCGATATCTTTGATGTAACTAAAATGGTTGTGATACAAATTCACGAACATTATGTCCGAATATTTACCTAGTGAACGCAGGACGAGTTTTGCTCTAGTTTCTTTTGTTGTTTCATCCTGACACAGTTCGTAAACCATAATATTCAGTTTGAATAGATCTTCAATGAGTGGTAATTCCCTCAATTTCACACCTTTGAATTTTTGTTTGGGTTCTTCCTCGAACTGATAATAATAAGCCTCTGTGGTTTTTTCTAGTTTTTTCACATCGGCACCACTCCACAGAGCCAGACAACGGAATAAACACAAATTATCTTTGTAAGCTAGTCCACTGGCATCTGAATACACCAAACTGATAATTGTCTTGTTATTGGTAACATAATCCAGCAAATTTACAGGTGTCCCAATGGGATAGTCCATAATTTTATTAACGTAAAATGTTACATTTGTAATCCTTTCCACGCTCCATTTTGTCTTGGTCATCTTTGATGAACCGACTGCAGAAAATCTTGATTATTTATCATTTCTATAAATTTGTCAAAATCCTGTAAGTTTTTTATCGTGTGATGTTCTTCAAGAAGCGTGGAAATAACGAACATCTTGTGTTTCTGTGTGTTGTAGAATAAATCTGAAACTGATATTAATTTTGAATTTCGTCTGCTGTTTCGTGAATATAATGTTCATAATATCCAGTTCGGTTATATCAATTCCCGGAAATTATAAATATCCTGCACTGGGCGGTCCGTAATAAAATGCGTGCGAATAGCTCCCCAGTTGTCACGATATATTTCTTCCACAGCAGAATTTTCCAAATCCGGTACGGAAGCTTCTTCAAAATCTATGGGATCGACATCGGAAATCTTCGTGGGTTCTCATGGAATTTTTTATGGTCTGGGTGTCGCTTCGGTAGTACTTTTGCGTTTTTTCGGTGATTGATGAGCGGTGGCGTGATGACGGTGAAGTTGAATCAGCTGAGCAAACTTTTCTCCATAGGTAGAACATGTAAACGTCAAATTATTACATTTAATCTTGTGCGATAACAAATCTTCTTTCCTAGTATAGGATTTCAGACAAAACGTGCACTGAAACTCCTTCACACCACCTGCACGATGTACACTTCGTTCGTGGCGATCTTTGTTGCGTTTAATTATGAAAATCCTCGAACAAAACTGACATTTAAAAGTACCTTCTTGATGGGTTTTCAAATGTTCCGTTAACTTGTCCTTTCTCTTAAACATCTTGGGGCAGAGAGATCAGCCATGTACAGCCTCTCCCCTGTGTACGGTAGCCTCGTGGCGCTTTTTGTGATCCTTTGATTAAAATCCTTTCTCACAAATTCCACAGATCAGTGCTTCGCTTTCCATTTCGATTAATTACAATGTAGTAAATATGATGCGAATGAAACTCGACTTGCCAACAAGGCGTTTGCAAAACAAATGATAAATTTAGCCCTGCATGACTGCCATGTGATTTATTTATGGGCGTAATGAAAGAGGGAGTTTAAAATCAATAACGTGACAGACTGGTCTCTGACAATTTCAATAGCACTTAAAGTTGAAGTGTCAGTCTAACGATATTTATGACCAGTCGTTAGAATGTTATAAGAGATTTTATTGCTTCAACATCTGTCACTCTCGTATAGTAGTTGGCATTTGAAAAGAAAAAAAATTGATTTAACAAGATTTCATTGGTTTTTAATGACACCTAAACACGCAATGAACTGTTTACCTTAGCACGTGTCCTGGTCAGGGTCAGTCGATAGCATTCATATATATGTCCAGTACGTCAATATTATTTTTAAATATATTGTTTTTAAATATATTATTTTTTTATCTAATAATATCTATCCCAAATTATGACTTTTAAAAAAAAATGTACTAATCGACATTATTAATTCATTTATTAATATACTAATTATTTTAATCAACCCTAATTACACTCATTAATTACATTAATTACATTAATTACATTAATTAAGCAACAGTCATTAATTGAAATTAATTAAGCAACCCTTATTATAGTGATTAAAAAAAATAATCATTAACTGACGTCATGTTAATTACCTTACGTAACTTTTTAATTAAGATGGCGTCATCCACCCCCGTCACCCCCCCCCCCGTCACCCCCGTCCGGCAGAATTGGGTCAAAACCGTCCAACATAACTACTTTTGGTTTTAGATTGTTTCTCAAAATTCAACAACCAACGAAATCCGCAGCTTCTGTTGGCAATGACCATACATTATGAATCCCATTGTTTCGATCACGTACAAAGAAAATGCAAATGCTGCATGGTTTCAACACCTTCCTGAATATTGAAGCTTCACAAGTGTTATGTTACTTTAAAACCGTGAAGGGTATCTCAGTACTAGAGCATGTTTTCGATTTTGAAGCTATGCTCTAAACATCGCTGGCAACAGTAGGGTAATACTCAAAATAACTTTAAGCGCGTAAAACTCATTCTAAAAACTTGACACGGAACACAATTCTGATACTCTAGTAGCAAAACATTTTAACCTTCCAGACCATTCTTTAAAATATAAAATCCCTCCAACTGAACAAGCATCAAATAAAGGGATACATTAAATGAAACAGATGAATTTAAAAAAAAACACGACAAGCTTTATATATGAATGCTAGGAGATCGTAAGAGAAATGATGGCACCTGAAGGAGAAGGCGTGGGGGCGGGATTAGGAAGTTCTCTTCATTGGAGAACTATCAGTGGCTCGATTGTTTTGTTTCTGTTATTATTATATTGTTTTACGTTGGGCGTTCTGTTCCTTGTTCCTCGGCGTACTGGACTCCTGGAAAATGTGTAGGGAATAAAAAATATTCAGTTTGGAAAATGGGAACGCGAGCCAACAAACTTCAATCTCGTGTAAAGTTTCAATATTTTGTTCAAAATTATTTTTTTCCCAAATATACGAAAAACAACTGAACGAGGCGGCAAATATGTTTGCCCTAATTGGCCCCACGTGTCGATAATTATTAACAGTATACTATTTTCCCATCTTGAATGGAATAAGCAAGTTTTTTGCGGCTGATTTTGATTTGTGGGTGGGAGTCAACCTGAAATGTCTCCCAGGAAAATAGACGAGACATTGAAAATTAACGATTATGGAAAGCACACGGTGAAACTAAAGTATTGAGAAATCTGGCGTTTTTACCAATGCAAAAATAGTTTTCTCTGGGTATTAGGGTCGTATCTGCTTTTTAACTTAAGCTTTATTACGCGAATGACGCACAAAGAACTGACAAATGTATAGAAAACTCGCTTTTGAGAGCATACTGCCGGTGATGTACACTCTACTTACCACCTTAACTCTTTATCCAACGCAGAAGATATCATAATTTTTATTTTAAATATGATTGTTCCACTTCGGTTTTTCAAAACAATCACAAGAACCATATCAGGTGTCCCCTCACTGGAAAGAGCTTCACGAACGCGTTCCAATGAGGCATCATATGACAATGGTTTGTTGACGCTTTTAGAAAAAAAGTTGTTTTTTCAACAGCTGAAAGTATGAAAGTTGAGTAGAAAATGGGACATTCTAACTCAGTAAACCCAGCGTTTCGACTTATGTAATTTCTCGCGATTTTCAAGCTTTATCTCTCGAGATATCGACTAAGTGCAATACTTGCTCACTTAAGACTTCCGGCAAAGTAAGCCAATATACCACGAGACGT
This sequence comes from Pictodentalium vernedei, assembly GCA_031216915.1. Lineage (NCBI taxonomy): Eukaryota > Metazoa > Mollusca > Scaphopoda > Dentaliida > Dentaliidae > Pictodentalium > Pictodentalium vernedei. The sequence continues at coordinate 103,460,075 of CM062297.1, read as the reverse complement.
TACGCGACATTTTCGAGTTAGGAATGGGATGGGAAGTCGAATCAACGATAGAGATAGTACAAGGGTTTATTCTGTCTGATCAATCGAATCTCGGGATCGAGCAAAAATAAAAATCATAGAAAATCTTAGAAATTCGAGAAAATTCCTAGCTCGACCAGTTCTAGCCCAGTCCGAGAAAGCACTGCACTTTATAGTCGATATGACAGTGACGGCGGTTAAGGTACCGCAAATCCGTTGTGAAGTTGACTACAATGCCAGACCGTGTATTTGTTACTCATTTTCCAAGGGTTTCCTCGATCGATTTCGATGATTCCGTCGAGATATCTCCGATGCGAAATTACACCTCGTGTCAAAAACGTGTAATATTTCGTCGGTTTTCTTAAGTGTCTCACCGAAGTATGTCGTCGATTTGGCTGTGATGTCTCGAATGCGGAATGCTAGAACTTTTCCAGCGATGTTATCGAATTCCAAATCGATCGATCACGGTTCTGTCTGTTTTTTAGTGTCTTCAATAGATGTGATCGACAGGGACCTCACGGGCGAGAGACGGTTTCGGAACTATGAGCCTGAACTGAGCGATCCCTGTGACAAAGGAATACGGGTTTGCAATGTCTCATCTATGGATGTGATCGATTCGATAAATATCTCTCGGATATGTGTGAGAGTGGAACCTCGTGGATGTGGAAGGGTGAATGCGTCGATCCAAATGGGATGACAGAAAGTACGACAAGAGGTTCATGAACATACTGTGACTATCACATGACAACCAACAGGACTGTGATAGCGATGGAAATATACGTTTTCTGAGCAGATGATAGAAAGATAATTTTCGAGCGAGTCATTCGTGAACATACAAAGATAGAGAGTTCCGAGTGCTATCACCACGACATTTCTGAAGAGTGGACTATGACAAACTTTCAGGTAAGAGATTACTGAATGTACTGCGACAGATCAGAGATCTGGCTACTATCACTACACCTTTTCAGGAGAGTGAAACATGACCAGTATTCAAGTAAGTGATATATACGTTTCTAAGCAGATGATAGCGAGATACTTTTTTGACAAGAGATATTCATGGAAGTACTGCTCCAGAGATCTGACTACTATTATTACCACATGTCTGCAGAGTGAAACTTGACTAATATTCGAGCACCTAATTCGTGAACATACTGAGATAGAGAGATCTAAATACTTCCATTATCCCATTTCAGGAGATTGAAACATGACCAACATTCGAGCAAGTGATCCGTAAACATACTAAGATAGAGGATCCGAATGCTATCACCACGGCATTTCAGTAGAGTCGAACATGTCAAACTTTAGAGTCGAATATGTCAAACCTTCAGTTAGGAGATTACTGAATGCACTGCGGCAGAGCAGAGATCTGCCCGCAATCATTACCTCATTTCAGGAGAATGGAATATAACAACCATTCGACAAGAGATATTCGTCAATATACAGCAAAAGAGTAGACATCTGTTTACTATTACCACCCCAAGTCAGGAGATTGAAACATCACCAACATTCGAGCAAGTGATTCGTGAACATACTGAGATAACGACAGATCGGACTACCATTATTACCCCAGTTTAGGAGAGTAAAACCTGACAGACATTGGGCAAGTGATTCATGAACATACTAAGATAAAACGGATCCCACTACTATCACCGGGACTTTTCAGGAGATTGAAACACAACAAAGATTCGTAAACGTACTGTGAGAGAGGAGAGTAGAGAGCCGACTACTACTACTTCCACATTTCCACACCAGAACAAACATTCGGCAGGTGATTCGTAAAGATACCGAGATCCGACTATTTCCACATTTCAAGGGAGAAGAACATGGCAAACTTTCGACAAGAGATTCATGTTGGTACTGAGACAGAGATCTGATGACTACCACGTATCAGGAGAGTGAAAAATGACCCATTTCAGGTTAGAGTTTAGTGGACATACCGCGAAAGAGCAGAGACCTGACTAGTATTATTACTCCCTCTTTTCAGGAGAGTGAGTTATGACAAAATCGCGAGCAAGAGACGCGGGAACGTACTGAGATAAGATAGAGAGATCTGCCTAATATCACTACCCCATTTCAGTAGAACGAAACATGACCAACTTTCAGGTTAGAGATTAGTGAATATATTCTGACAGAGTAGAGACCTGGGTACTATTACCCAGTAGAGTGAATTATGACAAACTCTCGAGCAAGAGGCCCGTGAACGTACTGAGTTAGAGAACTGACTTTTACTTCCACCACATTTCAGGAAAGTGGAACATGACATCCAACAGTACTGTGAACGTGACGTAAATTTTCAAGTGAGCTATACCTCTGATGAAACAAGCAGAGCAGCATTAGCATAGATTCCGATGAGAAATATACTTACACACCAAATATATAATCCCTATGACAGTTCGTTCACGAGTCTCTTGCTCGGAAGTTTGTCATATTTGACTCTACTAAAAAGAAGTAGTAATAGTAGTCAGGTCTCGACTCTGTCACAGTATGTTCCCGAATCTCTTGCCTGAAAATTTGTCATGTCCCACTCTCCTGAAATGGGGTAGTGGTCAGATCTCTGTCTCAGTACCATCATCGATCTCTTGTCGAAAGTTTACCAAGTTCCACTCTCCTGAAAATTGGAAATAGGATGATCTCTCTATCTCAATATGTTTACGAATCACTTACCCGAAAAGTATATCTGAATATATTAGCCGAATGTTTTTTCATGTTCCTGAAATGCGCAGGTAGTAGTAGTCGGCTCTCTACTCTGTCACAGTACGTTTATGAATCTCTCTTGTCGAAAGGTTTGTCACCTTTCAGTCTCCTGAAAAGTCCTGGTGAGAGTAGTCGGCTCCCTCTATCTCAGTATATTGAACAATCACTTGCCGAATGTCTGTCATGTTCCACTCCCTTGAAATAGTGTAGTAATAGTAATCAGGTCTCTCTCTCTATCTCCGTATGTTCACATATCACTTGCTCGAATGTTGGTCATGTTTCAATCTCCTGAAATGAGGTAGTAATAGCAGACATATATCTCGCTATCTCAGTAGGTTCACGAAGCACTTGCTCTAATGCTAGCCATGTTTCAATCTCCTGTAGGAGAGTAAATGTAGACAAATCTCTACTCTGTCGATGTATGTTTACGAATCTCTCTTGTCGAATGTTTGTCATGTTCCACTATCCCGAAATGAGGTAGTGATAGCAGTCAGATCTCTGCTCCGCCGCAGTACATTCAGTAATCTCTTTGTCAAGTTTGTCATATTCCACTCTCCTAAAATGTCGTGGCGATAGTACTCGGAGCTCTCTATCTTGTATGTTCACGAATCACTTACTCGAAAAGTATATCTCTATCATCTGCTCAGAAAACGTATATATCCATCGCGATCACAGTCATGCTGGTTGTCATGTCATAGTCGGATTTCTGTACTCTCACAGTATGTTCTCTACTCTTTTGCCATAAAGTTTGTCATTGTTCCCCTCTCCTGAATTGTCGTGGTGATAGCACTCGGATTTCTCTATGTTATTATGCTCTCGAGTCACTTGCTCGAATGTTGGTCATGTTTCAATCTCCTCAAATGGGGTAGTGATAGTATTTAGATCTATTTATCTCAGTATGTTCACGAATTACTTGCTCAAAAGTTGATCATGTTTCACCCTTGAGAAATGGGGTGGTAATGGTAGTCAGACCTCTATCACAGCTCTTTCACGAATCTCTCTTGTCGAAAAGGTATCTCTCTTTCATCTGCGCAGAAACGTATATATCCATCGCGATCACGGTCTTATTGCTTGTCATGTGATAGTCGAACCTCTGCTCTTTTACCGTATGTTCACGAATTTCGTGTCGTACTTCCACCTACCCCATTTGGATTCATGCATTCGCCATTTCGCATGCCATGAGGTTGAAATCTGACACATGTCCGAGAGATCCTGTAGAATTGATCACATCCAATGATGAGACACTACAAAACCGTATTCCTCTGTCACAGGAATCGTCTGGTTCAGGCCCATGGTTGCAAAATTGTCTCGTGCTTGTGATCTCTGTCGAGTCGACCACGTCCACTGAAGGGACACTACAAACAGACAGATCGATCGAATTAGAGGGGATCTCCTTTCTCATCTGAGTTTTCTCTACGGAATCGACCTCGCTAGCCCCAAACAAACTCTAAAACACTGTTGGAAATTTCTAGTGTTCCGTATTAGAGACATCACAGTAAAATCAACGACATTCTTCGATGAGACAGTTGTGAAAACGGACGAAATATTACACGATTTTGACACGTTGTGTAATTTCGCATATATATAAAGACGAAATCTTTGAAATCGATCGATGAAACACTTCAAGAACGAATAACAAATACATGAATTGGCTTTGTCGTCAACTTCATCACGGATTTGTGGTACCTTCACCGTCGTCACTGTCATCTCGTGTTTAAAATACAGTGATTTCTCGGACTCGTCTTGAACTGATCGAGCTCGGAATTTTCTCAAATTTCTAAGATTTTTATGTTTGCTCGATCTCCGAGATTCGACTGATCAGACGCAATAAATCCTCGTAGTATCTCTCTCGGCGATTCGATTTCCCATCCCATTAGTTACTCGAAAATATCGAGTGTCGTCTCGTGGCATACTGATGCGGCCGATTCGTTAGGTACACGGTTAAGGCGAACAGCAAAATAACAATTTGTCTCATACCCTTAGGTCATATTCACTGTTCAGGACAAGTTCGACAAGCTTGTTTCAAAGAGGGAGTCATACGCTACGTTATGAAGGCACCCCCCCCCCCAAGAAAAAAAAAAGAAAGAAAAACATTAATTAGCTGATTACACCTGAGGTTACTTGAAATTATGAATATTCGCTTTATAAAGATTAACAATAAATGCAAGTGTCACTAGAGAGCTCATCTCGATCTTCTCGTCGAGATCTGCACCGAAACCCACCGTGTTCTGCATTTGACGCAGGACCAATCCAAATGTTCTTCCTATACACATAACAGAATAGTTTACTGTATCATTTCAGGTGTGAGTCTTGCTGACAAACGAAGGAGTCATGTTATGTATGCTGGAACTGTGGATTAGCTTTCTCATCGTTAAACAATATATAATTAATATTAATGCAGGCAGTCTGCACAATGTTAAACCCACCACGAAAGACAATAATCGATCTCCATGTGTGCCGAACATCACAGAAGAGGAAACAGTCACAATACTTGAAAAAATCAGGTTGAATCTGGATAAAAAGGAGATGATACAAATGTTTTTAGTTGCCAACACCACTTGCAAAATCGATGTGGTCCATTATTTTGATCTTTTCGGTTACATTCTTGTCACTGAACGCGGGGAACGGCTACTAAAATATCCTGCCGACAAAGATTTTGTGTCACTTGGAATCCTACATTCTAAAAGTGAAGACCTGAACGTTAGAGTGACATTTCAGCCCCACGACTGCGAATGCGTCTACACTGAGCTGAAAGAAAAGCTGATAAGTCTTGTTGTTAATATGACAGCGAGTCTGAACGATACTTTGTCACTTTGCTTTTATAACTTCTCTTCTACACCAACACCTAACATTGTAATCAAGCTTGTATTGCCATACTATACATTCAACACATTCGAAACGCAATGCAATCCGCATATCATACAAAATGAAAATCGTGAGATTATAAAACAGTCTCCAATAGGATTCATGACATATGCCATTGGTTTCACCTGTTATTTACTTTTTCCTTTGTTTGGCTTTTTACTCCCAGTATATAGGGAAGAGGATACACGTGAATATGCTTCGGATGATTATCCCTACGGATTCCACAGATTATTAATTTGGATATTGTTTCCAAAGAAAAAAAACAACAAAAAAAAAACCAACCGATTCCAAAGTCGAAGGAGAATGGCAACCTTTGCTTCCACAACAGAGACGGCCTTCATGTACATTTCGCGATCTTCTGAATCGTCCAGAATGCAGACTTGTAATTTTAGCATTGTTTATGTGTGGTGTGGACATTCTAGTGAATAAGATGAAGTACGTTGCAAATTCAGAATTAACGTGTCTAATGGATAAACTTGCGTTGAATACTATTATCTTTTATTTTGGCGGTTCGTGTCAATACACACACCTTTATCAGATGGGTGGCGCATTTGTTGCCACAGTATTGTTTATTTCGCTATATTGTTTATATGTGCGCTGGCTGTACTCACCACGGGTCTCTTTGGATTTGATCGTGTTGAAACTGGAATATCCCTTCAAAATAACTCGTGTTTCAATGACATGTGAGCATACACGGGACGTGGATATGTCAAATTTTGACATATCTGAGCTGCGGGGTTGGACAAATTGCGCGTATGCCTATATAAACATTCTGCAGGCTGTGCTGTGCCCAAAAGGAATAAAACGTATATTTGAATATTCTCGTGATGAATTTTCCATTGTAACTATACTAATGCTAGTTTTCAATTCCGTGTTAGTTCTTGTTCAGCTCATCCCGATCATTAATTTGCTAATATGTTCGATGAGAAATATTCGGGCAGACATTTCTAAATGGTGGTTATTCCCAATTGGTCTTTGTGAAATAGTGCCTTTTTTCTGCTGTCTTTTTATACTGCAAACTGTTATCTTTAACACAGTCGTTTTATTATTGGAAATTGTAGTGTTCACTGTGTTTGTCGGGGTTCCATTTTATCCTTTGTACGGTCTTCCGCGAGCCGCCATTGTTATTTCCGCATTTGGATATGGTGCACCATTTCGCGTGATTTTCTTTCCGAGTATACATCGATTTTAAAAATAATATTAAAAAACACTCGCACAAAAAAGGTTGAAATTAGTTTTTTCGACAGAGTTTGTAATCGATGCCATCCAATTGGCGCGAATATGTTGTCACTTGCTGCTAAGATTAGCATAATATCTTTATTGTTTTCTGTGGCCGTTATAGCATTTGTTGACGGAGGCGGGTTTGACTCTACGGTAGAGTGGGAAGTACTTACCCAAACAGTGTTTATCATGTTGAGCCCAGAAGTTTTTAAAATAGTCTTTTTAGAAACCAAACAAGAGAAAATGGAAAGACTGGAAAAAACTGTAAATACGTATTTCTCAAGTGGAACTGAAAGTCTCATTTCAGACCGAAATAATATGAGTAACTCGAATACAGTTGAAACAAGAAGTCGCGAGATTTAGATGCACACTTGGTTGGAATAATAACGCGTGAGTAAGTGCACTTTTGTCCATGTCAAAGTATATCGTTTGCGAAATTTAACCTCCGAAGGAAAACAGCGTGCCTAACCTCTACTGGGACACATGTACATGCAATGACGTAACTAGATATTAAAAACTGAATGAAGAGAGTGGATTACTACATAATAACATAATCATAAATATATTTTGTACTCGTAAAGTATTTAGAACTATTCCTAATAACACAAGAAACACTTGCAAACCTGTTATCCATGTGATGGAAGTTTGCAAGTGCTTCTTATGTTTTGTCGTCATAAATTGTAAATAATTACTAAGTGAAAAATCTATCCCACAGCGATTAAGTAGTATCCACCCCTATATACTGTAGTCTCGTTATTTTCTTTCTGTTTGATCATTTCAATTTACGATTTCACTACCGGCCTCGTTAATAGCGCAGTGCATTTTGTACACCGTAAACGCTCTTGTGTAAGGAGCGCATTAACTAACGAGTATTTCTTGTGCTAATTGTGACTGTACCTTCAACGAGAGGCAATTCCCAGACCAACAATGATTAAATCACAGAAGTAATAATAATAATAATAACACTTTGGCCGACCGCTGATTTGTCTCGGTTCTCGGGTGAGAAGGTCTTGGTTACCCATGTACTTCCAACTGTGTTGGAAAAGGATAATTCGAGCACACATAGGGCCTTTTTTGACTTCTCGAAATTTTAGAGCTCATTTTCTCGAGAAATTACCTATGTTCAAAACCCCTGCAATACGGGCACCTTTTAGACTTCTCGCTATGTGTTCGTATACCAGGAGACAATACGCGGCTTTTTTGAGTCAGAAATTGGATTGGAAATCGAACCGCTGACAGAGAGACTACGAGGGTTCGTCAAGACTTGTCGATCGAATCTCGGAGATCGAGCAAATGTAAATCTTATAAAATCTTTGAAAATCTTAGAAAATTCCGAGCTTATCTAGTTCTGGCCCAGCCCGCAAAATCACTGCATTGTATACCCAAGAAGACAGTGACGACGGTGAAGATACCGCAAATTCAAGATTAAGTTGACGACAAAGCCAAACCAAGTATTTTCACTCGACTGTTTTCTCGCTCGAATTCAACGATTTTGCCGAGATATCTCCGATGCGAAATTACACATCGTGACACAAAATGTCAGAACTTGTAATTTGTTTACGGTTTTCGCAAGTGTTTCATCGAAGGATGTCGACGATTTGGCGGTGATGTCTCGAATGCGGAACACTAGAAATCGTTACAAATTGAAAAAATGTGTAATTTTTCGTTTGCGGTTTGCACTGCTGCTTTTACGTCTCGCGAGGTGGACTCGACAGTGATCTCCCGGGTGAGAGAAATATTGTCCCTCATATTCGACCGATCAAAAATCAACGTCGACTTCGTAACATTGTGAGCTGGTTTCGGAAGTCGAAATGAATTAATCTCCTCTTGTTTTTCATTGACTGTGCAACTAATACAAATAGCAGACGGCTCGTTCTAGTGACGGTTTTAAGCTATGTCTCTGAGGAATAAGTGGAAAGAAAAAATAATAAAATTCAAATGGAAATTTATTTCTGCGAACAGCGCTGGACTGTTTTACTCGTTAGGTTAGCTAAATATCAAAATCCATTGAATTGGAAAAGCTGCAGAAAATTTAGTTAGGTTGGAAAAGTAATATTTCTCTCACCCTGGTTATTTCTTCAGTTCACTCTGGTATTAATTAACCTCGTAAGTAACCAGTGTGAATTTGACACCTAAAATTCTGATTCGGCTCCTGAATCTTAAATATAGTCTTTAAAGTTGGATCGCAACTGTAAGACCTCCATTTCCTTCAATGGTCACTTACGCAGCCAAGACGTGACTGGGAACTATTGTGAAAATGAAGTGTAATTGTGGTGATATAAAACTATTTATCAGTATTTTGAGAAACAACTTTAATTATGCCCAGATGAAGAATGTTATTAAATGCAAAAGTAACTAGAGTTAACTGATAGCACTTATCTGGGCTTTATGCTATTGTGAAGGTGCCGAAACTTTAAATAAGGCTTCATCTTCATATTTTCTTTAAAGTGAAATTATATCATGTGTGGATTTTCCTTATAACAGTTTATGGGAGAGTGCATGTTTAGACACTGTCCCATACACTTTTATTTATTTATTTATTTATTTATTTATTTATTTATTTATTTATTTATTTGTTTATTTGTTTATTTATTTATATCCTATTCAATTATTTTCAATCCTATTTCGATCTTTCTTCACGCAATTCCATTTCACGGAATCGGATAAGAATCCCAATTACTGAATCCCTTGTTAGGATATGTCTGTTGCTATGGAATCCTTTTTTTCTGAAATGAGTCGAAGAGTCGCATATGGAGTCACTCGATCGAGCAATTGCTCTATGGCTCATTTGCTCGATGGGATTCGAGTCGTTCAACCAATCGGAGATAATTAGCAATTAGGTGAATACATTCGATCATAGGACAGACAGCATAGGACATAGTAGGAGCTGATGGTAAGACTACCTGTATAGGAGCTGTATACGAGTTGTATTGGAGCTTGAAATCCCAATGATAAAATCCCTTTTTCCGAATTGAGGCTAAGAGTAGAATGTACGAGCCACTCGATCGAGCAATTGCTCTACGGCTTATTTGCTCGATGGGATTCGAGTCGTTCGAACAATCGGAGATAATTAGTAAGTCTGTAGTAATGATGCAAGGCCACAATGACACACGACTGAAAAGGATGGTGGATAGTATTAGGTGAATACGTTCGATCATAGGACGGACAGCATAGGACATGGTAAGACTACCTGTATAGGAAGCCGATGGTAAGACTACCTGTATAGGAGCGGAGTACGAGTTGTGTAGGAGATTGGAATTCCACTTATGGAATCCCTTTTGTGGAATACCTATATAATTCCTTTGTGGGAAACGTCGGGGTTGCAGAATCCCCTTTTCCCGAAATGAGGCTAAGAGCCGTGTGTACGAGTCACTCGATCGAGCAATTTCTCTATAACTCATTTGCTCGATGGGATTCGAATCATTAGAGCAGTATGTGGAGTCACTCGAGGTAAGACAACTTGTATAGGAGCTGTATACGAGCTATATTGGAACTTGGGGACCCATTTATGTAATCCCTTTTGTGGAATCCCTTTTGTGGAATCCCTAAAGAATACCTTTGTGGGAAACGTCGGGGGGTACAGAATCTTTTTTCCGAAATGAGGATAAGAGTCGTATGTACGTGTCACTCGACCGGGCAATTGCTCTATAGCTCATTTGCTCGATGGGAGTCGAGTTATTCTAGCAGTATGTGGAGTCACTCGGTCGAGCAATTGTCATGATACTCATTTGGTCGATGGGATTCGAGTCGTTCGAGCAATGACGTTTCAGTAACTGCTCGATTTTCCTTTGGGTTTAAAAATTATAGAGGGTTTGTTTCATTATACACAAGGGAGATAACTCTGCATACAGGTTATGGAAATTCAAGCCCTGGTGATTATCAGACTTGGACAAGAGCAAAGGTCTTAACAAGGGGTGGTCAAAAGTAGCTAGGACTAGATGAACTTCTTGGGTTAGAGTAGCATCTGTAATAGGCAGAAAAATTGGAATTCCGGGAAAATCTGAACGAGTACTTCGGTGTAATAGAACATACTCCAAGAGACCTCGATTTTATAGCATTAAATGTTATTGTTATATGCCCAAAATGGGACTTCGTCAAATCCGATTTCGTGGCTTGTGGTAGATTCTGAGGGTTTGTAGAGATTATCAGGTCTACTTAAGTAATTATATTGACTCTAATGAAATTGAACACACCCTATAGCACTACGTGTTATTCTTTTATACCCCAAAAGGGGGCTTCGATAAGTCCGTTTCGGTAGTTTCGGATGGATTTTGGTGATTTGGGTCGTTTGTAGCAATTATATACACGTTCATTCAACCGAACATACCCTCCGAACATACCCCTGTCCTATAAGAATCCTTTGGGTTACATAGCAATCACGTACGACCAAAGAAATCAAGATGGCAGCCTCCAGTATACCAAATTGACAACGGAAATACGTATCACCCTAACAATACGCGCTGCGCATGTGCACTAACACCACGTATCACTATGGTAATTACGTCACAATATGGCCGCCAAACATGGCGCCACTGGGTCACGTGTCTATGAAGTTACATGAGATCCCCCGATGAGATCCCCCAACTGTGTACTAAAAACCACATTACATACTACTAATGTTGCTACTCTACCACAATTTCTTTTTATAACAGAAGATAAGAAAGAAATAAACAATGCTAGTTAAATAGCTTACCAATTTAATAACTACTGTGCCCAAATAGGAAAACGTATCAGTGAACAGATTTTCAGACCAAATAATAAACACTTTCTGGACTTCATGAGATACGACTTGCCCAACAGTTTTATATCACTCTAAGAACAGAATACGAGGTTGTTGCCGTTGCCAAATCTCTGAAGTCAGAGAAAAATGAGGGTTGTGATGGCATATCAACAAAGCTACTCAAGTTTACAATTAATGCTGCAACACCTGCTCTAACTCATTTTATCAATATCCCTATCAGCAACGGCGTTGTTCCAGACAAAATGAAAGTAGCTGAAGTAAATCCGATTCTAAAAATGTAAATGAATGTAAATTTAATAACTACAGACCAATACGCATTTTACCATTTTTTTCCAAATTAACAGAAAAATGAATATGTAATAGAACTATACCCTATCTGGAAAAATACGATTTTTGTATCACCATCAATATCGGTTCAGGAGAAAACACTCCACTGCATACAATTATGCAATTACTAAAAGTAATAGGAACAGATAACGACAAGGAAAGTAAAAATAATACATTTATAGACCTTTCAAAGGCATACGATACAGATACAATTAATCGTGGCATTTTATCAAAGAAAATGGAGAGGTATGTCTTCAGAGGCACCAGTATCAATTGGTCCAGAAACTCCCTGTGTCAAACAGGGCACACTTTGTCAAATATGGCGAACATAAAGCCAACTGAACTGGAATTCAATCTGTACGGAAGCCCATTAGCTTCACGTCGTTTTTAGTTATTAAATTGTAACTACAATTTAATAAATTGTAACTACAATTTAGCTAAATTGTAGTTACAATTTAATAAATTGTAGTTACAATTTAGCTAAATTGTAGTTACAATTTAGCTAAATTGTAGATACAATTTAATAAATTGTAACTACAATTTAGCTAAATTGTAGTTACAATTTAATAAATTGTAGTTACAATTTAGCTAAATTGTAGTTACAATTCAATAAATTGTAACTACAATTTAGCTAAATTGTATCTACAATTTAATAAATTGTAGCTACAATTTAGCGCCTGTACTTTTATTGGTCAAGCTAAATTGTAGCTGCAATTTAACTGGCCAATCGGGTTCGTTGTTTTGTTTTCACTGAAAATGGTCTGAATAATCTCTTCCTTTGAGATGTTTCACACATTCCGCCGGTTGAGTCAGTCACGTCAACAAAATCTAACAAAAGAAATGGGAAAATAAAATCATCATCATTTTATTATAAATATAATTATTTTTATTTTGGTTATCATTGGGCATAAATTGAGTATTACTGAGTAACATTGGCAACTTGGGTGTCATTGTGTATCATTGGGGTAAAACACATGCCGTAAGAAATCGAGGGCCCTAGGTAGCGCCGATCTGCGTGGGCCTGTAGGTTCGAGTAATGTACAAGATCAACCATGGTGTGGCCCCGCAGGAGAAAATTTGTTTAATCCAAAAGGAAAAGAAGCCATCTCCTGGCACATGAATCTCTCAAAAACATCGTTTCACGCGATTCATGTTGCATGTTTGAGAGAATGTTATCGTTTTGCACAATTCCGTGTGTCGTGGGACCCCCTAAATGAGTGAAGCCCTGGGCGTTTGTCAGTCTGGCCATTCCTGAACAATTGGTGGAAAGGTTTTGTGTACGACTTTTGGTGATAATATAGAACATATATAGGGAGAAGGGCGTGCACAGTGGGCGGGGAGGTATAGTCATAATTATACAAAGTTGAAAATGGTCGCTTTTAAAACAAAAACTTCAACAAGTTCTGCCTTCAAGAACATTAATAATTGCATAAATTGTTTGTTTATCCCCGTGTGCCCCGCCCCTGACTGCTGACCAAATGCAGATATCTTGGTTTCGCTCGGTGAGTTCATGATTTTACATCTTAGTCACATACATCCCCGATTTCTGGATTCGATTCGAGCTAAAACACTTGGCGCCAAAATCTACTCCCATGATTTGAAATATATTGGCTTTATTCTCTCAGCATGCAACCAGGACATTCATAAAACAACTGTAAACCACACAAGTGACGAGAAGGTTATTTTGTTAGGCCTAATTAGTTATTGTGGTTTCATGACACTTTCAACGACCAGTGTTGTGTTATGTCGGTGACATGTTTACGGATGGAGGAAGCCAGAGTACCCAGAGAGAATCACCTAGTAACGATGAACACCTACCAGCTACCCAACATCATAACTCCACCCTGCAGCATAGGCAGGGTTGGAGCGATTGACAACAGAAGTAAGTCGATAGCGGTTTTTTACCTCAACACACAGAGTCATCGTGCCCAATTTGTGCACTGGCATGAAATGCCTTGTCCATTTTACAATGAGAGTCGCTCTTATGGCTTAACGAGCTTGAACTCAGAACCTCGAGCACAAAGGTCAAGCCATCTATCAGTGATTCACCACTACCCCTAAATTTATCATAACAGTATCCTCATGGAATTAACTCGAGGATGACCCCCATCCTATCATATTTTACCAATTGAGAATGTTGGTTTTCTTTTGCAAATGTTCAAGCATACTGGAGCTGAGTGTGCCTTCAAAGACTGAAATTTTTCCGGGTCCGGAAAACATCCTCAAAACGCTTACCCTCTTTGAGGCGCATTTTTTCTCCCTACCGGTACTGTAACCCCCAAATCCTGCCGGTCTGAGTGTTATGATAGTGAGCCAATTTCAAGCTATCGCTAAAAAATGCCACCGCTTCCGTGTTTCCTAGGCTACACATATTACATTCTCTTTCTATCTAACACTCTTTTTAATGCCCCCGCCCCCCGCAGTTCTAGTGATTTCGAACTGACCCTGAACAACAGTGACCCCAAACGAACCACCAAGATAACGTTAAAGAGCGGGCGCGTCTTTCTTACTTAGCCCGTCAAATAAGCTTTTAGATTTAACACCCACCCTCTCATTCCCGTTACAATCCTCTAAAATTCTATAAACAAACTCGCCGACTGATACTGTTTTAAACTCCTAATATTTGCCCCTCAAATTGATGGTTTTCGACTATTTCAAGTGTAAATGCAGGATTGAGTAGTGAGCTATGGTACGTGCGAATGCCACTGATTGGCCACTTAAATTGCAGCTACAATTTAGCATGACCAATAAAAGCACAGGCGCTAAATTGTAGCTACAATTTATTAAATTGTAACTACAATTTAGCTAAATTGTAGTTACAATTTAATAAATTGTAGTTACAATTTAGCTAAATTGTAGTTACAATTTAGCGCCTGTGCTTTCATTGGTCATTCGAAATTGTAGCTGCAATTTAAGTGGCCAATCGGTGGCATTCGCACGTACCACGGCTCTCTACTCAATCCTGCATTTACACTTGAAATAGTCGAAAATTGTCAATTTGAGGGGCAAATATTAGGAGTTTAAAACAGTATCAGTCGGCGAGTTTTTATAGAATTTTAGAGGATTGTAATGGGAATCCGTAGGAATGAGAGGGTGGGTGTTATATCTAAAAACTTATTTGACTGGCTAAGTAAGAAAGACGCGCCCGCTCTTGAACGTTATCGTGGTGGTTCGCTTGGGGTCACTGTTGTTTAGGGTTAGATCAAAATCACTAGAACTGCGGTGGGGGGGGGGGGGGGGATTAAAAAGAGTGTTAGATAGAAGGGGAATGTAATATGTGTAGCCTAGGAAACACGGAAGCCGTGGCATTTTTTGGGCGATAGCTTGAAATTGGCTCACTATCATAACACTCAGACCGGCAGGATTTAGGTGTTATAGTTCCGGTAGTGAGAAAAATTGCCTCCCAAAAAGGGTAAGCGTTTTGAGGATGTTTTCCCGACCCGGATAAATTTCAGTCTTTGAAGGCGCACCCAGCTCCAAAAAAGGCTTGAACTTTTGTAAAGGAAAACCAACATTCTCAATTGGTAAATTATGATAGCATGGGGGTCATCCTCAATATGAGTTAATTCCATGAGGATACTGTCATAATCAATATAGGGGTAGTGGTGAATCACTGATAGTTGGCTTGACTTTTGGGCTCGAGGCTCTGAGCTCAAGCTCGTTAAGCCATAAGAGCGACCCTCATTGTATAATGGACAAGACATTTCATCCCAGTGCACACATTGGGCACGATGACTCTGTGTATGGACGTATATAAACCGCTATCGACTTACTTCTGTTGTCAATCGCTCCAGCCCTGCCTATGCTGCAGAGTTATGATGTTGGGTAGCTGGTAGGTGTTCATTGTTACTAGGTGGTTCTTTCTGGGTACTCTGGCTTCCTCCATCCGTAAACCTGTCACCGACATAACACAACACTGGTCGTTGAAAGTGTCATGAAACCAAAATAACTAATTAGGCCTAACAAAAATAACCTTCTCGTCACTTATGGGTTTGTAGTTGTTTTATGAATGTCCTGGTTGCATGCTGAGGGAATAAAGCCAAGGTATTTCAAATCACGGGAGTAGATTTTGGCGCCGAGTGCTTTAGCTCGGATCGAATCCATAAATCGGGGATGTATGTGACTAAGATGTAAAATCATGAACTCGCCGGGCAAAACCAAGATATCTGCATTTGGTCAGCAGGCGGGGCACACGGGGTAAACAAACAATTTATGAAATTTTTTATTAATGTTCTTGAAGGCATAACTTTTTGAAGCTTTTGTTTTAAAAGCAACCATTTTCAACTATGTACAATTATGACTGTACCTCCCCGCCCATTGTGCTCGCCCGTCTCCCTATATATGTTCTATGTTATCACAAAAAGTCGTACACAAAACCTTTCCACCAATTGATCAGGAATGGCCGGACTGGCAAACGCCCAGGGCTTCAATAATTTAAGGGGTCCCACATTTCACACGGAATTGTGCAAAACGATAACATTCTCT
This sequence comes from Pictodentalium vernedei, assembly GCA_031216915.1. Lineage (NCBI taxonomy): Eukaryota > Metazoa > Mollusca > Scaphopoda > Dentaliida > Dentaliidae > Pictodentalium > Pictodentalium vernedei. Next base: position 103,443,724 of record CM062297.1, on the reverse strand, counting down.
CAAATATGCAACATGAATCGCGTGAAAGGATGTTTTTGAGAGGTTCAAGTGCCAGGAAATGGCTCCTTTTCCTTTTGGATTAAACAAATTTTCTCCCGCGGGGCCACAACATGGTTGATCTTGTACATTACTTGAACCTACAGGCACATGCAGATCGGCGCTACCTAGGGCCCTATATTTCTTACGGCATGTGTTTTACCCCAATGATACACAAAGACACCCAAGTTGCCAATGTTGCCCAATAATACTCAATTTATGCCCAATGATAACCAAAATAAAAATAATTATATTTATAATAAAATGATGATGATTTTATTTTCCCATTTCTGTTGTTAGATTTTGTTGACGTGACTGACTCAACCGGCGGAATGTGTGAAACATCTCAAAGAAAGAGATTATTCAGGCCATTTTCAGCGAAAACAAAACAACGAACCCGATTGGCCAGTTAAATTGCAGCTACAATTTAGCTTGACCAATAAAAGTACAGGCGCTAAATTGTAGTTACAATTTATTAAATTGTAAGTACAATTTAGCTAAATTGTAACTACAATTTATTAAATTGTAACTACAATTTAGCTAAATTGTAGGTACAATTTATTAAATTGTAGCTACAATTTAATAACTAAAAACGACGTGAAGCTAATAGTCTTCCGTAAATCTGTGCCTAATCTTGTTCTATTTATCTTTATAAAAATGACATTATTCGGTCGACATCGTCAGTCCTTACCCGACCATACTTCTGTGCACGACTCTATCCAACAAACCGATTCGGTGGACACAAACTTCAACTATGAACTCCCCAAAATTCACGAATGATGATGTGGAAATTAACCTGCATTAAACGCTGGCAAAACAAAGTATACTTTTATAAACCAAAACCATTGTACACAAAACAGGAGGTTTCCTAACATTTATATAACAAATTAAAAGATAAAGTGAGTTGGGTTAACCCTCTGCACCCTGATGTCAAAATACCTAAAATGTTAGCCAGAAATGTTTTCCATACTGCATCTGGAAATGTAACCATTTCAACCTTGTTTTGCAGAGCTCCGTGAAACAAGACTGAATTGATTAAATTTCAAGTTGCATTATGGGAAAAATATGCTGCTTGAAGTTTTAGTATTTGGACATCAGAGTGCAGAGGGTTAAACGAGTGAAAAATCGTTGAGTTTCCGTAATATAAATATTGATATCGATGAAACCTTATCATGCAAGCCCACACACATATCAAAAATCCGTGCAGAGATAAGATGGACAAATGTCACATTAAATAAAGCTTAAATATATTACCCCCAAAAGTCACGAAAACACTTTATTATTCCCTATGCAGTGTCATATTATAATATATGGTATTCACATGTGGGGTAGTTGTAGGGCAACTGGGGGAGTATTGAAAATGCAGAAGCTCTCGATCAGAATGCTGAATTACAAAAGGTTCAACTCCCACACAGCTCTATTGTTCGCGAAAGGATGAGATTCGAAAAGTCAGTGATTTATACAAACCACTTGATTGTCTTTACATGTTTGACTGGAAAAACGGCAAGCTCCCAGGCTCAATCGAAGGCGTTTTAAGCGTTTCGACATCATTAAAAGACAGTCAGGTCCAGTACAAATTATGAAAACTTGAACAAAAGCACTGGGTTGACTAACGGTATATGCCTCTCCCAATCTCTGGAATGAACTGGACACAAACCTGCTAGCCACATGTAATAAACGTGAATTTAAAAAGAAATTAAAAGAGAGACTTCTCTCTTTGTATCAGAAAAGTTTTCAGTGCTACAACTCCAACTGTCCAAACTGTCAACTTGGATAATAAAGTTATCAGATCGACTGTCTATTATATCTTGAAATGTAAATATAGCAATGGTTTCGTGGTGCAAGATCCTGCATGATTATCCTTTTCCCCATAAATTTGTACGTAAATTAACCAGTTTTGTCATAAATTGTTTCATGGCCTTTCTGGGAAGTACGGGACGTGCTCATCTATGTGCTTTCGTCTTGACGGCATTAGGTAAAAGGCCTGGAAATATCACTCTGCTATGGAATGTGGTGTTGTTATGCCATTGTCTTGACTTGATATCGTTACACACTATTTATTCATCTCAGGGCTCAGTTCTCTTATAATTACCTGTGTTATTACTTGCTTCTGAAAAACTCTTTATCTTTTACTCGTCTATCTTTAATTGTATGAATGAGTGGCCAGATCTGTAAATCAACAAGCCTACAGAGACTTACGGGACGACTGTTAGCAGTGTTGGAGTTCAGGTTTACTGGAAGATGACAGGTAGACAGCCAATTAGGCTATACCATCTCCAGACGGTGTAAAGAAAATGTAAATTTGTAATATTTGTATCACATTGTATTTGATTTATACCGTTGAATAAAATCTATCTATCAAAAATAGATATTAAACTAGAGATTTGCGAACGGTTCGAGATTCGATTCGGCACGAAAAGAATCACTAAGGTTCGACATTTTCGAGCCCAAGCCCACTTTCATTTAAAAAAAAACTGTAGTATGTCAGTCATATTCGTCATGAATATCGTTAAATTTTAAGTCATTGAGTGGTTCCAAAATATTTTCATCAAATCTAGTCATGGCTGCTGTTAAGTAGCCATGACTAGATTTGATGGAAAAATCAACTACATTTAACTCAAGAAATCATCGGTGAAAAAAGTCATGTCATTTAAAGAGGGACAGTTTGATTAAATGTCCCCAAATTATACTTATATCAGTGACAAGAGAAATCCTCTCCTGGGCAGTGATACCTGCCATAGCATGATAGGAGTTACTACGTGCGAAATACCCACCACTTTCATGATAGAAAATAGTTCACATAATTGCTTACTATTTCTAGTCCGCACTGATTAACGTGGCTCAGAGTACTTTCAACAACCGATAGCAACATTTAATTACATTGTGAGTTCACCATTTTCAAAGGTTTCCACCACGATTCCAACAGTTTTGGGCTCGTCTAGTTTATACCGCCACGCGTATGCTGGAGTATGTCTACCCATCTCAGTTCACTCTACTGGTTGGCATCAGGATTTAAATTTCGATTCTGTTCGAAACCTTAGTGGAGGTCCGATTCGAGATTCGATTCGAGCCGAAATCAAAGGTTCGCAGGTCTCTAGATTAAACTTTACTTATCTGATGAAAAATGAAGTATCTGAACCTAACCACTAAGATTTATCTGAGCCTCGGTAAGCCTCACATCGACATTACTGAAGGCAGTACATAAATTTCATATTAAATCGCGACTCATTGGAGATCCTCTAATTGCATGTTCGAAAAATATATACAGTTCAAAAAAAAAAAAAAGAAACGCAAAACGGGTTTTCTGTGATGAGGTCCGTTCCCGCGTTATGGGATAATGATATAGAGAACAAAATCAATTCATAACCAAAGTTTTAATGGATGAATGAGGCACAAATGGAGACGTTTCAACGTTAACGTCACGAGTCGACGTCATCCAAACTCAATATCTAGTGTGACCGCCATCTGAGTCCAAAACTGCATGGCACCTTCTGTTCATTGATGCAATCAGATTCCGAACGGAAGCTTGAGATATTTTGGCTCACTCTTCCTGCAACGCTTGTGCCAGCTGCGGTAACGTCTGAGGTTATGGTTGACGTTGTCGCACACATCGATCAGTTGATCCCATAGATGTTCGATCGTGCTCAAATCTGGCGATCTGGGGGTGGGGGTGGTGTGGGGGTGTTGGTGGGGTTACAGGGCAAGAGTTCGATGTTATTATCCTGTAGATAAGCTGTCGTGTGCCTTGCTGTGTGCGATCTGTCGCTCTAAAGGTAGCTGTTGTTGTTCTTTCCCGCAAACGAACTGACTGGGTGTATCGGTCTTGAGCTGGGGTGATCAATCGGGGCTTCACGGATCTTGGAATGTCCTGCGTTGTCCCCTGGATTTTGTAGCGTTCCGCATGCGTGTGGTGGCGCTCGGTGAGACATTGCCAAGCGGCTAGTGGCATTATTCCTGTGAGCTTCGGTCGAACGCGGTAAATTGCATGAGCAAAATCACTTTAACGCTGTGAGAACTCCGGCCGATTTCCAAACCAGTTATACCCCCACACGCTCAGCTCGCATGCTCGGAGCGTGCTACCTTTTGGTCAGGTATACACTCAGTGGAAACTTTATTTTGTTAATTTCCAATATTTTGTGGTCACGGTGGCCAAAATTATGCCCCATTGTCCAAAATGTTACACTCTGTTTGAACCACCACGATATATCGTTAACCATATCTACAGCCACACTTCATCACTATATTCTCCAAACTTTTCCATGTTATCGTGACTACAATCGTTTTGCGTTTCTTTTTTTTTTTGAAGAGTATATTATTGAATGTGAACACTGAACTTGCTTATTGGTGATTGCAATACTTATTTCATTACTGGTTTTCCATGTACACGGAGTAAAGTACAAACGAATAATAATTCAGTACACATGTGTTTATGTTACATGTCCGTGGTGGGTATTTACAAATTATAATGTACCCCCTCCCTCTATCTCCCCCTCCCTCTCTCTCTCTCTCTCCCTCGTGGTTCAAACTTTGTGATAAACTCTCTCTCTCTCTCTCTCTCTCTCGCCCTCGTGGTTCAAACTTTGTGATAAACTTCCCATACAAGGTGGTAGGTCGGTAACGGTGGTGGGCTGCAATTCATAAATTCATTGGAACGGGTGTCCAGTCATCATGGTCCTACCAGGCATGGGTGAGTGTATTGCCTTGTGCCCCTACCCACCACCCCCAATATAACAAGGTTGTTCAGTTGGGATAAACGTCGACAACGCTGAGCATTACAGAATGCACAACAGAACGACAGTCTTCAGTCGCACTGTTATGCATTCTACAATATTTAACGTTATCAGGTAAGATAAAGAAAGAGCCTCAACCTTAGGATGGGCGGATGTTGCTATAAACAAATAAACAATTCTCGAAGCTTTCCAGGTATCTGATGCCTTGTAATCGCCGCTGATTTTCCACACTCTGAAATCAGTTGGGTTACAATTGAACCCAAGTCAACTGAGTTGAGAGAATATGAACTCAATTGGGTTCATATTCACTCAACCCAGTTGATTTGGGTTGATTTGTAATAGGGCCATGCGAATCACATATTTTCGAATCGAAACGAATCGAGTCTATTATTCGAACCTCGAATTGAATACAGCGCCCTGAAATCTCGACTGATGAAATATTCCAGCTGCATCATCAAGGAATGTTTTCGTCGAATTCGTGCCTTGATGATGCAGTTGGAATATTACCGAGTAAAGATTTTAGTTCAAGAAGCGAAACGGGAGTGATAATTCTGTACTGGGCACTGATAACCTTGAGCTCCCTTGCCGATATTGCTTGAGAACTTGACATTTGCTGTCAGCAGTGGTAGTGATTAGTGAAAATGGAAATCTCATGGTCGTACAATTTCTATCTCAGTTATACGTTTTGTGAGACGACGAAGATGGCTGGTACTCAAATTCTGAAACTGAAAATCCGGTGAAAACGAATCGGGCAGCAGATTTGAAATCGAACCAAATAGCAACTTGAGTTTTGAAACCGAATCGAATCTCGAAGCTCCATAGGGCAATAATTTGCAACGCAACTGATGGTAGACTGTCAATAATACCCAGGGACCGACCTGGGCATGCGCCGGTGCGTATTTGGTTCTGAAACATCATTACCTGGCTCTTAAATCTCAGAAATGGACTTCTCAGTTGGCGCGTAACTTCTCAGATCATATTTTGATATTCTTTCGATGGATAATCGAGAGAGACACTCTTACATGTATTATATATATGATTATCATTTATCATTGTTGTAGGGTGCTTAAGTTAATACTTCAAGTCTTAACTACCAAGCATTAATCTTCACTGTGGTTTCTGATCAAGTCTTGGCTGCCTAAATAGGCAGCCAAGACTTGATCAGAAACCACAGTGAAGATTAATGATTGCTATAGTATACTAAATGAAAATGATGAGAGCTATTACATACTTGCAGTGTGTGTTACAAACAGCAGTGTGACTCCGTAAATTGAAATCTGGCGCATGAATTGAAAGAATAGGCTTCAAGTCATAATTACCAAGCATTAATCTTCACTGTGGTTTCTGATCAAGTCTTGGCTGCCTAAATAGGCAGCCAAGACTTGATCAGAAACCACAGTGAAGATTAATGATTGCTATAGTGTACTAAATGAAAATGATGAGAGCTATTACATACTTGCAGTGTGTGTTACAAACAGCAGTGTGACTCCGTAAACTGAAATCTGGCGCATGAATTGAAAGAATAGGCTCCGAGGCTAGAGCATATTTTAAATAGTCCTGATCGGTCCCTGAATACCCTTTGATGTCTGTGAAAACGGGATATGTTAACAACGAGCACATTTTCGCAACAATACAAATGAAAAGTTTACACCATATTTGAGTTAATATTGATAAACAACAGGTGCCACGATTGGAAAGTTAACCCTCTGAAAGCAGATGGTATACTTCATGTCATTTCAGAGCCATCAACGGGTAGAGTCTATATTCGTTACTTGGGGGAAGACCAATCAATATTTCAGCGGGCAGCCTTGAGCTGCACGTTTAAAATCTTGATTGGGCTACCCCACAAATTCACTGAACAACTGTCTGTTTGATGATTTCTGGTTGTGTCAAAATCTTAGACCAAAAAAGTGAGTAGTCTTTCGGATTCACAGGGTAAACGCGGTATTAATTGTTTCGTGTTTGGCTTTCGTTTGCTGTTTCATGAGGTGAGAGCAGTTACACTGTGACTGCAGTCACAGAGTTACGGCCTTTACGCTGTCAATGGCCATCGTTAGAGGAGTAATCGCGCTGATTGACCTGACGCCATCCTGGAGGAAGGAGGGTAAACTTGAGTTGCGAAGTGGCGTCGCGGTAACCGGTTGTCGTCTGATCATCGAATTTAAGCAACGTCGAACGCGGTTAGTAGTTGGATGGGTGACCATTTCAGCGACTGATTCGCGCTCCCGCGTTGTGTCCTTGAGCAAGTCACTTCACCCCGATTGTCCACATGAAGGCACCATGACGCCGTGTAGTAAGGCGTACTGCACTTCTATGGTGCGCATGGCTTCAACCAATCTAGCCCTGCCTGTGCTGCAGTGCGGAGTTACGATGTTGGGGAGCTGGTAGCTGCTCGCCGTTGCTAGGTGGTTCTCTCCGTGTACTCCGGCTTCCTCCACCCGTAAAACTGTCAAGGCCATGATTAGCCATTGTGCATAGGCATGTGACCTTAAACACTAATAAATAAATAAATAAATAAATAAATAAATAAATAAATAAATAAATAAATAAATAAATAAATAAATATTGAGTTGCTACGTGTTTTGCGCTGATGTTCCAGATATCCAGGTACAATTCATTTAAATTAATGACGCAGCGGGTTGTATCCGATGCTTCATAAATTAAATTTTTGTTGACTATTCCTATAATTAGTGCTTGGAATCTATTACATAATGCGTCCGTGGAAATATTGCCCACCAGTGGAAAGTGACCAGCCCAAGGCGACTGTACTATATATAAAGATTCGTGAATGTAAACGAGGACATTTGTTTTCGCTATATAGGACGAAAAATCATAACGTATCCCCACAGCCCCACGGGGCTGTGGGGTTATGTTGTGAATATTCTTCCCGTTTAGCTCGAAGTATATCACTGTCCTATTTCTTGTTTATTTCGTCTTCTGCTGAACGAATGCTTTGTTTCATTAAAGCAAAATGTGGATACGTAGTGGATTCATAGATATATATGTGGAAGGAAAAAGTCTTCTTTCCACCACAATTCACAACATATTTGGGCAAAATACAAGGAAAACACTTAGAAAATGAGAAAAATAACGATCAACGGAAAGTTTGCAACCGGAAAAGCTTCAGACTATTGGACATTGTTAAAATTTCGCTTCGGATGTTAATCGAAAATAGTCAACTGTAACTCAAGCCTCTTTAGATCAACACCTGGGAGACGTTTAACCAATCGTTCTGATCCGTGTATCCCAAAGACACATATTGGCCCATTTGGCTAAATCTTCAGTTATGGCGCGTTTTCGTTTTCAAGGACAGAGGATGAACTTGACCCATTTTCCGTTGAGTATCTTATCCCCTGGTGAGCGATATACGAGGTTCACTACTGTCTCATACGCCATTTTTATTGTAAGTGTTATTTATCCACGGAAACGACTTATATAAGCCCAAGGCTTCCTTTCGAATCCTTGTCTATTTATACGTCAACTATTATTACTGTTATACCGTGAATAATTATGTTAACTGTTGGTGTTATATTATATCATTGTGTAATGTATACGTGTAACATTATTTCTTTGAATAAATATTGTTTAAACTGTAGACACATATTTATGAAAATAAATACAACAGTTTGTTTATCAAGGTAACTTTCTCAGAGTTCTCAGCGACGGTATTAATGGTGGTAGAGTTGGGCCGTATTGAAATTTCAAATGAAACAAAATACAGCGTTTTGATTGGCTGAGAGGTACGGTGCCACTTACAATCCACAGGGTTTTTTTTACAGCGTAGATAACCACGGTGTAGAAACAAGAATATACAATAGCAGGCGATATGGCTAAAAAAGTACCAATTTTTATTTATTAATTCATTCCTTCTGCTCAGTTATGTTAGAACAAAAATAAAAATACAGAAAATTTAATATTTATGTGCAATAAAATATTACAGACATGGATGTCATTGGAACTGGCTCATTGAGCCAGTTCCAACGACATCCATATTTGTCTGGTTTTATTAAGAAAGAAACTTACCAAGTACAAATTTTCTGTCAGTTTTTGCCACAGTGTAGGTTAAAATATTAAGTACACCAAAATGCTTGGAAATAAATCCGTTATCCTTGTGTTTTCCAGGATATATGGAAATTTACACCGGTTTGGGAACTCATACACCTTTCGGCTTGGCCTCAGGTTGTATGAATTCCCAAACCGGTGTAAATTCCCATACACCCTGGAAAACACAATGATAACTAATAGAACCCCGCACCGATATAAATAACAGATGGTAATTTTGATATACTACCCAGCTATAGTTCGCCCTTTTACTGCAGTCAAAGCCACCGAAATATCAAGGTGTTGGGAGCTACTCGGGTCGATCCTGACCCGTGTCATCTGCGCTGTGTCCTGGGATAAGACATTTAATCACGACTGCACACGTGGGGACCAGATGAAGCTCATTACTAAGACGAACTGCACGTCAATATTTTTTTATTTATTTACTTATTGGGGTTTACCGTCACTTTCAGTAGAAATGGTCACATCGTGTCGGGCAGCTTCACAGGTGGAGGAAGTCGGAGTACCCAGAGAGATCCACTGAGCAGCGACGAGTAGCTGTAGGCTCACTAACTCTGCACGAGCAGATATACGTCGTTGGGGATACCTTGAATTGGCCACTTGGACATATTTGGTATGAACAGGGTCCAGACACGTCTTAACTGAACTAATTACATTGAGCACTGCCAGAGGAATGGAATCACACCCTCTCCCTTATTAATTACACGACAAAAGGGGTTCACGAGACAACAGTGGCAAACAATGGCCACACCCATTATTAGCGGGAATCACAAACAGCCCGATTTCGTTTTGGAAAAATGGACCCTGTCTCACTTTGATGCATCACTGCATTTTCACTTTTCTATCTTCACCAATAACATTTTAAGCAGATTTTGCAAATGGATTTCCTTTGCCACGGCGTTTGCACAACTAATGCGAATGCAATATGTTGTGAAATTTATTAATCTGAAATTTTTATTGCGTTTCTTTTTATTTTCTGTATATTTATTCAAGACACATACAGAATGAACGGGGACATTTTCCCCAGTGCCAAATAGATGACATTTTGTTGGGAGGAGCAAAGGAGGTTTCGATAGTTGTGGTGGGTCACTTCTACTACACCTGCTTTTAGAGCACAGTATAGGTCGATCTCTTAATGGATGTTTATTCCACCTCATTTGATCCATTATGGATGCACTCTGATAAAAAGAAATGACAATTTCTCTTGAAAGGGTAATATGACAATAGGCAAGGCGTAAGAAAGAACCCCAAAGAATCCAACATATTGAAATATTTCATTCCGCAACCATTACTCCAAGAACATTTTATGCAATCGAATACCTGCAATTGTTTAATTTCAGCCAAACTCGAATACGTATCACAGTACTAAGTATTTCCCCACAGGCGTCCATTACAACGTTCAGGCGAAAAAATATGGTCGCATCATTTTAAATTTGGCATTCAAATATCTTTTGTCAAGTGTAGTCTATCAGACAACCTTTTTCTGATTCTTATACAGAAGGTCATGCAACAAATAAGAGAGAAAAACTAACAGAAAGGGAAGTGCTGACCACATGTACGTATATCTCAGGGAATTCCCAACCAAAACACACCAATAGTCAAATGGATTTATAGGTCTAAAAAGTCCTCAAATCACCCTCTTTATTCATCTGGAACATTCAACAGTAATGCAAGATGTCAGTAGAATTCTTCAAATGTTTATTGAAAAAATATATTTTCCTAAGACTGCTTAGTTTTGAGGATTACATAATTTCCGAGGCAGGTAAATCTAATTAAAATATTTACAACAGTAATACCTATGAGCAAACCCAACCCTACCAAAGATACATTTCCCTCTTTCATGTGATAAAAGACTCATTTCTGCAACAGAATTCAACTTTTGGCTTCTGCCTAGTCAAAAGCATGGAAATTTATTCTTGTCAAGAGAACTGTCCAATCTGTGTCAAATGGGCTTAAAAACTGGTATTGTCTTCGCAGAATTCCTACTCTGTTACCTAATGAGTTTGCTTTCTTTGAAAACTATCCGAATCCCCAAATAAAACTAAAATCTGCATCAGCACACGAAATCTTTTGACACAATCTGTTTTAATTAACCATACAGCAAGATAAATAGTGTCCCACCCCCATGAAACAATATGTCAATTTTGTTTCAAAATTGGAGTTGTGCAGGGCCTATAATTCCTCTAAATTTGGGAGAATCCATTTGGATTCTTGCGAAAATCGTTGCAAGAATTCAGAAACTTCTATGGGCCAGGATCCCATGACGCCAGTATGATTGTACCCCTGTTGCATACTTTTAATACATGTTAACACTTTATCCCATACAGCTTTTTAATTTTTAAAACACCAACTCCTGATTTTTAAAAAAAAACAAAAGCCCATCCCCCACCCACAGGGGCCTTAATCGCTCACCTCTGTCAAAGTTCCAAGGGTTGTTGTGTCACTGCAGCTTGAAAGGCAAATGAAAAACTCTAAGGAATGGATTTGAACATTAATGAACAACCTTGCACCTAACCCACCCCTGCCCAAAAATTAAGCCAGGAACTCGAAATGAACAAACTCAAATCTGCCCCCCCCCCCCTCCCCCACCTGCGATACCAAATATGAAAGGACTCTGACTGCCAGGGACCAAATTGGAACAAATTTAGATCTGACCTCCCCAGAGATGTTGTACACCAAATGTTTAAGCATTCTAACTAGTTGGTCTGAAGAAAAAGATTTTTAAAGAAATTTTCTTATGTTGCACTGAGTTAATTTGAGCTCCCGTAACGAGCCCAAATATTAACCCATAGACTTGACTTGAACAAACATGAATCTGACCCCCTTAGAGATGCCGTATGTCAAATATGAAAGGATTCTGACTGGTGACCATTTCCAACATGTGTTTTAATCAAATGAATTATGCTAATTTATCTTCAAATACATAGATTGTTAGATTATTCAACCATCACATCAAAGGCTATTGCAGTAAACATGTTTATAGAAATTAATTAGAGCTGATACGGATAACCGATCAATCGACTAACCAATGATCATCGTCTTAATCGATAAAAAAGTAATTGATCGGTTAACCGTTACTTTTGAAGTACGGTATTAATGGGGTAATTAAGGAACAAACAGGCAAACTTTGTCACACTGGCTCACATCAATTATATGAGACAGAGTAACGCATGCCAGTTACGTGCAGACATACTTGTTCACTTGCATGATCATTATACTGTATCAGTAGCTGGAAATGGTCATTCTCAACCCCTCACCAAATGCGGGAAGCAGACGATACTTGGACAAAAAATTCTTGAATTACTAAAGATTGTCAATATTTGTCTCAAAACCAGAGCTTATGACCCCCCGCCCCATTGGAACAAGCTCAATGAACTTGTCCCAATGAAGGTCATAAGCTATGTTTTGAGACAAAAATTGAATATATAATAAAATTTGTATATTTCGCTGGCGGGCTTCGTCTATTACCTTGAGTAACGTTTTAATTATATAAATCATCAACGGTACGGCAATTATACAGCCACCTATTCGGGCAAGTGATTAATCGGTTAACCAAGGTTAATTCATGCGACTATTCAATCATGAAAACCATCTAATCATTTCAGCTCTAAAATTAATCTAATTTTATTAAATTGTATCTGATGAAAAAAGGCTTATATTTTTGCGGGAACGGTAAATGGATCTTCTTAACAAGGATTTACGAGAACGTCACAGGAACGAAACGACCGTTCTCGCAATTTGCAAAACCCTGGTGAGCCCAAATATGGACTTGGCTTGAACAAACTTAAATCTCACCCGCCTAATGATGCTGCATACCAAATATCAAAAGATTCTGATTTGTGGGTCTGAACAAGAAGATTTTTAAAGAATATTCCTCATACTGCACTAGTTTCAACATTTGGACTCCCATAGAGAGCCCAAATATGGACCCAGGGATTTGATTTCCATAAACATGTGAAAACATCTTCCAAAGATAGTATATATGAAATGTGAAAGCTTTTGGAGCAGTGGGTTGGGTGAAGAAGAGTCTCAAATGCTTTCCCCATTGCCCATGGTGTTAAAAAATGCTGACGCAGCATTTTTTCAAAGTCCCGAAAAAGTACCCCATGAGAGACCCGACAGCAATTTGTTGGACCATTCCATTCTGTTTACCTCAAGGAAGCTTGTTACCAAATAATTATTCTCAGTACCGTGTAGTTTTGGAGATATGGCCGTTTTAAATTTTGTTCTAATTTTTTTAGCTCCTGCCGTTCCCATGGAGCGACGGGAAAATATTTTTGGACATAAATTAAGTACTTATTACCCAATACGCCAGCATATTAAATTTGGGTCAAATCATCCTCTTGGTTTGAAAAATAGAAATTTTGGGCGGGGTAAAAATTCTTGCCCCTCCCATAACGAAGGCAAATATAGCCCCACAAACTTCTCTTGAACAAATCGGAGTCTACACCTCAAAAGGAAGCTGTACACCAAATATCAAGTCTCCGCTACTCCTGGTTCATGAGAAGAAGATTTTTTAAGATTTCGGCATAATTTTTGGGCGTGGTCCTAATGAGGGGCAGGGCAACTTGATTTGAACTGAACAAAATGAAAATGGGGTGTCATACCAAACAAGTATATCAAATTTTACGTAAATTGGTTCAGCAGTTTTGGAGGAGAAGACGCAAACACCATGTTCACGGACATCAAGTGATCACTGTAGCTCTCCCTGTCTGAAAGTCAGGTGAGCTAAGAACTCTGCTGCAGTTGGGCGAGAGACTTGGTTCAAGGAGAGAACAAACTTATAGCTGTTAGCTGACGAAAGTTTTGCTAAACCCAATAAATAAATAAATACACAAAAGGCCCCACGGACCTGAAGCGCTCACCTTGAACAGAACACGGCACAAACCGGATCTAAGAATGGAATCTACATCCATCTCCATAGAATACACTTTCAACCCTTGAGCCCCTCAGGAGTGACAAAAAGAGTACAAGCATCATGCCATTTCTTCAGTTGATCATATTGTAGAATGTGAAGCTCCCCTCTGAAGCCTCTTGATACAACCTATGTAGATTACTCTTAGTTACACACCTCTAGAGGGTACTGAATAAAAAAAATATAATTCTTCAGCCACGTGGCCAATTCCGGCTCTCATAGGGAGCCCAAATATTAACCCAGGCATTCGATTGGAACAAAGTTGAATCTGACCTCCTAAGAGATGTTGTATACCAAATATGAAAGCATTCTGACAAGTGGATTTGAAGAATAAAATTTTTAAAGAAATTCCCTCATATTGCACCAAGTTGAAATTTGGGCTACCAACGGAATCCCAAATATTAGCCTAGGGACTTGGTTTGAACAATCTTGAATCTGACCCTCATAACACTGATGTATACCAAACATTAACAGATTCTGACTGGTGGTTCCGAAGAAGATTTTTTAAAGAAAATTCCCCATATTGCCCTAAGTTAAAATATTTGGGTTCCTGCATTGAGTCCAACTATGAACCAATGGGCTTCATTTTGACAAAGTTGTTTCTACCCCCTCTATGGATGCTGTATACCAAGTATCTAAAGATTCTGATCATTGGTTCTGGAGAAAAGATTTTTTAAAATATTTGCAAATGTTCTGAGTCAGCATTATTTTGATGACCTCTGCAGAACTCCCGAACAAAACAGATGGCAATTTTTTTTTACCATTCAATTCTACCGGTCCTAAGGATGCTTCATACCATATAACAGTTCACTGTTCCAAGTGGTTTGGGAAACATTTGTCTATTTTTAGGTCCTGTGGTCCCCACAGGGGATGCAGGGAGGGTACATGAGTCAAGTACTTGTGACCCAATAATACCAGATACTGAATTTCGTTCAAATCGGACCATCGGTTCAGAAAATAGAAATTTCGGGTGGTACCGAAAATCTAACCCTTCCCATTACAAAGCCAAATATTGCTTCACGAACTGTGTTTGAACAAACTTGATTCTACACCTCAAGAGGAAGTTCCATAACAAATATCAAGTCATTGTACCCACCGGTTCATGAGAAGATTTTAAAAATATTTTGGGAGCATTTTCCCCCACCCCATCCCTATGGAGCTGGGCATGTTGAGTTCAACAAAAATGCAATACCCCTTTTGGACCATCACTCTCACAAACTTTTACTTGATTTGGTCCAGTGGTTTCGGGCGAGAAGGCCAAAACATGGTGTTGATTGACGACAGACGGATGGACAATGGACGGAGAGTGATCAGATAAGCCCAGCTTGACTTTGTCGAGGTGAGCTAAAAAAAAAATAAATGGTTCATGTCTGATATTTTACCCATGTTATTAAAACTGATAAATTTTGTCTCTGGAGTACAACAAGGTTTATGCTATAGCATTGCAAAGCCTTCTTGCACTCAAGGAATGGAATACACCACCACCCATGCTATTCTGTAGATATGAGGCCTATAACAAACCAAGAACATGAACTTTTAATGGCAAAGAAATAATTTCAACTAGAGGGGTGTCATTTGTGGCAAAGCACACTATAGTATATTCCAGCATTCGCATTTGTGATTAGTGGTAAATTGTTGACACAGAATTGAAAAGATTATGCAGACCACACTTATACGTAATCCTACAGATACAAACTTTGTAAGAAAATAATCAAATGTTAATATTTGATTACACATTTTATATAAAATACTACAAACAAGTAAATTATTATCAGAATGTGATAACAATTACTGTTGCAATTGAAGTCAATGGCAACAAACTTTTGGACTGAATGGTTAATAATATTTGTGCTACGCCAGCTAAATGTTTCATTTTATACAATGACTTGATATTTATGATGAGAAGAACAGTCTGACAAAATTACACAAGGCCGGAAGATATACATATATAATAATATTACCCACTTCCCTCTTTTGTGTTTATTATAGCAGATACAGAAACACTGTTTTAAAAACCTGTAAATATGCATAAAAGTTATATTGTGGAGCAACAGTGATAGTTTTCATTGACAAGAGAAGTTTCTGCACTTGAGAACACTGCACTGAAAGACTTGAAAAATCTGAAAAGAAAAAAATAGTACCACCATCAAATTATTCATATTAATCTATTTTATTTTTACTGAAAGAAAAATGTTTGTTAAAAATTATGAAATAGCATAACATGTTTCTGTAAAAAATAATTCAGTGTGTTAGTTCTAAAAGGGGAATACCTCTGCCACTAAAAAAATTTACAAGTTCTCGTAGAATAAACATCTTATCAATCTTCCCGAGGGCCGAATCAAAGATCCAAAACCTTTATGCACATCTACAGACCCTATGAATGAACATGAACACACTTTCAATGTTTCGAATTGAAACCCCTAGGAGTTTTTCCCCGGAAACCATTCTCCTAACGACAAAAATAGCGCCCCTTGCACCCCTCAAAGACGAATCAAAAATCCAAAATCTTTATGCACATCTACAGACCCAATTGATTAACATGAACACACTTCCAGTGTTTCGAATTGAAACCCTGGGAGTTTTTTCCCGGAAACCATTCCTCTAACGACAAAAATGGTTTCCCTTGCGCCCTCCGAAGCTGAATAAAAAATACAAAACCTTTATGCACATCTACAGGCCCTATTGATTAACATGAACACACTTTCAGTGTTTCGAATTGAAACCCCTAGGAGTTTTTCCCTGGAAACCATTCCTCTAACGACAAAATGGTGCACAATGCGCCCCTTGGGGACGAATAAAAAATCCAAAACCTTTATGCACATCTACAGACCCTATTAATGAAGATGAACGAACTTTCAGTGTTTCGAATTGAAACCCCTAGGACTTCTTCGCCGGAAACCACTCCTCTAACAACAAAAATGGAGCCCCTTGCGCCCCTCGAAGCAGAATCAAAAATCCAAAACCTTTATGCACATCTACAGATCTTATTGATTAACATGAACACAACTTTTAGTGTTTCAAATTGAAACCCCAAGGAGTTTTTCTCCGGAAACCATTCCTCTCACGACAAAATGGAGCCCCTTGCGCCCCTCGGGGCCGAATCAAAAATCCAAAACCTTTATGCACATCTACAGACCCAACTAATGAACATGAACACACTTTCAGTGTTTCGAATTGAAACTCCTAGCAGTTTTTCGCCGGAAGCCATTCCTCTAACGACAAAAATGGTGCCCCTTGCGCCCCTGGGGGCCGAATCAAAAATCCAAAACCTTTATGCACATCTACAGACCCTATGGATGAACATGAACACACTTTCAATGTTTCGAATTGAAACCCCTAGGAGTTTTTCGCCGGAAAACATTCCTCTAAAGACAAAAGTGGTGCCCAGTGCGCCCCTCGGGACCGAATCAAACATCCAAAACCTTAATGCACATCTACAGACCCTACTAATGAACAAGAACACACTTTCAGTGTTTCGAATTGAAACTCCTAGCAGTTTTTCGCCGGAAACCATTCCTCTAACGACAAAAATGGTGCCCCTTGCGCCCCTCGGGGCCGATACAAAAATCCAAAACCTTTATGCACATCTACAGACCCTCTGTATGAACATGAACACACTTTCAATGTTTCGAATTGAACACCCTAGGAGTTTTTCGCCGGACACCATTCCTCTAACGACAAAAGTGGTGCCCCTTACGCCCCCGAATAAAAAATCCAAAACCTTTATGCACATCTACAGACCCTATGAATGAACATGAACACACTTTCAATGTTTCGAATTGAAACCCCTAGGAGTTTTTCGCCGGAAACCATTCCTCTAACGACAAAAGTGGTGCCCCTTGCGCCCCTGGGGGCCGAATCAAAAATCCAAAACCTTTATGCACATCTACAGACCTTATTGATTAACATGAACACACTTTTTGTGTTTCGAATTGAAACCCCTAGGAGTTTTTCTCTGGAAACCATTCCTCTAATGACAAAAATGGTGCACAATGCGCCCCTTGGGGACGAATAAAAAATCCAAAACCTTTATGCACATCTACAGACCCTATTAATGAAGATGAACGAACTTTCAGTGTTTCGAATTGAAACCCCTAGGACTTCTTCGCCGGAAACCACTTCTCTAACAACAAAAATGGAGCCCCTTGCGCTTCTCGAAGCCGAATCAAAAATCCAAAACCTTTATGCACATCTACAGTCCTTATTGATTAACATGAACACACTTTCAGTGTTTCGAATTGAAACTCCTAGCAGTTTTTCGCCGGAAGCCATTCCTCTAACGACAAAAATGGTGCCCCTTGCGACCCTCGGGGCCGAATCAAAAATCCAATACCTTTATGCACATCTACAGACCCTTTGGATGAACATGAACACACTTTCAATGTTTCGAATTGAAACCCCTAGGAGTTTTTCGCCGGAAACCATTCCTCTAAAGACAAAAGTTGCGCCCCTTGCGCCCCTCGGGACCGAATCAAAAATCCAAAACCTTAATGCACATCTACATACCCTATTGATTAACATGAACACACTTTTAGTGTTTCGAATTGTAACCCCTAGGAGTTTTTCTCCGGAAACCATTCCTCTAACGACAAAAATGGTGCCCCTTGCGACCCTCGGGGCCGAATCAAAAATCCAAAACCGTTATGCACATCTACAGACCCTACTAATGAACTTGAGCACACTTTCAATGTTTCGAATTGAAACCCCTAGGAGTTTTTCGCCGGAAACCATTCCTCTAACGACAAAAGTGGTGCCCCTTACACCCCCGAGGGCCGAATCAAAAATCCAAAACCGTTATGCACATCTACATACCCGATTGATTGACACGAACACACTTTTAGTGTTTCGAATTGAAACCCCAAGGAGTTTTTCTCCGGAAACCATTCCTCTAACGACAAAAATGGTGCCCCTTGCGTCCCTCGGGGCCAGTCAAAAATCCAAAACCTTTATGCACATCTACAGACACTATGAATGAACATGAACACACTTTCAATGTTTCGAATTGAAACCCCTAGGAGTTTTTCGCCGGAAACCATTCCTCTAACGACAAATGTGGTGCCCCTTGCGCCCATCGGGGCCAAATCAAAAATCCAAAACCTTTATGCACATCTAGAGACCTTATTGATTAACATGAACACATTTTTAGTGTTTCGAATTGAAACCCCTAGGAGTTTTTCTCTGGAAACCATTCCTCTAGCGACAAAAATGGTGCCCCTTGCGCCCCTCGGGGCCGAATAAAAAATCCAAAACCTTTATGCACATCTACAGACCCTACCAATGAACATGAACACACTTTCAGTGTTTTGAATTGAAACTCCTAGCAGTTTTTCGCCAGAAACCATTCCTCTAAAGACAAAAATGGTGCCCCTTGTGCCTCTCGGGGCCGAATCAAAAGTCCAAAACCTTTATGCACATCTACAGACCCTATGAATGGACATGAACACACTTTCAATGTTTCGAATTGAAACCCCTAGGAGTTTTTCGCCGGAAACCATTCCTCTAACGACAAAAGTGGTGCCCCTTACGCCCCCGAGGGCCGAATAAAAAATCCAAAACCTTTATGCACATCTACAGACCCTATGAATGAACATGAACACACTTTCAATGTTTCGAATTGAAACACCTAGGAGTTTTTCTTTGGAAACCATTCCTCTAAAGACAAAAATGGTGCCCCTTGCGCTCCTCGGGGCCGAATTAAAAATCCAAAACCTTTATGCACATCCACAGACCCTACTAATGAACATGAACACACTTTCAGTGTTTCGAATTGAAACTCCTAGCAGTTTTTCGCCGGAAACCATTCCTCTAACGACAAAAATGGTGCCGCTTGCGACCCTCGTGCCGAATAAAAAATCCAAAACCTTTATGCACATCTACAGACCATATGAATGAACATGAACACACTTTCAATGTTTCGAATTGAAACCCCTAGGAGTTTTTCGCCGGAAACCATTCCTCTAACGACAAAAGTGGTGCCCCTTACGCCCCCGAGGGCCGAAAAAAAAATCCAAAACCTTTATGCACATCTGAAGACCATATGAATGAACATGAACACACTTTCAATGTTTTGAACTGAAACCCCTAGGAGTTTTTCTCCGGAAACCATTCACGGACGGACGGACGGACGGACGGACGGACGGACGGACGGACGGACGGACGGACGGACGGACGGACGGACGGACGGAGACAACCAATATATCCCCGCAATTTTTCAAATGCGGGGATAAAAATAAAAAATAAAATAAAAAACCACCTGCCTGCGTGCAATTTTATAAAAAAATGGCATGCGAAACAGATCTGCTTTGTAGGGCCTTTTGGATGACGATTATTGCAATGAATGCATTGTCTTACACAGAGGAATACCACACAATCCAGTGTAGACTGATTTTAAGAAATCCTCCCAGGTGGAAGGCAATTTTAACAAACATACAGGCCGAACTAAGCTACAAATACTGTAAAAATTCCACAAAATGAATGAACATTCATGTATGTTTAACAGCAATCAGGAGTATTGTAATTAAAAGTAAATTGTGTGGCTCTTAATAAACTTATATTACTTTGTTATCAGGTGTTAAAAAATATGGATATTTGTAAACACACCCAACCATTTAGATTAGTCCCTGCTCATAGCAGTGTCGCAGACATACAGTGCAGTTGCCATGCATAGGCAGTGATGTCCACGCACGCGTTTTCCAGGTGATAGAAATTCATCATCAATAAAATTTTAATTAATGAAGCACCGGATTTTACCCTGTCCTTCATTGATTAAATTTTTGATGGTTATTGCTGTAAACAGGATTTGAAATCTAATATCATTGCGTCCGCGGAGGGGGGGGGGGGTTATGCCCTCTTCAATTTTATTCATGCCCCCCCCCCCCTCTCCCCTGTTAACCCATATAATGAACATCCGGCAAGATATTTTAATATCTAGATATTTATGCTGGTTTGCAACGCTATTATGGACACAAATCGACACAGAGTCAAGGAAATTGAGTTTTTCTGTCTTGAATTTCAATTTGTGTTGAGGGTCGGGGGGCGCCCGACCATTCCACAGATGAGAGGGGCACACTCCTTCTTCTCCTCGCCCCATCTCATTGCTATGTAGCTCAGGTGAAGCTGTGCGTCATATTCTTCATGCCCCGGCCCCACCCCCACTATATATTACTCTTGCCCATAACTTTGATACCCTGGCTAAGCACCTGCATCATGGTAAACTAACATCAAATTGTGTGCTTATGTCCAGTAGCTAACAGTGGGATAGTATAATGTACTTTGTCAGAAACTTGATTAAGTATTAATGACAAACGATAATTTCCATTACCAGTACCTGGTACCAGCAATAAAATAACATTTGCAAATATCACCCTGCGTTTTTTTCAGCTATTAACTAACATAAAATTGTGCGCTTCATGAAAATTATTTTGTTACCACCTGTTAAAAAGGACTGTTTCCTGTTTTGCTATTTTAGAAAAAGAAATCACTCCTTTTCTGGCGGGCATACTAAACACCGAGCAAACTGAGGGATACCAAGGTGAATGGAAAGAGGAGTGAAACGGGAATGAGGTGGTGTGTTTTTATTATTTATTTGTTGGTGTTAAAGGTCACATATTTCTGCACAACATTTAATCATGACCACGACAGTTTTGCGGGTGGATGAAGCCAGAGTACGTAGAGAGAACTACTGAGCAATTGCAAACAACTATCAGCTCCCCAAAATACTACACAAGCAGGGTTAGCCTTTTTCGAAGACAGGTGCACCAAAAAAATCCGGTATGCCTTAGTACACAGCATACCGTGCTCCCACATGGGCAATGGTGGTTAAGTGTCTTGCCCAAGGACACAAAGCTGTTGGCGCAGGTGGAATTCGAACAGAGGACCTCAGTAGTTAGGGGAGGCACTATAGACCCAAAATCTGAAATTTATAGACCCAAAAACTTATAGACCCAAGAACTTATAGGGAAAAACCTGACGCACTGGTGGTACCGTGCATTCAGGTTTGTCCCTATAAGTTCTTGGGTCTATAAGTTCTTGGGTCTATAAGTTTCAGATTTTTGGTCTATAGTGCCTCTGCAGCATGCTTTTATGACCAGCTCTTATAGTACATTTTTTGGCTTATAAGTTTTCACTGGAGGATAAGGGAACTGTTTTTTGTCTTTTTTATAACAAAGACTTGGTTGTGTATGTGCGCATGACAAGATATCTCTTTCTAATATTGTGGGTAACCCTGATAAGGGCTGCCACGAAGGCACATTTTGAAATGACACTCATTTGTGAGAGTAACAAATTATTGAAAGGTTAGAATGACAAACAGAGATAATAAGAATTAGGATGAATGAGTTTAACCTGTATCCCGATTTTTGTCAAGCTAAAATTCAGTAACTTGAATCCAGATTTTTAGGATTCTTCATGAGAATTCACTTAAATCTGGATACAAGTTATTGGATTTAACCTCACATTTTTATACCGTCTTTCTGGTTGCCAGTTAAGATGAGGATACAAGTCAACTTTCTTCACCCGGTATTTCTCCAGTTCATAACCGCGGGCAGCTAAGAACTGTCTTATTCCTGCCTTTCGCTACAACTCATCAATAAGCTGCTGGCCCCACTATCGAGTGTATTTCTGAGGTCCACCACTTCTCCTCATATGACCGAACATATCTTCTGCTAATTGGCGTCTCCGTGCTTTCTCACTTTCCACTCTGATAGATTCTTCTTCTAATCAGCGACTCCAATCAGCGTCAGACGTTTCCCCAGACCTCCACATTCTGTATTCGTTCATATCTAGAGAGTACTTCATGTTGTCTCAAAATGAATTGTTTGGAATGCGTGTTAGATTATATAGACAATGCGAGGATCGAAAATGCACCGAAGAACCCTCACGTGACAATTCGATCGAGTTCGGGAAAAAATGTTGACATCGGACGGCTGTGATAGGAAACATCCATTATCAACATTTTTCCCCGCTCTCGATCAAAATTGTCGCGTGAGGGTTCTTCGGTGCATTTACGATCCTCGCATTGTCTATAAAACACTGCTGGAGATATCATACCGTCATTTTCTTATCATCAAGCATGAGAATTGAGCTATCCATCGAGGTAAAGATTCCATCACTAGAAGGTGAATGTGTGGGGACGAGAAGTGAAGAAGGAGAGAGAGAGAGAGAGAGAGGGCAAGAGAAGCTGGGGTGGGTAATATCTCACCATTGTCACTTGGTGAAGCTGAAAAAGATTCCATCACTAGAAGGTGAATGTGGGGGACGAGAAGTGAAGAAGGAGAGAGAGAGAGAGAGAGAGGGCAAGAGAAGCTGGGGTGGGTAATATCTCACCATTGTCACTTGATGAAGCTGAAAAAGCTTACACTGTTTTGTTCGAAAAATGATGAGAGATACCTATCATTATGCAACAATTGGTGGAGAGGATCACAACATCTCATTGGTCAAAAGGATGTCAAGAGTGCCGCAAAGAGAAATGGAATAAATTTGGTGAACTAAAGATTTTTTGTTTAGTAAAAACGGCCCTTATAAGGGCCGCCATATTCTTATAAAGATATATCACGTTTACACACTTGAGTGGCACATTTCAGTGCTACCACAATGGAATGAATTGAACTTTTGTTCAATTGTAATTTCATTACTCAATTCAAAAGAGGTAGACCTCATTAGCTCCCACACAAGATTTTCCTGTCATGGCATATTTTTGTGTTTGGAAATTAATTTTATTTTTACCTAAATGTTTAGGTAAAGCAAAATTAATTTGCAAACATAAAAATATTTTTTGCATTTGCAAATTATTTTTCTGTCTTGCAAGTTTTTTATTTTATAAGAAAAATATTTTTGTGTTTGCAAATTAATGTTATGAAAAAACCTTTTTCATAACCTTAATTTACAAACACAAAAAATATTTTTTGTGTTTGCAAATTAATGTTTTGAAAATGTTTTTTTATTTTTATAAATAAAAATCCTGAGTTGGAAAAAATTCTCCCCTGTTTAAATAACAACAAAATATTATTACCTTTTTTCAAATCCGAAAATTTTATCCCATGAATATTTACAGATTTGTAAATGTCTTTGATGAAAATGTCACTTTCAAAAACTGTTTTCAATGTTTCTTGGCAAGTTTTCCTATTTTAGAATTATTGTCTTTAGCTTTTCATTTTCTTGTAACTTTTTTTGGTGGTTCATCTTTCTTTGGAAATAATACTTCTAACTCATTATTGGTTTCCATTTCTGTTTCTTTGGGTATATCCATATTATATAATAATGTATCATCGTTATCATCAAACTCTGGTAACATGGTTTCTGCTAAGTCAACTTTCTTATTTGTAAAGTTTGTTTGTCGAGGTGGTAGTGATATCATTGCTCATCCCCGGTAAAGTGTGGTTGTAGGTGTATTTTTCATCAAGTGGTGGGGGCAAGTTGAAACCTGTAATTGGTAATCCATCTATACGCTCTATGTATTCTGACCATGGATAAACTTTAACCGGTTCTGGTTGAACAGCTAGTGACCCCCATTTTGGTTGAGACACAGAGTAATTCGATAGCTTTTTCAATCTACATTCATTAATCCAATGTCCTTTCTGATTGCAATAATAACATGGCTCTTTGTCTGCACATGTATTCGCCCAATGTCCTTTCTGATGACAAACGGAACAAATCATCTCTTTAGGTGTTGATATCAACTTATAAAGTTCATTCACAAGCTTTTTTACTTCTCCCCATTTAGATGGTTTATAGTAAATACTTTTAGCATCACTTGCTTTTTCTAAACTTGGATCTGTAACTTTATCCATCTTTAACTTTTGGTATGTTTCAAAAATATGTCTTGTCTTCTTGAAGTCAAAAAAACAAGTGTGAAACATCCTAAGATTCTTCCTCCTTTTATACTTTTTTAATGTAAATTTAAATGTGCATTTAAATGTTCAGTAAAGTGTATTTACACACATTTGTTTAAATATACATTCATTTGGTTACAAACAGTTATACTATCTTTTGCACTCAATAACATCTGGATACTATACACCAGCTGTTAAATGTGTTTAGTGATTTTAATGTTGATTGAAAGATACACTAATAAATAAAAGCTATAAAATATTTACCACAGGAATTTTCCCATAAAGTTAATGGATTACATAATTGACAATGACTTTTCAAATGTGTATAAGAAACATTTATTAACAGTATAATTCAGTGGGTATTAATTGTACATTTAAATGCACGTTTAAATGCACATTAAAAAAGTATAAAAGTGGGGGAATCTTAGGCTGATTCACACTTGTTTTTTTTTACTTCAAGAAGACAAGACATATTTTCACAGCTTTCCAGTTGATAAGAGATGATAGAAGAAAACATGAAGAGAGCCATTGAAGAATATAGTGAGACAGAGAGTGAAGTAGATAACAAGAAACAGAGAGTAGAATCAGCAAGAGACTTCTACACCATCCACCCTCTCCTATAAAAAACATCAAGAAAATTCCATTCCAAATCCTGTGTATGCAGAATAACCTTTAAACAATATAATCAAAAGAATCCATTTACAATTCTTGGAAAAGTCTTTGACAGTATGGTAGAAGATATTAAAGAAGAATGTGGTGCAGAAGACAATGATCCAATGAGAATATCAGTTAACCACCCAAGATTAGAAATAGGTATATTTATCCCATTTACTAAGGCTTCAGGTATCACTGGTAACACCATATTAGATGGAATAGAAAAACTTGTACAATCAAATGATAACCTTACTATCCATGATGGGCAATTGTCTTTAGAAATAACACACACTTCTCTACCACAAGGGTCTGCACGACGTCCACCAATTTCATTTTCACCTGTTGATAAAATGGTTGGAAACAAGAGAAGTATTATTGAAATTAAAAATGTTAATGATTCAATGTGTCTCGCACAGGCCATTGTAGTGGGAAAGTGTCATGTTGATAGAGATAATTCAGAACTTTGGCAAAAGAAATAGAAAAATATTAAACGTTCTGATAGACTGACACAAGAGTTGGAAGCTAAGGCACTGATGGACAAAGCAGGTCTTGATTATAATATTCCTTGTGGATGTGAAGAATATTATAAAATACAAGACCTGCTTTACCCAGATTATGTCATCAAAATTCATCCACAGTATGCCAAAAAGTGAATTTGTATTCAAACCTCCAATTGCCAGCACTGATAGTAAAGTTATTCATATTTACCACCATGACCAGCACTTTGATACTATCACTACAATTACAGGTTTTCTAGGATGTTCATACTATTGTGAACTTTGCAGTAAAGGGAATATTAACAAAGAACGTCACATGTGCCATTTTGGTTGTATTTGCTTTGCTCCAACAAAATGTATTCCCGAACATCCCATCACCTGTTACAGTTACAATAGACAATTTAGAAGTTCATCATGCTATAATAACCATATCACTACAAAGGGGAAAGAAGAAAAAACAATTTGCCAATTAGTTCAAAAATGTAAACAGTGCAATTCATTAATATATCCAACAAAAGGAAAACACATTTGTGAAGGATTCAAATAATGTAAATATTTTCAACAAGTAGTTAATTCTGATCACCAATGTTTCATTCCAAAATACACTTCACACAAGGATGAATAATTACCAAACATTCCATTTGTATTTTTTGATTTTGAAACCACACAAAACTCAGGAGTTCATATCCCAAATTTCTGTGTTGCTCATCGGGCATGTGGGGAATGTATTTGCAAATCTTTAGATCAAGAATGTATTTTCTGTGACAAATTTGGACAACGGCAATCAATTTTTAAAGGGGAATCTACTTTATCAGATTTTTGTGATTGGCTTTTCAGTAAGGTACATAATGGGACAGCAGCTATTGCTCACAATTTAAGAGGTTTTGATAGACAATTTATTTTAAGACACCTCATTGAAACTGGTACAACAACTCCTGATGTAATTATGAACGGGAACAAAATTCTCTCACTTAAAGCTTGTGGTATTAGACTTATAGATTCTTTAAATTTCCTTTCAATGAGATTGGTACAATTTCCTAAAACATTTAGCTTGACAGAATTAGCAAAAGGTTATTTCCCCAATTTGGCAAACACACAAGCTTATCAAAATTATATTGGTCCTTATTTAGATTCAACATTGTATATGCAAGATTCTATGTCTCCATCAGATAGGGAGGATATTATCAAGTGGTGCGACCAAACATTTACTAGTAATGCAAGATTTGATTCTCAAAAAAGAAATGGCACTATACTGCAAATCAGATGTAGATATCTTGCATAGGGGGTGTGGGGAATTCAGACAAAATATTATAGATAGTGATGGCATAGATCCTTTGAGAGAAGCATTTACCTGTGCAAAAGCTTGGAGAAAAAATTGACTTCCAGAAAACAAAATGGCAATCATTTCAGACATAGGTTACCCTGCTAACTTCAAATACTCCATTAAAGCCATTAGATTTTTACAGGCAGTTGCACAGGAAGAAAACATATATATTGAAAATGCACTTAATGGTGGGGAGTTTAAAATAGGGGGATATTATGTTGATGGGTTTCACAAAGACACAAATACAATCTTTGAATTGTGTGGATCTATGAGGCATGGGTGCATAACATGTTACAAAGACAACAGACATGGGAAAAATCCAATCAGTTTACTAAATTACCAAACTCTATACAACAATACACAGGAATGCATGCACCATTTAGAATCATTAGGGTATAACATGAGAATAACATGGGAACATGAACTTGATCATTTCTGCAAATCAAATCCTGAAGTAAAATCAACATTAAATTCATTTTTCCAAACAGGGATCCTATTAAACCATGTGAAGCATTATTTGGTGGGAGAACAAATGCCATTAAATTACATCATAAAATAGACCAAAACACAGACAATGAAATAAAATAAATAGATATTTGTTCACTCTATCCTTATGTCAATAAACATAGAGAATAAATATCCAGTAGGTCATCCAAATATACTCACAAAAGAAAACATAGACATGAATAATATAAGACAGTACAGGGGACTTATCAAATAAAAGGTTTTACCACCACAAACCCTACACATGCCAGTATTACCAACTCATTGCAACAAGACAATGTTTTTTACACTTTGCAACACATGTGCAGAACAAGAATTAGACAAATGTGAACATACACCAGATCAATGCAGTATTACAGGTACATGGGCATCTGTTGAACTTTTTAAAGCATTTGGGGTGGGGTACACATTACTTGACATTTATCAGATTTGGCAATGGAATGGATGGTCTTCGGAAATTTACAAACATTATGTAAACAAATATTTAAAAATTAAACAAGAAGCCAGTGGCTATCCAGACTGGGTGAAAACAGAAACAGAAAAAGACGCATTTAAGAAAGAATATGCACAAATTGAAAACATACGTTTGAAAAATATTGAAAAAAAATCAGGACAAAGATCATTTGCTAAAACCATGTTAAACTGTTTATGGGGGAAGAGTGCACAAAACAATGGAAAAACTAAAGTAGAATACATAAATGACCCATCAACATATTTTGACTTGATACAAGATCAAGACATCATTATTAAAAATGTTGAATTGTTTGATCATGATAAATGTATTTTAGTCAATTACACAAAGTCTACAGATGTTTATGAACCTCACAAATCAGCTAATGTTGCAGTTGCATCTTTTGTCACAGCTTATGCACGTTTGGAATTATATAAAGTAATAGGCCCTTTGGGTAGACAAGTATTATTTTTTTTCACATGGACAGTTGTATTTACATCCATAACCCCTCACTTTGGAATCCACAAATTGTAAACAGTAGGTTAGGTCAATGGACAGATGAACATCCAGATGCAAAAAATTATTGAATATGTAGGATTAGGTCCAAAAATTATGGTTACAAATACATTAAAGATGTTCAAATACACACTTCATGTAAAGTTAAAGGAATCACATTAGATTACAATACATCACAGAAACTCAATTTTGAATCCATGGTGCTCTGTGTACAAGACAGACACAATTACAAAATGAACATTGAATACAACGTTTTGTAGTGGATAAATATGATACAAGACCTTATGGATTTAAGGTATAAATTACCCTTCAGATTTCTCATTTCAACTTTGAACACTGAACAGGCAGGATGCCTCTACCACTTAATCCTACTTACCCTATATACTTGTCAGAGTTAAGAAGACTTTCGAGTTTTAGTATGACTACAAATCCTATTTTAAAACCCAAGAAAGAAGAATTGGTTAAAGCTGTGTTTTTCTATGTGGGAGATGCTAAAGTAAAATGTTTTGTATGTGGACAAGGTTTAATGAATTGGGAAGAAAAAGATATTCCTTTACAAGAACATGTTAAGTGGTCACCAAATTGTTCTTATATTCAATTGATAAGGATTGTCAATTGTACAATCCACCAATATGTATGCAAACACCCCAGATAAAATACTATCAGTGATGGATTATGGATACAGTTTAAAACAAACATTTTCAACTATGAAAAATATGATAAAACTCGGGATGATTTTCCAGATTCTAATTCTTTATTTGTACTCATGGTACGAAATGATCAAAGTACATCATTTAGTACCATGATTGCAATACAAGCTGAAATTTCAAATAATTTCAAAACTAAGTTAGATACAATGTTTACAGATAATGTAGAAAGTGATTGTCATGACTGTCCTGATGTACAAAGTACATTGTGTAATGTGGTACCTGTCTACCTGATGCACAAAATACACCAGAACAGACAAAAGAAACATCACTTTGATTTCTACCATGGAACCAGTAAGACGTATCTTAGACAACAAGATTTCACATAAGGCATTATTATATGCATTTCAATTGATCACTCCTGGTTATCTAACAATAGCAAAAGAGTTTATTCATAATCAATTGGAAAAAGATGAAATGTATGGGGAATTTTGTAATGCATTACAAATCATGAATGCTTTTCACAAAGAAAATGTAGAAAATATTTGGACAAGAGTTGAGTGGGGTAATATAATTTATGATAAAGAAATCATTAATTACTTGTATAGACAATGTGTACCACAAATAGATAGAAGAATAGATTCTTCAGAAACTTTATTTGAGTTAAAGACACCCTTAAAACGAATACCTACTAAAAGACATGGAGAAGGTATGGAAACACAAAGTATATAAGTGAATGATTTGACAAAACCTTTTCACAAAAAAACAATTATGGCATCGAGTGAATGTTTATTGTTTCAACACCCTTGTAATATCTTTATTTCGGGACCTAGTGGTTCAGGAAAAACAGCATTTGTTAAAAAGCTTATTGATATGAAACCTGACTTATTTCAAATTCCCCAACAAAAAATCATTTGGTGTTGTAAAGAATGGCAAAATACATATACTTTACTTAAAGAAAATGAAGATATTAAATTCATAGAACATATCCTTGATGATGAATATGAAATTGTCAGTGATGTCACTATTTCACATCTTGTGGTTTTTGATGATATGTTAGGAGATAAAGATGAAGAAAAAATTAAAATTTGGTTCACACGAAAAGGACATCATAGAAATGCAAGTGTCATTTACATTACACAAAATATGTTTCAACAATCTAAATCTAGTCGTACTATAAGTTTAAATGCACAATACATGATTTTATTTTAAAAATACCAGAGATAAAGGACAAATGAAAATATTGTCAAATCAAGTTCAATCACCACATTTAAATGCACGTTATCAAGATGCAACAAGTATTGATCATGGTTATTTATTAATTGATTTTCATCCTAGAACTACTGAATCTTTGAGATTAAGGGCTGATATTTTTCATCCTTGGGTAACACAAAATGAACGTGGTCCCATCATTTATACAAAACTATAAATTCCCCATGTTCTAATGAGTTGGTGTTAGTTAGTCAAAGTTTGTCAACGACTACACGTCATCATGGTATCATTCATACATTCTATGGAACAACTTGGTCAAGAAACAAGTCCATTTGCAAGACAAAAATTATTTAAGAAAGGTTTTAAGAAAATTTAAAAATGGTTTACATTAGCAAGTAGAATCATACTTAATAAGAAAATTAAATTGCCAAAACAAATTTTAACCTATATGGATAAACATAAACAAGATCTTGAACAACTTACAAAACCAAGAGTAGATCTTGCAACAAAACAAATTTTTTTTTTTAAAACCGGGAGGTGGTGGATTTTTTGGTGGTGTTATCATTCGTAATTTAATTCGATGGGATGGTCATAAGACAAGTAGATCATTCTATTCACCATTCAAAAAAACAAACAGTAAGAAACAAAAGTCACCTAAAAGGAAACAAAAATCTCCTAAGAAAAGATCAAGTAATTTGTCATCTTCTAGAGAGATAAAAAATCAACGAAAGGTAGGAACTAAATATATGTATACAAATTTTGAAATTGCACCTCATAATTCTCCATCTACAAAGTGTACAAAAACAAAAGCATTACTTGTGAAAAATCTTCAAAAACAAAGAAAAGTATCACCACTTAAGTTAACACGTGTAGTGTCAATAACAAAAGATGGTGTCAAAAATCATGAACCAATGTATTCTCTACAAAATACAGAACATGTACCATTAAAAGAAAAGATTCCCACAATGACACGTTTTACAGCTTTAAATACACCTAAACCTGTTAAAGGGATAAGATCTTACTTTAAGTGAAAATGTTTTTTAAATAAAATAAAATGTACTCTTCACACATATATATATAAATAGCATTACATTTTTTATTTTTTTCATTTAATCATTAGATTCTATAAGAGCAAGATGGTGAAACAAAATAACAAATAAAAAATATCTTTAGTTAAAAAATATGGTGGTATGTTAATAGGTTTAAGTCAAACTCCTCCAGCACTTCAAAAACAAATTATGAAAAATGCACCTAAAGAATTAATTAATTGTGTGTCAGAATGCTGTTATAATCTTTTAAAAGGCAACAAACATCTAACAAAAAGTCAGAAACAAAAATTACGTCGAAAGCATCAACAACTACGAGCACTTGCTAGTAAATCAATAACTCTTAAAAAGAAAAAAAAAACAATTTTTAAATAAAAAAAGGTGTTTTTTTACCATTACTTGGTTTACTTGGACCTGCTATAGGAGTTGCAACAAATCTTGCAAATAAATTAGTGAGTAAAATATGAAAAGGATGGCTAATGTACCTTATCAAATGTTAGAAGATATGCAACGTTTTTGAAATGAAAAAGCTCAATGTCCTACATTACCCCCAAATCCTCAAATTACAAATACAGCACAACTTCAAAATAATTTATCATCTGTGTTAGAAAATTCAGAGTTGTCCAAAAGTGAGAAGGAACAAAAGTATGGGGAAACTTTACAAAAATTTCAAATGTCACACAAGAAAGCATTACAACCAACATTGGTTCCATTGCCTGAGTCAGAAGAAAAATCATTATTTTTATGAGATCGTATTATAGAAAGTGTCCCTGTTACAATGAGATGTAAAGCAATTTCATTATTATCTGCTTTATCATCTCATCCACACATGAGTCGGGATGATCAGGGTGTATTAAATTACGATGGAGAAGTCATAAAATGTTCAAATATCATAGATTTAGTCAATGATGTACTTAGACACCGAAAAGGTTTTAAACCGAGTGGATGGGAAATATTTAGTCGTGGATTAAAAGATATAAATATCCCTCAAGATTTTGTTGGAAATTGTGAACATTGGTTATGGATGAATAGACAACATATACCCAAACCCAGTGGTGTTGTTTGTCCACATGTACAAAATTTGAAAGTGATACTTTGGGTGATAACTCCACCCCACAGGTGATTTTGTTGCAATCCTCTCTCCATTTTCTACTGTACATATACAAATACAAGTTGTGGCTTTAAACAATAAACAAACAAACAAAAAAATAAATAAATGAAAATTAAAAAAAAAAACTTTAGAGCTGCCGGAACTGCAAAGTTTGGCCGGCCCAATACTCAGATAAAATCTGATGGGAGGTTTATTTTTATCAAATATTACAGTGATCTGTTTTGTGATACCCAGTTACCACTTAAGTGCTTCATCAACGCACAGACGTAGCCCATTAATAACCAAGATACCTACTATATACCAAGGGGTAGTTTTCGGTAACAACTCGGTCTACATGTATATATCTTGCATTTACTCGAATAAATCAAGTAATATTACGTATATTAGGAACCCCAAGCGGGCCGTAGGCCCGCAAAGGGTTCCACATACCCAGTCAGATAAATGTGTTCCAGAACAGAATTCTCTATAGCCGTCAATGTGATTTTTGAAGTGGACAGTAAATTTCAGTGAAAAAACCACGTAACTTCCGGTGTCGAAATGCCCATGCAATTGCAATTGGCCTGTCCCCCTCTGGGAATCAAATGTTTTTTGTTTCGCCTCAAAGCTTTGCGTGATACATTGGCCTACATGTCTACACTTCAGGGGTAACCAGGCCTTCTCAACCGAGAACCGCGACAAATCAGCGGCCGGCCAAAGTGTTACTATTATTACTCGAGTTCTGTCCTTCTGGAGGTTTGTCAATATGCTCAGCTGATGATCTCGTCATTTCAGATCGAACTCTGAGTCCTGATTTCATTGCAGCTTGTCTGCCAGTGATAACCTCAATCGAACAAAACGCACATATAACCGATAATGTAACTGATAATTGTTGTTATACTGGTGCGATTGTATACAGATATGCATTGACACGTACCTCATGAAATATCAAGATGAACAGAAACTCAGTTGTTGAATTATCCGAATGTTAAGGTGTTGTAAAAGTAAGGAAAAGTTTGCTTGAAAAAAGGGAAAAACGGACGTTTCGTCCGCAAGCCGAGTCGTCCGCTTGTCAAGGAAAATGTTGTCTGCACATTTTCTACATTTCGAACAAGACACCCACCCCCAACTAACGTGTGACATTTCCCCAGATTAAGCCCAATATTCTCACATATAAAGCCTCCTGATGTTGTATTTATGTTAAGAGTGTGATGTACAACATCATCTTTAAGGTTTGAAACACAAATCATGTCATATATTGGCTGATACATTGATATGTTTTTAAAAAATTGCACAAGTTGGAAATGCACATTTTTGGTGCACTCAAGAGACTCACCCACCCCCACATCACGTCTTGCAAATTTTTGGTCCCCCCCCCCCCCCAGGACATCCCTCCCCCTGGAATAATTGCACAATTATAAGATTATGTTACGGAACTTAATATAACAAGTTTTGATGCATTTCTTAATATAATTATAACACGTTTTGATGCGTTTCTTAATATTATTAATACCTATAATACATTTGCTAATAATTTTGTGATTATTCATTATAAAGTGCCGGTGATTCTCTTCCAAGAATAATTGCAAAATTATAAGATTATGTTGCAGAATTTAATAAACCATAAATTTTGATGCGTTTCTTAATATAATTAATTCTTATAATACATTTGCTAATAATTTTGCTATTATTCATTGTAAAGCGACGGTGCGCCTCGATGAATACTTGCAAAATTATAAGATTATGTTGCAGAACTTAATATAACAAATTTTGTTGCATTTCTTAATATAATTAATTCTTATAATACTTATGCTAATAATTTTGCAATTATTCACTGTAAGGTGCCGGTGGAGCTCTTCAATGAAAAATTGCAAAATTATAAGATTATGTTGTGGAACTTAATATAACGTACATATACTTTTTTAATGCAAGGAGGTACATTAAGATATATTACAATGGAGGTACATTAAGATATATTACAATAGGTAATATACAATAAATTGTATAATAAAATTATTATATAAATAAAAAAATGATTCCAAATGCAATACTTGAATACTTTCCCCCAGCGAACGAGTTTCGGACGTGTTGGGTATAATTGTAGAGGACGACTTGGGTAAAATTGCAGCGGACGATTTGGTTAGCAGACGAAATGGGTGTAATTCGAAAAAGTGATACTAATAGGTTGCTTTCAGTCCCGTTAGAAACCAAAACAAAGTAATAATGTGTTACTTTTTGGTGCATCTGTATTTCTGAACAGTGCTTCGTAGTTTCAAAAACTAAAAAATGGAAAATAATAACCCTTTTGGATATTTATCGCCATTGAAAATGGCATGTCATCTTTTTTCGGGAACTGGGGGAATCTTCAGCCTGGGGAGAACTAGGCCCAGGGAAGAATCATCCAAAAGAAAAGCAGTACACATCTGTTAGGATATTTTAGATGATACGCTACGATATTCGTTTTAACTCCTGAAAATAATTCTTAAAAAAAATATTAATAGATTGTTCGATATTTATTGAAAAAATATTAATATAATATATCGTCGAGCAATTATCTCTGCAGTAAATTCACATTCAATGTGTTCTGTAATAGGGCCTAATAAACGTATCTCATCTGTTAGAATGATATCCAATCACTTCGGCTCCAAGTCATTTTGTCCTCTGGTCAATTCGACCTCAAAGTCATCTCTGTCCTAGTCACTTTGGTCCCTTGGTCATTTCGGCACCATTTTAAGTGTAGAGATCTATAAAGATCAGTGCATAGTTCATGTTTAGAAATAATGGGTAATTACCTTTATTAAGTAATGTTCAGTTATTTGTATTTACACAGTGTACAGAACAGTTATACATGGCATTAAAAATTATCCATGTGTTTAATTTTACATACATTTAAGATGCTATCTGTATAAGTAAGAGAAATTATTTTACTTTGAAATTTTGCAAAGTACCGGAATATGCAGTCATTTATTCATATTGTTATGCACAATTCCTAGTCACCTTCCAGTTTGAGGTTCACAGGGTTTCTTTTTTTTTTCTGAAACAACCACCAAACTGCGATTTTGATACTACCATAAATATGTCCACATTTTCTAAAACACAGAGCAGAATCCTTGTAGTTATGCGCAATTCCTAGTCCCCTTCCAGTTCAATGTCCACGGGGGTCTGATCCCAGTGCCCCACTTCCAAGGCGTACACTCAAACCAAATCACATTACTTACCCTCGCTTCCGGCTCTCATAGATTTATAAGCAAATAAAATTATTCAGGTCACAAGTGATTTCAAATCCCACATAGTCCATGTGCATCTTCGACATGCTGAAACTTTTCTTTTATTTATTCATCATGAAAGAAAATCTACTAGACATATATCATGTATACCGGAATATCTAATTGAGAGATATATATGTTGAAAAAAAATTAAATAGAAAAATGTTAAAATTCAAACAATATTTGAAAATATTTAAAGAGGCCGAAATGTCCTGGTATATTGGGGCTGAATTGACCTGAGGCTGCAATGACTGGGGCCAAAATGACTTGGGGCCAAAGTGACTGGAATTCGTGAGAATTGCATCCAAACTGTCCTCCAACAATTTGACCCAAACTGGATACTAATCTAACCCAAACCATCATTTGGCAATTTGCCCCAAACTGTTCTTCAGAATAGGGACACATGATTCTTATTAATTTATTTATTGGGGTTTAATGACACTTCGATAGCCAGGGTCACTTCATGTCGGACAGTTTTACAGGTGGGAAAAGCCAGAGAGAACCACAGAGCAATTACAAACATCTAACGTACAAACAGCACACACGCTGGGTTAGCATTGGTTGAAGACAATTGTACGATTGACATGCAGTATGCCTTGGTACGCAATGGCACTACGTGGGCAGTGGGAATGAAGTGTATTGCCCAAGGAAACAAAGTGGTTGCCACAGGTGGTATTTGATAGAGGACCCTTTGGTTTGCAGCCTTCACCTCTAAGTACTGAGCCCTTTAACCTTCAAAACTGTATAGTACCAGCTAAAACATTTTGTAGAATGACCACATGGAAATTTCACAAGTACATAGTTTCATTATTAGTTTGTGATATTTGTTTTTGCTGTACAGTGGAACCCTGTTAATTGAAGAGCCACTTTGCCAATAACATTATTCAATTAGCAGGAGTATTCAATTAACAGGGATTGTGTCACTTTCCTGTATTCCAGAGATAAACTTAGCATTTATTCTATTATATTTTGTTTGACAGAGCTCCATGAGCTCTGTCAAACAAGATATAATAGATTAAATGCCTGTATTGAATGTACTGAGGCCAAATTGGTCTATAACCAAAGAAAAACTGGGAAGAGTCAGGGCAATTTCTCAACATGTTACAAGATTTTTTATTCAATTAACAGGAGATTACTCTATAACCTATATTCAATTACCAGGTCAAATTTGTACTGGAGGTAAATGGTTTTGTGTTGGGAAATTATATTCTATTAAGAGGGATACAGTTAAAACTAGAAGTCCTAACATGAAATGCGCACAAATAGCACGTCGATTTGCGTGTTAATCTACGCGTTATGACCATAGTAAGGCTATCATATTCTGTACATATGGCCTGTGCACAAGCAATGTTTTAGCCAATGGACCTCCGGGTAACCCAGAGGTCCATTGGCAGAAGAAACATTGCCTGTGTTTACTATGAGTAATCAGGAGAACGTGCCATGCTTTGGATGCCATTCAATATGGCAATTGCGCGCAATTCCTACGCGCAATTAAGCCTAGATAAGCGCACAATTTGGGACAGGACTTCTAGTTTCAACTGTATACAATTAAGATATATCCAATTAAGTGGGCACAACTGTATAACCCCCCCCCCCCCCCACACACACACACACCCCAATCAAAACCATCATTCAAAGGTCTTGGATTCAGCAAATTTGATTTCTTTATTTATTGGGTTTAACAACAATTTTTACAGCCAGGGCCACCCAACAGTTTTACTGGGGAGGAACCCAGCCAGAGCACCCAGAGAGAACTATCGAGCAACAATGACAAGCAACTGTCAGCTTCTCAACATTGTAACTCCAAGCAAGCAGGGTTAGCATTGGTTGAAGACAAGTGCACCATCGATGTGTAGTACGCCTTATTTCAGTTGCCGCAAACCTCTCACAGCTTGTTTTGGGAAGGCGTTTTTTGTTCCAGCTTCATTAAGGTTTGTTTCATATCGCACTTGTAATTTTGTCATAATTAGTAATCATAAATCCTTAACATAAAACAATAGAAAAAATGCATAGAATATTTAAAAAAAAAATTCTGTGAGGATTTGACCTCAAGAGGTGATGACATTCGACCACGACTGAGACCGAATATTCTAAGAAAAAGTATGAGGGCTGAATCTTCCTGTGACTGAATCTTCATGAACCCCTTTTTTCAAACTAAATTGCCCATTACTTATAAAGCACCATAACTAAGGCAAAAACAATACTATGAAATTTCCAAGTCTGAATTCTATAAATTCCAAATAAATTTACACAAATTATATAGCAAAATGAAGGATGTGGTGTATAGTATGTGTGCATATCACACACTGACACACAGTCACCATCAGACATCAGCGGTTCCTGAAAGTGTGCTATCGGTACCATATTTGTACCATAACTGATAATAATAAAATAATATTTCATTAGAACAACAAACACAGGAATTCAAAATGCAGCCACAAGGCAGCATGGTGGTGAATGCCAACACTGCCCCATTGTCCTTGAAAGGAGGAGTCCTTTACAAATAGGTTTTTGTTTTGTGATACTCTGGATACTCTCCATTTTTAGCTCAACTTTGACAAAGTCAAATTTTTATGTCATGGCCCATTGTCCGTCTGTTCGGGAACAGCAATTCAATACGGCTCGGGCTAGAGGCTGTATTTATGAACCGATCTTTACGAAACTTCTTGAGTACCTTTGTTATCACGTGGGACGAGAACGAGTGTTTTTGGGTGCGGTCCAAAATTCAAGATGGCCTCCAGCAGCCATTTTGTACAGAAATTAGTGCAATCAGCGTTTTTGTACAGAACTTCTGTATGAAAGGTCTGATTTGAATAAATTTTTGTATGAATGTTTAGTAACATGGAGTACATCACATATAATACAGGTTTTTTTCTCGTTGTGAAATTATGCAAATTAGATGAACTTTAATTTATTCACTGCTACTTACATGTATACCCAGTAAGTGCACATGTCAATACGGCTCGGGCTAGGCTGTACAGTATTTATGAACTGATCTTCATGAAACTTCTTGGGTACCTTTGTTATCACCTTGGGATGAGAATGAGTGTTTTTGGGTGCAGTCCAAAATTCAAGATGGCTACCAGTGGCCATTTTGTACTGAAATTAGGTACAATCAGTTTTTTGTACAGAACTTCTATGCAACTTGGGTTAGAGGCCGTATTTATGAACCGATCTTTACGAAATTTTTTGGGAACGTTTGTTATCACCATGATGTTAGAATGAGTGTTTCTGGGGGGAGTCCAAAATTCTAGATGGCCGCCGGCAGCTATTTTGTACTGAAATTACTGCAATCAGTTTTTTGTACGGAACTTCTGTATGAAAGTTCTGATTTGAATAAATTTTTGTATGATTGTTTAGTAACATGGAATACATCACATAAAATACAGGTTTTTTCTTGTACAGAAATTATGCAAATTAGATGAACTTTGATTTATTCAGTGCTATTTATACACAGTAAGTACACATGTCAATACGGATTGGGCTAGGGGCTGTATTTATGAACGGATCTTCACCAAGCTTCTTGCATACCTTTGTTATTACCTA
Organism: Pictodentalium vernedei; assembly: GCA_031216915.1. Classification (NCBI taxonomy): domain Eukaryota; kingdom Metazoa; phylum Mollusca; class Scaphopoda; order Dentaliida; family Dentaliidae; genus Pictodentalium; species Pictodentalium vernedei. Next base: position 103,404,402 of record CM062297.1, on the reverse strand, counting down.
GGGACGAGAACGAGTGTTTTGGGGTGCAATCCGAAATTCAAGATGGCTGCCAGTGGCCATTTTGTACCAAAATTAGGTCCAATCAGTTTTTTGTACACAACTTCTATACGGCTCAGGCTAGTGGCCGTATTTATGAACCGATCTTTACGAAACGTCTTGGGTACTTTTGTTATCACCGTGGGATGAGAGCGAGTGTTTTTGGGTGCAGTTCGAAATTCAAGATGGCCACTAGCAGCCAATTTGTACTAAAATTAGTGTGATCAGTTTTTTGTACAGAACTTCTGTATGAAAGTTCTGATTTGAATAAATTTGTGTATGAATGTTTAGTAACATGGAATACAGTTAAAACTAAAAGTCCTGTCCTGAAATGCGCACAAATAGCACGTCGATATGCGTGTTAATCTACGCGATATGACCATAGTAAGGCAATAAAATTCTGTAAATATGGTAACCCGGAGGTCCATTGGCAGAAACATTGCCCGTGTTGCTATAAGTAACCAGGAGAAGCTGCTGTGCTTTGTATGCCATTCGATATGACAATTGCGCGCAATTCATACGTGCAATTAAGCCTAGATAAGCGCACAGTTCGTGACAGGACTTCTAGTTTTAACTGTACATCACAAAAAATACTGTATAATACAGGTTTTTTTCTCTTGCAGAAATTATGCAAATTAGATGACCTTTAATTTATCAGTGCTACTTATACACTGTAAGTGCACATGTCAATACGCTAAGTCTGGAGGCTGTATTTATGAACCGATCTTCATGAAACTTCTTGGGTACCTTTGTTATCACCTTGGGATGAGAACGAGTGTTTTTTGGGTGTGGCGGCCCGATACTAAAGATGGGTGCCAGCTTTCACACTGTTGCTTACTGAGGTGAAGTCACTTTACCATTACCAAGCTACCTACTAAATACCAAAGGGAAGATTTTTCAGCGCACTCTTATTACTTCAGTACCCATAATTCTCAAATATGGCATTAAAACCAATCACATACTAGTACTGCTTAAATCTATTTACATAATTAGAATACACCATCAGGGGTGCATTAACTCAGTAGGTAGAGGTGCAGACTGCAAGCCGAGAGATCCTCGGTTCGAATCCCACCTGCAGCAACAGCTTTGTGTCCTTGGGCAAGACACTTCACCCCCACTACCCATGTGGGGGCAAGGTATGCTGTGTACTAAGGCATACTGCATGTTCTTGGTGCACCTGTCTTCGAACAAGGCTAACCGTGCTTGTGTAGTATTTGGGGAGCTCACAGTTGCTTGCCATTGCTCAGTGGTTCTCCTGGGTACTCTAGTTTCCTCCATCCATAAAACTGCCATGGTCACAATAAGCTGTTGTGCAGATAAATGTGACCTTAAACACCAATAAATAAATAATAAAAAGAACACACCACCTCATACCCGTTTCTCTCCTGTTTTCCTTCACCTTGGTATCCCTTGGTTGCCTCGGTGTTTAGTACGCCTGCCAGAAAAGGAGTGATTTCTTTTTCTAAAAGAGCAAAACAAGAAACGGTAATTTTTAACAGGTAGTTACGAAATAATTTTCATGAATCGCACAATTTTATGTTAGTTAATAGCTGAAAAAAATGCAGGGTGATATTTGCAAATCTTATTTTATTACTGGCACCAGGTACTGGTAATGAAAATTGTTGTTTGTCATCAATACTTGATCAAGTTTCTGACAAAGCTCATTATACTACCGTATTCCAATATGTTAGCTACTGTACATAAGCACACAATTTGATGTTAGTTTACCATTATACTGGTGCTAAGCCAGGATATCTAAGTTACATGTAGGGGCTGATGTTAGTTTACCATTATACTGGTGCTAAGCCAGGATATCTAAGTTACATGTAGGGGCAAGAGTAATACATGTATCTAGTGGGAGTCATAAAGAATATGATGCACAGAATCACCTGAGCCACATAGCAGTGAGATAGGGGTGAGGACAAGAGGGTGTGTGACCCTCTCATCAGTGGAGGGGTCTGGTGCACCCCCCTCCTCCCCCCCCCCCAAAAAACGACAAAATTTGAAATTCAAGACAGTAAAACACAATTACCTTGACTCTGTGCTGCTGTGTACTGGTCACTTTCTGTGGGTGGGCAATATTTCTGCGGATGCAATGATATTAGTTTTCAAACATTGTTCACAGCAATAATCATCAAAAATTTAATTAATGAACCACAGGATACAATTCGGTGCTTCATTAATTAAAATTTTATTGATGATGATTTTCTATTACCTGGAAAAAACATGCATGGACATCATGCACTGCCCATGCAAGGATTATGACCAGCAACTGTACTGTATGTCTGTGTCACTGCTATGAGCAGGGACTAATCTAAATGGGTGGGTGTGTTTACAAATATTCATATTTTTTAACACCTGATAACAAAGTAATATAAGTTTATAAACGACCACACAATTGACTTTTAATTACAATACTCCTAATTCCTATTAAACATATATGAATGTTTATTAATTTTGTGGAATTTTTACACTGTGTATGAAGCTTATTTGGGCCTGTATGTTTGTTAAAATTGCCCTTCCACTACGGAGGACTTTTTGAAATCAGTCTACACTGGATTGTGTGGTATTCCTTTGTGTAGGACAGTGTATTCATTGAAATAATATTCATGCATAAGTTCATGTTCTTGGTTTGTTTTAGGCCTCATAATCTACAGAATAGCTTGGCTGGAGGTGTATTCCATCACTTGAGTGCAAGAAGGCTTTGCAGTGCTACATGTGTAGCATAAACCTTGTTGCACTCCAGGGACAAATTTATCAATTTTAATAACATGGGTAAAATATCGGACATGAACCGTTTAATTTTTTTTTTTTTAGCTCACTTCGACAAAGTCAAGCAGGGCTTATCTAATCACTCTCCATCCATTGTCCATCCATCTGTCATCCATCAACACCATGTTTTGGTCAATTCAAGTTAAAGTTTGTGTGAGTAATGGTACCAAATGGGTATTACATTTTTGTTTAACTCAACATGCCCAGCCCCATAGGGAGGGGGTGGGGTAAAATGCTCCCAAAATATTTTAAAAATCTTATGAACCAGTGGGTACAGTGACTTTATATTCGTTATGGAACTACCTTTTGAGGTGTAGAATCACGCTTGTTCAAACGTACTTTGTGAAGCAATATTTGGCTTTGTAATGGCAGTGGTTAGATTTTTGGTACCACCCAAAATTTCTATTTTCCGAACCGATGGTCCGATTTGAATGAAATTCAGTATCGTGGTAATATTGGGTCATAAGTACTTACCTCATGGGAAAAAAACCCTGCATCCCCATGGGAACCCCAGGAGCAAAAAATAGAAATGTTTTCAAACTCCCATGTTTCCCAAACCACTTGGAACAGAGAACTGTTATGTGGTATGAAGCATCCTTAGAACCAGTAGAATTGAATGGTAAAAAAATGCCCTCTATTGTTGTTAGAGAGTTCTGCAGAGGGCATCAGAATAATGTTGGTGCAGCATTTTTGCAAACATTTTAGAAAATCTTTTCTCAAGAACCAATGTTCAGAATCTTTTGATATTTGGTATACAGCATCCATAGAGGGGTCAGATACAAGTTTGTTAAAATGAAGCCCATTCGTTTATATTTGGACTCAATGCAGGAGCCCGAATTTTATGGGGAATTTTCTTTAAAAATCTTCTTCAGAACCACGAGTCAGAATTTTTTAATGTTTGGTACCCTCATTGTTAAGATGGTCAGATTCAAGATTGTTCAAACCAAGTCCCTATGTTAATATTTGGGCTTCCTTTGGTAGCCCAAATTTAACTTAGGGCTGTATGGGGAAGTTTTTTTTAAAAATCTTCTTCTTCAGATCCACCAGTCAGAATGCTTTCGTATTTGGTATACAACATCTCTAAGGGGGGAGGGGTGGGGGTGGGGATGAGATTCAAGTTTGTTCAAATCGGGCCTGTAGGTTAAAGTTTGGGCTCACTATGGTAGCCCAAATTTTAACTTTGTGCAATATGAGGAAATTTCTTTAAAATTTTGTTCTTCAGATCCACCAGTCAGAATGCTTTCATATTTGGTATACAGCATCTCTAAGGAGATCAGATTCAACTTTGTTCAAATCGAGTGCCTGGGTTGATATTTGAGCTGCCTATGGGAGCCAGAATTGGCCAAGTAGCTGAAGAATTAGACATTTTTTATTCAGTACCCTCAAGAGGTGAAGAGTAATCTACATAGGTTGTATCAAGGTGCTTGAGAGGGGAGCTCCACATTTTACATCATAATCAATTAAAGAAAAGGCATGATGCTTGGACTGTTTTTGTCACTCCTGAGGGGCTCAAAGATTTGCAGTGTATCCTCTGGAGATGGATTGCTTAATGTAGATTCATTCTTGGACTCTTATATCGTGTTCTGTTCTCTGTTTATATCGTGTTCTGTTCAAGGTGAGCGCTTCAGGCCCTGTGGGGCCTCTTGTTTATTTATTTATTTATTGGGTTTTAACAACACTTTTGAAAGCCAGCAGCTACAAGTTTCTTCTCTCTTTGAACCAAGCATCTCGCCCAACTGCAGCACTCCTGGTCCACTGAGTTTTTAGCTCACCTGACGTTCAGTCAGGGTAAGGTGTAGTGATCACTTGCCGTCTGTCGTCCGTCGTCCGTGAACATGGTGTTTGCGTCTTCTCCTCCAAAACTGCTGAACTGATTAATCATTTAAGTGAAATGTGAGATGCTTGTTTGTTATGACATTGCATTTTGATTTTGCTTAAATCAAGTTGCCCTGCCCCCAGTAGGGCCATGCCCCAAAATTTTGCCTAAATCTTAAAAAAATCTTCTCTTGAAACAGGAGTAGCAGAGATTCGATATGTGGTGTGCTGCTTCCTTTAGAGGTGTAGACTCAGTTTTGTTCAAGAGAAGTTTGTGGGTCTTTATTTGCCTTCATTATTGGAGGGCATGAATTTTTGCCCCGCCCCAAATTTCTGTTTTTCGAACCAAGAGGCTGATTTGAACCAAATTTAATTTTTGGTTTTATTTGTTCATAAGTAATTAATTTATGCCCCAAAATATTTTCCCATCCCCCCATGGGAACCGCAGGAGCTAAAAATAGAACAAAATTCAAAACGCACATATCTCCAAAACTACATGGCACTGAAAATTCTTATTTGGTGTGAAGCTTCCTTGGGACCAACAGAATGGAATGGTCTAAGCAAATTTCTGTCAGGTCAATCATGGGGTACTTATTCGTGACTTTGAAAAAATGCTTAGTCAGCATTCTGTAACACTGTGGGTAATGAAGAAAGCATTTAAGACTCTTCTTCACCCAATTCACTCCTCCAAAACCTTTCAGATTTCACATATACTTGTATACTATACATATATTTTTTTACACGTTTATTGAAATCAAATCCCTGGGTCCATATTTGGCCTCTATGGGAGTCCAAATGTTGAAATTAGTGCAGTATGAGGAATATTCTTTAAAAATCTTTTTCTTCAGACCCACCAATCAGAATCTTTTGATATTTGCTATGCACCATCATTAGGCGGGTGAGATTTAAGTTTCTTCAAGACAAGCCTATATTTTGGCTCACCAGGGTTTTGCAAATTGCGAGAACGGTGATTTCATTCCTCTGATGTTCTTGCAAATGCTTGTTAAGAAGATCCATATTTACCATTCCCCCAAAATTATAAGCATTTTTTCATCAGATAAAATTTAATAAAATTAAATTAATTTTAGAGCTGAAACGATTAAAGGGTTTTCGTGATTGATTAATCGCATGGGTTAACCTTGGTTAACCGATTAATCACTTGCCCCAATAGGTAGCTGAATAATTGCTGTACCGTTGACCATTTATATAATTAAAACTTTACTCAGCATAATGGATAAAACCGGGCAGTGCCATATACAAACATGTCCATTCAAATTTTATTATATTTTCAATTTTTGTCTCAAAACATAGCTTATGACCCCTCATTGGAACAAGCTCATTGAGCTTGTTCCAATAGGGGGGGGGGGGGCATAAGCTATGTTTTTGAGACAAACATTGAAAATCTTTAGAATTTCTTGTGCAAGTATCGTCTGCTACCTGCATTTGGTGAAGGGTTGAGAATGACCGTTTTCAGCTACTGATACAGTATAATGATCATGCAAGTGAACAAGTATTTTGGCACGTAACTGGCATGCATTTCTCTGTCTCATGCAATTGATGTCAGCCAGTGTGACAATGTTTGCCTGTTTTGGAGCAAGTTTGTTCCATAGTTAACCCATACTGGGTATTTTTTGTTTTTAAAAATTTGATTAGCAGTTTCCATCTTGGTTTCAAAAAGTGATGATAAATAGTGAATATAAGCTTACCCAATATGAAAGAAAAATGGTTAACAATTGGACATTTTTGTATAGCATTTTGCGATGTGAATCCAGCCATCAAATACCCTGCCATATAGTACCGTACTTCAAAAGTAACGGTGAACCGATCAGTTACTTTTTTTTATCAATCAAGATATTGATCATTGGTTAGTCGATTAATCGGTGTGAGCCAGTGTGAGATTCAAGTTTGTTTATGCCAAGTCCCTGGGTTCATATTTGGGCTCACTGTGGGAGATTCAAGTTTGTTTACGCCAAGTCCCTGGGTTCATATTTGGGCTCACTGTGGGAGCCTGAATGATAACTTAGTTCAAAATGAGGAATATTCTTCAAAAGTATTCTTCACATTCAGCAGTCAGAATGTTTTGATATATACAGTATCCTTAGGGAGGTGAGATATAAGTTTGTTAAAGCCAAGTCCCTGGGTTCATATTTGGTCTTCCTGTAGGAGCCCGAATTGTACCGAAATTTCTATTTTCCAAATTGAGAGGCTGATTTGAAGCAAATTTGATATGATGGGCTTATTGGGTCGTAAGTACCTAATTTATGCCAAAACATTTTCCTGTGGCCCTGTGGGACTGCAGGATCTAAATATAGAAAAAATTTAAAACGCCCATATCTTCAAAACTACATGGCACTGAGAATTTTTATTTTGTGTGACGCTTCCTTACGAACAGCCGAAAAGAATGGTCAAAAAAAATTGCCATCAGTTTTATCATAGGGAAGTTTTCCAGGACTTATGCGGAGTCATCATTTTAGTAATGGGAAAAACATTAAAGAATCTTCTTCTCCCATACCACTGCTCCAAAGGCTTTCATATTTTGCATATAACATCTTTGGAAGATTTATTCACATGTTTGTTGAAATCAAATCCCTGGGTCCATATTTGGGCTCTCTATGATTAGATTAGTGCAATATGAGGAATATTTTTTAAAAATCTTCTTCTGATCCACTCTTCAGAATATTTTGATATTTGGGATGCTGCATCCTTAGAGGGGTGAGATTCAGGTTTGTTTGAGCCAAGTCCCCGGGTTCATATTTGGGCTCCCTGTGGGAGTCCAAATTACATCTTAGTTCAATAAGAGGAATATTCTTTAAAATCCAGTAGTCAGAATCTTTTGATATTAGTATATAGAAGCATCCTTAGGGATGTGAGATTCAAATTTGTTCAAGCCAAGTCCTTGGGTTAATATTTGGGCTCTCTGTGGGAGCCTGAATTATAACTTAGTTCAATATGAGGAATATTCTTTAAAAATCCTTTTTTTTGAGGTCCACCGGTCAGAATCTTTGGATATTTTGTATAAGTTTTTCTTATGAGGGGCAGATGCAACTAAATGTTCAAATAAATTCCCTGGGTTGATATTTAGGCTACCATGTCAGGTGAATGCCATCAGGCCCTCTGGAGGCTCTTGTTTGTTTTCTGTTTTACAACATTGCCCTGGCCCTTGCTCTTCTATCTATATTTTTCATTTTAAGTTAGTCACTACTTTTTAGTTTTATTTAGGCTTCCCAAATAATTGAAATTTGTTACTGCATGTCTGTCTGTCTGTCCTTCGGATGAAATGTTTCTTTGCTTTTCATTTGCCTGGGTCAACATTTTAAATAATTTGCAGCTATCTTTCACCCTCCAACCCCCCCCCCCCCCACACACACACACACAAACACACACACACACACACACACACACACACACACACACACACACACACACACACAGTCTTGTCTTCCCTACATACCGAGGTGCCCCATTGTTTGTCCTTTGTGTGTACTAACGGTTTCTACCTCGTTTTGCCGGTACAGTTCTGGGAAAACAACCGAGGTAAAGGGTTTCTTTTGTCTTTTGTATCTCGGTAAGGCGAAACACGCAAACTCTTTTGTCTAGTTACCTCGTGGCTTATTCTTTTGATGAGGACCACAAGTGCCCACGTCCCTAGTTTAGTAGCCTATGACACTGTTTGCAAAAAGAAAACAAAGAAACACTTTTTCTAAAACAACACAATTTGAAGCTCCCTCAAACCCTCATCACATGGACTACCGGGTAACACCCGGTGGTCCATGTGATGAAGGTCTGAAGGTACCTCCTGCAGTTTTGCCCGAAACTAAAGTGTTCTTCTTCAGCGCGCTATCTTTCAAAGTAATGCGAGATACACCGACAGGACTCCCAGTCTAGACCTTAGTGTTTAGGTATCAATAAGGGAGGGGGTAGACTCCATTCAAACATGGTATCTCCTTTTGTTGTTGAACAAAGTATTCCAACCCCTCGCTTTGTAGCATATAAGAGCACCGTATGCAAAAACAAAACAAACAGAAACTTTTCCCTAAGTAACTCAAAGTCTGAAGCTCCCACAAACTTTCATCACATGGACCACCGGTTTAACCCCGGTCATCCATTTGACAAAGGCTCGTAGGTACTCCATGCAGTATTCAGAATGCTGTCACTTCAGAGTAGTGCAAAATACACTAACCTAATTGGAAATCAATAAAGGGGAGACTCCACTCATACATTGTTTCTCTCTTTGGTGGCAACACAGAAGCCCAAGTCTCCAGTTTTGTAGCATTCAAGAGAAGCGTGTGTTAAAACAAAACAAACAAAAATTTTTTCTTAAAGCAACACAAAATATGAAGCTCCCGCAAAGTATCGCCACACGGACCACTGGGTTGTGCCAGTTCGTCAATGTGACGAAAGTCCGTAGGTAATCCATTATATTGCCTAAAACTAAAGTGAGCTTATACAGTGCGATATCTCTTTAGAGTGGGGCAAAATACGTTAACTGGGCCCCTTGTCTCAACTGCAAAATTTGTAAATCAATAAAAGACGGTGGGGGGGGGGGGGGAGGGGGGGGAGAGATTCCACTCAAATATGTTTTGTTTCTTTTGGTGTGAAGCATAAGAGCATATGTCGCTAGTTTAGTAGCATATGAGGACAGCGTGTGCAATAACAAAACAAACACTGACTTCTCCTAAATGCGGCACAACACAAGGCTCGCGCAAACCTTTCTCACGCGGATCAGCAGGTTACAGGCAGGAGGGGGGGGGGGGACATGTAACGGAAGTATGTAGGTACTCCATACATTATTGCCCGAAACTAAAGTGCGCCTGTCCAGTGCTCTATCTCTTCAGAGTAGTGCAGAATATACTGGAAGGACTCCATAGTCTCAAACCTCAGTGTTTAAGAATCAATAAAGGACAAGACTCCATTGAAACATAGTTTCTCTTTTTGTTGCAAATCACAAAAGTCCTAGTCCCTATCGTAGCGTCTAAGGGCAGAGTTAGCGAAAATAAAACAGAAACCTTTCGTTATAGAAACACGAAGCTCCCGCAGACTTTCATCACGTGGATCACCGGTTTGCACCTGGTCGTCCATGTGACGAAAGCCTGTCCGCACTCCATGCGGCATTGCTCGATGAAGGGGGGGGGGGGGGGGGGGGGGGGGGGGACTCCACTCAAACATGGTTTTGCTTAGTTGTGAAACACAATAGCCCAAGACCCAAGTTTTGTAGCATACGGAACAGCGTGTGCAACAAATAATCGTAGTTTCACCATTTTGCGACACTTAGAGCAGCGTAAGGTATGAAGCTCCGCAAACTTCCATCACATGGACCACCGGGTTACACCTGGTCGTCCATGTGACGAAAGCCTGTGGATACCCCATTGAATGTCCAAAAAAATATTTTAAAAAATGTCCAGGCGTTTACAGCATTACACCTGAGTATGGATATACATATATCGAATAAAAACTATAACCTGCCAATTTCGGGTGGCTAATAATACAACCTTGGGGAGTTTGAAATAAACTGTTGATAAATTTGCAAGCCGTTAATAGTCATCACCATCTGGGAAATTTACATCTAATTCATGATTGTTGTTTGGTAAATCATCATGGCCTATTATTTTGTTGAGTGCGGAACCGATGTGTTTCCCAACGTAGTGTTTTAGAAAAAGTTTACCATTCGATGACCATGAATTGGACACAGCTGGATGTCGGAAAGCCTTGTTTAGAAGGAAAGCGTTAAGCTTTGTCAGGTCCTCTTTTACAGTTAAGCAAGTACCCTTCAAAAGTTTTCTCTTTTCGAGCACTCTGCTTTTCATAGACCTGGTCGTAAACTTATCGACTGTTGGACGCTCTTGCTCGGAATTTGCCTTTCCAAGTTGGTGAGCTATGGAAATGTCACGCACGTCGAGTGCCATTTGGAGCTCTCCGGACACAAGCCTGCTAACTTTCTCAGCACATTTCTTCACAGATTCATTTTTCTCATTTTGGACACCAAAGATACGCATACTGTCTTATCTACTGCTCTGTTCCATATCATTCAATGTATATTTATTATCATTCCATGCTACTAGGAGACTGGCACATTCCGCTGTACTGTACCATATCATTCAATGTATATTTATTATCATTCCTTGCTACTAGGAGACTGTCACATTCCGCTGTACTGTATCATACCATTCAATGTATACTTATTATCATTCCTTGCTGCTAGGAGACAGGCACATTCCACTGTACTGTTCCATATCATTCAATGTATATTTATTATCATTCCTTGCTGCTAGGAGACTGACACATTCCGCTGTACTGTACCATATCATTCAATGTAAATTTATTATCAGTCCTTGCTACTAGGAGACTGGCACATTCCGCTGTACTGTACCATATCATTCAATGTATATTTATTATCATTCCTTGCTGCTAGGAGACTGGCACATTCCACTGTACTGTTCCATATCATTCAATGTATATTTATTATCATTCCTTGCTGCTAGGAGACTGACACATTCCGCTGTACTGTACCATATCATTCAATGTATATTTATTATCATTCTTGCTACTAGGAGACTGGCACATTCCGCTGTACTGTACCATATCATTCAACGTATATTTATTACCATTCCTTGCTACTATGAGACTGGCACATTCCGCTGTACTGTATCATACCATTCAATGTATACTTATTATCATTCCTTGCTGCTAGGAGACTGGCACATTCCACTGTACTGTTCCATATCATTCAAAGTATATTTATTATCATTCCTTGCTGCTAGGAGACTGACACATTCTGCTGTACTGTACCATATCATTCAATGTATATTTATTATCATTCCTTGCTACTAGGAGACTGGCACATTCCGCTGTACTGTACCATATCATTCAATGTATATTTATTATCATTCCTTGCGGCTAGGAGACTGGCACATTCCACTGTACTGTTCCATATCATTCAATGTATATTTATTATCATTCCTTGCTGCTAGGAGACTGACACATTCCGCTGTACTGTACCATATCATTCAATGTATATTTATTATCATTCCTTGCTACTAGGAGACTGGCACATTCCGCTGTACTGTACCATATCATTCAACGTATATTTATTACCATTCCTTGCTACTAGGAGACTGGCACATTCCGCTGTACTGTACCATATCATTCAACGTATATTTATTATCATTCCTTGCTACTAGGAGACTGGCACATTCCGCTGTACTGTACCATATCATTCAACGTATATTTCTTATCATTCCTTGCTGCTAGGAGACTGGCACATTCCAATGTACTGTTCCATATCATTCAATGTATATTTATTATCATTCCTTGCTGCTAGGAGACTGACACATTCCGCTGTACTGTATCATACCATTCAATGTATACTTATTATCATTCCTTGCTGCTAGGAGACTGGCACATTCCACTGTACTGTTCCATATCATTCAAAGTATATTTATTATCAGTCCTTGCTGCTAGGAGACTGACACATTCTGCTGTACTGTACCATATCATTCAATGTATATTTATTATCATTCCTTGCTACTAGGAGACTGGCACATTCCGCTGTACTGTACCATATCATTCAATGTATATTTATTATCATTCCTTGCTGCTAGGAGACTGGCACATTCCACTGTGCTGTTCCATATCATTCAATGTATATTTATTATCATTCCTTGCTGCTAGGAGACTGACACATTCCGCTGTACTGTACCATATCATTCAATGTATATTTATTATCATTCCTTGCTACTAGGAGACTGGCACATTCCGCTGTACTGTTCCATATCAGTCAATGTATATTTATTATCATTCCTTGCTGCTAGGAGACTGACACAATCCACTGTACTGTTCCATATCATTCAATGTATATTTAGTCTCAACCCTCGCTGCTAGGAGACTGGCACACTCCGCTGATAAATAATTATTTTCATTTTTCTGTTCGTCCAGCGATTTTTCTAGAGAGAAGATTCTACGTTCTAAATGCTCGATTTTCCGTCTGAGTTTGTCTGTTATTTAATAATAATAATAATAATAATTGATTTTCTAGAGCGTAAAACCACAAAATAGTGCGCTAAAACGCTTGACAGAAATAAATACACTTTTCTGAAATAAAGAGTCACATCCGTTTTGATTACCTCTTAGAAAGGTTTAGGAGAATGCTTCAGTAAATAGGAAACTTTTAAGATTTCTTTTGAAGACATCGAGAGTTTCTGAAGTTCTGACACTAATTGGCAGGGAATTCCACAATATGGGACCCACGATGGAGAACACACGATCACGAGCCTGATTAGATCTGCAAAAAGGTACAAATAGTTGAATTTGTTTTTTTGATCGGAGACTGCTCGTTGGTTTATATATAGTGAGAAGCTCTCGCAGGTAAACTGGAGCCAGTTTGTGGATACATTTGAATACTAAGATAAATATTATTATCATTCCTTGCTGATAGAAGACTGGCACATTCCGCTGTACTGTACCATATCATTCAATGTATATTTATTATCATTCCTTGCTACTAGGAGACTGGCACATTCCGCTGTACTGTACCATATCATTCAATGTGTATTTATTATCATTCCTTGCTGCTAGGAGACTGGCACATTCCAATGTACTGTTCCATATCATTAAATGTATATTTATTATCATTCCTTCCTACTAGGAGACTGGCACATTCCGCTGTACTGTACCGTATCATTCAATGTATATTTATTATCATTCCTTGCTGCTAGGAGACTGGCACATTCCACTGTACTGTTCCATATCATTCAATGTATATTTATTATCATTCCTTGCTGCTAGGAGACTGACACATTCCGCTGTACTGTACCATATCATTCAATGTATATTTATTATCATTCCTTGCTACTAGGAGACTGGCACAATCCGCTGTACTGTACCATATCATTCAACGTATATTTATTATCATTCCTTCCTACTAGGAGACTGGCACATTCCGCTGTACTGTACCATATCATTCAACGTATATTTATTATCATTCCTTGCTACTAGGAGACTGGCACATTCCGCTGTACTGTTCATATCAGTCAATGTGTATTTATTATCATTCCTTGCTGCTAGGAGACTGACACAATCCACTGTACTGTTCCATATCATTCAATGTATATTTATTATCAACCCTCGCTGCTAGGAGACTGACACACTCCGCTGATAAACAATTATTTTTCATTTTTCTGTTCGTCCAGCGATTTTTCTGGAGAGAAGACTCTACGTTCTAAATGCTCGATTTTCCGTCTGAGTTTGTCTGTTATTTAATAATAATAATAATAATTGATTTTCTAGAGCGTAAAACCACAAAATAGTGCGCTAAAACGCTTGACAGAAATAAATACACTTTTCTGAAATAAAGAGTCACATCCGTTTTGATTACCTCTTAGATAGGTTTAGGAGAATGCTTCAGTAAATAGGAAACTTTTAAGATTTATTTTGAAGACATCGAGAGTTTCTGAAGTTCTGACACTAATTGGCAGGGAATTCCACAATATGGGACCCACGATGGAGAACACACGATCATGAGCCTGATTAGATCTGCTAAAAGGTACAAATAGTTGAATTTGTTTTTTTGATCGGAGACTGCTCGTTGGTTTATATTTAGTGAGAAGCTCTTGCAGGTAAACTGGAGCCAGTTTGTGGATACATTTGAATACTAAGATAAATATTTTGAAATCAATTCTCTGTTTAACTGGAAGCCAATGTAATTGTCTTAAAACAGGTGTTATGTGTTCAGAGCATTTGGTACCAGTAATTATCCTAGCAGCAGTATTGTGAACTTTTTGAAGCTTTTGAATCAGTCACTGGGACAGCCCCAATAACACTGAATAACAATAGTCTAATTGTGAGGTGATGAAGGAGTGCACAAGTTTTTCAAGTGCTGACTGGTTAAGATAAGGTCGCAGTCTCCCAATATTACGAAGCTGCCAGCAGCATTTTTGACATATTTTACTGATATGGATGTCTAGTTTTAAATTTGAGTCCATAATCAGTCCAATATTCCTGGCCGATTCACTTTTCATAGTGATGTTGTTTCCAATCAGAATTGATGTAACAGAGGGTGTAGGCATGCGAACCCCGAATATCACTAAGAATTCAATTTTAGAGTCATTCATTTTCAGTTTAAAGTCTATCATCCATTCCCGCACAAGATTTATGCAAGTTTCCATGTTATTGACTGCGGTGAAGGAGTCCTATCGAACAGATGGGTTGAATGTGATGTACAGTTGTACAGGTGATATGATAAGCCATGCTTTTTAAGAAGGCGACCGAGAGAAGAAGTGTACAGAGTAAACAAGAGTGGTCCAAGAATTGAGCCCTGATGAACACCACACTTTAACGTCCTGGTTTCTGAACCGATCTTATAGATATATATTTGTTGACTGCGGCCTTCTAGATATGATGCAAACCACGATAAGACAGTTCCACATATGCCATTCTGTGTCAATGTCTTCATGGGAATACCATGGTCGACAGTGTCGAATGCTGCCGACAAATCAAAAAGAACAAGCAGTACAGCCTTACCCTCAGACACTGATTTAACAATGTCATTGTCGGCTCGTAATAAGGCTGTTTCTGTACCGTGGTTGGCTTTTTATACAGACGGGAAGGTCTCTAAAAGATCATTTTCATTCAGATGATTTTTGAGTTGTAAAGCAACAACCCTTTCCAACAATTTAGACAGGAAAGAGAGGTTCGATACTGGTCGATAATTCTTCAGGTTGTCAGGATCAAGAGATGGTTTCTTGATGAGTGGAGTAACAAGTGCGTTTTTAAATGCGTTTGGAACAAACCCCTCATGTAGGGATGCAGATATAATAGATATTATGCCTGGCAGAAGATGATCAATTGTCTCTTTTAAAAGAAATGTTGGAATTTGATCTAGATCATTGGACTTATTGTATGATGATAAAATCATTTTTCGAATGTCATCTTCTGAGACAGAGTGAAAATTAGAAAATTCACTTTTTATGTCAAGATGATCAAACTCTGGTGGTTCACTATGGTATACTATCCAGAATTACTTGAATTTTAATTATGAAATAGTCGCTGAATTTTTCCAGAATTTCTTCTGTATTAAGATGATCTGGGAGAATGACTTTTTGTTCTTTACCTATTAGACTATTGGTTAGCGAGGACAGCACCCTTGTATTAGATGACTCCTCTATAAGAGAACTGTAGTACTCCCTCTTCGTCTTTTTGATGATCTTATTAGTTGTATTTATTTGGTAGCAGAACATTTGCCGGTGAACCTCAAGCTTCGTTTTATTGTAAAGACGATCAAGTCTGCGACGCTGTTGTTTAGCAGCTCTAACATCTTCTGTAAACCATGTTCGACTTGGGTAGTGCATGTTCAGCCATGATGCCCTTAAGAGTTTCTTCAAATAAAGATAGCAATTGCTCAGATGAATCATGACTACAACAAAAATAGTTCGAACACAGAATTCATGAACAGATATCCATTTCAAAGCATCAATGTTTATGGATTTATATTTTCGATAAATAATTTTCATGGAAGGAATTTTTGAAGTTGCTAGTGTCAATTCGGCCAAGACCGCATAGTGATCAGACAATGCTGGATCTGTGACATGGACATTTTGTACTGACGTGGTGTTACTTTTACGAACAAGAATTATATCCAGGGTGTGTCCTCCCTTGTGGGTAGGTTTTGAGACCAGTTGTGAATAGCCAAATGATATAAACAAATTTGTGAATTGCTTGGCAAAAGTGTCATGTAAATTGTCAACATGGATGTTGAAATCACCGGCAATAGTTATATCACATCCATACAAGGCATAGAAGGACAGACCTTCAGAAAATTCGTTTAGAAACTGTGCTGATGTAAGTTTGTTCCTTTCTGATAGGGTGGTAGGTAAACTACTAGTAATCGAAGTGAAACGTTGCTCGACACGGGGCAGTCAATCATTTCAAAAGATGGTGGAGATATGTATAAATCAGGATGCCGTTTTATGTTTAAGGCATCACTGTGGATGACAGCTACACCGCCACCTCGACTTCCCCGTGAGTTGTTTAAGATGGAGAAACCCAGTCCAATAGAAAAACTGTCACTATCATTTTCTTTCAACCACGTTTCAGTTAGAGCCAAAACACAGATTGTTATCTAGTATGAAGTCCTTTAGATCATGTTCCTTCCCAGAAACAGATCTTATATTAAGTAATCCAAGGTTCAAATTAGGTACTTTGTTCCTCACAGATCTGGCACTGACTGTTGAAAATATTATATTGGAGGTAGATTTGTAATCAGCTGTATCTTTGTGGATTAAACTAATGTTACTGAAATTCACACCAGATGTAGTGTGTCTTTTGACAGCCTGTCTGTGTTGTAATTTGACAGTTTCTATTTGGTATACTTTGTGTGATCTGTTGATGGGATGACAAAACTCTGGTTTCAATATCCTTTCTTTTTCCATGGTTTTAAAAACACCAGCTTTTGGTCTATGCTTAATGTGGTTCATTGTTTTGTTGATGGAACTGAGATCATCTGAGGTGTAACTGATCAAACACATTTTGCTTGTTCACAATTTAGAACTCCAGTGTCTTGTAACATCAGGTGTGAAAACAACTATTTCCAATTAGCAGTGAATTAGGTGTGAAATGAATCTAACAGTCCAATCTAAATTGGAACAATGGTCTAGATAATCCTGGCAAACTAGTGCATTGAATTTTGAAAGAAGATTGTAAAAATCTTCAACATGTTTCAAGATTTTTTCTCATAAAAAGTACAGAAGTTGTTAACAAATTCCTTTAAAAAAGTCATATCAAAAGAGTCTACATCAGGTGCAGAAACACTTTTCACAGCTTCCATTTTCGTTTCAAACTCCTTTTTACTTAGCTGCTCATCCATAATTTTATTAAATTCAGTTTTAGTTATTAAGGGTTTCAGTTTGTTCATGACTGTGTTTAGTTTTGAGTTAATGTTCATATTAGTGGTTTTCCTGGGTTTTGTTTTTGTTTTGTTGTTTGCACTATCACTTTCACATTCGGTATCCAAATTATAGTCATCAAAGTCATCTTCCATAGTAGTTCTCTCAACGTCTGTCGAGTCGTGGGTGATCCTTTTCGATGATGGCGTAACTGCCTCCGCACCCCTGGGAGATGATTTTTCGAGTATTTTAGCTTTACCACTTTTACCCATTTTGTTATTTGACTCTTACAATACTCTTACAATACTAAGAGATAGACCGAGATATATCGGAATAGATAGCAGCATCAAATCTGTATCTGTTTAAATCACAAACGCTCGTGGAAGATCAAACTCGACAGTGTTCACGGTGCGAATAGCTATCTTGATATATTCAAGGACATCGAGATCCAGTCGTCAATCAGAGCCGTGTGAAAAGTTTTTCACACCTACAACATTTATGGAATCAACAATTGAGGATACGAACAATAGCACAATAGTACCTCCAACAAAGTAACAGATCAATAAATGATATCAATTCACTCCATCCCTCGAATCCAAGGCAATTAGTGTAAAAAAGTTGTAAGAAACTACTTAAAACTCCATCAAAAACTCCATCAAGAACTGAAAATTCACTCTGTAAAACAGTCTACAAGTGCTTCGTGGAGCCTAATTGAAAATACATGTAAACAAAATATATTAAACACCAATTAATCTGCCTTCACCCGGAGAGCATGGACATGTCGAGGATATGAAAAAAAACTATTCTCGAAATAATCCGTGTAGCTCGTGGAAGTGTCAGGTATTTCTGTGCTAGTTGATCGTCCTATACTGGAAAAAGGTTATTGAATTCTGCAGCTGTATCTTAAGGGTGGGAATATTTCGTGTTGTTAGTTTTAATGTACGTTACTGAGTGGAGAGATGTATTAGATTTCTGAATAGCTCGTTTAGTATTTGCCAGTTTTTTCATATTATTCTTATTTTTCTCTGAGATGGAGTTATAATAATCGGCTTCACGTCTACGTTTGATCCAAATGAAGTTTTGGACATGTGTTTTGTAGCATGTGATATTCTGAACTGTAGGCTGCCTCAGTTGCTTTTTGTATATCTAGCTTTATGCAGGGGATGATAAAAGTCCATTTGTCATCCGGGGCTGTTGCTTGACAAACGTTCTAGAGACATTTGTCTTTTCCAAAGGGAAATGTGATTGGAATGATTCCTTGAAGAAATCTATGTAAGCATTATATGCATCTTCCGGGGATACGAAGTCAAGTTATTGTCTAAGGCTATATCGTGCTAGTTGTAATGACTTGGTAGAGAAATTTAATGGGACAATAAAAAGTATGTTGAGAAAGATGTGCTCAGAACGGTCACAAGATTGGGATCGATATGTCCCTGCATTACTGTTTGCCAAAAGTCAGGTACCACAAGACAGCTTGGAGTTCAGTTCATTTGAATTTCTATATGAAAGAATGGTGAGGGGTCCAGTGGCAATATTAAAAGAATTATGGACAGACGAAGTAGCAGACCGAAAGTAAGGACAACTTATCGGTATTTTTTAGACCTAAGTAAAAAACTTGATGATACTTTACCTAGCTCAGAGAGAACTTGAATTATCAAGTAAAAGATATAAATAATATTATATGAGGAAAAGCAGAGACAGAATGTTTGAAATTAATGATAGAGCTGTAGCTTTGTTGTTAATAGATAATAATAAACTCGTGATGCAATGGCAGGGACCTTATAAGGTTATTGGAAAGTTGGTAGATGTGATTATAAACTAGACATTAATGGGAAAAGTAAAACATACAGTACGTGGAGAGTGTATTATCACTAAATCACCCGCAGAGTGGAGATTCCACCCGAGCAATAATTGCAGATTTGTTGCAAAGCATAACCATCATCAGCAAAGTTTCAGCCAATGGACCTCCGGGTACCCGGAGGTCCATTGGCTGAAACATTGCTTGTGTTTTTTGTCGATATGTACAAAATTTGAAAGTTATAGCTTGGGTGATAACTCCACTCCGCGGGTGATTTAGTTACAATCCACTCTCCACGTACTGTACCATGCAAATTTGTTGGAAAAGTATATTGATAGAGATACACCAAAGTCATTATTGGATGTGAATAGTACCAATGATGAGCAAACCAGTGACAGTAAGGGTCAATGAAACTTATTTTTATAGTGGTTATAGATAATGACGGGGGCATGGATTTTTGAAAAGGAGACAGTGACGAGATAAGAGAGGGCGATTTGCTTACGATTCCAAATACAAAAGGTACGGAAACCATACATGACATACAATATGCGGATACTATTTCTTCGTTGCAAAAGGGCAGAGACAGAAGACTTAGTTTTCAGGTTTTGTGATGATTTAACTGATGTACCCGGTGAAACAAATCTTGTTGAACATGAAATAAGAGTGGTGTCCTCTGATCCAATATGAATTAAACAATACCCTTTGCCACTGTCAATGAACTGAACTATAAAATATGAAGTGAAATATAGAATCGCAATATTGTTCCACTATACTTTTAGTGAAAATCTGAATCGGCCTTTACTTTTCCCAACTTTTCATCAACTTTGTGTTGAACTCAGTGCCGTGCCGTTGTGTTACATATATGGTGTAAACATATCAGTAGCTGGTAGTTATCTATGAAGTATGTGATATATGAAGGTAGTCGCTTTGATGTTAACCCTTTACCTAACATGAAAAGTAGACGACACTTGCAAAAAAATTTCTTGAATAACTAATTGTTTTCATTTTTTGTCTCAAAAACATAGGTTATGACCCCTCATTGGAACGAGCTCGACGAGCTCGTTCCAATGAGGGGCCATAACCTATGTTTTTGAGACAGAAAATGAAAAAGTAATGAAAATTAAGTGGCGCTTTTTGAGAATAGCGCTGGCCGGTTTTGGCCGTTACGTTGGGTAAAGGGTTAAAGCTGTATTAGAGTTTGGCTTAGTACCTGTATAGTATTTATTAGCTGAACGCTTACTTGCTCAGTGCAAATTCCGCTTAGTGCAACACTGTTTAGTGCGTACCTGCTGAGTGCAATTTAGCTTTCAACAATATGTTTGTTTATCACAGAATCACATGACAAATATTGTTTGACGAACTTTCGTTTGACGAAACCAAACTTGATTCTACACCTCGAGAGGAAGGTCCTCAATATCTATTATCAAGTCATTGTATCCTCTGGTTCATACGAAGGAGATTTAACCCTTTACCTAACATGAAAAACAGACGACACTTGCAAAAAAAATTCTTGAGTAACTAATTTTTTTCATTTTTTGTCTCAAAAACATAGGTTATGACCCCTCGTTGGAACGAGCTAGACGAGCTCGTTCCAACGAGGGGTCATAACCTATGTTTTTGAGAAAAAAAATGAAAAAAATAATGAAAATTAATTGGCGATTTTTGAGAATAGCGCTGGCCGGTTTTGGCCTTACGTTGGGTAAAGGGTTAAAAAAACAGAACAGCCTCTCTATGGGGCTGAGCAAGTTGATTTGAACAAAAAGAAAATGCGATGTTAGAAAAGGTTATCACTTCACATTTAACTGGAATCAGTTCAGCGGGTTTGGAAGAGAAGATGCAAACACCGTGTTCACGGACGGTGAGTGATCAATATAGCTCATCTCGACTTTCAGTTAGGTGAACTATACACAAGACAAAAACTAATAAGGCCCCACAAAGTAGAGTTTTGTTTCGCGTGCCATTTTTTGTCAAATTGCATGTGGGCGGTGCTTTTTATTTTACTTTGTTTATTTTTATACCTATTTATTTGCCACCGACAGTTCAAGATCTTGGTTTGTCTTATGTGCCATGCCTCATAATCTGTAGAATAACATTGGTGGTGGTGTATTTCGTCCCCTGGGTGCATGAAGGCTTTACTGAAGCATTGCAAAGTCTTGTTGCACTCAAAGGACAAATATATCAATTTTAATATGACAATACGCAAGGCGTAAGAAGGAACCCCAAAGTATCCAACATATTGAAATATTTCATTCCGCAACCATTTCTCCAAAGACATTATATGCAATCGAATTCCTGCAATTGTTTAATTTCAGCCAAACATGAATACGTATCACAGCACTAAATATTTTCCCATAGGCGACTGTTACGACCCGTAATGTAATAAATGCCCATAATGTAATACCTACCCGTAATGTAATACAAAAACGACCCATAATGTAATACGAACCCATAATGTAATAAAAAACGACCCATAATGTAATAAATGTAATAACGTGTAATAAATGTTAGGTACCCATAATGTAATAAAAATTTTAAAAAATTAGATACAAATTACACTTTTCCAGGCCCGTAATGTAATAAAATTCTAAGCTTGATTTTTGTTTTTTCTCTTTACTCCAGCAGTGCGTTCGGCTACTTATGACACATCCTGCGCCTTCATCAATGCTGCCAATGGCCCCTATGCCGTACACAGCCAACATGTGGGTGTGTTGGGATTACGATAGAGAGTATTCCGGGACCTGGGGCGGGTATACTCTGCTATGAGTGACAGGCATTATCCCTCTTCCATTTGTACCACCCACGCAAACGACTTCCTCGATAGCCTCTACTGCCCTGCCACAATCATGTAGGTCTACCTTACAAGACATTCAATAATTTTGATTCCAGGATGGTCATTATACCACCCACTTGAAAAGTGGGCGGTATATAGCATTCATGGTGTCCGTACATCCGTACTTACGTACTTCCGTACGTCCGTACTTCCGTACGTCCGTACGTCCGTGACGCTTTGGGGGTACACATCTGCTATCCGCTACTCCTCTTAAACCAGTGGGTGGATTTCATTGAAACTTACAGGCATTCTTTTCTATACATTATAGATGTGCACCTCCTATTTTGCTTTCAGGTATTTTTATTTTTTACTCTTTCCCAAAGGGCGAAATGAACTTAGCCAAATTGTTGTGATGCTTTAGGGGGGTACACTCCTGCTATCCGCTACTCCTCTTATACCAGTGGGCGAATTTCATTGAAACTCTCAGACATTCTTTTATATACATTATAGATGTGCGCCTTCTATTCTGCTTTCAGGTATTTTTATTGAAAATTGCTCTCATGTTTTCGGAGAACATACAGATGTGCTGTGTATATTAAATACTTTTTTACTGTTGTGAAATGTTTCTTGGTTGGAGTGGGTGGTATCTTTAGTGAGCAGTGCTCACAGTAATTCTAGTTTATAACTGCAATCATCATATTCGACCGGCTGTTCACTTGCATAAAAGCAATGCGGGTAGCAGGTTCCTATACTGTTAATAAGTGCAAGCAATTCTGGCCTAAGTTGTTGAGGCAGAGGGTGTAGTGGGGTGCAGTGGGGTTTGGGTGCACAATAACCGGATAGTGGGGGGGGGGGGGAGGGGGCGTATAGTGTGGGATACAAGGAAAAGATAGAACAGAAGCAAGACGCTGAGTCAACCGGCGCAGAGGAATATCGGGAGGCGATATGGTGAGTGCACTGGTATTGGAATGGGGGATATCCTATGGCTCGATGGGATTTGGATTAGGCTACTTTGCTCCAAATTAAGCGAACAATCTATCCGCTGTCTCTTCAATTTTCACTACCTAAACAAATTAGTAATTTCCCTGTACTGTACTACTATAAGTTCATATCGCACCCTCCGCACCTTGAAACCAATGAGCCCGAGCCCAGGACCACAGTTAATAACGACCACATCATATTCCCGGTCCTGTGATCACATGTGTCAAGTAATATTATCAAATGCTTTCCAGTCAAATAATTTGCACTTCGCACATGCAAGAAAGACCTTACATTTTCAATAAAAATTGTATCAGTTTCAATAGTGACAGCCCTGAGTGAAATGGTTTCAACTCCTCTCAGTGTTATTTTTCTAAAACCTCAACACACAACAGATTGAACACCCTCAATTGATATGAACCGAAGCAAGTTAAACGCCTTGTAGGCTGCTATCATCCACGCAGGCCACCTTTGCGAGAAGATTGGTTAAGAGTATGTCATGTTCATCTGTGGCTGTGACCAGCAACTGAGTCGAGTTAATGTGCACATCACTTGGTTGTACAAAGCAGCCTCTTTGTATTGAGCTCAGGGGATTGCATTCTCAAATAAATTTCACCAGTGGTGTGGCATCACTCATAGTATGCACAGGACGAATGCAGATCTATAATAGAGAGTAGTTTTGGTGGTTCTTGAGATTATGTTGATTGGAAAACATTCCACAGCATTTTCTGAGCTGTGGGGACTACCACTTAAACCACCTACATTTCCTGACAGTTCCTGGCGGTTGGCAGGAACTTCCTGCCAACCGCATACTCTATCACATCGACTATTCGCGTGTTCATCCCCGCTATTGTGCCATCTTCTCCTAGGCTACACTCAAACAACATACGTAGCTAAACACCAGGTGTAACATGGGCATATCCGTTTGACCGTGAGGTGTGACCTTGACCATCAATCCGGTGACCGATTTTTATGAAACTTGGTGTGTGGTTCGGGCGCCCAACAATTTTGCCACACCCGATGCCCGTCATGTGTGACCTTGATTGATATTCACACCGTTGACCTTGAACCTATATCTCGGCTCATGTTGGGCCGTTTTGCGTGAAACTTGGTATGTGGGGGTAGTTCGGGTATCTCTCTCTCTCTCTCTCTCTAGGTTTCCGGTTTGATGGTCAAGGTCACACACCCGGTCAAACGGATACGCCCATGTTACTCCTCGTGTCTAGCTGTCTGTATGTTGTTTGAGTGTAACTTAGGAGAAGATGGCACAATAGCGGAGATGAACACGCGAATAGTCGATGTGATAGAGTAGGCGGTTGGCAGGAAGTCCCTGCCAACCGCCAGGAACTGCCATGACTGTAGGTAGTTTAAGTGGAAGGCCGTGTGGTGGACTAATAATATTACTTGACACATGTTATCACAGGATCGGGAATATGATGTGGTCGTTATTAAGTGTCATCCTGGGATCGGGCTCATTGGTTTCCAGGTGCGGTGGGGTGACATAAACTTATAGTAGTACAGTACAGGGAAATGACTAATTTGTTCAGGTAGTGAAAACTGGAGAGACAGAGGACAGATCGTACGCTTAATTTGGAGGAAAGTAGCCTAATCCAAATCCCATCGAGCTATAGGATATACCCTATCCCAATACCAGTACACCTACCATATCGCCTCCCGATATTCCTCTGCGCCGCTTGACTCAACGTCTTGCTTCTGTTCCATCTTTTCCTTGTATCCCACACTACCCCTCCCCCCCCCCGCCACTATCCAGTCTTGGTGCACCCAAATCCCACGGCACCCACTCCACCCTTTGCCCCAGCAACTTTGGCCATAGTTACTTGCATTTATTAACAGTAGGAACCTGCTACCCACATTGCTTTTGTGCAAGTGAACAGCCGTTCGAATATGATGATTGCAGTTATAAATGACCATCTTGGAATCAAAATTACTGCATGTCTGGTAAGGTAGACCTATATGGTTGTGGCAGGGCAGTAGAGGCTATTGAGGAAGACGTTTGCGCGGGTGGTACAAATAGAAGAGGGATAATGCCTGCCACTCAGAGCAGAGTATACCCGCCCCAGGTCCCGGAATACTCTCCATCATAATCCCAACACACCCACACATGTTGGCTGTGTACGGCATAGGGGCCATTGGCAGCATTGATGAAGGCGTAGGATGTGTCATAAGTAGCCGAACGCACTGCTGGAGTAAAGAGAAAAAAACAAAAATCAAACTTAGAATTTTATTACATTACGGGCCTGGAAAAGTGTAATTTGTATCTAATTTTTTAAAAATTTTATTACATTATGGGTACCTAACATTTATTACACGTTATTACATTTATTACATTATGGGTCGTTTTTTATTACATTATGGGTTCGTATTACATTATGGGTCGTTTTTGTATTACATTATGGGTAGGTATTACATTATGAGCATTTATTACATTACGGGTCGTAACAGGCGACCATTATAACGTTCAGGCGAAAACATATGGTCGCATCATTTTAAATTTGGCATTCAAATATCTTTTGTCAAGTATAGCCCTTCAGACAATCTTTTTCTGATTCTTAAACATGGGGTCATGCAACAAATAAGAGAGAAAAACTGACATAAACGGAAATGCTAGTCACACGTATATATTTCTCAGGGAATTCCTAACCAAAACACACCAATAGTCAAACAAACTTTTAAGTTCTAAAAATTCTCAAATCACCCTCTTTATTCACCTGGAACATTCAACAAGAATTCTTCAAATGTTTATTGAAACAATATATTTTCACAAGACTGCTTAATTTTGGGGATTACATAATTTCCGAGTGCAATTTTTCGAGGCAGGTAAATCTAATCAAAATATTTACAACAGTAATACCTATGAGCAAACTCAACCCTACCAAAGATACATTTACCTCTTTCATGTGATGAAAGACTCATTTCTGCAATAGAATTCAACTTTTGGCTTCTGCCTAGTCAAAAGCATGGGAAATTTGTTATTTTGAAGAGAACTGTCCAATCTGTATCAAATGGGCTCAAAAACTGGTATTTCATTCGACAGAATTCCTACTCTGTTACCCAATGAGTAAGTTGGAAGGAATAAGAATTCACAGCTCTCTATGAAAACTACCAAAATCCCAAAATAAAAAATAAAATCTGCATCAGCACAAAAAAACCTTTTGACAAAATCTGTTTTAATTAACCATACAGCCAGATAAATAGTGCACTACTCCCATGAAACAATATGTCAATTTTGTTTCAATTCCTCTAAATTTGGGAGAATCCACTTGGATTCTTGCGAAAATCGTGCGAGAATTCAGACCTGCTATGGGCCAGGATCCCATGAGGCCAGTATGGTTGAACCCCTGTTGCATACTGATAATACATGTTAACCCTTTATCCAATACAGCTTTTTAATTTTTAAAACACCAACTACTCATTTAAAAACACCCCCCCCCCCCTCCATCCAGGGACCTTAACCTGACAAAGTGGTTCAGAGAAGTATTTTGGGTCACATTCAGTTAGTCATGGTTCATGAACACTACATAGGAATGATGTTATGAAATTAGTCATAACGCTAGTGTCCATGCCAGATGATTATTAGCATAGGTCTTCCTGATTGCTTCCAATTCTGTCAGCTGTAGACAAGTACTGCCAAACTTCCAAGAGTTGTTGTGTCACTGCAGCTTGAAAGGCAAATTTTATAACCTTGAACCTAACCCACCCTGCCCAAATATTAAGCCAGGGACTCAAACTGAACAAACTCAAATCTGCCCCCACCCTGCGATACCAAATATGAAAGGATTCTGGCAGAAACCAAAATGGATCAAGTTTAGATCTGACCCCCACCTCCGAGATGTTGTACAGCAAATATTAACGCATTCTATATTCTAACTTGTGGGTCTGTACTAAAAGATTTTTAAAGAAATTTTCTCATGCTCCACTGAGTTAATTTGAGCTCCCATAATGAAACCAAATATTATCCCATAGACTTAGCTTGAACAAACATGAATCTGCCCCCCCCCCCCCTCCCCCCAGAGATGCTGTATGTCAAATGTAAAAGGATTCTGACTGGTGGATCCGAACAAATAAATACATTTTTAAAGACATCTCCCCATACTGCACTATGTTAAACGTTTGGCTTCAATAGATAGACCAAATATTAACCCAGAGACCCGATTCAAACAAACTTCAACCCCCCCTCCCCCCCCCACACCCACTAGAGATGTTGTATTCCAAATATGAAAGCATTCTGACTGGTGGATCTGAAGTAGGTTTTCAAAGGAAGTTCCTCTTACTGTACTGTTGATATTTGGGTGCCCATAGGGAGCCCAAGTATTATCCCAGGGGCTAGATTTAAAACAAACCTGATGCTGCCCCCCTCCTCTCCCCTAGAGATGCTGTATACCAAGTATCAAAAATATAAAAAAATTCTTATATATGGTTCTGGAGAAGATTTTTGTTGAAAACAATTTATGGGTGATATCAGAGAAATGTCCCATTTTGGGGACTCCTGTGGGTGTGGCAACGTTATTTGAACAAACTGGAATTCAGATATCATAAGGAGCATGAATATAAAATGGTTCACTTCGGCTCACTTGTTAATGAGGAGAGGTAGATAATGTAAAGTTCATGCCGGACAGATGGACGGATGGTCGACAGACACAAAGTCATCACTTAAGAAACCCCTGACTTACAATCAGTTGAGCTGAAAATAAACAATTTTCATCAAGCTTAATAATTATGGATGTTACTGGATTGCGAGCCGGTTCCAATGACAGACATATTTGTACAAATTTTATTGCCAGTGTCACAATATTCCAGGTCATGTTTGTGTTGTATTGGTTAATTTGCTGCCTTTGTATTAGGTAAAGGGTTAATCTAACACAGTTCTTTTCACGTGAATCCTAGCAGCGGTGTTACGTGAATGTACATGGTTTCTCACTGGTTTTGTAGCACGGATCTCTTCGTGAATCGATTCTCAGATTCTAGACGAAATATAAGCCCTGGCTAGAGGCAATATAATTCACCAATATCAATAGAAAGTGCCATTTTATCTCAACAAATGATGTCAAAGATTCTTTTACCTAGTGATGGGGTAAAATATAGCCCTGGATGTACCCCCCCTCCCCCTACCATCTCTTAGTATGCCTTTTGCCATAAAAAAACTATATTAATTTATACATAAATTGACGATGACACATATTGAATTTACCATTGTTATTTAATCACATTCTGGCCTCTGAAGACATTTTACATTGTGTTTGATGAATATTTTGCAATCTTTGTAAGAAAAAGCCCAAGTTTTCTCAGTTAAAGCACCTCGAGTCATAAAACAGTGCATTTTTCTAACAGAAAGACAAGTACCTGCTACTGTGATGTCTCATGACACTGTTAACATTCCTAAAATCATCAAATATTGGCTCTGTAGTGCTGTGTTTGTGCTGCAAATATCCACAAGTGCACTTTTACAACTTTGGTTTTAATCCCAACAGGCACACATTCTGGCAAAAGGAGTGAAATTGTAGAAAATATGTTCCCAAAGAGGACAAATCAGTTACAGTACAGTCGCCGTGGACGGGTTGTAATACACGCGTGGGCAGTGGTGGAAGTCATCATCTGCAAAATTTTAATTAATGATGTACCGGGTTGTACCTGGTGCTTCATTATTTAAATTTTTGCTGATTATTCCTATAGTTAGTGTTTGGCATCAAATATTATTGTATCCGTGAAAATATTGCCCATCCGTGGACTGTGAGTAGTACACAGTAGCTGTACTGTATTTGTTTCAATATATAATACTCTTTGATGTTTAATATATTTGTGAGGGGCTGGATCCAAGTACTCAATACTCGTAGTACTCGAGTACCACTTTTTGGACAAAGTACTCACCCCAGCCCTTATTTGTGTGTGTGTGTGTGGGGGGGGGGGGGGGAGGGGGGGTTGGAGGGTGAAAGATAGCTGCAAATTATTTAGAATGTAAATAAAAAGCAAAGAAACATTTCATCTGAAGGATAGACAGACAGACATGCAGTAATACACTTTGGAAGCCTACATAAAAGTAGTGACTAACTTACAATGAAACATATAGGGGGAAGAGCCAGGGCAATGTTGTCAAACAGTAAACAAGAGGCCCCAGGGGGCCTGAGGGCATTCACCTGACATGGTGGCCCAAATATCAACCCAGGGAATTTATTTGAACAAGTTGCATCTGCCCCTCATAAGAAAAGCTTATACAAAATATCCAAAGATTCTGACCGGTGGATCTAAAGAAATTTTTTAAAGAATATCCCTCATATTGAATTAAGTTATAATTCGGGGTCCCACAGGAAGCCCAGATATGAACTCAGGGATCTGGTTTGAACAAACTTGAATCTCACTTTCTGAAGGATGCTGTACACCAATGTCAAAATATTCTGACTACTGGATTTCAAAAAATATTCCTCTTATTAAACTAAGTTATAATTCGGGGTCCCACAGGGAACCTAAATATGAAGCCGGGGAGTTGGCTTGAACAAAATTGAATCTCACCCCTCTAAGGATGCTGCATCCCAAGTATCAAAATATTCTGAAGGGGGGGGGGGCGGCAATTTTTTTTGGACCATTTCTTTCTGTTGTTCCTAAAGAAGCTTCACACAAAATAAAAATTATCAGTGCCATGTAATTTTGAAGATATGGGCGTTTTAAATTTTTTCTCTATTTAGATCCTGCTGTTCTCATAGGGCGACGGGAACAATTTTTGTATAAATTAGGTACTTACGACCTAATAAGCCCATCATATCAAATTTGCTTCAAATCGGCTTCTCAGTTCGGAAAATAGAAATATTGGTACAATTTCGGCTCTCACAGGAAGCCCAAATATGAACCCAGGGACTTGGCTTCAACAAACCTTTATCTCACATCCCTAAGGATACTGTATATCAAATACCAAAACATTCTGACTGGTGGATGTGAAGAAGAATATTTTTGAAGAATATTCCTCATATTGAACTAAGTTATAATTCTGGCTCCCCCAGGAAGCCCAACTATGAACACAGGGGCTTGGCTTGAACAAACTTGAATCTCACCCCCTTAAGGATGCTGCATATGGTACCAAATATCAAAACATTCTGACTCCTGGATCTGAAGAAGAAGATTTTTAAAGAAATTCCTCATTTTGAACTAAGTTATAATTCGGACTCCCACAGTGAGCCAGGGTTTCGCAATTATATTTTTTACCCATTGATTTTTTGCGGGACCCATTTCCAACATGTGTCTTAATCACATGAATTATACTTATTATCTTCAAATACATAGATTGTTAGCTTGTTAGATTGTTCAACCACCACATCAAAGGCTAATGCAGTAATCATGTTCATAGAAATTAATTAGAGCTGATACGGATAACCGATTAATCGACTAACCAATGATCAACGTCTTGATCGATAAAAATAAGTAGATGATCGGTTAACCATTACTTTTGAAGTACGATATTATATGGGTTAACTAAGGAACAAACTTGCTTCAAAACAGGCAAACATTGTCACACTGGTTCACATCAATTATATGAGACAGGGTAACGCATGCAAGTTACGTGCTGACATACTTGTTGACTTGCATGATCATTATACTGTATCAGTAGCTGGAAATGGTCATTCTCAACCCTCCACCAAATGCAGGTAGAAGACGATACTTGCACAAGAAATTCTTGAATTACTAAAGATTTTCAATGTTTGTCTCAAAACCATAGCTTATGACTCCACCCCCCCGCCCCCCCCCCCCCGCCACTGGAACAAGCTCAATGAGCTCGTTCCAATGAGGGGTCATAAGCTATGATTTGAGACAAAAATTGAAAATATAAAATTTGAATGGACATATTAGTATATGGCGGTGGCCGGTTTTGTCCATTACGCTGAGTAAAGTTTTAATTATGGGTGAGCCCAAATATGGACTTGGCTTGAACAAACTTAAATCTCACCCGCCTAAGGATGCTGCATACCAAATATCACAAGATTCTGATTGGTGGATCTGAAGAAGAAGATTTTTAAAGGGTATTCCTCATACTGTACTAGTTTCAACATTTGGACTCCCATAAAGAGTCCAAATATGGACCCAGGGATTTGATTTCAATAAATATGTGACAAAATCTTCCAAGGATTGTATATGTGATATTTCAAAGCTTTTGGAGCAGTGGATTGGGTGAAGAAGAGTCTTAAATGCTCTACCCAGTACCCAAAGTGTTAAAAAAAGCTGACTCAGCATTTTTTTCAAAGTACCGAAAAAGTACCCCATGATAGATCCGACTGCATTTTTTTGGACCTTCCCTTTCTGTTGGTCACAAGGAAGCTTCACATTAAATAAGAATTCTCAGTGCCGTACTTATGACCCAATAAGCCCGCTTCTTAAATTTGGTTTATATCAGCCTCTTGGTTTTAAAAATAGAAATTTTTCGCGAGGCGAAAATTCTTGACCCTCCCATAACAAAGGAAAATATAGCCCCACAAACTTCTCTTGAACAAATCGGAGTCTACATCTCAAAAGGAAGCTCCACACCAACTATCAAGCCTTCGCTACTTGGGGCAGGACAACTTGATTTGAACAAGATCAAAATGCGATGTCATAACAAACAATCATCTCACATTTCACTTAAATCGGTTCAGCAGTTTTGGAGGAGAAGACGCAAACACCATGTTCACGGACGGCGGATGGAAAGTGATCGCTATAGCTCACCCTGACTGAAAGTGGACCATGTGTGCTGCAGTTGAGAGACTTGGTTCAAGGAGAGAAGAAACTTGTAGCTGCTGGCTGTCCCCTCCGTTCGTGCGACCCTACAGACGAGATCAACATTGTGCAAGTTTTTCATTGTGAGATTGTAGTTTCGTCGATATAGCACACGTTTGTGTTTGTTTTTATATCCCAACACTCGAGATAAGCCATTTTAAGATCCCGCCACCAACCGTCAACCATACACTCAACTTGGACTACTATTTACATACAACCCTCTCCCACCAATCTCTCCCTAATAGTTAATAGTGGCCATCAGCTGTATAGGTTCCTCCCCTTCCCCCTATCCAGAGGGAGAATTTAATCTTTCACTGTGAACACAATGAAAATAGTTATCGGTTAAAGCGTAAGTTCGCGCGTATCCTTTACAGCGTAGTGTCCAATTATCCAGCCACCAACCGTCACCCATACACCCAACGTGGACCACTTAACTGACAAGACTGAAACGAAAGAGAGAGATAAAGCAAATGAAAACGACAAAAAAGGCAGAAAAGGTAAATCACATAAGAAGGCAGGAGGTAAATAGTAGTTTTAAAGCCGCGGGCGGGTGATCCCATGCCCTGTCTAAGCAGAGGAGAGTCAGTTAAGACGAGAATAGATAAGCAAAGAGCAAAGGCTATGGATAAAGAAATAGTGACAGGGCTGAACAGGTCAAATTCAGGTCAAAGACAGCAGAGAACAAAAATTCTGTCATGAGGATCGAATGTCAAATAGTTCCGCAAGCTGATTTCAGGAAAAGCTGACTGGGATCGTATAGAAGAATGTTCTCCTCACTCTCTCTCCACCAGCCCCCCCCCCCCCCCCCCCCCCCCCACACACACACACCACCAGAAACGTTTTAGTCACAGAAGAGGTTCGCGGTATCCCTGCTGCTGGAGGCCATAGAGACCAGGACGAACATGGGGTTGGAGAATAGGCAGGGACAGTAACAGCAACCCCCTACCTTTACTTCAAGAAGTGGCACTAACTTTCCAGAGCTACACAATTACGCCCGTAGACGCTGAAAAGTCCATTGGAAGCTCACAAACCTCTGGCGTAAGTACAAATAAAATAAGGCTGAACGAATATTCGGTGTTAGAAATGATATTCAACCAGTCGTGAGCATTCAATTTGAATTAGATTCGGGAGTCGGTGCCGAATATTTATCGAATATCTCCATAACCTTTGCAATTTTTCTCTTTGTCGGAATGCACCGGATTTCAGCGGGAGGAAAGCGTGTTTAAAAATAGGCACACATCAGTTCAAAAATAGATTTCATCTTACGTTACCCCACATTCAGTGCTGGCAACGAATTTATCCGTCGCTTGTAATTCCTATTTTATGTGCCGGCGACGGATATATCCGTCGCCGGCACATGGAATAGGAAGTACGGGTCAACATGGTTGATATTTTTTCCCGGTAGTGCTGCCGGTAACGATTCTAGTCAATTCGATTCGATTCGATTCGCGAATATTGAGCAGAATTAGATTCGGTATTCCATTCGATCGCATCTGAATGTTCGCTGAACCCTAAAATAGAGTCACCGAGCCTATTACGCCCCACGGGGACTCGAAAGATATCATTGGACTCAATAGTATCTGCCCAGATAAACTATTAATGGGATGACGGCTACACCACAACCGATGCCGAGGTTGTCGCTCCAGAAATCACAGCCGATAACAAAAACGTAGCGGCCGTCTGTTATTACATGTATAACGACCCCGGTAAAAGTGAATAAAAAAGTATTTGAATTTTTCACTAGAAAATACACCCACTGATAATTCTTGGAAAACTTCAATGCCAAACATCAGTCGCTTGTCTCTAAATCAACCAGACCCAAAAGGCGACAATTTTTAACATTAAAAACAATTATCAAAAATTGAAAAAATGTCATTTTTAGTAGAAGCACGCAATCTATCTCAATTTAAAAGCTAAGCTACAGTACCGTGCTTTGGTCACTTTCCACGGATGGGAAATATTTACACGGACGCAATAATATTAGATTCCAAACACTAATTACAGGAATAATCATCAACAATTTAATTAATGAAGCACCGGGTACAACCCGGTGCTTCATTAATTAAAATTTTGCTGCTGATGGTTTTTATTATCTGGTAAGCCTACGCGTAGACATCACGACCCATGCGTGGATTACGACCAGTCCACGGCAACTGTACTGCATGAATCTCCGCAATGCGAAATCGTCGAGTTATCGAACCAAACCACCACAGTCAGAGTTATAAAGGCTGCGATCAGCTGTAATTGAGATCTAAAGCGTGTCGGTTGGTTTTGAAAAAAATGTATGGTCGTAAAATGAAAACGAATTGATAGAATCGATGCTTGGAGGAAGAGGCGAGATGAGAAAAACAACAATTCAAACTGGTAGAAAGAGGAAACAAAACATTGCGATTCAATTGGCGACATCGGAAAAAAAAGAACCAGAAAAAAGGATCAAATGACGAACGTTGCAGAAGCAGCGATAGTCAAACCTGAAAAAAAGAATGGAGACGATGGTTGCATAGAAGAAATTCTAGTTAAAGTTATACACAAACAGTTGTCGCCTACCCCCATAGAACGAGGGCAGGCAATCAACTGATTTTTCAAAACGCTTGACGTTCAAGGTATAAAAATGTTTTATCCCAAACATTTCTTGAACGAGAAAAAACCTAGCGAGTTGGATTTATTTCGTCGGATGCAAGACGTTGCTATCAAAATGAAAATGACATTGAAGAGTAGGATGGACAAGATGGATCTGAACATGGATAAAGTCTAGGAAACAATCGGCTTATTTTCAATCTTGCGCGAAGACTCTGACGAAAGTTCTTCGATGTCCAACTCCGATGACATGAAAGGAAAGATAATTCAATCTTTGGCGCATTATAAAAATGAAGGTAGCAATTGAAGATTTGGAGAAGTCTTGAATCTAGAGATTCACTTCGACAAGTATGATCGATCGCAAACGTCATCTAATATAAAATTACGATATTTTATAGAAAACAAAAAAGCTGTGATCAACCTGATCAATAAATAAGACAGTGACTGCTTCAAATGGGCTGTCACGTCTGTGGAATATCCTGTTGCAGTGTATAGTTACTTCAAAAATGAAATAAATAAAAAAAACTAGGAGTTCTGTCGAGAACTGTACGCGTATCTAAGCTTAATTGCGCGTAGCTATTGCGCGCAATTGTCATATCGAATGGTATCCAAAGCAAGGCAAGTTCTCCTAGTTAATCATAGCAAACACAGGCAATGTTTCTGCCAATGGACCTCTGGGTTACCCGGAGGTCCATTGGCTGAAACATTGCTTGTGCTCAGGCCATATATACAGAATTTGATAGCCTTACCATGGTCATAATGCGTAGATTAAAGCGCAGATCCACGTGCTATTTGTGCGCATTTCTTGACAGGACTTCTAGTTTTAACTGTATCAACAACGTGCGCGTTGTGACATATAACGCTTGCACTTTCCTTTCCATTAATATAAACGTCTGATAGGCGAAGAATAAAAACAGGCAAATTACTGTCAAAACACATTCGATAAAAGCTGGGATCAACATGATCAATAAAGAGGACATCGAATGCTTCAAACGTCTGTGAAATATCCTATGCAAACGAATTTCGCGGAGACTTCTAAGAATTTAGATTGGTCGGAAATGAGTTTTCCGATGTGGTTGTGCGAAAATCGAAATCCCACGATCGCCGTCAACGTTCCAACAATTTTTTCTCTAAGGATAACTTCGAAAAAAATTGTGAGAAAAACATCAAATTATTATTGATTTCAGATGACAATTAACAATACTGTTGGATCTAGAACATGAATTGATTACTGTCTGTACAGACAAGCGAACATCAGAAAGAGAGATTTTCTGTTTCAACTGTCTGAATTTCTTCCATAGCGAAGAATCACTGGGACGTCACTAGGAGTATTGTAACTATTGTAACCCAAATAAATGCGTTGCCTTCGAAACCTCACACCTCGCATCAAATTCATGCATCACAACGGAAGACTTGTAGTGCCCTTCACGTGTATGCCGATTTCGATGTTTCACAGTAGAAATGAGTTAGTGTCAGGAGGCGGTCGTCAGAGTCACACCGAAAAATATTAGAAGCACATACCATCTGGATATTCTTTCTACATAAAATATTCTTTCGACAATCAAGATTCTACGGGTCCGCACACCAACATGAAACAGTCATACAATAACGAAGTGCCTGGAACGTTCGTAGAATATTTGGAATCTGGAGAATCAAAAATTTATACAAACATTTCCATACTTACGTGAAGATGATTATCTTACATGAGCATGCTAAAAGGAGCCGAGGAACCGTCGGGGGGGGGGGGGGGGGGGGGGGGCTTCTGCCCGCCCCCACGACTTTTTTACCGGGCCATGTTTTTTTTGTATGTATATATTTTAACACAACCAATGACTGGTGAAACAAGGGGCGGATCCAGAGCAACCTTCATATAGACGTCAGCTATGTTTCTCTCGTACTGGTTCAATTTCGATGGATTTCGGATCATATTTTGCAGTAAGTGGCAGCAAACGCCAAAATGTTTGCAGTCTATTAAAAAAATCGGTTAACTGAAATTGATCGTACATACAAGTACCAAATCCTTTCCAAGACAAGATAATCCACAGACAGTATAATTGCTGTTAACGTCTGGTAAAGCATACATGTGAGGTCTATTTAACAGCTTTAGTCGTTACGACCAAGGCTGATAAATAGACCTCACCTGTATGCTTTTCCGACGTTTTCAACGGCTCTCAAAGTGTAAAATCTTTCAAATACATCTCCTGAAAAATCTCAAAATATCCGCTCAGATCCATGGAAATGGGGGTTTTGGGACCCTGAGATTTAAAATTTTCCATGGTCGGCCCGTCATACCGACGGCCATCCATCGTCCGATTCAGCCCCCCCCCCCACCCCCCACTTTGAAAATCGTCCAGCCGCCCCTGCTAAAGATTATGAGAGTGCCATCAAATGTCAATTCTGCAGACTACCGTTCACCGACACTGCAGCTAATACAAGATAGTGAGAGATCACGCTCTCTACACTGGTAAATTTCTTGGCGCTGCTCACAGCAATTACAATCTAAAATATCTAGATGCGAAGTTCTTTGCAGTTATATTTCACAATCTGTTGGACTGCGACAGTCATGTGTTCGTGGAGAATATCGGTATAGTCAGTGAAGGATATATAAACTGCATCGCGAAGATCAACAAACAATACATGTCTTTTGTAAAATGGTTAGTTGTAGACAGAAAGAAAACAAAAAGAGACAGAAAGATGTCAGCAGTCGATATAAAGAGAGCAATACGTTTCATAGATAGTTTTAAATTCTTGTCGACCAGTCTCGAGAATGTAGTCTGCAATTTAGGAAAGGAGAAATTTGAGATCACGACTGAACACTTTCGAGACAGGCGCCAATTGGAGAACATATTAAGGAAAGGGGTATATCCCTACGATTTATCCGTAGATACGATGAGTTGACCGTGCTGTCTCCTACAAGCTTCCGTTTGCAATACACCCCCTCCCCCCAATATTATAAGCTTCCTACGCCCCTAGTTGGCAGTTATGTTGATTGCGGTTCCGTCGTGACCGAAATGTTCATTCCGGACAAAATGCGTTCGTTCAAATCGAATGTCCTAACTACCTTTGGGAATGCGACTCGCGAACCAATCCATTCGTCGGAATAACTGTGATGTTTGGAAACGAACAGTACGTCTCCGGATTCTCCAGTGCCATCTCGTATGTTTTATCACCCTTCATTTCGATCAGTTGATTGAATGTCGTCATGAATCGAGTCTTGTCGTCTCTCACGACGATCGATCGTCTTTTGCGGTCGTATAATCGGTTTTCCTTTTCGTATTCTCGACTATTCTTTTTAATAATTGAGTTTTTTATTTTTGCGATATTTTTTTTTAAATT
Source organism: Pictodentalium vernedei (assembly GCA_031216915.1). Lineage (NCBI taxonomy): Eukaryota > Metazoa > Mollusca > Scaphopoda > Dentaliida > Dentaliidae > Pictodentalium > Pictodentalium vernedei. Next base: position 103,366,691 of record CM062297.1, on the reverse strand, counting down.
TTAATAATTATTTAATTTTTTATTTTTTTTTTAATTTTTTCTATTTGAATATTATATTTTTTTCTATTAATAATTGATCATGTCACGTGAAATATAAAAATCGTGGAATCCGTTCCAACATTTGATATCACTCAAGACGATATTTGAGTTAGAGTTACCTGCCTTAAAATGTTGCCTGAAATAATGCAATCTCTAAAAATAAGCAACCCTGGGAAAATAAATTGTTTCAAAAAAACGTTTGAAACGTTTTAAGGACATGTCGCATTATTGTTGAATATTCCAGATAAATAAAGAGGAGTGATTTGATGACTTTTGGACCTAAAAATACATACAATTTACTTTTGGTTTGTTTTTGTTGGGAATTTCCTGGAAAATATGTTCACGTTACCAGTACTTCCCTTCCATTTGTTGCATGATGGAGTAGAACATGAATCCCCATTTACGGAATTTCTTCTATAGCCTGTCTATAAATGTTATACGTGAGGTTTGGACGCTGTATGAAATGGTATATTAGATGTCACGTGATTTTTCCGCGTTCTGATTGGTTGAACAGAAACACCCTATTTTCCGATAGTTCGTCAGCGAAATCGCACAGACCTACTATCATTTTTGAAAAAAGAATAGTGCACGGTAATAGTGCACGGTTATAAATAGTAACATTCGAATTCGCTTAGAAAATTCCATTGAAGAGTAAATACTTTACAAGACATCTCGTCCCATATACTTTATTACATTTAGTTTGGAGAAATAAAAATATGTGTATCGAAAGTGATGTTTGTAGTAGTGTTAGGGGCGGTGAGGGGGTTAATGGAATAATGGTATTGTTTTTCTTGGGGTTTTGGTTCTCTACCTCTCTATCCCAGAACTATGAGTGGCAGAATTAACTTAGTTTACCTGTTTAAACCCTGAACCATTTTCTTTTCTCCTTTTCTCTTTGGCTGTGAATAAGAATATTATCTTGCATATATCACTGAAGAACCCCCCCCCCCCCCCCCCCACACACACACACAAACACACACACACACTCACACACATCTAATATAATAAATATAGCATGACTTTTCGTTGACAATGCCAAAATAGTGGTCCTCGAGCAGAGAATAGTCCCTCCGCTACGCGTCGGGACTATCCTCTCCTCGAGGACCACTATTTTGGCATAGTCAACTCAAAGCCATGCTATATTTATTAAATATAACTGGGATAATGAAGCAATCTGATTAAACCTTTACCGACGAGAGTAGAGTCGAGACAGATTGTCAGCATGCCTGTGGTAATGCTACACGTCTCGTGTGATTGTCAAGGCTGCTACATGTGTTGGATGACTGCTGTAGAAGCTAATGCCAGGACAGGTTATGCTGCAGACAAGTAGTAGCCTTGGAGCTATAATGGTGATGGATGGTATAGAAACTTTATAGTATCCATACCTCTCTTCAGATAGATATCATGTAAATGTATCCTCAAGAGGTATCCTCAAATAGGACATCACCATGTCATAGGTATCCTTAGTGGGGCGCGACGGCATTGCGGTAACCGGTTCTCGTCAGATCACCGAAGTTAAGCAACGATGAGCCCGGTTAGTTCTCGGATGGGTGACCGTCTGAGAGACCGATTCGGACTCCTGCGTTGTGTCCTTGGGCAAGGCACTTAACCCCGATTGTCCACATGTTGGCACGATGGTGGTGTACTAAGGCGCACTGCACGTCCATGGTGCGCATGTCTTCAACCAATCTAACCCTGCCTGTGCTGCAGTACGGAGTTGCGATATTGGGGAGCTGGCAGCTGCTCGTTGTTGCTCAGTGGTTCTCTCCGGGTACTCCGGCTTCCTCCACCCCCAAAAACTGTCGCAGTCATGAATAACCATTGTGCATGAGTATGTGACTTTAAACACCAATAAATAAATAAATAAATAGGTATCATTAAATACCGAGATGAGTCTAAGAGGGCTGGTAAATCAGACCCCTAAGGGATTTTCTCATCGCCTTCATGGCCTCATACGATAAAGAGGGGTGCTGAAGGCCAGATGTTTTCCAAAAGCGATTCTCAAAAAGGAATTCCATGGGACATGACTGTTAAATACCGAGATGAGGGTAAGATGGATTGTAAAGTGGACCTCAGTGAGGGATTTTCTCATGACCTTCATGACCTCATACGATAAAAAAGAGGTGTGGAAGGTCAGATGTTCGTTATTTATGAGTGCTCGAACTGGAATACCATGGGACGTGGTCGTTACCAAGATAAGGCTAAGAGGGATGGTAAATTAGATCCCACTGAGGGATTTTCTCATGGCCCTCATATGATAAAAAGGGGTATCGAAGGTCATATGTTCATTATTTAAGGGGGTTAAATTGGGGTGTCACGGGACGTGACCATTCGATACCTAGATGAGGCTAAGATGAATGATAAATGAGGCCTCATTGATGGATTTTCTAATGGCCCCATGGTCTCATACGATAAAAATGGGCTGCCAAAGGCTAGTCGCTTGTTATTTAGGGATGCTGGAATTGGGGTGCCACGGGCCGTTTGATACCTAGGTGAGGCAAAGACGGATGGTAAATTATACCACAGTGAAGGATTTTCTCATGACCCTTATGGCCTCATACGATAAAAAGGAGTGACAAAGGTCAGACGTTTTCCAAAAAGGGATTCTCAAAAACGGATTCAACAGAACGTGATGGTAAGGTAAAGTGAACTGATATGATGAAACAAGAAGTGTACTCGGAATGGAGTTAGAACTATCCAGAATAGGGCATAGAAGCTAAATATAGTAACAAGCAACACAGTTCTAGCTGATAGGCTCTTCTCCTCTACTGGAGTATACTCCAACTGAATACTTATCCTATAGCACTACGTGCTATTCTTATATGCACAAAAGAGAAGCCCGCCAAGTCCATTTCGGAAGTTTTGGGGTTGATTTTGGTGATTTGGAAGGATTGTCAGGTTGTTTCTGGTAATTCTGCGAAGTAAACTAATCGGGAAACTACTTCTATTCAATCGAACACCCTTTGAACCTACTCTTGTCCTATTGTAGGCTGTTAGGTCACATTGGACCACATGCTACCATGCAAGCCAAGATGGCAGCCTCTAGTATATAAAATGGACGACCGAAACACGTTACCCTAACAACACATTCTGCACATGTGCACTAGGACCACGTATCACTATGGAAGTGCCGCCACAAGATGGTTGTTCACGCGCACTACCATGACAACCAAACCGAAGTAACTAGGTCACGTGACATGATGTTACTTCCGGGGAGGCCCCAGGGAGTTCCCCAATATCGCCCGATCTCGGGATCTCTTCTACTACTCTTGTAAGATGGATAGACACGAAATTATAAGGTCCATGATCCCATACCGCGTTACAATTTTCACTGAATTCTTCTTTGCTCGTGTCGTTGGCTACGTGATCACCGTAAATGTGACTGAGATTCTTAACATCTTGTTGAAACAGGCACAGAAAATTCACATTCTCTCTTAGGGTCTGTCTCGGCAATCTGAAATAATTTTGAGACAGATAGAAACAATCCACGTTACTGTGACGTCCTCGAACATTTTAAGATTTGCATCGATTCTGTTTTTCCAACAGCAGGTCGTCGAACATCATGGGATTTTGTCCCCCAAGTTCAAGTCACAAGAACCGGGCATGTCGTTCGCGTTTTCATAAAACTGGCATTCCACGTTCGATGTTTTATTATTTCTGAGTTCTCTCGACGTCTCTTGCGAGAACATTGTGAACGAAATGTAGCATTTATGGCAGTGATTGAAGATTCTCATTATCGCGCCCTCTTGCATTCAGAGCTTTCAGACAATAATTCGCATTCACAACGATGGATTTATCAAAAGATTTATTTTTCTGCATTTCTTTTTTCCCACTATCAATCCTCGTATGGTTCTGGGGAAGAATGCACGATTCCATCTCTTGGTCTTCATTTCGTTCTGCGAAACATCTTTAATTTCCAACTCTTTGTTTTTTCAAAAGTTTTTTTTTAGTTTTCTTTTTGTTTTTATTCTTTTATTAATCTTTTTGTTTATTTCTTGTATTTATAAATCAAATTTCCTGTTTAAACCATTTTCAATCCCGATCCACTGCTGTTCATCGCCTCAGCGAGTTCCTTTATATGCATCACGCTAAAACCATTGATATTTCCAAGTTCATTTTCGCTGGAATCTGTTCCGATTTCAATGACAGTTTCGATCTTTAAACTGGCGGTCTTATCAACTTTTGAATTCAATCGGCACTCCACTTACTAGGGCTGCACGGTATTTCGATAAACCGATATATACCGGTGTTCAAACCAATATCGATTGAATACCGGTGTAATTACAATAATATCGCTTTATCGTCATTATTTATTTACCCACAATTTAATTTTCAAGACGTCTTAAGTTTTAACTGTAGCCCCGAATGAAAGCGTAATATACAAATTCAGAAGTTGAAGAAATAATTTTCAAAAATTTCAACAAAACTATATCATGTGACCCCTCATTGGAACGAACTCGCTGAGCTCGTTCCAAATGAGGGGTCACATGATATAGTTCAGTACAAATTTTTCGAAAAATCTGATAAATTATTATTTAAAATAATAAATTTTGATATGTCGTCTGCCCTGGGTGAAGAAATTCGAACCGCATCATCAAGACATGCTGACTGTGATGCCTCAAGCCTCGGTTGTGGTACTTATGTTCAGATATCTGAACAGTTTTCGATATACCGGTATACCGCGGTATTTTTTGAATACCGATACCGGTATTCAGTTTTGAATATCGTGAAGCCCTACCACTTACCGTCTTCCAAAGCGATTCTAGTGCTCGCTTTTATCACGGATTTCTTATCAACGTCCATCGCAGTCTTCTTCTCGACCTTCATGGTGGGTAGAGCGATTTGTTTCGCTACACTGCCGATAAAGGAGCGCGTTAGAACTCCAATCATCGAATCCGGCAAACACGATCCGCCGTGGTCGTAAAAAGGTAAATCCTCTCTATCCTATCACTAATTCATCTTTTTCTTTCTTCGGTCTTATTTTCTTTTTATTTGTGTTTTTACCATTTTATTTTACTATTTTTTTCAAGTTTCAACACGTTCGTGATCGATTCTTTCCACAAAACCTCCTGTCGCAACAATTTGTCGCATATGCTCACCAACTAGTTTTTTGCTCCCGTATTACCAGCCTTTGGACTTGACATCAAGAGATTCAATCTTTCCAGCTGCACATCAGGATTGCAAGAAATTATCGAGGTTTGTCATTCCTTGTTCGCTTATCGATTCGATGAATGTTTTATGCGCATCTCATATGGGTTCACCACATTTGTTCACATTGAACTTCTCGCTTTCGGCTACATCTCTCAGGAATCATTGTCTGTTTTCAGGAGATAGCCGTAAGGTTTTTGTAATACTTTTCGTCGTAATCGCTAGGTGTAGCCAGCACGAGAGGATTCCACAGCCCCTTAGTGCCATCGTATTCTTTACCTTTAACGATCAGAGGTAGTCGTCGGTTATGTCTACTCGCCTGTCACGCATGTGGTGGCTACCATCGTCTTCCTAGCGCATGCTGAAGACAGATTCCGCGCTCTTTAATGTAATTTGCACAATTGGTGCACAATTGGTGCATCATCGCCCGCGTGTGTCATTCTGTGTTTATTACACGCCTTCACGTCTCTAAAACAATTATTAGAAGAACACTCCGCAATTCATTTGACAACAATCAACGAAAAGAACACACTTTATCGTCAACCAAATTTGCAAGGGGAACACGTGTTACTATTTCGTACCATGAGTCTCCTGACTTCCAATGTGTTCTCTGTGCCAATTGGCACATAGAACACATTGGAACTCGGGGAATAATTTTTAGCAATCATTAGCAACTCAAATTGTAGTTGCGACGCACAATTTGTAGAAAATTCCAGAAAAAATTGCTTCTATTTAAAAATATTACGTCAAGGATTACCGTTCCGCACATAAGTGCGGAACAGATTTTCATTTTTCGCATGGTTTAATGTTGCTGTAGATGGGGACTACATAGAACAGGTGTGTAATAAATGATCCTGTATCACTACTAAAAGTCCAATGGCGTTGCGGGAAACGAACGCAAGCGGGGGTGGACGGACTATTCCTGTGGAACTGGCAATTACATATCATTATCTTCAACAGGTTGTAATTCTACAATGAACGACGTATCTGGTTTGCCTCCACATACATTCCATGTAGCAAGGAATTACACTAACCAGTACATAAACAATCCACCATCCAAACCATCAGAAAAAGGATGAAGGTGAATCGCAAATAATTGAAAGTTATACGGGGAAAATTGTGAATCGTAACGTTAGTTTGTCCGCTTCTAATAACTATGAATGGAGCGACGTCATGTATACATGTACACAGTGATTCTTGCGCCCTACGAAAATATAATTCCCTAGTTGTTTTCACAAACCACCCATCTATCCTAAGGTGATATCGTGAATTTAATTGAATTTGGTTAGAAATGTTATTGTCCGACGGAAAAAAACATACTTGGTTTTAGGGCTGCACGGTGTATCGATAAACCGATACATACCGGTACTCAAACCAATATCGATTGAATACCGGTGTAATTACAAAAATATCGGTATATCGTCATTATTTATTTACCACAATTCAGTTTTCAAGATATTTTTAACTGTAGTCCCGAACGAATAATATTATCCTGTATACCTAACAAATTTGCCGCATCATTCGGGGTAATACACAACTTAAGCAGGTGAACAATGAGGGGCCACTTGATATGGTTTTGTTGAAAAGTTTTGAAAAAATCGATAAAGGAATATTTAAAAACATTTGAATCGTCTGCGTGGGGTAAAGGGTTATTCCATCTGTATCACCAAGGCATTCAGATTTGTTCCGATTGTGATGGCTCAAGTCCCAATTAAGGTACGTGTGTTCATATATCTGAACAGTCTTTCGATATCCCAGTATACTGCAGTATTTTTCTTTCGAACGCCGGGTTATTATTATTACACTACTGGGTTATTATTTATAAGAATTCCATTCACGATGAAGGAAATTATTCACGTTCTGATGGGTTGAGAGAATTGAAAATTGATACCTATTATTTTGATGAGTTGAGTGTAGCTTGTTTTTTAACAACTATTTGTTAAAAGTCATGGTTATGAGTTCTGTTGACGGAAGTGCGTCTCGAAGCTCTAGGTCCCCAAAACGAGTCTCGTTGCGATAAAAGATTCTGTACAAGCACAATGTGGACATTTAGCAGTAGTCGTTGTTATTCGATAACATACAGTTCGTCCACTGAGTTACAATGTGTTCTATGTGCCTACTGTATACCAGATAATAGTTATAGTGCCCACCAGAAAGATGTTCATGTTAACGCTGGTATAGTTCCCTTGGCATCCAGACAAAATGTCCATGCATATTTTGATCAGCGAAAAGATTTAAAACTGCATACATGAGAAGTTAATTTAAAATATAAAACAGATCACGTGCCGTTGGGTTAAGAAAATTGAAAATTGATCCAATTATTTTTGATTGTTAACAAATATTTTAGAGAAGTCATAGTTATGGGTTTTGTTGACTGATGGGTAGATATTATTAGTTACACAGGTTGTTGGTGGCCTAATATTGTATAATATAATGGTATCAGTTAATTTCTACTGCCAATATGGTATATTTCTACTGTTAATATGGTATACATGGTGTCAGTTAATTTTAACTGACACCATATATACCATTTTAGGCCGCCAACAAACTGTGTAACGAATATATCTTACCGACTACTGCATCGATGCACAGAACTAATAACAACAGCGATCAAAATTAAATGAGAGAATTCTCACAATGTGTTCACGTGTCTTTGCCTTTTTACAATTTATGGGAGAATGCCTACAGGCACTCTCCATAAATTATAACAAGTCAAATTCATACATACCAAACAGTTTCATTTCGAAGGTTGCATGACACACATCCACAGCATATGAAGTTGCCTAACCTGCACTTCAGACCAAATATGGGCTTCCAACACGCAATCTTTCAACTTGAAGCGTTTATCGGCTCCCGCCATTTTGAATAATCAACGAACAAAGGGGAGATTACCAATAGCTGTTATTGTATATTGATGTTGACAGGCAGTATATGGTTTTATATGCAGTCTGCATGTGACGTCTTTGAACCAATGAAATTCCCAGATACTTGTAGGAGGTAAGATATAAGTGTCATGTGCTCGTTCTGCTTGTATACTATATTTTATCGCGATTCAACATTTTGGGGAGGTACATGCGTCCCCAAAACGAGTCTTGTTGTGATAAAAGATTCTGAGGTCGTTGTTATTCACTCAATATACTGTTGCGATAGATAAGAGTTACAGAACACAATAGAACTATGTTCATGTTAACACTGGTATATTTCCTTTGCCATCCAGGGAAAACACCCATCAACGTAATGTCCATGAACAAAATATACACGGACAAAATGTCAATGAATATTTTGCCCAGGCAAAAGGTTTCAAAGTGCATACACTAGAAATTAATTTAAAATATAAAAACTAAAACTGCACTGTGAATATTTTCCCCTTTCTACACTATCAATAGTCTAAGGTCTGGACAGTTATACATGCGAGCATGTTTAAAAAAAGAACTGTCTTATTCCAAATGATATAAAGCGTTCACATTATGTTATGCTTATGCTCTCATCCCATCAACCTTCAACAACAGATGACAGCAAGGGCACTGAATGCTGTTCGTGACACGACGGCGCCCCTACCAATTCCCATAAGTATCATATTGCTAAGTCACAATTCATAGAGAGTAATCGTTTGACTGCACTGGTTACGTGAAATAATTCATGAGAGGTGAGGGACGTTGTACAGACACGAGTGCGCGAATGCGCACGAGTGTTTTACAATATAGTCCCTCGCCTCGAATGAATTATTTCACGTAACCAGTCCAGTCAAGCGATTACTCTGTTTATTACTTTTCATTATTGACGATAATTATGTTATTTAACCCTTTACCTAACGCAACAACCAAAAACGGCCAGCTCTATTCTCAAAACTCGCCCATTAATTTTCATTATTTTTTCATTTTGTGTCTTTAAAACATAGGTTATGACCCCTCATTGGAACGAGCTCGTTCCAATGAGGGGTCATAACCTATGTTTTGAGACAAACAATGAAAATAGTAGGTATTCAAGGCTTTTTTTGCAAGTGTCGTCAGCGTTTCATGTTAGTTAAAAGGTTAAAACAAAAAAACAAAACAATGAAGTCCCCATTACACCCACGACAAAGCGTCTTCGTTTGCGCGCACGGATACATGACACAATTGTTGATTGCATAATTCGCTTGTGAAGTTATCGTTTATAATCAAACCCGGAAATCCCAGCAAATCACACTTTGGAAAGTAATAAAGTTATTTTCTTTACCATCTCTGTTTGATTTGATCTGATAATATTTTATTTTCATAAATATAAAAAAATACAAAAACAAAGATTACACAACATTAACAAACATTTGTAATTTTAAAAAATGGATCCAGCAGCAAGTCGATGCTCATGTAAGTTGTCATTCTGTTTGCCGTGACATGCCCGATCTCCCCAACCTCTATCTACCCTATCGCCTCCAAACACGTGAAGTGTATGCATTTCTATTCACTTTAACTGAGAAGAGATGTTTCATGGCAATAGTTTGCGTTATGTATCGACAATCGGCAATTATGTCGACAGAACACTTTATGATTCGAAACGTTCGATGGTATAATGGAGGTAAGGTAACTCGAAATGCCACCTATCGAAAAACACACGAAATCAACGTTGTGATGAAACAATACGATTATTTGTCGTACCTTTAAATGTCAACATGTCGTCCCCTGAGTTCCAATGTGTTCTATGTGCCTACTGGTTAAATGTGTCGTATTTAGAGCAGTAAAGGTGCTCTGAGTGGTTGCAGTGTTCTCAATTTCTTTTCGTCTTGTGCAATTGAAATTGGAAAAATCCTCTCTGAAGAAAGCTTGTTTAACAGGTAAAGTGCTATTTTTTGTCGACAAATATTGTTCACATGTAAGTTTCTATAGGCAATCTCCCTTAAATTGTAACAAGGAAACTCTATACAGACTAAAAGAAAATCCTTTCAGAAATATAGAGATTATTACCATTATGTGGATGTACAAAATATGTATCCGAGTCGAGGTCCGGGTTCTAAGGGCAGATCACAACGAGTCGAAGACAAGTGTGATCTACCCTTAGAACCCGGAGCGAGACTCAGATACATGTTTTGTATATCCACATAATGGTAATACTCATTTTATCTTACAATATATTGGGGATAAGTCAAGAATGTAGACGAATATATAACGAACTATTTATTCGTACGGATGAACAAAAAGAAAACAAAAATGGAACGTGCTTGTATCCGACCCCCTGATACAAACATCGGTATCAGGGGGTCGGATACACGACAGTTGCGGAGTTAATACAGACAAAATACATGTTGATTGGAAGATAAAATACAGAAATGTTGCCGTGGACTGATCATAACCCACGCGTGGGCTGTGTTGTCCACGCATGCGTTTTCCAGGTAATTCAAATCAACATCAGCAAAATTTTGTACCCGGTGCTTCATTAATTAATTTTTTGATAATTATTTCTATAATTAGTGTTAGGAATCTAATAGTATTGCGTCCGTGGAAATATTGCCCACCTATGGAAAGTGAGCAGGCCATGGAGATCGTAGTGTATTAAGTAGGTACTCAAAATATGAAGCATTTAACCCTTTACCCAACGTAACGGCCAAAACCGGCCAGCGCTATTCTCAAAAATCGCCAATTAATTTTCAAAATATTTTCATTTTTTGTCTCAAAAACATAGGTTATGACCCCTCGTTGGAACGAGCTCGTTCCAACGAGGGGTCATAACCTATGTTTTTGAGACAAAAAATGAAAAAGTTTAGTTATTCAAGAATTTTTTTTGCAAGTGTCGTCTGCTTTTCATGTTAGGTAAAGGGTTAAGTTTAAGTTGCATACACGCATTTCAGATACCAGCACTTCAGAATAAAGCCCAAATGAAGTACCGGTCCGGTTAAGCGTCAACGTCGGGGGTTGGTATTGTCCGCGACAAAAATGAAAGGCTTCTTCAGTTATCCTACAACCTCTTAGCCCAAACAGGTCATCCGTGGTATTAAACCATGCATTTAGTACTCGAGGGAAGAGAGATACATACTTTGATTAAACTTGGAGATAAATGGGGAGGAACTGTTTTCATAAAATTTATTAATGTAGTCGTATTTAGGTGTTAGATGACGCAACTCATAATACTTGCTCCTGTCGAGCCCAGAAAAGCTAAAGCAATATTTCGGCTAATCCATCTCTCGATAAAATATGAGAATAACTTCAGTGAGTAGACGTTTCAGAGCTAATTCACACTTAGTGATTGTCAAAGATCTATCCACAATATAAGTTTTGATGGTAGTGAGGCAAGCGAGTACTTGCTCGTCTCCAGAAAGTCCATGGCTACCAGTGACCCCCATTCAACCAAACTGCTTGAACGTCAGCGAACAACTCAGTGTGCCCACCACCACAACACAGCGTTAGCTCAATCGACACGGAACCTCCTTCCAATTGTAAACATGAACTGACGTCTAGCACGGAAACTAGTAACACGGGCGTCAACAGTCTATTATAAGTTGCGGGGTGTTCAGTGGTCGGATATGGTGTCGTGAGGCGAAGTGAAATCAATATTAGGCGAGGCTTTATTCGAGCCTAATGTTGGTCTCACTGGGCCTCACATGACACCATATCCGATCACTAAACATCCCGTAACGTATTTATTATGTCAGCGGACAAACTGCAGTATGTCCCTTTAATTAATCGGCACAGTAATTTATTTTTGGTGTGTCGTACTTGTGAAAATGTACGAAAAACAGACGAAAGTGTACAATGTAAGGGGAGTAACTCTATCTAGCAATCGTTCCGTGCTGAAGTGTACTCTTTTCCTGTTGTGAATGTCTGGCGTGTTTCGATTCGCCTTGAGCTATCAGTTGTGGTTATCGATCGAAATAAGTTTCTCAGTTTGGGACACATTATAAACAGAATATTTTTGTTCAAGTGAGTTTATGAAATTTTAATCACATTCAACGGGCGAGTCAGAACGTTTGCTATAAGATTGCCATTTTTGAGACGAGGCGGTTGTATTTTATTTCTAAAGAACAATATGGTGGACACACACCTAATATTGATTTCATATGGGGTCACCAAAACCGTCATCATCGACCTGATATGATTTTACAAGCCGCCACTATTTATCTTCGCTGACTGGTTGACCCCAAGACCTGACATAATAATGGTACTTGTTTTTCTCAAAATTAACCAAAAGATGTGATAAATATTCAATTGCCATTGCCGCGATAATTGTGACGACATCAATATATTTAGTTTTCGCAGATATCAATGTATATTCTTTTAAAAACGATCTGCGGTTGTTGGGCGTCGAAAAATTTAAAACTTTCTAGAAAATTGTGTTGAGTATTGTTTATTCATCGCAACAATTGTTCCCCACCCAGCCCCAAGCCATTGGGTGGACGTTCCAGAAATCCAGTTGTATAGCGATCAGTGTTAATCACTCTATGGAATTACAGCTAGAGAATTATACACGAGTCGAAATTGTCATTAGACTAAAATTTTGAGATTCGTTGTGGCACTATTCTTCCGTTTCTCAGTCACGAATAACACGCAACAACCTATCAACTGTGTCTATCCACCCTTTGAACTCACGATCCCACTTTTTGGGGCAAGGAACAGGATACGTCATAATGTCATTAAGTAGAATGCCTGCTAATTGAGTATGGTGATTAGACCAATTAATATTTTCAACATGTAGTCCCGAGCCTGCACGTTGATTCATTGGTCTACCCCAAATAATGAATATGGACTCTTCTAATTGCTGTCATTGAACTGGCATGGAATATACCACTAGAGTACAAAGGGTTAAAGGGAAAACAGGTATGATCTACCCTTGAATTTCACTTCTGCAAAAGAAATCTATAAGATATCCTGAGTTGAATGAACAAAAAAACATAAGTCTCTATTTTCATATAAAAAGTCCGGAAATCTGATTCACTCAGTTTTCGCATTAGAATTTAAGTTCAAGGTTAACCCTTCAAACCCCTGCGGCCATTTTTCCGGCCTGGAACATGATACGTCATAACATCATTATATAGGATGGCTGTTCAGTAAATGTGTGGGCTAGACCAATCAAGATTTTCAACGTGCAGCCGCAAGGCTGCACGTTGAAAATATTGATTGTTCTCCCCCAAATAATGAATATGGACTCTTCCAATTGCTGTCATTAAACTGACACAGAGAATACCACCATGGTTCAAATAGTTAATATTACTGTCATCACATTTTAGTGCTATACGTCCATTTCTCAGGATCAGTAAAACCAATATTATCCTCGCCATGGTCGTAGTTCTTGTCCAATTTCAGCTCGGTGTGTCCTAACATTCCGTATCTCTGTGGATCTATAGCGCGATGTTTATCCAAAGCCGGTCCCCAGTCGTCGGTGTGATGTGCTGCTTTCTTTATAGCTCCCCACAGACTCTGTAACGAAGAATAACATGATATGTTGTGTATGAGAGGTACGTAAATACAGGGTGATCATTCTATAGTTCATGTCCCACGTGTTAACGACTACACATCATTGATATAATTATTTCACTCTGTTGTGTTTGATAATTTCGTGTATCAGAAAACGGAATAATGGGTTGACGGAAAACGGAATAATTGAAATACAATTCTCCATGAAGTAATTTCGAGAAATTTCTGAGAACTGTAGTGTAGCCGCCGCGGAAGTTTAAAAATCCACGCGTGGGCAGTGCTTATTTTATGTCGGAGATTGACTGCTAACGCACGCGTGGAAATATTGCTCACGTTCGGATTTTTTACCTTCCACGACGAGCGTATTATAACGCAAACGGGACTGAGTTATTTGACTTCTTAGCAAATCATATTAAAAGTATGGCAACAGAACAATTAGGTTTGTTAGGTTGTTACGATCAATGGTTCCAAGTTGATGTATATACCTCGGTGTAACACGAGTACTCTAGCGGCTTACTAGAGAACTATCCGACATCTAACTGATTCATTTAATGAGGAGTTCCATGAGATTTCCTTCTGAACCAAAGACCACAGCGTAGTTTTGGCTTTCACACCGGCGAAGTTTAAGATACAAGAGCTATGAGTGGCATTTTGAGCTTGTAGACACTTAAGATGCATTCCTTCCCATAAGACTGTTGGATCTCTTAGACCCGATAAGACTCAAGCCATGTCGGTATTCCGCAAGAGCGCGAAGTGTGACACTGCCCCATTTTTCAACGAAAAGGGGAAAATGGCAGTCTTTGCAACTTTGGAAGGATAAGATGACGTGACTGAAAGTTTCATTATTAGTTATCTCCGCCAACATGTATGGTGTATGGAGATTTAATACCTGGTTGTCGGTTTTTAAACACCGAGCCGCAGGAGAGAACGTTTTTGTCCCGTTTGAAACACAATACAAACATAGTGGAAATGAATTTGTGGATACATTGCTCAGCTCCACAATCACTTGGACCAAATTCGTGATAATTATTTGGCACTGGCCTACTGGCACATAGACCACAATGGTATTCAGGGGACGAATTATTTGCTCTTATTTTATTTTTATGATTGAATTGTCGGAAATCTGATATTTGTGACTATTTTGGGTTTTTTTGGTTCGCGTTTTATAATGAGGCGAGCGGAAGCGAAAAGCTTTCATTGAAACAATATGCCCTAGACGTTTCGCGTGCGCTTATACCCTGGATGTTGCTCGTTCTCATATACCTTGGATGCTGTGCGCACCCTTTGACATGGCTATTTGTCCAAAGCATTCTGACCAATCAAAAGACAGAATTTATCGGGATATAGGGACCATGTTCTTTTTACCAAACCATAAAAAACACGCGATGATGATTTGATTTGACAGTAATGGAACAGTCCTAACAGTTCATCATCCTACTATATCATCACACAAGCATTTGGATAGACAAAAACAAAGCAGCATCATATATGTTTGACAAGGAAGGACGAATCGTGGGTTCCATTTCGCCAACCAAGTAGTGTTAGTGCAGCATACCATGGAGACTATATGTCAGGTTGTGCAGGACCTTAGAGGTTGCTGTATTACCATTACCTGAGAACTGAGGATAGATCAGTTCACCCGACCAGAAACCACCCCACCTGAGGTCAGCGGGTCATCAAGAAAACTGATTCGCCGCGGCTGTAAAACTGAAACCGGATACAGAGGCAAGTGCAGCTTCAGTAGGGCTGCTCTAAATGCACAGGTCTATGCCCGCCCTGTTTCCGGCGAGAATGTGATGCTCTGTTGATTTGGTCGCGACTACAACATGTAGTTATTAACTTTCAATAAATGTTCAAGATCTCTTGAGATTTTAAACTATAAGCCAGAATGATAAATACCCTAACTACATCACAAAAGCATGCCTTCAACGAAGGCGTGCCTTGATGATACAGTAATATGTTATCAGTCGATACTTCAGCCATCACAGTCAGTACGAATCCGGTTTACACCCCCGCCCCAACTGATCATCTCCACGACGCCCAGCGAACACACATGCATCTCTGATTTATCCAATGGAAATCCACTTTCAATAAAGTTATCTCTCCTGACATTATTAGACTGGTGAGGTAGGTTCATTTAAGATGCATATAATTGTAACCCGGGGTGATCTCCACGAATTAATAAATTAGGAGTTCAGGGTCCAATAACACTTTATAACATGTATCCAACAATCTCTTTATTTACATGGTTATTAAAACCTATAAAATAAATATACAACAAACATGAGTTTTCAGAATATTGCACATAATAATAAAATGACAATGTGAAAGGAATCGATATGTATCGAAATATAAATATGAATTGCAGAACACGACGAAATCGAAAATCGACCCATATGCAGTAGAAATGGAAACTCACCAGATATGCACAGTATATAAATTTTACAAATCTTCGCAGATAAGTAAATACTTTAAATAAGAATACTTTCTGGACAATCAGTTGTAGAGCTGACAGACGCAAAAACGGTTGTAACAAGGAGTGTTAGTTAGGCGGGAAATGGTGAGTGCTCGTTCACAAAATCATGCACATGCAGTGAACTGTCGTGAGGTAGTTGGTCATTGGTTAAACATCACTGCAGATATGTTTAACCCATGGCCAAACAGTGCAAATTACACACCCATAGCTGTAATTGAATAAATAATTAATTAATAAGAATAATTAATACATATATATTTCACAATATATATGGACAGCTCTAGTTACATAATTGCTGAGAAAACACCTATGACATCACTAGAAAATAAAGAAAACTTTCTTTTTGTTATTTTTTATAAACGAAAATAACAGACGGCTTTCAATGCTGTCTGTTGTTTTCGTTTATTATAAGTTACATTTTTTTATTGGAAACTAATTTGAAGCAATTAAGTAACTATCCATTTTGGCTCTTTGTATAACAAATGGGTTTTTACAGTAATTTGAAAGTTTTCATTCTTCCTCATAGACTACTATGTTAATGGAAGTATCTTGACTGTATCGAGTCTCTAAGAAAGTATAATAGAAACAAATGTGAAAAAATGGCATAAAGGATGAAAAATAGTTCTAATGTTGCATGTTTGTGGACAAGAAGTCGTGCAAAGAGTTTAATGACATGTTGTTGTTGTCCACCCAACGGTATACAATTTTGCTATGGAATTCAAAATAGCACGTGCTACCCGAGAATGTCAAATTGAATGGGTGACCGACGATTTTCTTTGAGTTATGTTGTGCTAGAGAGCATGGGTTATTGAAAAAGCACGCTAGATTTTGTCTTCCGACATTTTAAAAAATGCCAGAGTTAACCGAAAATCAGAGGTTGCGTGCCATTGGTTTGCATGAGGCTGGGATACCTCCAAATTTCGAAGTTACTGTGACAACTATTTACCGTCTCGTTGGTAGGCATAGAACCATTGGATCTACTGCCGACCGACATCGTTCAGGTCGACCAAGAGTTACGACCCCTACACAAGACCGACACATCAGAAAGTCTCACTTGCGCGATCGCTTCCTTCCAGCGACGAGGACAGCAGCAATTACTCCTGGCAGAACTAATAATAGAATCAGTGCACAAACTGTCCGCAAGATACTCGCTGAACACGGCATCCGAAGTAGGCGTCCATACCACGAACCAATCATTACCCAACGTCATCGTTCCGTCAGAATGGAATTTGTACGTCAGCGTGTTCGCTGGACTCAGCAGCGTTGGAGCGTAGTTCTTTTTAGTGATGAATCACGATTTTGTCTACGGCGCGCTCATGGTAGGGCAAGAGTGTATCGCCGACGAGGAGAACAGTTTTCTGATGCTTTCGTGTGGGAATGCGACCGCTTCGCGGGGGCAGTGTAATGGTTTGGGCAGGGATTTCCTTGTACCTTCGAACGCAGTTGATCTTCATCGATGGTAATCTGAATGGACACCAATACAGGGACGAAATTCTTAACGCTATTGTTGTCCCGTTGTCCAACGCTAACGTCAGATTTACAGTTATTCCAGCAAGACAATGCCCGATGCCACGTGGCGCGTATCTGTCGTGACTTTCTTGAGGAGCAGATCATCAAACTTCTTCCCTTGTCCCCACTTTCGCCAGATTTGTCGCCAATCGAGCATCTTTGGGACCAAATGGACCGTCGGGTACGACTTCGTGATCTTCGGACGTTAGGCGATTTACGTAATTTTCTAAGACAGGAGTGGAACGCAATACCACAAGGTGACATCCAGAGACTTATCAGGTCTATACGCCGTCGATGTCTTGTCATCCAAGAGGCAAACGGTGGACACACGCGCTATTAACTGCATGTGTGAACTTTTCATTTCACGACATGTCTGAATTTGCGACGTCCTGACGTGACGCAGGCAACAGTAAGAACACGCAATTATGCAAATTCATACAACTAGACTCGAAATATAAATTTATAATAATTTGTTTGGGATTAAATTCGATAATACTAAACGAATTGCTCCTCAGCGTTTATTATACTTTCTTTTTGGACTCAGTATATGTAACGATACTGACACTGTTGATATTATAAACAGACAAAAATGTCAGAACATCAAATCATGGTGACAGCGTCGTTTTTTGTTTATAACCCTTTACCCAACGTAACGGCCAAAACTGCCCAGCACTATTCTCAAAAATCGCCAATTAATGTTCATTATCTTTTCATTTGTTGTCTCAAAAACATAGGTTATGACCCCTCGTTGGAACGAGCTCGTTGAGCTCGCTCCAACGAGGGGTCATAACCTATGTCTTTGAGACCAAAAAAAAAATGAAAAAAGTAGTTATTCAAGAATTTTTTTTGAAAGTGTCGTCTGCTTTTCATGCTAGGTAAAGGGTTAAATGGGTTTAAACCTAGAATAATAGTCAGCTGTTCAAACTGATTGGGAAACAGCTTCCGTATTTTCATACCAGTCTACAGTACAACGTCCGAAGTTTTGGAAGCGAAGAACCCGTGAACGATATAACTTGGTTAACATTTCGAAAGTTCAATTTTATTGCTAAAATTCCCATACCCTTAGTGTTAAATTTACTCTCAACTTTAAAAAATAATGGGGAGCTAACTTTACTGTAAATCTCTCCCAATGACGAACCCTATCAGCAACGACACGACCTGTTGGTAACGTCTACGACAATTTGTCCCACGCGCCCTCCTAATCGGTATTTTTGTAACTGCACCAATGTTTTAGGGCTTTTTTGTCCCATCACTTTTGAAAAAAGCGGGGTGATCAGTTTTCTATAAGTGCGGGTAATACACAGAACGACACGCGTGTGTGAATGTGTTAATCGATATGGCTCGAAGGCCAGCGCGGTAGGATAGAACGAGAGGTCGCTTTGAGGTGCGATAACATTATCCTTCCGCGATGGCGAAAAGTTCTATATCGATTAACCCATGCATGCCGTTCTGTATTTATTACACGCCTTCCCGTCTATAAAGCAACTATTAAAAGGACACCCAGCAATTCATTTGACGACTATCAATAAAACGAACACATTTTATCGCCAACCAAATTTGCGATGGGAACCAGTGAGCGTTACTATTTCGTCCTCTGAGTTCCAATGTGTTCTATGTGCTTAATGGCACATAGAACACATTGGAACTCAGGGGACGATTTTTAGCTAATTGCGGTACACGATTTGATGAAAATGCCAGTGAAATTTCGCTTCTATTTAAAAATAGTCCGTCAAAGATATCCGTTCAGCACATATGTGCGGAACAGATTTTTATTTTCCGCGTGGTTTAGTGCTGCTGTAGATAGGGATTACATAGAACAGGCGTGTAAATTAAAAAAACGTTCACTTTCTGAATCGAATGCTCACACGTGGGGTTGGTACCTTCAGTACAGATTTGTATTTGGTCTTGATGTTTTAACATGTATTGTGGAAAATACGTTCTTGTTGTAAGATTAATATATATACAAACCATTGGTTCTCCCATTCTGCTTGCACGTATCTTCGCTAAAGCAACCTCCACAATGGCAGTTATTATAATCAGGAATGGGGGAATCGCTACCATCACCCAACCAATTCCTTGAGCCCAGTCTTCAAAATAATAGTCATCATAATAGGCCTTGGAGTAGTTAATTATGGACATTACCATTATAAACTGAAAATATAAAGACTAAAAGTTAATTTAGAAGTCCCGTTACGCACTTTGCGCTTTATTTGACGTAATTTCGCGAAGGAATTGCGCGACATTTTCCCATCGAATGGCACCCAAAGCACGACAGATTCTCATATTTTCCTGGATATCAATAGCAAGCACACGCAATGTTAAACCCGGAGTTCCATTGAATGAAACTTTGTTTGTGCAAAGGGCATATGCACAAAAGTTGACAGCTTTTCTATTGTCATGGAATGCAGATGAACACGCAAAGCGACGTGCTATTCGCGGGCAATTCGTGACAGAACTTATAGTTTTAACAGTATAATGAAACGGAACCTTTACAAGTACGTCAAATGTCACTTAGATTCAACGCAGCTTCGAGGATTCGATTCAATTTGATAACGTTACGAACATTCAATTGGACGGAGTGGGGAAATACGGGAGGTGCGAAGCCAAAAGAAGTTTCAGTGAAAGGGACAAGTAGGGGGCAGGGCCCCCATGAAGGTGGGAGGAGGAGTCCGCGGAAGTGGACTCGTAGGGTCATAGCATATTAGCATTGCACTCAGATATGTGGACATCTGCGCAAGTTTCTAAGGCACGCGCAAATCATTGGACGTTTGTTGTTTTTCTTTTCTTTTTGTGAGGAGTGGGTGGACAGGAAGGTTGGGAGGGGGGGGGGGGGGCTCTCAGAAAAAAGACTACACTTTTAAATGAACTCTTCGCGTGGCTTTTGGAGTAAATCTCCAATTTTTGGGACATCGAAAATAAAGCAGCGCGAGTACGATAGCGCAACGTCCACATAAAGATCAGTCAGGAAGTATGTGGCAAGGCGGGTATGCAATTGGCTCAGTGAGCTGGTGGAGTTTAACTTACAACAATAGAAATTTGTTCTCAGTTCATAAATCTGTATCATTTCATTCTGGCTAGCTGTTTAACTCTTTGAGACTTTAATTATCCTGATCTTCAAACGTCACTGGGAATTCACGCTTTTCAAAATGAGACATCAAACGTCGGAAAGTACAAATAACAAGATATTTTTCCCATTAGTGATTATCTGGTTAAGGGTTAGATTGTGTTTGGTGGTCTGAATTTGTTATTCAAAACATGCTTTATTACAAATTATTGGAGAGTGCCTTGGGCACTCTCCAATAATTTGTAATAAAACAAATTTATATAAACAAAATTGTATTTGTGTTTGACTGAATATGAAATATAAGCAAGGAAAGTGTTGGCTTTTGTTTGGTATCCTCATCTTTTGAAAGCCCTGATAGTGGCTTCTAGCTCTCAACCAGTTAAGAAGTCTTGACAGAAGGATTATATTAGTATTTTAAGCTGCGATACATTTGGTTTAACGGTTGTCACTGAGCACTATTCGGGAGAAAATAGGAATTGAGGTTAAAACTTTAAAAAATCGAAAAATAATAACAAAACAAATGACCAGAAAGTATCAACGCGCTGTTTGATTTCGTACGTCATAATGTGTCTGGATATAAATTGTCTACACATATACGCAGTCGTTTTCTTCATGGACTCAAAGAACTGAAGCGCAATAGCCACATCTCCAGTAACCGCATTTGGAGATGAAAAGATTTTAATTCGAAATATCAGCGATCCAGGAACTAAACAGAAACCATGTTTTTGCTCTTCGACGACCTTTTCGGGCAGACATATGATACTGGGAGTAAAATTCAATATACAGTACGTGGAGAGTGTATTATCACTAAATCACCCGCAGAGTGGAGATTCCACACAAGCAATAATTGCAAATTTGTTGCAAAGCATAACCAGCACAAGCAAAGTTTCAGCTAATGGACCTCCAGGTTAAACCCGGAAGTCCATTGGCTGAAACATTGTTTGTGTTTTTTGTCGATATGTACAAAATTTGAAAATTATAGCATGGGTGACAACTCCACTCCGTGGGTGATTTAGTTACAATCCACTCTCCATGTACTGTACAAGAATACACAAATTTCATTATTACCCATTAATACATGAATGTAACTTAACGATATTTTTATCACACATGAATGTTGTTTGTGTTGTCAGGTTAACGATGCCATGCTGGAGGATGGACGAACCATCTCTGTTATATCTTCTTTGTGGGGGTTGAGTCTTGGATAAAAAAAAAAAATACTTTACTTGTGACTGCATGGTATATGAAATGCAATAGTAACGAGGTAAGCAATTACTCACAATAATAACAGCTGGTGAGATAAAAAACCAAGTAGCTAGCCAATATATATTAGGTCTGTAACCAATCATCATCTTGAAGTCATTGGCGATATTACGTATACCTTAAAAAATAAATACATGGCAATGGCATATTTTCGACATATAATGCAAAACAAAAAGCAAAACAATACATTTGGTTATCGGGCATTTAATTTTTCAAGACCAGTGATGGAGTGGGGAGGCTTTTATTTTTATATTTTATTTATATTTTGACTGGTCTTAGTGATGGAAATCCATATTCGGGTTCCAGACTTAAGTGCAAGTGCCACAGCTTGAAGGTTTCATATTCTGTATATGTGGTTCATATTTTCTTGATTTTCTTGAAGGTGAATTTATTTCATCTGTTTGGATTTTTCGTGTTACAATTTAGTGCCTATGCACTTTCCCATAAATTGTTACCATGCAAAGACAAGTGAACAAATTTTGGTAGCAAAGAAATGTTTAGCACTCTACGGGTTAATAAAGAAATATCAAAGATATTTGTTTTCAGTGATATTTATGCGAATTTATAGGAAAACAAATACCGTCCAAACAATATTTACTTTTTTCTGTTGAATATTGTAAACCGGATATTTACATAACATTTATAATCAAACAGACAATAAATTTTAATCATGTCTTGTTTTCAAACACATGCATATGAATATACATAAACAAAAGGTGAACTATAAAGTCTCATGACGCCATACTAATTTTGGAAGACACTGTAAGCCAATAAAAATCTTTTAACGAGAAGGTGTTTAATTTCAATGAGGGGTTATCTGAGAACCAAAACCCTTTTTTGCCCATTCATGAAATTCATCGCTTAATATGATTTTGGAAAGACGAAATTGAGCTGACAAAAAATTGGTTTCGAGAAGAATATATGCTCCCTGGTAAGCACATAACTTATGCATAAATGTGAAGTAGGGGTAGAGATGGATATAAATCAGACGGGACTTTGGAAGTGACGTGATACTGCGTTCCCAATGCGAATCACCTGAGGTGTCCTGGACGAGCGTTTGAAAAGCCACGTTTTTGGTGTATACACTGTACGCATGGGAATCACGTATTCTTGTAGTAACAGTATGTTTCTGTTGTCAATTTTGGATGACGTTTGATTTCGTATATTTTGTCCAGGTGTTGCATCTAACCCTTTTATTAAACGTATTGGAATATTCAACCATTTCTGAGCACTCCAATTGCTATTCATTTTTTTCCATGTGTGCCCTCATGCCATAGATTATATCCTCTCTTCAGAAAAAAAGCTCGTCAAAATCCTTGCAGCTTCTTTTAAGCTAAAGCTGAATGAATCGTTGTTAAGGAGAATGCACTAGTGTCGTCTGCACTCCTGGAAGGTAAATGATTAACTATTTAGCTAAAGAAACGGAGGAGAGAGGTTGCAGAGTGGAATTAGTGCGCTGGTCTCTCGTGTCAGAGGCTCCTAGATCGCTCACCGATCGGGCTAAGTTCTCAAGATGTCCGAAATTTCCCCGGCTGCATCAATGGTAGGGGTCATGCTGTCAAAGCGTACCGTCCCATCAGGTGGGGACGTAAATGACATCTCCATGTTCGAATAGAGACACACTCAATGCAAGCTAAAGGTCCCTTCGTTGTATTCGAGAAGATCGAGGCCACGAAGTGCCGCTACGAAGGTCATACCATGTACCTACGCCATTGGGCGAAGGAGAGGCTTTAAAATAAGCTTGCTCGCCAACCCTTGTAAAACAAATAAGTTTAAAACTAACGAATGCACATATTCAGCAGATGAAAAAAAAAATCATTTTCATATCATTTGACCCCTCACTGAAACGAGCTCGTCGAGCACATTCCAATGAAGGGTTACATGAAATGGTTTTGTTGAAATTTTGTGAAAAGTTTTGAAAAAAATAATTATAATAGGCCTAAAAAAGTAAAAAATCTGTTTCTCAGCCCTCCCACATGGTCCTTCTGGCTGCCGAATGCTCTTTTCTATGACCAATGCAAACTTAAAAAAAATAAAAATTAAATGGTTTATGTCTCATATTTTACTCAAGTTAATACAACTGATATATTTGTTCCGTGAGTGCAACAAGGTTTTCCAATGCTAAAGCACTGCAAATCCTTCTTGCACTCAAAGGACAAAATACACCGCCACCCATGCTATTCTGTGGATTATATGGCCTAAAACATAACTAAAACCAAGAACAGGAACTTTTATGGCAACGAAATGATTACAAAAATAAGATAAAAAATAAAAAAACCGCTCGCCCACATGCAATTTTACAAAAACTGAACTGAGAAACAGAAGATCTACTTTGTTGGGCTATAACAAATTTTGTTACCGTGTTCATTTGGTGAAGGACTTAATACAATGTTGATTACAAAAGCTTACCTCGATCAGATCAGTGTGAATGGGAACGATGATCTGACCAAATGGGTTGTAATTCAGACAGACAATTAAATTATATTGATAAAACATGCTTTTTCATATCTTTTTCTCTGGCTTTTTTCTGTTTGTATGCCCTACAGCTCCCGTGTCATTCATTTCTGGGGCGCCCCATTGCGCTCGCGCACTTAATATGATGCATCTAATTTTCAGGCGAGATATACTCGCCGTTGTGGTCCTAAATTATTAACAGTAGGTCATATATAATAAATTATCTGCGATACCTTAGGCCTACATGAGCGTTACTCTGCTAGGCCGGAGATGTGGCGTAAAAATTATTAAATAATACCAGCGTAGAGCGAAAACAGGCAGACCTGGGGTTCTGCATAGTATTTTCGACTGCTGGTAAAAAAGGCAGCGCGATGTTGTCGCCTTTAATTCGATGCAACGCCGTTCTCTTTCAGAAAAAATGAACTCCCTGGGTTTGTTTATCTGAGCCAAGAATGGACACAGGTCTGGGGTGCGATGACTGTTTCCTCTGATTCCATGGGTTAGTCTCACCTACCCGGTTGGGCATAGGTAATTAATAACTATTATGCTAAGTCAAAACGCTATAGTCTGTTCCATAAATGTTTGTCTTTGTTAATGATTGCCCATTGTGTGTTTTCATTTTTCATTGACACTCATCGCACTGAACTCTTTTTATGAATGACTATGAACAACCAACTTTATTTGCAAAAAAAACATTATAGTACAGGTATATGGTCATATAATTGTACAACATTAAATATATTTTACATTTTATACCGCAGGTTTGAATAATGATGTCAAACTAAATACTTGTTTTCTGCAGGGGGGTGACTTAGCCAACTGGCTGTATTATTGTCATCCACCTTAATAAAGAAGAAAAGAAAAGGTGCGAGAGAGGAAAGTAGCAAGAAGTAAGAAGTGAGAAACAACTAGAGAAAGAAGGGGAGGAACAGAGAGAAGCGTTAGCTGGAGGATGAGGCAACTGAAAAGGATTAAAAAAGTATATATTCTCATTAATTAAAATCATTTCGGAAAAGTTTCTGCTAAACTCAGAATAGGTGGCGCATGAATTATGTCAGTTAAACTGTAATTAGGTTCTTGCACAGTGTGCAGTGGATATATTGGGAGATGTGAGGTGTTATCCAGAGACAGTTTAATATAGAAGCTTAAATACTTAAATACGTTGTTGACAGTATATATTCTGGGTTAAATCCATAGTTAAAGAAAGAAAACAAGACCTGCATTCATAATTGTAAATAATTAAGTGATTCTGACCTTCCGGTAGCATAGCCCACGACACCCATTGGAGCATACGCAGGCTGCTCATCCCAATGATGGGTCATGGACTTTCTTTGGAAGAAAGGGAGTGAGACAGTTACATAATTTGAGAGATACGTAATAGTTACGAACTGAGCTGGAGGCATTCATGAATTTGAACAACCTGCCAATGTGTGGTAACCAACAGCACTCTGGCCAGTTGTTCAAATTCAGGAACGCCGACCGCGAGGTCAGCACGTTACTTGCACGCCAATTCACAAAACGCACGGACCCGGGTATGGTACATGTAAGTGAGTACATGTATTCAAGTGTCGTAGACTTAGTTCGGTGGGTCAGTTCTTGTTGCAGAAGTGCGGCCGACTTCTCCACATTCCTGACATGCCCTATTATTGCATCTGGCGGACGCTTCATATGAGTCTAGAAACATATTAGTCATCACCTTTTTAAAGGAATTTCTTGAATATCTTTGAACATCTGGGTCAATGTCATTCCACATTTTTGGAAACGTATGTAGGGGAAGATTTGATGAGAACTGCGTTCGGGGCTTAAGTCTTTTTATCAGGCCTGTTTGTCTAGTGAGTCTGTTTCGGTTGTGTTAATAGTATAGAGCCTATCTAACGACTGTGGTAGTTTGCTATGGGACCAGTCGTGAATAAATAGCAGATTATTTAGCTTGTGCAGATCCGTGATTTTAAGAATTTTATTTTTCTTGAATAACGGCTCGGTGTGAGTGTTGTGCTTTTTATTGTTTATTATTCGAATAGCACGTTTTTGTAAGATACTTGGTTTCTTTGCTGCTGGTGCGTGTCCCCATACGTGTATTGCGTACATCAAATGGCTTTGCACTAACGTAAAATAGAGCATTTTAGCGTATTGTGAGGCAAATGTTTTTTTACCCTATTAATAGCCCAAACAGACTTAGCTATTTTTGAACTCACATTAGAGATGTGGTGCTTGAAATTTAAATTTTCGTCTGTATCAACACCTTAGAATTTGCCCGTTCTGGCTTCGTGATTATTTCCTACTTGTATTATATGTGTTTTGTTTATACTTATGAGATTATCATCTAACTTCCAAGTATCATTCGGGGAGTGTGGTAAGATGCATTTGGATTTGGTGGCATTGAGTGATAGTTTATTCGCAGAGCACCACTCAGCAATTTTCCCTAATTCTGTATTATTCTTATTATCAATGCATCCAGGCTATGGTTTGCCGTGGATGTCGTAGTATCGTCGAATGCTACGAATGCAGTGGGTTATTTTAAAGTGTGTTCTTTTTTTAGTACTCGCAGAATCTGCAATTCATTTTAAAGCGAGTTGTTTTCAGTACTCACTGAATTCACAGTGTATAAATATGCAGCATTATTTAGTATCCTTAGCCAATAATAATGCACTGAAGACCAGCGATGGTACTATGACCATGGACGACAAGGCAACAGCCAGCGCCGTTGCCGATCTTCTAAAGAAAGCTCATTGTCCACAAGAAGGGAACAGATTTGACAATAATTTTAAGGTAAAAGAAAATAATTTAATCATTTGCCCCGCCTCTGCGTTTGATAGGTTAAAAGAATACAGCGTGGAAGTCGTCAAAATCGGATAAACCAAATCACGTAATGATTTGGAATGTCTACACGTTCGCACATCCGATCCAACTTTGAAGACTCTGGAAGCCCCACCCACTCAATCCAATTGTCACTGTGAGAGCGTGACGGCAGACTGATAGATGGATAACAAGCTTGTAAACAAAGATCAATGATCGATTTTTCATCACCTCCAGTCAGCGAGAATATAATGATAATTTCTCGGGAACACTTGAATTTAATAAATAATATAAAAAATATACCGCAGTGGGAGACGAATAAAAGATCATACATCCAAACATGATTTTGGGAGAACTTACTAGAGTTCTGTACGCAGTTACACTTGTGACTGTTCAGTTGCACAGAAACATAAAATTAGTGACACGCTTTCAACTGTTGCCAATCACGCAAAATTCGACACAAACTTATCGACTCCCTCAACTTTTCAAGAAATGAATGTCCAAAATGTTGTCAAACAGGCGCCGAACAATGTATTGTCAACTGGTGTAATTTCTAATTCCTCTTTTCTGAACTGCAAATTCAATTTTCTGTGTGGCAACTAACTTTTCAAATAACTTGATGACATAGTGCAAAACTTTGATTCAGACAGACCAATGAAACGTCGAATTTGACAAATTGACAATGATTGACGTGACCTGTTTGTGGCACACTTTCCTGAGTTTGACTGTTGTCTTTTGCGAAAATTAAAAGTTTTTCGTTCACGTACACATAGTTTTTATATTTTAATATTACAGCCGGATATTCAGCCAAAAATATATAGTTTTTATGCTTTAATATTACAGCCGGATTTTCAGCCGAAAATTTTCAGCACAAGCTTTATCATAACTCGCTACGCGAGTTATGAAGCTTGTGCTGAAAATTTTCGGTTATATCGCATAAACCGAAGGAAAACAAAAGTTATTTCTTAAATAAATCTGTCCAAGATAATAACTCAGTTTTCAATGAACCCAACTCCGACCAAAGGCATGAAGGTGGGTACGACCATGAATTGACCGAACCAATAAACATAGAAGAGGTCATGGGTATAATCAGAAAATGCAAAATGCAAACAAGCTTGCCTGTCTGTGCATTTTAAAGAAATAAAGATTTGAATAAAGATATAATAACCCTTTTAAGGGCTTTCGGGTGTGTGTCTGCGAGTGGAAGTGTGCGTGTTTTTTTCGGGAGGGGGGGGGGGGGTCCCTCCCATTACTCCTTTCATCTGTTTTCTCCGAAGGCAGACCAGATGGCCAAGGTTCAGCATCCAAATCTCCTTTATAGGCTGATGGATGACTCCCAGCTTTCAAAAACACATATCGCTGCAAGTTCTACAAAGGCGTGCTCCCCCATCCAAACACGATAATTAGCTGATATATTTCAATAAATTTGGACCAAGGATCAGATGTTCTTTTCAAAAATCGTTATTGCTGTACCGACAAACTAGTCTGATCAGACGCCAGCTCTGCCGGCTGATCGTATTGTTCATAAATACACAGTGAATTGTTTTCAGAGGTTTGATGCCCCGACTTTGCTCGTAGTGACATACGCGAAGGTTATTTTCATAGTGCCGTATGGAAAGTTGACAGGGGAAGACGATGTTAAACTGCTTGAAACTCGATAAACGTTTCGCATATTTTCGCAAAAATCTGCCACGGGATAGCGAAATTCACCGCCCAGAAGAAGAAGTAGATCGAGATGATGATGAGAAAAAAGACAAAACAAATAATCCCTAAAACCCCCAGAAGCCAAAAAAGATCAACGAAATTGGGTGAATATCCAATAAGAACGACGTTCCCACAATGCATGCGTATTGTAAACTTTTTATCAAAATCCGATTGTATTTGTTCATGTTTTTGCGTTCCCAAAGTCAATATCAGCCGAACGCCAAATTTTCAAAAAAGCGTATAACTCCCACAGCAATTTACAGAAATTTGCGAAATTGGTTGAATATTCAAACATTGAAAGCTTTCCCACTACGTATGCCTATAACAACTTTACCAACATCACTTTATATTTATTCAAGTTGAAGTTTTCACAAAGTCGTTATCAAGAAAAATATAAAATTGTCAACAAAAAGGGTCATATTTCATACAATTGACAAAATTGGCTGCCCACCGAAAAAGAACAAGATCTTCCCACGATGTCTGCATCTACCTAGTTTGTTTTTATCAAAACCCAATAAGATATGTTCAGGGTATCAATGTTAACTCTTTGCCCTAACACTAAAGGTAGACGACACAAGTAAATACAATTCTTCAATAACTAAGGTGTTTCAAGTTTTTGCGTCAAAAACAAACCTTGTGGCCTCTCATTGGAAATACCTCAAAGAGCTCGTTCCAATGATGGTCATAAGCTATTTTTTAAGGCAAAAAATAAGAAATATAATGAAAATTGAATGGTGATTTTTGTGAAGAGCGCTGACCGTTACGTTGAGTAAAGGGTTAACTGTAATTATCAGACACACTAACAAAAAGGGGCATAACTCCTACAGGAATTGTGTCGATATCCAATCGTATTGAGATCTTCCGAAAATGTTTGCCCGTACCATTTTTTATTAACAACCTATTATGTTTGTCCAGAGTTCGAAGAGAGAAAGAGTCATAACTCATATAGATAGGTTCGAAATAGACTTCATCAGCATTCCCCATGTTTGTTCATGCGGGGTGGGGGGGGGGGGGGAGGGGGGTACATCACATTTTTTCTAAAACAACAAATACTAAATAGGTATGGAGGGAAATAGGGAGCCAGTGATGGCAGTTACCGTCGTTCGCTTCATATGTCACTCATTTCCGATCGTATAACTAAACTTTACAAACACCAATGACACAACACTTTTTTATACCAATGCATTTTAAATGTTGAACTTTCGAAATGGTTGGCTCTGAATTACTTTTCAAAGCAACGGAGGTACGCAACTCGATTCAGACAGTACACAGTCACATTTCAATGTGTTCTTAACTAAAGTGTTGTTTTCCTCTCGGATAAACTACATTATTAATAATATTACAATAGCTGCTTACTATTAAAGTTTAATTTAAACACAAATGGACAAGCGTGTAATGTACCAATATCTATTTATTTGACGCTGAGTCGAGTTCACGTCCACCATTTTCTGCCCACTATTGTGCGTGTTGTTAATTAATCCAGCGATTTGTTTTGGAAACAAAGGTGATGTTTGTCCCCCAACGAGATCCCAACATTGCGAATGTTGATCTCTTCCACTGGATGAGTATCGAATGCGAATAAAATTGTCCAAAATAGATGTCTGGACCAAGTTGTCTCGAAATAAGATTATTTTTGTTCTAGTTATCGCGTTCACAAAGTCATTATCAGGTAAACACAACAATTTCAACTTGGAGCATAACTCTCACTGAACTCGATTGCAGTGACCAAGTATTCAATCGGGGAGAGATTACCCACACCTTGTGTGAACGCACCTAGTTTTATCAAAATACGATTATATTTGTTCAAGTTATCGTCATCAGAATATTTGCGGACGGATGGGTGGGCAACTAGACGGACGGATGTATTTTTTGGTACTGCACATCAATGGAATAGATATTGGCCAAGAAAGAAGGTCGCAAAAACGGAATATTCTCTCACGCATGAGGGCAGATTTGAAGAAGTAACATATTGTCTCGAAAAATACATACGTACAAACCAACAAAGCCACAGCCTTGCTTTATATTTAGGGCAACTTACCATAAACCCAGCTCACGGCGACTACTTCTACAACACCAATCAACAACAAACCGTAACTTGCACAATACCAGTCGATTAGCGTTAAGACGTATATACCACCCTGAAAAAGGTATAACATTAACATGACTATCT
The DNA here is from genome assembly GCA_031216915.1 of Pictodentalium vernedei. Lineage (NCBI taxonomy): Eukaryota > Metazoa > Mollusca > Scaphopoda > Dentaliida > Dentaliidae > Pictodentalium > Pictodentalium vernedei. The sequence goes on along the minus strand of CM062297.1, from coordinate 103,335,687 downwards.
GTTTTTTATAACTACAGTACGTGGAGAGTGAATTGTAACTAAATCACCCGCGGGGTGGAGTTATCACTCAAGCTATAACTTTCAAATTCTGTATATATCGACAAAAACACAAGCAATGTTTCAGCCAATGGACCTACGGGTTTAACCCGGAGGTCCATTGGATGAAACTTTGCTCGTGCTGGTTATGATTTGCAACAAATTTGCAATTATTGTTCGGGTGGAATCTCCACTCTGCGGGTGATTTAGTGATAATACACTCTCCACGTACTGTATATGACAGTCGCCGAGGAGTGGTCCAATGATGCCCACGCATGCGTTTACCAGGTAATAAAAGTCATCAGTAGCAATTTTTTAATTGACTAAGCACCAGGTTATTCCCAGTGTTTCATTAATTACATTTTTGGTGATTAGTCCTCTAATTAGTGTTTGAAATCTAATATTATTGCGTCCGTGGAAATATTGCCCACGCGTGGAAAGTGACCAGTCCATGGCGGCCATACTGTAAGTTCGGGAGATTGGAATACGATTTTGATGTCGAACATCACATGCAATTGAACAACTATATATCGACCTAACAAACAGGCTTCAGGTTTTAAAAACCTATGCACCCCGCCTATTAAAAAACGGATTAGCATGCGCGATCACACAGTGTACCCAGCATTCAGTGATGTTTTCCGAAGTTAAGAAGTATGGGAACGAGGTTTCATCAGTCCAGCAATCATCAACTACTTGTCGAGGGTCATCCCGAGATAATTGTGAAATTTATGACTGAAGAATTGCATTCTCATTGATTTTTCGCAGTGTATTTCATAACTCCGATAGACAAACAATCAGGACAGTTCACTCTTTTTATCTTTTATTGTGAGACACCAAACAAAACACACTGGCGTGCAACTTACCAAGGATGCCACTTTGTGTATTAATATCCTACATATACATATATATTGTATTATAGCTTGGCAAGCGAGTAACGATAATTAAAATGAGTTTAATGCAGATAGAAGACGAATAAGGTGAGCTCGCCGTGTTCAACATAGCGAGCACTGCTCCTCTTGCTAGCTGCAGTGTTTTGGATATACGTCAAACTCAAGCAGTTCCATGTCTTGCAATTAGGTTGGGGTGGGCGTTCCCCCCTCAGAAACAAAGTAGAGGGACCTTGTTACCCTGCTTTCCCTCGGAAAAACATCGCCGCCGGCAGTGGATACTGCAGGTCACACATACACAGAACGACACACTCGTTAACCGATATGGCACGAGTGCCAGCGCGGAAGGATAAAACGAGAGGTCGCAGGCCTCGAGTTTTATCCTTCCGCGATGGCACGAATGTGTCGTTCTGTGTTTATTATACGCCTTCACGTTTATAAATTAATTGCTAGAAGGACACTCGGCAATTCGTTTGACAGCAGTTACTATCAACAAAACGAACACATTTTATCGCCAACCAAATTTGCAAGGGGAACCCGTGTTACTATATTTAGCTAGAGATTCAAATTGTAATTGTGGAGCATGATTTGTAGAAAATTCCAGTGACATTTTGCTTCTATTTAAAAATAGTCCGTCAACGATTTCCGTTCGGCATATATATGCGGAACAGATTTTCATTTTCCGCTTGATTTAGTGTTGGTGTAGAGCGGGATTTCATGGAGCAGACGTGTAACAATCTCAAATACATCCACCTCAGAAGTATACAGCACGTCTCATTGATTTGGTGTTGCTGTAGATTGGGATTTCATGGAACAGACGTGTAATAATCTCAAATACGTCCACCTCAGAAGTATACAGCACGTCTCATTGATTTGGTGTTGCTGTAGATTGGGATTTCATGGAACAGACTTGTGATAATCTCAAATACGTCCAACTCAGAAGTATACCCCACGTCTCATTGATTTAGTGTTGCTGTACATTGGGATTTCATGGAACAGACTTGTGATAATCTCAAATAAGTCCAGCTCAGAAGTATACCCCACGTCTCATTGTTACCAAGTTTTGTCGCCATTGGCACTCTTTGTGTCAACGTCAGTTTGTCTGTTTATTTTAGGATGTAATAATGATCGAGAACAAATAAGCTTGTGCCCTAAAGTATGACGAATTTTATATAAATAACAAAAAAGACAGAGCTGATTACACCGAAAACTGCGTCGTTAATAATAATGATAATAATCATCCTTATTTTATCAGAATTTGAGACAAAACCACGTGCAGGCGACTGAAAACATTCACCAAAAATGGAATGGTCCATTGGTTATTCTGCCATGTACCTCAGCATAATGGAATGACATAACCTGGCTCCGACGTACGGAAAAATATTCTTCCACTGTCAAACAACTTATGATTCGACGGTTTTGTGTAGCTTCCTTATTATTTATTTATTTATTGGTGTTTAAGGTCACATACTTATGCACAATGGCTAATTGTGAGCGTGACAGTTTTACGGGTGGAGGAAGCCGGAGTACCCGCAGAGACCCGCCGAGCAACAACGAGCAGCTTTCAGCTCGCCCTTCAACATCGCAACTCTGAACTCTGCACTGCGGCACATGCATGGTTAGATTGGTTGAAAACATGCGTACTATCGACGTGCAATGCGCCTTATTACACAGCGTCATCGTGCCCCCATGCAGGCAATTGGGGTTAAGGGCACAACGCGAGAGCGCGAATCAGTTACTGAAATGGTAACCCATCCAACTACTAACCGCGCTCGACGTTCCTTAACTTCGGTTATCTGACGAGAGCCGGTTACCGCGTCGCCACCGTGCCCCCACCTGTAGCTTCCTTAATGAACGGAATAAAGTTCATTCTTTCGATAAAAGACTATCAGATTTCGATTTGTTCATTAAAAACACGTTTTGCCCTTGAACAACTTTTGTTTTTTAACATGTCAGCTAAATGTGTTCTTTTACCCCAGCGTAGCAGCAATACATACAGTTTACTATATCAGTTCACCCCTTCTTAGCTCCACGTAACTATTACTGTATACTTCCAAAACCTACCATCGTACAAGAGCTTCCTGGCTGGAAATCAGAAGACATCAAATATAAAGGGACCTGCAAGATGACGTTTCTTTCGGAAAACTTCCAAGAGAATAAAAGATTTGTTCGAATACAACACCAAAACATGTCCAAACATTGAGTTTACTACATCATCAGATTCAATGAAGTGGTACCACATTTATTGCGGAAATGCTGTCCGACAGATTGTATATTCCTGTTGGTTGGGTTGGGTAGAGTATGTTGTAACAGTTTCTTCATTTCATATCCATCGAAATCATTATGCGGCTAAAATAGTTGTGTTGCATGCTGGCACTTTGATCACGCCAGAGGTGAATGAGAGAGAGAGAGAGAGAGAGAGAGAGAGAGAGAGAGAGAGAGAGAGAGAGAGAGCGAGAGAGAGGGGGTCTCTTATGTGTAAAACACATGACATGTGTAAATGTAGGATAGGATGGCCCCAAGACAGGGAGAGCGGTAAGGCAGTACAACCCTTCACTCCACTGATCTATACATGTTTGTGAGTGGAGTTCCCCCCCCCCCCCCCCGCACCCCTACTCCCCCACTACTGTGGTGCTGTGAGAGAGAAATATACGTCAATAAGGCCCCACCAAGTAGATCTTCTGTGACTCAGGTAATGTTTTGTAAAATTGCATGTGGGCGGCGGTTTTCTATTTTGTTTTTGTAATTATTTCTTTGCAATCAAAAATTCATGTTCTTGGTTTGTTTTATGTTTTAGGCCTCATAATCTAAAGAAAAGCATGGGTGATGGTGTATTTCGTGCCTTGGGTGCAAGAAGGCTTTGCAATGCTAGAGCATTCTTGCACTCACGGGACAAATTTATCAATTTCATTAACTTGGGTAAAATATTTCTATTTTTGCATTGGTTGTAAAAAGATAACATGAAGCAGTCAAAAAGACCATGCCGGGAGAGTGGCTGAGAAACTAAGTTTTAACTCTTTAGGCCTTATTATTATTTTTTAAAAAGTATTTCTTCCGTTTATTGTTGTTTTATTTATTTATTTATTTATTTATTTATTTATTTATTTATTAAGGTTTAGCGACACTTTAACAGCCAAGGTCTAATCGTGTCGGTGACAGTTTTACGGGTGGTGGAAGCCGGAGTACCCGGAGAGCCCCACCGAGCAACGACGCTGTCGGATGCCATTTGCACTAAAATATTTCGTCTGGCACCAGAAATACAGCATTTGGCGCCAAAATGTGGCACAAAAAATACACATTTTATATGTCTCAGCAGCTTTGTAATTTTGCTGCTTTAACTTAGTTTTTAATGTATTTTCAACAAAGATTTTTTTAGGTTTTTAACTGAAGGGATTTTTTTTGTCTTTGAAGTTAACTTTCAATTCAGATCCATTTAATTTCTTGGCAAGTTCTTGTAGTTTCATATCACCATCACCACCGGATCCCTTCACGTTTATCGTCAATAAAACTTTTTCATATTTTAGCTCGGTTAGACAGCGTTATCAGCTTGCGAACTAAATCGCCAGTTCTCTTGCCGTGTTCTGTCGCGATATTGTAACCGGCTTCGGTCGGGGCTTTCTTTCCATCGCAGTATTTTTGCCGCATTTCACTATCGTCGACGCGATCTGCTTCTTTGCGGCATCACCGGTGAAGAACCGTGTTAAAAATTGCTTTATAGAATCCATCACACCCGATCTGCTGGAGATGTAGGATCTATTGAATTATACATTATCCCACACATGGACGTTTATTCGAACAATAAAAGCCTTCGATAAATGTTTTCTTTATTCACCTAGTAGCAGCTGCTAGTAGGGTGATAAATTTCCACCGTAGGTTTAACATTGAAAGAATTTATTCCTATAGTAGAGATCGACTTGTTGACCTGTGTCCTCTACTGCATTCATGGTGTCATGACCTGCTTACGCATGTGGGAGGCATGATGAACTGACGTTTATCAAACGCTGACCATCGCTTATATATTTAGTTTTAGAACATATGACAAATTTCAAATTAAATCAATCGAAACCCTGCGTTGGAAAGCATGCAAGTTGGATTGTGAAAGGCAGGGGTATGACGATTGATGTTTCATTTTCCAAATTAGGAAAGTGTAAATAAACAAATCCACGTGTCGTCAGCTCTGTTTATAAAACTCAAGTCAAATCGACGACGAAGAAAACAAAACAACAATAAACAACGAAAATAAGAAAGATAATGAATTGTGATTTAAGAGTATTTTTGCCAGTTTAGCTCAAGTTTGTAGAGGAATTATTTTTAGACAGAAATGTATCACTGCGCCTTGTTTATTTTTGGCAGTTTTGCTGGTCGGTCGAATTGGACCAATGTGCTCCTCAGTTCTTGCAGTGTTTTGTAGCGAGTAACAGCACGATTTCGCTGCGACTGACCTGTAAATGATTTATGGGATAAGCAAAATAAACGCATTGTGTTTTCAAGTAAACAAAATTATTCTACTCAAAGGACTAAGAATGAAACCGACTCGCCAGGGGCTCGTCGGTTTCATTCTTAATCCTACGAGTAGAATAACTGTTTTACTTGAAAACACAATACGTTTATTCTATATTTATTTAACACTACCGATCCTTTTTATTATTTTAAATTTTTAATTATTTATTTCTAGGAATTTTTTTTTACTGCCTACTATTTTTTAAATTTTTTATAACGCACTCATGACGCATTTATAATAGTTTTATTTACAACATTTTGCCTTAGCAATTCTCGTATTTACTAACTATCTCATTTCTCCTTCTCGTATCACCAGCTGCTCCCCTGGCCACCAAGCGCTCCAATTTCCCCATCAATGCATTATAATCGATCGGAAGGAATGATCGTGGTGGTTGATTTGACAAATAATATAATTTTGTCTCTATAGCTTTCACTGTATTTTCGGTCTCGACTCTCTCGGGTTCCTTCTTATGGCATTCGTCTTGATTAAGAAATTGCTCCGAGTTTTGTAATCATCCTCAGTATCATCCAGGATCAGATTGTCGTCGTACAATTGTACTTTCCTTTCACGGGGGTAAAGTTTTCCATCCGTTCCTCGACGAAAACGGAAGGCGAGTCTGTACCTAGAGGATTCGAGTCATAGTATTCACATCACTGGTATCTACCCTCGTGTAAGAACTAGACGCTAGCTTTCTAGTAGCAGCGCTAGTTGCCGACTCTCCCTCAGTATCGGTCTCCATTCTTTCTATTTCGAGATGACTTCGTGATGGTGAGTAATGATACTGGGGCGTAGGACGAGAGTACGTGGTTACGCCGCGATGTGACGACTTTCTCTAAAGGGTTTCAATTCTTTGATGATCTCTTTCATTGTCTGCTCCTGGGTTGTGATGGTGGGTGTGAATAACTTACTGGCACATAGAACGCATTGGAACTCAGGGGACTAGTTGTTAAATGATTGCTGAGAGTCCTAATAATTGCTTTCATAAACGTGAAGGTGTGTAATAAACACAGAACGACACAAGCGTGTGAATAGGTTAGTGTAAATGGGCTGTTTGGTCTTTGTTTTTTTGGGAGGATTTATAACTCAAGAAATAGACAAGTGGTAGGAGAGGGATGGATCGTGCCTTATTGGCCGGATACCGGAAGTGACGTCATGTCACGTGACCCAGTGGCGCCATGTTTAGTTGTCAAGCTAACCCGCGTGGGCGGTCATCTTGTGACGTCATCTCCATAGTGATACGTGGTGTGAGTGCGCATGCGCAGCGCGTGTTGTTAGGGTGATACGTGTTTCCGTCGTCCATTTTGTATCCTGGAGGCCGCCATCTTGGTTTCAATGGTAGCACGTGGTTGCTATGTGACCCAAAACCTTCTAACAAGACAGGAGTATATTCTGAGGATGCGTACCTTTGTAGAAGAGTAATTTCCCCATTCGTAGACTTTACCGCAAACAATCCGACAATCCCTCCAAATCACCGAAATTGACTTTATTTATTGCGGATTCCCCATTTTATCGGCTTAGCGCGTAGTGCTATAGTATCAAGAGTGTACCGGTGGGGGGGGGGGGGGGGGGGGGGGGTGTTCGATTGAATCGGAGTAATTTTCTGGCTTAGAATTCTCCCAGAATCCTCGTTTAATTACCCAAATAAACCCGACAAGTTTTACTATTTCGAATTCTTTCAGAATTCTCTGCTTCTATCTATATATGCAATAGTTTTCGTATCTGGCCTTTGTTCTAGAGTATACTCAAGTAGCGCAGAAGAGCCTATCAGCTGGAGCAGCTTTGCTTATTATTACCATATTTAGCTATTCTGGTCTATTCTTGTTAGTTCTGATCCTATTCCAAGTACTTTTATTGTTTCATTTATCTAGATCATTTATATAAATTATAACTAACCAATCAGATTGCTTGATTTCCCATAACCTGTACTTAATCGTACAGAGTTATCTCCTCTTATTACAACGAAGTTGAATCCGATTCTCATTACCTCTATATCCAATGGCAATATCCCTGGGCACCCCCAATTTCGGCACCCCTTTTCTGAAAAACATATGACCTTCGGCACCCCTTTTTTGTCATATGTGATTATGTGAAAAGGCATAATGTGTTACAATGTGCCCTAGCACATAGGCACATGCTTTATGTGCCGATATGTGCTTATGTGAAAAGGCTCAATGTGACACAATGTGCCCTAGCACATAGGCACATGCTTTATGAGCTGATATGTGCTTATGTGAAAAGGCACAATGTGACACAATGTACGGGTATTTGAGGATACCTATTGCCTGGTAATGTATTATTCGAGGATACTTACTAGAGAATCCTTTTTTTGTCATATGTGCTTAGCTGAAAGGGCACAATGTGTCACAATGTGCCCTAGCACATAAGCACATGCTTTATGTGCCGATATGTGCTTATGTAACTACCTAGACGGAAACACACGATCATTCCTTACATGAACAAATGTTTTTTTTATATTTAAATTAATTATTTTTTTTATTTTTTAAATTAAAAAAAAAATCTTTAGTTAAAATTATGCTTTCTGTTGTTTAATTTCTAATTTTTAACTATACTATTCAAAAAAAGTAGGGGATATCCAAACTGATGTTGATATTTTCGGAAAATGGTATTGGATACGCGTGATTGGACACATCAATATGTTACCAAGTTTAGTGTGGATCGTTCTTTTCAAGGTATAAGCTCGTTATTCAATAGTTTCTGGACGAAACACAACTTTTGAGGTATGCGAAGACTGACACATGACGAATGTTTACGTGCCTTGGCATTTTGGAAGCTGGCAACAGACAAACTGTAGTGGCTCAAATGCTCAACGTTACTCGATCGGTGACTAGGAGGTTGTGGTCGCGCTACCGTCAGATAGGCAATGACAGACGTCGGGCGACAACTGCCAACCATAACCAGGATTGTTTCATCCGAACCTCAGCATTACGTAATCGCCATCAAAGTGCCTCTAAAATTGGACAGCAGCTGCACTGAGCGACAGAGTGCAAGTCAGTGGTCAGATTATCCGAAAACCCCTACACAGCTGGAATTTGTAAGCTCGACGACCTCAAATAATTCCACGGGTCTTCCATTCGTATGCTTCTTGTTTTCTCAATATCGACATCACAATTGCACTTTTGTAGTGTGGATTTTTGGTCAAAATATTACCCCCACTCCACACGCATTTTACCTACATTATGTATTGGTATGATTGCAATCGCGTACATATAAATTCAACCGGGTGGCGCCTGTATCGCAATCCGATTGAAGTTATGTTTGCGCTTCCTACCTCAAATCGTTATGGCATCCTTGTTTGCGCTTCCTACCTCAAATCGTTATGGCATCTTTCCCATCAGTAAATTTGTTGTTCTCGCATCTTAACTGGGACATCCCAAATGCACACCTGTTGTGTTTTTTATAAAGGCATTAATATTATTCCGGCCATCCCTATCTTATTACGCAATGGTGTGATTGTAATCGCGGATAGTTAGATTCAACCGGATTGCGACAGTATCGCAATCCGCTTGAGTTTATCTGTCCGCTTTCTACCTGGTATCATTACGGCATCTTATGCATCAAAAATATTTTATTTTCCCAGAACTGTCACACCGTCTATGTAAAATCTTTAACATGTCTTGCTAAGGCAGTGATTTATACCCCCCCCCCCTTCCCCAGTAATGCGTTGATGTGGCTGTATCGCAATCTGGTCGAAGTTATCCTTCCGCATTCTTCCCCGCATCATTATATCATCTTGTTCATTGGTAAAATGTCACTGTATTCGCCCCCCCCCCCAACCCCACCCCGATGGAATCCCGGGAAGGGAGGCAGTGCTTATTTACTGTGGTAAACAAGTTTTGTTTTACTGGTAAAATAGGACCCAGTCACCAATTCTTGGAGTGGAAGTCCTCTAAAATGGGCAATATGGGATATAAACTATTGACTGAACTTGACTTTGTCTCCATGTTGCGGTCACGATTAGCCAGTGTGCATAAATATGTGACCTCAAACACCACTAAATAAACAACAATGTATTTGCCTACGAACGGTGACATTCTAGATGCACGTTTGTGACGTGTCATGTCAAAGAAATAATTTACCACTGCCACCTCCCTTATTCCTCCCAATTATACATGGGCGTGATTGCAATCGCGGTCAGGAAAATAAAACCGGTGTGTCTGTGTCGCGATTCCATCCTACTAAGCATTGGTGTCTATATAATAGCGAACAGGTAAATCGAACCGGGTAGCGAGTGTATCGCGATCCGATCGAAGTTATATGTAGTCTGTGACTGTTCCGACCGAAGTTTAATCCCGGTCTGCAGTCTCGTATCACCTGGGCATCTTATCTGTCGAAAAAGAAATTATCGTATCAATATGCGAACTGTGAGGTCCCAATCTTCACATTTGCAGTATGGCTTGATGAGACAATAATACCAATCCCTCTACTACCCCACTCACTGTGCACTGGTGTGATTGCAGCTGCAGACAGATAAAATCGATCGGATGGTGACTGGGTTGTGATCCGATCGAGGTTATCTTTCCGCATCCTACCTAGCATCACAATACACCATCTTCGCCATCGGATAGATAATTAGTGCACTTAGTTGTGAACTTGGGCGTTCTAAATAGCGAGTTTATCGTCTCACATTCTACATTGTGTCGATACAGCTTCTTCGCCCGAGAAGATTCTATGGTGATATGTGAGCTGTGATAGCCTAATAGCACATTTGTAGTGTGTCAAGACAATGCAATAATCCAACCACCCCATCCTTTCTATGCATTGGTGATTGAAATCGCCACCAGATATATTCGACCGGGTAGCGCCCTTGTCACGATTCTATCGGAATTATCATTCCGCTTTTGACCCAATAGCGAGTTTGTCGTCGAATAGTGACTGGGTTAGCCATTGTGCATAAATATGTGACGTTAACCACCAACAAACAAACAAACAAACAAGTGACTGGGTTGTGATCCGATCGAGGTTATCTTTCCGTATCCTACCTAGTATCAATATACCATCTTCGTTATCGGATAGATAATTAGTGCACTAAGTTGTGAACTTGGACGTTCTAAATAGCGAGTTTATCGTCTCACATTCTACATTGTGTCGATACAGCTTCTTCGCCTGAGAAGATTCTATGGTGATATGTGAGCTGTGATAGCCTAATAGCACATTTGTCGTCTCACATTCTACATTGTGTCGATACAGCTTCTTCGCCTGAGAAGATTCTATGGTGATATGTGAGCTGTGATAGCCTAATAGCACATTTGTAGTGTTTCCAGACATATACGATAATACCATGGTGTGTTTTGATGTGTTTGGTGTCTCGGCGAGTTGAGGGTGAGTTTTTTCGCGAGGCTTGCCGAGCGAAAGAGGCTCACTTTCAACGAGTTGAGATGTCAAGCGTGTCGGGGCACACTATGGTATTGTTGTTTTTATCTTATACCGACCATTTTTGTTCTTTTCTGCATTTTTAAAACGGTTTTGGGGATGACTTCGTGTCAAAATGTCGACTCATCTGGAGTCTCCAATCTATATGACATAGGGGTACGTGTTATAGATAATCTATAACACATGGGCTATATCTTCAACAGGTGTAAGATAAAATGCAACAATCCAACCACCCCATCCTTTCTATGCATTGGTGATTGAAATCGCCAGCAGATATATTCGACCGGGTGACGCCCTTGTCACGATTCTATCGGAATTATCATTCCGTTTTTTACCCAATAGCGAGTTTGTCGTCCCGCATTCCACCATGTATCATTACAGCTTCTTCTTCATCGGAAAATAATACATGGTGATACATATATGTAAACTGTGATAGCCTAATAGGATATTTATAGTATGTTCAGATAATGTAACAAATCAACCGCCCCATCATTTCTATGTATTGGTGATTGATATCGCCACTAGGTAAATTCAACCGAGTGAGGACCTTGTCGCGATGCCATCGAAGTTTAATCCCGGTCTGCAGTCTCGTATCACCGGGGCATCTCATCTGTCGAACAAGAATTAACGTATCAATATGCGAACTGTGAGGTCTCAATCTTCACATTTGTAGTATGGCTTGATAAGACAATAATACCAATCCCTCTGTTACCCCACTCATTATGCACTGGTATGATTGCAGCTGCAGGCAGATAAAATCGATCGGATGGTGACTGGGTTGTGATCCGATCGATGTTATCTTTCCGCATCCTACCTAGTATCAATACACCATCTTCGTCAACGGATAGATAATTATTGCACTTATTTGTGAATTTGGACGTCCTAAATAGCGAGCTTATCGTCTCACATTCTACATTGTGTCGATACAGCTTCTCCGTCTGAGAAGAATCTATGGTGATATGTGAGCTGTGATAGCCTAATAGCACATTTGTAGTATGTCAAGACAATGCAACAATCCAACCACCCCATCCTTTCTATGCATTGGTGATTGAAATCGCCACCAGGTATACTCGACCGGGTGACGCCCCTGTCGCGATTCCATCGGAATTATCGTTCCATTTTCTACCCAATAGCGAGTTTGTCGTCCCGCATTCCACCATGTATCATTACAGCTTCTTCTTCATCAGAAAAGAATACATGGCGATACATATATGTGAACTGTGATAGCCTAATAGGATATTTATAGTGTGTCCAGATAATGTAATAAATCAACCGCCCCATCATTTCTATGCAAGGTTAATCATCAAAACCTCCTCCACCGCTCAACACCCCATGCATTGATCCGATTCCAATCGCTGTCAGATAGATATGACGGGGTGGCGATGGTGTTGCGATCCGGTCTGGGTTATCTTTCCGCGTTTTACCTTTTACCTTTCATCACTTCAACATATTACCCAATGGTGCAGAAGCTATTGTATTAACATATGAAGTGGCGATGGTGTTGCGATCCGGTCTGGGTTATCTTTCCGCGTTTTACCTTTTACCTTTCATCACTTCAACATATTACCCAATGGTGCCGAAGCTATTGTATTAACATGTGAAGTGTGACACCTCATATCGCGACTGTGTCATAACCCGATCGAACATCCTTTTTTTCTTTCTCTTTTTTCTTTTTTTTTCTTTTTTTTCTTTCTTTTTCTCTGTTTTCTTTTCCTACTTCATGTGTTGGTACAATATTAAGATTACCCCTGCTCTGCCTCGACCCACCAATATCTAGCGGAATAGTTGCAAAATCGGATAGAAAATTTTGAACGAATCTCGACTGTGTCGTGATCCGATCGAGATTTTATATCCGTTTCTCTACCGCAATTAGCATTGCAGATTCCGTCTTCTAACCTCCACCCACTAATATCTAGTGTGATAGTTGCAAAATGTAAAACCTCCGTTTTTCCCCCGCCAATACTGCTGCATGTTTTGTCTCCAAACCGTTTTAGGAAAATACTGTAAACAGATAACATTCTTTAAATCAAATAAAAAGTATTGTAGGTTTGCGCCAGACTCATCAACTGCAGGTGGGACGCCCTTGATTTCTTCTTGCAAAAGCCTTTTTTTGTTTTCATCCCTACTCACTTTAGAACATCGGTTGCAAGATGAATTTATCACCAGGGGTTGATCCCACTTGTCCATACCACTCTCTAACAAAACAATAGAACTCCCTTCCTGCCAACTTTCGGCACTTTTCGTGGCATGAAGGATTTGTTTCTTCCTTTCCTGGCGATACGTTTCTGTGTTGATGGTATTTGACCCATGATGAATCCCGCGCAATGCATACTTACTATACACTGACTGACAAATTGCCCTCAAACCGATACACTGAACATCCTCTACGTGTCAAGGGTAACCCTTGACTTTGCATAAGCAGAACTACAACCCATACCTATATATAAACACTACTCAGTTATTTTGTATATATTTTCTTACACTTATTTTTTTTTTTTTTCTGTTTGTTTTATTGACTACTGTTTCTTTTACCCTCAAGTCTAATACTTCAACACTTTATATTCTATACTACATAATTTCTTCTCAAGATAACTTGAACACAGTTTGTTCCCAAAACCAAATTCATTTTCAATGTGCACAGTTGAACTATATCGCGCCAGAATTGGCCATTTCAACCTTACAGTCTATTCCAGTGGCTTAAAGCACTGTTTGCCAAAAGATAGATCTACTTGTATCTTAATTTACTTACTCTTGCGCCTCGGTGGTGTTGAGCTGCAGTATAGCTTTACTGCTATGTCTGCTTTAATCTTTGAGCAATCCAGCGAATCTGTTACATCCCTCTTAGTAAACTCCGCCGAAGCAATCCCAAACCGTTGCATGTCCTTGAATCTCTCGAAGGCCACGTCGATATTGAAAGCAGTAGCATCGGCCTTTCTTTTCACGTTGTTTTCCCTCTGTTTGGTTATAATTTTATTATTGTCCGGTGACATTGAAACCAACCCTGGTCCAAACTCTTTTAGTTCAGATCACGATCAGAATACCCTAAAAATTGTCCATCTTAACATCCAAAGCCTTAAACCTAAATTAGATATTATACAATGTGAATTCGCATCATTTGACATTTTGGCTTTGAGTGAGACATGGCTGCAAAGTGACGATCCCACTTCCGATGTTCAACTCCATGGGTTCCACCAACCTCTGAGATTCAACCGCTCGTCAAGGGGAGGAGGGGTTGCCATTTACATTAAAGACGGTATTTCATTTCGACACAGACCGGACCTCGATACTCTGAATACGGAGTGCATTTGGGCCGAAATATTCACAAGACGGAGTAGGTCATTATTGTTAGGCGTATTCTACCGTCCACCCAACAGTCCTCCGGATACATGGGATGCTATAGCAGCATCCATCGAAAAAGCCAGAGACACGTCAATTAGGAACTTAATTGTCACAGGAGATTTTAATGACAACCAAATGGCTCCCTCGAGGAGTAGCTTTCTCGAGCTAGCTAATTACTTTAACCTTAAACAGATTGTGAGTGAACCAACTTGTTTCACTGAGACGTCTGCTACATTGCTAGATCTCTTTGCAGTCAGTGACACAATCAACGTGAAAGCATGCGAGGTGCTTGAACCAATTATCCCAGACATGATCCGCTATCACTGTCCAATCTCAATTGAAGTCGAATTTTTAAAACCTAACCCTTCCTCTTTCAAAAGAAGGATATGGATTTATTCTCAGGGTAATTACGAAGTATTGAACCAGTCTCTTTCGAACACCGACTGGAACTCTGTCTTTGATAACCCATGCCTTGATACTATAGTCTCTAATTTCACCGACAGAATACTCGATACAGCATCCAGACATATACCCAACAAAATAGTTACTTCGAGGACTGGCCAACCGAAATGGATGCACAATGAACTAAGACTTCTGATAAGACAAAGAAAACGCTTGTATCGTACTGCCAAACGAACAAATCACCCGCACGCCTGGGATAAATATAAACTTAAACGGAATGAAGTTATATCAGCTATTAGGAAGGCCAAAGCCATGCATCTTTCAAAAATTCAATTCACATTGAGAAGCAAAGAAACCCCAGCATCACTTTGGTGGAAGACATTAAAAGCACTCATCAGTAGCAGTAACACAACAGGAATTCCTACCTTGATCCATTCTAACAAAATATACTCATCAAGTCTTGAGAAAGCTGAAGTGTTCAACGAATACTTCAGTTCGATCTCAACAGTTGATGATTCGAACGCCTCCCTTCCAGACCCACTACTACATGTCTCTCAGCGTATTGATAGCATTACCCTGCACTGCAGCGAGGTATATGCTGCAATGAAGTCGATAAAGGTATCCAAGGCGTCTGGTCCCGATCAAATAAGCCCGCGTCTCCTTAAAGAATGCAAATCCTCTCTATGCGAGCCACTGTCAATCTTATTTAACATACTTCTGAATAGCTCATACTTCCCTTCACTCTGGAAAAAAGCAAATGTCTCCCCTATCCTAAAAAAACAGCCCTCAAACTCAGTTACTAGCTATCGTCCGATATCATTGATCAGCTGTGTTGGCAAAATATTCGAAAAATGCGTTTTCAAACGCCTGTGGCTGTTTCTAAGTGAAAATAATGTTCTCAGTCAATTCCAGTCAGGTTTTACACCTCGAGATTCAACCGTCCTTCAACTGACTGACATATATGATGAATTTTGTCGTGCACTCGATGAAGGCAAAGAAGTTAGGGTAGTTTTCTGTGATGTCAGTAAGGCCTTTGATAAAGTATGGCATGCTGGTCTTATCCACAAACTGGAGAGTATTGGGGTTTCGGGGGAGTTATTGCTATTTTTAAAATCATATCTTGCCGATAGATCGCAGCGAGTTGTGATAGCCTCGGAGACATCCGCATGGAGGCCCATCAATGCCGGTGTGCCTCAGGGGTCGATACTTGGGCCCTTACTGTTCTTGATATACATTAACGACATAACCAAAGACCTACTTAGCTCTATACGCCTGTTTGCAGATGATACTTCCTTATATCTCATCATTGAGAACCCAGAGCAAGCCTCAAACATAATCAATCATGATTTGGCGACAATTGAGCATTGGGCCAAAACATGGTTGGTTGAGTTCAATCCCAATAAAACAGAGAGTTTGCTTATATCACGTAAAAACAATCCCAACTCTCACCCACCCTTATATCTAGGGGGGTCACAGATATCGGAAGTTTCCGTACATAAACATCTGGGGGTCATACTAAATAGCACATGTACATGGAACGACCACGTTGACCACATCTGCTCGAAAGCCTGGTCTCGGTTAGACATGCTGAGGAGACACAAATTTTATCTCGATCGAAGTGTCTTAGAAAAAATATACTTTGCCTTCATTAGACCCCTTCTGGAATATGCGGATACTGTCTGGGATAATTGTTCCGTATCCAACATTGCGGAACTAGAAAAAATACAGATTGCAGCAGCCCGAATCATTACGGGAGCAACAATTAGTGCCAGTAAGTCCTTGCTGTATTCTGAAACACGATGGGACTCCCTTCAAGAAAGACGCCGCAAACATAAATTAATTCAGTTTTTCAAAATGTATCACCGTATGTCACCTCCACATATTTCCAATAAAGTCCCCCCACTCGTCTCCGAGACGAACTCATCATTTAGTCTTCGATCAAGTCAAAACCACCGCGTTCCCTTTTGCCGAACCCAATTGTATCAGTCCTCGTTCATCCCAAGCGTTACAGACCTATGGAATAAGCTACCCTTACCTGTACGCGAGAACTCATCATTGATCAACTTTAAGACCTTCCTGAGCAATGGGAACCAAAGACCCCCAAGGTTCTACAGTGACGCGAAATCTCGAGCGGCTCAAATTTATCATTGCAGGCTTCGATTGCACTGCAGTAGTCTTAATTCTCACCTATATGACAATCACTTATCACCCAACCCCTCTTGTCAGTGTGGAGAGCGCGAAACTACTGATCACTTCCTCCTGCATTGTCCGGTGTTCTCAAACGCTCGCAACTATACGATTAATTTACTCCCCTTTGCAGTAGACTCATCCATGCTCCTGTTTGGCTCCGAGTTCTTGAATAATGAGGACAACCGTCTTATCTTTGAAACGGTACATGACTTCATTCTATCAAGCAAGCGATTCCATTGAGTTACCGCTCAATTACTGTACCCCACCCTGCCCCACGTGGGAACACCGTTCCTGAAGCATTGCTCTTTCTGTACCTCGGTAATCATGTTCTGTACAACTGGTGAAATAGGACCCACTGACCTATGTCTTGAGTAGAAGGCCCACTCACGCCTCAACACCACCGAGTCTAGTATGCAAAACTCTTATCAAAGGAACTAAAAGTAAGAATCAAATACCGTACTTATTGCGCTATGGAGTTTTAAGTTAACATATTTAGTGTTCAAGTTGGCCAAATTAGGTTTTGCTCTGTTATTTCTCTGAATCTTCTCCTCTCTTTTTTTGATCATCTTTTCTTCCGGCTCTTTCTTTCCTTACCCTATTCAATCTAAAGTTTAAACAATCTCACGAATCGTTGACTGGCGGTCGGGGTCGTCTTCCTCCTTTTCAGATTGGAGGGGGCCGGGCCTTCACGAAACGATACGTGAGCTCTATTACAGATTTATACCACCTGAAGGAGTAATTTTTCAAATGTGCTGGGGAGACGACTTACATAAGCTGTAAGCTTTCTGTCGAATCCCTTTTCTACTCAGAAACCTGTTTTCTTATATTTATTGCCTTTCTGTATACTACTGTATCATGTACATTGACGATTTACTTCTTTGAACAATTATTGTGAAGTGTATACATTGAAACAAATGCTTCAATAAATACTGTTTAAACTAAATAATTCCACGTCTGACTGGACGTCACATCGCAGCAAGGCGTAATTGGCGTGGAACACGATAGAGCTGGGAGAATCATCGGTGGACCAATGTCATGTTTTCCGATGAATCGAGGTTCACTCTCAACTTCTGCGATAGGCGAAACAGAGTGTGTCGGCGGTGGAACGAACGATACCATGACGTAACCGTTAGGTAGCACGATCGTTTTGGTGGTGGATCGTTTATGGTGTGGGGAGACATAACCACGACAAGGAGGACAGCATTACATGTCATCCAAGGGCTTGTTACAGGGCAGTACTACTGTGACATGTTAGTAGCTCGTGTGGTGCCATTTGCGCGTGGTCACGGCCGTCGATTCATTTTCTAAGATGACAATACAATAGGACACTGGGCTCGTGTCGCTGCAGAGTCCTCCAGGAGCAGAAAATCACTACACTGCCTTAGACAGCACTAAGTCCAGACCTTTCGCCAATCGAGCACGCCTGGGATATGCTTGGCCGGCGCCTACAACAACACCAACAGCCCCCACCAATGTCCAGGATCCCCTCGCTGCTCTGCAGGAAAATTGGAATAATATCAGTCAAGTTATATTGGACGTTTGGTGTGGAGTACGCCACGTTAGATCCGCTTTTGTCCCGCAAACCAAGGAGGATTTACAAGGTATTGATAGGAATGTGGTAAATTCTCGGACTGACCGCCCATGTCTTCTACAGTTCAGTGCGTGGAATGTATGTTTGTCAGACACCCAGCTGCTGCTAAAATCATTCACCAGAGTAAGAGCGCAATGCCCCAACTGTCTTTTTGATGAAAATATAAATAGATTTCTTCATCATATCACTTTTATCAAATATCCCCTACTTTTGTGAATAGCATATTTTCGCTCTCTATCACTTTCTCTGTGAAGAAGTCGATCAGGTTCCAACTTTTCGTTTTCTACCAACCTCGGCAGACTTTTTTCTGCTATATTTTATTACTGAGAACATTTCGAGAATGTTCTCTACCTCAGTTTCCTATTCTTTCTTGCGCTATTAGATCTGTCGACAACTAACTGCTCTCAAATGTTACAATACCCAAGTCCAGTGCACTTTGTATTACAGTATATCGCGTCTTTGGATTGATCATACTTAGATATGAGAGAAGAAGCAGGTGTTGGAATATCGAGAAGATTTCCTTTTTTTATTTTTCCACATATTCGCGAACACCATCGAGCCATTTATTAATTCCTAGAATAGGAATTGTTTACAATTTAAATTAATTATTTTTGTTTTTTTAAAAAATTATTTATTTATTTAATTTATTTCATTTTATTCCTTCGCGAGGTCTGAACGATTTAATCTCACTTTGCCAGCACACCTAATTCACACCTTCAGTATAGTCAGTACCAGTAATTAGTGTTGACTAGTCACAGTTTATGATTCTTAGTTTACCAGCAAAGTTTGTCAAAACAAGCATGTTAGCAATGATTACTGGTCATCAATTAATGAGTAGCCAATCACTAGAGTAAACAATATGGTAAATAGTGTTCTCACTTCAAAGGTATAAACAAAACAATTTTTACAGTTAACAGTATATATACGATGGCAATTCAGAGTTTTCTATATCAAAATGGCTAATGCACAAGTGAATGTCAGGTTTATTCCCAATGCCAGAGGTGGACAAAGTTTGATTTATGATGGTTTTAAGTTCCGCATAAAAACAAGAAGACGAGACACAGTACATTGGAAATGCTGTAAAGCTGGATGCCCAGCTACTGTCAATACAAAGGACAATTTAATAACTACTTTCGGAATCCAACACAACCATCAGCCTGATAATGTGAAAATTGTTGTGGACACTTTTTTATGTGAAATAAGAGAAAAAATCAAGCATGACCATAGAACTATCCCAGCCATTTACAAAGAAGAATTGAACTGTTTACGAGCAAATGATGTTCCTGAAATAGTTAAGTGTGTTCCAACCTTGTATTCAGTACATTCAAGTTTATACAGGGCTCGATCTAAAACTCTTCCACAAGTGCCAAAAGTCAGACAACAGATCGATCTGCCAACTACTTATAAAGAGACAATCACGGGACACAACTTTTTACTACACGCCGCACCCGGGAATTCATTTTTAGTGTTTGCTACGGATGAAAATATTCGAATGCTTGCTTCGGCGGATACTTACTACTGTGATGGAACTTTCAGTATGTGCCCAACACTCTTTTATCAAATTTATACCATTCATTCGTTTGTGGAGGGAAAAATGTTCCCCCTTGTGTATGGCCTATTGCCAAATAAAAAACAGACAACTTATCAACAGTTTTTTGAGATAGTGAAAGAGAAAGCACAGCACTTAAACGGTGAATTGTCACCATCTACTATCATGACTGACTTCGAGACAGCAGCACAAAATGCAGCCAGAAATGTGTTTCAGACCAACATTAAAGGCTGCATGTTTCATTATCGACAGGCAATTTGGAAAAATGCACAACGGTTTGGTCTTCAAGTGGTGTTTAACAATGACCAAAGTGTAAAAATGTTCGTGAAACGGGCTTCAGCACTTCCTCTTTTGCGACCTGGTGACATATCAGACTACTGGTGGTACGCAATTGAGAATGTGGATATGGATATTCCAGGAGTCCGTAGTTTTGCGGATTATGTGACGGAACAATGGGTAGAAGGTGGTGACAGTTTAATGTGGAACCATTTTGAAACGACAGGTCCAAGGACCACAAATCATGTTGAAGGATGGCACAACAAGCTATCCAAACTTGGAGCTTGTCATCCAAACATTTATAAATTCATAAACTTAATCAAAGACGAACAAGGCTTCAACGAAGCCACTATTCTACAGCTTCAGAATGGTGGTAGCTTAAGGCCACGCAAAAAGGAATATCGACGCATTGACCATATGTTGGACAATGAAAAAAGGCAGCTGTTGGATGGTAGCAAAACATTATATGAATATGGCAACTCTGTAGCACACCTTGTTGGGTTGTGAAAAATTGTGATAGTACAAGTGTCAGAACCGGTTCTAATGGCATCCATATTTGTGTGATTTTATTAAAAATTGTGACTTTTTCAAACTATTAAATTTATTTTCTGTGTGGATGTACAATTATTTTCAATGGATGTAAAATGTCGTATCTATATTCTGACTTGGTATATGTATATGTAATGTTTAAGATAACACTATAAAACAATCAATGATTAAAGAATGTTTGCACAGTTTCAATGTTGGTTGGTATTCTGTTTCTCAAATTCACACCAATTTATAGAACAGACTATACTATTTATCCCTATTGTTTAACCTGTTATCACCTTTTTAGGAAAACAATACCTGCTGGCAAAGTGAGAACCCCCGTCTAAACGGGATATTCCCTGTCGGTTAATAAATACAAGCTGTTTTCTCGATCGTCGGTCGCGAGATTTTTAATCAGTCCCAGGAAGGAGGAAATGTCGGTGTCTAAGGGACGGGGTTGCCCTCGACACCTGATAATAGTCTTCCATCTACCTAAAACCTCGTCTTCGTTGAGCATACAGTACGTGGAGAGTGGATTGTAACTAAATCACCCACGTAGTGGAGTTATCACCCGAACTATAAATTTCAAATTTTGTGTATATCGACTAAAAACACAAGCAATGTTTCAGCCAATGGACCTCCGGGTTTAACCCGGTGGTCCATTGACTGAAACTTTGCTTGTGCTCGTTATGATTTGCAACAAATTTGCAATTATTGCGTGGGTGGAATCTCCACTCTGTGGGTGATTTAGAGATAATACACTCTCCACGTACTGTATGTGATG
The DNA here is from genome assembly GCA_031216915.1 of Pictodentalium vernedei. Taxonomy (NCBI): domain Eukaryota; kingdom Metazoa; phylum Mollusca; class Scaphopoda; order Dentaliida; family Dentaliidae; genus Pictodentalium; species Pictodentalium vernedei. The sequence continues at coordinate 103,314,213 of CM062297.1, read as the reverse complement.
ATGGCGTCTTCGTGATCGGTGGTCTGACAAATGTGCTCTATCGAGATGATGCCATCTTCAACCCTCTAAGTTTTTGGCTTAACGCTTTTGGAATATTTCTTTCCGGGATATTGGCTCACACTTCGTCTCCTGAGTGCCAATGTGTTCTATGTGCCCACTGGCGTGCCTACTGTGGGTGCCTACTGGAGTGCCTACTGGCACATAGAACACATTGGAACTCAGCGGACGACTTTACAGAACATATCTTTGAGAAACTTCCATTACACCCGTTCTTTTTCAATTTCTCTTTTCTTTACTTGAATCGTTTTCCCCGTAAACATTGATTTAATAGAATTATTTTTTTTATTATTTTATAATTAATTTGAATTATTTATTATTTTAAATAGTTTTTTTATAGTCTTTTTTTAAATATGTGCAAAACGGTTACACGACAACATCCGACCATTCGAAAACAACCAACAGGAGTGTACTTCCAGTAGAAAATCCCCCATACTTTCTCGTTTCCCCGACGTTATCACACCGTCTCGCATAACAGTTTCTTTTCTCCATAAACAACTTCTAGCTCACACGTTATAAATGACGTTTCCTCGGACGAGTTCTGGACCAAAAGCAATTACACACACTGACCCGCGTTGAACATCAATCATATTTTCAAAAGTTAGCGGATGTGACTCAATTTTCGTTTCCATCCGTTTACAATAGAAAAATCCAATTGACTTTTGAAAATGCGAATTTGGTGTGAGAATTAATTTTACTCTGGGATTTGTCTTTTCAGCAACTTTTTTCGAATTTGCATGCGTGGGAAATTTTCCACTGCATTTTGGGAGAACATTACATTTTGACAAATGTAACAGAAAATCCCATTGACATTGTCTAACCCAACACAAAATAACGGGTTGCACTTTGGAGGTGTGCAAGCATAGCAAATATTGCCGTGGGCGTCGATACCCAAAAACCCTCTGCTAATGGAGTATTCATTTTAATGGTGATCGCACAAGGCCATATACATTCACTGACAGTTGTGTGAGACAGCCAGACATCATTACAGTGTGGGCCATTGTGTTGTCAAGTTATACATTCACTGACAGTCTGGTGAGACAGCCAGACATCATTACAGTGTGGACCATTATGTTATCATGTTATACATTCACTGAGTCGGGTGAGATAGCCAGACATCATAACAGTGTGGACCATTACGTTATCATGTTATACATTCACCGACAGTCGGGTGAGACAGTCATATATCATTACAGTATGGACCATTATGTTATCATGTTATACATTCACCGACAGTCGGGTGAGAGAGCCATACATCATTGCAGTGTGGACCATTATGTTATCATGTTATACATTCACGGACAGTCGGGTGAGACAGCCAGACATCATAACAGTGTGGACCATTATGTTATCATGTTATATATTCACTGACAGTCGGGTGAGACAGCCAGACATCATTATAGTGTCGACCATTAGGTTATCATGTTATACATTCACTGACAGTCGGGTGAGACAGTCAGACATCATTACAGTGTGGACCATTATGTCATCATGTTGTACATTCACGGGCAGTCGGGTGAGACAGCCAGACATCATTACAGTGTGGACCATTATGTTATCATGTTATACATTCACTGACAGTCGGGTGAGACAGCCAGACATCATTGCAGTGTGGACCATTATGTTATCATGTTATACATTCACTGTCAGTCGGGTGAGACAGTCATATATCATTACAGTGTGGACCATTATGTTATCATGTTATACATTCACTGGCAGTCGGGTGAGACAGCCAGACATCATTGCAGTGTGGACCATTATGTTATCATGTTATACATTCACTGACAGTCGGGTGAGACAGCCAGACATCATTACAGTGTGGACCATTATGTTATCATGTTATACATTCACAAAAAATGTTCACTATTTCAGTTAAGTTCTGACGCCGGACGCAGGACCCAAGAGTTAGCTAGTTACCATGGTCTGGACAGCACGAATTACAACATTAACATTGGCCAAATATGAATTTATTAAACTGCGCGTCAAATTCTTCTCAGCAAAATATTGGAAGCTCAAATATTGGATTCATCCTGGAAAGTAGGAAACTCAAGGGCTTCACATTATGTGGATGTACCTCACATTATCTTACAGTAGGTCGTCGTGGGAAGGCAAAAACCCATGTATGCGTTAACAGTGAATCTCCGACATAAAACAATTGAATTACCATCATATTTTCAATGAAAGGATTACTTCTTTCATTGAATATTTGCTGAAAACTTCTGATAATTGATTGACAAAAGTGCCCGTATGTAAAACTGCCCACGCGTGGATTGTGACCATTCCACGATGGCTGTACTGTAAAAGTGAATTTGTTTAGTCGATATGAATTTGTCTTGTTAGAATTGATGTAGGCTCTCTCATACAAACTGTAACAAGACAAAGTTTGACAACCGGGAGTAATGTAGCACCTAACCAGTTAACCCTTTACATAACGAATCGGAAACATCCACCCTCATAATATGCCAATTCAGCAACTGAAAAATGTTATTCTTTTTTCCAAAGGTTTCAATAAAACCATATCATGTGACCCATCTTTGGAACGAGCTCGTCGAGCTCGTTCCAAAGAAGGGGTCACATGATATGGTTTGGTTGATATTTTGTTTTAAATCTCTGGAACGAGCTCGTGGTTTTGTTGATATTTTTTTTTTAAATTTAAAAAAATGATATTTAAAATACGTTTTGATATCGTCTGCGTTTGGGTAAAGGGTTAATGCAAACATATACGTATATTTGGGTTGAGGGTGAGGTCTTTTCATGGTAACCGTCAGATTCCCGGGAAATAAATAAAAGTACCTAATAAAAAATAAAATCCTCCAGCCTCGCCCTAATTTGAAAAAAACATCCGATAATAATCGAGATATTTATTATTTATTGCCCAATAGAGTTATTATTACTAACACCTACCTTGGTTGTAATAGGTATACCCAACAAAAACGACACACAACACACTGTAAATGTGAACAAGGTCCTTCGTTTCCTCAGCTGTCTTGGAAATAAGTCTGTTATACCACTAACAATAGTTTCAGTCACCGCAAACTGGAAGAACACACATCAGAACAAACATTAAAGTTGGGGAAAAAATATGAAATGATCCCGGTTTACGGACCGATCCTAATTTTCATGTCCGATCCTAATGAAAACAAAACACTTAACAAAAATGTTATCTCCATTTAAAATTATATCGGAAAATATGAATGGACCGGACTTCAAATACAGATGTACCGCGGAAATAGTTCATACATTTCAACCCTCATCTACATGTTACCCAAATTACAGACGATACTTTAAAAAAAATGAATAACTAAACATTTTCATTTTTCGCCTCAAAGACATAGTTCATGGTACCTCATTTGAAGGGCACGGAGAGGTTTTTTCCAATGAGGGATTATATGCTATGTTTTTTAGACAAAATTGAAAAAGTAAATAAAATTTGATTTTTGTAAATTCGCCCGTCGGTTTTGGTTGTTACGGTGCGTGAAAAAAACGACTGTACGAGAAAATAAACTCTCGGAAAAAAATATTTTTAAAAAAAATCTGGACTGACCGACCCTATTTTTCTACTGCATGTAATGAGGGATCACGAGATATATTTTTGGGTGAAAACTGTTTGAACAATTAAAAATAAAACAACCATATTTCAAATATTTAAATTGGATAGCCTGTGCGTTGGGTAATGTATTGAAAACATTGTTACCAGTTCGTCCCCTGAGTTACAATGTGTTCTATATGCCTACTGGCAGCCTACTGGCACATAGAACACATCGGAACTCAGGGGATGAGTTGTCCTTAGTCAAAAATAAAATTCAAACAAAGTGTGTAGTAAAACGGTACGAGTTTAATTAAATTAGTTTTATACCATGCTCGCCTATGTTACTACATGAGAGAAGTCTGTATGTTAAAATTTGGCTTTTAACCCCTCTATCGATGTAAAGCTTCTACGGTGGTTAAAAAATGTACACCAATAGTCGGAAGTTCAACCAACTTGACCTTTGACATAACATAATGTGCCAACTTCGATACAATCACACTTCGCGATGTTTCATTCAAACATTTGCGGTTCTATCAACAACGTGCAGTGACTTATTAAGTTTAAAATACCTACAATTAAATATTTAAAATAAAATTTAATAATTGTTAATAATAATTTAACTGAAAAAGCGGGATAAATTCTTTCAACTTTTTCGATGTGTCTGGCTAACAATCAAGCATTCACGTGCCGCCGGTAGTACTGCCCACGGGCGCAGATGTAAACAAAACAAACCCGGATGTTTACGTAGAAAGTGTCGTCTTTTCTCCATGTTAAGTAATAACAATGTCGATTATTTAATATTTATTAAGACCAAGGTATAAATAAAACAAACAGGTACTAAAGTGGTAAAACCCTTATCCTACTCATGGTTTAAATCTGATTACCGGCACCAGTACCTATTTATTCTATTTAACTTTTTTACTGAGGTAGTTTACTGAAATCATGCAAATTGAAACTAAAGATGTATTCTGTACAAGACTTAAATATACATACCTGACTGTCTAAGCCTAGCGTGACCAACATGAAGAAGAAAAGAAATCCCCAAACAGGAGCTGCCGGAAGTTGCGCGATACCAGCAGGATACACACTAAATATCAAACCTGGACCTGTAAACAAAAATGCTCTGTTGGCATGAAGCTAACAAAGTTTAAATTTCCCCCGGTGTACAAACAATACCATACTATGTCATGGTCGCCTGTGTATTTCAAACTGAAGTTTTGGATTTCCTCAGTTGCCAACGATAAAATACCGCGAGAGTCAGGGAGCCCAGTTTCCACGAGTGGCCGAAATAACATTTTGGCTCTACACCCTTACAAAAAGAGGTCAACTATATTTTTTTTTGAAAGAACAATGTATAGGAAAAATGCTTAGACTGGACGGCCAATTCAGTATGAGGGGCTACCACTCTATATCATAACAAACATACATAAAACTTCTCTTTGTAAAGAAATATGCATCATCCATTCGCTACATTGGTTTAATCAGACGAAACAAAACTCACTTATAACTGATATATAACATAATCTTAATGCTATGACATAAAATGACATTGTAAAGCCTCATTTAAAGCTGTATTCTCATAAACTGTCATTTCAGTCGAATAATTTTCATTTTAGGCAAAACACCTGGGCAGTGATTTCTAGTCAGGTCTTGACTAGGAATCACTGTTAAAGCAATTGGACATGTACAGTTTGTAGTCTAGTGGAAATTCAGTACAGTTGCCCAGTTCACTGATGATTAACAAAATTGAAAACAAAATCAGTCACTTCTTTCATGACAATGAACCTTTCAGCTGTTATCAAACCTCAACAGGGAATTAAATAACAAATTCTCAGGCATTTTTTTTTTAAACGAAGGAGGGAGGGCGGTTTTTATTTTTATTTCTTATTCCCGATGGAATGGTTGCCGATGTAAAAAATCCAATTGTGAGAGCCTGAAGTTAAATACTAGAGCTTCCATGTTGATTTCACTGATAATTGTTTTCTGTAACGTTGATCACAGAACACAAAATCAATACAGAACAATTAAAATGGAGATCAAAAATAATAATGAGATTTTTTAATTGCTTGATTGCTAGAATCCACACTCAGGCCTTTCCACAAAATGAGGTTACCAGTGTAAAAATAACATTTCCTTACCCATGTTTCATATTCAGTTAAATGCAAATAATAGTTTGCTTATACAAATGTGTTCTATCAGAAATTATTGGAGAGTGTTTTTGGACGTGGTGCTTGTGGGCGTGGTGCCTGTTGGCACTCTCCAGTAATTTGTAATAGAACAATTTTTGATGAACAAATTCATACCACCAAAAATAATCTAGCCCTCAGTTAAATAAATATTTATCTTGTACATACATATGAGAATCGTGTCGCATTTCGTGAAGAGAATAACAATACTGTGTCAATGAAAACGACATAATGCATCGCAAATCGCGATGTGATGCCGCTAAAATCACATGATAGTTTTATACATTTTGAATTTTGACTCCGAAATAAAAATGGCGAACGCGGGCCGAAAAACTGAATGCGCCTGTGCATGAGAATCAAAAGATTAATTTTCATTAGTCTTATAATTTAGAAATGATCACATTAATTAAATTATAAATATAAAATTTCAGATATGCATCCAACAGAGGACATACATCAGATATGCATCAAACAGAGGACATACATCATATATGTATCCAACAGAGGACATACATTAGATATGTATCCAACAGAGGACATACATCAGATATTCATCCAACAGAGGACATACGTCAGATATGCATCCAACAGAGGACATACATCAGATTTGCATCCAACAGAGGGCATACATCAGATATGCATCCAACAGAGGACATACATCAAATATGCATCCAACAGAGGACATACATCAGATATGTATCCAACAGAGGACATAAATCAGATATGCATCCAACAGAGGACATACATCAGATATGTATCCAACAGAGGACATACATCAGATATGCATCCAACAGAGGACATACATCAGATATGTATCCAACAGAGGACATACATCAGATATGCATCCAACAGAGGACATACATCAGATATGCATCCAACAGAAGACATACATCAGATATGTATCCAATAGAGGGCATACATCAGATATGTATCCAACAGAGGACATACATCAGATATGCATCCAACAGAGGACATACATCAGATATGTATCCAACAGAGGACATACATCAAATATGCATCCAACAGAGGACATACATCAGATATGTATCCTACAGAGGACATACATCAGATATGTATCCAACAGAGGAAATACATCAGATATGCATCCAACAGAGGACATACATCAGATATGTATCCAACAGAGGACATACATCAGATATGCATCCAACAGAGGACATACATCAGATATGTATCCAACAGAGGACATACATCAGATATGCATCCAACAGAGGACATACATCAGATATGCATCCAACAGAGGACATACATCAGATATGTATCCAATAGAGGACATACATCAGATATGTATCCAACAGAGGACATACATCAGATATGCATCCAACAGAGGACATACATCAGATATGTATCCAACAGAGGACATACATCAGATATGCATCCAACAGAGGACATACATCAGATTTGCATCCAACAGAGGACATACATCAGATATGCATCCAACAGAGGACATACTTCTGTATTTTTTATTGGGATTTGTCATTAGGTATCAACAAAATTGAACCCCCAACAACCCTGGTTAAATGCTTTTAACATTTTTATCTCAAACCAACCCAAATTAAAGCATGACATTACCCATAACATTAACATACTGGCGTTAATTTCTTACCACGTCGTAAAAAGTCTAATCCGAGTACAATATATGTGCTTTAGATCTGAAAACCACCATACACAATACAACCGCTAACCCTGACTTCAGCGGTGCCGATGAACACGAAGGCTTATTTACATGATGTTGTATGCAAAAGGTTCTTGTCGACCGATGCAGTCAGATACAAAATAACCAACAAGAAACTTCACATAGAGGTTATAGCTGACGCTGCGTATCTCACCATACACGAACTGCAACCATTAATTCAACTTCTCTGTGATTCTACATGTCAGCATCAAACAGAACTGGAACTAAACGAGAACCACCTTCTACAGTCTCGTCTGCCGGACCGGTCGATGATGGCAATCAAGTGTAGGAACATCCAACCGCCACCCCCACCCCTCACATACACACTTACGTAAACACGTAAAATTAGGCATGATCAACATTCGTACCTAAATTCTCTAACATCCATGGGCCCTCCAGTGTCTCTTTCGCCCACCAACTGTCATTCTGTCGGTCTTTGTATCTAGAACCTTCCCTCACACGCCTACGCCTAGTCCATAAAATGAGTGATACAAAAATACCAGCGAGAAACCTCACTGGGGAAGTACGGTTGACGACGTTTTTTATCTTCAGCAATGTACAACAATTTATACCATGGTTACCTATTCTACTATATATGAAAAGCCTATGACATAACTTTTAGCTTTACACACCAACCGTGGTGAATACGCCAGCAATAGGATTTCAATAGTCACAATTTACACCTACAGTAGAACTACATCCCCGTTGACCTTTGGTGACGTCGACCTGAATGCAAACTTGTCTAAATTTATCGCACGTCGCCCCGTGAAGAATGAAATGGAAGTGCAATTATTTATTACATTTTTAAATGGGTTTACCTCATAAGATGCCAAATATTAACAAACATGCATTGTCTCATGTTAATGAAGCATGCATCACTCGAAATAGTATGCTATTTTGTTATTAAAACGAAAAAGGCTCAGTTTCTTTTTTTCATTTCGTTTCGGCGATAAAATTGACAGCGGAAGTACCGCCCACCTATGCTCGTGTAAACAAAAACAGATTCGCTCGTATGTACGTCTGGTGCTCAGTAAAATCGAAAAAAAATAATATCGACTCTTCAAAATCTGACGATCATGGTATAAATAAAATATACCCAAGTAGCTTGGTGTACCAAATGTTCACCACTCGTGGTGAAGTGGTGTTAACCGCGCGCCACAGGCTCGCGGTTAACACCACTTCACCACTCGTGGTGAACATTTGGTACACCAAGCTACTATGGGTATATTCTATATGTATCCATTATGGCTGTCTCTTAACCAGCTATCCTTCTGGTCCTCTACATGAAAAACCTACACGATTCCTTAACATCTCAGTTTCAACCGTAACACTTACCACAGTCGTGACGACTTGGAATTTACAACAAAAAAAACACATCCAACCCCTCAACTAGGCAATTGCTCAAACCTACACGCACGTCACACAACCTTCAACAGGAACAATAATGATGCAATATTCACACAAAAACCCGATCCGTTGCTCACTGGTCATTGTCCTCTATTTTATTATCATTCCTTTTTCTCCTCTAAATTCACATTAAAATGTTGAAGTGATTAGAATAATATCAAATGTTATTCCTGTTTGTTGAAAAGTAAATTCCCACCCTTCAAATATGATTTTAAAAATTATTGTTTTAATTATTTTAGCTAACATTACATTTTTAGACTGTGTGTAAATGTCCAGTGGTTTAGATGTTGGACTCCTGGATGTCAGGCGGGGTTGCCAACAGTTCGATTCCCGGCCGGAGATCAGAACGACCCCTGAGTTCCAATGTGTTCTATATGGCAGTAGGCACATAGAACACATTGGAACTCAGGGGTCGAGAAGTCAAGATTCCAAATTCTTCAAAAACATTAATGTGTCCTTCAATATACACATACATTCCCGTGTCAGTCTTCGTCTGAGGCCAACCGCAGCACGTTCGTTGTACTGTAGGCAGCGCGTTTCACACTTCCGTGTATCTGCCATAAGGAAAGTGAACCACGCATTCATGAAAACATCATGAATTCCAGCTATCGTGTTTAGACAGTGTACAATGGGCCAGTGGTTTGGATGTTGGACTCCTGAATGCCAGACGGGGTTGCCAAAGGTTCGATTCTTGGCCGGAGAACAGCAATCAACATTCCAAATTCTTTGAGAACATGATTGTGTCCTTCAATATATTCACACACACCTCCAACAGGAACAATATTGAGGCAACATTCACAAGAAAACTCAATCCGTTGCTAACTAGCCATTGTCCTCCATTTTATTATCATTCCTTTTTCTCCTCTAAATTCATGTTAAAATGTTGGATGTGATCAGAATAATAACAAAGTTTACTCCTGTTTTAGAAAAATAAATTCCCAACTTTCAAATTTGATTTAAAAAAAAATACTAAATTGGTGCTAACATTACTTTCGTGATAAAAAAAAATTAATAATTAGATAACTTGTCAGCTTATGATTCAAAAAACCACTCATCCCGGCACTTATTCCTCAACCCTTTGAACTCCAGTGGTTATTTATTGGCGTTTAAGGTCACGTACTTATGCACAATGGCTAATCGTGACCGTGACAGTTTTACGGGTTGAGGAAGCCGGAGTACTCGGAGAGAACCACCGAGCATCGACGAGCAACTGTCAGGTCCTCAATATTCTAACTCTATTTAAGCTCCGCTCAAGCAGGGTTACAGCGGTTGAAGACATGTGCATCATCGACGTGCAGTACACCTTAGTACACGGCGTCATCGTGCCCCTATGTAGGCAACCGGGATAAAATGCCTCGCCCAAGGACACAACGCGGGTCGTCCTGGGCGGGGATCGAACTCGGGACCTCTAGCATAGAAGTCCAACAGTCTACCACAGAGCCACCGAGCTCCTCGAACTCTAGTGGTAGTTATCATGTCAAATCAATAGCAGCAATTAGAAGAGTCCATATTCATTAGGTGAGGCTGCACGTTGAAAATGTTGATTGGTCTACCCTACACATTTACTGAACAGCCCTGAACAGCCATCCTATTTAATGACGTTATTTGCGTATCACTTTCCTGGCGGGAAAAGCGATCATTCGGGTTCAAAGGCTTAAAATGTCTCTTTAACTTTTAAACGCTTTGTAGTAATTATTTACTCATTATTTTGGCATGTAGAGTTAAAAAAAAATAGTTTCAATTTAAAAAAAAAACTCAGTGTATTTCAAAAAAATTTGTCAAACATTGCGATGACATTTACATACTATTTTATCTTTATTAACGCAGACGATATCAAAATTTATTATTTTAAATATAATTTTTTTAAATTTTTCAAAAAATTTTAACAAAACCATATCATGTGACCCTTCGTTGGAACGATAATATTTTTTCAACTGCTGAATTTGCATATTACCCGATTCGTTGGGTAAAGGGTTAAACACAAGCAGGGTTACCCGGCGTTGCTCGGGCTAAGTTGGTGCCCCTCTACACCCCTACTCCACTCCACCACGGACTTTTTTAAACCTCACCATTAGATTCCTGGTAAACAATTACCCCTAGTAGACTCCTTTGAAGACCTATTTCGGTGAGAACAATTTTGGACATAACTTTTGGTGCCCCTTTCCACCCCCACCCCACCCCCACCCCGATACTTTTTAAACCTCACCATTAGATTCCTGATAAAAACGCACTCCTAGTAGACCCCTTTGAAGACATATATCGGTGAAAAAAATTTTGGTCATAACTTTTGGTGCCCCTCTACAGCCCCACCCCCACCCCAACCCCGATAGTTTTTTTAAACCTCACCATTAGATTCCTGATAAAAAAGGTACCCCTAGTAGACCCCTTTAAGACATATATCGGTGAGAAAAATTTTGGTCATAACTTTTGGTGACCCTTACACCCCCACCCCACACACTTTTTTAAACCTGACGATGACCTCCGCCATAAAAATAGTACTCCTGGTAGACCCATTTTGGACACTCGGGGAGGCCCCATATTCATTTCTATAGCGGACAGACAGACATACATACATACAGACATTCTAAAATATAGTATAGAAGATTATCACATTATTTGTTTGCAACTGATAGGTTATTTTACTTCCATCATAATTATAAAGGATCGACTTCAAATGATGTAAATATCTTTCTTTTATTTTGTACATTTTGGGGTAATACCCCTTGTCTGTATTTTCTAAAAAACGAAAGAGTAAATCCTCTTATATAAATGTTCCCCATACAACACCACTCTTTTGGAAAGGCATGCCTTACCTTTTCTGTCAATGTGTGGAGCAAAACAAACTTTGTCCAAACGTTGCCCCCCGCACTATGTATAGCTGCTATTATAAAATAACATCTGAAAACTATTTTGTTTCAAATAAACATTGTTTAATTCTCTACCTAACAGACATGATATCATCTTTTAATGTTTTAAAAATTATTTTTTTTTAATTTTGGCTGAGTTATTTTACAAAATCATATCATGTGAGCTCGTTCCAATGAGGTGGTACATGATATGGTCCAGTGGCAATTTTTAAAAAAAAATTTTTTCCAACTCGCAATTTGAAAATTGTGTTACTTAAAGCCCCAGTCACACCAAAAGTACGTTTTGCTCGTTGGCGCTCGTTTGTGAAAATTTGTGAAAATTTCCAGAAATGCACGTTTTGGCTCGTTTCGGGTGAAATGTAGCAATTTTGTCCGCTTTCACGTTTCTGTCACGTGTAATTACGTTTGTATGACTTACGAATTACGTTCGTCTGGTTGTTATTACGTTTATAGTAAGTTTCAGTCTCGTTTTGGTAGATACGTTTGGCTCGTTTGTATTTCGGTCGTATCTCGTATGTATTTCGTTTTTCTCGTTTTATTACGTTTGTGTCACGTTTTAATCACGTTTTTGTTACGTTTGTCTCGTTTTTTACGTTTATACTCGTTTCTTGTCTCGCTCGTGATACGTTCGTTTCTCGTGCCACTCGTTCTGTACGTTCGTTGCGTTTCTAACTCGCTGTTCTCTCGCTCTGCACGTTGCCCTCGTTTTTTGTCTCGTTTGTGTTTCGCTTCATCTCGTTCTCTGGATCCATATATATATATATATAGCTGCTGGGCAGCAGATTTGCATCATTTGTATTCCGATTTTCTACATAGCCAGAGATATTTTTCCTTCTTTTTTCTACAATTTTGAAATAAAATGGCAAATATTCATCAACTTAAACAGCTTCAGCTAATGAATGCAGCACTTCAATTAAATGCCAATGATTTACAGAATGCTGCTGGAGTCCAAATCATTACTCGTTCAAGCCACGCATGGCTCGTTGCATTTCGTTGTTTCTCGTTTATATCTCGTTTAAGACTCTTTTATGATACGTTACTTTTACGTTTTGCTCGTATGGATTTTTTTTCCAGAACGAGCAATACTTTGAAACAGTTTGAAGTTTCAACTCGGACGATTTTTAGGTGTTCGTTCAACTACGTTCAAGTGCGTTTAACTGCGTTTCTTACACGTTCTGCTCGCAAGTAACTTCGTTTCCCCATTTTTCGAACGAGATGCATGCGAACGCTCGGTGTGACTGGGGTTTTAGCAGTGCCTGACTTGGAAAAATATGATAATAAAACCGCTTTTATCCATCGACCTTTGATCGATGGGAGGTAACTCGATATGCAGTGTGGTACATGTTCCTGAACAAATCCCAATTCACTGAAGAACTCCGTGATTTTTATATCGAAGGCGAAATATGTGACTTCAGTGCCATCGTAGTAAGTCCCGGAAAACGTATTTTCGTGAACCCGAAGCCATCCATCCTTCATGTTTCAGGAACATTTGATACGAGCTAGGTATACATATTTTTTTCCAAATTAACATTCGACACTTGTTTTCGAAATTCAGAACAAGATTTGCCTCTTGATTCACGTTTGGAATCCTGAAGGATAAATTCTGGATAATGTTTCTCGAAATTTCGATACATATTTAATTTTATTTTACCTTATAATATAGTTGAAATTAAATTACAATGCAGCCATCCGTAGAGGCATCTCGGTAGCCCAGTCGTTACGGAATTGAACTTCAAACCAAAAGGTTCTTATTTGTTTGTAGTTACTTCATTTTTACAGGGCGTTATTCAGGCTCGTCATTTTAGCATCTGTAGGAGAGGCATAACGGTTCGCCTTGAAATACTCCAGCGGTGCCATTTTTGTTTCGCCTTGAGTCATCAGAGGAGAGCCGTTTTCGAGATTTTTGCTTTTTAACGATATCTGTTCTTGTGAATGTTTAGATGCTGTGCATGTACAGTACGTGGAGTGTGTATTATCACTAAATCACCCGCAGAGTAGAGATTCCACCCAAGCAATAATTACAAATTTGTGGCAAAGCATAACCGACACAAGCAAAGTTTCAGCCAATGGACCCCCGAGTTAAACCCGGAGGTCCATTGGCTGAAACATTGCTTGTATTGTTTGTCGATATGTAAAAAAATTGAAAGTTATAGCTTGGGTGACATCTCCACTTCGCGAGTGATTTAGTTACAATCCACTCTCCACGTTCTGTATGTAGGAAAGAAATTCGGGCATAATTGTTATGTCCAAATTCCTTTCCTACCCCCAACAGCTGCCCTCATGGGGTGAAGGTTTAGGTCTCTTATGTCCGATTTAAAACATCCATCACAGGCGCCCCGACGAAGCATTTATAGCTTCTGCCAGTTCTAGGTAATTTCTGTATTTGACATTACAGTTGTCCTCAGAATACACCGCGAGGAGGAGGAGGTTTACCGCTCGCATGTTTTGTGTTTATGAGACCGACAAAGGACGAGGGAGAAATTGACAAGCCTGCTTATTGTTGTTTTTTTTGTTGACATTAGGTCAAGTCTAGCATATAAAGACAGTTGGAAACTCCTTCTCTTTGTGTTCCTATCCGGGATACGTCCCTGCCGACAGATCGATGTGAAAAACAAATTGACAAACAAGACATACTGCGCATTGAGCAAAAGACAGGCAAGAAATACCAGACAGAGAATCAAATTGTGCGTAACTGCGCAAGTGAGAGAGACAAAGAGAGAGCGAGAGAGAGCGAAAGAGAGAGTGGGAGAGAGATGGATGGATGGATAAGGATGTAATCTTACCACTTGTTGCGACATCTTGAACATTTTGATTTGTTTCGTGAGCCATGAAACCCAACATGGAAAAAATAACGAACCCCGCATATACGCTAGTACCACAATTAACACATGCGACGACAACTGAATCTCTGAAAGAAATATAAATAGTATATTCGTGTGGGTACAATATTAGAGAAAATTATTGAAAACTTAAAACTGCAGCAACCCATGTATGTATGCGAAGGGTATCATCAAACTCCGACTCCTTCAAATAGACAAGTTGATCTTGTCAACTGCCAGGATACAAATTCAGGGGCGTAACTATGGAGACGTGTAGAGGATGTGATCCCCCACCCCCACACACATCTAATCATTTTCCATTTGGTACATTTTCGCCAGGAATGGAGTCTAAGATATCAACAATTTCTTGTTAGTAATCATGTTGTTTCTTAAAAGATTAGATTTGATACTTGGATCTGTGTAACACACACAGTCGGTCTTTTAGATGAAGGTCTGTAGTACACGAGTCGGGATATTGGGAATCAGACATGACCAGTATGGAGCACCTGTACAGTAAGTTTTAATTAACCAAGAAGTACATCACCCATGATATGTGTGTATTTTATTTATTCACAAACAAATTTTCAAGAAATCGTGAGTAAATTAACTAAATTCCAGACGATCTAATATTACAACTATTTCATCGAGACATGGCTTCGACGAAGGCATGGCTCGATGATGTAGTTGGAATATTGGCATTTCGGGACTTCGTGACATCACAATCGAGACAAATGAGGTTTACACCCTTCAAAATACCCCTGGCTACTGCAGATATATCATCAGTGGTGTTTTCATTGGAGAACACCCTTCCTACTGTTGGCTTAGCGGGAGAGGACGACGTCCCACTACAATTTCAAGACATGGAATGGCTTGAGCTTTACAAATATCCAACACAGTAAGAAGTCACTCATCTTGCTTGCCGTAATTATAACCCCTTATAGTTCGTACCCACACACAGATTATAATGCCCATTTCTTATGAAGAGATTTGAGTACTAAACTTCTGAATTTCCCAGGAGGTGGACGTCCGGTCCCCCTATTACTGTGAGAGGGGTACACTCTCCCAACGACACCTTTCGCGTTGGCCACCGCTACATGTTAAGCGTCCATTTCGAATGTGCGCTTAATGCGCAGCGATGGCCGACGTGGTTCGTACCCCTACTTTTTAATTTCGTATTGCATCACTGTACATCACAAACATAGGTGTAGAATACATCTGTACAGTATTATTATGTACTGAATGAAATATTATGAATACTATACCCCACCACATATAAAAATATGTACACCATATATTAAGAGGGTATATTTTTAACTGAAAGAAATATTATGTGATATGCTTCATCCCTGAAACAAACATACGCATCTTGTGTTTAATAAATGTCCGTGGAGTATCATTCTATATTGAATCAAATATAATGATACTACATCCCTCAAAACAGAAATATATACCATATATGTAGAGTATATATGTAAGAAAGTTATTGTATACTAAATTAAATATTATGAGATATAATATATCTCCTGAGCAGAAATATAACACCGTATAATATAAAGTATTATTTTTTACTGAATGAACTATAACGAAGAACACAACGAGGGCGGTGTACGGGTGACTGGGAATCAACAACCAGAGTTGGCGTCTGTTGTTCTGTATTTCACGAGCACCGAAGGTTGTCGCGGTCTGTTTAGTTTCTTGCTTGACGCAGTTTTGTGTCGAAGTATTTTATTTACATCATAACGTCAGCCAGATGCGTAACGAGCAATCAAATTCAACCCAAATCAACTAGGTTGAGTGAATATTCACTCAACCCAGTTGATGTTTTAACCCAACTGATTTTAGAATGTACATAATGTTCTTAGACGCAGGCTGGATTCCATGTGTGGTATATTTTGCACATTTCTCAATTTCTGTATTACATCCGGTAATCCTGACAAAATACACCATACATCTCAAACAGACATCTGTAGCTTGTCCGAAGATTAAAATTGCATTATTCATCGTCCAAACCTGTTTTGTAATACCCATTTCAAATTAGCTTTATTCATGATAATATTTTGAATGATGGATCTATCTAATTTTTCTCTCAACGTTGGATTGACAGAGCAGTTTTTCAAAGTTTTAACGTATACACTGTTTCTTTGTTTTTTTGGTATCTTTGATGGGTTTGTTACAAATTCCACTGTTAGACAGACATTGAGTCGACAAAAGAGTTTCGTTTGAGATTATATGACTTGATGTCCCAGAAGTATTTCGGTTGGAAGTTTATTGATGATTTTGTTTATGAAACCCTCATTTTAACAAACTGAACCTTCCGACTCTCTCTCCCACACACACTGCAGATCACGCAATTATCGTGAAGAATATTTTTGTTTATTTTTCGTAGTAACCTTTGTAATGTTTTTCGTTTCAGTATTTTTTTTAATTACAGACAATACTTGTTTTTGCTTTTGAGGGTTTTGTTTATTATTATTCATTGTCTGCTTTTAACCCAACCTAAAACAATCGTGAATTCACCGTTTACAAAAACATCAGGCAATTATGAATATATAGATTTCTATTTTCCAGTAAGTCTAAAATTCTCGCCCTCTGATTGGACGAGATCTCGCTTAGTTTTTACTATGTTTACGAGTCCAGTGGCATATGTTACGTCTGACGTTACCACGTGAAATATTTGGAGAGATATAACAATGGAAGGAGATTGAAAGTGTATACTGCCCATAAAATCGTATTTTTCTAGGCCAGAGATGATTCTATGAATATATCCCCACAGTCATATAAGTTCATGAACATATATGGGGTGGAGTAACCTCGACCTGGTGGTAACAAAGAGAGGTGATTCAAAGTTCATACTGCCTATAAAATCGTATTTTTCGAGGCCAGGGATGATTCTATGAATGTATACCCACAACCCACTTATTAGTACATGAACTGATCTGAGCTGGAATAACCTGGATCTGTATCCAAGTTATAGATTTGTGCGGAATAAAAGAGAAAAACGGATCAAAAAACGACTACTGTAGAAGCGGCGATGGCGGAACTCGAAAAAGGTGTCGATGGTAACTTGGAAGAAATCCGAAGCTAAAGTCATACGCAAACAATTGTTATCCACTCCCGTAGAACGAAAGCAGGCCATCTAGTGATTTTCAAAACGTTCGACGTCGAGGGTAAAATTGTTAGGTCAGCAGTCTACGTGTTAGCTGGCTTTTAAATATAAGATCGTTTGCAGTGAGTTTCCAGATAACGTCACATAAAAGTCGCCTTTAATGCCATCTTGTCCACTTTACCCCCCCCCCCCCCCACACACACACACACGTTACTGTGACAACCGTAAGCATAACACCTTTTTTCTAGTGCCCGAAAAGCTTCGAGATTCGATTCGATTTCGAATCTTAAGTTGGTATTCGATTCGATTCGAAATCAGTTGCCCGATTAATTTTCGTTCGGGATATTCGTCATTGTTGTCGTCTCACAAAAACGTACAGTTCAGAAGCAATTTGTATGTAAATAATGCTGAAAAAAGGCAGAGTATAATTTACTCTATATTAACATACATAGCATCGTACCATGCCACCTCCCATGCTACTTCCAGCCTCACTAGTCTCTACCACTGTTGAAAAAAGTTAAAGTTTCCAAACAATGTCTAGGATGAGCTGTTGTTAGCGACTAGTCCTGTGCAGGGCTCAGAGCTGGTAAGGCTTAACCCGTTCCTGGATAATATTCCAACTACATCATCAAGGCATGCCTTCCAGGAAGGCATGCCTTGATGATGCAGCTGGAATTTTTATCAGTCTGGACTTGTGTCGTCGCAGTCAGAACAATTATGTTTACAGCTCACCTCCCCTTATCGGTCATCTTCAGGACGCCCAGAATTCGGTTCATGATTCGATTCGATTTCGCATAATAGACCTGATTCGATTAGAGATTCGATTCGAATCAAAAATGTGTGATTTGCATGACCCTACCTTTTTCACCTGT
The DNA here is from genome assembly GCA_031216915.1 of Pictodentalium vernedei. NCBI lineage: Eukaryota > Metazoa > Mollusca > Scaphopoda > Dentaliida > Dentaliidae > Pictodentalium > Pictodentalium vernedei. The sequence goes on along the minus strand of CM062297.1, from coordinate 103,295,677 downwards.
TTTGTTTCCCAGAAAGAAATCCTTGAATGTTCCAATACTTTTATTTTCGAGAACGCACTCGATCCCCGAAAAGTGATCGTACTCGCGTACGTCTTCGGAATTTTCGTAGAAGTAACACACCTGTTTTTTCGTTTTACTTATTTCTTTCGACATTGCTGAACGGAAGGAGAATTCATCTCCACGATGCCATATCGATTGTCGAATATTTTAATAACTGCCTTTGTTGGTAGTGATTTATCTATTGCTCGTTTGAGAAATTTGTATTTTATCTATAAAGTTTCTCCGCGATAAGATTTTCTCACAATCACTCATTTTACACTGCTCAGTAATAATGTGTGATTTTTATGTTGTTTTATTTCAAGACAAATCTGTGATTTCCAGGTTATTATATAATATTTTTATGATTAAATATTTAAATTATTATCAACCAAGGTCCACTCAGTTTCGTGATAAGATCTTGCTTCGAAATTGCCTTTCAATGGAACGGAACAATCGATCACGTTGATTTTTATCTTTTTTGTAAATCCAATATATTTTGATAAAATATTTTGTAATTTTGGTGTGAGTTCCGTATACATTGACAGCACCTTTTGCGATTTTAATGCGAGAACATCGTATACTAAGTCAACTGCTCTTTACAGAATTCATTGGATATCCTCTATGTAATGAACATTGAATAAACTACTTCAGGAATTTAGTTTCATCTCAGACAACAACCGATATTTTACGGAAAACTTCAAATTCAAAAACGGAATGCTTTTGGCTGACATTGTGCTTGGATTTCTTGTTATTTCTCGGAATCTAGTATATCTTGTATGGATGGAAAATCCGTCCGTGGTTGTTTTAATAGTAAACCAATCACTGCTGACTACAGTACGTGGAGAGTGGATTGTAACTAAAACACCCGCGGAGTGGAGTATCGCCCAAAATATCACTTTCAAATTAAATTTTGTACATTTAGACAAAAAACACAAGCAAAGTTTTAGCCAATGGACCTCCGGGTTTAACCCGGAGGTCCATTGGCTGGAACTGTGCGTGTGATGGTTATTCTTTGCCACAAATTTGCAATTATTGCTCGGGTGGAATCTCCACTCTGCGGGTGATTTAATGATAATACACTCTCCACGTACTGTATATATATTTCGTAAAAAGAATCCCCATCCTTCAATCTTCATCAATGTTTGTTACTTGCTAATTCTGACGAAAAAATAGTTTCAACATATAGAGTATCATCGTATCAGACAGTTTGACTTGTGGAGGAAGCCTGAATAAACACACAGAACGATACACGTGTGTGAATAGGTTCATCGAAATGGCACGAATACTAGCGCGGAAGGATAGTACGAGAGGCTGCAGGCGGAGTTTTATCCTCCCGCCATGCCACAAGTGTCATATCGATTAACCCATTCATACACGCGTGTCGCTCTGTGTTTATTACACGCCTTCGGGCAAAAAATCCCAAATATTAGAAGGACACTCATCAATTCATTTCAACTATTAACAAAAAGAACGCATTTTATCGCCAACCAAATTTACGAGGGGAATCCGTGTTACTATTTCCTCCCCTGAGTTCCAATGTGTTCAATGCGCCTACCGGCAAATATAACATATTGGAACTCAGGGGAAGCTATTTAGCTATCGCAAGGGATTCAAATTGTAATTGCGGCGCATGATTTGCAGAGAATGTCAGTGAGACTTCGCATCTATTTAAAAATGGTCCGTCGACGATTTCCGTTCCGCACATGTGTGCGGAACGGATTTTCGTTTTCCAAATGGCTTAGTGTTGGCGAAGATGGGGAATCCATAGAACAAACGTGTACTAAAAAGGAGAGAACAACCGACTCAAACTCCCCAACTTATTAACTCTGCACAAGCAGATGTAGCAGCAAGGGCCCAATTGAGGTACACATCGCCACCGACCATCGTGACCCCAAATAGGTACTCGGAATGAAATGTCTTGCCGAAGGACACAACGTAGTTACCCCTGGTCGGAATGGAATCGCGGACTTTTCGATTTAATGTCGAATGCTTTAACCACCGATCCACCACACTCCCTGCTTCGTCATTAAAAATGCCTATCAATGTTGCTCTTCACTGAGAGAAATTTGTATTAAGTGTAATACTAAGTCACAATACTCTTGTTATAAAAGTGGATAGAGAATTTTAACCTTTTACCCAACGTAACGCCCAAAAACGGTCAGCGCTGTTCTCAAACATCGCCAATTAATTTTCATTATTTTTTCACTTTTTTGTCTCAAAAACATAGGTTATGACCCCTCGTTGGAACGAGCTCGACGAGATCGTTCCAATGAGGGGTCATAACTTATGTTTTCGAAAAATGAAAAAAATTACTTATTCAAGAATTTTTTTGCAAGTGTCGTCTGCTTTTCATGTTAATGATGGGATCCGGTCATAATTCTCTGTCCAACTTTCACATACGTCGAAAAAGAAATGCGGCAACACTGATTATAGGATGCGGTTTATTATACAGGCGTGACAAACCGTTACTTATTCCCAGTTCCTTAATCGACATTAATCGTCAACCAATTCCGTCGTTTGATAACGAATGTGTAATAAGGAACTGGTAGTTGTCGGTTGGATCCCTGTTTGTTGTTGTTTTTTTTTAATTTTGCCAACTTCAGTCTTGATGAAATGGGGAGCGCGGTGGCTCATTGGTTACAGCATTGGACTTCAAACCGAAAGGTCCACGGTTCGAAACCCGGCAGGGGTAACTGCGATGTGTCGTTGGACAAGGCACTCGATCACGATTGCCTATTTGGGGCGCGGTGGCGCTGTGTACTAAGGCATACTGCACGTCAATGATTCACTTTTCTTAAACCAATGTTAACCCTGCTTGTGTGTAGTTAGTACGTTACGAAGTCTGATAGTAGCCCTCTGTTACTCGGTGGTTCTCTCCAGGTTCTCCGGCTTCCTCCACCTCATAAAACGGACAGACAAGAGGTGATCCTGGCTGTCGAAAGTGTCGTTAAACCCCAGTAAATAAATAAATTGATGAAAGCTCACCCAGTGTTGCAAGTGTACTGCGACCGCGTTTTTGATAGAGAAAAAGACTACGTTTATAATCACAGTACTATACACTTTTGCAGTCACATAGAAAACATTGGTTAAAACTGGTTAAAAAGGGTTGTCTCTATATCCCGACAAATTATGTCTTTTGATTGGTCAGAATGTCTTGGCCAAATAGCCATGGCAAAGGGTGCACCTAACATCCAAGGTACATGGGAGCGTGCAACATCCACGGTATAAGCGCACACGAAACATCGGGGGTATATGGTTTAAACGAAAGCTTTCCCGCGTCTGCTCGCCTCGATATAAAAATCGAACCAAAAAACCTGAAAATAGTCACAAATATCAGATTTCCGACAAGTCGATCATATTTTGTTGTTATATATTAAATAGTCGAATAACTAAAATGAAACAACTTGAGAAAAATAAGATAAGAGCAAATAATTCGTCTCCTGAGTAACGAATGTGTACTATGTGCCTCCTGGCATGTGCCAGTAGGTACATGCCAGTAGGCACATAGGACACATTGGAACTCAGGGGGCGTTATGTCAACAAAATACTGTTTACTCGTTTCCTTAACGACCCAAGGGATGTAACTCTATCTGTTGTCTTCTACGTTTGTAAAAACAAAACCATATTCACGAATTTGGCCTGACTGATTGCTGAGCGTGAGAGATGCGTCCATTTTGTTTTCGCCATTATGTTTCTATTGTGTGTCAAACGGGAGAAAAACGTTAACTCCGTCAACATGTATGGTATATGGAGATTCAATAACTGGATGTCTCATTTAAACACCTCGACTGCGGCTCGGTGTTTAAAAGCCGGCATTCAGGTATTAAATGTCCATATACCATACATGTTGACGGATATAACTTATAATAATCGTGTTAACGCTTTCAACACAGAAGGCCGCTTTTCCCGTCCAGGATCGTGATACGACATGAATTCATACAATAGTTAGTTGTTCGGTAAATTTGTGTGGTACGCTAATATAATAATGATCATCTTTATTGTCGAAAGTTCTGTAAAACTGGTACATGACAATTTAAAACAGATAAAAGTGACAGATAAGCATGAAAAGATAAAAGACGAAAAAAATAACACTGACACCCAGACAGTGATTAATCGCACATGCACGCGCCCAGCGTACATGCATACATTGGCAAGCATATGCATTCACAATTTTCCCTTGTACTTGTTTTTAAAATTAATTTTGAAGACTGGGTTATGGTATGAACAACAATGGCAGCTATGGGGAGTCGGCAACACCACTCCTCCGCTGATAGGCATCATGTGTAAACTGCACCGCCAGTGGAGTAATATCGCTGTCAAACATCCCCAAAAGAAAGAATGATGTCGGTTAGTTCAACTGGAAAGACTCATAAAGTACAGGATCCAGCTGGGTTTTAAGCCATTCTCGTTCGTTACGATATAGTGGACAATACAGGAAGAAATGAATTTCATCCTCTACGTTCATAAAACAAGTTGGGCACCGCCTGTCCTGTCACGGGATCGGTGGCCTTTTCATATCTCCCCGCTTCTATGACCAGACGATGAGCACTGATACGCCAACGCACACAACTGTTTTTGACTGTCTTATCCAACTTGAGATTCAAGTAGTTTTCAAACTCAAAAGACTGTTTGATAGTGGAGTAAAAGTTCAGTTTGGGAGACGCTGAGATTTTACTTTCCCACCAATTCGTGTATATTTCTTTAAGCTTCTTGTCGAGTGCGCAAATTAGTTTATTCGGTCAGAAGTCGGTCTCATAATCCAGACATGATCGAAACCTAAGCTATGCAGGACATTTTTCAACCCCTCGGCCCAGTTAGAATCCGAGTGCATTGCGTCCATAAGACAATGATGTGCTATTGAACAATCTGATAAGTTCAACAAACGCATCTAGAATTTTACATGTATAACCTGTCTAATTAAGTAGATGCCTAGAGGAAATTCTCCTAACTCTCCTCTGATTGCCAGGGTATTCGTGAATTTCGTCACTCCAAGTATTTGTTTAAGGAACTTGGATTGGATTAGGTCAAATTCATTTTGTCATATCTATCACATACATGTAGTTCATCTCGGGCAGTAAGTTTCTGTAGCCTGAGGGATTGAATGCCCGAGACATCACAACCATACGTCAAGATGGGCTGAATGAGAGACCTGAATAGTTTCATACAGAGGTCAGGCTTAATCCTGTCCAACGGTAACTTTAGCTTCAGACGGTACATAGCTTTAAGGCTTTTATTTCCAAGCTGGGCTATGTCAATATTACCAGACGACAAAATGTCCGAGATATTTATATTCTTCACAGGTTTCGAGTTTTTGCCGTTGTAGATGAATAATTCTTTTGTGTATGTGCCTGACTTGTAACTTTAGTCTTGGATGTGTTGAGCTCCAAGGTCCATTTTTCTAGACATTGGTTTAAGTTATTTAACCCTCTCTGGGGGCTTTTTTGACTTTCCGAGACACTGAATGGTCCTCCAACAAGTAACAACAGTGTCTAAACGGACATTGAAAATACCACCGAGGTTCAAAAGGTTAAAAAGATGTCTCGCTTGGATCGGTTTCCCTGCTTCCCAGTGACTCCAATATATATATTGAATTTCACATCATTATTGAAGCACATCATTTGACATCAGATAAAACAGCGGCTGAAGAAAGAAGGCAAAGCAAAGAATACCACACACCGTGTCGTGTATTATGTTACACATTAATAAACTGAATGCTCGGTTGACTACTTACAATTTAGTCTTATAGTTCACACGGTTTATATACTGAAAACACGGGATAATTTTGTCCACAGGATGGCCGTCAACGAATAATCCTTCATGATCGCATCCATAGGGGACACACCAGTCGCGCACTCCACCTATTTTGTAATTCATTTTTTGACACGAACTAATACCAAGGGACACGATGTTATATGCGACAACACATGAGCCTTCACCACCTTTGGTATCTTTGGTAATGGATGTGGATGTGTTATCACAGATAACACCATACACCGTGAATACAGCTATGGGCCTAGCTCTTAGTGGGTCTCACGTGTGCCCATAAAAATTGACTTCCTTTCTTCAAACTTTGAACGTTGGAATATTTTTGTTGGAAAACATTGAAATCAGATGCAATGAAGCTGGCGGATGAACACTCTTACCTTCCATCTTCCAGCAGTTTCCCATGAGCTCCCTCCGGACCCCACTGACAAGAATGAGGTACGCCCCATCAAGCCCATAATCCTGGGCTACTGGTTGAAACTAGAAAACCTGTGACAGTTATCGCAGAAAATACTCTTTAAATAACGCGCTTTTTACTGCAGAAGAATGAAGTAGTCTGAAATACGCCGGAGCGTTTGCGCTGTACAATGCAAATGCAATGCACTAATTGCGATGTCGGTAGTGAAATCACGAACAGAACCGATCAAGATAGAAAGAAAATATAGAGACTATAGTGTGAGGAGAGGGTAGATTGCTAATCGCTGTGGGATAGAGTTTTCACTTAGTATTTATTTACAGTTTCCGATGACAAAACTCAAGAAGCACTTGCACACTTCCATCACATGGAGTGGTCCATGAGATGAAGGTTTGCAAGTGTTTCTTGTACGGTGTTGAACAATTATAAATGCTTATTCGAGTGGAGAATATATGGCGTTGCAATTAATTAGTAATCCACTCTCTTCATTCTGCATATGCAGTCGAATTTTGATATCTAAGTACGTCATTATATGTACTTGCATCCTAGTAAAGGTTAGGAATGACGTTAATGATCTCTACATTCTGGTACAGAATTGTACGGAGTTGGACAAGCTGTTTTTCTGAGGAACGGAGTTACGCTAATGGTTCAGTTGACAAGGAAAAAAGTGCATTTACTCAGCGCGCCATTACTTCAAAATAGTGCACAAAGCAGTGATAGGACTTATAGTTTGAACTGCATACCAGTCCTAAACAGCCGTTCTTTGAATAGTTTACGTTGACAAAGCGTGTTAATATCGTTAACTCGATGCTCCATCCATCGCATTGGTACCCCATGTCCTAACCCTAGTCGAAGATGAAGCACAATGCCATGCCCAACCGAAGCCTTAACCCACTGACCATAGTGGTATCTTCCATGCCAGTTCAATGACAGCAGTTAGAAGAGTCCATTTTCATTATTTGGGGTAGTCCGATTAATATTTTCAACGTGCAGCCCCAAATAATCATTGGTCTACCCCACACATTTACTGAACAGCCACCCTATTTAATGACGTTATGACGTATCATGTTCTTGATCGGGTAAAAACGGGCGCTAGGGTTCAAAGGGATGAGGATTCAGTTTGTAAATATTGGTCTGCAGTATTTTGCACCACAATGTTGATGCGGACTCCCCCGATCCATCCCACTTAGAGAAGAAATTTATACATTCTTATTCCCTTAGCTACATATACACAGACGAAGGCACGGCCACACCTGGAACAACCGTATGCCTGTTTGTCCCGACTATTAAGATGAAATAAGTTGTAGTGCAGGCAAAACAAGTCCCGTAACTCTGTCAGATTCACCTTTGTTTAATTTGAACGTAATATTCGGAAAATGGAACAAACTAATTTCTACTTTCTTACCTGTAACAATTGTTGTGGAATTTGTTATAACTGGACAATGTGAGAAGTCCACCCCAGGCCGGTCCTAATGAATAAAAAATCTGTGTTGCTGCATCTCCCCATAGCTACAAAAAAGATACCAAGACTGACCACGAGATAAAAAACCACAACGTGAGCTATAATTTGGAAGCTTTTTAATTATACTTTGGAAGGATCTCGGAGGTAAAGGAGGGGGTGTAAACTGAGTTGTTACTTTCATTCGTTATTGAAATCGGCGTAAAGACAGTTGTCATTTGAAAACCATTACATCCTAACGACTGCTTCCGGCGATCGAATTTCGAAAATCAGATGTCATCATGTATCGGCTTTATAAAGTCGCTTTATTTTCGATCCTATTCGTGTAAATGATGAGTCAAGTCGTAGCAAGGTACTACTAGCAGTGGTAGCCCCTAGGGCCATAATGTGGTAGATTGAAGTACTGCTTGCATTTCCGACAGTTTCAACGCCTATGGATTTGACAAACCCAGGGGTACCTCCAGAATTAATTTGACATGCGCGGCCGTTATGTTCAAATATTAAACCTCATTTGTTTCATTTCTTCTTAATCTATCGTAATGTCTCGGGTCCATATTTTACTGTATGGCCCGCAGTCAAGTGACGAGTCGAACGTTATAATAGACGCGAGAACGTCATTAGCATTCCTGACTGCAAAACGTTTATGCCCATTGTCGCGAATAGCGAATACAGTTTATTACTTTCCAAAGTGTGATTTACTGGGATTTCCGGGTTTGAAAAAAAACCCGATAACTTCACAAGTGAATTATGCAATCAACAAATGTGTCATGTATCCGTGCACGCAAACGAAGACGCTTTGCGGTGAGAGTAATGGGGCTTCGTTGTTTTTTTTAACCCTTTACGTAACATGAAAATTAGACGACACTTGCAAAAAAAATTCTTGAATAACTATTATTTTCATTTTTGTCTCAAAAACATACGTTCGCCTGCGGCTCGGTGTTTAAAAACCGACATCCAGGTATTAAATCTCCATATACCATACATGTTGGCGGAGATAACGTATAATGACAGTGAGGACTGAATCGTCATGGAGATGCTCCTCATAATTCATAGTCCTGACGGTAATAAAAAATAAAATTATTATCCAGTCTTAATCACTGATTTGAATAAAAAAATCCCCGAGAACCAAAACTATTTTTAGTCCTACTCAAAACCGTGTTCTTTCTTGATGAATTTCCTTGGCTTTGGTGAGCGTTTCTTTCTTTCAAAATGACAATAATGTTGAAAATGGTAAAGTAATACATTCTGCCCTGCAATATAACGAATACCACACGTGTCAGTCAATGTACACATTTCGTGTTGAGTAGCCTGTCCATAAATACACAGAATGTCACGATGTGTGGACGCGTTCGTCAATACGGCACAAGTGCCAGGGCAGAATTATAGAACGAGAAGCACAGCGTTGAGTTCTATCCTTCCGCAATGGCATGAGTGCAGTATGGACGGACGCATTCACACGTCGTGGCGTTCTATGTTTATTACACGCCTCTATAACATAGAATCCATTAACTTAAAAAAATAAAACTTCACACTGAAAATTTTAAACTTCAAAACTCTTAATCATTTTTCGAATTGACATTCAATTCATCGGCTGCCATCGCAGCTTCCGAATCGATCTGGGCCAGAATGTGAAGATTTGCTTGGCCAGTTACGAAGATGGGCAGAGTTTAGTTCTTTTAATGGAGCCATGACGTCAGGTGGAAAAATATGCCGTTATCGAAAGTCCGTATGAAACGCGTGTTCCGTATGTATTTGTAAATATGGAACTGGAGGAAAAGTAATTGGCGTGAAATAAACTGTTATATGGCTCGAATCCTTGTGAAATATGTGTTAAATATCGCTCAGCTTAGCCGAGCAAGAAGGAGTGTTTTGTTCACGACCAATGCAAATCACTGCTGAGATACGAAAAGCGGACTAAAAATGTCGACGGGAGCCCGTGGGTTGTAGCTGATTTGTACTCGTTATTCCTACCCTGTTGCTGGTCGACTGCCGAAGTAAATTGGACGAAGAAGCACGCATATACAGTTAAAACTAGAAGTCCTGTCATGAAATGCGCACAAATAGCACGTCGATTTGCGCGTTAATCTACGCGTTATGATCATAGCAAGGCTATCAAATTTTGTATATATGGCCTGTGCACAAGCAATGTTTCAGTCAATGGACCTCCGGGTAACCCGGAGGTCCATTGGCAGAAACATTGCCTGTGTTTGCTATGAGTACCCAGGAGAACCTGCCGCACTTTGGATGCCATTCGATATGGCAAGTGCGCGCAATTACTACGCGCAATTAAGCCTAGATAAGCGCACAGTTCGAGACAGGACTTCTAGTTTTAACTGTAGTAGGCATTTACCTATATAAAATGCATTGGGAAGAAGAAAAACGTTGCTGCAGGCTTTTAAACCGCTTTTATGGAGTTAATGTTTTATTGTATGTACTGTTGGAGGTATCTTCAAAAATGTTCTCCAGGAAGACTTCCGAACTCCGCTGACGAAAGTGGGATACCCTATGACGTGCCTGCCACTAACTCTGTTATCGAACGGCTATTACTTGAAGACTTCAAATCAGTTATGTAACCAATCATGTTTCCGATTCAATGACAAATCAATCCCCACTGACGGCCGTGATTCAATCTGTTCCCGACGTCCAAATAAAGGTCAGGGACGTGGCGACAGAGGTAGGGTGTGGGGGAGGGTGGGTTGCCACTCCCCCCATCCTGGCCAAAATATCCTATAGTTGGAAATTCGGACAGCAAGTCACGAGTAGTTGGAAATTCCATCTCTCTGGATTTTAGAGTTTCTTTTAGAGTCTCCTTTACTTCCCAAAATTCCAACTCTGTTTCAAATCGGCAAAAATTCCAGCTGTTACTATTTACAGCTATAGTGTACGCAATATCGAGCTTCATAAGTATGCGTGATGTCAATCGGTACGAGATTTTTATAGTACGTTTAATTATCGCAATAAAAAAATCTTCAAAATGCACTTCAAGAAAATCACATCATGTAAAATCGTAATCCTGTGTTAATTCCATCATTCACAGTTACAAAATGATGAAACATCAAAAATTGAGCATTCCTGCATAAGATCTGATGTAATGTTAGGACAGTGTGAATTGTTCAAAGCTCTGAGCTTGAGTATTTGTTTAGCACATATTCAACTCCCGGAATAATACGAAATAATAATAACCTGATAATTCTATCATAAATGTGTTGGCATTTTAGTTACTAGAATCACTTTTTTACCCCCTTCCATGGCTTCATTTTCTAGATTTTTCTCGGTAGTGAATTTACAACTGGGGGAGGGACCGGGTGGGGGTTACACCCTCCCGGAGTGGTTCCCCCCTCCTGGTCTCTCCCATAGTTGAAAATTCACTACCCTAACTCCCTCCTCCAATCGGAAAACTCTAGCCACGTCCCTGATAACCTGCATTTTTATTGCTTGTGACAGATTCATTCGGTGATTGCAAATATAAGTCACAGAACTTAAACGCCTTAACATTACCTGTGGATCTTTGAGTCTTTCCCATGATTCCTGAGTTGGAACTATATAAAATTCGATGCCTTTCAAATATCCTGGTAAAGTCACTCCTCGTACAAGAAGAATCGTGAGAATGATGTAAGGAAAAGTTGCGGTGAAATATACAACCTGAAAGTATTGAGAAGACATCTTATCACTTCATTCACGTTTTCAGTGTTTGATTTATAAGATCAGTCTGAACTGGATTATTTTAAAAGTCATTCAACGAAGCAGTAGCTAACGCCGAATCGCCTAACAACAAGAATGTGTCTATTGCATTTTAACGTACGAAGCCGCTGGATAACGTGTTCGCCGCTGACGCCCCATCCCTTCAAAGCCGTGCGTATTTACCCCACAATTGTAGTACTGCATGTTGAGAGTAAACTTCTGCAAAACTTTGGTGGGGGGGGGGGGGGGGGGGGGGGATGGGGCAGCTGTTCAAAATGGTCAGTGCTTTTCTGGGAACTCTGTCGAATTTGGTTACATTGTATTTCGAAGTCTAGAAACCGCGAGAGTGGCCCATGGGAACTCCACGCAATTTCTCCATATTTTCTTCCAGGTTTTTTTGTCTTGTTCCTTGTAAGAACTTGACATGTGCCTCTATGTGTGCATGCAGGGCATTGCAGGAAAATCTCCTATTCACTCATCTCAACGGTCGTTTAGATGGTCAAGGAGGAAATGTGTATAGTGTTCAACCGATGGTCGAAATCGGCCACCCCTACCGGCCGATTGCGGGCAATCGGATGACAGCGGTAACTGCTCCTGAAACATCGGCGCAACCGATTGTTGTCAAACATTTTGTGATGATTCATGAACCGCAGTATATTATCTTCTGCAATTGTTCAATGGTTAATGTAAAATAATGTGAATGATAACATTCAATAAAGTTGAGGAACAATCACAATGTGTATTCTTAAACTCTCTAGACGCGCCATTATGGGATATACAAGTTGAACGACATGTGAAGCTTACAACTGAGCGTACTTGAGGCAATCGCCAGGTCATACCGGAAAAGTGAAGGTTGCACTACATTGACTCAGGTCGCAGTAAAATTACCAGTCACATGCACTTGGGCGGTAAACGTGGCTCTGAGAGCTTAAATGGGTTTCAGCAGTGAATAATGGGTGAACGTTTAAACTAACTGGGGGGTGTAAAAAGCCAGCTTCTGTATTTTTATACTACTATACATGAAAACGCCTTAATTTTGTGAAAAATTGCGCCCATCATTGATACAAACTTACCAATATCTAGAACTTTCCTCCAGTCGCGATCCAGCTGCAATTCTCTAATCACTTACAGTACCATGCCTGAAAATAAGCAGCCTGACATTTGCGGAATGCGGTCCCCAGAGGGTGAATTTGATGATGCTATCGCTTGCAGTGGGCCGATTTATCCACTGGGTACGTCTTTCTGTTTAGTTTTGAGACCCTGATTCAGATTGAGGTCCACAGATGGTGAATTTAGTAATGCTACCCTGCTGTGCAGGGCAGCATCACTAAATACACCCTCTGGGGACCTCATTTTGCAGATGACAGTCTGCTTATTTTCTGGCTTGTACAGTACTGTATTTATGTAACTTCAAGAGATTTTTTGTTTACCTTTCCAGATGATTTTATTCCTCTGATCAAACAGAAGAAAACTATAAGCCAAGCAAATATAAGGCCAACAAAGTTTTTCCAGTTTATATCTCCAAGCTCACCAATATAGTCAGTTTCATCTCTCCCTAGTACGAAGTTACTGAAAAAAATAAGAAAGAAAAAACGCACTTAGCTTTGCCCAATATAATAGGCAAACACATCCTAATAATAACTTGAAAAGGGTGTACCTGTGACAGCCATCAAATCATCAAAAATGCACATTTTTTTGTTTCCTACGTGCAGACACAATCACCGTTGTAGACATAGAAGCCAAAGGGAAGAAAATTCCGTGGATCTCTTTTTCAAGTTTATTTCCACCGAACAGAGTCAAAGCAGGTCGGTATGTTGATAATTGTGCGCCTTCCCCGCTCTCACAAATTCAATTGGACTTCCCCCGCCCCTGAATACTGTAACTGCCGACGAACAAAATACACATACAGTACACTCGCACATTCTTACAAATGGGTAGTTACATGGCTATTTTTATGGGACTACAATAAAATGCATGTCCATTATTTAAAACAAGTGATTTTTTGGAAAATGTTTGTGGTGGCAGCAAACCCTGACCCTACCCTTTACTGACCTTAACCCTACCCCACCCACCCCCAATTCTAAACCCCTCCCTAGACTAATGAAAACTCAATATATTCCTAGTCTATTTTAACTAAAATGCATGTCCATTGTATTAAAACAACTTTTGGGGTGAACAATTTTTGGGGTGGTAGCAAACCCTAAGCCTACCCTTTACTGACCCTAACCCCACCCCACCACAGCTCTAAACCCCACCCTAGAATAATGACCTTTAACTATGTGACTAGTCACATAAATTGCGGTAGTCACCTAACCCCCATTTCTACCAACAAATAGCCACCTAAACCCCATATGTCTGCCCGCCGTGGACTGGTCGTAATCCACGCGTGGGCAGTGATATATACACATGCAATTACCAGGTAATAAAAATAGTCATCAGCAAAATTTTAATTAATGAAGCACCGGGTTGTTCCAGGTGCTTCATTAATTAAATTGTTGATGATTGTTTCTATAATAAGTGTTTTGAAATGTAATGTTATTGTGCCCGTGGAAATACTGTCCACCAGTGGAAAGTGGACAGTCCACGGTGGCTTTACTGCAGATTGGAATGCAACTTTCTTGTCTCACATATGGTAAATTACCCCTCCCATACCAAACTGGTGTTATGACAATATTTATTTGATTTTCTTTCCCAGAATTCCCCATTATCGAGCTCGGCTAATATGACATCAAACTCGATGTGATACGAAATCTATCTCGGCAGATATGCCCACCCCCCCCCCCCCTCCCTCCGATGTGTTTCTCCGCGGACTGGGACGTGGCTAGAGGTTTCCGATTTGGGGGAGGGGGGTAGCGTAGTGAATTTCCAACTAGGGTCCAACTAGAACCCCCGGTCCCTCCCCCTAGTTGGAAATTCACTACCGAGAAACATTTTGAAAATGAAGCCATGAAAGGGGGCATAAAATTGATTCTAGTAACTGAAATGCCAGCACATTTAAGATAAAATTATCAGGTTATTATTATTTGGTATTATTTTGGAAATTGAACTTGTTCCAAACAAATGCCCAAGCTGAGAACTTTGGGCAATTCACACTCTCCTAACATTAAATCAGATCTTATGCAGGAATGATCAATTTTTGATGTTCCATCATTTTGTTACTGTGAATAATGGAATTAACTCAGGATAACGATTTTACATGATGTGATTTTCTTGAAGTGCCTTTCGAGAATTTTTGTTTTATTACTATAAGTCAAGGTACAAGAGAAATCTCGTACCGATTGACATCATGCATACCTATGAAGCTCGATATTGCGTACACTGTAGTTGTAAATAATACCAGTTGGAATGTTTATCGATTTGAAACCGAGTTGGATTTTGGGATGTAAAGGAGACATCAGCATCACCAAAGAAGCTCTAAAATCCAGATAGATGGAATATCCAACTACTCATGACATGCCCTCCGAATTTCTAACTAATGGAAATTTTGACCAGGCCCCTGGTCGTCACGTCCCTGAAACATTTGTTTACAGGTCACGTTTTTTGGTATAACTAGGAATAGTTTTTGTATGACGAGGAATTATAAATGGCAATTAGTAAGGAACCAATGGATAAAGAGAAAAAACAAGAGCTGTACACAGAATTCAACACTAACTACGATTCAGAGCCATAAGCGACGATTTGTTGAAGAGAGAGAAGAGATAGTTCAGGTATCCGAACGTTGCGTCTTCTCCATTTAGGAAGCCACGGCGTTCTGATAGCTGAACTATAGCGTCTATCGGAAAGTGAGTTGTCGTTCTTGCAATAACTACTTGTCATTTGCGGTATTGTAAACATTACGCCTCGAATTGACAGCGCTGATTAAGACATTGTCAAATTTCGCCTAAGGGCGAATGCCATGGAATACCTTGGTTGGACCCCCTACGTCAACTCACTTGTATGTTGATGTTAAGTGTTAATGTTTATACTATCTCCGTGAAATAAACTATTCAATAATGTGCTTGGATTCGAGAGGTCAGTATGCTGCAATTGGAAGTCGTTAATGTTAACACTTGTACCACCATTTCGTTCTAGTGATGAATAATGATGAAATAGTTGTTGCGGTTACCCGAGATTCGTGTATGGGTTCAACAGCATGTGATACAGGTGTGTTCAAATTATTTTGACAATGTGTGAATTCAGTTGTACTGTCAATGTGCAGAGTGTACCTAGTGTTACGCGTTGCTGTGCTGGGAGGAGAGGTGAGGTTACTCATAATTAAAGAACATCGTTCACGTTCTTTCTCTCCTGAAACAGAATAATTATTTATCGATGCAAGGTACCAACCCATCGAGCATCCCCAAATTAACACTACTCCAGTCACTACTGGCATTAGGTATTTCAAAACTGAGTTTTATTTTTGAATACTTTTGTTAATTAATTATGAGTGTTCTTTATTGTTTGCTCACAATGGACGTCTTACATGCGGCGTATATTCTGATACCGGTACAACTCATTTAATTACGATTGAGTGATGATCGTCGCTCGCTTCGTTTCCACAGATTTCTGATACGCGTAAATCAGGTCAAGATATCACGACCTTTCAAATGGAACGCTAGAGGTCAACATAGTATAGTCCGTCCGTTCCCATCTCCCTACTAGGGTGATAAATGTTTCGTGTGTAAAACCAATGGGGAAAATAGGTGAATAAAGCAAAAATTTATCCAAAGCTGTTGTTGGAATAAATTGCAACTTATGGGATAAATATGTATTGTATAACCAAAGAAATAAATCATCATCTCATCTTCACTAAGACATTCTCTGTTTTAAATATTTAAAAAATGAGAAATGAACAAAACATCTGAATTGCTAAGTTGGACATGTTTTTTAATAAAAACAAATTCCCAAAAGAGTACTTGTACGAACTGTAGGGGGTGGGAAGCACTCGAGCTATTTGACTTATCTCCATTGTACAGAGGTTTGTAGCTTGACCTGCCCCAAGCCAGTGTAAAATGCAGAGGGTCATATCCTAAAGTTTAAGGATCAAGATTCCAGTTTGATCGCCAAACTGACCAATGAGATCGAAGTAAATCAACCAATCAAATTTGTGTATTTCCATTGTGTTTCTTTTCTATAGACTTTTATACTACTTTTCTAAATTTCCCAACTTTAACCTATAATCCTATAGGAAACAAACATAAACCCCAACCAAGAATGAAAAAGTCGATCAAAATTTGTTAAAATGAGATAATGTTTTCAATCTCGTCCGTCAAAGATATATAAGATTTGGCAAAGCATGGACTTGGCATCATTCACGATCGAACCATTGAACACTGAAGAAGGTCCGGCTTGTCACCAGCAGACTTATGCTAACGTCACCCAGTACCAGGATGAACTGAAGATACATCACCGAAGATACTTCGAGGGTAAATACCAGAAACCTTATCCTACCAAGACTGGGATTGCACTATCATTAGAAGAATGGACTGGGAGCGCGGTGGCTCACTAGGTAGAGGTGCAGGCTGCAAGCCGAGAGGTCCTCGGTTCGAATACCACCTGCGGCAACCGCGTTGTGTCCTTGGGCAAGACACTTCATCTCCATTGCCCGATGGGGGCACGATGACGCCGTGTACTAAGGCGTACTGCACGTCGATGGTACGCATGTCTTCAACCAATCTAACCCTGCCTGTGCTACAGTGCGGAGTTACGATGTTGGGGAGCTGGCAGTTGCTCGTCGTTGCTCGGTGGTTCTCTCCGGGTACTCCGGCTTCCTCCACCCGTAAAACTGTCACGGTCATTATTAGCCATTGTGCATAAATATGTGACCTTAAACACCAATATATAAATAAATAAATAAATAGAAGAATGGAATGCCTTGAAGTCCCAATAGAAACAGATGCAGCCATCAACACCCCAAAACAGCTTTAACTGAAGACATCAAACCTACTGAACCTGCTAAACCCGAACCTGCTAACCTGGAGAGTTTAAGAAACCAATTCAAGAACCACCTTTGAAGAAGAAGATCACAATGAGAATAACCAAACCACGACCATCGATCGTTGATGAAATTGATAGTGAACTCAGGCAAGTTCGCTTGCAACATGAACTTTGTTTGGCCTATGCTCGTTATATGGACGCGAACATTGATACAGTGATGGAAGACAATTACTATGGATGTAGAGTTGATCACCCAAGCCAGATTCAGCATAATGTATGCCTCATGTTGTCTCAAGAAAAGAAGGTTATAACATGCTTTGATGAAGCACTTGAAAGAGTTATCAAGAATGATGTCCATCTACTGTGGCACCATAATACTTCTGGAATGAATCCACCACCAGTACAGAAAGAGTATGAAGATATGTTCGAGAAACCTCTCACAAATGAACAGAGACATTTTATTAAGTATTTAGTGATTGAAGTCATTTTCCCCAAGAAACCACTCAGTCTGAATATGTAAATAGAGTTTGTAAATAGATGTCTTTCTACAAACAAAAAGAAGAAAAAGATGAAAAAAGTATAAAAAGAAGAAAGAAAAAGAAAATGGTGGTAATGACGGTGTTTATCTTCTGGACAAATATCAAACAAACTTGAACTGTCCACAGCCCGTAAGCCAGAGGGACACTTATGCTGTGTTTTTTTTGGAGGGCGGTAAAAAAAACCGTCTTCCCAAAAGTATAAAAGTGGAGCAGCACCGACATAGAACAAAGAGATGGATCCTCGTTGGAAGCATCCATTCACTTGTTTGTTGTGTGGTTCCTCGGGTAGTGGTAAATCAAACTTTGTCAATCGGGTTATTCAAAACATTCAAGATATTATCTCACCTGTTCCAAGTCACATCATTTGGAGTTATAGTGAATGGCAACCATTATATACAATACTTTATCCCAAGTAGAATTCGTAGAGAGTCTCCCTTAAGAATTGAAATCTGATAGTTTAGTCATATTGGATGATCTTATGCTCAATGTAGATATTCGAGTGTCAAAATTATTTACTAAAGGTAGTCATCACCGTAGGATCAGTGTGATGTACATTGTTCAAAATTTATTCGACAAAAATAAAGTCTACATGACTAGCTCTCAATAACATGATCTTGTTTAAAAATCCTAGGCATCGTTCTCAGATCACACACTTGGCAGCACAGATGTATCCTGGTTATTCCAAGTTTCTGAGAGAAGGTTTTGAAGATGCCACTTCGACCCCATATGGTTACCTTTTAATCGATCTCAAATAAGATACTTCTGAACACGAGATTGAGAAGTCAATTTTTTCCACGGGAAACCCAGTATGTGTTCCTCCAAAAAGTATAAATGGGGGTGGGGGGGGGGGGGGAGGCAGCAAGTCTGCCCGAGGTCAGAAGTATGTCCGACCGTCTCAGGCGCAACATCGCACTTCTCAGGCTTCTTATTAAATTGAAGCCCACACTCATCAAATCCATACCAAAACATGCAGACAAAGATTTGAATACTTGTTAGTATGACTGTGCCCCGAAGATCTTGAAGGGGGCAGTACCTCTGACCAAAGCTCAGAGAACGGAACTCGTTCGCTAGAAACAACTAGTGAGGGCAGTGGCAAAAAAAGGTACCTCTGGCAAAAAGAAGGGGCAGATCTTGCAGAAAAGCGGATTTTTGGGTGCATTACTAACTCCTGTACCACTGTGTGTAGTTAAAGGTATTTTTGGATGATGGAATATGCAAAGAAGAGAGCTTAAGTAGAACCAAGGCTACTTGAACGTCTACAAGAAACTCCAAAACAACCGAATGAAATGGCTGTTTCATCATTGGATCGAGAAATAAGAAATATACTCGATGCCCCTTTTTCTCATATCCGACGAGAAGATGACTCGATATTATCACACCTTACAGAGGTACTTGACATTTCAGCAAAAGGGAGAGTCCTCTCGACCCATTAAAGTCGTCGAACTTGAGAAAGATAATAAAGACCAAGATATTCTCGATTCTGTACCCATAACAATGAAGAGAAAGGCAAAGTTATTGTTGAATCGTATTAGAAATGACCCAAATATATCTTGGAATGAGACGGGCGAACTAGTCCACAAAGACCAAACAGTGGTAGGGTCGAATGCAACAGATCTTCTAAACGATTTGCATAGAAGACGAAAATATTTTCAACCTAAGGGACAGGAAGTGTTGTCCGAGGCCCTGAGAGATAGTGACATACCCCAAGCATTGATTGGTCATAAAGAACGTTGGGATTTTATGAAACTGGCACCGACTAAGTCGGAGACTGAGACAAAACAATGAAAGAAAACAAAAACTCCTAAGTGGACCGAAGAAGGGTATAAATCGAAGTTACACTTGAACAAGGCAGCTCCTGAAGTTTTGGTGGTATAGACGCTCTTCGTTGAGAGTCCACAGAAAAGACCAAACAAGTAGTAAAATGGTTAGAGATTCAAGACACAAACACTCTTCACAGACCTGTTCGTCGTACATTCCCTAGAAAGAAAGTGATCGTTAGTGGTATCGATGCACAATGACAAGCTGACTTGGTAGATTCAGCGAATATCAGTAAATATAATAATGACACAAAATTTGGATACAAAATGTTCCATAGTAGAAAGATTCAATAGAACTTCGAAAACCAAGATGTGGAAATATTTTACCAAGAAGGATACACTAAATTTTACACTTCAAAACTTGGTGAAATCTTATTATCATTCTCATCACCGTAGTATCGGTGTGGCCTTCATTGCCATGAATTGTGAAAATCAAGAAGGGGTTTGGTAGAATATTTATGGCAAACCCATAAAACACAAGGCCCCAAAGATCAAAGTGGGAGACAGGACAGAGTGAGAATCAGTAAAGTTAAGAAAACTTTTGAGAAGGGTTATTTGCCGAGTTGGACCGAAGAGTTATTCACAGTGATAGCCATCAAGAAAGGCCATCCAGTCACATACATCTTACAATATCACAATGTGGAAGTACTGAAAGCGTCGTTCTACACCGAGGAGCTTCAACAAGTTGCACACAAAATCGAACCCGGACTCAACAAACGTGGCCGTGGTAAAAACAGAGAACTGTTCGTAAAGTGGTTGGGATATCCCGCTTTTTGCATCAAGCAGAGTCAGATCGATTATAAAAGGAAGTGAACCTGTTGGGTTTCTCCAAAATGGAAGTAGGATCGAATGGATCTTGGCCTCTGTTTGGAAAGAGATTTCCAAGGAGAGATCACTTACTTTTCACAAATAATCATCTTGTACATCATCATCATCATCACCAGTGTAGTTAATTTCACTCTCGAGAACACAGACAGCAAGTTGTGGACCGCTCTCTTGAGTAGCAGCGTACGGTATTTGTTGCCTTATCTAACCATCAAGAAAAAAGTAATGTTTTATCTGACTCCACCAAGTAACAGTTCTATGAACGTGCTTCCCGAAAACACGTTAACTACGTGCACCACTCAGTTATCACAACCAGCGAATCTCACAGGGGAATGGAAAGTAGGTCTGGCAGAGATCCAGTATCCAAACACTTGGTTCAATATTCGTGGAGAAGAAGCTTTCGTCCAAGTGTTCTGGTCTTCGAAAAATAATTATCGACTTGCTCTGAAAGAAGGCCGTTATTCAGATTCTGATGATGTGATACGGGGTATCAATGGTGTTAAAGAATTACTCTTGCCTCGTCACGATAAGGTAGATTTTGAATTGGTTGAAGTAACTGGTAACGTTCGTGTCACGGTACGTGATGAAGTCGTGGTCACATTGAACCTTACTCTTCAAAACTCGAAGTCCTGTCACGAACTGTGCGCTTATCTAGGCTTAATTGCGCGTGGAAATTGCGCGCTATTGCCATATCGAATGGCATCCAAAGCACGGCATGTTCTCCTGGTTACTCATAGCAAACACCGGCAATGTTTCTGCCAATGGACCTCCGGGTTACCCGGAGGTCCATTGGCTGAAACATTGCTTGTGCACAGGCAATATGTACAGAATTTGATAGCCTTGCTATGATCATAACGCGTAGATTAATGCTCACATCGACGTGCTATTTATGCGCATTTCATGACAGGACTTCTAGTTTTAACTGTAACAAGTGTGTTTTTTAAATCAGGTACTTACAGTTCTTCCTGAGTCGACGATGTCAACCAAGGATTATATTCGCTCTACGTATACTGTGACTTGGTTCGTGACCAAGCCGTGGCGGATACAAGAATACCGCTTCTTCGTACCGTATCCGTACTGGGAAAATATGGAACATCATCTCCAAAACCTTTGGGAATGTGTATTATGTACCAGTGGAACGAAAGCATTTCAGCACCGTCCGGGTATATATAAGGGACGACACAGGAGCCATGGTGCCATTCGAGTTCGGGAAAGTGACAGTGACACTTCATTTCCGAAATCGTAGATCTCTTCATTCCACATAACCATGACTTACTGTTGTAAGTCCAAATTATACGAAGAATATTACATGAAACAAGCTGGGAAGGGTCTACCAGCTTTTTCTGGAGCTCAAATACAGAGAGGTTATGGTTTGGGAAGTATATTGGGATGACTGATGAACGTCGTGTTACCCTCATTGAAAAGTACAGCCAGGACCCTGTGAAGACAGCTCGTGAAAAAATGAGCGGTCTTTGCCGAAGATATCATCAAAGGGGAAAATGTTAAAACGGCAGCAACCAAGAGAATCAAAGAAGTTGGTGCGAGTGCTTGGAATGAAGTGGTTGGTGGGTCGAAAGCACCCGGCAGGAAAGGTTTAAAAAGGCCCGCACAACGCAAAACCGCCAAATCGACAAAAGGGAGAACTGTACAGACGTAAGACTTTCTCGGTGCATGATGTCTCTCATCAATGAAAAGTATTGTGCGTGTGTCAACAGGGACTTGTTTTCTATACCACCAACACAGACTAGTTCGTGAGAATGGCTCACGAGAAAGCACTAACAAAACGAACGGCAAAATATCCACATCAGCCGAAAAGAGTACATAAGTGGATACACCCTAATCGTATTCGACCTGACTTCAGACCTATCATATGGACAACACTTCGATCTGGTGAAGAGAGGAACCTTGAGACCAGAAGTCCATTTGGAAAACCCGTTACCAACCACAATCAACGTAATTTTCGATTACTCGACATGAACACGTTGCAGTTAGAGAACACCCTTCGATTAGATAGTTGTTTGAAGAGAATATGGTTGGGTGTATTTGCAAGAAACAGATTACCATAAGGATTATCAGATCATAGACCAGTGGCTTTGATAGTCAACACGGATCCAGACCACAGAAAAGGAGAACATTGGGTTTCTCCCTTTGTAAGTCACCACAACGCAGAGTACCTTGTACCTTGATTCCCATGGACTACCACCACAACACAGACCATTCGATAATTTCATGAAGACGAATTCCAGATATTGGAAGTATCATACAGAACGACTTCAATGACCATTACCAGTGTGTGGACAATACTGCCTGTTTTACTTGAAACATCGCCGCCGCGGTGTACCGATGGAAATCATATCCAACATGTTTAATGATGTGTTGGTTAATGACGTCATTGAAGAAACCTGCCTCTAGATGTCGCTGTGTTGAAGAAAAACGATAAAAAGGGCGCACTTGGCTTTCAGATCATTTTTCAAACTCGGCAACGATTTACAGATGCAACTGTTCAAGAACGACGTTGGGTTCTAGTTTACCACGAGAGATTGGGAACAAGTGACCAAAGCAGTGGATATTGCAAAGAGGAGGAGCCTTGAAATAGGAAAACCCAAATCAAAGAGAGAAAGAAAACTAAAAAAGAATGCAGATAAAGAGGATTAAAGAATGTTCACTATTCCATGTTTGATCAGGATGGCGCTGAATGATTATCAATCAAGAAACCAAGAAACAGTAAACCCAAGAGACTTCGAAATGTATTTTCATGATGTTCCACCTCCAGTACTGGTGCAGCTATTACGTGGAGAAGATGAAGCTATAACAAGAATGACACCAGAACAGAGACCACTAAACCACATCAAGTATGCATTGGAGGAAAATCGTCTCAAGACATTTCAATTAATGTTACCAGAGAAAGTGTGAAAACCCCGAATGAACTGACACAAGGTGGATTCTTTTATTTGGGGACAGGAGACAAAACCCAATGTTTCCACTGTGGTATTTTTATTCTTTTCTGGGAATCAGAAGATGATGTTAAGAAGAACACAGAAAATATTCTAAATATTCTCCAGACTGTTATTACATTCATAATTTGCCACCTGAATCAATTGACATTGAATAAGTTCAAGAAGAAGTGGACGTCAAAGAAGAAAGGGACATCAGTTCAAGAAGAAGATTCACGGAGGACGAAATGTAGCATGTGTTTATTACCTGAATACAATGTCGCTCCGCCACCATGTGATCATTTGTGCCTCCTGTGCAAAGACTGTTGTAGACCACTGAGAAGGTGTCCAATCTACAGAAAGACAGTTTATGTATATCTGACAATCTACATATCATAGAAGAAAATGTTTCCATAAAAAGTTAAAGTTGAATAAAAGAAATTAAAATGTAAAAAAATGAGTTGTTATCAATGAGTCCAGTAGTACAATACCAGAGGTATCCTCGAATTGTATCTTATACAGGGTACCCCCCAAAGGTATACTCAAATGATATATTACCATGCCATAGGTATCCTCGAATACCAAAATGAGACTAAGAGTGATGGTAAATTATACCTCATCGGCTCATTGGGGGATTTTGTCATGGCCCTCATGGTCTCATTCTCTAAAAAGTAGCTTAACATATGGGTTGATCCTCACATGAGTATTTTGTGGGACTTCAGGTTAGCTTCATGGGCTTCATGTACACATACGGACTCTACACATGATTTTATAATTTGAATAATGGCTAGAAACAATAGCACTACGTAAATCTTGGTAATGACAATACAAAGGAACATGCCTTTTATTGATATGGCGATACTAAAAAAGATTCTGGGAGGGGGGGGGGGGGTCCGAGCCAATTAAATAATTATCGGGTTGTTTGTGGTAATTAGATTTACACTAGTTCAATCGAACTTACCTCTAGGACCCCCTCGGTACTATAGCACTACGTGCTACTATTATAAGTAGGATTCTTGAAGAATCCGTAGTAAAAATAAAGTTGTTTTTGGTGATTTTGAGGCATTGCCGGGTTTATTTGGGTAATTCTACGAAACGGGAAACTACTCGTGTACAAAGGAACATACCCTCCGAACATACCTATGTCCTATTGTAGGCCTTTGGGTCACATAGCAGCCACGTGTTACCATAGAAACCAATATGGCGGCCTCCCCTATACAAAATGGCCGACGGAAATACTTATTTTAGATTTAGATTTAGATTCTTTATTTACAGTATACTTACAAAAAAAAATTACATTTATATAGTACAAGTAGTGTTGATGTGTATACTGAGGGAGATGTCATAGCCAGATTGGCTGTCTTCCTGTCACCCCCCTTGGAATTGCAGACAGACTGTGACCAAAAATTATCTATATGTAGCAGATTACATGCACTGATATAGGATGGACAGAGCACAGGTAAAATCATTGCTGGGGGCCGTGCTATACAGGTTCCGTCCTGTACCTACACCTATACCGGCTGGAGACTGGTGGTTGCAAATTGAAAGAGGGCAACCTGCTTATCGTGTCCATTCTCCATCACTCCGTGCAACTCCAAGTCCCAGCGAAAACTCTTTGCGAAACCGGAGTCGAGAGTACTATTGGTATGTCGGTCAGCACACCCATTGAGCCCATATTTAAAAGTGCTCAGCATGTGTGCCGATCGACGAGTCTTGTATCACAGCAGGGAGTACATGTATGCGTTATGGTACATCTAAATGCGGGAGTATAAGCCTGTTGGGTTTGCTTAGGTTCACAATTGCTGAATGTTGGTGGGGCTACACGGAGCGTGCAGGCGCGGACACGAGCAGCAAGTTTAGATCAGACGAGGGTTCCAGATTTATGTGCAGAGTATGTCAGTTAACTGTAACTAGATCGAGAGTTGCCAAACACTATATAGTTGAATAATCCTAAAGAATTACAAATTTAAAATGTGCAGTCTGGACAATAGGGATTATTACAGCGGACATCGGTTGAATATGATGATAGGAATGTTGAAGTCAGTTTTCTCTTTAGTGTGTTTCTATCATTGATATGACGGGTTGTATTGTCTAGGGAGTTCCATATTTTAGGAAACGCATACAGAGGAAGTTTGTCTAGAGATTTGGTTCGCGTTTTTTCTATGTATAAGAGACCCGACTGTCTGGTGGCCCTACCAGACGAATTGTCCACGATGCTAAAGATATCGCTAAAAGATGGGGGTAGTCTTCCATTTTTCCAGTCAAAGACAAACAAGGAAGCATGAAGTTTAAACAGGTCGTCAACCTTTAATATTTTATCTTTTTTGAATAAAGGGTCTGTATGGGCGTTATATCCTTTATTGTTGATTATACGTAAAGATCGCTTTTGCAAGATCACTAGTTTTTTTACTTTCTTAGCGTTACCCCAAGTCTGTATTCCGTACAGCAGATGGCTATGTATTAAGGCGTAGTAGAGTGTTTTCATGGACCCATGTGGAAGGATTTTCTTGATTTTGTTGAGACTGTAATTAGCTCGAGCTATTTTCGAACATAACTGGGATATGTGGGCTTTGTACGACAAATGTTCATCAATATTTATTCCCAGAAATGTTGCTGATTTGTCTGTTTCGGTTGCTCCAACTTTCTTTATTATTTGATTATTTATCGTTATCCCGTGGCCAATATTAGTGTTACTTATTTTGTTTGGGTTCAATACTATGTATGTGGTTTTTTTTTGCGTTCAACAGCAATTGATTCGCGGAACACCATTCAAATACTTTATGAAGTTCCTCATTAAAATACGTTGTTAGTAAGTTAAAGTTGGGACCTGAACCGTGTGCTGTTGTATCATCAGCAAATGATAAAAGATTCAATGAGGTTGAATTACCAATGTCATTGATATACAATAAAAAGAGGACTGGTCCTAATATGGAGCCCTGTGGAACACCACAGGTCTGTAATGCAGGGTCCGACGTATGATCCTGGTAAGTAACATACTGAGACCTATTGGTCAAGTAGCTTCTGAACCAGTTATTGACAAGCTCTCTGATTCCATATTTCTCCATCTTACGTAATAATATATCGTGATTTATTGAATCAAATGCCTTGGTTAAATCCAGGAATACAGCTAGGGTACTATCTTTCCCTTGTTTATTATTTTCTATTGCCGTGCTTTTTAGGAGCTGTAGAATAGGGTGGATTGTAGCATGTTGCTTTCTGAATCCATATTGGTTGGGAGAAAGAATATCAAATCTATTTAAGAAGCTCGTGAGTCTTTTCTCCATTAGCTTCTCCATAACTTTTGAAAATACCGGGAGTATACTAATAGGTCTATAGTTGGTGAAACTGTGTTCATCACCTGCTTTGAAGATGGGTATTACCTTAACAACTTTCATCTTATCTGGCACTATGCCGCTGGTGAAGGAGTTATTAATGATATGTGCAACAGGATCTATAACTTCATTAATCGTTTGTTTGAGAAGACGTGTAGATATATTATCGGAATCATTTGATGTTTTGGGCTTCATTTTGTTTACTACGTAGCCGACTTCTAGAGGATTAGTGGGAGTTAAGTAAAAGTTATTCGTAACGTTACTGTTCATGTAATCTAAATAGGACTTGTTGGTGTGCTGAATCTGTTCGGACGTTATCTTCCCAATATTGACAAAGAAGTTATTAAATTCTTTAGCTATGTCTTGCCCTTCGTTTATTTCTTTATTGTCCTGGATAAAAAACGAGGGTAGTTTTGATTCTCGTTTATCTTTTTGAATTGCTTGGTTCAAAATTTGCCATGTTCGGCGCATATTATTCTTATTTTCATTAAGGATATCTCTATAATAAATTGCCTTGCATTGTTTTTTAACCTTGTCAAAGATTCTGCAATAGTTTTTGTAGTTTAGTTTATTCTGTTCATTCGGTAGTTTAAGCTTTTTATTATAGAATTTTTGTTTGTTATTAGAAGATATGATCAGTCCCCTGGTCATACACGGTTGTTTTTTGATAAATTTGTTGTTCTGGCGCATGTTTTTAAGTGGAAATGCTTTTTCGTAGGCTTCCTTATAAATGTCTAAAAAGGTTTCATATGAAGAGTTTGGACAATTGGACTGCATTACTGTTGAAAAGTCACTTCGGGAGAGGAGTATTTTGAATTTGGCAATACTTTCGGCATTTATAGTTCTCTTCAGATTGAATCGTGGTGTGTTTTTTGTCCTTGGCGCTGATTCAATATAGAAGACACCAAAGTGGTTTGAAACATCCGAAATAATTATTCCGGACAGGGTATTTCTTGACAGATTGTTAGTGAATATATGATCTATTAGACTGGCAGAGTGACTCGTTACTCTTGTCGGTCTTGTAATGCAGGGTAAGAATCCTTGACTGAACATGAGGTCAATATATTCCCCTGTCTTTGAGTGCGTGGTTGCTTTTAGCAGATCTAGGTTAAAGTCGCCCATAATATAAACCTTTTTACTTTCGGCACTCAGAAGTTCAGTTAATTCATTTAATTTGGATAAGAACAGATTAATATCGGCTTTTGGTGGTGTATTTGGTCTATAAATGACACCAATAATTTTGGAATTTGGTTTTTCAGTGATCTCAATAAAAAGCGATTCGAAAACATGGGGAATAAAGACCGAGAGATCACTTCGCACTTTGTATTGAATTTCTTTTTTTATGTAAAATCCCACTCCTCCTCGGCCGTCATCATTCTCGGGTCTCATGTTTTTAATAATTGGGGCATAGCCCTCCAGAGTGTACGAGCTATTTGATGGGATTTGAAATACTTCCGTTAGTCCGATTATTTCAAAGATATTTTCTTTCGTTTGCATGTTGCACAACAAGTGTTGAAGAGAATCCCAATGAGCTTTTAAACTTTGGCAGTTGATATGGAATAAAGAAAATCCGATATCTAATGTATTTACTGTGCATCGAATGTCGCTCGGCGAGAAATACTTACACTCATTTGCATTTTGTTTGAATGGTGAATCGTCATTTTCAGGTAAAGAACACACTTTATCATTATAGAGCTCTATAAAGTCGTACTCTGCATTAGTCTGCACCTCGTCGAGTGAAATGCTACCCGCCATTTAATATCACAGTACCAACATGATCTCCAACCGGATATTTGTGTAAAACCGAGCGTAGGATACTCGAAAAATAGTTCCCCCCGGGACAATAGAAATCGCTCAACTTGCGTAAACCGTTACGATTTTGATCTTCGGTCACAGTCTGTTGCAATAACAACATGAAAAGAAGTAAAAATAAACTAGATTTTGAAATCAAAAACATCAATGGGCTATCAGAGGCAATGGCACGGCAAGCAGGCGGTGGGTCTAGAAAATGGTGGGAAAATAAATAAATAAAGATAAGGTAAGGTTAAGTTTAGTCTGTCACAATCTGCCGGAGAGTTCCAACTGGAAATAGCAATTATTATAAACATCTGTCACATAGGAACTCTCCAACAGATTGTAACAAACAACTACTGTTATAGACCTCTCTAGCATGAAGTGAACAATAGGAGTATCTCACACTGGAGTAACAGTAATATAGTAGTAGTAATACTAGTAGTAGTATGTCACTCTGGAATAGCCTAAAGTAGTCTGTTACAATTTGTTGGAAAGTCCCAACAGGAACGATCCAACAAATTGCAACAAACAGCTATTGTTGTATACATCTCTCACATGAAGTGAATGGTAGTAGTGTGACACTCTGGAGTAGCGTAAAGTAGTCTGTTACAATTTGTTTTCTATAGCACCAAAGGAACTCTCCAACAAATTGCAACAAACAGCTATTGTTGTAAACATCTCTCACATAAAGTGAAGAGTAGTAGTGTGTCCAAAATGAAGAGTAGTAGTGTGTCCAAACAGGAGCTCTCCAACAAGTTGTAACAAATGGCTATTGTTATGAACAACTCTCACATGAAGTGAATAGTAATAGTATGTCGCTCTGGAGTGAGCTGGGGTAATCTGTCACAAATTTGCTGGAAAGTCCCAACAGAAACTCCCCAACAAACTGTAACAAACTGCTCGCTATTGTTGTCAACATCTCTCACAGGAAGTGAATAGTAGTGAGGTGTTACTCTGGAGTAGCCTGGAAATATATGTCACAATTTGTTGGAAAGTTCCAACAGGAACTCTCCAACAAACTGTAACAAATAGCATTATTGTTGGAGAGTTCCTGTTGGGACTTTACAACGAACTGAGTAGTAGTAATATGTCATCCCGGAGTAGCCTGGAGTAGTCTGTCACAATTTGTTGTAATGTCCCAAGAGGAACTCTCCAACAAATTGTAACAAACACCCATTGTTGTAAACATCTCTCACATGAAGTGAGAAGCAGTAGTGTGTCCCAACAGGAACTCTCCAACAGGAACTCTCCAACAGATTGTATAATCCAGCTATTGTTATAAATATCGCTCACATGAAGTGAATAGTAGTAGTATGTTGTTCTGGAGTGGCCTGGAGTAGCCTAGAGTAGTCTGTCACAATTCGTTGGAAAGTCCCCACAGGACTGTAACAGACAGCTATTGTTGTAAACATCTCTCACATGAAGTGAATAGTATTAGTATGTAACTCTGGAGTGGCCTGGAGGTCTCCGTCACAATTTGTTGTAAAGTCCCAACAGGAACTCTCCAACAAATTGTAACAAACACCCAACAAACACATTGTTGTAAACATCTCTCACATGAAGTGAATAGTATTAGTATGTAACTCTGGAGTGGCCTGGAGATCTCCGTCACAATTTGTTGTAAAGTCCCAACAGGAACTCTCCAACAAATTGTAACGAACACCCATTGTTGTAAACATCTCTCACATGAAGTGAATAGCAGTAGAACTCTCCAACAAATTGTAAAAAACAGCTGTTGTTATAAACATCGCTCACATGAAGTGAATAGTAGTAGTATGTTGTTCTGGAGTAGCCTAGATTAGTCTGTCACAATTCGTTGGAAAGTCCCCACAGGAACTCCCCAACAAATTGTAACAGACAGCTATTGTTGTAAACATCTCTCACGTGAAGTGAATAGTATTAGTATGTTACTCTGGAGTGGCCTGGAGATGTCTGTCACAATTTGTTGTAAAGTCCCAACAGGAACTCTCCAACAATAATGCTATTTGTTACAGTTTGTTGGAGAGTTCCTGTTGGAACTTTCCAACAAATTGTGACATATATTTCCAGGCATTCTATTAGTATGTCACTCTGGAGTGGCCTGGAGATGTCCGTCACAATTTGTTGGAAAGTCCCAACAGGAACTCTCCATCAAATTGTAACAGACAGCTATTGTTGTAAACATCTCTCACGTGAAGTGAATAGTATTAGTATGTCATGTTACTCTGCAGTGTCCGTCACAAATTGTTGGAAAGTCCCAACAGGAACTCTCCAACAAATTGTAACAAACACCCATTGTTGTAAACATCTCTCACATGTAGTGAGTATAAACATCTCTCACATGAAGTGAGTAGCAGTAGTGTGTCCCAACAGGAACTCTCCAACAGATTGTATAAACCAGCTATTGTTATAAACATCGCCCACATGAAGTGAATAGTAGTAGTATGTTGTTATGGCGTGGCCTGGAGTAGCCTAGAGTAGTCTGTCACAATTCGTTGGAAAGTCCCAACAGGAACTCTCCAACAAATTGTAACAGACCACTATTGTTGTAAACATCTCTCACATGAAGTGAATAGTATTAGTATGTCATGTCACTCTGGAGTAGCTGGAGATGTCCGTCACAATTCGTTGGAAAGTCCCAACAGGAACTCTCCAACAAATTGTAACACTTTGCTATTGTTGTAAACATCTCTCACATGAAATGAATTCTATCAGTATGTCACTCTGGAGTGGCCTGGAGATGTCAGTCACAATTTGTTGGAAAGTCCCAACAGGAACTCTCCATCAAATTGTAACAGACAGCTATTGTTGTAAACATCTCTCACGTGAAGTGGATAGTATTAGTATGTCATGTTACTCTGGAGTGTCCGTCACAATTTGTTGGAAAGTCCCAACAGGAACTCTCCAACAAATTGTAACAAACACACATTGTTGTAAACATCTCTCACATGTAGTGAGTATAAACATCTCTCACATGAAGTGAGTAGCCGTAGTGTGTCCCAACAGGAGAGTACTCTCCAACAGATTGTATAAACCAGCTATTGTTATAAACATCGCTCACATGAAGTGAATAGTAGTAGTATGTTGTTCTGGCGTGGCCTGGAGTAGCCTAGAGTAGTCTGTCACAATTCGTTGGAAAGTCCCAACAGGAACTCCCCAAC
The DNA here is from genome assembly GCA_031216915.1 of Pictodentalium vernedei. Taxonomy (NCBI): domain Eukaryota; kingdom Metazoa; phylum Mollusca; class Scaphopoda; order Dentaliida; family Dentaliidae; genus Pictodentalium; species Pictodentalium vernedei. Next base: position 103,264,027 of record CM062297.1, on the reverse strand, counting down.
AAACTGTAACAGACAGCTATTGTTGTAAACATCTCTCACATGAAGTGAATAGTATTAGTATGTCATGTCACTCTGGAGTAGCTGGAGATGTCCGTCACAATTCGTTGGAAAGTCCCAACAGGAACTCTCCAACAAATTGTAACACTTTGCTATTGTTGTAAACATCTCTCACATGAAATGAATTCTATCAGTATGTCACTCTGGAGTGGCCTGGAGATGTCAGTCACAATTTGCTGGAAAGTCACAACAGGAACTCTCCATCAAATTGTAACAGACAGCTATTGTTGCAAACATCTCTCACGTGAAGTGAATAGTATTAGTATGTCATGTTACTCTGGAGTGTCCGTCACAATTTGTTGGAAAGTCCCAACAGGAACTCTCCAACAAATTGTAACAAACACACATTGTTGTAAACATCTCTCACATGTAGTGAGTATAAACATCTCTCACATGAAGTGAGTAGCCGTAGTGTGTCCCAACAGGAGAGTACTCTCCAACAGATTGTATAAACCAGCTATTGTAAAAAACATCGTTCACATGAAGTGAATAGTAGTAGTATGTTGTTATGGCGTGGCCTGGAGTAGCCTAGAGTAGTCTGTCACAATTCGTTGGAAAGTCCCAACAGGAACTCTCCAACAAATTGTAACAGACCACTATTGTTGTAAACATCTCTCACATGAAGTGAATAGTATTAGTATGTCATGTCACTCTGGAGTAGCTGGAGATGTCCGTCACAATTCGTTGGAAAGTCCCAACAGGAACTCTCCAACAAATTGTAACACTTTGCTATTGTTGTAAACATCTCTCACATGAAATGAATTCTATCAGTATGTCACTCTGGAGTGGCCTGGAGATGTCAGTCACAATTTGTTGGAAAGTCCCAACAGGAACTCTCCATCAAATTGTAACAGACAGCTATTGTTGTAAACATCTCTCACGTGAAGTGGATAGTATTAGTATGTCATGTTACTCTGGAGTGTCCGTCACAATTTGTTGGAAAGTCCCAACAGGAACTCTCCAACAAATTGTAACAAACACACATTGTTGTAAACATCTCTCACATGTAGTGAGTATAAACATCTCTCACATGAAGTGAGTAGCCGTAGTGTGTCCCAACAGGAGAGTACTCTCCAACAGATTGTATAAACCAGCTATTGTTATAAACATCGCTCACATGAAGTGAATAGTAGTAGTATGTTGTTCTGGCGTGGCCTGGAGTAGCCTAGAGTAGTCTGTCACAATTCGTTGGAAAGTCCCAACAGGAACTCCCCAACAAACTGTAACAGACAGCTATTGTTGTAAACATCTCTCACATGAAGTGAATAGTATTAGTATGTCATGTCACTCTGGAGTAGCTGGAGATGTCCGTCACAATTCGTTGGAAAGTCCCAACAGGAACTCTCCAACAAATTGTAACACTTTGCTATTGTTGTAAACATCTCTCACATGAAATGAATTCTATCAGTATGTCACTCTGGAGTGGCCTGGAGATGTCAGTCACAATTTGTTGGAAAGTCACAACAGGAACTCTCCATCAAATTGTAACAGACAGCTATTGTTGCAAACATCTCTCACGTGAAGTGAATAGTATTAGTATGTCATGTTACTCTGGAGTGTCCGTCACAATTTGTTGGAAAGTCCCAACAGGAACTCTCCAACAAATTGTAACAAACACACATTGTTGTAAACATCTCTCACATGTAGTGAGTATAAACATCTCTCACATGAAGTGAGTAGCCGTAGTGTGTCCCAACAGGAGAGTACTCTCCAACAGATTGTATAAACCAGCTATTGTAAAAAACATCGTTCACATGAAGTGAATAGTAGTAGTATGTTGTTCTGGCGTGGCCTGGAGTAGCCTAGAGTAGTCTGTCACAATTCGTTGGAAAGTCCCAACAGGAACTCCCCAACAAACTGTAACAGACAGCTATTGTTGTAAACATCTCTCACATGAAGTGAATAGTATTAGTATGTCATGTCACTCTGGAGTAGCTGGAGATGTCCGTCACAATTCGTTGGAAAGTCCCAACAGGAACTCTCCAACAAATTGTAACAGACAAATATTGTTGTAAACATCTCTCACATGAAATGAATAGTATTAGTATGTTATGTCGCTCTGGAGTGGCTGGAGATGTCTGTCCCAATTTGTTGGAAAGTCCCCACAGGAACACTCCAACAAATTGTAACAGTGGAGTGGCCTGGAGGTGTCTGTCACATTTTGTTGGAAAGTCCCCACAGGAACTCTCCAACAAACTGTATCAGACAGCTATTGTTGTAAACATCTCTCACATGAAGTGAATAGTATTAGTATGTCATGTCACTCTGGAGTGGCTGGAGATGTCCGTCACAATTCGTTGGAAAGGCCCAACAGGAACTCTCCAACAAATTGTAACAGTAGAGTGGCATGGAGGTGTCTGTCACATTTTGTTGGAAAGTCCCCACGGGAACTCTCCAACAAACTGTATCAGACAGCTATTGTTGTAAACATCTCTCACATGAAGTGAATAGTATTAGTATGTCATGTCACTCTGGAGTGGCTGGAGATGTCCGTCACAATTCGTTGGAAAGGCCCAACAGGAACTCTCCAACAAATTGTAACAGTAGAGTGGCATGGAGGTGTCTGTCACATTTTGTTGGAAAGTCCCCACGGGAACTCTCCAACAAACTGTATCAGACAGCTATTGTTGTAAACATCTCTCACATGAAGTGAATAGTATTAGTATGTCATGTCACTCTGGAGTGGCTGAAGATGTCTGTCGAAACTCGTTGGAAAGTCCCCACAGGAACTCTCCAACAAATTGTAAAAGACAGCTATTGTTGTAAACATCTCTCGCATGAAGTGAATAGTATTAGTATGTCATGTCACTCTGGAGTAGCTGGAGATGTCTGTCACAATTCGTTGGAAAGTCCCCACAGGAACTCTCCAACGAAATGTAACAGACAGCTATTACTGTAAACATCTCTCACATGAAGTGAATAGCATTAGTATGTCATGTCACTCTGGAGTAGCTGGAGATGTCTGTCACAATTCGTTGGAAAGTCCCCACAGGAACTCTCCAACGAAATGTAACAGACAGCTATTACTGTAAACATCTCTCACATGAAGTGAATAGCATTAGTATGTCATGTCACTCTGGAGTGGCTGGAGATGTCTGTCACAATTTGTTGGAAAGTCCCCACAGGAACTCTCCAACAAATTGTAACAGACAGCTTTTGTTGAAAACATCTCTCACATGAAATAAATAGCATTAGTATGTCATGTCACTCTGGAGTGGCTGGAGATGTCTGTCACAATCTGTTGGGAAGTCCCCACAGGAACTCTCCAACAAACTGTAACAGACAGCTTTTGTTGTAAGCATCTCTCACATGAAGTGAATAGTATTAGTATGTCATGTCACTCTGGAGTGGCTGGAGATGTCTGTCACAATTTGTTGGAAAGTCCCCACAGGAACTCTCCAACAAACCGTAACAGACAGCTTTTGTTGTAAACATCTCTCACATGAAGTGAATAGTATTAGTATGTCATGTCACTCTGGAGTGGCTGGAGATGTCTGTCGCAATTTTTTGGAAAGTCCCCACAGGAACTCCCCAACAAATTGTAACAGACAGCTATTGTTGTAAACATCTCTCACATGAAGTGAATAGTATTAATATGTCATGTCACTCTGGAGTGGCTGGAGATGGCTGGAGATGTCTGTCACAATTTGTTGGAAAGTCCCCACAGGAACTCTCCAACAAATTGTAACAGACAGCTATTGTTGTAAACATCTCTCACATGAAGTGAATAGTATTAGTATGTCATGTCACTCTGGAGATGTCTGTCACAATTCGTTGGAAAGTCCCCACAGGAACTCTCCAACAAATTGTAACAGACAGCTTTTGTTGAAAACATCTCTCACATGAAGTGATTAGTATTAGTATATCGTGTCACCCTGGAGTGGCTGGAGATGTCTGTCACAACTTGTTGGAAAGTCCCAACAGGCACTCCAACAAATTGTAACTGACAGCTATTGTTGTAAACAAGTCATGTTACTCTGGAGTGGCCTGGAAGTGACTGTCACAATTTGTTGGAAAGTCCCCACAGAAACTCTCCAACAAATTGTAACAGACAGCTATTGTTGTAAACATCTCTCACTTGAAGTGAATAGTATTAGTGTGTCATGTCACGCTGGAGTGGCCTGGAAATGTATGTCACAACCTGTTGGAAAGTACCCACAGTAACCTTCCAACAAATTGTAACAGACAGCTATTGTTGTAAACATCTCTCACATGAAGTGAATAGTATCAGTGTGGAGGTGACTGTCACAATTTGTTGGAAATTCCCCACAGGAACTCTCCAACAAATTGTAACAGACAGCTATTGTTGTAAACATCTCTCACATGAAGTGAATAGTATTAGTATGTCATGTCACTCTGGAGTGGCCTGGAGATGTCTGTCACAACTTGTTGGAAAATACCCACAGGAACTCTCCAACAAATTGTAACAGACAGCTATTGTTGTAAACATCTCTCACATGAAGTGAATAGTATTAGTATGTCACTCTGGAGTGGCCTGGAGATGTCTGTCACAATTTGTTGGAAAGTCCCAACAGGAACTCTCCAACAAATTGTAACAGACAGCTATTATTGTAAACATCTCTCACATGAAGTGAGCAGTAGTTGTCTGTCATCTCTGGAGTAGCCTGGAGTAGTCTGTCACAATTTGTTGGAAAGTCCCAACAGGAACTCTCCAACAAATTGTAACAAACACCCATTGTTGTAAACATCTCTCACATGAAGTGAATAGCAGTAGTGTGTCCCGACAGGAACTCTCCAACAAATTGTAACAAATAGCTTTATTGTAAACATCTCTCACCTGAAGTAAGCAGTAGTTGTGTGACACTCTGGTAATATCTGTTTGAGGAAATTGGATTGTGCTGTCGTTTTTGAGCAAGTATTAATTATTCGAATGGAGGTGTGGTGATATGGAAGGGGTTTATTCGTTGGCAGATTTGTATTGCTTTAATGAATAATTTATTTTCCTGGAGTGGTTTGCTTTTCTTTTACGTTACATTATGAGAAGAAAGTGTGTAATTTCTGTGTGCGGTCGAATCTTGGCTGCTGTGAGGCAGCCAAGACCAAGTCAGTTTGTAGTCTTTTACCCTTCCAGTTGGAATAATTTTTGATCACTGTTGTCTTGGCTGAATTAATACGTCCAGTTACTGTGGCCGAGAGTTATTTTAGGATCTGATGGGCGTTACTATAACTTACTGTAGCTTCACTAACTCCGATTCACTGGTTATCAATGTGGGAATACTTCCAAGGGTTTTGGTTGCGAAAATCCGACCATCGTTTGTCCAGAATGATGCTATCACTTTGCCTCTTCTCATAGAAGACAGCTTTGAAATAATGCGAGATCTGAAAGCGGTTAACGACTCTGTTATAAAAATCCTCTCGCGTTGGTTTTTCAAATAACGTTTGGGTGAGTACACGGCTTGCTTTTGTCTGTACGATATGAATCTGCAAATAATGTTGCACTGACTTTTACCATTTCCTTGGCCTTGGCGAACTTTACCAAGCACGTGTGTCCTGCTTATGTCACTTTGAGAAACGTTAACATTAAGTGTCGAATTACAAATATCCAGGACCAATCTGTCTGTCAATTTGTTCACTTCCTTGATATTGGTAGAGTCAACTGGAACGTTTCGAAAAACCAGACAGTTCCTAAGACTGTATTGTTCTTGCTCCTCCAATTTGGATTCCAATTCGGCTGATCTATCAATTCCTGGTCGCAGAGATTTAAGTTTGTCTGAAAGCTCTTGATTTTCTGTTCGCAGTTTCTTCACCTCCTCCTGCAATGGTATGATGTGTTGAGTCATTATTTCCTTCACAGCTTCAGGTAAAACAGTGTCCGATATACTGGTCAGCTGACTCTGGAGCTCATCTTTGAATTGTTGTAATTCCTCCTTGAATTCATCTTTGAAACGACTAAACAGAGAGCAGAGTTTATTTTCAAGATTAGAATCGTCCATTGTTGAAGGAAAGGTGGTTGACAGGTTCTCTCGTATTTTCTCTAAGAAAGGTTTTTGTGTTACAGTTGATAGCATCATATCCGACATATTGCATGCAATTATATTTTTCGATTTGGTCGAACTAGAAATAAAATCTGGAACAAAACCTGCCCCATGCTCAATCTCGGTTGGCGTAATATCACTTAAGTCACTCAACGAACTGGTTGTGCGAAAACTCTTTGTCCTACAATCAATCGGTGACAACTTTTCAGATGTTCTCTTCTTTGACCTCTCAAGTATAGGCTGGCTTGCTGACAATGGTTTGTCAGATATCTTCCCCAATGTTTTCTTTTTAGGTTGAACAAGTGAAGTCTGATTGGTTGGTTTTGATTTATCTGAGCTTCTTCTGTTATTCATCATGTTGTGGTGAGCTCAACTCAGTACAATATCAATATAATAATCAATAATATGCCTCGAATTGATGGAAATACCAATAGAATTAACGCGCAATTCTCCCAGGAAATTAAATTACAAAATCCACAACAACCACAGTCCTTTTCAAGAGTTTAACATGCAGTCATGATATCCACCACTTGAACGAGAAACTTTCACTATAATGTTTAACCACCCGTTTAGTCAGGAGCTCGAATCTACGTGTCAGCACCTCCAATCGCCATTTTTATCACCCTAACAACACGCGTTGCGCATGCACACTAACATCACGTATCACTATGGGGATGACGTCACAACATGACCGCTCGCGCGGGTTACCATAACGACACACCAGGTCGCCATCTTGGTTTCTATGGCCGCACGTGGTTAATGGGTGAGGAAAACATTTGCCAATGAAGCGGTATGTTCGGAAGGAATGTTCGATTGCTTGGGAGTATGCCTTGCTAATAGAAACGACATGACAACTACCAATGCTGAAAACATCCTCATCCTTATCTGGATCTGAACTTTCTTTTCTGTCTTGTTCTACATTTTCTCTGATCTCTTCTACCTCTATAAGGTTCTGTTATGACTTCTGTCTTCTCCGGACTACAGATTTCCAACTATCCAACTATCCATTACAATCCTTTCTCTTAAATAAACCAACCGCTCAGATCGCGTTATCGGGATTAAACAACCAATCAACTCCCTCTTTTCATAAGGTGGTGCCAACACGAGTACGTCTTTGTGCTTGTGCATAATCTGATAACATCACATTCTTCACGGTGACGTATTTAAGACATTATAAGTTATCTCCGCCAACATGTATGGTATATGGAGATTTAATACCAGGATGTCGGTTTTAAACACCGAGCCGCAGGCGAATTGTTTAAATGAGACATCCAGGTATTAAATCTCCATATACCATACATGTTGGCGGAGATAACGTTTTTGTCCCGTTTGAAACACAATACAAACATAGTGGAAATAAATTTGTGGACTCATTTCGCAGCTCCACAATCACTTGGACCCAATTCGTGATAATTATTTTGTTTTTACAATCGCAGAAGACAACAGAAATGGTTACATCCCTTGGATCGTTAAGGAAACCAGTAAACAGTATTTTGTTGACATATAGTCCCTTGAGTTCCAATGTGTTCTATGTGCCTACTGGCACATAGAACACATTGGTACTCAGGGTTCGAATTATTTGCTCTTATTTTATTTTTATGATTGAATTGTCGGAAATCTGATGATATTTGTTGTTTTTTTTGGTTTGATTTTTATTTCGAGGCGAGCAAGAGCGGAAAGCTTTCGTTTAAACCATATACCCCGGATGTTTCTCGTGCGCTTGTACCCTGGATGTTACACGCTCCACTATACCTTGGATGTTGGGAGCACCGCTTGTCATGGCTATTTGTCTAAGCCATTCTGACCAATCTAAAGACAGAATTTATCGAATATAGGGACAAGCCTGTATGTGCCTCACATGCGTACATTCAACATACCTCACATGCGTACATTCCATATTGACTTCCCAATCGCTCAATAGCTCCTGTACGGTTCTTATTTTACATGCGGCATCTATCGTCTAGACACTCTACATTACTAATAGTTCTCCTCATCATCGTCACCTAGTAGTCTTAACATTATATTCGATCATGACGTCAATTATGTGTCCTCTGTTAACTTCCCATTGTTCATCTAAAAATATTGTCTTCTATCACTCTTGTTGACTTAAACCCTACCACAACTACCTACCCTATAATCAGCTACCGTTGTCTTCCAGGGTTCGAAATAATTATTTTTGCAGTGCAGATCAAAATGTCCTGCCCGCCCAAAGTAGTTGGTGCAGGTCATTTTAATTTGGTGCAGGTCATTTTCAGCATATTGCTTTACACATTGTAAATTGACATATGGTGACTTCTAAATGAGAAAATGACTTGTTAATTCACAATGGAATTTAACCCTTTGAAAACTAGAGGCCGTTTTACCGGCCCAGGGACATGTTACGACATACTCGCATTAAGTAGGATGCGTACTAATTTAAGGGTGGGTTAGACCACAATCAATATGTTCAACGTGCAGTCCCATGGCTGAAAATATTGATTGGTCAACCCCCAAATAATGAATATGGACTCTTCTAATTGCTGCATTTCAACTGAGATGGAAGATACCACCATTGTTCAAAGGGTTAAGTTTATACCGAATTACCAGTGTTTTTTTTTAAACTCAGATTCTAAAATAGACCAAATGTTGCGTCGGTCAAAACGTCCTATCGATTTCAAAGTGTGTAGGTCAAAGTGAGTTTGGTGTCGGTCATTATCCTTCTCCCACTACTTATTTCTAGCCTTGATGTCTTCACCTAACAATATAGCTTTCCACCATTGCTGGACTGTGTCATGGCTCCTACTATCTGCCCCTAGACAAACAGCGGCGTAATTATGGGATGGAATAGAAAATGATTGTACTCATAGCAAGAATGCTAAAGTGATAACACTTACTTCCAGTATTCGTCGCTTGGACTGTGAAACTTATATTTGCAATCAACGAATGAATCCGTCAGTAACATTGTAGAGTTGAAGTCATCTTTCACTAAACCTGTAGTGTTTGTTGCATTCATATATTTCTCCAGTGTTCCAGGCAGAAAAGCACAGGTCATGTTCATTATACCTGAAAGTAAAGAAAGGCCGAATGACAGAAATAAATTGATGAATATATGTTATTACCACCACGTGGGTTTCCGAGATGGTATATGAAGTCGAGACCTCGTCTCTGGGCATATATCGGCGAACCCGTTAGGACTTCAATACACCATCTCGGAAATCCATTTGTTGGTAAATTTATAAATGTATCTTACAACATTCCATCCTTTCTTGATTGACCAATGAATTGATTGTTCATGATTGAAGACGATCAATGATGTCATGGTATTACGTTCTTGAGCTATGTATGACGTAATCTCCATTCATTGTTTCACCTGTACTATAACCGCTGAAGTTTATAGTAGTGCTTCATTTGTGTGTTTCTTGGTTTCGCCTTTAACGCATGATAGGGCTGTCTAAATATCATCATGGTAAAAGTTGATCTTGTCTAATTTATTTCTCTGAGTTTGTGATTTGTTTGTCATGTATTTATTGTTATCAGAACTACGACTTCGACATGTGTAATCAGATTTCGATGAGAGCAGATACACACCTTCTCTTTCTAAATCTAATGAGAACACTTACACGCAGAAGCTGATACATTCATATTATTGCTACATTGAAGTGATCTGGATCGCAGTATCACGTCTCGTTGGGGAGGTCAGATCGCCGGATCAAACGAGCTGCCTGTTCGCTTCAATGTTGCGATAAAGGGTTATTATATGACTTATAGTAAAACACCACAATCCCCCAACACTTTTTGGGTAAATTCGATTGAAGTAAACGGGAACTATTTTAGTTTACACTTATTTTTGTAACGGGTGAACACTTCCGTGGAATCCCTCGATGCGCGTGAAAACGATAAAAAATATCATGAATAGAATAAAAAAACGGACCACCGTTCGAGCGCACCCATTCCAGCACGGAATAAAGTACTCTCTACAACCGAAACAGCTAATTATGCGAATTCGAACGCACCTGTAAATCGTCCGCCATATTATAGTGATACGGAATCGGATTTTCCGGCGTCAGGAAAAGATCGCCAAACAGTAGTGATATTCAGCGGTTAAATTACATACAGTTAAAGTTAGAAGTCCTGTCACAAACTGTGCGCTTATATAGGCTTAATTGCGCGCAATTCCCATAACGAATGGTATCCAAAACACGACCGGCAAGTTCTCCTGGTAACTCATCGCAAACACGGGCAATGTATCTTCCAATGGACCTCCGGGTTACCCGGAGGTCCATTGGCTGAAACATTGCTTGTGCAGAGGCCAAAATGTACAGAATTGGATAGCCTTACTACGGTCATAACGCGTAGATTAACGCGCAGGTCGACGTGCTATTTGTGTGCATTTCATGACAGGACTTATAGTTTTAACTGTACTCATATAAGAAAAAAATTGTATCCGTCTGGACGTTTCAGTGTGTATCAGGGAAACAGTCGATTCGTTGTAGGAAAAATAAATGAATGAAGGTCAGTGAATACATGAGTGGGTTTTATTTTAATTGCACTGACAATCAGGGACTCTTATCTAACGAAGTACATATGACGTCTCTCCGTCATTACAATAAATATATTTAAAAATAGCTCATTGGACGCGGACAAAATAGGGTTCATCAAAGGATTTCCCATCTTGAAAAAATATTATCAAAAAGCACTTCAATGTAACGATCTATTCGAGCTCGTTCCAGTGAGGTGTCACATTATATGGTTTTGTTTAAACTGTCTTGAAAATAATATTTTTTCAACTGCTCAGTTGTAAATTAAGAGGGTGGGTGTGGTCGATCCGTTAGTTAAAAGGATGAACTGGGGACGAACTCAAGATTATACTTATTACTAGAAGGTGCCAAAAGGGACGAGGAAATAAACAGCGCTTCATGTAACGCATGGAATCACCATTGTTAAGGGGTAGCTACAGAACATCGCGCACATTTTAGGTTCTCTTGAGGTTTTTTTACTCTTTTGGCGCGGAATAATCTGAGAAACAGAATTCTTAGCGCCTAATATTCATCAGGAATTTTACAGAAAGTATAGGTTGTTAGACTAAACCGTTATTATTTTAAAAAATGTTCTAATGATTTCATTGACAGTTTTTCAAATGATTTCCTGTATATATTTAAATGGCACCATTATACTTTCAAGGGACGATATCGTTGTTCATGGATAGGACATAAATGGTGTACGAAACATAGGAATACGTATCTTTGTTCAACCCTTTGACCAGCGAATCGGCCGCACCCCCCCCCCCCCCCGCGAGTAATATGCAACTTTAGGAGTTGAAACAATATTATTTTTCAAAACATTTCAACAAAACCATAGCATGTGACCCCTCGTTGGAACGAGCTCGTCGAGCTCGTTCCACCGAGGGGTCACATGATATGGTTTTATTAAATTTTTTTGAAAAATTTAAAAAAGTGATATTTAAAATAATAAATTTTGATATCGTCTGCGTTGGGTAAAGAGTTAAAAGCACTTGGAAATGGACACACACAGTTGGCTAAAATGACTACTGCAGTACCTTTCCGCGGTTTGCCATCTGTCGACTTTAGTGGCCTGTCGCGCCGGAAGAGTTAAGCCTTAAAAACATAGTTCTTATTGTGGTCACTTTCTACTGCAACAAAACAGGTGCTCCAACAGGCAGGTCTTTGAGAAACATCTGAATGTTATTTTCTAAGAACCTTGGCGGTAGTATCTTGGAAAGATTTAGTCTTGTCTGTCTATACAATGTAAAGACAGCGAAAACTTGTCCATACAAATACAAAGCCACATAATATAGACTGCCAAAGTTCAAAACAATTGCATTATTATCTTCAGGGTTCTGGACTATTATCAAGGTGTCCCGTATTGTTGAACTGGGATGCTGACCTCCTTCCCCACCCTTAACTGACACGCTCTTAATTAAACCATAATCATGAGTCCACAAATAATCGAGTGCTGAGGGGACAATTGGCCACACACAAAATGCAGACGTGAGGAGCTCCAGCCACCCCTAACAACTCCGATTTTTGTTTTCTTCTTAGATGCGAAAACGAAATCAGACAAGCAAAGCACTGCAACACACAGGGACTTTCTCCACTTAAGTTTCAAATTATCAAATACTAAATATGGTAAGTGATCCATACCACCATAGGTGTCGCTAGGATGATCTGTTGGAGGTGTGATTTGTCCGAACTGTAATGGCTCAAGACCAAACTGACCAAACGCATCATCTTTCCAGATCACAATCTTCCGATGAACTCTCGGTCTGTGAAATTATGCCACTAGATGAGTTGGTGGACGTTTCTGTGGTTCTATTTTCGTCTTATAGGATGAAACCTTTTCCATAAAGTCTGCATAGCTTAAGTTGGACAAGATATGTACGGGTCCCCCCGATTAAATCACAAGGATTTGTTTGTTTCCTTCTCACACATCTGATGTTATGATTGCTTCATCTATCAGAGTTGCGCCCATTCTGAAGCTTCAAACTATTTCATCAGGTTAGTGTTTCCAGGGATTAAAATTCATGCGAAAATCAGAATAGATTCTTGAAAATGATTCTCGCAAGAACGAACTAGATAGAGGTCTTTGTGTCCAAAGCACATAATGGTGTATCCCCGCATTTCCGCTGAAACATATTAGCATAGTTTATATGTTTCGAATTAAATACCCTTGGAGCCTTTCGATGAAAACTAATTTTCCAACCATAGAAGTGATTCCACCAGAACCACTTGGGGCCATATCAAAATTCCGAAACCTTCATGTGATACCTGAACACATCAGCATAGTTTTAACGATTCGAATAAATACTCTTGGAGCCTTTCTATGAAAACTGATTTTCTAATGATAAAAGTGGTTCCACTGGAACCACTTGGGGCCAAATCAAAATTCTGAAACCTTCATGCACATCTAGAGTTTCTACCTGAATTCGCGCAAAATGTTAATTTGATTCTCGTCACAGATTCTGAAAGTTCCCTTACAGGTCTCCCGAATTCTACTTAGTTTCGCTCCCTCTTAATAGGGTACCACTTTCACTTAGCTGTGGTGTTTAGAGATGTCTTGGCTGCCTGTACAGGCAGCCAAGACCTCACTAAACATCACTGCCAAGGTGCTGTAATTTTTTTTAAGACCACGTAAGTCTGTATGTTAGAACACATATTGTACATGTAAGACAGGGACTCATCATCATTGGAAATGGGTCCTTAAGGGTGAAACCCTTTTAAAAATATAAATATGAGTTTTATTTTACTGTGGATATGGAGTATGTACTGTATATACTCACAAAGGCACAATACAATTCAAAATTATTCAAGAACTGACAATTGATTTTCGAAACAGGAGTTCGAGAAAATCAGAACGGATTTCTGTCAGTCCAGAAGAATTATAAGGCCTGGTTTCCCTGTCCGTATGTTGCGGACCTCATGTCGCATTCACGTGTGTGAATAGGATGCGAAAAGGTTTTCCATACATCGCAGTCTGGCCTTCTGAATAAGATCGGCCATATTCCACATCATATCACCTGTGTGTGACTTGGGTGATCTCGTTGTCACGGAATAAGGTGTTAATACCTTTTCTGGGTGTGGAAGACCAAAATTTTAACGGCCAACAGTAAAAGGTGTCTGGCGATCCTTTCAAGTTGGGTGATCAATACGCTGTTAAAAGAAACTGACACTTGAATGTCCGCAGGCGATTACAAAGCGCTTATGTTTTCCAGAAGACTTGATCTCGTTATCAAATGAAATCGGGCGTTATACATAATAGTCAGTTCGCATAAGCTGGCGGGGACTAAATATTCATTTAAGCGAATATGAACAGTGTACACTATGTTTGTCCAAAACGAGTAATTATTCTGATATGAACCACAAAAGCTTCACATATACTGGAACTTATAAGCTTCACAATACTATTTCTACCGTTTTTCGCTATGAACATATGAATATAATGGTTACTTGGAACACCATTTGATCAAAATTGTCTGTATTCATGTTTGATTCACGATTTCAAACAAGCAGTATTAGGCCTAATAAGTTGCCACAATGATTGGCAGGAATCATGATTGGTCTTATCTCATTGTTTGGTCTGATCTTCCCATCGATAGCTTGTCAAGGCACATGTGCCACGTGTCATGTGATGACTCTATGAAATACGACATCAGCAGAATCAAGTTAACCCTTTACGATCGCAATGGCCAAAAACCGGCCAGCGCTATTTACAAAAATCACCATTCAATTTTCATTATTTTTTTTATTTTTTGTCTCTTAAATATAGCTTATGACTCTCATTGGAACGAGCTTTGTGAGCTCTTTCCAATGAGGGGTCATAAGCTATGTTTTTGAGACAAAAAATGAAAATATTTAGTTATTCAAGAATTTTGTTTGCAGGTGTCTGCGTTTCGTATTGGGTAAAGGGATAACAGCATGACGTATTTGTCCATTGATCAAAGACGCTGCGCTGTTAACTTCTTTCCGATGATGTCGTATTTTTATTTTAATACACACAGTGACATGCTCTTGAGGTCAACGAACCAATCAACCTGACTGTACTGTAAAATTAACCCTATTCTATGCCTTCTTGGGCATACTACTCATTTTGGTTGTGACTATCTGACATCAGCACTCACAATCGGCTGATTGCGCGCTCATCTAATCGGTAAACAGATGACGATCGCTAATCCTTATCAGTTAATCACTAAGGATATATATTGAACATATCAAACAAAGCATGATACCAAGGATAAACTATGAGCTGTTACGGAGCGTGTTACACTTACTAAACCTCCAAGTGAGGTGAAACACATCTTTGATGGAAAAACTCTCCTACAGAGATGGAATCCACCACAAATAACGAACAGAAATTTGGGCAGTGCATATGTGTCCTGTTTTAGGAACAGATGTGGATAAAGTTATGCTCTTTTTGGCTGTTACGTGCATGGAAATCCCAGGAGAGTTGGTAAGACACGTCTCGATACAGATGTGATTGAAGTGTCAGAGGATCACAGCAGTCAACTGGCTTTCTTCTCTAACAGGAGGAATAATGATCAGTTCCCACTTTTGAGTCACACGTTGAGAGCTGCAGGCCATGTTGTTTCTTATTGCTCTGCCGATGCGGATATGTCCACAGTTGTTCGGGCTCGTGATCTGCCATTCGAGAATCGAAGAACGTTGTTGTTGTGGTAATAGTTTGTACTGGTGTGCTCCCACTACTAATGTAGCAGCATATTTTCACAGCCTGATTGTTCGTCTGTACCCGTTGATCTGAAAACATCTTGGGGCTGTTGAATTCGATCCAAGAATCTGCGGCAGGAGACTCAACGGACAGAAATTTAGTCTTATCACGATGGACTTTGGTGCATGGCCCGAAAATCTATACAAGTTCATCCGATTCAATTTCAAGTTGTCCTACATTTTCTGCCAGTTTAACATTTTCTGTTTTATTTTTTTTCTTCCAAAGCCTTTGTGTCCGTTTATTTCCTTATTTGTTTATTGGACTTTAACACTTTCAACGGCCAGGGTCATATCATGGAGGGGGGGGGGGTGGAGTATTATGGTTCGGGGAGCCTGTGTACCCCAAGCAACCCGGTGAGCTGCTTCGAGCAACAGTCGGACTCACCAACTCATTAACCCAGCACAAAAAGAGTCACATGCAGCAGCGTTTGAAAGCAAAAGCCCCATCGAGGCGCAGTACTCCTCAGTACAAGGCGCCAACGTGACCCCACTTGGAAATCAGATTAAGTGACTTGTCTAAGAACACAAGGCAAATGGTGAGGATCTAGACTGAACCGTCGACCTTTCCGGCCAATTCTCTTCTCAATGAGTATTCGCCCTCCCAGTCGCTTGTTAACTTTTTACCCAACATAACTGTCAAACCGGCCAGCGCTGTTCACAGAAATTACCATTCAATTTTCATTATTTTTTAAAACATTTTATCTCAAAAACATCGCTTATGACCCCTCATTGGATCGAGCTTCAGTGAGGGAGGTCATAAACTATGTTTTGGGCACAAACAATTAAAACAAATGAGTTATTCAAGAATTTTGTTTGCAAGTGTCGTCTACCTTTTGTGATGGCTAAAGGGTTAACAATGGTGATTGCCACGAATTTCCAGAAAAAAAAACAACCATGTCAAAGCACGGCCAGCAACAACATAACCGGTACCGGGACGGGACAGAGTTTTTTTCCACCGAAACCGATTCCGGTACCGGGACAAATCAACAACTGTGTGACATATCGCGGTCAAATGGGAGAAATGAGTATTTAAACCGCCCCAGCCATCAAGATCGCAAGATAAACATGAATGGCATCGTGCCAATTATTCTGTGGTGATATCAGAGTAATCATAAAGCATGAGGATCGTGCTTTATGATTACTTTGATTTCGACACAGAATAATTTCTTTGAAGAAACCTATGAGGGCGCTTTCATTGTCGTTGATGCCGCGTTTGGAAAGTCAACAAACAACTGTAACTCACACGGGGCAACTCCGGCCCAAGCATGTCAAAGTACTGCTTTATCGATGTCGTGATGCAGATAGAACATGCACCTTTAGAGTATTTTGATATGTTCGTTCACAAACCGTTGCAGGTCTGTCTTATCGATGTCGTGATGAAGATGGAACGTGCACCTTTAGAGTGTTTTGATATGTTCGTTCACAAACCGTTGAACGTTTGTCTTATCGATGTCGTGATGAAGATAGAACGTGCCCCTTTAGAGTGTTTTGATATGTTCGTTCACAAACCGTTGAAGGTCTGCCTTATCGATATCGTGATGCAAATAGAACGTGCCCCTTTAGAGTGTTTTGATATGTTCGTTCACAAACCGTTGAACGTTTGTCTTATCGATGTCGTGATGAAGATAGAACGTGCCCCTTTAGAGTGTTTTGATATGTTCGTTCACAAACCGTTGAAGGTCTGCCTTATCGATATCGTGATGCAAATAGAACGTGCCCCTTTAGAGTGTTTTGATATGTTCGTTCACAAACCGTTGAACGTTTGTCTTATCGATGTCGTGATGAAGATAGAACGTGCCCCTTTAGAGTGGTTTGATATGTTCGTTCACAAACCGTTGAAGGTCTGCCTTATCGATATCGTGATGCAAATAGAACGTGCCCCTTTAGAGTGTTTTGATATGTTCGTTCACAGACCGTTGAAGGTCTGTCTTATCGATGTAGTGATGCAGATAGAACGTGCCCCTTTAGAGTGTTTTGATATGTTCGTTCACAAACCGTTGAAGATCTGTCTTATCGATGTCGTGATGCAGATAGAACATGCACCTTTAGGGTGTTTTGATATATTCGTTCACAAACCGTTGAAGGTCTGTCTTATCGATGTCGTGATGCAGATAAAACGTACCCCTTTAAAGTGTTTTGATATGTTCGTTCACAAAGCGTTGCACGTTTGTCGTGCAAGTGTGCCATACACGATTATCATCTCCTTTACCGTCGATAATTGCAAATTTCCCCATAAAATAATTTCGTTCCGGTACCGGCGGGACAATATCTTTAGTACCGACACCGATTGGAGCGTGAGGGAACCAGCGGCACTGGTATTGGTACCGATACCAGTTGACATACCTGCTCCGGATTTGAATACTGGCATTTCATATGAGTTTATCTTGTTTTCTGTTTTATGACAGAAAACGTATCGAAAACTGACGAAGAAATCCAATTATTCTTGATCAGGTTACCGTTTGAGCGCCCACCATGGAGTGGAATGGAAATCGCTGTATTACTGAGGCCCCGGAAACACGAATTATAAACCCTGGATTGGAAATTCTGGCGTCTCAGTTACAAACAAAGGAAACGGAATGACTTGGTACACACTTAGTTAAATTGACAGCCATAATGGACACCATCTTGGAATAACTCTGTCAAACCGGTGTGAATAACTTTTGTAGTAAAGAAAGAAATGGTAATGAACGAGCAAACGATATAAAGGGCAGAAAATCTGAGGTGGGGCTCGGTAATAATTGAATCCAACAGCTCGTCAGAGCTGCTGGATTAAATTATTACTGAAGCTCCCAACAAAACAGGATGTGTCCCCCGTTGACAGTATAAACTGAAATTGTACCTTTCAGGGCGCCAGTGTTGAAAAAGTTAAAACATCTCCAATGAGGATTTCTATACATTCTGGATATGTTATCCTATGAATATTCCTCCTTATAACCAGTTTGGTCCGGGTCGAACCTTCAGTGACCAGAATGATATCTGATCGAAATTGGAAAGCAATACCATCCAATTTTACGTCTCTATAAAACAGCTTCCCCCAAAACGGATTCCAGCTGGTTCCGGATATGTTATTGAGCAAACGTTCCTCTTTTCGGTGGCATCAACTTTCGCTTGTTTCCAGTTTGTTCCGGGTATGTCCATATTTTCGCATTCAACGACAAGATATTATATATAGAATATACCCATAGTAGCTTGGTGTACCAAATGTTCACCACGAGAGGTGAAGTGGTGTTAACCGCGAGCCTTTGGCGCGCGGTTAATACCACTTCACCACGAGTGGTGAACATTTGGTACACCAAGCTACTTTGGGTATATTTTATTTATACCATGATCGTCAGATTATTAAGAGTCGCTATTATTTTTTCTCGATTTTACTGAACAGCAGACATCCATACGAGCGAAACCGTTTTTGTTTACACGAGCATCGATGGGCGGTACTTCCGCTGTCAATTTTATCGCCGAAACGAAATTAAAAACAGAAACTGAGCCGTTTTCGTTTTAATAATATAATAACATACTATTTCGAGTTATGCATGCTTTATTAACATGAGATAGTGCATGTTTGTTAATTTTTACATCTTAAGAGGTAAAACCATTTAAAAACGCAATAAATAATTGCCACTTCCATTTCACTCTTCGCGAGGCGACGTGCGATAAATTTAGACAAGTTTGCATTCAAGTCGACGTCACCAACGGTCAACGGGGATGTAGTTCTACTGTAGGTGTACATTTTTCCTTTTGAAACCCCATTGCTGGCGTGTTCATCACGGTTGGTGTGTAAAGTTAAAATTTATGTCACAGGCTTTTCATATATAGTAAAATAGGTAATCATGGTATAAACAATATTATTCCGTCCATAACGTCACATTTGCCCCTCATTATGGCGATATTCCTGTAGCATTAGTGCGACATTTTTGGAAACGATGTGGCTTATAAAGCAAAATGAACGCGCTCGCGATGAGAATATTTTCACAATGATCGTTCATAAATTAAACGACGAAAATCACAGTGGAACACGTTTTCCTTAAATTTTAACTTTCAACACCGGCGTGTAAGTTCTGTAACTCGCGTATCGCAGGCATACACGACATATTGGCTGTTAACATGACTGAAAAGTGAGGAGTGTCACATTAACGGATTCGGAGGGCAAATTCCGACTGACTGACATGTTCGGTGGACGAAATTACGACCGACTAACACGTTATTGCTAAAGGAATATCCTGATATTCAAGTCAAAACATGGAGGGAATATCGTATTAATACAAGGCGCGTATAGCGCGTGCAGATTTCCACTTTATCGTAGGCTATACTGTAGCTGTGTAGGGTTGCACGGTATTCGAAACTGAATACCGGTGTCGGTATTCCAAAATATACCGCAGTATACCGACATATCGAAAGACTGTTCAGATATCTGAACATGCGTACCTAATGGGGACTTGATCCTTCACAGTAGGAACAAATCAGCATGCCTTAATGATACAGTTCGTATGACTCATCACCCGACGCAGACGATATCAACATTTATTTTTTTAAATATTAGTTTATCGAATTTTTAAAAAAACTATTCAACAAAACCATATCAAGCTCGTTCCAATGAGGGGTCACATGATATGGTTTTATTGAATTTTTTTTGAAAAATAATATTTCTTCAACTGCACAAGTTGTGTATTACCCGGGAGGATGCGGCCAATTCGTTAGGTACAGGGAGAATATTATTCGTTCGGGACTACAGTTAAAAAACTCAAGACATTTGGAAAATTTAAGTATCGTTTAATAAATAATGACGATAAACCAATATTTTTGCAATTACGCCGGAATTCAGTCGATATTGGTTTGAATACCGGTATGTATCGGTTTATCGATAAACCGTGCAGCCCAAAAGCTGTGCATGCACTTCCTGGTGATACAAGAATTAGCGACGGGTTTGGAACGCAACTCTTAATCAGACTTTTAAGCATGGACGTCCTCCTGAATTTATCCAATGAGTGACAAGTGCTGTCGGGGCCACCACGGAAGACAAAAGACGATCAACAACCTCAACCACATGCGCACTAACTCCGTCTTTCATCGTGATTTTTGTAAATATGATGGTCGCTCACACAAGAGTACCAATGCAACAGACTTAATCCCACTGTCAGCACAATACGTTACTTCTCAAGATAAAGACTTATTCGTACGTGATATACAACTCAGGTACAAAAGAACAGCCCCGTAACTATTTTCTGATTTTTTTGTGTGTTCTATGCTTATTCGACCGGAATGACGGATCTTCAATACAGACATGTAATTAGCCATGACAGCGACGATCTCGTGTTAAAAGCAGTGAACACTAACGGGCCCAGGATTCTTGGGTTGAGTGTGTGTGTGTGTGTGGGGGGGGGGGGGGGGGGGTGCGGGGGTACATTTCAATCATGGGTCATGATGCGAAACATCACTTGACTTAGTGGCGCTTTGTGGCGAGCACGAGATGGGGTATCCCACTCTTGTGAGCGGGGTCTTGGAGGGGAGGATGTGCCTCGTGGGGGAATATTGAAAATGGAAGGTTGGGGTGGTCTTCCGCTGGACTCTTTGTACATGCTCATGGAGGTTTCCAACCCAAATATTCCAGAGTTCAAATTTTGAAGAAAGGAAGTTCTTTATATTGGCGCACACGAGATCTGTGTAGGAGCTAGGCCTATTACTAGATGCATGGGTTATGGTATTATTGGCGATAACACATTAACCCTTCACCCAACGCAGACGATATCAAAATTTATTATTTTAAATATCATTTTTTCAAATTTTTCAAACAATTTCAACAAAACCATATCATGTGACCCCTCGTTGGAACGAGCTGGACGAGCTCGTTCCAACGAGGGATCACATGATATGGTTTTGTTGAAAGTTTTTGAAAAATAATATTTTTTCAACTGCTGAATTTGCACATTACGCAGGCGGATGTGGGCGATTTGTTGATAAAGGGTTAACATCCACTACCTTTGGTACCAAAGGCAGTGGATGCCCATGCTCTCAAAGGAAACTGAAGTACAAAAGATATGAGGGACGCGGGACGGGCATGCCCCCTCTGAATCCGCTCATAGCGACAGACTTGCACGGACTTAACCACGCGTTGCCGATCGCCGGGGCTACTTTTTAAGAATAGCCAGGCTCCATATCACCAAACTATAAATCAAATTTGACAGCTTTATGCCAATGTGGAGTTCTTTAAAAATGCTATTTAACGGGCAATACCCCAACTACTACCGACAAGACAAAGAATGTTGAGTGTGTGATACTCTACAACCCAACCAAGAAATACTCCCTTTGTATTTGATGTATTTTTTACCTTCGATTTTGTTCATTTTTTCACCTTCATCACTGATATCTCCAAAGTTTGGATATGGGTCATCCTTACACATTGCTGTAGTCCATGTACTGTTGCATTTCGTCCAAGGTAATGCATCATCCATGTTCACAAATGACACCATCATGTAATAAAAGGCGTACATAATGATGACGACATAATAAGTACTGACCATGACATTCGCTGCTATCATTGCCCAGCCGACACCTGAAAGAGAATTCTATACAAAATACTCCACCTGATCAATTGGTTAACAAGAATTAAAAAAATGAATAATTAAATGTTTCCTTTATTGTCTCATCTTATTTACTAAACTTACGTGACCATTAAAAGACGCCTTGTTCATTTCAGGATGTGGGTTTTGGGCCATGGGTAGTGTCTTATTGGAACATATGCGTTATTGTGATGAGTTGACGGTAACATGGTATGGGGTTTGCGGCTCGGAGCGTATGTCCAGCCTCGAGGTCTAGCGACACTATGATGTGCAACAACTGCTGTGTAATAACCAGTAGTGTAATAAATATCCAGTAGGATAATATTATCCAGTAGTATAATAAAAATCAATCAGTAGTTTAATAATGAAATAATAATGCAATAAATCAAACAGCTGTGTAATAACCACTGACGTAATAAACTAAGCTAGTACTGTAATATTTATTTATTTATTTATTGGTGTTTAAGGTCGCATATTTCTGCACAATGGCTAATCATGACCTCGACAGTTTTACGGATGGAGGAAGCCGGAGTACCCGGAGAGAACCACCGAGCAACGCCGAGCAACTGTCAGCTCCCCAACATACTAACTCCACACAAGTAGGGTTAGCATTGGTTGAAGACAGTGCACCATCGACGTGCACTACGCCTTAGTACACAACGTCACCGTGCCCCCACGTGGACAATGGGGGTGAAGTGTCTTGCCCAAGGACACAACGCGGTTGCCGCAGGTGGGAACGCGGTTGCCGGAGGTGGGAATCGAACCGAGGACCTCTCGGCTTGCAGCCTGCACCTCTACCAGCTTGGTTCACCTCTAGTACTGTAATAAAATTCCATGAATATCAATAAGTTTTCAAAAATATTAAAAAAGTTTCATTCGGCCCAAATTCTAATTTGGTTTATCTGACTAGTTTTTAACCCTTTTACTACCACTCTCACTTCAGCCATTTATGGAGGACCTCTACGCATGCCTGTATGCGAGGAAGTTTGATAAAATTTATGACATACTTGAAAACTCTATCACCTGATTAATTGTTGGAAAGGGCTCATCGAGCCCTTTCCAACAACTAATCAGATGGTAGGTTTGATCTGCACTAACCAGATCGTACAGATAATCATCATAAAATAGGTGACGATAGTCGCTTTCGGCAGCGAAAGGTTAAACGTTTCATCATAGGTCTCAAGAATATTTTTTAGGTCAAATGTTATTTACTTGCTTTAATACTGTGACGTAAGATGTTTTCGTGATTTTTTGATATGGGTATATACTGGTGTTTAAGGTGACTTTCAGCAACTCAGGCAATATCACAGCCACAAGAGTTGATGGAATTGGCGTGTTTATTAGAGAATTCTTATCCCATGCAACTTGTCGAGTCACATGGTACCACGATAGGTGTCACGATTAGCCATTGTGCATAAGTATGTGACCTTAAACACCAATAAATAAATAAATATACCACGATAGGTCTTCAGGGTAACTCGAATATAAAATGAAGTCTGCAGATATGTAAATGTTCTTATCTTTCGAGTTGTCTTCATTTATAATTTTAAAAACGCCACTGGCGAATCGCTAAAGATTTCCTTTAACCCACCCACTTCAGTCACTATATCGAAATGCATACGTTTTTTTATCCGATTAGCTATTTTGAACGATATTATAAGAGAATGTGTTCTTATTTCTTAAGGAGAGACCCCCCCCCCCCCCCCACATACCACATACACACCTCAGGTTTCCTAGCAGTGGGTGGTTCCGCCCAAAATCTTCTGTTTCAATTCGCCGAGTTCGGCCGGTTCCTTGTTTCCAAATTCAATAAACGGCAACTTCTGTGTAAGGCGGAGAGGGTGGGGGCGAGATAAGTAGGAGTTCTGGAGGCTCTACGCCCATTTCATGACGTTGGCGTTAAATAATTACTTTTACTGATCAGCATCAGGTGACATTTGAGTGGTAAACAGCTATTGGAATCTAGCAAAACTGTAGAGAATTTAGTTCTAATTTAAAAACCCAGGACACATTCACGGGGTCGGACATTCCTCTCTTGAGGTTAACAATTTTTCTTATACTCCGGAGTAAGCTGTTTTTTGTCAGAGAGGCGGATTGATTCCTACCTAGAATTTAGAATGAATTAAGAATTAAGATTATTACTATGGACGGATTGAATTGAGCTTGGGGTATGCACTTTAATCAACAGGTTTAAAAGCACAATTAACCAAACTGGGATATTTATTTATTTATTTATTTATTTATTTATTTATTTATTTATTTATTTATTTATTTATATTCTCAATGTTGAATGCGAATATTCGCAATGTGAACTACAACACATGTTGGTCCCAATCGACTTCCGCATGTTTGTCTCTTTTGAGTTCTCCGCATCCCTTAACAATTTTAATGTGCTCCAAGTATGGTCGCTTCTATCGCTTAATCGGCATGAAAAGTGTCCCCGACCAGTCGGAAAAAGTCCCGTGTACGGCATTGCCAGGGTATATCTTTTTCAATATATCTATGTTAGCACAGGAGCCACTGACTGAAATACGATACTTGTCTCACCACAATAGATTCACTCACCTGGATTCACTAACCTGGATTTCATTACCTGACCACGATCTGTGAAGATAGATTTCAACTGGTGCAGCACGGTGTTGTCTCTATAGTCAGACAGCCGTGGAGTTGTAAGTACCTGAATTGCTTTACATGCGCATCAAGCGATCATTGCCTATTCTCTATAAAAGAGACGACATATG
The DNA here is from genome assembly GCA_031216915.1 of Pictodentalium vernedei. Classification (NCBI taxonomy): domain Eukaryota; kingdom Metazoa; phylum Mollusca; class Scaphopoda; order Dentaliida; family Dentaliidae; genus Pictodentalium; species Pictodentalium vernedei. Next base: position 103,239,461 of record CM062297.1, on the reverse strand, counting down.
GTTCAAGATGGAACACAGCCAATATTGTTAATTTCTATTAATACTGCAGAGTCCGAGCAAACGTTTTCAGAAAAGAAATTTATTTATTTATTTATTTATTTACTGGGGTTAACGACACTTTCCATAGCCAGGACCACCTCGTGTCGGAGAGTTTTACTGGTTGGGGAAACCGGAGTACCCGAGGAGAACAACCGAGCAACGGCGATCCATTGCCCGACTCCGCTACGAACCAACTCTGCACAAGCAGGGTTTGCATTAGTTGAAGACAATTGAGCCATCGACATGCAGTACGCGTTTGTAGGTGGTCCCTGTCAGGAACACCAGAGGCCTCGTAAGGCCTGGGCTGACGTGGGGTTATTTAGTCCCGCTGATGAAGTTGCGGGAAAATTAGACCAACGTGGAGGGTCGGAATCCAAGTGTCGAGAACTCGGCGCAGGGAGCTGAGTTAGACCGACGCCGTGATTTATTCTCTGCCAAATTGGACTGAAATAGGTTCGATTTCCGTTAGGTGTGATTCCTAATCACTTCAGGCTGTATAATGGAAAGAATGATTTAAAGTAACAACAATTCTTTTATTTACACATACAAATAAATCCCTTTCAATATTTCAACAATCAACAATTCGATTCTTTTCACAGAAAATGGGTTGCTAGGGTTAAACAAATCTCAACAATCATATAGTCATTCTATAGCCCTGTACTGGCACTATAGTCTACACACTGGAAATGTTACTACCGTGAGCTCGCCATAAGAGCTTCACAAATCTGAAATGTTATTACTGTGAGCTCGCCATAAGAGCTTCACCCGCTTAGGCTCAAATGTCAACGTCTGCGCGTAACTGTACCTCTGGCTGTCGGAGGGTTCCGACCAGCAATGTTCGTCATCTATAAAGCCGCCGTACTTCTGATTTGGGTCAGATATTGTCTACTCATACCTTATGTGCCTTTTGAAAGTCCTCCGTGAAAGTCCTATTGAAATATTCACCGTTCCTGGTTGAATTCCGTTTCACAAATGCCCCTTTTTGTGCTAGGGCGAAATTGTCACTCACACCGATCTCCAGTCGGTATTACGATGCTTCGACAGCAAAACAAGCTACTCACAAAGCAATCAGTCTGACGCTTCAAAGGGTTAATACGCACAATACAATTAACCTACACTTCTGACTATTGCAGGCTGATACCTGCTACTCGACAATCTAAACTTTAACGTTCCACCTGGGGCATTCCTTCTCAACGAATTTGCCGCCTATCAACCTTACGCTAAATCAATCTTGGAATGCCCTCTCTGGCGATTCCAGCCGTTTCAGGGTCCTGTGATCGAAGGTACCCCTATGCCAGGAAACAGTCCGCCTGTCCTGGACTTCACCAACGTGTGTGTGACCCCAAGTGTGTGTCTAATGCTCTGCTCTTCAAGGTATATATACTTTTTACCCTAAACTGTCAGGTGGACCGACGCTCATCTGTCCACCTGTCAAAACGGTGGGAGACGACATATATCGAGACAGAATCAATACAAGTCATCTCGCGCGTGACTTAACGGTGATTTCACTTGTCGAGAAAACCGATTCGTTCTTGCCATTATTGCTACCTAATGATCAGGTGAAGATACGATAGACATTTCTACCGTTTTAGAATCTCGTTTCTCAATTGACCGTGACGATATCTTGCCACCAACCGATTACGTCTCGTAAGACTCGCGACTACTGTATAAATTAAATGAGATTAGACCTTGTCTAACATACCGTTTCTCCCCTGGGTCCCTGCGCTAAAGCTGGATATACACCACGTGTGTTTTTTCCAGCTTTACAGAGAAGTGAAATCCACGTGGGTTTTTCGCCTTGGTGCGGAATATATTTTGAACTTACAATATCTTTAAATATGAGGCCCCTTGCCCCTATATTTAGGCTGGCTTTGCCCTGACAACTCCCTTCCCGAGAGAAACACCCTGTGTATCTCTTAAAACACAAGGGGCAAAGCCACGCACGCTCGCCTCTCACACATTTTTACAATCTACCCATCATGTTCAAGACTACAAAACTGTACCCTAGTGGTCGTGGGGCTCATGACCGGGCTCATGCGTCGGCCATATCGATTCCCACAACACCCACGCTATCACATGCTCCCGTCTTGCGGGCTTACATATGGAGAGTAGCCTTATCCTTAGATTTGCAGCACTCTCGCTCTCTCAAATACTATATATTTACACCTAAACATACACATTTTTATACACATTCGCCCATTTTGCAAACAGTTCACTTGGCACTCACTCCGACGAGTAACACCGTCCGCGCCTTTGCGTCAGATGGGTTAATTCCAACGGAGTGTAACTTCACCTCCCATTCCCCTATGTCATGTGAAGGGGAAAACGACCCCTGCATTATGTTGAGCCTCACCCTCGCAAAGCTCAACCAGGGGATTAAATTCGTGCTTCACACACTCACACATTCAACACACAGATTTCCCGACCGCGCCTTTGCGACAGACGAGGTTAGTGTGCCTCACATTCACAACAAACTCTCGTTAATAAAAACAAACACAGTTTCCCCGGGCCTTAACACCGGGTTTGTGCGTCCCACACTTACAAAACTCGACACACAGGCTCCCCGTCCACGCACACGCGACAGACGGGGCAGTGTATCTCACATTCGCACTCACAACCAACTCTAGTCAGCAGTCAGAGCAATAATAATACTAAAATAAGAAAATTCCTCCGGGCCTTAACACCGAGTTTACGAAGCCCATCACCTCACCCACAAAAATATTTGCGACTGGAGCCCCCGTCCCAGACACCAGGCCCACAGCCACCCAACTATTGCTTCTTTATAACCACCGACCATTGGTAGGGGCCCGGTTCCCAGTATCCCCTTGGGTAACCCTTGGCACACCCCTACTTCTCGCCCCGTTATTTCTACGGGTATTCCACCAGGGTCCCCATACCCTGTCATTGTCGCATTCCCAAGAGCTTCCCTTGGCGCTATATCCCCAAGGCTCACTCGTCCCGGCGATTACCGTCGTTCGAACGACACTGGCCGTCCTTGGCCCTTCTGCCGTCGACCCCCCCCCCCCCGGTCCATTGCGACGACTTCTTGCGCACATTGGGCGCTGTCCGCCCCCGGCACTCTCTACGTGGTCTCCGCCACCTAGGATGCTTCTCCTTTGATTTGTGGACCCTTTCCTCGGTCCCCTGGGCGCCCATCTTAGCGGTCCCATCCACTTTAACATACTCAACTTGTGTTGACCCGTGCCCTCTCAATTCTGGGGAAGTTTGCCCAGCCATTTGCGTGGGTCTGGCCTCCCCTCTCCACACGGGTGACACCGACTTCTTGGGGCGCTCAACTCCCCCACATAAATTTGCTTGAGGTTCTTTCCCCAATGATCCCATTGAGTTCCCTCGATGTTTGGCGTTTCGCCTGGACCGCCTGCGGCCCCTTCTCCCCAATTGGACAGGATTCGTCCCTCCTGAAACTTCCCGACATTTCGTCGTGTAGGGGCCATCCCCTGGACCATCGGATTGGTTCCCCCTGGGAACCTTCCCTTCCTTACTCGTTGGGCCCTCACTTGGCCCCCTATCCCTGGACCATAACTCATCAGGGCTTGCCCTCACCCCTGGGATATTACCTATGACCAGGTCATACACAGGTGATTCAATGCACATGGCTTCCACTTCGCCACAATTAAATGGGGTATCCACAGTTATCCTCGCGATTGGGAACCTTCTAACGGTCCCATCTATCAAAATACACAAATGGTCGCGCCCCAACAGTTGCTTCTCGTCAACCAGTTGCTTTCTAACCGCTGCAGAGGAGCACCCAGAATCTCGGAGCAGACGGATCTCCCTTTGTCCCACATACCCTGGGTACACTGGCATATCAACCTTCTCCTGCGAAGTTGTGAGCCTCTCACACATGCCACTTATTATCGGGACAACCTTCCCGCCTTCCAGCCTTAATTCTCCCTTTTGTATACATTCCCGGAGGGGACTGTGTTCTGGACCGATAGTTTGACAGAACGCTGCCGTCTATCTACTGGGCCCTGGATCTACGCGGTCACCTTGCTTCCAATCCCTTGGTGCTGCGTTCCCGACCCCCTGCTGAGGTGGTCTAATGTTCCCAGCGGTCCTAACCTGCTTCTGCCAGCAGGCCCTGGCAATATGTCCCCGCTTGTTGCAGATGAAACAAGTTGTGTCTTTGGGGGCGTTCCCATTCCGGCTGGCCAGCGACGCAGGCGGATTGGGGTGGTGTTGCCTTACGGGTGCCATTGCCAACCCGTTTGCCCCACCCCTAGCCGATTTGGGTGCGTTTACACTCCCACCGTGGGCCTCGATGTAGCGTTCTGCCACAGTTGCCATCTCATCATAGGTGGGCGGACCCCTTTCCTTGATGAACAGGCCCAACTCCTTGGAGCATGTAATTAAAAACTGCTCCCGGGGAAATAGATCTCGCAGGGTTCCATATGACTCATTCACTTCTGCGAGATCAGTCCAGCAGTCAAAGTACCGCCTAGCTCGGGCAAAATACTGAGGTACTGTTTCTCCCTTCTCCTGCTTAATTTCTCGGAACTTGGTCCGGAATCCTTCTTCAGTGAGCTGGTATCTCCGAAGGATGGCATTCTTCAGCTCACTGTAGTCGTTAAGAAGTGCAGGAGGCATACTGGTATAAGCCTCGAGGGCTTTATCTGACAACAAAGGGCTCAAGCACATAGCCCATGTGTCTTCTGGCCACATTTGACTGGAGGCAAAATGCTCGAACCTCTCCAAGTACGAGTCCAAGTCATCTGTGTTTTCATTGAAATGAGCGAGATGGGGGCGTGGGGCATGAATTGCTACCCCTGTACTCCCATCCCCTGAGCGCCGACTTTCATTCTCCACATCGGCCCTTGCTCTGGGGAGCTCTAATTCTCTCTCGTGCCTCTGTTGTTCGAGCTCTCGTTCTGCCTCCCTTGCTAATTGGGCTTCCCTCTCTCTCGCCTCATTTGCTAATGGAATCTCTCTCTCTCTCTTTCGCCTCTCTTGCGTCTTTCTCGCGCTCTCGTTCTAATTGGGCTTCTCTCTCCCTCGCCTCATTTGCTAATTGAATCTTTCTCTCTTTCGCCTCATTTGCTAATTGAATCTCTCTCTCTTTCGCCTCCTTTGCGTCTTTCTCACGCTCTCGTTCTAATTTGGCTTCTCTGTCCCTCGCGTCATTACGTAAGGCAATCTCCTTAGCCTCACGTTTCTGCTCATCTTTAACGAACTTATGAAGTTCGGCCCCCTCAAGGCCCATTTCCTTGCCTAATGATACCAGTTGGGCGAGGGGTGTAACAACATCCATTTTGATTTTTTCTTTCTATCTTCAACACTCGTCAGAAAGAATGAAGAAGGAAAAGAAAGAAAGAAAAAAAAATATGGCAATTAATCCTAATTTACCTGTGTAATTTAACGTAATTAAACGCCCCAAATATTCTGAAACCTACCGCAGTTATAGTGGCTATTAAGTATCCTCTTGGGGACTACTGTATTGCGATATTAAACCCTTGAACGGCATCAGCTGACCGAACACGTCAAAACATAAACAGAACCGCCGTTAAAATAAAACAAAATTTCCATATAGCCATTTTTCACCTTTTAGAAATAAATCCTGGTTAGCGCTCGCCAATCAATGTCAGGAACACCTGAGGCCCCGTAAGGCCTGGGCTGACGTGGGGTTTTTTAGTCCCGCTGATGAAGTTGCGGGAAAATTAGACCAACATGGAGGGTCGGAATCCAAATGTCGAGAACTCGTCGGGAGACCGACGCCGTGATTCCTCCTCTGCCAAATTGGCCTGAAATAGGTTCGATTTCCGTTAGGTGTGATTCCTAATCACTTCAGGCTGTATAATGGAAAGAATGATTTAAAGTAACAACAATTCTTTTATTTACACATAAAAATAAATCCCTTTCAATATTTCAACAATCAACAATTCGATTCTTTTCACAGAAAATGGGTTGCTAGGGTTAAACAATTCTCAACAATCATATAGTCGTTCTATAGCCCTGTACTGGCACTATAGTCTACACACTGGAAATGTTACTACCGTGAGCTCGCCATAAGAGCTTCACAAATCTGAAATGTTATTACTGTGAGCTCGCCATAAGAGCTTCACCCGCTTAGGCTCAAATGTCAACGTATGCGCGTAACTGTACCTCTGGCTGTCGGAGGGTTCCGACCAGCTATGTGTGTCATCTATAAAGCCACCGTACTTCTGATTTGGGTCAGATATTGTCTACTCATACTCATGTGCCTTTTGAAAGTCCTCCGTGAAAGTCCTATTGAAATATTCACTGTTCCTGGTTGAATTCACGATTCACAAATGCCCCTTTTTGTGCTAGGGCGAAATTGTCACTCACACCGATCTCCAGTCGGTATTACGATGCTTCGATAGCAAAACAAACTACTCAGAACGCAATCAGTCTGGCGCTTCAAAGTGTTAATACGCACAATACAATTAACCCACACTTCTGACTATTGCAGGCTGATACCTGCTACTCGACAATCTAAACTTTAACGTTCCACCTGGGGCATTCCTTCTCAACGAATTTGCCGCCTATCAACCTTACGCTAAATCAATCTTGGAATGCCCTCTCTGGCGATTCCAGCCGTTTCAGGGTCCTGTGATCGAAGGTACCCCTATGCCAGGAAACAGTCCGCCTGTCCTGGACTTCACCAACGTGTGTGTGACCCCAAGTGTGTGTCTAATGCTCTGCTCTTCAAGATATATATACTTTTTACCCTAAACTGTCAGGTGGACCGACGCTCATCTGTCCACCTGTCAAAACGGTGGGAAACGACATATATCGAGACAGAATCAATACAAGTCATCTCGCGCGTTACTTAACGGTGATTTCACTTGTCGAGAAAACCGATTCGTTCTTGCCATTATTGCTACCTAACGATCAGGTGACGATACGATAGACATTTCTATCGTTTTAGAATCTCGTTTCTCAATTGACCGTGACGATATCTTGCCACTAACCGATTACGTCTCGTAAGACTCGCGACTACTGTATAAATTAAATGAGATTAGACCTTATCTAACATACCGTTTCTCCCCTGGGTCACTGCGCTAAAGCTGGATAAACACCACGTGTGTTTTTTCCAGCTTTACAGAGAAGTGAAATTCACGTGGCTTTTTCGCCTTGATGCGGAATATATTTTGAACTTACAATATCTTTAAATATGAGGCCCCTTGCCCCTATATTTAGGCTGGCTTTGCCCTGACAGTCCGCACGAGGGAAATCTGGATTAACCCTTTACCCAACGCAGACGATATCAAAATTTATTTTTTTAAATATAATTTTTTAAATTTTTTTCAAACAATTTCAACAAAACCATATCATGTGACCCCTCTTTGGAACGAGCTCGATGAGCTCGTTCCAAGGAGGGGTCACACGATATGGTTTTGTTGAAATTGTTCGAAAAATAATATTTTTTCAGCTGCTGAATTTGCATATTACGCGGACGGATGAGGGCGATTCGTTGGGTAAAGGGTTAAGTCTTTTGCCCAGGGATACAACTCAGTTATCCCTGGCTGGGATTGAACCATGGATAAATCGGTTTGAAGTCCAATGTCGTAACCATGGAGCCACTTGCCTCCCAAGATGTTATATCAACAATCAAAAGATATGTCATTCATTTCTTCGTCAAAGGTGGACGCCTCCATTTAAGGAACGTAGGCACCACTAACAGATAAACACGGCCTGCTATGGTTTCCTTTAAAAGTGACGACCCAAAGCGAGAAAAAAACATGTTTTTCGATACAGCGACTGGCATCGGATGTTAGCCGGTTTGTATTAGAGAAAACAATCTAATGAGTTGCAGAATCTGTAGAAGGTCTGAAAATCCAAGCTCGGGGGCATTGTTAGATGAGTGCAATACTGAGATCCAGGCTATGATCTTATTAAAAATCGAAAAAAATATTTCATTTGGAGGTTAATTCTTTTCCTCTTGAAACACTCAACAGAAGTAAAGGAGTAATAAAATACAGAGAACCGGCTGGCATAGATGTGCTTGAAATTAAAGCAGAACATAAACCAAGTGGAATCACAGAGGGAGGCAGAGGAAGCGGAATAAATGCGGAAGGACACAATTTTTCAAGGCTACCATAATTCGGTCCAATGTGAGAAAAGTTACGATCGTATATCAGTAAATGTACGGTGACATACTATAGTCTCTCGTTTATATCAGCATGCCGCAGTGTGGTCACTGTCCTGTCCATTTCTTCCACTTCAATCATATTCCGACCCGCAGGCTAGTTTTCGGGTTGGAAGATGGGTGAAATATGAGAAACAGATCAAAGCGATCGAAGGTGGGATTCTTTTGCTAAATGTTGCTTGGATTTGCAAATAATATATCACAGGAATGCCTGTATATTGACATGTTTGTATGCGCCCATTTTAAATAAAAAAAAAGTCTGTGGGAATATCTGTACCAGCCTGGTCCCATCGCTTCTGGTCACGGACGTTAACCCTTTACCTAATATGAAAAGCAGACGACACTTGCAAAAATATTCTTGAATAACTATTTTTTTTATTTTTTGTCTCAAAAACATAGGTTATGACCCCTCGTTGGAACGAGCTCGACGAGCTCGTTCCAATGAGGGGTCATAACCTATGTTTTTGAGAAAACAATGAAAAAAATAATGAAAAATATTTGGGGATTTTTGAGAATACCGCTTGCTGATTTTGGCCGTTACGTTGGTTAAAGGGTTAAAAGAATTGAAATAAAAAGAGAGTATTGGTGACGACAATATTCAAGGTTGTGACAGCCTGAGGGTTTATTTCTGTATTCATTCTAATTTTGTGAAATATGATTCACAGCACCACATCCACAATTTAACCCCTTTAAACTGCTAGATCCCTTTTCGTGTCCAGCATCGTGATATGACCAAAATTCATAAGTAGATAGTTACAGAGTGAAGTTGTGTGGTAGACCAATCAGGATTGTCAACGTGCAGCTCCAAGGTTACACGCTGAATGTGTTGATTGGTCTTCCTCCAAGTAACGAAAAGAGACTTTACCAGCTGATAGCTCTGAACTCGCATGGTATACACATTTAGGTTCCAAATGGGTTAAAATTTCTACTAAAACGTGGTATTGGGGAAATATGCCTAGAATTCACTGCAAGATCTCCTATTAGATGTACCAAGCTTTGCTCATACATTCGGGTAAACTCTAATTTTCCACTGCAAGCATTATGGAACAGACAAGCTGTTGATGATTAACTGGAATGATAATTATTTATTTATTTATTGGTGTTTAAGGCTACATACTTATGCACAGTTGCTAATCGTGACCTTGAAAGTTTTACGGGTGGAGGAAGCCGGAGGACCCGGAGAGAACCACCGAGCATCGACGAGCGACTGTTAGCTCCTCAACATTCTAACTCTGTTCAAGCTCCGCGCAAGCAGGGTTACAGCGGTTGAAGACATCTGCACCATTGACGTACAGTACGCCTTAGTACATGGCGTTATCGTGCCCCCATGTAGGCAACCGGGATAAAGTGCCTTGCCAAAGTTCACAACGCGGGTCGTCCCGGACGGGGGTCAAACTCGTGACCTCTAGCATATTAGTCCAACAGTCTACCACTGAGCCACGGCGCTCCCGTTTACTGGAATTAATTCGAAAGTTCAATCTAGCTGGTTTTCCTATATACAATCATTGGTTTAATAGAACTCAAAATCAGCTTCTTGAATGGACAATCTCTTTTAAAAATGTCAAATTCTGGAGTCACTGCACTGGTTCTCAAATCATCAGCATTCGATTTTGCTTGAGTCTGACTCCCCATGTTTGTCCACTGTTCCATCTCTTGTTTATGGTGTGTTCTCAACCGCCGAAACTCTAAAATTCACACTTCGGTAAGTTTGTTTTGATAGTAATTATAGTTTATATCTAATTAGTGGTCACACGTGATATGTTTCTGCGTTCAGAGATCAGAGCTCCAAACGGGGGGTTTTATGAGTTCGGTGAACAGAGTTTACTGAGTTGCGTAAGATATATACAGTACGTGGAGAGTGGATTGTACCCAAATCACCCGGGGAATAAAGTTATAACTCAACTTATCACTTTCAAATTCTGTACATGTATGTGGACGAAAATACAAGCAATGTTTCAGCCAATGGAGTTCCGGGTATAACCCGGAGGTCCATTGGCTGGAACCTTGCTTGTGCTTGTTATGCTTTGCAACAAATTTGCAATTATTGTTTGGATGGAATCGCCACTCTGCGCGTGATTTAGTGACAATGCACTCCCCACGTACTGAATATACGTACACGTCATTGGTATCCATATAAATTTTCTGAAGATAATCCGAGGTAAAAATTTGGGAGGAAACAAAGACGCGCTTCTCAAGCTTTACAAATCATTCCAACGTCAGTGAGAATTACACAACAGACACCCCATGGTTATTCCCCCACGGTCATAGACTCTTCCCACAAAATACCCGATGTTAATTAGATATAGACTATAGCCTTAAGCCTGTTGTTCTCTTGTGAACAGATTTTCATTTTTTCGGCGTTTTGAGATACAGCCGCAGTTAACACTCCATGGTGATAATTATTATAGAATGCTCAGGAGATAAGAATTAAATCCAACTTAACAAAAACAGAGCGTGACATTTTGTAAGCTGTCACATAATCGAACGCAATACCATTTGCAAATATTCATGTCGAGAAATATTTTTGTCGTTTCAGCGTTATCGTATCAAAAGTCTATACAACAAAAAAGGTAATTAACCTGTCATCTCTCAAAATACGTTATGTGTACAATCATTGATATCTTCACCCCGGCCATGATTAGCCACTGTGCAGGAAATTGTGACATTAAACACCAATAAATAAATATATAAATACCTTCACTCGCTCCCACAATGAGAATTAGTCCTTTCGAAACGATATACATATTTTGATTTGCGCGACATGACAAACTTGACGTGGACGTGTTGAGGAACGAGTGCACAATAAATCGGTAGTGAAGATCTGTAATGATTCAATCCAATATGTCTGCAGAGATTACATTTTTATTGAACCACGGATTCAAATACAGAAAGAGGTCTTTGGGTGGTCTGCGTGATAAAGAGAAGCCAGGTTTTGAAGAGTACCTTGATGGCACGTTTGGGGGGTCACTGTTGTTCAAGCTGAGGTCGCGATCCCTGGAGCTGAGGGGAAAATTGGGAAAGAAGTGTGAAAGGGAGTGCCAGATGTTTAACTTGGGCATGGTGGAGACCCTGGAACACTTTCTTCTAGAATGCCCAAAGTATCAGTCTAAAAGAATGAGATTCACTGGGAGTATAATGGGGAAGTGGGAGAATGAAGGACGTGTGGTTATGGGGGTGGGGGGGGGGGGGGACTCAAAGGAGAGGGTTAATATGCTAATCGGAGAGATTGGGAAGAATGGGGCAAGGGATGTCATCAAGCAGTTCGTCTCCGAGTGTTGAGAGGAGAGGAGAAGCGTGGGAATAGGGAGACAGCTGGGAGTACAGGGGTAACCAAGGCCTTCTCGTCCGAGAACCGTGACAAATCAGCGGCTGGCCAAAGTGTTATTATTAGAAAAGAGTCGCCCATTTTGCCGTAGACAATTTATACGTGGCGATACCATTCAAGGAGACTCAAGGGGTGAAATGGTTCACATCAACTGGAGCTCAGGAATAACAAACCTGTTATGCACAGTTTTTCACTTAGTTTTGGATACGTAGCCACTTACCTTTGAATATCGGACTGACTTTCCACACTGTGATTGGTCCTTCAGACGAAAACTGTCCCAACGTTAATTCGAACAAAAAGAGTGGTAACCCAGCTAGTACCAACATTAGTGTGTATGGGATTAGGAATGCCGCTGTAACACGAAATAATGAAAACATCCATGAGAAAAAAGAATACTGAGAAAATATCTTTGTCTAATAGCAAACTTCCAGTCTACCAGTCTAACAGGTCTGTTAAGTTAGCTTGGCATTGGGCGTTGGACGTTCGTTTGACATTCGCCTGGAGTTAGTTTTGACGTTCCAGGTTTGACATTCGCCTTCCACGTTTGTTAGTTTTCACGTTCCCTGTTTGACTTTCGTTTGACTTTCGCCTGTAGTCAGTTTCAATGGTTCGGCGTGCGCCATTTGCCAGTGGTCACAACGTGAAACTGACTACAAACGAATGTCAAACGTCGAACATCAAACTAACACCAGGTGAATGTCAAACAAATGTCCAACGCCAAACGCCCAGTCTAACACCGCGAGATCTCCGACAATGCTATAGGATGTTTGTTTACCCTCTGTTTGGAGATTGGCCACAGGCTACCGAGCTCCAGTTATAGATATTCCAGCTAACAAATACTTATTTCGCCTTCAACACATCAAAGTATTAACTTAATTGGCGGAAGTACGTGACGTCACCATAAAACGACATATGTGGTGAGTGTGCATTGATAATTGTGTTGTTTACATAAATGCCTAACAATATTATAATGTCAATATTAAATATTCGGTCAAATAAATTCTCGATAGAGATTTGAGAAACATTTCTTGTGTTGATTCAAAGACTTATGGTGCTGCTGGTTCGTTTTTCCAACCAACTGAAACAATCCATACCATCAAATTTAAAACATAGGCGATGCACTGTACAATGGTTTAACCCTTTACCCATCGCAGACTATATCAAAATTTATTATTTTAAATAACATTTTTTCAAATTTTTGAATCAAGTTCAACAAAACCATATCATGTGACCCCTCGTTGGAACGAGCTCGACGAGCTCGTTCCCCCGAGGGGTCACATGATACGGTTTTGTTGAAATCTTTTGAAAAATAATATTTTTTAGACTACTGAATTCGCATATTACGCGGGCGGATGCGGCCGATTCGTTGGGTAAAGGGTTACGACTGACTCCAAGCCGGTGACGATATTGCATGTATGAGAGATAATGCTAGTAGCAGTAGTAACATCAACAAAATCCATTCAGTTTTATACACGAAAACAGTTTTTTTTGTTGCCTTCCTTAATGAAACATATGACATTTCAATAGAAAACCATGCTAAGGAGCATTTCAAAAATGAATTATCTAAGCTCAAAGTTTATTTTAAGGGTACTTCAGTTGTCTCTTCAATCAGCGATGTTCTTAGCATATTAATATCGTATGAATGGGTTTGGGGTAACCAGTTACTGCGGCATTGTACTTCAAACTGAGAGGTCGACGGTTCGATCCCCGCCAGGGGTAACACCGTAGCAAGGTTCTTCATCCCGTTTGCCTACGTGGGGGGCACGGTGACGCTGTGTACAAACACGTACTGCACGTCGATGGTATACACTTCTCTTCAGACAATGCTAACACTGCTTGCGCGGAGTTAGGACGTTTGTGGAGTCTGACAGTTGCTCGCTGCTGCTCGTTGGTTCTCTCCTATTACTCCGGCTTCCCCCACCCGTAAAACTGTCCGCCCTCGGAAGTAGATAAGTTGCGCCAACGAACGTTCCCCATGTAAAAGCAGAAAAATGTGTATAAATAACAAAGCATACAACACTACTGGTCCGACTCTATTAGATACGTGACCAAAGGCTATAGCGCTAAATGTGCCCAATAACAACGACGCGCTACCATGGGAATCCAAAATGTTGGCCGCCATAACCCATCTTAGAACACCAACACATTTATCATTTTAACAATCTGTACTGCGCCACCGTTGCTACTCCGTTTCACTATTGTAATTAAGTCACTACCCGCAGACTACGGACATTACCATGACGACCAACGCGACTGCGTTTGGGAATGCATTGGGCGATGATGTTACTTTCCTCTCAGCCTTCCTGCCTTACCAATCCAAGCATGCCCGATTACGGTGTATTCTACTATTGTAATATCAGGGGTGGCGGAACCGGGAGGGGGCGGGGGCTGGGGTTTAGGCTTCAGCTCCCACACACTTTTTTAGGCGTGCCATGTCTTTTTGCATGCATCTATTTTAACAGGATCCAGAGCCACCTCATATTTTCGCCAGCTATGTTTCTCCGGTACTGGTTCAGTTTCGAATGATTTCGGATCAGTTTTTGCAGTAAGTGGTAGCAAACGCTAAAATGTATACAATCTGTTAAAAAATCGGTTAACTGAAATAGATCGTAATCTTACAGACATACAAGTACCGAATCCACCCCCAGACAAGATAATCCACAGACAGTATCAATGCTGTTAACGTGTGGTAAAGCATATAGGTGATGTCTATTTATCAGCTTTGGTCATAACGATGAATAGACCTCACCTGTATGCTTTACCGACTTTTTTAACGGATCTCAAAGTGTGAAATCTGTCAAATACGTCAAAATCTCAAAATATCCGCTCAAATACATGGAAATGGAGGTTTTGTTACTCCCTGGAATTTAAAATTTTCGTAACACGTGGCAAACCATGGTTGCCCCGTTATACCAACGACGAAGCATCGCCCGATCCAGCCCCTCACCCCCCCCCCCCAACTTTGAAAATCGTTCCGCCGCCCCTGTAATATCGTCACAAAACGCTTGACTTAATAGTCCTTCACAAATCCCTGTACGAGAACACAACGATCTACCTGTATGCTGAAACTGCTGCTTTCATGTGTTATGTTGGCTAGTCCTCTAGGTCGACCTTCACGAATGTTCCGAGATTACTCCTGGCCTTTATTTCATCACAAAGGCTGTGACAAAACGTTCGAGTAGTAAAAAATCCTAAACTAACAAGCCACAACCAAGATGTGAAGGTCGAAGCAACAAAACCTCCCCAACCCTGAATGTCACATTCCTCGCTCCCGTCATAACTACACCCCAAATGGATGTCACTGAACAAATCAGAGTCTTATACTGAGTGTCAGCAAAGTGAATAAGTGCAAAGCACTAGCACACTTTTTATCGGAGACTATGTCCATGCCGAACACTTATCCTTTCACCAAACGTAACGGCCAAAACCAGCCAGCGCTATTCACAAAAATCGCCAATTAATTTTCATAATTTTAAAAAAAAATTGTCTCAAAAACATAGGTTCTGACCGCTCTTTCGAACGAGCTCGTCATAGCCTATGTTTTTGAGACAAAAAATGAAAAAAATGAGTTATTCAAGAATTTTGTTTGCAAGTGTCGTCTGCTTTTCATGTAAGGTAAATGGTTAAAGGAAGGTTTGATTGTTGCCTAAATTATTTCGTGATCTCAACTCCTTCGCCCCCCCCCCCCCGCACCGCCCACTCTATCAGTAGATGACCAACTAGATAACTTAGTTCGCGGAATAAGGCGGAGAGTGTTACTGACAGTCAGTTTGATTTTTGGGACATGAATAGGGCTGTCACGATTTTTTAATTTAGGAATCGATTAATCGTCGCAAATAATCGATGATAATCGATTAATCGTACCTAAATGCCCCCCCCTCCCTCTCTTTGAAGTCGATAAAAATGAAGTTCAAGTCAGCTGATCTACCTCAAGGAAACAACGAAGACGATCCGAACTTCGCAACTGCCGACCGGTCTTGATTATTACACTGACGGTTCAAAAGTTCAGAACATCAAAGCTTTGATGAATGTACATGAAAGACAATTGCTTCCAACAGCTTCTTGGGGGGGGGGGGGGTTAACATCGATGTTCTTAACTCTTTACCTTTAGATACAATAGTTTTTTCATCAAATTTTCTTTTAATTATTAAACGTCTAAAACGGGATACAATTTACCGATTATTCGACAACGAAAAATACTAATCGACTTTGCCGTGACCGATCAACAGTCGATTAATCGATTAATCGTAACAGCCCTAGACATGAACCGCCATCGACCACCGCGAAGGCTCCGAGATTACTCCCGGCCTTTCTTTCATACAAAACTTTTGAGCAGCAAAAATGTTGATATGAATGAGCCACAACTAAGACGTGAAGGTTGAAGCTATAAGCAATAAAATCTCCCAACCCTGAATACTTCGTTCCTCCTTAAAATGCGCGGCGTTAGCACACTCCGAATGTATGTCACTGGACAAAACAGGATCTTATTTTGAGTATGAGCATAGTGAATCAGCACAAAGGCTCGCACACTTTTTAGCGGAGAGTATATCCATGCTGCACACTTATAGGAGAGTTCGATTATTCCTAAAATATTTCGTGAACTAAACCCCGTCGCCCCGCATCGACCACACTATCTGTGTATGACCAACCAGGGAGCTTAGTTCGCGGAATGAGGCGGAGAGTGTTACTGACAGTCAGTTTGATTTTTGGAACAAGTTGGTATACACTTATGTTGTGCATTGGATTCTGGATAAGGTTATAAAGCCAAAAAGTATACTCACCGCCGCCGTTTCTGTAACAGAGGTACGGAAACCTCCATACGTTCCCCAACCCAACTGCGTATCCAACACATGACAAAATAAAATCCAACTGCTTCGACCAATGACCTCGTTCTGTTTCTCCTTCATTGTCCTAAAACAAGAAACATTATTTTTTTAAAAGCAAAAACACAGAAACTAGAATATTTTCGAAATATTTCTAAATTGCTGGGGCCGACAACAACTAATTACATGAAAGCAGGGACGGCCTAAAAGTTGGAAAGGCAATTAGAACCCGCTCCCATATTTAGGCTCCGCCCGAGTTTTTTTTTTATTTTATCATAAGCCCAAGAGCCCCAATAGTTGGATCGGAATGTGTATTAGTTGACCAACACCTGTGTGTTAATCCGCCTATAGGTCAGCTACAGTACTGCCGGCGTGGACTGGTCGTAATCCACGCGCGGATGTATTAGTTCGCTTATAGGTCAGCTACAGTACTGCCGGTGTGGACTGGTCGTAATCCACGCGCGGATGTATTAGTTCGCTTATAGGTCAGCTACAGTATTGCCGGCGTGGACTGGTCGTAATCCACGCGCGGATGTATTAGTTCGCTGATAGGTCAGCTACAGTATTGCCGGTGTGGACTGGTCGTAATCCACGCGCGGATGTATTAGTTCGCTTATAGGTCAGCTACAGTATTGCCGGCGTGGACTGGCCGTAATCCACGCGCGGATGTATTAGTTCGCTTATAGGTCAGCTACAGTATTGCCGGCGTGGACTGGCCGTAATCCACGCGCGGATGTATTAGTTCGCTTATAGGTCAGCTACAGTATTGCCGGCGTGGACTGGCCGTAATCCACGCATGCTTTACAAGCAGTATCAAGCTTAATAATTTGCCACAATGATTGGCAGGAAGCACGATTGGTCTTATCTCACTGATTGGTCTGGTGTTCCCCTTGATAGCTGATCAAGACACAGTTGCTGTGTGTCATGTGATGACTATGAAACTCGATATCGGCCGAAACAAGCTAACCCTTTATCCAACGTAACAGCAAAAAAAGGCCAGCGCTATTTACAAAAATCACCATTCAATTTTTAGTGTTTTTTTTTAATTTTTTTGTCTCCAAAATAACGCCTAAAAGTTGGAAAAGCAATTAGAACCCACTACCATATTTAGGCTCCGCCCCCAGTTTGTTTCTTTATTTTATCATACGCCCAAGAACCCCAATAGTTGAATCGGAATGCGTCTTAGTTGACCATCACTTGTGTGTTATTCCGCCTAAAGGTCAGCTACAGTACTTCCAGCGTGGACTGGTTGTAATCCACGCGCGGGTGTATTATTTCGCTTATAGGTCAGCTACAGTACTGCTGGCGTGGACTGGTCGTAGTCCACGCATACTTTACCAGAAAAAGAAAAAAAATCATCATCACCAAAATGTTAGTTAATGTAGCACTGGGTTGTAATAGCATTTGTGATTATTATTCCAATAATTAGTATTTAAAATATATTTTTATTGAGTCCGTGGAAATATTGCTCACCCATGGAAGTGACCAGTCCACGGTGGCCGTACTGTCCTATCACTAATTACTCTTCATTTTAACCCTTTACCCAACGCAGATAATTTAAAAAAATATTATTTTAAATATCATTTGTTAAATTTAAAAAAAAAATTCAACAAAACAATATCATGTGATCCCTCTTTAGAACGAGCTCGACGAGCTCGTTCCAAAGAGGGGTCACATGATATGGTTTTGTTGAAAGTTTTTGAAAAATAATAATTTTTCATCTGCTGAATTTGTATATTACGCGGGCGGATGCGGGCGATTCGTTGGGTAAAAGGTTAATTATATTACTTCATTACATGGAGTTACTTTTATAGGACGGGAGCCAGTAAGGGTCACCTAGCCCCCCCCCCCCCCCCCCCAAAAGAAAACCCAATTTTTCACAGTTACCAGGTTGTTCAGCATGGTCAACTAAATGAGAATCAAGAATGTTCCCCCCAAAAACTCATTTGAATTACATGTATTTTACCCGTTTCCATGGCAACCCCTATAACCGCGAACGAAAACACATACAGTCAATGATTTGATCATATCACAGTCATTTGTCAAGTTAAAATGGAAAATATGGTACCCAAATGGAGCTTAGATATAACTCCATCAATTCAGATTACTTCCCAGTCAATGAGTTGATTTGCATCCTCATGAATATTAATGAATACTTGAAAATCGAAAAAATTATTCATTTTTTTCAAATTGTTTAGCTTTGAGTTAGTTTTTTTTGCCCCAAATGGACATCAAAGTAGATTGGAAACATTGCATAAATATGCTCTGATGTGGGGACACTTACTGTGAGTCATCAATTTCCAGCTAATTTGCATATTTCTTTCAGTGTTACCTTGATAGGCAGTATTCGGTCATTAGCATAATATGCTAATGACCGAATACTGCCTATCAAAGTTATGGCAATATGTATAGTCACTCACTCCATCTATTGTCTGTTATTTTCCAAAAATAAATTGACATAAATTGTTCCAGAGAAGAGCTAACACAAGAAACTCCATTTTCAAACCATCTATATGAGTTATTCCCTCATGAATATTAATGAGAATGCAACAGAACGACAGCATGAATTTTGCAATAAAAATGATGTTGTGAGTCATATTTATCTCTTTTCTTTTCTTGCAGGTTGATTCTAATTGTACATTAATGATCTTATAGAAGTAATGGAAGACAGAGGGAAAAGAAAATCAAAGAAAAGGAAAGCAGGAGAAGAAGCTTGCACATTGGCTTCTAAAAGGAAAGAGACATGTATTCTCCACTATGATGGATCAAAATGTGACACATTTACATTCTTGCCGGAAACAAGAAATCCAGCAGAGAGACTACAACATCTGCATGAAATACGCGATCTTCGCTCGTCAAAGCCTCCTAGTTCCAAACAGAGAATGGAATCAATATGTGAACTGATCCCACCTAATATAAGGGAGGACCATGGTTACCACCGCGATTGCTATCAACACTTCACTAAGAACATTGATAGGTTGAATGATTCTGAGCCTACTGCAGGGACATCATCTGACACAACGAGCAGAGTCAGAAATGTATCTGGTGATAAAATAACATTGTTCGCTAAAGACTGCATATTCTGTAACAAAGAAGGTGCTATTGCCGTAAAAAGTCTGGAAGCTGAACAACAGAATGTACGCAAACGTTTCAATCTGATGCATGGAAAACAGTTCTCGAGTGTGCAGAAGTGAAAAACGATGAAAGACTGTTAATGAGAAGCAGAGGCCATGACCTATTCGCATCAGAGGCACATTTTCACTCTAGTTGTCGGAGAAAGTATAGGACAGATTCTGAGAGCTGGAGAAGTACCGACTTAGAAGCAAAACGTTACCAACAAAGACTTGAAAAAGAACATGAAAGTGCATTTAAAAATGTAGAAGAGAGAGTGTCAAAAGAAATAGTTAACGGAAAGAAAGTTGTAAAGTTGACAGATTTGCTTGACACTTACATAAAGGCGTTGGAGGATACGGAATTCCATAATGTTAATTATCAAAGTAGGAAGTTGAAAAAGAAACTAAAAAACGAGATTCCCAGGGGAGATAGCATTCTGTAACCTGGAAACAAAAGGGAAGTACACATCACAGTTGGTATATAACGCGAAGATGCAACTGGAGACAGCAGTTCAGAATGCATTTGTGCTTGGAAGTAAAAACATTTTGGGTGAATCAGCTTTGTTCCTGCGTATGTCTATTCTTGATGCTTTCGAACATTCAGACAATTTGAGATGGCCACCAACTGCTGAATATCTGAATGAGACTGAGATGATTCCTTCAACGTTAAACAGCTTTCTGGCATTTGTTTTCTCTGGAAAGTCTTCAGATACTTCAAGCAAACAACTAGACTTGTGAATTCAGTTGGTCAGGATATATGTAGAGCAGTCACAAAAGGAGAGTGGAAGTTGCGAAGCACATTCTTGTTGCTTTGACAATGCGAAACATGTACAGGAGTAAGCAGCTTACAACACTACTGAACAGGCTTGGTCACTGTGAAAGTTACTCATTCTCAATGGAACTAGAGACTGATGGAGCGCGTGCAGTAGAAGAGACATCATAATTCCTCATACGTCAGATAATAAGGGGACCCAATGTGCCATCACTCTTCCATTCTGAGTTTGACAATTTTGACCAGTTGGTGAATACTACTACAGGCAGTGGCTCGATTCACACTGCGCATGGTATAATGATGCAAGAAGTAGGCCTACTTATAGCTGATGGCTCGGAAGATCATCACAGTACAGTCCCTAACGTACCAGTACCAGAAATTCCAAGAAACAAAGATCGTTCACTTAATTTACCGATCCGAGGTGAGCTACCAGACTGTTATGTTGGTCAAAGAAAAAGTCCAAGTTATGCTGTTAAAAATAAGATCTACCCTGGCAGTGAGGGATCAGTGAAAGTGTCGACTGAAAAGAACATGGTTTGGGTGTTACTCAGAACAGAAAGATCTCCTCATGGCCAAGAAGTAGCAAGTTGGACTGGTTTCATCTCTGCCACCGGGACTAAACCAAGCAAGTTGACAACCATTGACTATTTTCCAGTTATTAACCACCCGATAACAGAATACAGAACAGTTCAAGAGTGATAAGGTTATGTAGAAGATGCAACCAAAGAAGTAGGACAAACATATACAGTTACTACATTTGACCTCGGAGTTTGCATGAAGGCTCTCCCACTCATTTGGAACAATCCTGTAAAATATAAAAATCACATTGTTCTGGCTGGGACATTCATTTGATCTACGCCTATTTGAGAATGGTTGGAAAGAAGATGTCTGGTTCTGGACTGACGGATGTAATGCTTGAATCAGGTTTGCTTGGGAGTGGTTCGCTTCATGGAGTAGTTAATGGGAAACATTATGAAAGAGCCATGCACTGTCACAAAACCGTGCTGGAACGTTTGGAGAGGATTCTACTGGAGCATTATATAATTCGTGAAGGTGTGGATAATGATTCTGATGGGCTGCCAGAATCTTCCAAGGAAAAGCTAGATAATCTAACAAAATGTCCATCGAAGGTAGTATTGGAAGAAGTATTCAATGATGAACATATAAATAGTCACACCAACAAGTATACTGCCTACAGACAGAGTGTTCGGGAAGGAGAACTGGGGAAAACTGCTCAATTCTGGTTGGCTTACATGGACCATATCTGGGTAGTGCTGTCACTGATACAGGCAGTTAAAACAAATGACTTTCTATTGTATGCAGATTGCCTTCATCAAATGTCAGACTTATTTTTCAGTTTTCATGGACAAAACTATGCAAGGTATCTCACCTTCTTCTCCACATTCTTAGCCAATATAGAAAATTCTCATTCTGGAGCCACATAACTACTGGAGATGGGTGCTATAAGTGTTGCCAGGTCTTTCATCCCTGGAAACAGATGTGCAGTAGATACAACGATGGAGGAAACCTTCATGAGGCATGCTAAAAGTCACAGTGGCGCTGGTGGGAGTAGGTCAGGTATCTCCGGGATTGCAGAAAACTACAATGCGTATCAGCTATGGGTTCGCACAACTCACGAAATATCTAAGTATGTGAAAGCAACAATGAATATGGCTGATATGTTGAGTGAGTCTGAGTGTGGTACCTGACATAAAGATCTGTGTCCAACAGAAATCCAAAGGAGTGACAAATAAGTATGTGAGACAATTGATGCCATTAAGGGATTTATTGATCCGTTCTCTATCGATGACAGGGAACACTTGTGCTGCATCTCTTCTGGTGCTCGAGTTCCTATAGAGAATGAAAGTGACATTCTTACAGCTGAGGCACGTGGCAAGGAAGCCAAAGAGTCGTTCATAACCGACCGGTTAGAAACACATGATAACTTCTTTGAACCCATAAAAAGGATGAAACTGAAGACAATGGAAGACATGGGGAACAAAGTGAAAGTAAAGTCTTCAAACAATAAGGTAATGGAATATAAACAACAAGGAATTTTTGCAATACAGCTTCTGATACAATCACAGAAGCCAGGGATGTAAACAGATATGGAAGATCTAATGAAATATCCCCTTACTCCAGTGCCTTTCAGTATTGGTACATCTGATGGTGGCTTAGCAAAAACTGATACATCAAAGGGACTCAAATACTTGATAGACGACGTAGACTTAGCAGATATACCACCCAAAGATGGAGGTCTTTTAGTAATAGAAGACGGTAATGCTTTGTTTCATTCTATGAAAGAAATACCAAGCAATTTCAAACAGATATCTGAAAAACTGTTCAACATGATGCCTCAAAAGGTTGACGTTATTTTTAGTACAGACATGTATAAGGAGAACTCAGTCAAGAGTATGGAGAGATCAAGACGGGGATGTGCTGAGAACTTGTTGGTACAGGGAGAGAACACCAAGAAGCCAGGAGACTGGAAATCTTTCTTGACGAACGAAGACAACAAGAAGCAGCTTATGGAAGTTATGTGTAAAGCCTGGAGTAATGATTCCTACGCTGAGAAGCTACAAGGGAGAAAAATCATTCTTATCTGTGAAGGTGAGGGGTACCTTTACACATCGGAAGATAGTAGGTTGACAAAAAGAACAAACGTTGATGCTTTGAGGTCGACTCAAGAAGAAACTGGTACCGGGGTTGTGTTTTACAGCGTGTATGCTAAGGAACAAGGCTACAAGACTGTCCAAGTAAGAACCCCTGACAGTGATATCTTCTTCGTTATTCTCAGTTACGTTGGCAGATTTGAAGGTGCTACTCTTTTGTTCGATACTGGCACGGGAAACAAAAAAAAACTGCTTAACATGAAAGAGATAGCTAGAGCATACACTGAAGAACACTGTGCAGCACTTCTTGGTCTTCATGCTTATTGTGGCTGTGATTCTACCAGTGCATTCAAAGGGAGAGGGCATGTTACTCCAATAAAGACACTTGAGAAGAGACCAAGATTCACAACTCCACTAGCAATTCTAGGAAGTACATGGGATGTGTCGGAAGAACTGATAGGTGAACTAGAGGAATTTACATGTGCATTGTATGGTGGTTTCCGTTTCCGATCAGTGGACCAATTCCGACATAATAAGATAAAAGAAAAGTGTGAGGACAAACCGACTGACGCACTGCGTAACATCAGTTTGGGAACATTGCCTCCTTGTAGGAAATGCCTGGTTGAACATATAAAAGGGGTTAATTACCAAGTTGCCATCTGGAAATCTGCCTTAATAGCAGATCCAGATATTCCTGAAGCTTCTGAAACACATGGCTGGACATTTGTGGATGGGACACTACAGCCTCTATGGATTGATGGCGACATACTCCCACCAAAGATGGCAGATATTCTTGAAGATGTGCTTGAAGCCGACGAATCTGATGATGATGAGTCATTTGATGATGACGAAGAGTTGACTGGTGTGATGAATAAACACCATGCTATTATTGTGTATGTAACAGTGTGATCAGTATGATACAGTGAAATGAGTTGAAACCTGGAAATACAGCTACCAGTTTTGCAGTAAGTAACCTTATTTGCAGTAGGGAGGTACTGTTGCAACAGTATCTCCCCACTGCAAATAAGGATACTTGCCACAAGAAGGTAACAAATATACAAACAAGCCTAGTTTGCTTGTTTTAAGACACTTTAACAGCCAGGGTCATGTCATGTCGTCACATTTTTACAGGTGGAGGAAGCCAAAGTACCCGGAGAGAACCACAGCTGCAAGTAACTGTCAGACTCTCTTACCAATCTCACAGAAGCAGGGCTAGCATTGGTTGAAGGTATGTGTACCATAAACGTGCGATACACCTTAGCACACGGCGCCACTGTGCCCCCATCCGAGCAAGCGGGATTGAGGGTCTTGCTCAGGGGCCCAACCCCGATGACCCAGACGAGGTTCGAACCCAAGACTCTCGGATCTCCTGATCCGAGAGTCGTGAGCTCGAACGCTACCGACTGAGCCAATGGGGCTCCCAACAAACACGCCCATGATTGTGTTCCAGTATGTTAAATGTATTCAATGTCATTTGACATTTTTATTCCATCAAAACTGACCTAAAACATCTGACATTTGTGACAATTTTTGTTCAATTATCACATTCTCATCAACATTCATGAGTATGCAAATAAACTCATCAACTTGAAAATGAGTTCCAATACCTCAGCTCTATTTTAAAACATTTTGTTTTAATTTATTTTGGAGAATAACAGACAATAGATGGAGTGAGTGACTATACATATTGCCATAACCTTGATAGGCAGTATTCGGTCATTAGCATATTATGCTAATGACCGAATACTGCCTATCAAGGTTATACTGAAAAAATATGCAAATTAGCTGGAACATGATCACTCACAGTGGGTGTCCTCACATCAGAGCACATTTATGCAATGTTTCCAATCTACTTTGATATCCATTTGGGGCAAAAAACCTAACTCGAAGCTAAAAAAATTGAAAAAAAATTAATATTTTTTTCGATTTTTCAAGTACTCATTAATATTCATGAAGATGTAAATCAGCTCATTGACTGGGAAGTAATCTGAATTGATGGAGTAATATCTAATCTCCATTTTGGTACCATATTTTCCTTTTTAACTTGACAATTGACTGTGATATGATCAAATCATTGACTATATGTGTTTTCGTTCGCGGTTATAGGGGTTGCCATGGAAACTGGTAAAATACATGTAGTTCAAATGAGTTTTTTTTTTTTTCGGGGGGGGGGGGGGCATTCTCGATTCTCATTCAGTTGACCATGCCGAACAGCCTAGTAACTGTGAACAATTGTCTTGAGGGGGGGGGGGGGGGGGCTAGGTGACCCTTACTGTCTCCCGGCCTTTTACTGGTTGAGTGCAAGAAGACCATATTTGGGTTTCTTCTAGAGTACAGGTCAAGCAAATTAAAGCCGTAGTGATTAACCGATGTTTTGCAATCGCATCTGACATCGACCGATTTTAAGTAATCAGTTGACCATCGGTAAAAATGTTTGAACATAGGTTCGTGCCGATGGTTACTTGGAACACCATTTGATCAAAATTGTTTGTATTTATGTTTGATTCACGATTTCATACAAGCAGTATCAAGCTTAATAATTTCACACAATGATTGGCAGGAAGCATGATTTGTCTTATCTCATTGATTGGTCTGATCTTCCCCTTGATAGCTGCTCAAGACACAGTTGTCACGTGTCATGTGATGACTATCAAATACTACATCAGCCGAAACAAGTTAACCCTTTATCCAACGTAACAGCAAAAACCGGCCAGCGCTATTTAAAAAATCCCCATTCAATTTTCATTATTTTTTATTTTTTGTCTCAAAAATGAAGCTAATGACCCCTCACTGGAACGAGCTCAATGCGCGCGTTCCAATGAGGGGGTCATAAGCTATGTTTTTGAGACAAAAAATGAAAATATTTAGTTATTCCTGAATTTTGTTTGCAGGTGTCGTTTTCTTTTCGTGTTAGGTAAAGGGACAACAGCATGGCGTCTTTGATCATTGATCAAAGACGCTGCGCTGTTAACTTCGTTCCGATGTACTGTAAACATAACCCTGTTCTATGCCTCCTTGTGCATACTGCTCCTTTTGGTTGTGTCAATCTGACACCGGCACTCACAATCGGCCGATTGCGCGCTCATCTAATCGACAAGCAGATGACGGTCGCAAATCCTTATCAGTTAATTACTACTTGAAGGTTTCATATTAATTGGGTATGCTTCATCTTATCTTGACGTGAATTTATTTATTCTATATCTATTTGCCTTGCACAGTACGGCCGTAGTGGACTGGTCACATTCCACTGGACAATGTTTCCACGGACGTAATGATATTAGATTTCAGGCACTAGTTTTAAAAACAATCATTAAAAATGTAATTACTGAAGCACAGTGTCCAACCCGGTCGCTTTATTAATTAAAATTTAGCTGATGATGATTTTTATTAC
Source organism: Pictodentalium vernedei (assembly GCA_031216915.1). NCBI lineage: Eukaryota > Metazoa > Mollusca > Scaphopoda > Dentaliida > Dentaliidae > Pictodentalium > Pictodentalium vernedei. Next base: position 103,213,258 of record CM062297.1, on the reverse strand, counting down.
CTGGTCAACTCATGCGTGGACATCACTTCCCACACGTGCATTACGACCAGTCAGTTTGTACTGTAAGCACTCTCCCATAAATTAATAACAAGGCAAATTAAATAAAATATAAAACATTTTGAAGACTAAGAATAACTTAGCACTCTACTAGTTGATATATATAAATATGCATACATGGAGGATTTTTTCTTGATCCCTGTTTGACTCCTTAAAAATAAATAATGAAAAAGTATAATTCGCCCCCATCCCAATTTAATGAAGAAATATGATGATAATTTTTTATGCCCCAATGTGGCAAAAGTAAGAACCGTTTCTCGTTTATGTGCACAAATGTTGAACCCTACCCGCTAAAGTAGATTCGAACTACGTTAAAATCGTTAGATCCTGATGTATATTCCATGCCACTTCAGGGCCGTCAGTCTGTATTCATAACTTGGAAAGACCAAGTCTTGGCGTTGCTCGTAGAAAATCTCGCTGCGTCTTCCACACCAATTCACATCAGTTATCTACTTTATATCAGGTCATATTGCGATCCTGGGCCGGAAAATTGTCCTTTCGGGTTCAAATTGTTTACATTTTTATTACACGCCTGTTCTATAAAATCCTCATCTACGGCAACACTAAACCATGCGGAATCTGAAAATCTCTTCTGCGGAACGGAAATCATTAACCCTTTACCTAACGTAACGGCCAAAACCGGCCAGCGCTATTCCCAAAAATCGCCCATTAATTTTCATTATTTTTTTCATTTTTTGTCTCAAAAACATAGGTTATGACCCTCATTGGAACGAGCTCGTCGAGCTCGTTCCAATGAGGGGTCATAACCTATGTTTTTGAGACAAAAAATGAAAAAAAATAGTTATTCAAGAATTTTTTTTGCAAGTGTCGTCTGCTTTTCATGTTAGGTAAAGGGTTAACAGACTATTTTTAAATAGAATTGAAATCTCACTGGAATTTTCTACAAATCGTACAAGGCAATTGCAATTTGGATCGCTGGCGATAGCTGAAAATCATCTCCTGAGTTCCAATGTGTTCTACGAGCCAACGGGCACATAGAACACATTGGAACTCAGGGGACGAAATAGTAACACGGGTTCCCCTCGCGACAGAATGTTCTTTGTGTTGATAGTTGTCAAATGAATTGAAGCGTGTTCTTCTATTAATTGTTTTTATGGACGTGAAGGCGTGTAATAAACACCGAGCGACACATGCGTGTCAATGGGTTAATAGATATGGCACTTGTGCCATATGGATTAACCCATTAACAAGCGTGTGTCATTCTGTGTTTGTCCCGAAAGAAATCTGATTAACTTGACTCATAAATCCTGTATGAATTGAACGACTCATTGCAGATCCTTATCTTTGCCATCGTAAGGAATCGGATGATGCCATTGACTCAAAAAGGGTAGCTACACAAAAAAGGTGGATACGGACGAGGTGAAATTATATTAATTCAACAGTAGGATTCAAACAATTTGATCTCGTTTGACAAGGCTAAACGATCTCTGTGAAACCTGGAATGAATTCTGTGAATTCTTAGTCGCATTATGCACAATGTATGCTGCTTGGACTTTCATTGTTTACATATAGAATAAACTCATAGTATCTTGTTGTACCAAATGTTAAACACGAGTGGTGAAGTGGTGTTAACCGCGCGCCTTTGGCGCGCGGTTAACACCACTTCACCACGAGTAAAGGATAAAGGGTTAAACATTTGGTACACAAACCTACTTTGGGTATATTTTATTTATACCATGATCGTCAGTTTAATGAGTTTAAATGCTGAATAAATCAATATTCACACTTTTTGTTTACATGAGCACCGGTTGACGGTACTTCCGCTGGCAATTTTATCGACGAAAGGAAACGAAAAGAAGAAATGCTCAGATCACGAGACCCTTTTCATTTTAATAGCATACTATTTCGAGTTATGGATGCTTTATTAATATGAGACAACGTATGTTTGTTAATTTTTGGTATCCTATGAAGTAAACTGATTTAAGAACGTAATAAATAATTGCCGCTTTCATTTCCCTCTTCACGAGGCGACGAGTGATAAATTAGAAAAGTTGTTTGCATTCAAAGCGAGGTCACCAAAGGTCAACTTAGATGTAGTTCAACTGTTGGTATAATGTTAACTATTGAAATCCCATTGTTGTTCACCACGGTTGGTATGTAAAGCTACAATTTATGTAATAGGCTGTTCTTATATATAATGGTATAAATCAGTATCAAGAGGGATAAAGAAAAGGGGGGGGGAGGGGGGTCAATAAATGTAACAGAGGATAGATGCCCTCATCGTATTTACCGCCAACCCGCATGTCTTCACTAATGGGAAGACATCACACACTTGAGTTCGCAAATGTGATAAGTGCATCGGGAGTGTTGGTCATCTATAAGAAAGATAAGTATAAATTACAGTGCAGCCGCCGTGGAGTGGGTCAAAATCCACGCGTGACCAGTTTTACCAACGGGCACTTTTGTCGATCAATAATCAGTAGTTGTCAGCAAATATTCAATGGAAGAAGCACCCGGTCGTAACCAGTGCTTCATACATTAAAATCATGATAGAGATGCTATTTTTTATGTCGAAGACTCACTGTTAACGCATGTGTGGACATATTGCCGTGTATCTTTCCGTTTAGCTTTGACTTTAAGAATTTCCCATACTAGGACCGCCAATCCCAGCACGAACCCCGGGCACTGACGTAGTACTTATTCCTGTGGTAGACATGTGCTGCTTTTCCGCTAACAAACGTCTGGGGTGGAAGCCATTTAAACTGGAAAACATAGAATCAGTATCAACGATCGGCTAAACTTCCTATGTTGCAGTCACGAGATAGAAAAGGTGCTGAAATGACCTTAAACACCAACAAATAAATAACTCGAGACCGTCGACGCTCCGAGATTGGATTCCATTCGTTGTCCTGGTTATTGTATAAAATGAGAATCTCCGCAAAATTATGAGTGTTGAGTCCTTAGTATATGATATGATGGGTCATTGCCTGCCGCCAAACGTTCAGTTGAAGCCTACTATAACAAGCCATCGAAAGTCACCAGTCGAATTCAGTTCCGAATTCGACGATGTTTGGCTTGGAACCAAAACATTCTCAATACAATGACTTGACCATCTAGAGATGACACCTATGGCTACAACGAGTGTGTGTGATTTTCTATTTACCAAGTGGAACTTGCAGATATCGGGCCTCAATTAAAAGAACATTGCGGCGACACCTGAGATAAACGGCGACTCCTTTGATGCACAGTTAACGCCTCGTTTGGAAAAAATGGGGCCCTGACCCGCAGTCCTCTTCTTAACAGTGGGAAGTGTTAACCTTCGAATGCCTTTATTGCACGCCTGTGCCTCTATTTTCATAAAATACACGCTTTTTCTGCAAAAAAAACCGAAGCGAAGAATAGTTTTTTTTTGTTGACCTTGAACAATACGGATCGCGTGCGCGGACTATTTAACTATATCTTTTTACGTTTGCGTTATGTTTGGCAATAATTTGTGTTTTTAATAATTTTAGTAAACTATAGGCGTGCAATAAATATTAACCCTCACCCAAAGACGAATCATATTATTTTAGTAAACTGTAGGCGTGCAATAAATACAGAACAACATACACGCTCGAACTATCATTCTTATTTCACTCGATTGATTTGGGCTTTCGGCTTCTCGTTCAATATTATCCCTCCGGCCAAATCGACCTCGTGCGGTAAAAAAACTGTTCGAACGCGTATGCTGTGTACCAACCGCTATTGTAATACAACCGCTATTGTAATAAATTTATTACAATAGCGGTTGATGAAAAAGTTTTTATCTCACAATCGGGGCGTTTTTGCACTGTTACGCAACTAAAGTTTAATGTATCTGGGCCTTTGTTCCGCATCCGTATCAAGGGCCCCTGACACAAGCGAGTGATTCTGCTGTTGCCAAAACAACGGCATTAATATCATTTTCCTCGTTGTAGGCACAGAATCGCATTTCGACTCGCCCTAACGGGCTCGTCGAAATACTGTTCTGTTCCTACAACTCGACTTGATCTGAATTCCCGGAGACACACACTGTGGTGATGATCTGTATGTATCACTATTGTGATAAATTTATTACAATAACGAATGTATTACAATAGCGGTTGGTACAATGCTGTTCTGTCTGTTACCAGACTTTGGCTAACTCCGTGGTCTCCAGTCAGATACTTTAACATACACTCAGAAAGAGATCCTGTGGGCATTAATCAAATTAAATTGGAGCAGTTTATCATCAACTCTTGGCTCCGTATAGCAGCAGTCAAGACTTGGATAGAAACCAATGCCAAGCCACTAGACTCACAAGCTGTGGTGTGTACCCAAACTTCCTCCAACCCTTAATGGTTAAAATAGAATTAGACTATTTTGAATTTATTATTCATTTATTGGACTTTAACGACACTTTCGATAGCCAGGGTCACCTCGTGTCGGCTGAATGGAAAGGGATATTACATGTATATTATTAGACAATTATATGGGCACATACAAAGAGTGCTGCTTTCCAGGGGTATTGCTCGGGAATAGGCTTCCCCTACCTTTGTCTGAGTGGGGTCGAGCTCCCCTACAATTCATGACCTGAAATGGCTTAAAATTCACCAATATCCAACGCAGAAAGTACTCACTCTGCTTGATAGCCGCACTAAACCCAGTTTAACTGTGTTTAAATCGCACAGCCACTCCCAGACAACAATTCTGACTTCTTTCGAAGAGATTTTTGTACTAAATTTAAACATTTTCCCGGAGTTGAACCCCCGGACTCACCTTCTCGGACGCTCCCCAAAGACGCGCCCCGCACAGGCCATCACTGTGCATTGAGCAACGGGCGCCCAACGCGCAGCTGTAGTCGACGCCTGCCGTTTTCCGCTACTTAATTTCGGAATACATCACTCCACACAGAACAATAATTTGTTTAAAAACACATAAAAATGTTATTTGCATTATGAATGTCCAGTTTTATCCTATGTTGGCTGGATAGAGGTGCGGTTTCGATTCCGTCCACTCTGCGATTAGCTGAGACGTGCACTGTAAAAAAATTACCGTATTTTTTACGGTCGTATGACAGGCAGCTAGTTTCCAGGCATATGACCGTAAGCGTTACGGCAAACCGTAAAGTAATTTTCACAGTCATTTGCCGTATATTCCCGTGATTTTTTTTTCACGGTTTGCCTTTATTTGTACGGTCATATGCCTGAAAACTAGCTGCCGGACACTTGACCGTAACAAATTTTAACCATCATTTGCCTTATTTTCCAGTAAAAATTACCATCAAAATAATTACGGTCAAAATGACCGGTGGCAGTATTCCAGCCATATGGCTGGAACACTGCCACCGGTCAATTTGACCGTAATTTAATTCCAGCCATCATTAACCACATTTTACCTAGAAACAATAAAAACATATGGCTTTGTCGGCCTTAGCGGAGATCCGTGGCCACAAGCCATAAGATTCATCGAATATCGGTGACGCAGTACAAATACACTGCTATTCTGCATGATTACTGAAACAATTATACGCATAAAACATTGTCTGATTTTCATGTCCAAGACTGCAATGAAAACGATTCACTTGGTCACAAACTTACAAATTGATAGTAATACGTTGTTGCACGCCTTCAAAAGCATCAGGTATCCTTCTTGGGAATGGCGATTTCCAGAGTGTCATATGGCAAGGCCGATCCCATAGTTTACCATTTTTACCGCCGTATGACGCGATTGGATAGCGTGACGGGAGAAATACGTTCATTGGATCAAATTCGAGGGTTTTTCCACGGCAAAACCGTTAAAATTAATTAACGGCCTCGAGACCGTTGTATTTGACAGTCATCTGACAGTAGTTATCCGTATAATTACGGTAATGTTTTACAATGTGATAACAGTCAGCTAACGGTATTGCTTGACGTGTATCACGCTTGCTCGCCGTGTTTACTGCCTTTTCAAACCGGGCGATACGACTCGAGGTTTCCGAGCAAGTAATAAATAGAGCTATTTCTTGTCATTGTATAATTTCGACACAATGTCTATGGCTATGGTATTGATTTGCTACTGAACAAAATATATTATTATATACTTTATAAATAACCTCATTTCTATTATATATTTATTTATTTACTGGTGTTTAAGGTCACATACTTATGCACAATGGCTAATCATGACTGTGGCAGTTCTAAATGTGGAGGAAGCCGGAGTACCCGGAGAGAACCACCGAGCATCGACGAGCAACTATCAGCTCTTCAATATTCTAATTCTGTTCAAGCAGGGTTACAGCGGTTGAAGACATGTGCTCCGTGGACGTGCAGGACGTCTTAGTACACGGCGTCATCGTGGTCCCATGTAGGCAACCGGAGAGAAAGTGCCTTGCCAAGGACTCAATGCGGGTCACCCCGTACGGGGATCGAACTCAAGACATCTAGCACAGAAGTCCAACAGTCTACCACTGAGCCACCGCGATCCACTCATTTCTATTGACTAGATCGTATACACGTGACTGGCACTCAAACATCAATGTACACCTGTTTTGCAGTCAACATCAACTTTCTAAATATAGCTTTTGGAAACCCTCTCTCTTGTTCAATTTCAATCGAAATAATCCCAACAACCCCCAACTTTGAGAAACGTGTTGACACACTGTGATACGTTGTTTATTTTTATGTTATTCTGCCGATAGTTTATTGTTAAATAAAAGTATTTCTGATTGATATAATTGAACTTTTAATTGACAAACAGAAGATTGTTCTTTTTTTGAGGATGGTGCATATAATAAAACAGTTATGGGCGTTTGTGGTGGTAAATATGATGCCAAGGCCTCGGCCAATATAAGTTTTTTAGGTTCATATCACATCATATTCACCAACACAAAAGCCCATAATTTTATAATAATCAACGGAACTTAGTCCAATTTCAGAAATGGACTATATAATCAATTAATTTAATTTTGATGCCATTCGTCAAAATTTTCTTCGATGTTTTTATATTTCACTCTGCGCTTTGGTCCCGCAGTAGTTAGCATTTATTTGTGTTGTACAGCAGTGGTGGTTCTCACATAGGAAAAGGGTGGAGACAGTCAAGGGGGCCGGACTCCTTGACAGGGGTCCCAAACGTTTGAAGAGTTTTTTTCTTACCGACATACATTTTTTTATCAAATATTTGAAGGGCGTTTGAACTTGAAGTCTACGCAATTTTTAATTATTGGATATCGTTATATTGGAGCATTATTTTTGTACACCCCATCCACACATTTGTAGTACTTGCTTGTGGGGCCATACTAGGCGTGCGACACCCTATATTTACGTCGAATATTAAAGAAAAACAGTGGGGAAATTCTGGTGTCAGATGCAAGCCACCCAAAAGGTACAGAGTCAAGGATTCGGAGAGTTTCACACCTACAAATAAAAATATATTATTATATCCTAGCCTGTGAATTATCGTAAATTATCTAAAGGATATTTCTCGATCATCTACTCGTTGGATATCGAGACATATCCCTTGGTAGCTTCCTAAATGACGTCATGCTTCGGCGTATGACGTCGCCTTGAAGGAACGATGAGCAGATCTTTGTTATTGTCTTGAAACTGTTTGCAGTCGAATTGGGCTGAATATTGCTCTGTACAATGTCACGTAGCATATAATAAAAAGAAAATCTACGCGCGAATGAAAAATAATACTTCGAGGTCCACACGAATGAGATAATTACCGATATTCACTAAAACAGCGTAGATATCCTCTATTTCTCATACCGGGTCGAACCATGATCGGTCCGTTCTATCTTTCTCACCTCATATGGGTACCCAATACCTTTGGGTGGCACTGTTGTACTGCAAGATTCGCGTACACTCACGCTCGAATTACAGGAATCACGCCACTTAGAAATTGGAAATGGGACGATAATTTGATTTTTATTACGGAATTTTCACATCGCATCTCGTGTCAAAATGGTATAAAAATACTTGTCCACCACCAATAAAGTCAAGAACCATGTCGGAAAGATAAAACTTCGTCATAGAAATTGTGTGGTATAGCACGACTTGTCGACAAAACCATTGTTAAAGAAACGAGATTTTTTATATTATTACTTTTGTAAACTAATAAAATTTCTCAAGTGTAGAAGAATATCTGAAGAGTAAGATAACGCGTGGTTTGAGTGACCTGTAAACAGAGGCTGCATATTGGCTACAAAGAACGTCAGATTTTTCCTGCGGTATCAAAAATACTGAAAGTAAACTTGGACACTATAATAAGCAAACAGGTGTTCATGGAAATATTTACAAAACTAATATTTATTCTATTTTCCTCCTCTGGTTTCTCCTCCTCTCTGTATGCCGATGTATATTGTTATGAATGATATGAAAATGCTAGAAAAAACTTTGATGCTCATCTATAATTTTGTCTAGAGACAATCAGTTTAAACGAACATTCAAGCAACCACATTTTTAGTCATTTAAATATGTGCGTCGCCAGACAAAAGGAAGGTAGTGTGTGTGTGTGTGTGGGAGGGGGGGGGGGGGGTGGCATGTGCAGGAGAAACAAAATATGCTCCCCACTTCTGTGTTTGCCTTGCGCCGAATCAATACGATTCATTTCCACAACGTGTTGGCGTCAAATAAAAAATGCTTTATGCCATTCTGTAAGAAATCCGACGCTGTTATAGCATGGATCCAGTCCAACCCTTAACTGGTAGAGGGCTAGATTATTGGCACTCTCCAATAATTGGTGATAAAACCAATTTAGCTACCATTTACTTAAAAGCGATAACAGATCTTGTATCGCTACTGTAGTAGCGATAAAAAACGTCATACGATTTCGCCAGAAAACAACGCACGCACGACTGACGGAATATTTCAGTGGTACTGACAATCACAAGTCACTTCCTTCAAAAACTTATGATGCTGCAATGAACGGAGCATCAAGTTTTTCTCAACATACACGCTGCAGGACAAACAATCCACCATGCAGCACACCAAAACAACAAAGATGGAGGTTAATCACAAAAAAATAAAAATTATAGCGAGAAAACTCTGAAACGTAACGTCTCTCACATTGTGATTTGACCGCTTCTAAAAAATATGAATGAAGTGACGTCATGTATTTAAAGTCATTCTTGTGCACTTCAAAAAATTTATTCCCCAGTTCTTTTGGCAAACCAGCCATCTGTGCGTTAGGTGACCTCATGAAATGAATTGAATTTGGTTCGAAATAGCATTGTTCGACGGACAAAGCATACTAGGGCTGCGTTTGATATATTTTTTCACAATGTACAATTCCATTCATATAAAAGGAATTTCTTGACGTGCCGTCGGGTTGAGAGAATTGAAAGTGGAGATCTATTATTCTGATCAGTTGAGTTTGGCCGTTTACCGGTTATTTGAGCTCACAATCGGTCGATTCTGATGCCGATTCTGACTATAATACCGTGCACTACCAGACAAGTCGAGGCTCGAAAGAACTACATTAAACTGAACATTCTCCACAGAGTTAAACTTCGTTGACTGGGGTCGCAGTAAAATTACCAGCCGCGCGTACTTGTCAATAGAGTCAATAGAGTGCAAACTTCACTTTTCCGGTATCAATTGGCGGTTTGCGCAAGTACGCTCAATTGTAAGCTTTACATGTCGTTTAACTTGTATATCCCATAAAGGGGCGTCCAGAGAGATTAAGAATACACATTGTGTTTGTTTCTCAACTCTATTGAATGGTATCATTGGCATCATTTTACATGAACAATTGCACAATTGCAGAAGGTAATATCATCACAAAATGCTTGGCAACAATCGATTGAACCGATGTTCCGGGAGCCGTTGCCGTTGTCAACCGATTGCCCACAATCGGCCGATTGGGGTGGCCGATTCCGATCATCGGTTCAGTACTAAAACATCCATGAACATACAATTTCTTTGAACCAATGCAAGAAAATTAATGTTATTCAATCGAAACTTGATTTGATCAAATTGTTGATGACATTACCATTTGGAATGGAGAATCACAACGGTCGTAGTTCTGTGATCATTACGTCGTGGAATTCCACCTATTCTATTAATTTATTGATGTTTTCAAGGCAAACTCAGTACCTGTTGATCGGAATATCTATAACTTGAGTTCGAACAAATATGTATATATCTTTGTGAGTAACGAAACGTAACAGTAGGTAGAGATGTAGGCCTCGGTTCGAATCCCACCTGCGGCAACTGCGTTGTGTCCTTGGGCAAGGCACTTAATCCCGTTTGCCCACGTAGGGGCACGGTGGCGTTGTGTAGTAAGGCGTACTGCACGTCGACGGTGCCCTTGTCTTCAACTAATGCTAACCCTGCTTATGTGGAGTTACTACGTTGGGGAATCTGACAATTGCTCGCTGTTGCTCGGTGGTTCTCTCCGGGTACTCCGGAATCCTCCACCCATAAAACTTTCCGACATGAGGTAACCCTGGTTGTCGAAAGTGCCGTTAAGCCCCAAGAAATTGATAAATCAACAGTAGACTGCGCGCAAACTCCACTAAAAGTGGTAAACAAGCAATCCATAACAACGTTGGATTCCTCACAGAACTTGTCTGGTGACCGAAGAGCTTGCTATACTCCATGTGCTCTTAAGGATTAAGCATCCAGAATATGATGGCATAAATAACTGTAATATACACTAAACTAACCTGGTTGGGGTCCATAAACCAATGTTTATGAATGTTCATCGAAAATGCATTACAAGGTATAAAATGTAATTTTTAGAATTAAAAATAACGCAGTCAGCAGGAGATCGCGTTTACTTCGGACATTATTGTGAACTTCCAACTTAGTAGGTCATATCAAGCGCAAGCCTCACATACATAGCCATTTGTTTTGCTCCTCCCACTTCTTGTGGCCTTGAATGTGATAATTTAGCCTGGAAAATCAGTTAGAGTTTCTAGTGTAACAGTCTGCATTTTCAAATGTTAAGTGCCTATGCATGTCTGGGAGTGGCAGCGTAGAGGGGAAGTGGTGAGTCGAGTGGGACACGATTTCACGTGGTCCCAGTCGGCGAATGATGACGAAGTGTGGAGATGGACGCGCTGAGGGAAGAAGACAGACAGGTGTGGTTTATTATTAGCGCTAGTTGAACTGACTGGAGTTAAAACCTCGTTTCCCCGATTTCTGTTCAATGGATCACGTGGTTGTTTCATCAATTATATGTTGTCTTTTGGTGATGTCGTTACTGTATTGCATGTCTGATGAAAAGAAAATTTGTACTTTGGTATCTTATTCATGAGCACAAAATTATCATCTGTAAATTACAATTTAGTTTTATCAAAATTATTTGCTCTTGAATTAGGTACCAAAGTACAAATACTTTTGTCGAAATATGCTGTGGAATTCCATAGGACATAGCGTTGGGTCTGAGCCACTGAACAAAAAAATACAGTATTTCATACCATGATTAGCTCTTCTAATATATATGAAGAGCCTATTGACATAAATTTTAGCTATATACACCAACTGTGGTGAACACGACAGTAATCGGATTTCAAGAGTTAAAATTTATACCTACAATGGAACTACAGCCTTTACATTTGGTGACGTCGACCTGAATGCGAAATTGTCTAAATGTATCGCACGTCGCCTCGCGAAGAGTGAAATGAAGGTGGCAACTATTTATTATGTTTTTAAATGAGTTTACCCCATAAAACACCAAAATTAAACAAACATGCATTGTCTGATGTCAATAAAGCGTACATAACTCGAAAGAGTATGCTATTGTAAGGAAAAAGGCCCTGTTTCTTTTTCTATTTCGTTTCGGTGATATAATTGACAGCAGAAGTACCGCCCCCTGGTGCCCATGTAAACAAAACAGATTCGCACGTGTGTACGTCTGCTGATCAGTAAAATCGAAAAAAAAATAATATCGACTCTTAATAATCTGACGATCATGGTATAAATAAAATATACCCAAAGTAGCTTGGTGTACCAAATGTTCACCACTCGTGGTGAATATTTGGTACATCAAGCTACTATGGGTATATTCTATCTGTAATGTAATGCATATTTGTAGTATGACCAGCCTATGTAACTTATGGGGGCCCCCTACTATACAGGGTGTAGGGTTGAAACTGAAACCCTCAAAATGTCGTTTCCTTAAGAAAAATGAGACATTTTTGGACATAAAGTGGAGGCCGAAGGCATTTCACCAGATCCAAAGAATACAAATAAGGCAGCTGAGTATCCAATACGATGGGCTGCGTCTGAGGTAAAAGTCTTTCTGGGTTTAATATCTTACTATCGTCGTTTCATTTAGTTTCTCGCAATGTTCAGCACAGAAATATGTAGAATTTGGGTGGTTTGAGGACTGTCGGGGATACTATAATCAGTCAGTCATTTTACAATTTACTTGTCTTTACTGAACATTTTGTGTTGCATACAAATGTATGAAATTTTAATACACCCCTAACGTCTAATTATAATAGAAATCGGTAAAAAATAAATTGCGTTCTCCCCTCACTAGTGAGATCAAATACCTCGGTGATTAACATTTCGTGTGAACTTGAAATTTACAAATGAGTTTTCACAAGCGCAAAACAAAAGTTGTTCTCGCTCCACTAGTGAGTATAACAAGACGTCATAATTACGTCATTTCGCCAACAGTCCCGAAAACTATTTTGTGTGGATGTACATAACATCCAGTGTGATCTGTGTCAGCGGAAACAGCGATCAGCTGATTGTGTAAACAGATTTCTTTCGTGGTATGGGCGTCGGTTTCTCTCATTCACGAATGGGATTAATCCCGGTATTTACAAGAAAACATTAGATATCCTCTATATTCACTGGGTTCAGTGCTAACTTAAATGATAGAGGGAAAGAACGGGTTATAGCGTATGTAAGTTCAACCTTGAGTCTGTTGTAACGGAAGAGGTATGGCACATATGATACGGAATTGTGGGTAGTAGTTTGGGGTATTCAACATTTTCAAACATACATGTGTGGATGACATTTTAAAGCTGTTACAGACCATTGGCCTCTTTGTGAAGATATGGGAAATTAACCCTTTGCCTAACATGAAACACAGACGACACTTGCAAACAAAAATTATATAAAAACTATTTTTTGTCATTTTTGGCGTCAAAAACATAGCTTATAATCCCCTCAACGGGTCCATTCCAATGAGGGGGCATAAGCTATGTTTTTGATGCAAAAATGAAAAAATATAATGAAAATTGAATGGTAATGTTTGCGAATAGCGTTGACTGTGTTTGCCGTGATGTTCGGTAAAGGGTTAAAACAGAACATGACCCAGCCGGTAAATGTGGTCAGTTAAGTTGAGTGTCTATCAATTTTCTATTAAGTATAGAGATGGGTTCGTACATACTTATGCTGATGCTCAATTGAGAGCCCCAGTTGATGAGGACTAGATACGAATGTTGCGGTATTGTCTTTTGTAACAGGTTTTGGCGGCCAGGACAAGTTGAATACCTAAGATTTTATTGTTGAAAAGAAATAGAAAAAGTCGTCCGGATATTAAAATGCGTCCATATAAAACTTGGAGGGGTCTGTCTAGTGAGTGGGATCGGTTGGTACGGTATGTTGTTGCGAATTGACATGGCAAGCCTTGTAGACAGACTTGACATCAATTGGTAGTGCGCAAATCATCTTCTAAAATCCGTCCTGCATTTACATACCAATTCTACAGGAGGTCTTATGGGATATGCAAAGAATAATGACAACAGGGGCGGCATCAGATGAGAGAGAGAGAGAGAGAGAGAGAGAGAGAGAGAGAGAGAGAGAGAGGGGGGGTGGGGGGTGGGGGGTGGGGGCAAACAAATATAAAAATAGACATGACAGTTCCGAAGACCAGATACACCTGCACAATAGGAATAACTTGCTGGAGGTATAATCACTGTGGCGCAGGTAGATTTAATTGCATTGCAAGAGTTCTACTTTAGTCCGATACCAGAAACATTCAACATAAACATCTAGTCTATGTTGGGAGTTATATCTTATTTATTAAATGTGTGGCTTGTGGAAGTAGGGTATCAAAAACATGTGTCATGGCCAATCGCCATGACACATGTTTTTGATACCCTAGTTCAACATGCACCAATATTTTTTTCCGTTTGGAAACAAAGCCTCTGGAGTCAGCGATGTTGCGACTTTTAACCAAATGAAAAGAAGAATTTACACCGGGCGGAACCATGGTCGATACGGAGTCAGGGGACTCTCCTACCCTGTCCGGAATCATACCGCTCCCCGGTTTATGGAAAACCAGTCACCACCACTGAAGGACAATTGACACATTTTCATAAAGACACCACTTATTGGCGCTTACCTTGTTTTGAATCAGGTAAAGCAAACTATTCTCGTTCTACACTTCGAGCTCCGTTCACTTTAGTGCTACCATCTCGTTCAACGAAACGTATAGAAATGGACATTCTCGATGGGCTTTCAACTATCGGTGGTGGTAACAATTTTAATTTAGTATTTACTGGATACTTCACGCGTTGGCCAGAAGTATTCAATCTCAAAGATCACAAGGATGAAACGATTGCCCCAATACTGATTGACGACATAATTTATAGACGGGGACCCCAAATGGCTTGCGCACGATCAAGGTGCAGATTTTATCTTTTATTGTGTAGAAAAGTCAGCAACTTATTGAATATTAGCAAATTCGAACAACAGCAGTGCTAAAAATAACTGTTTTTCTTTGCGTAGCAAAATGCTACAAATTTTCAAAAAATGAATAGCATTTTGTAAAAATTACATAGCTATTTTTGTATTTAGAGTTATGTTTTTTGTGTATGGAATTCTTCTGAGTAGATAGAATAGTTTCCATCCATTTGTGGGCATTTCCAAATGATCTGCAACACATGAAACATTTACTATGTTTTCTTTTTAACTGAACTGCCTTTAAGGGTTGCATGGACATGGATATTTTCAAATAGCGTCTTGGTTGTTCAATAGAGTTCTCAAAATGTAAGTTGGGATTTTTAATTTGATGGGCTTGAAGTTATTTTTAATGTACATTTTATGCAAAATGTTGTAAAAACAGGAAGAATTTAAACCAATAAAATTCATTTTACATATGAAGTTGCTAATGATGCTTGATGGAGGGTTAATCTGAGTTATGCCTGGAATGTATCACAATCAGAAGTAAAGCATCAGTGAATTAGTTTTCAAATTTTCATTTACATTTTGCGATACAAGATAATCAACTGCAGCCTGATTGGCTGCAGTTGATTATCTTGTATCGCAAAATACAGTACATAATTGAACATTGTGTAGCTTTTTGCAAGTTTTGCATAGCAAAAAGCGACTCGACACCGCTTATTTTGAGCCCTGAACAACAGTCTAACATCCTCAGTCTGGTGGGCTTATTGAAAGGTTTAATCGAACATTCTGTGGGCTGTTAAAAACCTTGGATTCAGACAATCCGAAAAATTGGGACAAATTATTACGTCATGTATTGTTGGCCCGGTGGCTCAGTGGTGACGAAATTCCAAACCGAAAGATCCACGGTTCGATCCACACCTGGGGTAATTGCGTTGTGTCTCAAGACAAGTCATTTAATCCCGATTTTCTATGTGTGGTACGTTGACTCCGTTTACTAAGGCGTACTGTACGTCGATGATCCACTTGACTTTAACCAATGCTAACTCTGACTGAATGGAACTGGGGAGTCTAACAGTTGTTCGCCGTTGCCAGGTTGTTCTCTTCATGTACTCCAGCTTTCTTCACCGTCCGACACGATGTGACCTTGGCAGTCGAAAATGTCGTTAAACCCAATAAAAAAATTGTTGCCTGTAGATCAAGAATTAACAGCACAGCATAATTTGCATCCTATTTTTAATGGATAAGCACGAAATCAGTTTATTTGGTGACATTGTAAAAGCAGTTTAGCTGATAGGTTTTTAGGAGTAAAAGATTATGTTTGAGTGACAAGGGAGATAACTTAGTATGAGTAGACACATATTACGGGAAATTCTAATACAATTACTATAAATCTCGAAATTTGATTGGATAATCAGTAAAATTTGCGACAGTAAAATCGGCGTAACCCGTCGCAAATTTTGTGTTTTCAAAAACTATTTCAGGAAAGTTAAAATGTATTCGTGGGCGTTCTATTTTCGTTCCATTTGGAGTCATTGACTACCGTATCCAAGGTAAACAAACGCTGTGAACGCGTTGACTTTCTGTAAAAAAAAAACATTTTCGATCCTTCTTGTAATTAACTGATGGAGTTGGAAAGTTTAATTTTAATATGGAAGAGGTTTTGGCAAAGACTGCCGAGTAATGAAATGAGAGTTGAAAAAGCTGATTCCTACAGGCTTACCGGCAACCGTGTGGAACCAGTCAGTGAAATAGAAATTTTTCGTGCGATGAAGAATTTATGGACGCTATGTGCGAAATAGAAAACCAAAATTCTGACAACTGGCAATAATAAATTTAATTCTTCAAAGCCAAATATTTCTGACCGATCCGCTAGCGATGTTATAACATCGACTTCAAGTGCAAGCGGTCGTTTCATTTTCTAATTTGTCACCTGCGTTCGTGGCACCCACATGTACAGCTACAGAAACGCGTTCACCACTGAAAGAGGTGAACTATTCGTTCTGCAACAATTATGTCAATACCGGTAGCCCATTGCCACAAGACATCACTTCCCAGAAACAGTTTGAAATGAACATCTGTTCTGTAACCATAAATAATTATTACGGTTAAACAAGGGCTTCCAATCACAGATCTAAAAATTTTTAACTTTAATGGTAAATCCCCGAGTGCTTTCCGACTCAGACTGAAACATCACAAGGTGAACTCTAAACTTTAAACGGGGAAAGCAGCCGGCGTATTTTGTTTTCGGATTGTCTCAAACATTTAAACATGATAAATGTTGTCAGTACCAATATAAATATATTTTGTTATTGGTGATAAAATGACTAAAACGTTTGGAACTATTTGTATAGTGGCAGCGTGAAATATATTTCGTGATTTGGTTCGGAACTCCCAAATGACGTCACGAAGACTGTATTTTTTGATTTAAATTGTTGTCTTCAACAAGGCGTTGTTTTATAGTTGGGTGATCAAATACTATCTCAGTTTTCAGCCGAATGATATTAGAATGGGGATAACTATGTTGTATTAGATTGTTTGGGGCCGTAAACGATGGTTTTACTGTCGCAAATGTCCGTTTTATCGGCAAAACTCAATTTGCGATAGTAAAGCCATCATTTACGGCCCCATGCAATCAAATGCGACATACATAGTTATCCCCTAAATGAAGCATTCTGACGTGTGACTTGTACAAGGGTAGATGACGGTAGCAGTAGTAGTCAAGAGTAGCTATCACTAGACGGACTGCTAGCGATAGAACAGCTATAATTACTCCAGCGTGTCCCCATAGTTCCAATATGTTCTATATGCCTACTGTCACACAGAACATATTTGAACTCAGTGGACGAGTAAAAGGTAGAAAACAAGAATTCTGGTATGCCGAACCAGTTAATTTATTCTGAGGGCTTGGAAAATAGAAGCCTGGATGACGGTTTCCAATATTCAAAATTGATGACGGAAACACGTCGTCTCTTGAGTTCCAATGTGCTCCATGTGCCTACTGGCGTGCCTACTGGAGTGCCTACTGGCACATAGAACACATTGGAACTCATGGGACGACGTGCCCCTCTAACAACACGCGCCGCGAATTAGCACTGACACCTCGTATCACTACAGCAATGGCATCACAACATGACCGCTTAAGCGGGCTACCATGTTAACCCAGCATGACGTAACTTGCTATGTCCTGTGTTAGAAGCTGGCGATAAGGCCCAAAAATCACATACAATCCATCTGGTGCCACCGTGAAGGTCGGTATATTGGGTGAGTTGAAATTGACGCGGTCCGGTATCGACATTGAAAAAAAATATACCGAGTTTCGGTGAAATACCGAAATACCGTAAAGCCCTATCTGGTGGTACATATTAAGTATATATATATGTCTTTAGAAATGGATAATGCGGTATTGAGATCCAGATGGTTACTCCTTCTATCGGTGAAGTTTGATGACTTGAAAGATGTAACGCCGTGAAAGTAATCATTGCTTAAATGCTGTCACTTCCTCAAACGTGATGGCATTTACCACGAAAACTAGCCCTTCCGTTCGGACATTCTACAGTTAAAACTAGAAGTCCAGTCATGAAATGCACACAAATAGCACGTTGATCTGCGCGTTAATCCACGCGTTATGACCATAGTAAGGCTATCAAATTCTGTACATATGGCCTGTGCACAAGCAATGTTTCAGCCAATGGACCTCCGGGTGACCCGGAGGTCCATTGGCAGAAACATTGCCTGTGTTTGCCATGAGTGACGAGAAAAACCTGCCCTGCTTTTGGATGCCATTCGATATGGCAATTGCACGCAATTATTCCTACGCGCAATTAAGCCATGATAAGCGCACAGTTAGTGTCAGGACTTCTAGTTTTAACTGTAACAACCAATATATAGTGTACATATTCAGTGTGTATGGTACTAAAAAAATGTGCCCATCGTCAATAAATTAAATTTTCTCAGAAACCAAAGTATATTCTTTAACACTTATGCTACAGAAAACAACTATATTGTCACCTATTTCACGATGATCATCTGTAGGTTCTGTAATGCACAGATCAAGCTTACCATCTGATTAATTGTTGGACAGTTCTCAGTCCTCTCGAACAATTAATCAAATGATAGAGTTTTAAGTATGTCATAAATTTTATGAAACTTCCTGGCATACAGGCAAACATGGAGGTCCTCTATATATAGCTGAAGTGGGCGTGGCAGTAAAAGGGTTAAAAGCGACCGGCAATTACAAAGCAGTGGGAAATTGGAGACCATAGTGATTTTTTTGTTTGTTTCGAACTGTTTATTTATAGAAACATCCACCATCACTCCCAAAGATTGCAATGGTTGAGACACTTTGCGTATGTAACCAGTAAGTGTTAAAATAATCCAGTTAAATAGAGATCAGTCGCCAGTGCTAAATACGATCCGACAATTCCGCTCCAACTTCTGACTAGAGTTTTGAGTGGCTGCGTTACCGTATGTTTGTTGACAGTAAAAACTAATCATAAACCTTGTTGGAGCGAGCGCGAAATAAGCTATTCTTTGGAGGCAAAAATTGAGAGAAACAAATTTTTGAATGATGATTTTTTTTCTGTAGCCCTGGCAGGATATTGCTTATAAGTTGTTATAAAGAGCACAGGCCGTGTCGGTGACTTGCTTTACACAATGGAATTATCTTCCATGTAAATGATTAATACAATTATTTTTCTAAATGCTCAGATTCAAATCACAAAAATATCACGAGTAAATAGAAATAACTAAAAGCGAACAAGGTCAGCGATTTAAATCCATTATGATTGCTGGGTGTGACAAATATCTATTTTAGTGACTGCACCGACGCGGAAACTTGGCAAACCTGAATTCTGAGGGAACTTTTTGTTAGTGTTCAACCGGTGATTGGAATCGGTCACCCTAATCGGCCGAATGTGGGCAATCGGATGACAACGGCAACGACTCCTGGAACATCGGTTCAACAGATTGTTGCCAAACATTTTGTGATGATTCATGATTATGATTCATTTTATTATCTTCTGAAATTGTTCAATTTTTAATGTAAAATGATGTCAAGGATGCCATTCAATAGAGTTGAGAAATATAGAATAAACGTATAGTGTTTTGAAGTAACAAAATTATTCTACGAGTAGGATTTAGAATGAAACCGACGATCCTCTGGCGAGTCGGTTTCATTCTTAATTCTACGAGTAGAATAATTTTTTTACATGAAAACACTATACGTTTATTTTGTTTATCCCATAAATCTTTTACAGTCACGGCGAAATCGTACTGTTACTCTCTACAAAACACAGCGAGAAATGAGATGCACATAGGTCCAGTTCGAAGACAAGCAAAATTGCAAAAAAATAAAAAAAGGCGCAGTAATACATTTCTGTCTAAAAATAATTCCTCTACAAACCTGAGCTAAACTTTCAAAAATACTTTATTAAATGAACAACGTGCAGTGTTTTCTACTGCATTTTGTAATACTTTCAAAAAGGTTTAAAGAAAACAACAATTGAACTGTTAATTATAATACACGAATGCGGTAGAGGTCAGGGGTCAACAAGTCCGTCTCTACTATAGGAATAAATTATTTCAGTGTTAAACCTATGGGGAAAATTTATCACCCTACTAGGCGAATAAAGCAAAAAATTGCCCAAGGCTTTTATTGTTCAAATAGACAGCCATTTATGGGATAAACAACCCGAATGTGTATTCTTAATCTCTCTTGACGCCCCTTTATGGGAAATACAAGTTAAACGACATGTAAAGCTTACAATTGAGTGTACTTGCGGCAACCCCCAGTTCATACCGGAAAAGTGAATGTTGCACTCCATTAACTCGGGTCGCAGTAAAATTACCAGTCGCACGCACTTGGGCGGGAAACGAGGCTCTGCGAGCCACGTTTACCGCCCAAGTATGCGCGACTATTAATTTTACTGCGACCCCAGTCAACGAAGTTTAACACTGAAAAATGTTCAGTTTAATGTAATTCTTTCAAGCCTCGACTAGTCTAGTAGTACACGGTATTACAATCGGAATCGGCATCAGAATCGGCCGATTGTGAGCTCAAATAACCAGTAGTCGACCAGCGACTATTTTTGGTAATCGGTTAAACACTACTTTTTGTTCCGATGAATAAACAATACTCAAGGGTTTTTCTTGTCGATTTTGTAATATCTTTAGTTTGCCGACGCCTTGCAATTGTCGAAAGCTTTTTGATGAATATAAATTGATGTCTGCGAGAAATTAATATTGTTATGATATACATATTTCCGGCATTATCAATTAACCCTTTACCTAACATGAAAAGCAGACGACACTTGCAAAAAAGATTCTTGAATAACTAATTCTTTTCATTTTGTGTCTCAAAAACATAGGTTATGACCCCTGATTGGAACGAGCTCTACGAGATCGTTCCAATGAGGGGTCATAATCTATGTTTTTAAGACAAAAAAGGAGATATACTGAGAATTAATTGACGATTTTTGAGAATAGCGCTGGCCGGTTTTGGCCGTTGCGTTGGGTAAAGGGTTAACTCGTCACATCATTTTTTTAGTCATTAGTGATATAGGAAAGTTAGTGTTGTGTTACTGGTTTTCATGCTAGGTTTACATTAAATGCGATTATGTTTGCTCTTGTGAAAGCTGTCATGCAGTCACCTCACTCATATCATATTAACTTCCAAACGTCACCGAATGAAGGAATTATACGGGTGCATTGACTTAGAGATATCTTGAAAGGAGGAGGGTGCGGTCAGATTGAGTAGCGGCGTTTTTCCTTGACATTCCTACGCCAGTTGTATGGCTAGCAGTGGTCCTAGTACAATTGGATTGAAAATAAATGTGTACCCTGCTAGTTGCCCGTGGACACGTTCTGTGTGAGAAGGTCTATTGCTCAGTTCTAAATCTTTGCAAGAAAATGCGTGAATTCTGTACGACATGTTCTCATCGACACTTTGGGAATTTGAACACTCAAATTTCCAAATGGCCATTCCTTATGTCTCGACTAAGCAAATTAAGTGTGTTCTACGACCTCGTGTCATATTAAAAAACATGACAGAAGATTCTTGTTGACGCACACTTCTATGATCGCAAAATTAAGATAAATCGTGCACCATCCACTGATTTCTAGACTATACAGTTGCTGGAACGTCAGGGAAAAACGTTGCAACTCATTGAACCCTTTTCCCAATCCCACCCACCCCACCCCAGCAGGCAGAATGCCCCCCCCCCCCAGCAGGCAGAATGGCATCCCAGCAGGCAGAATGGCGCAGAGTCAGTCAATGCGGTAACTCCTCCCGTCGCTAGAGATTCAAATTGTAATTGCGTTGTACGATTTGTAGAAAATTCCAGTGAAATTTCGCTTCTATTTAAAAGAAGGATGTCAACGATTTCCGTTCCGCACATATGTGGGGAACACATTTTCCGCACGGTTTAGTGTTGCTGTAAATTACATAGAATAGTAATAAATGGTATTGTGGACCGGCTGGGTGGTCCGCCTCGTCCACTGATCTCTATACCAAATGGAAATTATCGGTTTTCAAGTTTCCGAGACCTCGCGATCGCCTAAAGAGTGTACTTGTATGTCTTTGAAAATGAATATGTTGATTTTTAGTGGCAATGCAAATTTTAGTTTTTATTGACACGTGCAAAAACAAAATCCCCCCCCCCCCCACAAAAAAACAAAACAAAAAAAACAACAACATTTCTCGATGGTTTTTACTTCTCCCGACGCCCAGGGCCGGAGAGGGGGGCGGGGGGGGGGCGTAGTACCTCCGGTGAATGGAACGTTGGGGTCCCTGGGTTTGCACAGAACAACCAGGATTCTTGGGTCAGACCCAGGTCACCCAATGTTCAGACTTCTGTGCCAAGCCTGCCCACCCCGATCCCCGGGCGAGAATCAGTAAGATAACTTGCCCGTCGTATTGAAATACTAGCTTTCACTCATGTAAAGAAGGAATGAGACTTAACATGAAAAGCAGACGACACTTGCAAAAAAAAAAAAATATTGAATATCTATGTTTTTCCATTTTTTGGGGTAAAAAAATAGCTTATGACCTCACATTGGAACGAGCTCGTTGAGCTCGTTCCAATGAGGGGTCATATGCTATGTTTTTGAGTCAAAAAATGAAAAAAGTAATGAAAATCGAAATGCAATTTTGGGAGTAGCGCTGGTCGTGTTTGACCGTTACGTTGAGTAAAGAGTTAATAGACTGTTATTTGTATACATAGACACCAGACCCGATGTTATCACTTCAAGAACTTCGGCATGTGCATCAGTATCCCGACACTTTCTTCAAAAGGAGCCCGTCACAGAATTAACCCTGCCTCGAATTTCCTCTCTGCGGCCCTGCGGCCATGCGGACGCCTTACAGTTGTCGATCAGTGTTTAAAGCATACACTTTGATGTCAACGAAAAACGACCATGTTGATGGTGTCTCCATTTTTGGTTGCTATGGAAATCGAATGTTTATATTTAACAGACATGAACAAAGAACAAGTATCGAGATTGGAAACAACTAACACTGTTATCAGTGTTTCTGTTTCGCGAACCACTATGACGTTTAACGAAGTGAAAGCTATTACGTTGTGACTACATTGACAGATTTCATGTCACCAAACGTCACGGATTAGGATGAGATACCGTGTTGATAGCCATGATGCCATCATAGAATTTTTCGCCCATGTTCCAACAACCCAGCTGCACAAAGATGCACAGTCTCGGCCAATACATTGTAACTGAGAACACATTCAAAAATTGTTTGACTGCTAATCGGCTTTGTGTCTATGGACGGTGGACAAAAAGCCCTGAATCTGCAATGACCTCAGAAATCCATTAAGTGCATGTCTGAATCTATGGAGTGTGCAGTCTGCTTCAAAATAATCACTGTCAGAGAGGACGATCGAGTACATACTTGTGAGTTATCAATCTTGCAATCAGCCTTCACAGTCCGTTTACACAGACTGGGTGACATGCGACAAATTAATCATGTGTGTTATTATGTAACTGCTACATGCGTTGCATTTCTGAAAAAGGTATTAAAATTTGTCGCGGTTTGCGACAATCGGTTTTGACTTCCATAAACTCCTGCTGTTAGAATAAATTTGTACTTCGTACATAATTTTGCAATTTGAGAATACTGTTTTACCATTGTAGCCAGTATTTATTTATTTATTTATTGGTGTTTAAGGTCACATACTTAGGCACAATGGCTAATCCTGACCGTGACAGTTTTGCGGGTGGAGGACGCCGGAGTACCCGGAGAGAACCATCGAGCAACGACGAGCAGCTGTCAGCTCTCCAACATCGTAACTCTGAACTCTGCACCGCAGCACAGGCAGAGTTAGATTGGTTGAAGACATGCGCACCATCGACGTGCAGTACGCCACAGTACACAGCGTCATCGTGCCCCCATGTAGGCAATCGGGGTGAAGTATCTTGCCCAAGGACACAACGCGGTTGCCGCAGGAGAGATTCGAACCGAGGACCCCTCGGCTTGCAGCCTGCACCTCTACCAACTGAGCCACCGCGCCTCTTATTGTAGCCAGTAAATATTTCATAGTTAACAATCCTTTCGCATGCAAATATTTATACGACTTTAACCCTTAGAGATTCGACCCGTGTAGGAATATTTACATCCTCGGTACTGAAAGGAAACAAAAGTGTACGCATCGGAGGCGTTCATCGTGTTATAACGAGAGAATTTCAATGGAGGTTACCTTTGGTGCGGAGGTTATCGGGAATGTCCTCCTCTGGCAATACTCAAGCAGTGCGCCAAAATACCCGAAAAACTCAAAGTTTTTTTCAGTAATATTCAACATACTTGGGTTTTAAGCCTTTGATACTTTTGTACGTCTTATTGCGTACGGAATCAAATAGCGCGTTGACACTTTGTGGTCCCTTGTTATTATTTTTCGATTTTTTAACCTCAATTCCCATTTTACATCCTCGGTACTGAAAGGAAACAAAAGACTACGCATCGAAGGCGTTCAACGTGTTACAACGATAGAATTTCAATGGAGGTTACCTTTTGTGCGGAGGTTATCGGGAAGGTTTTCCGACATCTCCGCCTCTGGTAATACCGCAAGCAGTGTGTCAAATGCCCGAAAAACCCATAATTTTTTTTCAATAATGTCCAAGGTACTTGGCTTTTTTAACCATTTGATACTGCTGTATCAAAATAAAATCAAATCTTAAATCAAACAGCGCGTTGATACTTTGTAATCATTTTGTTCCGTTATTATTTTTTTCGATTTTTTAAAATTTTAACCTCAATTCCTATTTTCTTGAGAATGTTGCTCAGTGATAACTGTTGAGCCAAATGTTATCGCAGCTGAAAATACAAATATAGTCCTGCTGTCAAGACTTCTTGACTGGTTGAGTGCTGGAAGCCACAATCAAGGGTTTCACACGCGAGGATAAAAGAGCAAAAACAAATACTTTCCTTGCTTTTATTTTATATTCAGTCAAACACAAACAATATTTTGTTTATATACTTTTTATTACAAATTATTGGAGAGTGCCTGTGGGCACTCTCCAATAATTTGGAATAAAACAAGTTTTGAATATCAAATTCAGACC
Organism: Pictodentalium vernedei; assembly: GCA_031216915.1. Classification (NCBI taxonomy): domain Eukaryota; kingdom Metazoa; phylum Mollusca; class Scaphopoda; order Dentaliida; family Dentaliidae; genus Pictodentalium; species Pictodentalium vernedei. Next base: position 103,188,098 of record CM062297.1, on the reverse strand, counting down.
ACCAAAAATAATCTAGCCCTCAACCAGATAATCACTAATGTTAAAAGTAGAGAATAATCAGAGATATTCGATAGACATTCGGCATCGATTCGAATCGAATATTGCACTCGAAACGAATATCATTTCGAATATTGAATTTTCGGAGGGCCATAGTCAAGACGCACATCTAAAGATTTTTCGCGATCGAGTAGCGACTTGATTGTTACTCACTCCAGTGGGTCGCGATTTCTTAAATGAAATACTGTGAAATCAAGACCACATCAAGAAAAACAAATGTAAATAACATCCTAGTATCAATGTTCTAGTATTTTTTTCAACAGGTAATATTCTCTAGTGTTGCTGGGAGTTAAGCAGACAGATAATTTCGAGCGGAACGCGACCCAGACATATTCCAATCGAACATCTCTGCCCAAGTTTGTAATCACAGAACCGTATCAAATACCAGACACACCACTTTTTGGTTAGTAAGGACAGCACAGTGTATGCGTAACCACATCTTTTAAACGAGGTTTTCAAGGGGCACGAACTCCCCATGCTGCACCGTTACTCCGAGATTAGCGGCCCTCGCTTACCCCGTTGTATTAGGGCAACAGGTGTAGTTTTATACGATGCCCCTATGGTTTGTCAGGACGTGGGAAGAGTATCTTGGTTCCGTGTGTGTGCTTCTTCTGAATTTCAAACTATACCCACGTACCACCACCAGCTGTCAAAATTACAGCCGTTTAGAAAGCCATTTGCTCACTAACCCCTTGAGTGAGAATTTTCCATATCCAGATGCACCCTTCAAGTCCCCCGTGTTCGAAATATATGACTTTGAGTTCTGGAGTTGGAAATCGTCTCCTTAGTGCAACACGGAGTAATCTTCAATGTTTTCAGTCAAGGGGCGAAATACTGACTCCATTGGAAAATGCAATGTGGTTTAAATATCACCAAATACTTGTTAGAATCTGTTATATCCACGGAGAGAAGGTCAACTAGCGTTGAACATGGAGGATATGGGATGAGTGTTTTGGTCATACTCTGTTTATGAAACGAGTTTAAGAATTTTGGTTTGAGGCGAGGCAAAACGGGAAATTCGTAGACGCGTTTCATATATAGAGTATGACCAAGACATGAATTTCATATAATATGTTTATCATATGACACCACAGGTACCAAAAACACATCTTTTAGATAGAAAAGAAGGGATAAGAATGGAATTTCACATTGAACGTCATGCGTTTGACTGTGACGCGGGTGACAGTCAAAATGTGATAACCGCAACAAAATATAGTTCCACAAATAGGCGTTATAAATACTTATTTTCAGGATTTTGTACATTCCTTATCATTGGGATTTTACTGAATGTTTATAGCAAATAAACTCAGGCATCATGTCATTGTTGATGTTTTGATAGTTCTATTTACATGCGCTTTAATTTGACACATATGTTTTCGCTATAACCAATCAGAAAGTGTTCTTTTGAAATTGACCAATCAAATCAACTGAAGGTGTTAAGGTGTTACGAAGCACTAATACATATTTTTTGAAAATATGAAACGGTAATAAGCCGAGAAAACGGAGAAGTCTTATGATGAATGAAATTTCCAACTGCTAATAGTCTGTGGCTTGAAATATCTAACTATTGAATAGCCACATCCCCGGGTTTCGGCGCTACACAACACAGGAGACCTGGTGATAAAAAATAATTCAAGGGCCCGTTTCCGCCCTAGAATAATCCTCCTTTTTTTTGATTGACCTCGACAAATAGTCGTGTCGTCGTTAAACATAATACTTGAGTGTAGACTAGCAATTTTACACAAACCTGCAAATAAACACACTGTCATCTGCAGAATGAGGTCACCAGAGGGTGCATTTGGCGAGATACCCTTCACCTCAACTTGAATCAAGGACCAAGGCTTTGACAGAAAGAGGTACCCAGAGAATAAATTAAGGGATTCTAGTCCACTGTATTGGATAGCATCAGCAAATTCACCCTCTGGGGAGCTGATTCTGCAAATGGCAGATTGCTCATTTCCAGGCTTGATGTTGCAGTTGTGAAAAAGGAGGGTGTAATATTTTTAACTTGAAGAGCCCGAAATTCAACTCGATTCAAATTCCTTTGCCGATTTGATTCAAGATTCGATTCGATCAAAACTTTAAAATATCTAGGGCCCCACATATAAAACGAAGGAAAATGGAGAATGTAACGGTACAAACCTGTTTCGTTTTTTCATCCATCTCGTCGGCGTATTCTTCTCAAAGTCACGGTGTGAGCGTATTTCGAATAAAAACTACAGGTCCGTGCTATATTCAGATATTTTTTTCTCAAACTGGTTCATGACTGGGTCGTTTTAATTATAATCCCAATTGAATTTTCCGTCATATGAATAGACATTTGTTGAACTGTGTTTCTCGTATGGAGCGGTAATATAATTGACCACTTTACGCGCAAGAGTGACGCCGAATTGGCGAGGACCGGAGGCGGCTAATCTTAAAAATTGGTTGGTCAAAGGTTGAATGAGAGAGAGTTCAGAAGAACCAAGGTGATACAAATATGATGCAACTTTCACAGAGAAACAGTATTTCCTTAATTCTCAATTTTCTAAATCCTTGACGAGTCTTCGAAAAGAGATTAAAGGTGTGTGATGTGTGTATTTTTTGCATACAGACACAAGCGCCAAGAAGGTGGCAGTGGGGGTCAAGAGGAGAACTGCTCCTGGATTTTTTATGTTTTACAAGGTGTAAGTTGACCTATCGATGCGTCTGAGCTGAAAGTCGTGGGAAGCTTTTTGGTACGGGCCCTCGACGCTGGTGGGGGTGGCAGGAGTACACAGTTGTATAGTGTTATTACTGACCAGGTTCCTTTCGTATAAAAAACTCACTTGTTCCAGTTTGGTGGTTTTCCAGCGACCTTTCCAGCATCGTGGTGGTCAGGATCACCTTTGAGGAAAAAGAAAAAAAATGCACCATGCACACAGAGATACTGGTAATGAATTACCCGAATTGTTAGGAAACAATTGAGTCGATATTGTCAAGAAAATGTAGGAAAATACTTCTAGCTAATATAAAAAAGTACGAGGGAGGACACGGAGATCCCACGCTGATAACTTTGCGCCTTCGGCGCTCACAGGCCCTGTATCGACCGTTCTTAACATTGGCCCGGGACCTATCCTCACTCTCGGACTGTAGACTGCCAAAAAGCTTTACATCCACAGTTCTCAATGACTCGAATTGTAGCAACTCGTGGACTTCTCCCAAATGATGTATAACAAGGATGGACAATACCTGTTCTGAGTGGATCAGGCACGTAATGTTGGTAGTCTTGGTGATCCGCCTGAGCGGCCATGCAGTATCATCATTATCATGGTGATAAACTGTTAGTGCGCATACTCAGTGCCTACTGGCAGGGTGGCACGTGTCTTTGTCGTCTATTTAGTTGATTGCGGGCCACCATCTTCGTTTCCAGGATATGACATGGTTGCTATGCAAATGGAAGTCATGTCAGTACAGTACAACCGGCGTGGACTGGTCACTTTCCAAGGATGGGTAACATTTCCACAGATACAATAATATTAGATTCCAAACACTAATTATAGGAATAATTATCAAAAATTTAGTTAATGAAGTACCGAGTACAACCCACCCCGGTACAACCCGGTGCTTCATTAATTAAAATTTTGCTAATGAATTCTATTACCTGGTCAACGCGTGCGGGGATATCGCTGCCCACGCTTGGATTTCGACCAACCCACGTCGATTGTACAGTAGTTAGGACTAGGGAGAAGACTGCAGACTTCTTTCACCACGGCTTTCCGAATATCATGTTTGCCCCCCCCCCCCCCCACCCCCCTCCCCTATCCCCTATTATAGAATACTGGCTACGCGCTGTAACAAAGTATACCGTTAGGTGATTTTATTTTGCTAACACAATATTTTCGACATGTTATGGCGTACATCACATGACACACGAGACCGTTACGCGATGTTTTTACAATTGCAGTGTTTGAAGACAATAAGAAGACCAGGCACGTGGGACGATTTTTACCGACCTGGAAGATAAACTTTTGCGCGAGCCTTTTTACTCCAAATCGTAGATGATTTTCAGTTCAGTGTCTGTCGAAAAACTCGGATTATCGAAACAGGTTTTGCATTTCTTTGTCGCAGGTTCTTGAAGAAACAATTACATGTATTAATAATAATGATAATAAAATTCAAGCTAGATGCTATTTCTTAAATAAAAAGAGAGATTAACACTCTCAGATGCTGCGCCCCTCGATTCTTGCCATCCTCACCCCCACCGACGAACTATTTGAACTGTTTCAAAACTGTGTCGTATCTTATGGTTTAATTATTACACTTTTTGATGCAAATTAAAACTGCGTGTTTGTATCGCATCATCAGATACAATCCCAAGTGGTCATACATTTTTTTTTCTGTTGGTGCTGGATGAAGCAGACGTTTGTTGAACTTGGATTGGTAAACCAGAAATAAATTTTGAAAGAAACTGAGTTTTGTTTTCTATTTATGTCGACAACGGTGTGTTCGAAGATTCCTCGCATCATATATGGAGGATATGGAATGAGTGTTTTTCTCATATAATATTTTTGAAACGAGTCTTAGAATTTAACGTTTTGGCGACCTTCTGGCGATTATTATTATATGAGAAAAACACTCATTTCATATTCTATTTATCATATGACACACACACGCACAAATTAGCTACTTAGTATGACTTTTTAACCCATCACCTAACTTGAGTTGCAGACGGCACTTGGAAAAGTCATCCTCGTATAACTAAAAAATTCCATTTTTTGCTTCCAAAACATAGGTTATGACCCCTCATTGGAACGAGCTCGTCGAGCTCGTTCCAATGAGGGGTCATAACCTACGTTTAGGAAGCAAAAAGTGTAAATATAAAAAAAAATGAATGGCGTTTTTCTTGAAGGTGAAAGATTAATACATTATAACCCTCTCTAAATAGGACAGATAACGTAAATTCTCCCTACTGAAATTATGCAAATGTGACCCAGTTGTATTTTGTTTAGCCAATCAAATTGTCCAGTTTTGAAATTGACCAATGAAAGCTCCCAACTCTAATTATGCAAATTATGAAAATGTGGCCCAGTTGTATTTTGTTCAGCCAATCAAATTGTCTAGTTTTAAAATTGACCAATGAAATTGACGGAAGACTTTATTTATCACTGATTAATATGAAAACAAAATATCAAATGTTTTAAAAGGAATAAAACGGACGAGTCATATGATATATTAACATTTCACCTAACGACTCAAAACATGCGCACCATATGAGTCGATCTTATGTACGCTTTCATACCATCCATTCGTCGCAAGTTGATTTCGGATATCAACATTGATGGGGGTGCATTCAGTTGTTTAGTCTCTTTACTGCCACGCCCACTTTATCCATATATGGAGGATCTCTGTGTGCGCCTGTATGCGATGAAGTTTACGACACACTTGAAACTCTGCCATCTGATTAATTGTTGGAATGGGCTCTCAGAGTCCTTTCCGGCAATTAATCAGATGGTAGGTTTGATCTGTGCATACCAGGATGTACAGATAATCAACATAATATAGGAGACAATAGCCGCCCTCGGAGGCGTAAGTGTTAATTGCTGTGCGTGAAATATGGATTTTCGAATCTATATTTTGTTGCAAGATTTCATATCAAATGTAACGATGAGAATTATTGTTGTACACGTTTTCCTTACATTTCAACTCTGAACACCAGGCTTGTATATTATCAGGCGTTTACACGGCACATTGAATGTGAATATGTTTTAAAACGAACGCCACTTTAAGCGCGTTCGATGAGAGAATTGCACTCGAATGACACATTCGGTGGGTGAAAAATCGACCTGCTTATGTGTTATTCCTATGAGAAAATGGCGTTATTCAAGTCAAATATCGCGCAAATAGGGCGATGATAGCGCGTGCTGGTTTCCACTGTATAGTAAGCTGTATTGCAGGTGAGCGAGCGCGATAGGCCATCCCAGAACAGAAGCACTCGGCGATGTAGGTGATCCACATCGTATGCAGAAATAGATATTTACTGTTCAAGGACAAGCGCCAAAGTTTATGAAGAGTAGATGAACTTGGAGAAATATTTGGAGCTTTGCTGATTAAAAATGTGTGGAACTGAATATCCAGTTTATTATGATACAGTAACGTCGCCGTGGATTGATCGTAATCTACGCGCGGGCAGAGATGTCTACGCATGCGTTTATCAGGTAATAGCAATCATCATCAGCAAAATTGTAATGAATGAAGCATCGGGTTATACCCGGTGCTTCATTAATTAAATTTTTGATTTTTCCTATAATTAGTGTTTGAAATCTAATTGTATTGAGTCCGTGGAAATATTGCCCACCCGTGGAGTGACAAGTCTACGGCGACCGTACTGTATCAGCTATGTACAATACAATTATAAATCGCTTATCACACTTACTGCCACTCAAGCACGATCTCCCAAATTCTAATGATAAATTTAAATACATTGTATTACATTTTTCCCCCATCCTTAATTTATTTCCTTGTGAAATCTACTTTCGACAGTGTTATCTCCTTGAAATTATACGAAGAGCGAGGAAGCCCCTATTAAGAAGCAAGTAATTGGTGAGGAAACACCTATGGGATCAGGAGAAAATAAAGTCAATGGTCATTGTGTTACTTTTAATAAACAAAAACAACAGATAGCTTTTGGAGAAGTCTTTTGTTTTCGTTTATTTAAAGAAACAAAAACAAAACTTGGCTTTTCATGGCAAGCCAGTTAGAAGCAACTAGATACAGGTAAACCGTCATTAAGAGAATCTGTCAGTATCACATCTACCGACACCAATGCATCCACTCTTTGCTTAACGAGCGTGTTTTTACAGTAAATTGCAAGTTTTTATTCTTCCCAGGAAAAATAGCACATCCTAGACTTTTAAGGGCACTGCCAGTATTACGCCACGATGCGCACACTCTTACTCTGGTGAGCAGAAGAAAGTTTCAGAACATCAAAAAATGATGAAATCGCCGTTTTATTTATTTAATGATGCGCACATCTATATGTCTTGATTGATGCGTGATACTCGAACCGTGCCAGATTTTTCTAAAATCAACCCCCACCCAGTCGGGTCTGGAATTATAACATAATTGTAATCCGAAGAAGTAGGGACAGACATCCAGACATTCTCCCATAAGCTACATTAATGCATCTGGAACTCTCGTCCATCTATAAAGTAATGTGGAAGGTCACCAGGTATAGAGTTAAAGATTTACACATAACTGCCCATAGATCTGTTTTATCAACGCCTAAGACGCAAACCATGTAGTCATGTAGTCAGTGTTGGAGTCAAACGTATTACCGGAATGACAGGAAGACAGCCAATCTCGCTATGTCATCTCCCAACGGTATTATTACTTCTGTATATATATTACACATTGTAAGAAATGCAACTACATGTATTTAAAAATATGCCGTTAAATAAAATATCTGTCTGTCTGTCTGTCTGTCTGTCTGTCTGTCTGTCTGTCTGTCTGTCTGTCTGTCTGTCTGTCTGTCCGTCCGTCCGTCCGTCCGTCCGTCCGTCCGTCCGTCCGTCCGTCCGTCCGTCCGTCCGTCCGTCCGTCTGTCATTTTCAGAATGGTTTTGGGAACTGAGGGGAGTTAACTTTCCGGAAAAACTTTTCCAGCGACGAAAATTGTCAGCCATGAAGATCACACAAGTGGGTGGCGATCAGATCGAATTTCTCGTCCACTTATCCCCCAGCAGCACTACAGAATCTCGTCTGTTGAAAAATAAATACACAAACATTGAATCTCAAACACTACTGTTATTTGGTTTTTGTTGAGAAGTTCTTGGTTTCTCAATGTTAACCCTTTGAACCATCCTATCCAGGAACATGATACGTCATCATTTCTTTACCTAGGGTGACTGATAAGTGAATGTGCAGAGTGTACCAATCAATATTTTCAACGTGCAGCCCGAAGGCTGCATGTTGAAAATATTAATTGGTCTACCCCCAGATAATGAATATAGACTGATATGGAACATTCCACCAGAGTTCAAAGGGTTAATTTACGAAATGTCGATCAATTGATGTAAATATGTCGAGATCTGATCAAGGTCTGATCGCAAAATACACCACTTTTGTGATCGCAGTACAATATGTGGGAGAGGTTCTAATCCCACCTGCGCCAACCGCGTTGTGTTCTTGGACAAGACACTTCACCCCCATTGCCCACACGGAGGCACGTTGGCGTTGTGTACTAAGGTGTACTGCACGTCAATGGTACACCTGTCTTCCACCAATGCTAATCCTGCTTGTGTGGAGTTACTATGTTGGGGAGCTGACAGTTGCTCACCGTTGCTCGGTGGTTCTTTCCTTGTTCTCCGACTTCCTCCACCCTCAAAACTGTCGTGGTCATGATTAGCCAGCGTGCAAAAATATGTGACCTTAAACACCAATTTATAAATAAATAAATAAATAATGTCAGAGAGTCGAAATTTACTTACCACAGTTATCTCCCTTTTTCAGACCGAGAAAATCTGGCCATATGAAATCATTGCATTGTTGCTTTTTGGTCCATGGGAATAATTTTTATTGAGTAGCAGAAAACTTAATACTTTTTTGTATTGCCCAAAAAAGGGGCACGTAGGTTCGATAAAGGGCTGGCTTCATTTCGTCTCTGATTTAATAAAGTCAAAATCATATTCGATCAAGGCTATTCACAAAAAAACACTCTTCAAATTTTATTATGTTTACAATTTTCCTCTCAAAAGAGAGTTGATGACTGATTATTGGCAGGTGCTGGTCGAATTGTAGTATGGCTCGCGCATTTCTTGCCTGATCTCGATGATCTCCTGAACGAGATCGCGTGCGCCATAGTCACGTGACTCAGTTACGTCATGTGTTGTTGTCAAGATACCCTGCTGGAGTGGCTATATTGTGACGTCATTAACATAGTGACATGCGGGATCTGTGGGCATGTGCGGCGCGTGTTGCTAAGGCGGAACATGTTTCCGTTGTCAAATGTGTTAATGAGAGGCCAGGTGGCTCAGTGGAGATTGTTGGACTTCTATGCTAGAGGTCACGAGTTCGACCCCCGTTCGGGACGACCCGCGTTGTGTCCTTGGGCAGGGCACTTTATATCAGGTGCCTTCATGGGGGGCACGACGACGCCGTGTACTAAGGCGTACTGCACGTCGATGGTGCACATGTCTTCAACCGCTGTAACCTTGCTTGATGGAGCTTCAACAGGGTTAGAATGTTGAGGAGCTGACAGATGCTCGTCGATGCTCGGTGGTTCTCTCTGGGTATTCCGGCTTCCTCCACCCGTAAAACTGTCACGGCCACGATTAGTCGCTGTGCATAAGCATGTGGCCCTAAACACCAATAATAAAAAATATAACTAGAGGCCGCCATCTTCGTTTCTATGGTGGCACGTGGTTGATTATGAAGTTATGTGTGGGCTAGAATATAGGATCAAACGGCTATTAGGAATCAAAACCATTCTCGAAAGGTATCTCCCAAAAGGTATCCTCCAAACTGTATCCTCCGATAGTCCCTACCATTATTCAATTTTGTGCATATCTTTTATACATATTTAAAATTATATATTGAGTTTAAAATTTGAATTAAAGTGCATATATCTTTTGTAGCCTCTGGTAAGAGCTCTAGGTATGCTGAAAAAAAATCAAAGTCGAAACCTGCACTGTACCTGGCTTGGAAGTAAGCATACATGCATATTGCAACAAAGTGTTTTGTACATAGTAACAGCATTGAGGTCAGTTGTATGTATGCATTTGTCATCGAGCGCCGACATTCCACCCGCGAAACTATTAAAAAAAAAGAAAATAATAGAAATTAAATTGTACGTCTATTCATGTGTTTGTGTATATCTGTACCCTGCGTTCGTGGGATACAGTTGTGCATATGGGTTAATTTTTCTCGCGTTTCGCAGTGTAGCGACGAAAAACTTGTCTAAAAGTAACGGTAAATTTATTTGAATACCGTGATAAATGTTTGGTTTTCGATTCAGCGAATCAGAGGTCATAGTTATGTCACGTGAGCAAAAGTATGGCCATTTGTGGCGCGATATTCTAGTCAGTTCTAGCAAGTCTCTCGCTGTTAACACGGCGATCTTTTGATGAATTTTTTTTAATGGAAATAGTTTGTTAAACTACTTTTAATTATTTCCTCTCGCCCGAAACTAACAAGAAATTTCATTTTATGACTTATATAGGATGCAGGTCTGGGCATCCTCTCTGGAGGCTGCCCATTAGCAGAAGCATCAGATACAGGAGTAAATTTTGTCTCATTTTTATCTCTGGTTTTTCCTGGCTGGTTGGGTTGTCCATGAAAGAGTTTGTCGGTGAATTTTTATGATGTATTTGTTTTTTTATTCAAACCAACTGTCTACTGAATAAACGCCGCCGTCCATTGCGTTTACGCTTGCTAGTCGGCAAATAGTTATTTGTGAGTTAGTTCTGTTTACATTTGTAGTTGCGTTAAGACTAAATAATTGAATTCGGCATGGCTGTTCACAGTAATGTGGTGTTCAAGACCAAAGCCCAGTCTATTTTTCTGATATATTAATGAAAATCACCAATTTAACATTGATCTCTACAAATCGTCGCCTGAGTTCCAATGTGTTCTATGTGCCTACTGGCACATAGAACACATTGGAACTCAAGGGACGAAGTGACAGCGTCCATTTATTTCTCCAATTATCCACTGCTGCCTCTGTCATATAATCAGAAATATTGCGGCATTCAATTAACTTCACTACAAAGATTTCACAAGACGTACATCAAGGGAAGAGGATTTCACATTTCTTACTTTAACAGTAAAAATGTATGAGTCTCATAACCTGGGTTTGCTTACGTGGTAATAGGATGTGAGGAGTCAGCTTCACTGATATATTTGGCATTTTGTCTGTTTGTTTCTTTTGTTTGTTTTTATTTGTTTTTTTTTTTTTTGTTTGTTTGTTTTACGCTCTGTTCCAGCAATCGTTGGTGGAGAAATACTGAATACTGGTACCTTTATAGCCTTGGCTGGTTTGGCACCATGTGGGCGTTGTGCTGGAATGTCATTTGTGGTGCTAGAATACATGTTGGTAACTTCCACCGAAAGTTATCAGTGAGTTGAGAATTTGCTTGTGCTCGTCCAGCCCTGTTCGGAAAATGAACAATGTTTGCTGGAGGGGATCGGTCACATTGCGATTTGGTAGTAGGTCACAGGTACCCCCGAGTGCATGTTTTTAGCTGCGACTAGCAGCTCTATAAGTGGCAATGTCTGTCTGTCTGTCTGTCTGTCTGTCTGTCTGTCTGTCTGTCGGTCGGTCGGTCGGTCGGTCGGTCGGTGACCCAACGAGTTTCAAAACTCAATAACTTTTGAAATACTTGATGGAATGATTTTATATTTGGCATGTAAGTGTATCTTATGGATGTCTAGCCACTGTTCAATGCATGTGTTGTTCCAAATATTTTCCTTGGAGTTATGGCCCTTGATGAACTTAGAATGTCGGTCGGTCTGTCTGTGACCAACGAGTTTCAAAACTCAATAACTTTTGAAATACTTGATGGAATGACTTTATATTTGGCATGTGAGTGTATCTTATTGATGTCTAGTCACTGTTCAATGCATGTGATGTTCCAAATATTTTTCTTGGAGTTATGACCCTTGATGCACTTAGAATTTTGTAAAATTGCACCTCCCGTCGCAGCTACGGCGTCGATGTCGCGATGTCGCGATTTATATTTTGTATATATGCTATAACTCTTATCTGATTGTAGTAGTACAAACCATTTATTTTTCTGTATATAGAAGGGTTTCCCAAACTCCATTTGCTTTGTATGAATACCTCTGTTTTACTTCTGACATCAGAGTCTTGTTAGTTTTACCAACAACATACCTTCTCATGAAAAATAAATATGATTGATACATCATTCTGAATACAATATTTCTATAAATGTTTGGTCACAAAGACGCCTTCTTTAATTTACTCTATGGTCATGGCTGTATTACACGTTCTTTGATGAGATTCAAAAAGCTAGTACTTTTGATTTTGTATCTAAATTTAATGATGTTACATCGAACAACACCGATGATCCTAGGCCACCCTCTGCCATCGATGATCACAGCTGCAGGTATTACATTCCTAACGTCTTCAAAGATAATGTACCAGACAAATATAAAGCGCTGGTCTCTTTTTAACCCTTTATATAGCATGAAAAGCAGGCGACTCTTGCAAATAAAATTCTTGAATAGCTATTTTTTTTCATTTTGTGTCTGAAAAACATAGGTTATGACCCCTTATTGGAACGAGCTCGACGAGCTCGTTCCAAAGGGTGTCATAACCTATGTTTTGAAACAAAAAATGAAAAAAATGATGAAAATTAATTGGCGATTTTTAGGAATAGCGCTGGCTGTTTTTTTTTTTGCCGTTACGTTGGGTAAAGGGTTAAACTTTATTGCCGCAGTCTACAGGGACGTCTCAAGCACGAGGGCATTGAGAGAGAGAGAGAGAGAGAGAGAGAGAGAGAGCAGTTGCCATCGCTGCCTTCGGACCACGGGGGCGAGAAGAGGCAGATAATGCCTTTCCCAGGTCGTCACTCATAGGGTCCATTATCAGTCCTTGACTCCCCCCTCCACCGCAGGTGTGACTAATCAGTTAATCATTATGTAAAAAGATGAGCTGCCATATGGAGCACCTTGATATAACCTATGTGGATTTATCTTAGTTACACACCTCTAGAAGGTACTTAATAAATTTTCTAATTCTGCAGCTGCATGGCCAAATATGACTCCCATAGGGATAAGGTTGGGACGATACGCCAAATTCACGGTACGATACGTATCAGGGGAGCACAGATACATTTGGGAGGAGGGGGAACAGTTTCAGCCCCCCCCCCCTCCCCAATTTGCCATATTCTACCACGTACTGCACCGACAAGTCACGCGTGTCTGAGCTCATACTCTGGCATAAGCCAATCAATAACTTTACAAATGTGAGTTGCCAAGTGGTCCGAGTCGTAGTACATCCTTCTACTTTTCTGTTTTAGAATAGAGACGAATTGAGTCAAAGGCGCTGTTTATTACGACGAAAATAGGTAAGTAGTCATCTGATGATCACGACAACTAATCTTACCAAATACATAAAAAGTTGAAGTAACCTGGTCCCATAGGTTGGCAATGAAAATACATCAGTGATTGAGACATGCTCTTGCCGTTCATGATTCGACTTCCTATTTGCAATTTTTAAATCGATTCACCCGAACGAAAAAAGTCATGGAAGATGATTACGAAGAATAACTGGTGCACATCAAGGGTGCTAATTAATAAGCACCGACATAGAAGAAAACATGCGTGAAGTTTTTCACTGCTTTGAAAACCCTCATCAAATGGTGGCTAAAAATTTATCATTTTGCATAACCAACGGACGTTCAAAAGAAATTGGTGTATTGTTACCTTGATTATCTGTAGTTTTACCATTTTTGAATCGGAATGTTGGATGAGCGCATAAAATATCGAATATCACCATGCGAGCGAAATTTCGGTGATTATTAAATAACCCTGAATATATAAAATTACTTAAGGATACTATAGCAGATACGGTTACACAATACTCATGTAATAATAACAATAACACCAACAGTAGTAGTAGTAGTAGTAGTAGTAGTAGTGGTAGTAGCAGTATTAGAGTTCCACCCACTTTTTCTATAAATGACGAATTGTTCTGGGAAACCTTAAAATTAATGACAAGAGGTAAGACAATATCGTACTCCTCTTGCATTAAACGAAAATCACAAAGCGCGGAATCGATCATTGAACAAAAACTTAAGACGTTGTCTGAACAGCTCATTGAAGGAAACGACAGTGTGATTGAAAGTAGGGATCTTTAAAGCAATGAACACCAAAGCATTAGAAATAAAAAAGTACAGGGTATGATATTGAGATCAAAATCTCGTTGGAAAGTTGAAGGTGAGAAGCCTTCAAAATATTTCTGCAATCTAGAAAGGCGACAGTATACGGAAAAGTTAACTCCAAAACCTATAAAGGGTGATGGTATTGAATCTACAGAAATTGGCGATATACTTGCAGAACAGCGTAATTTTTACGAGTCCTTGTACAAATCGAGAAGCAATACAAACCCCGATTTAGAAAATATTGAGGACGGATTTTTAGATTCGGAAAGCCGATATTTTAATAAATTGGACACACGGGATAGTTTACTTATAGAAGAAACTCTTGACATGGTGAAATGCAATATGGCTCTCAGGGATATGGGCAACGGTAAATCCCCGGTTCAGATGGATTTACTGTTAATTCTATAAATACTTTTGGAAAGTTTTGGGTCAATACGTTGTAAACTCTTTAAATTTTGGATTTAAAATCGGGCAATTATCAATTACTCAGAGGCGGGGAATAATTACGTGCAAAAGAGGGAAAACCAAAAGAATATATAAAAAAACTGGAGACCGATTTCCTTACTCAACGTGGATCCAAAAATAGGATCTTCAGCAATAGTCAACAGGCTGAAAAAAGTTCTTCCGAAATTAATATAAGATAGTCAGCTGGGGTTCTTGAAAGAGAAATTCATAGTTGAATCAACACGACCTATCACCAATTTAATCGAAACACTGAGTCTATGGACATTCCTGGAATGCTGATCCTGGTTGAATTTGAAAAAAACAAACTTTTGATTCTCTGGAATGGCCATTTATTAGAAAAACTCTAACGTTCTTAAATTTCGGTGATTCTGTTATCCATGGTTCAGAACTTTCTACGGCAATGTTTCCAGCTGCATTATGAATACCGTGCACTGCTTAGTACTGGAATGGTTAACCGGATAATCGGTTTGAAACCACTAAAGTTCTTAAATTTCGATGATTCTATTATCCATGGTTCAGTACTTTCTACGGCAATGTTTCCAGCTGCATTATGAACAACGTGCACTGCTTAGTACTGAAATGGTTAACCGGATAATCGGTTTGAAACCACTAAAGTTCTTAAATTTCGGTGATTCTATTATCCATGGTTCAGTACTTTCTACGGCAATGTTTCCAGCTGCATTATGAACAACGTGCACTGCTTAGTACTGAAATGATTAACCGGATAATCGCTTTGAAACCACTAAAGTTTTGAAATTTCGGTGATTCTATTATCCACGGTTCAGTACTTTCTACGGCAATGTTTCCAGCTGCATTATGAACAACGTGCACTGATAGTACTGAAATGGTTAACCGGATAATCGGTTTGAAACCAGTTACCTACGTAACCGATTAGAAATACCGTCAATCGGTTATACGAAATATTGATAGTGATCGTAATTCCACGTTTAGAAAGTAGTAAATCTGCCGCTTCTCCTTTGTGAAAGATTGCACATCGAAGCTGCATTGTGAATATTGAAAAATAATCGACACTGGGGTTCAAGACTTCGTTAATGATCAGCAGTTTCCGTGAGTAATGAGGAATGGCAGAAACTATTCCGTAGTGTTTAAAGAAACGAACGTTGTCGAGTACTCGACAACGTTCGTTTGTATACACACTACGGAATAGTTTGAGAATACTGCTTTCCAATTCCAATAGTTTTGATCCAATATTCGGTGAAATGATGGCCACGGATATTATCCGGTTATAGCTCTCGGTTAGTCGGTTACGAAAATGAGTCAACCGTTTCAGCCCTAGCACTGCTCAGAATCCTTCAATATTCATAGAGGGGCTCGCAAGGGGGGACCACTCTCACCTTACTTATTTATCTTATGTGTTGAAATTCTAAGTGTTTTTTTAAAATTTAATCCCCAGATAAACGGAATAAAGATTAATGAGTCCGAATACATTATTACCCAGTACGCCGATGACATCACTTTGTTCCTAGATGACGATGGGGAATCTTTAAACGTGGCATTAAATGCGCTTGACAATTTCCCACCAATATTCGGTCTAAAGGTTAACTACGATAAGACACAAATCGTGTGGATAGGATCTTGGCGTGGCTGTGGCCGATAAGTAAAGACAGACAAGCCAATAAAATGGAACCATCAAGTAGCCTTTACTATTCTTGGAATAATGTTTGAACTACAAAACGAAAACCACTTTAGCACACATTATTTGTGGTCCCTCACAAAAGGAGGCACATTAAAGATCTAAGAACAATTGGTTCCTTTTTGGAGGAATTTTCTGTCAGCATGGTCTTTGCTGAAGGAGAGCGAGACATTATCCCCTAACAAGATCCTTCCACAGTCACTATTTTTTAACGACAGTATAAAAAATAATAAACCATTCTTTTTTTAGACACTGGAGCGCGGGAGGAGTCCTTTTGATCAACGATATTGTTGACGCAACAGGGTCGGTTATCGATTTTAAAGAAGTCCAGCGCATTTATGACCTTGATATACCTTTCACCAATACCAGGAAACTGGAACACATCGAAGATTTATGTATTAATAATATTCGATCTTGTATTAAGGTAAACCGTCATTTCTATCCCATTTTTTTTTTAAAAAGTTGCCACGGAACCACAATACATTCAACAAAAATGGAATACGATATTGAATGAAACTATTGGAAAAAAATGATTGGCTTTATCTTTATAGGAAAACTTTTCGGGAAACAGATGATATTTATCTACAAACAATACAATACAAAATTAACCATATGATTCTATACACAAATTCTAAATTGTTTAAATGTGGGTTATCGGAAACGGAGCTGTGTTCTTTCTGCGGAAATACCAAAGAAACAATTTTACATCTATTCTTTGAATGTTTTCACTCGAAAACTCTTTTATTAAGACTAGTAGAAAAAAATCTTAACACTTGTTCAAAATTCCATGTATATATAAACATGAGAGATTTTCTTTTAGGTCCATAACTCAGGAAAATTCTCCAAGTATCTGGAGAACATGTCTGTTAATATACACGAGATACATTTATATATGGACAATACAGTCGTCGTGAACTGGTCACTTTCCACGGGTGGGAAATATTTCCACGGACGCAATAATATTAGATTCCAAACACTAATTACAGGAATAATCATCAAAAAATTAGTTAACGAAGCACCGGGTACAACCCGCCCCGGTACAACCCGGTACTTCATTAATTAAAATTTTGCTGCTGATGATTTTTACTACCCGGTAAACAGATGCGAGGACATAACTGCCCACGTGTGGATTACGACCAATCCACGGCGACTGTACTGTACCTAGGGCTGTCACAATTTTTTAATTTAGGAATCGATTAATCGTCGCAAATAATCGATGATAATCGATTGATCGCACCTAGATGACCCCCCCCCCCCCCCCACCTCTCTTTGAAGTCGATAAAAATGAAGTTCAAGTCAGCTGACCTACCTCAAGTAAACAACGAAGACGATCCTCTTTTAGTTACATTCAAAGCTTTGATGTTCTGAACTTCTGAACCTTCAGTGTAATAATCAAGACCGGTCGGCAGTTGCGAACTTCGCAACTGCCGACCGGTCTTGATTATTACACTAACGGTTCAAAAGTTCAGAACATCAAAGCTTTGATGAATGTACCTGAAAGACAAATGCTTCCCACAGCTTCTTGAGGTTTAACATCGATGTTCTTAACTCTTTACCTTTAGAAACAATATTTTTATCATCAAATTTTCTTTTAGTTATTAAACGTCTAAAATAGGATACAATTTACCGATTATTCGACAACGAAAAATACTAATCGATTTCGCAGTGACCGATCAACAATCGATTAAACGATTAATCGTGACAGCCCTAACAGTACCCTCCCTTCCTTTTATGGCTTAGTAGGAGCGATCTTCTCTTACAGAGCCCTAGACTTCTACTCATTATTCATGTATTCAATCGGCAGGGCGGCAAGTATTAGGAAAAGTGGAGTTACTGGAATGATATCCTACAATGAAGGTGTATGATGTTCATTGAAATATGCACATATTCCTGTATTATTGTAGGTAAACTGTATATATGTACTTATGTTTGCATATACCACTCAAAGTTTGCTAAGAACCAAGTACATCCAACTACCTGTTTTACGTTTTGGTTGAAAAATATTGTATTGACAAATGTGTATATTTTTTATTTAATAATATCTTTAATGATTCGAGTGCAGAAAGTAAGATTTTATTTGTGTTTGACATTATTTGTTTAGCTTTTGAATACGATAACCATGGAAAATGGATATTTTTGGTAAAAAGGTAATTTTTTCAATAGTTGATGGAGCGAACTGGTTTGGCTTCGCTATCGAGTATGATACCCATCACTGTTAATTACAGCTTGACAACACCTTCTCATGCGCCCAATCAGGTTCCTGGTGGTCCTTTGTGGGATGTTGTTCCATTCTTGGACCAGCATGGCAACAAGCACCTGGACACTTCTTGACTGGACTAACGGGCTGAAATGGCAAGCTGCAACTCATTCCAGGCATGTTCGATTGGATTGAGGTCAGGGGATCTCGCTGGTCAGTCCAAACGCCCAATCCCCTCCCTCTGTCGGTACTCTCCGACAGCATGGGCAACAAGAGGACGGACATTATCGTCCATCAGAATAAATCTATCACCCACGCACCTGCATACAATTTGAAGTGGACATCCAGGATGTTATGAATATACCGTTGTGCAGTCAATGTACCACGTTCAAGGACACAGAGCTCTGTTCGTCCATCCCAGCCGATGCCGCCCCAGACCATGATTGACCCTCCACCATAGTGATCATGCTCAGCAATGTTGGCTGCATGGAATCGCTCTCCCGGTCTTCTCCATACCCTATAATGCCTATCGGTGTGGTCTAGGCAGTACCTCGACTCATGTGAAAAAGGACAGGTCGCTAATCTTCTCTGGTCCATCCAACGTGGTCTATGGCCCATTCATGTCGTGCCTGGCGATGGTTCTGGGACAGCGGAATGCGAATACGTGGTCTTCTCGATCAGAGACCACCTTCGTGCAACCTTGCCCGGAGAGTCTGCGCCGAAACATTTACCCCGGATACATTCTGAAGGTCTCTGCGAAGCTGATTTGCTATGGCAAAGCGGTTCCTATGGGCCTGCATGATCAAAAACCGGTCTTCAGCTGCAGATGTCGCCCCGTCTCTGCAACCACTATGCCGTCTTAGTGGTGTGTCATACTGCTGAAAATTTGCCCAGGCTCTGCTGATCACCGTATGGTGCACACCAAGGGCTTCACCAACACGACGGTGGGTAGCCCCTTGCTCCACCATCCCTACAGACCTCCACATTTCTGCTTCAGACAAATGTCTTCTTACATTTGCATTTGCCATATTCAATCATTAAATCACAAGAGTTTGTGTTTAAATGAAGATTGAATACCCTACACATGTCGTGTACATGTAGACAGTACACGAAAACATCATGCAAAGCAAGATTCTGACTGGTGAATCTGAAGAAGAAGATTTTTGAAAACTATTCACCATGTTGCACTAAATTAAAATTTGGGCTTCAATAGTAAGACCAAATATTAACCTAGGGACTTGGTTTAAACGAACTTGAATCTGAGCTTCGCAACAATGATGTATGCCAAACATTAAAAGATTCTGACTGGTGGTTCTGAAGAAGAAGATTTTTAAAGATTATTCCCCATGTTGGGCTAAGTTAACAATCCGGGCTTCTGTATTGAGCCCAAAGATGAAACAACTGACTTCAGGTTAACAAACTTATATCTTAACACACCCCCACCCACCCTAGGATTCTGTGTACCAAATATCAAAAGATTCTGACCCTTGGTTCTAAAGAAAAAATTTTTTTTTAATTTTTGCAAATATGCTCATTCAGCATTTGTTTGATGCCTCCTACAGAACACCCTGACACAACCGATGGCAATTGTTTTTTACCAGTCATTTCTACTGGTCCTAAGGATGATCCATACCAAATAGCAGTTACCTGTGCCGTGTGGTTTGGGAAATATAGGCGTTTGAAAATATTTCAATTTTTAGCTTTTGGGGTTCCCACGGGGACACAAAAAATGTATTTTGCATGAGTCAAGTACTTATGACTCAATAATAATTCCACATACCAATTTTGTTCAAAACAGAGTATCTGTTCAGAAAATACAATTTTGGGGCGGGGCCAAGTATCTTGCCCCTCCCATTACAAAGGCTAATATTGTTCCACGAACTTTGAACAAATTTGATTCTGCACCTCAAAAGGACGCTCCATGCCAAATATCAAGTCACTGTACCCACTGGTTCACGAGAAGAAGATTTTTAAAATATTTTCGAGCAATTTCCCTCACTCCCTCCCTCTGGGGTTGAGCATATTGAGTTGAACAAAAGTGCAATGCCCCTTCGCGGCTATCACTCACACAATCTTTCATTTGAAGTGGCCCAGTTTTTTTTTTTTTTGGAGGAGGAGAAATCTAAAAGATAGTGTTGACGGACGAAGGACAAAAACAAAAGAAAACCAAAAAAAAAAAAAAAAACACTGGGAAATATTTCATCAAGCCAACAACAAAACGAAACATTCTCATGCATTGCCCTGTACTTTTCATTGATGAGTATTCTGAATTAACCGATCGTCGATCGAGAACCATAAGGAACTTTGTCCCTAGATTCCGATAATTTCTGTCTTTTGATTGGGCATAATGCCTTGGACAAATAGCCATGGCAAAGAGTTCACCCAACATCCACGGTATATGAGAGCGTGCAGCATCCAGGGTATAAGTGTATGCGAAACATCTGGAGTATATGGTTTAAGTTAAAGCGTTTCGCCACCGCTCGCCTCGTTATAAAAATCGAACCCTAAAACCTGAATATATATAGTCACAAATGTATCAGATTGCCGACAGTTCTATCACATTTTGCCGTAATAAATTAAATAGTCGAATAATTAAATGAAACATCCTGAGAAAAATAAAATAAGACCAAATATTGTCCCCTGAGTTCCAATGTGTTCTATGTGCCAGTAGGCATACATAACACATTGGAGACCTGGAAACGATGGGCAAACAAAATACTGTTTACTCGTTTCTTTAACGGCCCAAGGGATGTAACTCTCTTTGTTGCCTTCTGTGCTTGTAAAAACAAAACTTTTATTCACGAATTTCGTCCAACTCATTGCGGAGCGTGCAAAATGCGTCCCCAAATTTATTTCCACTGTGTTTCTATTGTGTTTCAAACGGGACAAAAAGCGTTATCTCCTCACAACATGTATGGTACATGGAGATTTAATACCTGGATATCTCATTTAAACACCCCGCCAGCGGCTCGGTGTTTAAAAACCGACATCCAGGTATTAAATCTCCATATACCATACATGTTGACGGAGATAACTTATAATCTTCTACTAAAAGACAGAACCTTATGGTTCTCACCCGACGTGATTCTAAAGAAATAGACAATAAATTTGGCACTTTCTTTACGAACCCTGACAAACCAGCAAGTAATTAAGTATCAACATATTACTGGCATTTGTCCAGAATACATAGGAAATAGTTGCGCATAGGTACCTGCGAATTGCCGATTTTAGTCGAGTCGAATATCGAATCGAATTAGAGAAAACGAATCGAATTTCGAATCGAACTTCGAATCGAATCACAGTTAATGGATACGTTGTCAAAAGAAGTGTTTTTTTTCTAAAATAATACTCCGGATTATAAAAAGACACACACTTGTGTAGAGTCCATTTTTCGCCTCACTACTTCCCACGCTGGAAACGGAGACATAAACCAATATACTAACTATTGATAGAAACTATTCGAACTGTTCACTTTGTGGCTTCAACACTGCAGCAATATACATTTTTAAACGAACCTGGCTGATAGGGCTGATACCTTACTTTTATCACATGCTTTCTTGGAAAAAAAAAATCGTTTCAAATCGGATCGACTACATTCGGCCGTGAAGCCATTTGTTTTAAACAAAAATGCGGAATGAACAAGAAGTAATTCCCTGTATTAAACGCTTAAGGTGAAAACAAATAAAAACTATGATAGTATGCACATCTACAGTACGTGGAGCGTGTATTATCACTAAATCACCCGCAGAGTGGAGATTCACCCCAAGCAATAATTGCAAATTTGTTGCAAAGCATAACAAGCGCAATCAAAGTTTCAGCCAATGGACCTCCGGGTTAAACCCGGAGGTCCATTGTCTGAAACATTGCTTGTGTTTTTAGTCGATATATACAAAATTTTAAAGTTACAGTTTGGGTGATAACTCCACTCCGCGGGTGATTTAGTTACAATCCACTCTCCACGTACTATAGCAGGGACCGATCAGGACTATTTAAAATACGCTCTCGCCTCGGAGCCTATTTTTTCAATTCATGCGCCAAATTTCAATTTACGGAGTCACACTGCTGTTTGTAACACACACTGCAAGTATGTAATAACTCTCATCATTTTCATTTAGTACACTATAGCAAACATTAATCTTCACTGTGGTTTCTGATCAAGTCTTGGCTGCCTATTTAGGCTATTTAGGCAGCCAAGACTTGATCAGAAACCACAGTGAAGATTAATGCTTGGTAATTAAGACTTGAAGTATTAACTTAAACACTCTACAACAATGATAAATGATAATCATATATATAATACATGTAAGAGTGTCTCTCTCGATTATCCATCGAAAGAATATCAAAATATGATCTGAGAAGTTACGCGCCAACTGAGAAGCCTATTTCTTAGATTTAAGAGCCAAGTCCTGATGTTTCAGAACCAAATACGCACTGGCGCATGCCCAGGTCGGTCCCTGCTATGGTTACCGAAAGGGATAAGCTTTGAAGTAGCTGAGCCACGCACTCATATCTGCAATTTTCAGTCTCCACTTGCGCAGTACCGACCAAAATGAAAGTCGGTAAAATAACATCCATATTTAAATGTGGGGATCATCACGAATTTTACAGGCCAATCATTATTCATCTCACTTTTTCAAAAATACTTGAAAAACTAATACAGGTGTGTTTACGACAATTTATAGATGAACAAAACATTATCTGCCAGTATCAGTTTGCCTTCAGAAAAACTATTCAATTGTTCACCCCATTTTGCATTTAGTAATTGATTTCGCGGTCCAGAATGACAGAATGACGATGGTTTGTATCTTTTCTATCTTTCTAAACTTTTTGAAAGCCTTCGACAATACTAACCACCTTGCTTAAGAAATTAGACCACTATGGTATTAGAGGTGTGGCTACTTCTTGGTTTGAAGTCTATTTAACTGGAAGAAGTCAATTTGCACCTTTCAATGAACAAAGAATCGGATCGTAAACCATAGCTACACATGTACCACAAGGGACCATCCTTGGCCCTATTGTTTTTTTTATATACGTTTATGATATTGAGATGTCAACATTAGTGAAACATTTGCCATTTGCGAATGACACTACATGCTATCAGTCAGAAAATAACGTATGCATTCAAGTTGGCCCTTTCCAAATGTCATTCTTCTCCTTCACTCGTTCTACTTTCTTCACTTTTTTTCCGTGTTTAAACAATATCCAACCAATCCACCCGTTCTATCTGTCTAACTAAAATTGTGTAATTTCACAGACTTGGGAGACGGTTCACATAAGCATTCAGCATTCTTCAGAATCCCCTACTTCAACAAGTTAGTTTAATATGATAGTTGTTAATTGTAGTCACTGAAATTTATGTACAGAACATTCAATCCGTTCACACTTGTTTGCATGTATACAATTAGCTTATATTTTTTTCAATAAATATTGTTTAAACTAAAATAACGTGAATAAATTTATCGAAAACGCAAATTCTGTACATGTGAAAATACATGAATGGTGCGCTGCTAACAAACTGGCTCTGAATGCTTCTAAAACTAAGTTTACACCCTCATGGCGTGTTATACACTGCTAAATATAAGAGTGTATACCTCAATAACATAAACATACAACTAATCGGAAATGAGTAAAATGAAACAATATTAAGGATGGTGGGTTCGCCAAGTCCATTTTGGTGATTTGTTGGTTGTTTTTAGTCATTGTCGGGTAGGTTGTGCAATTCCACGAAGTAACGGAGGATTTTGAGAAAATCTAAACCGCCAACAGAACTCTAATTCAATTGAACAGTCCCTTCAAACACTGCCCCGTCCTGTTAGAGGCTTTGGGGTCTCACATAGCAATGACGTACCACCATATAAATTAAGAGTTGACAAAATGGACGACGGAAACACTTGTCAACATTTCAGAACTCACTGCGCATGCGCCCTTACGCTGCATCTACATCTAACTACGGGAATTACGCCACGACATGACCACCTACGTAAGGTACCATGGTAACCCCTCACAGTGGCGGCGCCAGAAATTTTTTTGTGTGGGGGGGGGGGGGCAACTAGGGGGGCAGACTCCCATGAAGGGGGGAAAATACGTAAAGGATCATATCATTACTTTGTTATGAGGTAGTCCAAACTTGGACCCAAAGTCCGTAATATACTTTTTTGGTTTGGTACGTCCTGTGGACGTACCAAACCAAAAAATTATATTACGGACTTTGGGTCCAAGTTTCGACTAAATGTAATGGTAATTAGCGGTCCTCCTTTCAAAAAATCCTGGATCCGCGTCTGGTGGGTCTGTGCGTGAGAGAGAGAGAGAGAGAGAGAGAGAGAGAGAGAGAGAGAGAGAGAGAGAGAGGGAGAGAGAGAGACTGTGCAAGGGAGATAATGCCCGTCTGTCATAATGCGAAATCCATGATTTTTTTTAGACAAGGGATATGGATAGACATGCCTTTGTTGGCTCATAACTTAATTATAACTTATAAGTATCTGCATCCGAGTCTTTAAATCTCTACCGCCTGGATGTGTTCATCAGCTAGCCTAAGGCTTTGGGCTAAGTGTGTATGGGAAATTATTGGGAATAAAACAAGAGAGGGGTGTGTGTGTGTGAGAGAGAGAGAGTGACTGAATGTGTTTGTGTGTGAGGGTGGATGGAAATGTATGCGAGATGGTTGGGGGGGGGCAACTGGGGGGATGTGGCAAAGCCTTCGTTTGGGGGGGGGGGGGCAAACGAAGGCTTTGCCCCCCCCCCCCCCTCCCGCAGCGCCGCCACTGATCCCTCACGATCATCCAGATCAGACAAGAAGTGTGTAAGCTATATTATTTGGAGTCATCTACTTTTTAGGGCAGAAATGAAATTTAGTTATTCAAGTAACTGTTTTATTAACGTCGACCTTGGGGCCCCGAGAGTCTTAAAAAGTCAATTCGATTTCAATTCGTATCATTCGATTCGAGTCGAATCGGGCTGATTTGAAACTTTGCGAATCGTCAGGATTTTATCGATAATCCAACCAAGTTTTTTCTATTAAACCCTTTTTCCATCATTAGGTCTGCTGCACAGATGGTAGAAAAAGAGTTCAAGAGGATTCTGCTTCAGAATAAATTACTTAACCCTTTACCTAACATGAAAAGCAGACGACACTTGCAAATAAAATTACTGAATAACTATTTTTTTCATCTTTGTCTCAAAAACATAGGTTATGACTCTCCTTGGAACGAGCTCGAGGAGCTCCTTCCACAGAGGGGTCATAACCTACGTTTTTGAGACAAAAAATGAAAAAAATAATGAAAATTAATTGGTATTTTTTGTGAACAGCGCTGACAGGTTTTAGCCGTTACTTTGAGTAAAGGGTTAAAATTCGTTTGTAGAATATTTCGTTTTTTTTTAGTCGAATTTACCTAACAGACGAGTCGCAGTTTAAAATTTAATTCATGAGTCGATACTGACAATATTTTTTTTCTTTTTTTTCTTTTGCATGATGGTAACAAACTGCCGTCTACTGGTCGCTTTCCCCGGGGAGACAATATACCCACGGCCGCAATAATATTGGATTCCAAACACTATTTATAGGAATAATCATCAAAACAAAATAATTAAGGAAGCACCTGGTACAACTCGGTGCTTCATTTATTAAAATGTTGAAGAGGATGGTTTTTATTACCCAGTTAGTGCATGCGTGGACATCATTACCATCATGCTTGGATTGCATTAAGTCCACAGGGACTGCACTGTATCTCGAACTTGAAAAGAAAGACTTTGATAACATCTAGACCAGCAACAGAACTCACATCCAATCGAATGTTTCCTTCAATCACCACCCCGTCGTTTTAGAGGGTTCTGAGCCACATGGCAACGACGTGCCACCATAGAGACCAACATGACGGCATCAAGATAACAAAATGGACAACAGAAACATGTCACCCTATCAAAACACACAGCCATGCGCACTGACACCCAATATTCTTATGGGAATTACACCATGACATGACCACCCACGTAGAGTGCCATGACAATCCAACGTGTCACGTCGAGTCGCGCTGATTTGAAACTTTTAGATTCGTCGGTACAGTATCGATACTCCTACTAAGTTTCTCCTATTAACCATTTACCTAACGAATCGCCCGCATCCGCCCGCGTAATATGCAAATTCAGCAGTTGAAAAAATATTATTTTTCAAACAACGTCAACAAAACCATATCATGTGACCCCTCATTGGAACGAGCTCGTCGACCTCGTTCCAACGAGGGGTCACATGATATGGTTTTGTTGAAATTTTCTGAAAAATTAAAAAAAAACTGATATTTAAAATAATAAATTTTTATATCGTCTGCGTTGGGTTCTCCTATTAAATCCTTCTTCTCTCACCAGATCTCTTGTACAGAAGATCTGATGGTAGAAAAAAAGATTCCGCTTCTGAAAAAAAAAATTAAATTCGTTTCTAGAATATTTCATTTTCTAATTGACTTCCCCAAACAAACGAGTTACCGTTAATACAATATCTGTGTCGAGACCGACAATATTTTCCCTTTTTGTTTGCACGATGGTAACAAACTTGCAATACAGTAAGGCCGACGTGGACTGGTCACCTTTCACGTGTGGACAATATTTTCACGGACGCAATAATATTAGATTACATACACCAATTATAGGAATAATCATCAAAAAATTAATTAAGGAAGCACCGGCTACAACCCGGTCCTTCATTTATTGAAATTATGCTGCGGATGATTTTTATTACCTGGTAAGCAGGCGTGGGCATCACTGCCCATGCGTGGATTACGACCAGTCTACGGCGAATGTACTGTATCTCCAGCTTGAAAAGCGGCGAGATTCACTTTAACAATCGATTCGATTCGAAATCATCGGCATGATTCGATTCAAGATTCGAGTCGAGTCGAAATATGACGCTTATAAAGGGTAAAGGTCTGAAATGTGACACTTATAAAGGGTTAAGGTCTGAAATGTGACACTTATAAACGGGAAAGGTCGGAAATGTGACGCTTATGAAGGGGACGGTCTAAAAGGTGACGCTTATAATGGATAAAGGTCTGGAATGTGACACGTATAAAGGGCATAGGTCACACATGTGACTCTTAAAAAGGGTAAAGGTTTGAAATGAACGACGCGTAATCAGACGGAAATTGCCTCTGGAAATGAGATTATTGTTGTTCACGATAAAATAAACGTTCAACAGATTTTATTTTTCAGGAAATATTAATTTAATGCAAACAAGTCGAGCAGTCTAATTGAACATAAGCAAGCCAACGAAACATTGAATGTGCAATTGAAACTCTTGCAAATAAACAGCAAAACGAGAAATTGTTGTTTGCTGATGATTCATCCATTGATCCTGCAATTCATCATGCATGCGAATTTTGAACAAAATGTTTGTGCAAGTTCTTCCCATTTTCTCGCGCACTCGTTTACTTCTTTATTGCATTTATCTTCACATGTTTAAGCATCAACTGCTACAGACACAAGTAGCACATATGTCAAAAGTAATCCAACAATGGCTTTCATCTTCTGAAAAGAGATGGCAAATAAATAAGATGCTTACAGGGGAATCGCGAAAGTGGTGGAGAGGCATGTTTTCAATATTTTCTCAATGGGGACATTTACGTAAGGGGGTATCTTTTTCGAGTTATATCTTTGGGGTCTGAGATAATATTTCACTTCCTTTCAGGAGATAATCATGTACTACCTTAACCCTTTGAACCCGAGCAACGATTTTTCCGACCAGAAGCATGATACGTCATGATTTCCTTAAGTAGGATTACTGCTGAGTAAATGTGTTGAGTAGACCAACTAATTATTTTCAACGTGCAACCCCACGGCTGCACGGTGAAAATATTAATTGGTCTACCTCCAAATAATAAATATGGACTCTTCCAATTACTGTCATTGAACTGACATGGGAGATACCACCAGGGTTTAAAGGGTTAACAAATAGACTTGCGCTTCGACTTGTGTCACACAAACAGTCAGTCATACAAATTGAGGCATTTAGTACACGAGCCGGGAATTTGGGGTCCCGCATCACCAATATGGAGTGCTCGTACAGTACTCGCCAATTAAATAAGAAGTTATGTCACAAGTTGCCAATTTTAAACTGAAACATTTCCAAGAGGTCTTAAGTTTTTTACTATAACACTGACCATCTAGTATGCAAACCACGTCATCAAGGTAAAGGCACGTCTCGGTGTTGTCGTTAGAATTTTATTTAGTCGGGACTTGATCCATTAGAGTAGGGATAAATCAAGTTTACACCACCGCCCGACCAATCAGTCATCTTACCGACACCCTTTAATTCGTTCACTCCTACCGTAAGGAAGAAACCTACTTGTTAGGCGGCTGTTTCTTATTGTACTCTTATTTTGTCCGGTTGGGTTAATTGGCGGAGCGGATACGCCTATGTTATTCTGTAAAGAATACTCTCTAGTAAAAAACTCGTCAGTATCAATATCATTGAAATATCACGTATGAATCCCCCCCCCCCCCGCACCACCCCCCCCCCCCCCCATCATTACCTGGAGCTTTGAGGGAGCAGGTAGTGTTAAATTTCCATAGGAACCAGAGCTTTGGGGGAGCAACTTGTTTTCTGCGCACAACTTTGGCTCCATCCATTAGGTAATAAAGTACACTGTGGAAAATGTATGTGACATTTAATCAAATAACAGTTTGAAGGCCATGCAATTACAGAAGCCTAAAAATAGAGTTGAATCTTGACCGCTTCTCGAAACAAAGAGTTTTGGACGATAAGTTTTGTTTCTGGTAGTTTCTGGCAAGTTCGTTTTGTTAAGGAAATTAACCACATTTTCTGGAAATGATGATCTCGAATGGAAGTAGTGTATTGTTCGCGTATATAAAGTCCATGTTCAGGAAGAGACAAAACAATCTTCATCGGAGAAAATTAGTAAATGTTAACACTCCACCTAGTAGTAGTACTTTGTAGTTTTAGTGACACGATCTCGAATTAGATGTAACTTGTAAAGTAAGGTGTACTTTTCTTTAGTTTTCACACCTTACCCGTTACAGTTAAAACTAGAAGTCTTGTCAGGAAATGCGCACAAATAGCACGCCGATCTGCGTGTTAATCAACACGTTATGACCATGCTAAGGGTATCAAATTATGTACATATGGCGTGTACACAAGCAATGTTTCACAAGCAATGTTTCAGCCAATGGACCTCCGGGTAACCCGGAGGTCCATTGGCAGAAACATTGCCTGAGTTTGCTATGAGTAACCAGGAGAACCTGTCGTGCTTTATATGTTATTCGATATGGCAAGAGCCTAGATGAGCGCGCACAGTTCGTGACATGACTTCTACTTTTTTATGAAGATGTTTTCCTTTGTATTTGTACACGAGTGCAATATACAGAACGACACACACATGTCTTATTATGTTATTGGGATGTGACGACAGACGCGTGTGAATGGGTTAATCAATAATGCACGAGTGCCCGCGCGGAATGAAAAAAGAGAGGTCGCAGGTCTCGAGTTTTATCCTTCGCGATCACACAAGTGCCATATCGATTAAACCATTTACACTCGTGTGCCGTTCTGTGATTATTACACGCCTTCACGGCCATAAAACAATTATTAGAAGGACATTCGGCAATTCATTTGACAACTATCAACAAAAAGAATACATTTTGTCGCCAATGAAATTTGCGAGGGGAACCTGCATTACTATTTCGTCGTTCGCTAGCGATTCAAATTACGTTGCTCGATTTGTAGAAAATTCTAGTGAAGTTTCGCTTCTGTTTAAAAATAGTCCACCAACGATTTCCGTTCCACATGGTTTAGTGTTGCTGTACAGTTAAAACAAGAAGTCCTGTCACGAACTATGCGCTTATCTAGGCTTAATTGCGCGAATAGTAGTGTATCCACGTTTGAGGTAACATTTGGATGATCTCATTTGGATGATCACAATGTGCCCCAGCACATAGGCACATACTGGATGTGCCGATAAAAACACAACATGGCGCCACTGGGTCACGTGACATGACCTCACTTCCGGGGTCCCTAGCGGGGTCCCCAAAATGTTCCCTCAAACCCACATCACATACTACTTGCGCGTAGGAATTTCGCGCAATTGCCATATTGAATGGCATCAAAAGCACGACAGGTTCTCCTCGTTACTCATAGCAAACACAGGCAATGTTTCTGCCAATGGACCCAAAACTACCGCCCTATACAACCCGGCATTCCCTCTGCCCAACGTCACAACACTGCCTAAAATAACTTTATGTACTACCTATACCAGTCATAGGATAATATGAAGCATTGCATCGATTAGTAGTACGAAGAGCTAACTGACGACGTGTATAACACCCATGTTTTTCTGCTGTATTTATGCTAAACAAGCAAAGGCTACCTTGCAAAATTGCATTATGCATTACCCCAGGGCCCACCCACCCATCGAACAATTCCGCCTGGCCCAGCATTGCGTATTACCTACACCAGTCATAGGATTAAACAAAGCATTACGAAGATTATTAGTGCCAAAGGCTAAAAGGGTACCTGCAGAGGCGTATAACGCCTACGCTATAGTACGAAATCAGTCCATAACGAGAAACCCGACACGCTATTACCCGAATAACGCCATATCAGATCATACAGAGTGCAACACCAGCGTCTACGTGTCGATGTTGTCTCGTGGGCATCATGGAGTCACGACGTCAATAGCAACATCAACCATTTCGCGCGGAAAACTTTCAAGACAATCTCACCTTTCCCATTAGTATTCCATCACATATCCATTGTATATACTCAAAGCCCCATGTGCAAGGATTCACTATATATGTCAAAGCATACTATATATGCAGTACATATACCACTTGTCGGATCTAGGTGGATAGAGCAGAAGAAGTTTTGCACAGAAATGATCCGGGTGCTATGAGCATTTACCACTAGCGACTCCCACAAAGCTCCGTATAATGGAGGCCGATTCATACGCGCTAATCTACTTCCATGGCAAGACCACAATACGGTTGTACGCTTCCATATTTCAAATATTTTATTTTACCACCAATTATAGTAGCCCTGACAAAATTGTTCATGATATTTCACAATGAGAATCAGTGACATTCACTTGATAATTGAAAATAAAAATGTTTATATTGTGGGTGGGGTGTGGGATTACATTACGTTAATCGAGAAGTTAGAAATTGGAATGCAACGATTAGTGGAGACTCGTCTCCTAGATTCTGATCGATATGCTATGCTATGTTTGTTACTTATGCATTGTCCATTATCGTGATGGATCACATCAAGTCAACAAAAACGTATACAGTTAAAACTAGAAGTCCTCGCATGAAATGCGCACAATTAGCGCGTCGATCTGCGCGTTAATCTACGCGTTATGGCCATAGTAAGGCTATCAAATTCTGTACATATGGCCTGTGCACACGCAATACAAGCAATGTAACCATTGGTAGAAACATTGCCTTTGTTTGCGATGTGTAACCGGGAGAACCTGCATTGCTTTGGATGCCATTCGATATGGTAAATGCGCGCAATTCACGCGCAATTAAGCCTAGAAAAGCGCACAGTTCGTGACAGCACTTCTAGTTTTAACTGTACATTACAAAACTAGAAATCATTCTACGAAGCTGAAAAGTTGCACGCCAAATACACTAGATATCACAAATACAACGTATAAAAAACAATTGAAAATCAAAAAAAAAAAATTACAAATTCTGGATGATATGACGCAATTGTATTGATAGAGAATTCCACTATCGCTTAAATTTTTGTTTAAAGTATTAATCGACCTGAGAGATATTTTAGCGGAGAACATCGATGGGTTTTCTCGGCATCAGATAGAATTATATAAATCGCTGTTATTGCCGTTTGGCTAGAAATGAAACGCGGGCCTTTCTACACTCGCTCCTCATTTGGTAAAAATATGACGTTTTCTCAAATTTGTGATCCTAACCAAAGCGTATATAAATATCCGTGATTCGAGAAAAATTAATGTTAGGCTGCAGTATATTTTTGTCCCGTATGGCATTTATCTGCACGATAGGTGTGGAAGCTGAAATATCTTTTTGAAAATATGAAATGTGAAAAAAATAAATATGTTATAAGAAGCGTCTCAGTTGAACATACTATTTATATTTAGTCTAGTAGTCTCGGTAATTTATTCGTTAAACTCTCAATAGCTGTTGTCCTTATTCCATATTATCAAGGTGATAACATTACCCTCCCCCCACGCCCCCACCTCTTCACCACCCCCCCCCCCCCCCAAAAAAAAAGTCGGTCTGTTGTCGAGGAATTTTGCTTTTTCAAAGAAGCGACAAGAATATAGCTAACTTTTTTGCTATGTCGCTTCCTTGCAGTGCATTAACCCTTTACCTAACATGAAAAGCAGACGACACTTGCCAAAAACATTCTTGAATAACTAATTTTTTTCATTTTTGTCTCTAAAACATAGGTTATGACCCCTCATTGGAACGAGCTCGACGAGCTCGTTCCAATGAGGGGTCATAACCTATGTTTTTGAGACAAAAACGAAAATATAACGAAAATTAATTGGCGATTTTTTAGAATAGCGCTGGCCGGGTTTGGCCGTTACGATGGGTAAAGGGTTAAAGTAAGTTTAAATTATTTTATTTTAATTATTGTTTAATCGGGGAACGGTCGATTTGCACCACGCTCGATTTGCACCACGCTCGATTTGCACCATCGGTCGGTCGATTTGCACCATCGAAAAAGTCGATTTGCACCATCGGAAAAGTCGATTTGCTCCATCGAAAAAGTCAATTTGCACCATTGGTTCGGTCAATTTGCACCAGGATGCGTATGACGTGTCGGACCACGGTTGAAAACATTAGAGCTGGGCTGTGTGACGTCAGCATAACATTTTTGTTTGCCCTGCTGCTACAAATCCATGTTGTTGTTACATTAGTCTTTCGTTTAAACGTGTACATGTACCCTTGTGAATCTACTAAAATGTCAGCAAACCTCTTTGACCCTCCCTTGACGATTTGGTATGTTGTTACCTGGTCATTACGTATAGTGTCTGGAATGGGTTCTTCCTCAAGTGACTTTTCTATCGCCCGTAGGGGATCATCCGCGGGATGAATCACGTCGAATGACCTCTCTTGCAATGTTGAATCTATTTCCATTTCTGATTCACCTGATACTTGACCTGACTTTAGACATTCTGGGCAGACCCATGTTATTATGGTACCATCGCGCTGTTGTTTCGTCATCCTGTGTCTCCATTTATTGCAAGAGTCACACTCTAGGACATCTTGTCGCCGCCGTACCACTTTATTACAACTTGAGCATGGGTTCTCAGTGAGCTCGTCCATCTTCAACTGATGAAGTTGCAGAAAAAGTCAAATGTTTTATAGAAATCTGCCGGCTTGGGCGACTTTATCTTTCATATGCGGCCGTCATTAAAGGGTGAATTAAAATTACAATCACCATACACCGACATCAACACAGGTTTTTGAAGTATCGTGTTGTTTTGACAGTGTAAAAGTATACAGAACGGTGTTGGTGAAAGAATCAAATCCTTAGACTGATAACTGATTGCTGTAAAAACAGTCTCGATCCAATTAATCAGTGAGTAGAGTCACATTTAATATTAATAATACTTTTTTATAGAGACAGATGTTAAATTGGAGATTAACTAAATGTTTAGATAGAGACATTTGGCGAGATGAATTTATCATGGATACTTCTGAAGAAATATTTCTTCATTTAAAATGACATATATTATCCGTTTCTTAAAGGTGCATATCGACTTATAGGTGGTACAAATCGACTTTTTTTGTGGTGCATATCGACTTTTTCGATGGTGCAAATCGACTTTTTCGATGGTGCAAATCGACAGGTGCAAATAAGCAATGGTGCAAATCGACCGATATTCGTTTAATCAATGTAATCAATATTCTGCGAATAAAGATTTCAATTTCCTCAGACCATGTTACCGTCAATTCATCACAATGACGTATATGTTCCAATAAGACCCCGCCCATATTCCCAAACACACATCGTGAAATGAACAATGCAACTTTACTTATAACAAATTTAGTAAATAAACCTCTCGTGTACCTCACGATGTCACTGGACAATAAAAAATCAATAAAAAGGTTCGAGGTAACTCCATCTTAGTCCAAATCATGAACCAGGTCAAGGTCACTGAAGTCGAAAAATACAATTGTATACATGTGGGCAGTGTGCATTTTTGAATCCCCTTCCATTGTTATCATCGTTTCGAATATTTCATTTGGTGACTCCAAGCGGTAACATAATTATGCCACTGGAGCCTTAAAGATACAAAAAAGAAACAAAAAACAATCGAGTTCTATTTCAATAAGAGGGCGAGGATTTTAGTCTTATTGGGACATATAAAGAGGATATGGAATGAGTGTTTTTCTCATATAATTTTTATGAAACGAGTCTAAGAAATATTCCGTTTGGGCGAGCCTCTGGCGAGCCCAAACGGAAAATTCGGACGAGTTTCATAAATATTATATGAAAAAAAACTCTCATTTCATATTCTATTTATCATATGACACACACATACACACACACACAAATTAGCCACTTAGTATGACCTTTTAACCCATCACCTAACTTGAGTTGCAGACGGCACTTGGAAAAAACATCATCGTATAATTAAAAAAAATCATTAACCTATGTTTTGGAGGCAAAAAGTGAAAATATAAAAAAAATGAGTGGCGTTTTTCTTGTGGGTAAAAGATTAATACAAATATAACCCACCCTAAATTGGACAGATAACGTAAATTCTCCCTACTGAAATTATGCAAATGTCACCCAGTTGTATTTTGTTTAGCCAATCAAATTGTCCACTTTTGAAATTGACCAATGAAAGCTCCCATCTCTAATTATGCAAATTATGAAAATGTGGCCCAGTTTTATTTTGTTCAGCCAATCAAATTGTCTAGTTTTGAAATTGACTAATGAAATTGACGGAAGGCTTCATTTATCACTGATTAACATGAAAAGAAAATATCAAATGTTTTAAAGTGAACAAAACGGACGAGTCATATGATATAATTGTATTATTTTAGTCTTACGTGGAAGAGACAAAATATTGACGACCACAAATTGCGATATCACGGGGATTATCAAACCAAACTGTGTAACCTTATAAAACATGATCTAATTCAAAGACCGTGGAGTCAGAGTGTTAAAAACCTGTTAAATGACTACTCACAACCCTTTCCGGCATGCACAAAGAGGCGATTCTGTTTAATATATAGACAATAAACATATAGTGTGTTTTTATATCTGTGTTATACAACGAGTTGAAATATGGTTTATTTTTTCGAGACTTCGCCGAGAAAAAATAAACCATATTTCAACGAGTTGTATAACACAGATATAAAAACACACTATATGTTTATTGTTTTTATCTGATAACAAACAGACACCCGTCTCGTGCGTCTACCCGACTTATATATGCTTCCCACGGGCCTCCAAAGAAAACCAGACTGCGAGACAAAAAAAAATAGGACAAGTCGCATAGAGTTGTGTCCCTTACATTACAAAATCGATGACGGCGATTGTAAAGTGCGATTGCACTTCTTGCATCATGTAACTGCGCTGGAACAAAATAAATTTCAACTATTTTATTAACAGTAATAAAACGGTGTTTCAGTAGAGTTATTCTTTTTTTGACATAGTTCCAGTTTTCTTCTGTGTTTTATGCTGTAGTCCCAATATAACAAATAATTTTGCGTTTGTTTACAATTTTTACGAAGTGTTTTTTTTCAGGTAGAGCAGACGAACTTTTAATTAGCGCAGTTCGGCGAGTACTTTTGATCGAGGCCGTGACTATAAATAGTTCGCAATCGCCGCATACTAATTACTATTAACATTCAAGTAATTTCTACAATGTTTTGAAGCAAAATTTTAGGTTGCCTTTATTGAAGCAAAATAAATAAGAAATGACACCATCAGAGGATTTTGACAAAGTGCAATAAGCGTACAATTAAAACCTGCCCTGTGATATAACGATGTTTCATGAATGAATGAATGAAAATGGAATTGAAAGAGGTCAATGAAGGCGGAGCCAATAAGTGACAATGAAATTGACATTTTGTGGCAAAGCGGTCAACTGGGTTCTTCGACACCCGAATCCATAATAAACTCCTTGTGGTTTTTAAACACTATTCACTTTGGTTTACGGGGCTCTGATGAGCACCGTAAAATGTGTTGGGGGGATGTTAGTTTGCACAAGGACCTAAATGGCCAGGAATATTTACAGTTTATAGAAAGACAAACAAAAACTCGCCCTGGTGACAATGTGAGAGATGTTCGAAGTGTGCCACCCAGAATGTGGTGTAACTTTGATTTACCAGAAAGGTGTCCTGTGAATATTTATAAAAAGTTCTCTCTTTTAAGGCCCTCTGGTTACAGTGACGAAAGTGACCCTTTTTATATAGCAACACATACTAAACAAGATATTATGAATGTCGATGATCAGTGGTTTAAAAGACAGCCGATTGGAATAAATAAACTTACCTCCATCATGAAGCGCATGGCAAAAGCAGCTGGTCTGTCACCGGAAAAGAAACTTACAAATCATAGTGCTCGCAAACATCTTGTTCAGAAACTTAGTGAAAATAACATCAATGCTCACCAGATTATGCAACTCACAGGACACGAGAATATCCAGTCAATTAACAATTACAGCCATATCAATGAACAACAACAGAAACAAATTTCTCGTGTGTTATCTAACTCCAATCTTCAAACTGAAAATAGGCTTCAATATCCTAAATCCATGGACACAGATGTAGTTTATCAAAACCAGTCAATTTCTAACACAAATTCCATTGATCGAAACACACAATTTGCGGGTAGACTACAGAATATGTTCACAGGCAACATTTATGGTGGGCACTTTGAAATACACATTCATAACTCAGAAACATCATCAGCCCAACCCGCTCAGAAACGTAGGCGCATCATTGTGTCCGACAGCGACTCGGATTAAAGTTTATAAAATATAGAAATTGCAAATCCCTTCTTTGGATTTGCTTCTCTTATTGTTGACAATTGAATTACTAATGAGGGTTTTGTTGCAGTCTGTTTATTAAATGTCAACAAGACCGTTTGTTTTGGGAACTATTTTGTAAAGCGGAAGTATTGAACGCATTCAGTCAACATGGAGAAAGTAGGTTAATTTTCTTTTTCCATGTACGGGGACACAGACTCGTTAAAAATAAATCGGTTCAAGTTCGTTTGGGTGTGTCATGTGATAAAAAGAATCTGAAATTCGTTTCTCTTTGACATAAGATTTATGAAACTCGTTTCGACAATTTTATTTTAGCTCGCCAGAGGCTCGCTAAAATAAAATTGTCTACACTCGTTTCATAAATCTTATATCAAAGAGAAACTCATTACAGATCCTCTATGTATCAGTCCAGACATTTTATCGTGTATCATGAGAAAAATCGATTGATTGTAATATCAAATATTTGGTCGAAAGTTGGGTTACAGTCGTTTATAAACATCAACATTATTCTGAATATTACTAAAACGCCATTTCCACGCCAAAAATATTTTCTTTCGATAAATATTGTTTCTCACTTTCCACTAAATATAATAATAACACTTTGGCCGGCCGCTGATTTGTCGCGGGTCTCGGATGAAAAAGCCTTGTTTACCCCTGTACTCCCAACTGCCTGCCTATTCCCACGCTTCTCCTCTCATTCCAACACTCGGAGACGAACTGCTTGATGACAGCCCTTGCCCCATTCTTCCCAATCTCCCCGATTAGCATATTAACTCTCTCCTTTGAGGCTCCCACTAACCACATGCCCTTCATTCTCCCATCCCACTTCCCCATTATACCCCCAGTGAATCTTATTCTGTTCGACTAGTATTTTGGGCACTCTAGAAAAAAGTGTTCCAGGGTCTCCTCCACGCCCAAATTACACATCTAGCACTCCTTTTCTCTATTTCTCCCAAATTTTTCCCTCAGCTCTAGGGGCCGCGCCCTCAGCTTGAACAACAGTGACCCCCCCCGCCCCAAAGGTGCCACCAGGGTACTCTTCAAAACCAGACTTCTCCTTATTACGCAGGCCACCCAAATACCTCTTTGATGTGACCCCCTCTCGCCAGTTACGCTTACAATCCTCCATGACCCTTTCTCTGGCGATTTTTTTTACCTTGGTTAGCCCAAACGTCTAGGTCTGAGATGCCTAATGAGTAGTTCTCTACTAGCTCCCTCACTTCGACCATCCACCCCGTTTTCATATTTGAGTTAAAACTTCTCAGCAACATTGCTTTACACCATTACACCCCCTTACTTGGTCTACCCGTTCCTCGCGTCTTACCCACGTGTCGCTTAAGCCCATGACATCAAACTCCTCTGTCTCGAACAATGTAGCAATTTCACTTACTTTCCGGTGGAGACCCTGAATGTTGTTATAACCTACTTTCAGGGTACCGAGATTCGTTGGCTTTCGCCTACTGGTCCCATTGTCATCTAGCCCTTGTATGTTTGTATATCCTATTCTGTATACCTGTGCTCTCCCTGGGATGCTATTCCTAGTGAGGTGAATTTTTAGTCACTTTCCCTTATCCCCTTCATCCCATTTTTAAACAACTTTGGTTCAAAATACATTTCCTGTGTTCAATCACCCCTCTCTGTTCTCCCCTCCCCTCCCTATACCAAAAAGGCTCCTCCACCTGCAGCATATTTCCTCCTAAAACCTCTGAACCCCTTGGGCTAAGATGGAGACCATCCCTTCCATATAGGTCCTTTCTCCCCCAAAATGATCCCCAGTTGTCAACAAAAGGTATCCCAAGTTCCTTGCAATACTCCTCCAATTCCTCGTTGACCCCAATGATCCGCGAATTACGCTCAACCCCACCACCTAGTACTGGGAGAAGCCACTACCTGTGCATTTTTGGCATTCAGTTGAGTTATTAAGTCCTTGTAAGTCTCAATAAGCTGAACCGATTTCCTCTCCCTGATGTTGTTTGTCCCAACGTGTACAACAACCATTGGGTCTAGACCTGACCCCTTTACTAATCCACCCACTCTGTCCCTTAGGTCCTCCACCCTAGCCCCCGGAAAGCACACATTGGTTCTGTTGACACTGTCGGGCCCAAACACCACCCTATCTAACCCCCGACTATACTACTCCCTGCAACCACCAACTGCCTCTTTCCTGTCCTACTACCCCTGTTACCACCTCTGTTCCCACTGGACCGTCTCGCAGTCTTGCACACCGCCACACTAACCACCATGCCTACCTCCACCTCTTCAGATCCCACCTGCTCCTCAAATTTGTCGAAACTACCTTACACACTGAATCTATTTTGGACACTGCACTCAGCTTTTGGCCCACTGTCACTACAAGCCTCCTTGTTTACCACCTTCCTAACCTTACACAGTGAATCTATTTTGGACACTGCACTCAGCTTTTGGCCCACTGTCACTACAAGCCTCCCTGTCCTCGTTTACCACCTTCCTAACCTTCCCTATGACTCCTGCCCTGTCAGACGCCACATGGTCCTCGCTATCCCCCTCACTATCCGACGCTAAAGGAATATGCATTTTGGCCCCCCAACTCACACTACTAGCCTGCAGATTTGACACTCCAGCCTCTACCTCTACTCTACCATCGACCCGACGCTCCTTCCTATTCCCAAAAGACCCACTATCCACATCAAATGTCCGATTCCTGCTACCCACCACCTTCCATCCCCCATCGAATGCCACCCTAACCAGGGTTACACCGGGATTTCCTGCTTTCTCCAGTCCCCCCCCCCCCCCATCTCCTGTACCTCTTCCTCCAACTCTACATACGCCTCTAAGAGATGCATTAACCCTTTACCCAACGTAACGACCAAAACCGGCCAGCGCTATTCTCAAAAATCGCCAATTAATTTTCATTATTTTTTTCATTTTTTGTCTCAAAAACATAGGTTATGACCCCTCGTTGGAACGGGCTCTTTTCATGTTAGGAAAAGGGTTAACTCTACGCAGAAAGCGCACATGCCCAACTCCCCCAGCTCACGACCATCCACATACACCATATCATAGTGCTAACACACACCCGAGTGCTGGTCGTCCGTTAATATCTCACTACCCCCTACCCCATCCCCGTGCTGTTTTCAACCACCTGTACACCTATACTACCCGTATCTACACTGCTAGTCTGGACCTCTCGCGTCGAGAAACACTTACCATCCATAGAAATCATAGCCAAAATTAGAACGAGAAATTTAAAATTTTGAAAAACCGGTCGAAATCGTAAATATGTGAACGACTTATACAGTACGTGGAGAGTGTATTATCACTAAATCACCCACGGGATGGAGATTCCACCCAAGCAATAAATGCAAATTTGTTACAAAGCATAACAAGCACAAGCAAAGTTCCAGCCAATGGACCTCCGGGTTAAACCTCCGTCTGAAACATTGCTCGTGTTTTTAGTCGATATACACAAAATTTGAAAGTTATAGTTTGGGTGATAACTCCACTCCCCGGGTGATTTAGTTACAATCCTCTCTCTACGTACTGTATATACAAAAACGTGAAAAATCGAAAAATATTATTATTAAGTTGGGGTGCAGAATATGAATAAATTCTTTCCCAAAACCTCTGCTCTGGTGTGGAATTCCAGACAGAGGCCATGTGTTGAAACTAATGCCATGTAAATTGAAGATGTATTTTTAGTATCAGATCTGTGATAGCATTTGGTTATCTGTTCGATAACAGAATTTAAATATTTAGTCACTGTTGGAGCCTAATGTGTATATTGCGGCGCGGTGGCTCAGTAGGTAGAGGTGCAAGGCGGAAGAGGTCATTGGTTCGAATCCCACCTGCAGCAACCGCGTTGTGTCCTTGGGCAAGACACTTCACCCCCCATTCCCCACGTGGGGGCACGGTACGCTGTGCACTAAAGCGTACTGCACTTCGATGGTGCACTTTCTTCAACCAATAATAACCCTGTTTATGTGGAGTTAGTAATATGGGGGAGCTGATAGTTGATTGTCGTTGTTCGGTGGTCCTCTCTGGCTTCCGCCACCCGTAAAACTGTCGTGGTCATGATAAGGCATTGTGCAGAAATATGTGACCTTAAACACCAATAAATAAATAATAATAAATAAGGGTAAATTAACATAGGCATATAAATACCCAGCCCTGAAATTCCGTAATTCAAATAAAATATACAATTCCTCGTTGACCCCAATGATCCACGAATTACGCTCGCCCCCACCACAGTACTGGGAGAAGCCCCGAAACCACTACCCAGGGACCGATCAGGACTATTTAAAATACGCTCTAACCTCGGAGCCTATTTTTTCAATTCATGCGCCAGATTTCAATTTACGGAGTCACACTGCTGTTTGTAACACACACTGCAAGTATGTAATAGCTCTCATCATTTTCATTTAGTACACTATAGCAAACATTAATCTTCACTGTACTTTCTGATCAAGTCTTGGCTGCCTATTTAGGCAGCCAAGACTTGATCAGAAACCACAGTGAAGATTAATGCTTGGTAATTAAGACTTGAAGTATTAACCTGAGCACTCTACAACAATGATAAATGATAATCATATATATAATACATGTGAGAGTGTCTCTCTCGATTATCCATCGAAAGAATATCAAAATATGATCTGAGAAGTTACGCGCCAACTGAGAAGTCTATTTCTGAGATTTAAGAGCCAGGTCCTGATGTTTCAGAACCAAATACGCACTGGCGCATGCCCAGGTCGGTCCCTGACTACCTGTGCATTTTTAGCATTCAGTTGAGTTATTAAGTCCTTGTAAGTCTCAATAAGCTGAACTGATTTCCTCTCCCTGATGCTGTTGGTCCACTGGGTCTGCGTCTGACCCCTTTACTAATCCACCCACTAAATTAAACATACGCAACTTGTACATCAGCATAAAGGTTGTGATGTATAGAACACGACCAAAATATGTAATCAGCTCACAGAGTAGACAGCAGGCTATCAAATTATGTGCATATGGCCTGTGCACAAGCAATGTTTCAGCCAATGGACCTCCGGGTAACCCGTACATATGGCACAGGCCATATGTACGGGTTACCCGGAGGTCCATTGGCTGAAACAAGTGTCACATTGATCTCGAGGATAGGTGCCGGATAACACCGTTTAAAAGTCAGTTTTTCAAAACTGGAAAACGAAAATGGAAAGCACTTGCATAGTTGTTAACGTTAAAAAAAGATACACATCGCATTTGTGCGTTTATAAAGCTTGTTGTTCGCTGAGGTGTTGCAGCTGGAATGACCAACCCTTCAAAAAAACCCGTGCAATCGCAACTCAAAAGCTTGCCTATTATTGGCCGAACTATAAACACTGCACTGCCATTGGACAACAGCGACACACCTCCAACTGGCAATGTTAAAATACAATCTACTCTTTCAGAGAGCCAGATTAATCCTTTAACCTCAACAATTGTTAATGTCGAAACCACAAAACAATATTTTTCCGCGATTCTGTCAAACCGCGGAAAAATACATTTCCTGGGCCGAATTGTAACTTCTCACAGCCAGCAAACATAGCAAATGTCAACTGTCACTGAATTGTAGTGATCGTCGGCGGCTCTTCTTTTTGGATAAGACAATCACAAGGGGGCGCGGTGGCTCAGTTGGTAGAGGCGCAGGCTGTAAGCCGGGAGGTCCTCGGTTCGAATCCCACCGGCGGCAACCGCGCTGTGTCCTTGGGCAAGACACTTCACCCCCATTGCCCACGTGGGTGCACGGTGACGCTGTGTACTAAGGCGTACTGCACGTCGATGGTGCACCTGTCTTCAACCAATGCTAACCCTGCTTGTGTGGAGTTAATATGTTGGGGAGCTGACAGTTGCTCGCCGTTGCTCGGTGGTTCTCTCCGGGTACTCCGGCTTCCTCCACCCGTAAAACTGTCGTGGTCATGATTAGCCATTGTGGATAAATATATGACCTTAAAACACCAATAAATCAATAAACAGACAATCACAAAAAGCGAAATATTTCAGAAATGGAATGAAAGTTATGTCTGAAGCGGACCTCATTGAACTCTTATTCTATCATCAGAACTTCCCAATGTCCGTATCATCGAGCCTCGACACTAATCGAACCGAATTATCGGGGCGATTTCGAATCGAATCGTATTTCTAAGCTTCATATGGCCTTAGCAAGGAATTCGGTCGAATTTTCTCCGGAAATACTCCCTTTCGCTATGTGTAACATTTCTGTTACATTGAGCCGGGAAAGTTCATAAATTAAACGGTACAGTACGTGGAGAAATCACCCGCAGAGTGGAGATTC
Source organism: Pictodentalium vernedei (assembly GCA_031216915.1). NCBI lineage: Eukaryota > Metazoa > Mollusca > Scaphopoda > Dentaliida > Dentaliidae > Pictodentalium > Pictodentalium vernedei. Next base: position 103,144,586 of record CM062297.1, on the reverse strand, counting down.
CACCCGAGCAATAATTGCAAATTTGTTGCAAAGAATAACCAGGGCCAGCAAAGTTTCAGCCAATGGACCTCCGCGTTAAACCCGGAGGTCCATTGGCTGAAACATTTCTTGAGTTTTTTGTCGATATATACAAAATTTGAAAGTTATAGCTTGAGTGATAACTCCACTCTGCGGGTGATTTAGTTACAATCCACTATCAACGTACTGTACGTAGCTTATGTACGAAAAGTATATGTTTGTCTCTAATGAGTTCTCCGGATTCCATAACCATCTTAATGTGATCAACACAGAGTCACTCTCATCGCTTCCAATCGGCATGAAAAGTGTCCCCAGCCCACTCCGAGAAATCCTGTGTTCGGCATTTCTGGGGTATATCTTTCTGAATATCTTTATGTAAGCACACAGAACCCACCAGCTAAAATACGATACTCGGCTAATCAGAATAGATCTATTCACTTGGATACTGTTGCCTGGATTACATTACATGTCAACGATCTGAGACGATAGATCTCAGCAGGTGTACCACGATGTTGTCGCTATAATCAGAGAACCGTGGGACTGAAGGTACCTGAATTATACCTGAATTATATTGTGCATCAAGCGATCATTCGTTACAGAGCCGACATATGGTTTAATATGAAAATACGTGACACGTAGTTGTGCCCACCCAATATTGTTAATTTATGTGAATATTCCAGAGCCCAAGCATCATTTTTCAGGGAAGAACTGGTATAATTCGCAGAAGTATCTGCGGTTACGTGCGGAAGAATCGCACTTGGGACACACTATAGTAAAACAAACCTACATTTTTTTAAGCTGACAAAATATCATAATTCAATGGCAAATTGATTGATTAGGGTTTAACAACACTTTCAAAAAACAAGGTTTTATTATATGCTTTTTTAAAAGATAGCGAGAAATGTTTAACCGATATTTTTCTATATCTATCGTCACGATAGATATAAGGGAATATCCCTCTGTAGATTAATCGAATCACGCAAGACAATTAGAATGAAATTACTCCGCCGACGAACGTACTTTTTATATGTCCAATACACGCAGCACCGGTAAATGTGTATTTTGTCTCGTCTCAAAGTAACAAAGTTACTGTTGCGAATAGTCCAAAAAGGAAGTACAAGAAAATCCGACTCATCGATAGTGACAGTGACAGTGATTGACAAATATGCTAAAAACAATTTGAACATTTGAAAAATCCTCCATCGTCCTTCATTGAACATTTTGTGAACTGTGTCATGTTTTGTGCATCTGCGCAGTGCATTTTTGTTATTACTTTTGAATAAATGTGCCACCCATTATTTTTGGGGGAATATCTTAAACCACTTTCACACGCGTTCATTGATTTTGTGTGCGTAACTGACAATATAGCCATTTTCTAAGGGGATTTATGTGGAACTATTTTGTTGTGTGGTAGTTTGATTTTGAAATCGGGGCCAATAAGTAAATGGGTCAGCTGCGTCAGCTGATTTTTGTTGACATTGTCATCATTTCTCCACCTCCGGTTTTGATTGCAATGAAAACACCACATCAGGGAGCGCGGTGGCTCAGTGGGTAGAGGTGCAGGCTGCAAGCCGAGAGGTCCTCGGTTCGAATCCCACCTGCGGCAACCGCGTTGTGTCCTTGGGCAAGACACTTCATCTCCATTGCCCGCGTGGGGGCACGATGGCGCCGTGTACTAAGGCGTACTGCACGTCGACGGTACGCATGTCTTCAACCAATCGAACCCTACCTGTGCTGCAGTGCGGAGTTACGATGTTGGGGAGCTGGCAGCTGCTCGTCGTTGCTCGGTGGTTCTCTCCGGTACTCCGGCTTCCTCCACCCGTAAAACTGTCACGGTCATGATTAGCCATTGTGCATAAATATGTGACCTTAAAAACCAATAAATAAATAAATAAATAAATAACACCACATCACATCTTTTAATCACAACAAAAACAACGCAACGCATATAATAAAAAGAGTACCTACTGTTTTTGAGTGAGTATCGGAATTATCTCATTCGTGGCTGCAAAGGAATTTAATTTTTCACTCGCGGCTTTCAGCCGCTCGTGAAAACTAATATTTCTTTGCAGCCACTCATGAGATAATTTCACTCAAAAACACTAGGTATCCTCTATATATTGTGATTGGGATTTTACGTCAATTTAAAAAATTAAGGCTATATCCCTTCGTGAGTTCCCAAGATGAAGGTCAAGTAGATCCACTGGATGGCCAATAAAAACCCTCAACCACTGGCGAGTAACTTCAAAGCTCCTCCACGCAGACATCGCAATATCCTGATGGAACAAAATCCTTAGAATTTCCGATATCAGTATATTGAGACGTCTATATGAACAGTCAGACCGTTACCGCAGTGTATTAATTAACAACCTGCCTATTATATCTCAGGTACCATGCTGGCAGCTGCATGTGCATCAAAAATCTGTCTACCAAAGGTGGGCCTACGATAACCCAATCAATGAACAAAGACGGATAAAGGATATGTGAATATTCAACAGCTCGCCGCAAACCATATCTTCAGCATGGGCCAATTATAAACCGGGTGTTTTGATCTCCAAGATAGCCCATAATCTACTACACAACAATACGCAATTTCCAACAAGGAACTGGCATGCCCGCCCAAATAAGAATGAGCGTATTCCTAATTAGCAGAATATGATATGACAAAAATAGCATATTTTGCTATACAGCGGTTAAGAATGCTATACGGGGACGCCGCATCTGTCATAACATTAAGCTTGACCAACTTAGCTCTCAAAGCAAACTTAGGCGACTGCCAATGTGAAGTGAGGGGAGGAGGTCTTTTCTTCCCCAGAAGCACACATAGGGTAATCAATGGTGAAACACTGAGGCAACAGCAACACTTAGTAGTAGCAAGGAACTGACTATCTTATTCCCATAAGGAACTGAGATATGATAAATGGTAACATGGCTTATCGCCAGACATTAAAGTTCTGAATAATCAAAGTACATGCCTCATGTTGTAAAAAATCAAAATCTTCTCTCCTGCAAAATATCTTTCGCACATGTGCGTAGAAGACTAAATCTACGCATACTGAGTGGGGATGATACTAAGATTTATCAACGTGGCAACTGGAATTGTGTCAGAGAATTGTTATGCTCACGTGTCTGTCTCTTTTTATGGTCAAACATGTACATGAAAAAACTTTAATATTTGAGGTCACTATTTCTTCAGGTGCAACCAATGTAGAAACGTGGACAAGGTAGTGTTATAATAAAAAATATGACCATGAAGTATTACCAGTAACTGTATGGCGCGTTTTGGACTCTTTGTTGTTTTAATTTGAAAACAATAAAATATCAAATAGGCTTCGAGTTCAAGATCGTGAATATAACAATAACATGACTTTGGAGGGCATTGTGGTCTATTAACGGCCCAGCAGGTGTGGATAACAGCCCGACAGCTTATAAAAGGCCCGAGACGAAGTCGGGGGCCGTTATTAAGCTGAAGGGCTGTTATTCATACCTGTTGGGCCGTTAATAAACGACAAGGCTCGACAAAGTCATGTTATTACTATTATTACCATTGGGAGTCTGAGAAAGTTTTGACCCTGTATCTTACATGAAATCTTTAAAGTTTTCAATATGGACAGATCGTCCCCTGTGTACCAATGTGTTCTATGTGCCTACTGGCACATAGAACACATTGGAACTCTGGGGACGAGATGATAATATCGTCTGTTGTCAAACAAACTGGTGTCACATGATTGTCACATGATCGGAACTGGTACGCTTTCAATTACAACGGAGTTAGAAAACTTAAAAGCAGACCCGATGTTTACCGCTTTTAAATTAGGAATAAACGATTAAAATATGTACAGACTTACTTACATATATACAGCTGCTTGTTCTTATGGGGCTAACTTTACTGTACATTTTACATATTTAATAATTTCAATAAAATCATATCGTTTTCAAGTTGAAACCATTTCCATTTCCGAGCGAACGACAGCAAGGAACAAAAATCACGTGACGTGTCGGGCTGTTAATGAGAGTTTTCACTCATTAACTGCCCGACACGTCAAGTGACTTTTTTAAGTTGAGTGTTACGTTCTTGTAATGCTCTGTTAAACTTTGTTAATGTACTAGAGAACGTCCGATAAAGTGGTAATAATAACGGAATAACGGAACAACTTGACTATACTACAAAGAACCCATCATATTGTTTGTTTGTTTGATTGGGATTTTACGTCGCTTTCAACAACAACTATTGCTATATCACGACGTTAGTTCCCAAGATGAAAGCAGAGTTACTCAAGCAGATCCGCTAGAGGACCTATGAAATCCAACAACCACTGGCGAGGAACTAACAAGCTCATCCACACGGGCATCTCAATGTGCCGACTGAACAAATTTCCCAGAATTTGCTACATTAGTAGACTGAGACGTCCATGTGAATAGACAGTCTCTCGCTACTAAAGATACGTTTTACCTGTTTCATGTGATAAGAGTCATTTCTGCATGAGAATTGAATTTTTGGCCTTTGCTGAGTCAAGAACATGGGAAATTTGTAAAAATGTCCAAACTGAGTCAAATTGGCTTAAAACAGGTATTGCCTGAAATAGATTTTTCTACCTAATGACTAAGCTGAAAGGGATAAGAATTCAAAGCCATCTTTTAAAACTACCCTAACCCAAAAATAAAGCCGAAGTCTGTATCAGCACACAATACTTTGGGGAACAATATATTTTTTTAACCAAACGGCAAGAGAAATAGTGTTCAAACCCCCCACAAAAGAAAATGAATGTCAATTTTGTTTCAAAAATTTCTATGGTATAATTCAGAAATTAATTGATGTTGCCAAAACTTATTTGTGCCCTCAAAACAAAGGATCATTACAGTAGTATAGGATGCCGATATCGACCCCCTTTACCAAGACCCCGGGGTCAGACCTCGACCTCGGGGTCATTGAACCCGGCGGCCAAATCCGTTAGACCTCCCTCCCACTCTTCCCTCCCCTTTCCACACTAGGCCTAGATTATTTTTAGGCTATTTTAGGCGAACCCTTCTTTCCCGCCCTATATGTTCTCTATTCTGTAGGCTAGCCTTCCCATTGCCCATTTTATGATCCTCTAAATGGACCCAGGCTACGCATAGCCCATTTAGGCTTTCCCCACATTGTTAAGGCTTTCACTGTATGTGGGCTCCCCCTCCCCAAAACCCAGTCCCTCCCCACCAAAGCCTGGGCTGTTTCTCCCCCTTCCCAAGGTTAGCCCAAAGCTGGGGCACTTCCAAACTGAGGCGTCCATTGAGTACTAACAAAGACTTCCCCCTCCCCTTCCCCCACGTATATTTCGAGCTCTGTTGATGTATCTAAGGTAAATGTTGTCAAGGACATGTACATGTAACTACATACAAAATGATTTAGATATGAAGACTACCTGGTTTGATTAGACATGCCATAAAGGATATGATAGTGTCACGTTGTATAGTTATGCAAACACATAAGGGACAACCGGCATGTTTGATTATGTTATAGATAAAGGCATTATGATAAAGGTCTCCTTTCTTTATAAGAAACTTAATATGATAAAGACCATGTGCACTGTTTGATTATATCATAGATAAGATGGTGTCACGTTGCAGGAGTGGTGTTTGATAACCCAGTAAGATCGCGGCGGTTTCTGAATGGTCAAACAGTTGTCCAATCAGATCATTCCACACGGCGGTATATTCCATTGGTCCAATAGATAATAGTCAAACAACTGTCCAATCAGATCGTGCCATGCAGTATTTTTTGAGTGTCGAATACATGAGTGATCTGGAGTGTGATAATGAAAGGCAAGCAAGATTGAAAGTCATCTGTCCTCCCACCTGAAGTCAAACCGGATGGCGAAGGCTCAGCATCCTCTCCCCTTTATAGGCTGATACCATTTGAGACCATTTGAAAAACATTTAAGACCATTTGAGACCATTTAAAAATATTTAAGACCATTTGAGACCATTTTGTAGCACATGTGTTGTTCAATAGGCAGGAGATTCTTGTAACATTGATGGGCGGAGTTTGTTATCAGGTTGGCGTCTGAAGTTTAGATGTATCATTCCCTGACTTGACATTTATCGGACTTTTAGGTGTTGCTTTTTAAAGTAAACTGTGTCAAGTAGTGTGAAGTCGAGCAAAAACTTATTTTACCCCAGAATAGCATCACTGTAATTTCCTACAATGCACTGTGGGAGAATTTGAAGCACCCATCAATCGGTAGGGTGTGTAAAATCCATGCTATCCTGGTATATAATTGACCAATCAGCGATTGACAGGTTGGGGTAGCACCCATCCTATTCTTGTATTTAAATGGAAGAGCATTGTTCCCTCCTCACAAATCTATTAGCTCGCTACTGAATAAGATGAATTCACGCGATGTCTGTGAATTTTACCAAAAATCTTACTCACATAAAATTCATTATTATCGACACAGACAAGCATTACACACAGGTGAATACAACAGCCATTCTATAAGGAGAGATAATGCAAATACACCTGAATTTACAGTCGGATCTACCTATAACCAACTCCCCTATACTACTAACCTGTCGACGCCAATGGACCTACCTCAGATTTACAAACAGCGGAGTACCGAATTGAGCAGAACGTCACTAGTTCCAATGCCACAAATTGAAAAGCCCCAAGGCAATATGGCCATTATCAGGAAATGTACCACCAGTCGAACCCTCGTACCAGAAGATTCCAACCACGAAAGACATGGAAGATGGTTACTGTCTCAACAAGGCTGAGATAAATTATGAGCTCCAAAACAAAGCACTAGACAAGTTGAGAAGACAAACAGATCAACTACGATATCTAGCCAGTGCTAATCAACAGCAAACCAAAAATGCAGTAAAGACGGCCAGCGATGACCGGATTGAATGCACATGTGAATGTGCAAAGAACGTTTTGAATTTCAGTGTACCAATGAGAATGAGAGAACGAGCATACCTCATTCCACACAAGTATGAAATCAGGAAAATAGCCATTACCTGCTGGGAAAGCAAGATGAATCATACAAACAGGCGTTTTTTTAGGAAAGTTACTGAGACCTGTTCTAGCTACAGTTAAAACTAAACGTCCTGTCCTCAAATGCGCACAAATAGCACGTCGATGGGCGCGTTAATCTACGCGATATGACCATAGTAAGGCTATCAAATTCTGTACATATGGCCTGTGCACAAGCAATGTTTCAGCCAATGGACCTCCGGGTGACCCGGAGCTCCATTGGCAGAAACATTGCCCGTGTTTGCTATGAGTAACCAGGAGAACCTGCCGTGCTTTGGATGCCATTCGATATGGCAATTGCGCGCAATTCATACGCGCAATTAAGCCTAGATAAGCGCACAGTTCGTGACAGGACTTCTGGTTTTAACTGTAGCTTACCAACTATGCTTGGAGAAAATCTGTAGAAAGCCAAACAAAATGGCCCTTTTCAGGGCCACCCAATTTCCTAAAAAGAGAATCTTTTTATCACATACACAGCACAATCATTTCCTATTGCGACGATCAGAGAAGGTCTTCTCACAAACTTGACAACTGAATCTAATTACTGATTCCATTTTTTGTTCTCTCAAAGTGTTCAAAATATTCTCTATCAAATGATTTTGAAAGAACGATAAAAACTGAATGAATGAATGAATGAAAAGTTTCTGCGCGCCGAAGGCGCACAGGGATGCTGTGGGATTGAAATCCCCTGTGACCCTAATAACTTTATTTCCTTTATAGATTTATTTGCTTATAAATCCACGAGAATCGGGAGTGAGAGCCAAAAATCTTATTAAGTTTGAGTGTTCGACTGACAGTTGGTTAGTGGGTTGAGATCCCCGAGAACCTCGGACTGGAAGATGAACAGGAGTTTTTGCGTAATTACAAGAGTTCGGCTCCGTGTTTGCTTATAGAAGTGAGCATATTTATGGTAATACTGAAACCGCGTTTTGGTGGTTATTTAAAAAAAAAAGACACCCAGAGAGTCGCTGGTTTGGGAGGAGCTCTAATCAAAATTTCAGCAAGCGGACCTCCGAGTGGAATTCAGAAATCACTTGATGTACTGTACGAGTTGAAATCTCACAAGAGAGCTTTTCTGAAAATGATGCCAGGCTCATATGATATTGGTGTAATGACAGTGGGCTACTTTGTTTATTGCGGTTATGCTACAACTTATTTTGATTCATACAGTATTTGTAGACCTGAACATATGCTTCTACCTTGTACCATGCATGTATACTCATTTTTTCCGGACATTTCATCCTTAGCTATTACATAAATAATTGCTCATTTACAGATTAGTTCTATTAATATTATATCCACCTACTTAGATGACAAGTACAAAAATAACCTGTGTGTTCTGCAATACAGTACCCATATATGCACATGTTGGCCATGGATCCAGGGCCGGGGAGAAGAATGTGGGTGGATAGTAACCACCAAGCCCGGAACTCTAGGCGTAAAGGATTCTTGGCTAGGCCTGCCCACCCCACCCTACCCCACCCCCTTGTCAAAACATGGTCTGGAAGACTGTATTTTAATATTTTGGTTTGGTACGCCCTTTCAAATGACGTACCAAATCACAAGAAAAATAAAGTATGGGATTCTAAGGTTCTAACTCCTGCGCCAACACTTAAGAAGGATGCTGTATCGTGAATGAAGCTCTGCACTTGACCAACTGTTGTAATTTTCGTCTGCTTAATTCTTGAAGTAATAACTTTATTAAATCAGCTTGACGTAATAAAGTTATCACTTCAAGAATTCAAGTTCAGTTAACCCTTTACCCAATGCAGACGATATCAACATTTATTATTTTAAATATCATTTTTTCAAATTTTTCAAAACTTTTCAACCAAACCATATCATGTGACCACTCGTTGGAACGAGCTCGTTACAACGAGAGGTCACATGATATGGTTTTGTTGAAATTGTTTGAAAAATTAATATTTGTTCAACTGCTGAATTTGCATAGAGGGCGTGGATATGTGGATAGGGTGATTCGTTGGGTAAAGGGTTAATAGATCATTAGATACATGCTGCTAAAAACGGCATTTTGACGGCCAAAAAGTCACGTGATTTTCTACACCAAAAGCCGCCAGAAGACTCCATAGTAGCTAATAATGGCCGATTCAAGCATCAACGCACATGCACGTGTACGTGTACACGTACATCGATGTACACCTCCATAGGATTTAGTGTTAAAATCGTGTACGCGTACACGATTTGAACGTCTTTAGGGTGATGTTAGAATCGGCTTTGCCGATTCAAACATCACTGAATTGTATCCTAGAGTGAAAAAACGCATGAAATTTTACGTATTTGTACATGTACCGTCTGATCTGAAATCGGCAAATGGGTTTCTCCCATAGGATTCAGTGTTAAATTGCGAGCAAAAAACGTGTTGTCGTTTCTAAATCATCATCTTGCTGATTCCAAATAATCCGCGTCTGTACACGATTTTAACACTGAATCCCTATGGAGGCGTACACGGAAATCCACTTGCGGATTTTAGGTCGGAAATCGAATCGTGTACGGTACACGGAAAAGAGGTGATTGTTGAACCGGCAAACCCACTGTCACGTTTCCTGAAGTAAAACTAACACGTTATTGTTGTGACTGAATGAGGTTTTCGTTCAAAAGAGTAGACTATAAAATATGAGCGTCAGTTTTAAAAAGGAGTTGCGTGAATGAAAAGGCATCCGTTCAAAAAGAGTCAACTATAAAATAGGATCTGTAAATAGACATTAGTGTTTTGTTTCGATGTAATGAAGAGAAATTGAGTTTAGAGACAATTAGAGTAATGGAATGTTTGAATGAAAAATGTTGCTCATGTGTTGTGGCGTGAATGAAGGTTTTCGTTTCAATGGATCGTTTTAATAATGTATAATAAAACGCATTTTCCACTCAATTAGGTTTTGAGTGGTAATTTTTTTAATATATTCGTGATAACGATCAGAGATTTGAATGAATGAATGAATGAATGAATGAAATAAAATCCCTTTAACGTTAAATTAGAAAAAAACAGTTTCTTTTATGTGCTAGAATGTTTTTAACTGTCATCAAAAGGTTTTCTCTCAATTCGACACTAAGTGAATGTTTTTTTGATATGTGAATGGAATTCATTTTAACAAACGTAAAATTACTCTCAAATGCGTTAAATCAGAAACCGGTTTGTCATGTACTTAAAACGTTTATTAAACTTTCCCAATTCAATCAATACTGAGTTGAGATGTGAATTTTTAGTTATTTATATTAAAGACAGAAAGATTTTTATTAACTTAAAAACATAAAAATATAATTATATATTTTAATTTTGAAAATAATAAAATAACTCGCATTAGCATACTTAAAGGAACATTAACAATTAAAAACGAAAAATGTTTTTACAGATGGATTCTAGGCGCCGAGATCTAATTTTAGGGGAGTATGAACGTGCTAAGAAGGGCATTCAGTCGGCTGACAGAAGCAGACGTCTTGGTGAGATGGAACTCAAACGCGAAGCCACAAAAATATTTAAACCCGTGACGGAGGGTCAAGAGCGAAGCAGGAAGGAGATAGTCGAAGAATTGAGACTCATAAAAGAGAGTTCTTTGAGAATGGGTTCGTTGCCCGGTAGTTTTGGAAATCGGCATTCTGTTCAATCTACACCGCATTACGTTCCCACGGGAATTCAAACAGATTTGAGCGAGTCTGACGATACAGCTTCGACTATCACCAATGATAGCATCACGTCGTCTGAGGATGGCGGTAAGAGCGATCTGTTGTATGGATTTTATAAGGATTCGGACAATAATACTTTTATTGGAGACACAGAAGTAGAAATTGGCGATGATGAATTGATCGTTGGTTCGAACAGATACGAATTGACTGATGGACTGCGCAGATTGCTCCTTTACGACAAGCCCAGTGATTACACGGAACAGGATTTCGACAATTACGGCGACATTCTGGTTCAGACCCACGCCATGAAGAGAAATAACGATGCCAGAGAGACGAGACCCAAAGCCAACAGAGGTTACAAGTGGACGAAAGTGGTGAAACCCATATGGGATATGAATAAGAAGTTCGTCGAATCGGTGACTGGCAAAGGGGTGAAAACCACTTTTCTTCCGAGCGATTCTGACGCTCTGTCTCAGAGATTGAGTTTGTTGATGGCGAGCAGACGGGCTGGTAACACAGGATTAGATAATCAGATAGTTACTATATCTGACGAATTGTTAAGACAGAAGGTTTTGAATAAAAACCATTATAAAAGGCTGATGAACGAATTGAAGGATTGATGTGTATATAATATGTAGAGAGAAAACAAAACAAAGAAACAAAAATAAAACAGTAATTTTTTTACACTAGAATAATAAAAGTATTTAAACAACAAAACGATTTACCAGTGAAAAAAACAAAATATATTATAAAAATAAAAATATGTTGGTGATAAAGAACAGGGGATACGTCAGAACTTACGTTCAAGGCGGTTCTGGCATCGTCGATTCTATAATGCGAGCGTTCACGAGCGATGCGGGTAGAAAACTCGCATCGACTGCGTTTGAGGTCGGTAAGAAGATGGCTTTGGATGCTGGTAAGAAAGCTGCTTCCGAAGCCAGTGGTAGGATAGTTTCTGTGGCTGGCAAGAGGGCAGCCGACGCGTTGATCGACAAGTTGATCAGTCCGTCGGCGAAGCGAGCTGCGATAGAGCGAACGCCGAAAAGTTGGAAAGATTTTAAGGATGCTGTGGTACCCATACAAGATTTAGCTAAAATGACGAGTGGATCAGGATTGAAGAGAACTCGCGACGGTGTGATATAAATAAATAATAATATTAAAACAACTGAGTTTGAAAAACATAAAAATTGTGTTTGAAAGAATCTAAAATAACAAACAAACAAAAATAAAACAAAGATGAACATTAAAGATATGTCTTGGAACGACGCCGCCACCAAGAGGTCGAATAACGAGTTCTTTCCCAAAAGCATAAGAGGCTTGATAGCGGGAAAATCGAATTGTAGAAAGACCAATCTGTTGATGAATCTGTCAGTCCCGACCCGACTGGTTGGATTACGACAGATTGTTCGTGTTTGGCAAGAGCTTGTTTCAACCCGAATACAGATTGCTTCGAGAGTGCATGGATCGTAGATTGCCCAAGGACGTCATAGCCAGAATCTTTGGCAGTAGGGAGGAATTCGACAAGAGTGAAGCTCCACTTTCGACCATTTTTGGACGGTGCGGCGATGGAGCTGATGAAGAGAAATGCATCTTCGAACGTCGAGTGTCGATTTTATGAGAACGCTAGCGACGTTCCGGATCCTAGAGAATTGAAATCGGAAGATAAGAATCTCATGATTTTCGACGATCTGCTTTTGGAGAGACAAAACCGATGCGAATCGTATTACGTTAGGGGTCGACACAGCAACGTGGACTGTTTCTACCTGTCGCAGAATTATTTTCGATTGCCCAGACAGACGATAAGGGAGAACGCTAATTTTCTATGTCTCTTTCGCTAAGATCTCAAGAATCTCAATCACATCTATGGCGATCACGTCGCAAACGACATGAGCCCGGCGGAATTCAGGAGATTCTGTAAGAGGGTTTGGGATGGAGGACTTTACAATTTCGTCGTGATCGATTTGACAAGCGAATTTAATCGCGGAAAATATCGGTGCGGATTCGACAAGTTTTACGTTTCTGATGATAATAAGATAGAGCGTGAAAATAAAAAAAAATTTAGAAAATAATAAATCTTCAAATAATTAGTTTTGAAAAAAATAAAATTAAAATATAATGTTCGAACATGGAGAATTGTTAGAACGGATAGCCGAGAATACGGCTGCAAAACAATCCATTCAAATCGTGGTGAGTGGCGATTCAACTCGATTCGCTACGAAATTCGAACCTTCCATCGAATTGAATAGAGAGAAAAGATACGAGATGGCGTTGGTGAATCTGGAGACTTATTATTCCTTTCCCAACGTCACCGAAAAGAATAACTCGTTCAAGTATTCCGACGGAGTGGATTGGTTGGAGATTCGAATTCTCAAAGGGAGTTACGACATAGACGATTTGAACAATTACATTCAGACGCGAATGAAGACGGAGGGAAAGGGAAGCAACAAGATCAGACTCGCTCCCAATCCTAATACCTTACAGATCATGTTGGATTTGGAAGATAATTTTCGAGTGGATTTCAACACGGACGATTCTATAGGCAAGATGTTGGGATTCGATCGAAAGATGTATCGAGGCCACGCGGCATCTGAAAATATGGTCGACATTCTCGCAGTCAATAGCATTCTGGTGAACGTGGACGTGATTGCTGGAAGCTACGTGAATGGTAGCGCTCAACCGACGATCTATTCCTTCTTTCCAAAGTGTCGCCGGGTTATAAGATCGTGGAGCGACCTCGAAATTTAATTTATCTACCAGTGATTTTAGACACGTTGTATAGTCTCAAAACCACGTTGACAGATCAAAATGGTGAACTGTTAGATCTTCACGGAGAGAGGGTGACGATACGATTTCATATAAGAGAAATATAAAAGCAAAAAAAAAAATATTGTGTATATATATTTTGATAACAAAAACAAAATAAACGCAATATTAATTTTACAAAATTATTTTAATATAAATAATTATTATTAAACAAGAAACAATTGAAGTAAATATATTTAAAAAAAAAAGAATTATGACAGAATACGTGATTAAAAACGTGAACATATCCGCAGGACAGAGGAAGAAACTTAAGAGAGCGTTACAAACTCGAGGCGAGGCGGTGAGATTCAAATTCACTCACAAAGATCTGACGAGAGGCGGTCAGGATTCGATCGTCTGGACCAGAAGTCAAATAAAAAGGATGGAGAAAGCGATTCGCGATGGAAGAGGGTTGACGGTGAGAATGAGTCCCGCTCAATTGAGATACAATTTGAGAATGAAAGGTGGTTTCCTACCGCTATTGGCAGGAATCGCCGTAAAAGCATTACCCTTCGCTGCAAAGGCACTACCCTTTCTCGGAAAGACTCTCGGCGTGGGAGCTCTCAAGGGACTCGCTAGTTCGGCAGTTGAGAAATTAATGGGTGGCAGCGGACAGTTTTTGAAGAAGGGAGGAGCCGTGTGTCGCGTCCATGTAGACGACAGCGGTAAAGGATTGTATCTAGAACCCGTTAGTGGTGGCAACTCTTTGAGAGGAAACAGTCTTTATCTGAAGAGTGGACAGAACATTGAGTGACTCGGCAAGGGTTTGTTGCTCGGTGAGAATTCGCCGTTTAAGAATATACCGATTTTGAATATGTTATTATAATATAAAATTATATGATTATATAAAATATAAATCATAGAAAGTATAAAATAATATATAAAATGGATAAAAAGGTGGAGAAACAATTAGACGATAATGATGAATATTGCTAGACAGAGTGCGAAAAAAAAGATGTGGAAAAATGGTTAGACGCTAATGATGGATATCTAAGGAAAGAACTGATGAAAGAGTTAGATAAACAGCGGGATAGACGGTTGGAAATGAAAAGAATGAGACGTTTTCCACCGTCACCACTACCTTCTGAAGAGAATGGTAATGATGTGTGTGTTACCAAGAGATGCACAACATTCGTTCATAATTATGATTCGGATAAACAAATGTGTTGTTATAAAAAAAACGTATCATATTACAAAAAAAAGAAAAAAAGAAAAGAAGAATCAACGCTGAAATTTAAGAAAAAAGGAAACATTATTATATTATATGGGTAATAGTGAAGAAGGAAAACAAAAAAAAAAAAGTAATGAGATGATCTCATTACTTTTTTTTTTTTCCTTTTTTCTTCGCTAAAAATCAATCTCTCTATTGTTTATATTTCCAAGCTCGTTATTAGCATGTTGACATTCATGCTTTCAAGATGATCTCATCACGTTTTTTTCCTTCTTCTTCGCTAAAAAGATCAATCTCTCTATTGTTTATATTTCCAAGACCATTATTAGCATGTTGACACTCGTGTATTCTCCTTTTTCGAAAATGTGTTGAATGTTTATCTTTACTCTTTTGAGTTTTTTTACATCGGTGAACTCGCTCTCACCACCCGATTTCTCCATGAGTTCGCGTGAGATTTCTGGATATATGTAACTTCCATAGAACAACGTCAAATCGTCCTTGTCTAATTCTTTATCTTTAGCGATGACGATTTTCTGCAGATCGCTTTGATAGTCGTAAAACAAATCGAGCATGGCTTCATCCAATTTCAAAGTCATCTTATATCTGTCGTATTTATGCTCTAAGTCCTTCATCTCGACCTCGTTCAATTCAATGGGATCGTGTTGTTGTAATCTATAGATTTTTGACCGAATTTCTTATACGTTTCGACTCGTTTCAATTTCAATTCGCATCTTTTAGGTGTTGCTGTCATGATCGATTATTTGGGTTTTTTTTTATTTTATGAATTCTTGCAAATAATGTATATTTTAAATTTTGTATTTTAATAATTTGTTTAAAAAAAGCTTTGTGTTTTTTTTTTTGCTCTTTATATATATAAAAAACAAGTTTTTTTAATTTTAATTTTCTTTAATGTGAAATTTTTTTTTGTAAAAAGTAATGAGATCACCTTTAGATCTCATTACTTTTTTTCCTTCTTCTTTCGCTAAAATCAATCTCTCTATTGTTTATATTTCCAAGTCCGTTATTAGCATGGTCACATGCGCTATTTTTCTATTTACCAAAATGTCTTGAGTGTTTATCTTTACTCTTTTGAGTTTTTCTACATCGGTGAACATGCTCTCACCACCCGATTTATCCACGAGTTCGAGTGAGATCAATGGAAATATTTTTTTTCCATAGAACATCCTCAAATCGCTCTCGTATGGGGGGCTTCTGAATTTGGTGATGATATTATTCAGCAGATCACTTTGGTATTCGTAAAACAAATCGAGCATGGCTTCATCCAATTTCAAACACATCATCTATCCGTTGTCGCAGCGCTCTAAGTCTACCATCTTAACCTCGTTCAATTCGATGGGATCATGTTCTAATGTATAGATATAAGTATCTGATACTGTATATATTTCAACTTGTTTAAATTCACATCTTTTAGGTGTTGTTGTCATGATCGATTATTTTAGTTTTTATGAATTCTTGCAAATAATGTATATTTTAAATTTTGTATTTAAATAATAATTTGTTAAAAAAAGTTTCTGTTTATATATAAATAAAGTTAAATTTAACATCCTTTTTTTTTTTTTTTTTTCGTATTAATTCAATTTTTTTTCACGTTAAGAACATATAATTGATTAATTCTTTTTGAAGGAATTAAAACATTTTATAAACAATTTTTAAAACTTTTTAACAAATTATCATTAATACAAAATTCGAAAAATCTCAATTCTTGACTTTAGAAGATTTGATTCGTTTCATGAAAGAAGCAGACGAGTTTTAGAATGTAAAAGACTTCGAATGTTTAAAAATTAGCATTCACATCTTGCAGTTATCATCATCTATTGAGAAGGAATCGGGTGACATGAACACGCATCTGCTTCGCGGAAATTTATTTTGATCCTCATGAGAGACTTCGCGTAAAAGTCGTAAGAGTTCTATTTGTCTTGAACCTTCTTCTTCTTTTTTATTAGTTCGAACAACATTGTCGATTAATTTTTGTTTGCTAATAGTATTATGATTCGATTTTCTATCGCAAATCGTATCGATTTCTTTCGAAACGCGTAAATATAAATTACGATTTTTTTCTTCTTGGTTTTTTGGAGAATAACGATTTATTAAACAACGTCTATGTTTATGTCGAGATTCCGTCGAGGATGTTGTTGTCATGATCGATTATTTGGGTTTTTTTTGTTTTATGAATTCTTGCAAATAATGTATATTTTAAATTTTTGTATTTAAATAATTTGTTTAAAAAGTTTTGTTTTTTTTCTCTTTATATATATATAAAAGTTAAATTTTAACATCCTTTTTTTCTCGTATTAATTAAAATTTTTTCACGTTAAGGAACATAAAAGAAAATTGATTAATTTCATCCAAAAAATATTTTTTCACATTAAAGAAAAACAAACTTTTTAAACAAATTATTTAAACACAAATTCGGAAAAAAAAAAAAAAATTCTTACAAATGGAGCAAACAGATCAAAAAATGGAAAATTTAAATGAGAAAACCGTACCTCAGTTAAACGAGATTTGTAAACTATTAAAAATTTCACATTTCAGAAATCATAGAACTAAATCAAGAAAAATTGAAGTCAAACAGGAATATTTGCGAAACGATAGAAAGGCAAACGAAATGCTGATAGCAACGACATCAAAAAATGCATCGGTTGTGAAAAATGAGAAGAAGAAGAAAAAGATAGTAAAAGGAATCGAAATGCCAACGTCGAAAAAAAACAAAAACGTTTCGATTGTGAAAAATAAGAAGACGACTAAACGAAAAGCCATTGAAGAACTTCAAGTTTCCAAAGAAAAGAAAAGAAAAACTAAAACGAAAACGAGTGATGCACTTCAGATTCTAGGCAAACGAGATATATCGAGCGAAATTCGACGAGCAATAGACGAAGGGAAAGGAAAAGAATATCTAGCATGATCCACCGCGGAACTATTTCAATCGAAGTCCATAGAACGGGAGAGTGCGATGAAAGGCGTTTTTAAAACTTTTGACATGGTTCCCTCGTTGAAGAAAATCGATCCGAAATTGTTCATGGAATGGGTGAAGAAAAAAGTATTGGATTTGTTTCGCAAACACATGAACATGGGACTAAAAATTAAGATGGTACTCCATTGCGTGATGAATAAAATCGACGTGAAGTCCGGCGAGAGCATCGTGAAAAATGCATATTTCAGATCTAACGTCGAACCCGTATTTCAAGGTTCAGATTTATCGAACGTTTTCGTAAAGATGAAAGACAAGATGTTGACGTCTCTCGCGAATTATCAACATGAAGGTAGTAATTGGACGTTCGATGAAGTGTTGAAACTCGAAATTCACATACCTAAAAACGATTCATTGAAAAGGTCTTCCTACGTGAAATTACCATATTTCCTAGCTAAAAAACACGCCGTGATCAATGTGAAAAATAAAGATGATCAGTGTTTTAAATGGGCAGTCACCTCCGCTTTATACCCTGTCAAAATGAACATCAAAAGAGTTTCTTCTTACGAGGTGACTTCTAAAAATCTCGATTGGACCGGAGTGACTTTTCCAACAGAGTTAAAACACATCGAACGTTTCGAGGTTCAAAATCCCACCGTAGCGGTGAACGTCTTGGGATACGATGATGAAAAACAAACGATCTATCCTCTCAGACAGACTTCGTATCTCGAAAGAGAAAAGACGATTATTTTATTATTGATTTCAAATGGTGACAATCATCATTATTGTTGGGTTAAACATCCGAGCCGATTACTGTCGAGACAAATTAATAAACATGAACATTAGGTATGTTTATGTTGCAACTGCATGAACATGTTTAAGAGCGAAAAATCATTAGCGAAACATCAGGAATATTGCAACGAAAATCAAAGTGTTGCCGTCGAAATGCCCAAACCCAACACCATCGTGAAGGTTGAAAATCACAATAGAAGGTTTTAAGTACCATTCGTCGTGTACGCCGATTTCGAATGTTTCACCGCGAAAATGAGTTCCTGTCAAACTCTCTTCAAAGTTACGTTGAAAGATATCAAAAACACATACCTTCAGGCTATTGCATTTACGTGAAATGCACTTTCGACTCGCAACATGACATGGGTCCCTTCACTTACATGAAACAGTATGAAGATGACGACGTGGCCCAAAGGTTCGGGGAAGAGTTAGAATCGAAAATTCAA
Source organism: Pictodentalium vernedei (assembly GCA_031216915.1). NCBI lineage: Eukaryota > Metazoa > Mollusca > Scaphopoda > Dentaliida > Dentaliidae > Pictodentalium > Pictodentalium vernedei. The sequence continues at coordinate 103,125,780 of CM062297.1, read as the reverse complement.
ATGTTATACGACAAATTCAAAACTCCGGCGAAAATGATCATCACGAGAGAGCAGCAGGATGAAAATAACAGAGCCACCAAATGTCACATATGCAGACAATTGTTCGACGAGAATTCGGAGGAAAATAAGAAGGTCAGAGACCACGATTACACAGGTCTGTATCACAGTCCGGCTCACAGCAAGTGTAATTTAAAATATTGAGATGCCGCTTTCTATCCGGTGATGTTTCACAATCTCTCGGGTTACGACAGTCATCTGTTCATGAAAAATCTCGGCACCTCACATGAAGAATTACATTGCATCGTGAACAGCGAAGAAAGATACATTTCCTTCTAGAAATGGAAGCTCATGGAGAAGAAAAGAGTAATCGACAGAAATACGTTGGAAGAAAAAACGAATGCCATTCGTAGAGGCATACATTTCATCGACAGTTTTAAATTCATGTCGACCGCTCTGGAAAAATTAGTCGATAACATGAGCAAGGATAAATTTAAAATCATGAGCGAACATTTCGGAGAATGAGTAGACGTCATATTGAGGAAAGGAGTCTATCCTTACGATTACATGTGCGATCTAAAGAGATTCGAAGACACCGCACTACCTTCGAAAGATTTTTATTCGAAATTATACGAATCCAACATTTCCGACGAGAATTACGAACACGCCAAAAACGTGTGGAAAGCATTCGATATGAAAACCATGAGAGATTATCATGATCTCTATCTGAAGACCGACGTTCTGCTCTTGGCAGATGTGTTCAAAAACTTTTCGAGATGTCTGTCGTCGAAATTACGATCTGGATCCCGCTTGGTATTTCACCGCACCCGGTCTGGCGTGGGACGCTCTGTTGAGGACCACCGAAGTTCAATTGGAATTATTATCCGACGTGAACATGTTGCTCATGTTCGAAAGGGCTGCGAGAGGTGGCGTCCCGATGATCTCTCACAGATATTCTGAAGCTAACAATCCCTACATGAAAGAAGGTTTCGATTCGAAACGGTCAACTAAATACATACAGTATTGGGACGCTAATAATCTGTATGGTTGGGCTATGAGTCATCCTTTACCAATTGGAAATTTCGAATGGATGAAGGAACCGGAAGAGATGCAAAAATGGAGAGACTATCCTTGTATTTTAGAAGTTGATTTGAACTATCCTGAAGAATTACACGATCCACACAATGATTATCCGCTGGCTCCCGAATGAATGGAACCGAACAAAGGAGACGAGGAAAAACTCATTCCCAATTTATTTAACAAACGTAACTACATCGTCTACAGTGAGAATTTGAAACAGGGATGAAATTAGTCAACATACATCGCATCATTCGATTCGACGAAGAGCCTTGGATGAAAAAATACATCGATCTCAACACGAATCTCAGAATTCGAGCTGAGAACGATTTCAAAAAAGATTTCTTCAAACTCATGAAAAACTGTGTGTACGGTAAATCGATGGAAAACATCAGGAAGAGAACCGACGTTCGACTCGTCACGTTTGAGAAAAGAGCTAAAAAATTAGTGGCGAAACCCAATTACAAACACCGAATCATATTCGCCGAAAATCTAGTGGCTGTTCACATGCAAAAGACGCACCTGAAGTTCGACAAACCGTATTATCTCGGACCGATCATCTTAGATATCAGCAAGCGATTGATGTACGAGTTTCACTACGATTATGTCAAACGAAAATTTGGTGATAAAGCCAAACTACTGTTCACCGACATGGACAGTTTAGTTTACGAGATAGAGACGAAAGACGTCTACCGAGATATATCTCAGGACGTGACTGTGTGGTTCGACACGAGCAATTATCCCGTCGATCACCCGTCCAACATTCAATCGAACGACAACAAGAAGGTGTTGGGTAAATTTAAGGACGAGAGTGGCGGTAAACAAATCGTCGAATTCGTGTGCTTGAGACCTAAATTGTATGCTTATCGTATAGAAGATGAAGAGATCAAGAAGTGCAAAGGAGGTAAAGCATGCGTGGTGAAGAAAAACATCTCTTTCCAAGAGTATAAAGATTGTCTGTTAGGAAGTGGTCCGGTGTATAAGACTATGAAATCGATTCGAAGCGAAAATCACGACTTGTATACCGAAATAGTCAACAAGATTTCGCTGACGGCCGACGATGATAAGAGATTCGTGTTAGACGATAAAATAAGCACTTTGGCACTCGGACATTGGACTGTGGATCTAATTAGAGACGATATGAATGTGAATGATTGGATTCCAGATATGATTGTGGATGATAAGATTCCAGATATGATTGTGGGTGATAAGATTCCAGATATGATTGTGGATGATAGGATTCCAGAAAATCAAGAGGAATTAGATGGATTCAAAATTATAGAAATCGATAGAGACATCCAGAGAGTTAGTTTAAAAAGAAAAATAAAAAAATAAAAAAAAAATAACGTCATTTTAGTGAATTATAATAAAATAAATAAATAAATAAAAAAAAAAAAAAAAAAAATATATACGCATTTATGAATAAGAAAATAAAGATATCCATAGAAGGTGTCATCTTACCTAATGAACCCCTATCCAACATCGATCTGTTGAATGCGGCAAAAGATTTGAAAATCAAAGATTTTCTAGGCGTGTTTTCCAGAGATGCCTTGCCAAAGAGAAGACCTCGACAATCGGAATGCAGAATTTTAAATCTAGACGATTCATCGGGTGAAGGCACTCACTGGTTGGCGTGGATCAAGAACGGGAAGAAGAAAAATTATTATTTTGACAGCTACGGAATCTCACCGCCAAAAGAAATAAAGAACTATTTCAACAAATCGATGCTTCGTTACAACACAGAACAAGTGTAATCACCAGATCAAGTGTTTTGCGGTCATCTGTGTCTCTACGTTCTCAAGAGATGGTCTGAAGGAGATCGGTTTCAAGACATTCTCAATGATTTACATTAGAGAGTGATTTTCTTTTTTTATAGTATATATATAAAGATAAAAAAATTATTTTTAAAAATTTTAATCGAATAAAAACGAAAAATAAAAATAACATAGTTCATTTTTAATAAACTGCGTTTTGAATATATTTTTTCTAAAAAACAAAAAAAAATCCCACAACAACATGCCAGTCGATAAATTTGGTAGAAGTGACGATGAAAAAGTCAACCTAAGAAAGAAGAGGAAGACGTTTGAAGTCGACGATGGTTACGACATTGCCAACTTGGACGAACGTTATGTTCGGAGATGCGAACCTCGAGAAGAACCTTTGAACATGAACGATAAGAAGCTCTACAATCTTCCCGAGCCAATAGATCTTGCAGATGCTGCGACTAAAAAATAAGTCGACAGGGGGAATGCCGATTTCGAACAAATCATGCTAGATAATTACGTGGATAAAACCATGACTGATGATCTAGATCTGAAATCCAAACGTTTGGTGAACGTCGCAAATCCTATAGATCCCACCGATGCCGCGACCAAGAAATACGCAGACGACTCTCACGCAAGATTCAGCGAACACCTGAGAAATAGATACATTCAGAAAACGATGCACTCGGAATTGAACGCCAATTCTAACCAGATAACAAGATCACTCCCACGAATCCCAAGGACGTGGCGACCAAACACTACGTGGATCTGGAACAGAGAAAATCTGACAGACGAGAAATGAAATCGGATCTGAATGCGGGATTCAACAAGATATTGAATCTGTCGAAGATCGACGACACAGATGCAGACTCAACTGCGGTCAACAAGGGCTACGTAAATTCTGCCGTGATATAATCACAAGAATACCTAGAATCACAAGTGGATGATCTCTTCCTAACAAACAATCTGGCGGAACCATGGAGGGTGGCATCAACATGAACGGTCACAATTTATTTGGTCTCGATCATGATCCCGAATTCGATTCCTGCGTGGTCAGCAGAAAGTACGTGGACGACAACTCGGTCTGGAGAAAGGGTGACATCATGGAAGGTAAACTAGACATGGGTGGACACACGCTCATGAATCTACCGGATTCCATGAACATGACGGATGCCTGCACGCTGATTTCGGTGGTGGAGAAAGTCAAATATGCTAGACAATTGATCACCGTGTGGGCCGAAGAGGCCGGCACCTTAGATGAAGGAAAAGCTGAGTGGTCTTTCGGAAATGGAGGTAGCGGATCGAAACATGGTCAGGTGGGATATCCCATGCCGCTAGGAGGTGAAATCCTTCGAATGAGTCTGGCTTCCTCAGATTTGAATAACAGAGCAGTCGTCAATCTCATGGTGAATGGTGTAGAGAGCGATAAGAGATACAGCATCGAAAAGACTGAGAATCAACACGCGAATGTTAGCACGTTCAGCACGCCTCTCAAAGTGAACGCCGTAGACAGGAATAATTTCGTTACAAAAACCAATAATCCTGAAGCCGCCACTTCCGTGGTGAGTCTACTGATCGAATTAGTTCCTTTGAACAAACAGTGAACGCGAGGAAAATAAAGAATTAAAAAAAAATAATGTGTGATTTATAAAAAAAAAAAAAAAAAAAAAAAAAAGTAATGAGATTTAGAAAGATGTTCAATCTCTCTAAATCTCATTACTTTTTTTTTTTTTTTTTTTTTTGAGGTTTTTGTTTTAATACGTTATTTCTCATAATGTTTCATCGTGTGAAATGGATTACCTATCTCGAAAGATGTGTCGACATCTATTTTAGCATTTCAAAGAGCTTTTTATAAAATCTCGAAAAGCAGTCAGTCCTCTATACGTCAACATGTCTAAAAGTTTTCTGGTCTTATCTTCTATCACGATTTTACTTTCGATTTCACGTCTCATATAATCAGTCAATATCAAAGGTTCTGTTTCGACTAAAGTGTCTAGAATTATTGCTAACGAATCATGCGAATATTTTTAATCAAAACACGTCTGTTTCTTCTTAAGTATTCTCTTTCTTTATTATTTATTTTTATAATAATTTTTTAATTTTATTTATATATTTTTTTTTTTACACTCGTCTCTCATCAAATGATCGACATCTTATTTCCATCCGATTTGAACTGTAATTCTCTGTCCGACAGGACCAAGGTGAAGGCTTTGGTTTTTCTCGGCACGTTCCTATCGAATTGCATCTTGATCTGAATGTCTAAGACGCTACTCTTGAGTCGTTCACTCTGTTTACTGACGTCGAATACGAACATGGGATACATTGACTTGTATTCGCCGGGAGATATGTTAGGGTTGCTCATCAATTCATCTAGACCGTGATACTTCTTTCTAAAATCAGCGGCGTCGCCGTACAGTCTGCAAAAATCGTTCTTGTCAAACGACGCATTGTAATCGATTGCTGGATATCTCGTGGCGTTCAGAAACACTTGCATGTTTCTCAAATGACAGTGATCGAACAGCGACGCATTCTTTTCCTGAGACCCGTCCCTATCGGTCTGAAATGCAACCACAATGAAATGCGGTCTCTCGGAAGCGGATTTCACCGTCAATCTCCAATCGAAGTGATTCATGGAGGGTGGAATGCTAGCCGTGTCGCACTGTCTCATTCTAAATCCCACAGGTAATTTACTCTTGGATTCTATGATCTTGTAGAGACGCGCTTTTTCCACGATCGAGGGCTCCACGTGCCGAACGAACCACGATATCTTGTGTAGAGTTATCTTATCCGCATTGGTCGCAGTGAGTCTCACTATTGCGTCGTCGTCTCCTTTTCGAATCAACATCAGATTGTGTTTGAATCCGTACATGATCTTGTTGTAATCATCCACGAATCCGAAGATGTGTTTCAAAGGTATCCTGAACGAAAACGTTCCTTTAGGTCTGGACGTCTTGACGGCGTAGTCGAATATGACGGCGGATCCGGCGCTAGTAGGGCCGACGGTGTCTTTCACCCACAACTGATTATGTCCTCTGGATTTCGAAAAATCATCAGGATACGTCAAGAGTCTGAATATCGTGGTGGCCTGACCGGGATGAAACACAGATTCTATTTCTTGTCCGGATAGCATGTACTTTATATTACTGAATAGATGCATGATGCCATTATTGGCTAGAGTAACCGTGTCGTCGTCGGCGTAGTCGCTCCCATCTTCCGTGGTGAGACGTCCCTGTACCACTATGTAACTCTCGCTAGGATGTATGAATAGATCTTGAGTTTCGACATTGATTCTTATCTCTCCCGCATTGTTCAAACTCGTTCCGGTTACCGGTTCGTATTCGTGAACCTCATATTCTTGAATACTTTCATCTTTCACTATGCTTTGTGCTATATCTAGTATATTTGTCATTTTAAAGGATTTTTAGTTTTTTTGTTTATTAATTAACTTGCTTTTTTTATCTAAAAATAGTTTTTAATTATTTTTTATTATTATTTTTTTTTCTCTCTTATATATATATGTGTGTAAACAAGAAAATGTTAAAGAAAGTAAATAAAAAAAAATTGTTTTCTTTATCAAAACTTTGTCTTCTGTAATTGTTGTTCGTAAAACTTTCCGATGATCTCTTCTCCATCCAAAGCTTCGATTTCGTAAGTTACCGGATCGGTGTGAAATATTTTGATTATCACGAAGATTTCCGAGGTCCATCGAGGAGTATAACCCTTTTCGAAGTGCTTCTTATAAGCGTAGTTTCTCACTCGATCACCGATCGCAAATTTCGGCGTTCTAGACTTCTTCCTGATCTTAGATCTCTCAGGATATAGATTCGCGTAGACCCGTTTTTCGTTTCGAGGATCGCTAGCTTCCGCAGGAGTCATCTTGATCGATCTGTGTCACGTGTTGTTGTAATCTTTAACCAGACCGTTCAGAGCGTATATGTATTTCTTGGTCGAATTCGCCGTGAAGTAGCTGTGCATCTTTTCCTTCGTCGTTCTATTCCAACGTTCCACCACGCTGGCTTTCTCTTCGTTTTCGATCGAGTAGAGGTCGACCAATTGATGAACGTGCTTGTTGTAGAATTCCTTTCCCTTATCCACCCACAATTTACTCGGTTTTCGAGAAGACGAGTCGAACACGCTCTTCAGAGCCTCGGCGACGCAAGGTCCCGATTTATTCTTCAAAGCTCTAATCCAACCGTATTTGGAAAACACGTCGATGACCGTCAATAGATATTTGACGCCCTCGTTCCACCTCGAAAACGATCTCATGTCGACCAAGTCGGCAGACCAAATATCATCCAAACCCTTCACGAACACCCTTCTCTTTCGAAATTTACGCACTATGGGTTTGTGTAACTCCTCGGCCAATTTGCTCGTCAATAATCGTTTCTTCTTCTTCTTTTCAGATGCGCTTTTTGTTTTTTTTGAACGCCCCATCCGAATCGACGTTTCACACCGATCAGATTGCCGACCAGCGAACGTTCTATCTTCTCTCTCCTGGTCGGATTCGATATGCCTCTCAATTTCCCCAACATGTTTTTATCGCAGACGTCGTTGCGAGTCTTGGTGTCGGGATGTCCGGCGTAGCACAGATCGTGATCATACGCGGCCGCGTCCACCCTATTCACAGGTTTGCTCCAAGATTTGGGAGTCAGATCGGCGTTGAGTCTCTTGTTCAATTTCGTTCTGGGTCCCGTGAAACTGTGACCGGGCAGATGCATTTCGAAGGGTAGATTATTGATCATTTTATTCACGATGCCTTTACCTTTGCTCGCGTTCTTTTTTTTGATGAATCGAGTCTTGATAGAACCACACACGTCGCAAATTCCGCGAAGCATCTGTCTGTCGTTTTTAGTTCGTACTTCTCGAGAATTACTCGTCTCCGTAACTCTCTTACACCTTACGCAATACATTTTTTTTTAAAGAGTTATTTAAATTAATTTCGTTTTTTTATTTTATATATAAATTTAATAATTAATTAATTCTGTTCTTATTATATATATATTTTTTTTTCAATCGCTGCTTTTGAGTACTATCATCTTACTGAATTCCTCCCTGGCCTCTTTCCTCCCCTTTTCCACGAGAGAATCCTTCATCTCTTCCTTGATGATCTGACGAGTCTTGATTCTCATGGCTTCTTTCATGGCATCGTATTTCGTTTTCTCGCTCAATATTGCGAAGTATTCTCCGTCCGATATCCTACCGTCTTTCAACGCCATAGAGATCATTTCGGATATCGTGTCGATCTTGGAGTCGGCCAAGACGCGAATCTTGTCGTGTTTCCTCACCTTCAGATATAATTTCCTACTCAAAAAGTTTCCGAGCGTGCTAAACAATCCGGCGGCGAGAGCCACTCCTTCTACGGTCAACACGATCGGAATGCCGACCGCGGTCGACAACAATCTGATGCCGGCCGCGTGTAAACCCATGGAAATTGTGATGAGTGTCGTGTCGATCGCGTTTACGAATTTCACGAAACGCGAATACTTCTTCTTGAGAGAATGACGAGAATCTCTCTCTCGAGTTAGATACTCTTGGATTCTACTGATTTGATCGATGCGATACCTCTCTCCTCTTTCTTTTTCTTCTAGCGACAGAGCAGTCGGCAATACGCTGATCGGCTTCTCATCCTCGTCGTCATCTAACGTTGGATACAATTTATTTCTGGTTCTCATTTTTGTTTTTTTTTCTTTCTAAATATTAGATAAAAAATTTATGTGTGTATTTATTTTCTATTCTCCCTTATTTTATATCAACGAAAAACTTAGACGTATGCTTCATTGAACAATAATTTCATGACGCATCCCTTATCTTCTAAAGTCAGACTTTTACGCGCCAATTTCTGTTCTTCCGAAACTGTGGGCTTGCTTTGATCCTTACAGAAAAGTAATCTCTTCCAAAACGCGATCACTTCGTCGATTTGAACGCGTTCGAACGCCGGTTCGAAATACTTGACGACCACATCTTCCCTTTCCATCCACAAACACGAATGATTCTCGTAATCGAAGTCTAGATGATCCCGACATCCGACGCATCGTTCTAACAAGAGACGACCTAGTTGTTCGTTCACGCAGAATGCGTAGGCTCTCATCAGCATTTTTAAAAGAAACCTTACTCTAATAGTCTGAGAATCGCTCATGATTTACGTATTTATTTTTTATTATCTATTCGATTTGATATATTAATTTTTTAAATAACTATTTATTTATATATTTTTTTTCTCTCCTATATATATCAATCAAAAACGTGGCAGTGGGTTTGCCGGTTCAACAGTCACCTCTTTTCCGTGTACCGTACACGATTCGATTTCCGACCTAAAATCCGCAAGTGGATTTCCGTGTACGCCTCCATAGGGATTCAGTGTTAAAATCGTGTACAGACGCGGATTATTTAGAATCAGCAAGATGATGATTTAGAAACGACAACACGTTTTTTGCACGCAATTTAACACTGAATCCTATGGGGGAAACCCATTTGCCGATTTCAGATCAGACGGTACATGTACAAATACGTAAAATTTCATGCGTTTTTTTCACTCTAGGATACAATTCAGTGATGTTTGAATCGGCAAAGCCGGTTCTAACATCACCCTAAAACGTTCAAATCGTGTACGCGTACACGATTTTAACACTAAATCCTATGGAGGTGTACATCGATGTATGTGTACACGTACACGTACACGTACATGTACGTCGATGCTTGAATCGGCCTTTATTAGCTACTTCCATTCATTAACTAATTTCAAAATTATCAGTGATATAGTCTTAGTTATTGAAATTGACTTAAAAATCCCAATCTTAATATAAGCTTGGTTTATGAAAGTGTTGTTAATCCCTAATCAATAAATGTTTCATTGAATTATATTTTGTCAGTTCAAAAACTATAGGTTTGCTTTACTATGGCTTGTCCCAAGTGTTATTCTTCCGCGATCTTTATAAATTTCAAAATTGCTACATTTGTTGCCACATGGACAACATGTGATTGTTTTTTGAAAGTACGTGTCACATATTCTCATATTAAACCATTCGTCGTCTCTGTAATAACGAATGATCGCTTGATGCACATCAATACATCAATGCAATTAAGGTACTTGAAACGCCGCGGTTCTCTGATCGGCGACAATATCGTGTTACACCCTGTCGAGATCCATCTTCACAGATCGTGGACGGGAAAAGTAATCACGGCAAGTGTATCCAAGTGAATTGATCTATTGTGTTTAGACGAGTACTGTATTTCAACTGGTGGGTTCTGTTCTGACATAGAGATATTTAGAGAGATGTACCCTAACAATGCCGTACATGGGATTTTTTTCGAGTGATTGGGGACACTTTTCATTCCGAGTAAGCCTTTACCCAACGCAACGGCCAGAACCGGCCAGCACTATTCACAAAAATCGCCAATTACTTTTCATTATTTTTTCATTTTTTTGCCTCAAAAACATAGGTTATGACCCCTCTTTGAAACAAAAAATGAAAAAAATAGTTATTCAAGAATTTTGTTTGCTAGTCGTCTTCTTTTTAAGTTAGATAAAGAGTTAAGCTATGAGGGCGACCATATTTTGAGTACATTAACATTGTTAAATGGATTCGGAGAACTCAAAAGAGACAAAAATATACATTTCGTACTTGAGCTACGTATCGATTAATTTATTAACTCACCCGGCTCAATGTCGCAGAAATGTTACACATGACGAAAGGGAATATTTAAAGAGAAAATGCGACCGAATCCCTCCCTAAACCCATGTGAAGCTTAGAAATTGGATTCGATTTGAAATCGTTCTGATGATTCGGTTCGATTAGCTCATTCAGAGACTTTTTAATCACTGGGAAGTTCTCAAAATTTCGCTGAGCATCTCCTCTTGAACATTTCGTCCTCTATGGAAGATCAGATGATAGAATAAGGCTTCCTTCAGGTCCGCTTCAGACATCACTTTGATTCCACTTCTGAAATATTTCGCTTTTGTGATTGTCTTGTTCAAACAGAAGAGCAGACGATGACCGCTACAATTCACTGACAATTCGTCGCCTGAGTGCTAGAATGTTCTATGTCCCCTATGGGACATAGAACATTCTAGAACTCAGGCGACGAATTGTCATTTGCTATGTTCACGTGGTGTGAGAAGTTACAATTCGGCCCAACAAAGTAGATCGTCTGTCTCTCAGGCCGTTGTCTTGTAAAATTACATGAGGGTGGGCGTTTTCATTATTTTTTTTTATTTTTGGAATTATTTATTTATTTATTGGGGTTTAATGTCACATACTTATGCACAATGGCTAATCGTGACCTTGACAGTTTTACTGGTGGACGAAGCCTGCGTACCCAGAGAGAACCACCGAGCAACGGCGAGCAACTGTCAGCTCCTCAACATTCTAACTCTGTTCAAGCTCCACTCAAGCAGGGTTACAGCGGTTGAGGGCAGGTGCACCATCGACGTGAAGTATGCCTTAGTACACGGCGTCATCGTGCACCCATGCAGGCAACCGGTATAAAGTCCCTTGCCCGTGGAAAATAGAACTTGACAAACAGAGCCAGCCCCCTAGCCAGCGATATTCGAGATTGTTTAACCTGCACAATATGACATTTTTACTTTCCAAATTGTGATTTACTGGGATTTCCGGGTTTGATTATAAACGATAACTTCACAAGTGAATTATGCAATCAATAATTGGGTCATGTGTCCGTGCGAGCAAACGAAGACGCTTTTCCGTGGGTGTAATTGGGACTTCATTGTTTTTTTGTTTTTTTAATCCTTTGCCTAACATGAAAAGCAGAAGACACTTGCAAAACAAATTCTTGAATGACGATTATGTTCATTTTTTTCTCAAAAACATAGGTTATGACACCTCACTGGAATGAGCTCGACGAACTTAACCCTTTATCTAACATGAAAATTCTTGAATAACTATGTTTTTCATTTTATGTTACAAAGAGTGGTCATAACCTATGTTTTTGAGACAAAAAATAATGAAAATTAACTGGCGATTTTTGAGAATAGGGCTGACCTGTTTTGGCCGTTACGTTAGGTAAAGGATTAAATAATATAATTATCGTTAATAATGAAAGTAATAAACAGAGTAATCGCTTGACTGGACTGGTCACGTGAAATAATTCATTCGAGGCGAGGGACTAAATTGTAAAACGTTTGTACAACGTCCCTCATCTCTCATGAATTATTTCACGTAACAGGTCCAGTCAAGCGATTACTCTCTATATAATGGAAGAGGTATGAGAAAAAGAGGAAAGGCATGGGGAAGTGGATTTAAAAGTAAGCCATCCTGAATTCATGATGCATCGTCAACAAAAAAGATATTCAGATCCTTGTCATTAGGCAACTAATTCAACGATTGCGTGATAGGTAAATAGAGTTTAGTCTTGAAGATGGTAATACTGTGCAGTAAAAACTAGAATTCCTGTCACGAACTGTGCGCTTATCTAGGCTTAATTGCGCGTATGAATTGCGTGCAATTGCCATATCGAATGGCACCCAAAGCATGGCGGGTTCTCCTGGTTACTCATAGCAAACACAGGCAATGTTTCTGCCAATGGACCTCCGGGTCACCCGGAGGTCCATTGGCTGAAACATTGCTTGTGCACAGGCCATATGTACAGAATTTGATAGCCTTACTATGGTCATAACGCGCAGATTAACGCGTAGATCGGCGTGCTATTTGTGCGCATTCCGCTTCAGGACTTCTAGTTTTAACTGTAGGTAAGGATTTAAGGGGAGAATAAGTAAACTAAAATATGAGTTGTCACCCGGACCTGCCACTTGATAAGATAAAGTCGTGCACAAAAACTAAAATTAAACTGTTTATCCTCCGTACTCAAAAATTCAGAACCGAAGAGAAGTATGGAAATATTTACAGTAAAAGGGAGAAAGTTGATCCTTTCATTACGTGCGTTAAGAAAGATTGGAAGATGTAGAAGAAAGTCTTCAGGAGTCTCGCGCTGCCACACTGACAAAGTGGACTAGGTGTCGTATAAATGGACGTTAAGACTACTGCAACGTAACCGCAACAGTAGTAAATTTAGGCCGTACGAGATTTAGTACCGCTATAAAATAACGGTGGTCGTAGGTTTCCAGCTTTTAAGAAAGTCTTAAAATTACTCAGTGACGAATTATCGCGAACAGGTAGCGGCAGGTTGGGGGATGAAATAGATCTGATATATAAGTGTTCGGCAAAATGTAACTCTGTGGTTTCGGCTTGTTCGAAGATTGAATCATGAATGTGACGAGGATACGAGAAGTGGAACTATAATAGCAATACAAGGACGCGATAAATGATGATACATTTTGAAGAACTGAACCAGCTTGTGTTTCGGCGTCCTTCTTGCAGAGGGTCCCATCGTGTTTCGGAGTATAGCAAGGATTTACTAGCACCAAGTGTTGCCCCTGTGACTATTCGTACAGTTGCGATCTGAATATTTTTTCAAGTCAGCGGCTTGGGTAAACGAACAATTGTTTTAGACAGTATCGGAGTATTCAAGTAGCGGCCTGATAAAGACGAAGTATATCTTCCCTAGGACACTACGATCGAGGTCAAATTTATGTTTTCTCAGTGGGTCTAAACGAGGCCAGGCTTTGGAACAGGTATTTTCAATTTGGTTGTTCCAAGTATATCTGAGTGCTACCTAGACATAAGGGCTGGTGAGCAGAGGAGTTGGTTTTGCGTGTTAAAACCATACTCTCGGTTTCTTGAGGTTGGTAGTGAAGGCTGCCACTCTGGCGAAAAACATTTAACACTGAAACCCCCACACCCCAGGACTGCCACTATAGGGACAAAATTAACATAGGATTCCCCATAGGGTGTTTTCGCCAGAGTGGCATTTTTTTCTCCAGAGTGGCATCATTGGAGGCCGGAAAAAGATTTTAAAATCTTAAGGGGTGGAAAGCAATGAGGCCATTGTAGCAAAGGAAGAATACCAACAAGCACGATATAAAGTCAATAAGATTAAAGACGACAACCGGAGAGTGCGAAATAGCAGTCTTATTAGGACGATAAGAAGGACAGGGGAGTCGAGTTCGAGCTTATTTTGGAAATGGGTGAACAAACGTAATAAAGGGAGTAACCCACAGGGTATTTAAAGTAGATGGCAGAGTTACAGAAGAGCGAGACCAAATCGCATTAGAACTAGTCAAGCAGTGGGAAAATGTTTTGTATAGATGGATAAACTCAGGTCGAGGAAAATCTATAGGTGCGAAGAGTGATCTCAAAATTAAGGAATGGAAAAGCGGGAGGGGTGGACGAAATTCCTAACGAGTTTATCAAAAAAGGGGGAGAGGAACTCTTGGAAAGCCTAACAATGGGGAAGTGGAATGGGAGAATGAAGGAGATGTGGCTAGTGGGAGACTCAAAGGAGAGAGTTAATATGCTAATCGGAGAGATTGGGAAGAAATGGGGCAATGGATGTCATCAAGCAGTTTGTCTCCGAGTGTTGGGATGAGAGAAGAGGCGTAGGAATAGGGAGACAGTTGGTAGAACAGGGGTAACCAAGATCAGTCTGAGAAACATAAGTATTGCCCTTGGGATTGTGTACTGTGCGGTGGAGGGAAGTAAAACCCTAGTGGAATGACCCGATATACTCAACACTAAGGTCCAATATCACTGAATTAGAAACAGGGGGTCTCGATATAATACTGATGGGCGACTTTAATTGACACATAGGTGATAAGGAAGAAGGCATAGAGGGTGGGGGACAAGAATGTCAACAGGAATGGAAGGAAGCTGTTGAACTTCACAAATGAGCTCGGTCTGAAGTTTCTGAACAGGAAAGTGAGGTGTAAGGGGAAATGGACCTGGGAGAGAAACGACAGAAAATCAATAATTGACTACATTCTCACAGATAATAATTTATGGAGGGAGGTGATAGGGGTAGAAGTTGATGATGAGGGCAAAATGGAGTTGGATAGTGATCACAACTTGATTACAGTGACGATCAGGGTCAAAAACCTAGAATGTCCTAGATAAAAGCAAAGGAACCTTCAAGGAGGTTTGGGAACTCAAAAAAGGATGTCGACTCATGGGTGTACAAACTTTATCCAAACACACAAAGATTGGAGAGGATTGGAGAGGAAGGGAGATGGATTTGAATTGATAGCAGCGGGGGTCACATCCCCCAATATAACCGTATCAAAGGTGGAAGAGCCTTCATTTCATCTGGTGAGAGGAGCACAGCCTTATCGGTTAAGGCTCGGAAAAAATGGGGATCGTCGCACTCTGAAAAAAGATGTCCAGAATATGACCGACGCCACAGTTTGCGAGCCTAGTGGAGGCTGGGAAGGAAAGTGTAGGAAAGATTAGGGTGCCAACGCGGGAACATGGGTACATAGTGAACGAAGAACTGAAAAGGGCCATAAAAGGTAGAAAAGCTAAATGTGCTGCATACAGGAGAAGTAAAAAAAGAACTTAAGGGGTGGAAAGCAATGAGGCCATGGTAGCAAAGGAAGAATACCAACAAGCTCGAAATAAAGTAAATAAGATTAAAGACGACAACCGGAGAGTGCGAAATAGCAGTCTTATTAGGACGATAAGAAGGACAGGGGAGTCGAATTCCAACGTATTTTGGAAATGGGTGAACAAACGTAATAAAGGGAGTAACCCACAGAGTACTTAAAGTAGATGGCAGAGTTACAGAAGAGTGAGACCAAATCGCATTAGAACTAGTCAAGCAATGGGAAAAGGTGAACGATAAGTGATAGGCCATGGGGAACCCACCACAGTGTCCATACCAGGTCGAGGAAAATCTATCGATCTTCGTGTGCAGCGAAATCAAAACTTAGGAGGTGCGAAGGGTGATCTCAAAATCAAGGAATGGAAAAGCGGGAGGGGGTGGACGAAATTCCTAACGAGTTTATCAAAAAAGGAGGAGAGGAACTCTTGGATAGCCTAACAATGGGGAAGTGGGGTGGGAGAATGAAGGAGATGTGGCTGGTGGGAGACTCAAATGAGAGAGTTAATATGCTAATCCGAGAGATTGGGAAGAATGGGGCAAGGGATGTCATCAAGCAGTTTGTCTCCGAGTGTTGGGAGGAGAGAAGAGGCGTAGGAATAGGGAGGCCTTCTCATACGAGAACCGCGACAAATCAGCGGCCGGCCAAAGTGTTATTATTATTAGTTAGATTCATTTTACTATTTCCACAGATGTTTTTGCTACACAATGTCAGTCTTTCCCTCCAAATTATTTTTTTGTGGGAAAGAGTGACATTATGGATCATCTGAGTGCGGAAAGGCAGTGAAAACTAATACATTGAGTATTTCATCACCCATCATCTGACCAGTGGAGGGAAAAGGCGCGTGAATTGGATGTGCATTTCACCCAGGTAAATCTAACCAATGCGGGGAGAAGGCTCGGAAATTACTTCTTCGCTGCAAGTGTATCGTTGCATGTCAGATAAAAAGAACATGAGATAAGGTTTTCGTTTACATTTTCAAACATCTGATCGATCGGAGGAATAAGAGAAAACAGATCATGGATATTTCAAGAATCAGAGAAATATCAGTTGAAGATGCTGAAATAGAGGCGGAAAGATATTTAAAAGAAAGACGAGAGAGGGTAAATGGAGTTTTTCTGCTTGCCCTTTATCAGTGGTGCAGCTCAGCCCTGCCGCGTGATAAATGTAATGATATGCTGGAGAAGTTGCCAGAGATGGCGACAGTGAGACGGCCTTTTGGAGAAGTTCAATTCCACAATAGGCCAAAACACCCCCATGAATTCCCAACACCAAAATACGAGGCGATCATGTTTGGCAGTGAAACAATAGAGAATTGGGAAAAATAATTCTTTACTGAAGAGGAGATGAAAATACCCAAACATCACTCGTTGTCAGAGTGAGATGCTTCACAAAATGGCTTTGTGCCGGCCCTTTTCAGGGCCACCTATATTATTAGAAAGAGCTTCTTTATATATTGCACATCACCATATTATATATACTTTTATTTTTTTAGAAAGAACCAAGTCTTATTTTTTTGGTCGAAACAAAAAACATTTTTTTATTTCGTTAGAAAAAAAAACATTTTTTGTTTTTTTTAGTTTAAAAAATAAAAAATGTTTTTTGTTTCTGTCAAAACAAAAAAACATTTTTTTTTTTTTTTTTTTTTTTTTTTAGTTTAAATTTTTTTTAATTTTTTACAAAAGGCTGTGAAGTGTGTTTGAAAAGATGATATCTCAACCGACACTCTCCACTGTTCAGAAACTTAAAAAAAGTTATGGAGTATTATCTAAGAAAAATCATATTTAGCATAGACATTCCAGCTGTTATCGTTAAGATTGAGCGATTGTTTTTCCAAGACACCTGTGACAGGAAAAATAAAATCTCATTTTGGCGGGGAAGCAGTTCACTTGATACTGAGACGGCGAGGAGAGAAGACCATTCTTTGAACAGATGAAGTGGATAAGAAGATATTGGCGAATGTGGATTTCAACAGCGATTACAAGGCAAATCAGGACATAAGCGGGTGGATACAGAAAAAAGAACACCCAAGAGAAGTTAACAGTGATTAATATATACAGAGATGACAGACTACCTTTACAAAGAGAATTTTACAAAACGGCTCTTTTCAGGGCCACTGTATTAAAAAGAGCAAACCTTTTCTTTGCACAATTAACAACACATTTTAGCGGTATATCGAGACTGTCGAAATGTCAAATCTTTTGCACTCGAAACTTTTGTGTTAAGAGTTGATTCATTTCAAAGAGGTGTAAATCCTCATATTCCCCTCATGTTATGTCAAAAAAAATACTTTGTGGATACAGAAGTTAATTGTAGCTGGAGGGGTGTAGCTAGCTACAACTTTGGTTTGGGTTCCGAGCTGAGTTTTTTTCATAGTGAAAAAAATCTTGGACGTTTCCCCTGTATTCACAAAGTTTGGAAATGTTTCTCTCTGTGCTTGTTACGTGTGTGTTTGTATATCCATTGATGAAACGTGTTCACGATGTGACAAGCACAGAGTGAAACACAGTAATTTGGGGTGCAGACTTCTGAGTCTTGAGTTGTTTCAAAATCATAAAACACAAAGGGTACTTTCGGCATTTTGTCTTTCTTGGGTGGTTTGTAATTTTGAAAATGAAACAATAATATTTGCTTTTTGACTAATTGATGGCAATATTTTACATCTTTTAAATCTCACCGCAGATGTGTTCTCCGCTCCCTGAATATATTTGCATTTTACATGATAGACATTTCTTAACTAATTGACAAATGTTTTTTTCTTGGTTCTGTAATAGAGTTGTGTGATTCTTATAACAAGATGAATTTACAAAATCCCTATTACAAGTGTAACAATGAACAGAATGGTCAGGCGCACATGGCAGTGGAGAATAGCAAACACAGCCTTTGCGGCATCTATGGCGCTCTCTGCTATTACAACCTACATTGCAATATTCACAACAGTAAACACACCCTAAAAACCCTGCGATTTTAGTGATGGTGTCGAAATGACGGTCATGGTGATAGATATGAATAACTTTACTCTCTTTTGTAGTTTGTGGTGGTTTCAAATAGGAACGTTTCTTTGGCAAATTGTGGATGGTTTTTAATTACATACCCTGGGGAGAGTTCCCCTTGAATTTTACAGTATTCGTCATATCCACAAGATTTATTATAATCAAGACCTGCTTTGTCCATTAACGCCTTTGCCTCATTTTCTTGAAACTTCACTTTTGAATTTTGAATTTTTTTCCATCTCTTTTGCCAAAATTCTGAATTATCTTTTATCAATGTGGCATTCTTCCCACTACAACGTCACGCGAAAAGCACACAGAATCATTGACATTTTAATTTCAATAATACTTTTCTTATTTCCAACCATTTTGCCAATAGATGCAAATGAAATGGGTGCATTTCGCCCCGACCCATGTGGTAGTGAAGTGTGTGTTATTTCTAAAGATAATTTACCATCATGGATAGTAAAATTCTCATTTGATTGAATAACTTTTTCAATTTCATCTAACACTGTTTTACCATTTAACCCCATAGCCTTTGTAAAAGGAATAAAAATACCTACCTCAAGACCTGGATGGTGGATGGATATCCTCATGGGGTCGTTGTCTTGTATACCACATTCCTTTTTTACATCTTCCACCTTTGATTGAAACATTTTACTTAGAAACTCAAATGGATTGTTGACATCAAATTGATTCAAAGTCACTTCACACATATGAGATTCTGATTGAAATTTTCTGGATTGCCGCAATAACTTAGGGTGAATAGAATACAATCTTCGTATGGAGTTTGTATTTTTAGCAGTCAACCTCTGTTTCTTGCTGCTTACTAAATCACCATTATCTGAATCACTGTAGTCTACTAATGACTGCTTCATCTTTTTTTATTCGTCAGAGGAGATCAAAATCACGTCGTTCAGTCTTGTTAACTCCAAAACAAGTTTGAACCATCCCTCCCCCACCCCGCATATTTATACTTTCGCTGAAAATCATTTTCTTATTCAGAAACAACATTCAGAAAATGTTTTCAAACCAAATTTTGTTTAACTTTTTTTCATTTCAATTTTTCATTTACCTGAATCTAACCAGTGTGGACAAAAGCGTGAGAAAGACATCTTCGCCAGAAAATAATGCAATGAGTATTTCACACTCATTTTCCCCGTCTGTTATGTTAACGGAATAACAATGCCATAAATTAGGTTTCTGTGTACACATATTCCGTATTTTAAAAAGTGTTTTAGTTTCACTGTGAGTAAGAGCTTATATGTTTATCAACCAAGCCTTCCATGTAGCCCTCTACCCCGTGACTTACACTATAGTATTTAACACACGTTTTTGCCAGCATAAAAATGTTTTGAACAACCTACCCCAAGCGTGCCACTCTGGCGAAAAACATTTCATCACTGAAAACAAAATTTTCGGAGTGTAAAAATCTGAGAAAAATGTGTTTCAGGAAAAAAATTTCTTGGAGGCCAAATTTCTGTTTGTTGAAAAAGTATAAAAATGTGGGGAGGGGGGGGGGGGATGGTTCACATTTGTATTTGAATTGACAAGACTGCAAAGACGTGTGTTTTTTTTTTAGCTGCTCCGAGGTTTAAAAAATGAATGGCGATCCAAGAATGGATAAAGCAAATGATGTTAAAAGCATATACTATAAGCCAGACAGATGGAGTGAGGTGAGGAGACTTGTCAATGAGTTATATAAGTTGACAGAACCTAAAGATACATGTTCAATCTGTCAAGAAAAAGGACATCGGAGTTGGGCCTGCCCCAACAAAGGAGAATGTTTTTTTTGTCGTACATTTGGCAAATGTATTTGTCAACAGGGAATAACATGACTCCAGAACAGGTAGGGCGTTCACCTGCATCATTAACCACAGGCTTCGGGTTTAATTCTATGCCACAGCTAAATAATACATCTGTGTTACCAAGTGTGTGGTTTAACTCATACCCAGAAGTTGAAACAACTGTGTTACAGGAATTTAATGACAGTGATGATACTTTATTGTACAAATTGGATATACCTACTGAATCAAAGATGGAGGTTGAATAACAAATTATATTTCCAGAGACAGAAGCACCTCCAATGAAAGTATCAAGAAAACGAAAAGCCAAGAAGGACATTCGACCTAAAATGGGGAAAACTTGTCAACAAAGTGTGAACATTTTTCTGAAAAAGTGACAATACATTTATGTAAAAATTTCAAGGAATAAAATTTCGAAATGTGAAAATGGTGTTTAAATACTTTTTTTTCATATCAGTGATATTCTCCCCTTGTCTAAACCAAGCATTGCATGGATGGTACAGTCAAGGGGTGATTAACACTGATTACAAAATCACAAGTGAGACATTTCACCAACTAGCATCCCAAAAGAGTGGCATCATTCCATAGAAGGTAGTTTTTAGCGCTGATGTCAGTCTACAACAGGAAAAATCCAGCTGTGAATATAATACATACTACCAACAACCTGCCAAGATATAGCACACAATTAGATGAATCAAAAAAAAGAAGTTGCATGATAAAATACAACTGAATGAAAAGAATTCATCTGTATTCCATCGTGTTAGTATAGTGCAAACTGAAGAATATCTCTTTTAATTTTGTGGTTGGCCTTGAAAAAGGCCGTTTTTTATATTTTTAAATAAAATATGTTTATTTTGGCAAGATTATTCCATGTCTCTTCCTAGCAGCTCTTATGACATCATTTCTTGTAGTGACATGTTGTGGGTATCCGGCTCTGTCGGTAGCATAGCAGAAACTATCTGTCTTCAATCTTCTAAGAAATACCTCAAAAGCCACCCGAACTTCATCCACGGCCAGTGTTGAGATTTTTCTTACACCACTCTTTCTCGCCAATTCTTGTACATTTTCCCTTGGAATGGCGGTGTGATCAATGTTCTCTCCCCTACAGTCACCCTCCTGTGCTGCGGTATCCACTTCAATGCTTATTTCAATTTCCATGGTTGACAATAAGAAAAATGACATCATGAGGTCACACAGATGTATTTATAGTAATTCAAGGGAGGGAAAAGGCGCCAGAAATACTCATTGTGAACATGAGTATTTCTCGCGCCTTCTCCCCCAGACTGGTTGATTGTAGTCGGGGTTTTTCCGTTGGTTAATTTTTGGAAGAGAAACTTTCTAATAAAAAATAAAGACATTCTTTATTTTTATTGGGGGAGTTCCCCCCCCCCCCCCCCAAAAAAAAAAAAAAAAAAAAAAAAATTCATCCAATGGTTATGAGAGAGGGAAAAAAATCCTAATAGTATAAATTGAAAGCAAAACTTCTTCATTTTGTCATTACACTGAAAAAATGTCAGAATTTGCAACCATAAATTTCGAAGACCTGCGGGCAATGGATGCGGGGTACTGGAAGTATTTCGATACTACATCCAATGTGAAAACTACAAGAGATGTGGAGGTGCAGACGGAAGAGACAGAGCAGGGAAAAATTCTCACTCTGCTGGAGAAAATATTTGATAGTGTGGAGGAACTGAAAATCCCTCGAGCATTACCTCTAGGTCTCCAATTAGTTCCGGAAAAAAATCACAGTTCCAATGGGTTTTGAGATGTTGGAAGTCCCAAATCAGATCAAGAAACGGCCAGGGCGTAAAAGAAAAAACTGTTACCAAACAAAAATGCATAACAGTAAGGAAGCTGGAAGATAATGGTGAAGAGACCTCGAAACCCCCGCACCCAATGCGGATGAGACTTGAAAAGTTGGCGTGTGGTCAGGGACGGTATGGAAAAAGATTGCCTGAATAAACATATTTTGTTTTAAAATATAAAAACGGCCTTTTTCAAGGCCAACTACAAATTTAAAAAGAGCTTTCTTGAATCACAATCACACAAATCAACAAACAATAGGCTACCATTCTTCCATTTTCATTTTGTTAAAAAAAATATCACACACTGTGAAAAACGTAGAGTTTACTTTTCTTTTTGTAATGGAAATATTGCTGCCAACACCAGCCAATGAGTTGTCCCTCCCTCCCCAGATGTCAAATCTGGGGAGGGAGAAACATCTCATTGGGTGGTCATGGCAGCAATATTTCCATTACAAAAAGAAAAGTAAACTCAACAATTTTTCCCCTCGCGCGATTAATTATCTTGAATCAAAAAATTTACCGCCAGCTCGAAATCCAAATATTTTTCTGGAAGCGAAAATAACATTCCCCCTCACAACCAGGCTATCCAGTGTGAGAAGAAAAAATAGGCCTCTGGCGTTGAAAAGTTAGATAGAATTAACAAACTCCACTGCAAGGGAAAAAACTCTCATTTTTCTACCACTAACAGGTAAATAATATTTTTTATCTCAAAAATCTGCACTCAAGTCAGGCAGCTGGCAAGTTCACTCGGGGGCACGTGCGCGTGAAACAAAATCGCATCTCAACACTTAGAGAGAGAGAGAAAAAATGTCACTTAGTTTATTAGTTTTTTTTTTAAATACTGAATTCCACATTATAAAGAGAGTGATTCAAGTGTGGTGTGTAATTACATTTTGTCCACATGTATAATATATAAAATTCACATCCTTCCACACAGGAGAGACAAATTGAGGGACATTTTTAGCAGGTCTATTTTCACACTGCGATATTCCATCAGCAAACTACATTCAGAGTCCTGTGGGGATTCTATAATTTATAATGAAGAAATCATGAATTATTTCTCAGATAATTCTAACCACGGGAATGTGTGATCCCCTTACACCTGCAGTCTTGTGGTGGAAATTCTATTTCGATAGATGTTTCAAGTTTCATAACCATAAGAAAATTGTGTTTATGACCCCGCAAAAGTGTATTTAGAGTCATTTAGGGAGAGCGAAAGGCGCCAGAAAATAATGCAATGAGTATTTCACGCGCCTTGTCCCCATTGGTTAGATTTAGGCGGATGAAATACTCAATGTATTAGTTCTCACCGCCTTTCCACACTTAGATGATTCCAGAATGTCACTCTTTCCCTCCAAAAATAATTTGGAGGGAAAGACAGACATTGTGTAGCAAAAACATCTGAAGAGTAAAATGCTTCTGCCAAGCATGATTTTACCAATTTTCAATGTGGTTAAGGTTTGTTTCAGAACGATATCTCAGAACTGTACCTTCTCTTGCTGAACAGATGTTAATTTAATACAGGCATAAAAGAGAATAACTTTTCCTTTTCAGTTTGGTTAAAAGGAAAAGCTATTCTTTTTTTGGCGGTAAAACAGTTTACACTGTAAAACATTCACTGTATGTTTTGTAGTGTAAAAATGAAATTGTTTCTCGGGGTTAATGTCACTGTAATATCTAACGGTGAATTGTTGAAATCAGCTTAAAGCAGTTTTGAAAAAGTATTGAAAACACAATACTGCCTGTCGATAAAAAAACAATCAGTGTGGAATTACACTTCCGTGAACGAGTTTCTCCACAGTTGCATTTAGTGAATTATTTTAAACATGTGTTTGAAAAAAATGTATGTCTTACATGAGCTATTTGTAGAATATTTTCAGCCGTAATGGGAGATATGTTTTTCTCTGAGTGGCAGAGGTGTTGTATTACAAATTGACTGCAAGACACACATGCTTTTGGAGGTAACAAGACTGAAAGACGTGATACTGATATTTTCCTTCTGTAAAAAATGTGAAAAACACCCAGTCTAAATCTGACAGTATTTTTTATATGTCGTGTCTTCCAGTAATAAATAGAAAAAAACTTCACCAGTCGAGCGATGTATATTAGGTAGCAAAGTTTTAGAAAAGCAGAACATTTTGTCAGTATATAAAGTGTATGGAAGACAAACCCACCTAAGCCTGTCAGTATAAAAATGTTTTGAACAACCTACCCCATGACTCGATATACTCAACACTGAATTCCACATACCCCAGAACTGGCACTATAGACACAAAATCAACACAGGATTCTCCGTAGGGCGGCTTGTCCCTCAAATGCCATGTTACCCGTGGCTGGCACTCCAGCGAAAAGCATTTAGCACTGAATTCACCCTACCCCAAGGGTGCCACTATAGGGACAAGCATTTAACACCGAAACCCCATGCCCCAATGGCGCCACTATAGTGGCATTTTTGAAGGTAGGAACAAGATTTTAAAATCTTGTTCGTACCGTCAAAAATGCCACTATAGGGACAAAAATGCCACTATAGGGACAAAACCCTATGGAGAATCCTATGTTAATTTTGTCCCTATAGTGGCACCATTGGGGTATGGGGGTTTCAGTGTTAAATGCTTGTCCCTCTAGTGTCACCCCTCACTACTGAGATTTAAACTCGACTAGCCATGCTTCTGCCATGTTTTACATATATTTATAGTGTCCTAATAGTCCAATACATCACAACCAATATTTTGTTGTATAATTAATTTTAATTATGGAATTTCAGGGTGGGTGGGATTTCAAAGTAAACTGATTTTCTGTGCTTATATAGCACCAGGGCGTAATCGGGACAGATGATAGTGGAATCCCAAAACGGTGCCTACACTCCAACTGCTTGTTGGTATATGTAGTAGTAAACACCAAAAATAATGGAAAAATATGTTATTTATTTATTCATTATTTGTTTTGTGGGTTTGACGACACTTTCGTATACCGTAAAACCTCGAAGCAGTGGTAAGTCTCAATTTTACTAAAACCGTACATACACAGAACGACTTACGCGTGTGAATAGGTTAAACGAGTGCCAGCGCGGAAGGATAAAACGAGTGGTCGCATTCCATAAGTACCGTAAGTGCTACAAGTGCCATATCGATTAACCCATTCACACGCGTGTATCGTTCTGTGTTTATTACACGCCTACACGTCTATAAAAGCAATTATTAGAAGGACACTCAGCAATTCATTTGACAACTTGCCCCCTGGGTTCCAATGTGCTATATGTGCCAATAGGCTGCCAGTAGGCCAGTAGGCACATAAAACACATTGGAACTCAGTGGACGATTACTATCAATAGAAAGAACACATTTCTACACAACTGAGTTTGCGAGGGCACCATGTGCTACTATTTTTAGTATCGCTAGTGATTCAAGTTGTAATTGCGGTGCACGATTTTTAGAAACTTCTAGTGACAATTTCGCTTCTGTTTAAAAATAGACCGTCAACGATTTCCATTCCGCACATGTGAGCGGAAGATCTTTTCATTTTCCGCGTGGTTTAGTATTGCTGTAGATGGAAACCACATAGAACAGGCGTGTAATAAAATCAGAGTTAGCAGCGGTATGTGCACGATCAATGTCTACAACATTTTAGCACACTGCATCACCGTTCTCCAGCTTCGGTAGTGGAGATAAAGTTCCTTGCCTAAGTGCATTACGCAAAAGGTGCGGGTCGAGGTCGCACATACAGTTAAAACTAGAAGTCCTGTCAAGAAATGCGCGCAAAAAGCACGTCGATCTGCACGTTAATCTTCGCGTTATGACCATAATAAGGTTATCAAATTCTGCACATATGGCCTGTGCACAAGCAATGTTTCAGCCAATGGACCTCCAGGTAACCAGAAACATTGCCTGTGCTTGCTATGAATAACCAGGAAAACCTGCCGTACTTTGAATGCCATTCGATTTGACAACTGCGCGCAATTCCTATGCACAATTAAGCTTGGATAAGCGCACAGTTCGTGACAGGACTTCTAGTTTTAACTGTAGGACATCTCGATTTAGAATTCATTGCTCTAACTTTTAAGCCATGCAGCTTCCCGGAAAAACCTAGAAATGATTGGGTGTGCTTCACCGGCGTACTCAGGAATTATAAAAAAAACAATGGTAAAAGAGCCAGAGAGAAAGCGGAGCAGGAAAACACAAGCCAAAGTTAATACCCAAATTATTGTTTCTTTCTACGTGGAAGGATTCCGTGCTCTCCAGGGTGTACTCATCACCAATATCCCATCTCATTCCAACGTACTCTATTATACTTCTTTTGTTGTTGATTAAACAGTGGAAGACTTTATTACAAAGTATGACTTGTGTTTGCACAATGACAGATCAAACACTTATCTGCACCCAGATTCCGGGTCGTACACATCAATTGATCTTTCAATTGCATGCCCTTCTATCTTACTCGATTTGTCTTGTAAGGTGGAAGATGGCTTGTGCGGGAGTGACCACTTACCAATCGTGTTGGAAAGTGTAGTCCGGGCAGACGATGAGAAGGTGCACCAGTGGAACTTTTAAAAGGCTGACCAAATCGAACATTTCACTGCAGAGTCGTTTGACATTTCAAACATAGTCATTTCATCGCCTGTGTGCTAGAATGTCCTATGTCCCATAGGGGACATAGGACATTCTAGCACATTCTATTCTATTCTAGCACTAACCTCGACAAATCCAAAACGTTTCACTAAATCATGATTTGATAATGAGTGCAAACTGGCTATTAAGGATCGCACGAAAACTGAACGGGAATTTAAGTGAAACTCAATACAAATTTCGTATAAATCGGTCCAAAACAAGACGACTTATAAAACAGAAAAAGAAAAGTTTGGGGGAAACTTATGTCTCTAAACTTAACCGGCGTACATTCATTTACAAAATGGGCCAAATGATTAAAAAATTAAAGAAAAAGAAACAAAATCAACTGTTCATAACCTGGAAGATAACAATACACTAATTACACCGAAAAAGAAATATCAAACAAATTAACCGCAGCGTTCTCAACGCATTCGTCGTCTGAGAATTGTAACCCAGAATTCGCTAAATATAAAACATCAGTAAAAACAGAATATCAAATTTTCCTCTAACAATCTAGAAGATTACAATGAACCTTTCTCTGTGGAAGAGTTAAGTAACAATCTAGAAGATTACATCTGGTTCGCCAATTACTACTTGATAGTTTCCAGGCCTGGAAGTTTTAAAAATGCAGGAGGGCTCAAAATCTCCTCCCCTGGCCTAGGTATGGCGAACTGAATTGGGCGAAAAAAATGTCTATTGGAATTTTCAGTGTTAAATCAGTTCGCCATATTCCTTCTAGAACCACGTGCCATATTCCTTCTAATGTCTATGGGAATTTCAGTGTTAAATTCAGTTCGCCATAGTCCCTTCGCCTCTTATCACTGTTTTCCTCACAGACAATCCTGGAGGCACCCTTGCGTAATTGCAATATTTTATTACACACTTCGTCGTCTGAGTGCTAGAATGTTCTATGTCCCCTATGGGACATAGAACATTCTAGCACTCAGCCGACGACTGTTCTTTAGGATATTCAGAAACATTCAATATCGACAATCACTCGCAGCATTGGTGAAGGAACCGTGTCTCTCTTTCCGAAACTTTTGTTTTTTTAGAAAAAACTTGCAATGTGAATGAAAAACCTCTTTTGAGAATATGTTGATCCTGAGAAGGACCGCCACGGAGGCATTTTTTGAAGATACTCGTTTTGTGATACCAACACTTTGAAAACGAAATGTAGAGATAAGAAGAATTAGGATAAATCAGTTTGACTTGTATCCTGAATGTATGTCAGGGTAAAAAAATCCAACAACCTTTTCCGGGATTTTTTAGGAATCCTCATAGAATTCACTCAAATCCGGGTATTGTTTATTGAATTTCACCTCCCATTTTTTATATTTTCTTTCGGTTTGCGAAATAAGATCAGGAAAGAGATCAAACTTTTTTACCTAGTACTTCTGTAGTTCATAACCACGAGCTGCTAAGAACTGTCTTATCCCTGCAAGCCGTTCCAGATTGTCAATAATTTGCTGGCTCCACTAAAGAGTATACGTCAGAGGACCGGTACGGCGCAAATGTCCAAAACAATCTTCCGATTACTGCCTCCTACACTTTCTTGATCAAGAGAGAACTTTACATTCATATTTCATGGAAGATGAAATGATGAGTACATGAAATAATCACTGCTTTTTATACCCAAAACAAACTGCCATTCGGATCAAAATCTCTCCAAAGAGCGCTCACGTGCTATTGCATTATAAGACCGTAAAAATCAATTATTTACGACATTTACTATCCCTTCGCTGGATTAAAAAGCAGGAGAAAACTAATCCTTTACGACGTTTACTATCAAGTCGTTGGGGTATGTATAAGACTGCCAACTCGAGCTGAATTATTTCGTCGACATGGATTTTTCAAAAATTAAAGAGTTAACAGATGAAGATGCAGAAAAAAAGGAGAAAGATATTTGAAAGAAAGAAGACAGAGGATAGATGAAGTTTTCCTGTTAGCTCTCTACCAGTGGTGGAGTTCAACCCTGCCGAAGAATGAATTTAAAGAAATGATGGAGAAGTTTCCGGAGATGTGGGCGGTAAGACGGCCGTTTGGAGAGATACATTTTCACAACGGACCAAAACAACCCCGAGAATACCCAACGGCCGTCTACGAGACGATCATGTTTGGCAGAATACAAGAAGATTAGAAGAAAAAAAATGTTTTATTGAGGAGAAGATGAGATCGTTTCAGCGCCGCTCCTTGGCAGGGTGAACTTCATCACCAAATTGCCTTTGCGCCGGCCATTCTCAGGGCCCACATATTCTCAAAGGAGCTTTCTCATTCACATTACAAGTTCTTTCTAAAAAACAGAAGTCTCAGAAAGAGAGACACAATTCCCCATCCCACGTTGTTTGAACGTAAATGCAAGATTTTTAAAATGTATTTCCCCGTGAAAAGTCAAGTGTGCGATTTTTATCAAACAAAAATATCCAACAAACCTCTCCCACTCACTCAGTTAAGCATAAGGAAGAAATAAAGTATTAACCCTTTACCCAACGAATCGGCCGCATCAGCCCGCGTAATATGCAAATTCAGCAGTTGAAAAAATATTATTTTTCAAAACATTTCAACAAAACCATATCATGTGACCCCTTGTTGGAACGAGCTCGTTCCAACGAGGGATCACATGATATGGTTTTGTTGAAATCTTTTGAAAAATTTAGAAAAATGATATTTAAAATAATAAATTTTGATATCGTCTGCATTGGGTAAAGGGTTAAAAAGGGACTGTGTCTCTATGAGACTTGATTTTTTTCTGAACGTGTGAGCCTCTCTTTTGAATCATAAAGGCAGCCCTGAAAAGGGTTTTTTTTTAAATTCTGTCAATGTATTCACTTATCCATTCTCTTCGAATATCTTCCAATTCCATTGAAATGTACATGTTTCATGATGGGTAGTGAGTGTTTTTTTGATCTCATCTTCAGTTTGTGTATCATTAGTAATAAGTTGTTTACGCGGTTTTTCGTCCAGGTTTTCCTCCAGGTGTTTGCCATTGTGGAATTTGTATTGGATTCCCTTCTACCATCTTGAACTCCGCCGGTACTATTTGTTTTTTTTTCTGCTGGTAGCACTACTTGGTTGTGACAAGATTTCATTTCTTGTATAGCTTTCAAAATATCCTTCAGTAAACCTTCATTACGATCTGTTGAAGAAGTGGTTGATTCTGATTCACTCACTATAGACTTTTCTTTCCCGAGTTCTGATGATAGTTTTGCAGGATCAATGCTTATTAAGTCTTCAAAGTCAGATAAGAAATTGATCTCTGCCATTATTTCTTGACTGAATAAAATACAATCATCATTTGTTATTGTGATCTGGTATTTATCCCAAAAATGGTTGTTTATTTGAACAATAAAGACCTTGGATAAATGTTTGCTTTATTCACCTAGTAGGGTGATACATTTTCCCATCGTTTTAACACTGACAAAATGTATTCCCCCTAGTACCGACGGACTTGTGACCTCTGGCCTCTACCACATTTGTCCAGCATAATTAATAGTTCGATTGTTGATCTCTTTAAATCTTTTTGAAAGTATTGCACAATGCCAGTAGAAAACACCATCCACTGCTCATATAATAAAGTATTTTTGCAAGTTTAGCCCAAGTTTGTAGGGGAATTATTTGTAGACAGAAATGTATTATTGCGCCTTGTTTATTTTTGCCAATTTTGCTGGTCGATCGAATTGGACCAATGTGCTCCTCGCTTCTAGCTGTGTTTTGTAGCGAATTATAGCACGATTTTGCCGCGACTGTCCTGTAGAAGATTTGTGGGATAACCAAAATAAACGTATAGTGTTTTCATGTAAAAAAGTTATTCTACTCGTAGAATTAAGAATGAAACCGACTCGCCAGAGGCTCGTCGGTTTCATTCTTAATCCTACTCATAGAATAAATCTTTTACTTTTTTACTTGAAAACACTATACGTTTATTCTATATTTATAGGCAAAGCAAGCTGTCATTCACATCAGAATCTCTCCAAAGAACGCTCATGTGCTATTTTGATTATAAGGCGGTAGAAAATCAATATTTTTACGACGTTTACTATCACGTCGTTTGAGTAAGTATAAAACTGTCAACTTGAGCTTAGCTATACTTGATACCGAACCAACCATGAGAATACAGTTATTCATAGAGATGATGATATCGAAGGGGAGAAATGGAGTTGGAAGAGTTGGGATGAAGCGGGAGTTAACCATTACTATTCCAAGAAATAATTTACGGAAACTTGCAAGAAGGGCTGGAGTCGAGAGAATTTCACCATTAGTATTTGACGATATTCTTCAAGATTTACAACAATTTCTATGGAATGTCATCAGGGATACCATCCAATACAAGATTAAGAGGAGGTGAACAAGCGATTGTTACTAGAGGTGATGTTAACAAAGGATGTAAGAAGAACGGAATAAATATGATGGGTTAGCGATTAAAATAAGGAGAAACAAAGCAAAAGGGCCTTTTCAGGGCCACCACTGTTTGTAAAAAGAGAAAACGTTCGATACACACACTTGACAGTTCCCTCACTTGAGCCTTGGCCTCAACACTTTATTCAATTCAAGAGGTATAAATCTCATAGTTCCCACTTTTTTTACATTTGTTTCCTTAGAGTGACATACTTGGTGATTTTACAAATGATGTAATGCAAAACGTGCTTGTGTTACACATGAGTATTTTTGTTTTTTCGGAATTTTTGCATTGTACAAAGTCTGAAAAAAACAAAATTCTTATGTGCAACACAAACATGTTTTGAACTGTACTGGAAATTATTTTAACATCAAAATAATTTTACTTATAAGTTTTCAGAACTTAAAATGTTTTTACGTTTTGAAAACTTAATTTGCAAACAGAAAAATAAAGTTTTCAAAAAAGAAAAATAATTTTTGTATCCTTTTTTTGTACTTTTTTATTTCTATGAAATTGTTTTTCTGTTTGCAAATTAGTTTTCTGAAAAAAAGTTTTCTGTAAAAACTTTTTTCAGAAAACTAATTTGCAAACAGAAAACTAATTTGCAGAGAGAAAAAATAATTTCTGAGTTATTTAGTTCTGTGCATTTTTTTTTACTTGCCTGTCAGATAGTTTATAGTTTTCTTGAGAAGTAATTGTCAGGCAAGTATAAAAAAAAATCCTAACCAAGAAATATTTGAACAGAAAACATAAGATCATTACCTTTTCTGAATTTTATTCAATGAATATTTTGTGATACAACACAGTTATGTTTTCACTTTCTGAATGTCACTTATTGAATGTCACGTTTGAAATGTCCATTACTGTTTTTTTTTTTTTTTTTGGGGGGGGGGGGGGGGGGGCAGTTTCAACACTTTTAGTTTACTGTCGTTAGCTTTATGTTTTCTTGAAATTTTCATTGGCGGTGCCTCATTATCTGGAAAAAATGTTCTAAAATTCATCATCTGTTTTTGTTTCACTTGGTATATCCATATTTTATAACAGAGTGTCTGATTCCTTATCAAAATCGGGTAACACATTATTGTCAGGTTGTTTTGGTGAACTATTAAGTATTGTGATTTCCAGTGGTAGAATCTTTCATTCTATCTGCTCTGGATGAATGCCAAGCCCTATAGAAGGTGTTGGAAGAATGTCAAACCCTGTAGTAGGTGATATAACAGCTGGTGTCCCCCACTTTGGTTGGTTAGATAATTTTTTCAGTGCACATTCATTAATCCAATGTCCTTTTGGTTTGGTTTGCAATAATAACATGCCCCTTTATGTGAACATGTTTTAGCCAGATGTCCACTCTCCTCGAAAATATTACAGTGCTTCGTGAGTTCGTAAAGTTGATCGATAATAGTTTTTGCTTGATACCATGTATAAGGTTTATCTTATAAACTTCCCCTATAAGAAATCTCACTTCTTCTTTATAATATAAACTGTTTGGTTTACTTGCTTTCTCTATTTTCTTGGATCTCGCTATCTCTCTATCTTTCATTTTATAATAAATACTATTTGGGTCACTTGCTTTTTCTAATCTTGGATCTCTCACTTTATACATCTTTGGAGCAGTATGAAAATCAGTCTTAAACTGTTGGTGGTCAAAAAGCAAATGTGAAGGAAAGCTGAGAATCAATGGCCTTTTATACTCTCCTAATAAGAAATGTTTCATTTTATTTACAATGTGTTGTGACACGGTTTATTTCAATAATTACATGAAGCATTTCATCCCATGTATGGGTACAAAAAGACAACTTTTAGTTTTTAGAGAAATGTCAAAGTAAAACATTGAACGGTCAACATGTCTCCACCACTTAATCCTACATATCCTATATACTTATCAGAGCTTATAAGACTTTCGAGTTTTAATATGACTACAAATCCTATTTTACAACCCAAGAAATAAGAATTAGCTAAAGCTGTTTTATCTATGTGGGGAATAGTAAAGTAAAATGTTTCGTTTGTGGGGAAGGTTTAAAGAATTGGGAACCTACAGATATTCCTTTACCAGAACATATTAAGTGGTCAACAAATTATTCTTATGTTCAATTGACAAGAAATTCTCAGTTTTACAATCCACCATCATGTATGCAAACACCTCCAGAAAAAATATTTTCATTGCTGGATTATGAATACAGTTTAAAACAAATATTTTCAACTATGAACAAATATGACAAGCATCTAGACAATATTCCAGATTCTAATTTTCTACATTCACTCATGTTATTAGATGATGTAAGTATGTCATTTAGTGTTGTGATTGCAAGAAAAGCGGCACTTTCAAATCAATTCAAAACTAAGTTAGACAAAATTTTTATAGATGGTGCAGAAAAAGATTTATTCAGATTTACAAAATACACTACCTCAAGATGAAGAAAAATGGGAGTAGAAGAGTGAATTGTAAACATTTTTTTACAAATAAAAAGGGGTATAAAAGGGTTGATTCTCAGTTTTCTTCACGCTTGCTTTTTTGGAAGCCAAGAAGACAGGACTGATTTATACAAGATACTACAGAAGATGAAAAGAAGCTTTGAAGATAACAGTGAGATAGAGAGTGAAACAGAGGATATCAGGAGAGAGAGAGAGAGTAAGAGATGAAGATTAGAGAATGGAAGAGAAATATATAGAATCCAACCACAGATGCAAAGGACATAAAGAAAATTCCATTCAAACTCAAATGTATATACAATAACATTTAAAGAATTTGATGAGAATAATCCATTTGAAAACCTATCCAAGGTATTTGACAGCATGTTAGCAGAGATTAAAGATAAATGTATTATAGAATAAAATGACCATTTGAGAGAAACCATGAATCACCTTGGCTTGGATATATGTATATTTATCCCATTTAACATAGCATTTTCTCTCACTGGTAATACAGTGTTAGATGAAACTGGAAAAGTTGCACAATCCAATGATAACTTTACTATCCATGATGAAAAATTATCTTTAGAAGTAACACAGACTTCCCTACCCCAAGTGTCTGGATGAGTTAAAGCAGAAACATTTGAATTGATTGATAAAATAGTTGGTAATAAAAGAAGTATTGTTGAAATTCAAAATGTTAATGATTCCATGTGTGTCGCATGGGCCATTGTGATAGGAAAGTGTCATGTTGATAAAGATGGGCCAGAATTTTGGCAAAAGGAATGGAAAAAAATAGATATTCAAAAGTGAAGTTTCATGAAATTGAAGCTAAGACATTGATAGACAAAGCAAGGCTTGATTATAATACTCCTTGTGGATATGAAGAGTATTATAAAATACAAGATCTGTTTTCTCCAGACTATCTCATCAAAATTCATAGCCAGTATAAAACTGATTTCTTATTTGAACCACTGAAAACTACAAAGGATAGTGAAGTGATACATATATACCACCATAACCAGCACATTGATACCATTACCAACGTAACATGATTTTTAAGGTGTGACTATTATTGTGAAGTTTGCTGTCAAGGCTATCGATTTAAGGAATGACACATGTGAAGTAAATTTGGCTGTGTTTTGTATACCCCATCAAAATGTATTCCTGAACACTCCATCACCTGTTACAGTTGTAATAGACAGTTTGTAGGTTCACCGTGTTATCAAAATCATATCAGTACAACAGGGAAAGAACTGAAAACCATTTGTCAACTAGTGCAGAAATGTAAAAAATGTAGTATGTGAATTTACCCCAGGAAAGAAAAACACATTTGTGAGGGGTTTAAAAAATGTAAATATTGTCAGCAAGAAGTAAATTCTGCATATAAATGTTTTATTCCAAAATACACATCGCCTGATAATGACACAATACCCAAGATTTAATTTGTATTTTTTGATTTTGCAACCACTCAAGACTCAGCAGTTCACATTACACATTTCTGAATTGCTCATCATGCTTATGCAGATTGTATCCATAAACCCACAGATCAAAATTGTACTTCATGTGATCAAATTGGACACAAAGTGAAACACTATTTAAAGGGGACTCTGCTTTTACAGATTGTTGTAAATGGCTTTTCAGTAAAGAACATAAAGGGTCTACAGCTATTGCTCATAATTTAAGAGGATTTGATGGACAATTAGTGTTAAGACATCTTGTTGAAAATGATACCGCAACTCCAAAAATTATTATGAATGGGAACAAAATTATTCTACTTCAAGCTTATGGTGTGAGACTTATTGATTATTTAAGTTTTCTTTCAATGAGATCGGCACAATTCCCTAAACATTTGCTTTGACTGAATTAGCAAAAGGTTATTTCCCTCATTTGGCAAATACACAAACTTATCAAAAATATATTGATGCTTGTTTAGATGCAAAATTTTACATGCCTGATTCTATGGGTCCATCGGATAGGGAAGAATTCATCAAATGGCATAATCAAAAACTCACCACCAATGCTACTTTTAACTTTAGAAAGGAAATGGAAATGTACTGTAGGTCAGGTGTAGATATGTTACAAAGAGGTAGTGGGGAATTTTGACAGAAAGTTTTAGATACTGATTAAACAGACCCCTTCAGAGAAGCAGTTACTTTAGCTGATGCCTGTAATAAAGCTTGGAGAAAAAAACATGAATGTCAAAACACACGCCAACCATCATTTCAGACATAGGTTACCCATCTGCAGTCAAATACTCTATAAAGGCTACCATATTTTAACAGTTACTTGCACAAGAAGAACACATACACATACAACATGCACTGAATGGCAGGGAAGTTAGAATAGGAGATTATTATGTACATGGATTTCATTTAGGAATTGAATGCAATTTTTATAATTTTTATTGGAGTATGAACGTGTGGGAATGGGTACAAATTATGTATGAATCCCATTCCCACACGTTCATACTCCAATAAAGATTATAAAAAATTGCATTCAATTCTTATAATTACATTCCGTAACTGTTTAAACTACTTTTTACCGAACAACAAAGCAGAAAGATGAAATAAAAGATATACGAATGAACGAGACGAAAAACCACCCTCACACAAAATACAAAGCGCACAACTCTGATTTTTAATTTTCAAAACTTTAGAAATGGAAACGGGTATTTTAGTAACAAGCTTTATGCCGCAGTTGGGAAATGTCACCAAAGAAACAGCAGTAGAGTTGATCACTGCGAGAGGTGCTAAAAGTTAAAAACCTGCCCAAACACTGCCTGAATTACATTCTGTCAACTGCGCTCTACCGTAAATGCGGGTCAAAGTTCGACCAAATGTATTCATTGGAAAATGAATTACATTTGGTCATGACGTTTTCACCCAGCTGACCAATGGGAATTGAGTATTTGGACCCAAAATGTATAACTACATTAACAATGTAATTATAAAGAGACAAACACCATTTTCGAATTGTTTGGATGCATGTGGCATGGATACGAACAATGTTATCCAGACAAAAATGCAAAAAAAAAACAGTCAATTTAAAATGTTACAAAACTCTATACACACAGACACAGGCTCGCATAGAACATTTGAAGTCACTTGGGTACACTGTGAAAGTGGTATGGAAACATGAATATGACACTTTTATGTAAAACATATTTCGAATTCAAAA
Source organism: Pictodentalium vernedei (assembly GCA_031216915.1). NCBI lineage: Eukaryota > Metazoa > Mollusca > Scaphopoda > Dentaliida > Dentaliidae > Pictodentalium > Pictodentalium vernedei. Next base: position 103,089,309 of record CM062297.1, on the reverse strand, counting down.
CCACACTCAATTCATTTTTTCCAAACATGGATCCAATTAAAACACAGCAAGCATTATTTGGAGGGAGGAGTAATGCCATTAAATTATACCATAAAATAGATCAAAATAAATTATAGAGTTATTCGTTCACTTTATCCGTATGTTAATAAACACAGAGAATATCCAGTAGGTCATCCGAACAAAAATACTCACAAAAGAAGAGATAAATACACATGATTTAAGACAGTATAGAGGACTCATTAAATGTAACATTTTACCACCACAAAACCTTCACATGCCAGTTTTAACAATTCATTGTAACAACAATGTGTTTTTTTACACTTGGCAATACATGTGCAGAACAAGAAAATGATCACTGTGAACACACATCAGAACAATGCAGCCTTGTAGGTGCCTGGACAACAACAGCTGAACGTTTCAAAGCAATGGGTATGGGGTACATAATACTTGACACCTATAAGATTTGGCACTTGGAGGAATGGTCTTCAGAAATTTATAAAACATTATGTGAATACATATTTAAAAATGAAATGAGAAGCTAGTGGGTATCCAGACTGAATGAACACAGATATAGAATGAAGCCACTTTTAAAAAGGATTATGTAGACATTGAAAACATAAACTTACAAAACATTGAAAAAAATCCAGGAAAATTCTCATTTCATAAAACATGTTAAACTGTTTATGGGAGGAAAATGCACAAAACAATGTTAAAACTAAAACAGAGTTCATACATGATCCATCCAAATATTTTGACTTGATACAGGACCCAAATATCATTGTTAAACATGTAGAATTGTTTGAACATGATCAATTTATTTTAGTAAATTACACAGATACAAAACATATGTATGAGCCCCACAGTTCAGCTAGTTTTGTTATAGCTTCTTTTGTCTCAGCATATGGAATTGTATAAAGTTATAGGAGGATTAGGTAAACAGGTGTTATATTTTGATACAGATAGTTGTATTTATATACATAACCCATTACTTTGGAATCCAACAATTATAAACATTATGTTAGGCCAATAGACAGATGAACATCCAGATGCAAAAATATTGAATATGTAGGTTTAGGTCCTAAAAGTTATGGTTATAAATACAGTAAAGATGGACAAATACACCATTCATGTAAAGTCGAAGGAAATACATTAGATTTCAACACATCACAGAAAGTCAATTTTGAAAGTATGGTTGAATGTTTGCAAGATAGAGAGAATTACAAAATAAACATTGGATATACACATAGAATTACACGTAACAAGAACAAGATTTACAAGAACAAGTAAATCACAAACCAAAACATTTCAATCTGTATACACAAAACGTTATGTAGAAATTAAAATGATACATGTCCATAAGGGTTTAAGGTATAAATACATTTAAATGAAACAAGAATAGATAAGTGTAAATAAATGTGAGACATGTCCATGCAGGTTAAAGGTATAAATAGCCACCGCTTATGCTGTCAATGGAACATTTGATTTTCAACCATGGACCAGGCAGGATGTCTTTTAGAAAACAAAATTACATGTAAGGCATTACTATATGTTTTTCGACTTATTAATTCTAGTCACCAAATAATAACAAAAGATGTTATTCAAAACCAAATAGAAAAAAACAGAAATATATATTAAATTTTGTAATGCACTTATCATGATGAGTGCTTTTACAAAGGCAATTTACAAAATATTTGGACAAAAGTTATGTGGGATTTTATTATTTATGATGAACAAATCATAGATTATTTATATAAACAATGTGTACCGCAAACTGATCAAAGAATAGATTCTTCAGAAACCATATTTGAGTTAAAAGCACCATTATAGAAAATTCCCTCAAAGCAATACAAGGAAAATATGGGGGAAAATAGTATTTTAGTTAGTGATACATACAGATTATCACCACAGTGTGTGTCTCCGGAAATTCTGATCAAGTCTTGTTGTAGGCAAAGAATCGCATTTCGACGTGCCCTAACGGGCACGTCGAAATACTATTCTGTACCCACAACTCGACTTGATCTGAATTCCTGGAGACACACACTGTGGTGATGATAAATTTATCTCACAATATTGACCACAAAATGTGTTATAAAACTATTTTAAGAGGAACTTTTTCATTTGCCTTATCGATGGAAAGATGCAAATTGAAATATAGAATAGCGTCCATTGATCTCCATATTGAGGTCAGTGATGACGTTACACTTCAGAGAAAATTACGTCACTGGGATTCACTTTATTGAATACTGTCTTGCAAAGTGGAGCAACTGTGTGTTTCATCAAGGTGAAATTGGTTGGAACTTTTGCAACAATTACTGGTGAATTAAATATCCCTCTTGGTGTAAAGGTTTATTATATTTTAAAATATGCCATTCATCGTTTACTGAGGTTGAATTTTCCACATTTCATAGCAGAAGTTAATCCTTTAACTTCAAGAGAGAAGCCTCGACTCGAGTGTTCAGAAAAATCCCAATAATAGGCTACAAACCAGCCCAAGATGCCAAAAAGTGCGCATAATTTAACTATTCATTGAGTTTACTTCCCCAGTGACATATTAGCATGCCGTGCATAATAAATACGTTACAGGGCATTTACTGGGCAGATACAGTGTCATATACGGCTCAGAGAAAACAATATTAGGTTTGGCTTCACCTCACCTAATATTGTTTTCTCTGAAGGCAAAAACGCGAAGTGATCAAAACATGATATTAATGCCGTTGTTTTGGCAACAGCAGAATCACGCACTTGTATCAGGGGCCCTTGATACAGATTCGGAACAAGGGCCCAGATACATTAAACTTTAGTTGAGTAACAGTGCAAAAATGTCCCAATTGTGAGATAAAAAACTTTTTCATAAAAAACAATTATGGCATCAAGTGAATGTTTATAGTTTCGGCATCTCTGTAATATTTTCATCTCAGGACCTAGTGGTTCAGGAAAACAGAATTTATTAAAAAACTGATTGATATGAAACACACATTATTTCAAATTGTACCTCAAAAATCACTTGTTGTTATAAAGAATGGCAAACGACTTATACTTTACTTAAAGAACTTGAAGACATCAAATCCATTAAAAGTATTCTTACAAGGATCAATTTCGTTATTTAGTTTGTGTCATTGATGTATGTTCAAAATATGCATGGGTATTAGCTGTCCGTAATAAATCTGGAGAGACATTAACAAAATCATTTCAAACTATTCTGAAAACTTCTGGTCATAAACCATTAACATTACAATCTGGTAAAGGTTCTGAATTTAAAAATTTGGTGGTTCAGAAATTTCTGAAGAGAGAAAATATTCATTTTTTCACAACAGAAAATTCTGAAACAAAAGCAAGTAGTATTGTAGAATGATTTAAACGTACATTGAAAACATGTATGTGGAAATATTTCACACATAAGCAAACATTAAAATATATTGATGTGTTACAATCTTAGTAGATAGTTACAATCATAGTTTCCATCAGAGTATTCAAAGACCTCCTGCTTCTGTATCCATAGAAAATGAAGTAGAAATTTCTCAACATTTGTATGGACAAAAAACTCAAAAGAAAAAAAAATCATTTTCAAATTGGTGATTTAGTGCGTATTAATAAAACGAAACGGACATTTGAAAAAGGGTATTTACCAAATTGGACAAAAAAATTATTTAAATGATCCTAACTGCATGATTTTAAATAATAAATACACTAACCAACCAGAGGGAAGTTAATCCATAAATCAGATTATAGTATATTCTCATTGTTTTTCTTTTCCATAGACTTCTACACTAATTTTCTAACTTTCCCAACTTTAACCTATTATCCTATAGGAAACAAACACAAACACCCACCGAGAATGAAAATATCAATGAAAAAACGTTATGACGTCGTGACGTTTTCAAAAACGTCCGTCATGTAGAGATAAATTCCGGAGAAGTGTAACGTCATTCTATTTCGCTAGAGAGTTTTCAAAAGAAATTTTGCCTTCGCAAAAGATTTATGAAGTCTGATGCTGCTAATGCTGTTACCAGGACAGGAGTTTATGCCTGTGAAGAGTGTGGACAGACCTTTACGGACAGCAGCAACCAGAACCGCCATGTGCGTACCAATCACGATGGAGCGAAGAAGACCTTTATTAGGAAAAAGAAGCTGGATCAACATCTGAAGAAATGTTTGGAGATCTATACATGCATGGAATGCGGCCAGGCGTTTAACCAGCTACTCCATTTTAACCGTCATCAGAGCGTCGCCCACCGACCATTTCCTGTACCAGCTAAAAGCTAAAAGGAAGACTGATGAACCAAAGAGAGGACCAACCAAACCACCACGGACCACGACGACCATCCGTTATAATGTTGCCTCGATTGATTTTGACAAGAATATGATGTCCGAAGAAGAGACCGATGAATATATACAAAAATAACTGGAGTTCTATTAGAACTCGCCATATGATGAACAGAAGAGTCCAGGACTAGATTAATTACTGGATCAACGACGTGAATCTGAAGATTATGACTGATGAATTGATGAATTCCGTATTTCTGACACAACACCCAAGATTTAAAATTAATCTTAGTTTTGGTTTTATCCTGACACACAGTGAAACGAATGAACTGATGTATTACCATCCAACACAAAACAACGCCCGGGTACTTGATGTTCCACAACTCGTATGCTGCCAAGAAGACTCTGATGAATTCCTAGATGATGTCATGGAAGAAGATATCCTGGAATGGGCCAAGTTAAAACGACCAAACACGAAATGGCTTGTGGAGAGAGTTACCAACGTCACCTTGTATGTGAATAAGTTGAAAGACCACCAATTGGATTGGCAGAAGATCTTCCAGATTACATTCCCCAGAACAAAGCAATAAATACTTTGGTGAAAAATAAAGCTCGCCCTTATTATTATGATGACAACCTGTGTATCTTCCGATGTTTAGCTCTATGGAGTGGTTCCATAGCACACAGTTTGAATAATATAACAGGTGCCATGTACAGCAAATGTACAAAGAAGCCAAAGAATGAATTCCGTGGAGTAACTTTAGCCGAATTACCTGACTTGGAGAAATGGTTTGATGTTAATATCCAAGCATATGAACTTGCTATGAATGATGGTGACCAACTTGTTGCCAAATTAGTCCAGAGATCTCATAGAAATTGTGAGAATACCATGCATGTGAACGTCTGCAAGAACCATTTTAGCTACATCATCGATATAGACCAATACTGCAAATCATTTGAATGCTTCAAATGTGGTTAATTATGGGAAAAGGTTTACAGGCTTAATCTCCACGAGACGACATGTACAGATGAAGTGAATTACAAGTATGTTGGCGGTGTATACCATCTATCCCAGTCCGCATTTGATCTGTTAGAAGACGAAGGTATAGAAGTGCCTGAAGAGAAGAAGTTTTATCCATGCCGTGCAACCTTTGATTTTGAAAGTTATTTTGTCAAGTCCAGTCTACCTGCCGACAGTGATAAACTGATATGGGAAGCAGAACACCGACCATTGAGTGTGAGCGTATGTAGCAATGTTCCAGAATACCAAGCCCCGAAGTGTTTTATTACTAACGGAAATTCTCAACATCTTGTTGAATAAATGATAACATACCTCACAGATGTTTCATCTCATTGCCACCAACTGATGCAGACTTACCATGCGTGGACCTTACTTAAACTCAGACAGAAAATCGACGAAACGCTGGAAGCGGAAGCCAGAGCTACTGGAGAAGATACCTCCAAGATGCACCCTTTACAGAAGTTGGAGAATAAATTTGAAAACTAGAAAAGATGCCGTCATTGGATTCAACTCTGGGAAATACGATTTGAATATAGTCAAGTGTGAACTGGTGGCATACCTGAAGAGACAGAATCCACTCAAGTTTGAAGTGAAGAAATCTAATAACTACATGTGTGTCTCGACAGAATCTTTCAAGTTTGTTGATATTTGCAACTACCTCGCGCCAGGATTCAGCTATGACAAGTTTTTGAAAGCATTTGGCTGTTCCCTGACAAAGGGATTTTTACCATATGAATGGATCGACAGCTTGGACAAATTTGATCAAGACCACCTACCAAACCATGACACCTTTGAAGCCTTCTACAATTGTCTCAAGAAAGAAAATATATCCAATGAAGAATACCAGTACTGCCAGCATGTATGGAACGACCTGGAGATGACAACTTTCCGTGATTTTTTGATCTGGTACAATACCTGAGATGTAAAACCATTCCTTGAAGCAGTTTGCTTTCTATCAAGAACGCCACATCGACATGTTTAAAGATGGTATCAGTGTTCCGGGCCTTACGTTGAAATACCTATTCCAGACCATGAATGGTGAAACCTACTTCACGTTATTTAACCAGAAAAACAAAGACCTGCATCACTTTGTGAAAGATAATATCGTTGGTGGACCTTCAGTTTTTCTTCAACCGGTAACACGAAAAAGATGTAACCCGAATCAGAGAAACAAGATAAGGTGAAGACCAAAGCCATGTGGAAGTATTATAGGTTTTGATACGAATGCATTATATCTATGGTGCCTAGTGCAAGAAATGCCAACGGGTTGGAGTATTAGATGACGTGAAGAAAACCAGTTTAAACCAGAACATCCCATGAAGTATGGTAAAATGGCTGAACAGTGGTTAGAGTTGAGAGATGATATGCACAGAATGCATCAGTTTAACGGAGCTGGAAAAAAAATGATCGGTCGATGACAGCTGCCTGTTGATGGTTGGTACACAGACTGTTTACCAATTCTATGGCTGTTTCTGGCACGGACATACCTGCATGAAAGATAAGAATGGGCCTCCTATCCTCCATAATGAAGTCAGAGATAAACCCATTGAAGTACTGCTACAAGACACCCGTACCAATGCAAAGTACGTCACCGATTTGGGCTATAGACTCGTTGAAATCTGGGAGTGTGAGTGGAGAGAGATGAAGAAGACCGATGTCACACTGAAAGCCTTCATGAAAGAGAACGTTTCAGACAGAATAGATGGTGCTATGACAGAAGGAGAAGAATTGAAGAAAGTGAAGTCCGGTGAACTGTTTGGTTTGGCTGAATGTGATATACATGTACCAGATCACCCGAAAGAGTACTTTGAAGAGATGACACATATCTTCAAGAATACAGATATCTCCATAATCCCCATAGATGATATTGGTGAAGTCCTTTGCTGAGAAGAATGGATGAAGAAACCCCGTAGAAGTTTGATCGGAAGCTATGTAGCAGAAAAAGTGTTGTTTGCAACCCCTTTGCTGCAGTGGTACCTCCAGCATGGTATTGAAGTTGACCACGTCTACCAGATTATCCAATATAAACCAAGAAGATGTTTTGAGAAATTTGGAGAGGAAGTATCCGAAGCTAGAAGACAAGGAGATGTTGACCCTGCCAAGTCAATCGTTGCCGACACCATGAAGATGTTGGGACATTCTGGATAATGCAAAACCGTTACCAACAAAGAGAAGCATCGACGTGTGTGCTTTTGCAATGATGAAGAAGTCATCAAAGCTGTAAATGACATGTCCTTCAGAGCCTTGAATCCATTAGATGAAACTTTATATGAAGTCGAACTGAACAAGAAGACCATCAAGTTGGATCTGCCACTTCACATCGGATTCTTTGTTTACCAGTATGCGAAACTCCGTATGCTTCAGTTCTATTATGATGTCATCGATCGATTTATCAACCGCCCAGATTTCGTATATGCTGAAATGGACACAGATTTTGCATAACTATGTACCTTGTCACCATCCATAGATGCATTAGACAAACCAGAGAAGGGAGTAGAGTTTTACAAAGAGAATCACAAGTGGTTTACATCTGAGTGTTGTGATTTCCACAGAGATGATTATGTGAAAACCAAATTAGAAGGCAAAGAATGGCTGTCACCCTTATGTTGCCAAGAAAGAAAGCGCTTTGACAGGAGAACTCTAGGTTTGTTCAAGGTAGAATGGCAAGGAGCCGGCATTGATGGACTGTGTAGTAAAACATATTATTGTTTCGATGCCACCAATAAATTTAGTTGTAAATGAATCAGCCAACGTCACAATGATTTGACGAAAGAGAAATATTTGCCAGTTGTGAAGACTCAACAAAGTGGATCTGGCATCAACTGAGTATATGCTATGAATGACAAGATCATGTATACAGAGATGTACTATCGTATTTCTACCCAAAACGAAGAGTTTTAGAAGCTGGAGTTGGAACTGTACAACTAGAGATTTAAAGAAGAAACAATTCAGTGAGTGTCATATTTTCTACAACCAGAAAAAATCTAGCATTTGCTTACAAAAAAGTCCTGTTTAGTCGACCAAACATTCCTAAAAGCCGTAATGGATTTTAGGTGGTCTACTCAATTATGTTAGGTTCACCAAAATATTTGTGTTTTTTGTTAAGTCCTATATGGCAGTATTTTTCTCTAATTAAAAAGTCCTATATGGCAAGTCCTCATAAAATCCTATCTGGCAAGTCTTACAAGGTAATACATAGACATGGATTGAAAGTTTGTTTCTCATTTTTTTTATTTATTCTAATACAGAGAGTCTTTATCATCATTATCATCATCATGTTGTAATGTCCTGGTATACTTTAAGCTAACCCTATTGGAAGTGGAGGATATTTCTTTATTTTCATTCCAAACTTTTTAGTTTCATTTATTTAAAAAAAATGCTGATTCATGGTATCTTTTAGGTTACATCAGATGATACATATTTTTGTTTTTGTAAAACAACTGTGTCCTACAGTTTAAGGATCAAGATTGCAGTTTGATCGCCAAACTGACCAATCAGATCGAAGTTAATCAACTAATCAACCAATCAGGTGTGTGTATTCTCATTGTGTTTCTTTTCCATTAACTTCTATACTAATTCTCTAAATTTCCCAACTTTAACCTATAATCCTATAGGAAACAAACAAAAACCCCACTTAAGAATCAAAAAATCGATCAAAATTTGTTGAACTGGGGTGATGTTTTCAAACACATCCGTCAAAGATATATAAGATTAGACAAAGCATGGACTTGATATCATTCACGATCGAACCATTGACCAGAGAAATTGTTCCAAATTAGAACCAAGCAGATTTATGCTAACGTTACCCAGTATCTCAGAAGATATTTTGAGGGAAAAGACAAGAAACCTTATCCTACGAAGACTGGTATTGCTCTACCTTTAGAAGAATGGAGTGCCTTGAAGTCCCAAACAGAAGACGTAGATGCAGTCATAAACACCCAACAAACAGCTTTAAATGAAGACGCTAACCCTACTGACCCTGCTAAACCTAGTAAACCAACTAACATGAAGTCTTCAAAAAGACAATTCAAGAACCACCTTTGAAGAAGAAGATTACAGTGAGACTAACCCAACCACGACCATTGATCGTTGATGAAATTGAAGTGCACTCAGGCAAGTTCGCTTGCAATATGAACTTTGCTTGGAATATGCTCATTATGTCGAAGATAACATTGACGCTGTAGTGAAAGAAAAATGTTATGGGTGTACAGTCGATCACCCAAGTCAGATTCAGCATAATGTATGCCTCATGATGTCCGAAGAAGAGAAGATTATAACATGTTTTAATGAAGCACTTGAAAGAGTTAACAAGAATGATGCCCATCTGCTGTGGCACCATAAAACTTCTAGAATGAATCCACCACTAGTACAGAAAGAGCATGAAGATATGTTTGAGAAAACTCTCACAAATGAACAGAGACGTTGTATTATGGATTCAGTGATTGAATTCATGACCTTCAAGAAACCACTCAGTCTGGAGATGTAAATAGATGTTGTAAATAGAGAGCCACCAATGTAAAATAGTTTTGGATCAGGGTCAAATTGACCACCCCCAAAAAGGTATAAAATGGGAGTAGTACCCACATAGAACAACAAATATGGATCCTCGTTGGAAGCGTCCATTCACTTGTTTATTTTGTGGTCCCACGGGTAGTGGTAAATCATCCTTTGTAAATCGGGTTATTCAAAACATTCAAGATATTATATCACCTGTTCCAAGTCACATCATTTGATGTTATTGTGAAGGGCAACCATTGTACAATACTTTACCCCAAGTAGAATTCGTAGAGGGTTTCCCTCAAGAATTAAAATCTGATAGTTTAGTCATATTGGATGATCTGATTCTCGATCCAGATGTTCGAGTCTCTAGATTATTTACTGAAGGTAGTCACCACCGTAAGATTAGTGTGATGTATATTGCTCAAAATTTATTCGACAAAAATAAAGTCCATAGGTCTGTAGCTCTCAATAGTCATTACATGATCTTGCTTAAAAATCCTAGGGATAGTTCTCAGATCTCACACTTGGCAGCACCAAGTTTCTGAGAGAAGTTTTCGAAGATACCCCATATGGTTACCTTTTAATCGATCTCAAACAAGATACCCATGAACACATGAGATTAAGAATCATTTTTTTCCAGGGGAAATCCAGTACGTGTATCTCCGAAAAGTATAAAAGGGGAACAACAAGTCTGACTCAAGTCAGAAGCATGTCTGACCGTCTCAAGCGCAACATCGCCCTTCTCAAGCTTATTATTAAATCGAAACCCACAATCAATACTCAAACATGCAGACAAAGAATTGATTACTTGTTTGTTTGTGTTACTGTGCCTTGAATATACTGAAGGGGGGAGTACCTCTGACCAAAGCTCAGAGACCTAAACTCATTCGACAGAAACAACTAGTGCGGGCCCTGGCAAATAAAGGTACCCCTGACAAACGGAAGAGACAAATCTTGCAGAAAGGGGGATTCTTGGGCGCATTACTACCTCCTGTACTATTAGGTGCTGTTAAAGGTATTTTTGGATGATGGAATCTGCAAAAAAGATGGCTTTGATAGAAACAGAGTTATTGGAACGTCTACAAGAGACTCCAAGACTACCAAATGAACTGGCTGTTTCATCATTGGATCGAGAAATGAGAGATATTCGCGATGCCGCTTTTTCTCAGCTCATGAAAAGATGACTTGATATAATCAAATTTTACAAAGGTACTTGACATTTCAACAAAAGGTAATGGCTCCTCGACCCATTAAAGTCGAACTTGAGAAAGATAATAAAGACGAAGACATGCTCGATTCTGTACCTAAGACTATGAAGAGAAAGGGAAAGTTGTTGTTGAATCGTATTGGAAGTGACCCAAATATACCTTGGAATGAGAAGGGCGAACTAGTCCACAAAGATCAAACAGTGGTAGGGTTGAATATAACAGACCTTCTAAACGATTTACTTAGAAGACGGAAATCTTTCCAACCAAAGGGATGGGAAGTGTTGACAGAAGAAATGCGAGATAGTAACATACCCAAAGAATTGATTGATCATAAAGAACGTTGGGACTTTATGAAACAGGCACCGATAAAGTCGGAACCTAAACAACGAAAGAAAAAAGAAACGCCAAAGTGGACTGAAGAATGGTATAAATAGAGTTGGCACTTGAACAAGGCAGTCATGGAAGCATTGTACTATGATTATGAAGCGCCTGGAAGTTTTGGTGGTGTAGACGCTCTTCGTAGAGCGTCCAAGAAAAAGACTAAACAAGTTGTAAAATGGTTAGAGAAACAAGACACATACACTCTTCACAAACCTGTTCGTAGTACATTTCCTAGAAGGAAAGTGATAGTTAGTGGAAAAGATGCACAATGGCAAGCTGACTTAGTAGATGTAGCAAACATAAATAAATTCAACAAAAACACAACATTTTTGTTGACACGTATAGATGTGTTTAGTAAATATGCATGGGTCATACCCCTCAAAAACAAACTTGATGATTCCATCGTTAAAGCTTTTACTAAATTTTTTTCAAACAAGGTCGTAAACCAGAAAAATTACAAACTGATCAAGGCAAAGAATTTCTAAACAGAAAATTTCGGAATTTTCTCAAACAACACGGAGTCGAATTTTTCACTACACAAAATGTGGAAACAAAATGTTCCATAGTAGAAAGATTCAATAGAACTTCGTAGGAGATACAAAAATACCACTTCTTCGCATCGTACCCGTACGAGGAAAATATGGGAATATCATCTCTAGAACTTTTGAGAATGTGTATTATGTACCAGTGGAACGAAAACTATTCAGTACCATCCGGGGTGTATATAATGGACGACACCGGAGCCATAGTACCATTCGAGTTCGGGAAAGTGACAGTGACACTTCATTTCAGAAATCGTAGATCTCTTAATTTCACATAAACATGACTTACTGCTGTAAATTCAAATTATACGAAGAATATTACACGAAACAAGCCGGGAACGGTCTACCGGCCTTTTCTGGAGCTCAACTACGAAGAGGATATGGTTTGGGAAGTATATTGGGAGGACTGAAGAATATGGTGTTACCTGTATTGAAAACTACAGCCAGGACCATGGGAAGACAGCGTGAGAAAAGGAGCGGACTTTGCCGAAGATGTCATTGAAGGGAAAAATGTAAAAAAGCAGCAATCAAAACAGTCAAAGGGGCTGGTGCGGGAGCTTGGGATGAAGCGATTGATGGATCGACACCACCCGGCAGGAAAGGTATAAAAAGGCCAGTACCACGCAAAACTCGCAAATCGTCAAAAAAACCGAAGACTTTCTCGGTGCACGATGCCTCTCATCAATGAAAACTCTTGTGAGTGTGTCAACAGCGAACTCGACTTGCTTTCCATACCACCAACGCAGACTAGTGTGGAATATGGGCAATGGGTAGAACACGGGACTTTGGCGACTATAGGAAACAGTGATCCAGTTGAATTCCACATTGCAGGATTATTTGAAAGAGGCACAGACATACTTTTACGTTAAAGCAACAGTTGTAGATTTCAATGGGGCATCAGTTGCACCCGATGCGAATGTGAGCCCAGTCAATTAATGGATGCATTCCTTATTTTATCAAGTCGATATCAGTGCCGAAAGGACATCTGAGCATTACACAAGAAAATTAATTTTTAGGCCAACTACCTAAACGCATCGTGGTGGGATGTGTGGACAACGATGCTTTCAATGGAAAGTTTTCAAAGAATCCATATAATTTCAAGAACTACAAAATCAAGAACTTGGCTTTGTACGTGAATGGGCAGTAGATTCCTGCCAAACCATTACAACCTCGATTCGAACAACAAGAAGTGGCGAGATGTTATGCGGCCGTGTCCAAGAAACTGGACAAATGTATGAAAATGAAGAAACCACATCAGCCGAGAAGACTGCATAAATGGATACACCCTATTCGTATTCGACCTGACTCCAGACCTATCACACGGGCAACACTTCGATCTGGTGAAGAGAGGAAACTTGACACTAGAAGTCCATTTCGAAAACCCATTACCAACCACAATCAACGTACTGCTGTATGCAGAATTCCAGAACATCATAGAAGTGGATAAGAATAGATAGTTGTTTGAAGAGAATATATTCGGATGTATTTGCAAGAAACAGATTGCAAAGAAGATTACCAGATCACAGACCAGTGGCTTTGATAGCCAACACGGACCCAGGCCACAGAAAAGGAGAACATAGGGTGGCTCTCTTTGTGAGTCACCACAACGCAGAGTACTTTGATTCCTGTTGATTTCCACCACACTACAGACCATTCGAGAATTTCCTGAAGAATTCCAGATATTGGAAGTATAATACAAAACGCCTTCAAGGACCATTACCAGTGTGTGGACAATACTGTCTGTTTTACTTGAAACATCGCTGTCGCGGTGTACCGATGGAAACCATATCCAATATGTTTACCACTGATCTAATGGATAATGCTGTGTTGGTTAATGACGTCATATAGGAAACCAGCCGGTAGATGTCGCTGTATGGAAGAAAAACTATACAAGGGTGCGCTTGATGTTTAGCTCATTTGTGTTTCGACAGCCAAAGAAGACGGGTGTCTACAAATGTGACCGTCTTCAAACTTAATAACTTAATAACTTAATAACGATTTACAGATTCAAGAACGACGTTGGGTTCCAGTTCCCAACATGTCCGCCAACGCGGGTTACCATGGAAACACAACATGGCGCCACTCGGTCACATGACATGACGTCACTTTCCTTGCCCCCCCCCCCCCCCCCCACTGAAGTCCCTCAATCTTGTATTGTTGTGTGAGTAATTGGTGGTGTTTGGGTGGATTTTGGTTGAGTTTCATTTGACTGTTCTATTGTAAAAGCTTGCACCAGAGATGGTAATGTGCCTGTGATCCATGTTTATTGAGTTTGGCTACCTACTGCTACTGATGGTAATTTCTGTGATAGTTTTGGAGCCTATGAAGGTAATGACGTACTCACACCAGGCATTGTTGTTACAATATCTCTGACCTCTTTAAAACTTATTTGCTTTTCACTTTTTATTCTCTGTATAGTTTTTTCTTTGTTCCAGACAGGGCAATCTTTGGAGGATGACATGTTGTTGCCCTGATAATTTAAGCGTCCTATGTGAAAAAGCATTCACCTCTATATCTGCAAGTTTGTCTGTTTTGAGTAGATTTATTGCTTGTGCTTCCTTGTTACATTCTATAAGTATTGCACCGGTCCTCAGCTTTTTAACATTTTTATCAGTGGCCTACTTACTTAGGTCGCCTGCATATATCATAAACAATTTTGGCCATTTATTCGAAGCTGCTGGAACTTTTGATCTGAGTCAGAATCAGAACCGTCTGAAGGTAATTCTCGGCCTCGTTTAAGTTATTTGTTTTGTGGGGTTTCCATGGTATAATTGTATGATTGTTTATTGCTCCGGCTCCCACCAACCAAGGAGTCCAACAAGGGGTAGGGTAGGAAAAACATTTTGTACAACCCAGTGGGAATCCCAGGGGGTACAAATAGAAAAACAAAACATTAAAACACCCTATTTCCCACACCACACAGAACAGAGAACTGCTATTTTGTTTGAAGCATAATTAGGGCCAGTAGAATAGACTCGTAAAAGAACAGCCATCAGTTGTGTCCGGCTGTTCTGTACGGAGCATCAAAAAATGCTGAGTCAGCATATTTACAAAAATTGAAAAAAAAATTCTTCTTCAGACCCAGTGATCAGAATCTTTTGATAATTGGCATACAACATCCATACGGTGGTCAGATACAAGTGTGTCCAAAGTAAACCACTCGGTTAAAATTTGGGCTCAATACAGGAGCCCGAATAATTAACTTAGGGCAAAATGGGGAATAAGATTTAAAAATCTTCTTCTTCAGATCCAACAGTCCAATTCTTTTGATATTTGGTATACAACATCCCTGGGTGGGGGAGGGGGGGGGGGGCAGATTCAAGTTTGTTAAAATTAAGACCCTAGTTTGATAATTGTGCGCTTTATTGGAGCCCAAAGTTTAACTTAGTGCAATATGAGAAAAATTCTTTTAAAAGCTTTCTCATTTGGTATACAACATCACTAGGGGGGTCAGATTGAAGTTTGTTCAAATCGAGTTCCTGGGTCAATATTTGGGCTCCCCATGGGATTCCGAATTTTAACATAGTGCAATATGTGGAATAATCTTTAAAAATCTTCTTATTCAGATCCACCAGTCAGATTATTTTGATATTGGTATACAACATCTCTAGGGAGGTCAGATCATGTTAGTTCAATTGGATCTCTGGGTTGATATTTGGGCTCTTTATTGGAGCCTAAAATTGAACTTAATGCAATATGAGAATCTCTTTTTTAAATCTTCTTCTTCAGATCCAACAGTCAGAATCTTTTCATATTTGGTATACAATATATCTAGTGGGTGAAATTCAAGTCTTTTCAAATCGAGTCTCTCGGTTAATATTTAGGCTCCCCATGGGAGTCCGAATTTTTACTTAGTGCAATATGCGGAATGATCTTTAAAAATCTTATTCAGATCCAAAAGTCAGATTCTTTTAATATTTGGTACCCAACATTTCTGTAGGGGTTATATTCAACTTTGTTCAAATCAAGTCCCTAGGTTAATATATGGGATCCCAACTTGCAACACAGGACCATATGAGGGAATTTCTTTAAAAAAAATATTTTTCACATCGACCAGTCAGAATATTTTCATATTTGGTATACAACATCTCTAGGGTGGAGTGGGGGCGGGGGGGGGGGGGGGGGGTAGATTTGAGTTTGTTCAAATCAGGACCTAGTGTTAATATTTGGGCTATTTATTGGCGCACATAGTTCAACTCAATGCAATGTTCGAAAATTTCTTGAAAAATCTTCTTCTTCGGATCCATCAGTTGGACATCTTTTTGGATGTGTGGCATATCTAGGGGTGTCAGATTCAACTTTGTTCAAATCGAGTCCCTGGGTTAATATTTGTGCTCTGTGTGCCGGTCACTTACTAATAAACTCATCTCGTTAAGACTCGTTTGACAACGTGAGCCGGGTTAGCGTTTTAGGCTCACTTGTGCCTCTGGTTATGTTTATCTCCTAAATATTGTTAAAAAGATAGTTCAGTATTGCGATGTTCAGGAGAACCCCTTCCCCCATCCCACCCTGCTTCATAAAGAATTCTATGTATTGGCGATGTTATGAATGCGATCCGTCTAATTCCACTACCACTTTCATTACACGCCTGTTCTAGGAAATCCCCACCTACAGCAACACTAAGCCATGCGGAAAATGATATCTGTTCCGCACATATGCGCGGAACGGAGATCGTTAACGGACCTTTTTTAAATAGAAACGAAATTTCACTGGAATTTTCTACAAATCGTGCGCCTCAGTTCCCATTTGAATCGCTAGCGATCGCCAAAAATCGTCCCCTGAGTTCCGATGTGTTTTATGTGCCAGTTGGCACATAGAACACATTGGAACTCAGGGGACGAAATAGTAACACAGTAACACGGGTTCTCCTCGCAAATTTGGTTGGCGGTAAAATGTGTTCTTTTTGTTGAACTGCTGAGTGTCCTTCTAATAATTTTGTTTCTATAGACCTGAAGGAGTGTACTAAAAACAGAGCGACACTCTCATGTGGATGGGTTAATCGATACGGCACTTGTGCCACCGCAGAAGAATAAAACTCGAGGCCCGTGGCCACTCGTTTAATCCTTACACGCTGGCACTCGTGTCATATCGATTAACTCATCCACATGCGTGTGTCCTTCTGTGTATTTCTGGATTGCGTCGACTGGTTTGTGGAAGGATCACATTATATGAACAGATAAAGAAATACAACACTGGATTAATTCAATTGTATTTTCGAAACAAACTCAGTCGCAGTGTTACAGTTAAAACTAGAAGTCCTGTCACGAAATGCGCACAAATAGCACGTTGATATGCACGTTAATGTACGCGTTAAGGCCCAAGTAAAGCTATCAAATTCTGTACGTATGGCCTGTGCACAAGCAATGTTTCAGCCAATGGACCTCCGGGTAACCCGGAGGTCCATTGGCAGAAACATTGCATGTGTGTTGCTATGAGTAACCAAGAGAACCTGCCGTGCTTTGGATGCCATATGATATGGCAATTGCGCGCAATTCCAACGCGCTATTAAGCCTAGATAAGCCCACTATTCGTGACAGGACTTCTAGTTTTAACTGTACGACATCTGCATTGACATCTGACGTCACGGGTGCATTAGACGTTTTATAGACGAGTTACTTAGTGATGAGTATGAAATACAATTATTTCCCTAATCCATATTCCAACCCTCTGTTACATTTTAACCTAACTGTTTACCTACTCCTCCCGTGTTTTTGTTTTAATTTTATATTTCTGTTGCATCACTGTTTATATTTTGTCATTGTCCCCTACCCATCTTATTTCCATTTTCGTCTTTACATTTTTTGTAATTATTTTCGTCGCTGTTATTTTCATTTCAAGAGAACAGCGATACAGTGTTTGATGTGCCAATAATCCCAAACGAGCAACCCGTTTTTCGCAAGCAGTCCCAAATTGTTATACATATAGACTACCACTGCAAAACCAACATTTTATTGCTGTAGAGCTACCTTCATTGCATAACCAAATCACGATAAGACGACGGAAACATGTGTCTTCCTGATGACAAGACTTAGTGCTGTATTCGTGCTCGAGCACTGTGTATTCCCATCGCAATGGCAGTATGGCCGCTTATGCTAGTAACAATGCTACCTTAAATCTTGCTCCGAAGCCATGACTCTTTCATTAGGATCTCTGAAAATAGGGACATCAGAATCATAATACAGTTAAAACTAGAAATCCTGTCACGAAATGTGCGCTTATCTGGGCTTAATTGCGCGTAGGAATTGCGCGCAATTTCCATATCGAATGGCATCCAAAGCACGGCAGGTTCTCCTGGTTACTTATAGCAAACACAGGCAATTTTCTGCCAATGGACCTCCGGGTCACCCCGGAGGTCCATTGGCTGAAACATTGCTTATGCACAGGCTATATGTACAGAATTTGATATCCTTACTGTGGTCATAACGCGTAGACTAACGCGCAGATCGACGTGCTAATTGTGCGCATTTCATGACAGGACTTCTCACTTTAACTGTATACTACCTGATTATTGATCCAAAAGTAACTTGTGTATTTTCCTTCAACTGTGAAACATGGAAAATCAGAATGAAGTAAAGCCTTACAAATTATTTATATTATTTTTAATAGTGTTTATCATTGTGTTGCCTATTTTGGAAGACTTCTACACCAGATAGTGGTAACGTGGTCATTTTACCAGTAAACAAGCACAACTGAACGTTTCAGGGTTCACATCGGTGCCCTGAACAGCAAGGTCTCATGGGAGATGCCATTCAGCAGAATTAGCAATGGAAAGGTTAGTACACACCGAAATCAATACACGCTATTCCAGTTGTGCAGATATATGCGAACTGTCGCCAGGATAAGTGTTTCACTTGAGCTAACAATTCATCAATCTTAATTATGACAAATTTATGGCAAATGTGATTCTCCCATATTGTTATAAAAGCGGTTCCAAAATCCTCACATCAACAAATCCTACAAGCTGACATCCACCTTAAAAGTTGACGTTAGTCGAGGACTTTAAAGGTATGTTTATTAAACAGAATCGTCACTTTGTGCATGCCGGAAAGGGATGTGAGAAGGAGAAGCCATTTGACGGGTTTTTGACAGTTTGGCTCAAAAGTCTTTGAATTAGTTCAAGTTTTATAAGGTAACGCAGTTTGGTTTGATAATCCTCGCGAAATCGCGATTTGTGGATGTCAATCTGTTGTCTCTTATCCGTGCTATCTACATAAATAATATAATTATATGTTCCAATAAGACTGAAATCTTCGCCCTCTTGTAGAACGAGAGGCCACTCAGCTTTTTCTATCTTTACGGCTCCAATGGTGTATGTTACCGTCTGAAGTCCACAACTGAAATATTTCAAAATATAACAATGGGAGGAGATTCAAAGTGCACGCTGCCAATAAAATAGTATTTTTCGAGACCAGTAACCATTATAGGAATGTTTTCTCACAACCTCTATCAAAGTTATGATTTTTTATTGTCCAGTGACGTCGTGAGGTACACGATGGGTTAATCTACTAAATTTGTTATCGTTAAAGTTGCCAGAATGGACGGTAACATGGTCTGGGGTTATGTTCAACCGAGACGCTTCTTATAATGTATTGTTTTTTTTCACAATTTGTATTTTGTACATTACGTGGAGAGTGGATTGTAACTAAATCACCCGTGGAGTGGAGTTATCTCTCAAAGTATCTCTTTCAAATTCTGTCCATATGGACGAGAAACACAAGCAATGTTTCAGCCAATGGACCTCCGGGTTCAACCCGAAGGTCCCTCGGCTGGAACTTTGCTTGTGCCTGTTGCGCTTTGCAAAACAATTGCAAATATTGTTTGGGTGGAATCTCCACTCTACGGGTGATTTAGTCGTAATACACTCTTCACGTACTGTATACGATATTTCTGCTTCTAAACCTGTCGTGCAGATAAAAGTCATACAGAACAAAAGCCCAACATACAAAAATCTAACATTATGTTTTTCTCGAATCTCGGTTGACAGTTTTCATGACTGAAAGAGATTTACGGGAAAGTTAGCTGACATTAATTTCTCGAAGCTATCATAAAATTTTTAAAATCGAGGGTATGAGAATTCCATGTAAAAAAATGAATTTTCAAAATGTTATCCAATTTGTATCACCTATATGCGCATTATATCACAAAATTCCACAGGGGGGGGGGCGTATGGAAACAAATTGCACACACAAGGCCCCAAAACATTTTTTGCAGCCCCAAAGGGACACACTCACCCCTTTTGTGAAAATAAAATGTTGTCCTCTCCAGTAAATGGGACCCCCAATTCATCAATAATGATATATTCGTTCCGGTATTTCAAAGAAGCCACCATCCCATAATCCTCTTATTTTTGTTACATGCATGTGTGAAATAAAGTAATCCTCCAAATCCACTATCCGGTATCCCATTATCTATTATAGGTTACATTTTAGACATGACCAATTCATGTTCAAGGTTCAAGATAAATCTTTGGTAACTGCCCCTGATAACTTTGAGTAACCCTTTTCGGAACTGTTTCTATCAACATGGAATATACACTAAATCTGAGACGGATAAAATAATATAGTATTAGTTTGTTTGTTTGATTAGTGTTTAACGTCCCTTTCAAGAGTCAGGCTCATATCACGACACTATCAGTTTTATTGGAGGAGGAGAGTCCACCCACATGGCTTGTCTGACAGTGATTTCATTGACTGAGAGAGTAGTTGACTGTGTGCGACGAGACTAAGGGCCATCCGTGATTAACTGGCGACTCTCTCAGCTAACGATATAGTGTAACAATGACCAAATGGCTACACCTGGATTCAAATTTACATCGTCAGTGCTGGAAGGTTAGACGATTCCGTGTTGTTTCCCCAATCGTCTGAGCTACCGAGGCCCTAATTTAGTGTTAGATATCAGATGGAAAATATTAATTCTACTTATCCTTGCCTGAGTGATAGAATGTTCTATGTCCCATAGGGGACATAGAACATTCTAGCTCTCAGGCGATGTTATATCTTAACATGGTATAGTTGATGTCCATTTTTAACCTTATTAACTTGACATCAATTTTAACCTAATTAGATTGAAAATAGGCATACACTTTTTAATAAGTTATTTATTTGTTTGATAATTTGATTGAGGTTTAACGTCACTTTCAACAACTAAGACTATATCACGACTCTCCAAGTTTTATTGGTAAAGAAGAGTCTACACACACGGCTGGTCTGTCAGTGATAACATTGGCTGAGAGAGTCGTCTACCGCGTGCAACAAGACTACCGGCCATCGGGTTTAACTGGTAACTCTCCCAGATAGCAATTTTGGATTACAAATTCCAGATCAATACCTCTGGAATCGAACCCTTATCGACGGTTTTGAGAGGTGAGATGACTTGGAGTTGTACCCCTAACCGTCTGAGCCAGCATGGCCCCCGAGTCGTAATGAAAGCTACATGTGTCAGTGTTGTCTGTTTTAGCGAATGTTCTGAAAGTGACATGGTGAGTTTTACCAGTCATTTTTACAGTTAAGAGAAAGTAACAACCTATATTCAGATGACCTATTTTTGTAGTTTCTTTATAAGACACACATTTAAATGAAATAACTGTCTTAGTTTGAGCTAATTAACCTAAATGTTTAGGCGACACACCTATCATTAACGGGCTACACCCATTATGGGATATGGCCGAAACATTAACGTTGATTCTCAATAACAGATCAAACTGAAACGGTTAGTCCTTAACTATAAATCTATGAAAATCCACGTTTCATAATCACTTGCGTTCTGATGAGCAATAGCTCCTATATTTTTTTACAAACGTTTTTCTTGACATGTTTCCTGTTATTTATTTATTTATTTATTTATTTATTTATTTATTTATTTATTTATTGGTATTCAAGGTCACATACTTATGCAGTGGCTATTCATGATCGTGACAGTTTTATGGGTAGAGGAAGCCGGAGTACATGGAGAGAACTACCGAGCAACGACGAGCAGCTGCAAGCTTCCCAACATCGTAACTCTGCACTGCATCACAGGCAGGGTTAGACTGGTTGAAGACATGCGCACCATCGACGTGCAGTACGCCTTAGTACATGGCGTCATCGTGCCCCCAAGCGGATAATCGGGGTTAAGTGCCTTGCCCAAAGAACACAACGCGGGAGTCCGAATCGATCGCTCAGGCGGTCACTCATCCAAGAACAAACCGGGCTCGACGTTGCTTCACTTCGGTGATCTGACTCAAACCGGTTACCGCAACGCCACCGCGCCCCCAATGTACCAAATACCCCTATTTTATCCCATAAATGGCCGTTTATTCGAACAATAAAAGTGTTGGATAAAGTTTTGCTTTATTCACCAAGTAGGGTGATAAACTTTCCCTGTAGGTTTAACACTGGAAGAATTTATTCCTATAGTAGAGACGGACTTGTTGACCTCTGACCTCCACTGCATTTGTTTTGTATAATTAACAGTCCAATTGTTGTTTTCTTTAAACCTTTTTGAAAGTATTACGCAATGCCAGTAGAAAACGCTACACATTGTTCATTTAATAAAGTATTTTTGCAAGCTTAGCTCAAGTTTGTAGGGAAATTATTTTTAGACAGAAATGTATCACTGCGCCTTTTTTGTTTTGGCAATTTTGCTTGTCTTCGAATTGAACCTGTGTGCTCTTCACTTCTCACTGTGTTTTGTTGCGAGTAACAGCACGATTTCGCAGCGACTGCCCCGTAAAAGATTTATGGGATAAACAGAATAATCGTATAGTGGTTTCAAGTAAAAAAAAAAATTCTACGAGTAGGATTAAGAATGAAACCGACGAGCCTCTGGCGAGTCGGTTTCATTCTTAATCCTACAAAAAGAATATTTTTTTTTACTTGACACCACTAAACGATTATTCTATATTTTATGACCGACTGTGTGTGTGACGCAAGTCGAAGCTCAAGTCTAATTTTTTAAGATAGTACATGATTATCTTCATAAAGGAATTAATACATGTATCTCACACTCCAAATATCCACACTGGATAAAAATATGGGCGGTATGTATGTGGGGATTCACACCAACCCCCTTATGTATGGGGGATACCACATATCACTCTATCCGCTCCTTCCGCGATTCCCTCCCACGCACATTCATGCCAAATTATTATATTTATTTACGATCTCTTTCCAGAAGATGAAAATCCTAGTTGGATTACTATTGATATGTGTGTTACTTGTGTCAGTAACAGTGGATGCTTCACCATGCGAAGATAGATGTTCTGCAAGTTTTAAGCAGTGTGAAAAGTTTTGTTGGGGTATCACATGCCATTCAAGTTGCAAGGTAAAGTTAAGGGACTGCAAAAAGAAATGCTAGCGTGGTTCACAGCATTCTGAAGGAAAATGATTAACAAATCCCTAGCAAACAAACATTTCTCGTTTTGCTGTACAAGTGCAAGATATTCAATCGGACATGCGCTATTGCATTGGTCTGCTTATGTTCATTTAAACTGCACGACTTGTTTGTATTAAAATCATATTTCCCGATAAATAAAATCTGTTGTAAGTTTATTTTATCAGAAACAACAATAGTCGCATTTCCCGGGGAAATTTCCGTCCGATTTGGGACTTATAACGAATGGGTTTGGGCGTCGTTCCTTTCAGCCCTTCGCTCTTTGAAAGTGTCATATTTCCGACCTTCGCCATTTGTAAGTGTCCCATTTCAAACCTTAGCCCATTTTAAGTGTCACATTTTAGACCTTCGCCATTTGTAAGCGTTATATTTCAGACCTTCGCCATTTGTAAGCGTCACATTTCAGACCTTCGCCATTTGTAAGTGTAACATTTCAATCCTTCTTCATTTGTAAGCGTCACATTTGAGACCTTCGCCATTTGTTAGTGTAACATTTCAAACCTTCCCCCTTTTTAAGTGTCATATTTCAGACTTTTGACATTTGTAAGTATCCAATTTCGACTGGCATCGAATCTGGAAGCGAATCATGCAGATGATTACGAATCGAATCGATTCGTGAAGCGAATCTCATTGCTTTTCAAGTTGGAAATATTACAATGTGTTACCATCGAGCAAAAGAGAAAACTATAATCATACTCGACTCAGGTATTGTATTTCACCTTTTACCCAACGCAGACGATATCAAAATTTATTATTTTAAATATCATTTTTTTTAATTTTTCAAAACATTTCAAAAAAACCATACCATGTGACCCCTCGTTAGAACGAGCTCAATGAGCTGGTTCCAATGAGGGGTCACTTGATATGGTTTTGTTGAAATTTTTTGAAAAATAATTATTTTTTCAACTGCTGAATTTGCATATTACCCGGGCGGATGCGGGCGATTCTTTGGGTAAAGGGTCGGCGACTCGTCTGTTAGGGAAAGTCAATTAAAAAGATGAAATATTCTACAAACGAATTTAATGTATTTTTTAGAAGCGGAACCTCCTTAAACTCTTTTTCTACCATTCGGTCTTCTGTTTGGGAGACTTGATGATGGAAGAATGGTTTAATAGGAAAACATTGGTAGGATTATCAATAAAATACTGATGATTGGAAAAGTTTCAAATCAGCCCGACTCGACGTTAATAAGACAATTTTTTGAATAACTAAATTTCATTTCTGCCCTAAAAAATAGATGTCTCGAAATAGTATAGCTTACACACTTCTTGTCTGATCTGGATGACCATGTGGGATTGCCATGGTAGCCTACGTAGGTGGTCATGTCGTGGCGTAATTCCCGTAGTTAGATGTAGATGCGGCGTAATTCCCGTAGTTAGATGCATACGCAGTGTAACTGCGCATGCGCAGCGAGTTCTCAAAGGTTGACAAGTCGTCCCCTGAGTTCCAATGTGTTCTATGTGCCAGTAGGCACATAGAACACATTGGAACTCAGGGGACGAAGTGTTTCCGTCGTCCATTTTGTAAACTCTTGATTTCTATGACGGCACGTCGTTGCTATGTCACCGCAAAACATCTAACGGGACGGGGAAGTGTTTGAAGGGAATGCTCAATTGAATTAGAGGTCTGTTGGTGGTTTAGATTTTCTCAAAATCCTCCAGTACTTCCGGGAATTGCATAACCTACCCAACAATGACTAAAAACAACCAAAAAATCTCTAAAACGAATTTGGCGAACCCACCATCTAAAATATTGTTTCATCTTACTCATTTCCGGTTAGTTGTATTTCTATGTTATTGTTAGTTATCCTTGTGTTTTCCAGGTTGTATGGGAATTTACACCGGTTTGGGAACTCATACACCCCGAGGTGAAGCCGAAGGGTGTATGAGTTCCCAAACCGGTGCAAATTCCCATACACCCTGGAAAACGCAAGGATAACGGATTTATTTTCAAGAATGTTGGTGTACTAAATACATTAACCTACATTGCGGGCAAAAACTGACAGAACATTTGTACTTTGCAAGTTTCTTAAATAAATCAAACAAATATGGATGTCATTGGAACTGGCTGAACGAGCCAGTTCCAATGACATCCATATCTGTAATAGGTTTTTGCACATAAATATTAAATTTCCTGTATTTTTATTTTTCTTCTAACATAACCGAGCAGAAGGTATGAATTTATAATTAAAAATGTGTACTTTTTTAGCCATATAACTTGTTCTTGTATATTGTTGTTTTTACACCGTGGTTAAACACGGTGTAAAAAAAGCCACCGTGGATTGCAAGTTACACCATACCTCTCATACGGCGGCGTAGAAGCGACATGTGATGTTTAGTTACTAAATTGAATATTCAATTTACTAAATTGAATATTCAATTTACTAAATTGAAAAAAACAGTCTTGTAATAAATTGAATAAGCAGTTTTTTAATAAATTGAATAAACAGTCTTGTAATAAATTGAATATTCAATTTAGTAAATTGAAAAAACGGTCTTGTAATAAATTGAAAAAACAGTCTTGTAATAAATTGAATATTCGATTTACTAAATTGTATATACAATTTAGTAAATTGAATAAACAGTCTTGTAATAAATTGAATAAACAGTCTCGTAATAAATTGAAAAAACAGTCTTGTAATAAATTGAATATTCAATTTACTAAATTGAAAAAAAAACAGTCTTGTAATAAATTGAATAAACAGTCTCGTAATAAACTGAATAAACAGTTTTGTAATAAATTGAATATTCAATTTAGTAAATTGAATATTCAATTTAGTAACTAAACATCACATGTCGCTTCTACGCCGCCGTACTCTCAGCCAAACAAAATGCAGTATTTTATTTCATTTGGAACTAATGAGGTATACACTCTTATCTTTAACAGTGTATAACTCGCCATGAGGGTGTAAACTTAGTTTTAGAAGCATTCAGAGCCAGTTTGGTAGCAGCGCACCATTCAGTCTTGTCATGAAATGTGCACAAATAGCACGTCGATCTGCACGTTAATCTACGCGTTATGAGCTGAGTTAGGCTATCATATTCTGTACATATGGCCTGTGCACATGCAATGTTTCAGCCAATGGACCTCCGGGTAACCCGGAGGTCCATTGGCAGCAACATTGCCTGTGTTTGCTATGAGTAACCAGGAGAACCTGCCGTGTTTTGGATGCCATTCGATATGGCAATTGCATGCAAATCCTTCGTGCAATTAAGCCTAGAGAAGCACACAGTTTGTGACAGGATTTTCAGTTTTAACTGTAGATGAGAATACTTATATTGAATTAGGCCAAAAAATTAATAATCTGTTTCTCAGGCCCTCCCACATGGTCATTTTAGCTGTCGCATGCTCTCTTTTTATAACCAATGCACACTTGAAAAAGTAAAAATATTTTCCTCAAGTTAATAAAATTGATAAATTTGTCCCTTAAGTGCAAGAAGGCTTTGCAATGCTTTAGCATTGCAAAGCCTTCTTGCACCGAAGGGTTGAAATACACCACCACCCATGCTTTTCAGTTGATTATGAGGCCTAAAACATAAAACAAACAAAGGACCTTTGGTGGCAAAGAAATAACTGTAAAAAATAAAATGAAAGTGTCAATGACACTGTAGCTCAACTTGACAAACTTGAACTTGGTAAGTTATAAATGAAATGGCAAAATTGAAGATCATTGGTACCAATGTTATTTGATGAAATTTCAACATAACAGCATTGTGTGTGCACGCCAGAGTAATCCATGCATTTTTAAATGTAAACTGTAAGATTGGTTAACGGAAGAATGTTGATACACAACTGCAGTATGTTCAGAGGTTATTGTAAACGGAAACTTTTTTCGCAAAAATGAATGCAAATCAATAGCTCTTATCTAAAGTTCTCGCCTAATGAGCACACCGAGCTCAAAACAATCCTATGATAAATGTGGCCTGTGGGCCATGTCAAAGAATGTCAAAGAATGTTGATGCACAAATGCAATAAATTCAAAGATTGTTGCGATTTTATGATGGAAATGAAAAGAAAATCAATAGCTCCTACCTTTGTCAACCTGCATAAGCAGTTTCAAAACAACCTGATAATGAATGTGCCCTCTGAGGCATGCCAAAGGAAGATGTTAATGCACAAATGCACTAAGTAGAAGGTCATTGCTTGTGGCAATGTTTTTTTTTATGGAAATTCATAAATATACCCTGCAGAGAGTGCAAAAGGGAAAAGTTGATGCACAAATGCAGTACGTTCAAAGGTTGATGATAACGACATTAATTTTTGATGGATGAAAAGTAATAGCTCACATCTAGAGGTCACCCGAACACACATACCAAGTTTCAAATTGATCCGATCATAAATGTGCCCTGAAGGGTGTGTTAAAGGTAAA
Organism: Pictodentalium vernedei; assembly: GCA_031216915.1. NCBI lineage: Eukaryota > Metazoa > Mollusca > Scaphopoda > Dentaliida > Dentaliidae > Pictodentalium > Pictodentalium vernedei. The sequence goes on along the minus strand of CM062297.1, from coordinate 103,061,655 downwards.
TATTTAGGTCTGACCAAATTAAGTTCAAAGGTCAGAGGCAACATTTTTTTGACAGAAATGTGAGAAAATCGACAGCTCCCATATAGTTGTCACCCCACATAAGCTCACCAAGTTTGCAAGCGATCCAGTCATAAATGTGCCCTGCAGGGTATGTCAAAGGGAAATATTGATGATTATCTGCACTAAGTTTTTACTACGTTCATCGAAGGTCATTGCCAGTGACAACATTTTTTAACGAAAATGGAAGAAAAATCGAAAGCTCTCATCTAGAAGTAATCCCAACAAGCATGCAAACTTTCAAACCGATCTGATCATAAATGTGCCCTGTAGGGCATGCCAAAGGAATATACTAATGTCTGACTAAACTAAGTTCAAAGATCATTGCCAGAGGCAACATTTTTTGACGGACGGAAATGGAAGAAAATTGATAGCTCCCATCTAGAGGTCACCCCAAACAAGCATGCCAGGTTTCAAAGCAATCCGATCATAAATGTGCCCTGTTGGCCGTGGCAACATTTTTTGACGGAAATGGAAAAAAATCGACAGCTCCCACCTAGAGGTCACCCTAAACAAACATGCAATGTTTCAAAGCAATCGGATGATAAATGTGCCCAGTAGGGTGTGCCAAAGGGAAATATTGAGGTCTGACTAAACTAAGTTTTGAGAACGTTGGCCGCAGCAACATATTTTGATGGAAATGGAAGAAAATCGAGAGCTCACATCTAGAATTCTCTCCAAACAAGCATGCCAGGTTTCAAAGCAACCCGATCATAAATGTGCCCTGTAGGGTGTGCGAAAGGGAAATATTGAGGTCTGACTAAACTAAGTTTTAAGAACGTTGACGTGGCAACATTTTTTGACGGAAATGAAAAAAAATCGACAGCTCCCATCTGGAGATCACCCTAAACAAACATGCAAGGTTTCAGAGCAATCGGATAATAAATGTGCCCTGTAGCGTGTGCCAAAGGGAAATATTGAGGTTTGACTAAGCCAAGTTCTAAGAACGTTGGCCGCGGCAACATTTTTTGACGAAAATGAAAGAAAATCGAAAGCTCCCATCTAGAGGTCACTCCAAATAAGCATACTAGGTTTCAAAGCAATCCAATCATAAGTGTGTCCTGTAGGGTGTGCCAAAGGGAAATATTGAGGTCTGCCTAAACAAAGTTCTAAGAACCTTGGCCGCGGCAACATTTGTTTGACGGAAATTGAAGAAAATCGATAGCTCTCGTCTAGAGATCACCCCAAACAAGCATGCCAGGTTTTAAAGCAATCCAATCATAAATGTGCCCTGTAGGGTGTGCCAAAGGGAAATACTGAGGTCTGATTAAACAAAGTTCTAACAACGTTGGCCGCGGCAACATGTTTTGACGGAAATTGAAGAAAATCGATAGTTCCCATCTAGAGGTCACCCCAAATAAGCATACTAGATTTCAAAGCAATCTAATTATAAATGTGCCCTGTAGGGTGTGCCAAAGGGAAATATTGAGGTCTGACTAAACTAAGTTCTAAGAACGTTGGCTGAGGCAACATTTTTTGACAGAATTTGAAGAAAGCTCCCATCTAGAGGTCACCCCAAATAAGCATACCAAGTTTCAAAGCGATCTGTTCATAAATGCGACCTGTGAGGTGTACCAAAGGAAAATGTGGACCTACGTACGTACTAACGTACCTACGTACGTACGCCGACGGACGAGAAGTGATGGCATTAGCTCAGCTTGACTTTGACAAGTTGAGCTAAAAAACAATAGGGCCAAGGATGGACCCTCGTGGTACATGTGTAGTTATGGTTTCCAAATCCGATTCTTTGTTCATGAAAGGTCCAAACTGACTTCTTGCAGTTAAATAATCGTCAAACCAAGAATTAGCCACAACCTCTAATACCCTAGTGGTCTGGTGTCTCAAGCAATGTGATTAGTATTGCCGAAGTCTTTCAAAAAGTTTAGAAAGATAGAAAAGGTGCAAACCTTCGTCGTTTTGTCATTCTGGACCGCGACATCAATTACTAAATGGAAAACGGGATGAACAGTTGAATGGTGTTTTCTGAAGCCAAACTGATACTGGGAGATAATGTTTTGTTCATCCAGAAATTGTTGTAAACGCACCTGTATTAGTTTTTCAAGTATTTTTGAAAACGTGAGATGAATAATGATTGGCCTGTGACTGTAAAATTCGTGATGATACCCACATTTAAATATGGATATTATTTTAGCGACTTTCGTTTTGGTCGGTACTACGCCAGTCGAGACGGAAAATTACAGATTCTTGTTCATTGGTAGGTAAAATAAAAATGAGCTCGCGCAACTATTTCCCTATGTATTCTCAGAAATGCGAGGAAGATGGTGATACCTGATTAATTGCTGATTTGTCAAAGTTCGCAAAGAAAATGTTAAATTTATTATCTACTTCTTTAGAATCACGTCGCATGAGAACCACAAGGTTCTGTCTTTCAGTAGAAGAAGGAATCTTATGGTTCTCGGACGACGATCGGTTAATTCAGAATACCCATCAATAAAGTAGAGAGCATTGGATGAGTATGTTTCGTTTTGTTGATGGCTTGATGCAGTATTTCCCAGGGGTTTTTTTTTTGTTTTTAGCTCACCATGACGAAATAAAGCTGAGCTTTTCTAATCGTTCTCCGTCCGTAGTCCGTAGTCCGGCGTCCTTCGTCCGTCGTCAGTCAACACTATGTTTTGGACTTTTCCAAAACCACTGGGCCAATTTGATTGAAAGTTTGTATGAGTGATAGTCCCGAAGGAGCATTGCACTTTTGTTCAACTCAATATGCTCAACCCCAGAGGGAGGGGGTTGGGGAAGTTGCTCGAAAATATTTTTAAAAAACTTCTCATGAACCAGTGGGTACAATGACTTGATATTTGGTATGGGGCGTCCTTTTGAGGTGTAGATTCAAATTTGTTCAAAGTTCGTGGAACAAAAGAGGCAAGATATTTGGCCCCGCCCAAAATTTCTATTTTAAATTAATATATGGGCTCCCTATGGTAGCCCGATTTTGAACTTTAAAAATCTTCTTCTTCACATCCACCAGTCAGAATGCTTTCAGATTTGGTACACAACATCTCTGGTGGGGTAAATTTTAGTTTGTTCAAATCGAGTGCCCGGGTTAATATTTGGGCTCCCTATGAGAGTCATAATTGGCCATGCCCCTGAAGAATTAAAAAATGTTTTATAAAGTACCCTGTAGAGGTGTGTAACTAAGATTCATCCACATAGGTTGTATGAAGGGGCTCCATAGGTGAGGTCATCTTTTTACATTATGATTAACTGAAGAAAAGGCATGATGCTTGGATTATTTTAGTCACAACTGGGGGGTGGGGGCTCAAGGATTGACAATGGATCCTATGGAGATTGATAGCGTAATGTAGATTCATTCTTGGAAACTGTTTATATCGGGTTCTGTTCTGCTCTTTCTGCCATCGCGCTTGAGGCGTCCCTGTAGACTGCGGCAACAAATTTTAACCATTTACCCAACGTAACGGCCAAAATCGCCCAGCGCTATTCACAACACTAAAATCTCCAATTAATTTTCATTATTTTTTTCATTTTTTGTCTCAAAACATAGGTTATGATCCCTCTTTGGAACGAGCTCGCCGAGAGTAGTTGGGGGAGCCACTCGGGACCCAAGATCTGTGAAACTTCTAGACCCAAGAACTTCTAGACCCAAGAACTTATAGACCCAAGATTTGTGAAACTTATAGACCCAAGAACTTATAGACCCAACATGTATGCACTGGTGGCACAGTGCATACATGTTGGGTCTATAAGTTCTTGGGTCTATAAGTTTCACAAATCTTGGGTCTATAAGTTCTTGGGTCTAGAAGTTCTTGGGTCTAGAAGTTTCACAGATCTTGGGTCCCGAGTGGCACCGCATCATGCTTTTTTTTTATGGCCAGATCCTATAGTACATTTTTGCTTATAAGTTTTTTTCACTGGAGGATAAGGGAACTGGTTTTTTGTCTTTTTGAGATAACAAAGACTTGATTGTGTACATGAGAAGATCTCTTTCTAATAGTGTGGGTAGCCCTTAGAAGGGCTGTTTTAGTTTTGATGAAGTGCAAGTCACTCAACAGTTAGCAATATTTTAAAATTTTTGGACGGCTGTGATAGTAAACGTCTGTTATCAACAGTTTTTTCCCGCACTCGATCGAATTGTCGCGTGAGGGTTCTTCAGTGCATTTTCGATCCTCGCATTGTCTATAAAAACACTGCTGGAGATATCATAATGTCATTTTTCTTCTTATCATCAATCATGAGAGTTGAGCTATCCATCGAGGTAAAGATTCCATCACTAGAAGGTGAATGTGGGCCACGAGAAGTGAAGAAGGAGAGAGAGGAGTGCAATACTATTCCACCACAAGAGGTGAAGATGGAGAGAGAGGAGCGTAATACTATTCCAAGGAGTAATTTGCGAAGATTGGCAAGAAAAGCTGGGGTGAATAATATCTCACCATTGTCACTTGATGAAGCTGAAGAAGCCTTACACTGTTTTATTCGAAAATTGATAAGAGATACCTATCATTATGCAACAATTAGGGGAAGAGGATCACAACATCTCGTCAATCAAAAGAGCCGCAAAGAGAAATGGAATAAAGTTGGTGAACTAAACATGTTTTGTTTAGTAAAAAACGGCCCTTATAAGGGCCACCATATTCTTAAAAAGAGATATCACGTTTACACACTTGAGTGGCACATTTCAGTGTGTTTGCAAATTATTTTTCTGTCTTGCAAGTTTTTTATTTTATAAGAAAAATATTTTTTGTGTTTGTAAAATGAATGTTATGAAAAAAACTTTTTCATAACATTCAATTTACAAACACAAAAAAATATTTTTTCTGTTTGCAAATTATTTTTTGTCTTGCAAGTTTTTTTGTTTTATAAGAAAAATATTTTTTGTGTTTGTAAAATGAATGTTATGAAAAAAACTTTTTCATAACATTCATTTTACAAACACAAAAAATATTTTTTCTGTTTGCAAATTATTTTCTGTCTTGCAAGTTTTTTATTTTATAAGAAAAATATTTTCGTGTTTGCAAATGAATGTTATGAAAAAAACTTTTTCATAACATTCATTTACAAACACAAAAATATTTTTTGTGCTTGCAAAATAATGTTATGAAAAATGTTTTTTATTTTTAAAAAATCTTGAGTTGGAAAAAATTTTCCCCTGTTTAAATAACAACAAAATAATATTACCTTTTTTCAAATCCGAAATTTTTATTCCATGAATATTTACAGATTTGTAAATGTCTTTTATGAAAATGTCACTTTCAAAAACTGTTTTCAATGTTTCTTGGCAAGTTTTCCTATTTTAGAATTATTGTCTTTAGCTTTTCGTTTTCTTGTAACTTTCTTTGGTGGCTCCTCTTTCTCTGGAAATAATACTTCTAACTCATCATCGATTTCCATTTTTGTTTCTTTGGGTATATCCATATTATATAATAATGTATCATCATTATCATCAAACTCTGGTAACACAGGTTCTGCTAAGTCAACTTTCTCATTTGTATGGGGAAGTGGTGGTATTGGTATCATGCTCATCCCCTGTAAAGTGTGGTTGTCAATGTCTTTTTCATCAAGTTGTAAGTTGAAACCTGTAATCGGTAATTTATCTTCTGTATGCTTTATGTATTCTGACCATGGATAAACTTTTACCGGTCCTCGTTGATCAACAGCTGGTGAACCCCATCTTGGTTGAGACACAGAGTTATTCGATAGCTTTCTCAATCTACATTCATTAATCCAATGTCCTCTCTCATTGCAATAAAAACATGGCCCTTTGTCTGAACATGTATTCGCCCAATGTCCTTTCTGATGACAAATGGAACAATTAGGTGTTGATATCAAATTATAAAGTTCATTCACAAGTCTTCTAACTTCTCCCCATTTAGATGGTTTATAGTAAATACTTTTAGCATCACTTGCTTTTTCTAATCTTGGATCTGTAACTCTATCCATCTTTAACTTTTGGAGCGTTTCAAAAATATGTCTTGTCTTCTTGAAGTCAAAAAACCAAGTGTGAAACATCCTAAGATTCTTCCTCCTTTTATACTTTTTTAATGTACATTTAATTGTACACTTAAATGTTCCATAACGTGCATTTGCACACAATTGTTTAAATATACATTCATTTGGTTACAAACAGTTATGCTATCTTTTGCACTCAATAATCTCTGGATACTATATTGCTGTTGTTAAATATTGACTGAAAGATACACTTAACAAATAAAATATTTACCATAGGAATATTTCCCATACAGTGAATGGATTACATTTTATGACTTTTCAAATGTGTATAAGAAACATTTATTAACAGTATAATTCAGTGGGTGTTAAATGTACATTTAATTGTACACTTAAATGTTCCATAACGTGCATTTGCACACAATTGTTTAAATATGCATTCATTTGGTTACAAACAGTTATGCTATCTCTTACACTCAATAATCTCTGGATACTATATTGCTGTTGTTAAATATTGACTGAAAGATACACTTAACAAATAAAAGCTATAAAATATTTTTACCATAGGAATTTTCCCATAGAGTGAATGGATTACATTTTATGACTTTTCAAATGTGTATAAGAAACATTTATTAACAGTATAATTCAGTGGGTATTAAATGTACATTTAAATGCACATTTAAATGTACATTAAAAAAGTATAAAAGGAGGAAGAATCTTAGGATGTTTCACACTTGGTTTTTTGACTTCAAGAAGACAAGACATATTTTCAAAGCTAGAAGACGATAGAAGAAAAGATGAAGAGAGCCATTGAAGAATATAGTGAGACAGAGAGTGAAGTAGATAACAAAAAGCAGAGAGTAGAATCAGCAAGAGACTTATACTCCATTCACCCACTTCTACAAAAAACATCAAGAAAATTCCGTTCCAAATCCCATGTATGCAGAATAACATTCAAACAATTTAATCAAAAGAATCCATTTGACACCCTTGGAAAAGTATTTGACAGTTTGGTAGATGATATTAAAGAAGAATGTGGAGTAGAAGACAACGATCCAATGAGAATATCAGTTAACCACCCAGGATTAGAAATAGGTATATTTATTCCATTTACTAAGGCTTCAGGTATCACTGGTAACACCATATTAGATGAAATAGAAAAGGTTGTACAATCAAATGATAACTTTACTATCCATGATGGGCAATTATCTTTAGAAATAACACACACTTCTCTACCACAAGGGTCTGGGCGACATGCACCAATTTCATTTTCATCTGTTGATAAAATGGTTAAAAGTAAACAGAGTATTATTGAAATTAAAAATGTTAATGATTCAATGTGTCTCGCACGGGCCATTGTAGTGGGAAAGTGTCATGTTGATAGAGATAATTCTGAACTTTGGCAAAAGAAATGGAAAAATATTAGACGTTCTGATAGACCGACACAAGAGTTGGAAGCTAAGGCATTGACGGACAAAGCAGGTCTTGATTATAATATTCCTTGTGGATATGAAGAATATTATAAAATACAAGACCTGCTTTACCCAGAGTATGTCATCAAAATTCATCCACAGTATGCAAAAAGTGAATTTTTATTCAAACCTCCAGTTACCACCACTGATAGTAAAGTTATTCATATTTACCACCATGACCAGCATTTTGATACTATCACAACAATTACAGGGTTTTTAGGATGTCACTACTATTGTGAACTTTGCAGTAAAGGTGTCCAACAGAGAGAACGTCACATGTGCCCTTTTGGTTGTATTTGCTATGCTCCAACAAAATGTATTCCTGAACATCCCATCACCTGTTACACTTGCAATAGACAGTTTAGAAGTCCATCATGCTATAATAACCATATCACTAGAAAGGGGAAAGAAGAAAAAACAATTTGTCAATTAGTTCAAAAATGTAAAACATGCAATTCATTAATATATCCAACCAAAGGGAAACATATCTGTGAAGGATTCAAAAAATGCAAATATTGTCAACAAGTAGTTAATTCTGATCACCAATGTTTTATTCCAAAATACACTTCACCCGAGGATGAAAAAATACCAAACATTCCATTTGTATTTTTTGATTTTGAAACCACACAAGACTCAGGAGTTCATATCCCAAATTTCTGTGTTGCTCATCGTGCATGTGGGGAATGTATTTGTAAATCTATAGATCAAGAATGTATTTCATGTGACAAATTTGGACAACGGCAATCAATATTTAAAGGGGAATCTACTTTATCAGATTTTTGTGATTGGCTTTTCAGTAAGGAACATAAAGGGACAACAGCTATTGCTCACAATTTAAGAGGTTTCAATGGACAGTTTATTTTAAGACACCTCATTGAAACTGGTACAACAACTCCTGATGTAATTATGAATGGGAACAAAATTCTTTCACTTAAAGCTTGTGGTATTAGACTTATAGATTCTTTAAATTTTCTTTCAATGAGATTGGCACAATTTCCCAAAACATTTGGCTTGACAGAATTAGCAAAAGGTTATTTCCCCCATTTGGCAAACACACAAGCTTTTCAAAATTATATTGGCCCTTATTTAGATTCAACATTGTATATGCCAGATTCAATGTCTCCATCAGATAGGGAGGATTTTATCAAGTGGTACAAACAAAAAATTACTAGTCATGCCAGTTTTGATTTTCAAAAAGAAATGGAATTATACTGTAAATCAGATGTAGATATTTTACGTAGGGGGTGTGGGGAATTCAGACAAAAATTTATAGATAGTGATGGCATAGATCCTTTGAGAGAAGCATTTACCTTAGCCGATGCATGTACAAAAGCTTGGAGAAAAAATTCACTTCCAGAAAACAAAATGGCAATCATTTCAGACATAGGTTACCCAGCTAAAGTCAAATACTCCATTAAAGCCATTAGATTTTTACAGACACTTGCACAGGAAGAAAACATACATATTCAACATGCACTCAATGGTGGGGAGGTTAAAATAGGGGGATATTATGTTGATGGGTTTCACAAAGACACAAATACAATCTTTGAATTTTATGGATGTATGTGGCATGGGTGCATAACATGTTACAAAGACAACAGACATGAGAAAAATCCAGTCAATTTGCTAAATTACCAAACTCTCTACAACAATACACAGGAACGCATACACCATTTAGAATCATTAGGGTATAACATGAGAATAACATGGGAACATGAACTTGATGATTTTTGCAAATCAAATCCTGAAGTAAAATCAACATTGAATTCATTTTTTCCAAACATGGATCCTATTAAACCACGTGAAGCATTATTTGGGGGGAGAACAAATGCCATTAAATTACATCATAAAATAGACCAAAGCACAGACAATGAAATAAAATACATAGACATCTGTTCACTCTATCCTTATGTCAATAAACACAGAGAATATCCAGTAGGTCATCCACATATACTCACAAAAGAAAACATAAACATGGATGCTATAAGACAGTACAGGGGACTTATCAAATGTAAAGTTTTACCACCACAATCTCTACACATGCCAGTATTACCAATTCATTGCAACAAGAAAATGGTTTTTACACTTTGCAATACATGTGCAGAACAAGAATTAGACAAATGTGAACACACACCAGATCAACGCAGTATTACAGGTACATGGACATCTGTTGAACTTTTTAAAGCATTTGGGATGGGACACACATTACTTGACACTTATCAGATTTGGCATTGGGGAGAATGGTCTTCAGAAATTTACAAACATTATGTGAACAAATATTTAAAAATGAAACAAGAAGCCAGTGGATATCCAGATTGGGTGAAAACAGAAACAGACAGAGACACATTTAAGAAAGACTATGCACAAATTGAAAACATACGTTTGGAAAATATTGAAAAAAATCCAGGACAAAGATCATTTGCTAAAACCATGTTAAACTGTTTATGGGGGAAAAGTGCACAAAACAATTTAAAAACAAAAACAGAATACATACAAGACCCATCAAAATATTTTGACCTGATACAAGATAAAGACATCATTATTAAAAATGTTGAATTGTTTGATCATGATAAATGTATTTTAGTCAATTATACAAAATCTACAGATGTTTATGAACCTCACAAATCAGCTAATGTTGCAGTTGCATCTTTTGTCACAGCTTATGCACGAATGGAATTATATAAAGTAATAGGACGTTTGGGTAGACGGGTATTATACTTTGACACAGACAGTTGTATTTACATCCATAACCCCACACTTTGGAATCCACAAATTATAAACAGTAGGTTAGGTCAATGGACAGATGAACATCCAGATGCAAAAATTATTGAATATGTAGGATTAGGTCCAAAAAATTATGGTTACAAGTACATTAAAGATGGTCAAATACACACTTCATGTAAAGTTAAAGGAATCACATTAGATTACAATACATCACAGAAAGTCAATTTTGAATCCATGGTGGAATGTGTACAAGACAGACATAATTACAAAATGAACATTGAATACACACATAGAATTAAACGCAACAAGAACAGACAAGTTACAAGTGAAAAACAAACCAAAACATTCAGATCTGTGTACACAAAACGTTTTGTAGTGGATAAATATGACACAAGACCTTATGGGTTTAAGGTATAAAAATTACTCTTCAGATTCCTCATTTCAAGTTTGAACAAGACCAGACATGTCACAATTGAATTACAAACCAAAACATTCAGATCTGTGTACACAAACCATTTTGTAGTGGATAAATATGACACAAAACCTTATGGGCCTAAGGTATAAAAGAACCTTCAGATTTCTCATTTCAACTTTGAACACTGAGCAGGCAAGATGTCTCTACCACTCAATCCTACTTATCCTATATACTTGTCAGAGTTAAGAAGACTTTCAAGTTTTAGTATGACTACAAACCCTATTTTAAAATCCAAGAAAGAAGACTTAGCTAAAGCTGGATTTTTCTATATAGGAGATGGTAAAGTAAAATGTTTTGTATGTGGACAAGGTTTAATGAATTGGGAAGAAAAAGATATTCCTTTGCAAGAACATGTTAAGTGGTCACCAAATTGTTCTTATATTCAATTGATAAGAAATTGTCAATTATACAAACCACCAACAAGTATGCAAACACCCCCAGATAAAATATTATCAGTGATGGATTATGGATTCACTTTAAATCAAATATTTTCAACAATGAAAAAATATGACAAGTGTTTAGATGATTTTCCAGATTCTAAGTCTTTATTTGCACTCATGGTGCTAAATGATCAAAGTACATCATTTAGTACCATAATTGCAAGACAAGCTGCAGGACAATTCAAAACTAAGTTTGATAAAATGTTTTCAGATAATGCAGGAAATGATTTTCCTGACCGTCCTGATGTATTTTGTGCATCAGGTAATATAGTACCTGATGGACAAAATACATCAGAAGAGACAAAAGAATCATCACTTTGATTTCAACCATGGAACCAGTAAGACGTATGTTAGACAACAAGATTACACGTAAGGCATTATTATATGCATTTCAATTGATCACTCCTGGTTATCTAACAATAACAAAAGAGTTTATTCATAATCAATTGGGAAAAGATGAAATGTATGGGGAATTTTGTAATGCATTACAAATCATGAATGCTTTTTACAAAGATAATATAGAAAATATTTGGACAAGAGTTGTGTGGGGTAATATAATTTATGATAAAGAAATCATTAATTACTTGTATAGACAATGTGTACCACAAATAGATAGAAGAATAGATTCTTCAGAAACTGTATTTGAGTTAAAAGCACCCTTAAAACGAATACCTACTAAAAGACATGAAGAAGGTATGGAATCAGAAAGTATATAAGTGAATCATTTGACAACTCACACAAATACAATTATGGCATCGAGTGAATGTTTATTGTTTCAACACCCTTGTAATATCTTTATTTCGGGACCTAGTGGTTCAGGAAAAACAGAATTTGTCAAAAAGCTTATTGATATGAAACATGACTTATTTCAAATTCCCCCACAAAAAATCATTTGGTGTTATAAAGAATGGCAAAATACATATACTTTACTTAAAGAAAGTGAAGATATTAAATTCATAGATGGTATCCCTGATGATGAATATGAAATTGTCAGTGATGTCACTATTCCCCATCTTGTAGTTTTTGATGATATGTTAGGAGATAAAGATGAAGAAAAAATTAAATTATGGTTCACACGAAAAGGACATCATAGAAATGCAAGTGTCATTTACATTACACAAAATATGTTTCAACAATCTAAATCTAGTCGTACCATAAGTTTAAATGCACATTATATGATTTTATTTCAAAATACCAGAGATAAAGGGCAAATTAAAGTATTGGCAAATCAAGTTCAATTACCACATTTAAATGCATGTTATCAAGATGCAACAAGTATTGATCATGGTTATTTATTAATTGATTTTCATCCTAGAACTCCTGAGTCTTTGAGATTAAGAACTGATATTTTTCATCCTTGGGTAACACAAAATGAACGTGGTCCCATCATTTATACAAAACTATAAATTCCCCATGTTCTAATGAGTTGATGTTAGTTAGTAAAAGTTTGTCAACGACTACACATCATCATGGTATCATTCATACAATCTTTGGAACAACTTGGTCAAGAAACAAGTCCATTTGCAAGACAAAAATTACTTAAGAAAGGTTTTAAGAAAATTTTAAAATGGTTTACATTAGCAAGTAGAATCATACTGAATAAGAAAATTAAATTGCCAAAACAAACTTTAACTTATATGGATAAACATAAACAAGATCTTGAACAACTTGCAAATCCCAGAGTTGATCTTGCAACAAAACGAAACATTATTTTAAAACCAGGAGGTGGTGGATTTTTTGGTGGTGTTATCATTCGTAATTTAATTCGATGGGATGGTCATAAGACAAGTAGATCATTCTATTCACCATTCAAAAAAAACAAAGAGTAAGAAACAAAAGTCACCTAAAAGGAAACGAAAATCCCCTAAGAAAAGATCAAATAATTCATCAAGCTCTAGAGAGATAAAAAATCAACGAAAGGTAGGACCAAAATATATGTACACAAATTTTGAAATTGCACCTCATAGATCTCCATCTACAAAAACAAAAGCATTACTTGTGAAAAATCTTCAAAGACAAAGAAAAGTATCACCACTTAAGTTAACACGTGTAGTGTCAATAACAAAAGATGGTGTTAAAAATCATGAACCAATGTATTCTGTACAAAATACACAACATGTACCATTAAAAGAAAAAATTCCCACAATGGCAGGTTTTACAGCTTTAAATACACCTAAACCTGTTAAAGGGATAAGGTCTTACTTTAAATAATATAAAGTTTGCACATATATAAATAGCATTACATTTTTATATTTGTTTCATTTAATCATTAGATTCTATAAGAGCAAGATGGTGAGACAAAATAAGAAACAAAAAATTCCTTTAGTTAAAAAATATGGTGGTATGTTAATAGGTTTAAGTCAAACTCCTCCAGCATTTCAAAAACAAATTATGAAAAATGCACCTAAAGAATTAATTAATTGTGTGTCAGAATGCTGTCATAATCTTTTAAAAGGCAACATACATCTAACAAAAAATCAGAAACAAAAATTACATCCAAAGCGTCAACAACTACGAGCACTCGCTAGTAAATCAATAACTCTTAAAAAGAAAAAACAAATTTTAAATCAAAAAGGTGGTTTTTTACCATTACTTGGTTTACTTGGACCTGCTATAGGAGTTGCAACAAATCTTGCAAATAAATTAGTCGATAAAATATGAAAAAGATGGCTATTGTACCTTATCAGATGTTAGAAGATATGCAACGTTTTAGAAATGAAAAAGCTCAAAGACCAAGATTACCCCCTAACCCACAAGTTACAAATACTGCACAACTTCAAAATGATTTATCATCTGTGTTAGGAAATTCAGAGTTGTCCGAAAGTGAGAAAGAACAAAAGTATGGGGAAACTTTACAAAAATTTCAAATGTCACATAAGAAGGCATTACAACCAACATTGGTTCCATTGCCTGAGTCAGGAGAAAAATCATTATTTTTACGAGATCGTATTATAGAAAGTGTCCCTGTTACAATGAGACGTAAAGCAACTTCATTATTATCTGCTTTATCATCTCATCCACACATGAGTTGGGATGATCAGGGTGTATTAAGTTACAATGGAGAAGTCATAAAAGGTTCAAATATCATAGATTTAGTCAATGATGTTCTTAGACACCGAAAAGGTTTTAAACCGAGTGGATGGGAAATGTTTAGTCGTGGATTAAAAGATATAAATATCCCTCAAGATTTTGTTGGTAATCGTGAACGTTGGTTATGGATGAATAGACAACCTATACCCAAACCCAGTAAATATCAAAGTTCTCCAGAAGATAGTTGGTCTGAAACTCCTCAATCCTCCCCTCCAAAACGTAAAGTTCGTCGAGGTCATAGAGTGCAGTGGAGTGAAGACACACCAAAGTCAGCACTAAAGCGTAAATTGACAAAACGTAGATTATCTGAAAAATGGGAAGCTTATTGAATGATTTATTAACTGAAATATATTACAATACAAAACATCCTGCTGGTTATGGTGGTATACAAAAATTGTACAAAGCAGCTCATAGTAAAGATAATTCCATCACAATTGATCAAGTGAAAAAATGGTTGAAAGGAGAAAGAACTTATACTTTACATAAACCCATCCGTAAAAAATTTTCAAGACGTAAGACTATAGTGGGTGGTATTGATCATCAATGGCAGATTGATTTAGCAGACTTACAAAGTTTACAATCTTACAATGATCAATTTCGTTATTTAGTTTGTGTTATTGATGTATTTTCCAAATATGCATGGGTAATACCCATTCACAATAAATCAGGAGAGACATTAACAAAATCTTTTCAGAGTATTTTAAAAACTTCTGGACGTAAACCTTTATCATTACAATCTGATAAAGGTTCTGAATTTAAAAATAAAGATGTACAATTTTTTTTAAAGAAACAAAACATTCATTTCTTCACAACAGAAAATCCTGAAACCAAAGCTAGTATTGTTGAACGTTTTCAACGTACATTGAAAACACGAATGTGGAAATATTTTACACACAAACGTACATTAAGGTACATTGATGTGTTGGAAAATTTAGTTGATGGATATAATCATAGTTTTCATCGAAGTATTCAGAGAACTCCTGCTTCAGTATCATTAGAAAATGAAGTAGAAGTATCTCAACATTTGTATGGTAAAAAAAAGTCTAAAAAGAAAAAAATACAATTTAAAGTTGGTGATATAGTACGTATTAATAAAACCAAACGTACATTTGAAAAAGGGTATTTACCAAATTGGACAAAAGAGTTATTTAAAATTACTCATGTAAAACATACAATACCACCCACTTATAAACTTGAAGATATGGGTGGTGAAAATATACAAGGGACATTTTATCCACAAGAAATTCAAAGTATAAAAGATGATAAAAAATATATAATTGAATCAATTCTTAATAGACGGTCAAGACGTGTGGGAAAGAAAATTATTAAAGAACTTAAAGTACATTGGGAAGGTTATCCAAAGAAATTTGATAGTTGGATAGCAGAATCAGATTTGATATAAAAAGAATATGTCATTAAATGAAACTTCATTACCTAATGAAACCACAAGTGTTGATGTACAAAGTCAACAAAGTCAACAATTTAAAATTTGTGGAAATCGTGTTGCAAAAAATCAAGTCACTTATTTCACACAGATTATTATCATTTATGGTATTATAATTACTGCCATTGCACATTTGAGTTTACAAAGCCCTGATAAAGAATTGTGGTTAGTGTTATTAAGTAGTTCTTTAGGATATATTCTTCCAAGTCCAGGTTTAAAATATTTGAAACAACCACAAGATAAGAAAAATGAATTCATTTTACGTAACACTTCTCAGTGATAGTTCTATGGATATGTTTCCAAATAATAGCCAATGTTGTTTTCAAACACAATTATCTAAACCCATTCATGTTGATAAAGAACATTGGGAAGTGGGATTAGTTGAAGTAATTTTACCTTCGGAAGCAAAAAATATTACAGATGAAGAATCTGTTTTTAAAATCATTGTGACAGATAGCAAAATATCAAATCGTATTAATAAAACGAATTTGAAACATACATTACACAAAGGTGTTGCTGTTGTTGAATTAAATATTTTATCAGGTGCATATTCAAATGGCGCTCATGTCATAGATGCAATGCAAACAGAAATTCAAGAAAAACTTGGAGACATATTTAAATCATTTGATGTATTATTTCATGTTGGATTTTCAACTCTCCAAGGGCGTGTAAAAATAGTAGGAAATAGTATTGGGAAAGTGGGTATTGAAATGTCAGAAAGTTTATTACAAAAAATGGGATGTAAAGACAATATTTTTCCTGTCATTTTTCCCAACTCATCAAAAGGTGCATTTAAATATAATGTGGACTTAAATGTGGATTTCAATCAAATCTTTATTTATTCTGACATAGCAGATTATACATTTTTAGGTGATATTGAAGCACCTATTTTACGTGTGATTCCATTTGAATCACATAAAGAGTCTCTACATACTGATATAGAATTTGATAATGTACATTATGTACCAGTATCAAAATCTTATTTTGATCAGATTAGTATAAATATAAATGGGAACACTGGTAAACCCATTCAGTTTGCAAGTGGCAAGACAGTTGTCAAGTTGCATTTTAGACAGAGACATAAATTAAATGATGCCGGTGTATCAAGGTGTACCACGGCAATATGGATATGGATTAGGGTCTATTTTTCGCACAGCAATAAGAACAGCTGCACCATTTATAAAACCAATTGCAAAAAATGCATTTCAAACCTTAAAGAGAGATGGATTAAGACATGGTTTAGAAATAGCAAATGAATTGATAAAAAAACGTAAAGCACCTAAAGACATTTTATTAACTCATGGAAAAGATCTTTTGAAATCAGTTGGTGAATCTGCTTTAGGTATAAAAAGACAAAAACAAGAACGAAAACGTCAGTCTGTGGTTCGTTCTCGTAGAGGTAAGACACGTCAAAGACAAGCTTATTCAAAACGAAAATCAAGACCACTTGATATATTTGATTGAAAAAAATCATGATGTTACATGGATCTTGCGAACATTTTGGTAGTAGTTTTGATCCAGATAATGTATCACCAACATCAAGTGGTATAGAAAATATTGGTGAAATTGAACAATTTCCTATTGCATCTTTAAATAATTCTTCACCAATAGAATTTTTAATTCCAAGACAAACAACCAAGTGGTTAGATCTTGCAGCATCTACACTTGAAGTTCAATTTAAAATTACAAAACAAGATGGGAGTGTTTTGGCTGGAGATACACAAATTGCTCCTATCAATAATTTTTTTCATAGCATGTTCAGTAAAATTGATGTTACACTGAATGGCAATCTTATCACCACCAATACAGATCTTTATCCTTATAGAGCATATTTTGAGAATTTTCTTAGTTATTCAAAAGATGTGAAAAAAAAACACATCTAGCTGCTAGTGAGTTGTGGTATAGAGATACTCCTGGACACCTCACAGAAACTAGTAAAGCTTCGTCGAACAAAGGTTTGACTGAGCAAGCTAAAATAATTGGTGGTAGCAAAAATGTACAACTAAGAGGAAAACTGCATTTAGATCTGTTTGTGCAAGATAAGTATTTACCAAATGGAGTTGAGATGAGAATTAAATTGCATCGTGCTCCAACTAAATTTTGTTTGATTGGTAGTGAACATGGAAAAATAGAAATTCAAAAAGCCATATTCAGAATACCGGCATTGGATTTATTTCCAAAATTTGCGAATGATCTTAATGCACAAATAGATCGAACAAATTATAAAATGCCCATAAGACGTAGTGAAATTAAAACTTTTACTATTGGAAGTGGTCTTCGTTCAAAAATAGAAGACTATCTGTTTCATAAACAGATGCCGAAACGAATTATTCTTGGTTTAGTTAGTAATAGAGATATAAATGGAGATATTGGAAGTAATCCATTTAATTTTCAACATTTCGATTTGAATAAGTTGGAAATCACAATAGATGGACATTCCATTAAAGCACGTCCCTTTGAACCGAATTTTGAAGGTGGACTTTATCTAAAGGTATTGATTTGACACCTGATCAGAGTAGTAGTGGGCCCTTGGCTCACCCAATAAAGTCTGGCAATCTTAGGTTTGAACTTCAGTTTGCTCAAGCTCTTCCAGAGGTGATCAACGTTGTTGTCTATGCAGAATTTGATAGTGAGATAGAAATCAACAAATTCAGAGAAGTGATATTTGACTATTAAACAAGATGAGTCAGTGTGAACATTGCAAGATGTGTAAAGAAAAAATACAAACATTATTTCAAGAATGTGTAGTGATAGAACTGACAAAATCCATTCAACAGAAAATGAAAAATATCTGTGAAGAAGAAAATCGAACCAACACAACAACATTAATAGATATGAACATTGCAGAGTGTTTACAGAAAGTGTGTCCAGTGACTATACTATATAATCTACACAAGAGAGCAAGAAAAATAAACTTATTAGAATATTGTGCTCATATAGACTTTGAAATAGACTGCCAAAAAGACATTCAAAAGTGGGCAGATTTAGTGAAAAGAGACTGGTCATATTATACAGCATATCTTGATTAATGGCTCCGTGCCAGCCTTTTTCAAGGCTAAGAAGATGGAAATCATACAATTACAAACTATACTTGACAGTTCTCAAAGGTTATCATCCTTAAAAGGAAAAGTGTGTTCAAAAGACTTGTTACCAAAACGAAAACCTAAACACAGACAAGCATATATTGTGAACACAGATTCATCAAAAGAACCAGGAGAACATTGGATAGCAATATATTTTAAAGACAATCATTCTGCTATCTACTTTGATTCATATGGTTTACCACCATTAGATAGAGACATATACAATTTCATAGTGAAAAATACAGATTCCTGGACAATAAATACAATGAGACTACAAAGTGAATTCACTGTTGTGTGTGGAATGTACTGTATATTTGCTTTAGATCATCTTGCAAGAGGATATGATTTAGAGACAGTTCTTACTATCAAATTTGATCCAAGACATTTTCAAGAGAATGATAGAGATGTTCGACGATGGTTTGAGCAAATTTATAGACATTATTTGAAATAACTGTAATAAATATCAGGTGTCAAAACAATCCCACAGAGGTAATTTTTTACATCTTTTAGTTTTTTATTAAAAGTCAATCATCTATTATATAATTTTCGCCAGACATTTGTGTAAACAGAGAGATAGGGTTTTTTAGTTATTTTTTATATTCGTTTCAAAATCAGATCACTTGAGTGATATCAGTTTTTTATCTGACTCCCAAGATTGTTTTCAAAAAACAATCTTGGGTATCAAATAAAAAAGCTAGCATAAAAAAGAATCTTGATGTAAATAGGTTTTCTCATGGATAGGCAAACTCAGATCTCGGTGTATATATGTTCAGATTTCATTTCAATATAATGATTCAACTTTAAATACAGTTTTGTCTTTTGTTAAAACCTCTGTGATAGTTTTGTCGAATTTGTTAGGTTAGTCCTATAATCCCTTTTTTATCACCGTGTCCCTATTATTTCCCAACAGTAAAAAAGAGTTAAGAGTCACTTCTCTTTTTCACTGAGAGTATTAAGTTTTAATATTGTATGCATACTTATCAAAAACTTTTATAGTGTAACCTGATATACAGTTTATACTGTAGAGATAATTTTGATTGCTAAACATACAATGAATACTGTTCTTACTATAGAAAAAACAACTATCACAGAGAGTTCGACCACAACGAGAATCACTAAGTTTTTTTATTTTGTGCATGTGTTCTTGTGTTTTATTGTAAGCATAATTTCCTTATACTTACAACAAAACACAAGAAGACACACAAAATTTCCCCATTTATAGAAGTTGTATACACAGGGTGGAGAGATGACAAAACCCAAAACCATATGGATAACCCCTAATATAAAATGATTTTAAATTAATATAGACATTGGGTCACACTCTAGGGAGGGAACTGTTTTTTGTCTTTTCATAACAAAGACTTGATTGTGTACATGAGAAGATCTCTTTCTAATAGTGTGGGTAGCCCTTAGAAGGGCCGTTTTTAAAAAAAAATCTTCAGTTCCGTAGAGAGCTGTTTGGTAAAGCCATCTCTGCTTCGGTGAAGAATTCACCTTCCCACACGCCTATGGTTGTTGCTAGCATCTCTTCATCTGTAAAGCAATCTTGTTCCCATGCATAGCTTCGTCCTACAAGAGCTTCCTCCTGCAAATGTACGGGGAGATCAAACCAGTGTTTAGGTCGATTCTTGTACTGGATCTCCCCGAACGGACGTGTGGCGGCTTTGACGAAAGGGTGGTCTTCAATCTTCTTAAGTTGTTCTTCCATCGAAAGTGTTGCCGACCACCACTTTCTCAAAGCCAAGGCGAATTCTTCATCGGCTCTCTGTTTCTTGGTTCTCTCATAACTCTCTACGGAACTGTAATTGATCTTCGTTGGCTCCATGTCTTTTTCCTCTCTGTCAAAAGATGATTTTTCTTTAGTCAGATGAAATGTATCCAAATCCTCAACTCACCTTCTTTTTATAGACAATGCGAGGATCGGAAATGCACTGGAGAACGCTCACGCGACAATTTTGATCGAGTGCGGGAAAATATTGTTGACATCGGACGGCTGTGATAGTAAACGTCTGTTATCAACAATATTTTCCCGCACTCGATCAAAAATGTCGCGTGAGCATTCTCCAGTGCATTTCCGATCCTTGCATTGTCTATAAAATCTAACACACATTCCAGACAATTCATTTGATAAAAAGCAATCGCCTGTTCTGCATTCAATCATGGATGAATACAATATACTAGATGATTTTAACGATTTAATTCGTATTGACAACTCATTGATGACACAGCAGAGAATACCAAACCAAAAGGATACCATACCAAATAAGAGGGTGAATAATACTTTTTCACAAGATGAAAAAAATGAAACATTATTACAGAAAATCTTGGAGACTCTACAAGACATGAAATCATCTCACCAAAAGATCGTTCTCTCAGCTGATAAGATTACAGTTCCTATAGAATTCAAAGTGTCATCTCTTCCTTTAACAGTACCACATGAGTTGGCAGAACCGACACCTAAACCTAAGAGAAAAAGGGGACGTCAAGCACAGAATCAGTTAGTGACTACATCCACACAAACAGATACAGTAATTCAACAACCTATTCCAGAGGAAGAATCATCTGATGATATTGTTAAACCTAAAAAAAAGAAACTGGTACGATTCGATGGTCTTGGGCGATACATGAAAAATATTGCTAACTGTTGAGTGACTTGCACTTCATCAAAACTAAAACAGCCCTTCTAAGGGCTACCCACACTATTAGAAAGAGATCTTCTCATGTACACAATCAAGTCTTTGTTATCTCAAAAAGACAAAAAAACAGTTCCCTTATCCTCCAGTGAAAAAAACTTATAAGCAAAAATGTACTATAGGATCTGGCCATAAAAAAAGCATGATGCGGTGCCACTCGGGACCCAAGATCTGTGAAACTTCTAGACCCAAGAACTTCTAGACCCAAGAACTTATAGACCCAAGATTTGTGAAACTTATAGACCCAAGAACTTATAGACCCAACATGTATGCACTGTGCCACCAGTGCATACATGTTGGGTCTATAAGTTCTTGGGTCTATAAGTTTCACAAATCTTGGGTCTATAAGTTCTTGGGTCTAGAAGTTCTTGGGTCTAGAAGTTTCACAGATCTTGGGTCCCAAGTGGCTCCCCCAACTACTGCCGAGATCGTTCCAGTGAGGGGTCATAACCTAGATTTTTTAGACAAAAAATGCAAAAAATTAGTTATTCAAGAGTTTTATTTGCAAGTGTCGTCTGTTTTTCATGTTAGGTAATGGGTTAAAAAGAGACCAGTGTTTTATATTTGTCTGGTACATTTTCTTTGAAGACGTTAGGAATGTAATACATGCAGCTGTGATGATGGACGGCAAACGGTGGGCTAGGATCGTCGTTGTTGTTCGATGTAACGTCATTAAATTTAGATACAAAATCAAAAGTACTAGCTTTCTGAATTTCGTCAAAGAACGTGTTATTAGCCGTGATCACAGAGTAAGTTAATGAAGGCGACTTTAGGACCAACCTTTTGGGGAAATAGAGAGTAATCGCTTGACTGGACTGGTTACGTGAAATAGTTCATGAGAGTTGAGGGACGTTGTACAAACACGAGTGCGCGAATGCCCACGAATGTTTTACAATATAGTCCCTCGCCTCGAATGAATTATTTCGCGTAACCAGTCCAGTCAAGCGATTACTCTGTTTATTACTTTTCATTATTAACGATAATTATATAATTTAACCCTTTATCTAACGTAACGGCCAGTGCTATTCGCCGAGTAATTTTCATTATTTTTTTCATTTTTTGTCTCAGAAACATAGGCGCGCGGCTTGACTGGACTGGTTACGTGAAATAGTTCGTGAG
The DNA here is from genome assembly GCA_031216915.1 of Pictodentalium vernedei. Lineage (NCBI taxonomy): Eukaryota > Metazoa > Mollusca > Scaphopoda > Dentaliida > Dentaliidae > Pictodentalium > Pictodentalium vernedei. The sequence goes on along the minus strand of CM062297.1, from coordinate 103,039,139 downwards.
AGGTGATGGACGTTGTACAAACACGAGTGAGCGAATGCGCACGAGTGTTTTACAATATAGTCCCTCGCCTCGAATTAATTATTTCACGTAAATAGTCCAGTCAAACGATTACTCTGTTTATTGCCTTTCATTATTAACGATAATTATATTATATAACCATTTACCTAACGTAACGGCCAAAAACGGCCAGCTCTATTCTCAAAACTCGCCAATTAATTCTCATTATTTTTTTCATTTTATGTCTCTAAAACATAGGTTATGACCCCTCACTGGAACGAGCTCGTCTTTATACGGAAGAATAAATGGTTTGTACGCCTCTAAATACAACCAGATTAGAATTACAGCATATTTACAAAATAAATAAAAAATGCACTCGGAGGTTCCTGCCAAATTGCAACGTGGCCGATCCCCCACCAGCAAACGTTATCATTTTCGAACAGGGCTGGACGAGCACAAGCAAATTCTCAGCTCATGGATAACTGGAGTACATTTGGTTGAAATTACCAACTGGCATTCCAGCACCACAAACGACATTCCAGCAGAATGCTCACATTTTGCAAACCCAGCCAAAGCTATAAAAGTACCGGAAGAATTCAGTACAGTTTAAACTAGAAGTTCTGTCGCAAACTGTGCGCTTATCTGGTCTTAATAGCGCGTAGGAATTGCGCGCAATTGCTATATCGACTGGCATCCAAAGCATGGCAGGTTCTCCTGGTTACTCATAGCAAACACAAGCAATGTTTCTGTCAATGGACCTCCGGGTTACATGGAGGTCCATTGGCTGAAACATTGCTTGTGCACAGGCCATATGGACAGAATTTGATAGCCTCACTATGGTCATAACGCGAAGATTAGCGCGCAGATCGACGTGTTATTTGTGCGCATTTCGTGACAGGACTTCTCGTTTTAACTATATTTCTCACCCAGTGATATCTGGAACAGATAGTAAAACAAAAAACAAAGAAAAGAAAAAAAACCCAGAAAAACACTGCTAAATATATCAGTGTTTCTAACCCCTTTACATAATATTGCCACGAAAGCAAACACAGGTAATTAGGCTCGTACATTTTTACTGTTAAAGTAAGAAAAATGAAATCGTCTTACCTTAAATGTACGTCCTCCGAAGTCTTTGTAGTGAATATTATTGCCTGTCGCAATTTTTCTGACTAATATGACACAGAAAATTGAGAAATATCTGGACACAGTCATTTGTAGATATCAATGTCAAATTAATGATATATCAGATGAATAGACTAAGCTCAGGACTTGAACACAAAATTATCCTGGACAGCCATCCCGAAATTTAATTATTTATTCACACCCATATACACAACTGTATCCCACGAACGTGACGTGCAGATATACGCAAACACATGGATAGACATACAATTTAATTTCTATTATTTTTTTTATAATAATTTCGCGGGTGGTATGTCAGCGTTCGATGGCAAATGCATACATATAACTCAGCTCAATACTGTTATTATGTACAAAAAAGTTTGTTGCAATATGCATGTATGCTTACTTCCTAGCCAGGTACAGTGCATCTTTGGACTTTGGTTTCTTTTCAGTGGCCCTAGAGCTCTCACCAGGGTCTGGTGCTTGGTGTTACAAAAGACCCATGGACTTTAATTCCAATTTTATGCTTCATATATAATTTTAAATATGTGTAAATGGTATGTACAGAATGGAATGAAGGTGGGGACTATCGGAGGATACATTTTAGAGGATCCATTTTGGAAGATACTTTTCGAGGATGGTTTTGCTTCCTAATAGCTGTTTGATCCTGTCTTTTAGATCACACATGACTTCATAACTAACCCCGTGCCACCATAGAAACGAAGATGGCGGCCTATAGTTAACAAAATGGACAGCGGAAACATGTTCCGCCCTAGTACCACGCGCTGCACATACCCACTGACAGCGCATGTCGCTATGTTAATGACGTCACAATATAGCCACTCAAGCAGGGTATCTTGACAACACCACATGGCGCAACTCAGTCACGTGACTTTGGCGCACGTGAAATCGTTCAAGAGATCATCGAGATCAGGCAAGAAATATGCGAGCAATGCTACTATTTGACCAGCTGCTGCTGGTAATAAGTCATCAGCTCTCTTTTGGGAGGAAAATTGTAAACGTAATATCTTAGCTAAGAAAGTTCGTAAGTAATTGCTTAATTTTAGGACAGCTGTACAGTTAAAACTAGAAGTCCTGTCTCGAACCGTGCGCTTATCTAGGCTTAATTGCGCGTAGGAATTGCGCGCAATTGCCATATCAAATGGCATCCAAAGCACGGCACGTTCTACTGGTTACTCATCGCAAACACAGGCAATGTTTCTGCCAATGGACCTCCGGGTTACCCGGAGGTCCATTGGCAGAAACATAGCTTGAGCACCGGCCATAAGTACAGAATTTGGTAGCCTTACGATGGTCATAACGCATAGATTAACGCGCAGATCGACGTGCTATTTTTGCGCATTTCATGGCAGGACTTCTAGTTTTAACTGTAGGCATGCATAAGATGTTCGTAACTCCGACAAAATGGCGGCGGTGTATTTATTGCTTCAAACCAGGCGACATCTGAGTCGCCAAGGCGTTTTCAGAGATCGCACGAACCCTCTCGACTACATGGGCCGTTTGCCCCGGAATGTAGAGCTGCAGGTATGCGAACTTCTATTATATGACACCGAACGACGCACCATGAGATCTCGTTATATACCAGTCTCTCTGCTGGTGTTTCAGCACTCTTCTTCTGTGTCAGCAGCAGCTTTCAGTCCGTAAAAGTAGACGTGCACGATATAAGCAAGGTCAGCGTCTCACGTGTTGTATACGGAATCACATCTGCACAACTTCGAAATTGCAGAACATTCATCAAGATGCCGACCTATGAAAACGACTTACGGGAAATAATGACAGGTTTTTACGAGCTGGCAAGTTTCCCTAACGTTGTCGGGGCTGTAGATGGAACCCATATCACAAAATTGCACCATCGGAAGATGATGATGCTAATGTTAACTGGAAGAGGTATCATTCTGTAAACATCCTAGCAGTGTGCGATTCAAAGTTGAAGTTTCTTAATGTTGTGGCGACGTGGCCTGGCTCTACACACGATGCATTCATGTTCAATACGTCAGCCTTGAATCGCGACTTCCAGTACGCTGAATACCATGTGGATGGTTAATTGGCGACAGTGGGTATCCCCTCAGGCAATTTTATGATACCTATCCCAGATCCAACCACCACAAAGGAAGTTGCATATAATGCCGCCCACAGGAAAACTTGGAATCCAGTGGAGAGGTCCCTTGGCATATGGAAGATGCGATTTCGGTGTGTAGGCACGTCTGGGGGAGGGGGGGGGGGGTCATTATTTCACTCTGAAATATGTTGCAAGATGGCGATTTCCACAATGGCCCTTCACATCATGTTTAGAGATGAAAATGTGCATTTGGACTCATCTTTACAACAGGCCCACATGACAACATTAATAGCAATTACGAATACGCTAGATATGGTGCTGCGGCCCTTGTTAGACAGAACCCTGTAAACTCAAGATTTTGATTTGTTTTTTTTTTCTGTATGTTTTCAGTCTATGGGATTATGAATGTTAAGCTTATCGAGAACCTAGCCTTGCTTACCAAACTTATGGCTTGACATGTACCATCCATATGGCAGTCTCTCATAGACATGAAAACTGAATCGCTTTTCTCCACAAAATGCCTGTGGGGCGCTGAAAATGTTAAAAATTTAGCGTAACTTGCTGTACTTGACGATTTAAGGATGTAAACGCTGATTTGACTGTCATAAATTGAATTCAACCGGTGACGCGTCAGCGGATCCGGTAACTTGAAACTGATATTTGCGAGAGTAAAACCAAAAGCTTACGTACCATAATCGTCAAATACACCGCTTGTAACATAATTTGATAATAAAATTCTTTGAAAATTAGCCATTTTAAATTTAAAACGCATTTCAGGAATAAGAAGAATATTGTGAAACTGCAGTGTTTGTGCTTTGCAGTCAACACACGGACCCTCAGGCACAAAAGGTATGTAGTTTTGTTTCGCGGACACTTGCTTTTAACCGAACTGTATTTCGTTATACTCACAAGAGCTTGATATTCGGAAGGCCGTGGAGGAAGGGTTCTGCGGTCTTCTCACGAGACCTAACTACAGTACAGTCGCTGTGGATTGGTCGAAATCCAAGCGTGGGCAGTGATATCCACGCATGCGTTTACCAGGTAATAGAAGTCATCAGCAAAATTTTAATTTATAAAGCACCGGGTTGTATCCGGTACTTAATTGATTAACCTTTTAATGATTGTTCCTATAATTTGTAATAATAAAAATTGAAAAATTCATCAGCAGCAAAATTTTAACTAATGAAGCACCGGGTTGTACCGGGGTGGGTTGTACCCGGTGTTTCCTTAATTACAGTTTTGATGTTTATTCCTATAATTGGTGTTTGGAATCTAATTTTATTAGCTCAACAACTTTAGTTGTGTGAGCTTATGGCATGGCTCGATCGGTCGGCGTCGGCGTCAGCGTCGGCGTCGGCGTCAGCGTACGTGTCCAATAATGTTAAAGCTTCTGTTTAGGTCACTTATTCACCCTATTTCCATATCATGGCTTTTATAATGCTGCTATATGATGATTATTATTATCATTTTACCATGATTAACCCCTCATACCCTACATTTTAAACATTTTTCTGGACTTTTGGTTGCGTTTAGTTTTCTGTTTAGCTCAGAATTTTATGTTTAACTAAGTGTTTAGGTCAGCTGATGTGCTCTTTCTCTTCCAATAGCACTTATATTCATCATATATGTTCCTCAGTATCATTGTTCCATGATTAACCCCTCATACCCTGCATTTTAAACATTTTTCTTGACATTTTTAGTTGCGTTTAGTTTTCTGTTTAGCTCAGAATTTCATGCTTAACTTAGTGTTTAGATCAGCTGCTGTGTTCCTTCTCTTCCCATGGCACTTATATTCAGCATACATGTTCCTCAGTATCATTGTTCCATGATTAACCCCTCATACACTGCATTTTAAACATTTTTCTTGACATTTTTAGCTGCGTTTAGTTTTCTGTTTAGCTCAGAATTTCATGTTTAACTTAGTGTTTAGGTCAGCTGCTGTGCTCCTTCTCTTCCCATGACACTTATATTCATTATACATGTTCCTCGGTATCATTGTTCCATGAATAACCCCTCATACCCTGCATTTTAAAAGTTTTTCTTCACATTTATAGTTGCGTTTAGTTTTCTGTTTAGCTCAGAATTTCATGTTTAACTAAGTGTTTAGGTCAGCTGCTGCGCTCCTTCTCTTCCCGTGGCACTTATATTCATCATACATGTTCCTCAGTATCATTGTTCCATGATTAACCCCTCATACCCTGCATTGTAAACATTTTTCTTGACATTTTTATTTACGTTTAGTTTTCTGTTTAGCTCAGAATTTCACGTTTAACTTAGTGTTTATGTCAGTTTCTGTGTTTTACTTTTAAGAGGTTGTGTTTAGGTAAGCTTTGTCGCATGTTATGAGCCTGTTTAATACAGTTCTTGTGTTTGCCAAAGTTACTATCAAAGAGGAATGTCGGTGAGCTATAGGGCGTTGGCGTCCTTCTTGTTATATCCAAGACTATGTTGTCCATTCTTGGTAAGTGACCAGTCCACGCTGTCTATACTGTAGTGACGTGACTTCCAATTGCGTAGCAATCATGCCCTATCCTGGAAACGAAAATGGTGGCCTCCAGTCAACAAAAATGGACGACGAAGACACGTGCCACCCTACCAACAGGCGCTGCGCTTGCGCACTAACATTTTATCACCGTGATAATGATGATACTGCATGTTTTCACATCATTTGGGAAACGTCCACGATCTGCTACAACGGGGTCATTGAGAATTGTGAACGAAAAGCTTCTTTGGCAGTCTGCAGTCCCAGAGCGAGGATACTCCCCGGGGAAATGTCAAGAACGGTCGTTACGCGCCCTGCGAACGCCGAAGGCGCGAAGCTATAAGCGGGGTGTCTGGGTGTCCGTCCTCGTAATTTTTTTTATATTAGTGCGAGAAGCATTCTCCTACATTTTTTTGACAATGTCCCAACTGAAGAAATATTCCAACTGCATCATCAGGGCATGCCTTCTTCGAAGGCATGCCCCGATGATGCATTTGGAATATTTGTCATTGGAAATGAGAAGTTTAAAAACTCGGGAGATTTATTTATGGTTAAATATATGTAATGGCCCTGATACATAGGATTCTCGGCTTCTTACTTAATTAGCGCGTACCGGAGTGAAAATTTTTAATGCTTGGACCCCAACATTGCCTACCAGCTACAAGCCTCCATTTGCATCAGACCGCCTGTGTGTGTCACATAAGTCCAAGCAGATGCGTCGAGAGCGAGAACGGGCGTCGGGGCAATGTATAGAACGAGCGTTACGGGTTCTGTGGTAGTCATAAGAGAATCATTCTCCTACATTTTCTTGACAATATCTACTCAATTATTTCCTAACAATTCGGGTACATTACCTGTATATCTGTGTGCATGGTGCTTTTTTCTCCAAAGGTGATCGTGACCTCCACGATGCAGGAAAGGTCGACGGAAAACCAACAAACTGGAACAAGTGAGTTTTTTTATACGAAAGAAACCCGGTCAGTAATGAAACTATACAACTGTGTACTCCTGCCACCTCCACCAGCGTCGGTGGTCCGTACCAAAAAGCTGCCCAAGACTTTTAGCTCAGACCCATAGATAGGTCAACTTACACCTTTTAAAATAAAAAAACTCCCGGGGCAATTACCCCCCATGACCCCCCACTCCCACCTTCTCGGCTAGTGTCTGTAGTGCAAAAAATACACAAACCACACACCTTTAATCTCTTTTCGAAGAGTCGTCAAGGTTTTAAAAATTTGAGAATTAAGGAAATACTGTTTCTCTGTGGAAGTTGCATCATATTTATCTCACCTTAGTGCTTCTGAGCTCTCTCTCATTCAACCTTTGCCCAACCAATTGTTATTGAGATTCGCCGCCTCCGGTCCTCGCCTATTCGGCGTCACTCTTGCGCGTGAAGCGGATATTATACTCCATATTATATTATTATGTAATTATATTCCAGCTCCGTACGAGCAACACAGTTCAACAATTATCCTTTCATATCACAAGAAAGAAAAATATTGGGTTTATGATTAAAAATACCCAGTCATAAACCAGTTTGAGAAAGAAATATCTGAATATTGCACGCACCTGTAGTTTTCAATACTACCTCTGCAATGGTATGATTCGAAATACGTTGAAACCGTGATTTTGAGAAGAATACGCCGACGAGATGGATGAAAAAACGAAACAGGTTTGTACAGTTACATTACCTTTGTGTCCATTTTCCTTCGTTTTATGTCTGAGGCCCTAGAAATTTCAAATTTTGGATCTATTCGAATCTTGAATCAAATCAGCAATGTTAAATGTATTGCACCCTCTTTTTCACAACTGCAAAATTAAGCCTGGAAATAAGCAATCTGCCATTTGCAGAATGAGCTCCCCAGAGGGTTAATTTGCTGATGCTATCCCAAGCAGTGGGCTAGAATGCACCAATTTATTCTCTGGGTACCTCTTTCTGTTGAGGCCTGGGACCTTGGTTCAGGTTGAGGTTCACTGAGGGTATATATAGAAATTCTACCCTGCTGTGCAGGGTATCTCACCAAACGCACCGTCTGGTGACCTCATTCTGAAGATGACAGTCTGCATATTTGCAGGCTTCTGTAAAATTGCCAGCCTACAATCAAGTATTATGTTTAACGGTGACTCGACTATTTGGACAGGTCAATCAAAAGAAAAAGGATTATACTAGGACGTAAACAGCGTAGCACCTAAACCCGGGGATGTGGCTATTCAATAGTTAAATATTTCAAATCCCAAACTATTAGCAGTTAGAAATTTCATTTTCATATGACCTCCCCGTTTTCTCGCCTTATTTCCGTTTCATATTTTCAATAAATATTGATTTGTGCTTCGTAAAAACTTCAGTTGATTTGATTGATCAATTTCAAAAGAACGCTTTCTGATCGGTTATCACCGCAAAGATCTGTGTCAAATTAACGCGCGTGTAAATGGAACTATTTCAAAACATCAACAATACCATGATGCCTTATTTTAGGAACCCCAAGCGGGCCGTAAGCCCACAAAGAGTTCCACATACCCCGTCCAATAAATGTGTTCCAGAACAGAATTCTCTATAACTGTCAATGTGATTTTTGAAGTGGACAGTAAATTTCAGTGAAAAAAACACGTAACTTCCGGTGTCGAATTGGCCATGCAATTGCAATTGGCCTGTCCCCCTCTGGGAACCAAATGTATTTTGTTGCAATCTAATTCGCCTCAAAGCTTTGCGTGATACATTGGCCTACATATCTACACTTCAGGGGTAACCAGGCCTTCTCATCCGAGAACCGCGACAAATCAGCGGCCGGCCATAGTGTTATTATTATTACTCGAGTTCGTCTCCGAGTGTTGGGAGGAGAGGAGAAGAATTGGAATAGGGAGGCAGTTGGGAGTATAGGGGTAACCAAGGCCTTCTCGTCCGAAAACCGCGACAAATCAGCGGCAGTAGGTGATAAATGGGGATATACGACCACTTTGTACATGCACGTGTACAAAATACGTACACGATGCGTTTACCAACGTGGGATTCAGTGTTAAATCGCACGCTTGTTCACAAAAATGTTCAGTGGTCTTTGAATCCCCTGTTTTTTTTGTGACTCCTAGATCGCACTTTTAACGCTCAAATACTCGTGATGAACGTTGAATGTCACGCGTTTTTAAAAAAAAGGTTAAATTGTACAATTTCACCTTTTTTTTACTTTAAAAATTTTGTCAACGTTCTCATCGCAGATCAGACCATCGATCCATCGTTAATGAACGCGAGCATAAATTCTGGGCTAGCATCAAAAACGGTTTGGGGATTCTGGACCAGTGGTCCAGAATCCCCAATTGTTTTGAGGCGGTGGGTTTTTCCCATTTATGACGTAAGTAGGGGAATACCCATAGTGGGATTTTCCAAACTCATCTAATTAACCAATCAGATTGCTTGATTCTCCGCTAATTAACCAATCAGATTGCTTGATTCTCATAAACTTAATCATACAGAGCTATCTCCCCTCGTCGTGGGGTGGGGGGAATACCCGGATTTTTTCCAAAAAAAACTTAACAGACAACTGTTGAACGCTTCCATTTCTGACGTGAGTGGGGGGAATACCCGAGGAAATAAAAAAAAGTGATCGATATATATAGGAGAGAAAAAAAAAAATATAAATGATAGTTATTTAAAAAAATAAATATATCAAATCGAATAGATAGTACAAAAATACGTAAATTATGTGCGCTTCCCAGACTATTAGAGCGAGGTTTCTTTTAAACATGCTGATGAGAGCATACGCAATCTGCGTGAACGAAGAACTACGTCCCATCTTGTTAGAACGATGCGTCGGATGTCGGGATCATCTAGACTTCGATCACGAGAATCATTCGTGTCTGGCGATGGAAAGGGAAGATATGGTCGTCAAGTATTTCGAACCGGCGTTCGAACGCGTTAGATTCAACGATGTGATCACGCTTTGGAAGAGATTAGTCTTCTGTAAGAATCAAGACAAGCCCACAGTTTCGGAAGAACTGAAATTGGCGCGTAGAAGTCTGACTTTAGAAGACAAGGGATGCATCAAGAAATTATTATTCAATGAAGAATACGTCTAAGTTTTCTCGTTGATATAAAATAAGGGAGAATAGAAAATAAAATAAATACACACATAATTTTTTTATCTAATATTAGAAAGAAAAAAAACACAAAAATGAGAACCGGAAATAAATTGTATCCGACGTTAGTAGACGATGAGGATGAGAAGCTGATCAACGTTTTGCCGACGTCACCGTCGCTAGAAGAAAGAGAAAGAGGAGAGAGGTGTCGCATCGATCAAATCAGTAGAATCCAAGAGTATCTAACTCAAGAGAGAGATTCTCGCCATTCCCCCAAGAAGAAGTATTCGCGTTTCGTGAAATTCGTCAACGCGATCGACACGACACTCATCACGATTTCCATGGGTTTACACGCGGCCGGCATCGGATTGTTGTCAACCGCGGTCGGCATTCCGATCGTGTTGACCGTAGAAGGAGTGGCTCTCGCCGCCGGATTGTTTAGCACGCTCGGAAACTTTTTGAGTAGGAAATTATATCTGAAGGCAAGGAAACACGACAAGATTCGCGTCTTGGCCGACTCCAAGATCGACACGATATCCGAAATGATCTCTATGGCGTTGAAAGACAGTAGGATATCGGACGGAGAATACTTCGCGATATTGAGCGAGAAAACGAAATACGATGCCATGAAAGAAGCCGTGAGAATCAAGACTCGTCAGATCATCAAGGAAGAGATGAAGGATTCTCTCGTGGAAAAGGGGAGGAAAGAGGCCAGGGTGGAATTCAGTAAGATGATAGAACTCAAGAGCAGCGATTGAAAAAAAAAAATATATATATATAATAAGAAAAGAATTAATTAATTATTAAATTTATATATAAAATAAAAAACGAAATTAATTTAAATAACTCTTAAAAAATGTATTGCGTAAAGTGTAAGAGAGTTACCGAGACGAGTAATTCTAGAGAAGTGCGAACTAAAAACGACAGACAGATGCTTCGCGGAATTTGCGACGTGTGTGGTTCTATCAAGACTAGATTCATCAAAAAAAGAACGCGAGCAAAGGTAAATTCATCGTGAATAAAATGATCAATAATCTACCTTTCGAAATGCATCTGCCCGGTCACAGTTTCACAGGACCCGGAACGAAATTGAACAAGAGACTCAACGCCGATCTGACTCCCAAATCTTGGAGCAAACCTGTGAATAGGGTGGACGCGGCCGCGTATGATGATCACGATCTGTGCTACGCTGGACATCCCGACACCAAGACTCGCAACGACGTCTGCGATAAAAACATGTTGGGGAAATTGAGAGGCATATCGAATCCGACCAGGAGAGAGAAGATAGAACGTTCGCTGGTCGGCAATCTGATCGGTGCGAAACGTCGATTCGGATGGGGCGTTCAAAAAAAAAAAGCGCATCGGAAAAGAAGAAACGATTATTGACGAGCGAATTGGCCGAGGAGTTACACAAACCCATAGTGCGTAAATTTCGAAAGAGAAGGGTGTTCGTGAAGGGTCTGGATGATATTTGGTCTGCCGACTTGGTCGACATGAGATCGTTTTCGAGGTGGAACGAGGGCGTCAAATATCTATTGACTGTCATCGACGTGTTTTCCAAATACGGTTGGATCAGAGCTTTGAAGAATAAATCGGGACCTTGCGTCGCTGAGGCTCTGAAGAGTGTGTTCGACTCCTCTTCTCGAAAACCGAGTAAATTGTGGGTGGATAAGGGAAAGGAATTCTACAACAAGCACGTTCATCGATTGGTAGACCTCTACTCGATCGAAAACGAAGAGAAAGCCAGCGTGGTGGAACGTTGGAATCGAACGATGAAGGAAAAGATGCACAGATACTTCACGGCGAATTCGATCAAGAAATACATATACGCTCTGAACGGTCTGGTTAAAGATTACAACAACACCCGACACAGATCGATGAAGATGACTCCCGCGGAAGCTAGCGATCCTCGAAACGAAAAACAGGTCTACGCGAATCTATATCCTGAGAGATCTAAGATCAGGAAGAAGTCTAGAACGCCGAAATTTGCGGTCGGTGATCGAGTGAGAATCTACGCTTATAAGAAGCACTTCGAAAAGGGTTATACTCCTCGATGGACCTTGGAAATCTTCGTGATAATCAAAATATTTCACACCGATCCGGTGACTTACGAAATCGAAGCTTTGGATGGAGAAGAGATCATTGGAAAGTTTTACGAACAACAATTACAGAAGACGAAGTTTTGATAAAGAAAACAACATTTTTTTATTTACTTTCTTTAACACTTTTTTGTTTACACACATATATATAAGAGAGAAAAAAATAATAATAAAAAATAATTAAAAACTATTTTTTAGATAAAGAAATCAAGTTAATTAATAAACAAAAAACTAAAAATCCTTTAAAATGACAAATATACTAGATATAGCACAAAGCATAGTGAAAGGTGAAAGTATTCAAGAATATGAGGTTCACGAATACGAACCGGTAACTGGAACGAGTTTGAACAATGCGGGAGAGATAAGAATCAACGTTGAAACTCAAGATCTATTCGTACATCCTAGCGAGAGTTACATAGTGGTGCAGGGACGTCTCACCAAGGAAGATGGGAGCGACTACGCTGACGACGACACGGTTACTCTAGCCAATAATGGCATCATGCATCTATTCAGTAATATAAAATACATGCTATCTGGACAAGAGATAGAATCTGTTTTTCATCCCGGTCAGGCCACCACGATGTTCGGACTCTTGACGTATCCTGATGATTTTTCGAAATCTAGAGGACTTAATCAGTTGTGAGTGAAAGACACCGTAGGCCCTGCTAGCGCCGGCGCCGCCTTGATATTCGACTACGTCGTCAAGACGTCCAGACCTAAAGGAACGTTTTCGTTCAGGATACCTTTGAAACACATCTTCGGATTTGCGGACGATTACAACAAGATCATGTACGGATTCAAACACAATCTGACGTTGATTCGAAAAGGAAACGACGACGCAATAGTGAGACTCACTGCGACCAATGCGGGTAAGATAACTCTACACAAGATATCGTGGTTCGTTCCGCACGTGGAGCCTTCGATCGTGGAGAAAGCGCGTCTCTACAAGATCATAGAATCCAAGAGTAAATTACCCGTGGGATTTAGAATGAGACAGTGCGACACGGCTAGCATTCCTCCCTCCACGAATCACTTCGATTGGAGATTGACGGTGAAATCCGCTTCCGAGAGACCGCGTTTCATCGTGGTTGCGTTTCAGACCGATAGGGACGGGTCTCAGGTAAAGAATGCGTCGCTGTTCGATCACTGTCATTTGAGAAACATGCAAGTGTTTCTGAACGCCACGAGATATCCAGCAATCGATTACAACGCGTGATTCGACAAGAACGGTTTCTGCAGACTGTACGGCGACGCCGCTGATTTTAGAAAGAAGTATCATGGTCTAGACGAATTGATGAGCAACCCTAACATATCTCCCGGCGAATACAAATCGATGTATCCCATGTTCGTATTCGACGTCAGTAAACAGAGTGAACGACTCAAGAGTAGCGTCTCAGACATTCAGATCAAGATGCAATTCGATAGGAACGTTCCGAGAAAAACCGAAGCCTTCGCCCTGGTCCTGTCGGACAGAGAATTACAATTCGGACGGAAATAAGATGTCGATCATTCGATGAGAGACGAGTGTGAAAAAAAATAAAAAACAAAAAAAAATAAAAAGTAATAATGAGTAATTATTAAAAAACAAAAAAAAACAAAAAAAAAAAAAAAATAAATAAAGTAATGTGATCTAGAGAGATTGAACATCTTTCTAAATCTCATTACTTTTTTTTTTGTTTTTAATAATCACACATTATTTTTTTTTAATTCATTATTTTCCACACGTTCACTGTTTGTTCAAAGGAACTAATTCGATCAGTAGACTCACCACGGAAGTGGCGGCTTCGGGATTATTGGTTTTCGTAACGAAATTAATCCTGTCTCCGGCGTTCACTTTGAGAGACGTGCCGAACGTGCTAACATTCGCGTGTTGATTCTCAGTCTTTTCGACGCTGTATCTCTTATCGCTCTCTACTCCATTCACCATGAGATTGACGACCGCTCTGTTATTCAAATCCGAGGAAGCCAGACTCATTCGAAGGATTTCACCTCCCAGCGGCATGGGATATCCCACCTGACCATATTTCGATCCGCTACCTCCATTTCCGAAAGACCACTCAGCTTTTCCCTCATCTAAGGTGCCGGCCTCTTCGGCCCACACAGTGATCAATTGTCTAGCATATTTGACTTTCTCCACCACCGAAATCAGGGTGCAGGCATCCGTCATGTTCACGGGATCCGGTATATTCGTGAGCGCGTGTCCACCCATGTCTAGTTTACCTTCCATGATGTCACCCTTTCTCCAGACCGAGTTGTCGTCCACGTACTTTCTGCTGACTGTGCTGGAATCGAATTCGGGATCGTGACTGAGTCCGAATAAATTCTTACCGTTCATGTTGATGCCACCCTCCATGGTTCCGCCAGATTGTTTGTTCAGACAGAGATCGTCCACTTGTGATTCTAGGTATTCTTGTGATTGTATCACGGCAGAATCTACATAGCCCTTGTTGACCGCGGTTGTGTCTGCATCCGTGTCATTGATCTTCAGCAGATTCAATATCTTGTTGAATCCCGCATTCAGATCCGATTTCATTTCTCGTCCGTCGAACTTTCTCTGTTCCAGATCTACGTAGTCTTTGGTCGCCACGTCCTTGGGATTCGTGGGAGTGGCCACGTTCGTTATCTTGTTAGAATTGGCGTTCAGTTCCGAGTGCATCGTTTTCTGAACGTATCTATTTCTCAGGTGTTCGCTGAATCTCGCGTGAGAGTCGTCCGCGTATTTCTTCGTCACGGCATCGGTGGGATCTATGGGATTCACGACGTTCACCAAACGTTTGGATTTCAGATCGAGATCGTCGGTCATGGTTTTATCCACGTAATTATCTAGCAGGATTCATCGAAATTGGCGTTCCCCCTGTCAGCGTATTTTTTAGTCACAGCATCTGCGAGGTCTATCGGCTCGGGAAGATTGTAGAGCTTCTTATCGTTCATGTTCAAAGGTTCTTCTCGAGGTTCGTATCTCCAAACGTAACGTTCGTCCAAGTTGGCAACGTCGTAACCCATCGTCGACTTCAAACGTCTTCCTCTTCTTTCTTAGGTTGACTTTTTCGTCATCACTTCTACCAAATTTATCGACTGGCATGTTGTTGTAGAGATTTTTTTTGTTTTTAGAAAAATATATTCAAAACGCAGTTTATTAAAAACGAACTATGTTATTTTATTTTTCGTTTTTATTCGATTAAAATTTTTAAAATAATTTTTTATCTTTATATATACTATAAAAAAAAAATCTCTCTCTAATGTAAATCATTGAGAATGTCTTGAAATCGATCTCCTTCAGACCATCTCTTGAGAATGTAGAGACACAGGTGACCGCAAAACACTTGATCTGGTGATTGCACTTGTTCCGTGTTGTAACGAACCATCGATTTGTTGAAATAGTTCTTTATTTCTTTTGGCGGCGAGATTCCGTAGCTGTCGAAATAATAATTTTTCTTCTCCCCGTTCTTGATCCACGCCACCCAGTGAGTGCCTTCACCTGATGAATCGTCTAGATTTAAAATTCCGCATTCCGATTGTCGAGGTCTTCTCTTCGGCAAGGCATCTCTGGAAAACATGCCTAGAAAATCTTTGATTTTCAAATCTTTTGCCGCATTCAACAGATCAATGTTGGATAGGGGTTTGTTAGGTAAGATGACACCTTCTACGGATATCTCTATTTTCTTATTCATAAATGCGTATATATTTTTTTAATTATTTATTTTATTATAATTCACTAAAATGACGTTATTTTTTTTTATTTTTGTATTTTTCTTTTTAAACTAACTCTCGATGTCACTATCGATTTCTATAATTTTGAATCCATCTAATTCCTCTTGATTTTCTGGAATCCTATCATCCACAATCATATCTGGAATCTTATCATCCACAATCATATCTAGAATCTAATCACCCACATTCATAGCATCTCTACTTAGATCCACAGTCCAATGTACGAGTGCCAAAGTGCTTATTTTATTGACTAACACAAATCTCTTATCGTCGTCGGCCGTCAGCGAAATCTTGTTGACTATTTCGGTATACAAGTCGTGATTTTCGCTTCGAATCGATTTCATAGTCTTATACACCAACCACTTCCTAACAGACAATCTTTATACTCTTGGAAAGAGATGTTTCTCTTCACCACGCACGCTTTAACTCCTTTGCACTTCTTGATCTCTTCATCTTCTAGACGATAAGCATACAGTTTGGGTCTCAAGCCCACGAATTCGACGATTTGTTTACCACCGCTCTCGTCCTTAAATTTACCCAACACCTTCTTGTTGTCATTTGATTGAATGTTGGACGGGTGATCGACGGGATAATTGCTCGTGTCGAACCATTCGGCCACGTCCGGAGATATATCTCGGTAGACGTCTTTCGTCTCTATCTCATAAACTAAGCTGTCCATGTCGGTGAACAGTAGTTTGGCTTCATCTCCAAATTTTCGTTTGACGTAATCGTAGTGAAACTCATACATCAATCGCTTGCTGATATCTAAGATGATCGGTCCGAGATAATATGGTTTGTCGAACTTCAGGTGCGTCTTTTGCATGTGAATGGCCACTAGATTTTCGTCGAATATGGTTCGGTGTTTGTAATTGGGTTTCGCCACTAATGTTTTAGCTCTTTTCTCAGACGTGACGAGTCGAACGCCGGTTCTCTTCCTGATGTTTTCCATCGATTTACCATACACGCAGTTGTTCTTGAGTTTGAAGAAATCATTTTGAAATCGTTCTCGGCTCGAATTCTGAGATTCGTGTTGAGATCGATGTATTTTTTCATCCAAGGCTCTTCATCAAATCGAATGATGCAATGTATGTTGACTAATTTCATCCCGTAATCGACGTACTGTTTCAAATTCTCGCTGTAGACGACGTAAATACGTTTGTTAAATAAATTGGGAATGAGTTTTTCCTTGTCTCCTTCGTTCGGTTCCATTCGTTCGGGAGCCAGCGGATAATCGTTGTGTGGATCGTGTAATTCTTCCGGATAGTTCAAATCGACTTCTAAAATGCAAGGATAGTCTCTCTATTTTTGCATCTCTTCCGGTTCCTTCACCCATTCGAAATTTCCAATCGGTAAAGGATGACTCATAGCCCAACTGTACAGATTATTAGCGTCCTAATACTGTATGTATTTAGTCGACCGTTTCGAATCGAAACCTTCTTTCATGTAGGGATTGTTAGCTTCAGAATATCTGTGGGAGATCATTGAGACGCCACCTCTCGCAGCCCTTTCGAACATGAGCAACATGTCCACGTCAGATAATAATTCCAATTGGACTTCAGTGGTCTTCAACAGAGCGTCCCATGCCAGACCGGGTGCGGTGAAATACCAAGTGGGATCCATATCGTAATTTCGACAACAGACGTTTCGAAAATTTTCAAACACGTCTGCCAATAGCAGAATGTTGGTCTTCAGATAGAGATCGTGATAATCTCTCATGGTTTTTATATCGAATGATTTCCACACGTTTTTGGCGTTCTTTTTGGAATTTTCGTCGGAAATGTCGGATTCATATAATTTGAAATAAAAATCTTCTTTCGAAGGTAGTGCGGTGTCTTCGAATCTCTTTAGATCGTTCATGTAATCATAAGGATAGACTCCTTTCCTCAACATGACGTCTACTCGTTCTCCGAAATGTTCGCTCGTGATTTTAACTTTATCCTTGCTCATGTTATCAACTAATTTTTCCAGAGTGGTCGACATGAATTTAAAACTGTCGATGAAACGTATGGCTCTATGAATGAATTTCGTTTTTTCTTTCAACGTCTCTCCGTCGATTATTCTTTTCTTCTCCATGAGCTTCCATTTCGTGAAGGAAATGTATCTTTCTTCGCTGTTCGTGATGCAATTTAATTCTTCGTGTGAGGTGCCGAGATTTTTCACGAACAGATGACTGTCGTAACCCGAAAGATTGTGAAACATCACCGGATAGAAAACGGCATCTCGATATTTTAAATAACACTTGCTGTGAGCCGGACCACGATACAGACCCGTGTAATGATCGTGGTCTCTGACCTTCTTATTTTCCTTCGAATTCTCGTCGAACGATTGTCTGCATATGTGACATTCGGTGGCTCTGTTATTTTCGTCCTGCTGTTCTCGCGTGATGATAATTTTTGCCGGAGTTTTAAATTTGTCGTATAACATTTGAATTTTCGATTGTAACTCTTCCACAAACCTTTGAGCCACGTCGTCGTCTTCATACTGTTTCGTGTAGGTGAAGGGACCCATGTCGTGTTGCGAGTCAAAAGCGCATTTCACGTAAATGCAATAGCCCGAAGGTATGTGTTTTTGATATCTTTCGACGTAACTTTGAAGAGCGTTGGGTTGACAGGAACTCATTTTCGCGGTAAAACATTCAAAATCGGCGTACACAATGAATGGTACTTTTAACCTTCTATTGTGATTTTCAAACTTCACGATGGTGTTAGGTTTGGGCATTTCGACGGTGACACCTTGATTTTTGTTGCAATATTCCTGATGTTTCGCCAACGAGTCTTCGCTGTGAAACGCGTTCATGCAATTGAAACATAAAGATATCTTTGCTTTATGTTTACTACTTTGTTTCCACAGTAATCGGCTCAGACGTTTAACCCAACAATAATGACGATTGTCACTATTCGAAATCAATAATAAAATAATCATCTTTTCTCTTCCGCGATACGAAGTCTGTCTGAGAGGATAGATCTTTTGTTTTTCGTTGTCGTATCCAAAGACGTTCACCGCTACAGTGGGATTTTGAGCCTCGAAATGTTCGATGTGTTGGAAAAGTCACTCCGGTCCAATCGAGATTTTTAGAAGTTTCCACGTAACGAGAAACTCTATCGGAGTGTATTTCGACAGGGTATAAAGCGGAGGTGACTGCCCATTTAAAACACTGATAATCTTTATTTCTCACGTTGATCACGGTGTGTTTCTTAGCCAAGAAATATGGTAATTCCAAGTATGAAGATCCTTTCAACGAATTGTGTTTAGTTATGTGAATTTCGAGTTTCAACACCTCAGCAAACGTCCAATTACTACCTTCATGTTGATAATTTGCAAGAGATGTCAACATCTTGTCTTTCATCTTTTCGAAAACATCCGATAAATCTGAACCTTGAAATACGGGTTCGACGTTAGATCTGAAATATCCATTTTTGACGATGCTCTCACCGGACTTCACATCGATTTTATTCATCGCGCAATGGAGTATCATCTTAATTTTTAGTCCCATGTTCATGTATTTGCGAAACAAATCCAATACTTTTTTCTTCACCCGTTCCATGAACAATTTCGGATCGATTTTCTTGAACGAGGGAACCATATCAAAAGTTTTAAAAATGCCTTTGATCGCACTCTCCCGTTCTACGGGCTTCGATTGGAATAGTTCCGCAATGAGTCATACTACATATTCTTCTCCTTTCCCTTCGTCGATTGCTCGTTGAATTTCGCTCGATATATCTCGTTTGTCTAGAATCTGAAGTGCATCACTCGTTTTCGTTTTAGTTTTTCTTTTCTTTTCTTTGGAAACTTGATGTTCTTCAATGGCTTTTCGTTTAGTCGTCTTCTTATTTTTCACAATCGAAACGTTTTTTTTTTTTTTTCGACGTCGGCATTTCGATTCCTTTTACTATCTTCTCATTTTTCACAACCGATGCATCTTTTGATGTCGTTGCTATCGACATTTCATTTGCCTTTCTAGCGTTTCACAAATATTCTTGTATTACTTCAATTTTTTTTGATTTAGTTCTATGATTTCTGAAATGTAAAATTTTTAATAGTTTACAAATCTCGTTTAACTGAGGTACGGTTTTCTCATTTAAATTTACCATTGTTTTATCTGTTTGCTTCATTTGTAAGAATATTTTTTTTTTTGAATTTTGTATTAAATAATTTGTTAAAAAGTTTTGCTTTTTTACTCTTTTTTATATATATATAACAAGTTAAATTTTAACATCTTTTTTTCTTTAATGTGAATTTTTTATGTTCCTTAACGTGAAAAAATTGAATTAATACGAGAAAAAAGATGTTAAAATTTAACTTTTTATATATATATATAAAAAGAGTAAAAAAGCAAAACTTTTTAACAAATTATTATTTAAATACAAAATTTAAATATACATTATTTGCAAGAATTCATAAAAACCAAATAATCGATCATGACAACAACACCTAAAAGATGCGAATTAAAATTGAAACGAGATGAAGCGTATAAGAAATTCGGTTTTAATATCTATACATTACAACAACACGATCCCATCGAATTGAACAAGGTCGAGATGGAGGAGTTAGATTGCTACTACAACAAATATTGGATGTGTTTGAAATTGGACGAAGCCATGCTCGATTTGTTTTATGAGTACCAAAGCGATCTGCTGAATAATATCATCGTTGCCGAAGACAGAGAATTCGACAAGGACGATTTGTTGTTGTTCTATGGAAGTTACATATATCCAATAATCTCACTCAAACTCGTGGACAAATCGGGTGGTGAGAGCGCATTCACCGATGTAAAAAAACTCAAAAGAGTAAAGATAAACATTCAAAACATTTTCGTAAGTGGAAAAATGACGAATGTCAACATGCTAATAACGGACTTGGAAATATAAACAATAGAGAGATTGATTTTTAGCGAAGAAGATGGAAAAAAAAGTAATGAGATCTAAAGATGATCTCATTACTTTTTACAAAAAAATTTTCACATTAAAGAAATTAAAATTAAAAACTTTTTTTATATATATAAAGAGCAAAAAAAAAAACAAAATTTTTTTAAACAAATTATTAAAATACAAAATTTAAAATATACATTATTTGCAAGAATTCATAAAACAAAAAACAAATAATCGATCATGACAGCAACACCTAAAAGATGTGAATTGAAATTGAAATTGAAATGAGTCGAAACGTATAAGAAATTCGGTCATAAAATCTATAGATTACAACAACACGATCCCATCGAATTAAACGAGGTTGAGACGAAGGGCTTAGAGCACAAATACGACAAATATCGCATGCCTTTGAAATTGGACGAAGCCGCGCTCGATTTGTTTTACGAGTACAAAAGCGATCTGCAGAACATCGTCATCACCAAAGATAGAGAATTCGACAAGGACGATTTGTCGTTGCTCTATGGAAGTTACATATATCCAAAAATCTCATGCAAACTCGTGGAGAAATCGGGTGGTGAGAGCGAGTTCACCGATGTAAAAAAACTCAAAAGAGTAAAGATAAACATTCATCACATTTTCGAAAAAGGAGAAAACACGAGTGTCAACATGCAAATAACAGACTTGGAAATATAAACAACAGAGAGATTGAAATGTTAAAATTTAACTTTTTATATATATAAAGAGAAAAAAAACTTTTACTAAAAAATTTTACATTAAAGAAAATTAAAAATTAAAAAAACAACTTTTTTTTTATATATATATAAAGAGCAAAAAAAAAATAAACAAACTTTTTTAACAAATTATTATTTAAATACAAAATTTAAAATATACATTATCTGCAAGAATTCATAAAAACAAAAAAAAAACAAATAATTGATCATGAAGACAACAACACCTAAAAGATGCAAATTGAAATTGAAATGAGTCGAAACGTATAAGAAATTTGGTCATAAAATCTATAGATTACAACGACACGATCCCATCAAATTGAACGAGGTCGAGACGAAGGGCTTAGAGCACAAATTCGACAAATATCGCATGCCTTTGAAATTGGACGAAGCCGCGCTCTATTTGTTTTACGAGTAAAAAGCGATCTGCAGAACATCGTCATCACTGAAGATAGAGAATTCGACAAAGACAATTTGTCATTGCTCTATGGAAGTTACATATTTCCAAAAATCTCACGCGAACTCGTGGAGAAATTGGGTGGTGAGAGCGAGTTCACCGATGTAAAAAAACTCAAAAGAGTAAAGATAAACATTCAACACATTTTCGAAAAAGGAGAATACACGAGTGTCAACATGCTAATAACGGACTTGGAAATATAAACAATAGAGTGATTGATTTTTTAGCGTAGAAGAAGGAAAAAAAAAAAAAAGTAATGAGATCATCTTTAGATCCCATTTTTTTTTTGTTTTCCTTCTTCTTCTTCTTCACTATCGCCCATATATATTATAATAACGTTTCCTTTTTTCTCAAATTTCAGCGTCGATTCTTCTTCTTTTCTTTTTTTCTTTTTTTTGTGATATGATACGTTTTTATAACAACGCATATGATTATCCGAATCATAATTATGAACGAATGTTGTGCATCTCTTGGTAACACTCGCATCATTACCATTCACTTTAGAAGGTAGTGGTGACGGTGGAAAGCGTCTCATTCTTTTCAATTCCAACAGTCTAACCCGCGCTTTATCTATATCTTTCATCAGTTCTTTCCTTAGATATCCATCATTAGCGTCTAACCATTTTTTTATTTTTTCGCTCTCTGTCTTGCGATATTCGTCATTATCGTCAAATTGTTTCTTCACCTTTTCATCCAGGTGATAAAATTGTTTCTCCACCTTTTTACCCATTTTAAATATATTATTTTATACTTTCTATGATTTATATTTTATATAATTATATAATTTTATATTATAATAACATATTCAAAATCGGTATATTCTTAAACGGCGAATTCTCACCAAGCAACAAACCCTTGCCGAGTCGCTCAACGTTCTGTCCACTCTTCAGATAGAGACCGTTTCCTCTCAGAGAGTTGCCACCTCTAACGGGTTCTAGATACAATCCTTTACCACTGTCGTCTACGTGGACGCGACACACGGCTCCTCCCTTCTTCAAAAACAGTCCGCTGCCACCCATTAATTTCTCAACTGCTGAACTAGCGAGTCCCGTGAGAACTCCCACACCGAGAGTCTTTCCGAGAAAGGGTAGTGCCTTTGTGGCGAAGGGTAATGCTTTTGCGGCGATTCCTGCCAATAGCGGTAGGAAACCACCTTTCATTCTCAAATTGTATCTCAATTGAGCGGGACTCAATCTCAACGTCAACCCTCTTCCAACGCGAATCGCTTTCTCCATCCTTTTGATTTGACTTCTGGTCGAGGCGATCGAATCCTGACCGCCTCTCGTCAGATCTTCGTGAGTGAATTTGAATCTCACCGCCTCGCCTCGAGTTGTTAACGCTCTCTTAAGTTTCTTCCTCTGTCCTGCGGATATGTTTACGTTTTTAATCACGTATTCTGTCATAATTCTGTTTTTTAAAATATATTTACTTCAATTGTTTCTTGTTTAATAATAATTATTTACATTAAAATAATTTTGTAAAATTAGTATTGCGTTTATTTTATTTTTGTTATCTATATATATACACAATATTTTTTTTTTTTTTTTTTTTTTTTTGCTTTTATATTTCTCTTATGTGAAATCGTATCGTCACCCTCTCTCCGCGAAGATCTAACAGTTCACCATTTTGATCCGTCAACGTGGTTTTGAGACTATACAGCGTGTCTAAAATCACTGGTAGATAAACTAAATTTCGAGGTCGCTCCACGATCTTATAACCTGGCGACACGTTTGGAAAGAAGGAATAGATCGTCGGTTGAGCGCTACCATTCACGTAGCTTCCAGCAATCACGTCCACGTTCACCAGAATGCTATTGACTGCGAGAATGTCGACCGTATTTTCAGATGCCGAGTGGCCTCGATACATCTTTCGATCGAATCCCAACATCTTGCCTATAGAATCGTCCGTTTTGAAATCCACTCGAAAATTATCTTCCAAATCCAACATCGTCTGTAAGGTATTAGGATTGGGAGCGAGTCTGATCTTGTTGCTTCCCTTTCCATCCGTCTTCATTCGCGTCTGAATGTAATTGTTCAAATCGTCTATGTCGTAACTCCATTTGGGAATTCGAATCTCCAACCAATCCACTCCGTCGGAATACTTGAACGAGTTATTCTTTTTGGTGACGTTGGGAAAGGAATAATAAGTCTCCAGATTCACCAACGCCATCTCGTATCTTTTCTCTCTATTCAATTCGATGGACGGTTCGAATTTCGTAGCGAATCGAGTCGAATTGCCACTCCCCACGATTTGAATGGATTGTTTTGCAGCCGTATTCTCGGCTATCCGATCTAACAATTCTCCATGTTCGAACATTATATTTAATTTTATTTTTTTTTATTCAAAACTAATTATTTGAAGATTTATTATTTTCTAAATTTTATTTTCACGCTCTATCTTATTATCATCAGAAACATAAAACTTGTCGAATCCGCACCGATATTTTCCGCGATTAAATTCGCTTGTCAAATCGATCACGACGAAATTGTAAAGTCCACCATCCCAAACCCTCTTGCAGAATCTCCTGAATTCCGCCGCGCTCATGTCGTTTGCAACGTGATCGCCGTAGATGTGATTGAGATTCTTGAGATCTTGGCGAAAGAGACATAGAAAATTAGCGTTCTCCCTTATCGTCTGTCTGGGCAATCGAAAATAATTCTGCGACAGGTAGAAACAGTCCACGTTGCTGTGTCGACCCCTAACGTAATACGATTCGCATCGGTTCTGTCTCTCCAAAAGCAGATCGTCGAAAATCATGAGATTCTTATCTTCCGATTTCAGTTCTCTAGGATCCGGAACGTCGCTAGCGTTCTCATAAAATCGACACTCGACGTTCGAAGATGCATTTCTCTTCATCAGCTCCATCGCCGCACCGTCCAAAATGGTCGAAAGTGGAGCTTCACTCTTGTCGAATTCCTCCCTACTGTCAACGATTCTGGCTATGACGTCCTTGGGCAATCTACGATCCATGCACTCTCGAAGCAATCTGTATTCGGGTTGAAACAAGCTCTTGCCAAACACGAACAATCTGTCGTAATCCAACCAGTCGGGTCGGGACAACAGATTCATCAACAGATTGGTCTTTCCACAATTCGATTTTCCCACTATCAAGCCTCTTATGCTTTTGGGAAAGAACTCGTTATTCGACCTCTTGGTCGCGGCGTCGTTCCAAGACATATCTTTAATGTTCATCTTTGTTTTATTTTTGTTTGTTTGTTATTTTAGATTCCTTTCAAACGCAATTTTTTTATGTTTTTCAAACTCAGTTTTTAATATTATTATTTATTTATATCACACCGTTGTAAGTTCTCTTCAATCCAGATCCACTCGTCATTTTGGCTAAATCTTGTATGGGTACCACAGCATCCTTAAAATCTTTCCAACTTTTCGGCGTTCGCTCTAACGCAGCTCGCTTCGCCGGCGGACTGATCAACTTGTCGATCAACGCGTCGGCTGCCCTCTTGCCAGCCACAGAAGCTATCCTACCACTGGTTTCGGAAGCAGCTTTCTTACCAGCATCCAAAGCCGTCTTCTTACCGACCTCAAACGCGGTCGATGCGAGTTTTCTACCCGCATCGCTCGTGAACGCTCGCATTTTAGAATCGACGATGCCAGAACCGCCTTGAACGTAAGTTCCGACGTATCCCCTGTTCTTTATCACCAACATATTCTATTTTTATAATATATTTTGTTTTCTTCACTGGTAAATCGTTTTGTTGTTTTTAAATACTTTTATTATTCTAGTGTAAAAAGTTACTGTTTTATTTTTGTTTGTTTGTTTCTCTCTACTTATTATATACACATCAATCCTTCAATTCGTTCATCAGCCTTTTATAATGGTTTTTATTCAAAACCTTCTGTCTTAACAATTCGTCAGATATAGTAACTATCTGATTATCTAATCCTGTGTTACCAGCCCGTCTGCTCGCCATCAACAAACTCAATCTCTGAGACAGAGCGTCAGAATCGCTTGGAAGAAAAGTGGTTTTCACCCCTTTGCCAGTCACCGATTCGACGAACTTCTTGTTCATATCCCATATGGGTTTCACCACTTTCGTCCACTTGTAACCTCTGTTGGCTTTGGGTCTCGTCTCTCTGGCATCGTTATTTCTCTTCATGGCGTGGGTCTGAACCAGAATGTCGCCGTAATTGTCGAAATCCTGATCCGTGTAATCGCTAGGCTTGTCGTAAAGGAGCAATCTGCGCAGCCCATCAGTCAATTCGTATCTGTTCGCACCCACGATCAATTCATCATCACCAATATCTACTTCTGTCTCCTACAAAAATTCTTCTCTCCGAATCCTTATAAAATCCATACAACAGATCTCTCTTACCGCCATCACCATCAGACGATGCGACGCTACCAGTGGTGATAGTCGAAGCTGTATCGGTGTCGCTCTCGCTCTCTGTTTGAATTCCCGTGGGAACGTAATCCGGTGTAGATTGAACGGAATGCCGATTTCCAAAACTAAGAGGCAACGAACCCATTCTCAAAGAACTCTCTTTTATGGGTCTCAATTCTTCGACAATCTCCTTCCTGCTTCGCTCTTGACCCTCCGTCACGGGTTTAAATATTTTTGTGGCTTCGCATTTGAGTTCCATCTCACCAAGACGTCTGCTTCTGTCAGCCGACTGAATGCCCTTCTTAGCACGTTCACACTCTCCTAAAATTCGATCTCGACGTCTAGAATCCATCTGTAAAAACATTTTTCGTTTTTAATTGTTAATGTTCCTTTAAGTATGCTAATGCGAGTTATTTTATTATTTTCAAAATTAAATGTATAATTATTTTTATGTTTATGTTTTTTTTCTCTCCTATATATATCGATCACTTTTTTTTTTATTTCTTCGGGTATTCCCCCACTCACGTCAGAAATGGAAGCGTTCAACAGTTGTCTGTTAAGTTTTTTTGGAAAAAAAATCCGGGTATTCCCCCCACCCCACGACGAGGGGAGATAACTCTGTATGATTAAGTTTATGAGAATCAAGCAATCTGATTGGTTAATTAGCGGAGAATCAAGCAATCTGATTGGTTAATTAGATGAGTTTGAAAAATCCCACTATGGGTATTCCCCTACTTACGTCATAAATGGGAAAAAACCACCGCCTCAAAACAATTGGGGATTCTGGACCCCTGGTCCAGAATCCCCAAACCGTTTTCGATGCTAGCCCAGAATTTTTGCTCGCGTTCACCAACGATGGATCGATGGTCTGATCTGCGATGGGAACGTTGACAAAATTTTTAAAGTAAAAAAAAGGTGAAATTGTACAATTTCACCTTTTTTTAAAAAACGCGTGACATTCAACGTTCACCGCGAGTATTTGAACGTTAAAAGTGCGATCTAGGAGTCACAAAAAAACAGGGGATTCAAAGACCACTGAACATTTTTGTGAACAAGCGTGCGATTTAACACTGAATCCCACGTTGGTAAACGCATCGTGTACGTATTTTGTACACGTACATGTACAAAGTGGTCGTGTCCCCATTTATCACCTACTAGCGGCTGGCCAAAGTGTTATTATTATTATTATGTTCCGAATAACCTGTAAAACACTGCATTGACATGGATGTAATGGAAGAGTGACAGTATAAATACATTTAGATAACACAGAAAAATACACAAGTAGAGAGAAAAGAGAGACATAAGTTTCTGTTGCTTTAAATACAAAGTTACAACGTCTATTGGGCCTGTTTTTTCGGAATCCGCATATTCTATCGTAATTTATTATATCTGCATGCAACTTGTCACACAACAGAGATTTAATTAAGATTCTGTGGTAATTTCGGGAGGTTAATGAGGGATTCCGGTGCATACTGGGTGATTCCGGGGTATTTCGGGAGATTCCGGGGTATTTCGGGGGATTCTGGGGTATTTCGGGGGATTCCGGGGGATTCTGGTTTTAAGGAGGACCGCTTCTGGAGGTTTGCCAATATGCTCAGCTGATGATCTCGTCATTTCAGATCGAACTCTCAGTCCTGATTTCGTTGCAGCTTGCCTGCCAGTGTTAACCTCAATCGAAAAAACGTACATATAACTGATAATATAACTGATAATTGTTGTTATATTGGAGCGATTGTATACAGACATGCATTGACACGTATCTCGTGAAATATCAAGACGAACAGAAACTCAGTTTTTGAATTATCCGAATGTTAAGGTGTTGTAAAAGTAAGAAAAAGTTTGCTTGAAAAAAGGGTATACGGACGTTTCGTCCGCAAGCCGAGTCGTCCGCTTGTCAAGGAAAATATTGTCTGCACATTTTCTACATTTCGAACAAGACACCCACCCCCTACTAACGTGTGACATTTTCCCAGATTAAGCCCAATATTCTCACATATAAAGCCTCCTGATGTTGTATTTATGTTAAGAGTGTGATGTACAGCATCATCTTTAAGGTTTGAAACACAAATGATGTCATATATTGGCTGATATATTGATATGTTTTTAAAAAATTCAAAAAAATGCACAAGTTGGAAATGCACATTTTTGGTGCACTCAAGAGACCCACCCACCCCCACATCACGTCTTACAAACTTTTGGTGCCCCCCCCCCCCCGCCCCCTAGTCCAATAATATTAGCCTTCGCCTGTGCTCCGAATCTATTATTTTTTTATTTTTAATATGTCGCACCTTCGACGGTGCGACATATTAAAAATAAAAAAATAATAAATTCGGAGCACAGGCGAAGGCTAATATTATTGGACTACCCCCCCCCCCCTCCCCGGGAATAATTGCAAAATTATAAGATTATGTTACAGAACTTAATATAACAAGTTTTGATGCATTTCTTAATATAATTATAACATTTTTGATGCGTTTCTTAATATTATTAATTCCTATAATACATTTGCTAATAATTTTGTGATTATTCATTGTAACGCGCCGGTGATGTTCTTCCAAGAATAATTGCAAAATTATTAGATTTTTTATGTTGCAGAATTTAATAAACCATAAATTTTGATGCGTTTCTTAATATAATTAATTCTTATAATACATTTGCTACCATGATAATTTTGCTATTATTGATTGTAAAGCGACGGTGCGCCTCGATGAATAATTGCAAAATTATAAGATTATGTTGCAGAACTTAATATAACAAATTTTGTTGCATTTCTTAATACAATTAATTCTTATAATACTCCTGCTAATAATTTTGCAATTATTCACTGCAAGGTGCCGGTGGAGCTCTTCAATGAAAAATTGCAAAATTATAAGATTATGTTGTGGAACT
Source organism: Pictodentalium vernedei (assembly GCA_031216915.1). NCBI lineage: Eukaryota > Metazoa > Mollusca > Scaphopoda > Dentaliida > Dentaliidae > Pictodentalium > Pictodentalium vernedei. Next base: position 103,010,295 of record CM062297.1, on the reverse strand, counting down.
TAATATAACATACACATACTTTAAGAACTTTTACTGTAATAATATATTTATTATAGGTAAACCATTGAATAAACAGTAATTAAAATTTATTAGATGGTTGGGTAGTTTATTTTGTTCTGACATTTCTGTTTTCAGAATTTCGTACACGTATTTGAAATTTAATGCAAGGAGGTACATTAAGATATATTACAATAGGTAATATACAATAAAGTATACAATAAAATTATTATATAAATAAATAAAAAATGATTCAAAATACAATACTTGAATACTTTCCCCCAGCGAACGAGTTTTGAACGTGTTGGGTAAAATTGTAGAGGACAACTTGGGTAAAATTGCAGCGGACGATTTGGTTAGCAGACGAAATGGGTGTAATTCGAAAAAGAGATACTGACAGGTTGCTTTCAGTCCCGTTAGAAACCAAAACAAAGTAATATTAAATGTGTTACTTGTTGGTGCAATCTGTATTTCTGAACAGTGCTTTGTAGTTTCAAACACTAAAAATGGAAAATAATAACCCTTTTGGATATTTACGGCCATTAAAAATGGCGTGCCATCTTTTTTCGGGAACTGGGGGAATCTTCGGCCTGGGGAGAACTAGGCCCAGGGGAGAATCATCCAAAAGAAGAGCAGTACACATCTGTTAGGATATTTTAGATACGCTACGATATTCGTTTTAACTCCTGAAAATAATTCTTAAAAAAAATATTAATAGATTGTTCGATATTTATTGAAAAAATATTAATATAATGTATATCGTTGAGCAATTATCTCTGCAGAAAATTCACATTCAATGTGTTCTGTAATAATTAACGTCTCTCATCTGTTAGAATGGTATCCAATCACTTAGGCTCCAAGTCATTTCGTCCTCTGGTCACTTCGACCTCATAGTCATCTCTGCCCTAGTCACTTCGGTCCCTTGGTCATTTCGGCACCATTTTAAGTGTAGAGATCTATAAAGATCAGTGCATAGTTAATGTTTAGAAGTAATGGGTAATTACCTTTATTAAGTAATGTTCAGTTATTTGTATTTACACAGTGTACAGAAAAGTTATACATGACATTAAAAATTATCCATGTGTTCAGTTTTACATACATTTAAGATGCTATCTATATAAGTAAGAGAAATTATTTTACTTTGAAATTTTGCAACGTATATGCAGTCATTCATTCATATTGTTATGCACAATTCCTAGTCACCTTCCAGTTTGAGGTTCACAGGGTTTCTTTTTCTTTTCTTTTTTTCTGAAAACAACCACCAAACTGCGATTTCGATACTACCATAAATATGTCCACATTTTTTAAAACACAGAGCAGAATCCTTGTAGTTATGCGCAATTCATAGTCCCCTTCTAATTCGATGTCCACGGGGGTCTGACCCTAGTACCCCACTTCCAAGGCATATACTCAAACCAAATAACATTACTGACAATCGCTTCCAGCTCTCATAGATTCATAAGCAAATAAAATTATTCAGGTCGCAAGGGATTTCAAATCCCGCATGGTCCATGTGGACCTTCGACGTGCTGAAACTTTTCTTTTATTTATTCAGCATGAAAGAAAATCTACTAGACATATATCATATGTATACCTGAATATCTAATTGAGATATGAATGTTGAAAAAAAATTAAATAGAAAAATGTTAAAATTCAAACAATATTTGAAAATATTTATAGCGGCCGAAATGACCTGGTATATTGGGGCTGAATTCACCGGACGCCGTAATGACTGGGGCCGAAATGACTTGGGACCAAAGTGACTGGAATTCGTGAGAATTGCATCCAAACTGTCCTCCAACAATTTGACCCAAACTGGATACTAATCTAACCCAAACCATCCTTTGGCAATTTGCCCCAAACTGTTCTCCAGAATAGGGGCACATGATTCTTATTGATTTATTTATTGGGGTTTAATGACACTTCGATAGCCAGGGTCACTTCATGTCGGACAGTTTTACAGGTGGGAAAAGCCAGAGAGGACCACCAAGCAATTACAAACATCTAACGTACAAACAGCACACAAGCTGGGTTAGCACTGGTTGAAGACAAGTGTACGATTGACATGCAGTATGCCTTGGTATGCAATGGCACTACGTGGGCAATGGGAATGAAGTGTATTGCCCAAGGAAACAAAGTGGTTGCCGCAGGTGGGATTTGATAGAGGACCTTTTGGCTTGCAGCCTTCACCTCTAACTACTGAGACCTTTCACCTTCAAAACGGTATAGTACCGGCTAAAACATGTTGTAGGATGACCACATGAAAATTTCACAAGTACATAGTTTCATTATTAGTTTGTGATATTTGTTTTTGCTGTACAGTGGAACTCTGTTAATTGAAGAGCCACTTTGCCAATAAAATTATTCAATTAGCAATTACTGAGACCTTTAACCTTCAAAACGGTATAGTACCGGCTAAAACATGTTGTAGGATGACCACATGAAAATTTCACAAGTACATAGTTTCATTATTAGTTTGTGATATTTGTTTTTGCTGTACAGTGGAACTCTGTTAATTGAAGAGCCACTTTGCCAATAAAATTATTCAATTAGCAGGAGTATTCATTTAACAGGGATTGTGTCACTTTCCTGTATTCCAGAGATAAACTTAGCATTTATTCTGTTATATTTTGTTTGACAGAGCTCCATGAACTCTGTCAAACAAGATATAATAGATGAAATGCCTGTATTGAATGAACTGAGGCCAAATTGGTCTATAACCAAAGGAAAACTGGTAAGAGTCAGGGTCATTTCTCAAGATGTTACAAGATTTTTTTATTCAATTAACAGGAGATTACTCTATAACCTATATTCAATTACCAGGGCAAATTTGTACTGGAGGCATGGTAAATGGTTTTGTGTTGTGAAATTATATTCTGTTAACAGGATATACAATTAAGATGTATCCAATTAAGTGGGCACCACTGTATAACCCCCCCCCCCCCACCCTAATCAAAGCCATCATTCAAAGGTCTTGGATTCAGCAAATTTGATTTCTTTATTTATTGGGGTTTAACAACAATTTTTACAGCCAGGGCCACCCAACAGTTTTACTGGGGGAGGAACCCAGAGCACCGGGAGAGAACCACCGAGCAACAATGACAAGCAACTGTCAGGCTTCTCAACATTGTACCTCCAAGCAAGCAGGGTTAGCATTGGTTGAAGACAAGTGCATCATCAATGTTCAGTACGCCTAATTTCAGTTGCCGCAATTGTGATTCGACCTGAGAACCTCTCAGCTTGTTTTGGGAAGGTTTTTTTTTCTTCCAGCTTCATTAAGGTTTGTTTCATATCGCACTTGTAATTTCGTCATTAGTAATCATAAATCCTTAAAAAAAAAACAATAGAAAAAATGCATAGAATATTTAAAAAAACAAATTCTGTGAGGACTTGACCTCAGAGGTGATGACATTCGACCACGACTGAGACCGAATATTCTCAGAAAAAGTATGAGGGCTGAATCTTCCTGTGACTGAACCTTCATGAACCTCTTTTTCAAACTAAATTTCCCATTACTTAAAAAACACCATAACTTAGGCAAAAACAATACTATGACATTTCCAGGTCTAAAATTCTATAAATTCCAAATAAATTTAGACAAATTATATAGCAAAATGAAGGATGTGGTGTATAGAAACCCAAAAGTATGTGTGCACCTCACGCACTGACACACAGTCGCCATCAGATATCAGCGGTTCCTGAAAGTGTGCTATCGGTACCATATTTGTACCATAACTGATAATAATAAAATAATATTTCATAAGAACAACAAACACAGGAATTCAAAATGCAGTCCCAAGACAGCATGGTGGTGAATGCCAACGCTGTCAGATTGTCAGATTGTCCTTGAAAGGGGGGGGGGGGGGGGATCCTTTACAAATAGGTTTTTGTTTTGTGATACTCTGGATACTCCCCATTTTTAGCTCAACTTTGACACAGTCATATTTAAGGTTATGTCATAGCCCGTTGTCCGTCTGTTTGGGAACAACAATTCAATACGGCTCGGGCTAGAGACTGTATTTATGAACCGATCTTTACGAAACTTCTTGGGTACCTTTGTTATCACCGTGGGACGAGAACGTGTGTTTTTGGGTGCAGTCCAAAATTCAAGATGGCTTCCAGCAGCCATTTTGTACAGAAATTAGTGCAATCAGATTTTTTTTGTACAAAACTTCTGTATGAAAGTTCTGATTTGAATAAATTTTTGTATGAATGTTTAGTAACATGGAGTACATCACATATAATGCAGGTTTTTTCTCGTGCTGAAATTATGCAAATTAGATGACTTTAATTTATTCAGTGCTACTTACATGCATACCCAGTAAATGCACATGTCAATACGGCTCGGGCTAGGCTGTATTTATGAACTGATCTTCATGAAACTTCTTGGGTACCTTTGTTATCACCTAGGATGAGAATGGGTGTTTTTGGGTGCGGTCCAAAATTCTAGATGACTACCAGTGGCCATTTTGTACCGAAATTAGGTACAATAAGTTTTTTTGTACAGAACTTTTATACAGTTTGGGCTAGAGGCCGTATTTATGAACCGATTTTTACAAAATTTCTTGGGTACCTTTGTTATCACCATGGGGTGAGAATGAGTGTTTTGGGTGGAGTCCAAAATTCTAGATGGTCGCCGGCAGCTATTTTGTACAGAAATTACTGCAATCAGTTTTTTGTAGAGAACTTCTGTATGAAAGTTCTGATCTGAATAAATTTGTGTATGATTGTTTAGTAAAATGGAATACATCACATAAAATACAGGTTTTTTTCTTGTACAGAAATTATGCAAATTAGATGAACTTTGATTTATTCAGTGCTACCTATACACACTAAGTACACATATCAATACGGCTCGGGCTAGGGGCTATATTTATGAACCGATCTTCACCAAGCTTCTTGGGTGTCTTTGTTATCACCTGGGGACGAGAACGAGTGTTTTTGGGTGCGATCCAAAGTTCAAGATGGCTGCCAGTGGCCATTTTGTACCAAAATTAGGCCCAATCAGTTTTTTGTACACAACTTCTATATGGCTCAGGCTAGAGGCCGAGGCCGTATTGATGAACCGATCCCTACGAAACGTCTTGGGTACCTTTGTTATCGCCGTGGGATGAGAGCGAGTGTTTTGGGGTGCAGTTCGAAATTCAAGATGGCCACTAGCAGCCATTTTGTACCAAAATTAGTCCAATCAGTTTTTTGTGCAGAACTTCTGTATGAAAGTTCTGATTTGAATAAATTGTTGTATGAATGTTTAGTAACATGGAATACATCACAAAAAATACTGTATAATACAGGTTTTTTTCTCTTGCAGAAATTATGAAAATTAGATGACCTTTGATTTATTCAGTGCTACTTATACACTGTAAGTGCACATGTCATAACGCTAAGGCTGGAGGCTGTATTTATGAACCGATCTTCATGAAACTTCTTGGGTACCTTTGTTATCACCTTGGGATGAGAACGAGTGTTTTTGGGTGCTGCCCGATATTAAAGATGGCTGCCGGCTTTCACACTGTTGCTTACTGAGGTGAAGTCACTTTACCATTACCAAGCTACCTACTAAATACCAAAGGGGAGATTTTTCAGTGCACTCTTATTACTTCAGCACCCATAATTCTCAAATATGGCATTAAAACCAATCACATACTGTACTGCTTAAATCTATTTACATAATCAGAATACACCATCAGGGGTGCATTAGCTCAGTAGGTAGAGGTGCAGACTGCAAGCCGAGAGATCCTCGGTTCGAATCCCACCTGCAGCAACAGCTTTGTGTCCTTGGGTAAGACACTTCTCCCCCACTACCCATGTGGGGGCAAGGTATGCTGTGTACTAGCATACTGCATGTTCTTGATGCACCTGTCTTCGAACAAGGCTAACCCTGCTTGTGTAGTATGTTGGGGAGCTCACAGTTGCTGGCCATTGCTCAGTGGTTCTCCTGGGGTACTCTAGTTTCCTCCATCCATAAAACTGCCATGGTCACAATAAGCTGTTGTGCAGATAAATGTGACCTTGAACACCAATAAATAAATAATAAAAAGAACGCACCACCTCATACCAGTTTCTCTCCTGTTTCCATTCACCTTGGTATCCCTCGGTTTGCCTCGGTGTTTAGTATGCCCGCCAGAAAAGGAGTGATTTCTTTTTCTAAAAGAGCAAAACAAGAAACAGTAATTTTTAACAGGTAGTAACGAAATAATTTTCATGAAGTACACAATTTTATGTTAGTTAATAGCTGAAAAACACAGGGTGATATTTGCAAATCTTATTTTATTACTGGCACCAGGTACTGGTAATGAAAATTGTTGTTTGTCATTAATACTTGATCAAGTTTCTGACAAAGCACATTATACTATTCCAATATGTTAGCTACTGGACATAAGCACACAATTTGATGTTGGTTTACCATTATACTGGTGCTTAGCCAGGATATCAAAGTTACATGTAGGGGCAAGAGTAATATCTAGTGGGAGTGGGGGCCGGGTCATAAAGAATATGATGCACAGAATCACCTGAGCCACATAGCAGTGAGATAGGGGTGAGGGGTATGTGACCCTCTCATCAGTGGAGGGGTCGGGTGCACCTCCCCCCCCCCCCCCAAAAAAAACCCAACAAAATTTGAAATTCAAGACAGTAAAACACAATTACCTTGACTCTGTGTCCATTTATGTCCATAATAAGTTGCGAACAAGCATAAATATCTAGATATTAAAATGTCTTTTGGGATGTTCATTATATGGGTTAACAGGAGAGAGGGGTTGGGGCATGAATGAAATTGGGAACCGAATATTCTCAGAAAAAGTATGAGGGCTGAATCTTCCTGTGACTGAATCTTCATGAACCCTTTTTTCAAACTAAATTGCCCATTACTTATGAAGCACCATAACTAAGGCAAAAACAATACTACGAAATTTCCATGTCTGAAATTCTATAAATTCCAAATAAATTTACACAAATTATATAGCAAAATGAAGGATGTGGTGTATAGAACCCCAAAAGTATGTGTGCACCTCACGCACTGACACACAGTCGCCATCAGACATCAGCGGTTCCTGAAGGTGTGCTATCGGTACCGTATTTGTACCATAACTGATAATAATAAAATAATATTTCATAAGAACAACAAACACAGGAATTCAATATGCAGCCTCAAGGCAGCATGGTGGTGAATGTCAACGCTGTACCATTGTCCTTGAAAGGGGGAGTCCTTTACAAATAGATTTTTGTTTTGTGATACTCTGGATACTCCCCATTTTTAGCTCAACTTTGCCATGGTCAAATTTAAGGTTATGTCATGGCCCATTGTCCATCTATTCGGGAACAGCAATTCAATACGACTCTGGCTAGAGGCTGTATTTATGAACCGATCTTTACGAAACTTCTTGAGTACCTTTGTTTTCACCGTGGGACGAGAACGAGTGATTTTGGGAGTGGTCCAAAATTCAACATGGCCTCCAGCAGCCATTTTGTACAGAAATTAGTGCAATCAGTGTTTTTGTACAGAACTTCTGTATGAAAGTTCTGATTTGAATAAATTTTTGTATGAATGTTTAGTAACATGGAGTACAACACATATAATACAAGTTTTTTTCTCGTGCTAAAATTATGCAAATTAGATGAACTTTGATTTATTTGGCGCTACTTACATATATACCCAGTAAGTGCACATGTCAATATGGCTCGGGCTAGGCTGTATTTATGAACTGACCTTCATGAAACTTCTTGGGTACCTTTGTTATCACCTTGGGACGAGAATGAGCGTTTTTGTGTGCGGTCCAAAATTCAGGATGGCTACCAGTGGCCATTTTGTACCGAAATTAGGTACAATCAGTTTTTTGTTCAGCACTTCTGTACAGCTTGGGCTAGAGGCCGTATTTATGAACTGATCTTTACAAAATTTCTTGGGTACCTTTGTTATCACCATGGGGTGAGAATGAGTGTTTTAAGGGGGGGGGGGGGGGGGGGAGGTCCATAATTCTAGATAGCCGCCGGCAGCTATTTTGTACTGAAATTACTGCAATCAGTTTTTAGCTCAACATTGGCGAAGCCAAATTTGAGCTTATGCCATGGCCAGTTGTCCGTCTGTCCATCTGGCCGTCTGTCCGTCAACATTTCAATACGGCTCGGGCTAGAGGCCGTATTTATGAACCGATCTTTACGAAATTTCTTGGGTACCTTTGTTATGACTGTGGGACGAGAACTAGTGTTTTTGGGTCCGATCCGAAATTCAAGTTTGCCGCCAGCCGCCATTTTGTACCGAAAATGCAGAAATCTGTTTTTTGTACAGAACTTCCATATGAAAGCGCTGATTTGAATAATTTTTTATATGAATGTGTAGTACCATGGGATACATCACATATAATACGGGGTTTTTTCTCGTACGTAAATTATTCAAATTAGACTAACTTTGATGTATTTAGTGTTACTTTCAGCACTGTAAGTGCAAATGCCAATACGGCTCGGGCTAGAGGCCGTATTTATTAACCGATCTTAACGAAACTTCTTGGGTACCTTTGGTACCACCGTGGGACGAGAACGACTGTTTTTGGGTTCGGTCCGAAATTCAAGATGGCCGATGGCAGCCATTTTGTACAAAATTAGGTGCAATCAGATTTTTGCACAGAACTTCCATATGAAAGTGCTGACTTGAATAATTTTTTGTGTGAATGTTTAGTACCATGGGATACATCACATATAATACGGGTTTTTTTCTCATGCAGAAATTATGCAAATTAGATGTCCTTTGATTTATTCAGTGCTACATACACACTGTAAGTGTACATGTCAATACGGCTAGTGCTGGATGAACAGATCTTCATGAAACTTTTTGGGTACCTTTGTTATCACCTTGGTATGAGAACGAGTGTTTTTGAGTGCGGCCCGATATTAAAGATGGCTGCCGGCGTTCACACTGTTGCTTACTGAGGTGAGGTCACTTTACCTTACCAAGCTACCTACTAAATACCAAAGGGAAGATGTTTCAGCGCATTCTTATGCATTCTTATTTTTTCAGTACCCAAAATTCTCAAATATGGCATTAAAACCACGCACATACTGCTTAAATCTATTTACATAATCGGAATACACCACCAGGGGTGCAGTGGCTCAGTAGATAGAGGTGGAGGCTGCAAGCCTAGAGTTCCTCGGTTCGAATCCCACCTTCGGCAATAGCTTTGCCATTCCTCAGTGGTTCTCTTGGGGTACTCTAGTTTCCTTCATCCGTAAAACTGCCATGGTCACAATAAGCTGTTGTGCAGATAAATGTGACCTTAAACACCAATAAATAAATAATAAAAAGAACACACCACCTCATACCCGTTTCTCTCCTGTTTTCATTCACCTTGGTATCCCTCGGTTTGCCTCGGTGTTTAGTATGCCCGCCAGAAAAGGAGTGATTTCTTTTTCTAAAAGAGCAAAACAAGAAACGGTAATTTTTAACAGGTAGTAACGAAATAATTTTCACGAAGCGCACAATTTTATGTTAGTTAATAGCTGAAAAAACGTAGGGTGATATTTGCAAATCTTACTTTATTACAGGCACCAGCTACTGGTAATGAAAATTGTTGTTTGTCATCAATACTTGATCAAGTTTCTGACAAAGCACATTGTACTATTCCAATATGTTAGCTACTGTACATAAGCACACAATTTGATGTTAGTTTACCATTATACTGGTGCTTAGCCAGGATATCTAAGTTACATGTAGGGGCAAGAGTAATACGTGTATCTAGTGGGAGTGGGGCCGGGTCATAAAGAATATGATGCACAGAATCACCTGAGCCACATAGCAGTGATATAGGGGCGAGGAAAAGAGGGTATGTGACCCTCTCATCAGTGGAGGGGTCGCGTGCACCCTCCCCCTCCAAAAAAAAAAATTGAAATTCAAGACAGTAAAACACAGTTACCTTGACTCTGTGTCCATTTGTGTCCATAATAAGTTGCGAACAAACATAAATATCTAGATATTAAAATGTATTTCCGATGTTCATTATATGGGTTAACAGGAGAAAGGGGTGGGGTCATGAATGAAATTGGGGAGGGCATGTGCACCCTCCAGCCCCCAAGCTACAGTGTGGCCGCCGTGGACTGGTCACTTTCCATGGGTGGGCAATATTTCTGCGGATGCAATAATATTAGTTTTCAAACATCGTTTACAGCAATAATCATCAAAAATTTAATTAATGAACCACAGGATACAATTCGGTGCTTCATTAATTAAAATTTTATTGATGATGATTTTCTATTACCTGGAAAAAACATGCATGGACATCATGCACTGCCCATGCAAGGATTATGACCAGCAACTGTACTGTATGTCTGTGTCACTGCTATGAGAAGGGATTAATCTAAATGGGTGGGTATGTTTACAAATATTAATATTTTTTAACACCTGATAACAAAGTAATATAAGTTTATAAACAATCACACAATTGACTTTTAATTACAATACTCCTAATTCCTATTAAACATATATGAATGTTTCTTAATTTTGTGGAATTTTTACACTGTGTATGAAGCTTATTTGGGCCTGTATGTTTGTTAAAATTGCCCTTCCATTACGGAGGACTTTTTGATATCAGTCTACACTGGATTGCGTGGTATTCCTTTGTGTAAAACAGTGTATTCATTGTAATAATATTCATGCGTAAGTTCATGTTCGTTGTTTGTTTTAGGCCTCATAATCTACAGAATAGCATGGGTGGTGGTGTATTCCATCGCTTGAGAGAAATGTCGGAAATTCACAGAATGAAGCCTTCCCAGACTAGTAAGAGCACCCAGACACTGCCATTGGCAGTGTCTGGGTACTCTTACTACTCTGGGATGGCTACATGCTGTGAATTTCTGCAGCAAGAGAGTATTTAATAAAAAACGAAAAACCTTAGATTACGGGATGTCGACGGTTTCGGTTTTTAAAAAAAAATAAAAACCTTGGTTCGGTTTCGGTTAACCTACAGCTCTAATGAAAGCATTCTGGCTGGTGGATCTGAAGAACAAAATTTTAAAGAAATTTCCTCATATTGCACTAAGTTAAAATTTGGGCTACCATAGCGAGCTCAAACTTTAACCTACAGACCCGATTTGAACAAACTTGAATCTCACCCCCACCCTCATCCCCCCCCCTCCCCCCTTAAAGATGTTGTATACCAAATACGAAAGCATTCTGACAGGTGGATCTGAAGAAGAAGATTTTTTAAAAAAAACTTCCCCATATAGCTCTAAGTTAAAATTGGGGCTACCAAAGGAAGCCCAAATATTAACATAGGGACTTGGTTTAAACAATCTTGAATCTGACCATCATAACAATGAGGGTACCAAACATTAAAAAATTCTGACTCGTGATTCTGAAGAAGATTTTTGAAGAAAATTCCCCATAAAATTTGGGCTCCTGCATTGAGTCCAAATATGAACCAATGGGCTTCATTTTAACAAACTTGTATCTGACCCCTCTATGGATGCTGTATACCAAATATCAAAAGATTCTGAACATTGGTTCTAGAGAAAAGATTTTCTAAAATGTTTGCAAAAATGCTGCGCCAACATTATTCTGATGCCCTCTGCAGAACTCCCTAACAACAACAGAGGGCATTTTTTTTACCATTCAATTCTACTGGTCCTCAGGATGCTTCATACCACATAACAGTTCTCTGTTCCAAGTGGTTTGGGAAACATGGAAGTTTGAAAATATTTCTATTTTTTGCTCCTGGGGTTCCCATGGGGATGCAGGGTTTTTTTTTGCATGAGGCAAGCACTTATGACCCAATATTACCACATACTGAATTTCGTTCAAATCGGACCATCGGTTCGGAAAATAGAAATTTTGGGTGGTACCAAAAATCTAACCCTTGCCATTACAAAGCCAAATATTGCTTCACAAAGTACGTTTGAACACACGTGATTCTACACCTCAAAAGGTAGTTCCATAACGAATATCAAGTCACTGTACCCACTGGTTCATAAGATTTTAAAAATATTTTGGGAGCATTTTACCCCACCCCCTCCCTATGGGGCTTGGCATGTTGAGTTAAACAAAAATGTAATACCCCTTTGGTACCATTACTCACACAAACTTTAACTTGAATTGACCGAAACATGGTGTTGATGGATGACAGACGGATGGACAATGGACGGAGAGTGATTAGATAAGCCCTGATTGACTTTGTCGAAGTGAGCTTAAAAAAAAAAAAATTAAATGGTTCATGTCCGATATTTTACCCATGTTATTAAAATTGATAAATCTGTCCCTAGAGTGCAACAAGGCTTATGCTATAGCATTGCAAAGCCTTCTTGCTCTCAAGCGATGGAATACACCACCACCCATGCTATTCTGTAGATTATGAGGCCTAAAACAAACAACGAACATGAACTTACGCATGAATATTATTACAATGAATACACTGTTTTACACAAAGGAATACCACACAATCCAGTGTAGACTGATATCAAAAAGTCCTCCGTAATGGAAGGGCAATTTTAACAAACATACAGGCCCAAATAAGCTTCATACACAGTGTAAAAATTCCACAAAATTAAGAAACATTCATATATGTTTAATAGGAATTAGGAGTATTGTAATTAAAAGTCAATTGTGTGATTGTTTATAAACTTATATTACTTTGTTATCAGGTGTTAAAAAATATTAATATTTGTAAACATACCCACCCATTTAGATTAATCCCTTCTCATAGCAGTGACACAGACATACAGTACAGTTGCTGGTCATAATCCTTGCATGGGCAGTGCATGATGTCCATGCATGTTTTTTCCAGGTAATAGAAAATCATCATCAATAAAATTTTAATTAATGAAGCACCGAATTGTATCCTGTGGTTCATTAATTAAATTTTTGATGATTATTGCTGTAAACGATGTTTGAAAACTAATATTATTGCATCCGCAGAAATATTGCCCACCCATGGAAAGTGACCAGTCCACGGCGGCCACACTGTAGGCTTGGGGGCTGGAGGGTGCACATGCCCTCCCCAATTTCATTCATGACCCCACCCCTTTCTCCTGTTAACCCATATAATGAACATCCGGAAATACATTTTAATATCTAGATATTTATGTTTGTTCGCAACTTATTATGGACACAAATGGACACAGAGTCAAGGTAACTGTGTTTTACTGTCTTGAATTTCAATTTTTTTTTTTGGAGGGGGAGGGTGCACGCGACCCCTCCACTGATGAGAGGGTCACACACCCTCTTGTCCTCGCCCCTATATCACTGCTATGTGGCTCAGGTGATTCTGTGCATCATATTCTTTATGACCCGGCCCCACTCCCACTAGATGCACGTATTACTCTTGCCCCTACATGTAACTTAGATATCCTGGCTAAGCACCAGTATAATGGTAAACTAACATCAAATTGTGTGCTTATGTACAGTAGCTAACATATTGGAATAGTACAATGTGCTTTGTCAGAAACTTGATCAAGTATTGATGACAAACAACAATTTTCATTACCAGTAGCTGGTGCCTGTAATAAAGTAAGATTTGCAAATATCACCCTACGTTTTTTTCAGCTATTAACTAACATAAAATTGTGCGCTTCGTGAAAATTATTTCGTTACTACCTGTTAAAAATTACCGTTTCTTGTTTTGCTCTTTTAGAAAAAGAAATCACTCCTTTTCTGGCGGGCATACTAAACACCGAGGCAAACCGAGGGATACCAAGGTGAATGAAAACAGGAGAGAAACGGGTATGAGGTGGTGTGTTCTTTTTATTATTTATTTATTGGTGTTTAAGGTCACATTTATCTGCACAACAGCTTATTGTGACCATGGCAGTTTTACGGATGAAGGAAACTAGAGTACCCCAAGAGAACCACTGAGGAATGGCAAAGCTATTGCCGAAGGTGGGATTCGAACCGAGGAACTCTAGGCTTGCAGCCTCCACCTCTATCTACTGAGCCACTGCACCCCTGGTGGTGTATTCCGATTATGTAAATAGATTTAAGCAGTATGTGCGTGGTTTTAATGCCATATTTGAGAATTTTGGGTACTGAAGTAATAAGAATGCATAAGAATGCGCTGAAACATCTTCCCTTTGGTATTTAGTAGGTAGCTTGGTAAGGTAAAGTGACCTCACCTCAGTAAGCAACAGTGTGAACGCCGGCAGCCATCTTTAATATCGGGCCGCACTCAAAAACACTCGTTCTCATACCAAGGTGATAACAAAGGTACCCAAAAAGTTTCATGAAGATCGGTTCATCCAGCACTAGCCGTATTGACATGTACACTTACAGTGTGTATGTAGCACTGAATAAATCAAAGGACATCTAATTTGCATAATTTCTGCATGAGAAAAAAACCCGTATTATATGTGATGTATCCCATGGTACTAAACATTCACACAAAAAATTATTCAAGTCAGCACTTTCATATGGAAGTTCTGTGCAAAAATCTGATTGCACCTAATTTTGTACAAAATGGCTGCCATCGGCCATCTTGAATTTCGGACCGAACCCAAAAACACTCGTTCTCGTCCCACGGTGGTACCAAAGGTACCCAAGAAGTTTCGTAAAGATCGGTTAATAAATACGGCCTCTAGCCCGAGCCGTATTGGCATTTGCACTTACAGTGCTGAAAGTAACACTAAATACATCAAAGTTAGTCTAATTTGAATAATTTACGTACGAGAAAAAACCCCGTATTATATGTGATGTATCCCATGGTACTACACATTCATATAAAAAATTATTCAAATCAGCGCTTTCATATGGAAGTTCTGTACAAAAAACAGATTTCTGCATTTTCGGTACAAAATGGCGGCTGGCGGCAAACTTGAATTTCGGATCGGACCCAAAAACACTAGTTCTCGTCCCACAGTCATAACAAAGGTACCCAAGAAATTTCGTAAAGATCGGTTCATAAATACGGCCTCTAGCCCAAGCCGTATTGAAATGTTGACGGACAGACGGCCAGATGGACAGACGGACAACTGGCCATGGCATAAGCTCAAATTTGGCTTCGCCAATGTTGAGCTAAAAACTGATTGCAGTAATTTCAGTACAAAATAGCTGCCGGCGGCTATCTAGAATTATGGACCTCCCCCCCCCCCCCCCCCCCTTAAAACACTCATTCTCACCCCATGGTGATAACAAAGGTACCCAAGAAATTTTGTAAAGATCAGTTCATAAATACGGCCTCTAGCCCAAGCTGTACAGAAGTGCTGAACAAAAAACTGATTGTACTTAATTTCGGTACAAAATGGCCACTGGTAGCCATCCTGAATTTTGGACCGCACACAAAAACGCTCATTCTCGTCCCAAGGTGATAACAAAGGTACCCAAGAAGTTTCATGAAGGTCAGTTCATAAATACAGCCTAGCCCGAGCCATATTGACATGTGCACTTACTGGGTATATATGTAAGTAGCGCCAAATAAATCAAAGTTCATCTAATTTGCATAATTTTAGCACGAGAAAAAAACTTGTATTATATGTGTTGTACTCCATGTTACTAAACATTCATACAAAAATTTATTCAAATCAGAACTTTCATACAGAAGTTCTGTACAAAAACACTGATTGCACTAATTTCTGTACAAAATGGCTGCTGGAGGCCATGTTGAATTTTGGACCACTCCCAAAATCACTCGTTCTCGTCCCACGGTGAAAACAAAGGTACTCAAGAAGTTTCGTAAAGATCGGTTCATAAATACAGCCTCTAGCCAGAGTCGTATTGAATTGCTGTTCCCGAATAGATGGACAATGGGCCATGACATAACCTTAAATTTGACCATGGCAAAGTTGAGCTAAAAATGGGGAGTATCCAGAGTATCACAAAACAAAAATCTATTTGTAAAGGACTCCCCCTTTCAAGGACAATGGTACAGCGTTGACATTCACCACCATGCTGCCTTGAGGCTGCATATTGAATTCCTGTGTTTGTTGTTCTTATGAAATATTATTTTATTATTATCAGTTATGGTACAAATACGGTACCGATAGCACACCTTCAGGAACCGCTGATGTCTGATGGCGACTGTGTGTCAGTGCGTGAGGTGCACACATACTTTTGGGGTTCTATACACCACATCCTTCATTTTGCTATATAATTTGTGTAAATTTATTTGGAATTTATAGAATTTCAGACATGGAAATTTCGTAGTATTGTTTTTGCCTTAGTTATGGTGCTTCATAAGTAATGGGCAATTTAGTTTGAAAAAAGGGTTCATGAAGATTCAGTCACAGGAAGATTCAGCCCTCATACTTTTTCTGAGAATATTCGGTTCCCAATTTCATTCATGCCCCAACCCCTCTCTCCTGTTAACCCATATAATGAACATCCCAAAAGACATTTTAATATCTAGATATTTATGCTTGTTCGCAACTCATTATGGACATAAATGGACACAGAGTCAAGGTAATTGTGTTTTACTGTCTTGAATTTCAAATTTTGTTGGGTTTTTTTTTTGGGGGGGGGAGGTGCACCCGACCCCTCCACTGATGAGAGGGTCACATACCCCTCACCCCTATCTCACTGCTATGTGGCTCAGGTGATTCTGTGCATCATATTCTTTATGACCCGGCCCCCACTCCCACTAGATATTACTCTTGCCCCTACATGTAACTTTGATATCCTGGCTAAGCACCAGTATAATGGTAAACCAACATCAAATTGTGTGCTTATGTCCAGTAGCTAACATATTGGAATAGTATAATGTGCTTTGTCAGAAACTTGATCAAGTATTAATGACAAACAACAATTTTCATTACCAGTACCTGGTGCCAGTAATAAAATAAGATTTGCAAATATCACCCTGTGTTTTTCAGCTATTAACTAACATAAAATTGTGTACTTCATGAAAATTATTTCGTTACTACCTGTTAAAAATTACTGTTTCTTGTTTTGCTCTTTTAGAAAAAGAAATCACTCCTTTTCTGGCGGGCATACTAAACACCGAGGCAAACCGAGGGATACCAAGGTGAATGGAAACAGGAGAGAAACTGGTATGAGGTGGTGCGTTCTTTTTATTATTTATTTATTGGTGTTCAAGGTCACATTTATCTGCACAACAGCTTATTGTGACCATGGCAGTTTTATGGATGGAGGAAACTAGAGTACCCCAGGAGAACCACTGAGCAATGGCCAGCAACTGTGAGCTCCCCAACATACTACACAAGCAGGGTTAGCCTTGTTCGAAGACAGGTGCATCAAGAACATGCAGTATGCTAGTACACAGCATACCTTGCCCCCACATGGGTAGTGGGGGAGAAGTGTCTTACCCAAGGACACAAAGCTGTTGCTGCAGGTGGGATTCGAACCGAGGATCTCTCGGCTTGCAGTCTGCACCTCTACCTACTGAGCTAATGCACCCCTGATGGTGTATTCTGATTATGTAAATAGATTTAAGCAGTACAGTATGTGATTGGTTTTAATGCCATATTTGAGAATTATGGGTGCTGAAGTAATAAGAGTGCACTGAAAAATCTCCCCTTTGGTATTTAGTAGGTAGCTTGGTAATGGTAAAGTGACTTCACCTCAGTAAGCAACAGTGTGAAAGCCGGCAGCCATCTTTAATATCGGGCAGCACCCAAAAACACTCGTTCTCATCCCAAGGTGATAACAAAGGTACCCAAGAAGTTTCATGAAGATCGGTTCATAAATACAGCCTCCAGCCTTAGCGTTATGACATGTGCACTTACAGTGTATAAGTAGCACTGAATAAATCAAAGGTCATCTAATTTTCATAATTTCTGCAAGAGAAAAAAACCTGTATTATACAGTATTTTTTTGTGATGTATTCCATGTTACTAAACATTCATACAACAATTTATTCAAATCAGAACTTTCATACAGAAGTTCTGCACAAAAAACTGATTGGACTAATTTTGGTACAAAATGGCTGCTAGTGGCCATCTTGAATTTCGAACTGCACCCCAAAACACTCGCTCTCATCCCACGGCGATAACAAAGGTACCCAAGACGTTTCGTAGAGATCGGTTCATCAATACGGCCTCGGCCTCTAGCCTGAGCCATATAGAAGTTGTGTACAAAAAACTGATTGGGCCTAATTTTGGTACAAAATGGCCACTGGCAGCCATCTTGAACTTTGGATCGCACCCAAAAACACTCGTTCTCGTCCCCAGGTGATAACAAAGACACCCAAGAAGCTTGGTGAAGATCGGTTCATAAATATAGCCCCTAGCCCGAGCCGTATTGATATGTGTACTTAGTGTGTATAGGTAGCACTGAATAAATCAAAGTTCATCTAATTTGCATAATTTCTGTACAAGAAAAAAACCTGTATTTTATGTGATGTATTCCATTTTACTAAACAATCATACACAAATTTATTCAAATCAGAACTTTCATACAGAAGTTCTCTACAAAAAACTGATTGCAGTAATTTCTGTACAAAATAGCTGCCGGCGACCATCTAGAATTTTGGACTCCACCCAAAACACTCATTCTCACCCCATGGTGATAACAAAGGTACCCAAGAAATTTTGTAAAAATCGGTTCATAAATACGGCCTCTAGCCCAAACTGTATAAAAGTTCTGTACAAAAAAACTTATTGTACCTAATATCGGTACAAAATGGCCACTGGTAGTCATCTAGAATTTTGGACCGCACCCAAAAACACCCATTCTCATCCTAGGTGATAACAAAGGTACCCAAGAAGTTTCATGAAGATCAGTTCATAAATACAGCCTAGCCCGAGCCGTATTGACATGTGCATTTACTGGGTATGCATGTAAGTAGCACTGAATAAATTAAAGTTCATCTAATTTGCATAATTTCAGCACGAGAAAAAACCTGCATTATATGTGATGTACTCCATGTTACTAAACATTCATACAAAAATTTATTCAAATCAGAACTTTCATACAGAAGTTTTGTACAAAAAAAATCTGATTGCACTAATTTCTGTACAAAATGGCTGCTGGAAGCCATCTTGAATTTTGGACTGCACCCAAAAACACACGTTCTCGTCCCACGGTGATAACAAAGGTACCCAAGAAGTTTCGTAAAGATCGGTTCATAAATACAGTCTCTAGCCCGAGCCGTATTGAATTGTTGTTCCCAAACAGACGGACAACGGGCTATGACATAACCTTAAATATGACTGTGTCAAAGTTGAGCTAAAAATGGGGAGTATCCAGAGTATCACAAAACAAAAACCTATTTGTAAAGGATCCCCCCCCCCCTTTCAAGGACAATCTGACAATCTGACAGCGTTGGCATTCACCACCATGCTGTCTTGGGACTGCATTTTGAATTCCTGTGTTTGTTGTTCTTATGAAATATTATTTTATTATTATCAGTTATGGTACAAATATGGTACCGATAGCACACTTTCAGGAACCGCTGATATCTGATGGCGACTGTGTGTCAGTGCGTGAGGTGCACACATACTTTTGGGTTTCTATACACCACATCCTTCATTTTTCTATATAATTTGTCTAAATTTATTTGGAATTTATAGAATTTTAGACCTGGAAATGTCATAGTATTGTTTTTGCCTAAGTTATGGTGTTTTTTAAGTAATGGGAAATTTAGTTTGAAAAAGGGGTTCATGAAGGTTCAGTCACAGGAAGATTCAGCCCTCATACTTTTTCTGAGAATATTCGGTCTCAGTCGTGGTCGAATGTCATCACCTCTGAGGTCAAGTCCTCACAGAATTTGTTTTTTTAAATATTCTATGCATTTTTTCTATTGTTTTTTTTTTAAGGATTTATGATTACTAATGACGAAATTACAAGTGCGATATGAAACAAACCTTAATGAAGCTGGAAGAAAAAAAAACCTTCCCAAAACAAGCTGAGAGGTTCTCAGGTCGAATCACAATTGCGGCAACTGAAATTAGGCGTACTGAACATTGATGATGCACTTGTCTTCAACCAATGCTAACCCTGCTTGCTTGGAGGTACAATGTTGAGAAGCCTGACAGTTGCTTGTCATTGTTGCTCGGTGGTTCTCTCCCGGTGCTCTGGGTTCCTCCCCCAGTAAAACTGTTGGGTGGCCCTGGCTGTAAAAATTGTTGTTAAACCCCAATAAATAAAGAAATCAAATTTGCTGAATCCAAGACCTTTGAATGATGGCTTTGATTAGGGTGGGGGGGGGGGGGGTTATACAGTGGTGCCCACTTAATTGGATACATCTTAATTGTATATCCTGTTAACAGAATATAATTTCACAACACAAAACCATTTACCATGCCTCCAGTACAAATTTGCCCTGGTAATTGAATATAGGTTATAGAGTAATCTCCTGTTAATTGAATAAAAAAATCTTGTAACATCTTGAGAAATGACCCTGACTCTTACCAGTTTTCCTTTGGTTATAGACCAATTTGGCCTCAGTTCATTCAATACAGGCATTTAATCTATTATATCTTGTTTGACAGAGTTCATGGAGCTCTGTCAAACAAAATATAACAGAATAAATGCTAAGTTTATCTCTGGAATACAGGAAAGTGACACAATCCCTGTTAAATGAATACTCCTGCTAATTGAATAATTTTATTGGCAAAGTGGCTCTTCAATTAACAGAGTTCCACTGTACAGCAAAAACAAATATCACAAACTAATAATGAAACTATGTACTTGTGAAATTTTCATGTGGTCATCCTACAACATGTTTTAGCCGGTACTTTACCGTTTTGAAGGTTAAAGGTCTCAGTAATTGCTAATTGAATAATTTTATTGGCAAAGTGGCTCTTCAATTAACAGAGTTCCACTGTACAGCAAAAACAAATATCACAAACTAATAATGAAACTATGTACTTGTGAAATTTTCATGTGGTCATCCTACAACATGTTTTAGCCGGTACTATACCGTTTTGAAGGTGAAAGGTCTCAGTAGTTAGAGGTGAAGGCTGCAAGCCAAAAGGTCCTCTATCAAATCCCACCTGCGGCAACCACTTTGTTTCCTTGGGCAATACACTTCATTCCCATTGCCCACGTAGTGCCATTGCATACCAAGGCATACTGCATGTCAATCGTACACTTGTCTTCAACCAGTGCTAACCCAGCTTGTGTGCTGTTTGTACGTTAGATGTTTGTAATTGCTTGGTGGTCCTCTCTGGCTTTTCCCACCTGTAAAACTGTCCGACATGAAGTGACCCTGGCTATCGAAGTGTCATTAAACCCCAATAAATAAATCAATAAGAATCATGTGCCCCTATTCTGGAGAACAGTTTGGGGCAAATTGCCAAAGGATGGTTTGGGTTAGATTAGTATCCAGTTTGGGTCAAATTGTTGGAGGACAGTTTGGATGCAATTCTCACGAATTCCAGTCACTTTGGTCCCAAGTCATTTCGGCCCCAGTCATTACGGCGTCCGGTGAATTCAGCCCCAATATACCAGGTCATTTCGGCCGCTATAAATATTTTCAAATATTGTTTGAATTTTAACATTTTTCTATTTAATTTTTTTTCAACATTCATATCTCAATTAGATATTCAGGTATACATATGATATATGTCTAGTAGATTTTCTTTCATGCTGAATAAATAAAAGAAAAGTTTCAGCACGTCGAAGGTCCACATGGACCATGCGGGATTTGAAATCCCTTGCGACCTGAATAATTTTATTTGCTTATGAATCTATGAGAGCTGGAAGCGATTGTCAGTAATGTTATTTGGTTTGAGTATATGCCTTGGAAGTGGGGTACTAGGGTCAGACCCCCGTGGACATCGAATTAGAAGGGGACTATGAATTGCGCATAACTACAAGGATTCTGCTCTGTGTTTTAAAAAATGTGGACATATTTATGGTAGTATCGAAATCGCAGTTTGGTGGTTGTTTTCAGAAAAAAAGAAAAGAAAAAGAAACCCTGTGAACCTCAAACTGGAAGGTGACTAGGAATTGTGCATAACAATATGAATGAATGACTGCATATACGTTGCAAAATTTCAAAGTAAAATAATTTCTCTTACTTATATAGATAGCATCTTAAATGTATGTAAAACTGAACACATGGATAATTTTTAATGTCATGTATAACTTTTCTGTACACTGTGTAAATACAAATAACTGAACATTACTTAATAAAGGTAATTACCCATTACTTCTAAACATTAACTATGCACTGATCTTTATAGATCTCTACACTTAAAATGGTGCCGAAATGACCAAGGGACCGAAGTGACTAGGGCAGAGATGACTATGAGGTCGAAGTGACCAGAGGACGAAATGACTTGGAGCCTAAGTGATTGGATACCATTCTAACAGATGAGAGACGTTAATTATTACAGAACACATTGAATGTGAATTTTCTGCAGAGATAATTGCTCAACGATATACATTATATTAATATTTTTTCAATAAATATCGAACAATCTATTAATATTTTTTTAAGAATTATTTTCAGGAGTTAAAACGAATATCGTAGGGTATCTAAAATATCCTAACAGATGTGTACTGCTCTTCTTTTGGATGATTCTCCCCTGGGCCTAGTTCTCCCCAGGCCGAAGATTCCCCCAGTTCCCGAAAAAAGATGGCACGCCATTTTTAATGGCCGTAAATATCCAAAAGGGTTATTATTTTCCATTTTTAGTGTTTGAAACTACAAAGCACTGTTCAGAAATACAGATTGCACCAACAAGTAACACATTTAATATTACTTTGTTTTGGTTTCTAACGGGACTGAAAGCAACCTGTCAGTATCTCTTTTTCGAATTACACCCATTTCGTCTGCTAACCAAATCGTCCGCTGCAATTTTACTCAAGTTGTCCTCTACAATTTTACCCAACACGTCCAAAACTCGTTCGCTGGGGGAAAGTATTCAAGTATTGTATTTTGAATCATTTTTTATTTATTTATATAATAATTTTATTGTATACTTTATTGTATATTACCTATTGTAATATATCTTAATGTACCTCCTTGCATTAAATTTCAAATACGTGTACGAAATTCTGAAAACAGAAATGTCAGAACAAAATAAACTACCCAACCATCTAATAAATTTTAATTACTGTTTATTCAATGGTTTACCTATAATAAATATATTATTACAGTAAAAGTTCTTAAAGTATGTGTATGTTATATTAAGTTCCACAACATAATCTTATAATTTTGCAATTTTTCATTGAAGAGCTCCACCGGCACCTTGCAGTGAATAATTGCAAAATTATTAGCAGGAGTATTATAAGAATTAATTGTATTAAGAAATGCAACAAAATTTGTTATATTAAGTTCTGCAACATAATCTTATAATTTTGCAATTATTCATCGAGGCGCACCGTCGCTTTACAATCAATAATAGCAAAATTATCATGGTAGCAAATGTATTATAAGAATTAATTATATTAAGAAACGCATCAAAATTTATGGTTTATTAAATTCTGCAACATAAAAAATCTAATAATTTTGCAATTATTCTTGGAAGAACATCACCGGCGCGTTACAATGAATAATCACAAAATTATTAGCAAATGTATTATAGGAATTAATAATATTAAGAAACGCATCAAAAATGTTATAATTATATTAAGAAATGCATCAAAACTTGTTATATTAAGTTCTGTAACATAATCTTATAATTTTGCAATTATTCCCGGGGAGGGGGGGGGGGGGGTAGTCCAATAATATTAGCCTTCGCCTGTGCTCCGAATTTATTATTTTTTTATTTTTAATATGTCGCACCGTCGAAGGTGCGACATATTAAAAATAAAAAAATAATAGATTCGGAGCACAGGCGAAGGCTAATATTATTGGACTAGGGGGCGGGGGGGGGGGGGGGCACCAAAAGTTTGTAAGACGTGATGTGGGGGTGGGTGGGTCTCTTGAGTGCACCAAAAATGTGCATTTCCAACTTGTGCATTTTTTTGAATTTTTTAAAAACATATCAATATATCAGCCAATATATGACATCATTTGTGTTTCAAACCTTAAAGATGATGCTGTACATCACACTCTTAACATAAATACAACATCAGGAGGCTTTATATGTGAGAATATTGGGCTTAATCTGGGAAAATGTCACACGTTAGTAGGGGGTGGGTGTCTTGTTCGAAATGTAGAAAATGTGCAGACAATATTTTCCTTGACAAGCGGACGACTCGGCTTGCGGACGAAACGTCCGTATACCCTTTTTTCAAGCAAACTTTTTCTTACTTTTACAACACCTTAACATTCGGATAATTCAAAAACTGAGTTTCTGTTCGTCTTGATATTTCACGAGATACGTGTCAATGCATGTCTGTATACAATCGCTCCAATATAACAACAATTATCAGTTATATTATCAGTTATATGTACGTTTTTTCGATTGAGGTTATCACTGGCAGGCAAGCTGCAACGAAATCAGGACTGAGAGTTCGATCTGAAATGACGAGATCATCAGCTGAGCATATTGGCAAACCTCCAGAAGCGGTCCTCCTTAAAACCAGAATCCCCCGGAATCCCCCGAAATACCCCAGAATCCCCCGAAATACCCCGGAATCTCCCGAAATACCCCGGAATCACCCAGTATGCACCGGAATCCCTCATTAACCTCCCGAAATTACCACAGAATCTTAATTAAATCTCTGTTGTGTGACAAGTTGCATGCAGATATAATAAATTACGATAGAATATGCGGATTCCGAAAAAACAGGCCCAATAGACGTTGTAACTTTGTATTTAAAGCAACAGAAACTTATGTCTCTCTTTTCTCTCTACTTGTGTATTTTTCTGTGTTATCTAAATGTATTTATACTGTCACTCTTCCATTACATCCATGTCAATGCAGTGTTTTACAGGTTATTCGGAACATAATAATAATAATAACACTTTGGCCAGCCGCTAGTAGGTGATAAATGGGGATACGACCACTTTGTACATGTACGTGTACAAAATACGTACACGATGCGTTTACCAACGTGGGATTCAGTGTTAAATCGCACGCTTGTTCACAAAAATGTTCAGTGGTCTTTGAATCCCCTGTTTTTTGTGACTCCTAGATCGCACTTTTAACGTTCAAATACTCGCGGTGAACGTTGAATGTCACGCGTTTTTTAAAAAAAGGTGAAATTGTACAATTTCACCTTTTTTTTACTTTAAAAATTTTGTCAACGTTCCCATCGCAGATCAGACCATCGATCCATCGTTGGTGAACGCGAGCAAAAATTCTGGGCTAGCATCGAAAACGGTTTGGGGATTCTGGACCAGGGGTCCAGAATCCCCAATTGTTTTGAGGCGGTGGTTTTTTCCCATTAATGACGTAAGTAGGGGAATACCCATAGTGGGATTTTTCAAACTCATCTAATTAACCAATCAGATTGCTTGATTCTCCGCTAATTAACCAATCAGATTGCTTGATTCTCATAAACTTAATCATACAGAGTTATCTCCCCTCGTCGTGGGGTGGGGGGAATACCCGGATTTTTTTTTCCAAAAAAACTTAACAGACAACTGTTGAACGCTTCCATTTCTGACGTGAGTGGGGGAATACCCGAAGAAATAAAAAAAAAGTGATCGATATATATAGGAGAGAAAAAAAACATAAACATAAAAATAATTATACATTTAATTTTGAAAATAATAAAATAACTCGCATTAGCATACTTAAAGGAACATTAACAATTAAAAACGAAAAATGTTTTTACAGATGGATTCTAGACGTCGAGATCGAATTTTAGGAGAGTGTGAACGTGCTAAGAAGGGCATTCAGTCGGCTGACAGAAGCAGACGTCTTGGTGAGATGGAACTCAAATGCGAAGCCACAAAAATATTTAAACCCGTGACGGAGGGTCAAGAGCGAAGCAGGAAGGAGATTGTCGAAGAATTGAGACCCATAAAAGAGAGTTCTTTGAGAATGGGTTCGTTGCCTCTTAGTTTTGGAAATCGGCATTCCGTTCAATCTACACCGGATTACGTTCCCACGGGAATTCAAACAGAGAGCGAGAGCGACACCGATACAGCTTCGACTATCACCACTGGTAGCGTCGCATCGTCTGATGGTGATGGCGGTAAGAGAGATCTGTTGTATGGATTTTATAAGGATTCGGAGAGAAGAATTTTTGTAGGAGACAGAAGTAGATATTGGTGATGATGAATTGATCGTGGGTGCGAACAGATACGAATTGACTGATGGGCTGCGCAGATTGCTCCTTTACGACAAGCCTAGCGATTACACGGATCAGGATTTCGACAATTACGGCGACATTCTGGTTCAGACCCACGCCATGAAGAGAAATAACGATGCCAGAGAGACGAGACCCAAAGCCAACAGAGGTTACAAGTGGACGAAAGTGGTGAAACCCATATGGGATATGAACAAGAAGTTCGTCGAATCGGTGACTGGCAAAGGGGTGAAAACCACTTTTCTTCCAAGCGATTCTGACGCTCTGTCTCAGAGATTGAGTTTGTTGATGGCGAGCAGACGGGCTGGTAACACAGGATTAGATAATCAGATAGTTACTATATCTGACGAATTGTTAAGACAGAAGGTTTTGAATAAAAACCATTATAAAAGGCTGATGAACGAATTGAAGGATTGATGTGTATATAATAAGTAGAGAGAAACAAACAAACAAAAATAAAACAGTAACTTTTTACACTAGAATAATAAAAGTATTTAAAAACAACAAAACGATTTACCAGTGAAGAAAACAAAATATATTATAAAAATAGAATATGTTGGTGATAAAGAACAGGGGATACGTCGGAACTTACGTTCAAGGCGGTTCTGGCATCGTCGATTCTAAAATGCGAGCGTTCACGAGCGATGCGGGTAGAAAACTCGCATCGACCGCGTTTGAGGTCGGTAAGAAGACGGCTTTGGATGCTGGTAAGAAAGCTGCTTCCGAAACCAGTGGTAGGATAGCTTCTGTGGCTGGCAAGAGGGCAGCCGACGCGTTGATCGACAAGTTGATCAGTCCGCCGGCGAAGCGAGCTGCGTTAGAGCGAACGCCGAAAAGTTGGAAAGATTTTAAGGATGCTGTGGTACCCATACAAGATTTAGCCAAAATGACGAGTGGATCTGGATTGAAGAGAACTTACAACGGTGTGATATAAATAAATAATAATATTAAAAACTGAGTTTGAAAAACATAAAAAAATTGCGTTTGAAAGGAATCTAAAATAACAAACAAACAAAAATAAAACAAAGATGAACATTAAAGATATGTCTTGGAACGACGCCGCGACCAAGAGGTCGAATAACGAGTTCTTTCCCAAAAGCATAAGAGGCTTGATAGTGGGAAAATCGAATTGTGGAAAGACCAATCTGTTGATGAATCTGTTGTCCCGACCCGACTGGTTGGATTACGACAGATTGTTCGTGTTTGGCAAGAGCTTGTTTCAACCCGAATACAGATTGCTTCGAGAGTGCATGGATCGTAGATTGCCCAAGGACGTCATAGCCAGAATCGTTGACAGTAGGGAGGAATTCGACAAGAGTGAAGCTCCACTTTCGACCATTTTGGACGGTGCGGCGATGGAGCTGATGAAGAGAAATGCATCTTCGAACGTCGAGTGTCGATTTTATGAGAACGCTAGCGACGTTCCGGATCCTAGAGAACTGAAATCGGAAGATAAGAATCTCATGATTTTCGACGATCTGCTTTTGGAGAGACAGAACCGATGCGAATCGTATTACGTTAGGGGTCGACACAGCAACGTGGACTGTTTCTACCTGTCGCAGAATTATTTTCGATTGCCCAGACAGACGATAAGGGAGAACGCTAATTTTCTATGTCTCTTTCGCCAAGATCTCAAGAATCTCAATCACATCTACGGCGATCACGTTGCAAACGACATGAGCGCGGCGGAATTCAGGAGATTCTGCAAGAGGGTTTGGGATGGTGGACTTTACAATTTCGTCGTGATCGATTTGACAAGCGAATTTAATCGCGGAAAATATCGGTGCGGATTCGACAAGTTTTATGTTTCTGATGATAATAAGATAGAGCGTGAAAATAAAATTTAGAAAATAATAAATCTTCAAATAATTAGTTTTGAATAAAAAAAAATAAAATTAAATATAATGTTCGAACATGGAGAATTGTTAGATCGGATAGCCGAGAATACGGCTGCAAAACAATCCATTCAAATCGTGGGGAGTGGCAATTCGACTCGATTCGCTACGAAATTCGAACCGTCCATCGAATTGAATAGAGAGAAAAGATACGAGATGGCGTTGGTGAATCTGGAGACTTATTATTCCTTTCCCAACGTCACCAAAAAGAATAACTCGTTCAAGTATTCCGACGGAGTGGATTGGTTGGAGATTCGAATTCCCAAATGGAGTTACGACATAGACGATTTGAACAATTATATTCAGACGCGAATGAAGACGGATGGAAAGGGAAGCAACAAGATCAGACTCGCTCCCAATCCTAATACCTTACAGACGATGTTGGATTTGGAAGATAATTTTCGAGTGGATTTCAAAACGGACGATTCTATAGGCAAGATGTTGGGATTCGATCGAAAGATGTATCGAGGCCACTCGGCATCTGAAAATACGGTCGACATTCTCGCAGTCAATAGCATTCTGGTGAACGTGGACGTGATTGCTGGAAGCTACGTGAATGGTAGCGCTCAACCGACGATCTATTCCTTCTTTCCAAACGTGTCGCCAGGTTATAAGATCGTGGAGCGACCTCGAAATTTAGTTTATCTACCAGTGATTTTAGACACGCTGTATAGTCTCAAAACCACGTTGACGGATCAAAATGGTGAACTGTTAGATCTTCGCGGAGAGAGGGTGATGATACGATTTCACATAAGAGAAATATAAAAGCAAAAAAAAAAAAAAAAAAAAAATATTGTGTATATATATAGATAACAAAAATAAAATAAACGCAATACTAATTTTACAAAATTATTTTAATATAAATAATTATTATTAAACAAGAAACAATTGAAGTAAATATATTTTAAAAAACAGAATTATGACAGAATACGTGATTAAAAACGTAAACATATCCGCAGGACAGAGGAAGAAACTTAAGAGAGCGTTAACAACTCGAGGCGAGGCGGTGAGATTCAAATTCACTCACGAAGATCTGACGAGAGGCGGTCAGGATTCGATCGCCTCGACCAGAAGTCAAATCAAAAGGATGGAGAAAGCGATTCGCGTTGGAAGAGGGTTGACGTTGAGATTGAGTCCCGCTCAATTGAGATACAATTTGAGAATGAAAGTTGGTTTCCTACCGCTATTGGCAGGAATCGCCGCAAAAGCATTACCCTTCGCCACAAAGGCACTACCCTTTCTCGGAAAGACTCTCGGTGTGGGAGCTCTCACGGGACTCGCTAGTTCAGCAGTTGAGAAATTAATGGGTGGCAGCGGACTGTTTTTGAAGAAGGGAGGAGCCGTGTGTCGCGTCCACGTAGACGACAGTGGTAAAGGATTGTATCTAGAACCCGTTAGAGGTGGCAACTCTCTGAGAGGAAACGGTCTCTATCTGAAGAGTGGACAGAACGTTGAGCGACTCGGCAAGGGTTTGTTGCTTGGTGAGAATTCGCCGTTTAAGAATATACCGATTTTGAATATGTTATTATAATATAAAATTATATAATTATATAAAATATAAATCATAGAAAGTATAAAATAATATATTTAAAATGGGTAAAAAGGTGGAGAAACAATTTTATCACCTGGATGAAAAGGTGAAGAAACAATTTGACGATAATGACGAATATCGCAAGACAGAGAGCGAAAAAATAAAAAAATGGTTAGACGCTAATGATGGATATCTAAGGAAAGAACTGATGAAAGATATAGATAAAGCGCGGGTTAGACTGTTGGAATTGAAAAGAATGAGACGCTTTCCACCGTCACCACTACCTTCTAAAGTGAATGGTAATGATGCGAGTGTTACCAAGAGATGCACAACATTCGTTCATAATTATGATTCGGATAATCATATGCGTTGTTATAAAAACGTATCATATCACAAAAAAAAGAAAAAAAGAAAAGAAGAAGAATCGACGCTGAAATTTGAGAAAAAAGGAAACGTTATTATAATATATATGGGCGATAGTGAAGAAGAAGAAGAAGGAAAACAAAAAAAAAATGGGATCTAAAGATGATCTCATTACTTTTTTTTTTTTTTCCTTCTTCTACGCTAAAAAATCAATCACTCTATTGTTTATATTTCCAAGTCCGTTATTAGCATGTTGACACTCGTGTATTCTCCTTTTTCGAAAATGTGTTGAATGTTTATCTTTACTCTTTTGAGTTTTTTTACATCGGTGAACTCGCTCTCACCACCCAATTTCTCCACGAGTTCGCGTGAGATTTTTGGAAATATGTAACTTCCATAGAGCAATGACAAATTGTCTTTGTCGAATTCTCTATCTTCAGTGATGACGATGTTCTGCAGATCGCTTTTTACTCGTAAAACAAATCGAGCGCGGCTTCGTCCAATTTCAAAGGCATGCGATATTTGTCGTATTTGTGCTCTAAGCCCTTCGTCTCGACCTCGTTCAATTTGATGGGATCGTGTCGTTGTAATCTATAGATTTTATGACCAAATTTCTTATACGTTTCGACTCATTTCAATTTCAATTTGCATCTTTTAGGTGTTGTTGTCTTCATGATCAATTATTTGTTTTTTTTTTGTTTTTATGAATTCTTGCAGATAATGTATATTTTAAATTTTGTATTTAAATAATAATTTGTTAAAAAAGTTTGTTTATTTTTTTTTTGCTCTTTATATATATATAAAAAAAAAAGTTGTTTTTTTAATTTTTAATTTTCTTTAATGTAAAATTTTTTAGTAAAAGTTTTTTTTCTCTTTATATATATAAAAAGTTAAATTTTAACATTTCAATCTCTCTGTTGTTTATATTTCCAAGTCTGTTATTTGCATGTTGACACTCGTGTTTTCTCCTTTTTCGAAAATGTGATGAATGTTTATCTTTACTCTTTTGAGTTTTTTTACATCGGTGAACTCGCTCTCACCACCCGATTTCTCCACGAGTTTGCATGAGATTTTTGGATATATGTAACTTCCATAGAGCAACGACAAATCGTCCTTGTCGAATTCTCTATCTTTGGTGATGACGATGTTCTGCAGATCGCATTGTACTCGTAAAACAAATCGAGCGCGGCTTCGTCCAATTTCAAAGGCATGCGATATTTGTCGTATTTGTGCTCTAAGCCCTTCGTCTCAACCTCGTTTAATTCGATGGGATCGTGTTGTTGTAATCTATAGATTTTATGACCGAATTTCTTATACGTTTCGACTCATTTCAATTTCAATTTCAATTCACATCTTTTAGGTGTTGCTGTCATGATCGATTATTTGTTTTTTGTTTTATGAATTCTTGCAAATAATGTATATTTTAAATTTTGTATTTTAATAATTTGTTTAAAAAAATTTTGTTTTTTTTCTTGCTCTTTATATATATAAAAAAAGTTTTTAATTTTAATTTCTTTAATGTGAAAATTTTTTTGTAAAAAGTAATGAGATCATCTTTAGATCTCATTACTTTTTTTTCCATCTTCTTCGCTAAAAATCAATCTCTCTATTGTTTATATTTCCAAGTCCGTTATTAGCATGTTGACATTCGTCATTTTTCCACTTACGAAAATGTTTTGAATGTTTATCTTTACTCTTTTGAGTTTTTTTACATCGGTGAATGCGCTCTCACCACCCGATTTGTCCACGAGTTTGAGTGAGATTATTGGATATATGTAACTTCCATAGAACAACAACAAATCGTCCTTGTCGAATTCTCTGTCTTCGGCAACGATGATATTATTCAGCAGATCGCTTTGGTACTCATAAAACAAATCGAGCATGGCTTCGTCCAATTTCAAACACATCCAATATTTGTTGTAGTAGCAATCTAACTCCTCCATCTCGACCTTGTTCAATTCGATGGGATCGTGTTGTTGTAATGTATAGATATTAAAACCGAATTTCTTATACGCTTCATCTCGTTTCAATTTTAATTCGCATCTTTTAGGTGTTGTTGTCATGATCGATTATTTGGTTTTTATGAATTCTTGCAAATAATGTATATTTCAATTTTGTATTTAAATAATAATTTGTTAAAAAGTTTTGCTTTTTTACTCTTTTTATATATATATATAAAAAGTTAAATTTTAACATCTTTTTTCTCGTATTAATTCAATTTTTTCACGTTAAGGAACATAAAAAATTCACATTAAAGAAAAAAAGATGCTAAAATTTAACTTGTTATATATATATAAAAAAGAGTAAAAAAGCAAAACTTTTTAACAAATTATTTAATACAAAATTCAAAAAAAAAAATATTCTTACAAATGAAGCAAACAGATAAAACAATGGTAAATTTAAATGAGAAAACCGTACCTCAGTTAAACGAGATTTGTAAACTATTAAAAATTTTACATTTCAGAAATCATAGAACTAAATCAAAAAAAATTGAAGTAATACAAGAATATTTGTGAAACGCTAGAAAGGCAAATGAAATGTCGATAGCAACGACATCAAAAGATGCATCGGTTGTGAAAAATGAGAAGATAGTAAAAGGAATCGAAATGCCGATGTCGAAAAAAAAAAAAAAAACGTTTCGATTGTGAAAAATAAGAAGACGACTAAACGAAAAGCCATTGAAGAACATCAAGTTTCCAAAGAAAAGAAAAGAAAAACTAAAACGAAAACGAGTGATGCACTTCAGATTCTAGACAAACGAGATATATCGAGCGAAATTCAACGAGCAATCGACGAAGGGAAAGGAGAAGAATATGTAGTATGACTCATTGCGGAACTATTCCAATCGAAGCCCGTAGAACGGGAGAGTGCGATCAAAGGCATTTTTAAAACTTTTGATATGGTTCCCTCGTTCAAGAAAATCGATCCGAAATTGTTCATGGAACGGGTGAAGAAAAAAGTATTGGATTTGTTTCGCAAATACATGAACATGGGACTAAAAATTAAGATGATACTCCATTGCGCGATGAATAAAATCGATGTGAAGTCCGGTGAGAGCATCGTCAAAAATGGATATTTCAGATCTAACGTCGAACCCGTATTTCAAGGTTCAGATTTATCGGATGTTTTCGAAAAGATGAAAGACAAGATGTTGACATCTCTTGCAAATTATCAACATGAAGGTAGTAATTGGACGTTTGCTGAGGTGTTGAAACTCGAAATTCACATAACTAAAAACAATTCGTTGAAAGGATCTTCATACTTGGAATTACCATATTTCTTGGCTAAGAAACACACCGTGATCAACGTGAGAAATAAAGATGATCAGTGTTTTAAATGGGCAGTCACCTCCGCTTTATACCCTGTCGAAATACACTCCGATAGAGTTTCTCGTTACGTGGAAACTTCTAAAAATCTCGATTGGACCGGAGTGACTTTTCCAACACATCGAACATTTCGAGGCTCAAAATCCCACTGTAGTGGTGAACGTCTTTGGATACGACGACGAAAAACAAAAGATCTATCCTCTCAGACAGACTTCGTATCGCGGAAGAGAAAAGATGATTATTTTATTATTGATTTCGAATAGTGACAATCGTCATTATTGTTGGGTTAAACGTCTGAGCCGATTACTGTGGAAACAAAGTAGTAAACATAAAGCAAAGATATCTTTATGTTTCAATTGCATGAACGCATTTCACAGCGAAGACTCGTTGGCGAAACATCAGGAATATTGCAACAAAAATCAAGGTGTCACCATCGAAATGCCCAAACCTAACACCATCGTGAAGTTTGAAAATCACAATAGAAGGTTAAAAGTACCATTCATTGTGTACGCCGATTTTGAATGTTTTACCGCGAAAATGAGTTCCTGTCAACCCAACGCTCTTCAAAGTTACGTCGAAAGATATCAAAAACACATACCTTCGGGCTATTGCATTTACGTGAAATGCGCTTTTGACTCGCAACACGACATGGGTCCCTTCACCTACACGAAACAGTATGAAGACGACGACGTGGCTCAAAGGTTTGTGGAAGAGTTACAATCGAAAATTCAAATGTTATACGACAAATTTAAAACTCCGGCAAAAATTATCATCACGCGAGAACAGCAGGACGAAAATAACAGAGCCACCGAATGTCACATATGCAGACAATCGTTCGACGAGAATTCGAAGGAAAATAAGAAGGTCAGAGACCACGATCATTACACGGGTCTGTATCGCGGTCCGGCTCACAGCAAGTGTTATTTAAAATATCGAGATGCCGTTTTCTATCCGGTGATGTTTCACAATCTTTCGGGTTACGACAGTCATCTGTTCGTGAAAAATCTCGGCACCTCACACGAAGAATTAAATTGCATCACGAACAGCGAAGAAAGATACATTTCCTTCACGAAATGGAAGCTCATGGAGAAGAAAAGAATAATCGACGGAGAGACGTTGAAAGAAAAAACGAAATTCATTCATAGAGCCATACGTTTCATCGACAGTTTTAAATTCATGTCGACCACTCTGGAAAAATTAGTTGATAACATGAGCAAGGATAAAGTTAAAATCACGAGCGAACATTTCGGAGAACGAGTAGATGTCCATTCAAATTTTATTATAGTTTCAATTTTTGTCTCAAAACATAGCTTATGACCCCTCATTGGAACAAGCTCATTGAGCTTGTTCCAAGGGGGGGGGGCGGGGGTCATGAGCTATGTTTTTGAGACAAACATTGAAAATCTTTAGTAATTTAAGAATTTCTTGTACAAGTATCGTCTGCTACCTGCATTTGGTGAAGGGTTGAGAATGACCGTTTTTCGCTGATACAGTATAATGATCATGTAAGTGAACAAGTATTTTGGCACGTAACTGGCATGCATTTCTCTGTCTCATGCAATTGATGTGAGCCAATGTGACAATGTTTGCCTGTTTTGGAACAAGTTTGTTTCATAGTTAACCCATACAGGGTATTTTTTGTTTTTAAAAATTTGTTTAACAGTTTCTTGGTTTCAAAAAGTGATGATAAATAGTGAATATAAGCTTACCCAATATGAAAGAAAAATGGTTAGCAATTGGACATTTTTGTATAGCATTTTGCGATGTGAATCCAGCCATCAAATACCCTGCCATATAGTGCCATACTTCTAAAGTAACGGTTAACCGATCAATTACTTTTTTTTATCAATCAAGATATTGATCATTGGTTTGTCGATTAACCCTTTACCTAACATGAAAAGCAGACGACACTTGCAAAAATAATTCTTGAATAACTATTTTTTTTCATTTTTTGTCTCAAAAACATAGGTTATGACCCCTCATTGGAACGAGCTCGTCGAGCTCGTTCCAATGATGGGTCATAACCTATGTTTATGAGACAAAAAATGAAAAAATAATGAAAATTAATTGACGATTTTTGTGAATAGCGCTGGCCGGTTTTGGCCGTTACGTTGGGTAAAGGGTTAATCAATCGGTTAACCGTATCAGATCTAATTAATTTCTATAAACATGATTACTGCAATAGCCTTTGATGTGGTTCAACAATCTAGCAATCTATGTATTTGAAGATAAATAAGCATAATTCATGTGATTAAGACACATGTTGGAAATGTATCCCACAAAAATTATATTCGTGAAACCCTGGCTCACTGTGGCAGCCTGAATTATAACTTAGTTCAAAATGAGGAATTTTCTTTAAAAGACGTTTTCAGATCCAGCAGTCGGAATGTTTTGATGTTTGGTGTGCAGCATCCTTACAGGGGGAGGGGTGGGGGGGGGGGAGATTCAAGTTTGTTTATGCCAAGTCCCTGGGTTCATATTTGGGCTCACTGTTGGAGCCTGAATTATAACTTAGTTCAAAATGAGGAATATTCTTCAAAAGTATTCTTCACATTCAGCAGTCAGAATGTTTTGATATATACAGTATCCTTAGGGAGATGAGATATAAATTTGTTAAAGCCAAGTCCCTGGGTTCATATTTGGGCTCACTGTGGGAGCCTGAATTATAACTTAGTTCAAAATGAGAAATATTCTTCAAAACTATTCTTCACATTCAGCAGTCAGAATGTTTTGATATACACAGTATCCTTAGGGAGGTGAGATATAAATTTGTTAAAGCCAAGTCCCTGGGTTCATATTTGGGCTTCCTGTAGGAGCTCGAATTGTACCAAAATTTCTATTTTCCAAATTGAGAGGTTGATTTGAAGCAAATTTGATATGATGGGCTTATTGGGTCGTAAGTACCTAATTTATGCCAAAAACATTTTCCTGTTGCCCTGTGGGAACTGCAGGATCTAAATATAGAAAAAATTTAAAACGCCCATATCTTCAAAACTACATGGCAATGGGAATTTTTATTTTGTGTGACGCTTCCTTACGAACAGCCGAAAAGAATGGTAAAAAAAAATTGCCACCAGTGTTATCACAGGGAAGTTTTCCAAGACTTATGCGGAGTCATCATTTTAGTAATGGGAAAAACATTAATGAATCTTCTCCCATTCCACTGCTGCAAAGGCTTTCATATTTCGCATATAACATCTTTGGAAGATTTATTCACATGTTTGTTGAAATCAAATCCCTGGGTCCATATTTGGGCTCTCTCTGATTAGATTAGTGCAATATGAGGAATATTTTTTTCAAAATCTTCTTCTGATCCACTCTTCAGAATATTTTGATATTTGGGTTGCTGCATCCGTAGAGGGGTGAGATTCAAGTTTGTTCAAGCCAAATCCCCGGGTTCATATTTGGGCTACGTGTGGGAGCCCAAATTACAACTTAGTTCAATAAGAGGAATATTCTTTAAAATCCAGTAGTCAGAATCTTTTGATATTGATATATAGCATCCTTAGGGATGTGAGATTCAAATTTGTTCAAGCCAAGTCCCTGGGTTCATATTTGGGCTCTCTGTGGGAGCCTGAATTATAACTTAGTTCAATATGAGGAATATGTTTTAAAAATCCTTTTAGATTAGATTAGATTTATTTTATTTTGCGGTATAAATATGCATATATTACAGAATTGGTTACAGAATTGTAATAGCAATACATAATGCAGATGTATATACCGCACGGAGACGACATAGCCAGATTGGCTGTCTACCTGTCATCCCCTTAGAATAAGTAAATTATCCTCAACACTGCAAGTCGACTGTTAAGTAAATATTATTAACCCTTTGATTTCAAGCTAGTATAGCAGACAACAATTGTAAAAAAGCAAAGAATTCTGGAATAAATAAAAACAAATTGCACTCTTTGCCCCCAAACACACAGGCCATGACCCCTCGTTGGCGCGAGCGCAACGCGTTCGCTCCAATGAAGGGTCAGAACCTGTGCCCCAGAGGCAAAAAACAGAAGACGTAAAAAATTAATAAGGATTTTCGTGTATAGCGCTGTCGATTTTGGTCGTTATGTTGAGTAAAGGGTTAAATGCACAGTCTCACCTTGGACATCCGATATGAATCAGTGCTATTGTGAATACTGTATTGCACACCTGATGGCTCATTGTGACGGCAACGGGACGAGATACTCAGAGGCACATCAAACTAAGGGAAGGATGTGCAGGACAATTAACCTGGTGAGGGGGGCAACAATTTGTGCAAGTCTACAGAGCCCCAGGCAAAATAATAGTGACGTTTGGGCTAAGAATATCTACGTGTTGCACTCAGTGCAGTATGGATTGTTACATTGGACACTTGCAGCATATGCTGATAAAAGTTTGAGTTTGAGTTTTCTTTTAAATTCATTACGGTTAATCAGGTTATGAAATTCATCAGCTAGATCATTCCATAACCTATGGTACGCGAATATGGGTGACTTATCCAACGATTTTGTCCGTGTTTTGTTTACCCGTATTTGCCCTGTTTGCCTGGTGTTCATAAATGATGGGTTGTGTAGAATGCTAAAGTAATTATTCAGTGACTGGGGGAGTATGTCTTGTTTCCAGTCAAACATGAAAAGACAGGCCTGTAATATGAACATGTCACTCACCTTAAGAATTTTATCTTTTAAGAACAGAGGGTCTGTGTGCGAGTTATAATTTTTATTATTTATAATTCGAAGTGAACGTTTCTGTATTGCGAAAAGTTTTCTTACTGTTCTTGAAGTGTCCCATATGTGGATGCCATATACCAAATGGCAGTGTATTAATGCATAATATAAAGTTTTTAGTGCCCCGTGTGGTAATATCTTTTTTACTTTGTTTAGTGCGTAATTTGCCCATCTGATTTTGGAACAGATTTTAGATATATGGGTTTCATAAGATAGGTTTTCGTCGATGTTTATTCCCAGAAATTTCAGAGTTTTTTCTTCTTCGTGGGTACCCACTCTACCTTTTTTTTTGAGATCCACTGGTCAGAATCTTTGGATATTTTGTATAAGCTTTTCTTATGAGGGGCAGATGCAACTAAATGTTCAAATAAATTCTCTGGGTTGATATTTAGGCTACCATGTCAGGTGAATGCCATCAGGCCCTTTGGGGGCTCTTGTTTGTTTTCTGTTTGACAAGATTGCCCTGGCTCTTCTATCTATATTTTTCATTTTAAGTTAGTCACTACTTTTATGTAGGCTTCCAAAATTTGTTACTGCGTGTCTGTCTGTCTGTCCTTCAGATGAAATGTTTCTTTGCTTTTCATTTGCCTGGCTCAACATTTTAAATAATTTGCAGCTATCTTTCACCCTCCTACACCCCCTCCTCTTCCCCCCCACACACACAAAATATGGGCTGGCAAGTATTGAGTAGTTTATCAAAAAAGTGGTACTCGAGTACTATGAGTACTGAGTACTTTGGACCCAGCCTATCACAAATATATTAAACATCAAAGAGTATACTTGAAACAAATACAGTACAGTGGCTGTGTACTGCTCACTTTCCATGGATGGGCAGTATTTCCACGGATACAATAATATTTGATGCCAAACACTAACTATAGGTATAATCATCAAAAATTTAAGTAATGAAGCACCAGGTACAACCCAGTGCTTCATCAATTAAAATTTTGTAGATGATGATTTTTATTGACTGGTAAACGCATGAGTGGACATCACTACCCACGCGTGTATTACAACCCGTCCACAGCGACTGTACTGTAACTTGTCCTCTTTGTGAACATATTTTCTACAATTTCACTCCTTTTGACAGAATGTGTGCCTGTGGGGATTGCAGCTCAATCACAGCACTAATGAATCAATATTTGATGATTTTAGGAATTTTAACAGTGTCATGAGACACCACAGTAGCAGGTACTGGTCACTCTGTTGGATTGGTAATTTCTCATCTGGACTATGGGAATGCACTTCTATTTGGCATTTCACAAAATCTTCTGTCAAAACTTCAAAAAATTCAAAATATGTCAGCTAAACTTATTCTGGGAAAATCAAGATATGATAGCAGTACAGCGGCATTGAAATTATTACATTGGTTGCCAGTAGCGAAAAGAATTCAGTTTAAAATTTTGACATTTGTTCACAAATGTATCTATGGAGGCGCCCCAGACTATTTGAAAAACACGATCCACAAAATTCGACACGCGCGAAATCTAAGATCAAAGAACACTTGTGAACTTTTTGTACCGAGAAGTAATTGTAAAACCTTCGCAGACAGAGCATTTTCCGTGGCAGGTCCAAAACTGTGGAATTCTCTTCCCATTGATGTCCGCAAAGAAAACGATTTATATAAATTTCGAAAAGCAATTAAAACTCATTTATTTAAACAAGCCTTTAATAGGTAAATGTCTATAAATTTTCACTATAATCTGTATTCACCATACCAAGCGCCTTTGAATACTGTATAGTAAAAAAGGCGCTATAAAAATGCTTTTATAATAATAATAATAATAATAATAAAAATCACTGTTTTATGACTCGAGGTGCCTTATCTGAGAAAACTTAGGCTTTTTCTTATAAAGATTGCAAAATATCAAACACAATGTGAAATGTGTTCAGAAGCAAGAATGTGATTAAAAAACAATGGGAAATTCATGTCACCATCAATTTATTTATAAATTAATATAGTTTTTTAGCTCACCTGAGCAAAGTTCAGTGGGAGCTTTACTGATCACATTCTGTCCGCCGTCCGTCCGGCGTTAACTTTACATTATTCAAATGTTGGGTAAATGTTTATTACCTAATGCCAATTCAGATTTGTTCAAATGAAGTTGCCCCCTTCTCCTGCGTGATGCCATGCCCCCAAGGGGCACCAAAATCTTCTTCTCATGAACCAGCAGTA
The DNA here is from genome assembly GCA_031216915.1 of Pictodentalium vernedei. Classification (NCBI taxonomy): domain Eukaryota; kingdom Metazoa; phylum Mollusca; class Scaphopoda; order Dentaliida; family Dentaliidae; genus Pictodentalium; species Pictodentalium vernedei. The sequence goes on along the minus strand of CM062297.1, from coordinate 102,970,278 downwards.
GCAGCTTCCTTTTAAGGTGTAGACTTGGATTTCTTTAAGAGAAGTTTGATGGGCTATATTTGGCGTCGTTATGGGAGGGGCAAAATTTTGGGCCCTGCCCAAAATTTCTATTTTCCGAACCGAGAGGCTGATTTGAACCAAATTTTATGTGAGGGCTTATTGGGTCATAAGTACCTAATTTATGCCAAATTTTCTTTTTCTGTACCCTCGTAGGAACCGCAGGAGCTACAAATAGAAAAAAAGTAAAATGCCATGTCTCCAAAACTGCACGGCACTGAGAATTTTTATTTGGTGTGAAGCTTCCTTAGGACCAACAGAAAGGATTGGTGCAAAACAATTGCCATCGGTTTTATCATAGGGTACAGTTTCAGGACTTTGAAAACACTTTTTAACACTGCAGGCAATGGGAAAAACATTAAAAAATCTTCTTCTCTAGATCCAGAAGACAGATATTTGGTATGCAACATTGTAGGGTGGATCTGATTTGAGTTTGTTCAAATCGGCCCCCTGGGTTTATATTTGGGCTCAGTATAGGAGCCCGAATTCAAACTTAGTGCATTTCAGGCAAATTTCTTGAAAAATCTTTTTCACCAGATTCAGCTGGCAGAATCTTTTGATATTTGGTATGCAACATTGTGGGGTGGATCTGATTCAAGTTTGTTCAAATCGGCCCCCTGGATTCATATTTGGGCTCACTATAGAAGCATTTCAGGCAAATTTCTTTAAAAATCTTCTTCTCCAGATCCAGCAGGCAGAATCTTTTGATATTTGGTATGCAACATTGTAGGGTGGATCTGATTCAAGTTTGTTCAAATCGGCCCCCTGGTTTAATATTTGGGCTCACTATAGAAGCCCGAATTCGAACTTAGTGCATTTCAGGCAAATTTCTTAAAAAATCTTCTTCTCCAGATCGAGCAGGCAGAATCTTTTGATATTTTATATGCAACATTGTGGGGTGGATCTGATTCAAGTTTGTTCAAATTGGCCCCCTGGGTTCATATTTGGGCTCAGTATAGGAGCCCAAATTTGAACTTAGTGCATTTCAGGCAAATTTCTTTGAAAATCTTCTTCTCAAGATCCAGCAGCAGAATCTTTTGATATTGGGTATGCAGCATGCTTAGGGGGGTGAGATTCAAGTTTGTTCAAGCCAAGCCCCCGGGTTCATATTTGGTCTCACTGTGGAAACCCGAATTATAACTTAGTTCAAAATGACAAATTTTCTTTAAAAATCTTCTTCAGATCCAGCAGTCGGATTGTTTCGATATTTGGTATGCAGCATCCTTAGGGGGGGGGGGGGGAGGGGGTGTGTGATTCAAGTTTGTTCAAGCCATGTCCCTAGGTCCATATTTGGGCTCACTGTGGGAGCTTGAATTGTATCTTAGTTGGAAATGAGGAATTTTCTTAAAAAATCTTCTTCAGATCCAGCAGATGAATGCTTTTGATATTTTTTATGCAGCATCCTTAGGAGGCATGATTCAAGTATGTTCAAGCAATGTCCCTAGGTCCATATTTGGGCTCACTGTGGGAGCTGGAATTGTAACTTAGTTCAAAATGAGGAATTTTCTTTAAAAATCGTCTTCAGATCCAGCAGTCGGAATGTTTCGATATTTGGTGTGCGGCATCCTTAGGGGGGATGAGATTCAAGTCTGTTAAAGCCAAGTCCCTGGGTTCATATATGAGCTCCCTGCGGGAGCCCGAATTATAACTTAGTTCAATATGAGGAATATTCTTTAAAAATCATTTTAGCTCAGCTTTGGCGAAGCCAAATTTGAGCTTTTGTCATGGCCCGTCGTCCGTAGTCCGTCTGTCCGTACGTCAACAATTGGATACGGCTCGGGCTAGAGGCCGTATTTATGAACCAATCTTTACGAAACTTCTTGGGTACCTTTGTTATGACCGTGGGATGAGAACAAGTGTTTTGGGGTGCAGTCTAAAATTCAAGATGGCTGCCAGCCGCCATTTTGTACCGACAATGCAGAAATCTGTTTTTTGTACAGAACTTCCATATGAAAGCTCTGATTTGAATAATTTTTTGTATGAATGTCTAGTAGCATGGGATACATCACATATAATATGTTTTTTTTCTCATGCGTAAATTGTGAAAATTAGACTAATTTTGGTGTTTTTTGGTGTTACTTTCAGCACTCAAGTGCAAATGCCAATACGGCTCGGGCTACAGGCCGTATTTATGAACCGATGTTTATGAAACTTCTTGGGTACCTTTGGTATCACCGTGGGACGAGAACGAGTGTTTTGGGGTCCGGTCCGAAATTCAAGATGGCCGATGGCAGCCATTTTGTACTAAATTAGGTGCAATCAGATTTTTGCACAGAACTTCCATATGAAAGCGCTGATTTGAATAATTTTTTGTGTGAATGTTTAGTACCATGGGATACATCACATATAATACGGGTTCTTTTCTCGTGCAGAAATTATGCAAATTAGATGAACTTTGATTTTTTCAGAGCGACTTACAGTAAGTACACATGTCAATACGGCTCGGACTAGAGTCTGTATTTATGAACTGATCTTCACGAAATGTCTTGGGTACCTTTGGTATCACCTTGGGACGAGAACGAGTGTTTCTGGGTGTGGTCTAAAATTCAAGATGGCTGCCAGTGGCCATTTTGTACCGAAATTAGGTTTAATCAGTTTTTTGTACACAACTTCTATACGGCTCAGACTAGAGGCCATATTTATGGACCAATCTTTACGAAACTTCTTGGGTACCTTTGTTATCACCGTGGGATGAGAGCGAGTGTTTTGGGGTGGGGTCCGAAATTCAAGATGGCCTCCAGCAGCCATTTTGTACCAAAATTAGTGCAATCCGTCTTTTGTACAGAACTTCTGTATGAAAGTTCTGATTTGAATAAATTTTTGTATGAATGTTTAGTAACATGGAATACATCACATATTATAAGGGGTTTTTTTCGTGCAGAAATTTTGCAAATTAGATGAACTTTGATTTATTCAGTGCTTCTTACACAATGGAAGCACACATGTCAATACGGCTCAGGGTATAGGCTGTATTTATGAACCGCAAGGTCCAATCAGTTTTTAGCTTAACTTGACATAGTCAAAATAAGCTATTGCCATCACGCGTGTGGAAGTCTGTGAGTCTGTTAGTCTGTGAGTCTGTTCATATCTTCCTTTAGCACGGGCTACACCCCGCAGTTCTTGTCTGATCGTCACAAAATTTCATATGCAGGTTTGGGGTCATGTCTGGATGAGAACATCCCCTTTTGGTCGCGATCAGGCAACCAGTATGGCTGCCTGAGCCCAAAACCTGTAAACCATTAGCACAGTCTACATGTCATATTTATGAAGGGATTTCATTGTAACTTGGTAGGATGCCTCTGTATAATGCCTAGATGAGAACGACCCCTTTTGGGCATGATCCGTCAACCATGATGGCTGCCCAAGCCCGAAACCGAAAAACTTTTAGCACAGTCTGCAGGTCATGTTTAATATGGTGGGATTTCATTGTAACTTGGTAGGATGACTCCTTATGATGTCTAGATGAGAATTTCCCCATTTGGGCATGATCTGCCAACCGCGACAACTGCCCGAGCCCAAAACCCGAAAACCTTTAGTACAGTCTACAGATCATATTTATTGAGGAATTTCATTGTAACTTGGTGGGTTGACTTCATATATTGTCTGGATGAGAAGGTCCCCTTTTGGACGTGATTGGGCAACTGTGACGGCTACAGGGGCCCGAAGCCCGAAAACCTTTAGCACAGTCTGTCTACAGGTCATATTTATGAAGGGATTTCATTGTAACTTGGTAGGATGACTCCAAATAATGTCAAGATAAAAAGTCCCATTCTGATCGCGATCATTCAGCCTTGATGGGTGCCCGAGCCCAAAAACCTTTAGCATAGGCAAAAGGTCATATTTATGGAAGGATTTCATTGCAACCTGTTAGGTTGACTCCATATAATACCTAGATGATGACATCCCCTTTTGGTCGCGATTGGTCAACTGTGATGGCTTCAGGTGCCCGAAGCCTGAAAACCTTGAGCACAGTCTACAGGTCATATTTATGAGGGTATTTCATTGTAACTTCATAGGATCACTCCAGATGATGTCCAGATGAGATTTCCCCTTTGGTTGCGATCATTCAACCAGGACGGCTGCCCGAGCCTGAAGCCCGAAAACCTTTAGCACAGTCTACAGGTCATATTTATGAAGGGAGTTCATTGTAACTTGGTAGGTTGACTTCATATAATGTCTAGATGAGAACGTCCCCTTTTGGACATGATTGGGCAAATGTGACGGCTACAGGGGCCCGAAGCCCGAAAACCTTAAGAACATTCTACATTTTATAATTATGAAGGGATTTCATTGCAACTTTGTAGGATCCCTCCAGATGATACCCAGATGAGAATTTTGGTTGCGATCATTCAAACATTATGGCTGCCCGAGCCCGAATACCTTTATCACAGTCTACAGGTCATATTTATGAAAGGATTTCATTGTAACTTGGTAGGTTGACTTCATATAATGTCTAGATGAGAACGTCCCCTTTTGGACACGATTGGGCAACTGTGACGGCTACAGGGGCCCGAAGCCGGAAAACATTTGGAACAGTCTACTGGTCATAATTATGAAGGGATTTCATTGTAGCTTGGTAGGATGACTCCAAATAATGTCTAGATGAGAACGTCCCCTTTTTGTCGCGATCATTCAGCCTTGATGACTGCCCGAGCCCAAGACCCCAAAACCTTTAGCATAGTCTATAGGTCATATTTATGGAAGGATTTCATTGTAACCTGTTAGTTTGACTCCATATAATGCCTAGATGATGACATCCCCTTTTGGTCGTGATTGGTCAGCTGTGACGGCTTCAGGGGCCCGAAGCCCAAAAGCCTTGAGCACAGTCTACAGGTCATATTTATGAAGGAATCTCATTGTAACTTCATAGGATCACTCCAGATGATGTCCAGATGAGAATGTCCCCTTTTGGTTGCGATCATTCAACCATGATTGCTACCCGAGCCCAAAGCCCCAAAACCTTTAGCACAGTCTACAGGTCATATTTATGAAGGGATTTCATTGTAACTTGGTAGGTTGACTTCATATAATGTCTAGATGAGAACGTCCCCTTTGGACGCAATTGGGAAACTGACGGCCACAGGGGCCTGAAGCCCGAAAACCTTTAGAACAGTCTACAGGCCATATTTATGAAGGGATTTCAATGTAACTTGATAGGATGACTTGTTTTGGAATAATTTCACCGTAACTTGGTAACTTTCCTTAATATACGTTAACTGTGAGGGCCACATATATTAACTGTGAGGTCATATTAACCCACCCCTCATCTCTATAGTACAGTGTACACCTCATATTAGTTTTATCAAAAACATAGCATACAGGGACCAGAAATGAACATATTCCCAATTATCACAATTCTTGTCTTATTTCATAATCCTTTCATAAACATTGAACATTATCCTTTTCATCAAATACAACACACAAGTTAAGCTACAGTGTCATTGACACTTTCATTTGTCACAAGTTCTAAACAGCTCGTATTTATGAACTGATCTTCACAAAACTTATTGGGTACCTTTGCTTTCACCTTGGGACAGGAACGAGTGTGTTGTGGGGTGCCTTTGTTATCACTGTGCTATGAGAACAAATATTTTGTTTTTTTTTCTGGTACTCAAAGATTTTTGTCTAGTTTACCATCTGACTGTCACCTACCTTTACAATACTTTACCTATACATTTGTTACAGGCAACGTTCAGTATTTATGTACAGACCGTTACAATACTTTATACATGTATGTACCTTTGTTATCAGGTCATTACCTAGATGTTTGTCATTGCTGTGTCACATACTATACATGTACATGTTTTTGTCTTGACAAGTTGAGCTACAGTGTCATTGACACTTTTATTTTTAGATCCACTTGTCAGAATCTTTGGATATTTGGTATAAGCTTTTCTCAGGAGGAGTAGATGCAACTTGTTGAAATCAATTTTCTGGGTTGATATTTAGGCTACCATGTCAGGTGGGCGCTCTCAGTCAGGCCCCATGGGGTCTCTTGTTTGCATACTGTGAGGTCGGGGGGGGGGGGGGGGTGGAGCGGGGCACATCCAGGGCTATAATTTACCCCATCACCTAGTAAAAGAATATTTGACATCATTTGTTGCGATAAAATGGCACTTTCTACTGATATTGGTGAATTAAATAGCCTCAGCCAGGGCTTATAAGAATCTGAGAATCGATTCCCGTAGAGATCCGTGCAACAAAAACAGTGAGAAACCATGTAGCTTCTTGTAACTTTGCTGCTAGGATTCACATGAATAGAACTGAGTCAGTTTAACCCTTTACCTAACACAAAGTCAGCAAATAAACCAATACAACACTAACATGACCTGGAATATTGTGACACTGGCAATAAAATTTGTACAAATATGGCTGTTATTGGAACCAGCTCTCATCAGACGGTTCCAGTAACATCCATAATTATTACGCTTCATGAATATTGTTTATTTTTAGCTCACCTGACTGTAAGTCAGGGGGCGCTTAAATGATGACTTTCTGTCTGTCGACCATCCGTCCTTCCTGTCCGGCGTGAACTTTACATTATCAACCTCTCCTCATAAACAACTGAGCCGAATTGAACCAAATTTGATATTCTTGTTCCTTATCATTTATGAATTCAAGTTTGTTCAATTAAAGTTGCCACACCCAGAGGGGGCCCCAAACATTTCTCTGATAGCGCGCATAAATTGTTTTCCAAAATTGAAAAAAAATCTTCTCCAGAACCATGTATAAGAATCTTTTGATACTTGGTATACAGCATCTCTAGGAGTGGGGGGGGGGGGGGGGGGGGGGGGGTGGGATAGATTCAGGTTGGTTCAAATCGAGTCCCTGAGTTAATATTTGGGCTCCGTTTGGACACCCAAATATCAACAGTGCAACGTGAGGAAATTTCTTTGAAAACCTCCTTTAGATCCACCAGTTAGATTTCATATGTGGAATGCAACATCTCTAGTGGGGGGGGGGGGGGGGGGGAGTGGGGGTGTTTGATTGAAGTTTGTTTGAGTCGGGTTCTGGGTTAATATTTGGTCTCTCTAATGAAGCCCAAAGTTTAACTTGGTGCAGTATGAGGAAATTTCTTTAAAACCCTATTTTTCAGTTCTGCCAGTCAGAATCCTTTCATATTTGGCTTACAGCATCTCTGAGGGGGTCAGATTCATGTTTATTCAAGCCAAATCTATGGGTTAATATTTGGGCTCATTATGGGAGTGCAAATTAACTCAAAGCAACATGAGAAAATTTCTTTAAAAATCTTTTTCTTCAGACCCACTAGTTAGAATGCTTTAATATTTGGTGTGCAGCATCTCTGGGGAGGTCATATGAAAATTTGTTCCAGTTTGGTTCCTGCCAGTCAGAACCCTTTCATATTTGGTATCGCAGGAGGGGGGGGGGGGGAGTAAGGAGCAGATTTGAGTTTGTTCATTTTGGGTCTGTGGCTTAATGCTTGGGCAGGGTTCGAGGTTGTTCATAAATGTTCAATTATTTAATTCCCAAAACTAAGCAGTCTTGGGAAAATATATTGTTTCAATAAACATTTGAAAAAGTCTACTGGCATTTTGCATTACTGTTGAATGTTCCAGATGAATAAAGAGGACGATTTGAGGAATTTTAGAATCTAAAAATTTGTTTGACTATTGGTGTGTTTTGTTTGGGTATTCCCTGAGAAATATGAACATGTGACCAGCACTTCCCTTTCTGTTAGTTTTTGTTTATTTGTTGCATGGCCCTCTGTTTAAAAATCAGAAAAAAAGGTTGTCTGAAGGGCTATACTTGACAAAAAATATTTGAATGCTAAATTTAAAATGATGCGACCATATTTTTGTCTCGCCTGAACGTTATAATGGTCGCCTATGGGCAAATATTTAGTACTGTGAAACGTATTCATGTTTGGCTGAAATTAAACAATTGCAGGAATTCGATTGAATAAACCAAAATGTTTTTGGAGTAATGGTTGCGGAATGAAATATTTCAATATGTTGTATACTTTGGGGTTCCTTCTTACGCCTTGCGTATTGTCATATTATTTGTTACAACCATTCACTAAAATCCCTAATGATAAGAAATGTATAAACACGTGAAAATAAGTATTTTATAACGCCGATTTTGGGAACTATATTTTGTCGCAGTTATGACGTATGACTGCATGCATGAATGGTATTTCACCTCGAACGTCGTGCATTTGACTCTGACGCGTCACAGTCAAATGCATGACGTTCAAGGTGAAATTCCATTCTTTAACCCTTCTTTTCTATCTAAAAGATGTGTTTTTGTGGTAAGTGTGGTGTCATATGATAAACAGAATATGAAATTCGTGTTTCGGTCATACTCTGTTTATGAAACGAGTCTTAAGAATTTTCCGTTTTGTCGAGGGCCTCGACAAAACGGAAAATTCTTAAACTCGTTTCATAAATAGAGTATGACCAAAATACCTCATATCATATCCTCTGTGTTCAATGGTAGTTGACATTCTTTCTATGTATGTGACCGAGTCTAACAAGTATTTGAACCACATTGCCTGGGATTTTCCAATGGAGTTAATATTTCGCCCCTTGAGTGAAAACATTAAAGATCACTCCTTGTTGCACTCAAGAGACGATTTCCAACTCTAGAACTGAAAGTCATTTCTTTCTAACCCGATGGGAGAGGAGGGCGCATTTAGATGCCTCCAGTTCGAAATTCACAGGGAGGAGATGGTAAATTCTCACTCAATGGGGAAGTGTGTGAATGGCTTTCTGAATAGTTGATGGTGGTACGTGGGTGCAGTTCGAAATTCCTAGGCAGCACACACCCGGAACCAAGACCGTCTTCCCACGTCCTGACAAACCATGGGGGCATCGTATAAAACTACACGCGTTGCCCTACTACAAGGGGCAAGCGAGGGCCGCTAATTGCAGAGTAACGGTGCAGCGTGGGGAGTTCGTACTCTTCGAAAGCCTCGTTGAAATGATGTGGTTACGCATACTGTTCTTACTAACCAAAAAGTGATATGTCTTTTGTATTTGATACAGTTTTGTGATTACAAACTTGGACAGAGGCTTTTGATCGGAATGCGACTGGGTCGCGTTTCGCTCGAAATTATCTGTCTTCTTATCTCCCAGCAACACTAAAGAATATTACCTCTTGGAAAAAAATACTAGACACTAGGATGTTATTTACATTTGCTTTTTTGATCTGGTCTTCATTTCACAGTATTTCGTTTACGAAAATCTCGACCCACTGGAGTGAGTAACAATGAAATCGCCACTCGATCGCGAAAAAGATAATTTTTGTTTTCACAGTTTTGTGTAGTACAGTACGTGAAGAGTGGATTGTAACTAATCATCCGCGGAGTGGAGTTATCACCCAAGCTATAACTTTCAAATTTTGTATATATCGACCAAAAACACAAGCAATGGTTCAGCCAATGGACTTCCGGGTTTAACCCGGAGGTCCATTGCCTGAAACTTTGCTGGTGCTGGTTATGTTTTGCAACAAAGTTGCAATTATTGCTCGGGTGTAATCTCCACTCTGCGGGTGATACAGTGATAATACACTCTCCACGTACTGTAGTTGGCACACCTTTAGGTGTGCGTCTTGACTATGGCCCTCCGGAAATTCAGTATTCGAAATGATATTCCGAACTAAAATACGCTGTATTTTCCCGCTAGCGCAACCAGTAACCATTCTAAAAAAATCGATTCGGTTCGCCAATAGCGAATAGTAATCGATCCGTTATTCGATTCGACCGCATTCGAATATTCGCTGGGCTCTAGTCTTGACAATAGCTCTGCTATATTGGCGAAACACATTACACTTTTAGATATCATTAGCACAAACACGGATGTTTAGTTTTGCTCCCATTAGGATTCCCATTTTTATACGCCCGTTTGAAAAACGGGACGTATTATAGTATGGCGTTGTCTGTCCGTCTGTCCGTCTGTCCGTCCGTCCGTCCGTCCGTCCGTTTGGTATTTGTTTTCTGATCGGCTCCAAATGTGATATGTGGTTTAATCACAACAAAATACAGGTCAAGTTCGAATATGGGGTCGGCTCGAACATTTTTCGCCTGAATTATGGCCCCAGTTGGACTTAGAATTTGTCAAATATTTGGTTTCCGGATGATAACTTTAGTATTTGTTTTCCGATCGGCTCCAAATGTGGTATGTGGTTTAATCACAACAAAATACAGGTCAAGTTCGAATATGGGGTCGGTCCGAACATTTTTCGCCTGAATTATGGCCCCAGTTGGACTTGGAATTCGTCAAATATTTGGTTTCCGGATGATAACTTTAGTATTTGTTTTCCGATCGGCTCCAAACTTGGTATGTGGTTTAATCACAACAAAATACAGGTCAAGTTCGAATATGGGGTCGGTCTGAACAATTTTTGCCTGAATTATGGCCCCTGTTGGACTTAGAATTCGTCAAATATTTGGTTTCAGGATGATAACTTTAGTATTTGTTTTTCGATTGGCTTCAAACTTGTTAGTCTTTTTCTCAAATGACTGAAAAATTTAGTCATTTCACAAAATCACTGATTTCAAAGTCTGACCGTAACATATATATATATATGCCAGTATAAATTTCTCGCACTCTAAAGAAATTGCAAATGTGTTAAAATGGTACAATTTGAACAGTTCACGGGCGTATGATGCAATGCCCAGCGGTGCTCTTGTTTACTTTCGCCTTTATGTCAGAACAGCAGATAACGGTTTTACCAAACACTCTTGGCTTAAAATTGTTAGCAATTTAACCGTTTGAGACGTTAATATTATCCTGACGTTCGAGCGTCATTGGGAATTCAGTTTCTACAACGTTTTTCAACATGCGACGTCAAACGTCGGAAAGTACAAATAACAAGATATTTTTTCACATTAGTGATTATCTGGTTGAGGGCGAGATTATTTTCGGTGGTCTGAATTTGTTATTCAAAACTTGTTTCATTTCAAATTATTGGAGAGTGCCTACAGGCACTCTCCAATAATTTGTAATAAAACAAATTTATATAAACAAAATATCGTTTGTGTTTGACTGAATATGAAATATAAGCAAGGAAAGTATTGGTTTTTACTCTTTTATCCTCATTTTGATAGTGGCTTCCAGCACTCAGCCAGCTAAGAAGTCTTGACAGCAGGATTATATTTGTATTTTAAGCTGCGATAACATTTGGCTGAACGGGTATCACTGAGCACTATTCGGGAGATAATAGGAATTGAGGTTAAACAATCGAAAATTAATAACAAAACAAAGGACCACAAAGTATCAACGCGCTGTTTGATTTCGTACGTCATAAGACGTACACAAGTATCAACGCGCTGTTTGATTTCGTACGCCATAAGACGTACACAAGTATCAACGCGCTGTTTGATTTCGTACGTCATAGGACGTACACAAGTATCAACGCGCTGTTTGATTTCGTACGCCATAAGACGTACACAAGTATCAACGCGCTGTTTGATTTCGTACGTCATAAGACGTACACAAGTATCAACGCGCTGTTTGATTTCGTACGCCATAAGACGTACACAAGTATCAACGCGCTGTTTGATTTCGTACGCCATAAGACGTACACAAGTATCAACGCGCTGTTTGATTTCGTACGCCATAAGACGTACACAAGTACCAACGCGCTGTTTGATTTCGTACGCCATAAGACGTACACAAGTATCAACGCGCTGTTTGATTTCGTACGCCATAAGACGTACACAAGTATCAACGCGCTGTTTGATTTCGTACGCCATAAGACGTACACAAGTATCAACGCGCTGTTTGATTTCGTACGTCATAAGACGTACACAAGTATCAACGCGCTGTTTGATTTCGTACGCCATAAGACGTACACAAGTATCAACGCGCTGTTTGATTTCGTACGCCATAAGACGTACACAAGTATCAACGCGCTGTTTGATTTCGTACGTCATAAGACGTACACAAGTATCAACGCGCTGTTTGATTTCGTACGTCATAAGACGTACACAAGTATCAACGCGCTGTTTGATTTCGTACGTCATAAGACGTACACAAGTATCAACGCGCTGTTTGATTTCGTACGTCATAAGACGTACAAAAGTATCAAAGGGTTAAAAGGCAAGTATGTTGGACATTACTGAAAAAAACTATGAGCTTTTCGGGTATTTTGGCGCACTGCTTGAGTACTGCCAGAGGAGGACATGCCGGAAAACTTTCCCGATAACCTCCGCACCAAAGGTAACCTCCATTGAAATTCTCTCGTTGTAACACGTTGAACGCCTTCGATGCGTAGTCTTTTGTTTCCTTTCAGTACCGAGGATGAAATATTCTCCCCCACTGCATGTGTAACATACGTCTATCCAGGGTGAGATAGAAGGGAGAGACAGATGAATCCCACCCCACCCACGTGACGTTATACATTTATAACGTTATTATGACTTTATGCATATCGTATCAGTTTCTTGCTACCAACTAATTCATATTGACGTCATCAGAATGCCGTGTGATCAAAGTTTGATGCTCTAAAGCTCTTAAAACCCCAAGATGCCACCGTTCCTAATTGATTTCGTGGTATATACCTTTGGTATATACATAACTTTTGCATGCTCTTTCCGATGGTGTCATTAGTTTTTCAAAACAACGAATACCAAATGAGTTGATTATATCAGCACGTGACTGCCGATTACCTCTGGGTAACGTAACCGCTGTATGGTGGGGGGAGAAAAATAATCCCTGATGGGTACGGGTGTGGGATGGGAAAATCTCACCATCGGGACAAGATATTTGGTCCAGACACCCGGCAAGCCTCGTGTCTGGCCCAAATGTCTTGCCCTCGGGTGAGATTTCCACATCGCGCACCCGTACCCATCAGGGATTATAATATTCCTACACGGGTCGAATCTTCAAGGGTTAAACTCGTATAAATATTTGCATACGAGAGGATTGTTAACTATGAAATATTTACTGGCTACTATGGTAAAACAGATTTCTCAACTTGTAAAATTATGTACGTAGTTCAAATTTATTCTAACAGCAGGAGTTCGTGGAAATCAAAACCGATTGTCGCAAATCGGGACAAATTTTAATACCTTTTTCAGAAATGCAACGCATGTAGCAGTTACATAATAACACACATGATTAATTTGTCGCATGTCACCCAGTCTGTGTAAACGGACTGTGACGGCTGATTACAAGATGGATAACTCACAAGTATGTACTCGGTCGTCTTCTCTGACAGTGATTACTTTGAAGCAGACTGCACACTCCATAGATTCAGACAAGCAATTAAAGGATTTCTGAGGTCATTGCAGATTCAGGGCTTTTTGTCCACTGTCCATAGACACAAAGCCGATTAGCAGTCAAACAATTTTTTGAATGTGTTCTCAGTTACAATGTGTTGGCCGAGACCGTGCATCTTTGTGCAGCTGGATTGTTGGAACATGGGCGAAAAATTCTATGATGGCATCATGGGTATCAACACGGTATCTCATCCTAATCCGTGACGTTTGGTGACATGAAATCTGTCAATGTAGTCACCGCGTAATAGCTTTCACTTCGTTAAACGTCATAGTGGTTCGCGTAACAGAAACACTGATAACAGTGTTAGTAGTTTCCAATATCGATACTTGTTCTTTGTCCATGTCTGTTAAATACAAACATTCGATTTCCATAGCAACAGAAAATGAGGACACCATCAACATGGTCGTTTTCATTGACATCAAAGTGTATGCTTTAAACACTGATCGACAACTGCAAGGCGTCCGCAGGGCCGCAGAGAGGAAATTCGAGGCAGGGTTAATTCTGTGACGGGCTCCTTTTGAAGAAAGTGTGGAGATACTGATGCAGATGCCGACGTTCTTGAAGTGATAACACCGGGTCTGGTGTCTATGTATACAAATAACATTTTTTGACTCAAATACATAGCATATGACCCCTCATTGGAACGAGCTCGTTGAGCTCGTTCCAATGTGAGGTCATAAGCTATTTTTTTACCCCCAAAAATGGAAAAACATAGATATTCAATAATTTTTTTTGCAAGTGTCGTCTGCTTTTCATGTTAAGTCTCATTCCTTCTTTACATGAGTGAAAGCTAGTATTTCAATACGACGGGCAAGTTATCTTGCTGGTTCTCGCTCGGGGATCGGGGTGGGCAGGCTTGGCACAAAAGTCTGAACATTATGGGGACCCGGGTCTGATCCAAGACTCCTGGTTGTTCTGTGCAAACTCCGGGCCCCAACGTTCCATTCCCCGGGGTTACTACGTTGCCCCTCTCTCCGGCCCTGGGCGCCGGGAGAAGTAAAAACCCTCGAGAAATGTTGTTTTGGGGGTTTGTTTTGTTTTTTGTTTTTTTTTTGTTTTTTTTTTTTTTGGGGGGGGGGGTGTGTTTTTGCGCGTGTCAACAAAAACTAAAATTTGCATTGCCACTAAAAATCAACATATTCATTTTCAAAGACATACAAGTACACTCTTTAGGCGATCGCGAGGTCTCGGAAACTTGAAAACCGATAATTTCCATTTGGTATAGAGATCAGTGGACGAGGCGGACCACCCAGCCGGTCCACAATACCATTTATTACACTCCTATTCTATGTAATTTACAGCAACACTAAACCGTGCGGAAAATGAAAATGTGTTCCGCACATATGTGCGGAACGGAAATCGTTGACATCCTTCTTTTAAATGGAATCGAATTTTCACTGGAATTTTCTACAAATCGTACAACGCAATTACAATTTGAATCTCTAGCGACCGGAGGAGTTACCACATTGACTGACTCTGCGCCATTCTGCCTGCTGGGGCGCCATTCAGCCTGCTGGGGTGGGGTGGGATTGGGAAAAAGGGTTCATTGAGTTGCAACGTTTTTCCCTGACGTTCCAGCAACTGTATAGAAATCAGTGGATAGTGCACGATTTATCTTAATTTTGCGGTCATAGAAGTGTGCGTCAACAGGAATCTTCTGTCATGTTTTTTAATATGACACGAGGTCGTAGAACACACTTAATTTGCTTAGTCGAGACATAAGGAATGGTCATTTTGACATTTGAGTGTTCAAATTCTCAAAGTGTCGACGAGAACATTTCGTACAGAATTCTCGCATCTTCTTGTAAAGATTTAGAACTGTGCAATAGACCCTCTCACACAGAACGTGTCCACGGGCAACTAGCATGGTACACATTTATTTTCAATCCAATTGCAATAGGACCACTGCTAGCCATACAGCTGGCGTAGGAATGTCAAGGAAAAACGCCGCTACTCAATCTGACCGCTCCCTCCTCCTTTCAAGATATCGGTAAGTCAATACACCCGTATAATGTCTTCATTCGGTGACGTTTGGAAGTTAATATGATATGAGTGAGGTGGCTGCATGACAGCTTTCACAAGAGCAAACATAATCGCATTTAATGTAAACCTAGCATGTAAACCAGTAACACAACACTAACTTTCCAATATCACTAATGACTAAAAAATGCTGTGACGAGTTAACCCTTTACTCAACGCAACGGCCAAAACCGGCCAGCGCTATTCTCAAAAATCGCCAATTAATTCTCAGTATATCTCCTTTTTGTCTTAAAAACATAGATTATGACCCCTCATTGGAACGAGCTCGTCGCGCGCGTTCCAATGAGGGGTCTAACCTATGTTTTTGAGACACAAAATGAAAAGAATTAGTTATTCAAGAATTTGTTTTGCAAGTGTCGTCTGCTTTTCATGTTAGGTAAAGGGTTAATTGATAATGCCGGAAAATATGTATATCATAACAATATTCATTTCTCGCAGACATAAATTTATATTCATCAAAAAGCATTCGACAATTGCAAGGCGTCGGCAAACTGAAGATATTTCAAAATCAACAAGAAAAACCCTTGAGCATTGTTTATTTATCGGAACAAAAAGTAGTGTTTAACCGATTACCAAAAATAGTCGCTGGCCGATTACCGGTTATTTGAGCTCACAATCGGCCGATTCTGATGCCGATTCCGATTGTAATACCGTGCACTACCAGACAAGTCGAGGCTCGAAAGAATTACATTAAACTGAACATTTTTCTGTGTTAAACTTCGTTGACTGGGGTCGCAGTCAAATTAATAGTCGCGCATATTTGGGCGGTAAACGTGGCTCGCAGAGCCTCGTTTCCCGCCCAAGTGCGTGCGACTGGTAATTTTACTGCGACCGGGGTTAATGGAGAGCAACATTCACTTTTTCGGTATGAACTGGGGGTTGCCGCAAGTACGCTTTACATGTCGTTTAACTTGTATTTCCCATAAAGGGGCGTCTAGAGAGATTAAGAATACACACTGGGGTTGTTTATCCCATAAATGGATGTTTATTTGAACAATAAAAGCCTTGGACAATTTTTTGCTTTATTCGCCTAGTAGGGTGATAAATTTTCCCCTCAGTGTAACACTGAAATAATTTATTCCTGTAGTAGAGACGGACTTGTTGACCTCTGACCTCTTCCGCATTCGTGTAGTATAATTAACAGTTCAATTGTTGTTTTCTTTAAATCTTTTTGAAAGTATTACACAATGCCAGAAGAAAACACTGCACATTGTTCATTTAATAAAGTATTTTTGAAGTTTTAGCTCAGGTTTGTAGAGGAATTATTTTTAGACAGAAATGTATCACTGCGCCTTTTTTTTATTTTTTGCAATTTTGCTTGTCTTCGAACTGGACCTATGTGCCCCGCATTTCTCGCTGTCTTTTGTAGAGAGTAACAGCGCAATTTCGCCGTGACTGTCCTGTAAAAAATTTATGGGATAAACAAAATAAACGTCTAGTGTTTTCAAGTAAAAAAATTATTCTACTCGTAGAATTAAGAATGAAACCGACTCACCAGAGGCTCGTCGGTTTCATTCTTAATCCTACTCGTAGAATAAATTTTTTACTTGAAAACACTATACGTTTATTCTATATTTCTCAACTCTATTGAATGGCATCATTGACATCATTTTACATTAACAATTATACAATTTCAGAAGATAATAAAATGAATCACAATCATAATCATGAATCATCACAAAATGTTTGGCAACAATCTGTTGAACCGATGTTCGAGGAGTTGTTGCCGTTGTCATCCGATTGCCCACATTCGGAGTGACCGATTCCAATCATCGGTTGAACACTAACAAAAGGTTCCCTTAGAATCCAGGTTTGCCAAGTTTCCGCGTCGGTGCAGTCACTAAAATAGATATTTGTCACACCCAGCAATCATAATGGATTTAAATCGCTGACCTTGTTCGCTTTAAGTTATTTCTATTCACACGTGATATTTTTGTGATTTGAATCTGAGCATTTCAAAAAATAATTGTATTAATCATTTACATGGAAGATAATTCCATTGTGTAAAGCAAGTCACCGACACGGCCTGTGCTCTTTATAACAACTTATAAGCAATACCCTGCCAGGGCTACAGAAAAAAAATCATCATTTAAAAATTTGTTTCTCTCAATTTTTGCCTCCAAAGAATAGCTTATTTCGCGCTCGCTTCAACAAGGTTTATGATTAGTTTTTACTGTCAACAAACATACGGTAACGCAGCCACTCAAAACTCTAGTCAGAAGTTGGAGAGGAATTGTCGGATCGTATTTAGCACTGGCGACTGATCTCTATTTAACTGGATTATTTTAACACTCACTGGTTACATACCGTCGCCTGAGTGCTAGAATGTTCTATGTCCCGTAAGGGACATTGAACATTCTAGCACTCAGGCGACGATACGCTAAGTGTCTCAACCACTGCAGTCTTTGGGAGTGATGGTGGATGTTTCTATAAATAAACAGTGCGAAACAAACAAAAAATCTCTATGGTTTCCAATTTTCCACTGCTTTACAATTGCCGGTCGCTTTTAACCCTTTTACTGCCACGCCCACTTTAGTCATATATAGAGGACCTCCATGTTTGCCTGTATGCGAGGAAGTTTTATAAAATTTATGACATACTTAAAACTCTATCATCTGATTAATTGTTCGAAAGGACTGAGAACTTTCCAACAATTAATCAGATGGTAAGCTTGATCTGTGCATTCCAGAACCTACAGATGATCATCGTGAAATAGGTGAGAATATAGTCGTTTTCTGTAGCATAAGTGTTAAAGAATATACTTTGGTTTCTGAGAAAATTTAATTTATTGACGATGGGCACATTTTTTTAGTACAATACACACTGAATATCTACACTATATTTTAGTTGTTACAGTTAAAACTAGAAGTCCTGTCACTAACTGTGCGCTTATCTAGGCTTAATTGCGCGTAGGAATAATTGCGTGCAATTGCTATATCGAATGACATCCAAAAGCACGGCAGGTTCTCCTGGTTACTCATAGCAAACACAGGCAATGTTTCTGCCAATGAACCTCCGGGTTACCCGGAGGTCCATTGGCTGAGAAATTGCTTGTACACAGGCCATATGTACAGAATTTGATAGCCTTACTATGGTCATAACGCGTGGATTGACGCGCAGATCAACGAGCTATTTGTGCGCATTTCATGACTGGACTTCTAGTTTTAACTGTAGAATGTCCGAACGGACGGGCTAGTTTTCGTGGTAAATACCATCACGTTTGAAGAAGTGACATCATTTAAGCAATGATTACATTCACGGCGTTACATCTTTCAAGTCATCAAACTTCACCGATAGAAGGAGTAACCGCCAGCCCGAGGTATGTGTGGAGAATTGGGGGACTGGGCAGGTGTCATACGAAGTTGCGACATTTTTCGGTATTTTTAGTGTATATCATAAATGGAAAAAAGTTCAACCGGCTTTGAACATTTTAATTTATTTTCCCAGAAAAAATAAACAACCCATCATAGACATTGTTTCCGTAATTTGTCACACGTCTGAAAGGAAGACCAGCTGCCTTCCTCTTTCTGCCGCAATGTCCACTAGACTAGAATGAGCGCCGTTTATAGGCGCTGTGGTTTATAAGTCATTGGTTGAAGTCGACCACAATGTTGTTCCTGCAAAATGTCTTCATATATATTCTTTATTGATTTGCTTCTATTTATTTATTTATTTATTTATTTATTTATTTATTTATTTATTTATTTATTTATATGTAAATATAAACGAAATCTCAGTATACTGTGTTTTTAGCTCTCGATGGACCTCAGTAAAGGCCTGATAGAAGTTTAAGTCTATTTCAATAAACATATGGATCTCAATACCGCATTATCCATTTCTAAAGACATATATATATACTTAATATGTACCACCAGATAGGGCTTTACGGTATTTCGGTATTTCACCGAAACTCGGTATATTTTTTTCAATATCGATACCGGACCGCGTCAATTTCAACTCACCCAATATACCATCCTTCGCGGTGGCACCAGATGGATTGTATGTGATTTTTGGGCCTTATCGCCAGCTTCTAACACAGGACATAGCAAGTTACGTCATGCTGGGTTAACATTGTAGCTCGTTTAAGCGGTCATGTTGTGATGCCATTGCTGTAGTGATACGAGGTGTCAAAGCTAATTCGCGGCGCGTGTTGTTAGGGTGACACGTCGTCCCATGAGTTCCAATGTGTTCTATGTGCCAGTAGGTACTCCAGTAGGCACGCCAGTAGGCACATAGAACACATTGGAACTCACGAGACGACGTGTTTCCGTCATCAATTTTGAATATTGGAAACCGTCATCCAGGCTTCTATTTGTAACACGCGGTTGTAATGTGACCAGAAACCTTCTAATAGGATGGGTGTGTGTCGAAGGTTGTGTTCGACTGAACGGATGTACAGTGCGTGGAGAGTGGATTGTAACTAAATCACCCGCGGAGTGGAGTTATCACCCAAGCTATAACTTTCAAATTTTGTGCATAGCGACAAAAACACAAGCAATGTTTCAGCCAATGGACCTCCGGGTTTAACCCGGAGGTCCATTGGCTGAAACTTTGCTGGTGATGGTTATGCTTTGCAACAAATCTGCAATTATTGCTCGGGTGGAATCTCCACTCTGTGGGTGATTTAGTGATAATACACTCTCCACGTACTGTACTTCCAATTACCCAAATGGAACCGACAATTTCCCAAGCCTTCAGAATAAATGTACTGATTCGGCATACCAGAATCCTTGTCTTCTACCTTTTACTCGTCCGCTGAGTTCAAATATGTTCTGTGTGACAGTAGGCATATAGAACATATTGGAACTAAGGGGACACGCTGGAGTAATTATAGCTGTTCTATCGCTAGCAGTCCGTCTAGTGATAGCTACTCTTGACTACTTCCTGCTACCGGCTGAAAACTGAGATAGTATTTGATCACCCAACTATAAACAACGCCTTGTTGAAGACAACAATTTAAATCTAAAAATACAGTCTTCGTGACGTCATTTGGGAGTTCCGAACCAAATCACGAAATATATTTCACGCTGCCACTATACAAATAGTTCCAAACGTTTTAGTCATTTTATCACCAATAACAAAATATATTTATATTGGTACTGACAACATTTATCATGTTTAAATGTTTGAGACAATCCGAAAACAAAATACGCCGGCTGCTTTCTCCGTTTAAACTTTAGAGTTCACCTTGTGATGTTTCATTCTGAGTCGGTAAGCACTCGAGGATTTACCATTAAAGTTAAAAATTTTTAGATCTGTGATTGGAAGCCCTTGTTTAACCGTAATAATTACTTATGGTTACAGAACAGATGTTCATTTCAAACTGTTTCTGGGAAGTGATGTCTTGTGGCATTGGACTACAGGTATTGACATAATTGTTGCAGAATGAATAGTTCACCTCTCTCAGTGGTGAACGCGTTTCTGTAGCGGTACATGTGGGTGCCACGAACGCAGGCGACAAATTAGAAAATGAAAGGACCGCTTGCACTTGAAGTCGATGTTATAACATCGCTAACGGATCGGTCAGAAATATTTGGCTTTGAAGAATTAAATTTATTATTGCCAGTTGTCAGAATTTTGGTTTTCTATTTCGCACATAGCGTCCATAAATTCCTCATCGCACTTAAAATTTCTATCTCACTGTCTGGTTCCACACGGTTGCCGGTAAGCCTGTAGGAATCAGCTTTTTCAACTCTCATTTCATTACTCGGCAGTCTTTGCCAAACCTCTTCCACATTAAAATTAAACTTTCGAACTCCATCAGTTAATTACAAGAAGGATCGAAATTTCTTTTTTTTTTACAGAAAGTCAACGCGTTCACAGCGTTTGTTTACCTTGGATACGGTAGTCAATGACTCCAAATGGAACGAAAATAGAACGCCCACGAATACATTTTGACTTTCCTGAAATAGTTTTTGGAAACACAAAATGTGCGACGGGTTACGCTGATTTTACTGTCGCACATTTTATTGATTAACCAATCAAATTTCGAGATTTATAGCAATTGTATTAGAATTTCCCGTAATATGTGTCTACTCATACTAAGTTATCTCCCTTGTCACTCAAACATAATCTTTTACTCCTAAAAACCTATCAGCTAAACTGCTTTTACAATGTCACCAAATAAACTGATTTCGTGCTTATCCATTAAAAAATAGGATGCAAATTATGCTGTGCTGTTAATTCTTGATCTACAGGCAACATTTTTTTTATTGGGTTTAACGGCATTTTCTACTGCCAAGGTCACATCGTGTCGGACGGTGAAGAAAGCCGGAGTACCCGAAGAGAACAACCTGGCAACGGCGAACAACTGTTAGACTCCCCAGTTCCATGCAGTCAGAGTTAGCATTGGTTAAAGTCAAGTGCATCATCGACGCACAGAACGCCTTAGTACACAGAGTCAACGTACCACACATAGGCAATCGGGATTAAATGACTTGTCTTGGGACACAACGCAATTACCCCTGGTGGGGATCGAACCGTGGATCTTTCGGTTTGGAATTTCGTCACAACTGAGCCACCGGGCCAACAATACATGACGTAATAATTTGTCCCAATTTTTCGGATTGTCTGAATCCAAGGTTTTTAACAGCCCACAGAATGTTCGATTAAACCTTTCAATAAGCTCACCCGACTGAGGATGTTAGACTGTTGTTCAGGTCTCAAAATAAGCGGTGTCGAGTCGCTTTTTGCTATGCAAAACTTGCAAAAAGCTACACAATGTTCAATTATGTACTGCATTTTGCGATACAAGATAATCAACTGCAGCCTATTAGGCTGCACTTGATTATCTTGTATCGCAAAATGTAAATGAAAATTTGAAAACTAATTCACTGATGCTTTACTTCTGAGTGATACATTCCAGGCATAACTCAGATTAACCCTCCATCAAGCATCATTAGCAACTTCATATGTAAGATGAATTTTATTGGTTTACATTCTTCCTGTTTTTACAACATTTTGCATAAAATGTACATTAAAAATAACTTCAAGCCCATCAAATTAAAAATCCCAACTTACATTTTGAGAACTCTATTGAACAACCAAGACGCTATTTGAAAATATCCAAGTCCATGCAAACCTTAAAGTCAGTTCAGTTAAAAAGAAAACATAGTAAATGTTTCATTTGTTGCAGATCATTTGGAAATGCCCACAAATGGATGGAAACTATTCTATCTACTCAGAAGAATTCCATACACAAAAAACATAACTCTAAATACAAAAATAGCTGTGTAATTTTTACAAAATGCTATTCATTTTTTGAAAATTTGTAGCATTTTGGTACGCAAAGAAAAATAGTTATTTTGAGCGCTGCTGTTGTTCGAATTTGCTAATATTCAATAAGTTGCTGACTTTTCTACACAATAAAAAATCAAAATCTTCACCTTGATCGTGCGCAAGCCATTTGGGGGTCCCCATCTATAAATTATGTCGTCAATCAGTATTGGAGCAACCGTTTCATCCTTGTGATCTTTGAGATTGAATACTTCTGGCCAACGAGTGAAATAACCAGTAAATACTAAATTAAAATTGTTACCACCACCGATAGTTGAAAGCCCATCGAGAATGTCCATTTCTATACGTTTCGTTGAGTGAGATAGTACCACTAAAGTGAACGGATCTCGAAGTGTAGAACGAGAATAGTTTGCTTTACCTGATTCAAAACAAGTTAAGCGCCAATAAGTGGTGTCTTTATGAAAATTTGTCAATTGTCCTTCAGAGGTGGTGACTGGTTTTCCATAAACCGGGGAGCGGTATGATTCCGGACGGGGTCGGAGAGTCCCCGGAACTCCGTATCGACCATGGTTCCGCCCGGTGTAAATTCTTCTTTTCATTTGGTTAAAAGTCGCAACATCGCTGACTCCAGAGGTTTTGTTTCCAAACGGAAAAAAATATTGGTGCATGTTGAACTAGGGTATCAAAAACATGTGTCATGGCGATTGGCCATGACACATGTTTTTGATACCCTACTTCCACAAGCCACACATTTAATAAATAAGATATAACTCCCAACATAGACTAGATGTTTATGTTGAATGTTTCTGGTATCGGACTAAAGTAGAACTTTTGCAATGCAATTAAATCTACCTGCACCACAGTGATTATACCTCCAGCAAGTTATTCCTATTGTGCAGGTGTATCTGGTCTTCGGAACTATCATGTCTATATTTATATTTGTTTGCCCCATCCCCCCACCTTCTCTCTCTCTCTCTCTCTCTCTATCTCTCTCTCTCTCTCTCTCTCTCTCTCTCTCTCTCTCTCTCATCTGATGCCGCCCCTGTTGTCCTTATTCTTTGCATATCCCATAAGAACTCCTGTAGAATTGGTATGTAAATGCAGGACGGATTTTAGAAGATGATTTGCGCACTACCAATTGATGTCAAGTCTGTCCACAAGGCTTGCCATGTCAATTCGCAACAACATACCGTACCAACCGATCCCACTCACTAGACAGACCCCTCCAAGTTTTATCTGGACGCATTTTAATATCCGGACGACTTTTTCTATTTCTTTTCAACAATAAAATCTTAGGTATTCAACTTGTCCTGGCCGCCAAAACCTGTTACATAAGACAACACCGCAATTCGTATCTAGTCCTCATCAACTGGGGCTCTCAATTGAGCATCAGCATAGATATGTACGAACCCATCTCTATACTTAATAGAAAATTGATAGACACTCAACTTAACTGACCACATTTACCGGCTGGGTCATGTTCTGTTTTAACCCTTTACCGAACATCACGGCAAACACCGTCAGCGCAATTCGCAAACATTACCATTCAATTTTCATTACTTTTTTCATTTTTGCATCAAAAACATAGCTTATGCCCCCTCATTGGAATGGACACGTTGATGGGATTATAAGCTATGTTTTTGACGCCACAAATGACAAAAAATAGTTTTTATATAATTTTTGTTTGCAAGTGTCGTCTGTGTTTCATGTTAGGTAAAGGGTTAATTTCCCATATCT
The DNA here is from genome assembly GCA_031216915.1 of Pictodentalium vernedei. Classification (NCBI taxonomy): domain Eukaryota; kingdom Metazoa; phylum Mollusca; class Scaphopoda; order Dentaliida; family Dentaliidae; genus Pictodentalium; species Pictodentalium vernedei. The sequence goes on along the minus strand of CM062297.1, from coordinate 102,945,964 downwards.
TCACAAAGAGGCCAATGGTCTGTAACAGCTTCAAAATGTCATCCACACATGTAAGTTTGAAAATGTTGAAGACCCCAAACTACTACCCACAATTCCGTATCATATGTGCCATACCTCTTCCGTTACAACAGACTCAAGGTCGAACTTACATACGCTATAACCTGTTCTTTCCCTCTATCATTTAAGTTAGCAATGAACCCAGTGAATATAGAGGATATCTAATGTTTTCTTGTAAATACCGGGATTTATCTCATGAGTGAGTGAGAGAATTTGTATTTTCACGAGCAGCTTGCTGCTCGTGAAAATACAAACTCTCTCACTCACGAATGAGATTAATCCCGGTATTTACAAGAAAACATTAGATTTTCTTTTTATTATATCCCTTTCATTTGAAGCTTCAACTGAAACGATCCAAACCGACGCCCATACCACGCAAGAAATCTGTTTACACAATCAGCTGATCGCTGTTTCCGCTGACACAAATCACATTGGATGTTATGTACATCCACACAAAATAGTTTTCGGGACTGTTGGCGAAATGACGTAATTATGACGTCTTGTTATACTCACTAGTGGAGCGAGAACAACTTTTGTTTTGCGCTTGTGAAAACTCATTTGTAAATTTCAAGTTCACACGAAATGTTTATCACCGAGGTGTTTGATCTCACTAGTGAGGGGAGAACGCAAGTTATTTTTTACCGATTTCTATTATAATTAGACGTTAGGGATGTATTAAAATTTCATACATTTGTATGCAACACAAAATGTTCAGTAAAGACAAGTAAATTGTAAAATGACTGACTGATTATAGTATCCCCCACAGTCCTCAAACCACCCAAATTCTACATATTTCTGTGCTAAGCATTGCGAGAAACTAAATGAAACGACGATAGTAAGATATTAAACCCAGAAAGACTTTTACCTTAGATGCAGCCCATCGTATTGGATACTCAGCTGTCTTATCTGTATTCTTTGGATCTGGTGAAATGCCTTCGGCCTCCACTTTATGTCCAAACACACGTACGAATCTGTTTTTTTTACATGGGCACCACGGGGCGGTACTTCTGCTGTCAATTATATCACCGAAACGAAATAGAAAAAGAAACAGGGATTGTTTCATTACAATAACATACTCTTTCGAGTTGTGTATGCTTTATTGGCATCAGACAATGCATGTTTGTTAAATTTTGGTGTTTTATGGGGTAAACTCATTTAAAAACATAATAAATAATTGCCACCTTCATTTCACTCTTCGCGAGGCGACGTGCGATACATTTAGACAATTTCGCATTCAGGTCGACGTCACCAAAGGTAAAGGCTGTAGTTCCATTGTAGGTATACATTTTAACTATTGAAATCCGATTGCTGTCGTGTTCACCACAGTTGGTGTATATAGCTAAAATTTATGTCAATAGGCTCTTCATATATATTAGAAGAGCTAATCATGGTATGAAATACTGTATTTTTTTGTTCAGTGGCTCAGACCCAACGCTATGTCCTATGGAATTCCACAGCATATTTCGACAAAAGTATTTGTACTTTGGTATCTAATTCAAGAGCAAATAATTTTGATAAAACTAAATTGTAATTTACAGATGATAATTTTGTGCTCATGAATAAGATACCAAACTACACATTTTCTTTTCATCAGATATGCAATACAGTAACGACATAACCAAAAGACAACATATAAATGATGAAACAACCACGTGATCCATTGAACAGAAATCGGGGAAACGAGGTTTTGACTCCAGTCAGTTCAACTAGCGCTAATAATAAACCACACCTGTCTGTCTTCTTCCATCAGCGCGTCCATCTCCACACATCGTCATCATTCGCCGACTGGGACCACGTGAAATCGTGTCCCACTCGATTCACCACTTCCCCTCTACGCTTCCACTCCCAGACATGCATAGGTACTTGACATTTGAAAATTCAGACTGTTACACTAGAAACTCTAACTGATTTTCCAGGCTCACTTATTACATTCAAGGACTCAAGAAGTGGGAGAAGCAAAACAAATGGCTATGTATGTGAGGCTTGCGCTTGATATGACCCACCAAGTTGGAAGTTCACAATAATGTCCGAGGTAAACGCGATCTCCTGCTGACTGCGTTACTTTCAATTCTAAAAATTACATTTTATACCTTGTTGTGCAGTTTCGATGAACATTCATAAACATTGGTTTACGGCCCCCAACCTGGTTAGTTTAGTGTGTATTACAGTTATTTATGCCATCATATTCCGGATGCTTAATCCTTAAGAGCACATGGTGTATAGCAAGCTCTTCGGTCACCAGACAAGTTCTGTGAGGAATCCAACGTTGTTATGGATTGCTTGTTTACCATTTTTAGTGGAGTTTGCGCGCAGTCTTCTGTTGATTTATCAATTTCTTGGGGCTTAACGACACTTTCGACAGCCAGGGTTACCTCATGTCGGAAAGTTTTATGGGTGGAGGAATCCGGAGTACCCGGAGAGAACCACCGAGCAACAGCGAGCAATTGTCAGATTCCCCAACGTAGTAACTCCACACAAGCAGGGTTAGCATTAGTTGAAGACAAGGGCACCGTCGGCGTGCAGTACGCCTTACTACACAACGCCACCGTGCCCCTACGTGGGCAAACGGGATTAAGTGCCTTGTCCAAGGACACAACGCAGTTGCCGCAGGTGGGATTCGAATCGAGGCCTCCATCTCTACCTACTGTTACGTTTCGTTACTCACAAAGATATACACATATTTGTTCGAACTCAAGTTATAGATATTCCGATCAACAGGTACTGAGTTTGCCTTGAAAACATCAATAAATTAATAGAATAGGTGGAATTCCACGACGTAATGATCACAGAACTACGACCGTTGTGAATCTCCATTCCAAATGGTAATGTCATCAACAATTTGATCAAATCAAGTTTCGATTGAATAACATTAATTTTCTTGCAGTGGTTCAAAGAAATTGTATGTTCATGGATGTTTTAGTATTGAACCGATGATCGGAATCGGCCACCCCAATCGGCCGATTGTGGGCAATCGGTTGACAACGGCAACGGCTCCCGGAACATCGGTTCAATCGATTGTTGCCAAGCATTTTGTGATGACATTACTTTCTGCAATTGTGCAATTGTTCATGTAAAATGATGTCAATGATATCATTCAATAAAGTTGAGAAACAACCACAATGTGTATTCTTAATCTCTCTGGACGCCCCTTTATGGGATATACAAGTTAAATGACATGTAAAGCTTACAATTGAGCGTACTTGCGCAAACCGCCAGTTGATACCGGAAAAGTGAAGTTTGCACTCTATTGACTCAGGTCGCAGTAAAATTACCAGTCGCACCAAGTACGCGCGACTGGTAATTTTACTGCGACCCCAGTCAATGAAGTTTAACACTGTGGAGAATGTTCAGTTGAATGTAGTTCTTTCGAGCCTCGACTTGTCTGGTAGTGCACGGTATTATTGTCAGAATCGGCATCAGAATCGACCGATTGTGAGCTCAAATAACCGGTAAACGGCCAAACTGAACTGATCAGAATAATAGATCTCCACTTTCAATTCTCTAAACCGGACGACACGTCAAGAAATTCCTTTTATATGAATGGAATTGTACATTGTGAAAAAATATAATCAAACGCAGCCCTAGTATGCTTTGTCCGTCGAACAATGCTATTTCGAACCAAATTCAATTCATTTCATGAGGTCACCTTACGCACAGATGGCTGGTTTGCCAAAATAACTGGGGAATAAATTTTTTGAAGTGCACAAGAATGACTTTAAATACATGACGTCACTTCATTCATATTTTTTTAGAAGCGGTTAAATCACAATGAGAGAGACGTTACGTTTCAGAGTTTTCTTGCTATAATTTTTATTTTTTTGTGATTAACCTCCATCTTTGTTGTTTTGGTGTGCTGCATGGTGGATTGTTTGTCCTGCAGCGTGTATGTTGAGAAAAACTTGATGCTCCGTTCATTGCAGCATCATAAGTTTTTGAAGGAAGTGACTTGTGATTGTCAGTACCACTGAAATATTCCGTCAGTCGTGCGTGCGTTGTTTTCTGGCGATGTCGTGTGACGTTTTTTTTATCGCTACTACAGTAGCGATACAAGATCTGTTATCGTTTTTAGGTAAATGGTAGATAAATTTGTTTTATCACCAATTATTGGAGAGTGCCAATAATCTAGCCCTCTACCAGTTAAGGGTTGGACTGGATCCATGCTATAACAGCGTCGGATTTCTTACAGAATGGCAGGAAGCATTTTTTATTTGACGCCAACACGTTGTGGAAATGAATCGTATCGATTCGGCGCAAGGCAAACAGAAGTGGGGAGCATATTTTGTTTCTCCTGCACATGACCCCCCCCTCCCCCCCCCCCCCCCACACACACACTACCTTCCTTTTGTCTGGCGACGCACCTATTTAAATGACTCCAAATGTGGTTGCTTGAATTTCGTTTAAATTGATTGTCTCTAGACAAACTTATAGATGAGCATCAAAGTTTTTTCTAGCATTTCCATATCATTCATAAAAATATACATCGGCATACAGAGAGGAGGAGGAACCAGAGGAGGAAAATAGAATAAATATTAGTTTTGTAAATATTTTCTTGAACACCTGTTTGCTTATTATAGTGTTCAAGTTTACTTCAGCATATTTGATACCGCAGCAAAAATCTAACGTTCTTTGTAGCCAATATCCAGCCTCTGTTTACAGGTCACTCAAACCACGCGTTATCTTACCCTTCAGATATTCTTCAACACTTGAGGAATTTTATTAGTTTACAAAAGTAATAATAAAAAAAATCTCGTTTCTTGAACAATGGTCTTGTCGTCAACTCGTGCTATACCACACAATTTCTATGACGGTGTTTTATCTTTCCGTTATGGTTCTTGACTTTATTGGTGGTGGACAAGTATTTTTATACCATTCAGACACGAAATGCGATGTGAAAATTCCGTAATAAATATCAAATTATCGTCCCATTTCCAATTTCTACGTGGCGTGATTCCTGTAATTCGAGTGTGAGTGTACGCGAATCTTGCAGTACAACAGTGCCACCCAAAGGTATTGGGTACCCATTGGAGGTGAGAAAGATAGAACGTACCGACCATGGTTCGACCGGTATGAGAAATAGAGGAAATCTGCGACGTTTTAGTGAATATCGGGAATTATCTCATTCGTGTGGACTTCAAAGTATTATTTTTCATTCGCGCGTAGATTTTCTTTTTATTATATGCTACGTGACATTGTACAGAGCAATATTCAGCCCAATTCGACTGCAAACAGTTTCAAGACAATAACAAAGATCTGCTGATCGTTCCTTCAAGGCAACGTCATACGCCGAGGCATGACGTCATTTAGGAAGCTACCAAGGGATATGTCTCGATATCCATCGAGCAGATGATCGAGAAATATCCTTTAGATAATTTACGATAATTCACAGGCTAGGATATAATAATATATTTTTATTTGTAAGTCTGAAACTCTCCAAATCCTTGACTCTGTACCTTTTGGATGGCTTGCATCTGACATCAGAATTTTCCCACTGTTTTTCTTTAATATTCGACGTAAATATAGGGTGTCGCACGCCTAGTATGGCCCCACAAGCAAGAACTACAAGTGTGTGTTACTTGAGAGCTTGGATGGGGTGTAAAACAATAATGCTCCAATATAACGATATCCAATAATTAAAAATTACGCAGACTTCAAACTAGGGCTGTCACGATTTTTTAATTTAGGAATCGATTAATCGTCGCAAATAATCGATGATAATCGATTGATCGTACCTAGATGACCCCCATCTCCTTCTCTTTGAAGTCGATAAAAATGAAGTTCAATTCAGTTGACCTACCTCAAGTAAACAACGAAGACGATCCTCTTTTAGTTACATTCAAAGCTTTGATGTTCTGAACTTTTGAACCCTCAGTGTAACTGCGAACTTCGCAACTGCCGACCGGTCTTGATTATTACACTGACGGTTCAAAAGTTCAGAACATCAAAGCTTGGATGTATGTACCTGAAAGACAAATGCTTCCAATAGCTTCTTGGGGTTTAACATCGATGTTCTTAACTCTTTACCTTTAGAAACAATAGTTTTTTCAGCATATTTTCTTTTAATTATTAAACGTCTAAAAAGGGATATAATTTACCGATTATTCGACAACGAAAAATACTAATCGATTTCGCCGTGACCGATCAACAATCGATTAATCGATCAATCGTGACAGCCCTACTTCAAACGCCCTTCAAATATTTGATAAAAAAATTGTATGTCGGTAAGACAAAACTCTTCAAACGTTTGGGACCCCTGTCATGGAGTCCGGCCCCCTTGACAGTCTCCACCCTTTTCCTATGGGAGAACCGCCACTGCTGTACAACGCAAATAAATGCTAACTACTGTGAGACCAATGCGCAGAGTGAAATATAAAACCATCGAAGAAAATTTTGACGAATGGCATCAAAATTAAATTAATTGATTATAGAGTCCATTTCTGAAATTGGACTAAGTTCGGGTGATTATTATAAAATTATGAGCTTTTGTGTTGGTGAATATGATGTGATATGAACCTAAAAAACTTATATTGACCTAGGCGTTGGCATCATATTTACCACCACAAACGCCCATAACTGTTCTATTATATACACCATCCTCAAAAAAGAACAATCTTCTGTTTGTCAATTAAAAGTTCAATTATATCAATCAGAAATACTTTTATTTAACAATAAACTATCGGCAGAATAACATAAAAATAAACAACGTATCACAGTGTGTCAACACGTTTCCCCAAAGTTGGAGGTTGTTGGAGTTATTTCGAAGAAATAGAACAAGAGTGGGGATTTCCAAACGCTATATTTAGAAAGCTGATATTCACTGAAAAACAGGTGTGCATTGATTTTTGGGTACCAGTTACGTGCATACGACCCAGCCAATAGAAATGAGTGGAGCACGATGGCTCAGTGGTAGACTGTTGGACTTCTATGCTAGAGGTCCCGAGTTCGACCCCCGTTCGGGACGACTCGCGTTGTGTCCTTGGAAAGACACTTTATTCCGGTTGCCTATATAGGGGCACGATGACGCCGTGTACTACGACGTACTGCACGTCCGTGGTGCACATGTCTTCAACCGCTGTAACCCTGCTTGAGCGGAGCTTGAACAGAATTAGAATATTGAAGAGCTGATAGTTGCTCGTCGATGCTCGGTGATTCTCTCCGGGTACTCCGGCTTCCTCCACATTTAGAACTGTCACAGTCACAATTAGCCATTGTGCATAAGTATGTGACCTTAAACACCAGTAAATAAATAAATAAATAAATATATAATAGAAATGAGGTTATTTATAAAGTATATAATAATGTATTTTGTTCAATAGCAAATCCATACCATAGCCATATACATTGTGTTGGAATTATACAATGACAAGAAATAGCTCTATTTATTACTTGCTCGGAAACCTCGAGAGTAGTATGTCATGTGGTTTTGAGGGGCAGGTTGCAGGACCCCGCAGGGGACCATTGAAGAGCGAGCCAGAGGGGAAGGGAAGCAGTAGTATGTAATGTGGTTTTGAGGACCCATTTGGGGGATCTCATCGGGGGACCCCGCAGGGGGACCTCGGAAGGGAAGCAGTAGTATGTCATGTGGTTTTGAGGGGCAGGTTGCAGGATCCCGCAGGGGACCATTGAAGAGAGAGCCAGAGGGGAAGGGAAGCAGTAGTATGTCATGTGGTTTTGAGGGGCAGGTTGCAGGACCCCGCAGGGGACCATTGAAGAGAGAGCCAGAGGGGAAGGGAAGCAGTAGTATGTAATGTGGTTTTGAGGACCCATTTGGGGGATCTCATCGGGGGACCCCGCAGGGGGACCTCGGAAGGGAAGCAGTAGTATGTCAGGGGCTTTTGAGGGAATATTTGGGGGACCCCGCAGAGGGACCGTTGAAGAGACGGCCAGAGGGGAAGTGAAGTAGTATGTCATGTGGTTTTGAGTGGCAGGTTGCAGGACCCCGCAGGGGACCATTGAAGAGAGAGCCAGAGGGGAAGGGAAGCAGTAGTATGTAATGTGGTTTTGAGGACCCATTTGGGGGATCTCATCGGGGGTCCCTACAGGGGGACCTCGGAAGGGAAGCAGTAGTATGTCAGGGGCTTTTGAGGGAATATTTGGGGGACCCCGCAGGGGGACCTCGGAAGGGAAGCAGTAGTATGTCAGGGGCTTTTAAGGGAATATTTGGGGGACCCCGCAGGGGGACCATTGAAGAGAGAGCCAGAGGGGAAGGGAAGCAGTAGTATGTCAGGGGCTTTTGAGGGAATATTTGGGGGACCCCGGAACAGGGTCGTTGAAGGCAGCCAATAAGCTATCAAGCAGTTACTGATAAGTCATTGCTCGAATGACTCGAATCCCATCGAGCAAATGAGCTTTAGAGTAATTGCTCGATCGAGTGACTCGGCATATATTACGACTCTTAGACTCATTTCAGAAAAAAGGGATTCCATAGCCATAGGCATTTTCGAAAAAAGGGATTCCACTAATGGGATTCAAAAAAGTGATTCCAAAAGTGGGATTCCGTCTTACCTCGAGTGACTCGCAACTATTGCTCGAAAGACTCGAATCCCATCGAGCAAATGAGCTAACGTGCAATTGCTCGTTCGAGTGACTCCTCGAACGACTCTTACACTCATTTCAGAAAAATGGGATTCATAGCCCCAGCCGTTTTCGAAAAAGGGATTCCACAAATGAGATTCCACTAAAGGGATTCCATCAGTGGGATTCCATTTTACTTCGAGTGACTCGCAACTATTGCTCGAACGACTCGAATCCCATCGAGCAAATGAGCCAATGAGCAATTGCTCGTTCGAGTGCCCCCTCGAACGACTCTTAGACTCATTTCAGAAAAAAGGGATTCATAGCCACAGCCGTTTTCGAAAAAGGGATTCCACAAATGGGATTCCCCTAAAGGGATTCCATCAGTGGAATTCCGACTTACCTCGAGTGACTCGCATATATTGCTCGAATGACTCGAATCCCATCGAGCAAATGAGCTAACGAGCAATTGCTCATTCGAGTGACTCCTCGAACGACTCTTAGACTCATTTCAGAAAAAGGGATTCCGTAGCCACAGCCGTTTTCAAAAAAGGGATTCCACAAATGGGATTCCCCAAAAGGCATTCCATAAGTGGGATTCCGTCTTACCTCGAGTGACTCGCATATATTGCTTGAATGACTCGAATCCCATTGAGCAAATGAGCTAACGAGCAATTGCTCGTTCGAGTGACTCCTCGAACGACTCTTAGACTCATTTCAGAAAAATGGGATTCAGAGCCCCAGGCGTTTACGAAAAAGGGATTCCACAAATGAGATTCCACAAAAGGGATTCCATCAGTGGGATTCCGTTTTACTTCGAGTGACTCGCAACTATTGCTCGAACGACTCGAATCCCATCGAGCAAATGAGCCAATGAGCAATTGCTCGTTCGAGTGACTCCTCGAACGACTCTTAGACTCATTTCAGAAAAAGGGGATCCATAGCCACAGCCGTTTTCGAAAAAGGGGTTCCACAAATGGGATTCCCCAAAAGGGATTCCATCAGTGGGATTTCGACTTACCTCGAGTGACTCGCATATATTGCTCGAATGACTCGAATCCCATCGAGCAAATGAGCTAACGAGCAATTGCTCATTCGAGTGACTCCTCGAACGACTCTTAGACTCATTTCAGAAAAAAGGGATTCCGTAGCCACAGCCGTTTTCAAAAAAGGGATTCCACAAATGGGATTCCCCAAAAGGCATTCCATAAGTGGGATTCCGTCTTACCTCGAGTGACTCGCATATATTGCTCGAATGACTCGAATCCCATCGAGCAAATGAGCCAACGAGCAATTGCTCATTCGAGTGACTCCTCGAACGACTCTTAGACTCATTTCAGAAAAATGGGATTTATAGCCCCAGCCGTTTTCGAAAAAGGGATTCCACAAATGAGATTCCACAAAAGGGATTCCAACAGTGGGATTCCGTTTTACTTCGAGTGACTCGCATATATTGCTCGAACGACTCGAATCCCATCGAGCAAATGAGCTAACGAGTAATTGCTCGTTCGAGTGACTCCTCGAACGACTCTTAGACTCATTTCAGAAAAAAGGGATTCCATAGCCACAGCCGTTTTCGAAAAAGGGATTCCACAAATGGGATTCCACAAAAGGGATTCCATAAGTGGGATTCCGTCTTACCTCATGTGACTCGCATATATTGCTCGAACGACTTGAATCCCATCGAGCAAATGAGCCAACGAGCAATTGCTCGTTCGAGTGACTCCTCGAATGACTCTTAGACTCATTTCACAAAAAAGGGATTCCAAAAAGGGATTCTTAAAAAGGGATTCCGTAAGTAGGGCTTTTTTAGTCGTATGAGGCCATGAAGGCTATGTGAAAGGTATGGCGGTCCTATTGCACTACATGCTGCAAAATATTCTGGAAGAATCCATATCACATATCGTCGGGTTTGTTTGGGGTTTTTTTTGGTGATTTGAGGATTGGTGGGAAGTAGTGGGGTCTGGTGGGGACTATTTGGGGTTGGTGGGGACTAGAGGCTAATTGTTGTAAAAACCTGTGGTTTCTACAACTGGATCTCCACATCTCCTCCTACTTCACTTCCCCTCTGGCTCTCTCTTCAACGGTCCCTCTGCGGGGTCCCCCAAATATTCCCTCAAAAGCCCCTGACATACTACTGCTTCCCTTCCGAGGTCCCCCTGCGGGGTCCCCCGATGAGATCCCCCAAATGGGTCCTCAAAACCACATTACATACTACTGCTTCCCTTCCCCTCTGGCTCTCTCTTCAATGGTCCCCTGCGGGGTCCTGCAACCTGCCCCTCAAAACCACATGACATACTACTCTCGAGTCGTATCGCCCGGTGTGAAAAGGCAGTAAACACGGCGAGCAAGCATGATACACGTCAAGCAATACCGTTAGCTGACTGTTATCACATTGTAAAACATTACCGTAATTATACGGTTAACTACTGTCAAGTGACTGTCAAACACAACGGTATCGGGGCCGTTAATTAATTTTAACGGTTTTGCCGTAGAAAAACCCTCGAATTTGATCCAATGAACGTATTTCTCCCGTCACGCTATCCAATCACGTCGTACGGCGGTAAAAATGGTGAACTATGGGATCGGCCTTGCCATATGACACTCTGGAAATCGCCATTTCCAAGAAGGATACCCGATGCTTTTGAAGACGTGCAACAACGTATCACTATCAATTTATAAGTTTGTGGCCAAGTGAATCATGTTCATTGCAGTCTTAGACATGAAAATCAAATAACGTCATTTTTTATGCGTATAATTGTTTCGGTAATCATGCAGAATAGCCGACTGTTTGTACTGCGTCACCGATATTCGATGGATCTTATGGCTTGTGGTCACGGATCTCCGCTAAAGCCGACAAAGCCATATGCTTTTATTGGTTCTAGGTAAAATGCGGTTAATGATGGCTGGAATTAAATTACGGGGGCGCGTCTTTGGGGAGCGTCCGAGAAGGTGAGTCCGGGGGGTCAACTCCGGGAAAATGTTTAAATTTAGTACAAATTTCTTTTCGAAAGAAGTGAGAATTGTTGTCTGGGAGTGGCTGTGCAATTTAAACACAGCTAAAATGGGTTTAGAGCGGCTAGCAAGCAGAATGAGTACTTTCTGCGTTGGATATTAGTGAATTTTAAGCCATTTCAGGTCATGGATTGTAGGGGAACTCGTCCCCACTCAGACAAAGGTAGGGGAAGCCCATTCCCGAGCAATACCCCTGGAAAGCAGCACTCTTTGTATGTGTCCATATAATTATCTAATAATATAATATCCCTTTCCATTCAAAATATTCAGCCGACACGAGGTGACCTGGCTATCGAAAGCGTCGTTAAAGTCCAATAAATGAATAATAAATTCAAAATATTCTAAATCTGTTTGAACCATTAAGGATTGGAGGAATCTTTGATACACACCACAGCTTGTGAGTCTAGTGGCTTGGCATTGGTTTCGATCCCCGTCTTGACTGCTGCTATACGCAGCCAAGAGTTGAGGATAAACTGCTCCAATTTAATTTGATTATAGCCCACAGGACCTCTTCCTGAGTGTATGTTAAAGTATCTGACAGGAGACCACTGAGTTTGCCAAAGTCTGGTAACAGACAGAACAGCATTGTACCAACCGCTATTGTAATACAACCGTTATTGTAATAAATTTATTACAATAGCGGTCGGAGCAAATTTTTTCATCAACCGCTATTGTAATAATTCTATTACAATAGCGGTTGTATTACAATAGCGGTTGGTACACAGCATACGCGTTCGAACAGTTTTTTTACCGAGGTCGATTTGGCCGGAGGGATAATATTGAATGAGAAGCCGAAAGAAGAAGCCCAAATCGATAGAGTGCAATAAAAATGACAGTTCGAACGTGTATACTGTTCTGCATTTATTGCACGCCTACAGTTTACTAAAATAGTATTAATCGATTTTGGGGGAGGGTTAATATTTATTGCACGCCTATAGTTTACTAAAATTATTAAAAACACAAATTATTGCCAAAAATAACGCAAATGTAAAAAAATAAATAGTTTAATAGTCCTCGCATGCGAACCGTATTGTTCAAGGTCATCACAAAAAAACTATTCTTCGCTTCGCTTTTTTGCAGAAAAAGTAGGGATCTGCGAATCACAAAGTTTCTTTTCGAATCGAATCTCGAATCGAATCGTGTCTCAGATATCGACATCGAATCGAATTCCGAATCGAATCTTAAAAGACAAGTTATTTCATATTGCATCAAACGGAAGTTACGGAACACTGTGATGACCCTTACGCGACGGAGTGAACACCTTAAACACCAATAACTAAATATTCTCTGTAGCACCGTCGCTGAAACAGCTAGGCCTACTGTCCATAGTTTTAGTTTTTGAAGGCCTAACTTGTTACTATTCACGTTCTTAAGAACGTGAATAGTAACAAGTTAAGCCTTCAAAAACCAAAACTATGGATAATGTTCTGGGCTAAATTCACACCTTACCTAACAATTAAACATTGTCAATTACTAAAATAAATAGGAATTGAGCCAACATTAATGAATTTTCTAATGACAGTTTTATCCTATTTTTGTTGAAAATGTAACAAATTTAAGTTAGTACGAGAGATTCGAAAAAATCGAATCCTGAGACTGATTCGGGATCGATCTCGAAGCATACGTATGGTATCGATATCGAATCGAATATTCGCAGGACCCTAAGAAAAAGCGTATATTTTATGAAAATAAAGTCACAGGCGTGCAATAAAGGCATTCGAAGGTTAACACTTCCCACTGTTAAGAAGAGGACTGCGGGTCAGGGCCCCATTTTTTCCAAACGAGGCGTTAAGGGTGCATCAAAGGAGTCGCCGTTCGTCTCAGGTGTCGCCGCAATGTTCTTTTAATTGAGACTCGATATATGCAAGTTCCACTTGGTAAATAGTAAATCACACACACTCATTGTAGCCATAGATGTCATCTCTAGATGGTCAAGTCATTGCATTGAGAATGTTTTGGTTCCAAGCCAAACATCGTCGAATTCGGAACAGAATTAGACTGTTGACTTCCGATGGCTTGTTATAGTAGGCTTCAACTGGACGTTTGGCGACGGGCAATGGCCCAGCATATCATATACTAAGCACTCCCTGAACTATAGTGGAGATACTCAGCACTCATAATTTTGCGGAGATTCTCATTTTATACAATAACCAGGACAGCGAACGGAATCCAATCCCGGAGCGTCGGCGGTCTCGAGTTATTTATTTGTTGGTGTTTAAGGTCATTTCAGCACCTTTTCTATCTCGTGACTGCAACATGGGAAGTTTAGCCAAGCGTTGATACTGATTCCATGTTTCCAAGTGCAAATGACTTCCACCCCAGACGCTTGTGAGCGGGAAAGCAGCACATGTCTACCACAGGAATAAGTACTACGCCAGTGCCCGGGATTCGTGCGGGGGATTGGCGAGTCCTAGTATGGGAAACTCTTAAAGTCAAAGCCACACGGAAAGATCCACGGCAATATGTCCACACATGCGTATCAGTGAGTCTTCGGCATAAACCAATTGAATCGCTATCATAACTGTAATGTATGAAGCGCCGGGTACGACCGGGTGCTTATTCCATTGAATATTAGCTGACAGCTACTGATTATTGATTGGCAAAAGTACCCGTTGGTAAAACTGGTCACGCGTGGATTTTGACTATTCCACGGCGGCTGCACTGTAATTTATACTTATCTTTCTTATAGATGACCAACACTCCCGATGCACTGATCACATTTGAGAACTCAAGTGTGTGATGTCTTCCCATTAGTGAAGACATGCTGGTTAGCGGTAAATGCGATGGGGGCATCTATCCACTGTTACATGTATTGATCCCCCACTTCTTTATACCTCTTGATACTGATTTATACCATTACAGTAGGTGGAGAGTGGATTGTAACTAAAACACACGCGGAGTGGAGTTATCACCCAAGCTACAACTTTCAAATTTTGTAAAAATCGACAAAAACACAAACAATGTTTCAGCCAATGGACCTCCGGGTTTAACCCGGAGGTCCATTGGCTGAAACTTTGTTGGTGCCGGTTATGCTTTGCAACAAATTTGCAATTATTGCTCGGGTAGAATCTCCACTCTGCGGGTGATTTAGTGATAATACACTCTCCACGTACTGTATATATAGAAACCCTGTGACAAAGATTTTATCTTTGCATACCAACCGTGGTGAACACGCCAACAATGGGATTTCAGTAGTTAAAATTTACACCAACAGTTGAACTACATCTAAGTTGACCTTTGGTGACCTCGCTTTGAATGCAAACTTTTCTAAATTTACCACTCGTCGCCTCGTGAAGAGGAAAATGAAACAGGCAATTATTTATTACGTTTCTAAATCAGTTTACTTCATAAGATACCAAAAATTAACAAACATACGTTGTCTCATGTTAATAAAGCATCCATAACTCGTATGCTATTAAAATGAAAAAGGTCTCGTGATCTGAGCATTTCTTCTTTTCGTTTCCTTTCGTCGATAAAATTACCAGCGGAAGTACCGTCCACCGGTGCTCATGTAAACAAAAACACAAGTGTGATTATTGATTTATTCAACATTTAAACTCATTAAACTGACGATCATGGCATAAATAAAATATACCCAAAGTAGGTTTGTGTACCAAATGTTTAACCCTTTATCCTTTACTCGTGGTGAAGTGGTGTTAACCGCGCGCCAAAGGCTCGCGGTTAACACCACTTCACCACTCGTGTTTAACATTTGGTACAACAAGATATTATGGGTTTATTTTATATGTGAACAGTGAAAGACCAAGCAGCATACATTGTGCATAATGCGACTAAGAATTCACAGAATTCATTCTGGTTTCACAGAGTTCGTTTAGCCTTGTCAAACGAGATCAAATTGTTTGAATCCTACTGTTGAATTAATATAATTTCACCTCGTCCGTATCCACCTTTTTCTTGTGTAGCTACCTTTTTGAGTCAATGGAATCATCCGATTCCTTATGATGGCAAAGATAAGGATGAGTCGTTCAATTCATACAGGATTTGTGAGTCAAGTCCATCAGATTTCATTCGGGACAAACACAGAATGACACACGCTTGTTAATGGGTTAATCGATATGGCACACGTGCCATATCTATTAACACATTGACACGCATGTGTCGCTCAGTGTTTATTACACGCCTTCACGTCCATAAAAAAAACAATTAATAGAAGAACACACTTCAATTCATTTGACAACTATCAACACAAAGAACATTCTGTCGCGAGGGGAACCCGTGTTACTATTTCGTCCCCTAAAGTTCCAATGTGTTCTATGTGCCCATTGGCTCATAGAACACATTGTAACTCAGGGGATGATTTTCAGCTATCGCTAGCGATTCAGATTGTAATTGCCTTGCACGATTTGAAGAAAATTCCACTGAAATGTCGATTTTATTTAATAATAGTGCGTTAACGATTTCCGTTCCGCACATGTGTGCAGAACAGATTTTCAGATTTCACGTGTTTTAGTGTTGCCGTAGATGAGGATTTTATAGAACAGGCGTGTAATAAAAATGTAAACCATTTGAACCCGACGGGACAATTTTCCGACCCCGGATCGCAATAAGACCTGAATTCATAAAATAGACAATTGCTCAGTGAATTTGTGTGGAAACGAAGCGAGATTTTCTACGAGCAACGCCAAGACTTTGTCTTCCCAAGTTATGAATATAGACTCTACTAATTGATGGCCCTGAAGTGGCATGGAATATATATCAGCATCTAACGTTTTAACGTGGTTCGAATCGACTTAGCGGGTATGGTTCAACATTTGGACACATAGACTAGAAACGGTAGTTACTTTTGCAACATTGGGGCATAAAAAATTATCATCATATTTCTTCATTAAATTGGGATGGGGGAATTATACATCTTCATTATTTATTTTTAAGGAAGCAAACGGGCATCAAGAAACAAATTCCCCATGTACGCATATTTATATATATCAATTAGTAGAGTGATAAGTTATTCTTAGTCATCAAAATGTTTTATATTTTATTTAGTTTGCCTTGTTATTAATTTATGGGAGAGTGTCAACAATACAGACTGACTGGTCGTAATGCACGTGTGGGCAGTGATGTCCACGCATGAGTTGACCAGGTAATAAAAATCATCACCAGCTAAATTTTAATTGATAAAGCGGTCGGGTTGGACACGGTGCTTCAGTAATTACATTTTTGATGATTGTTCTTAAAACTATAGCCTCGAATCTAATATTATTACGTCCGTGTGAACATTGTCCACCGGTGGAATGTGACCAGTCCACTACGGCCAAACTGTACAAGACAAATAGATATAGAATAAATAAATTCATGTCAAGATAAGATGAAGCACAACCAATTAATATGAAACCTTTAAGTAGTGATTAACCGATAAGGTTTTTCGACCGCCATCTGCTTGCCGATTAGATGAGCGCACAATCGGCCGATTGTGAGTGCCGGTGTCAGATAGTCACAACCAAACGGAGCAGTATGCACAAGAAGGCATAGAATATGATTAAGTTTACAGTACAGTCAGGGGTTGATTGGTTCTTTGACCCAAAGAGCATGTCACTGTGTGTATTTAAATAAAAATACGACATCATCGGAAAAAGGTTAACAGCGCAGTGTCTTTGATCAATGATGCCATGCTGTTATCCATTTACCTGACGCGAAAAGCAGACGGCACCTGCAAACAAAATTCAGGAATAACTAAATAGTTTTATTTTTTGTCTCAAAAACATAGCTTAAGCTCGTACGAATGAGAGGTCATAAGCTTCGTTTTTGAGACAAAAAATAAAAAAATAATGAAAATTGAATGGTGATTTTTGTAAATAAAGCTGGCCGGTTTTGACAGTGACGTTGGGTGAAGGGTTAACTTGTTTCGGCTGATGTCGTGTGTCATAGTCATCACATGGCACGTGGTAACTGTGCCTGCAGCAGCTATCAAGGGGACCATCCGGGCAATCAATGCGATAAGACCAATCATGATTCCTGCCAATCATTGTGGCAGCTTATTAAGCTTAATACTGCTTGTATGAAATCGTGAATTAAACATAAATACAAACAATTTTGATCAAATGATGTTCCAAGTAACCATCGTCACAAACAGATATTCAAACACTTCTACCGATGGTCAACCGATGGCTTAAAATCGGCCGATGTCAGATGCGATTGCAAAACATCGGTTAATCACTACGGCTTTAAGGGCCTATATGGACGGTTTACTCTGCCTACATTTCAAAGACACGGAAAATGATACTGAGTTTATTATTTTCTCTTGTTATTTGTCCCCTGAGAACTCCCCTTGGGGTAGAGATGCTGATAAGTTTTTCTATCAGATATTGATGGATGTATATATGTATTGTGATGACCTACCTATAATTTTGTGTGGAGATTTTAACGCTCGATTGGGCGACCTCAAAGATTTTAATGAAGAAATTGATCATGTTTGTTTCAGGGTCCCAATAGATAAAACTGTTAATCAGCACGGTCGTGCCTTTGCTGAACTCTTGAATGATGCTAAAATCTGTATTCTTAACGGTAGGTTTGACGAAAAAAGCGATAACTTTACTTCAGTAAGCACAAGAGGGAAGGCAGTTGTAGATTATATTTGTGTATCACATGAGATTTTAAATAAATGTTATGATTTTAAAGTTCATCTACAGACAGATATTGTGAAACGTTTTAATATTTTAGCATTGTTGGGGGAAAAAAGTAAATGTTCCGATCATAGTTTCCTTACATTTGAGTTTAATATAAACCGGGTATTCAATCGTACCAAAATAAATGATTCACAAGCAAGTTGTCAAACTAAATTAAAAAGATCACTGCCCGAAAATTATATGACATCGCCTTTATCAATGCGTTTATTACGCGATTTAATTATGAGAATTGAGCGTTGTCGTGAAACGCAACGCGATATAGATCTAGTGTATAGTCAGTTTGTTGACACAATAATAAATGAAATACAAATTTACTTTCCAAATTTTGGTAAATCTGTTGGACCAAAATCTAAAAAGAAATTTAAATTTTTTAAGCCTTTCTGGACACAGGAGCTCACTGATTCTTGGAATAATATGAACGAGAAAGAGAAACTCTACCTTAAAAGTAAAAAAACACAGAAAACATATAAAACAATTTTTCAAGAATTCAAAGTAGCACGTAAAAATTTTAACAAGCGATTACGTTACTGCGAACGACGATATAAATCAAATTTAATGTTAGAAACTGAGTCTGTTAGTACTAGGGATCCTAAAATCTTTTGGAATAAGATTAAAAATCTGGGCCCTGAAAAACGTTCTAAGTTACCCGATGAAATTTTAAGTGACAATGGAGAGTTATTAAATGATAAAACTGAGACATTGTATGAATGGGAAAAAGCTTTTTGTAGTTTATACAACCCTACGGCCCATGAAAACTTTGACGACGACTTCTTAGGGAAAATAATAAAAGAAAAAGAATTTATAGAAAACAAATTTTTAGACCCGTTATATGTCCAAAACTTTGATTTAAACAGAAATATTGAAGTAACGGAAGTGGAGAAAGTCGTTAAAGATGCGCGGAATGGCAAATCTGTAGGCTGCGATAAAATCCCATATGAGGCATTAAAAAGCCCAAATATAATTAAAGTTATTCATCAGTTATTTATGTTTATATTTGAAACTGGTTTAATCCCGTCAGATTGGAAAAAATCTATTATTTCCCCAATTCCAAAAGATAAATCTCTTGACCCCCGAGTCCCACTGAATTACCGAGGTATATCTCTTATATCAACATGTTGCAAATTATACGACACTCTGCTAAATAATAGATTAATATCATATGCAGAAAACAATGGGTTAATTGTCGATGAGCAATGTGGGTTCAGACCGAAACGCTCCTGTATAGATAATATTTACTCTCTTTGCACTATGATTAGAGGAAAGTGCGAGGTTTTTGCATCATTCATCGATTTCAGGAAAGCGTTCGACTGTGTCGACCGAAACATGCTTTTGTACAGGTTGTTAAAACTTGGCGTGGATGGAAATATGTATAGATCAATCCAGAACATGTATTCTTCGACACTGTCTTGTGTTAAGGTTAATGGTAAGATCAGCAACACCTTCACGTGTAAAAGTGGAGTAAAACAAGGGGATAACTTATCACCAACTTTGTTTACCCTCTTTATTGACGACCTTGCGAGGTCAATAAAGAGTATAAACAGGGGTGTGTGCATCAATGATGAGAATATATCGATTCTCTTATATGCCGATGATGTAGTGTTAATGGCAGAAAATGAAAATGATCTCCAGGACATGTTACATATAGTAGGTGAATGGTGTAGGAAATGGCGTATGTCGATAAACGAAGATAAAAGTAAAATAGTGCATTTTAGGAAATTACAGTCAAAAAGGAGTGAATTTAAGTTTAAATTGGGGAACTCACAACTAGAATATGTCGAAAAATATAAATACTTAGGGGTAATCCTGCATGAAAATAAAGATTTCAAACACTCGGCAGACACATTAGCTAAATCTGGTGGCAGAGCTCTTGGAGCTATGATTTCGAAAATTTATCAACACAAAGATGTTGGTTTCTCAACATTTCACAAATTATACGATAGCTGTGTCGTACCGGTATTAGATTACGCATCCGGTGTTTGGGGCTTTAAAAAACAATCAAGTGTAGATTCCGTACAAAATAGGGCTTTACGGTTTTTCCTTGGCGTGCATAGGTTTACCCCAACATTAGCTGTGAATGGAGAATTTGGAATCCCCGCCTCTGTTGATCGTAGATGGGTCAACATGTTGAGGCTTTGGAATAGATTGACGTGTCTTGATGAAGACCGCTTGGCATATAAACTTTTTCTTTGGGATTATGAAAATTGCTCAAATGGGTGGTGCTCTGAAGTGAAATATATTTTTGAATGCTTAGATCAACTGGAAATCTATGAAAATAAAGCACCATGTAATCTAGGTGAAAGTCGGGATTTATTAATAGAACATAATAACTCTAGGTGGGTAACTAATATACAGTTTGTACCAAAATTAAGAACCTATAGAAAATTTAAGGAGTCCTACCGGAGTGAAGAATATGTAAAAATGGGCTTAACTCGACAGCAGAGATCATTTCTGGCTCAATTTAGATGTGGGGTTCTCCCGATTCGCATCGAAACCGGGAGATTCAAAAATGAAAAACTGGAGGATCGACTTTGTAAATTCTGTCCGCAGAATAACATTGAGGACGAAATTCACTTTTTGTTGAAATGTTCATTTTACGCTGACTTGCGGGTTAATTTAATGGAGCCTGTAACAATTGAACATAGACAACAAGTCTGTAATTTAGATGAAAACAGCTTGTGCGTGTTACTCAAACACTACCCTAGGCAATGTGCTTCTTTCCTTGTTAAGGCATACGATAGGAGAAAACGTAGTATATATGGATAGTTTTTAGGAGCTGTATATTATTTGCTATATGAGTTGCATATTGCCCTAAGCGGTGGGTGGTGTTATGATTTATGTTCTGAGACAAGAACTGGAAAATACAATTGAATACATTTTTATATAGTGTCAGTCGTTTTTGACATTCGTGCTGTGTAAAAGGTTAAATAATACTAACAGAGTGAAAGAAATGCATGAGCTGTTTACGTAAACAATCTGGACACATCGTTTGTTTACAACCAGCAATCACTCATCTGAATCTTGTTGTAATGTAGAGCACGCCCACGTAATCATGCAGTACAATAGATTTTATTTGCGAAAGAGATAATGATGTTCACAGTGCATGATTGAAGCGTGAAAGTGGCCTCTAAAACTTTATACAGTTGGAGCTCTCTGGAGAGACAACCATTCCCGCCGGACGGAGGTGGTCTTTCAGGACGGGTGGTCTTTCAAACCACTTGTCTTGAAGGACCGCCTTTGTCCGGCGGAAATGGTGTGTTGTTAGTATTAAACATGCCACATTAAAACGAGACGATACTTTAAAAAGGTGGTCTTTAGAAGGCGGTTCCATTGTACCGTTATATATTTTCACAACCAAATAAATTACAAGTTATCATTTTCTATAAATAGAGGACTAGTCCAAAATTGAGATCTAATGCCTTTAGGCATTAAACCTCAATTTTGGAGTAACACTCCACCAATATTATAGATTTAAAAGGGTTAATTTTCGAAATTTTTCTTTTTACATACAATCTTTACGTAAATAAAATCGCAAAATTTTATTACCAGACCATGCTTTTCCACACTATGAGAGTATGATAGGGTGATAGAATGAGAGAAAGGGGGGTAGGGTGGGTGGGTTCTAGTGAGTATGTGTGTGCGGATGAGGTGGGGGTGGGGGTGGGGGTGGGGGAGCATGCGCTATTAGAAAATTGTACACAATACATATGTGACATATAGGCCAAATTGGCCGGGTGCTTTTGTTTCATCTTTTTAATATGTACCTGTATTAATATGCACATGTCACAAAAATAAAGATTATCTATCTATCTATCTATCTATATATAAGTAATGGAATTTTGTTTATTTTGAAATTCCCACCTCTCATATTCCTTAAATTCAGATTAATTATACACAAAATATACATCAGAATGACGGTTGGGATGTATAGAACACGAAACACATATGTAATCAACTCATAGAGTCGACTGTAGGCACCACTAGTTCCTGGAAGTCTGCTACCGTATTCGCACCAGAACTGATAATAAAATAATATTTCATCAGAACAACTTGTGGCCAAATGTGCTTCATATATCCAAGAACAAAGCTAGGCATTCCAAACAGTTTCGAATACAGCGATAGGACTGCTTTTTGGAAAAGGACAACACTGTCTGCATTTTTTATTGAAGATGGTTTCCATGCTCGACAGACATGCGCAAATCACTCGTTACCACGAATTTCCATCGAAAAACAAAATCGTAATTCTAAGAAATTTCAACAGGTATCATGATACCTTGCATTGAATATGGCAACTGTGCAATCTCTATCTAATAACAGTATACTGTATGAAGGCGATCTTTTTCATTATTTGATTTTAGACGGCGTTGTTTTTTCATGCTTTTGCTGTCCGATGACGTCGACCGGAAATCGAAAGTATACTCATACGTAAACAAAAGCAATGGCTTTGGAATTTACCCCATGCAGCTCTGTCGCCGTGTTTTGGAGAATGTTTATCCCCTAGCTTTGTTCTTGGATGTGTAAAGCACATTTGGCCACAAGTTCTTTTCGTGAAATATTATTAAATTATCAGTTCTGGTGCGAATAGGGTAGCAGATTTCCAGGAACCAGTGGTGCTTACAGTCGACTCTGCGAGTGGATTTCACATGTGTTTCGTGTTCTATACATCCCAACCTTCATTTTGATGTACACTTTGTGTATATTTAATTTGAATTGAAGGAATATCAGAGGTGAGAATTTTCATAATAAACAAAATTTCATTACTTATATAGGCCCTTAATTTGCTTTACCTGTACTCTAGAATAAACCCAAATATGGTCTTCTTGCACTCAACCAGTAAAAGTAACTCCATGTAATGAAGTAATATCAATAACCCTTTACCCAACGAATCGTCCGCATCCGTCCGCGTAATATGCAAATTCAGCAGCTGAAAAATTATTATTTTTCAAACAATTTCAAGAAAACCATATCATGTGACCCCTCTGTGGAACGAGCTCATCGAGCATGTTCCAAAGAGGGGTCACATGATATGGTTTTGTTGAATTTTGTTTTTAAAAATTAAAAAATGATATTTAAAATAATAAATTTTGAAATCGTCCGCGTTGGGTAAAGAGTTACAATAAAGAGTAATAATTGATAGTACAGTACGGCCACCGTGGACTGGTCACTTTCCTTGGGTGGGCAATATTTCCACGGACTCAATAAAATTAGATTTCAAACACTAATTATTGGAATAATCATCACAAATTTAATTACAACCCGGTGCTACATTAATTAACATTTAGGTGGTGATGATTGCTATTTACTGGTAAAGCATGCGTGGATTACGGCCAGTTCACTCCAGCAGTACTGTAGCTGACCTATAAGCCATTTAATACACCCGCACGTGGATTACGACCAGTCCATGCTGGCAGTAGGGTCCTGCGAATATTCGAGATTCGATTCGATATCGATACCATACGTATGCTTAGATATCGATCCCGAATCAGTCTCAGGATTCGATTTTTTCGAATCTCTCGTACTAACTTCAATTTGTTACATTTCCAACAAAAATAGGATAAAACTGTCATTAGAAAATTCATTCATGTAGGCTCAATTCCTATTTATTTGAGTAATTGACAATGTTTAATTGTTAGGTAAGGTGTGAATTTGGCCCAGAACATAATCCATAGTTTTGGTTTTTGAAGGCTTAACTTGTCACTATTCACGTTCTTAAGAACGTGAATAGTAACAAGTTAGGCCTTAAAAAACTAAAACTATGGACAATAGGCCTAGCTGTTTCAGCGACGGTGCTACAGAGAATATTTAGTTATTGGTGTTTAAGGTGTTCACTTCGTCGCGTAAGGGTGATCACAGTGTTCCGTAACTTCCGTTTGATGCAATATGAAATAACCTGTCTTTTAAGATTCGATTCGGGATTCGATTCGATGTCGATATCAGAGACACGATTCGATTCGAGATTCGATTCGAAAAGAAATTTGTGATTCGCAGATCCCTAGCTGGCAGTACTGCAGCTGACCAATAGGCGGAATAACATACAGGTGATGGTCAACTAATACGCATTCCGATTCAACTATTGGGGTTCTTAGGCGTATGATACAATATAAAAAGACTGGGGCGGAGCCTAAATATGGGAGTGGGTTCAAATTGCATTTCCAACTTTTAGGCGTTCCTGCTTCCACATAATTAGTTGTTGTCGGCCCCATTGTTTTAAAAAAAATATTGTTTCTTGTTGTAGGACAATGAAGGTGAAACAGAACGAGGTCATTGGTCGAAGCAGTTGGATTTTATTTTGTCATGCGTTGGATACGCAGTTGGGTTGGGGAACGTATGGAGGTTTCCGTACCTTTGTTACAGAAACGGCGGCGGTGAGTGTACTTTTTAGTTTTATAACATTATCCAGAATCCAATGCACAACATAAATGCATACCAACTTGTCCCACAAATCAAACTGACTGTAAGTAACACTCTCCGCCTAATTTCGCGAACTAAGTTTTCTGGTTTGTCATATACATATTTTGTGGTCGGTGCGGGGCGAAGGAGTTAAGTTCACAAAATATTTTAGGAATAATCGAACCCTCCCATAAGTGTACAGCATGGATATACTCTCCGCTAAAATTTGCGAGCGTTTGTGCTGATTCACCATGTTCATACTCTAAATAAGACCCTGTTTTGTCCAGTGACATCCATTTGGAGTGTGCTAACGCCGCGCATTTTAGGGAAGACCATGGTATTCAAGGTTGGAGAGGTTTAATTGCTTATAGCTTCAACCTTCACGTCTTCGTTGTGGCTCATTTGTATCAGCATTTTTGCTGCTCGAAAGTTTTGTAAAAGCCTTCTGTATGAAAGAAAGGCTGGGAGGAATCTCGGAGCTTTCGCGGTGGTCGATGGCGTTTCATGTCGACGACCTCGAGGACTAGCCAACCTAACACATGAAAGGAGCAGTTTCATCACACAGGTAGATTGTTGTATTCTCGTACAGCGTTTTGTGACAATATTACAGGGGTGGTGGAACGATTTTCAAAGTGTGTGGGGGGGGGGGAGGGGGGCTGGGTCGGGGCGATGGATGGTCGTTGGTATAACGTGGCGACCATGGTCTTGCCAGTGGTACGACAATTCTTAATTCCAGGGTCCCAAAACCGCCATCTCCATGCATCTGAGCGGATATTTAGAGATTTTTCAGGAGATGTATTTGACAGATTTCACACATAGAGCCGTTAAAAAAACGTCGGTAAAGCATACAGGTGAGGTCTATATTTATCAGCTTTGGTCGTAACGACCAAAGATGATAAATAGACCTCACCTGTATGCTTTACCAGATGTTAACAAGAATTATACTGTCTGTGGATTATCTTGTCTGGGGGTGAATTTGGTACTTGTATGTCTGTAAGATTACGATCTATTTCAGTTAACCGATTATTTAACAGATTGCATACATTTTAGCGTTTGCTGCCACTTACTGCAAAATATGATTCGAAATCCATCGAAACTGAATCAGTACTAGAGAAACACAGCTGGCGAAAATATGGGGGAGGTTCTGGATCCGTCCCTTGTTTCACCAGTCATTGGTTGTGTTAAAATATATGCATATAAAATACATAGCCCGGCAAAAAAGTGGTTGGGCTGAAGCCCCTCGTCCTCTCTCCCCGGTTCCGCCGCCCCTGAGTAAACTAACATTTTAATGATACAAAACATCGGTATTGATATTGATATTGATGTTTTATTTGCCAGTATACGTAAATGATACAGAGTTTACATATTGTAATTGTAACAAACATTTCCACCAAAACATTTTACACATTGCACATTTTCCAAAATAATTGTATACTGGCAGGGAAAGGCATAGCCTGATTGGTTGTCTTCCTACCTTTCCCTGTGAAAGAGAGAAGAAAAGAAAAGAAAGAAAGAAAACAATAAGTAGGGAAAAAAGGGATAAATAATTGCAACATTGTTGATTCCATACTCTGTCGTGACGTGGTCACACTCCGACATGCGCTCATAGTGCCTCTGATGTTTAACACCTGCAAAATGTCGCTCTCTTGATTCTGCCGACACAATCCTCCAGATACCTTGAATGTAACGGAACAATACATATACCTACGCAGTGATTGGTGGAGGCTGAATTAGAGGCGACGTGGACGAGAATACCAGACAGCTTTTAGAGTCAACGCCCGATTTCTTGTTAATCCTTTATCCAACGCAAAGAACAAAACCCGCCACACACGGAAATCACCATTCACATTTTATTACACTTTCACTTCTAGTCTCAAAGCCGCATGCCATGACCCCTCGCCGGAGCGAGCTCGTTGAGCTCGTCCCAGTGAGGGCACACAACCATGTTCCTGAGACGGAGAATGAAAGCTGCCGACTTAATCGGTTCATGTGCCACATAGGTTAGGTGAGACAATCTGGACAATAAGGGTTCGAACAGGAGACCTCTTCAGAATAAGAGGCGAGAAGCGTTGCTGTTAACTTTTTCTTGAATTCATTCCTATTTTTCTAATGTCCCTCTCTAAGTCATTCCACAGTTTTGGAAGTGCAAAAACCGGTAATTTATCAAAGACTTTTGTTCTGGTTTTGTGTCTGCGTACGAGACCTGTCTGGCGAGTGTTTACATTCGTTTGATTATTTACGATCGAGAAGAAATTTGCAAATGAACCCGGAAGGTTCCCATGATGCCAATCACACAGGAATAATGTGGCGTGTAATTTGTATAAGTCTTCTAACTTTAGTATACTATCTTTGATAAATAGAGGGTCAGTGTGGGCATTGTATTCCTTATTATTTATTATTCGTAAAGCTCGTTTCTGCAGTTTGTAAAAACGATCACAGGCTTTGGACGCACCCCATAAAGGAATTCCGTAGATGAAGTGACTCTGTATTAATGTGAAATACAATGTTTTCATAACTTTATGAGGGAGAAACTTTTTAACTTTATTAAGAGCGTAATTGGCAAGTCCAACTTTCTTACAAATTTGAGATATATGTGCGTTGTACGAAAGATTTTCATCAATATTTATACCAAGAAACTTTAAGGACTTCTCATTTTCTCCTTTACCAACTTTACTGATGACCCGATTGTTTATAAAAAACATTCTGATGAGTAATATCCCTTTCTCTTTGGCCTGGATTAAGTAACCTGTATTTCATTTTCGCTTCGTTCAATAATAAGTGGTTAGCGGCACACCAATCAGATATATTTTGAAGTTCCTCATTGAAATATGAGACTAGGGAGTTTATCTTTGCTCCAGACTTGTATGTAGAAGTATCATCTGCAAACAACAAGAGATTCAGTAAAGTTAAATTACTTATGTCATTTATGTATATAAAAATAGGATAGGGCCTAATATTGAACCTTGTGGAACTCCACATGTTAGTTCGGTTAGACTGGGTTTACTGTCACCAAAAGTAACATACTGATTCCTGTTCATCAGGTAACTTTTGAACCAACTTAAAACATTCCTTCTTATTCCATAATGTTCTAGTTTCTTAAGAAGGGTATCGTGACTGATTGTATCAAAAGCTATTGAAAGGTCTAGAAAGAGAGCTGAAGTGGTGTTCTTAATGACTTTGTTATTTTCCACGGCTATGTGTTTAAACAACTGCATAACTGGATGTAATATACTGTGATGCTTCCTGAAACCATATTGGTGGTGATAGAGAATATCAAATTTATTCAGAAACTTCATCAGTCTGACAAACATGAGCTTTTCTAAGATCTTTGAGAAGACAGGCAGACTACTTATTGGCCTATAATTTGTGAAATTATTTTCATCGCCTGATTTAAAGATTGGAATTATCTTAGCAATTTTCATTCTGTCGGGGACTATTCCTTGGCTGAATGAGATGTTCATAATATGAGCGAGTGGGCTGGCAATCGGGTCTATCGATTGTTTAAGTACACTGGATGTAATATTCTCACAGCCCTGACTTGTTTTAGACTTCATTTTGGTTACGATATTAATAATTTCAAAAGACGACGTTGGTAACATGAACATGTTATCTAGCAGTGGAGATTTCATGAATTCAGAGAAAGATTTTCGGGGAGTCGTTATTCGTTTTGAAGTCTCATTTGCAATGCTTGCAAAAAATTATTGAATTCGTGTGCGATTTCATTGGGTGAGTTCATCTTTTTGTCACCCAGATTAAACAAAGAGGGCAATTTTATTTATTTTTACTTCTATTTATAGCGTTATTCATAATTTGCCATGTTCTTCGCATATTACTTTCATTTTCTAGGAGAACCTTTTCATAGTACATTGAGTTGCTTTGTTTTTTAATTCTATTAAAAAGACGACAGTTATTTTTGTAGTTCCTGACATTAAATTCTGTGGGACTCTTTATTTTTTTAATGAAAAATTTAGTCTTGTTATTGGATGAGATTAGAAGACCATTCGTCATCCAAGGCTGTCGCTTTATGTATTTCTTATTTTGTTTGTGGCTTTGCATTGGGAATGCGGATTCAAACGCATCCCGGTAAATGTTTACAAAGTGTTCACATTCAGCATCCGGACAGTTGGATTAGATAACCGTTGAAACATCACATTGGGGCAGCAATACGTTGAAGTGTTCGATACTCGTGGAATTTATTTTTCTGGACACAACTGGTTTTGTGCTATCTATTGGCGTATTAGATAATTCGGCATAGAAAATTCCAAAGTGGTCAGATATATCGGTGAGAATTACGCCGGATTTGAATGAGTTTGTTATTTTGTTCGAAAAAATGTGGTCTATAAGAGTTGCAGAATGATCGGTCACTCTAGTTGGTTTGGTGATGACCGGCATAAATCCCTCACTAAACATTAAATCAATAAACTTATCTGTTTTGGGGTGTGAAGCCACTTTCAAAAGGTCTATATTAAAGTCGCCCATAATTAATGATATTTTCTTTTCCTTGTTGAGAATGTCAGTTATGTAATTAATCTTTGATTGGAACAGCTCTATGTCTGCATTGGGGGCTGTATTTGGTCGATATATTACTCCAGTAATTCTCGATAAATTATTTTCCTTTCATTCTATAAACAATTACTCAAACACATGCGGTATGAAAATAGAAAGGTCTTGTCGGGCACTGAAGTTCGTATCCTTTTTTATAAATAGTCCAACCCCCACCTCGGCCATCATCATCAGTGGGTCTGGTGTGTTTTAATAGAGGATGGTATCCTTTTGGAGTATAAGATATATTGGAGGGGATCTGAAAAACCTCTGTGAGACCAATTACATCAAATGTATTTCCATTGCTGTTCAGTTTAGATAACAAGTGATGAAGGGGATCCCAATGCGCATTAAGACTTTGGCAATTGATATGAAATGCTGAAAAGGATTCGTGCATACCTGTAAGATCTGAATGAAACTCACCAGGAAGGAGATATTTACAGTCAGTAATGTTGTACATGGATGGGGAATCAGTATCTGTGTTTGACAAGTCAGTCTTGTCATTCATCAGATAACTAAAGTCTTAGTGTGGATCAGCCTGGATCTCGTCCAGATTAATACTACACGCCATGATGTACAAACCAAACATCAGCAACACCGAGGCACATATACACGAGAGAGACTTGAAGAATCATAAAGAAAGAAAATAAATTATTTTGCAATAGAGTAATAACTAAAATGCTGGAAAATGGCATTTGTTGGTATAATGTTGCACAGCACAAATTGAAGAAAAGCAATGCATAAAGAAAATAAAAAAAAGAAAAGTTGAATTTTGAGTATTCAAAAGTGGCGGATTGACTTTCTTTGTACTCTGGTTGTACATCTGGTTATTATTGTGTTGCCATTACGAATCACTTTCCAAAACAAATACTAATGGTTTCCACTTGCAAAATATTCAGTATCTACAACAGTTAATCCTAATGGTTACATGGACGGTTCGTGGTCACCTTTTATTGAGTGATTTTAATAGGTAAGTGCTGGCGGAAGATGTTAGGTTAACCGCGGCAGGTATACATGTATTGTTTAGCTACAGGTTAATGGTATTTAAAAATAAATGTTATAATTACATGTACGAATCATGATACAGAACTCCAAAGCATAGTCCACGACACATCATCAGAATTAACTATACGAATTCACCCTGATAAGCGTCGTCCGCCATCCTTTGAATGAACAAATGGAGAAGCAATACATCCGAATGGCCGAGATACATCGTGTAATACTATCAATCTTCAATAATCGGCAACTCTGACTTCGACCCTTCACATGACACGACAGGACTGCGGCGTGTGTGTGTGGGGGGGGGGGGGGGGGCGTGTTGGTAGGGCAACAGGAATAAAGACAAATGTTATAATTACATGTACGAATCATGATACAGAACACCAAAGCATAGCCCACGACACATCATCAGAATTAACTCAAAGTATTCGCCCGGATAAGCGTCATGAGGGGGGGGGGGGGGGGGTGTAGGGCAACAGGAATACATTTGGTCTATTTCCATCGATGCGTTAGTCTGCTGTTACGCACTTCTAGTCCCTACAGGAAAAATACACACCAAGTTATTTGATCCAGCACATTATTTATTTATTGGTGTTCAGTGCCACGGTTAACATTTGAGCTATAACGTGAAACAACATAAGCATAAAGTCATGTTTTGCCCAAACTATATGGATATGTTACTCACTTTAAATGAACTAAGTTTTGATACACAATGGGAATAGTGGGGGGTAGGGGCACAGAACGAATATATGTGATCTATTTTTAGAAGCTTTATGCTGCCTTGGCATACTCATATCCACAGTAAAAGTACACACCAATTTATGTGATCCTGCCTATTTATTTATTTATTGGTGTTTAACGGCATGGTTAGCATCTCAAGCCCCGCTTACGTGCTCACATTTGAGCCTGGAGCAAACCTAAACTTTTGCGCGTGGATAAAATAACTGGTCATGGGAACGCGTTTGCGCCTGGATCTTATGCATTTTTTTTTTACTCCCGGAGCTAATTTCTGAAAATACTCCTACTGGTGATGGGGTGCAAATCCGGATACTCCTGGTGCAAATGCTTGTTTTGCTACATCTGAACGCAAATAGATTTGACCCTGAGGTTGATTTATCATGTTTCGTCATCAACGCTTGGATAAATATTGGAAACACATTCACAAAACAGATATAATCTTAATATATACACACATATGCATATATACCTACAGTATAAGAGTGAACCCCCACTAGATTACCCGCGGACTGGAGTTATTACCAAGAGAATCACCCTCTAATTCTACGGATATCGACAAAAAATACTATAATACCTGTGGAGTGGAATTATCACCACGAGAACGACCCTCTGTTTCTACGATGATCCACAAAAATACAAGCAATGCCTCGAACAATGGATCTCCGGGGGCTTACCCGGAGGTTCATTGTCCGAAACATTACTGGCGCCTACTATAGTTTATGGCAGATTGGCAATTGTTGCTAGGGTGGGATTACCCTAGTATGTTGGAACTAAAACTCCGCTAGACCACCCGTGGAGTAGACTTATTACTGAGAATCTGCGACAAGAATGAGACGTGGACATTTTGTGATCAGCAAAGATAGATGAGCACGCAATCAGTTACGTTAAGACGGGGAGTTTGCAAATGGCAAAAACAACAACAGCTCAAAAAAAAACCCCGAATATTCACACTAACAATTAGTGAATGGAAGTACATTGTCTGTGAACCTCGCTTAAAAGATGTAATCAATGTGATTCCCAACTCAAAAGAAATATGCGAAACACAATCGGGTCACCCACTCATTTAAGCTTAACCTGGGGTCTGATTTCAACTCATCTTAACAAAGTCGGTGAAATTGTTGTATTTTCAGTGTTGATTAACATTCAATGAATTTGGATGAAATTTAAGGGCGTTATCAATTAAGAAAGACATGGAAATCATAACAGTCTTACCGCACCCAGCAGTAAATACAGCACATATCAGTATAAAAGATAGCATACAGCACATAGCAGTATAGCAGACGGAATACCACACGCAGCAGTATTATAGATGTCATACCGCACCTAGCAGTATAACAGACGGAATACCGCACACAGCAGTATTATAGATAGCATCCCACACACAGCAGTATAACAAACGGAATACCGCACACAGCAGTATCAAGAAACAGAGGTTGACACATAGTCGAAATAAACGTCCGAACGGTTTAACATCCAAAGTCACACTCAAATTGCTCCCAAACTGACACATCAGTCACACTTAGAAACCAACCGATCATTACTGTGAACACTGTTCACTGACTGGATCTTGGCAACTGATCTTCACTAAATCAATTAACCCCAATTATACAACAAAATGTTGACCCAAATGTGAGAACAATAATCACAAGTTGGAGTGGATTTTTTACGATGAATTTCGTTGATAATTTCCAGGTAATGTTGCTCAAAATGACACAGGACTCGCACAAGAGATGTTCTAAGAGTTCGCCTTCTTTACAGTCTATAGATAAAATCAAAGTAATGATCGATCTAGTCATGACGAGTTGATGTTATTGATAGATGTGGTAAAGCATACAGGTGAGGTCTATTTATCAGCTTTGACCATAACGACGAAAGCTAATAAATAGGCCTCACCTGCATGTTTTACCAGACGTTAGCAGCATTTATATATTCGAGAAGGCATGCCTTGATGACGAAGTTGGACTATTAGTCAGTGGGGATTTCGGTTCTCAAAAATAAAATATACTTTAGAGGTGGGCAATATACCGAAATACAGAACCGATACTGATATCATTGGGATACCGAAAAACCCAACCGAAGCAATAGTTGAACACCGAAACCGTCTGAATTTTCAAATGTTCCTACTTTTACTATTTATAAGGCCCTTTTGAGGCTTCATAAGGGTTGAAGCGTTCATTTTCATGAAAGAGGTGACTGTTTTCCTTTTCAATTTTGTTATCCCTCAGTGGTCTGGCAATAGCCATGAATTCCCACTAGACCACATACTGTACATGTCCAGTTTGTTAGCTCTTATTTCTTGTCAAGGCTTGTCTGCACACTAATGCTACCAAGATCCGAAAAGAAATCACTGTCCAAATTATTTGTCTATTATCAGCTGAACTTCCGAAAATAGTATGGTCAGGGCACATGCTCCAAGATCGCAAAAAGCCTGGAATTGGTCTGTAACTGTGTAGGTGCGTTCAGAAAAAACTCACCAAACTACTATAGATATGATTTGTGTTCATAAAAGAATGCCACTGTTGAGACCATTGGCAGTGTCATTTATTGCTTTCTGGTAGAGTGATACAAGAACAACTTATTCTGCATTTTCCTGATGTGAATTCCCCTTTAGTAGTATCAGCAAATTTCAGCCAAGTCAGATTCCGAATACCGAACCGACACCGAGATGTACCCCCGAAAAAAAACAAAACCGATACCGAACTTAAAATTCAATACCACCCTTCTCTGATGTACATTAAGTTGTCCTGATAGCCCTAATCGGGTAATACAGCCATCCAACTGTTATAATCGACTGGGTATGTGGCATTAAGTATCAAATATATTCCGGCAAGAAAGTACATAATTACTAGGAAGAACGACTGAAAAATTATCAGGGGTGTTATAGTACAGTCGCAGAGGACTGGTCGTAATCCACACGTGGACAATGTTGTCCAAGCATGGGTTTACCATCAGGTAATAAAAATAATCAGCAGCAAAATTGTGATTTATGAAGCGCCGGTGTGACAGGAAAGATAGTCTGTAGGAACGTTAGTCCCTCTGGACTATTATTCCGCGGAATTATAGTCCTAGGTCTAACATTTCTAGGAATAGTAGTCCGGCGGACTACTATTCCTAGAAATGTTAGACCTAGGACTATAATTCCGCATAAATAATAGTCCAGAGGGACTAATCTTCCTACGGACTATCATTCCTGTCACGCCGGTTTGTACCGAGCGTTTCATTAATTAAATGCTTGATGATTATTCCTATAATTTGTGTTTGGAATCTAATATTATAGCGTCCGTCGACTCCGTGGCAATATTGCCCATCCGTGGATAGTGACCAGTCCACGGCGGCCGTACTGTACGCCCCACTCCCTAGCGGTGTCCGTGATCTATTTATTACTTCAGATGTACCGACACTCTCGACACCCAAGGGTGGACAGTTTTACGGGTGGAGGAAGCCGGAGTAACCGGAGGGAACCAACGAGCAACGGCGAGCAACTGTCAGACTCCACAACGTCCTAACTCCGCACAAGCAGTGTTATCATTGTCTGAAGACAAGCGTACCATCGACGTGCAGTACGTTTTTGTACACAGCATCACCGTGCCCCCACGTGGGCAGACGGGACGAAGTACCTTGCCCAAATACACTACGGTGTTACCCCTGGTGGGGATCGAGCCGTGGACCTCTCGGGTTGAAGTTCAATGCCGCAATAACTGGTCACACGGAACCCATTCATACGACATTAATATGCTAAGAACATCGCTGATTGAAGAGACAACTGAAGTACCCTTAAAATAAACTTTCAGCTCAGAAAATTCATTTTTGGAATGCTCCTCAGCATGGTTTTCTTTAGAAATGTCATGATTCATTAAGGAAGGCAACAAAAAAAAAGTTTTCGTGTATGTTACTACTGCTACTAGCATTATCTCTCATCCATGCAATATCGCCACCGGCTTAGAGTCAGCCTTAACCCTTTACCCAACGAATCGGCCGCATCCGCCCGCGTAATATGCAATTCAGTAGTCGAAAAAATATTATTTTTCAAAAGATTTCAACAAAACCATATCATGCGACCCCTCGTTGGAACGAGCACGTCGAGCTCGTTCCAACGAGGGGTCACATGATATGGTTTTGTTGAACTTGTTTGAAAAATTTGAAAAAATGTTATTTAAAATAATAAATTTTGATTAGTCTGCGATGGGCAAAGGGTTAAACCATTGTACCGTGCATCGCCTATGTTTTAAATTTGATGGAATGGATTATTTCAGTTGGTTGGAAAAACGAACCAGCAGCACCATAAGTCTTTGAATCAACACAAGAAATGTTTCTCAAATATCTATCGAGAATTTATTTGACCGAATATTTAATAATGACATTATAATATTGTTAGGCATTTATGTAAACAACACAATTATCAATGCACACTCACCACATATGCCGTTTTGTGATGACGTCGCGCGTCGCGTACTTCCACCAATTATGTTAATACCTTGAACAACGATGACAACCGCCTTATTTTCGAAGTTGTCCATTACTTCATTTTATCAAGCAAGCGATTTCATTAACTTGAAACTCAATTCTACGCCCCATCCCCACTCTACGTGGGAAAGTCAACACTGAAATTGTGATTATTCACTGCATCAAACAGGTATTGTTCAGCTGGCATAATAGGACCCATTCGACG
Source organism: Pictodentalium vernedei (assembly GCA_031216915.1). Classification (NCBI taxonomy): domain Eukaryota; kingdom Metazoa; phylum Mollusca; class Scaphopoda; order Dentaliida; family Dentaliidae; genus Pictodentalium; species Pictodentalium vernedei. The sequence continues at coordinate 102,910,402 of CM062297.1, read as the reverse complement.
AATGCCTGCTGTGGAATACCCCCTCACGCCTTCAATCTTTTAACACCTCGAGGTTTGCTTCCGCCTATTTAATTGGCCTAATTCGCTATCAAATGAACCAAAAGTAAATAAGTTGCCCACCTACGATTCTCTTGAGTGTTAAATCTATTTAACATATATTTAACATGTATCTCGTCTGTATTAACTCTGATTTATTCCCAAGATATTGTTGTGTAAACACACTATTACCATCTGTGTATATGTGAAAGGTGTGTGTCTGAGTCTTGCTCTGCTTTCTGGAGATAGATCGTGACTTGTTTTAGATTCGTCGTGAGCTGTCCTTGGAGGCCCGGTTGTGACTTCGATACGTGCTCTTTCGAATCCACATAATGGTGATATTGTCTATGTATCAAGTATTCAAGCTGTTTTCAACATATTAGTTTCTTTTCTTTTTTCCTTTTATCTTTCTTCTCTCTTCGTTCGTCCTTTCTTTTCACATTGAAGTTTAAACATTTCCACAAAGTCGTTGCCTGGCGGTCGAGATGCTTCCCTCTGCCTCGCATCTACGCCGATGTGACGCTTAAACTATTCTCCACTTGACCTCCGATCGAAGCAATTAATTTGTAACTTAATTTATAATGGAGGGAGGGTCTCGGCTATCTTGCGACGGCGCGTGGGCTCTTCTGCTGATCTCTACCACCTACAGGAGTAAGTCATAATTTGTAAGGGAGACGACTTACATATGCTTCAGCTTTCTGTCGAATCCCTCCCCTACGTAGTAATCTGCTTTTCATGCTTTGTGTATACTATTGTATCTAGTGCTGTTCAGAATTTTGTGTTATCCTTTTCTTATTGTGATATGTATACACATGTCAATTATTGAATAAATACTGTTTAAACTAATTATGTTAATACCTTGATGTGTTCAAGGCGAAATAAGTATTTGTTAGTTGGAATATCTATAACTGGATTTCGGTAGCCTGTGGCCAATCTCCAAACAGAGGGTAAACAAACATCCTAAAGCATTGTCGGAGACCTCGCGGTGTTAGACTAGGCGTTTGGCGTTGGGCATTTGTTTGACATTCACCTGGTGTTAGTTTGATGTTCGACGTTTGACATTCGTTTGAAGCCAGTTTCACGTTGTGACCAGTGGCAAATGTCGCACGACGAACCATTGAAACTGACTACAGGCGAAAGTCAAACGAAAGTCAAGCAGGTAACGTGAGAACTAACAAACGTGGAAGGCGAATGTCAAACCTGGAACGTCAAAACTAACTTCAGGCGAATGTCAAACGAACGTTCAACGCCCAACATCAAGCTAACTTAACAGCCATGTTAGACTGGTTGACTGGAAGTTTTCTATTAGACAAAGATATTTTCTCAGTATTCTTTTTTTCTCATGGATGTTTTTTTTTTATTATTTCGTGTTACAGCGGCATTCCTAATCCCATACACACTAATGTTGGTACTAGCTGGGTTACCACTCTTTTTGTTCGAATTAACGTTGGGACAGTTTTCGTATGAAGGACCAATCACGGTGTGGAAAGTCAGTCCGATATTCAAAGGTAAGTGGCTACGTAACCAAAACTAAGTGAAAAATTGCGCATAACAGATTTGTTATTCCTGAACTCCAGTTGACGTGAAGCCTTTCACCCCTTGAGTCTCCCTGAATGGTATCGCCACGTATAAAATTGTCTACGGCGAAATGGGCGACTCCTTTCTGTATTTGAATCCGTGGTTCAATAAAAATTTAATCTCTGTAGACATATAGAGTTGAATCATTACAGATCTTCACTACCGATTTATTGTGCACTCTTTCCTCAACACTTCCACGTCAAGTTTGTCATGTCGCGCAAAACAAAATATGCATATCGTTTCAAAAGGACTAATTGTCATTCTGGGAGCGAGCGAAGGTATTTATATATTTATTTATTGGTGTTTAATGTCACAATTTTCTGCACAGTGGCTAATCATGGCCGGGTTGAAGATATCAATGATTGTACACATAAAGTATTTTGAGAGATGACAGGTTAATTACCTTTTTAGTTGTTCAGACGTTTGATACGATAACGCTGAAAGGACAAAAATATTTCTCGACATCAATATATGCAAAGGGTATCGAGTTGGATTATGTAACAGCTTACAAGTTGTCACGCTGTGTTTTTGTTAATTTGGATTTAACTATTATCTCCTGAGCATTCTATAATAATTATCAACATGGAGTGTTAACTGCGGCTGTATCTCAAAACGCCGAAAAAATGAAAATCTGTACACAAGAGAACAGCAGGCTTAAGGCTATAGTCTGTATCTGATTAACATCGGGTATTTTGTGGGAACAGTCTATGATCGTGGGGAATACCCATGGGGTGTCTGTTGTGTAATTCTCACTGACGTTGGAATGATTTGTAAAGCTTGAGAAACGCGTCTTTGTTTCCTCCCAAATTTTTACCTCTGATTGTCTGCAGAAAATTTATATGGATACCAATGATGTGTTCGTATATTCAGTACGTGGGGAGTGCATTCTCACTAAATCACGCGCAGAGTGGCGATTCCATCCAAACAATAATTGCACATTTGTTGCAAAGAATAACAAGCAAGGTTCCAGCCAATGGACCTCCGGGTTATACCCGGAGGTCCATTGGCTGAAACATTGCTTGCATTTTCGTCCACATGTACAGAATTTGAAAGTGATAAGTTGAGTTATAACTTTATTCCCCGGGTGATTTGGGTACAATCCACTCTCCACGTACTGTATATATCTTACGCAACTCAGTAAACTCTGTTCACCGAACTCATAAAACCCACCGTTTGGAGCTCTGATCTCTGAACGCAGAAACATCTCACGAGTGACCAATAATTAGATATAAACTATAATTACTATCAAAACAAAGTTACCGAAATGTGAATTTTAGTGTTTCGGCGGTTGAGAAAATACCATTAACTAGAGATGGAACGGTGGATAAACATGTGGAGTCTGACAGTGAGACTCAAGCAAAATCGAATGCTGATGATTTGAGAACCAGTGCAGTGACTCCAGAATACAAAAGAGATTGTCCATTCATGAAGTTGATTTTGAGTTCCATTAAACCAATGATTGTATATAGGAAAACCAGCTAGATTGAACTTTCGAATTAATTCCAGTAGATGGGAGCGCCGTGGCTCAGTGGTAGACTGTTGGACTAATATGCTAGAGGTCACGAGTTCGATCCCCGTCCGGGACGACCCGCGTTGTGAACTTTGGCAAGGCACTTTATCCCGGTTGCCTACATGGGGGCACGATGACGCCATGTACTAAGGCGTACTGTACGTCGATGGTGCAGATGTCTTCAACCGCTGTAACCCTGCTTGTGCGGAGATTGAACAGAGTTAGAATGTTGAGGAGCTAACAGTTGCTCGTCGATGCTTGGTGGTTCTCTCCGGGTCCCCCGGCTTCCTCCACCCGTAAAACTGTCAAGGTCACGATTAGCAACTGTGCATAAGTATGTGACCTTAAACACCAATAAATAAATAAATAAATAATAATAATTGCAGTAAATCATCAACAGCTTGTCTGTCCCATAATGCTTGCAGTGGAAAATTAGAGTTTACCCGGATGTATGAGCAAAGGTTGGTACATCTGAAAGGAGATCTTGCAGTGAATTCTAGTCATATTTCCCCAATACCACGTTTTAGTAGAAATTTTAACCCATTTGGAACCTAAATGTGTATACCATGCCAGTTCAGAGCCATCAGCTGGTAAAGTCTCTTTTCGTTACTTGGAGGAAGACCAATCAACATATTTAGCGTGTAACCTTGGAGCTGCACGTTGACAATCCTGATTGGTCTACCACACAAATTCACTCTGCAACTATCTCCTTATGAATTATGGTCATATCACTATGCTGGACCCGAAAAGGGATCTAGCAGTTTAAAGGGGTTAAATTGTGGATGTGGTGCTGTGAATCATATTTCACAAAATTAGAATGAATACAGAAATAAACCCTCAGGCTGTCACAACCTTGAATATTGTCGTCACCAATACTCTTTTTTTATTTCAATTCTTTTAACCCTTTAACCAACGTAACGGCCAAAATCGGCCAGTGGTATTCTAAAAAATCCCCAAATATTTTTCATTATTTTTTTCATTTTTTTCTCAAAAACATAGGTTATGACCCCTCATTGGAACGAGCTCGTCGAGCTCGTTCCAACGAGGGGTCATAACCTATGTTTTTGAGACAAACAATAAAAAAAAATAGTTATTCAAGAATATTTTTGCAAGTGTCGTCTGCTTTTCATGTTAGGTAAAGGGTTAACGTCCGTGACCAGAAGCGATGGGACCAGGCTGGTACAAACATTTCCACAGACTTTTTTGATTTAAAATGGGCGCCTGCAAACATGTCAATATACAGGCATTCCTGTGATATATTATTTGCAAATCCAAGCAACATTTGGCAAAAGAATCCCACCTTCGATCGCTTCGGTCCATTTCTACTACTTCACCTATCTTCCAACCCGAAAACTAGCCTTCGGGTCGGAATATGATTGAAGTGGAAGAAATGGACTGGACAGTGACCAGACTGCGGCATGCTGATATAAACGAGAGACTATAGTATGTCACCGTACTTTTACTGATATACGATCGTAACTTTTCTCACATTGGGCCGAATTATGGTAGCCTTGAAAAATTGTGCCCTTCCACATTTATCGCGCTTCCCCTGCCTCCCTTTGTGATTCCACTTGGTTTATGTTCTGCTTTAATTTCAAGCACATCTATGCCAGCCGGTTCTCTGTATTTTATTACTCCTTTACTTCTGTTGAGTGTTTCATGAGGTAAAGAATTAACCTCCAAATGAAATATTTTTCGATTTTTAATAAAATCAAAGACTAGAACTCAGTATTGCACTCAACTAACAAAGCCCCCGAGCTTGGATTTTCAGACCTACTACAGATCCTGCAACTTCAAACCGAATCGTCCATGGTTCAATCCCCACCAGGGGTAATTGAATTGTATCCTTGGGCAAAAGACTTAACCCTTTACCCAACGAATCGCCCGCATCCGCCCGCGTAATATGCATGCAAATTCAGCAGCTGAAAAAATATTATTTTTCGAACAATTTCAACAAAACCATATCATGTGACCCCACTTTGGAACGAGCTCTATGGCTCAATTGTCTTCAACTAATGAAAACTCTGCTTGTTCAGAGTTGGTACGTAACGGAGTCTGGCAGTTGATCGCCGTTGCTCGGTGGTTCTCATTGGGTACTCCGGTTTCCCCCATCAGAAAAACTCTCCGACACGAGGTGACCCTGGCTATCGAATGTGTCATTAACCCCAATAAATAAATAAATATTATAAATAAATAAATAAATAAATAAATAAATAAATATTATAAATAAATAAATAGATAAATAAATAATAAATAAATCTCTTTTCTGAAAACGTTTGCTCGGACTCAATATTAATAGAAATTAACAATATTGGCTGTGTTCTATATTGAACCATATGTCGTCTCTGTAACAGAGAATAGGCAATGTTCGCTTGGTGCACATGTAAGGCAATCCAGACACTCACAACTCCACGGTTCTCTGATTGTCGAGACAACATCGTGTTGAAATCAATCTTCGCAGATCGTGGTCAGGTAATGTAATCCATGTAAATGTATCCAAGTGAGTGAATCTACAGTTAAAACTGGAAGTCCTGTCATGAAATGCGCACAAATAGCACGTTGATATGCGCGTTAATGTGCGCGTTATGACCCAATTAAAGCTATAATATTTTGTACATATGGCCTGTGCGCAGGCAATGTTTCAGCCAATGGACCTCCGGGTAAGCCGGAGGTCCATTGGCAGAAACATTGCATGTGTTTGCTATGAGTAATCAGGAGAACCTGCCGTGCTTTGGATGCCATTCGATATGGCAATTACGCGCAATTTCAACGCGCAATTAAGCCCAGATAAGCGCACTATTCGTGACAGAACTTCTAGTTTTAACTGTATTGTGGTGAGACAAGTATCATATTTCAGTTAGTGACTTCTATGCTTACATAGATATATTGAGAAAGATATACCTGGCAATGCCGTACGCGGGACTTTCTCCGAGTGGTCGGGGACACTTTTCATGCCCATTTAGCGATGGTAGCGACCATATATGAAGCCCATTAAAATTGTTAAGGGATCCGGAGAACTCATAAGACACGAACATACGGAAGTCCATTGGGGCCAACATGACTGTGTAGTTGTTCACATTGCGACCATTCAACATTGAGATAAATAAATATTTAAATTAATAAATAAATAAATAAATAAATAAATAAATAAATAAATAAATAAATAAATAAATAAATAAATATCACTGTTTAGTTATTTGTGTATTTAAACCTGTTGATTAAAGTGCGTACCGCAAGCTCAATTCAATCCGTAGTAGTAATAATCTTAATAATAATGGTAATAATCTTAATTCATTCTAAATCCTAGGTTGGAATCAATCCGTCCCTCTGACAAAAAAAACCCAGCTTACTCCGGAGTATAAGAAAAATTGTTAACCTCTGTAGAGGAATGTTCGACCCCGTGAATGTGTCCTGGGTTTTTAAATTAGAACTAAATTCTCTACAGTTTTGCTAGATTCCAATATCTGTTTACCACTCAAATGTCACCTGATGCTGACCAGTAAAAGTAATCATTTAACCCTTTACCTAACATGAAAAGCAGACGACACTTGCAAAAAAAATTCTTGAATAACTATTTTTTTTCATTTTTTTGTCCCCAAAACATAGGTTATGACCCCTCATTGGAACGAGCTCGGCGAGCTCGTTCCAATGAGGGGTCATAACCTATGTTTTTGAGACAAAAAATGAAAAAAATAATTAAAATTAATAGGCGATTTTTGAAAATAGCGCTGGCCGGTTTTGGCCGTTACGTTGGGTAAAGGGTTAACGCCAGCTGTAATAAAATGGGCGTAGAGCCTCGAGAACTCTTACCCATCTCACCCCCTCCGCCTTGCACAGAAGTTGCCGTTTATTGAATTTGGCAACAAGGAACCAGCCGAATTCTCCGAATTGAAACAGAAGATTTTGGGCGCAACCACCCACTGCTAGGAAACCCGAGGTGAGTGTGAGTGTGTGTGTGTGTGTGTGTGTGTGGGGGGGGGGGGGGGGGCCCTCTTTAAGCAACAAAAACACCACTCCAGGAAGAACATATCCTATTAGAATATCCTTCAAAATAGCTAATCGGATAGGAAAAGCTATGCATTTCGATATAGTACTGAAGTGGGTGGGTTAAAGGAAATCTTTAGCGATTCGCCAGTGGCGTTTTTAAAATTATAAATGAAGACAACTCGAAAGATAAGAACATTTACATATCTGCAGACTTCATTTTATATTCGAGTTACCCTGAAGCCCTATCGTGGTATATTTATTTATTTATTGGTGTTTAAGGTCACATACTTATGCACAATGGCTAATCGTGACACCTATCGTGGTACCATGTGACCCGACAAGTTGCATGGGATAAGAATTCTCTAATAAACACGCCAATGCCATCAACTCTTGTGGCAGTGACATTGCCTCAGTTGCTGAAAGTCACCTTAAACACCAGTATATACCCATATCAAAAAATCACGAAAACATCTTACGTCACAGTATTAAAGCAAGTAAATAACATTTGACCGGGGGGGGGGGGGGGGGGGTGGGCACCAAAAATCTGCAAGACGTGACGTGGGGGTGGGTGGGTCTCTTGAGTGTGCCAAAAATGTGCATTTCCAACTTGTGCAATTTTTTGAATTTTTTAAAAATATATCAATATATCAGCTAATATATACCATCATTTGTGTTTCAAACCTTAAAGATGATGTTGTGCATCACACTCTTAACATAAATACAACATCAGCAGGCTTTGTGAGAATATTTGGCTTAATCTGGGAAAATGTCACACGTTAGTAGGGGGTGGGTGTCTTGTTCGAAATGTAGAAAATGTGCAGACAATATTTTGGGAACAATTCAAATGAAAATTTGTTCCCGTATATGTACACCTGCTCTGGCCAAGCCTGATAATGAACAGCTTGTCATTTGCAGATTGGGGCCCACAGCAGCCCACAGAGGTTTAAATTGGTGGCACCAGTTTAAGAACATTATGAAACCCCCTAAAGACAGCTGTGCTTTCTAAGCTTATAAGTTTATTTTGGATTTTAATGGGAGAGTGGGGGTGGGTGTCTGAGAACGGTAGTAGAAAATTTGCACGTAGTGGGTGGGTGGGTGGGTGGGTGGGTGTAAAAAGGAACCGAATAAAAAATAGGACGTCACGTCTTGCAAATTTTTAGTGCCCATCCCCCCCCCCCCTGTTTGACCTAGAAAATATTCTTGAAACCTATGATGAAAAGTTTAACCTTACGCCGCCGAAAGCGACCATTGTCACCTATTTTATGCTGATTATTTGTACGCTCTGGTATGCGCAGATCAAAACTACCATCTGATTAATTGTTGGAAAGGACTCGATGAGCCCTTTCCAACAATTAATCAGGTGAGAGAGTTTCAAGTATGTCATACATTTTATCAAACTTCCTCGCATACAGGCATGCGTAGAGGTCCTCCATACATGTATATGCCTGAAGTGGGAGTGGTATTAAAAGGGTTAAAAACCAGTCAGATAAACTAAATTAGGATTTGGGCGGAATGAAACGTTTTTAATTTTTTGAAAACTTATAGATATTCGTGAAATTTTATTACAGTACTAGCGGGGCGCGGTGGCTCAGTAGGTAGAAGTGCAGGCTGCAAATCGAGAGGTCCTCGGATCGAATCCCACCTGCGGCAACCGCGTTGTGTTCTTGGGCAAGACACTTCACCCGCATTACCCACGCGGGGGCACGGTGACGTTGTGTACTAAGGCGTACTGCACGTCGATGGTGCACTGTCTTCAACCAATGCTAACCCTGCTTGTGTGGAGTTAGTATGTTGGGGAGCTGACAGTTGCTCGCCGTTGCTCGGTGGTTCTCTCCAGGTACTCCGACTTCCTCCACCCGTAAAACTGCCGTTGTAATGATTAGCCATTGTGCAGAAATATGTGACCTTAAACAACAATAAATAAATAAATATTACAGTACTAGCTTAGTTTATTACGTCAGTGGTTATTACACAGGCTGTTTGGTTTATTGCATTATTATTTCATTACTAAACTACTGGTTGATTTTTATTACACTACTGGTTAATATTATCCTACTGGATATTTATTACACTACTGGTTTTTACAGCAGTTGCTGCACATCATAGCGTCGCCAGACCTCGAGGCTGGACATACGCTTCGAGCCGCAAACCCCATACCATGTTATCGCCAACTCATCACAATAACGTATATGTTCCAATAAGACACTACCCATGGCCCAAAACCCACATCCTGAAATGAACAAGGCGTCTTTTAATGGTCTCAAGTTTAGTAAATAAGATAGGTTTTGGGGGCAATAAACGAAACATTTTATTATTCATTTTTTTAATTCTTGTTAGCCAATTGATCAGGTGGAGTATTTTGTATAGAATTCTCTTTCAGGTGTCGGCTGGGCAATGATAGCAGCGAATGTCATGGTCAGTACTTATTATGTCGTCATCATTATGTACGCCTTTTATTACATGATGGTGTCATTTGTGAACATGGATGATGCATTACCTTGGACGAAATGCAACAGTACATGGACTACAGCAATGTGTAAAGATGACCCATATCCAAACTTTGGAGAGATCAGTGATGAAGGTGAAAAAATGAACAAAATCGAAGGTAAAAATTACATCAAATACAAAGGGAGTAATTCTTGGTTGGGGGTAGAGTATCACACACTCAACATTCTTTGTCTTGTCGGTAGTAGTTGGAGTATTGCCCGTTAAATAACATTTTTAAAAAACTCCACATTGGCATAAAGCTGTCAAATTTGGTTTATAGTTTGGTGATATGGAGCCTGGCTATTCTTAAAAAGTAGCCCCGGCGATTGGCAACGCGTGGTTAAGTCCGTGCAAGTCTGTCGCTATGAGCGGATTCAGAGGAGGCATGCCCGTCCCGCGTCCCTCATATCTTTTGTACTTCAGTTTCCTTTGGAAGCATGGGCATCCACTGCCTTTGGTACCAAAGGTAGAGGATGTTAACCCTTTATCAACGAATCGCCCACATCCGCCTGAGTAATGTGCCAATTCAGCAGTTGAAAAAATATTATTTTTCAAAAAATTTCAACAAAACCATATCATGTGACCCCTCGTTGGTTTTGTTGAATTTTTTTGAAAAATTTGAAAAAATGATATTTAAAATAATAAATTTTGATATCGTCTGCGTTGTGTGAAGGGTTAATGTGTTATCGGCAATAATACCATACACCATGCGTCTAGTAATAGGCCTAGCTCCTACACAGATCTCGTGTGCGCCAATATAAAGAACTTCCTTTCTTCAAAATTTGAACTCTGGAATATTTGGGTTGGAAACCTCCACGAGCATGTACAAAGAGTCCAGCGGAAGGCCACCCCAACCTTCCAGTTTCAATATTCTCCCACGAGGCGCATCCTCCCCTCCAAGACCCCGCTGACAAGAGTGGGATACCCCATCTCGTGCTCGCCACAAAGCGCCACTAAGTCAAGTGATGTTTCGCATCATGGCCCATGATTGAAATGTACCCCCGCACGCACCCCCCCCCCCCCCCACGCTCAAACCAAGAATCCTGGGCCCGTTAGTGTTCACTGCTTTTAACACGACATCCGTCATTACGGTCGGATAAGCATAGAACACACACCCAAAATCAGAAAATAGTTACGGGGCTGTTCTTTTGTACCTGAGTTGTATATCACGTATGAATAGGTCTTTATCTTGAGAAGTAACGTATTGTGCTGACAGTGGGATTAAGTCTGTTGCATTGGTACTCTTGTGTGAGCGACCATCATATTTATAATAATCACAATGAAAGACGGAGTTAGTGCGCATGTGGTTGAGGTTGTTGATCGTCTATTGTCTTCCGTGGAGGCCCCGACAGCACTTGTCACTCATTGGATAAATTCAGGAGGACGTCCATGCTTAAAAGTCTGATTAAGAGTTGCGTTCCCAACCCGTCGCTAATTCTTGTATCACCAAGAAGTGCATGCACAGCTTTTGGGCTGCACGGTTTATCGATAAACCGATACATACCGGTATTCAAACCAATATCGACTGAATTCCGGGTTATTGCAAAAATATTGGTTCATCATCATTATTTATGAACCCACAGTAGGGCTGCACGATATTCAAAACTGAATAGGGTATCGGCATTCAAAAAAATACCGCGGTATACCGGTATATCGAAAACTGTTCAGAAAAATGAAAACAAGTACCACAATCGACACTCGAGGCATCACATTCGGAACGATTTAGCATTCTTTGATGATGCGGTTCGAAATACCTTTACCCAACGCAAACGATATCAAAATTTATTATTTTCAAAATTAGTTTTTCAGATTTTCCCCAAATATTTCAACAAAACTATATCATGTGACCCCTCATTGGGACGAGCTCAACGAGCTCGTTCCAATGAGATTCACATGATATAGTTATGTTGAAATTTTTGAAAAATATTTTTTCTACTGCACAGTTTGTACATTACAAGGGCACAAGCAGACGATTCCTTGGATAAAGGGATAATATTATTCATTCGGGGCTACAGTTAAATAAAAAACTCACGACATCTTGAAAATTAAATTGTGGGTAATTGAATAATGACGATAAACCGATAGTTTTGTAATTACACCGTTATTCAATCGATATTCGTTTGAATACCGGTATATATCGGTTTATCGATATAGCGTGCAGCCCAAACCCACAGTTCAGTTTTCAAGATGTTCTGAGTTTTTTAACTGTAGTCCCGAACGAATAATATTATCCTTGTACCTAATGAATTGGCCGCATCCTCCCGGGTAATACACAAATTGTGCAGTTGAAGAAGTATTATTTTTCCAAACATTTCAATAAAACCATATCATGTGACCCCTCATTGGATCGAGCTCGTTCCAATGTGGGGTCACTTGATATGGTTTTATTGAATAGTTTTTTTAAAAATTCGATAAACTAATATTTATAAAAATAAATGTTGATATCGTCTGCGTCGGGTGATGAGTCACACGAACTGTATCATTAAGGCATGCTGATTTGTTCCGACTGTGAAGGATCAAGTCCCCATTAGGTACGCATGTTCAGATATCTGAACAGTCTTTCGATATACCGGTATACCGCGGTATATTTTGAAATACCGATACCGGTATTCAGTTTCGAATACCGTGCAACCCTACACAACTACAGTATAGCCTACGATAAAGTGGAAATCTGGACGCGCTATTAGCGCCTTATATTAGTACGATATTCCCTCCATGTTTTCACTTGAATATCAGGATATTCCTTTAGCAATAACGTGTTAGTCGGTCGTAATTTCGTCCACCGAACATGTCAGTCAGTCGGAATTTGCCCTCCGAATCCGTTAATGTGAAACTCCTCACTTTTCAGTCATTTTAACAGACAATATGTCGTGTATGCCTGCGATACGCGAGTTACAGAACTCACACACCAGTCTTGAAAGTTAAAATTAAACATATCCAGAATGTATAGAAAGTCTCATTGGAGTTGTTTTAACTCTTTCAACACTGGCGGTCTGGAAGGTACAATTTCAGATTATACTGTCAACGGCAAAATGGGGGGGGGGGGGGGGGGGGCATCCTGTTTTGTTGAGAGGTTCACTAATAATTTAATCCAGCAGCTCTCGAGCTGTTGGATTAAATTATTACCGAGCCTCGCTTCAGATTTTCTGCCCTTCATATCGTTTGCTCGTTCATTACCATTTCTTTCTTTACTAAAAAAATGATTCACACCGCATTGGCAGGGTTATTCCAAAATGGTGTCCATTATGGCTGCCAATTTAACGAAGTGTGTACCAAGTCATTCCGTTTCCCTTGTTTGTAACTAAGATGCCAGAATTTCCAATCCAGGATTTATAATTCGTGTTCCGGGGGCCTTAGTAATCCAGCGATTTCCACTCGACTCCATCGTGGGCGCTCAAACGGTAATCTGATCAAGAATAATTGGATTTCTTCGTCAATTTTCGCCACGTTTTCTGCCATAAAACAGAGTACAAGATGACCTCATATGAAATGCCATTATTCAAATCCGGAGCAGGTATGTCAACTGGTACTGGTACCAATACCGGTAACCCTGGTTCCCTCACACTCCAACCGGTGTCGGTACTGCAGATATTGTCCCGCCGGTAGCGGTACGAAATTATTTTATGAGGAAAGTTCCAATTGAACGATGGTAAACGAGCTGATAATCGTGTATGGCACACTTGCACGACAAACGTTCAACGGTTTGTGCACGAACATATCAAAACACTCTAAAGGAGCACGTTCTATCTGCATCACGACATCGATAAGACAGACCTTCAACGGCTTGTGAACGAACATATCAAAACACCCTAAAGGTGCATGTTCTATCTGTATCGCGACATCGATAAGACAGACCTTCAACGGCTTGTGAACGAACATATCAAAACACCCTAAAGGTGCATGTTCTATCTTCATCACGACATCGATAAGACAGACCTTCAACGGTTTGTGAACCAACATATCAAAACACTCTAAAGGGGCACGTTCTATCTGCATCACGACATCGATAAGACAGACCTTCAACAGTTTGTGAACGAACATATCAAAACACCCTAAAGGGGCACGTTCTATCTGCATCACGACATCGATAAGACAGACCTTCAACAGTTTGTGAACGAACATATCAAAACACCCTAAAGGGGCACGTTCTATCTACATCTCGACATCGATAAGACAGACCCTCAACGGTTTGTGAACCAACATATCAAAACACTCTAAAGGTGCATGTTCTATCTGCATCACGACATCGATAAAGCAGTACTTTGACATGCTTGGGCCGGAGTTGTCCCATATGAGTTATAGCTGTTTTTTGACTTTCCAAGCGTGGCATCAACGACAATGAAAGCGCCCTCATAGGTTTCTTCAAATAAATTATTCTGTGTCGAAATCAAAGTAATCATAAAGCACGATCTTCATGCTTTATGATTACTCTGATATCACCACAGAATAATTGAATAATCATGTTTGTTATGCGATCTTGGTGGCTGGAGCGGTTTAACCCTTTACCCAACGCAGACGATATCAAAATTTATTATTTTAAATATAATTTTTGAATTTTTTTCAAAAAATTTCAACAAAACCATATCATGTGACCCCTCGTTGGAACGAGCTCGACGAGCTCGTTCCAACGAGGGGTCACATGATATGGTTTTGTTGAAATTTTTTGAAAAATAATATTTTTTCAACTGCTGAATTTGCATATCACGCGGGCGGATGCGGGCGATTCGTTGGGTAAAGGGTTAAACACGCATTTCTCCCATGTGACTGCGATATGTCACCCTGCGATATGTCACCCAATTGTTGATTTGTCCCGGTACCGGAAAAGGTTTCGGTGGAAAAAAACTCTGTCCCGCCCCTGTACCGGTTATGTTGTTGCTGGTCATACTTTGACATAACTGGGTCGGAGTTATCCCATCTGAATTATAGTTGTTTTTTTCTGGAAATTCATCGCAATCACCATTGTTAACCCTTTACCCATTACAAAAGGTGGACGACACTTGCAAACAAAATTCGTGAATAACTCATTTTTTTAATTGTTTGCTCCCAAAACGTAGCTTATGACACCCTCATTGAAGCTCGATCCAATAAGGGGTCATAAGCTATGTTTTTAAGATAAAAAGTTTAAAAAAATAATGAAAATTGAATGGTAATTTTTGACAGTTATGTTGGGTAAAGAGTTAACAAGCGACTGGGAGGGCAAATGCTCATTGAGAAGAGAATTGGACGGAAAGGTCGACGGTTCAGTCTCGATCCTCACAATTTGCTTCGTGTCCTGGGACAAGACACTTAATCCTGATTTCCAAGTGTGGTCACGGTGGCGCCGTGTACGGAGGAGTACTGCGTGTCGACGGGGCATTTGTCTTCAAACGCTGATGCATGTGACTCTTTTTTGTGTTGGGTTAATAAGCTGGTGAGTCCGACTGTTGCTCGTAGCAGCTTGCAGGGTCGCTTGGGGTACACAGGCTCCCCGAAACATAATACCCCCCGCCCCCCCCATGATATGACCCTCACCGTTGAAAGTGTTAAAGTCCAATAAACAAATAAGGAAATAAACGGACACAAAGGTTTTAGAAGAAAAAAATAAAACACCGAAAATGTTAAACTGGCTGAAAATGTAGGACTACTTGAAATTGCATCGGATGAACTTGTATAGGTTTTCGGGCCATGCACCTAAGTCCACCGTGATAAGACTAAATTTCTGTCCGTTGAGTCTCCTGCCGCAGATTCTTGAATCGAGTTCAACAGCCCAAAGATTTTTTCAGATCACAGAGTACAGACGAACAATCAGGCTGTGAAAATATGCTGCTGCATAAGTAGTAGGGGAACACCAGTACAAACTATTACCACAACAGCAACGTTCTTCGATTCTCGAATGGCAGGTCACGAGCCCGAACAACTGTGGACATATCCGCATCGGCAGAGCAATAATAAACAACATGGCCTTCAGCTCTCAACGTGAGACTCAAAAGTGGGAACTGATCATTATTCCTCCTATTAGAGAAGAAAACCAGTTGACTGCTGTGATCCTCTGACACTTCAATCACATGTATATCGAGACGTGTCTTACCAACTCTCCTGGGATTTCCATGCACGTAACAGCCAAAAAGAGCATAACTTTATCCACATCTGTTCCTAAAACAGGACACATATGCACTGCCCACATTTCAGTTCGTTATTTGTGGTGGATTCCATCTCTGTAGGAGAGTTTTTCCATCAAAGATGTGTTTCACCACACTTGGAGGTTTAGTAAGTGTAACACGCTCAGTAACAGCTCATAGTTTATCCTTGGTATCATGCTTTGTTTGATATGTTCAATATATATCCTTAGTGATTAACTGATAAGGATTAGCGACCGTCATCTGTTTACCGATTAGATGAGCGCGCAATCAGCCGATTGTGAGTGCTGATGTCAGATAATCACAACCAAAATGAGTAGTACGCTCAAGAAGGCATAGAATAAGGTTAATTTTACAGTACAGTCAGGTTGATTGGTTCGTTGACCTCAAGAGCATGTCACAGTGTGTATTAAAATAAAAATACGACATCATCGGAAAGAAGTTAACAGCACAGCGTCTTTGATCAATGGACAAATACGTCATGCTGTTATCCCTTTACCCAATACGAAACGCAGACACCTGCAAACAAAATTCTTGAATAACTAAATATTTTCATTTTTTGTCTCAAAAACATAACTTATGACCCCTCATTGGAACGAGCTCACGAAGCTCGTCCCAACGAGGGTCATAAGCTATATTTATGAGACAAAACATAAAAAATAACGAAAATTGAATGGTGATTTTTGTAAATAGCGCTGGCCGGTTTTTGGCCGTTGCTTTGGGTAAAGGGTTAACTTGCTTCTGCTGATGTCGTATTTCATAGAGTCATCACATGACACGTGGCACATGTGTCTTGACCAGCTATCGATGGGAAGATCAGACCAATCAATGAGATAAGACCAATCATGATTCCTGCCAATCATTGTGGCAACTTATTAGGCCTAATACTGCTTGTTTAAAATCGTGACTCAAACATAAATACAAACAATTTTGATCAAATGGTGTTCCAAGTAACCATTATATTCGTATGTTCACGACGAATGACGGTAGAAAATAGCATTGTGAAGCTTATAAGTCACAGGATATGTGAAGCTTTAGTGGTTCATGTCACAATAATTACTCGTTTTGGAGAAACAAAGTGTACACTGTTCACATTCGCTTAAATAAAGTATTTAGTGCCCACCAGCTTATGCGAACTGACTATTGTGTTTTAGTTAACGCCGGATTTCATTTGATAACGAGATCATGTCTTCTGGAAAACATACGCGCTTTGTAATCGCCTGTGGACATTCAAGTGTCAGTTTCTATAAACAGCGTATTGATCACCCAACTTGAAAGGATCGCCAGACACCTTTTCCTGTTGGCCGTTAAAATGTAGGTCTTCCACACCCAGAAAAGGTATTAACACCTTATTCCGGGACAACGAGATCACCCAAGTCACACACAGGTGATATGATGTGGAATATTGCCGATCTTATTCAGAAGGCCAGACTGCAATGTATGGAAAACCTTTTCACATCCTATTCACACACTGGAATGCGACATGAGCTCCGCAACATACGGGCAGAGAAACCAGGCCTTATAATTCTTCCGAACTGACAGAAATCCGTTCTGATTCTCTCGAACTCCTGTTTCGAAAATCAATTGTCAGTTCTTGAATAATTTTGAATTGTATTGTACCTTTGTGAGTATATACAGTACATACTCCATATCCACAGTAAAATAAAACTCATATTTATATTTTTAAAAGGGTTTCACCCTTAAGGACCCATTTCCAATGATGATGAGTCCCTTTCTTACATGTACAATATGTGTTCTAACATACAGACTTACGTGGTCTTAAAAAAATTACAGCACCTTGGCGGTGATGTTTAGTGAGGTCTTGGCTGCCTGTACAGGCAGCCAAGACATCACTAAACACCACAGCTAAGTCAAAGTGGTACCCTATTAAGAGGGAGCGAAAATAAGAAGAATTCGGGAGACCTGTAAGGGAACTTTCAGAATCTGTGACGAGAATCAAATTAACATTTTGCGCGAATCAAAGTTAATTTTCATTTTTTATCCCCGCATTTTAATCTCCGTCCGTCCGTCCGTCCGTCCGTCCGTCCGTCCGACCGTCCGTCCGTCCGTCCGTCCGTACGTCACACCCTGAAAGGCCCCTAGGATATTCAATTCGAAACGTTTAAACTATGCTAAGGAGTTCGGGTAGAAACTCTAGATGTGCATGAAGGTTTCAGAGTTTTGATTCGGCCCCAAGTGGTTCCAGTGGATCCACTTTTATCATTAGAAAATCAGTTTTCATAGAAAGGCTCCTAGAGTATTTATTCGAATCGTTAAAACTATGCTGATGTGTTCAGGTATCACATGAAGGTTTCGGAATTTTGATATGGCCCCAAGTGGTTCTGGTGGACTCACTTCTATGGTTGGAAAATTAGTTTTCATCAAAAGGCTCCTAGGATATTTAATTCGAAACATATAAACTATGCTAATATGTTTCAGCAGAAATGCGGGGATACACCATTATGTGCTTTGGATACAAAGAACTCTATCTAGTTCGTCCTTGCGAGAATCATTTTCAAGAATCTATTCTGATTTTCGCATGAATTTTAATCCCTGGAAACACTAACCTGATGAAATAGTTTGAAGCTTCAGAATGGACGCAACTCTGATAGATGAAGCAATCATAACATCAGATGTGTGAGAAGGAAACAAACAATTCCTTGTGATTTAATCGGGGGAACCCGTACATATCTTGTCCAACTTAAACTATGCAGACTTTATGGAAAAGGTTTCATCGTACAAGACGAAAATAGAACCACAGAAACGTCCACCAACTCAGCTAGTGGCATAATTTCACAGACCGACAGTTCATCGGAAGATTGTGATCTGGAAAGATGATGCGTTTGGTCAGTTTGGTCTTGAGCCATTACAGTTCGGACAAATCACACCTCCAACAGATCATCCGTGCGACACCTATGGCGGTATGGAACACTTACCATATTTAGTATTTGATAATTTGAAACTTAGGTGGAGAAAGTTCCTGTGTGTTGCAGTGCTTTGCTTGTCTGATTTCGTTTTCGTATGTAAAATGAAAACAAAAATCGGAGTTGTTAGGGGTGGCTGGAGCTCCTCACGTCTGCATTTTGTGTGTGGCCAATTGTCCCCTCAGCACTCGATTATTTGTGTACTCATGATTATGGTTTACTTAGGAGCGTGGCGGTTAAGGGTGGGGAAGGAGATCAGCATCCCAGGTCAACAATACGTCTCACCTTGATAATAGTCCGGAAACCTGAAGATAATTATGCATTTTTTTGTTGCACTTTGGCAGTCTGCATTATGTGGCTTTGTATATGTATGGACAAGTTTTCGCTGCCTATATAGGCAGACAAGACTAAATCTTTCCAAAACACTACCACCAAGGTTCTTAGAAAATAACATTCAGATGTTTCTCAAAGACCTGCCTGTTGGAGCACCTGTTTTGTTGCAGTAGAAAGTGACCACAATAAGAACTATGTTTTTAAGGCTTAACTCTTTTGGCGTGACAGGCGACTAATGTCGACAGACGGCAGACCACGGAAAGGTACTGCAGTAGTCATTTTAGCCAACTGTGTGTGTCCATTTCAAAGTGCTTTTAACCCTTTACCCAACGCAGACGATATCAAAATTTGTTATTTTAAATATCATTTTTTCAAATTTTTCAAAAAAATTTAACAAAACCATATCATGTGACCCAATCGTTGGAACGAGCTCGAAGAGCTCGTTCCAACGAGGGGTCACATGATATGGTTTTGTTGAAATGTTTTGAAAAATAATATTTTTTCATCTCCTGAAGTTGCATATTATTCGGGAGGGGGGGTGGAGGGTGTGGCTGATTCGTTGGGTAAAGGGTTGAACAAACATACGTATTCCTATGTTTCATGCACCAATTATGTCCTATCCATGAACAACGATATCGTCCCTTGAAAGAATAAAGATGCCATTTAAATATATACAGGAAATCATTTGAAAAACTGTCAATGAGATCATTAGAACATCTTTTAAAATAATAACGCTTTAGTCTAACAACCTATACTTTCTGTAAAATTCCTGATGAAAATTAAGCGCTAAGAATTCTGTTTCTCAGATTATTCCGCGCCAAAAGAGTTAAAGAACCTCAAGAGAACCTAAAATGGGTGCGATGTTCTGTAGCTACCCCTTACCAATAGTGATTCCATGCGTTACATGAATCGTTGTTCATTTGCTCGTCCCTTTTGGCACCTTCTAGTAATAAGTGTAATCTTGAGTTCTTCCCCAGTTTATCCTTTTAACTAACGGATCGACCACACCCACCCTCGTAACTTACAGAGCAGTTGAAAAATATTATTTTCAAGACAGTTTCAACAAAACCATATAATGTGACACCTCACTGGAACGAGCTCGAATAGATCGTTACATTGAAGGGTCACAGGATATAGTTATGCAGAAATGGTTTTTGACAATTAAAAAAAAATTGTAATGAAAAATAGCAAACAGACGATAGTGCGCGTTGTGTTTGGGTTTGTTGGGACACTTACCGTTAGTAAGGTCAGGACAGTGCCTTTTGATAATATTTTTTCAAGATGGGAAATCCTTTGATGAACCCTATTTTGTCCGCGTCCAATGAGCTATTTTTAAATATATTTATTGACGGAGTGACGTCATATGTACTTCATTAGATAAGAGTCCTTGATTGTCAGTGCAATTAAAATAAAACCCACTCGTCTATTCACTGACTTTCATTCATTTATTTTTCTTACAATGAATCGACTTTTTCCCTGATACACACTGAAACGTCCAGACGGATACAATTTTTTTCTTATATGACTACAGTTAAAACTATAAGTCATGTCATGAAATGCACACAAATAGCACGTCGACCTGCGCGTTAATCTACGCGTTATGGCCGTAGTAAGGCTATCGAATTCTGTACATTTTGGCCTCTGCACAAGCAATGTTTCAGCCAATGGAGTTACCAGGAGAACCTGTCGTGTTTTGGATACCATTCGATATGGGAATTGCGCGCAATTAAGCCTATATAAGCGCACAGTTCGTGACAGGACTTCTAACTTTAACTGTATGTAATTTAACCGCTGAATATCATTACTGTTTGGCGATCTTTTCCTGGCCTCCGGAAAATCCGATTCCGTATCACTATAATATGGCGGACGATTTACAGGTGCGTTCGAATTCGCATAATTAGCTGTTTCGGTTGTAGAGAGTACTTTATTCCGTGCCGGAATGTGTGCGCTCGAACGGTAGTCCGTTTTTTTATCCTATTCATGATATTTTGTATCGTATTCACGCGCATCGGGGGATTCCACGGAAGTGTTCACCCGTTACAAAAATAAGTGTAAACTAAAATAGTTCCCGTTTACTTCAGTCGAATTTACCCCAAAAGTGTTGGGGGAATTGTTAATGCTAGCGTCGGCATGTGGTGTTGAGCTATAAGTTACATAATAAACCTTTCATCGCAACATTGAAGCGAACAGGCAGCTTGTTTGATCCGGCGATCTGACCTCCTCAACGAGACGTGATACTGCGATCCAGATCACTTCAATGTAGCAATAATATGTATGTATCAGCTTCTGCCTGCAAGTGTTCTCATTAGATTTAGAAAGAGAAGGTGTGTACCTGCTCTCATCAAAAACTGATTACACATGTCGAAGTCGTAGTTCTGATAACAATAAATACATGACAAATAAATCACAAACCCAGAGAAATAAATTAGACAAGATCAACTTTTACCATGATGATACTTATACAGCCCTATCATGCGTTAAATAAATTAGACAAGATCGAAACACACAGATTAAACACTACTATAATCTTCAGCGGTTATAGTACAAGTGGAACAATGAATGGAGATTACGTCATACATAGCTCAAGAACGTAATACCATGACATCATTGATAATCTTCATTCATAAACAATCAATTCATAGATGTTGAATGGTTGTCAAAAGTTTTGCGAACAAATCAAGAAAGGGTAGACTGTTGTAAGATACATTTATAAATTTATTATTACCAACAAATGGATTTTCGAGATGGTGTATTGAAGTCTCGACCTCATCTCTGAGTCATATATCGACTCGTCCTAACGGGCTCACCGATATATGCCCTGAGACGAGGTCTCGACTTCATATACCATCTCTGAAAACCTCGTGGTGGTAATAAATATAGAGTAATCGCTTGAGAGGACTGGTTACGTGCAATAATTCATGAGAGGTGAGGGACGCTGTACAAACACGAGTGCGCGAGGTTTTTTTTTACAATATAGTCCCTCGCCTTGAATGAATTATTTCACGTAACCAGTCCAGTCAAGCGATTACTCTGTTTATTACTTTTCAGTATTAACGATAATTATATTATTTAACCCTTTACCTAATGTAACAGCCAAAACCGGCCAGCGCTATTCTCAAAAATCGCCAATTAATTTTCAATATTTTTTCATTTTTTTTGTCTCTAAAACATAGCATATGACCCCTCACTGGAAAGAGCTCGTCAAGCTAGTTCCAATGAGGGGTCATAACCTATGTTTTTGAGATAAAAAATGAAAATAATAGTTATTGAAGAATTTTTTTTTGCAAGTGTCGTCTGCTTTTCATGTTAGGTGAATAGTTAAACATAACAATGGAAGTCCCCATTACACGCACGGCAAAGCGTCTTCGTTTGCGCGCACGGATACATGACCCAATTGTTGATTGCATAATTCACTTGTTAAGTTATCGTTTATAATCAAACCGGGAAATCCCAGTAAATCACACTTTGGAAAGTAATAACATATATTTATCAATTTATTTCTGTCATTCGGCCTTTCTTTACTTTCAGGTATAATGAACATGACCTGTGCTTTTCTGCCTGGAACACTGGAGAAATATATGAATGCAACAAACACTACAGGTTTAGTGAAAGATGACTTCAACTCTACAATGTTACTGACGGATTCATTCGTTGATTGCAAATATAAGTTTCACAGTCCAAGCGACGAATACTGGAAGTAAGTGTTATCACTTTAGCATTCTCGCTACGAGTAAATCATTTTCTATTCCATCCCATAATTACGCCGCTGATTGTCTAGGGGCAGATAGTAGAAGCCATGACACAGTCCAGCAATGTTGGAAAGCTATATTATTAGATGAAGACATCAAGGCTCGAAATAAGTAGTGGGACAAGGACAATGACCGACACCAAACTCACTTTGACCTACACACTTTGAAATCGATAGGACGTTTTGACCGACGCAACATTTGGTCTATTTTAGAATCTGATTTTAAAAAAACACTGGTAATTCGGTATAAACTTAACCCTTTGAACAGTGGTGGTATCTTCCATCTCAGTTGAAATGCAGCAATTAGAAGAGTCCATATTCATGATTTGGGGGTTGACCAATCAATATTTTCAACGTGCAGCCATGGGGCTGCACGTTGAACATATTGATTGTGGTCTAACCCACCCTTAAATTAGTACGCATCCTACTTAATGCGAGTATGGCGTAACATGTCCCTGGGCCGGTAAAGCGGCCTCTAGTTTTCAAAGGGTTAAATTCCATTGTGAATTAACAAGTCATTTTCTCATTTAGAGTCACCATATGTCAATATACAATGTGTAAAGCAATATGCTGGAAATGACCTGCACCAAATTAAAATGGCCTGCACCAACTACTTGGGGCGAGCAGGACATTTTGATCTGCATCGGAAAAACAATTAGTTCAAACCCTGGAAGACAATGGTAGCTGATTATAGGGTAGGTTGTTGTGGTGGGGTTTAAGTCAACAAGAGTGGTAGAAGACAATGGTAGCTGATTATAGGGTAGGTAGTTGTGGTGGGGTATAAGTCAACAAGAGTGGTAGAAGACAATGGTAGCTGATTATACGGTAGGTTGTTGTGGTGGGGTTAAGTCAAAAAGAGTGGTAGAAGAAAATGGTAGCTGATTATAGGGTAGGTAGTTGTGTTGGGGTTTTAGTCAACAAGAGTGGTAGAAGACAATGGTAGCTGATTATAGGGTAGGTTGTTGTGGTGGGGTATAATGCAACACGGGTGGTAGAAGACAATGGTAGCTGATTATAGGGTAGGTAGTTGTGGTGGGGTATAATGCAACAAGGGTGGTAGAAGACAATGGTAGCTGATTATAGGGTAGGTAGTTGTGGAGGGGTATAATGCAGCAAGGGTGGTAGAAGACAATGGTAGCTGATTATAGGGTAGGTAGTGGTGGTGGGGTATAAGTCAAGAAGAGTGGTAGAAGACAATGGTAGCTGATTATAGGGTAGGTAGTGGTGGTGGGGTATAAGTCAGCAAGAGTGATAGAGGACAATGGTAGCTGATTATAGGGTAGGTAGTTGTGGTGGGGTATAATGCAACAAGAGTGGTAGAAGACAATGGTAGCTGATTATAGGGTAGGTAGTTGTGGTGGGGTATAATGCAACAAGGGTGGTAGAAGACAATGATAGCTGATTATAGGGTAGGTAGTGGTGGTGGGGTATAAGTCAGCAAGAGTGATAGAAGACAATGGTAGCTGATTATAGGGTAGGTAGTTGTGGTGGGGTATAATGCAATAAGAGTGGTAGAAGACAATGGTAGCTGATTATAGGGTAGGTAGTTGGGGTGGGGTATAAGTCAATAAGAGTGGTAGAAGACAATGGTAGCTGATTATAGGGTAGGTAGTTGTGGTGGGATATAATGCAACAAGAGTGATAGAAGACAATGGTAGCTGATTATAGGGTAGGTAGTTGTGGTGGGGTATAATGCAACAAGAGTGGTAGAAGACAATGGTAGCTGATTATAGGGTAGATAGTTGTGGTGGGGTATAATGCAACAAGAGTGATAGAAGACAACTGTAGCTGATTATAGGGTAGGTAGTTGTGGTGGGGTATAAGTCAACAAGAGTGGTAGAAGACAACGGTAGCTGATTATAGGGTAGGTAGTGGTGGTGAGGTATAAGTCAACAAGAGTGATAGAAGACAACGGTATCTGATTATAGGGTAGGTAGTTGTGGTGGGGTATAAGTCAAGAAGAGTGGTAGAAGACAAATGTAGCTGATTATAGGGTAGGTAGTGGTGGTGGGGTATAAGTCAACAAGAGTGGTAGAAGACAATGGTAGCTGATTATAGGGTAGGTAGTGGTGGTGGGGTATAAGTCAACAAGAGTGATAGAAGACAACGGTAGCTGATTATATGGTAGGTAGTTGTGGTGGGGTATAAGTCAACAAGAGTGATAGAAGACAATGGTAGCTGATTATAGGGTAGGTAGTTGTGGTGGGGTATAAGTCAACAAGAGTGGTAGAAGACAATCACAGCTGATTATAGTGTAGGTTGTTGTGGTGGGGTATAAGTCAACAAGAGTAGTAGAAGACAATGGCAGCTGATTATAGGGTAGGCAGTGGTGGTGGGGTATAAGTCTGCAAGAGTGATAGAAGACAATGGTAGCTGATTATAGGGTAGGTAGTGGTGGTGGGGTATAAGTCAACAAGAGTGATAGAAGACAATGGTAGCTGATTATAGGGTAGGTAGTGGTGATGAGGTATAAGGCAACAAGATTGATAGAAGACAACAGTATCTGATTATAGGGTAGGTAGTTGTGGTGGGGTATAAGTCAACAAGAGTGGTAGAAGACAATGGTAGCTGATTATAGGGTAGGTAGTGGTGGTGGGGTATAAGTCAACAAGAGTGGTAGAAGACAATGGTAGCTGATTATAGGGTAGGC
Source organism: Pictodentalium vernedei (assembly GCA_031216915.1). Lineage (NCBI taxonomy): Eukaryota > Metazoa > Mollusca > Scaphopoda > Dentaliida > Dentaliidae > Pictodentalium > Pictodentalium vernedei. Next base: position 102,885,033 of record CM062297.1, on the reverse strand, counting down.
AGTTGTGGTGGGGTATAAGTCAACAAGAGTGGTAGAAGACAATGTTAGCTGATTATAGGGTAGGTAGTTGTGGTGGGGTATAAGTCAAGAAGAGTGGTAGAAGACAATGGTAGCTGATTATAGGGTAGGTAGTTGTGGTGGGGTATAAGTCAACAAGAGTGGTAGAAGACAATGGTAGCTGATTATAGGGTAGGTAGTTGTGGTGGGGTATATGTCAACAAGAGTGTTAGAAGACAATGGTAGCTGATTATAGGGTAGGTAGTTGTGGTGGGGTTAAGTCAACAAGAGTGGTAGAAGACAATGGTAGCTGATTATAGGGTAGGTAGTTGTGGTGGGGTATAAGTCAACAAGAGTGGTAGAAGACAATAGTGGCTGATTATAGGGTAGGTAGTTGTGGTGGGGTATAAATCAACAAGAGTGGTAGAAGACAATGGTAGCTGATTATAGGGTAGGTAGTTGTGGTGGGGTTTAAGTCAACAAGAGTGGTAGAAGACAATGGTAGCTGATTATAGGGTAGGTAGTGGTGGTGGGGTATAAGTCAACAAGAGTGATAGAAGACAACGGTAGCTGATTATATGGTAGGTAGTTGTGGTGGGGTATAAGTCAACAAGAGTGATAGAAGACAATGGTAGCTGATTATAGGGTAGGTAGTTGTGGTGGGGTATAAGTCAACAAGAGTGGTAGAAGACAATCACAGCTGATTATAGTGTAGGTTGTTGTGGTGGGGTATAAGTCAACAAGAGTAGTAGAAGACAATGGCAGCTGATTATAGGGTAGGCAGTGGTGGTGGGGTATAAGTCTGCAAGAGTGATAGAAGACAATGGTAGCTGATTATAGGGTAGGTAGTGGTGGTGGGGTATAAGTCAACAAGAGTGATTAAAGACAATGGTAGCTGATTATAGGGTAGGTAGTGGTGATGAGGTATAAGGCAACAAGATTGATAGAAGACAACAGTATCTGATTATAGGGTAGGTAGTTGTGGTGGGGTATAAGTCAACAAGAGTGGTAGAAGACAATGGTAGCTGATTATAGGGTAGGTAGTGGTGGTGGGGTATAAGTCAACAAGAGTGGTAGAAGACAATCGTAGCTGATTATAGGGTAGGTAGTTGTGGTGGGGTATAAGTCAACAAGAGTGGTAGAAGACAATGTTAGCTGATTATAGGGTAGGTAGTTGTGGTGGGGTATAAGTCAAGAAGAGTGGTAGAAGACAATGGTAGCTGATTATAGGGTAGGTAGTTGTGGTGGGGTATAAGTCAACAAGAGTGGTAGAAGACAATGGTAGCTGATTATAGGGTAGGTAGTTGTGGTGGGGTATATGTCAACAAGAGTGTTAGAAGACAATGGTAGCTGATTATAGGGTAGGTAGTTGTGGTGGGGTTAAGTCAACAAGAGTGGTAGAAGACAATGGTAGCTGATTATAGGGTAGGTAGTTGTGGTGGGGTATAAGTCAACAAGAGTGGTAGAAGACAATAGTGGCTGATTATAGGGTAGGTAGTTGTGGTGGGGTATAAATCAACAAGAGTGGTAGAAGACAATGGTAGCTGATTATAGGGTAGGTAGTTGTGGTGGGGTTTAAGTCAACAAGAGTGATAGAAGACAATGGTAGCTGATTATAGGGTAGGTAGTTGTGGTGGGGTATAAGGCAACAAGAGTGATAGAAGACAATAGTAGCTGATTATAGGGTAGGTAGTTGTGGTGGGGTATAAGTCAACAAGAGTGGTAGAAGACAATGGTAGCTGATTATAGGGTAGGTAGTTGTGGTGGGGGGATAAGTCAACACAAGTGGTAGAAGACAATAGTAGCTGATTATAGGGTAGGTAGTTGTGGTGGGGTATATGTCAACAAGAGTGATAGAAGACAACGGTAGCTGATTATAGGGTAGGTTGTTGTGGTGGTGTTTAAGTCAACAAGAGTGGTAGAAGACAACGGTAGCTGATTATAGGGTAGATAGTTGTGGTGGGGTATAAGTCATCAAGAGCGCTAGAAGACAATAGTAGCTGATTATAGGGTAGGTAGTGGCGGTGGGGTATAAGTCAACAAGAGTGGTAGAAGACAATGGTAGCTGATTATAGGGTAGGTAGTTGTGGTGGGGTATAAGTCAACAAGAGTGGTAGAAGACAATGGTAGCTGGTTATAGGGTAGGTAGTGGCGGTGGGGTATAAGTCAACAAGAGTGGTCGAAGACAATGGTAGCTGATTATAGGGTAGGTAGTTGTGGTGGGGTATAAGTCAACAAGAGTGGTAGAAGACAATGGTAGCTGATTATAGGGTAGGTAGTTGTGGTGGGGTATAATGCAACAAGAGTGATAGAAGACAACTGTAGCTGATTATAGGGTAGGTAGTTGTGGTGGGGTATAAGTCAACAAGAGTGGTAGAAGACAACGGTAGCTGATTATAGGGTAGGTAGTGGTGGTGAGGTATAAGTCAACAAGAGTGATAGAAGACAATGGTATCTGATTATAGGGTAGGTAGTTGTGGTGGGGTATAAGTCAACAAGAGTGGTAGAAGACAAATGTAGCTGATTATAGGGTAGGTAGTGGTGGTGGGGTATAAGTCAACAAGAGTGGTAGAAGACAATGGTAGCTGATTATAGGGTAGGTAGTGGTGGTGGGGTATAAGTCAACAAGAGTGACAGAAGACAACGGTAGCTGATTATAGGGTAGGTAGTTGTGGTGGGGTATAAGTCAACAAGAGTGATAGAAGACAATGGTAGCTGATTATAGGGTAGGTAGTTGTGGTGGGGTATAAGTCAACAAGAGTGGTAGAAGACAATCATAGCTGATTATAGTGTAGGTTGTTGTGGTGGGGTATAAGTCAACAAGAGTGGTAGAAGACAATGGCAGCTGATTATAGGGTAGGTAGTGGTGGTGGGGTATAAGTCTGCAAGAGTGATAGAAGACAATGGTAGCTGATTATAGGGTAGGTAGTGGTGGTGGGGTATAAGACAACAAGAGTGATAGAAGACAATGGTAGGATTATAGGGTAGGTAGTGGTGATGAGGTATAAGGCAACAAGATTGATAGAAGACAACAGTATCTGATTATAGGGTAGGTAGTTGTGGTGGGGTATAAGTCAACAAGAGTGACAGAAGACAACGGTAGCTGATTATAGGGTAGGTAGTTGTGGTGGGGTATAAGTCAACAAGAGTGGTAGAAGACAATCGTAGCTGATTATAGGGTAGGTAGTTGTGGTGGGGTATGAGTCAGCAAGAGTGGTAGAAGACAATGGTAGCTGATTATAGGGTAGGTAGTTGTGGTGGGGTATAAGTCAAGAAGAGTGGTAGAAGACAATGGTAGCTGATTATAGGGTAGGTAGTTGTGGTGGGGTATAAGTCAACAAGAGTGGTAGAAGACAATAGTGGCTGATTATAGGGTAGGTAGTTGTGGTGGGGTATAAGTCAACAAGAGTGGTAGAAGACAATGGTAGCTGATTATAGGGTAGGTAGTTGTGGTGGGGTTTAAGTCAACAAGAGTGGTAGAAGACAATGGTAGCTGATTATAGGGTAGGTAGTTGTGGTGGGGTATAAGGCAACAAGAGTGATAGAAGACAATAGTAGCTGATTATAGGGTAGGTAGTTGTGGTGGGGGGATAAGTCAACAAGAGTGGTAGAAGACAATAGTAGCTGATTATAGGGTAGGTAGTTGTGGTGGGGTATATGTCAACAAGAGTGATAGAAGACAACGGTAGCTGATTATAGGGTAGGTTGTTGTGGTGGTATTTAAGTCAACAAGAGTGGTAGAAGACAACGGTAGCTGATTATAGGGTAGATAGTTGTGGTGGGGTATAAGTCATCAAGAGCGCTAGAAGACAATAGTAGCTGATTATAGGATAGGTAGTGGCGGTGGGGTATAAGTCAACAAGAGTGGTAGAAGACAATGGTAGCTGATTATAGGGTAGGTAGTTGTGGTGGGGTATAAGTCAACAAGAGTGGTAGAAGACAATGGTAGCTGATTATAGGGTAGGTAGTTGTAGTGGGGTATAAGTCAACAAGAGTGGTAGAAGACAATGGTAGCTGATTATAGGGTAGGTAGTTGTGGTGGGGTATAAGTCAGCAAGAGTAATAGAAGACAGTGGTAGCTGATTATAAGGTAGGTAGTTGTGGTGGGGTATAAATCAACAAGAGTGGTAGAAGACAATGGTAGCTGATTATAGGGTAGGTAGTTGTGGTGGGGTATAAGTCAACAAGAGTGGTAGAAGACAATGGTAGCTGATCAGAGGGTAGGTAGTTGTTGTGGGGTACAAGTCAGCAAGAGTAATAGAAGACAGTGGTAGCTGATTATAAGGTAGGTAGTTGTGGTGGGGTATAAATCAACAAGAGTGGTAGAAGACAATGGTAGCTGATTATAGGGTAGGTAGTTGTGGTTGGGTATAAGTCAACAAGTGTGGTAGAAGACAACAGTAGCTGATTATAAGGTAGGTAGTGGTGGTGGGGTATAAGTCAAAAAGAGTGGTAGAAGACAATGGTAGCTGATTATAGGGTAGGTTGATGTGGTGGGGTATAAGTCAACCAGAGTGGTAGAAGACAATGGTAGCTGATTATATGGTAGGTAGTGGTGGTGGCGTATAAGTCGACAAGAGTGGTAGAAGACAATGGTAGCTGATTATAGGTTAGGTTGTTGTGGTGGAGTATAAGTCAACAAGCGTGATCGAAGACAATGGTAGCTGATTATAGGGTAGGTAGTTGTGGTGGGGTATAAGTCAACAAGAGTGGTAGAAGACAATAGTAGCTGATTATAGGGTAGGTAGTTGTGGTGGTGTATAATGCATCAAGAGTGATAGAGGACAATATTTCTAGATGAAGGCAGTGGGAAGCTATCATAGGACACATAATTGACGTCATGATTGGATACAATGATAAGACAACTAGGAGACGATGGTGAGGAGAATTAGTAGTAACATAGAGTGTCTAGACGGTAGATGCCGTATGTAAAATAAGAAACGTACAGGAGTTATTGAGCGATGGGGAAGTCAATATAGAATGTACACATGTGAGTTATGTTGTTTGTGTATATTGTGCACTCAAACACAGGCACATACAGGCTTGTCCCTATATCCGATAAATTCTGTCTTTTGATTGGTCAGAATGCGTTGGTCAAATAGCCATGACAAAAGGTGCACCCAACATCCAAGGTACATGAGAGCGTGCAACATTCAGGGTATAAGCGCACGCGAAACATCGGGGGTATGTGGTTTAAAGAAAGCTTTCCGCTCTTGCTCGCCTCGAAATAAAAATCAAACCAAAAAAAGCAACAAATATCATCAGATTTCCGACAATTCAATCATAAAAATACGATAAGAGCAAATAATTCGTCCCCTGAGTACCGATGTGTTCTGTGTGCCAGTGATGGTTGGTAACGGGTTTTCCAAATGGATTTCTAGTCTCAAGGTTCCTCTCTCCACCAGATCGAAGTGTTGTCCATATGATAGGTCTGAAGTCAGGTCGAATACGATTAGGGTGTATCCATTTATGTATTCTTCTCGGCTGATGTGGTTTCCTTTATTTTCGTACATTTGCCCAGTCCCTTGGAATAGGATCGCATAACATTTCGTCACTTCTTGTTCTTCGAGGTTGCGAAGGTTTGGCAGCAATGCTGTCCATCCACGCTCAAAGCCAAGTAACAGATATTGTAGTTCTTGAAATTAAATGGATTCTTTGAAAGGTTTTCATTGAATCATCGTTGTCTATACATCCCACCACGATGCGTTCAGGTAGTTGGCCTAAAAATAAATTTTCTTGTATAATGCTCAGATTTACTTTCGGCACGGAAAACACCTTGGTTTCCAACGGTCGATGGAATATTTTGCCGTTGCTTTTGTTAGTGCTTTCTCGTGAGCCATTCTCACGAACTAGTCTGAGTTGGTGGTATAGAAAACAAGTTGAGTTCCCCGTTGACACACTCACAAGATATTTCATTGATGGGAGACATCATGCACCGATAAAGACTTGCGTCTGTACAGTTCTCCCTTTTGTCGATTTGGCGGCTTTGCGTAGTGCGGGCCTTTTTATACCTTCCCAGCCGGATGGTTTCGACCCACCAACCACTTCATTCCACACACTCGCACCAACCTCTTTGATTCTCTTGACTGCTGCCTTTTTAACATTTTCCCCTTTGATGACATCTTCGGCAAAGATCGCTCCTTTTTTTCATGAGCTGTCTTCCCACGGTCCTGGATGTACTTTTCAATAAGGGTAACACGACGTTCATCAGTCCTCCCAATATACTTCACAAACCATTACCTCTCTGTAATTGAGCTCCAGAAAAAGCTGGTAGACCCTTCCCAGCTTGTTTCATGTACAACAGTAAGTCATGGTTATGTGAAATGAAGAGATCTACGATTTCGGAAATGAAGTGTCACTGTCACTTGCCCGAACTCGAATGGCACCATGACCCTCTGTCGTCCTTTATATACATTCGGACAGTGCTGAAATGTTTTCGTTCCACTGGTACACAATACACATTCCCAAAGGTTTTGGAGATGATGTTCCCACATTTTCCAAGTACTTCCAAGTACGGGTACGGTACGAAGAAGCGGTATTCTTGTATCCCCCACGGCTTGGTCACGAACCAAGTCACAGTATACGTAAAGTGAATATAATCCTTGGTTAACATCGGCGACTCGGGAAGAATTGTAAGTACCTGATTTAAAAATCACACTCGTTAAATCCCCAAATATTTGGAAGAGTAAGGTTCAATGTGACCACGACTCGATGACGTACCGTGACACGAACTTTAACAGTTACTTCATCCAATTCAAAATCTACCTTATCGTGACGAGGCAAGAGTAATTCTTTAACACCATTAATACCCCGTATCACATCATCAGAATCCCAATAACGATCTTCTATGAGAGTAAGTCGATAATTCTTTTTCGAAGTCCAGAACACTTGGACGAAAGCTTCTTCTCCACGAATATTGAACCAAGTGTTTGGATACTGGATCTCTGCCAGACCTACTTCCCATTCCCCTGTGAGATTCACTGGTTGTGATAACTGAGTGGTGTACGTAGTTAACGTGTTTTCGGGAAGGACGTTCATAGAACTGTTACTTGGTAGATTCAGATAAAACATTACTTTTGTCTTGATGGTTAGATAAGGCAACAAATACCCTATGCTGCTACTCAAGAGAGCGGTCCACAGCTTGCTGTCTGTGTTCTCGAGAGTGAAATTAACTACACTGGTGATGATGATGATGTACAAAATGATTATTTGTGAAAAGTAAGTGATCTCTCCTTGGAATTCTCTTTCCAAACAGAGGCCAAGATCCATTTGATCATACTTCCATTTTGGAGAAACCCAACAGGTTCACTTCCTTTTATGGGCGATCTGATTCTGCTTGATCCACTAATTGAGCGAAACGGGATATCCCAACCACTTTACGAACAGTTATCTGTTTTTACCACGACCACGTTTCTTGTGTACGTGTTCGATTTTGTAAATAGTTTTGTGTGCAACTCGCTGAAGCTCTTCGGTGTAGAACGACGCTTTCAGTACTTCCCCGTTGTCATATTGTAAGACGTATTTGACTGGATGGCCTTTCTTGATGGCTACCACTGTGAATAACTCTTCGGTCCAATTCGGCAAATAACCCTTCTCAAAAGTTTTCTTAACTTTACTGATTCTTACTCTGTCTCCCACTTTGAACTTTGGGGCCTGGTGGTTTATTGGTTTGCCATAAAGTTTCTGCCAACCCCCATCTTGATTTTCAAAGTTCACGGCAATGAAGGCCACACCGATACTACGATGATGAGAATGATAATAAGATTTCACCAAGTTTTGAAGTGGAAAATTTAGTGTATCGTTCTTGGTAAAATATTTCCACATCTTGGTTTTCGAAGTTCTATTGAATCTTTCTACTATTGAACATTTTGTTTCCAAATTTTGTGTCATTATTATATTTACTGATATTCGCTAAATCTACCAAGTCAGCTTGTCATTGTGCATCGATACCACTAACGATGACTTTCCTTCTAGGAAATGTACGATGAACAGGTCTGTGAAGAGTGTATGTGTCTTGAGTCTCGAACCATTTTACTACTTGTTTGGTCTTTTTCTTGGACGCTCTACACGAAGAGCGTCTATACCACCAAAACTTCCAGGAGCTGCAGAATCATAGTACAATGCTTCCATGACTGCCTTGTTCAAGTATCAATTCTATTTATACCCCTCTTCGGTCCACTTAGGCGTTTTTGTTTTCTTTCGTTGTTTAAGTTTTGTCTCAGTCTCCGACTTAGTCGGTGCCTGTTTCATAAAATTCCAACGTTCTTTATGATCAATCAATTCTTTGGGTATGTTACTATCTCTCAGGGCCTCGGACAACACTTCCTGACCCTTAGGTTGAAAAGATTTTCGTCTTCTAAGCAAATCGTTCAGAAGATCTGTTACATTCGACCCTACCACTGTTTGATCTTTGTGGACTAGTTCACCAGTCTCATTCCAAGATATAATGGGTCATTTCTAATACAATTCAACAATAACTTTCCCATTCTCTTCATTGTCACAGGTACAGAATCGAGAATATCTTGGTCTTTATTATCTTTCTCAAGTTCGACGACTTTAATGGGTCGTGAGGACTCTACCTTTTGCTGAAATGTCAAGTACCTCTGTAAGATGTGATAATATCGAGTCATCTTTTGGTCGGATGTGAGAAAAGGGGCATCGAGAATATTTTCATTTCTCGATCCAATGATGAAACAGCCATTTCGTTCGGTTGTCTTGGAGTCTCTTGTAGACAAGTTGGTTCTACACAAGCTCTCTTCTTTTCATATTTCATCATCCAAAAATACCTTTAACTACACACAGTGGTACAGGAGTTAGTAATGCACCCAAAAATCCACTTTTCTGCAAGATCTGCCTCTTCTTTTTGTCAGAGGTACCTTTTTTGCCACTGCCCTCACTAGTTGTTTCTAGCGAACGAGTTCTGTTCTCTGAGCTTTGGTCAGATGTACTGCCCCCTTCAAGATCTTCGAGGCACAGTCACACTAACAAGTATTCAAATCTTTGTCTGCATGTTTTGGTATGGATTTGACGAGTGTGGGCTTCAATTTAATAAGAAGCATGAGAAGTGCGATGTTGCGCTTCAGACGGTCGGACATACTTCTGACTTCGGGCAGACTTGCTGCCCCCCCCCCCCCCCCCCTCCCTTTATATCTTTCGGAGGAACGCATACTGGGTTTCCCCTGGAAAAAATTGACTTCTCAATCTCGTGTTCAAGAGTATCTTATTTGAGATCGATTAAAAGGTAACCATATGGGGTCGAAGTGGCATCTTCAAAACCTTCTCTCAGAAACTTGAAATGGCAGAATACATCTGTGCTGCCAAGTGTGTGATCTGAGAACGATCCCTAGGATTTTTAAACAAAATCATGTTATGACTATTAAGAGCTAGTCCTATGGACTTTATTTTTGTCAAATAAAGTTTGAACAATGTACATCACACTGATCTTCCGGTGATGACTACCTTTAGTAAATAATCTTGACACTCGAATATCTACATTGAGCATAAGATCATCCAATATGACTAAACTATCAGATTTCAATTCTTAAGGGAGACTCTCTACGAATTCTACTTGGGATAAAGTATTGTATATAATGGTTGCCATTCACTATAACTCCAAATGATGTGACTTGGAACAGGTGAGATAATATCTTGAATGTTTTGAATAACCCGATTGACAAAGTTTGATTTATCACTACCCGTGGAACCACACAACAAACAAGTGAATGAATGCTTCCAACGAGGATCCATCTCTTTGCTCTATGTGGGTGCTGCTCCATTTTTATACTTTTGGGAAGATGGTCTTTTTATCGCCCTCCAAAAAAACACAGCATAAGTGTCCCTCTGACTTACTGGCTGTGTCCAGAAGATAAACATCAAATAACTCAACCGTCATTACCACCATTTTCTTTTTCTTTATTTCTTTTTATACTTTTTTTCATCTTTTTCTTTTTTTTTGTGTTTGAAAAAGACATCTATTTACAAACTCTATTTACATATTCAGACTGAGTGGTTTCTTGGGGGTAATGACTCCTATCACTAAATCCATAATAAAATGTCTCTGTTCCTTTGTGAGAGGTTTCTCGAACATATCTTCATACTCTTTCTGTACTGGTGGTGGATTCATTCGAGAAGTATTATGGTGCCACAGTAGATGAACATCATTCTTGATAACCCTTTCAAGTGCTTCATCAAAGCATGTTATAACCTTCTTTTCTTGAGACAGCATGAGGCATACATTATGCTGAATCTTGCTTGGGTGATCAACTGTACATCCATAGCAATTTCATTTCATCACTGCATCAATGTTCTCTTCCATATAATGAGCATAGGCCAAACAAAGTTCATGTTGCAAGCGAACTTGCCTGAGTTCACTATCAATTACATCAACGATTGATGGTCGTGGTTTGGTTATTCTCACTGTGATCCTCTTCTTCTTCAAAGGTGGTTCTTGAATTGGTTTCTTATAGTCACCAGGTTTAGCAGGTTCAGGTTCAGTAGGTTTGGTGTCTTCAGTTAAAGCTGTTGTGGGGTGTTGATGGCTGCATCTACTTCTATTGGGACTTCAAGGCATTCCATTCTTCTAATGATAGTGCAATCGCGGTCTTGGTAGGATAAGGCTACTGGTCTTTACCCTCAAAGTATCTTCGGTGATGTATTTTCAGTTCACCCTGGTACTGAGTAATGTTAGCATAAGTCTGTTTGGTGGCAGGTCGGAACTTCTTCACTGTTCAATGGTTCGATCGTGAATGATGCCAAGTCCATGCTTCGCCAAATCTTATATATCTCTGACGGACGAGATTGAAAACATTATCTCATTTTAACAAATTATGATCGACTTTTTGATTCTTGGTTGGGGTTTATGTTTGTTTCCTATAGGATTGTAGGTTAAAGTTGGGAAATTTAGAAAAGTAGTATAGAAGTCTATGGAAAAGAAACACAATGGGAATACACAAATTTGATTGGTTGATTTACTTCGATCTGATTGGTCAGTTTGGCGATCAAACTGGAATCTTGATCCTAAAACTTTAGGATATGGCTCTCTGCATTTTACACTGGCTTGGGACAGGTCAAGCTACAAACCTCTGTCCAATGGAGATAAGTCAAATAGCTCGAGTGCTTCCCATCCCCTACAGTTCGTACAAGTACCCGTTTGGGAATTTGTTTTTATTAAAAAACATGTATAACTTAGCAATTCAGACGTTTTGTTCATTTCTCATTTTTTAAATATTTAAAACAGAGAATGTCTTAGTGAAGATGGGATGATGATTTATTTTTTTTGGTTATATAATACATATTTATCCCATAAGTAGCACTTTATTCCAACAACAGCCTTGGATAATTTTTTTCTTTATTCACCTAGTGGGGTGATAAATTTTCCCCATTGGTTTAACACACGAAAAATTTATCACCCTAGTAGGGAGTTGGAAACGGACTATTCTATTTTGACCTCTAGCGTTCCATTTGAAAGGTCGTGATATCTTGACCTGATTTATGCGTATCAGAAATCTGTGGAAACGAAGCGACGATCATCACTCAATCGTAATTAAATGAGCTGTACCGGTATTAGAATACATGTCGCATGTAAGACGTCCATTGTGACAAACAATAAAGAACACTCATAATTAATTAACAAAAGTATTCAAAATTAAAACTCGGTTTTGAAATACCTAAAGCCAGTAGTGACTGGAGTAGTGTTAATTTGGGGATGCTCGATGGGGCGGTACCTTGCATCGATAAACAATTATTCTGTTTCAGGAGAGAAAGAACGTGAACGATGTTCTTTAATTATGAGTAACCTTACCTCTTCTCCAAGCACAGCAACGCGTAACACTCAGTGCACTCTGCACATTGCCAGTACAACTGAATTCACACATTGTCAAAATAATTTGAACACGCCTGTATCGCATGCTGTTGAACCCATGGCTTCCATACACGCATCTCGGGTAACCGCAACAACTATTTCATCATTAGAACGAAATGGTGGTACAAGTGTTAACATTAATGACTTCCATTTGCAGCATACTGACCTCTCGAATCCAAGCACATTATTGAATAGTTTATTTCACGGAAATAGTATAAACATTAACACTTAACATCAACATACAAAAATGAACTGACATTCGTGACCTGCTTTGAAAGTGGCCCAATTGTTCTCACCCACTCAATGCTACATGTACGCATTGTAATGTAGCATAATTAACAGTTCAATTGTTGTTTTCTTTAAACGGTTTGAAAGTATTACACAATGCCAGTGCAAAAGAATATAGATTGTTCATTTAATAAAGGATTTTTGCAAGTTTAGCTGACGTTTGTTGGGGAATTATTTTTAGACAGAAATGTATCACTGCGCCTTGTTTATTTTTCGCAATGTTTTCTTGTCGATCGAAATGGACCAATGTACTCCTCACTTCGAGGTGTGTTTTAACGCGAATAACAGCACGATTTTGTCGCGACTGCTTTGTAAAAGATTTATGGAATAAACAATATAAACGTATATTGTTTTCAAGAAAAAAAATTATTCTACTCGTAGGATTAAGAATTAAACCGACTTGCCAGAGGCTCATCGGTTTTATTCTTAATCCTACTCGTAGAATACTTTTTTTTACTTGAAAACACTGTACGCATATTCTCTCTTTACAAAATGTTATCAGATCTGTTACAGTTTTCTGACAGTGTTATTGTTTCTCATTCTTTTCCTAAAGTCCATAATTTCTTCTTCAATAGGCGTTATCGATAAATAGGTTATTTCCACCTGATACAGTGAACTCTTCTGTGCTGTGGAGACTAATCTGAATTACTTCCGGTTGGTATGCGGAATTCTTTATTTCTGAGTTTTCGTCTGTTTACATTGTGATTCAATTGAATAACGTTGGCAAAACTGCGATCACACTAAAACAAACAGTCTACCACGTAATTGTGTGTCATGATTACAGTACAGTCGCCGTGTACTGATCGTGATCGTAATCCACGCGTGGGCAGTGATGTCCACGCATGCGTTTACCAGGTAATAAAAATCATTCCCAGCAAAATTGTAATTAATGACGCACCCCGTTGTACCAGATGCTTCGTTAATTAAATTTTTGATGATTATTCCATAATTAGTGTTTGGAATCTAATATTATTACGTCCGTGGAAATACTGTCCACTCCGTGAAAAGTGACCGTACTGTACAACGAGAAAGTTTTCAACGGTCATGTCGTTGATTTGTGTGATGTGCAGTGTACGAGCCTTTGTTGGTGTCATGTGTGATTACCATGCACATTTTTCCCAGGGGAGAACACCTCAGGACCACACTCCACCAACCCATTCCCGACTGGAGTGAGTTGATGTAGGGGGGTCCAACCAAGGTATTCCGTGGTATTCGCCCTTAGGCGAAATTTGACAATGTCTTAACCCTTTACCCAACGTAACGGCCAAAACCGGCCAGCGCTATTCTCAAAAATCGCCAATTAATTTTCAAAATATTTTCATTTTTTGTCTCAAAAACATTGGTTATGACCCCTCGTTGGAACGAGCTCGTCGAGCTCGTTCCAATGAGGGGTCATAACCTATGTTTTTGAGACAAAAAATGAAAAAAAATAGTTATTCAAGAATTTTTGTTGCAAGTGTCGTCTGCTTTTCATGTTAGGTAAAGGGTTAATCGGCGCTGTCAATTCGAGGCGTAATGTTTACAATACCGCAAATAACAAGTAGTTATTGCAAGAGCGACAAGTCACTTTCCGATAGACGCTATAGTTCAGCTATCAGAACGCCGTGACTTCCTAAATGGAGAAGACGCAACGTTCGGATACCTGAACTATCTCTTCTCTCTCTTCGACAAATCGTCGCTTACACACTAAAAACTAAAGTGTTAAAACTTACACTTTCAAGGTGTTAAACCCATTCTTACTCTTAGGGTTTGATTTTAACGCTCAAAGTGCAATGCTTTAAGCACTTAGACATTACAATCGTCAGACATCTGAAACTTGAATGGATGGCACTTCCCATGTGTCTAGCATTGGTGGTTCTTCCAGAATCGTCCATAATTAGATTTGTGCTTGGTGGGTACATAATTGAAAGGACACAACGCAGATAACGCGGATCAGGCTCGAGAGTTCGAGCCTGGTCCGCGTCATCTGCGTTGTTTCCTTTTAAGTGTCGCGACATTACACTTGACAAGTGGTATTATTGTAACACCTGTCAAGTTCTGGGATATCTACACTTGACCTAAGTGCTAGTTCAGCACTTAGTAAGTGTTAAATACAGCACTTCAAGTGTAGTTTTTAACACTTTAGTTTTTAGCGTGTACGGCTCTGAATCGTAGTTAGTGTTGAATTTTGTATACAGCTCTTTTTTTTCTCTTTATCCATTGACTCCTTACTAATTGCCATTTATATTTCCTCATCATACAAAAACTATTCCTAGTTATACCAAAAAACGTGACCTGTAAACAAATGTTCCAGAGACGTAACGACCAGGGGGCCTGGTCAAAATTTCCTATAGTTAGAAATTCGGAGGGCATGTCATGAGTAGTTGGAAATTCCATCTATCCGGACTTTAGAGCCTCTTTGGTGATGCTGATGTCTCCTTTAAACTTCCCAAAATTCCAACTCGGTTTCAAATCGGCAAGCATTCCAACTGTTATTATTTACAACTATAGTGTTCGCAATATCGAGCTTCATAAGTATACATGATTTCAATACGAAATTTCTACAGTACGTTATTTATCGTAATAAAAATAATTCCTCGAAATGCACTTCAAGAAAATCACATCATGTAAAATCGTTATCCTGAGTTAATTCTTCCATCATTCACAGTTACAAAATGATGAAACATCGAAAATTGATCATTCCTGCAGAAGATCTGATTTAATGTTAGGACAGTGTGAATTGCTCAAAGATCTCAGCTTGAGCATTTGTTTAGCACATATTCAGTTCCCAGAATAATACCAAATAATAATAACCTGATAATTCTATCATAAATGTGTTTGCATTTCAGTTACTAGAATCAATTTTATGCCCCCTTTCATGGCTTCATTTTCAAAATGTTTCTCGGTAGTGAATTTCCAACTAGGAGGAGAGCGGGTTCCCCCTCCCGGTCCCTCCCCTAGTTGGAAATTCACTACTCTACCCCGCCCCCCAAATCGGAAACCTCCAGCCACGTCCCTGTCCGCGCCTAAAAACACATCGGAGGGGGGGGGGGGGCATAACTAACCTACATGTAGATCATATCGGCCGAGATAGATTTCGTATCACATCGAGTTTGAAGTCATATTAGCCGAGCTCGATGATGGGGAATTCTGGGAAAGAAAATCATATCAAATAAATATTGTCATTACATCAGTTTGGTGTGGGAGAGGTAATGTACCATATGTGAGACAAGAAAGCTGCATTCCATCTGCAGTAAAGCCACCGTGGACTGGCCAATTTCCATGGTGGACAGTATTTCCACGGGCGCAATAACATTACATTTCAAACCCTTATTATATAAACAAAAATCAAAAATTTAATTAATGAAGCACCGGGAACAACGCGGTGCTTCATGAATTAAAATTTTTCTGATGATTATTTTTATTACCTGGTAATTGCATGCGTGGATATCACTGCCCACGCGTGGGTTACGATCAGTCCATGCCGAGTGTACTGGATGTGTGTCTTGTTCGCCGGCAGTTACAGTATTCAGGGACGGTGGAAGTCCAATTGAACTTGTGAGAGCAGAGGAGGCGGACATGTATCGGCATACCGACCCGCTTTGACTCGGTTCTGTGGAAATAAATTTGAAAAAGAGATCCACGGAACTTGCTTCCCTTTGGCTTCTATGTCTGCAACGGTGATTGTGTCCGCGTTTAGGAAACAAAACAAAATGTATATATTTGATGATTTGATGTACACCCTTTTCAAGTTATTATTAGGATGTGTTTGCCTATTATATTGGGCAAAGCTAAGTGCGTTTTTTCTTTCTTATTTTTTTCAGTAACTTTGTACTAGGGAGAGATGAAACTGACTATATTGGTGAGCTTGGAGATATAAACTGGAAAAACTTTGTTGGCCTTATATTTGCCTGGCTTATAGTTTTCTTCTGTTTGATCAGAGGAATAAAATCATCTGGAAAGGTAAAAAAAAAATCTCTTGAAGTTACATAAATACAGTACTGTACAAGCCAGAAAATAAGCAGACTGTCATCTGCAAAATGAGGTCCCCAGAGGGTGTATTTAGTGATGCTACCCTGCACAGCAGGGTAGCATCACTAAATTCACCCTCCGTGAACCTCAATCTCAATCAGAGCCTCGAAACTAAACAGAAAGAGGTACCTAGTGGATAATTCGGCCCACTGCAAGGGATAGCATCATCAAATTCACCCTCTGGGGACCTCATTCTGCAAATGTCAGACTGCTTATTTTCAGGCCCGGTACTGTAAGTGATTAGCGAATTGCAGCTGGGTCGCGACTGGAGGAAAGTTCTAGATATTGGTAAATTTGTATCAACGATGGGCGCAGGTTTTCATAATATTAAGGCATTTTCATGTACAGTAGTATAAAAATACAGAAGCTGGCCTTTTACAATCCCCCTCCTCCCCCCCCCCCACCCCCAGTTAGTTTGGACGTTCACCCATTAGTCTCTGTTGAAACCCATTTAAGCTCTCAGGGCCACGTTTACCGCCCAAGTGCACGCGACTGGTAATTTTACTGCGACCTGAGTCAATGGAGTGCAACCTTCACTTTTCCGGTATGAACTGGCGGTTGCCGCAAGTACGCTCAGTTGTAAGCTTCACATATCCTTCAACGTGTATATCCCATAATGGCGCGTCTAGAGAGTTTAAGAATACACATTGTGATTGTTCCTCAACTTTATTGAATGTTATCATTGACATTATTTTACATTAACCATTGAACAATTGCAGAAGATAATATACTGCGGTTCATGAATCATCACAAAATGTTTGACAACAATCGGTTGAGCCGATATTCCAGGAGCAGTTACCGCTGTCATCCGATTGCCCGCAATCGGCCGGTTGGGGTGGCCGATTTCGACCATCGGTTGAACACTATACACATTTCCTCCTTGACCATCTAAATGACCGTTGAGATGAGTGAATAGGAGATTTTCCTGCAATGCCCTGCATGCACACATAGAGGTACATGTCAAGTTCGTACAAGGAACAAGACAAAAAAACCTGGAAGAAAATATGGATAAATTGCGTGGAGTTCCCATGGGACACTCTCGCGATTTCTAGACTTCGAAATACAATGTAACCAAATTCGACAGAGTTCCCAGAAAAGCACTGACCATTTTGAACAGCTGGCCCATCCACCCCCCCCCCCCCCCCCCACCAAAGTTTTGCAGAAGTTTACTCTCAACATGCAGTACTACAATTGTGGGGTAAATACGCACGGTTTTGAAGGGATGGGGCGTCAGCGGCGAACACGTTATCCAGCGGCTTCGTACGTTAAAATGCAATAGACACATTCTTGTTGTTAGGCGATTCGGCGTCAGCTAATGCTTCGTTGAATGACTTTTAAAATAATCCAGTTCAGACTGATCTTATAAATCAAACATTGAAAACGTGAATGAAGTGATAAGATGTCTTCTCAATACTTTCAGGTTGTATATTTCACCGCAACTTTTCCTTACATCATTCTCACGATTCTTCTTGTCCGAGGAGTGACTTTACCAGGACATTTGAAAGGCATCGAATTTTATATAGTTCCAACTCAGGAATCATGGGAAAGACTCAAAGATCCACAGGTAATGTTAAGGCGTTTAAGTTCTCTGACTTATATTTGCAATCACCGAATGAATCTGACACAAGCAATAAAAATGCAGGTTATCAGGGACGTGGCTAGAGTTTTCCGATTGGAGGAGGGGGTTAGGGTAGTGAATTTTCGACTATGGGAGAGACCAGGAGGGGGAACCACTCCGGGAGGATGTAACCCCAACCCGGTCCCTCCCCCTAGTTGTAAATTCACTACCGAGAAAAATTTAGAAAATGAAGCCATGGAAGGGGGTGAAAAATTGATTCTAGTAACTAAAATGCCAACACATTTATGATAGAATTATCAGGTTATTATTATTTCGTATTATTCCGGGAGTTGAATATGCGCTAAACAAATACTCAAGCTCAGAGCTTTGAATAATTCACACTGTCCTAACATTACATCAGATCTTATGCAGGAATGATCAATGTTTGATGTTTCATCATTTTGTAACTGTGAATGATGGAATTAACACAGGATAACGATTTTACATGATGTGATTTTCTTGAAGTGTATTTCGAGGATTTTTTTTATTACGACAATTAAACGTACTATAAAAATCTCGTACCGATTGACATCACGCATACTTTTGAAGCTCGATATTGCGTACACTATAGCTGTAAATAGTAACAGCTGGAATTTTTGGCGATTTGAAACAGAGTTGGAATTTTGGGAAGTAAAGGAGACTCTAAAAGAAACTCTAAAATCCAGAGAGATGGAATTTCCAACTACTCGTGACTTGCTGTCCGAATTTCCAACTATAGGATATTTTGGCCAGGATTAGGGGGAGTGGCAACCCACCCTCCCCCACACCCCACCTCTGTCGCCACGTCCCTGACCTTTATTTGGACGTCGGGAACAGATTGAATCACGGCTGTCAGTGGGGATTGATTTGTCATTGAATCGGAAACATGATTGGCTTACATAACTGATTTGAAGTCTTCACGTAATAGCCGTTCGATAACAGAGTCAGTGGCAGGCACGTCATAGGGTATCCCACTTTCGTCAGCGGACTTTGGAAGTCTTCCTGAAGAACATTTTTGAAGATACCTCAAACAGTACATACAATAAAACGTTAACTCCATAAAAGCGGTTTAACCCTTTACCCAACGTAACGGCCAAAACCGGCCAGCGCTATTCTCAAAAATCGCCTATTAATTTTAATTATTTTTTCATTTTTTGTCTCAAAAACATAGGTTATGACCCCTCATTGGAACGATCTCATCGAGCTCGTTCCAATGAGGGGTCATAACCTATGTTTTTGAGACAAAAAATGAAAAAAAATAGTTATTCAAGAATTTTTTTTGTAAGTGTCGTCTGCTTTTCATGTTAGGTAAAGGGTTAAAAGCCTGCAGCAACGTTTTTCTTCTTCCCAATGCATTTTATATAGGTAAAGTCCTACTATATGCGTGCTTCTTCGCCCAATTTACTTCGGCAGTCGACCAGCAACAGGGTAGGAATAACGAGTACAAATCAGCTACAACCCACGGGCTCCCGTCGACATTTTTAGTCCGCTTTTCGTATCTCAGCAGTGATTTGCATTGGTCGTGAACAAAACACTCCTTCTTGCTCGACTAAGCTGAGCGATATTTAACACATATTTCACAAGGTTTCGAGCCATATAACAGTTTATTTCACGCCAATTACTTTTCCTCCAGTTCCATATTTACAAATACATACGGAACACGCGTTCCATACGGACTTTCGATAACGGCATATTTTTCCACCTGACGTCATGGCTCCATCAAAAGAACTAAACTCTGCCCATCTTCGTAACTGGCCAAGCAAAACTTCACATTCTGGCCCAGATCGATTCGGAAGCTGCGATGGCAGCCGATGAATTGAATGTCAATTCGAAAAATGATTAAGAGTTTTGAAGTTTAAAATTTTCAGTGTGAAGTTTGATTTTTTTAAGTTAATGGATTCTATGTTATAGAGGCGTGTAATAAACACAGAACGCCACGACGTGTGAATGCGTCCGTCCACACTGCATTCATGCCATTGCGGAAGGATAGAACTCAACGCTGTGCTTCTCGTTCTATAATTCTGCCCTGGCACTTGTGCCGTATTGACGAACGCGTCCACACATCGTGACATTCTGTGTATTTATGGACAGGCTACTCAACACGAAATATGTACATTGACTGACACGAACCATGTGGCTCGTGTGGTATTCGTTATATTGCAGGGCAGAATGTATTACTTTACCATTTTCAATATTATTGTCACTTTGAAAGAAAGAAACGCTCACCAAGGTCAAGGAAATTCATCAAGAAAGAACACGGTTTTGACTAGGACTAAAAATAGTTTTGGTTCTCGGGGATTTTTTTTATTCAAATCAGTGATTAAGACTGGATAATATTTTTATTTGTTATTACCGTCAGGACTATGAATTATGAGGAACATCTCCATGACGATTCAGTCCTCACTGTCATTATAAGTTATCTCCGCCAACATGTATGATATATGGAGATTTAATACCTGGATGTCGGTTTTTAAACACCGAGCCGCAGGCGAACGTATGTTTTTGAAACAAAAATGAAAATAATAGTTATTCAAGAAAGTTTTTTGCAAGTGTCGTCTAATTTTCATGTTACGTAAAGGGTTAAAATAAAAAAAACAAAGCCCCATTACTCCCACCGCAAAGCGTCTTCGTTTGCGCGCACGGATACATGACACATTTGTTGATTGCATAATTCACTTGTGAAGATATCGTTTATAATCAAACGCGGAAATCTCAGTAAATCACACGTTTGAAAGTAATAAACTGTATTCGCTATTCGCGACAATGGGCATAAACATTTTGCAGTCAGGAATGCTAATGACGTTCTCGCGTCTATCATAACGTTCGACTCGTCACTTGACTGCGGGCCACACAGTAAAATATGGACCCGAGACATTACGATAGATTAAGAGGAAATGAAACAAATGAGGTTTAATATTTGAACATAACGCCCGCGCATGCCAAATTAATTCTGGAGGTACCCCTGGGTTTGTCAAATCCATAGGCGTTGAAACAGTCGGAAACGCAAGCAGTACTTCAATCTACCACATTATGGCCCTACGGGCTACCACTGCTAGTAGTACCTTGCTACGACTTGACTCATCATTTACACGAATAGGATCGAAAATAAAGCGACATTATAAAGTCGATACATGATGACATCTGATTTTCGAAATTCGATCGCCAGAAGCAGTCGTTAGGATGTAATAGTTTTCAAATGACAACTGTCTTTACGCCGATTTCAATAACGAATGAAAGTAACAACTCAGTTTACATCCCCTCCTTTACCTCCGAGATTCTTCCAAAGTATAATTAAAAAGCTTCCAAATTATAGCTCACGTTGTGGTTTTTTTATCTCGTGGTCAGTCTTGGTTTCTTTTTTTTGTAGCTATGGGGAGATGCAGCAACACAAATTTTTTATTCATTAGGACCGGCCTGGGGTGGACTTCTCACATTGTCCAGTTATAACAAATTCCACAACAATTGTTACAGGTAAGAAAGTAGAAAGTAGTTTGTTTCATTTTTCGAATATTACGTTCAAATTAAATAAAGGTGAATCTGACAGAGTTACGGGACTTGTTTTGCCTGCACTACAACTTTTTTCATCTTAATAGTCGGGACAAACAGGCATACGGTTGTTCCAGGTGTGGTCGTGCCTTCGTCTGTGTATATGTAGCTAAGGCAATAGGAATGTATAAATTTCTCCTCTAAGTGGGATGGATCGGGGAAGTCCGCATCAAACATTGTGGTGCAAAATACTGCAGACCAATATTTACAAACTGAATCCTCATCTCTTTGAACCATTGCGCCCGTTTTTACCGGATCAAGAACATGATACGTCATAACGTCATTAAATAGGGTGGCTGTTCAGTAAATGTGTGGGGTAGACCAATGATTATTTTCAACGTGCAACCCTAAGGCTGCACGTTGAAAATATTAATCGGACAACCCCAAATAATGAAAACGGACTCTTCTAACTGCTGTCATTGAACTGGCATGGAAGATACCACTATGGTTAGAGGGTTAAGGCTTTGGTTGGGCATGGCATTGTGCTTCATCGTCGATAGCGTTAGGACATGGGGTACCAATGCGATGGATGGAGCATCGAGTTAACGATATTAACACGCTTTGTCAACGTAAACTATTCAAAGAACGGCTGTTTAGGACTGGTATGCAGTTCAAACTATAAGTCCTATCACTGCTTTGTGCACTATTTTGAAGTAATGGCGCGCTGAGTAAATGCACTTTTTTTCCTTGTCAACTGAACCATTAGCGTAAGTCAATTACTTAGAAAAGCAGCTCCCCAACTCCGTACAATTCTATACCAGTATGTAGTGATCATTAACGTCATTCCTAACCTTTACTAGGATACATGTACATATAAGGAAGTACTTAGATATTAAAATTCGACTGCATATGCAGAATGAAGAGAGTGGATTACTACTTAATTGCAACGCCATATATTCTCCACTCGAATAAGCATTTATAATTGTTCAAAACCGTGCAAGAAACACCTGCAAACCTTCATCTCATGGACCACCGGGTGCAACCCGGTGGTTCATGTGATGGAAGTGTGCAAGTGCTTCTTGAGTTTTGTCATCAGAAACTGTAAATAATTACTAAGGGAAAAATCTATCCCACAGCTATTAGTAATCTACCCTCTCCTCACACTATAGTCTCTATATTTTCTTTCTATTTTGATTGGTTCAGTTCTTGATTTCACTTCCGACATCGCAATTAGTGCATTGCATTTTGCATTGTACAGCGCAAACGCTCCTGAGTATTTCAGACTACTTCATTCTTCTGCAGTAAAAAGCGCGTTATCTAACGAGTATTTTCTGCGATAACTGTCTCAGGTTTTCTAGATTCAACCAGTAGGACAGTGATGAGCCCAGGATTCTGGGTTTGATGGTGCGTATCTCATTCTTGTCAGTGGGGTCCGGAAGGAGCTCGTGGGAAACTGCTGGAAGATGGAAGGTAATAGTAGTCCTCTGCCAGCTTCATTGCATATGACTTCAATGTTGTCCAACCAAAATATACCAACGTTCAAATTTTAAAGAAAGGAAGTCATTTTTTTGGGCGCACGTGAGACCTACGTAGGAGCTAGGCCCATAGCTGTATTCACGGTGTATGGTATTATCTGCGACAACGCATCGACATGCATTACCAAAGGTATCAAAGATAGTGAATGTTCATGTGTTGTCGCATATAACATCGTGCCACTTGGTATCAATTCGTTTCAAAAAATGAATTACAAAATAGGTGGAGTACGCGACTGGTGTATCCCCTATAAATGCGATCATGAAGGATTATTCGTTGACGGCCATCAAGTGGACAAAAAATTATCCTGTGTTTTCAGTATATAAACCGTGTGAACTATAAGGCGCGATTACAGACTAAATTGTAAGCAGTCAACCGAGCTTTCAGTTTATTAATGTGTAACATAATACACGACACGGTGTGTGGTATTCTTTGCTTCGCCTTCTTTCTTCAGCAGCTGTTTCATCTGATGTCAAATCATGTGCTTCAATAATGGTGTGAAATTCATTATATATTTTGGAGTCACTGTTAGCTGGTACAGAGGGAAACCGAGTCAAGCGAGACATCTTTTTAACCTTTTGAACCTCGATGGTATTTTCAATATCCGTTTAGACACTTTTGTTACTTGTTGGAGGACCAGTCAATGTCTCGGAAAGTCAAAAAGGCTTCCAGAGAGGGTTAAGTAAGTTAAACCAATATCTAGAAAAATGGGCCTTGGAGCTCAACACATCCAAGACTAAAGTTATGGTATTCAGCAAGTCAGACACACACACAAAAGAATCATTCATCTACAACGGGAAAACAACTCGAAACATGTGAAGAATATAAATATCTCGGACTAAACATTTCGTCATCTGGCAAGATTGACATAGACTAGCTTGGAAATAAAAGTCTTAAGGCTATTTACCTTCTCAAGCAAAAGTTACCGTCAGACAAAATTAAGCCTGACTTATGTATGAAACTATTCAGGTCTCTCATTCGGACCATCTTGACGTATGGTTGTGATGTCTGGGGTATCCAATACCACAGGCTACAAAAACTTACTGCGCGAGATGAACTGTGTGTGAGATATGACAACTAAAATTTGACCTAATCCAATCCGAGGTCATTAAACAAATACATGGACTGACGAAATTCACGAGTACCCTGGCAATCAGAGGAGAGTTAGGAGAATATCCTCCAGGCATTTACATAATTAGACAGGTTATACATGTAAAATTATGGATGCGTTTGTTGAACTTATCAGATTGTTCAATAGCACATCATTGTCTTATGAACGCAATGCACTCGGATTCGAACTGGGCGTTGGGGGTGAAAAATGTCCTCCATAGTTTTGGTTTCGATTAGGTTTCGACAATGTCTGGATTACGAGAACGACCTTTGACTCGAATAAACTAATTTGCGCACTCGACAAGAAGCTTAAAGGGATATATACGAATTGGTGGAAGTGTAAAATCTCAGAATCTCCCAAACTGAACTTTTACTCCATAATCAAACAGTCTTCCGAGTTTGAAAACTACCTGAATCTCAATTTAAAAAATACTAAACAACAAACAGGGACGTGACAACCGTTACTTATTCCCAGTTCCTTATTCGACATTAGGATCCAACCGACAATTCTCAGTTCCTCATTACACATTCGTTATCAACCGACAGAATTGGTTGATTACGAATGTCGAATAAGGAACTGGGAATAAGTAATGGTTGTCACGCCAGTACAATAAACCGCATCCTATAATCAGTGTTGCCGCATTTCTTTTTCTACGTATGCGAATGTTGGACAGAGAATTATGGCCGGATCTCATCATTAACATGAAAAGCAGACGACACTTGCAAAAAAATTCTTAAATATGTAATTTTTTTCTTTTTTTGCCTCAAAAACATAGGTTATGACTCTCATTTGAACGAGCTCGACCTATGTTTTTGAGACAAAAGTGAAAAAATAATGAAAATTAATTGGCGATTTTTGAGAATAGCGCTGGCCGGTTTTTCCCGTTACGTTGGGTAAGGAGTTAAAATTCTCTATCCACTTTTATAACAAGAGTATTGTGACTTAGTATTACACTTAATACACGTTTCTCTCAGTAAAGAGCAACATTGATAGGCATTTTTAATGACGAAGCAGGGAGTGTGGTGGATCGTTGGTTAAAGCATTCGACATTAAATCGAAAAGTCCGCGATTCCATTCCGACCAGGGGTAACTACGTTGTGTCCTTCAGCAAGACATTTCATTCCGAGTACCCACGTGGGGTCACGATGGTCGGTGGCGATGTGTACCTCAATTGGGCACTTGCTGCTACATCTGCTTGTGCAGAGTTAATAAGTTGAGGAGTCTGAGTCGGTTGTTCTCTCCTTTTTAGTACACGCTTGTTCTATGAATTTCCCATCTACACCAACACTAAGCTATTCAGAAAAAGAAAATCCGTTCCGCACCTATGTGCGGAACGGAAATCGTCGACGGACCATTTTTAAATAGATGCGAAATTTCACTGACATTCTCTACAAATCATGCGCCGCATTTACAATTTGAATCTCTAGCGATAGCTAAAAAGCTTCCCCTGAATTCCAATATGTTCTATTTGCCAGTAGGCGCATTGAACACATTGGAACTCAGGAGAGGAAATAGTAACACGGATTCCCCTCGCAAATTTGGTTGGCGATAAAATGCGTTCTTTTTGTTGATAGTTGAAATCAACTGATGAGTGTCCTTCTAATAATTGGGATGTTTTGCGTGAAGGCGTGTAATAAACACAGAGCGACACGCATGTATGAACGGGTTAATCGATATGACACTTGTGGCATCGCGGAAGGATAAAACTCCGCCTGCAGCCTCTCGTACTATCCTTCCGCGCTGGCACTGGTGCCATTTCGATGAACCTATTCACACACGTGTGTCGTTCTATGTGTTTATTCAGGCTTCCTCCACCCGTCAAACTGTCTGATACGATGATACTCTATATGTTGAAACTATTTTTTCGTCAGAATTAGCAAGGTAACAAACATTGATGAAGATTGAAGGATGGGATTCTTTTTACGAAATATATATACAGTACGTAGAGAGTGTATTATCATTAAACCACCCGCAGAGTGGAGATTCCACCCGAGCAATAATTGCAAATTTGTTGCAAAGAATAACCATCACAAGCAAAGTTCCAGCCAATGGACTTCCGGGTTAAACCCGGAGGTCTATTGGCTGAAACTTTGCTTGTGTTTTTTGTCTATATGTACAAAATTTGAAAGTGATATTTTGGGCGATACTCCAATCCGCGGGTGTTTTAGTTACAATCCACTCTCCACGTACTGTAGTCAGCAGTGATTGGTTTACTATTAAAACAACCACGGACGGATTTTCCATCCATGCAAGATATACCAGATTCCGAGAAATAACAAGAAATCCAAGCTCAATGTCAGCCAAAAGCATTCCGTTTTTGAATTTGAAGTTTTCCGTAAAATATCGGTTGTTGTCTGAGATGAAACTAAATTCCTGAAGTAGTTTATTCAATGTTCATTACACAGAGGATATCCAACGAATTCTGTAAAGAGCAGTTGACTTAGTATAAGATGTTCTCACATTAAAATCGCAAAAGGTGTTGTCAATGTACAAGGAACTCCCACCAAAATTACAACATATTTTATCAAAATATATTGGATTTACAAAAAGATAAAAATCAATGTGATCGATTGTTTGTTCCATTGAAAGGCAATTTCGAAGCAAGATCTTATCACGAAATTGAGTGGACTTTGGTTGATAATAATTTAAATATTTAATCATAAAAATATTATATAATAACCTGGAAATCACAGATTTGTCTTGAAATGAAACAACATAAAAACCACACATTATTACTGAGCAGTGTAAGATGACAGATTGTGAGAAAATCTTATCGCGGAGAAACTTTATAGATAAAATACAAATTTCTCAAACGAGCAATAGATAAATCACTACCAACAAAGGCAGTTATTAAAATATTCGACAATCGAGATGGCATCATGGAGATGAATTCTTCCTCCGTTCAGCAATGTCGAAAGAAATAATTAAAAAGAAAAAACAGGTGTGTTACTTCTACGAAAATTCCGAAGACGTACGCTAGTACGATCACTTTTCGGGGATCGCGTGCTTTCTCGAAAATAAAAGTATTGGAACATTGAAGGATTTCTTTCTGGGAAACAACACAGGTGAAAAAGGTAGGGTCATGCAAATCACACATTTTTGATTCGAATCGAATCTCTAATCGAATCAGGTCTATTATGCGAAATCGAATCGAATCATGAACCGAATTCTGGGCGTCCTGAAGATGACCGATAAGGGGAGGTGAGCTGTTAACATAATTGTTCTGACTGCGACGACACAAGTCCAGACTGATAAAATATTTCAGCTGCATCATCAAGGCATGCCTTCCTGGAAGGCATGCCTTGATGATGTAGTTGGAATATTATCCAGGAACGGGTGTGAGCCTTACCCAGCTCTGAGCCCTGCACTGGACTAGTCGCTAACAACAGCTCATCCTAGGCATTGTTTGGAAACTTTAACTTTTTTTCAACAGTGGTAGAGACTAGTGAGGCTGGAAGTGGCATGGGAGGTGGCATGGTACGATCCTATGTATGTTAATATAGAGTAAATTATACTCTGCCTTTTTTCAGCATTATTTACATACAAATTGCTTCTGAACTGTACGTTTTTGTGAGACGACAACAATGACGAATATCCCGAACGAAAATTAATCGGGCAGCTGATTTCGAATCAAATCGAATACCAACTTAAGATTCGAAATCGAATCGAATCTCGAAGCTTTTCGGGCACTAGAAAAAAGGTGCTATGCTTATGGATGTCACAGTAACGTGTGTGTGTGTGTGGGGGGGGGGGGGGTGGTTTAAGTGGACAAGATGGCATTAAAGGCGTCTTTTATGTGACGTTATCTGGAAACTCACTGCAAACGATCGTATATTTAAAAGCCAGCTAACACGTAGATTGCTGACCTAAGAATTTTACCCTCGACGTCGAACGTTTTGAAAATCCCTAGTTGGCCTGCTTTCGTTCTACGGGAGTGGATAACAATTGTTTGCGCATGACTTTAGCTTCGGATTTCTTCCAAGTTACCATCGTCACCTTTTTCGAGTTCCGCCATCGCCGCTTCTACAGTAGTCGTTTTTTGATCCGTTTTTCTATTTTATTCCGCACAAATCTATAACTTGGATACAGATCCAGGTTATTCCAGCTCAGATCAGTTCATGTACTAATAAGTGGGTTGTGGGTATACATTCATAGAATCATCCCTGGCCTCGAAAAATACGATTTTATAATTTTGTAGGCAGTATGAACTTTGAATCGCCTCTCTTTGTTACCACCAGGTCGAGGTTACTCCACCCCATATCTGTTCATGAACTTATATGATTGTGGGGATATATTCATAGAATCATCTCTGGCCTAGAAAAATACGATTTTATGGGCAGTATACACTTTCAATCTCCTTCCATTGTTATATCTCTCCAAATATTTCACGTGGTAGCGTCAGACGTAACATATGCCACCGGACTCGTAAACATAGAAAAAACTAAGCGAGATCTCGTCCAATCAGAGGGCGAGAATTTTAGACTTACTGGAACATAGAAAGCTATATATTCGTAATTGCCTGAAGTTTTTGTAAACGGTGAATTCACGATTGTTTTAGGTTGGGTTAAAAGCAGACAATGAATAATAATAAACAAAACCCTCAAAAGCAAAAAGAAGTATTGTCTGTAATTAAAAAAAATACTGAAACGAAAAACATTCCGAAGGTTACTACGAAAAATAAACAAAAATATTCTTCACGATAATTGCGTGATCTGCAGTGTGTGTGGGAGAGAGAGTCGGAAGGTTCAGTTTGTTAAAATGAGGGTTTCATAAACAAAATCATCAATAAACTTCCAACCGAAATACTTCTGGGGCATCAGGTCATATAATCTCAAACGAAACTCTTTTGTCGACTCAATGTCTGTCTAACAGAAGAATTTGTAACAAACCCATCAAAGATACCAAAACACGAAACAGTGTATACGTTAAAAATTTGAAAAAAAATTCTGTCAATCCAACGTTGAGAGAAAAATTAGATGGATCCATCATTCAAAATATTATCATGAATAAAGCTAATTTGAAATGTGTATTACAAAACAGGTTTGAACGATGAATACTGCAATTTTAATCTTCGGACAAGCTACAGATGTCTGTTTGTGATGTACAGTACGTGGAGAGTGTATTATCACTAAATCACCCGCAGAGTGGAGATTCCACCCGAGCAATGATTGCAAATTTGTTGCAAAGCATAACCAGCACCAGCAACGTTTCAGCCAATGGACCTGCGGTTAAACCCGGAGGTCCATTGGCTGAAACATTGCTTGTGTTTTTTGCCGATATATACAAAATTTGAAAGTTATGGCTTGGGTGATAACTCCACTCCGCGGGTGATTTAGTTACAATCCACTCTCCACGTACTGTATGGTGTATTTTGTCAGGATTAAAATCAGTTGGGTTAAAACATCAACTGGGTTGAGTGAATATTCACTCAACCTAGTTGATTTGAGTTGAATTTGATTGCTCGTTACGCATCTGGCTGACGTTATGATGTAAATGAAATACTTCGACACAAAACTGCGTCAAGCTAGAAAGTAAACAGACCGCGACAACCTTCGGTGCTCGTGAAATACAGAACAACAGACGCCAACTCTGGTTGTTGATTCCCAGTCACCCGTACACTGCCCTCGTTGTGTTCTTCGTTATAGTTCATTCAGTAAAAAATAATACTTTACATTATACGGTGTTATATTTCTGCTCAGGAGATATAGTAGTATATCTCATAACATTTAATTTAGTTTACA
Organism: Pictodentalium vernedei; assembly: GCA_031216915.1. Classification (NCBI taxonomy): domain Eukaryota; kingdom Metazoa; phylum Mollusca; class Scaphopoda; order Dentaliida; family Dentaliidae; genus Pictodentalium; species Pictodentalium vernedei. Next base: position 102,855,409 of record CM062297.1, on the reverse strand, counting down.
ATAACTTTCTTACATATATACTCTACATATATGGTATATATTTCTGTTTTGAGGGATGTAGTATCATTATATTTGATTCAGTATAGAATGATACTCCACGGACATTTATTAAACACAAGATGCGTATGTTTGTTTCAGGGATGAAGCATATCACATAATATTTCTTTCAGTTAAAAAATATACCCTCTTAATATATGGTGTACATATTTTTATATGTGGTGGGGTATGGTATTCATAATATTTCATTCAGTACATTATAATACTGTACAGATGTATTCTACACCTGTCCTACATAATTTTGTTCGAGGGAAGTAGTATACCACGATATTTCGTTCTGTATACAATAATACTCTGCACATATGAGAAATATATATTTGTTTGGAGTATTGTGAGTATGATAATAATTTATTCAGTAAATTTTGTATGTGATGTACAGTGATGCAATACGAAATTAAAAAGTAGGGGTACGAACCGCTTCGGCCATCGCTGCGCATTAACCCTTTACCCAACGTAACGGCCAAAACCGGCCAGCGCTATTCTCAAAAATCGCCAATTAATTTTCAAAATATTTTAATTTTTTGTCTTAAAAACATATGTTATGACCCCTCGTTGGAGCGAGCTCGTCGAGCTCGTTCTAACGAGTCGTCATAACCTATGTTTTTGAGACAAAAAATGAAAAAAATTAGTTATTCAAGAATTTTTTTTGCAAGTGTTGTCTGCTTTTCATGTTAGGTAAAGGGTTAAGCGCACATTCGAAATGGGCGTTTAGCGTGTAGCGGTGGCCAAAGCGAAAGGTGTCGTTGGGAGGGTGTACCCCTCTCACAGTAATAGGGGGACCGGAGGTCCACCTCCTGGGAAATTGAGAAGTTTAGTACTCAAATCTCTTCATAAGAAATGGGCATTATAATCTGTGTGCAGGTACGAACTATAAGGGGTTATAATTACGGCAAGCAAGATGAGTGACTTCTTACTGTGTTGAATATTTTTAAAGCTCAAGCCATTCCATGTCTTGAAATTGTAGTCCTCTCCCGCTAAGCCAACAGCAGGAAGGGTGTTCTCCAATGAAAACACCACTGATGATATATCTGCAGTAGCCAGGGGTATTTTGAAGGGTATAAACCTCATTTGTCTCGATTGTGATGTCACGACGTCCTGAAATGCCAATATTCCAACTACATCATCGAGCCATGCCTTCGTCGAAGCCATGTCTCGATGAAATAGTTGTAATATTAGTTCGTCTGGAATTTAGTTAATTAACTCACGATTTCTTGAAAATTTGTTTGTGAATAAATAAAATATACACGTATCATGGGTGATAATAAAAACTTACTGTACCGGTGCTCCATACTGGTCATGTCTGATTCCCAATATCCTGACTCGTGTACTACAGACCCTCATCTAAAAGACCGTCTGTGTGTGTTACACAGATCCAAGTATCAAATCTAATCTTTTAAGAAACAACATGATTACTAACAAGAAATTGTTGATATCTTTGACTCCATTCCTGGCGAAAATGTTCCAAATGGAAAATTATTAGATGTGTGTGGGGGTGGGGGATCACATCCTCTACACGTCTCCATAGTTACGCCCCTGAATTTGTATCCTGGCAGTTGACAAGATCAACTTGTCTATTTGAAGGAGTCGGAGTTTGATGATACCCTTCGCATACATACATGGGTTGCTGCAGTTTCAAGTTTTCAATAATTTTCTCTAATATTGTACCCACACTAATATACTATTTATATTTCTTTCAGAGATTCAGTTGTCGTCGCATGTATTAATTGTGGTACTAGCGTATATGCGGGGTTCGTTATTTTTTCCATGTTGGGTTTCATGGCTCACGAAACAAATCAAAATGTTCAAGATGTCGCAACAAGTGGTAAGATTACATCCTTATCCATCCATCCATCTCTCTCCCACTCTCTCTTTCTCTCTCTCGCTCTCTCTCTCTTTGTCTCTCTCACTTGCGCAGTTACGCACAATTTGATTCTCTGTCTAGTATTTCTTGCCTGTCTTTTGCTCCAATGCGCAGTATGTCTTGTTTGTCAATTTGTTTTTCACATCGATCTGTCGGCAGGGACGTATCCCGGATAGGGACACAAAGAGAATGAGATTCCAACTGTCTTTATATGCTAGACTTGACCTAATGTCAACAAAAAAACAACAATAAGCAGGCTTGTCAATTTCTCCCTCGTCCTTTATCGATCTCATAAACACAAAACATGCGTGCGGTAAACCTCCTCCTCCTCACGGTGTATTCCGAGGACAACTGTAATGTAAAATACAGAAATTACCTAGAACAACTGGCAGAAACTATGCTTCGTCGGGGCGCCAGTGATGGATGTTTTAAATCGGACATAAGAGACCTAAACCTTCACCCCATGAGGGCAACTGTTGGGGGTAGGAAAGGAATTCGGACATAACAATTATGCCCGAATTTCTTTCCTACATACAGTACGTGGAGAGTGGATTGTAACTAAATCACCCGCGGAGTGGAGATGTCACCCAAGCTATAACTTTCAATTTTTTTACATATCGACAAAAATACAAGCAATGTTTCAGCCAATGGACCTCCGGGTTTAACCCGGAGGTCCATTGGCTGAAACTTTGCTTGTGTCGGTTATGCTTTGCCACAAATTTGTAATTATTGCTTGGGTGGAATCTCCACTCTGCGGGTGATTTAGTGATAATACACACTCCACGTACTGTACATGCACAGCATCTAAACATTCACAAGAACAGATATCGTTAAAAAGCAAAAATCTCGAAAACGGCTCTCCTCCGATGACTCAAGGCGAAATAAAAATGGTACCGCTGGAGTATTTCAAGGCGAATCGTTATGACTCTCCTACAGATGCTAAAATGACGAGCCTGTTTAACGCCCTGTGAAAATGAAGTAACCATAAACAAATAAGAACCTTTTGGTTTGAAGTTCAATTCCGTAACAACTGGGCTACCGAGATGCCTCTACGGATGGCTGCATTGTAATTTAATTTCAACTATATTATAAGGTAAAATAAAATTAAATATGTATCGAAATTTCGAGAAACATTATCCAGAATTTATCCTTCAGGATTTCAAACGTGAATCAAGAGGCAAATCTTGTTTTGAATTTCGAAAACAAGTGTCGAATGTTAATTTTGAAAAAAATATGTATACCTAGCTCGTATCAAATGTTCCTGAAACATGAAGGATGGATGGCTTCGGGTTCACGAAAATACGTTTTCCGGGACTTACAACGATGGCACTGAAGTCATATATTTGGCCTTCGATTTAAAAATCACGGAGTTATTCAGTGAATTGGGATTTGTTCAGGAACATGTACCACACTGCATATCGAGTTACCTCCCATCGATCAAAGGTCGATGGATAAAAGCGGTTTTGTTATCATATTTTTCCAAGTCAGGCACTGTTAAGTAACACAATTTTCAAATTGAGAGTTGGAAAATTTTTTTTTTAAAAAATTGCCACTGGACAATATCATGTGCAACCTCATTGGAACGAGCTCGCTGAGCTCGTTCCAACGACGGGTCACATGATATGATTTTGTAAAATAACTCGGCCAAAATTGAAAAAAATAATTTTTAAAATATTAAAAGATGATATCATGTCTGTTAGGTAGAGAATTAAACAATGTTTTTTTGAAACAAAATAGTTTCCAGATGTTATTTTATAATAGCAGCGATACATGGTGCGGGGGGCAACGTTTGGACAAAGTTTGTGTTGCTCCACACATTGACAGAAAAGGTAAGGCATGCCTTTCCAAAAGAGTGGTGTTGTATGGGGAACATTTATATAAGAGGATTTACTCTTTCGTTTTTTAGAAAATACAGACAAGGGGTATTACCCCAAAATGTACAAAATAAAAGAAAGATATTTACATCATTTGAAGTAACCTATCAGTTGCAATCAAATAATGTGATAATCTTCTATACTATATTTTAGAATGTCTGTATGTATGTATGTCTGTCTGTCCGCTATAGAAATGAATATACGGCCTCCCCGAGTGTCCAAAATGGGTCTACCAGGAGTACTATTTTTATGGCGGAGGTCATCGTCAGGTTTAAAAAAGTGTGTGGGGTGGGGGTGTAGGGGCACCAAAAGTTATGACCAAAATTTTTCTCACCGATATATGTCTTCAAAGGGGTCTACTAGGAGTGCGTTTTTATCAGGAATCTAATGATGAGGTTTAACAAAGTATCGGGGTGGGGGTGGGGTGGGGGTGTAGAGGGGCACCAAAAGTTATGTCCAAAATTGTTCTCACCGAAATAGGTCTTCAAAGGAGTCTACTAGGGGTAATTGTTTACCAGGAATCTAATGGTGAGGTTTAAAAAAGTCCGTGGTGGAGTGGAGTGGAGGTGTAGAGGGGCACCAACTCAGCCCGAGCAACGCCGGGTAACCCTGCTTGTGTTTAACCCTTTACCCAACGAATCGGCCGCACCCGCCCGCGTAATATGCAAATTCAGCAGTTGAAAAAATATTATTTTTCAACAAATTTCAACAAAACCATATCATGTGGCCCCTCGTTGGAACGAGCTCGTCGAGCTCGTTCCAACGAGGGGTTACATGATATGGTTTTGTTGAAATTTTTTGAAAAATTTAAAAAAATGATATTTAAAATAATCAATTTTGATATCGTCTGCGTTAATAAAGATAAAATAGCATGTAAATGTCATCGCAATGTTTGACAAATTTTTTTGAAATACACTGAGTTTTTTTTTTAAATTGAAACTATTTTTTTTGAACTCTACATGCCAAAATAATGAGTAAATAATTACTACAAAGCGTTTAAAAGTTAAAGAGACATTTTAAGCCTTTGAACCCGAATGATCGCTTTTCCCGCCAGGAAAGTGGTACGCAAATAACGTCATTAAATAGGATGGCTGTTCAGGGCTGTTCAGTAAATGTGTAGGGTAGACCAGTCAACATTTTCAACGTGCAGCCTCACCTAATGAATATGGACTCTTCTAATTGCTGCTATTGATCTGGCATGATAACTACCACTAGAGTTCGAGGAGCTCGGTGGCTCTGTGGTAGACTGTTGGACTTCTATGCTAGAGGTCCCGAGTTCGATCCCCGCCCAGGACGACCCGCGTTGTGTCCTTGTCAAGGCATTTTATCCCGGTTGCCTACATAGGGACACGATGACGCCGTGTACTAAGGTGTACTGCACGTCGATGTTGCACATGTCTTCAACCGCTGTAACCCTGCTTGAGCGGAGCTTGAACAGAGTTAGAATGTTGAGCTGACAGTTGCTCGTCGATGCTCGGTGGTTCTCTCCGGGTACTCCGGCTTCCTCAACCCGTAAAATTGTCACGGTCACGATTAGCCATTGTGCATAATTACGTGACCTTAAACGCCAATAAATAACCACTGGAGTTCAAAGGGTTGAGGAATAAGTGCCTGAATGAGTGTTTTTTTTAATCATAAGCTGACAAGTTATCTAATTATTAATTTTTTTTATCACGAAAGTAATGTTAGCACCAATTTAGTATTTTTTTTTAAATCAAATTTGAAAGTTGGGAATTTATTTTTCTAAAACAGGAGTAAAATTTGTTATTATTCTGATCACTTCCAACATTTTAACATGAATTTAGAGGAGAAAAAGGAATGATAATAAAATGGAGGATAATGGCCAGTTAGCAACGGATTGAGTTTTCTTGTGAATGGTGCCTCACTATTGTTCCTGTTGGAGGTGTGTGTGAATATATTGAAGGACACAATCATGTTCTCAAAGAATTTGGAATGTTGATTGCTGTTCTCCGGCCAAGAATCGAACCTTTGGCAACCCCGTCTGGCATTCAGGAGTCCAACATCCAAACCACTGGCCAATTGTACACTGTCTAAATACGATGGCTGGAATTCATGATGTTTACATGAATACGTGGTTCACTTTCCTTATGGCAGATACACGGAAGTGTGAAGCGCGCTCCCAACAGTTCAACGAACGTGCTGCGGTTGGCCTCAGACGAAGACTGACACGGGAATGTATGTGCATATTCAAGGACACATTAATGTTTTTGAAGAATTTGGAATCTTGACTTCTCGACCCCTGAGTTCAAATGTGTTATGTGTGCCTACTGGCATATAGAACACATTGGAACTCAGGGGTCGTTCTGATCTCCGGCCTGCAATCGAACTGTTGGCACCCCCGCCTGACATCCAGGAGTCCAACATCTAAACCACTGGACCTTTACACACAGTCTAAAAATGTAATGTTAGCTAAAATAATTAAAACAACAATTTTTAAAATCTTATTTGAAGGGTGGGAATTTACTTTTCAACAAACAGGAATAACATTTGATATTATGCTGATCGCTTCAACATTTTAATGTGAATTTAGAGGAGAAAAAGGAATAATAATAAAATAGAGGACAATGACCAGTGAGCAACGGATCGGTTTTTTGTGTGAATATTGCATCATTATTGTTCCTGTTGGAGGTTGTGTGACGTGCGTGTAGGTTTGAGCAATTGCCTAGTTGAGGGGTTGGATGTGTTTTTGTGTGAATTCCAAGTCGTCACGACTGTGGTAAGTGTTACGGTGGAAACTGAGATGTTAAGGAATGGAGTAGGTTTTTCATGTAGAGGACCAGAAGGATAGCTGGTTAAGAGACAGCCATGATGGGTTCATATAGAATATACCCATAGTAGCTTGGTGTACCAAATGTTCACCACGAGTGGTGAAGTGGTGTTAACCGCGAGCCTGTGGCGCGCGGTTAACACCACTTCACCACGAGTGGTGAACATTTGGTACACCAAGCTACTTTGGGTATATTTTATTTATACCATGATCGTCAGAATTTGAAGAGTCGATATTATTTTTTCTCGATTTTACTGAGCACCAGACGTACATACGAGCGAATCTGTTTTTGTTTACACGAGCATCGGTGGGCGGTACTTCCGCTGTCAATTTTATCGCCGAAACAAAATGAAAAAAAGGAAATTGAGCCTTTTTCGTTTTAATAACAAAATAACATACTATTTCGAGTGATGCATGCTTCATTAACATGAGACAATGCATGTTTGTTAATATTTGGCATCTTATGAGGTAAACGCATTTAAAAATGTAATAAATAATTGCACTTCCATTTCACTCTTCACGAGGCGACGTGCGATAAATTTAGACAAGTTTGCATTCAGGTCGACGTCACCAAAGGTCAATGGGGATGTAGTTCTACTGTAGGTGTAAATTTTTACTACTGAAATCCCATTGCTGGCGTGTTCACCACTGTTGTTGTGTAAAGCTAAAATTTATGTCATAGGCTTTTCATATATAGTAGAATAGGTAATCATGGTATAAATTGTTGTACATTGCTGAAGATAAAAAACGTCGTCAACCGTACTTCCCCAGTGAGGTTTCTCGCTGGTATTTTTGTATCACTCATTTTATGGTCTAGGCGTAGGCGTGTGAGGGGAGGTTCTAGATACAAAGACCGACAGAATGACAGTTGGTGGGCGAAAGAGACACGGGAGGGCCCATGGATGTTAGAGAATTTAGGTACGAATGGTGATCATGCCTAATTTTACGTGTTTACGTAAGTGTGTATGTGAGGGTCGAGGGACGAGGGGGGGGGGGGTGGCGGTCGGATGTTCCTACACTTGATTGCCATCATCGACCGGTCCGACAGACGAGACTGTAGAAGGTGGTTCTCGTTTAGTTCCAGTTCTGTTTGATGCTTACATGTAGAATCACAGAGAAGTTGAATTAATGGTTGAAATTCGTGTATGGTGAGATACGCAGCGTCAGCTATAACCTCTATGTGCAGTTTCTTGTTGGCTATTTTGTATCTGACTGCATCGGTCGACAAGAACCTTTTGCATACAACATTCATGTAAATAAGCCTTCGTGTTCATCGGCACCGCTGAAATCAGTGTTAGCGGTTGTATTGTGTATGGTGGTTTTCAGATCTAATGCACATATATTGTACTCGGATTAGACTTTTTACGACGTTGTGAGAAATTAACGCCAGTATGTTTATGTTATGGGTAATGTCATGTTTTAATTTGGGTTAGTTTGAGATAAAAATGTTAAAAGCATTTAACCAGGGTTGTTGGGGGTTCAATTTTGTTGATATCTAATGATAAATCCCAATAAAAAATACAGAAGTATGTCCTCTGTTGGATGCATATCTGATGTATGTCCTCTGTTGGATGCATATCTGATGTATGTCCTCTGTTGGATGCAAATCTGATGTATGTCCTCTGTTGGATGCATATCTGATGTATGTCCTCTGTTGGATGCAAATCTGATGTATGTCCTCTGTTGGATGCATATCTGATGTATGTCCTCTGTTGGATGCATATCTGATGTATGTCCTCTGTTGGATACATATCTGATGTATGTCCTCTGTTGGATGCATATCTGATGTATGTCCTCTGTTGGATGCATATCTGATGTATGTCCTCTGTTGGATGCATGTCTGATGTATGTCCTCTGTTGGATACATATCTGATGTATGTCCTCTGTTGGATACATATCTGATGTTCTGATGTATGTCCTCTGTTGGATGCATATCTGATCTATGTCCTCTGTTGGATGCATATCTGATGTATGTCCTCTGTTGGATACATATCTGATGTATGTCCTCTGTTGGATGCATATCTGATGTATGTCCTCTGTTGGAAACATATCTGATGTATGTCCTCTGTTGGATACATATCTGATGTATGTCCTCTGTTGGATGCAAATCTGATGTTATGTCAAAGGTCAAGTTGGTTGAACTTCCGACTATTGGTGTACATTTGTTAACCACCGTAGAAGCTTTACATCGATAGAGGGGTTAAAAGCCAAATTTTAACATACAGACTTCTCTCATGTAGTAACATAGGCGAGCATGGTATAAAACTAATTTAATTAAACTCGTACCGTTTTACTACACACTTTGTTTGAATTTTATTTTTGACTAAGGACAACTCATCCCCTGAGATCCGATGTGTTCTATGTGCCAGTAGGCTGCCAGTAGGCATATATAACACATTGTAACTCAGGGGACGAACTGGTAACAATGTTTTCAATACATTACCCAACGCACAGGCTAGCCAATTTAAATATTTGAAATATGGTTGTTTTATTTTTTATTGTTCAAACAGTTTTCACCAAAAAATATATCTCGTGATCCCCATTACATGCAGTAGAAAAATAGGGTCGGTCAGTCCGGATTTTTTTTTTAAATATTTTTGTCCGAGAGTTTATTTTCTCGTACAGTCGTTTTTTACGCACCGTAACAACCAAAACCGACGGGCGAATTTACAAAAATCAAATTTTATTTACTTATTCAATTTTGTCTAAAAAAACATAGCATATAATCCCTCAGTGGCAAAAAACTCGCCGTGCCCTTCAAATTAGGTACCATGAACTATGTCTTTGTGGCGAAAAATGAAAATTTTTAGTTATTCATTTTTTTTAAAGTATCGTCTGTAATTTGGGTAACATGTAGATGAGGGTTGAAATGTATGAACTATTTCCGCGATACATCTGTATTTGAAGTCCGGTCCATTCATATTTTCCGATATAATTTTAAATGGAGATAACATTTTTGTTAAGTGTTTTGTTTTCATTAGGATCGGACATGAAAATTAGGATCGGTCCGTAAACCGGGATCATTTCATATTTTTTCCTCAACTGTAATGTTTGCTCTGATGTGTGTTCTTCCAGTTTGCGGTGACTGAAACTATTGTTAGTGGTATAACAGACTTATTTCCAAGACAGCTGAGGAAACGCAGGACCTTGTTCACATTTACAGTGTGTTGTGTGTCGTTTTTGTTGGGTATACCTATTACAACCAAGGTAGGTGTTAGTAATAATAACTCTATTGGGCAATAAATAATAAATACCTCGATTATTATCGGATGTTTTTTTCAAATTAGGGCGAGGCTGGAGGATTTTATTTTTTATTAGGTACTTTTATTTATTTCCTGGGAATCTGACGGTTACCATGAAAAGACCCCACCCTCAACCCAAATATACGTAAATGTTTGCATTAACCCTTTACCCAACGCAGACGATATCAAAACTTATTTTAAATATCATTTTTTTAAATTTAAAAAAAAAAAATATCAACAAAACCACGAGCTCGTTCCAGAGATTTAAAACAAAATATCAACCAAACCATATCATGTGACCCCTTCTTTGGAACGAGCTCGACGAGCTCGTTCCAAAGATGGGTCACATGATATGGTTTTATTTGAAACTTTTGGAAAAAAGAATAACATTTTTCAGCTGCTGAATTGGCATATTATGAGGGTCGAGATTTCCGATTCGTTATGTGAAGGGTTAACTGGTTAGGTGCTAAATTACTCCCGGTTGTCAAACTTTGTCTTGTTACAATTTGTATGAGGGAGCCTACATCAATTCTAACAAGACAAATTCATATCGACTAAACAAATTCACTTTTACAGTACAGCCATCGTGGAATGGTCACAATCCACGCGTGGGCAGTTTTACATACGGACACTTTTGTCAATCAATTATCAGAAGTTTTCAGCAAATATTCAAGGAAAGAAGTAATCCTTTCATTGAAAATATGATGGTAATTCAATTCTTTTATGTCGGAGATTCACTGTTAACGCATACATGGGTTTTTGTTTCCCACGACGACCTACTGCAAGATAATGTGAGGTACATCCACATAATGTGAAGCCCTTGAGGTTCCTACTTTCCAGGATGAATCCAATATTTGAGCTTCCAATATTTTGCTGAGAAGAATTTGACGCGCAGTTTAATAATTCATATTTGGCCAATGTTAACCCTTTACCTAACGTAACGGCCAAAACCGGCCAGCGCTATTCTCAAAAATCGCCAATTAATTTTCATTATTTTTTTCATTTTTTGTCTCAAAAACATAGGTTATGACCCCTCGTTGGAACGAGCTCGTCGAGCTCGTTCCAACGAGGGGTCATAACCTATTTTTTTGAGACAAAAAATTAAAAAAATTAGTTATTCAAGAATTTTTTTTGCAAGTGTCGTCTGCTTTTCATGTTAGGTAAAGGGTTAATGTTGTAATTCGTGCTGTCCAGACTATGGTAACTAGCTAACTCTTGGGTCCTGCGTCCGGCGTCTGAACCTAACTGAAATAGTAGACATTTTTGTGAATGTATAACATGATAACATAATGGTCCACACTGTAATGATGTCTGGCTGTCTCACCTGACTGTCAGTGAATGTATAACATGATAACATTATGGTTCACACTGTAATGATGTCTGGCTGTCTCACCCGACTGTCAGTGAATATATAACATGATAACATAATGGTCCACACTGCAATGATGTCTGGCTGTCTCACCCGACTGTCAGTGAATGTATAACATGATAACATAATGGTCCACACTGTAATGATATATGACTGTCTCACCCGACTGTCAGTGAACGTATAACATGATAACATAATGGTCCACACTGTAATGATGTCTGGCTGACTCACCCGAATGTCAGTGAATGTATAACATGATGACATAATGGTCCACACTGTAATGATGCCTGACTGTCTCACCCGACTGTCAGTGAATGTATAACATGATAACATAATGGTCCACACTGCAATGATGTCTGGCTGTCTCACCCGACTGTCAGTGAATGTATAACATGATAACATAATGTTCCACACTGTAATGATATATGACTGTCTCACCCGACTGCCAGTGAATGTATAACATGATAACATAATGGTCCACACTGTAATGATGCCTGGCTGTCTCACCCGACTGTCAGTGAACGTATAACATGATATCATAATGGTCCACACTGTAATGATGTCTGGCTGTCTCACCCGACTGTCCGTGAATGTATAACATGATGACATAATGGTCCACACTGTAATGATGTCTGACTGTCTCACCCGACTGTCAGTGAATGTATAACATGATAACCTAATGGTCCACACTATAATGATGTCTGGCTGTCTCATCCGACTGTCAGTGAATATATAACATGATAACATAATGGTACACACTGTTATGACATCTGGCTGTCTCACCCGACTGTCAGTGAATGTATAACATGATAACATAATGGCCCACACTATAATGATGTCTGACTGTCTCACCCGACTGTCAGTGAATGTATAACATGATAACATAATGGTCCACACTGCAATGATGTCTGGCTGTCTTACCCGACTGTCGGTGAATGTATAACATGATAACATAATGGTCCATACTGTAATGATATATGACTGTCTCACCCGACTGTCGGTGAATGTATAACATGATAACGTAATGGTCCACACTGTTATGATGTCTGGCTGTCTCACCCGACTCAGTGAATGTATAACATGATAACATAATGGTCCACACTGTAATGATGTCTGGCTGTCTCACCAGACTGTCAGTGAATGTATAACTTGACAACACAATGGCCCACACTGTAATGATGTCTGGCTGTCTCACACAACTGTCAGTGAATGTATATGACCTTGTGCGATCACCATTAAAATGAATACTCCATTAGCAGAGGGTTATTGGGTATCGACGCCCACGGCAATATTTGCTATGCTTGCACACCTCTAAAGTGCAACCCGTTATTTTGTGTTGGGTTAGACAATGTCAATGGGATTTTCTGTTAAATTTGTCAAAATGTAATGTTCTCCCAAAATGCAGTGGAAAATTTTCCACGCATGCAAATTCGAAAAAAGTTGCTGAAAAGACAAATCCCAGAGTAAAATTGATTCTCACACCAAAATCGCATTTTCAAAAGTCATTTGGATTTTTCTATTGTAAACGGATGGAAACGAAAATTGAGTCACATCCGCTAACTTTTGAAAATATGATTGATGTTCAACGCGGGTCAGTGTGTGTAATTGCTTTTGGTCCAGAAATCGTCCGAGGAAACGTCATTTATCTCGTGTGAGCCAGAAATTGTTTATGGAGAAAAGAAACTGTTATGCGAGACGGTGTGATAACGTCGGGGAAACGAGAAAGTATGGGGGATTTTCTACTGGAAGTACACTCCTGTTGGTTGTTTTCGAATGGTAGGATGTTGTCGTGTAATCGTTTTGCACATATTTAAAAAAAGACTATAAAAAAAACTATTTAAAATAATAAATTCCACCCACGCAATAATTGCAAATTTGTTGCAAATCATAACGAGCACAAGCAAAGTTTCAGTCAATGGACCTCCGGGTTAAACCCGGAGGTCCATTGGCTGAAACATTGCTTGTGTTTTTAGTCGATATACACAAAATTTGAAATTTATAGTTCGGGTGATAACTCCACTCCGCGGGTGATTTAGTTACAATCCACTCTCCACGTACTGTATGCTCGATGAAGACGAGGTTTTAGGTAGATGGAAGACTATTATCAGGTGTCGAGGGCAACCCCGTCCCTTAGACACCGACATTTCCTCCTTCCTAGGACTGATTAAAAATCTCGCGACCGACGATCGAGAAAACAGCTTGTATTTATTAACCGACAGGGAATATCCCGTTCATACCTCGCGAAGGAATAAAATGAAATAAATGAAATAAATAAATAATTTTTAAAAAAAATAAAAATAATTAATTTAAATTGTAAACAATGCCTATTCTAGGAATTAATAAATGGCTCGATGGTATTCGCGAGTATGTGGAAAAATAAAAAAAGGAAATCTTCTCGATATTCCAACACCTGCTTCTTCTCTCATACCTAAATATGATCAATCCAAAGACGCGATATACTGTAATACAAAGTGCAGTGGACTTGGGTATTGTAACATTTGAGAGCAGTTAGTTGTCGACAGATCTAATAGCGCAAGAAAGAATAGGACACTGAGGTAGAGAACATTCTCGAAATGTTCTCAGTAATAAAATATAGCAAGAAAAAAGTCCGCCGAGGTTGGTAGAAAACGAAAAGTTGGAACCTGATCGAATTCTTCACAGAGAAAGAGATAGAGAGCGAAAATATGCTATTCACAAAAGTAGGGGATATTTGATAAAAGTGATATGATGAAGAAATCTATTTATATTTTCATCAAAAAGACAGTTGAGGCATTGCACTCTTACTCTGGTGAATGATTTTAGCAGCAGCTGGGTGTCTGACAAACATACATTCCACGCACTGAGCTGTAGAAGACATGGGCGGTCAGTCCGAGAATTTACCACATTCCTCTCAATACCTTGTAAATCCTCCTCGGTTTGCGGGACAAAAGCGGATCTAACGTGGCATACTCCACACCAAACGTCCAATATCAACTTGACTGATATTATTCCAATTTTCCTGCAGAGCAGCGAGGGGATCCTGGACATTGGTGGGGGCTGTTGGTGTTGTTGTAGGCGCCGGCCAAGCATATCCCCGGCGTGCTCGATTGGCGAAAGGTCTGGACTTAGTGCTGTCCAAGGCAGTGTAGTGATTTTCTGCTCCTGGAGGACTCTGCAGCGACACGAGCCCAGTGTCCTATTGTATTGTCATCTTACAAAATGAATCGACGGCCGTGACCACGCGCAAATGGCACCACACGAGCTACTAACATGTCACGGTAGTACTGCCCTGTAACAAGCCCTTGGATGACATGTAATGCTGTCCTCCTTGTCGTGGTTATGTCTCCACACACCATAAACGATCCACCACCAAAACGATCGTGCTACCTAACGGTTACGTCATGGTATCGTTCGTTCCACCGCCGCCACACTCTGTTTCGCCTATCGCAGAAGTTGAGAGTGAACCTCGATTCATCGGAAAACATGACGTTGGTCCACCGATGATTCTCTCAGCTCTATCGTGCTCCACGCCAATTACGCCTTGCTGCGATGTGACGTCCAGTCGGACGTGGAATTATTTGAGGTCGTCGAGCTTACAAATTCCAGCTGTGTAGGGGTTTTCGGATAATCTGACCACTGACTTGCACTCTGTCGCTCTGTGCAGCTGCTGTCCAATTTTAGAGGCACTTTGATGGCGATTACGTAATGCTGAGGTTCGGATGAAACAATCCTGGTTATGGTTAGCAGTTGTCGCCCGACGTCTGTCATTGCCTATCTGACGGTAGCGCGACCACAACCTCCTAGTCACCGATCGAGTAACGTTGAGCATTTGAGCCACTACAGTCTGTCTGTTGCCAGCTTCCAAAATGCCAAGGCACGTAAACATTCGTCATGTGTCAGTCTTCGCATACCTCAAAAGTTGTGTGTCGTCCAGAAACTATTGAATAACGAGTTTATACCTAGAAAAGAACGATCCACACTAAACTTGGTAACATATTGATGTGTCCAATAACGCGTATCCAATACCATTTTCCGAAAATTTCAACATCAGTTTGGATATCCCCTACTTTTTTTGAATAGTATAGTTAAAAATTAGAAATTAAACAACAAAAAGCATAATTTTAACTAAAGATGTTTTTTTTTTAATTTAAAAAATAAAAAAATAATTAATTTAAATAAAAAAAAAAACATTTGTTCATGTAAGGAATGATCGTGTGTTTCCGTCTAGGTAGTTACATAAGCACATATCGGCACATAAAGCATGTGCTTATGTGCTAGGGCACATTGTGACACATTGTGCCTTTTCACATAAGCACATATGACAAAAAAGGGATTCTCTAGTAGGTATCCTCGAATAATACATTACCAGGCAATAGGTATCCTCAAATACCCGTATGTGCCTATGTGCTAGGCAAATTGTGTCAAATTGTGCCTTTTCACATAAGCACATATCAGCTCATAAAGCATGTGCCTATGTGCTAGGGCACATTGTGTCACATTGAGCCTTTTCACATAAGCATATATCGGCACATAAAGCATGTGCCTATGTGCTAGGGCACATTGTAACACATTGTGTCTTTTCACATAAGCACATATGACAAAAAAGGGGTGCCGAAGGTCATATGTTTTTCAAAAAAGGGGTGCCGAAATTGGGGGTGCCCAGGGATATTGCCATTGGATATAGAGGTGATGGGAATCGGATACAACTTCGTTGTAATAAGAGGAGATAACTCTGTACGATTAAGTACAGGTTGTGGGAAATCAAGCAATCTGATTGGTTAGTTATAATTTATATAAATAATCTAGATAAATGAAACAATAAAAGTACTTGGAATAGGATCAGAACTAACAAGAATAGACCAGAATAGCTAAATATAGTAATAATAAGCAAAGCTGCCCCAGCTGATAGGCTCTTCTACGCTACTTGAGTATACTCTAGAACAAAGGAACATGGCCAGATACGAAAACTATTGCATATATAGATAGAAGCAGAGAATTCTGAAAGAATTCGAAATAGTAAAACTTGTCGGGTTTATTTGGGTAACTAAACGAGGATTCTGGGAGAATTCTAAGCCAGAAAATTACTCCGATTCAATCGAACACCCCCCTCCCCCACGGTACCCTCTTGGTACTGTAGCACTACGTGCTAAGCCGATAAAATGGGGAATCCGCAATAAATAAAGACAATTTCGGTGATTTGGAGGGATTGTCGGATTGTTTGTGATAAGTCTACGAATCGGGAAATTACTCTTCTACAAAGGAACACATCCTCAGAATATACCCCTGTCTTGTTAGAAGGTTTTGGGTCACATAGCAACCACGTGCTACCATTGAAACCAAGATGGCGGCCTCCAGGATACAAAATGGACGACGGAAACACGTATCACCCTAACAACACGCGCTGCGCATGCGCACTCACAACATGTATCACTATGGAGATGACGTCACAAGATGGCCGCCCACGCGGGTTACCTTGACAACTAAACATGGCGCCACTGGGTCACGTGACATGACGTCACTTCCGGGATCCGGCCAATAAGGCACGATCCATCCCTCTCCTACCTCTTGTCTATTTCTTGAGTTATAAATCCTCCCAAAAAACAAAGACCAAACAGCCCATTTACACTAACCTATTCACACGCGTGTGTCGTTCTGTGTTTATTACACACCTTTACGTTTATGAAAGCAATTATTAGGACTCTCAGCAATCATTTGACAACTCGTCCCCTGAGTTCCAATGCGTTCTATGTGCCAGTAAGTTATTCACACCCACCATCACAACCCAGGAGCAGACAATGAAAGAGATCATCAAAGAATTGAAACCCTTTAGAGAAAGTCGTCACATCGCGGCGTAACCACGTACTCTCGTCCTACGCCCCAGTATCATTACTCACCATCACGAAGTCATCTCGAAATAGAAAGAATGGAGACCGATACTGAGGGGGAGTCGGCAACTAGCGCTGCTACTAGAAAGCTAGCGTCTAGTTCTTACCCGAGGGTAGATACCAGTGATGTGAATACTATGACTCGAATCCTCTAGGTACAGACTCGCCTTCCGTTTTCGTCGATGAACGGATGGAAAACTTTACCCCCGTGAAAGGAAAGTACAATTGTACGACGACAATCTGATCCTAGATGATACTGAGGATGATCACAAAACTCGGATCAATTTCTTAATCAAGACGAATGCCATAAGAAGGAACCCGAGAGAGTCGAGACCGAAAATACAGTGAAAGTTATAGGGACAAAATTATATTATTTGACAAATTAACCACCACGATCATTCCTTCCGATCGATTATAATGCATTGATGGGGAAATTGGAGCGCTTGGTGGCCAGGGGAGCAGCTGGTGATACGAGAGTGAGAAATGAGATAGTTAGTAAATACGAGAATTGCTAAGGCAAAATGTTGTAAATAAAAACTATTATAAATGCGTCATGAGAGCGTTATAAAAAAATTACAAAATAATAAGCAGTAAAAAAAATTAATTAGAAATAAATAATTAAAAATTTAAAATAATAAAAAGGATCGGTAGTGGTAAATAAATATAGAATAAACGTATTGTGTTTTCAAGTAAAACAGTTATTCTACTCGTAGGATTAAGAATGAAACCGACGAGCCCCAGGCGAGTCGGTTTCATTCTTAGTCCTTTGAGTAGAATAATTTAATTTTGTTTACTTGAAAACACAATACGTTTATTTTGCTTATCCCATAAATCATTTACAGGTCAGTCGCAGCGAAATCGTGCTGTTACTCGCTACAAAACACTGCAAGAACTGAGGAGCACATTGGTCCAATTCGACCGACCAGCAAAACTGCCAAAAATAAACAAGGCACAGTGATACATTTCTGTCTAAAAATAATTCCTCTACAAACTTGAGCTAAACTGGCAAAAATACTTTTAAATCACAATTCATTATCTTTCTTATTTTCGTTGTTTATTGTTGTTTTGTTTTTTTTCGTCGTCGATTTGACTTGAGTTTTATAAACAGAGCTGACGACACGTGGATTTGTTTATTTACACTTTCCTAATTTGGAAAATGAAACATCAATCGTCATACCCCTGCCTTTCACAATCCAACTTGCATGCTTTCCAACGCAGGGTTTCGATTGATTTAATTTGAAATCTGTCATATGTTCTAAAACAAATATATAAGCGATGGTCAGCGTTTGATAAACGTCAGTTCATCATGCCTCCCACATGCGTAAGCAGGTCATGACAACATGAATGCAGTAGAGGACACAGGTCAACAAGTCGATCTCTACTAGAGGAATAAATTCTTTCAGTGTTAAACCTACGGTGGAAATTTATCACCCTACTAGCAGCTGCTACTAGGTGAATAAAGCAAACATTTATCGAAGGCTTTTATTGTTCGAATAAACGTCCATGTGTGGGATAATGGATAATTCAATAGATCCTACATCTCCAGCAGATCGGGTGTGATGGATTCTATAAAGCAATTTTTAACATGGTTCTTCACAGGTGATGCCGCAAAGAAGCAGATCGCGTCGACGATAGTGAAATGCGGCAAAAATACTGCGATGGAAAGAAAGCCCCGACCGAAGCCGGTTACAAGATCGCGACAGAAGACGGCAAGAGAATTGGCGATTTAGTTCGCAAGCTGATAACGCTGTCTAACCGAGCTAAAATATGAAGAAGTTTTATCGACGATAAACGTGAAGGGATCCGTTGGTGATGATGATATGAAACTACAAGAACTTGCCAAGAAATTAAATGGATCTGAATTGAAAGTTAGCTTCAAAGACAAAAAAAATCCCTCCAGTTAAAAACCTAAAAAAAATCTTGGTTGAAAATACATTAAAAACTAAGTTAAAGCAGCAAAATTACAAAGCTGCTGAGACATATAAAATGTGTATTTTTGTGCCACATTTTGGCGCCAAATGCTGTATTTCTGGTGCCAGACGAAATATTTTAGTGCAATTGGCATCCGACAGCGTCGTTGCTCGGTGGGTCTCTCCGGGTACTCCGGCTTCCACCACCCGTAAAACTGTCACCGACACGATTAGACCTTGGCTGTTAAAGTGTCGCTAAACCTTAATAAATAAATAAATAAATAAAACAACAATAAACGTAAATACTTTTAAAAAATAATAATAAGGCCTAAAGATTTAAAACTTAGTTTCTCAGCCACTCTCCCGGCATGGTCTTTTTGACTGCTTCATGTTATCTTTTTACAACCAATGCAAAAATAGAAATATTTTACCCAAGTTAATGAAATTGATAAATTTGTCCTGTGAGTGCAAGAATGCTCTAGCATTGCAAAGCCTTCTTGCACCCAAGGCACGAAATACACCATCACCCATGCTTTTCTTTAGATTATGAGGCCTAAAACATAAAACAAACCAAGAACATGAATTTTTGATTGCAAAGAAATAATTACAAAAACAAAATAGAAAACCGCCGCCCACATGCAATTTTACAAAACATTACCTGAGTCACAGAAGATCTACTTGGTGGGGCCTTATTGACGTATATTTCTCTCACACAGCACCACAGTAGTGTGTGTGTGTGGGGGGGGGGGGGGTAGGGGTGCGGGGGGGGGGACTCCACTCACAAACATGTATAGATCAGTGGAGTGAAGGGTTGTACTGCCTTACCGCTCTCCCTGTCTTGGGGGCCATCCTATCCTACATTTACACATGTCATGTGTTTTACACAGAAGAGACCCTCTCTCTCTCTCTCTCTCTCTCTCTCTCTCTCTCATTCACTTCTGGAGTGATCAAAGTGCCAGCATGCAACACAACTATTTTAGCCGCATAATGATTTCGATGGATATGAAATGAAGAAACTGTTACAACATACTCTACCCAACCCAACCAACAGGAATATACAATTTGTCGGACAGCATTTCCGCAATAAATTTGGTACCACTTCATTGAATCTGATGATGTAGTAAACTCAATGTTTGGACATGTTTTGGTGTTGTATTCGAACAAATCTTTTATTCTCTTGGAAGTTTTCCGAAAGGAACGTCATCTTGCAGGTCCCTTTATATTTGATGTCTTCTGATTTCCAGCCAGGAAGCTCTTGTACGATGGTAGGTTTTGGAAGTATACAGTAATAGTTACGTGGACCTAAGAAGGGGTGAACTGACATAGTAAATTGTATGTATTGCTGCTACGCTGGGGTAAAAGAACACATTTAGCTGACATGTTAAAAAACAAACGTTGTTCAAGGGCAAAACGTGTTATTAATGAACAAATCGAAATCTGATAGTCTTTTATCGAAAGAATGAACTTTATTCTGTTCATTAAGGAAGCTACAAGTGGGGGCATGGTGGCGTCGTGGTAACCGGCTCTCGTCAGATAACCGAAGTTAAGGAACGTCGAGCGCGGTTAGTTGTTGGATGGGTGACCATTTCAGCGACTGATTCGCGCTCCCGCGTTGTGCCCTTAACCCCAATTGCCTGCATGGGGGCACGATGACGCTGTGTAATAAGGCGCATTGCACGTCGATAGTGCGCATGTCTTCAACCAATCTAACCATGCATGTGCCGCAGTGCAGAGTTCAGAGTTGCGATGTTGAAGAGCGAGCTGAAAGCTGCTCGTTGTTGCTCGGCGGTTCTCTGCGGGTACTCCGGCTTCCTCCACCCGTAAAACTGTCACGCTCACAATTAGCCATTGTGCATAATTATGTGACCTTAAAGACCAATAAATAAATAAATAATAAGGAAGCTACAAAAACCGTAAATAAATAATAAGGAAGCTACAAAAAACCGTCGAGTCATAAGTTGTTTGACAGTGGAAGAATATTTTTCCGTACGTCGGAGCCAGGTTATGTCATCCCATTATGCTGAGGTACATGGCAGAATAACCAATGGACCATTCCATTTTTGGTGAATGTTTTCAGTCGCCTGCACGTGGTTTTGTCTCAAATTCTGATAAAATAAGGATGATTATTATCATTATTATTAACGACGCAGTTTTCGGTGTAATCAGCTCTGTCTTTTTTGTTATTTATAGAAAATTCGTCATAATTCAGGGCACAAGCTTATTTGTTCTCGATCATTATTGCATCCTAAAATAAACAGACATACTGACGTTGACACAAAGAGTGCCAATGGCGACAAAACTTGGTAACAATGAGACGTGGGGTATACTTCTGAGTTGGACGTATTTGAGATTATCACAAGTCTGTCCCATGAAATCCCAATCTACAGCAACACCAAATCAATGAGACGTGGGGTATACTTCTGAGTTGGACGTATTTGAGATTATCACAAGTCTGTTCCATGAAATCCCAATCTACAGCAACACTAAATCAATGAGACGTGGGGTATACTTCTGAGGTGGATGTATTTGAGATTGTTACACGTCTGCTCCATGAAATCCCACTCTACACCAACACTAAATCAAGCGGAAAATGAAAATCTGTTCCGCATATATATGCCGAACGGAAATCGTTGACGGACTATTTTTAAATAGAAGCAAAATGTCACTGGAATTTTCTACAAATCATGCACCACAATTACAATTTGAACCTCTAGCTAAATATAGTAACACGGGTTCCCCTTGCAAATTTGGTTGGCGATAAAATGTGTTCGTTTTGTTGATAGTAACTGCTGTCAAACGAATTGCCGAGCGTCCTTCTAGCAATTAATTTTATAGACGTGAAGGCATATAATAAACACAGAACGACACATTCGTGCCATCGCGGAAGGATAAAACTCGAGGCCTGCGACCTCTCGTTTTATCCTTCCGCGCTGGCACTCGTGCCATATCGGTTAACCCATTCACACTAGTGTGTCGTTCTGTGTATGTGTGACCTGCAATATCCACTGCCGGCGCCCTCTACTTTGTTTCTGAGGGGGGAACGCCCCCCCCCCCCAACCTAATTGCAAGACATGGAACTGCTTGAGTTTGACGTATATCTAAAACACTGCAACTAGCAAGAAGAGCAGTGCTCGCTATGTTGAACACGGCGAGCTCACCTTATTCGTCTTCTATCTGCATTAAACCCATTTTAATTATCGTTACTCGCTTGCCAAGCTATAATACAATATGTATGTATATGTAGGATATAAATACACAAAGTGGCATCCTTGGTAAGTTGCACGCCTGTGTGTTTTGTTTGGTGTCTCACAATAAAAGATAAAAAGAGTCAACCGTCCTGATTGTCTGTCTATCGGAGAAATGAAATACACTGCGAAAAATCAACGAGAATGCAATTCTTCAGTCATAAATTTCACAATTATCTCGGGATGACCCTCGACAAGTAGTTGATGATTGCTGAACTGATGAAACCCCGTTCCCATACTTCTTAACTTCGGAAAACATCACTGAATGCTTGGTACACTGCGTGATCGCGCATGCTAATCCGTTTTTTTAATAGGTGGGGCGCATAGGTTTTTAAAACCTGAAGCCTGTTTGTTAGGTCGATATATAGTTGTTCAATTGCATGTGATGTTCGACATCAAAATCGTATTCCAATCTCTCGAACTTACAGTATGGCCGCCATGGACTGGTCACTTTCCACGCGTGGGCAATATTTCCACGGGCGCAATAATATTAGATTTCAAACACTAATTAGAGGACTAATCACCAAAAATGTAATTAATGAAACACTGGGTACAACCTGGTGCTTAGTCAATTAAAAATTTGCTACTGATGACTTTTATTACCTGGTAAACGCATGCGTGGGCATCACTGGACCACTCCACGGCGACTGTCATATACAGTACGTGGAGAGTGTATTATCACTAAAACACCCGCAGAGTGGAGATTCCACCCGAACAATAATTGCAAATTTGTTGCAAATCATAACCAGCACCAGCAAAGTTTCATCCAATGGACCTCCGGGTTAAACCCGTAGGTCCATTGGCTGAAACATTGCTTGTGTTTTTGTCGATATATACAAAATTTGAAAGTTATAGCTTGGGTGATAACTCCACCCCGCGGGTGATTTAGTTACAATTCACTCTCCACGTACTGTAGTTATAAAAAAAAGATAGTCATTTTAATGTTATACCTTTTTCAGGGTGGTATATACGTCTTAACGCTAATCGACTGGTACTGTGCAAGTTACGGTTTGTTGTTGATTGGTGTTGTAGAAGTAGTCGCCGTGAGCTGGGTTTATGGTAAGTTGCCCTAAATATAAAGCAAGGCTGCGGCTTTGTTGGTTTGTACGTATGTATTTTTCGAGACAATATGTTACTTCTTCAAATCTGCCCTCATGCGTGAGAGAATATTCCGTTTTTTGCGACCTTCTTTCTTGGCCAATATCTATTCCATTGATGTGCAGTACCAAAAAATACATCCGTCCGTCTAGTTGCCCGCCCATCCGTCCGCAAATATTCTGATGACGATAACTTGAACAAATATAATCGTATTTTGATAAAACTTGGTGTGTTCACACAAGGTGTGGGTAATCTCTCCCCGATTGAATACTGGGTCACTGCTATCGAGTTCAGTAACAGTTATGCTCCTAGTTGAAATTGTTGTGTTTACCTGATAATGACTTTGTGAACGCGATAACTAGAACAAAAATAATCTTATTTCGAGACAACTTGGTCCAGACATATATTTTTGGACAATTTTATTCGCATTCGATACTCATCCAGTGGAAGAGATCAACATTCGCAATGTTGGGATCTCGTTGGGGAACAAACATCACCTTTGTTTCCAAAACAAATCGCTGGATTAATTAACAACACGCACAATACTGGGCAGAAAATGGTGGACGTGAACTCGACTCAGCGTCAAATAAATAGATATTGGTACATTACAGGCTTGTCCATTTGTGTTTAAATTAAACTTTAATAGTAAGCAGCTATTGTAATATTATTAATAATGTGGTTTATCCGAGAGGAAAACAACACTTTAGTTAAGAACACATTGAAATGTGAGTGGGTACTGTCTGAATCGAGTTGCGTACCTTCGTTGCTTTGAAAAGTAATTCTGAGCCAACCATTTCGAAAGTTCAACATTTAAAATGCATTGGTATAAAAAAGTGTTGTGTCATTGGTGTTTGTAAAGTTTAGTTATACGATCGGAAATGAGTGACATATGAAGCGAACGACGGTAACTGCCATCACTGGCTCCCCATTTCCCTCCATACCTATTTAGTATTTGTTGTTTTGGAAAAAATATGACGTACCCCCCCCCCCCCCCCCCACCCCGCATGAACAAACATGGGGAATGCTGATGAAGTCTACTTCGAACCTATCTATATGATTTATGACTCTTTCTCTCTTCGAACTCTGGACAAACATAATAGGTTGTTAATAAAAAATGGTACGGGCAAACATTTTCGGAAGATCTCAATACGATTGGATATCGACACAATTCCTATAGGAGTTATGCCCCTTTTTGTTAGTGTGTCTGATATTTACAGTTAACCCTTTACTCAACGTAACGGTCAGCGCTCTTCACAAAAATCACCATTCAATTTTCATTATATTTCGTATTTTTTGCCTCAAAAAATAGCTTATGACCACCATTGGAACGAGCTCTTTGAGGTATTTCCATTGAGAAGCCACAAGGTTTGTTTTGGACGCAAAAACTTGAAACACTTTAGTTATTGAACAATTGTATTTACTTGTGTCGTCTACCTTTCGTGTTAGGTAAAGAGTTAACATTGATACCTTGAACATATCTTATTGGGTTTTGATAAAAACAAACTAGGTAGATGCAAACATCGTGGGAAGATCTTCTTCGTTGTCGGTGGGCAGCCAGTTTTGTCAATTGTTGTATGAAATATGACCCTTTTTGTTGACAATTATATATTTTTCTTGATAATGACTTTGTGAAAACTTCAACTTGAATAAAGATAAAGTGATGTTGGTAAAAGTTGTTACAGGCATACGTTGTGGCAAAGCTTACAATGGTCGAATATTCAACCAATTTCGCAAATTTCTGTAAATTGCTGTGGGAGTTATACTGTTTTTTTGAAAATTTGGCGTTCGGCTGATATTGACTTTGGGAACGCAGAAACTTGAACAAATGCAATCGGATTTTGATAAAAAGTTTACAATACGCATGCATTGTGGGAACGTCGTTCTTACTGGATATTCACCCAATTTCGTTGATCTTTTTGGCTTTTAGGGGTTTTAGGGTTTTTTTGTTTTGTTTTGTCTTTTTTCTCTCATCATCATCTCGATCTACTTATTTTTCTAGGCGGTGGATTTCGCTATCCCGTGGCAGATTTTTGCGAAAATATGCCAAGCGTTTATCGAGTTTCAAGCAGTTTAACATCGTCTTCCCCTGTCAACTTTCCATACGGCACTATGAAAATAACCTTCGCTTATGTCACTACTAGCAAAGTCGGGGCATTAAACCTCTGAAAACAATTCACTGTATATTTATGAAACAATACGATCAGCCGGCAGAGCGGGCGTCTGATCAGACTAGTTTTTCGGTAAAGCAATAACGATTTTTGAAAGGAACATCTGATCCTGGGTCCAAATTTATTGAAATATATCAGCTAATTATCGTGTTTGGATGGGGGAGCACGCCTTTGTAGAACTTACAGCGATATGTGTTTTTTGAAAGCTGGGAGTCATCCATCAGCCTATAAAGGAGATTTGGATGCTGAGCCTTGGCCATCTGGTCTGCCTTCGGAGAAAACAGATGAAAGGAATAATGGGAGGGACCCCCTCCCCGAAAAAAACAAATAAAAAAACACGCACACTTCCACTCGCAGACACACACCCGAAAGCCCCTAAAAGGGTTATTATATCTTTATTCAAATCTTTATTTATTTAAAATGCACAGACAGGGAAGCTTGTTTGCATTTTCTGATTATACCCATGACCTCTTCTACGTTTATTGGTTCGGTCAATTCATGGTCGTCCCCACCTTCATGCCTTTGGTCGGAGTTGGGTTCATTGAAAACTGAGTTATTATCTTGGACAGATTTATTTAAGAAATAACTTTTGTTTTCCTTCGGTTTATACGATATAAACTGAAACTTTTAAGCATAAGCTTCATAATTCGCGTGTGGTGAAACTTTTCGGCTGAAAATCCGGCTGTAATATTAAAATATAAAAACTATATATATTTTCATACTGTACCAATGACCCAGACATAGCTGGTGCTAACTCTTAAAATATAGGGCCAAACACAAATTTTGCCCCCCAATCCCCAAAATTTGCATCTAAAACTAAAGAAAACATGTCCTGAAAGGCCCTCCACACTTCGCTCCTACTGCGCATGCGCAGTGTCAAGGACGTTCCGAAATTGGCGCCATTTATCATTCTAAGTTTGGCCCTTCATCAGTTAACACCTGACTGATCTTTGTGCTTTTAAATCTCAGTTTAAATGATGCCAGACACATAAATATTAGTGAAATGGTGATTCTAAGGAGGATAGAAAAGGAGGAGAGGAAAAGAATGTGTGACAGAATATTATCAGGGCTGTAACTTAAAATTTTTTAATGAAATTATGTTAAGTTACCTATTTTCAAGGCAGCAGCCATTTTGTTGTCATTCTGATTATTTAGTTACACTGTTTTTTCAAGTGTTTTTCCTCTCTCCCTGTCCTTTAAGTCCCCCCTTGCTATTCTCCCATGCTTTTGGCATAGTTTCTGTAATTATTATTACTAAAATTTCTTGGGAGTTTTAGCTGTATAACAGAATGAATTCTGTTCTTTCCCCATGTTTACGTCTTCACCTACGGGTGGTTAGGCGTTGTGTTCTGCATCTACCATCTGATGTTCTGCAGTTTCTTCCCTGGAAGTCTCTGTTTTGCATCAGATGGTGTATTTTTGGTAACTGATTTCGGGCCTGGGTGCCTGGAGTCTTATTTTAGTGTTTTTACACTCATTGTTTACATTTACAACAGCCCTCTGTGTGAGGGGGGGATTTCTAAATAATAATATCTTTATGTTATTTTAATCATAACTAGATACATTATTATTGTTCGTAAGTGTTGAATAAATTGTTTAAAATATTTTTAAAATTTTTGTCCACACTTAGGCTTGGGATCCATTGGGGCTCAACGTTACTTTTCAGAAACTTGGGCTGTTCTGAAAAAATATTTTTTCAAAATATTTTGATTTCAATTATTTTTTCTATATTAATGGATCATATTATTATTATGTATTTTGTTTGCCAGGGGTTAGTGCGAGTACCAGGACTTGTTTCTTTTCACATTGAAAGGATATTGATCAATTGTTTTAAGAGGAAGTCTTCCTCTGACCTTATTATCATTCTATATGTGGTCGGTGTACTCGCATTAACTCCGGTTCTGTATCGTATGATTTCGATGACAATATGGGAAGCGTATGTCACGGTATGTTGTTGGGGATTTGGACACTCCGGTCCTTTCCCCGCAGGGTCACTCTACTTTATCAATTTCTATTTCAGACGATCAAGATTAGGGTGATGTATCTGTGATGTCTTCCAACAGTGTGCCTCCGTCGTCACAATTAATGAAGGGCTAGCGGAAAAGTGCTCATGTAAATACGCCAATTGCCTAAGAGGACCCTAGTAGGTTCGACGGCCTTTGACGTCCGCTAGCTCGCCCGGTGTAGCGTCCATTCACCGAATGGTTCGGCAGCCGGGTTCGTCCGTTGCGGTCTAGAAGGAATTTTGGGGTGATGCGAGCACTATAAAATTAACTTAATGCACACCCAGTGACGGCGGATCGGAGGGAGAACGGAGGAAGCCTTTTAGTCCGGTTCATAGCTCGTTCCGGTCCATCTGGACGGCAAGCGAGAGAGGCCCCTCTCTCGTTCAACAACATCTGGCCCCAGATGTTGTGGTACAATGTGTCGTTAGCGGAGCATACGTCCGTCGCTCGGGACGCTCCGTTGTATAGGCAGTCCGCTGAGACTGCTAAGGCTTCCTCTTCTCGTCAGCGCACACGACCGCACCTTGGCTGCGTGACCGCCGATATATTACCAGCTTCGCCGATCAAGGATTCTTCGGCGACCAGGTCACACCATCCGGCAGCCAGGGATTCGAGACCGATGGACTCCGGACGTTCGCATAGGAAAGTATGCGGGAGCCATCTGATGCGGAGCTGCCCTCGGCGAAGCAGCGATAGACTGCGCCTGCGCAGGTCTCGACGCCGGACATTCTTGTGCACATAGCACAGCTTATCGCAGCATCCCAGCAGCCGACAGAAACGGTGTCGGATCGAGAATTATCCGACAGCGCTGGGGCGGTAGCCGGGGACTCGAGGCCTGCAGACTCCGGACGTTCGCATAGGAAGTGTGCGGGAGTCAACGTTCACGGAGCTTCCAGCGGCAATGCATCGTAAGTCCGCTACTGCACAGGCCTCGGGAACGGACGTGCTTTCCTTAATAGCACAGTTTATCGCAGCATCCCAGCATCAACTGAATCTGTCGCATATATTTTATCCGACGATGCTGGGTCGGGACGCTCCGCGGAAGCGGGTACGGACGTCCGAAAGTTTCATCCGGTCCGACGGGATACCGAAAGGGATTCGGTGGATTTCAAGCTTTCCCTTTCGGAACAACATATGCTGCGATGCCGGATAAGAAACTGATAGCGTCGGTGGACTTAGAAATTTTTGGTTCGGTTCAGGGACATCGTCCCTCAGTTCCGACATAGTCCAATAATGTCACACAAACTTTCGAATTATTGAACGACGCTATATATTTTATTATTTTATGCTTGCTATCCAAGCATTTCTGGTTTCTTGTTCGAAGAGTTATGGAGATGTCTTTCAAAAGTGTGCCTCTGTCGTCATAGTTAATGAAGAGTTAGCGGCAATAAGTGCTCATGGAATATGTCTATCGCTTACGGAGTGACATTCGCTAGCTCACCCGGTGTAGCGTACATTCATCGAATGGTTCGGCTGCCGGGTTCGTCCGTTGCGGTCTAGGAAGGAGATTTGGGTGATGCGAGCACTTTAATTACTTTAGTACTCACCCAGTGACGGCAGATTGAGGACAGATCGGAGGAAGCCAACAACATAGGGGACCGCATGTTGTGGTTCAGATATTTTACATTCGGAGCATATGTCCGTTGCTCGAGACGCTCCGTTATATTGACAGTCCGAGAGACTGTCTTTAATGCTTCCTCATCCTCACAGCAGGGCACACGACCGCACATTGGCTACGTGACCTCGAGTATCCGATCAGTTTCGGCATTCAGTGATTCCACAGCGAATAGGTCGCGCCATCCGGTAGCCAAGGGACACGAGGCCTATACACTCCGTTCGCTCGCATATTGGAAGTATGCACGGGGTAACGATCTCGGAGCTTCCTGCGGCAATGCATCGTAAGACCGCTGCTCCTCAGGCCTCAGAGACGGACGTGCTATCCGAGTTAGCACAGTTGTTTCGCAGCATCCCAGCAATTGACGGTTTCTCGGTCGAATCAGGAATTATCCGACGGCGCTGGGTCGGTGCGGTCCGCGGTTGCATCAAGCTACGGACGACCGAACGCTTTATAGGGTCCGACAGGATGGCGAAAGGGATTCGAAAGATTTCGAGTTTTCCCTTTAGTAGTATCGGAAGATGCCTTTCATATCTTCTGGCATTTCTTCCAGTGATTATTTTTCGGACTTCATTGCTGCGATCTTGGATAAGAGACATATAGCGTCATTGGACTCGGATTTTTCGATCGGTTCAGGGACATTGTCCCTGACTTACCGACGCAGTCCAATATTGTCATTACAACATGTGTTTTATTTTTCGACGCTATATATTTATATATATATACAAGCCTGCTACTAAGCATGATAGTTTAGTTTCTTGTCCGCGTGGCTCATTTCTGCCATTTTATCTTTTTTACATATAGTTTATTTTGGCAGAGCAGGGCATACCGAGAGTTCATATGCGTCTAGACGGTGTGATTAAAGACTGCATATATTCTTTTTCGCCGTTTATGTCTTTTCCAATTTCAATGTTGGGAACGACATTATGTATAGTAGACTTAACTTAGACGCTTTATTATACGTAATCCGCCTTACTGAGGCGTTATCATTACGTCTTCAAGAAAAGATTTACGAGATATTATTCTCAATGTAATTTCTTTTGAGGGCAGTAGTTTGTTCACGTATAACTCCGCCCTTCAGTGGCTGATTGGAGTTGGTTAGACGTGATGCAGCCCTAGCTACATCCACGCGTGGATAGTAGGTTAAGAACTCTCTCAGAGTCGCTTCGTTCTCGGAGGAGCTTCTCTTCGACGGCAACTTTCCGGCAATCCATGAATTGCTTGATTTATACATTCTCTTGTCTATCTAGTGTTACAAGAGATTCAGACTGGGGTAAACTTTCGGTGGTTGACTCAGAGAGTGCCGCCGCAGTTGCCGGACCCGAGTGTGGCTGTTATGACGGTTGCCAGTCAAACAGATTGGGATATATTCTGATCCCTACGGATTCGAAGTGCCAGGGTCTTTGGGTTCCGCAGTCTTTTAGCTAGCAGTTTAACTTCCGCGGAATAATGTTTTTTAGGCTTGCTTTATGTCATTGCATGAACATTATTCAGAAACGCATGCCCAAATTCCTGTCCTTTAATTCGAC
Organism: Pictodentalium vernedei; assembly: GCA_031216915.1. NCBI lineage: Eukaryota > Metazoa > Mollusca > Scaphopoda > Dentaliida > Dentaliidae > Pictodentalium > Pictodentalium vernedei. The sequence goes on along the minus strand of CM062297.1, from coordinate 102,824,783 downwards.
AGTAGTGGCGTATCTCCGGAACCAGGGAGGCACTCTTTCGTTTCCGTTATTCAATTTAATGGAAAGAATCCGTCTGTTGGTTATAGTACACCAAGTTCAGTTTTGGTTCGTCATATTCTGGGTCGTCTGATTGTTTTATCGCACTCCCGTTCTCTTACGGGTCGCTTGTTGCTGTCAGAATGGACTCTCAACAAACAAGTATTTAATCAGATTTGCTATCTATGGGAGCGCCCAATGATGTTTTATTTATGACACAGCTTGCTAATCAATTGCAGACGTATGTGTTTGCTTGTCCAGATCTCTGAGCTAATACTGTTAACGCTCTATTGATCTATAGGACGGAATGATAGGATACGCGTATCCTCCGGCGCTGTTGTTTTAGCAGGTATTGCTAAGATAAACAACCACAATACATTTCTGTTGATAGCATCTCTATCTTCACAGAGATCATGAGTAATTTACTCTCTTGTCTACTGTGGATCTTAACGTGAAATCTTCCTCTATGTGAGGATCTTTTTTCACTGGGTAAATCGTGTCATCTTTATCACAACCAGCAAGGTCGCAACCTTCATGTATTCCGTTGTGTGGTCCGTATTGCATTGTAAGCACTGTACTGGACGAGCTTTGGACGCGATTTCTTACTATAGGAGATCCTCTTCTTCGCTATTCTATGCGACTAAAGTGGAGGCTCTTCCGTCGTGGTGTAGGGATCATTATGTTCATATGTTGATCCCTCCATACTACTCATTGCTATTTTTTAGTACACTTGTTTCACAAGATCTACTGCAGCCTGTTGTTATTTAGGTTATAGGTTTATGTTACCTCATACCTATGCACTCTACGATAGTTTACAATTGAGTCTTTTGTCTCTTTATCTAAGTCAGTTAGTAACTTTTTGATAAATAGACTTAGAATCTTTAGATTAAATTCCTATACGGATTTTAACTTCGGTTCTTATTTAGCTAAGTAATCATTTGAGCCTCTGGAAACAGTAGTTTTCAAATTCTGACCTTTTAGTCAGTAATTCTGTTGGTTTCTCTTTTACTGTAGAGTCAGTGAGTTTCATGCACTATCGATGGATGATTTTCACTTTCATAGTTTCGGAATCAATACTTCCGTTACTATTTAGGTTGGATTGTTGCATAAGCGTTAGGCTCCTATTATCCGGAACCTATTATTTTAAGGTCCTTCCTTCTTCGTATGGGCATAGGCCTTTACTCTTTCCGGGTACAGTTTATGTATTTATAAACAGATATCTGTTTATTACAAGGGCGTAAGCTTCTTCTGTCTTTGATGTCTAGTAGAAGGACGTTACGCTCCATTTTATTGTTAATGGATTCTATTAACTAGCGTACTGCTTATGGTATATCATTGGCTTAGCAGTTGTGCTTAAGATTTCGGCTCATGAAGTAAGAGTTCTTCTACTTCTTGGGCTTACATTAATAGTGTTCCTATTATAGATTTTTGAAGGCTGCTCATTGCGCTCAGCCATCCATTCATGAATTTTATCTCAGAAATATCGAGTCCATTTCTGGAGGCCTCTATTGTTAGGTCTATTATCTACTGCTCAGAATGTCATTCACTTAACAGTTGCTACTATAGCTAGGTAGGCTGTCTGTTTCGGCAGTGTCTCCGTTTGGCTGCCCTCTTCGCTCTGGGCTATTTGACCCAGGGCACGAAAAAGGGGGGGGGGGGGGGGGGGGAGGGTGTTCCCTTGGGTCACCTGTTTTTACTATGAAAACAAGGGGATACCTCCTCCGGAGTTAGTAATTCTGAGCTGTTATTGGGATGGTTGTTTAGTGAGAAGTTTAAGTTTATAAACTTCATTCAAGTCTTAGTTTTTAAAGTATAGCTTTTGAATATTGCATATGTCAACGGACATGATTATGCAATTCTCACACACTTTTAGGAGTATAAGAGTCTCTATTCTCTAGACTTACTTTATTATTGGCTTACTTTAAAAATTATTAGTATAAGGATTATTGGATATTTATAGAGTACATGGATGTATGAAGCTCAATTTTTGGAAGGTGTTGTATCTTTCTAATTTATCATAAATAAGAAAGATACATGTAAGGCCTATTACTTCTTTTCCCTAAGGGGATGACTCTTTTTTATTTTATTGAGCGTATTCCATTTTGCTCTATGTCCTTGGCCCTCCAGCCTTTTTACTATTCAGCTATGTCTGGGTCATTGGTACAGTATAAAAATGTTAAAAAATTTATAGTAATTTATATATTTTTTATACTTACCAATGACCCAGACGGGGATGGCCCTCCCAGGAGTTGGGAACTCTTGCCTCCCCGCTGAGTACATAACGCTTACCAGGCACTGGTTATTAGAATGATAAATGGCGCCAATTTCGGAACGTCCTTGACACTGCGCATGCGCAGTAGGGGCGAAGTGTGGAGGGCCTTTCAGGACATGTTTTCTTTAGTTTTAGATGCAAATTTTGGGGATTGGGGGGCAAAATTTGTGTTTGGCCCTATATTTTAAGAGTTAGCACCAGCTATGTCTGGGTCATTGGTAAGTATAAAAAATATATAAATTACTATAAATTTTTTAACTTTCGGCTGAAAATCCGGCTGTAATATTAAAATATAAAAACTATGTGTACGTGAACGAAAAACTTTTAATTTTCGCAAAAGACAACAGTCAAACTCACGAAAGTGTGCCACAAACAGGTCACGTCAATCATTGTCAATTTGTCAAATTCGACGTTTCATTGGTCTGTCTCAATCAAAGTTTTGCACTATGTCATCAAGTTATTTGAAAAGTTAGTTGCCACACAGAAAATTGAATGTGCAGTTCAGAAAAGAGGAATTAGAAATTACACCAGTTGACAATACATTGTTCGGCGCCTGTTTGACAACATTTTGGACATTCATTTCTTGGAAAGTTGGCGGAGTCGATAAGTTTGTGTCGAATTTTGCGTGATTGGCAACAGTTGAAAGCGTGTCACTAATTTTATGTTTCTGTGCAACTGAACAGTCGCGAGTGTAACTGCGTACAGAACTCTAGTAAGTTCCCCCAAAATCATGTTTGGATGTATGATCTTTTATTCGTCTCCCACTTCGGTATATTTTTTATATTATTTATTAAATTCAATTGTTCCCGAGAAATTATCATTATATTCTCGCTGACTGGAGGTGATGAAAAATCGATCATTGATCTTTGTTTACAAGCTTGTTATCCATCTATCAGTCTCACGGTGACAATTGGATTGTGTGGGTGGGGCTTCCAGAGTCTTCAAAGTTGGATCAGATGTGCGAACGTGTAGACATTCCAAATCATTACATGATTTGGTTTATCCGATTTTGACGACTTCCACGCTGTATTCTATTAACCTATCAAACTCAGAGGCGGGACAATTGATTAAATTATTTTCTTTTACCTTAAAATTATTGTTATATCTGTTCCCTTCTTGTGGACAATGAGCTTTCTTTAGAAGATCGGCAAAGGCGCTGGCTCTTGCCTTGTCGTCCATGGTCATAGTTTCATCGCTGGGCTCCAGCGCATTATTATTGGCTAAGGATACTAAATAATGCTGCATATTTATACACTGTGAATTCAGTGAGTACTGAAAAAGAATTCGCTTTAAAATAAATTGCAAATTCTACGAGTACTAAAAAAAGAACACACTTTAAAATAACCCACTGCATTCGTAGCATTCGACGATACTACGACATCCACGGCAAACCATAGCCTGGATGCATTGATAATAACAATAATACAGAATTAGGAAAAATTGCTGAGTGGTGCTCTGGGAATAAACTATCACTCAATGCCACCAAATCCAAATGCATCTTACCACACTCCCCGAATGATGCTTGGAAGTTAGATGATAATCTCATTACTAAAAACAATAAACATATAATACAAGTAGGAAATAATCACGAAGCCAGAACGGTCAAATTCTTAGGTGTTGATATAGACGAAAATTTAAATTTCAAACACCACTTCTCTAATGTGAGTTCAAAAATAGCTAAGTGTATTTGGGCTATTAATAGGGTAAAAAAACATTTGCCTCACAATACACTGAAAATTCTCTATTTTACGTTAGTGCAAAGCCATTTGATGTACGCAATACACGTATGGGGACACGCACCCGCAGCAAACAAACTAAGTATCTTACAAAAACGTGCTATTCGAATAATAAACAATAAAAAGTACAACACTCACACCGAGCCGTTATTCAAGAAAAATAAAATTCTTAAAATCACGGATCTGCACAAGCTAAATATTCTGCTATTTATTCACGTCTGGTCCCATAACAAACTACCACAATCGTTAGATAGGCTCTATACAATTAACACAACCGAAAGAGACTCACCAGACAAACAGGCCTGATAAAAAGACTTAAGCCCCGAACGCAGTTCTCATCAAATCTTCCCCGGCATACGTTTCCAAAAATGTGGAATCACATTGACCCAGATGTTCAAAGATATCCAAGAAATTCCTTTAAACAGGTGATGACTAATATGTTTCTAGACTCATATGAAGCGTCCGTCAGATGCAATAATAGGGCATGTCAGGAATGTGGAGAAGTCGGCCGCACTGACCCACCGAATTAAGTCCACGACACTTGAATACATATACTCACTTAAATGTACCATACCCGGGTCCGTGCGTTTTGTGAATTGGCGTGCAAGTAACGTGCTGACCTCGCTGTCGGCGTTCCTGAATTTGAACAACTGGCCAGAGTGCTGTTAGTCACCACACATTGGCAGGTTGTTCAAATTCATGAATGCCTCCAGCTCAGTTCGTAACTATTACGCATCTCTCAAATTATGTAACTGTCTCACTCCCTTTCTTCCAAAGAAAGTCCATGACCCATCATTGGGATGAGCAGTCTGAGTAGGCTCCAATGGGTGTGATTTGCTATGCTACCGGAAGGTCAGAATCACTTAATTATTTACAATTATGAATACAGGTCTTGTTTTCTTTCTTTAACTATGGATTTAACCCAGAATATATACTGTCAACAACGTATTTAAGTATTTAAGCTTCTATATTAAACTGTCTCTGGATAACACCTCACATCTCCCAATATATCCACTGTACACTGTGCAAGAACCTAATTACAGTTTAACTGACATAATTCATGCGCCACCTATTCTGAGTTTAGCAGAAACTTTTCCGAAATGATTTTAATTAATGAGAATATATACTTTTTTAATCCTTTTCAGTTACCTCATCCTCCAGCTAACGCTTCTCTCTGTTCCTCCCCCTCATTCTCTATTTGTTTCTCACTTCTTACTACTTGCCACTTTCCTCTCTCACACTTTTTCTTTTCTTCTTTATTAAGGTGGACGACATTAATACAGCCAGTTGGCTTAGTCATCCCCCTGCAGAAAACAAGTATTTAGTTTGACATCATTATTCAAACCTGCGGTATAAAATGTAAAATATATTTGATGTTGTACAATTATATGACCATATACCTGTACTATAATGGGGTTTTTTGCAAATAAAGTTGGTTATTCATAGTCATTCATAAAAAGAGCTCAGTGCGATGAGTGTCAATGAAAAATGAAAACACACAATCGGCAATCATTAACACAGACAAACATTTATGGAACAGACTATAGCGTTTTGACTTAGCATATTAGTTATTAATTACCTACGCCCAACCGGGTAGGTGAGACTAACCCATGACAAGCAGAGGAAACAATTCGGCGCATCCTAGACCTGTGTCCATTCTTGGCACAGATAAACAAACCCATGGAGTTCATTTTTATTCAGAAAGAGAACGGCGTTGCATCGAATTAAAGGCGACAACATCGCGCTGCCTATATTACCAGCAGTCGATAATACTATGCAGAACCCCAGGCCTGCCTGTTTTTGCTCTACACTAGTATTATATAATAATTTTTACGCCACATCTCCGGCCTAGCAGAGTAACGCTCATGTAAGACTAAGGTATCGCAGATAATTTATTATATATAACCTACTGTTAATAATTTAGGACCACAACAGAGAGTATGTCTCGCCTGAAAATTAGGTGCATCATATTAAGTGCGCGAGCGCTATGGGGCGCCCCAGAAACGAATGACACAGGAGCTGTAGGGCATACAGACAGAAAAAAAGGCAGTGAAAAAGATATGAAAAAGCATGTTTTATCAATATAATTTAATTGTCTGTCTGAATTACAACCCATTTGGTCAGATCATCGTTCCCATTCACACTGATCTGATCGAGGTAAGTTTTGTTACTTGTTATTATCACATTCTTTGTGGATACTTTGTAATTCTGGGTTTTTCTTCTAAGCGTAAATAAGGTACTTCAGTATAAGAAAAACTACGTAATCTGCGACTTCTGAATAAACACAGATTTGTATGACATGCAAATCAACATTGTATTAAGTCCTTCACCAAATGTACATGTAGCAAAATTTGTTATGGCCCAACAAAGTAGATATTCTGTTTCTCAGGCCAGTTTTTGTATAATTGCATACGGGCAAGAGGTGTTTTATTTTTTATTTTATTTTTGTAATTATTTCGTTGCCATAAAAGTTCCTGTTCTTGGTTTGATTTATGTTTAAAGCCCTATAATCCACAGAAAAACATGGGTAGTGGTGTATTTTGTCATATGAGTGCAAGAAGGCTCTGCAATGCTTTAGCATTGCAAAGCCTTGTTGCATTCTAGGAACAGATTTATAAGTTGTATTAACTTGAGTAAAATATCAGACTAAACCATTTAATTTTTATTTTTTTTAAGTTTGCATTGGTTATAAAAAGAGAGCATGTGGCAACCAGAAGGACCATGAGGGAGGGCCTGAGAAACAGATTTTTAACTTTTTTATGCCTATTATAATTATTTTTTTCAAAACTTTTCACAAAATATCAACAAAACCATTTCATGTAACCCTTCATTGGAACGAGCTCGACGAGCTCGTTTCAATGAGGGGTCAAATGATATGAAAATGAAATATTTTGATTTTTTTTCATCTGCTGAATATGTTCACAATGCTGCCGATTCGTTAGTTTTAAGCTTATTCGTTTTACGAGGATTGGCGAGTAAGCTTATTTCAAAGCCTCCCTTAAGCCCAATGGCGCAGGTACATGGGATGACCTTACTAGCGGCAACTTCGTAGCCTCAAAACTTCTCGAATACCACGAAGGGACCTTTAGCTTGCATTGAGCGTATCTCTCTTCGAACATGGAGATGTCATTTACGTCCCCACCTGATGGGACGGTTCGCTGTGACAGCATGAACCCCACCATTGATGCAGCCGGGGAAATTTCGGACATCTTGAGAAGTTAGACCGATCGGGGAGCGATCTAGGAGCCTCATTTACCTTCCACGACTGCAGACGACACTAGTATATTCTCCTTAACAACGATTAAAAGAAGCTGCAAGGATTTTGACGAGATTTTTTCTAAAGAGAGGATATTATCTATGGCCTGAGGGCACACATGGAAAAAAAATTGAATAGCAATTGGAGTGCTCAGAAATGGTCGGATATTCCAATACGTTTAATAAAAGGGTTAGATGCACCACCTGGACAAAATATACGAAATCGAACGTCATCCAAAATTGACAACAGAAACATACTGTTACTACAAGAACACGTGATGCCCATGCGTACAGTGTATACACCCAAAACGTGGCTTTTCAAACGCTCGTCCAGGACAACTCAAGTGATTCGCATTGGGAACGCAGTATCACGTCACTTCCAAAGTCCTGTCTGATTTATATCCATCTCCACCCTTACTTCACATTTATGCATAAGTCACGTGCTTACCAGGGAGCATATATTCTTCTCGAAACCAACTTTTTGTCAGCTCATTTTCGTCTTTCCGAAATCATTTTAAACGATGAATTTCATGAATGGGCAAAAAAGGGTTTGGGTTCTCAGACAACCCCCCATTAAAATTAAACACCTTCTCGTTAAAAGTTTTTTATTGGTTTACAGTGTCTTCTAAAATTAGTAAGGCGTCATGAGACTTTAAAGTTCACCTTTTTGGTGATGAATATTCATATACATGTGTTTGAAAACAAGACATGATTAAAATTCATTGTCTGTTGATTATAATTGTTATGTAAATATCCAGTTTACAATATTCAACAGAAAAAGTAAATATTGTTTGGACGGTGTTTGTTTTCCTATAAATTTGCATAAATATCACTGAAAACAAATATATTTGACATTTCTTTATAAACCCGTAGATTGCTAAACTTTTCTTTGCTACCAAAATTTGTTTACTTGTCTTTGAATGGTTACAAATTTATGGGAGAGTGCATATGCATTCTCCCATAAATTGTAACACGAAAAATCCATACAGATGAAATAAATTCACCTTCAAGAAAATATGAACCACATCTACATAATATGAAACCTTCAAGGAGTGGCGCTTGCACTTAAGAATGGAACCCAAATATGGATTTCCACCACTAAAACCAGTTAAAAAAAACGAACAAAATATAAAAATAAAAGCCTTCCCACTCCCTCACTGATCTTGAAAAATTAAATGCTCGATAACCAAATGTATTGTTTTGCTTTTTGTTTTGCTTTTTGTTGTGCCTTGTATTTCGAAAATATGCCATTGCCATGTATTTATTTTTAAGGTATACGTAATATCGCCAATGACTTCAAGATGATGATTGGTTACAGACCTAATATATATTGGCTAGCAACTTGGTTTTTTATCTCACCAGCTGTTATAATTGTGAGTAATTGTTTACCTCGTTACTTTTGCATTTCATATTCCATGCAGTCACAAATGAAGTATTTATTTTTATCCAAGACCCAACCGCCACAAAGAAGATATAACAGTAAGGGTTCGTCCATCCCCCAGTAGGGCATCGTTAGCCTGACAACACAAACAACGTTCATGTGTGATAGAAATGTCGAGCGCGATCAGTCATTTATTATCTGTTCGAGAAATGTATATCGAATTCTGCATGTACATATAATTTACATTTAAGTTACATTCATGTGTTGGCGGGGAATAACGAAATTTGTGCAGGCTTGTCATTTTGAGGCGGGCAATCGCCCCGGGCCGCAGTCGCCCACCTGAGTTCAAAATTCCGTGGACGGTAAACGTCCGTCTAACCCCGATTTCTGCGGCCCATTTATTCAGTCGAAGGCACCTCAAAATCGGTCGACTCAAACGGCAGTTTTCGCGGGTTGAAGGAGGTTCATGTAACAAAAGCGCAGTTTGTGAAGTTTGTAGTGTGTTGTCAACGCAGTTACCCAGAGACAGTAAGTAACTTTCCAAATATACATTACGTGATGACGTACATCATAATTACAAAAAACCATGTACAGTACGTGGAGAGTGTATTATCACTTAATCACCCGCAGAGTGGAGATTCCACCCAAGCAATAATTGCAAATTTGCTGCGAAGTATAAAAAGCACAGGCCAAGTTTCAACCAATGGACCTCCGGGTTAAACCTGGAGGTCCATTGGCTGAAACATTGCTTAAACCGGAGGTCCATTGGTTGAAACATTGCTTGTGTTTTTGTCCATATGTATAAAATTTGAAAGTTATAGTTTGGGTGATAACTTTACTCTGTGGTGATTTAGTTACAGCCCGCTCTCTCCACGTACTGTACCTTAAAATGATATTACTTGCCTCCCCAGCAGGCTGAAACAAAATGGCCCTCGCAAATCATGAATGACCCTCCTGGGGTCATTTTAGGTGAACCCAAAATGGCCTTAATGTGGTGATTTGAGGCGAATCATATTGGCCCTGATGCAATTTTTAAAATGACAAGCCTGTTTGTGTATTCTTGGGTATTGTATTTTACTCCCAGGATCATATGTCTGCCCGAAAAGGTCGTCGAAGAGCAAAAACATGGTTTCTGTTTAGTTCCCGGATCGCAAATATTTCGAATTAAAACCTTTTCATCTCCAAATGCGGTTACTGGAGATGTGGCTCTTGCGCTTCAGTTCTTTGAGTCCATGAAGAAAACGACTGCGTATATGTGTAGACAATTTATATCCAGACGCATTATGACGTTCGAAATCAAACAGCGCGTTGATACCTTGTGGTCATTTGTTTTGTTATTATTTTTCGATTTTTTAAAGTTTTAACCTCAATTCCTATTTTCTCCCGAATAGTGCTCAGTGACAACCGTTGAACCAAATGTTATCGCAGCTTAAAATACTAATATAATCCTGATGTCAAGACTTCCTAACTGGTTGAGTGGTAGAAGCCACTCAGGGCTTTCAAAACATGTGGATACCAGAACAAAGTCCGACACTTTCCTTGCTTATATTTCATATTCAGTAAACCCAAATAAAATTTTGTTTATATAAATTTGTTTTATTACAATTTATTGGAGAGTGCCCCAATGGCACTCTCCAATAATTTGTAATAAAGCATGTTTTGAATAACAAATTCAGACCACCAAAAATAATCTAACCTTCAACCAGATAATGACTAATGTGAACAATATCTTGTTATTTGTACTTTACGACGTTTGACGACTCATTTTGAAAAGCGTGAATTCTCAGTGGCATTTGAAGATCAGGATAATTAAAGTCTCAAAGAGTTAAACAGCTAGCCAGAATGAAATGATACAGATTTGTGAACTGAGAACAAATTTCTATTGTTATAAGTTAAACTCCACCAGCTCACTGAGCCAATTGCATGCCTGCTTTGCCTCATACCTCCTGACTGATCTTTATGTGGAAGTTGCTCTATCGTACTCGCGCTGCTTTATTTTCGATGTCCCCAGAAGAGGGGATTTACTCATTTACTCCAAAAGCCACGTGAAGAGTTCTTTTAAAAGCGCAGTCTTTTTTTTCTGGGAGAACCCCCCCCCCCCCCCCGCCTCCTAACCTTCCTGTCCACCCACTCCCCACAAAAAAATTACAAAAACAACAAACATCCAATGATTTGCGCGTGCCTTATGACCTTGCGCAGATGTCCACGGTATCTGAGTGCAATGCTATCCTGCTATGACCCTACAAATCCACTTGCACGGACTCCTCCTCCCACCTTCATGGGAAACCTGCCCCCTACTTGTCCCTTTCACCGAAACTTCTTTTGGCTTCGCACCTCCCACTTGGAATCCAACTGAATGTTCGTAACGTTATCACATTGAATCGAATCCTCGAAGCGGCGTTGAATCCAAGTGACATTTGACGTACTTGTTAAAGTTCCGTTTCATTATACAGTGAAAACTAATATGAAAATACGTGACACGTAATGGTGCACACCCAATATTGTTAATTTCGGTAAATATTGCAGGCCCCAAGCATGATTTTTCAGGAAAGAGATGGTATATATCGCAGAAATAGCAGCGGTTGTGTGAAATATAAAAATTTGCCAAAACGTGTTGTACAGTGACATGCAATAAACACAGAACCACACATGTATGTTCATATGTTACTGTGGGGACAAATATGGCAATCGAGAAATTTTGAAAGATTGCGGAAAGATAAAACTTCCGACAAGCTATAGTAAAACAAACCTTCATTTTTTAAACTGACAAAAGATCGTAATTCAATGGCAAATAGGTTCGTTAGGGTTTAACAACACTTTCAAAAACCAAGGCTATATTATAAGCGGGATTGTTCGTCAATTTCAATAACTAAGGTTATTATATCACGTTGTTAGTTCTCAAGATCCTTCCCATCCTTCAATACCTAGACGAGCAAAATAGTCGTACGTGGAGTCACTCGTTCCGGCAATTACTCTATGGCTCATTTGTTCGATGGGATTCTGGTCGTTCGAGCAATCTGAGATGGTTAGCAAGCCTGTACCAGTGCTAGTAATGGTACAAGGCTGCAAGAGTGGAAGAAGACTGCGGGATTTGGTGACTACTGTAAAAGCTAATCATAGGACAGACGATGGCAATATTGGGAAAATCAGTAATAGTGGTGTTCGAGATATGAAGATCATGGAGAGGTCTAGAACTGGGCAGATGCTAGGAGCTAAATTATTATCAGGTATATATAGTACTACATCATCATGTCATAGGTATCCTCTTATACCCCGATGAGCATTAAGAGCCGTAAAAGAAATCGCTCTTTCGATACTCATCTGCTCAATGGGATTTCAGTCGTTCGAGCAGAGACTTTTTCAGTAACTGCTCAAAAGCTTATTTGCTCGATAAGATTCGAGTCGTTCGAATAATACCTAACCCTGCTTGATTGTATTTTGGGTTTGAGAATCATAGAGGACTTTGTTATGCACAGGAAAGGCAAAAACAGAGACGGCCAAGACAAAATAGTCTGCTGGGATAGGCAGAAATGGGACCAGTAAAAGGCAAAACAGGCCACGAAATAGGATAAACCACAGAAAATATCGGGATAGATAAAATACCGAGACTATGGTGAACATCCGAAACAATAAAGTAAATCTTATACAAAGGAATGTGTCTATTGTTGGACAAAAATAAGAATTCTAGGGGACAACAGATAGAAACCGAATATTTAGTGGGAAATCCACACTAGTAAAAGAACTATTTGATTCATTTGGGTAATTTTACAGAGTATTCGAACAAATACAATTACTCATGCCAGGAAACGCACCTTAAAGCACCGCATGCTACTCTTTTAAGTCCAGTATTGAGGAATCCGTGCCAAATAAAGAGGTTTTGAAGGTTTAGAGAGATTGGCTGGATGTTTGTGGTAATTCGATGTACTCTAGTTCACTTCAATTTATCCACATGAGACCTCTCATCATTCATTTAGCACTACGTGCTACTATTATAAACCCTAGGTGAGGGTTTTCTAAGTCCGTCTCGGTAGTTTTGGATTATTAAGAGGGATTGTCGGGTTGTTTGCTGCAATTAAAATTACTCCTATGCAATCGAACACACCCTCCGAACACACCCCTTTCCTACTAGCAGGTTTTGGGTCACATAGCAAACATGTGCTACCATAGAAACCAAGATGGCAGCCTCGGATATACAAAATGAACGACGTACACTCGTCTCACCTCAACAAAACGCGCTGTGCATGCACACTAGGACCACGTATCACTATGGGGATGTTGTCACAAGATGGCGCTCACGCACGCTACCATGACAACCAAAAATGAAGTAACTGGGCCAAGTGCCTATGACGTCACCTGAGATCCGGCCAATGTGGGTCGATCGGGTACATGATCTACTACTAACATCAAGCCGAAAGATACACGGTTCGATCCCCAGCAGGGCTAGCTGCGATGTGTCATTGGGCAAGGCACTTAATCACGATTGCTCAAGTGGCGGAACGGTGGCGCAGCCATGGGGGCGTTCAGGGGGCACCCCCCCCCCCCACACACACACAAAACAAAAATAATTCCGATAGGATCACCGATCCAATGTCGAGTTGTGACAGTACAAATGTGGGTTTAATCATTATCATCTTATCATCCGGAAACTAATTGTTTACAATTTACTATGTGAAGGGACACTGTGACCTTGACCTTTGACCTACTGATTCCAAAATAAATAGGGCTCTTTCTTGCAATAATGCCAGCCTACCTATGAAGTTTCATGAACGTGGGTGGAACCATTGTCAAATTATCATCTGGAAACCAATTGTTTACGATTTATTATGTTCAAGGTCACTGAGACCTTGACCTTTGACCTAGCGAGTCCAAGATAAATAGGTGTCTTCAACTCACCTAGGCCAACCTACCTATGACGTTTCATGAATGCGGCTTCAACCGTAGTCAAGTTAGCATCCAGAAACCAATTGTTTACAATTTACTATGTTGAAGGTCACTGTGACCTTGACCTTTCACCTAGCAAGTCCAAAATAAATAGGTTTCTTCATCTCACTGATGCCACCCTACCTATGAAGTGTTAAGAACGTGGGTCGAACCATTATCAAGTTATCATCCGGAAACCAATTGTTTTGATTTACTATGTTCAGGGACACTGTGGCCTTGACCTTTGACCTAGTGAGTCCAAAATAATAGGGTTTTTCCTCTCATGAACGCCAACCATTACCTACGTATGAAGTTTCATGAATGTGAGTTTAACTATAGACAAGTTATCATCCGGAAACCAATTGTTTACAATTTACTATGTTCATGGTCACTGTGACCTTTGGCCAAGCAAGTCCAAAATAAATAGGGTTCTTCCACTCACCGATGCCAACCTACCTATGGAGTTTCATGACATGGGTCGAACCATTATCAAGTTGTCATCCGGAAACCAACTGTTTACACCCGTCCGCCATTCACCAAACTATGAGTCGAGCTTTGACTTCGTCACAACTAAACTTGACTAAATAAGAGGCCCCAAGGGGCTGTAATCGCTCACCTGCCAAAGTGGTTCAAAGAAGTATTTGGGGTCACATTCAGTTATACATGGTTCATCAACTCTACAAAGGAATGAAGTCATGAAAGGCAAATTTTATGGAAAAACACTAAGGAATCGATTTGAACAAACCTAACATGCTCCCCATGCCACCCCCACCCGCCCATAGAGAGCCCAAATAATAAGCCAGGGACTCGAATTGAACAAACTTGAACCTGATCCCCCATGAGATGTTATATACCAAATACGAAAGAATTCTGGCCGGTGGATCTGAAGAAAGGGGTTTTAAAAGAAATGTCCTCACATTGCATTAAGTTAAACTTTGGGCTCAAACTGGGAGCCAAAATATTTACCCAAGTAACCAATCTGAACAAAACTGAAACTGACCGACCGCAAGATGTTGCATACCAAATATGAATGGATTCTGACTGGTGAATCTGAAGAAAAAGATTTTTGAAGAAATTCCCTCACATTGCACTAAGTTAAAATTCCGGCTGCCATAGGCAGCCCAAATATAAACCCAGGGACTCGATTTGAACAAACTTGAATCTGATCCCCCTATAGATGTTGTATACTAAACATGAAAGGATTCTGACTGGTGGATCTGAATCTGAAGAAGAAGATTTTTAAAGAAATTTCCTCAAATTGCACAAAGTTAAACTTTGGGCTCCATTAGAGAGCCCAAATATTAACTGAGGGACCCGATTTGTACAAACTTGAATCTGAATCTGACTCCCCCCCCCCCCCCCCCTCCCCCTAGAAATGTTGTACACCAAATATGAAAGCATTCATACCAAATATGCAAGATTTTTAAAGAAAATTCCTCATATTTCACCAAGTTAAAATTCGGACTCCTAGAGGGAGCTCAATGATGGTTCTGGAGAAGTAGATTTTTTTAATTTTTTTAAAAAATGTATGGGTGCTAGCAGAGTAATGCCCCTTGTGGTTCGGCGCGGCAAGGTTATTTGTACAAACTTGAATTGACATATGATAAGGAACATGCACACCAAATTTGGTTCAATTTGGTCCAGTAGTTTGGGAGGAGAAGTCAATAATGTAAAGTTCACGACGGACGGCAAGTGATAAGTTAAGTTCCCTTCGGTGAGCTAAAAATCAGCCATATGCTCCCCCCCCCCCCCCACCCTTCCCTCCAAGTTAACCCATATAGGGAACACCAGGCAAGACATTTTAATATCGAGATATTTATACTTGCAGGATGTATAAGGGGGAGGGGTGCGTAGTAGCAGATTTATGTGTGATATCCGACCTATCTCAATTTAATGACACCAATGTTGTCGATCATTTGCCAGACTCGAGAAAAAAAAACGTCGCCGGTGTTCCGTCGAGGATTTACGAAACAACGTCGCCGTTATTTGGTAATTTATCCGTTTCTTCTGGTCCGGGTTCGCTATTTAAAAGAAGAATCTCTTGGGGCGGTAGAAAAATGGGAATCGTTAACAAAAGTAAGACAGTTATATTATTTGATAAGCAATTGCTGCCAGTTTTAAAAGGCAAAAACCGGCTATTTCTCTTCATTTTGTGTGATATCATTGGACATACGCATTTAATTCTATTCATTTAGTTTCCTATTTTCAGTCCATTGTTTCAACAAAAAAACCCTCACTATTGGTATGGCGAGGGCCGGTCGCCGGGCAGGAGGCCCTTTTTGCTAAAAAACTTAGTTATTTCTGGACGGATTTTGATATTTGATTTGTGGCTTGATATTCATGTGCAACACCCGATGACGCAAAATAGGGCGTGTCCACGCTTTTTTCGCAAGAGTTATGGCCCTTTGTTAAAATCTACTAATTTTGAGCTTGATAGCGCGATACTTCAACAAACGTCAACCGATTTGACAGATATTTGGCACGTGGGTTTCAAGGACCAATGTCTTGGTCGAGTTCGAAAACTGGCTCGGTCCGATGTACGGCTGAAGAATTTTTCAAATTTTGTGCTTGATACTAATAATACTATTGATAGCGCCATAACTTGAACAACTGTTAACCGATTTGATTCTTTTTTTTTATTGTATGGGTTTCCAGGATAATTGTCTCGATCAAGTTCGAAAATGTTCCGTCGGATATATGACCGCAGAATTATTGAGTTGACGTAGTCATTTTGTTCAAATTAGTTATTTAAAAAAAGGTCCTCTCAAGCTTTTTGGTTCATAGTTACTCACCGTTGTGTTTGTTAGCCACGAAAACACCACCTCACATCGGCGATGCGGATCATTTCTATAAATAGAGTTGTTGAGTTGACGTTCGTTTCGTGATTGATCATAATTCAATGATTCACATAGATTATTATTGTCCTCACACAAGGTGAAGGGGAAATAAATTTGAAAAAAGGGTTTCAATGTGGCCTAATTATTGATGCCATTCACACGTCCTTAATTAAATAAACTGATTTTGCGTCCATTGCTCCAATAGATTAGAGAAATTGTGTCCCACTCCCCTCCCCACCCCACGAAACAAACGTGAACGTCAATTTTGTTTCTAAAATTGGGGTTGCAGCTATATTATTCAGCAATACACACACTGCCATTTATCCTAACAACTGATGTCAAATTTTCTTCCACATACTGATGTGGTAAAAAATAGCCCTCAATGCATGTGACCACCCCCCACCCCCACCCCATAGCCATTTTCATAAAAAAAACTATGATATAATTCATAAATTAATTGATGTTGACACAAAACAAACATCTTGCGAAAAAGCTATCACAAATGGGAAATTTATATACTGATGTGGTAACATTTAAAAAAAAATAGCCCTCAATCAATGTGACCCCCCCCCCCTCCCCCTGTATACCCCTCTTCATCAAAAACGTGACATAATTCATAAACTAATTAATATTGACACAAAACAAACAACTTGTGACATTAAATATCCTACTTGTGATCGTTTTTAAATCACATTCAGGCTTCTGAAGACTGACATTTCACATCATGTGTTTGGTGAATCATTTGCAATTTTTTGTAAAAAAAAAGAAACCAGAGGCCCCACGGGGCATGAAGCGCTCATCTTGAACAGAACACAATTTAAACAGAGTCCAAGAATGAGTCTACATTAAGCAAGCCATCTCCATAGGCTACACTGTCAATCCTTGAGTCCCTCAGGAGTGACAAAAGTAATCTGGGCATCATGCCTTTTCTTCGGTTGATCATAAAGTAAAATGTAGAGCTCACCTATGAAGCCCCTTGATACAACCTATGTGGATTAATCTTAGTCACAGAGAGCCCAAATATTAACCCAGACTCTTGATTTGAACACAGTTGAATCTGACTTCCCTAGAGATGTTGTGTACCGAATATGAAAGCATGCTGACTGCTGGATCTGAAGAAGAGAAATTGTAAAGAAATTTCTTCGAATTGCACTAAGTTCAAATTTGGGCTACCATAGCGAGCCCAAATATTAACCTATGGATCCGATTTGAACAAACTTGAATCTGACCCCCCTAGAGATGTTGTATACCAAATGTGAAAGCATTCTGACGAGTGGATCTCAAGAAGAAGATTTTTGAAGAAATTCCCTCATATTGTACCAAGTTAAATTTCATATTCCCATATGGAGCCCAAATATTAACCTAGGCACTCGAATTGAACAACTGGGAATCTGCCCCCCCCCCCCCCCCCGAGATGTTGTATACCAAATATAAAAGCATTCTGACTGGTGGATCTGAAGAAGAAGATTTTTAAAGAAACTTACTCATATTGGGTTAAGTAAAAATTTGGGCTATCATAGTGAGCCCAAATATATACCTAGGGATCTGATTTGAACAAACTTGAATCTGCCCCCCTTAGAGATGATGCATACCAAATATCAAAGCATTCTGACTGGTGGATCTGAAGAAGAAGATTTTTTTAAATTACCCTCCATATTGAACAAAGATCAAATTTGGGCTTCCATAGGAAGCCCAAATATTAACCTAGCGACATGATTTGAATCTGACCCTCATAACAAAGATGTATACAAAACATTAAAATATTCTGACTGGTGGCTCTGAAGAAGAAGATTTTTAAAGAATATTCCCCATATTACCCTATGTTAAAACTTCGAGCTCACAAAGAGAGCCCATATATGTATATGAACCAATGAGCTTTATTTCAACAAACTTTTATTTGCCCCCCTCCCCTCCCTATGAATGCTGTATACCAAATATCAAAAGATTCTGATGATTGGTTCCAGAGAAAAGATTTTTTTAAATTTTTGCAAAAATGCTGACTCAGCATTTTTTCGATGCCCATTACAGAGCACCCTAACATAACCGATGGCAATTGATTTTTACCATTCAATTCTACTGGACCTAAGGATACTTCATACCAAATAACAGCTCTCTGTTCCGTGTGGTTTGGGAAATATGGGCGTTTGAAAATATTTCTATTTTTAGCTCCCTGGGATCCCATGGGGATGCGGGAATTTTTTTTTGCTTGGGTCAAGTACTTATGACCTAAAAATACCACACACCAAATTTGGTTCACACCGGACCATCGGTTCAGAAAGTAGAAATTTTGGGCGGGGCCAAAACACACTGGTTCTTGAGAAGAAGATTTTATAAATATTTTGGAGCATTTTCCCCCACTCCCTCCCTATGGGAAACTGAGAGTGTATGAGTTGAACAAAAATGAAATGCCTCTTTGGGACCATCACTCACAAAAACTTTCACTTGAATTGGCCCAGTGGCTTTGGAGGAGAAGACCAAAACATGGTGTTGACGGATGACGGACGGAGAGCGATGAGATTAGCTCAGCTTGACTTTGTCAAGATGAGCTAAAAAGCCAGTTTTCCCAGTTAAGGCACCTAGAGTCATTGGTATGGTACTGACAAAAACATAAAACACTGCTTTTTTCAACAGTATGACCAGTACTGCTCATGTGGTATCTCTTAGCACTGTTAAATGCCTAAAAACATCCAATATTGATTCTGTGGTGCTGTGCTTGAGAAGCAAGTATCCATTAGGGCACTTTCACAACCTTAGATTTAATCCCCACAAATACCCATTCTGATAAAAAGTGTGAAATTGTGGAAAATATGTCTCCAAGGAGGATGAATGAGATATTTGCTTAAAAAATTTGTTTTTTTAGTGTTTTGAAAGTCTACACAGAAATAAAAACTGACATACAATGAAAAATTTTGTTAGAAGAGCCAAGACAAGATTGTCAAACAGAAAAAAAAAACCTCAGTGGACCCTGAGTTCTGCAGTACCTAAGCAAATCATAGGAAACTGAGAGAGTATGAGATTGACTTTAGTTTCCCAAACATACTGTACAGTCTTTCCAATTGTTTCTCATCAACTGAGGCTGAAGTATGGGGAGGGGGGGACTTGATTCAAGGAGAGAACAATATTTCACAGCTGTTACTGTAGTTTTGTGCTGTAACATGGGAACCGTGACAACAATGCTCGATCTGAACAAAATTTGATCGCATTTCTTTAATTTTGGGATTCAAGTATCTTTGTCAAGTATAACCCTTCAGAGAACTTTTTCCGACCCCAAAACAGGGGGGCGTGCATCAAATAAGAGGGAAAATTTAGTACTAGACTACTTTATTGGTAGCTGTGCACAAATGCCATTAACTCACATTTGCAACTTTATTGTGTTAATTTTTCCACTGTACCTCACCCCCAAATTTGTGTTCTAAATACTCTTTCATTGAAGAAATTATTTTCTAACACTTTTTAACCCTTTACCAAATATGACCCCTCATTGGAATGAGGTCATTCCAATGGTGTAAAAAGTCATGTTTTTGACACAAAAAATTAGTAAATCAATAAGTTTGTGGGCATGGGTAATTAGCTTTTCATGTTACATGTAAGTAAAGGGTTAACAGCATAATTCAGGCAAACATCTAAATAACAGTAAGTAAAAGTGCAATATGGATTTTGTGGCTGTGGGTTTGAATGGTGATTTGGAAGAGGGTTGGAAGATTGGAATCCCCCTCTGCCCCCAGCACTATGATGGGGAACCATGGTTTAATTACATTTGTTAATACATGTGTACATGTAGGGTAAAATAGGTTGTTATTTGGCATTTGCTGGGGGCTGTAGTGTGCTACTAGAGGCTACACTTGCTCAAGATGTGAATTTGCTTGCTATATATAGCCCTTATTGCTGATGATGACAAAAACATACTTTTCAAAACAATAAAACAGTATTGTAAGGTGTGTGGTACCCCAATGAATTTTTTAATGTGAAATAATCTCTCAAAATAATAATTAAATCAGGTTCAGTAGCCAAATTATGTATTTCCTTAATCAACCCCAATCCTATCAAAGATACATTTTACCTCTTTCATGTGACAAAAGAGTCATTTCTGCATGAGAATTCAACTTTTGGCTTCCACTGTGTTAAAAACATGGGAAATTTGTTCTTTTAAAGAAACTGTCCAAACTATGTCAAATGGCTTAAAAACTGCTGTTGCCTCCAATACAATGTACATTTTTCTACTCTGTTTTGCTCTGTGACCTAAAGGAATTCATGTAGATTTTTTTGAAAATTAACCCAATCCCCAAATAAAACTAAAATCTGCATCACAATGTAATACTTTGAGGAAAACATTGTCCCCTTTAACCATACAGCAAGACAAAGAGTGGTGTTCCAACCCCATGAAACCATATAAATGTCAATTTTGATTCAAAAATTGGGGTTGCAACTATATAATTCACCAATATCAATAGACAGTACCATTTTGTCCTAACAACTGATGTCAAATTTTCTTCTACATACTGATGTGGAAAAAATATAGCCCTGAAGGTGTCCCCCCTAGAATGCCCCTTTTTATCAAAAACTAGGATAAAATTCATTAATTAATTGATGTTGATATATAACAAACCGCCTGTGATATTAAATTTCTCATTTGTGATAATTTCTAAATCACATTCTGGCTTCTGAAGATATTTCACATTGCGCTTGATGAATGTTTTGCCATTCTTGTGAAAAAAGCCTCACTTTCTCAGTTAAGACACCTAGAGTCATTGGTATGGCACTGACACAACATTAAACACTGATTTTTTCTAACAGCATGACCAGCTGAGCACTGCTCCTTTGTTATAGCATAGTACTGTTAAAATGCCTAAAACCATCAAATATTGATTCTGTAGTGATGTGCATGTCCTACAAGTACATGTACCCACAAGGGCTCATTTACAACCTTGGATTTAATCCCCGCAGGCACCCATTCTGATAAAAAGAGTGAAATTAGGGAAAAATACATGCATGCTTAGTATCCAGTGAGGATGACTCAGATATTTGCTTCAGGAATGTAGTGCTCTTTAATGTTTAATATATTTGTGTATGTGTGTGTATGGGTGTGTGTGTGGGGGGGGGGGGGGGGGGGGTCAATTGCCAGTTATTTAAAATGTAGAACTGTTCAAATGGAAACAAACAACACTTTGCATGATGGACAGACAGACATGCAATCACATATCTTGAAAGAGACAGTCTCATGTACATAGGAATGGTATGATGGACAGCAGACATGCAATCACATATTTTGAAAGTGACATTCTACATGTACATAGGAATACTGACTGACATACAATGAAAAATATAGCGAGAAGAGCCAGGACAGGGTTATCAAAACAGAAAAAAACTCAGTGAACCCTGAGTGCTGCAGTACTAAAGCAAATCATAGGAAACTGAGATTGCATGCTGTTAACTTTCTCATCAGCTGAAGGGTTTAGTATGGGTGGTAGAGGGACAATTGTCAATGCAGGTTTTGTGCTATAACATGGGGACCCCTGACAGCACTAGTATCAGACTACTATATTGGTAGCTGTGCACAGAAGCCATTCATTCACATTTGCAACTTTGTTACTTTTCCCACTGTACCCCCACCCCCCTTTCCCCAAATTATGTTCCAAAATACTCTGTGAATGAAAAAATTGTTTTTTAACATTTTTAATCACTCACTCAATGTAATGGCCAAAACAGGCTAGCACCATTCACCGAAACAGCCATTCAATGTTCATTATTTTTGCACCAAAAACATAGCTTATGACCCCTCATTGGAATGAGCTCCTTCAGCTCAATCCAGTAGGGGTCATAACTATGTTTTTGACGCAAAAATGAAAAGAAATTAGTTATTCAAAAGTGCTATCTTCTTTTCATGTGAGGTAAAGGGTTAACATCATAATATGGAGAAAGCTTCTATTAATCATTCACTCAATATAATGGCAAAAACCGGCTAGCACCCATTCACCAAAATTGCCATTCAATGTTAATTTTTTGTGTGCATTTTTTGGCATCAAAAACATAGCTTATGCCCCTCCTTATTGGAATGGGCTTGTTCAGCGAATACAAGTGAAGTATGGGCGAATACAAGTGACGCCCTTATTGGAATGAGCTTGTTCAGCGAATACAAGTAAAGTATGGATTTTCTGGCTAAATGTTTGGATGGTGATTTGGGAGAGGATTGGAATATAATTGGAATCCCCTCTTTCACAAGTACAATGAGGGGAAAGCATGGTTTCATTAGATAAGGTGGTTACATGTGTACATGTATTTGTCATTTGCCAGAGGTTATAGTGTGCTTCTCAGTTCCTGGATGCCACACTTGCTCAAGATGCATTTAACTGCATTATTTTTTGGCAATATATGGCCTTTATTGCCGACTGTGACAAAAATATAACTTTTCCAAAAATAAAACAGTATTATTCAGTCTGTGGTTCTTGAATGAACATTTAAAAGTGAAATATGTGTAATATCCAAAAAAATATAATTAAATCAGTGTTGGAAGCCAAAATAATGTACATTTACAATGTACATGTACTTATTTCTATAATTCAAACCCAAACCTTTCGAAGGGTAACCTACAAAACTTTTCCCTGACAAAAATCCCCACCCCCCCTCCCCCAAATCATTTTCACACAATGCGCAAAAATCCCCCCCCCATGTTTTTTTCAGGGAATATTCCTCCCTCCATAATTTCTGGTGAACAAACCTGCCCCCCCCCCCCCCCCCCCCCCCCCCCACCTAATTTTTTAGAAGTATATGTATATTTAAAGCCATACAAAAATGTCCAAAGCTTTTTACCACTTGAGGCCGAGCACTTGTCGCTTCAATCAATGCTAACTTTGCTTGTGTGGAGTTAGCACGTTGGATAATTGCTCACTGTTGCCAGGTGGTTCTCTCAGTGCACTTTAGTTTCCTCCACCCATAAAACTATCCAACACGAGGTGACACTGGCTGTTGAAAGTGTCCTTAAACTCCAATAACTAAATAACTGTGTTGATAAATAGTTATTGAGGCATGTTTTCTTGTAAATAGTGATGAGTGTTTATGTAATTTACAAATTAAATACATAAGTTTTTAAATCCTTTTGGACTGCCTTTTAATCTTTTGGTGTAAGAGGCCGGGTGGGGGATTTTTGTACTGCTCTTAAAATAATGTGAGAGAATGTGGTACTACTCAAAAACTGTGGGTGGAATTTTTGCTAAGTGTGTAAAAATGATTGGGGGTATTTTTTGTAGGGGGGATTTTAACCTACATTCTAATCCTTCCAAAGATACATTTTATCTCTTTCATTTGATAAAAGTAATTTCTGCATGAGAATTCACTGCTTTCTTTAAAAACTACCCCAATCCCAAAATAAAACTAAAATCTGCATCAGCAGACAATAGTTTGGGGAAAAATCTGTTTCATTTAACCATACTGCAGGAGAAAGAGTGGTGTTCACCAGCCCCACCCCCGCTCCACTCCACACAAAATGAATGTCAATTTTGATTTAAAAACTGGTGTTGCAGCTATATAAATCACCAATATCAATAGACAGTATTGATGTGGTAAAATATAGCCCTGAATGTGTTCCCTAGACCCCCAGCATACCCACTTTCATCACAAATTATGATATAATTCATAAATTAATTGATGTTGACACAAAACAAACCTCTTATGATATTAAATTTCACATTTCTGATAGTTTTTAGATCACATTCTGGTTTCTTAAGATATTTCACATTGTGTTTGATGAATATTTTGCAATATTTGTAAAAAAAATAAAATATTTTAAATCCCTCACATTTCTTAATTAAGGCACTTTGAGTCATTGGTATGGTATGTCTTTTGCCATTTTTGGAGAAACACACTCAAGACTAAATTAAATATCAGAATCCCCACCTCCAGATGTTGGTCAGACGAGAAGGGCGACATTGACTAGTTTGAAGATGAATTCAGTTCTATTCTGGTTGCAATGCCTAAAGCATCCAGGAATTAAAACACTGTTTACCAAAACACAGAGGAAGTGTGCATGTAATTTAATTTGGAGTTCTGAGTGATTCTGGTATTTAGTCTTCAGGAAAACACGTCGGATCACAAAATTCGCTGGACGCTACACTGTAATTCTGACAGTCTTAAACTGACATTGTATTATATCATTGGTAAAAATAGTTCATAGACTGGATCCTGTGAACTTGTGAAGAAAAATCTAGGAAATAAATGAATAGGTATCGCTGTTCGCGTGCATGTCTGTTTCTGTAAAACTTTACTACAAGACTGCATGCCCGTGTTTTGAGAACAAAGATTTCCCCTGACCTTACGTCAACATAACTTGAATTCATCCGAACTCCGGCTGTTTCCGAGGAAATCGCGCTAAGTTCCCCACAAATGAAAAAGGCCCACTAAAAGTGTCAATAAATCACTTGTTCTATTTTTTATTCGTTGTCAACAATTTGTGAAGTGTACGTTCTCAATTAAAATTGAAACTGGGCTTCAAATCTGACGAAACCGGCAACGGACGGCATTGGCACTTCGAACTTTCAAACAACACCTTACTCGCCAACAACTACCTAACTTCGAAAGTCACTTCATTACTTGATTATTTATCATAGTTTCCAGCATTCTGCAACAAAATATTTTACATAATGTCCTTTGAAAGGCCCAAAACAATTAAGTATCCGTTACAATGATTCTGGATTTTTTGCCAGTGGGAGAGCCACGCCGCCAGATGGCACCCCAAACTCTGTTGCATGGTATATAGAAAAATTATAAAATCATGGACACGTACCCATTACCTATGTGCGCACACGCCACTGCGTGGGTGTGCACTATAAGTCCTGTCACGAATTGCCCGCAAATAGCACGTCGCTTTGCGTGTTCATCTGCGTTCCATGACGATAGAAAAGCTGTCAACTTTTGTGCATATGCCCTTTGCACAAACATTGTTTCATTCAATGGAACTCCGAGTTTAACATTGCGTGTGCTTTCTATTGATATCCAGGAGATGAGGAGAATCTGTCGTGCCATGGGTGCCATTCGATCGGAAAATTTCGCGCAATTCCTTCGCGAAATTACGTCAAATAAAGCGCAAAGTGCGTGACGGGACATCTAACTTAACTTTTAGTCTTTATATTTTCAGTTTATAATGGTAATGTCCACGATTAACTACTCCAAGGCCTATTATGATGACTATTATTTTGAAGACTGGGCTCAAGGAATTGGTTGGGTGTTGGTAGCAATTCCCCCATTCCTGATTATAATAAGTGCCATTGTGGAGGTTGTTTTAGCGAAGATACGTGCAAGCAGAATGGGAGAACCAATGGTTTGTATATAGAGAGTAATCGTTTGACTGGGCTGGTTACGTGAAATAATTCATGAGAGGTGAGGGACGTTGTACAAACACAAGTGCCCGAATGCGCACAAGTGTTTTACAATATAGCCCCTCGCCTCTGATGAATTATTTCACGTAACCAGTCCAGTCAAGCGATTACTCTGGTTATTACTTTTCATTATTAACGATGATTATATTATTTAACCCTTTACCTAACGTAACGGCCAAACCCGGCCAGCACTATTCTCAAAAATCGCCAGTTAATTTTCATTATTGTTTTAATTTTTTGTCTGAGCTCGTTCCAACGAGGGGTCATAACCTACGTTTTTGAGACAATAAATGAAAAGAATTAGTTATTCAAGTATTGTTTTGCAAGTGTCGTCTGCTTTTCATGGTAGGCGAAGGGTTAATTGATAATGTCGGAAGATATGTACATCATAACAATATTCATTTCTCGCAGACATCAATTTATATTCATCAAAAAGCATTCGGCAATTGCAAGGCGTCGGCAAACTGAAGATATTTCAAAATCAACAAGAAAAACCCTTGAGCATTGTTTATTTATCGGAACAAAAAGTAGTGTTCTCAAAAACATAGGTTATGATCCCTTATTGGAACGAGCTGGTTCCAATGAGGGTCATAACCTATGTTTTTGAGACAAACAATGAAAATAATTGTGATTCAAGAATTGTTTTTGCAAGTGTCGTCTGCTTTTCATGTTAGGTAAAGGGTTAAAAAACAAAAAAAAAAACAATGAAGTCCCCATTACACCCACGACAAAGGTGTTTGCGCGCACGGATACATGACCCAATTGTTGATTGCATAATTCACGTGTGAAGTTATTGTTTACAATTAAACACGGAAATCCCAGTTAATCACACGTTGGAAAGTAATAAATATATTTATCTTACAACAAGTACTTATTTTCCCCAATACATGTTAAAACATCAAGACCAAATACAAATCTGCAGTGAGGGTAGCAACTCCACGTTTTTCTTATTGCACGCCTGTTCTATCTAATCCCTATCTACAGCAACAATAAACCATGCGGAAAATGAAAATCTGTTCCGCACATATGTGTTGAACGGATATCGTTGACGGACTATTTTTAAATAGAAGCGAAATTTCACTGGCATTTTCTTCAAATCGTGCACCGCAATTACAATTTGAACCACTTGCGATAGCTGAAAATCGTCCCCTGATTTCCAATGTGTTCTTTGTGCCATTAGGGGACGAAATAGTAACACTCACTGGTTCCCATCTCAAATTTGGTTGGCGATAAAATGTGTGTCTTTTTATTGATAGTCGTCAAATGAATTGCCGAGTGTATTTTTAATAATTGCTTTTTTGACTGGAAGGCCTGTAATAAATACAGAACGACACGCATGTGTGAATGGGTTAATCGATATGGCACTTGCGCCATCGCGGAAGGATAATGTTATCGCAGCTGAAAGAGGCCTCTCGTTCCATCCTACCGCACTGGCACTCGAGCCATATCGATTAACCAATTCACACAACCGTGTCGTTCTGTGTATTACCCGCACTTTTCGAATACTGATTACCCCGCTTTTTTTTCAAAAGTGATGGGATAAAAAATCCATAAAACATGGCGCAGTTACAAAAATACCGATTAGGTGGGCGCGTGGGACAAATTGTCGTAGACGCCACCAACAGGTCGTGTCATTGCTGATAATGTTCGTCATTGGGAGAGATTTACAGTACAGTTAGCTCCCCATTATTTTCTAAAGTTGTCAGCAAATTTAACACTAAGGGTATGGGAATTTTAGTAATAAAATTGAACTTTTGAAATGTTAGCCAAGTTATATCGTTCACGTATGCTTCATTCCCAAAACTTGGGGCGTTGTACTGTAGACTGGTATGAAAATACAAAAGCTGTTTCCCAATCAGATTGAACGACTGACTATTTTTCTAGGTTTAAGCCCATTTCACCCTTTACCTAATATGAAAAGCAGGCGACACTTGCAAAAAAATTCTTGAATAACTACTTTGTTTCATTTTGTGCCTCAAAAACATACGTTATGACCCGTCGTTGGAACAAGCTCAACAAATGCTGATAAAAAACCTGTTTTCATATTTTTAAATGGGCCTCAACAACAGAGAATAATAGTAAAACACGTTAAAACTGATTGCAAAAAAAACTTGTAAAAGGTCAGGTTTTGTTTTTTTATTCTAGTCTACAGAAAAACATGCTTCAGGTTTGTGCAGTGATGCGCACATTACTGCTGCATATTCACTAATATTTCGAAATTTCCATTTTTATCTGAAATACACATACTCTTATCGTTAAATTTACTGACAGATTTAGGAAATTCAGGGAAGCTAGTCTCTTTCAAACATGAAAATTGTCAGCCATGTTAAAACGATGTCTTCCTGAAGAATCACAATTGACTGGGCATGTCAAAGTACGGCCGGTACCAACATAACAGGTATCGAGATGAGACAGAGCCTTTCCTACCGAAACCGGTACCGGAACAAATCAACAATTTGGTGACATATCGCAGTCAGATGAGTGGAATTTGTATTTAAACCACCCCAGTCACCAAGACCGCAAGACAAACATGGCATCGTGCCACTTATTCTGCGGCGACATCAAAGTAATCATAAAGCACGAAGATCATGCTTTATGATTTCTTTGAATTCGTCAGGGGTGGCGCCAGGGATTTCTCGACAGGGAAGCTGAGCTCTTCGACAGGGGGGGGGGGGGGGGGTATAATATTTGACCTCCCAAACGAAGGAAAATGAGAGAAAATTGGTAAATTGGAGAACCAAAATAGAAACAAATTGAGTATGTTTGTTGATTATTTAACCCTTTACCTAACCTGAAAAGCAGACGACACTTGCAAAAATAATTATTCAATAACTAATTTTTTTCATTTTTTGTCTCAAAAACATAGGTTATGACCCCTCGTTGGAACGAGCTCGACAAGCTCGTTCCAACGAGGGGTCATAACCTATGGTTTTGAGACAAAAAAATGAAAAAAATAATGAAAATTAATTGGCGATTTTTGAGAATAGCGCTGGCCGGTTTTGCCGTTACCTCAGGTAAAGGGTTAAAGTAAACATTATAATAAGGTCGGGAAATATTTCATCTATAAAACCAGTTTGACTAACGACATCAAGGAATTTCGTGAGAATCACTATTCTCTATCAAAGTTCCAGTGCTGCACGGGTTCGAGACTGACAAGACGAGATATCTACATTCGATTTTCGGAAATTTCTCGTTAAGTCGGGTTTACGAGACTCTCCGACGGACTGACTAAAAATCTCCGACGGGGGGGGGGGGGGGGTGGGGGGGGCTGTAGCCCCCCCCCCCCCTTGGCGCCACCACTGGAATTCGTCACAGCATAATTTCTTTGAAGTAGCCTTTGATGGAGCTTTCCTTATCTTTGATGCCGCGTTTGAAAAATCAAACTGGTCTGCCTTATCGAGGCCGTGCTGCAGATAGAACATTCACCTGTAGAGTATTTTGAAATGTTCATTCACAAATAAGTTGAAAGTCTGTGCTGCAAGTGTGCCGTACACGATTATCTGCCCGTTTACCATCGTTCAGTTGGAAATTTCCCCATACAATAATTTCGTCCCTGCAGCGGCGGGACAATAGCTTCAGTGCCGATACCGGTTGGGGCATGAGGAACTGGCAGTACAGGTACCGGTACCAGTTGACATACCTGGAATTGACAGGTACGGTGTATTCAAAACAGGAAATTCGCAGACGAGTTTTATAAATATCGTGGGACCAAAACACGAATTTCGTATTCTGTTTATCATGTGACACCACCGTTAACAAAAACACACCCTTTAGACAGAAGGGTTAAACATGGCATTTCTCCGTGAACGTCATACATTTGACCTTGACGCGTCTCAGCTTCACGCAACCACACTTTCATAGCCGTATTAGTTTGACACCGATCTTTTTGGTGATATCCAATCAGAAAGCGTGTTCATGAAATTGACCAATCAAATTGACTGAAAGTGTTATGAAACACTAATTAATATTTATTGAAAATAGGAAACGTAATAATAAGCCGAGAAAATTGAGAAGTCATATGAGAAATCAAGTTTCGGAATGATGAAAATTTACATATGGTTGTGAAGGGATATCGGACATTCTGGAACTATGAGTTGGCTGAGGCAATCGATGGATGTCGCTTCGAAATCATCAGGCAAAATGGAAACCAATGGGATTGTGTTAATGGGAAGGTGAGGTTACTCGTTGGTTCAAAGAGGTGTTTGTGACTATTTGTGTCTGACAGGCTGCAAGAGATACAAGCGGACTGGCCCGGCAAATTTCCTGACGCACTTGCCTTGACAACCTCAAACATCTGAGTTCGAGGAGAAGCTGAGACACTGTCCCATCAGATATGTCAATGAGAGAACAATGAGATAATCCAGGATGTTACCTCTGTAATCCAGCCTTCCGTCGTGTGACTGAATAAATACGTCATTGCCGCGTCGTAAAAGATTATCCTCCACAGACACTTTATTTACTTAACGACCGAGAGGGCTTTCGAAAACACCTTTGGTTGTCTGAAGTAACAATGGAGGCCATTGGCGTGGTCTAAAACTAAACTAGATGTCGAAGTAACATTACTAAACCAGATGTCGAAGTAATTACTTCATGGAGAATTGTATTTCACACGTGGTGGAAATTCCTGATGTTATAGATTCTAAGACAAAGAGATTAGTGGGTTAGTTGTCTACAAAACAAAAACAAAACCTTTCTTCCTGTACGGGTCCGATGGACAGCTGATGCAACTAATTATATAAAGTTTTGTAACAGTACCTCCTTCCGCCCACAAAAACATAAATTAATAAAAAAAAAATAAAACAGTTTTTAGAGATCAAGATGACAGCAACAACACGGACAAAATAATAAAGGGATCAGTATATGTCGTTTTGTGTCTCCTATCAAGTCGCCATCTGCATTGTTTTTGATCCATGAAGGATTAAATTGTTGGCATCGTACCTCCCTGTTGAAATTAACACATAACCCATTATACCGTTTTCTGTCAACCCATTTATTCCGTTTTCTGACACACGAAATTATCAAACACAACACAGTGAAACAATTCTATCAATGATTTGTAGACGTTAACACGTGGGACATGAACTACAGAATGATCACCCTGTATCTACGTACCTCTCATACACAACATATCATGTTATTCTTCGTTACAGGGTCTGTGGGGAGCTATAAAGAAAGCAGCACATCACACGGACGACTGGGGACCGGCTCTGGATAAACATCGCGCTATAGATCCACAGAGATACGGAATGTTAGGACACACCGAGCTAAAATTGGACAAGAACTACGACCATGGCGAGGATAATATTGGTTTTACTGATCCTGAGAAATGGACGTATAGCACTAAAATGTGATGACAGTAATATTAACTATTTGGACCATGGTGGTATTCTCTGTGTCAGTTTAATGACAGCAATTGGAAGAGTCCATATTCATTATTTGGGGGAGACCAATCAATATTTCCAACACGCAGCCTTGGGGCTGCACGTTGAAAATATTGACTGGTCTAGCCCACACATTTACTGAACAGCCATCCTATATAACGACGTTATGATAGTGTGAAAACTCGGTGAATCAGATTTTCGGACTTTTTACATGAAAATAGAGACTTATGTTTTTTGTTCATTCAACTCAGGATATCTTATAGATTTTTTTTGCAGAAGTGAAATTCAAGATCAAACTTGTTTTCGCTTTAATCCCTTGAACTCTTGTGGTATCTTCCATGCCAGTTCAATGGCAGCAATTAGAAGAGTCCATATTCATTATTTGGGGTAGACCAACCAATATTTCCAACGTGCAGCCTCTGGGCTACACGTTAAAATATTGATTAGTCAACCCGTCATATTCAATTAGCAGGCATTCTACTTAATGAAATTATGACGTATCATGTTCCTTGCCCCAAAACGTGGTATCATGAGTTCAAAAGGTGAATAGACACAGTCGATAGGCCGTTGTTTGTCATTCGTCACTGAGGAACGGAAGAGTAGTGTCATGACGAATCTCAAAATGTTAGTCTAATGAAAACTTCGACCACTTTAAACATATTTTTATTTGCCATAACTATTATGCAAAAAGGGATAGGAGGACAAGTGCTTTCCACTTAGTAAAAACCTCCTCACCCATAACATGAATACAGAAAATGTTACAATGGCGAAACAAACAAGTTTCTGAAATTCATAAATGTAAAGTAAACTATTTGAAAGGGTTTATATAAATATATGTGTATGTGTATAAATAAATCTGAATATGTAGCAGTAAACAAAGACAGAAAAAAGGAAGAAAGAAAAAACGTAAAGCTGTTGATGTCCCTTTTGCCTTCTGTGTCTCTCTCGATTTGAATCAATTTAATATTCAAAGCCAAAGGGCGCTTGGGCGCTGTTCTGATTAGGATGTGTTAAAATAATAATAATAATAATAATAGTAATAATGAAATAATAATAATAATAATAATCATAATAATAATAATAATCATCTCTTCGCTTTCTGTACTGCAGCTTAGGGACGTGTCTCTTTAGATCCATGATGGTTCACACAAGAGGTAGGGGAAACGCCGCGTCAGCGACTCGGGCCACAAACAGCGCAACCGTGACTATCATCGTGACTGCACAATCTGTGTACCGAGGCGCTGGTTCAACATCACCCCGATGACGCGTCCATTCCATTACACCTCCATGCGTATTCTATATTGAAGTGGATACCTTGAGTCAGCATTGTTTTGCAAGTATTACTGGATGGGAAACTCGTTGTCGAACATCCCAGTGCTACAAATAAATTGTTGCACAAATTTGAAAATCAAAGTGTTAGTTTTGGTTTCTAACACCGGATCACCGTACAATAGATTATCCACCGAATTCAAAGTAATATTAAGATTTGATAAATTATCAATAAGAGCGTTACGAGCGTTTGAATAAGATGGGCAGACAAGGAAATAATGTTCTGCCTCCTCAACAACATTTATACAATGTGGACAATATGGACATTCGGAGATGTAATTGAGGAATGTATCACTTTTCAGATCACTACAACCAGTTCTAATCCTACTGTGAATGATGTGTTTTCTAGAACCATGCGAGAAGTATACAGGTGGTCTGCATACGGAGGGTGATATCAGTTGTTTTTTTTTTTAATTCAGTAAGCGATGAGCAATGTCGTCCTGATTGGGATAAATTGTTCCACGTTTCCGTGCAAGAGGGAAAGAATGATCGTTTAAATAGCTCAGTTCGCATGCTGTAAGGCATGACAACTTCGACTGTTGTATAATTCTCTAGTTGTAAGTCTCTAGCGTGTTTATCACTGATCTCTATACAACTGGATTTCTGGAACGTCCACCCAATG
Source organism: Pictodentalium vernedei (assembly GCA_031216915.1). Lineage (NCBI taxonomy): Eukaryota > Metazoa > Mollusca > Scaphopoda > Dentaliida > Dentaliidae > Pictodentalium > Pictodentalium vernedei. Next base: position 102,791,646 of record CM062297.1, on the reverse strand, counting down.
GCTTGGGGCTGGATGGGGAACAATTGTTGCGATAAATAAACAATACTCAACAAAATTTTCTAGAAAGTTTTAAATTTTTCGGCGCCTTGCAACCGCAGATCGTTTTTAAAAGAATATACATTGATATCTGCGAAAACTGAATATGTTGATGACGTCACAATTATCGCGGCAATGGCAGATGAATATTTATCACGTCTTTTGCTTAATTTAAAAAAAAAAACAGGTAGCGTTATTGTGTTAGCTCTTGAGATCAACCAATCAGTGAAGATAAATAGTGGCGGCTTATAAAGACATATAAGGACGATTCCAGTGACCCGTATGAAATCAATATTAGGTGTGCGTCCACCATATTGTTTTTAGAAATAAAATACAACCGCCTCGTCTCAACAACGGCAATCTAAAAGGAAACGTTCTCACTCATCTGTTGAATGTGATTAAAGTTTCTTTAAACTCACTTGAACAAACAGGGGCGCCGGAGCCGCCCCGACCACCCCGACCAATGTCGGGGCAAAAAAAATGCCGATCATGATATTTTTGTGATCGACCTTCAGCCGAACGTCATTCACATCAAATGGGCAATGATTTATTTTTAATTTTGTTCTGGCGGATAGTTTAAAATAGTGAGCGCATAGATCGTCCTGTTTCTTTAATATTGGGTACACAATGGCGGCTATTAATGACGAGTTAACGTAACGAGATTTTGGGAGCTACGTCTTTAGTATTCCAACCGCTTCGGAAGCGGTTGGAATACTAAAGAAGTAGCCCCAAAATGGGTTTGAGAGATGTCATTTTTGAAACATTTTATTGGGACAGGGCCGGGTTTACGAATGGGCAGACTGGGCGGACGTCCAGGGCCCCCACATTTGTGGGGGCCTCCACAGTGAAGTTCGTCTTTCGAGGAACATAATACGACAAAATTCCCTGCCAAATTGCCTTTGGGAATTTTGTCATATTATGTTCCTCGAAAGACGAACTGCATGCACTGTCATTTGTTTCTCCCCCACATAATCGATGGCAACAATTCGAAAAAGCAGGGATCTGGGTGTTATGGTCGGGCCAATGTTTGGGGCGTTCCGGCGCTCCTGACAAAAAGAAATAATCTGTTTATAATATGTGTCCCAAATTGAGAAACTTATTTTGATCGATAATCCCATCGGATAGCTCAGTGCAAATCGAAATACACCAAACATTTAACGCAGGTTAAGAGTACCGATCGATAATCACTTCAGCGCGGAACGATTGCTAGATAGAGTTATTCCCCTTAATTTGTAAACTTTCGTCTGTTTGTTTACATTTTCACAAGTTTGACACACCAAAAATAAATTAACGGGCCGATTAATTGAAGGGACCTACTGCAGTTTGTCCGCTGACATGACAAATACGTTACGGGATGTTTAGTGATCGGATATGGTGTCATGTGAGGCTCAGTGAGACCAATATTAGGCTCTGCTAAAGCCTCGCCTAATATTGATCTCACTTCGCCTCACGACACCATATCCGATCACTGAACAACCCGTAACTTATAATATTAGACTGTTGACTCCCGTATTACTAGTTTCCGTGCTAGACTGCCGATCATGTTTACTATTGGAAGAAGGTTCTGTGTCGATTGAGCTAACGCTGTGTTGTGGTGGGCACACTGAGTGTTTCGCTGACGTTCCAGCAATTTGATTGAATGGGAATCACTGGTAGCCATGAACTTTCTGGAGAAGTGAGCAAGTGCTTGCTTGCCTCGCTACTGTCAAAACTTATATCGTTGGCAGATCTCTGACACCCACTAAGTGTGAATTAGCACTGGAACGCCTACTCACTAAGTTTCCTCACATTGGATCTAAAATAGAGATTAGCCGAAACATTGCTGTAGCTTTTCTGGGCTCGACAGGAGCAAGCATCATTATGAGTTGCGCCATCTAACACCTAAATACGACTTCATTAATAAATTTTATGAATGGAGTTTCTCCCCATTTATCTCCAATTTTATTTAAAAGTATGTCTCTCTCTTCTCTCAGACAGATACTTCTGTAGAGTTTTCGCGTACTAAATGGAAGGTTCAATACCACGGATGACCTATTTGGGCTAAGAGGTTGTAGGATAACTGAAGAAGTATTTCATTTTTTTTCGCGGACAATACAAATCTCCGACGCTGACGCTAAACCCGACCGGTACTGGAAACCCACATTTGGGCTTTATTCTGAAGTGCAGGTATCTAAAATGCATGTACGCAACTTAAACTTAAATGCTTCATATTTTGTGTAGCTACTTAATACACTACGATCTCCATGGCCTGCTCAGTTTCCATAGGTGGGCAATATTTCCACGGACGCAATACTATTAGATTCCAAACACTAATTATAGAAATAATTATCAAAAAATTAATTAATGAAGCACCGGGTACAAAATTTTGCTGATGTTGATTTGAATTACCTGGTAAACGCATGCGTGGACAACACAGCCCACGCGTGGGTTATGATCAGTCCACGGCAACTTTTTTGTATTTTATCTTCCAATCAACATGTATTTTGTCTGTATTAACTCCGCAACTGTCGTGTATCCGACCCCCTGATACCGATGTTTGTATCAGGGGGTCGGATACAAGCACGTTCCTTTCGCGTGAGTTCCATTTTTGTTTTCTTTTTGTTCATCCGTACGAATAAATAGTTCGTTATATATTCGTCTACATTCTTGACTTATCCCCAATATATTGTAAGATAAAATGATTATTACCATTATGTGGATGTACAAAATATGTAACTGAGTATCGCTCCTGGTTCTAAGGGCAGATCACGACGAGTCTTCGACTCGTCGTGATCTGCCCCTAGAACCCGGAGCTCGACTCGGATACATATTTTGTACATCCACATAATGGTAATAATCTTTATCTATCTGAAGGGATTTTCTTTTAGTCTGTATGGAGTTTCCTTGTTACAATAAATGCTTTATATTTTGATAGATATAGATATTTTATTCACCAGAATACTTCGCAAATACAAAACTGACAAAATTAATGTGTATAAATCTACAATATCCAATTAACAATAATAAAGCACATACACAATCAGAGAAAATATTAATTTTTAAAATATATACTGGCAAGCAAAGTCATAGCCAGATTGGCTGTCTTCCTGTCTTTCCCTATAGAAAAAAGCATAGAAGAGTAAGACAGAACAAGGAAGACAAAGGCGGGGAGAAACAAGGCATGTACAGCATTGTGCTTTCTAAGTACTGTTTAAATTAATTTTTCACCGTGTCCAATGTACCAACGTCCATTATAACATCTAAGGGTGTGCTCGTGATGGCCGGACTTCAAGGACAACCAGGCGCCGCTGAAATGACCCCATTCAAACACAAATTACTTTTCAACAGGCTGATATAATCGTGTATATGTTTGACAGGGACCAAGTCAAGAGGCTGCCTTGGACGCGCTCCAGGCCGAGTTAGGTCGAGAACGGTAACGCACAAGGGACAGTCTAACAAAAAACGTCCACTGTATGTTATATCCTATTTATCCGCTAAGAAACAACAGACACTTGACTGAATCGTTGAGTCTACACCTAAAAATGAAGTTAAGACTAGACAGCACAGTCGAGACAATACGGATTTGAGCAGGAGATGGTTTTCTTGTCAGAGGAAATAAGTTTAGCTGTTAACTTACTTTTGAATTCTACCCTGTTGTTAAGTTTCCGAAGGTCAATGTCTAATTCGTTCCATAATTTAGGGAATGCAAAGACTGGGAAGGTATCAAGCGTTTTGGTTCTCGTTTTATGAGTACAAATCTGACCTGTTTGTCGAGTATTCATAAATGTTTCGTTGTTCACGGTTGAACAAAAATCATCAAATGATCCTGGCAGATTTCCATTGTGCCAGTCAAACAAGAACAGGGAACCATGTAATTTATATACATCTTTAATCTTCAGTATATTATCTTTAATAAATAAAGGGTCAGTATGGGCATTATATTTTTGGTTGTTTATAATTTTTATTGATCGCTTCTGTAATTTACAGAGACGATTACAGGCGTTTGAGCCCACTCATAATGGAATTCCATAAATCAAATGGCTTTGTATACGTGAGAAATATAGAGTTTTCATGACATTGTGTGGGAGAAATTTCTTTACTTTATTGATGGCGTAGTTAGGAAGAGCGACTTTCGAGCAAATATGCAATATGTCAGCCTTATAGGAAAGATTCTCATCAAGATTTATACCAAGGAATTGGAGATATTGTTCAGTCTCATTATAACCAACTCTATCAATAACTTGATTATTTATCCGTATTTGATGGGATATGACGTTCTTGTCCTTGTGACAAGGGTTAAGTATAATGTATTTTGTTTTTTTGGCGTTTAATACTAAGTTGTTAGCAGCACACCAATCAAATATTTTTTGAAGTTCTTCATTAAAGTCCAAGACTAGAGGTTTATGTCCGCACCGGATTTGTATACCGAGGTGTCATCTGCAAAAGATTGTAGGTTCAGCTTTGTTGATTTATGTATATCGTTTATATATATGAGAAAGAGTTTAGCGCCGAGGATAGAACCTTGAGGAACTCCACATGTTAGTTCAGCTAGACCAGATTTTCTGTCTCCAAGAGAGACATATTGGGTCCTACTGTGGAGATAGCTCTTAAACCTGTTGTTTGCATGACCTCTTATCCCATAACAGTCTATTTTAATTAATAGTTCATGACTTATGGTATCGAAGGCTTTAGAGAGATCCAGAAACAGGGCTATCGTACTATCTTTGTTGTTTTTTTTGTTCTCAAGAGCCATATATTTTATTTCATTAGTTACCTTATACACAACGACCGCCATGGATTGGTCATTTTCCATAGGTGGGCAATATTTTCACGGACGCAATACAATTAGATTCCAAACACTAATTATAGGAATAATTATCAAAAATTGAATTAATGAAGCACCGGCTACAAAATTTTGCTGATGTTGATTTTTTTTTTAATTAAGGTTTAACGACACATTAACAGCCAGAATCATATCATGTCGGTGACAGTTTTACGGGTGGAGGAAGCCGGAGTACCCGGAGAGAACAACCGAGCAACGACGAGCAGCTGCCAGCTCTCCAACATCGTAACTCTCAACTCTGCACCGCGGCACAGGCAGGGTTAGACTGGTTGAAGACATGCGCACCTTCGACGTGCAGTACGCCTTAGTACACAGCGTCATCGTGCCCACATGTAGGCAATCGGGGTTAAGTGCCTTGCCCAAGGACACAACTCAGGAACGCGAATCAGTCGCTGAAATGGTCACCCATCCAACTACTAACCGCGCTCGACGTTGCTTAACTTCGGTGATCTGACGAGAACCGGGTACCGCGACGCCACCGCGCCCCCGCTGATGTTGATTTTTATTACCTGGTAAACGCATGCGTGGACATCACAGCTCACGTGTGTGTTATGACCAGTTCACGGCAACTATACTGTATTACATGTATATCTGAGGGGATTTTTGTTTAGTCTGTACAGAGTTTCCTTGTTACAATTTAAGGGATACTGCCTATAGAAACTTACATGTGGACAATATTTGTCGACAAAAAATAGCACTTTACCAGTTAAACAGGTTCGAGCAGCTTTCTTCAGAGAGGTTTTTTTTTCCAATTTCAATTGCACAAGAACATTGATAACAAAATGTGAACGCGTTATAAATTGGGAATAAGAGAGTTTTTTTATAAACGTGCTCGCATGTACAACTGTCCAGACTTTCGACTATTGATAATGTTCAGAGGGGGAAATGTTCACAGTACAGTTTTAGTTTTGATATTTTAGGTTAATTTCTAGTGTATTCGTTTTTAAACCTTTTCCCTGGAGCAAAATCTTCATTGACATTTAGTCCATGTATATTATGTTCGTGGACGTTACGTCGATGGGTATTTTCTCTGTATGGCAAAGGGAATATACCAGTGTTAACTTGATCATAGTTATCGTGTGCTCTATAACTCTTATCTGTCGCAACAGTATACTGAGTGAATATCAACGACCACAGCAAAATATGCGTTATGTTCACATTGCACTTGTGCAGAATCTTTTATCGCGACTCGTTTCGGGGACGCATAGCTACGAGTTGAGAGGTTTCGCGACGAGTAGCCTGTACCTCCCCAAAATGTTGAATCGCGATAAAATATAGTATACAAGAACAATGAACACATAACAATTATATCTCTACCCATCAGTCAACAAAACCCATAACTACGACTTCTCAGTAATAGTTGTTAACAATCAAAAGAAAATACTCAACAGATCAAAATAATGGATGTCAATTTGCAGTTTTTGTATGCAATTTTAAAACTCTTCTCTGATGAAAATATGCGTGGACATGTTGTCTGGATGCCAAAGGAACTATAGCAGCGTTAACATAAACATCTTTCTGGTGGGCACTATAATTTTTGTCTGTCGTAACAGTACGATCCCTGAGATGCAATGTGTTCTATGTGCCAGTAGGCACATAGAACACATTGGAACTCAGTGAACGAACTGAATGTTAGCGAATAACAAAGACCACTGCTAAATGTCCACATTGTGCTTGTATAGAATCTTGTATCGCAACGAGACTCGTTTTTGGGGACGTATAGCTACGAGACGCACTTCCGCCAACAAAACTTAAACCCTGACTTCTCAAAAATAGTTGCTAAAAAACTAAAAGCTACACTCAACTCATCAAAATAATAGGTCTCAATTTCCAGTTCTCTCAACCCATCAGAACGTGACGAATTTCCTTCATCATAAATGGGATCATGCTAAATAATAATAACCCAGTAGGGTTGCACGGTATTCGAAACTGAATACCAGTATCGGTGCTCGAAAGAAAAATACTGCGGTATACTGGTATATCGAAAGACTGTTCAGGTATATGAACATACGTACCACAATCGGGACTTGATCCTTCACAATCGGAACAAATGAGCATGCCTTGATCATACAGTTCGAATGACTGTTCGCCCGACGCAGACGATTTAATTTTTTTTTTTTAAATATTACTTTATCGAATTTTTCAAAACTTTTCAACAAAACCATATCAAGTGGCCCCTTATTGTTCAACTGCATAATTTGTGTATTTCCCCGAATGATGCGGAAAATTATTTAGGTATTTAGGAGAATATTATTCGTTCGGGACAACAGTTAAAAAATATCTTGAAAACTGAATTGTGGTAAATAAATAATAACGATAAACCGATATCTTTGTTATTACATCGATATTCAATCGATATTGGTTTGAGTACCGGTATGCATCGGTTCATCGATCTACCGTGCAGCCCTAAAACCAAGTATGTTTTTTGCGTCGGACAATTAATATTTTTAACCAAATTTAATTAAATTTATGATGTCACCTGAGGATAGGTGGGTGGTTTGTGAAAATAACTAGGAAATTATATTTTCGTAGAGAGCAAGAATCACTTTATATACATGACGTCGCTCCATACATAATTATTAGAAGCGGGCAAACTGACGTTACGTATCACAATTTTCTCGCTATAACTTTCAATTATTTGCGATTCACCTTTATTCCTTTTTCTGATGGTTTGGGTGGTGGATTGTTTATGTACTGGTTCGTGCAATTTCTTGCTATATGGAATGTACAGTACGTGGAGAGTGTATTCTCACTAAATCACCTGCAGAGTGGAGATTCCACCCGGGCAATAATTGCAAATTTGTTGCAAAGCATAACCAGCACAAACAAAGTTTCAGCCAATGGACATCCGGGTTCAACCCGGAGGTCCTTTGGCTGAAACAATGCTTGTGATTTTTGTCGATATATACAGAATTTGAAAGTTATAGCTTGGGTGATAACTCCACTCTGCGGGTGATTTAGTTACAATCCACTCTCCACGTACTGTATGTGGATGCAAACCAGATACGTCGTTCATTGTAGAATTACAAGCTGTTGAAGATAATGACATGTAATGACCAGTTCTACTGGAAAATTCCGTCCACCCCCGCGTGCGTTCGTTTCCCTCGACGCCATGTGACGTTTTTCGCTACTGCAGTAGTGATACAGGATCTTTTATTACACACCTGTTCTATGTAATCCCCATCTACAGCATTAAACCATGCGAAAAATGAAAATCTGTTCCGCACATGTGTGCGGAACGGAAATCGCTGACGGACTATTTTTAAATAGAAGCAAAATTTTCTGGAATTTTCCACAAATTGTGTGTCGCAATTACAGTTAGAGTAGCTAATGATAGTTAAAAATTATTCCCAGAATTCCAGTGTCTTCTACGTGCCAATTGGCACAGAGAACACATTGGAAGTCAGGGGACGAAATAGTAGCTCCTCTTGCAGATTTGGTTGGCGATAAAGTGTGTTCTTTTTGTTGATTGTTGTCAAATAAATTGCCGAGTGTCCTTCGAATTATTATTTTATAGACGTGAAGGCGTGTAATAAATACAAAATGACACACCCGTGTGATTGGGTTAATCGATATGACGCTCGTGCCATATCGACGAACCTATTCACACGCGTGTCGTTCTGTGTATTTATCGCTACTGATACTGGTGTTTGTGATTGCGTTTTTATGTGTACCCATACTATGTATGGTACACATAATGCCGGCATCCGGGGTGACCATCCGTCGTTCGTCCATCCTTTGTCCGTCCGTCTGTCCGTCGAGCGTCCATATCCATTTCTTTGGCATTCGATAACTTGAAAAATATTGCTTGGATTGTCAAGTTACTTTATATTTGTGTTCAGGTTACTGATGTGCTGAGCTGTATAGTTTTTGGTGTAAATCGGATAATTTGATCCTGAGATCTTAACCCTTTATCCTTCAAATTGAAAATTTCTCCAATCCCTTTGGCATTCGATAACTTGAAAAATATTGCTTGGATTGTCTAGTTACTTTATATTTGTGTTCAGGTTACTGATTTGCCGAGCTGTATAGTTTTTGGTGTAAATCTGATGATTTGATCCCGAGATATTAACCCTTTATCCTTCAAATTGAAAATTCCTCCAATCCCTTTGGCATTCGATAACTTGAAAAATATTGCTTGGATTGTAAAGTTACTTTATATCTGTGTTCAGGTTACTGATGTGCCAAGCTATATAGTTTTTGGTGTAAATCTGTTATTTTGATCCCGAAATATTAACCCTTTATCCTTCAAATTGAAAATTTCTCCAATCCCTTTGGCATTCGATAACTTGAAAAATATTGCTTGGATTGTCTAGTTACTTTATATTTGTGTTCAGGTTACTGATGTGCCGAGCTGTATAGTGTTTGGTGTAAATCTTATGATTTGATCCCGAGATATTAACCCTTTATCCTTCAAATTGAAAATTCCTCCAATCCCTTTGGCATTTGATAACTTGAAAAATATTGCTTGGATTGGACCTCCGGGTTACCCAGAGGTCCATTGGCTGAAACATTGCTTGTGCACAGGCCATATGTACAGAACTTGATAGCCCTACTATGGTAATAACGCATAGATTAACACGCAGATCGATGTGCTATTTGTGCGCATTTCATGAAAGGACTTCTACTTTTAACTGTATGTACCATCACTGACATGGCGAAAAAACTCTTGAAATGAAATTTGTTTACACAGCATCAGGGAGAATCAAATTTTGCGCGAAGAGGAATGCTGGAAACTTTGGTTCAAGCAGAATTCAGGACCATGATGTGTTTGAATGTTATTGAGATGGTAACTCATTAACGGACCAGCGTGTCATGTGATTTGTTGAGCTTTACACAGTTTTAACTGGTAGAGTGGTAAATTATTTTTCAAAAGTGATTTGTAATATGAGTATTTTTTTCAAATATACAATGCTACCAGCAAGATGAGCCTTAGTTTAGCACGGTTTTGTTCATTTATAATTTTTATTATGTGTACCCATACTATGTATGGTACACATAATGCTGGCATCCGGGGTAACCATCCGTCGTTCGTCCATCCGTCCGTCTGTCCATCCGGCGTCCGTATCCATTTCTTTGTCATTCGATAACTTGAAAAATATTGCTTGGATTGTCAAGTTACTTTATATTTGTACTCAGGTTACTGATGTGCCGAGCTGTATAGTTTTTAGTGTAAATCGGATAATTTGATCCTGAGATAGTAACCCTTTATCCTTCAAATTGAAAATTCCTCCAATCCCTTTGGCATTCGATAACTTCAAAAATATTGCTTGCATTGTCTAGTTACTTTATATTTGTGTTCAAGTTACTGATTTGCCGAGCTGTATAGGTTTTGGTGTAAATCTGATGATTTGATCCTGAGATATTAACCCTTTATCCTTCAAATTGAAAATTCCTTCAGTCTCTTTGGCATTCAATAACTCGAAAAATATTGATTGGATTGTCAAGTTACTTTATATTTGTGTTCAGGTTACTGATGTGCCCAGCTGTATAGTTTTTGGTGTAAATCGGATAATTTGATCCTGAGATATTAACCCTTTATCCTTCAAATTGAAAATTTCTCTAATCCCTTTGGCATTCGATAACTTGAAAAATATTGCTTGGATTGTCTAGTTACTTTATATTTGTGTTCAGGTTACTGATTCGCCGAGCTGTATAGTTTTTGGTGTAAATCTGATGATTTGATCCCGAGATATTAACCCTTTATCCTTCAAATTGAAAATTCCTCCAATCCCTTTGGCATTCGATAACTTGAAAAATATTACTTGAATTGCCAAGTTACTGTATATTTTTATTCAGGTTACTGATGTGCCGAGCTGCATAGTTTTTGGTGTAAATCTGTTATTTTGATCCTGAGATATTAACCCTTTATCCTTCAAATTGAAAAACCCTCCAATCCCTTTGGCATTCGATAACTTGAAAAATATTGCTTGGATTGTCAAGTTACTTTATATTTGTGTTCAGGTTACTGATGTGCTGAGCTGTATAGTTTTTGGTGTAAATCTGATAATTTAATCCAGAGATATTAACCCTTTATCCTTCAAATTGAAAATTCCTCCAATCCCTTTGGCATGAGATAACTCAAAAAATATCAATCCGATTGTCATGTTACTTTATATATTTATTCAGGTTACTGATGTGCTGTGCTGTAAGTTTTTTATGTTAATCTGATAATTTGATCCGGAGATATTAACCCTTTATCCATCAAATTAGACACTCCTCCAATCCATTTCTATATGTACCCATACCTTGTATGGTGTACATTATGTCAGCATCCGTGGTGGCCCTCTGTCATACAGCTTTCTACTAATGGCGCGTATGGGTACACATCTGCCGATTTCATTGGCCTATTTTTAGGTAAATGGTAGATAAATATATTTATTTATTGCTAACTAAAACAACACCAACGCCTTTTGTTTTTACACAGTCAGAAACTGGTACTGGATCCGTATTTAGAACTAGTATCCCAGGTGAACAGAGATGATCGGTTTCAGTCGTAGTGCTTTCCGAGTGACTTTTGAATTATTTTATTACTTTTACTGGTTGCCCCAATGCGTTACAGCTGTCCCGACTCAAGGTACTTCTTTCTGGGATGTCAAAACCAATGGTGTATGTTATAGGGCTCTACAACAGTAATGTTTTTCACATTCCTCCGCACTTTTCAAAATATGTAATTCTCAATTTACGGATAATTATGTATTTGAAAATTAGGATCAACACGAAAGTAAGGGAACACTTACAAGTCTCCACCCAAGTAGATTTAACCGTGATATAATTTACGCAATTGGTGCACCAAACGTGCCATCGGAGAATCAATGTAAGGACCTTGTGATCAGCGTCACTGACCAGTATGGTAAGAAATGTGCATGCGAATACTATTGACATAATCGCCCGCGGCTCGAATAGGATACTGTAGAGTACATGCCTTGCTGCTAATGTAGTGCGAAGATTCGGTCGAAAGTTTTTCTCACCAGACCCTGTGCCGCGAACTGCCCACAGTGCAAGTTTGTTGATAATGAACGTCGAGCAAAGATAAAGTTAGTTTAACCCTTTACCCAACGTAACGGAAAAAAACGGCCACCGCTAAAATTCACCATTCAATTTTTATACGTTTTCATTTTTTGTCACAAAAACATAGCTTATGACCCCTCATTGGAATGAGATTAACGACGTAAAAATAAAAAAAATAGTACTTCAAGAATTTTATTTGCAAGTGTCGTCTGCTTTCCTGTTAGGTAAAGGGTTAAACTGTATTCATTTGAAATGTATAAAGTTCAAATTAAACAAGAGGCCCCGGAGGGCCTGAGTGCGCAAACCTGACATGGTAGCCTAAATATCAACCTAGGGAATTGATTTGAACAAGTTGCATCTGCCCTGCTAAGAAAAGCTTATACCAAATATCTTTCCGCTGGAACCCCGGGAAGTGAAGCAATGCCTGTTCACTGCGGTAAACAAGCTCTGTTTTTCTGGTAAAATAGGACCCAGTCACCAATGCGTGGGTGGTGCAAACCCTCTCTAAAATGGGCAACGTGGCTTATTAACTCTCATCCCTGGTCTTGAGTTGATACTCATGTTGTGGACATGATAAGCCATTGTGCAAAAATATGTGAACTTAAACACCAGTAAATAAATAAATAAATAAATAAATAAATAAATATCAAAAGATTCTGACTGGTGGATCGGAATCGGATGAAGAACATTTTAAAAGAATATTCCTCAGATTGCATTAATCTGAACATTTGGGCTCCCATAGAGAGCCCAGATATGAACCCATGAATTTGCTTTCAACAAACCTATGAATGAATCTTCCAAAGATGTTATATGTGAAATATGAAAGCCTCTGGAGCAGTGGTGTGGGAGAAGAAGATTCTTTAATGTATTTCCCATTACCCACAAGTATTAAAAAATGATGACTCTCTCAGTGCCGTGTAGTTTTGGAGATATTGGCGTTTACATTTTTTCTAGTTTTAGCCCCAAGGGTTCCCATGGGGCGAGGGGAAAACTGTTTTGGCATAAATTAGGTACTTACGACCCAATAAGCTCTCATAGTTGATTCAAAACGGCCTCTCAGTTCGGAAAACAGAAATTTGGGTACAATTCGGGCTCCCACAGGAAGCCCAAATATGAGCCCTGGACCTGGCTTTAACAAACCTATATCTCACCTCCCTAAGGACACTGTTTACCAGATATCAAAATATTCTGACCGGTGGATGTGAAGAAGAGTTTTGAAGAATATTCCTCGTATTGAACTAAGTTATAATGAACCCAGGGTCTTGGCTTAAACAAACTTGAATATCATCCCCCTAAGGATGCTGCATACCAAATTACAAACATTCCGACTGCTGGATCTGAAGATGTTTGAAGAAAATTCCTCATTTTGAACTAAGTTACGATTCGGGATCCCACAGACAGCCCAAATATGAACCCAGGGACTTGGCTTGAACAAACTTGTATCTCATCCCCTAAGGATGCGGCATACCAAATATCAAAAGATTCTGTTTGGTGGATCTGAAGAAGAATATTCCTCATATAGCACTAGTTTAAACATATGGGCTCCCATAGAGAGCCCAAATATGGACCCAGGGATTTGATTTTAATAAGCCTGTGAAATAATCTTCCAAAGATGTTATATGTGAAATTTGAAAGCTTTTGGAACAGTGGTTTGGGAGAAGAAGATCTTGGATGTTTTCCCCATTACCCACAGTGTTAAAAAATGCTGACTCACCATTTTATCAGAGTACCGAAAAAGTACCCTATGATAAAGCCGATAGCAATTTTTTTTTACTTTTCCATTCCGTTGGACCCAAGGAAGCTTCACACCAAATAAGAATTATCAGTGCCGTGTAGTGTTGGAGATATGGGTATTTTAATTGTTTTCTATTTTTAGCTCCTGCGGTTCCCATGGGGTGACTGGAATTTTTTATTTTGTTTTGGTATAAATCAAGTACTTATGTCCCAATGAACCCTCAACTCAAATGTGGTTCAAATCAGCCTGTCGGTTTGGAAAATAGAAATTTTGGGCGGTGCGAAAATTCTTGCCCCATCCATAGCGACGGCAAATATAGCCCCACCAACTTCTCTTAATCAAATCTGAGTCTACTCCTCAACAGGACGTTGCACACTAAATATCAAGTCTCTCTCACTGCTGATTCATGAGAAGAAGATTTTTTAATATTTAGGCAAACGTTTTGCGCGTGGCCCTATCGAAGGGCGGGGCAGCTTGATTTAAACAAAATCAAAATACAATGTCATAACAAACAGTCATATCAAATTTCACTTAAATTGGTTCAGCGGTTTGGGAGGAGAAGACGCAAACACCATGTTCACGGACGCCGGACGACAGACGACGGACGGTGAGTGATCACAAAAGACAACCCTGACTTTCAGTCAGATGATCTAAAAATACACAAGAAGTATACAACTTTTAAGGAAATTAATTGAGCATCAAGCTAAAAGCTTAGGCTCGCCATCGTCAGCCAAATACTTTGGTAAATAAAACAACATATACGGCTGATCATTTATTATCATTTATTGTTGTTGTTCAGTGTTAATCCAATAGGGAAATTGTGAAGAATAGTAAGAGACGGTGAGTGTTTTTTTGTGTTTTTCTCCTCCTTCGCGACGTCGAGAAATCTCTGAGACGTCGCGAGACTGAGAGGAATATTAATGTCGCCATGGACATAAACAGGAATTAAAAATGTTGATGCGATTTTCGAGGTAATGAAATAGAGTGAGAAAAAATCACATGTGTTTCCTTACATATCTACAGTACGTGGAAAGTTGATTGTAACTAAATCACCCGCGGAGTGGAGTTATCACCCAAACGATAACTTTCAAATTTTGTGTATATCGACTAAAACACAAGCAATGTTTCAGCCAATGGACCTTCGGGTTTAACCCGGAGGTCCATTGGCTGAAACTTTGCTTGTGCTTGTTATGCTTTGCAACAAAATTTGCAATTATTGCTTGGTTGGAATCTCCACTCTGCGGGTGATTTAGTGATAATACACTCTTCACGTACTGTAAATAGAAAAAAGAAAATAAGTAACAAAATAGTAAAACAAATTTTAAAAGCCCTTAGATATCAATCATGTAATTTTTAAGGATCAAAAATCCCAAGCTGTGAGACGAGACGGTTCGTAGATTTCTCCAATTGAAGAGGAACGTTCACGAGCAGTATGTTGAAACGAATTGGTGACATCGAGATGAAACGAGAGACGAACAGGTCATTCAAACCCGTGATAGAAACTGAGGAATAGATGAAAAAAGAGATCGTTAAAGAATTGAAATCCTTGAGAGAAGGCAGGACATTTAGTTACTGACTTTCTATTTAGGAACCTTATGATCAGACTTTTGGTCCGACTTATAACTATACACCTTTTGGTCAACCTTGTTATACTCCATGGTCTCCTGAAAACACTCCGACCGAACGTCCTCCTGCTCATCAGTTTCAGCACATCCGCCGAATCCTTCCGACATAGAGAGAATGGAGACCTATGCGGAGAGAAAAAATCTGCGGTTACTACGAGCACGACGGGTAACGTTATGGTAGATGCCAGCAATATGAAACACAAAGATGACGGGAATCTATATAAAACAGATCTGTCGTGCGCGGACTTTGTCTTCAGCATGCGCTGGAAAGACTATGGCAGCCACTACATGCGTGACAGGCGTGTAGAAATGGCCGACGACACAACTACATGTGTGACAGGCACCAGCCGGTTTCGTTCCAGCGTCGACACTACTGTTGAGCAAGGTGACCCTTACGTAATATTTGATCATTAAAGGTAGAGAATACGAAGGCACTAAGGGGCTGTGGAATCTGCTCGTGCTGGCTACACCTAGCGATTACGATAATGTGTATTACATAACGTATGGCTATCTCCAGAAAAAAACAATGATTCATGAGAGATGAGGCCGCAAGCGAGAAGTTCGGTGTGGACAAATGTGGTGAACCCATATGAGAGGCGCATAAAAGTTCATCGAATCGGTAACCGGACAAGGAATGACAACCACGATCATTTCGTGCAATCCTGACGCGCAGCTGGAGAGATTGGATCTGTTGATGGCGAGTCCAGAGGCTGGTAATACGAGAGCGAAAAACGAGTTGCCGAGCATATGAAACAAATTGTTGAGACAGGAGGTTTTGGGGAGAGAACCGTATAAATCAACCATTAACTTATTAACCCTTTACCTAACATGAAAAGCAGACGACACTTGCAAAAAAAAATCTTGAATAAGTATTTTTTTTCATTTTTTGTCTCAAAAACAT
This sequence comes from Pictodentalium vernedei, assembly GCA_031216915.1. Taxonomy (NCBI): domain Eukaryota; kingdom Metazoa; phylum Mollusca; class Scaphopoda; order Dentaliida; family Dentaliidae; genus Pictodentalium; species Pictodentalium vernedei. Next base: position 102,775,516 of record CM062297.1, on the reverse strand, counting down.
AGGTTATGACCCCACATTGGAACGAGCTCGACGAGCTCGTTCCAATGAGGGGTCATAACCTATGTTATTGAGACAAAAAATGAAAAAATAATTAAAATTAATAGGCGTTTTTTGAGAATAGCGCTGGCCGGTTTTGGCCGTTACGTTGGGTAAAGGGTTAAAAGAAGAACAAAATAGTCAACTAAAATAATAAAAACAAAAATAAAAATACAAAAAATAATTATTAGAATAAAGCTACTTTGGGTATATTTTATTTATACCATGATCGTCAGATTAATAAGATTTTATTTGTTAAATAAATCAATATTCACACGTGCGAATCTGTTTTTGTTTACATGAGCACCGGTGGGCAGTACTTCCGCTAGCAATTTTATCGCCGAAACGAAATAGAAAACGAAATGCCCAAATTACGGGGCCTTTTTCATTTTAATAACATAATAACATACTATTTCGAGTTATGGATGCTTTATTGACATGAGACAACGTATGTTTGTTAATTTTTGGTATCTTATGAGGTAAACCTATTTAAAAACGTAATAAATAATTGCTGGTTTTCATTTCACGAGGCGACGAGTGGAAAAAATTTAGACAACTTTGCATTCAAAGTGTGGTCACTAAAGGTCAACTTGGATGTAGTTTCACTGTATATGTAAATTTATCTTCCGACGAACTAATTTACTAGAATGAAAAACCTTCACTTCTACCCCTTACCTCCCACAATACTGATAAAGCGTGATTTCGAACCATATCTCACGTTCCGACGTGTTCTTGGGGGATGATGTGGTTGCCCCTTTCTCATATGAATTGAGGGAAATATTACCTGCCGTGCTCGAATGTAAGTCTTTTCCACAAATATACAATTGATCAACCAGCAGCGACCTCCTGTTTGTTTCCTTTCTCATCGCTGAAAAAACGTCGCCTGGGGACATAGGATAATCTAGCACTCAGGCAACGAAATATATGTTATGCTGAGTTATAAACGATAGAGAAAATGTAGAATGAACCGGGCTGACGGGGTGACAGGACAATAGTTGGGAAGACTGAAATCTTTGTGATGCTGAAAGACGAGAAGCTACAACTCTCACCAACAGCTACTGCTACCACCACCACAACCAACACCACCACTATTACTACTGCTACTACTAGCAGTTGTAGTGGTAGTAGTTAGTAGTTGTACTGGTAGTAGTACAACCGCAACCAAAACTACAACCGCTACTATAATTTTGACCGCATCTTTTGCTGTTTTGGTTTCAGCCTTAACTGCAAACGGCAGATTAGATTATTGCCGCTGTCGCCGCTGCCGCCGCTGCTATAACAACAACAAGTACTACAACTGCACCTACCACCACCGCTACTACCACTAGTAGTAGTAGTAGCAGTAGTGAAAGAAGTAGAAGTATTAACCTTCTCCCAATCTGTTTAACAACATTATTAAGGAACGACATAATCGGGCATTATTTGCTAACCCCTTAAACGTAACTTTTCCAACAGTAAACTAAGAAGAAACACAACATCCTGAGCAACTTCAAGTTAATTAATGAAACAAACCTTCAGTTGTGGTAGCCGGGGTGTCATCATTAACCTGATTATGCGTGGTGTTGCTACCCCGATGCAGCACCTGGGTGATACGTGTTTTCGTTGTCCAGTTTGTTTACAGAATATGTGGCTAGTGGTTCCGTATTGGATTGGGGTGTGTTTTGGTGGTGTGTTATATTACTTAAGTAATTTGAACTTTACCATCCAGGGTTATAAACCTCGTTTTGGCCTATGCTTGACCTATTCTGCATACTCCTGTGGTATTTTGACAACGCCATCTCCGATTTTCTGGGTTGAACCCAGTTGGTATTGGTTGACGCACTGCTAGATGCGTTCTGCTATGATCAAGTGATTAATAAATGTGTTCAATTGATTGTGAGTATATCGATTTACCCGACATAATTTTAAAGAACAGAGACAAAAATGCTTTATGATTAACATGGGTGAACTAAAGAGACGTGGCTCAATCGAGCCTCGTATCATTGATAGTGCCTTTATTCTTAAAACGATCATCAACAAATACAAGGTATTAAAAAAGCCGTTGTTTGCAGTGTTTATTGATTTTAAGAAGGCGTTCGACACAGTAAATAGACCCCGTCTAATCAAAAAACTGGAACGTTTAGGTGTGTGCAATAATATTCTTCAAGTTCTGCAATCTATGTACCAGTCAAGTTAATACACGTAAAACTCACCCGGGGTATAGGACCACTCCGGTTACCGACCACCGGCGTAAGGCAAGGCTGTGTTGTCTCACCGAAACTTTTTAAATTTTTCATTGATGACGTGAGCGTATGCTTTAATGACGACTGCTCCCCCATCATCATTAATAGTTCACCACTTAAATCATCTTTTATTTGCCGATGACTTATACCTTTTTTCGGGCACTCCACATGGACTCCAAAACGCACTAAACAAATAAACCGAATATTGCGATGAAAATAAACTTATAGTTAATGTTGATAAAACAAAGGTCATCCTTTTCAATTCTCGAAAAAAGACTAATCTTCCTAAATTCCAGATCAGCACACAAACAATCGACTATACTCCCGAATATACCTACCTTGGACTTGTTTTCTCATCCAATGGTAAATTACAAATCGCCCAAAGGGAGCTTAGGTTGAAGGGGTTAAAGGTCTTACGCAGCTTATTTAATACCTTTCGGAAGAAATGGTCGCCCTCTATTGGCTTCTTGTTAAAATTGTCCGATTCTCTAATAAAACCCATCCTTATGTATGGAAGTGAACTCTGGGCTTCTGAGATAAATTAAATCAATTTTTATACCACCCCCGTGTACAACTTCAGTTCTACAAGTCCATACTTGGCGTAAACAGTAAATCATCCAATCACGCAGTTAGAGCTGAACTTGGACAATATCCATTATATATTGACGCAAAGATGCAACTTGTCAAATTTATGTCAAAATTATTTCAATCTCCGTCACTTAAATTATTACTGGATGCTCGGTTACAAGCTGAAAAATATTTACATTCAGATTCTTTGTGGCTGAAATATCGAGAAGTTCTTGTTAATAACAACCCACTACTCCATCCACATGACATTAATAAAGTTAAAGAGAAACTACAAAACCTTCATCGCGACGCCTTTTATAATAATATTCATGACGATAATAAAAAAAGGATTAAATAAAGTGAGAACTTATAGACAATTCAAGAAAGCTTACCCCCAAGAAACGTACTTGACAATCACTGCATCGCCTGAAGCAAAAATTATGTTTACTCGATTACGTGTCTGATGGTCGAAAAGGGTAGACATGTGCAGCATTCGACTCCCGTAGACGAAAGATTTTGCAGATCATGTGACTCGGGACCGGTAGAAACTGAACTGCATTTCGTGATTGAATGTGCACAATATGGGATTATCCGGAATAGCGTTTTTCACAGATTAGAGCTTGAAAATCAGAACTTCTCTGTGATGAACGCAAAGGAAAAACTCATATTCTTGATGGAAAATAATGATCCCAGGCTGTGTAATATCATCTGTAATATGATCCTGCTTTTCTTTAAACGACGCGAGCTGAAGCTTCATCAGCAGTCGTGACGTGGTTGCCAGTAACGGCTACTTCTGTATATGACATACTACGACAACAGTTAATACTATCATTTCGTATCAAAATGTATCTATGTATTATCTTTACGTTTATTGTCGTTGTTATGTATACCATGCAATCAGCCTGTCCTTGGTGTTTTTGCTGAATAAACTTATCTTATCTTACGACTCGTCTGTGAAAACTTCAAAGCGACCCCATAAACAGATACTATACACATTCTATAGAAGGGTGACGTAGTTGAAGAATATAATGAGCTAAATAGAGTCGGCACTCTATAAGTTGAAATCTCATAAATTGACAATATGGGAAAATTCGAAGACGACAATTGGTCGCCGCAATCATGAATTAGAAACTTTCTTCCACCCCTGTCGGGTCAGTGGCGGCTTATAATTCCCTGGAGGAGTTGAGGTGATTTTCTAGGTCCTAATTCTAAGCCCCCGTGTCCCCGTGTTCAAGTCTTTCAGATCTCCGAAATACGTCCGAAGTACATATCTCGAATCCCGGGATAAGTCGAAGTAAACGGCCAGTCTCGTGATCTTCGATTTAACAAGTCAGTGTCGCCTGTATATGTCGGAGAAGTTGTTCAGTCTAGTGACTACTCTTTCGACTCATCACCTTACCCGGAGAAGAGGTAATTACGTAGACAAATACTATAGAAGGGTGACATATCTGAAGACTGAAATGCACCAACGAGCAACGATCCTCACATGCAAATGCGTTTAACCCTTTACCCAACGCAGACGATATCAAAATTTATTATTTTAAATATCATTTTTTCAAATTTTTCAACAAAATTCAACAAAACCATATCATGTGACCCCCGCGTTGGAACGAGCTCGACAAGCTCGTTCCAACGAGGGGGTCACATGATATGGTTTTGTTGAATTTTTTTGAAAAATAATATTTTTTCAACTGCTGAATTTGCATTTTACGCGGGCGGATGCGGGCGATTCGTTGGGTAAAGGGTAAACAAATAATTTGAAGTGTGATTATTTTGTCATGTTACCGATGAAGTCACCTTCTCATCTGTGTTTCATGACAACCAGCACAATGTCAATAGTCACGTGATCAGGAACGCTTCCTGAGAATCATGTTCCTGACGCCATCATTTCCGATGATGTTGTCACACCCACTGACGACGTCACGCCCAGGAAATTCTAACATTGAGAATAATTTTTACAGAAATCTCAGCTTACAGAATGCCAAACAACGGAACCACTCTTTCGAAATCTTATTTGCGGCACCCCACTTTCGGCTCTCCAATCTAGGAAATGTCTGTGGGTATGGCGCTCCTATTTTCCGAGATGTGTCGTCGAGAGACTTCTCGCTTGTCTCTTTATCTCTTCCCAGAAAGGTCACCGAGCCATAGAAGTCACTCGGACCAATCGGCACTTTATCTCACTTCTCAGTATTTATATAATTTGTATCTTTCTATGGTTGAGGTTATCTTGTTCCGATCATTCAATATTACAGTGATCAGCCGATTTGCAAGACAAACAGAAGAGGTATACAAAAAAATATTGGTGGGAATCTTACTTTTCGCACGCCTCTTCCGGCACCCCTATCTAGGATATGTCTGCGGCTGTAGCAACACTATTTTACCAGATGCGTCTTCGAGTCGGACGGCGAGTCAATCATTTCCGCAATGCTAATATTCCTCATTTTACTTATTCGAGATTAGATATTTGAGCTGCTCAAGCATTCTGAGTTACCCACTGGCTCATTCCAATCGTCAATTACGTCATCCTTATGTTGTGTCTGTCAATGGAATTTTCCGCAGCTGAGTCGTATGAGAAGTCACTAGATTGAGAACTTGTAGAACGTCTCTTTGTTACACACTTGTTCTATGTAGTCCCCGTCTACAACAACACTTAACCATGGGGAAAATGAAACTCTGTTCCGTACATATTGGAACTCAAGGGACGAAATAGTAACCCGGGTTTCCCTTCATGCAGTTGGTTGGCGATAACATTTGTTATTTGTGTTGATAGTGGTCAAATGAATTGCTGAGTGGCCTTTTAATAATTGTTTTTATAGACGTGAAGGTGTATAATAAGCACAGAAAGACACGCGCTTGTGGGTGGGTTAATCGATTCAGCAGTTGTGCCATCGCTGAAGGATAAAAACTCGAGGCCTGCGGCGTCTCGTTTTATCCCCCCACGCTGGCACTCGTGCCATATCGATTACCCCGTTCACACAAGCGTGTCGTTCTGTGTATTTTGCTCATTTCAATCTTGGCCTATTCTAGTATCTGTCAGTGGAATCGTCCTTTCCCTTTGCTTCGTGTGAGGAGACAGTCGATTGGACAACGGTTAGAACGTCTATTCATCTCTTTAGCTCATTCATATACGTTGTGAAGCGCTCTTATCCAAGTCAGGGAAGACTACTCTTATTGAATCTATATTGCGAGGTTTGTGGGAATAGAACGATTGGATTAGTCTATTTGATCCAAATGACACGATTTGATTGGCCAATGCAATCAGCAGACGTGAAAAACGTAAATCAGGGTTTTCGGCACAAGAAGATTGCACTACGAAAGTGCATCCGTGTACGATGTCGCAGGTGAAATGTTTGTGAAAAGGCCTCTTTCGCTTTGTAAGAAAGTGGGATTTTGCGAAGCGATTGACGAACCAAATCCATAGCTGAAGATGCAGCTAGCTGTATCAGAAGACAAGACATTACTTAACATGGTCATTACTTCGTACTAAACGTCGACAATGGGTTTTCGTATTTTGTGCTGATTTGTGACCTTGATCTTGAAATTGATGACCTTGACCTTTTATTTTGAAAACGACTGGCCGATCGGGCTAAAATTTCATATGTACGGGTATATTGGCCCATCGATCATTTTGACTTTATCGGGGTGCCCGTGCGGGGTGACCTTGACCTTGAAATTGGTGACCTTGAGCTTTTATTTTGAAAACGGCTGGGCCGATCGGGCTAAAATTTCATATGTGCGGGTATATTGACCCATCGATCATTTTGACTTCTTCGGGTTGCCCGAGCGGGGTGATCTTGACCTTGAAATTGATGACCTTGACATTCTCTTTCGAAAACGGCTGATATAACCATCTTCTCCCGTGCAACGCCGGGTATCACCCACTAGTAATATATAATTAAGAAAACAGTAAATGTTAAGAAAGTGGTCACGATCTATGTCTTTACTACAAGTGTGATAAATAATCATTAATAAACTCGAGTGAAAACGGTATTTTAGTAATCTTGAACTCCCTCGCGACATTTAACCCTTTACCCATCGAATTGCCCGCATCTGCCGGCGTAATATGCAAATTCAGCAGTTGAAAAAATATTATTTTTCAAAAAATGTCAACAAAACCATATCATGTGACCCATCGTTGGAACGAGCTCGTTCCAACGAGGGGTCACATGATATGGTTTTGTTGAAATTTTTTGAAAAATGTAAAAAAGGGATATTTAAAATAATAAAGGCTATTTAAATTTTGATATCGTCTGCGTTGAGTAAAGGGTTAAAGCAGTTAAGAATTACTAGCACGTGCGTAATACATGACTGGAAAAAAAGAAACTTGCTTGACCATTCTTACCTCCAACTATGATCACAAAAAAGATGTGTTTTTGTACATCCTTTATGGCAATGCAAATTTCTTTGCAGTACGCCATTACTTTGTACAACAGTTGGATTTGTTATGAACTTGTCATATAATAGTGTGCTTGTCCTAATAAACTCCAATAAGTGGTGGGTTTCGCCTAGTCCATTTTGGTGATTTTTTGGCTATTTTCAGTCATTGTCGGGCAGTTTGTGGTAATTCTAGGAAGAAGCCGACGATATTGATGAACACTGAACCAGCAATAACACCCCCATTCAATCGCACTTTCCCTTCCAATAATGCCACATCTTTTTAGAGGGTTTTGAGTCACATAGCAACGACATGTCACCACAGTAACCAAGATGGCGGCCTCAATTAACATTTAGAAAGATGGCCGACGGAAACACGTGGCATCCTATCAAAACACGCCGCGTATGCGCACCGACACAGCATATCACTAAGGGAATTACGCCACGACATGACCACCAACGTAGGGTACTATGAGAATCCCACATGTCGAAACTGTGTCAAGTGACTATGGCGTCACAAAAGATTATCCATGCATACATCCATATCAGGCGAGAAAAGTGCGAGCTATACTACTTCGAGTCGCCTCCATTTTTGAGAGCATAGTAATTCAAGAAACTGTTTTATTCATGAGGGAAACGGCGCTACATGTATCGGTTGACATTATGGGACAACGGATTTCGAATCGAATCGAATATCAACTACATGTACCGGTTGACATGCCTGGTCCCGAGAGGCTTCAAAAGTCGATACGATTTCAAATCGTATCATTCATTTCAGGTCGAGGCTGATTTGAAACTTTTAGAATAGTCAGGATTTATCGAATATCATACCAAGTTTTTCATATTAAACCCTTCTTCCGTTATTAGGTCTCCTGCACAGATAGTAGAAAAAGAGTACAAGATGACTCCGCTTCAGAAAAATTACTTAACCCTTTACCTAACATGAAACGCAGACGACACTTACAAATAAAATTCGCGAATAACTAATATTTTTCATTTTCATTTTTCTCTCAAAAACATAGGTTATGTCCCCTCTGTTATGTATCATTAATAGTAAAGCACTAGTCATGTATCATCAATAGTGAAGTAAAAACAACATGGCGGTATAACACCTTTATTCCAACTCAACCCATAAACTCATCAATAGCATACCCGACAATATCCGTACTGCCCGGATGTGGATTCAACCAATCGGGTAGCTCGTTACAATAAACATCAGCGTTAACCCTTAAGAGATTCACTTCAAAACATTTCCCCTCTACAGAAATTTAGGTTTACTTCTTTCACCCTTATTACAGTACGTGGAGAGTGTATTATCACTAAATCACCCGCAGAGTGGAGATTCCACCCGAGCAATAATTGGAAATTTATTGCAAAGCATAACCAGCACCAGCAAAGGTTAAACCCGGAGGTCCATTGGCTGAAACATTACTTGTGTTTTTGTCGATATATACAAAAATTTGAAAGTTATAGCTTGGGTGATAACTCCACTCTGTGGGTGATTTAGTTACAATCCACTCTCCACGTACTGTAGGTTACAAAATCTTTATGCCATAAGGGAGGTCTGGATACTCGATTACTCCGACGTAATGACGTATCACAAGTACTTGGCGATGACGTAATTTCAGGCTGATGACTGCCAGGTGGTGTACTGAATGACAAGAGATCTAATTTGGATGCATTCCAAGTTCTGCCATCGTCAAGTTCATAAGAATGTTTACCTTTTCTTTTAACCACAACCTTGGGTTTAGAAAATGTAAATTCACCTTTCCGTGCAATGCCAGGATTTCTTGAACGCACAATATTGCCTTTTCCAAACAATCGCAGTTTGGCAGACCTTTTCTTATCTGTATAGGCTTTGGATTTCAACTGGTACTTAGTTACATTTTCTTGAACAGTTTTAGGCTCAAATGCAGGGGATGGTGCATTTGATCGAAAAAATGTTCAATTTTGTAACCATTTGTCTGCCGTGCAGTAGTAACGATGGAGACTCTCCTGTTGCAGCATGAGGTGTAGACCTGTAGTTCAGCCAACAAGAATGTACTAATAATTTAATCATTTGCCCCGCCTGCGTTTGATTGGTTGAAAGCATACAGCGTGAATGTCGTCAAGATCGTATAAACCAAATCACGTCATGAATTTAATAAAATATACCGAAGTGGGAGACGAATAAAAGATCATACATCCAAACATGATTTTGGGGGAACTTAAAAAAATGTTTTTAATGATATTGTTTTGTGACTTGCTAAATGTCTGTCGTCTGCGATCGAAAATCAAAACAACAAACAATTTGACAATGATTGACGTGACCTGTTTGTGGCACACTTTCCTGAGTTTGACTGTTGTCTTTTGCGAAAATTAAAGGTTTTTCGTTCACGTACACATAGTTTTTATATTTTAATATTGAGACAAAAAATGACAAAAAATAATGAAAATTAATTGGCGATTTTTGTGAATAGCGCTGTCCGTATTTGGCCGTTACGTTGGGTAAAGGGTTAAAACTCGTTTGTAGAATATTTCGGTTTTGTTAATTGAATTGGCCTACCGGACGAGTCGTCGTTAAAAACAATACATGAGTCGAGAATGGCAATATTTTTTTCTTTCAAGCTGCCGTCTACTGGTCACTTCCCCCGGGAGATAATATTCCCACGGTCGCAATGATATTGGATTCCAAACACTCATTATAGGCATAATCATCAAAAAAGTAATTAAGGAAGCACCAGGTACAACCCGGTGCTTCATTTATTAAAATTTTGCTGAGAATGGCTTTTATTACCCAGTAAGTGATTGCGAGTAGTAGGACATGTACCCGATCGTCCCTGTTTGGGGGGACCTCACAGGAGACCCCGGAAGTGAACTTTACGTCGGATAGGAATCTCAATTACGGAATCTCTTATATAGCCTGTTTATAGATATTTTACATTGAACGCTGTATAAAATGCCTCATTGATAACCCTCATGGCCTCACACGATAAAAAAGTGGTGCCGAAGGCCATATATTTTCCAAAAAGGGGTGCCGAAATTGGGGTGCCTGAGGATATAGCTGTTAAATACTGAAATGAGGTTAAGAGTCGTAGTACATTATACCTCATTGGGGATTTTTCATGGCCCTCATAACATCAAAATTCAATGAGACTATGAGGGATAATAAATGAGGACTCATTGATGGCTTTTACATAGCCCTCGTTGCCTCATACGACAAAAAGGGGTGCCGAAGGCCATATGTTTTCCAAATAGGGGAGCCGAAATTGGGGTTCCTGGGGATATGGCTGTTAAATACTGAAATGAGGCTAATAGTCGTAGTAAATTATACCTCACTGAAGGATTTTTCTTGGTCCTCATAACCTCAGAATTCAATGAGGCTATGAGGGATAATAAATGAGGGCTCATTGAGGGCTTTTACATAGCCCTCATGGCCTCATACGACAAAAAAGAGATGCCGAAGGCCATATGTCTTCCAAAAAGGGGTGCCGAAATTGGGGTGCCTGGGGATATGGCCATTGGATATAGAGGTGACGAGAATCATTGTAATAAGGGGAGAAAACTCTGCATACAGATTATGGGAAATCAAACAGTCTGATTGGTTAGTTATAATCTATATAAATGATCTAGATAAATGAAACAACAAGAGTACCCGGAATAGGGTAAGAACTAACAAAAACAGACCAGAACAACTAAATATAACAATAATAAGCAAAGCTGTTCCAGTTAATAGGCTCTTCTACTCTACTGCAGTATACTCCAGGACAAAGGAACGTGGTCAGGTAGACGAAAACTATTGCATATATAGATAGAAGCAGAGAATTCTGAAAGAATACGAAATAGTACAAGTTGTCGGGTTGTTTGTGGTAATTCTACGAATCGGAAAATTACTCTTCTACAAATGAACACATCCTCCGAATATGCCCCTGTCTTGTTAGAAGGTTTTGGGTCACATAGCAACCACGTGCTACCATAGAAACCAAGATGGCGGCCTCCAGTATACAAAATGGACGACAGAAACACGTGTCACCCTAACAACACGCGCTGCGCATGCGCACTCACACCACGTATCACTATGGAGATGACGTCACGAGATGGCCGCTCACACGGGTTACCATAACAATACAACATGGCACCACCAGGTCATGTGACATGACGCCACTTCCGGGGTCCCCTGCGGGGTCCCACTAAACAGAGACGATCGGGTACATGCTATACTACTATTGCGTGAACATCATTATCATCACGCTTGGATTACGTCAAGTCCACGGCGACTGTACTGTATCTCGAACTTGAAAAGAAAGTTTTTGGTAACATCTACACCAGCAATTATAGAACTAACGTTCACTCGAATTATTCCTTCAATCACCACCCCATCGTTTTAGAGGGGTCTGTGTCACATAACAACGGCGTGCCACCATAGAGACCAATATGACAGCCTCAAGTTAACAAACTGGACAACGGAAACATGTCATCCTATCAAACCACACTGCCATGCGCACTGACACCGAATATTCTTATGGGGATTATATCATGACATGGCCACCTTCGTAGGGTACCAAGACAATCCAACATGTCGCGTCGATTCGGGCTGATTGAAACTTTCAGATTCGTCGGTACATTCTTGATAATCCTACTAAGTTCCTCCTATTAAACCATTCTTCCCCACCAGGTCTCCTGTACAGAAGACCTGATGGTAGAAAAAGAGTTCAAAAAAAAAAAAATCCGTTTTAAAATATTTCATTTTTTAATTGTCTCCCCCAAACAGAAATTTATTAAATACAATATCTGAGTCGAGACTGACATGCACAGAACGACACAGGTAAGTGAATGGGTTAATCGATGTGGCACGAGTGCCAGTGTGGAAGCAATGAACGAGAGGCCACAGGCCTCGAGTTTTATCCTTCCGCGATAGAACAAATGTCGTATCGATTAACCCATTCACACGTGTGTCGTTCTGTGTTTATTGCATGCCTTCACGTCTATAAAAGCAATTCGTTTGACGACTATCAACAAAAAGAACACATTTTAACGCCAACCAAATTTGCGAGGGAAACCCGTGTTACAATTTCGTCCCCTGAGTTTCAATGTGTTCTATGTGCCTACTAACACACTGGGACTCGGGAGACGAGTTTCACGTATCGCTAGCAATTCGAACTGTAATTGCGAGGCACAATTTGTAGAAAATTCCAGTGAAATTTCGCTTCTATTAAAAAATAGTCAGTCAACGATTTCCGATCCACACATTTGTGCGGAACAGATGTTCATTTTCCGCATGTTTTAATGTAGCTGCAGATGGGGATATCGTAGAACAGACGTGTAATAAAATGTTTCTCTTTTGCACGATGGTAACACACTGCAATATTGTACTGCCCCCATGGACTGGTTACCTTTCACTTGTGGACAATATTTTCGCGGACGCAGTAATATTAGATTACTTACACTAATTATAGGTATAACCATCAAAATATTAATTAAAGAAGCACCGGCTACAACCCTCTGCTTCATTTATTAAAATTGTGCTGAGGATGATTTTTATTACCCGGTAAGCGCAGGCGTGGACATCGCCTCACGCATGTGGTCTTCGGCTGTATCTCCAGCTTGAAAAGCGATGAGATTCTCTTCGAGAATCGATTCTATCCGAAATCATCCGCATGATTCGATTCCAGATTCGATTGGAGTCGAAATATGACACTTATAATCGGTAAAGATCTGAAATGTGACGCTTATCAAGGGGAAAGGTCAGAAATGTGACACTTATAAACGGAAATGGTCTGAAATGTGACGCTTATCAAGGGGAAAGGTCAGAAATGTGACACTTATAAACGGAAAAGGTCTGAAATTTGAAGCTTTTAAAAGGTACAGGTGAGAAATGCGACACCTATAAAGGGTATAGATCAGACATGTGACTCTTAGGGTAAAGGTCTGAAATGAACGACGCTCAATCGGACGGAAATTGCCCCTGAAAATGAGATTATTGTTGTTTCCGATAAAATAAACGTTCACCAGATTCTATTTTTCAGGAAATACTATTTGAACACAAGCAAGCTAGCGAAACAATGTGCGATTGAAACTCTTGGAGAAAAACCGCAATACGAGAAATGTTTGTTTGGTAGTTATTTGTTGGTCTTCGTGCTTTTTCCTTCAGAGTGCAGTGGACAATGCTAGCAGAACCGCGTGCATTTGCCGTAAGTCATATCGCAGTGAGAGACCCAGTTTCCTTGTTTTTTCTTCTCGCACTTCTTCAACCGTTCAAGGCATTTCTCGGCACATGTTGAAGCATCAACTGCTACAGACACAAGTAGCAAATATATCAAAAGTAATCCAACAATGGCCTTCATCTTCTGAAAAGAGATGGCAAATAAATAAATATTATAATTTGGCACGAAATGCGTTCGACGGAATCGAAATAGTTGTGGAGAGGTGATATGTGATGTTCTCAATATTTTTCTCAATGGGGATATTTACCAAAGGGGGTATCTCTTTCCATTTGGATATTTGGGGTCTGAGATAACGTATCAATTCTGTTAAGGAGATAACCATGTACTATCTTAACCCTTTGAAACCGGACAGCGACTGTTCCGGTCCAAAAGCATAATACGTCATGATTTCCTTAAGTAGGATTACTGCTGAGTGAATGTGTTGAATAGACCAATTAATGTTTTCAACGTGCAGCCCTACGGCTGCACGTTGAAAATATTAATTGTTCTACACCCAAAAAATAAATGTGGACTCTTCCCATTACTGTCACGGAACTGACGTGAGAGATACCACCAGGGTTCATAGGGTTAAAAAATAGGCTTGCGCTTCGACTTGTGCCAGTGATACAAATTGAGGCACTTGGTACACGATTCTGCATATTTGGGGTGTCGCATCGCCAATATAGAATACTCGTACGGCACTCGCTAATTAATTAAGAAGTTACGTAACAAGTTGCCTATTTTATTTATAAACTGAAAAATGTCAAAGAGGTCTTAAGTTGTTAACTATAACACTGACCAACTAGTATGCAAACCACATCATCAAGGCAAAGGCACGTCTCGGTGATGTCGTTAGAATTTTATTTAGTCGGGACTTGATCCATTAGAGTAGGGATAAATCAGGTTTACACCACCGTCCGACCAATCAATCATCTTACCGACACCCTTTAATTCGTTCACTCCTACCGTAAGGAAGAAACCTACTTGTTAGGCGGCTGTTTCTTATTTTACTCTTATTTTGTCCGGTTGGGTTAAATGGCGGAGCGGACACGTCTATGTTATTTTGTAAAGAATACTCTCTAGAAAAAAAACTCGTCAGTATCAATATCAGTTGAATATCACTTATGAATCCCCCCTCCCCCCCCCCCCCCCCCCCAATTACCCGGAGTTTTGAGTGAGCAGGTAGTGTTAAATTCCCATTGGAACCAGAGCTTTGGGGGAGCAACTTGTTTTCTGCGCAAAACTTCGGCTCCATCCAGGTAGATCCAGGAAGTGGCACACATACTGCATATATAGTATGATATCTTATGTATAGTGATATATGTACACATGGGGTTCTGGATATAAAGTATGGGCATGTGTAATGCTTGAAATGTATTCTAGTGACACATGTTGAAACCATGATAGCTTGCGTAATAAAATATACTGTGGAAAATGTTTGTGACATTTAATCAAATAACAGTTTGAAGGCCATGCAATTGCAGAAGCCTAAACATAGAGTTGAATCTTGACCGTGTCTCGTAAAAAAGAGTTAAGGTGCTAGTTTCTAGCAAGTTCATTTTGTTGAGGAAATTAACCATATTTTCTGGAAATGATGATCTCGAATGGAAGTAGTATATTGTTCGCGTATATAAAGTCCATGTTCAAGAAGTGACAAAACAATCTTCATCGGAGAAAATTAGTAAATTTTAACACTCCATCTAGTATTAGTACTTTATAGTTTTAGTGACACGATCTCGAATTAGATGTAACCTGTAAAGTAAGGTGTACTTTTCTTTAGTTTTCACACCTTAGCGTCACAGTTAAAACTAGAAGTCTTGTCGGGAAAGGCGCACAAACAGCACGCCGATCTGCGTGTTAATCAACGCGTTATGACCATGGTAAGGCTATCAAATTATGTACATATGGCCTGTGCACAAGCAATGTCTCACAAGCAATGTTTCAGCCAATGGACCTCCGGGTAACCCGGAGGTCCATTGGCAGAAACATTGCCTGTGTTTGCTATGAGTAACCAGGAGAACCTGTCGTGCTTTGTATGTTATTCGATATGGCAAGAGCCGAAATAA
The DNA here is from genome assembly GCA_031216915.1 of Pictodentalium vernedei. Classification (NCBI taxonomy): domain Eukaryota; kingdom Metazoa; phylum Mollusca; class Scaphopoda; order Dentaliida; family Dentaliidae; genus Pictodentalium; species Pictodentalium vernedei. Next base: position 102,760,069 of record CM062297.1, on the reverse strand, counting down.
GCGCGCACAGTTCGTGACAGGACTTCTAGTTTTTTTTATGAGGATGGTTTCCTTTGTATTTGTACACGAGGCGGGCGATTTATATCAAATTATGAGTGCAATACACAGAACGACACACACATGTCTTATTATGCTATTGGGATGTGACGACACACGCGTGTGAATGGGTTAATCAATATGGCACGAGTGCCAGCTCGGAATGATAACACAAGAGGGCGCAGGCCTCGAGCTTTATCCTTCCGCGATCACTCAAGTGTCATATCGATTAAACCACTTACACGTGTGTGTCGTTCTGTGGTTATTACACGCCTTCATGGCCATAAAACAATTATTAGAAGGACATTCGGCAATTCATTTGACAACTATCAACAAAAGAGAATACATTTTATCGCCAACCAAATTTGCGAGGGGAACCTGTGTTACTATTTCGTCCCCTAAGTTCCAATGTGTTCTATGTGCCTGCTGGCACATAGAACACATTGGAACTCAGGGGACGATTTTCTGCTCTCGTTAGCGATTCAAATTGTAATTACGTTGCACGATTTGTAGAAAATTCTGTTTAAAACTAGTCCATCAACGATTTCCGCTCCTCCTCACATACGTGCGGAACAGATGTTTGTTGTCCGCATGGTTTAGTGTTTCTGTACAGTTAAAACTAGAAGTCCTGTCACGAACTGTGCGCGCATCTACGCTTAATTTCGCGTAGGAATTGCGCACAATTGCCATATCGAATGGCATCCAAAGTACGACAGGTTCTCCTGGTTACTCATAGCAAACATGGGCAATGTTTCTGCCAATGGACCTCTGGGTAACTCGGAGGTCCATTGGCTGAAACATTGCTTGTGCACAAGCCATATGAACAGAATTTGATAGCCTAATGTCATAACGCGTAGACTGACGTGCAGATCGATGTGTTATCTGTGCGCATTTCATGACAGGACTTCTAGTTTTAACTGTGGATGGGGATTACATAGAACAGGCGTGTAATAAAAAGCAGAATGTCTTATTATGGCATTGGGATGTGTTCTGAAGAGAGGAGAACAAATAATTTGATTTTTCTGTAGAGGTTCCTTTGAATATTTTTTAAGTAAAATGGGGAAAAAATTATAAAAGGAAAAATGTGTCTCTTAACTATCGCCCCACCCTCTGAGGTGATGAGTAATTGAGAAAATGTTTCTCATTTTACCATTCTTGAAATTGGGTTGGCGCCCGTGGGAGAGTTCATCATTACAGATTTGTTTTCTATTTATACCATATCACAATTTAAATTCAAGGGGAAGAGAAGCAGCACACACACCATTTACACTGCTGAATTGCAAACATAAACTATAATTCTACATTGACACACACACCACAACATACATAATACATCTTATATTTACGTTCTATTAAGTTGAATATTATTCTCAAACAAGGGTAAATAATTTTCAGGTATTACCTGTATAATTTTCTATAATTCATTTACTGCTATACTAAACATTTATTGGTGAAAAGGAAAAGAACAGTTGTGAAATTTGGAGTTGAAAAAGAAAGAGCTAGATCTGTCTTTCCATAAATACTACATGTCTATAATAAATAATGAACAATTTAAAGAAAATTACATTTTTCTGTGACGTTTGTTACACAATTTCAATTTGAAGTATATGCAGGGATGTGGCTAGATGGTTTCAGCTGGGAGGGGGGTGCCACCGGGGTAAATTCCAACTGTGAGTGGTTTCGATGGGTGGTTGCACTGCAGCGCTGGGTGATATCATTTAACCCTTTACCCAACGAATCGCCCGCATCCGCCCACGTAATATGCAAATACAGCTGCTGAAAAAATATTATTTTTCGAAAAATTTCAACAAAACCATATCATATGACCCTTCTTTGGAACGAGCTCGTTGAGCTCGTTCCAAAGAGGGGTCACATGATATGGTTTTGTTCAATTCTTTTTTAAAAATTTAAAAAAATGATATTTAAAATAATGAATTTTGAAATTGTCTGCGTTGGGTAAAGGGTTATGAACCCGTCTGAAAATTTTCACGAGTCCTGAAACGGAAAAAGCATCATTTATAATGTGTCTGGGTCAGACAATTTGCCGGATTGATGTCAGAGTCGAAATTTTGAGGCCATGTCAATTTTAGAGTAGGAAATTTGAAACTCGAGTTTCCAGTTGGAAATAAAAGATCAAAATTTCTCATCATTAGTTGGAAATTTTAATATTTTTCATGAACAATGTTAATTTATTGAATTTCCAATTATTTGATTTTTGACCTCGGAATTTCCAACTATTGAAAAAAAATATCCCTAGCTGGGGGGAGGGGGTAGGGGGTGAGACACCCCCACACCGCCCCTGTCGCCACATCCCTGAGTGTATGTCATCATATACTGATACATTATTTTCTCACACGTTATTGGAGTTCTCAATTATGCACTCTCCGATGAATTGTAACGAAAGAATAATAATGAAGAAGACGTTGATGAATTTATTTTGAAGGTTATGAAATAAATTATGTATTTGTGCCAAATTCTTGGTTTTCAGTTGTCAACAGAGTCTGAATATTAAGCATAACATGCACAAGACATCTCTCAAGCTTGTGATTTCCTTTATTTATAAGATACATTTTATCTGACACATTTGTTATTCTCCCACTTTTCTATTGCTTGACATTGTTTATAGATTTCATAAAACCATCATACCTGTTAACCCTTTATATAAAATATTCCAGCAAAGTCATATGTTGTGATTCCTCACTGGAAGGAGCTCATTTCAATGAGGGGTCACGTCATATAGTGTTGTTGAGTATTTTTTTGGTCATGAGATGAGAAAATGTATTTTTTTTTTTGTTCTTATTTTTAAAATTCGTGAAAATATCTAAGTTTTTGGTTTCAAAGTTTGGTAGAAGCGAGCACTTGTACCCAGTTGTCTATTTCATCAAAATAATTGCCGCTACAGCAACAGATGTTTCGCAAAAAGGGATTCTATAAGGATTTCTCAAAAATGGACTCCATAAGTGGGATTCCATAAGTGGGTTTCCAAACTCCAGTGCAGTTGGCGTTACCATCAGCTTTTACCACGACGTCAGCTGTCTGTTCAATGATTGGCTTCGATTGTATTCAACAATACTATAATGTTTTACCAGCCTTGCAGCCTTGTACCATACTACTGACTCGTACCACCACTACGGCTTGTTAACTATCTCAGAGCACTGTTTCTTTCTGCCCTTGGCCGCCAAGTTTTAGAATGTCAAATGACCGTCCATACTATATTGTGATACTAGAAACCAAGTATACACCACAGAACCAAATGACCTAGCATTAAGAACGGTATAGTACAAACATGTGGGCGGTTTTGTACTACTGAGAGGTAACAGTAGACCTATGGGGTACAGACCATACATCCCACAATACCGTTTTAAACTCACCTCTTAAAACCACATAGCCTAGCATTACGCACTACCTATACAAACTGTCGATGGTAAAATACATCCAGTGGGTTAGTAGTACGAAACATTAACAGTAAACCAGCTGGGGGTACAGACCGTATACCTTATACCACCATACTAGACAACTATGCATTACCCCCATCCCCATCCACACAATACGCCTTGAGCTTGCATTACATACTACCTATGCCTCTCTGGGCCATCGTGCCACCCTAAATGGACAGTGGTACCAAGGGCTAAAATTGAACCAGTAGGAGTACAAACCGCACTCACTATAATACCACACTATGCAACCATGCATTCCCTCCGCGACTTACAGGGTATATAACACCAATGTTATACTACTGTCCTAAACAAGCGAAGACTACCTTGCAACACTGAATCATGAATTACCCCAGCGCCCAAGATCGAACAATTCCGCCTGGCCCAGCATTAAGTGTTACCTATACCAGTCATTGGATTAAACAAAACATTAAGTAGATTATTAGTACCAATGACTAACAGGATACCTGCGAGGCTTTTATCGCCTATGATATAATTGGAAATCAGTCCTGAGAGAGAAACCAGTCACGCTATTACCCGAATAACGCCATATCAGATTATACAGTGTACAACAACAGCGGTCGTCGTCTCCATGGCGTCGCGTGGACATCATGACGTCACGACATTAATAGCAACGTCAACCGTTTCACGAGGAAAATGTTCAACAACGTCTCATCTTTCCCTTCAGAATTCATCACATACGATATACCCAGTTCCCCATGTACAGGCATATCACTATACATGCCATAGCATATTATATATGCAGTACATGTACCACTTGACGGATCTAGCTGGATATAGCCGAAGTTTTGCACAGAAATGCTCCGGTTGCTAAGGGAATTTAACCACTAGCGACTCCCACAAAGCTCCGTATAATGCAGGACGATTCATACGTGCTAAACTACTTCTATAGTAGGATCACAATACGGTATTACGCTTCCATATTTCAAATATTTTATTTTGCCACTGATTATAGCAGCTCCGACAAAATTATTCACGCTATTTCACAATGAGAATCAGTGCCATTCACCTGATAATACCACAAAAACATGTTTATATTGTGGATGGTGTGTGGGATTACATTAGATCATTACGTCATTCGAGAAGTTAGAATACATCGACTAGTGGAGACACTCCTCCTCGCTTCTGATTGATATGCTATGGTATGTTGGTTACTTATGACTTGTCAATCATCGTGATGGATCACATCAATTCAACAAATATAGAATATGCCCGTAGCAGTTTGGTGTATCAAATGTTCACCACGAGTGGTGAACATTTGGTACACCAGGCTACTTTGGGTATATTATATTTATAGCATGATCTTCAGATTATTAAGAGTCGCTATTATTTTTTCTAGATTTTATTGAACAGCAGACGTACATACGTGCGAATCTATTTTTGTTTACATGAGCGTCGGTGGGCGGTACTTCCACTGTCAATTGTATCGCCGAAACGAAATGGAAAAAGAAACGGGGCCTTTTCATTTTAATAACATAATAACATACGTATTTCGAGTTATGGATGCTTTATTAACATGAGACAATGCATGTTTGTTAATGTTTGGCATCTTATGAGGTAAAAGCGTAATAAATAATTACCACCTTCATTTCACTCTTCGACGTGCGATAAATTTAATCAAGTTTGTATTCAGGTCGACGTCACCAAAAGTCATCTTGCATGTAGTTCTACTGTATGTGTAAAATTTAAATAGTGAAATCCCATTGCTGGCATGTTCACCACGGTTGGCGTGTGAAGCTATTTTTTTTTTGTCACAGGCTTTTCATATTTTGTAGAATAGGTAATCATGGTATAAAAGCGCATACATTTCCTAACTAGAAATTAGAAATCACTCTACGAAGCTGTAACGTTGCCCGCCGACTACACAGGATGTCGCAAATACAACGTATAAAAAGTAATTGAAAATCCAAAACCAACTTCCGGAGATATAACGCAATTGTATAAATACAGAATTCCACTATCAGTGTCACTTACATTTCCGTTTAAAGTATTAGTCGATCTGAGAGATATGTTTAGCGAAGAACATCGTTGAGTCTCCTCAGCATCAGATAGACTTATATAAATAGCTGTTATTGCCATTTAGCTAGAAATGAAACGCGGACTTTTCTGCACTAGCTCCTCATTTGGTAAAAATATGACGTTTACGAAAATTTGTGATCCTAACCAAAGCGTATATAAATATCCGTGATTCGAGAAAAAAATACTGGTACAGTTAAAACTAGAAGTCCTGTCATGAAATGCGCACAGATAGTACGCCGATCTGCGCGTGTGTTTTCTATGAGTAACCAGGAGAACCTGCCATGCTTTGGGTGCCATTCGATATGGCAATTGCGTGCAATTCCTACGCGCAATTAAGCCTAGATAAGCGCACAGTTCGTGACAGGACCTCCAGTTTTATCTGTAGGCTGCAGTATATTCTTGTCATGTATGCCATTTATCTGCACGACAAGTGTGGAAGCTGAGATATAGTATAGAAAATATGAAAAGTGAAAAAAAACAAAACAACTACGTTATAAGAACATGTTGATCGGTTGAACATACGCTTTAGTCTAGTACCCTCGGAAATGTATGCAGTGAACTCTCAATAGCTGTCATCATTATTTCATATTGTCAAGGTGATAACATTGCCATCCCCACCCCCCCCCCCCCCCTAGAAAAAAGTCGGTCTGCTGTCGAGGAATTTTGCTTTTTCTAAGAAGCGACAGGAAGACAGCTAACTTTGCTATGTCGCTTCCTTGCAGTGTATCAAAACCAGTTCAAATTATTTTATTTTAATTATTGTATTTCAATGTAGTCAATGTACTGCAAATAAAGATTTCATCTTCAATTTCAATAAGCTCCGAGCCGCAAATCTCAGACCACGTGACCGTCAATTCATCACAATACCTTCTATGTTCCCATAAGACCCCAAACAAAACCAAAAACCCCATCGTGAAATGAACAAGGCAACTTTTATGATAACATGTTTAGTAAATAAACCTCTCGTGTACCCCACGATGTCACAATAAAAAAAATCAATAACTTAGAAGAAGGTTCGTGGTTACTCCATCTTAGTACATACAGATTATCACCACAGTGTGTGTCTCCGGGAATTCAGATCAAGTCGAGTTGTAGGAACAGAATAGTATTTCGACAAGCCCGTTAGGGCGAGTCGAAATTCGAATCTGTGCCTACAACGAGACTTGATCAGAATTTCCGGACACACACACTGTGGTGATGATAAATTTATCTCACAATATTGTCCACAAAATGTGTTATAAAACTATTTTAAGAGGAACTTTTTCATTTGCCTTATCGATGGAAAGACGAAAATTTAAAAATAGAATAGTGTTCATTGATCTCCATATTGAGGTCAGCGATGACGTTACACTTCAGACAAAATTACGTCACTGGGATTCACTTTACTGAATACTGTCTTGCGAAGTAGGGCAACTGTGTGTTCGTCAACGTGAATTTGGTTGTTACGTTTGCAATAATTACTGGTGAATTAAATATCCCTCTTGGTGTAAAGGTTTATTATATTTTAAAATATGCCGTTGATCGTTTATTGAGGTAGAGTTTTCCACATTTCATAGCGAAAGCTAATCCTTTAACTTCAAAAGAGAAGCCTCGACTCGGGCTGTCAGGTAAATCCCAATAATAGGCTATAAACCAGCCCAGGATGCCGAAAAGTGCGCATAATTTAACTATTTGTTGAGTTTATTTCCTCAGTGACATTTTAGCATGCCGTGAATAATAAATACGTTACATGGCATTTAGTTGGCAGATACCGCGTCATATACGGCTCAGAGAAAACAATATTAGGTTCGGCTTCGCCTCGCCTAATATTGTTTTTTCTGAAGGGAAAAACGCGAAGCCGTTGTTTTTGGCAACAGCAGAATCACGCGCTTGTATCAGGGGCCCTTGATACGGATTCGGATTCGGAACAAGGGCCCAGATACATTAAACTTTAGTTGCGTAACAGGTCAAAAACGCCCCGATTTTGAGATAAATATCATGAACAAGTTCATGATTTGTACAGAGATGGAGCTACCTCTACTCTTTAATAAGTGCGTTGAGAGTATACATTCCTAAAAGAGTCAATGGACTCGAAAGATACAATATTATAGGCAGCGTGGACTTTGAATCCCCTCCCATTGATATCCTCTTTTCAAATATTTCATTTGGTGACCTCAGACGGTAAAATAATTACGCCACTGGAACCGTAAAAATAGAAAACGACAAACGAGCTCTATTTCAATAAGAGGGCGAGGATTTTAGGCTTATTGGGACATATAATTGTATTATTTTAGTTTTACGGGTAAGAGACAAAATATTGACGACCACAAATTGCGATATCACGGGGATTATCAAACCAAACTGCGTAACCTTATAAAACTTGATTTAATTCAAAGACCGTACAGCCAGAGTGTCAAAAACCCGTCAAATTACTACTCGCAACCCTTTCCGGCATGCACAAAGTGGCGATTCTGTTTAATATATATACATACCTTCAAAGTCCTCGACAAACTGTTAAGGTGGACGTCAGCGTGTAGGATTTGTTGATGTGAGGATTTGGAGTCGCATTTTATAACAATATGGGAGAGTCACACCTTCGTGAATTCAACATAATTAAATAGATTGATGAATTGTCAGCTCAAGTGAGACACTGGCGACAGTTCGCATATATCCACACAACTGGAATAGCTTGTATTGATTTTTTTGTATACTAACCTTTCCATCGCTAATTCTTCTGAATGATATATCCTATGCGACGTTACTGGTCTGTGAATCCCGAAACTTCTAGAAGCGATTGTTTACTGGCAAAATGACCCCGTTACCAATATCTGGTGTACACGTCTTCCCAAATGAGGAGCGCTATTATAAATAATTTGTTAAACTTCACTACATTCTGATTTTATGGAAGAGACAATTCCACAGATCATGTTTATATAGTTGAAGGAAAACATTCAAGTTACTTTTGGATCAATAATTGGGTAGTATATGATGATTCTGATGTCCCTATTTTCAGAGATCCTAATGCAAGCGCCATAGCTCCGGAGAAAGATTTAAGGTGTCATTGTTACTAGCATAAGCAGTCATGCTGCTATGCCACTACGATGGTAGTACATAGTGCTGCCCGTAATGGAGTGAACGGAACGGCGCATGTCAGAGATGGAGTGAACAACAAATTTGAAAAAGTCTCCTCCAAAAGTTTTAATTTTACCTGATTAGCACTGATATCCCATACAGTGGGTCAATTTATCCTCCTGGTACATCTTTCGATTTGGCTTGAGACCTTAATTCAGACTGAGGTTCACAAAAGGTAAATTTTGTGATGCTACCCTGCTGTGCAGGGTAGCATCACCAAATTCACCCTCTGGGGGACCTCATTTTGCAGATGACAGCCTGCTTATTTTCAGGCTTGACTTTAGCGTGAGGATCCCAAACATGAAGGGAGGATAAAGTAAATACAGTGGATGATTGTGGCTGGTGTTTTTTGATTGTTGAACCCAGTGCGAATTTGGACTAGGTATGGAAAGGCGTTTTTACAAATGTTTTCGTCAGTGTTGTGGATACATGAAGAATGGCGGAACCATCCTATCCGATTCCTACAATAGTTCTCCAATCACCCAGACTTAAAGATTTACCCTCGAGTAATGTATCTATCGGATAGCCCGCATATCGTAAGTACAAATCGTCCCCTGAGTTCCAATGTGCTCTATGTGCCTACTGGCAGCCTACTGGCAACAGAACACATTGGAACTCAGGGGGAGAAATGATTCTGATTCTATTGGTTTTACAGACACTCCTGTACAGATTCAGGCTATACAAACAGAATGGGTGAGTATGGACCTCGATAGTAGCGATATAAATGTCAACATTGCGACAAGCCACCGTAAATCTATTACTGATTTGGGGTTATAAACAGACTCCTATATATTTCGAACTGAACAGTAACATTGACATATTAAACGAGAGGAGGCAGGTGTCTAATCACGGAGCTTGTACGGGGTGCTCGTTCGAATTGGGCAATATCTATGGCATTAAAAAAGATCACATCAAGGTTGGATGTGATGGAGGAACTTAAGTCAGAACCTGAACTGGTTCACAACAAATTGAACAAAATTGGGGCATGCGTTGAAGAACTTTGTGAAAGGGTTAATAAACTTGAGAATGACGTTGATACAATACAAGGGGATGTTTATGACCTAAGCACTAACAGCGGAGACATGGAATGCATTGTGAACTATCTGGAAACCGAGGCAATACAAACTCGTGAGTGCCTCACACCCGGACAGAAGATGCAACAATTTTTGAATATCTCATCGACCTGAAAATGCACTCCATGCGTGACAACCTGCTTTTTTCAGACCTAGGTGAAATAGAAAACGATAGGATAAGCTGCGAGGATATTCTTATCGATTTCATTAGGATGAGATGAAAACTGATAGGTCTGTTTACTTTGAGAGTGAGAAAGAAGGATTATTAACGGTTCGCACGGATTAGTAATTCGTGCGAATGGATTAGTAAACCGTTCGCACTGCTTTGTAATTCGTTCGCACGGATTAGTAATCCGTTCGCGCAGATTTGTAATCTATGCGCACGGATTACAAAAAGAAATTGACCACCTCACCTCTCGGGCTCCACAGTATACAATCAGGAAGAGCAAATATTTAGATTGTTTTGATTATGACAGAAAACCTCTGTTCTGCAAACACTGGTTTGTAATGCAGAGAGACGGAATATGGATTAAAGAAATAATTTTATCACATTCGCATCACCAAATATATTGTCTACAACCCCTCTAATGAACACGTGACGTCAAATGTTTATGTCGAGGTGGTAAAATTGCGAGTTAGTTTGTTTCGAAAGTAAAATTGAATTAATCTTCTGTTATATTTCTCTACCTGTTCACGTAATGCGATCCTTCCCCAGACCATTCGATGCAATCCATAAAAGACGTAGTGGAATTAGCCTGGACGCATTTATAACCTCGCCAATAGATCGAAAGAATTTGATAAATCAGGGGGGAGGGGGGGGGGAGGGGGTTCTTGAACATTGCAGGATTATACTATCACCCCGATATGTTTCTAAACTGTTTGCTAATCTTACGAATCCCGCTTTTAATTGTGACAAAATGTCGAATTGTTAACATAAACCAGAAACTTACACTACGATCGACGTGGACTGGTCAATTTCCACGGGTGGGCAATATTTCCACGACCGCAATAATATAAGAATCCAGACACTAATTATGGGAATAATTGTCAAAAAATTAATTAATGAAGCACCGGGTACAACTGTACCATTATATACCGAATCTGGTCGCCCCATGAAGTATAGACTGATAAAACAATATAACAAAATGACCGCACTATACAAGGGAGTTATAGATGATTATGCGTTTTGCTTACAGATTAACAGTATGTTAGTCCGCCGGAAAAATACATTGACTACATTTGTCGTAATTTTAAGCCATCAATACAAGCCTCATACATTGGCGAGAGGGGGACAAAACAAAGAGGTATTTGGGTGGCCTGCATGATAAAGAGAAGCCAGGTTTTGAAAAGTACCTTGATGGCACCTTTGGGGGGACATTGTTGTTCAAGATGAGGTCGCGATCCCTGGAGCTGATGGGAAAAATTGGGAAGGATAGTGAAAGGGAGTGCCAGATGTGTAATTTGGGCATGGTGGAGACCCTGGAACACATTCTTCTAGAATGCCCAAAGTACCAGTCTAAAAGAATAAGATTCGCTGGGAGTATAATGGGGAAGTGGGATTGGAGAATGAAGGACATGTGGTTGGGGGGGGGGACTCAAAGGAGAGAGTTAATATGCTAATCGGACAGATTAAGAAGAATGGGGCAAGGGGTGTCATCAAGGAGTTCATCTCCGATTGTTGGGAGGAGAGGAGAAACATGGGAATATTGAGGCAGTTGGGAGTACAAGGGTAACCAAGGCCTTCTCGTCCGAGAACCGCTACAAATCAGCGGCTGGCCAAAGTGTTATTAGTACGTGTGAGAAGGCCATTAAAACCGACTAGTAGATTTCTCATATTTGGAGGCGAATCAGTTATCAGTCCTAATCGTGTTATAATATCTGTATGGCACTCTCGATCTGGATAAGTGAGGCCAGGGACGTGACGACAGGGTGTGTGTGTGGGGGGGGGGGGGGGAGGTCACCCCCCCCCCCCCCCTAATCCTGGCCAAAATTTCCGATAGTTGGAAATTAGGAGGGAAAGTCATGAGTAGTTGGAATTTACATATATCTGGATTTTGGAGCTTATTTGGTGATGCTGATGTCTTCTTTTCTTCCCAAAATTCCAACTCGGTTTCAAATTTATTCGCAGTTCACAAAGTTCATAACACCCTCAAGATAAATGCGAGTAGCAACCCATTACAAATCAAGTATAGTTTATTAAATCCTTCTCCCAGTGACCGGCTACATTTGTTACAACCCCCTCCCCCCCCCCACCCCCTTGTCAACAGTTGTCAAAAAGTCTTGAATAACAATAATTATTTTTTTATTTTTCTCGTGGACACAGCTTGTGGCACCTCGTTGGAATGAGCTCGATGAGCTCGTTCCCATGAGGGGTCGTTGGCTGTGTTCTTGTGGGTTGGCAAGTGAAGACGTAATGCAATTCGAGTCCATGATTTTTACGGCTAGCGCCCATTGACATAATCCTGAGCTCCATATATTGCAATCAAAGCTATGTCTTTAAAGTTTAAACCCTTTATTGGCAATTGGTCACACCTGTCATATAACTTTTCACTCAACTCGGTTGACAAACGACGCTTGCCCCTAAAGTTCTTGAAAAGTTTATCTTTGAGACGCAGCTCGTTACCTCTCATTGGAGTAAGCTTAACGAGCTCTTTCATGTGGGGGATCACTCGCTGTGTTTCTGAGACGGTGAATGGGGATGTATTAAAATTTAACCTTGTATTATTGTGAATAGTGTTCACCGATCTGATAACCCAGTTCCATATATTGTAGCCAAAGTACGATTTTTTGATATCTTGTCCCGACATCTGGTCACGTTAACTCGACCCTTTACCCACCACAAATAGTGGACGACACATTCATAAAATTCCAGAACGAACTTTGCATTAACTCCTTCTTGGGTTCTTAAATTTGGTGAATCATATGTAGTAGACGACATTTGCAACAGCAACTGGACCACTTGTTACGTAACTCTTACTAGGCGCGTTTAGTTGTTGGTACCAGCCAACAATTCATGAACAACCAAAAAACGAAAAGAAAAATAGGAAGAAAGAATTAAAATAATGAAAGAGAAAGAAAAAGGAAGGACAAATTCTTTTTTTTTTTTTTTGACTCCGATACAGAAGTTATGGTCCCACATTGGGGCGAGCTCAATGGGCTCGTTCCGATCGGGGATCATGGGCTGTGATTCTGAGTCAGTGAATGAACCAATAGCTGAAACTAAAATTTACATGGCTACTTTTGCGAATATGCGTACGCTGATCTCCGTACATTTTGTGAACAGTTTTGTCTTCAAACCTTTATCTAATCAAATTGCAACAATTGGCATACATCCCCTGAGTTAGTACAGTTAGTTGACGACATTTGTCCAAAGTTCCTTGTCAAACTGAAAATCAACTTATCGTTTTTGTCTCCGAGGAATAGCCTGTGATCCCCTCATTGGAACGAGCTCAATGAGCTCGTCCATGTGAGGGGTCATTGGCGGTGTATCTTGAGACATCGAGTAAAGACGTAGTATATTTTGAAACCTGACTTTTTTTCATTTTGTTATCAATAACGCGTATGTTTCTGATTCCGAGCTCCTTTTACTGCTGCTAAAGCTGTGCTTTTAAATCCTTAACCCAGTAACTGGTCACACTTGTCTCACAACCCTTCACCTAATCCAGAGAGGAGATAACACTTTACCCAAATTTTCTTCTTTTTTTATCTTTTAGAATTGAAAATGTTCTTCTATCCTCTGTTTCTGGGGCATAAATTGTGACCCCATCATTGACATATACTTTGTGGGCTTGTTTCAGTGAGGGCTCATTCGTTGTAGGTCTGAAATAGTGAATAAAAACATAGCAAAAGTGGATGGGTCATTTGTGTGGTCATAGTTTTCATTGATCTGTTTCCTAGTTCCATATACTGCAATTAATTTCGTGTCCTCAATAACGCTCATGTGTTTGATCTCCAGCTCCATATCCTCTTGTCAAAGCTGTGCTCCTAAACCCTTAACTCAATACTAGGTCACACTTGTCCCATAACCCTTCACCCAACCCGGACGTAAGAAAACACTTTATCAAAAATGTTTTGAATAACTGAAAATCTTCTGTCTCTGTGGCATAACTTGTGAACCCTAGTTGAAGCGAACCCAATGGCCTCGTCCTGGTGGGGGTCATTCATTGTGAGTCTGAATCAGTGAATGAAAACATAGTATTATTAGACGGGCGATTCTTGTGAATATGGTGTCCATTGCTCTTTTTCTTGCTCCATATACTGCAGTCAAATCCGTGAGCTAAACTTTTTGTCCTGGCAACTGGGCCCACTTGTCACTTGTGACCCTTCTATGGCTCCATGAGCCTGTTCCGGTGGGGGTCGCAGGCTGTGATTCTGGGACAGCAAATGTAAATATGAGTAAAACTTAAATGCGATATTCGTAATAGTGCGCATCGACTTAATTCTGAGTCTCATGTACAGTAGTCTAAGGTGCTACTCACTGCGAAGAACTAACTCAGTATTTTGAACTAAGTGCTGTGTGCGACGAGTCGTTGGGCATCTGTGCTGGCCCTACAGACCTTCCTTTACTTTCGTTAACTTTCGAATTTGTGGAGCTGCAACTCCATTTTTTTTCCACAAAATAGGAAGATTACTAAAGTAGGGATCGAGCACATTTTGATTACAGCCCTAGTGGCACCTCAAAAGCACAAATTGTGATGGACCAGTTGTTGCTTGGCACGGAACATTTCCTTTGATTGATGTCAACTCATGAAACACAGTACCAAGTGGCACCTCAAAAGCAATAATTGTGATGAACCAGTTGTTGCTTGGCACAGAAGATTTCCTTTGATTGACGTCAACTCATGAAACACAGTACCAAGCAGGGCTCTCCGGTGACTCATTGCATTCTGCATCTCAGTTTCACTCCCTCAATACGTTTTAGTTCTCGCTGCAAAGGTGCTAGCTTACGCACGCCAAGTACAGCGCTCCCTAAGTCCCAAGCGTGTAAAAATGGGGAATTTGTGCATCCTAGTTTGAAATGCGAATAATGAAGGTTTTGCCACACGTTCTCTTGTTTCTCATGTAGATTGGAAGATGCACACATACTTGTCCCCCGGCATGTGAGAGGAAGTGCTTGTTAACTACGGTAAACAAGCCCTATTTCACTTTTGTAAATTAGAACCCAGTGGCCAACGCTTGGGGTGGAAAACATCTAAAATGGGTAGCATTGGTATTAACGATTGATAAAACATGATAAAACCATGTTGTGTTCACGATCAACCACAGTGCATAAATACAGTTGAAACGAGAAGTCCTGTGATGAAATGCGCGCAAATAACACGTCGATCTGCGCGTTAATCTACGCGTTATGACCATAGTAAGGCCATCAAATTCTGTACATATGACCTGTGCACAAGCAATGTTTCAGCCAAAGGGCCTCCGGGTAACCCGGAGGTCCATTGGCTGAAACATTGCCTGTGTTTGCTATGAGTAACCAGAAGAACCTGCAATGCTTTGGATGCCATTCGATATGGCAACTGCGCGCAATTCCTACGTGCAATTAAGCCTAGAGAAGCGCGCAGTTCGCGACAGGACTTCTAGTTTTAACTGTATGAGACCCCAATTACCAGTAAATAAATAAATAACCAGTCCTCCGTAGGACGGCCGTGATGTGTGTGTCAACTTGTCCTATGAGGTAGATTTGTTCTTGTTCAGGTTTATTTAAGTCATCGATGCCTGGAGCGGATGTCCTCTAAAATGGGCAACATGTGTGTAAATGATTGGCTAAACTTGACTTTATACCAATGTTGTGGACACACTACGCCTCGGTTTAAAAAAAGATCCAGTTGAGTTTAACCCGGAGGTCCACTGGCTGAAGCTTTACGTGGGCTTGCTATGGGTAACTAGGAACATCTCCCTTGTTTGGATGCAATTCGGTATGGAAATTGTTCGAAATTCCTACGCGCAATTTGGCCAAGAAAAGCGCTCAGTACGTGACGGGACCTATACTTACTTAACTGTAAACTCAAAGACTAATAATAGCTTGGTTGGTTAAGCAAGTCATAATCCCTGTCCTTGGGGATTATGGCTTACTCAAATAATTAAGTTGTTACGCAGTACAGCCTTATCAGAGTGTACCGTTAGGAAACATTTCCGTATTAATGATGCCGGAGTGTTGCCTCTTTCTTGCCAGATTGCTAAAGCAGACTGGCACGAACGAGGCAATGACCTGGCATCACAGGCATCAGCATCGAATGCCTGACCAGCAGTCCTTAAGTCCATTTTGTAGAAGTGTTTAGTTAAAATTCGTTCATAAATCTTCGTGGCATTTAGGTAACATAACAGCAGTATAGAGTTATTGACGTGTTGTTTGCTCCGTGAACTTTTACCTAACTGTAGGCTGAAATGCTGATTCATCGTGACAGCTTAATGACGTGATTAATATATGCGGTGTAAACATTCTTCCTCGTTTTTTCGCGACCCCTTCCCCGGTTGTCGGAAGAGACTCTACCAACAAGAATACTCATGGTATATTATACCATTCCACATCATGTATATATGTTATTTTTTGTTTTCATGTACATACGGACACCTTCTAAACTCCGTCATTTAATTCGTTCTTTTTACTATCAAAATTCTAGTTAAGCCAGCTTGAAGACACTTTCGCTTGCGAAAACTAACAAGACAAATTATTTAGAAACATCGACAGGCAAGACTGTGGTTTATGATATGCTTCCTCGAATCATATCGTGTCCGAATAGGCACTTTCAAACCTTAAAGTCTATTGTAGTAGCTTAAATCATTGTTTATCGAAAGATAGATCTATCTGTAATTTAATGCGTCTCAGCGGGATTGGGCTGCATAAAAGTTTTACTACTATGGTTGCTTTGTTCCTTGGCCACTACACTGGGTCCGCTACTTCTCATTCCGTAGGTTCTTCTGATGAAGTGCAACATCCGTACAGGGGTGTGAATGTCTCAAAAATTGCGCATACCTTGAAAATTCTGATAGCAACCTCCATTATACTCTCAAATGTTTAGTGGTTAAAGAAGTCTTTTGTATGCCTTTGTTATGTATCAGCTTTGGGCTGCGTTAATCTGGTGTATGAGAGACGGGGCCCTCGGGTGACGACGTGTGAGTCCAATAATTGACTTATTCCAGACGCTTGTGTGACATACAGTACGTGGAGAGTGTATTATCACTAAATCACCCGCAGAGTGGAGATTCCACCCAAGAAATAATTGCAAATTTGTTGCAAAGCATAACCAGCACAAGCAAAGTTTCAGCCAATGGACCTCCGGGTTAAACCCGGAGGTCCATTGGCTGAAACATTGCTTGTGTTTTTTGTCGATATGTAAAAAATTTGAAAGTTATAACTTGAGGGGGAACTCCACTCCGTGGGTGATTTAGTTACAATCCACTCTCCATGTACTGTATACAAACCCTAAACTAAATTGTAAAATCACTCATATCGGCCATTAACATTTGTAACTCTTTGTAATTTTTTTCTGGGTGGAAACGGCCTTGTATAAGCTCATAGCTTTCTGCCGAATCCACATCACTGTATGTAAAAATTTTCTGTATGCTTTTGTACTTTTGAAATAAATAATGTTTAAACTAAATCGGCAAACATTTTAACTGTTACTATTTACATCTAAAGTGTACGCTATATCGAGCTTCATAAGTATGCATGATGTCAATCGGTACGAGATTTCTATAGTACGTTTACTTATCGTAATAAAAAAGTCCTCGAAATGCACTTCTTGAAAATCGCATCATGTAATATCGTTATCCTAATTTAATTCACAGTTACAAAATGTTGAAACATCGAAAATTGGTCATTCCTGCATAAGATCTGATTTAATGTTAGGAGAGTGTGAATTGCTCAAAGTTCTCAGCTTTAGCATTTGTTTATCACATATTCAATTCCCAGAATAATACCAAATAATAATAACCTGATAATTCTATCATAAAAGTGTTGGCATTTCAGTTACCAGAATCAATTTTATGCCCCTTTCATGGCTTCTCTTTCAAAATTTTTCTCGGTTGTGAATTTCCAATTAGGGGAGGGACCGGGAGGGGGTTCCCCCGCCCCACCCCTGAAAAATCACTACCCTAACACCCTCCTTCTCCCCCAATCGAAAGCCTCTAGCCACATTCCTGTGAAAAAGCAACTGATCCAAAATAAATATATTTTACTCTGAAATGAGCGTTCAAGTAAATACACATCACTCAAAGAAGGTAATGGTTTTCACACCCAATGATGTCTGATGTCTTTATAATACTGAAAACAAGAGGACTCAAGTAGCCCAAGGTGATCGCCCGAGAAAAAAAATGGATTCTGAACAAAGAGATGTCAAGATTTAAAAAAAATCTGTCATTCATTATTCACTATATCAAAAGATGATGTCAAACTTCCGGTATTTAGAAATGATTTTCAACATTTCAGGATGGGGTAAGGGCAGGGGGCTATAATATTTGAAAGTATTTGGCCCCTTAGGATAAGATTGGTCATAATTTGTTGCCCATAATCCAAAGTGTTAAACTCTGAGGACCCAACGTCACTCCAACATATGGACCCAGAGGCATGGTGGGACCCAGCTTGTAAATCAGCACAGCAAAGGCACGTATCCAACACAACATTTGTCAATATTTCCTTCATTGTCCTTTATTGAAGCATGGAATCTTATGTCACACATAAATTTGATGTCGAAAGACTCGAGAATCATGAAAACATTAGAAACAGTGGTTTGGGGTTGAAGATTTAAGAAGGTTTTCCTATTGTCCACGAAGCTAAAGTATGAGGTCATCCTGACGCCAATAAATATAACCACAGGAGATTTATTTGAACAAACTGGTTAGTCATTTTTACAAAGATGTTTTATTTCGAACATGAAGGCATTTGGCGCAGAGGTTTGGAGAAGATGTTTCAAATATTTTTCTTATTCATTTATTTCTGTTTAAGGGCACTTTCAACATTCATATATTTCATGACGATAACATAGGTGTTACCTGGAAGAGTGCTGAACGCCCATATTTGGACTTTATTTTGAAATGCAGATATCCCAACTTAAAGGTTTCATAGTCTGCACATGTCCCTGAACAAAACTAATAAAATTTGGTCGGCGATGTTTGTCAACAGCACTGGCCAGCTTTAATGGTTACGTTACCTGAAAGGCTAAATTATACATTATGTGATAGAATGAATGTCAATTTCGTCACGATTTAATATGAAATGTCTTAATATCATTCACTAAAATCGACCTGAGCCTCGGTAAACCTCGGTGGGCGAGGGGGGGGGGGGGTGTAACACCCTCAAATATGACCACGGGGGCTTGATTTGAGCAAATCGGTGAATCATCCTTCCAAAGGTGTCAAATGTGAAGCTTCCCAAGCAGTACTTTGATAGAAGTTTTCCTGATGTTTTTCTCTGTAAGCCAACAACGAAAGATATTAAGTGCATTAGTTTTAATTCAATGCTTCAAGGATTGAAAACAATGAAAATGTCTGTCAATGGCACTGCATTTCAGAGATTAATGTCGATTACCTACAGTTAAAACTAGAAGTCCTGTCACGAATTGTGCGCTTATCTAGGCTTAATTGCACGTAGGAATTGCGCGCAATTGCCATATCGAATGGCACCCAAAGCACGGCAGGTTCTTCTGGTTGCCCATAGCAAACACAGGCAATGTTTCAGCCAATGGACATCCGGGTTACCCGGAGGTCCATTGGCTGAAACATTGCTTGTGCACAAGCCATATGTACAGAATTTGCTGGCCTTACTATGGTCATGACGCGTAGATTAACGCGCAGATCGACGTGCTATTTGCGCGCATTTCATGACAGGACCTCTAGTTTTAACTGTAACTCGTCTTGCATTAAAGAAAATTGTGTCATAATCGATTTTTATTATACATCCGAAAAAGAAGCTTAAAAGCAAAAATATGAGCCTTGGTAGCCATTCTAAGTAGTCAGAACGGATGGAAAGATGACAACCTTATCACATCATACTAAGTCATCCTGCCAAGTTTCAACAAAAAGATGGTTGCCAAGGTGACAATTATAGACGGCCGACCAGGACTGAAGTATGACATTCTAATTTAATCACCATCCTAAGTTACGGAGCTAAAGTTCAACAAAAATTATGTATAAATACAACGTGTAAGGTGTGTTGAGGATATCTAAGTTGTTTGCAATAACGGCCATTTGGCGAACCAATGGTTACCAAAATAAGGTTGTTCTTGTCTAGTCACCCTGCCAAGTTTCAAAAACATTATAGCACAAGTTATTTATTATTTATTTATTGGTGCTTAACGCCACATCAGCAGCCAAGGCTATATCGTGGCGAGAAAAAGATAAAAGGGAAACATGACAATAATGAAATACAAAGATGAGTAAAAACAACTACAATAAAAATGATAAAGACAATGTAGTGTGAACATTGATGCGTGAATAAACAAGAAATATGAATAGCTCACAAATCAACCTGGTGAATGTAAGTCTTAAAGACTCTAGTTTAAGATAATAAAAACAATTTTAAAATTTATTAAAAAGGTTGATTGATTTCAAAAATGCGAGAATCATATTCGGGCTCGTACGATAAAAAAAGATCTCTCAGAGATCCTACAGAAAAATACTGCCCTCTGACATGAATAAAATCAGTACAATGTAAAAGAATGTGTTCCACTGACAACACCTGCTGGCAGGGAACACACTGATCGCACAGTACCCTCCAACAAAAAGGAATGTGTTAGTCCTGTATGACCAATATGACATCGCGTCAAAACTGCAAGATCCTTTCTACAAAGGTTACTAGACGGGTAGGGATCTGAAATAGTTGGTCGGAGGCGATAAAGCTTGTTATTTGTCGCTCCATCCCATTCCGCCTGCCACATGGATTTGATGTAACTACTGATATGTGGTTTGAAGTCACTGAAAGGAATCTTAAAATCAGTGAGAGGCTTGGATAAAGCCTGTTTTGCTGCACTGTCTGCCCTGGTGTTACCAGCGATACCTACATGTCCGGGTAACCAGCAAAACACGATATCACATTGGTCAGACACGAGAGTATATAACTTCTCACGAAGTTCCGAAATGAGAGGGTTCTTCAACTTGGGGTTGAGCAAAGCAAGCAAAGAGGAAAGAGAGTCAGAAAAAATAATCGACTTCTTTTCCTGCATATTCTCGATATGTTGGAGTGCGAGTTGTAAAGCTTTAACTTCAGCTATAAAAATAGAACTTTGTTTTGGTATTCTGATTGAAGTGACATGATTATCAGTGACAACTGCTGATGCTACTTTGTCACCATCTTTTGATCCGTCTGTATAGATCCTTGCATATGTACTATACGTTGACTTAATTTCAGCATATTTCTGCTTAAACTGCAGAGAATTTGTTTCAGACTTTTTAGTAGATGCTAGGTCCAAGATAACTGTTGGCTTTTTAAGAAGCCAAGGAGGAGTTTGTGGTCCACGGTTCTCTTTTATTGTAACTGGTTCAATTTTGGCAGACTCCATATGAGGTTTAATTCTAATTCCCAATGGAGGGATATGTTTCTGATGACGGTTAAAAAATTCAGTATTTTGAGGTTCTGAGACACAATTGTATGCAGGGTTGGACGGATTAGAAAGAAGTTTTGAAACATATTGGAGAGAAAGTTTAATTCTGCGTTCCTCTGCCTCAACAAGCATCGAATCTACGGGTGATGTTCTAAAAGCACCAAGGCTGATTCTTATGCCACTATTATGAATGGCATTAAGAGGTTTGAGATATGACTTTCTTGCAGAACGTAAACCACACAGCCGTAATCTAATTTTGATCTGACAAGTGATCTGTACAGACGGAGTAATGTTTTGTGGTCAGCACCCCAATCAGTGCTACCAACTACCTTCAAAAGGTTCAGTGCCCTTTTACATTTTACCTTTAGTTGTTTTATATGAGAAGTGAAATTCAGTTTGCTGTCAAACAACAAACCCAAGAATTTCAGTTCCTTAGCAACATTAATACGACTCCCATCTATTTTCAATTCCGGATCAAGGTGGTGCTTCCGGAGCTTACAGAAATGAACACAATTAGTTTTCGTCTTAGAGAATTTGAAGCCGTTTTTTGTAGCCCATTTCTGGATATTATGCCAACACAGCTGAAGTTTGCGCTCTATAGCATTCATTTTTTTGCTGCTATAGCAGATTAAAAAGTCATCTACATACAATGACCAATCAACCATATACTCAATTGCATCAATAATACTATTGATTTTCACTGAGAAAAGGGTAACAGATAAAAAACTTCTTTGAGGAACCCCCAACTCCTGCCCGTGAGGATCAGATAACGTTGACCCAACACGAACCTGAAATTGGCGGTCCCCCAAAAAGTTTTCAATGAAAAGAAGCATACGCCCCCTCAACCCCATGTTAAAAAGATCTTTTAAAATCCCATACGTCCACCTTGTATCATATGCCTTTTCCAGGTCAAAGAAAATTGCGACCACATGTTCTTTTCTGGCGAAGGCATTTCTTATGAACGTTTCTAGTCTAACCAAATGATCCATAGTACTTCTCTGGTTTCTGAAACCACACTGAACATTTGCAAGTAGATTGTTCGATTCCAGAAACCAGACAAGTCGATCATTGATCATCCTCTCCATGGTTTTGCACAGAAACTTGTTAAAGCGATGGGCCTGTAATTACTCGGGTTGCTGTGATCTTTATCAGGCTTTGGAATGGGAATTATTGTAGCATTATGCCAGGAAGGTGGAAACTGGCCAGTCACCCATATGTCATTGGAAATCGACAGTAAAAGTTCAAGTGATGATTGCGGCAGATGTTTTAAAATTTTATAATGTATTTCATCGGGTCCAGTGGCAGTATCCTTTGCTCTATGCAAAGAGTTACTCAACTCTTCCATAGAGAAAGGTTCATTGTAATCCTCTAAGTTATTGGATGTAAATTTAATCTTTTGTTTTTCTTGCTGTTTTTTAATTTTGACAAACTCAGGATTACAATTTTCCGACGACGAATGTTTCGAAAATGTGGAGGCCAATGTGTTTGAAATTTCCTTTTTTGATGTAATTAGGGTGTTGTTTTCCTTCAGGTGTTGTACAGTTGATTGTGTTTCTTTTCCCTTAATCTTTTTAATCATTTTCCAAATCTTTGTGATGGGTGTGTTCTGGTTAATCCTAGAAACATAAGTTTCCCAAGAACTTTTCTTTTTTTGTTTGATAAGCCGTCTTGTTTTTGCCCGATTGATACGTAATTTGTCCAGATTATTTGTGGTTGGTGATTTGTTGAATTCCCGTTCATTTTTTTACGTTCTTTTATAGCCTGTTTACATTCATTGTCAAACCATGGTTTGGTGAAACGTTTTGGATTTGCCGAGGTTTTAGGGATGACTGTGTTTGCAATATCAAGCAGCTCGTTAGTAAAATGTTCTATTTGGTCAGCACTATCTTGAAATTTCCCCCGTGTGAGGCGTTCAGAACAAAGCGATGAAAACGTGTCCCAGACAGCCTTTTTAAAGTTCCACTGGGGCACTCTCTCATCGTCCGCCGGAACTACACTCTCCAACACAAATGGAAAGTGATCACTCCCGCACAAGTCATCTTCTACCTTCCACGAAAAATCGAGAAAGATAGAAGGGCATGCAATTGAAAGATCAATTGATGTATACGAACCAGATGCGGGGTGCAGATAAGTGTCTGAACCATCATTAAACAAACACAGATCATATTTGGTAATGAACTCTTCTACAGTTTTACCTTTTACATCTTCTAGACTGCACGAATCCCCCAAAGAGGTCTATGTGCATTAAAATCACCCAACAAAATGTATGGGGTTGGGAGCTGTTGGACTAGCAACTCAAGATCATTCAGTTGTAGAGTTTTACTTGGTGAAAAGTATACAGAACATAATGTAATTGTCTTGTCTAAAGTTAGGCGTACCGCTACAGCCTGTAAATTTGATTGCAAAGATACAGAACTGTGAATAATGTCGTTTCTAACTAAGACGGACGTTCCACGAATATGCAGATCAGTTTCATCTGCCCAGGCATTATACGAAGTATAATGCTTAAAAGTTGAACGATCCTGAGCCTCGGGTTTCTTTAAAAGAGTTTCCTGCAGACAAAAAGCGGCAGGTTTATACTTTTGGCTTAGAAGACCCAGTTCATTAAAATTGGCTCTAAAACCTCGGCAATTCCACTGTATTATATTATTGTTGGGTGTTTTATCCATATTTGGTTGGAGATTTATCTGGTGAACGAATGGGTGAAATTGTCCCAATAGCTTTCTTAGGCGATTTGTGTCTTGGGGACATATTCGGAGAGGTGTTCGGGCGTAAGGGCCCGAACGTTTCATCGATGCACTCACCGACTTCCATCGATTCAAGGCCCTCAAACCTATTACGTGTAACAGCGTCTTTAAGGGCCTTGGGGATTCTTTCTGACTGTTTCTGCGTTTCTATATTCTTTTTGGCTTGATTCCTTCTCTGACTCTGACTCAGATTTTGAATTTGATTGTGTGGCTTCGGTTTTGTTTGGGCTTTTTTTTGTTCTGATCTTGCTTCCTTTATTTTTTTTCATCTGGTTTTAGTTGTTCCTTTTCTTTTTTCGGATTTGGCGTTGATCTGTTTTCGATTGTTCTGTGAGTAGTTGATGGTGTTTTTGTGGATTTTGGTTCTGTTTCGTTTGACTGTTCCATTGTAAAAGCTTCCACTAAAGATGATAATGTGCCCTTGACCCAGGTATATTGAGTTTGGCAGCCTACTGCCACTGAAGGTAATTTTTGTGATAATTTTGCAGCATATGAAGGTGATGATGTACTCATACCAGGCATAGATGATACAATATCTCTGGCCTCCTTAAAACTAATTTGCTTTTCGCATTTTATTTTCTGTATAGTCTTTTCTTTTTTTCAGACAGGGCAATCTTTGGATGATGACATATGATTGCCCTGACAGTTTACACATTTAATGGAATTGGTGCATGGCTCTTGGTGTTGTTGGCCGCATTTGTAACATGTCATTTGACCCCTGCAGTTGTTTTGCCCGTGGCCATATTTATGGCATCTGAAACATCGAAGTGGATTTGGAATGTACAAATCCACTTTGATGTTCATATAGCAAACTTTCATTGATTTTGGTGGCTGAGAAGAATTAAAAGATAAAATATATGTATTTGTTTTTATTACTGAACCCCCTTTCTTAATTTCTATATTTTTAACTGCAGTTACACCTTGTGATTCCAGTTCTTTCTGTATGTCGAGTACATCAATTCCTGCCAATTCTCTTGTTCTAATTACTCCTCTGCTGCTGTTTAATGAGGTATGTGGAAACACATTCACCTCCATATCTGCTACTTTATCAATTTTTATTAAGTTTTTTGCCTGGACTTCCTTACTACACTCTATTAATATTGCTCCACTTCTTAGTTTTTTAACATGCTTGACACTGCCAGCAATTCCCTTAACAGCTTTTTCTAAGGCAAAGGGGTTAATGTCACTTGCCTTCTTACCTTCTACTGCTGTATATATAATTATAAATTTTGGCCACGTAGGCAATGTAGGTGAATCATTTGTATCTGAATCAGAATCAAACATATCAGAAAGTGAGTCTCGCCCTCGTTTAAATTTTTTGGTGTTTGAATCCATGGTTTAATGTTTAGGCTTTCATTTGCCCCGGCTCCCACCCACCGCGGAGTCCAACAAGGGGTTGAGTTACTGCCAAGCAGTGAACCCACCAGGCTGCCAGTATTCCCACATATTTATACTAGGGCAATATACTCAGCCAATGTTGATTCTGAAGCATACCACTGACTGATTGACCCGTGTGTGGAAGTGCCATGTCTTCAGATGGCGATCATCCAACCAATCACTTTACAAAGCATTAAAATAATAGTTGCCACGTAGAACTGAAACAGACAGTGCAGCAAAATTTAATAGTTGATAAAAATAGAATGTTTAAAAACAGTATACAATGGCAATTATGGTATGGGATTAAAAGAAATGACTGATTGAATGACCACCAAATGCCCCCCGACGTGACACCCAGTACTTTTTGGGGTGGGGGCTCCCGATTGGCCAGAACGGGCCATCCGACCATCCTTCTACTCCCGAAAATGGGGCCAAAGCAGTGTGTTGGACATTATCTCCGAAATGAAGACCAGGGCTCCATCCCGGAGACTGCCCGAACCGGGGCCACTAGTCCTCAACTGCCAGGATTCCTTCTTCCGGGGCCTTCGGAATGCACCTCACGGGAGAACAAGGTGCCTGCAAGATGGAATTAGCAGGATTGACCATTTTGGTCCGGGGCTGCGTATTTTGATATTTCGCAGCAAACCAGCTCAGTTGAGCAAACCTGCCAATTAGAAATTAGCAAACCTGCCCAACTAAGCAGGCCGTCCTCTATCCGCCACCTGAAGACCCGCTTAGTAGGGGGCGATCAAACCCCCCAAGGCATTATAGCACAAATGCGACCTGTATCTTTAGATGAAGAATTCTAATACAATTACTATAAATCTCGAAATTTGATTGGTTAATCAATAAAATTTGCGACAGTAAAATCAGCGTAACATGTCGCAAATTTTTTGTTGTCGAAAACTATTTTAGGAAGTCAAGATGTATTCGTGGGCGTTCTATTTTCGTTCCATTTGGAGTCATTGACTACCGTATCCAATGTAAACAAACGCTGTGAACGCGTTGACTTGCTGTAAAAAACGTTCTCTATCTTTCTTGTAATTAACTGTATTTAATACGGATGAAGTTGGAAAGTTTAATATTAATGTGGAATAAGGGTTTGGCAGAGACTGCTGAGTAATGAAATGAGTGTTAAAAACTGATTTCGACGGTCTTAACGGAAACCGTGTGGACGCAGTAAGCGATATGAAAATATAATTTATAAATAGCCATTTTTCGTACGATGAAGAATTTATGGACGCTATGTGCGAAATAGAAAACCAAAATTCCGAGAACTGGCAATAATAATTTTAATTGTTCAAGGCCAAATATTTCTGACAGATCCGCTAGCGATGTTATAACATCAACTTCAAGTGCAAGCGGTCCTTTCATTTTCTAATTTGTTACCTGCGTTCGTGGCACCACATCACATGTACAGCTGCACTACAGAAACGCATTCACCACTGCTCAAGAGAGGTGAACTATTCGTTCTGTAACAATTATGTCAATAGCAGTAGCCCAATTCCACAAGACATCACTTCCCAGAAACAGTTTGAAATGAACAACCGTTCTGTAACCATAAGTAATTATAAACAAGGGCTTCCAATCAAAGATATCAATTTTTTTTAACTTTAATGGGAAATCCTCGAGTGCTTTCCGACGCCGACTGAAACATCACAAGGTGAACTCTAAACTTTGAATAAAGAAAGCAGCCGGCGTATTTTGTTTTCAGATTGTCACAAACATTTAAATATGATAAATGTTGTCAGTACAAATATCAATATATTTTGTTATTGGTGATAAAATGACTAAAACGTTTGGAATTATTTGTATTGTGGCAGCGTAAAATATATTTCGTGATTTGGTTCGGAACTCCCAAATGACGTCACGAAGACTGTATTTTTAGTTTTAAATTGTTGACAATGTTGTCTTCAACAAGGCGTTGTTTTATAGTTGGGAGATCAAATCTATCTCCGTTTTCAGCCGAATTATATTAGAATGGGGATAACTATGTTGTATTTGTTTGTTTGGGGCCGTAAACGATGGTTTTACTGTCGCAAATATCCGTTTTACCGGCTCCGCTAACGCGTCGCCGGCAAAACTCAATTTGCGACAGTAAAACCATCGTTTACGGCCCCAAACAATCAAATACAACATAGTTATCCCCTAAATCAAAGATACCTGCTATTGCGGCCATTGCGGAAGCCAGCCCGTCACCACAACTGAACGTTCTTATCGAGGTGTGAATCTGAACATAATTGTTGATGTTGTGCGTTGTGTGCGGCATTATCTTATCAAGTGACAGGTTCGGGTGACCACAACTCATATTTTAGTTGACTTCTTCTCCCCTTAAATTTCTACCCACAGTATTAACACCTTCAACTCTAAATCTTATTTACCTATCACGCAATCATTGAATTAGTTACCTAATGATAAGGACCTGAATATTGTTTATTGGCAAGTTGGCAATGCATCATGAATTCAAGAAGGCTTATTTCTATTTCTTCTTCCCCGTTTCTTTCCTCTTTTCTCAGCCCTCTTCCATTATTCTCATATTGTGCAGTTTAAACAATCTCGTATATCGCTGGATAGGAGGCTGACCGTGTTTGTTCTATTATCCACGAAAATTGCATTGACTTCCTCCTTGACTTGTCATTGTGATGGGCTGTTAATCCCCTCCAGTTCTGACTGTCACCGTAAGTTACAGTGCGCCTCAGTATAGTTGAATGTACGCGAACATCTGTACTCTAACGGCCCATTTGGCTAAATCTTCATTGCTGGCGCCTGTTCTTTTTCAATTACCTACGATAAACTAGACTCATTTGTCGGCTGGGTATCATGTCCCCTGGTGAGCGATATACGAGCAGGCATGTCAAAGTATTGCCGGTATCAACATAACCGGTACCGGCACGGGACAGAGCCAATTGTGTGACATCACAATCAGATGGGAGAAATTCGCATTTAAACCGACCCAGTCCCCAAGATCGCAAAGACAAACATGGCATTGTACCAATTATTCTGCGGTGACATCAAAGTAATCATAAAGCACGAAAATCGTGCTTTATGATTACTTTGATGACGCTACAGAGTAATTTCTTTGAAGTAGCCGGTGATGGTACATTCATTCTCTTTGATGCCACGTTTGGAAAGTTGAAATGATGGGCTGTATCGAGGTGGTGGTGCAGACAGAACATGCCCATTTAGAGTGTTTTGTTATGTTCATTCACAAATAAGCTGAAAGTATGTCGCGTAAGTGTGCCATACACAATTATTACACACTACTTACTCATACGTCGATTTTTTTACTTAAAATTTTCTTGATCTAAGGAGAAAACTCATATAAGCCCAAAGCTTTCTGTCGAATACTTGTCTATTTATACGTCAACTATTATTACTGTTATACCGTGAAGAATTATGTTAACTGTTGCTGTTATATTATACCATTGTGTAATGTATACCTGTAACATCATTTCCTTGAATAAATATTGTTTACACTAAATATATGAAATCAGCTCACAGAGTTGACAGCAGGCTGCATTCGTTACTAGCATTCCGCTACTCCAATCAAATCGAATCAAGGCCAAAATATTTCACGCAGAAAGGACACCTGATGCAAGTAAAATTATTCTCCAAATATGATGGGTTTTTTTTCGTCTGCTTGTATACATCATCAGGACTATCTCGGGTTTGCAGTTAGCAAAAAAGATTATAATGGTTCAGAAGATTATTTTATTTCATTACTCAGAGCTTTTGACGTATTTTCGAGCCACGGACATTTTTGTTTTAATTATCCAGTATATTATGTCAGATGTTAGAAGTGAGTATAGGCCATGCTAATGCAATACTCGCCTATTGCCCTGACTGTCGTTAAATTAGCCCCCGATGTCACAATCTGTGGCGCATTGTATAGTGATAAAGTCGGGTTTGTTGACTCTAACAAACGCGAAGACGACGCGATGGATACAGCTTCACCGATTTTCATACAATTTAAGACAAGGCTTAAAACAGTTAAAAATGTTTTTTTTATTTTTAACATCCCCCCCACCCACCGCCCCCCCCCCCCCCACACACACACATTCGTCGTGCTTCTTTTGGCTGCCGCTTGCGATCTTTTTATAACAAATACGAACTCAAAAATAATTAAAAAATAAATAGTTTATATCAGATTTTTCACCCCAATATAAACACATTGATAAATTTCCCTATGAGTGTTACAAGGCTTTGTGTTGCTTTAGCATTGCAAACCCTTCTTGCACTCAGGGGACGAAATACACCACTTCCCATGCTATTCTGTAGATTATGAGGCCTAAAACAAAGGACTTTTGATGGCAAAGAAATAATTACAAAAATAAAAAAATAAAATAATACAAACGCCCGCCCTCATGTAATTTTACAAGAAAATGGCCTGTAAGACAGACGATCTACATTGTGGGGCGGAATTGTAACACCTCAAACCCAGGAAACAAAGCAAATGGTAATTGCCAGTGAATTGTAGTGGTCATCGTCTGCTCTTCTGTTTGGACCAGACAATCACAAAAGCGAAATATTTCTGAAGTGGAATAAAAATTGTGTCTGAAGCGGACCTCAACGAACCCTTATTCTATCATCTGATCTTCCGTCGATGACGAAATGTTCAAGAGGAGATGCTTTGCTAAATTTTGAGAACTTCCCAATGATTAGCCCTTTACCCAACGCAGACGATTTCAAAATTTATTATTTTAAATATCATTTTTTAATTTTTTTCAAAATATTTCAACAAAACCATATCATTTGACCCCTCTTTGGAACGAGCTCGACGAGCTCGTTCCAAAGAAGGGTCACATGATATGGTTTTGTAGAAATTTAGCGAAAAACAATTTTTTTTCAGCTGCTGAATTTGCATATTACGCGGGCGGATGCGGGCGATTCGTTAGGTAAAGGGTTATAATGTCTCTGTATGAGCGCGACTCGACTCTAATCTAACCGAATAATTAGAAAGATTTCTAATGGAATCGAATTTCTAAGCTTCACATGGCCTTAGGGAGGGATTCGATCGCATATTCTCCTGAAATATTCCCTTTCGTCATGTGTAACATTTCTGCGACATTGAGCCGGGTGAGTTAATAAATTAATCGGTAGGTAGCTCATGTACGAAATGTATATTTTTGTCTCTTTTGAGTTCTCCGAATCCATTTAACAATATTAATGTACTCAAAATATGGTCGCCCTCATAGCTTAACCCTTTATCTAACATAAAAAGAAGACGACTTGCAAACAAAATTCTTGAATAACTATTTTTTTCATTTTTTGTTTCAAAGGGGGGTCATAACCTATGTTTTTGAGACAAAAAATATGAAAAGTAATTGGCGATTTTTGTGAATAGTGCTGGCCGGTTCTGGCCGTTGCGTTGATTAAAGTGATTTCAAATCGAATCAGATTTCTAAGCTTCAAGTGGCCTCAGAGAGGGATTCTGTTGCATTTACACCCGAAATATCCCCTTTCCTCATATGTAACATTTCTACGACACTGAGCCCGGGGGGGGGGGGGTAATAAATTACTCGGTACGTAGCTCATGTACGAAATGTATATTGTTGTCTCTTTTGATATCTCCAGATCTCCTTAACAATCTTAATGTACTCAAAATATGGTCGTTCTCATAACCCTTTACTTGCATGGAAAGCAGACGACACTTGCAAACAAAATTCTTGAATAACTAATTTTTGTCTCAAAAATATTAGTTATGACACCAAATTGGAAATAGCTCGATGAGCTCGTTCCAAAGAGTGGTACTAACCTATGTTTTTTAGACACAAAATGAAAAATTAATGAACATTAATTGGCGATTTTTGCGAATAGAACTGGCCGGTTCTGAACGTTACGTTGGGTAAATGAAGGCTTAATCGGCATGAAAAGTGTCCCCGATCACTCGAAGAAAATCCCGTGAACGGCATTATTAGGGTACATCTTTCTAAATATATTCACGTGAGAACAGAACTCACCAGTTGAAATACGATACTCGTCTTAACACAATAATACACTTGGATGCACTTGCCTTGATAACTTTACCTGACTACGATCTGTGACGATAAATTTCGACAGGTGTAACACGATATTGCAGCTGATCAGAGAACCGCGACGTTTCAAGTACCTCAATTGTATTGACGTGTTGATGTGCATGAAGCGATCATTCGTTATTACAGAGACATTTGATTTTATATGAGAATACGTGGCACGTACTAGCAAAAAAACACAGAATCACACGTTGTTCATGTGGCAACAAATGTGACACCAGTGAAAGTTAGAACGATCGCGCATGAATCATCCTTAGGATTTTATTTTTTTTAGGGCTTGGCGACACATTAACAGTCAGGTTCATATCATGTCGGTGACAGTTTTACGGGTGGAGGAAGCCGGAGTATACGGAGCGAAACCATCGAGCAACGCCGATCTGCTTTCAGCTTCTCAACAACGTAACTCTGACCTCTGCACCGCAGCACAGACAGGGTTAGATTGGTTAAAGACATGCGCATCATCGACGTGCAGTACGCCTTCGTACAGAGCGTCTTCGTGCCCCTGTGTAAACAATCGGGGTTAAGTGCCTTGCCCAAGGACACACCGCGGGATCGCGAATCAGTCGCTGAAATGGTCACCCATCCAACTACTAACCGCGCTCGACGTTGCTTTACCTCGGTGATCTGACGAAACCCAGTTCCCGCAACGCCACCTCGACCCTACCCTTGGGATAAGCTATAGTGAAACAAACCTATAGTTTGTAAACTGACAAAATATAATAATTTAAAGACAGATTGATTTCATTAGGGTTTAACAACACTTTCAAACACTAAGGTTATATTAATATTGGGTTTCTACGTCAATTTCAATAACTAAAGCTATATCACTGATAATTTTGAAATCAGTTATTGAATGGAATCTTCTGGTGGCTTTTGGTATAGAAAATCACGTTACTTTTTGGCCGTCAAAATGTCATTTTTAGCAGCATGTTTCACATTTCCATGTTAATTAGTGAGTATCTAATGATCGAGAGTTATAGCTATTAACTGAACAATTTTTGAATTCTTGAAGTGATAACTTTATTACGTCAAGTTGATTTAAGGGGACGTCCAACCTAACTTTGGTCAAATTTCATGTAATTTTCTTTCAAGTCTAAAAAAGGCCCAAAATGAATAACCCCAATAAATTATATACCAAAATGCTTGGAATGAAACAACATAGAACATGTGGAAACTGAAATTTGCCATGGAACTGCTGCCATGTGTAAATAGCTCCACCTGAAAGTCTGCTGTGGCATAAGTAAGAGAACAAAATTTTTACAATAAAATACCTCAAAATAAAATAACAGCTGTATTGTATAAACATTTAAGTACATACTCGAAGAAATCTTTTCCTAATTCCTGAAAGTAATAAAGATTGAGACCAAATGTTATAAGTGGAGTGCTCACTGATTGAAGGCAGACATTTTCTTTTGTTTATGTTTTGATTTGGGGAGTTCAACAAAGGTCAAGTTGAAGGAGTCCAGCAGAAGAAGTATGGAAGGACAAAAGAGTGTCTCCCAATATCAAGATGTATGTGTTACTGAAATGGTTTGGAAAGAAAATATGATATTCTCCTATGTAGAATGCACTGCAAAGTCATACATTGTAGTTGAATAAATATATTTACAAACCCCTTGCACTGTAACCTCTTTTATCCCATGCATCAATTTGATAGTGATTAAATTGTTAAATTTGTCTGGTTTATGAATAAGTATATTAGCTTTGTTTAACTCTTGGACACCAATACACTCATGATATCTGTTGGAGAAGAAATAAGGGTAACTGTAACCTGTCACTGCAATAAACCATCTAATGTACTTAGAAGTAAAGTCTACACAAATAAATAATAACATTCGTCATCCTACGATGATGATGCAGCCAACGTAGACACCACGCCCAAACATCATGACCAACCTCCTTGTCGCAGTCTAAACGATATGAACTTCACGATGGGACTTGTTGCCGCCCTCATGTGTTACGATAAGTAGTGGAGGGAGTCCTATAGGCAGGTTGCTTCTTGCCTACCTTGAATCACCGTCTTTCCGCTGGCGAAAATGAAACACTAATACTCTAATATCAGAACAGTAATGATTCGATCGTCATTCTCCATCATGTGTCACATAATTGGCTCTCAGTTCATTCTTTCAGTCACAGTCTGTTTGTAATCACCCCATCTTCTTCCATGGGGTGGCAGGTACACAGCCAATCTGGCTATGCCACTTCCCATGGTATACTTCTCATTACATTTGTGCAATATGTTTATTTGTAACCATTTTACATGTATGTGTACCGTGAATAAAGAATCTGAATCTGAAGTACATTGTTATTCAAAACACATCAAATCAACCTTACATAACCATTATTGCATGTACTTTCCCCAAGGAGGCTTATTGACATATTGAGATCAGAAGGGCACATCCAGAGGGTCTCACATATTTTTTTCAAGAACGCAGTACACAAAGCAATCCCCAAAAGATGACAAGTGAGCTCCATTTGACACAAAAAAATTCCCAGAGGGGGGAGGGGGGGAGGCTCTCTTTCCTGTATGACGCTACCTCCGACACTCAAGGCATATGCCTTTTTTCTCAAAGTTTAACTTTTTTTTTCTTTTTGAAGATCCTGGCCACACATGTTCCAAACACTATCAGACAGATAACCCTCCAAATAAGTGTATCTGCAAAAATCATGTTACATTGCAAAACATTCTTTTTAGAGTTTTAGTTCTGGACCTTTCATGCTTCCAACTATAACACTTAATTTATCGATTAATGGGTGAATAGAAAAGTCCTGCCACAATCAACATTTTTAGTTCCATAAGCCTTCAAAACAGCTCCAATAAAAGTGTCAAACATCAGATTGGTGGCTTTATACAGAATATTCATTAGGTTGTTGCTTGATAAGTAATAGGAACAAAATCTTCACAAGAAAATTCTGTAGCAATACAATTGAGGGTATTAGCAGGCACTTTGCAACAGATTGTAACAAATCAACTAGTTATAAACAAAATTTTCTAACTCAAAGAGTAAAAAAGTACCACAACTCTGAAAAACTGTGGGAAGAAACACATGCTACAGCAGCTACACAGGCATTGTTTCCCCATGACGCTCGATCACAACACCAAATATCCTTCAAATTGGAGTAGCAATGGTTGAGATACAAGGGAGAATGTTGGTACATGTAATGATGAATGGGTGAGACTAAGATTAAGAGGACAGGGTCATCACTGCACGGCCCCAGATAGTCTTTGTAAGACTGTTAACCCAGGGCCCTCCTGGCCCTCACAGTCTTTGAGAGACTCGTTCAAATTTCATCTGACTAAAACTGAAAGAAACTGGCCGCATTTGGGTCGACTCAGTTCACGCTTCATATCGAAGACAAAAATCACGTAATCAACATTCTACTTGTCGTACTCAGCCCAGATATAATTTATTTACGTGTCTGCATCATTTTTTAACGCAAACACAGCACCAAATTCAAGAAATGTTGAAAAATATCCGACTTCACCACGTTAAAATCGATTTCAAAGATAAACAAATTGTACTGCACATGCGCCAGTATCTGAGGGTCCCGGGTTAACAGTCTTACAAAGACTAGGCCCCAGATGCACCTTTGATTTTCCAACTTCCAGGTCTGGGGCATAATAATCGCAACACACCCACCTCATCAGTTCATAATTTCAGTAAAATAAAAGAAATTATCAATTCGAATTAATTAATAGATGATGGAAAATATTTGGCTTCCTTCGCCTTCTCGTACTATTTAATTACCACAAACAATATCAGTTTGATGCCGACAAACGAAACTGAACGCATGTAAAGTAACTCGGCATGAATAATGAAGAAATTGCGAATATCTCGTGTATTTCATTTGTTTAAAAGCCAATTGCAGCTAATATTGACCGTGCATTCGATAATTCGTTTCGGTTTTGACCACACGGCCACGCTGACACTCCGTGACAGCGGTTATGTTTATTGTGATATGCAAATTGGGGGATGGTTTCCGGTGAAGGAGATTTGTCACATTTGTCAGTGTAAAGCTATCATAAAAGACACTGATCGACGCTTGTATTACTATGGTTGGTTGCAAGAAAAAACTAAATTCTCAGTATCGTCCAAGCGCACCTTATTTAAAAGCACGAATGCATCATTTTCAACCCATCTTCAACCGGTCCTTTGCAGACATCAAACATACC
The DNA here is from genome assembly GCA_031216915.1 of Pictodentalium vernedei. Lineage (NCBI taxonomy): Eukaryota > Metazoa > Mollusca > Scaphopoda > Dentaliida > Dentaliidae > Pictodentalium > Pictodentalium vernedei. Next base: position 102,724,508 of record CM062297.1, on the reverse strand, counting down.
CGCCTTCAAATTCCATGGTTACTAGGAAGTAAATAACTTCGCAGCGACAGGGGGAAATTAACACGCTCAATATAGTTCCAGGTCACTTGGAATATATTTCATAAAAAAGTGATTTCTGAAGCATTCTGCTTACTTTGTTATGAATATTGCCTTATTTTATGTGTATTGTCCCGATTTTATACACTCGGTTATTTTTTTACAAGTGGTTCATGTTGTCTTTCTAGTGCGCAATAATTCAGATTTTTTGTCAACAAAAAAGTTCAGACGGCCTGTAAACACGAGAGGGAATTTCGAACCATATTTTGCAGTTATGACATTAACAGCTCAAGTATTTGCTGTCACCTGTTTGCAAATCCGCTCATACATTGTCTCGAACAAATAAGGAGCGTGATCACGTCCTTGCATTCTTACGATTGCCCAAATTGAGTATTTCTGCAAGATCCACATCGTAATCACATGACCGGAAAAACATCATTGAAACATGGCCACATCCGGAACATCAAAAATTTGTGTTGATGTTATTACATTCAAACGTCAAAACCCACCAGAGTGTGTGTCAAAAAAATGCTTTCTCCGAGTCTGTAGTATGTTATCATTATATTGAGGACAAGGCTTTCGAATTACCGATTATTTTGTGGTTTTACCGGTTCGTTACTTATGCCATTTGCAAATTAATCTTCAAAATCATAAAATTCACTTTTTTCCTGAAAAAAAATGATATGTACCTTTTCTATGCACTTTACTCATTATTTTGATATATAATTTGCCTTTGCTTACTTCTCTTATCTGTTTCTGAGGCACTGGGAAAAATGTCAAAAAATTGACCAAAGTTAGGTTGGACGACCCTTTAATGAAGTTATTACTTCACGAATTATGCAAACCAAAACTACAACCGTCGGTCAAGTACATAGCTTCAATCACGATACAGCCCCCTTCTTAAGTGTTGGCACAGAAGTCAGAACCTTGAAAGCCTATATTTTATTTTTTTGTGATTTGGTTCGTCATTTGAAAGGGCGTGCCAAACCAAAATATTAAAATACAGTCTTCCACACCATGTTTTAACTAAGACTCCTAGAGTTCCGGGCTTGAGGTTAATATTCCCCACCTTCTCCCCGGCCCTGGATCCATGATCAAAATGTGCATAGATGGATACTGTGTTACAGTACATACAGATTGAGTTTGTACTTATCATCTAAGTTGATGGATATACATATATTTCCAACATATTTATTGACCACCAGATAACTAATTACTCAATGGTCCATCAACTGCAGATTTGCTTGTTGAGTCACAAGTTTTTAGTGGCTGCAAGGTATGGTTAGTGGCTGATGCCCATGTGCGATGTTTTGCATAAGCCAGATTTCAGACAGCGGACCTCCGTGTGGAATTCAGAAATCACTTGACTTACTGTACGAGTCGAAATCTCGCAGAGAGCTTTCCGGGAAATGATGCATGGTTCTAGTGTTATTGGTGTAAAGACAGTGGGCTAGTTTGTTTATTTCGTTTATGCTACAAGTTGTTTTGATTCATACAGTACTTGTAGACTTGAACATATGCTTCTACCTTGTACCATGCATTTATACTAATTTTTCCCAGACACATCATACTTAGCTATTAAAGAAATAAATGTTCATTTACAGGTTAGTTCTATTAAAAATTATTGAACATAGCCATTAAATATTTCGTGATTATAAAACAAATTTAAAATAACAAATTTTGACTTGCTGAAATAATCAACAATTGCAGTATTTTGATCACAAAAAGGCAGTGCAGTACATTTTGTTCTTTACTACTTAAACCTTTACCACAGACAACACTAAAACTGGAAATTTCAATTTAAATTTCTCAGACTTACACAACAAGCTTCAAGCAAATCGAATCATGTGACCCTCCTGGGAACAATCTTGTTCCGATGATAGATCACATGATGTGTTTGAACAAAACATTTTAAAAAAACATTTTTACTTGCTAAATTCATGAATTATGTGTGCAATTGCAGTCAATTTGTTAGGTAAAGGGTTAGGCAGTGAGATGTGTGGATTATGGAGATTCTTATCAATCCATTTCGCGGAGGTTCAGGTTTGACTGTTGGACTTCTGTGTTAGAGGTCCTGAGTTCGATCCCCCTCCGGGACGACCCGTGTTGTGTCCTTCGTCAAGGCACTTTATCCCGGTTGCTTACATGGGACCACGATGACGCCGTATACTAAGGCATACTGCACGTCGATGGTGTAACCTTGCTTGAGCGGATCTTGAACAGAGTTAAAATGTTGATGAGCTGACAGTTGCTCGTCAATGACCGGTGGTTCGCCCCGGGTACTCCAGCTTCCTCCACCCGTAAAACTGGCACGGTCATGATTAGCCAGTGTGCATATGAATGTGACCTTAAACCCCAATAAATAAATAAATAATAATACTATCAATTCATTTTCCAATGTTTAACAAAAAAACAAACAAAACAATTAACAGTACCAGAATGGTAAATTCCCATCACTCGTGGGTCATATTAGCTACCTCAACCCAAAAATTAGTTTCCCCGAAGTAATACATTTATCATTACGTGGACAATATAAATGACATTTTTAATGTCTATTCATTAGACTGTTTACTGCAATAGGAATTTCAATGCAATTAACCCTCTTAAGTGATGTGAATAACCCACGCCCTCTTCAATAAAAAGTTATATAATACAGTACATTACCGGTCAAAATGGGTCATTATATGACTACAATAAATTAAGAATCCCGCTGCTTCTACACTCATTATACAAAAATCTTACATCGTTTTCTGGGACGTTCTCTGTTATTAGTATAGGAAACATTACATCTATAATTTATACGGGTATCTGTTATTAGTATAGGAAACATTACATCTATAATTTATACGGGTATCTGTTATTAGTATAGGAAACATTACATTGCATTACATGTGCATCAAGATCATTCGCAAATTTTGGAAATAAATCCAATGCCGGTATTCTCAATATGGCTTTTTGAATTTCTACTTTTCCATGTTCACTATCATCAAACAAAATTTAGTTGGAGCATGATGCAATTTAATTCTCATCTCAACTCCATTTGGTAAATACTGATCTTACACAAATAGATCTAAATGTAATTTTCCTCTTAGTTGTACATTTTTGCTACCACCAATTAATTTGGCTCGTTCAGTCAAACCTTTGTTAGATGAAGCTTTACTTGTTTTTGCGTGGTGTCCAGGAGTATCTGTATTCCACATCTCATTAGCAGCTAGATGTGTTTTTTTTCACACCTCTTGAATAACTAAGAAAATTCTCAAAATATGCTCTATAAGGATAAAGATCTGTATTGGTGGTGATAAGATTGACATTCAGTATAACATCAATTTTACTGAACATGCTAGAAAAAAATTATTGATAGGAGCAATTTGTGTATCTCCAGCCAAAACACTCCCATCTTGTTTTGTAATTTTAAATTGAACTTCAAGTGTAGATGCTGCAAGATCTAACCACTTGGTTGTTTGTCTTGGAATTAAAATTCTATTGGTGAAGAATTATTTAAAGATGGAATAGGAAATTGTTCAATTTCACCAATACTTTCTATACCACTTGATGTTGGTGATACATTATCTGGATCAAAACTACTACCAAACTTTTTGCAAGATCCATGTACCATCATGATTTTGAATCAAATATATCAAGTGGTCTTGATTTTCGTTTTGAATAACCTTGTCTTGGACGTGTCTTGCCTCTACGGGAACGAACCATAGACTGACGTTGTCGTTCTTGCTTTTGTCTTTTCCTACCTAAAGCCGATTCACCAACTCATTTCAAAAGATCTTTTCCATGAGTTAATAAAAATGTCTTTAGGTGCTTTATGTATTTTATCAGTTCATTTGCTATTTCTAAACCATGTTTTAATCCTTCTCTCTTTAAAGTTTGAAATGCATTTTTTGCAATTGGTTTTATAAATGGTGCAACTGTTCTTATTGCTGTGCGAAAAATAGACCCTAATCCATATCCATATTGCCGTGGAACACCTTGATACACCGGCATCATTTTTACAAATTTAATTTAATGCAACTTGACAACTGTCTTGCCTCTTGCAAACTGAATGGGTTTACCAGTGTTCCCATTTATATTTATAGTGATCTGATCAAAATAAGATTTTGATACTGGAATGTAATGTACATTATCAAATTCTATATGAGTATGTAGAGACTCTTTATGTGATTCAAATGGAATCACACGTAAAATAGGTGCTTCAATGTCACCTAAAATGTATAATCTGCTATGTCAGCATAAATAAAGATTTGATTGAAATCCACATTTAAGTCCACATTATATTTAAATGCACCTTTTGATGTGTTAGGAAAAATATCTTTACATCCCAGTTTTTGTATTAAAGTTTCTGACATTTCAATACCCACTTTCCCAATACTATTTCCTACTATTTTACATGGCCTTGGAGACTTGAAAATCCAAGATGAAATGATACATCAAATATTTTAAATATGTCTCCAAGTTTTTCTTGAATTTCTATTTGCATTGCATCTATGACATGAGCGCCATTTGCATATGCACTTGATAAAATATTTAATTCAACAGCAGCAACACCTTTGTGTAAAGTATGTTTCAAATTCGTTTTATTAATATGATTTGATATTTTGTTATCTGTCACAATAATTTTGAAAACAGATTCTTCATCTGTAATATTTTTCGCCTCAGAAGGTAAAATTACTTCAACTAATCCCACTTCCCAATGTTCTTTATCAAAATGAATGGGTTTAGATAATTTTGTTGAAAACCACATTGGGTATTATTTGGAAACATATTCATAGAACTATCACTCAGAAGTGTTATGTAAAATGAATTCATTTTTCTTATCTTGTGGTTGTTCAAATATTTTAAACCTGGACTTGGAAGAATATATCCTAAAGAACTACTTAATAACACTAACCATAATTCTTTATCAGGGCTTTGTAAACTCAAATGTGCAACGGCAGTAATTATAATACCATAAATGATAATAATCTGTGTGAAATAAGTGACTTGATTTTTTGCAACATGATTTCCACAAATTTCAAATTGTTGACTTTGTACATCAACACTTGTGATATCATTAGGTAATGAAGTTTCATTTGATGAAATATTCTTTTTATACCAATTCTGATTTAGCTATCCAACTATCAAATTTCTTTGGATAACCTTCCCAATGTACTTTAAGTTCTTTAATAATTTTCTTTCCCACACGTCTTGACCATCTATTAAGAATTGATTCAACTATATATTTTTTAGCATCTTTTATACATATTTTGAAAATACATCAATAATACAAATTAAATAACGAAATTGGTCATTGTAAGATTGTAAACTTTGTATGTCTGCTAAATCAATTTGTCATTGATGAATAATACCACCCACCATAGTCTTACGTCTTGAAAACTTTTTACGGATGGGTTTATGTAAAGTATAGGTTCTTTCTCCTTTCAACCATTTTTTCACTTGATCAAATGATGTGATGGAATTATCCTTACTATGAGCTGCTTTGTACAATTTTTGTATACCTCCATAACCAGCAGGATGTTTTGTATTGTAATATATTTCAGTTAATAAATCATTCAATAAGCCTCCCATTTTTCAGTAATTCTACGTTTTGTCAATTTACGCTTTAGTGCTGACTTTGGTGTGCCTTCACCCCACTGCACTCTATGACCTCGACGAACTTTACGTTTTGGAGGGGTGATTGAGGAGTTTCAAACCAACTATCTTCTGGAGAATTTGATATTTACTGGGTTTGGGTATACGTTGTCTATTCATGCAAAACCAACGTTCACGATTTCCAACAAAATATTGAGGGATATTTATATCTTTTAATCCATGACTAAAGATTTCCCATCCACTCGGTTTAAAACCTTTTCAGTGTCTAAGAACATCATTGACTAAATCTATGATATATGGACCTTTTATGACTTCTCCATCATAGCTTAATACACCCTGAGCTTCCCAACGCATGTGTGGATGAAATGATAAAGCAGATAGATACTAATGAAGTTGCTTTATGTCTCATTGTAACAGGGACACTTTCTATAATACGATCTCGTAAAAATATTGATTTTTCTCCTGATTCAGGCAATGGAACCAATGTTGGGTGTAATGCCTTCTTATGTGACATTTGAAATGTTTGTAAAGTTTCCCCATGCTTTTGTTCTTTCTCACTTTCAGACAACTCTGAATTTTCTAACACAGATGATAAATTATTTTGAAGTTGTGCTGTATTTGTAATTTGAGGATTTGGGGGTAATCTTGTTCTTTGAGATGCTTCATTTCTAAAACGTTGCATATCTTCTAACATTTGATAAGGTAGAAAAGCCATTTTTTTCATATTTTACTCACTAATTTATTTGCAAGATTTGTTGCAACTCCTATAGCAGATCCAAGTAAACCAAGTAATGGTAAAAAAACACCTTTTTGATTTAAAATTTGTTTTTTCTTTTTAAGAGTTATTGATTTACTAGCGAGTGCCCATAGTTGTTGAGGCTTTGGGTGTAATTTTTGTTTCTGACTTTGTGTTAGATGTATGTTGCCTTTTAAAAGATTATGACAGCATTCTGACACACAATTAATTAATTCTTTAGGTGCATTTTTCATAATTTGTTTTTGAAATGCTGGAGGAGTTTGACCTAAACCTACTAACATACCACCATATTTTTTACCTAAAGGATTTTTTTGTTCTTATTTTGTCTCACCATCTTGCTCTTATAGAATCTAATGATTAAATGAAACAAATAAAAAATGTAATGCTATTTATATATCTGTGCAAAGAGCACACTTTATTTTATTAAAAAAACATTTTCACTTAAAGACCTTATCCCTTTAACAGATTTAGGTGTATTTAAAGCTGTAAAACGTGCTATTGTGGGAATCTTTTCTTTTAATGGTACACGACTGTATTTTGTAGAAAATACATTGGTTCATGATTTTTTACACCATCTTTTGTTATTGACACTACACATGTTAACTTAAGTGGTGATACTTTTCTTTGTTTTTGAAGATTTTTCACAAGTAATGCTTTTGTTTTTGTTCGCTTTGTAGATGGAGAATTATGAGGTGCAATTTCAAATCTGGTGTACATATATTTAGGTCCTACCTTTCGTTGATTTTTTATCTCTCTAGAACTTGATGAATTATTTGATCTTTTCTTAGAGGATTTTCGGTTCCTTTTAGGTGACTTTTGTTTCTTACTCTTTGTTTTTTTGAATGGTGAATAGAATGATCTACTTGTCTTATGACCATCCCGTCGAATTAAATTACGAATGATAACACCACCAAAGAAACCACCACCTCCTGGTTTTAAAATAATGTTTCATTTTATTGAAATATCTACTTTCGGATTTCCAAGTTGTTCAAGATCTTGTTTATGTTTATCCATATAGGTTAAAGTTTGTTTTGGCAATCTAATTTTTTTATTAAGTATGATTCTACTTGCTAATGTAAACCATTTTAAAATTTTCTTAAAACCTTTCTTAAGTGATTTTTGTCTTGCAAATGGACTTGTCTCTTGACCACGTTGTTCCAAAGAATGTATGAATGATACCATGATGAGGTGTAGTCATTGACAAACTTTGACTAACTAACACCAACTCATTAGAACATGGGGAATTTATAGTTTTGTATAAATAATGGGACCACATTCATTTTGTGTCGCCCAAGGATGAAAAATATCAGTTCTTAATCTCAAAGATTCAGGAGTTCTAGGATGAAAATCAATTAATAAATAACCATGATCAATACTTGTTGCATCTTGATACCATGCATTTAAATGTGGTAACTGAACTTGATTTGCCAATACTTTAATTTGTCCTTTATCTCCGGTATTTTGAAATAAAATCATATAATGTGCATTTAAACTTATGGTACGACTAGTTTTAGATTGCTGAAACATATTTTGTGTAATGTAAATGACACTTGCATTTCTATGATATCCTTTTTGTGTGAACTATAATTTATTTTTTTCTTCATCTTTATCTCCTAACATATCATCAACAACTACAAGATGTGGAATAGTGACATCACTGACAATTTCATATTCATCATCAGGGATACCGTCTTTGAATATAATATCTTCACTTTCTTCGAGTAAAGTATATGTGTTTTGCCATTCTTTATAACACCAAATTACTTTTTTGTGGGGGAATTTGAAATAAGTCATGTTTCATATCAATAAGCTTTTTGACAAATTCTGTTTCTCCTTAACCATTAGGTCCCGAAATGAAGATATTACAAGGTGTTGAAATAATAAACATTCACTCGATGCCATATTTTTTTTGTTTTTTTGTGAAAAGATTTTGTCAAATCATTCACTTATATACTTTCTGTTTCCATACCATCTTCATGTCTTTTAAAAAAGTAGGCTTTCGTTTTAAGGGTGCTTTTAACTCAAATAAAGTTTCTGAAGAATCTATTCTGCTATCTATTTGTGGTACACATTGTCTATACAAGTAATTAATGATTTCTTTATCATAAATTATGTTACCCCACACAACTCTTGACCAAATATTTTCTACATTATCTTTGTAAAAAGCATTCATGATTTGTAATGCTTTACAGAATTCCACATACATTTCATCTTTTTCCAATTGATTATGAATAAAATCTTTTGTTATTGTTAGATAACCAGGAGTGGTGATCAATTGAAATGCATATAATAATGCCTTACATGTAATCTTGTTGTCTAAGATACATCTTACTGGTTCCATAGATGAAATCAAAGTGATGTTTCTTTTGTCTGTTCAGATGTATTTTGTGCATCAGGTACCACATTACACCATGCACTTTATACATTAGGGCAGTCAGGAAAATCATTTTCTACATTATCTGTAAACATTTTATCTAACTTAGTTTTGAAATTATTTGAAAGTGCAGCTTGTCTTGCAATCATGGTACTAAATGATGTACATTGATCATTTAGTACCATGAGTGCAAATAAAGAATTAGAATCTGAAAAATCATCTAGACACTTGTCATATTTTTTCATTGTTGAAAATATTTGAGGTAAAGTGAATCCATAATCCATCACTGATAATATTTTATCTGGGGGTCTGGGGTGTTTGCATAGATGTTGGTGGATTGTATAATTGACAACTTCTTATCAATTGAATATAAGGACAATTTGGTGACCACTTAACATGTTCTTGTAAAGGAATATCTTTTTCTTCCCAGTTATGTAAACCTTGTCCACATACAAAACATTTTACTTTACCATCTCCCACATAGAAAAATCCAGCTTTAGCTAATTCTTCTTTCTTGGATTTGTAGTCATACCAAAACTCGAAAGTCTTCTTAACTCTGGTAAGTATATAGGGTAAGTAGGATTAAGTGGTAGAGACATCTTGCCTGTTCTGTGTTCAAAGTTAAAATGAGAAATCTGAAGGGTAATTTATACCTTAAACCCATAAGGTCTTGTATCATATTTATCCACTACAAAACGTTTTGTGTACACAGATCTGAATGGTTTGGTTTGTCTTTCACTTATGACTTGTCTGTTCTTGTTACATTTAATTCTGTGTGTGTATTCAATGTTCAATTTGTAATTGTGTCTGTCTTGCACACACACATCCCACCATGGATTCAGCATTGACTTTCTGTGAAGTATTGTAATCTAATGTGATTCCTTTAACTTTACATGAAGTGTGTATTTGACCATCTTTAATATATTTGTAACCATAATTTTTTTTTACCTAATCCTACATATTCAATAATGTTTGCATTTGGATGTTCATCTGTCCATTGACCTAACCTACTGTTTATAATTTGTGGGTTCCAAAGTGAGGGGTTATGGATGTAAATACAACTGTCTGTGTCAAAATATAATACTTGTCTACCCAAACGTCCTATTACTTTATATAATTCCAATCATGCATAAGCTGTGACAAAAGATGCAACTGCAATATTAGCTGATTTGTGAGGTTCATAAACATCTGTAGACTTCGTGTAATTGACTAAAATACATTTATCATGATAAAACAATTCAACATTTTTAATAATGATGTCTTTATCTTGTATCAGGTCAAAATATTTTGATGAGCCTTGTATGTATTCTGTTTTAGTTTTTACATTGTTGTGTGCACTTTCCCCATAAACAGTTTAACATGGGTTTAGCAAATGATATTTGTCCTGGATTTTTTTCAGTATTTTCCAAATGTATGTTTTCAATTTGTGCATAGTCTTTCTTAAATGTATCTTTGTCTGTTTCTGTTTTCACCCAGTCTGGATATCCACTGGCTTCTTGTTTCATTTCTAAATATTTGTTCACATAATGTTTGTAAATAATTTCTGAAGACCATTCTTCCCAATGCCAAATCTGATAAGTATCGAGTAATGTGTACCCCATCCCAAAAGCTTTAAAAAGTTCAACAGATGTCCATGTACCTGTAACACTGCGTTGATCTGGTGTGTGTTCACATTTGTCTGATTCTTGGTCTGCACATGTATCCCAAAGTGTAAAAAACATTTTATTGTTGCAATAAATTGGTAATACTGGCATGTGTAGGGATTGTGCTGGTAAAACTTTACATTTGATAAGTCCCCTGTACTGTCTTATTTTTTCATGTCTTTATTTTTCATGTCTATGTTTTCTTTTGTGAGTATATTTGGATGACTTACTGGATATTCTCTGCATTTATTGACATAAGGATAGAGTGAACAGATATCTATGTATTTTATTTCATTGTCTGTGTTTTGGTCAATTTTATGATGTAATTTAATGGCATTTGTTCTCCTACCAAATAGTGTTTCACGTGGTTAATAGGATTTATGTTTGGAAAAAAAATGAATTTATTGTTCATTTTACATCAGGATTTGATTTGCAGAAATGATCAAGTTCATGTTCCCATGTTATTCTCATGTTACACCCTAATGATTCTAAATGGTGTATGCATTCTTGTGTATTGTTGTATAGAGTCTGGTAACTTAGCAAATTGATTGGATTTTTCTCATGTGTATTGTCTTTGTAACATGTCATGCACCCCTGCCACATACATCCATAAAATTCAAAGATTATATTTGTGTCTTTGTGGAACCCATCAACATAATACCCACCTATTTTAACCTCCCCACCATTGAGTGCATGTTGAATATGTATGTTTTCTTCCTGTGCAAGTGTCTGTAACAATCTAATGGCTTTAATGGAGTTTTTGACATTAGCAGGGTAACCTATGTCTGAAATGATTGCCATTTTGTTTTCTGGAAGTGATTTTTTTCTCCAAGCTTTCGTACATGCATCGGCTAAGGTAAATGCTTCTCTCAAGGGGTCTATGCCATCACTATCTATAAATATTTGTCTGAATTCCCCACACCCCATACGCGAGATATCTACATCTGATTTGCAGTATAGCTCTATTTCTTTTTGTAAGTCAAATCTAAAATTTTTATTGTACCACTTGATAAAATCATCCCTATCTGATGGAGACATAGAATCTGGCATATATAATGTTGAATCTAAATAAGGGCCAATATAATTTTGATAAGCTTGTGTGTTTGCCAAATGGGGGAAATAACCATTTGCTAATTCTGTCCAGCCAATTGTTTCAGGAAATTGTGAAAATTTAAAGAATCTATAAGTCTAATACCACAAGCTTTAAGTGAAATAATTTTGTTTCCATTCATAATTACATCAGGAGTTGTTGTACCAGGTTCAATGAGGTGTCTTAAAATACATTGTCCATCAAAACCTCTTAAATTGTGAGCAATAGCTGTTGTCCCTATATGTTCCTTATTGAAAAGCCAATCACAAAAATCTGACAAAGTAGATTCCCCTTTAAAAATTGTTTGCCGTTGTCCAAATTTGTCACAGAAAATACATTCTTGATCTATAGTTTTACAAACATACTCGCCCAAAAAAGAAAGCGCGCATTGCAGAAACTGATCAAACTCCAAAAAAATAATTTCGTAGGTGTAAAGAGTGTTAACCTGTTCATGAATAAGTTATATTGAACACAAAAACAGCTTTCCCCATTAAAATTGCATTAACGTTAAATGACGTGCTGCACGTTTGTGAAAAGGCATGTTTTGCACGTGGAGAGTCTGAAAATTCATGCAACAGTGTGAATCCTTGGGTATTTAAACACTAAAGTAAGAAAGTAAGGCCTTCCTATCATTCACATTCAAACTTGCGCTACTGTTAAAACGACTCCACATTAGCATGCCAAGATTGACAATGAATCAACGTCTCCTTGCCCTGGGTATGATTAGAGCTGGCAGAACACACAGAGAGGTTGCCCAGCATTTGAACTGCCACTGTAACACTGTAGGCAGGCTAGTCCATCAACATGCACAACATGATGACGTTCGAGACCGACACCGCTCCGGGAGACCCCGAGTTACCACTCCTGCACAAGATCAGTATATCCGTGTCGACCATCTCCGGAACCGGCAACAAACGGCAACGACGACAGCCAGGAACATACCTAACCTGAGACGGATACATCCTCAAACAGTAATCAACTGGCTGAGAGAATACGGTTTACGTCCTTGAAGACCTGCAATTCGTCTGATTTTGACGTTACGTCATCGTCGTGCTCGCCTGCAGTGGTGTAGACAACATCTCAGGCATCCCTTACACTTGTGGCGACGTGTGTTATTCTCAGATGAATGTCGTTTCCATCTTTCATCATCAGATGGCCGCCAGAGAGTGTACAGACGTCGAAACGAACGCTACGTAGATCCATGTGTCGTGGAGCGCGAAACCGTTATGGGGGAGGGTCTCTCATGGTGTGGGGTGACATCACTGCCCATAACAGAACTGAGCTGGTCATTATTGATGGCAATCTCAATGCAGCCAGATATCATGATGAAGTGCTTACACCTGTTGTTGTCCCATTTCTGTAACATCACGGCCCCAGCGTCATTCTACAGCTGGACAATGCCCGACCCCACGCAGCTCGTGTTGTTCAACAGTATCTGCAGCAACAACAAGTGGATGTTCTTCCCTGGCCCGCAAATTCGCCCGATATCTCACCCATTGAGCACGTATGGGACGAAATGAAACGTCAGCTACGCCGGCTTCCCCATGTTCTGTCAACACTTGTGGAACTCCAAAGGCAGCTTATCAGAATATAGAACAACATCCCACAACACTTCCATGCTAACTTGTTCGCTTCCATGAGGCATAGATGCACAGCAGTAGTCGATGCAGACGGAGGTCATACCAGATATTGAGTGTGTGACTTTTGTGTTTGACCCTTAGTGTCTTTGACTCTCCATGGCACCAAGAGTATTTGTCATAGCATAATGAAATTTCTCGTGTTGATCACAAATTGATTCATCTGTGATTGAATAAAATTTCCATGAATGAAAAAGATATATATCTTTTTTAGTGTTATTTTTTAGCATGCACACTTTCTTTTTTGGGAGAGTATATATATATATATATATATGTATTTTGGAATGAAACATTGGTGATCAGAATTAACTACTTGTTGACAGTATTTACATTTTTTGAATCCTTCACAAATTTGTTTTCCTTTTGTTGGATATATTAATGAATTGCACTGGTTACAGTTTTGAACTAATTGACAAATTATTTTTTCTTCTTATAGCATGATGAACTTCTAAATTGTCTATTGCAACTGTAACAGGTGATGGGATGTTCAGGAATACATTTCGTTGGAGCATAGCAAACACAACCAAAAGGGCACATGTGATGTTCTCAGTTATTATTCCCTTTACTACAAAATTCATAATAGTAGGAGCATCCTAAAAACCCTGTAACTGTAGTGATGGTGTCAAAATGCTGGTCATGGTGGTAAATATGAATAACTTTACTATCAGTGGTGGTAATTGGAGGTTTGAATAAAAATTCACTTTTTGCATGAATTTTGATGACATACTCTGGGTAAAGCAGGTCTTGTATTTTATAATATTCTTTATATCCACAAGGAATATTATAATCAAGACCTGCTTTGTCCATCAATGCCTTAGCTTCCACCTCTTGCGTCGGTCTATCAGAATTTCTAATATTTTTCCATTTCTTTTGCCAATGTTCTGAATTATCTCTATCAACGTGACACTTTCCCACTATAATGGCCCGTGCCAGACACATTGAATCATTAACATTTTTAATTTCAATAATACTTTTCTTGTTTCCAACCATTTTATCAACAGATGAAAATGAAACTGCTGGAGGTCATGCCGACCCTTCTGGTAGAGAAGTGTATGTTATTTCTAAAGATAATTGTCCATCATTGATAGTAAAGTTATCATTGGATTGTACAACTTTCTCTATTTCATCTAATATGGTGTTACCAGTGATACCTGAAGCCTTAGTAAATGGGATAAATATACCTATTTCTGATCCTGGGTGGTTAACTGATATTCTCTATTGGATCATTGTCTTCTACACCACATTCTTCTTTAATATCTTCTATCATACTGTCAAAGACTTTACCAAGGATGTCAAATGGATTCTTCTGAATAAATTGTTTAAAGGTTATTCTACACACACGGGATTTGAATTTTCTTGATGTTTTTTGTAGGAGAGGTGGATGGTGTATAAGTCTCTAGCTGATTCTACTCTCTGTTTCTTGTTATCTACTTCACTCACTGTCTCACTATATTCTTCAATGGCTCTCTTCATTTTTTCTTCTGTCGTCTCTTATCAACTGGAAAGCTGTGAAAATATGTCTTGTCTTCTTGAAGTCAAAAACCAAGTGTGAATCAGCCTAAGATTCCCCCACTTTTTATACTTTCCTTTAATGTACATTTAAATGTGCATTTAAATGTACATTTAATATCCACTGAACTATACTGTTAATAAATGTTTCTTATACACATTTGAAAAGTTATTGTCAATTATGCAATCCATTAACTCCAGTGGAAAAAATGCCTATGGTAAATATTTTACAGCTTTTATTTGTTAATGTATCTTTCAATCAACATTAAAATCACTAAACGCATTCAACAACTGGTGTATAGTATCCAGAGGCCATTGGGTGTAAAAGATAGCATAACTGTTTGTAACCAAATGAATGTATATTTAAACAATAGTGTGCAAATGCATGTTATTCGACATTTGAATGTACATTTTTAATGCACATTAAAAAAGTATAAAAGGAGGGAGAATCTTAGGATGTTTCACACTTGCTTTTGACTTCAAGAAGACAAGGCATATTTTTGAAACGCTCCAAAAGTTAAAGATGGATAAAGCTACAGATCCAAAATTAGAAAAAGCAATGATGCTATAAGTAAGTAGTTACTATAAACCATCTAAATGGGGATAAGTAAAAAGACTTGTGAATGAACTTTATAAGTTGATATCAACACCTTAAGAGATGATTTGTTCCATTTGTCATCAGAAAGGACATTGGGCGAATACATGTGCAGGCAAAGTGTCATGTTATTATTGCAATCAGAAATGAATGTAGATTGAAAAAGTTATCGAATTACTCTGTGTTTCAACCAAAATGGTCAGAATACATAGAGCGTATAGATGGATTACCAATTACAGGTTTCAACTTACCCCCACCACTTGATGAAAAATACATCGACAACCACACTTTACAGGGGATGAGCATGGTATTACTACCAGCTCGACATGGACTAAAAAGAAACTTTACAAATAAGAAAATTGACTTAGCAGAAACCGTGTTATCAGAGTTTGATGATAATGATGATACATCATTATATAATATGGATATACCCAAACAGACAAAAATGGAAGCCAATAATGAGTTAGAAGTATTATTTCCAGAGAAAGAGCTACCACCAAAGAAAGTTACAAGAAAACGAAAAGCTAAAGATAATAATTCTAAAATAAGAAAACTTGCCAAGAAACATTGAAAACAGTTTTGAAAGTGACATTTTCATAAAATACATTTTACAAATCTGTAAATATTCATGGAATAAAATTTTCGGATTGAAAAAAGGTAATAATATTTTGTTGTTATTTAAACAGGGAGAATTTTTTTCCAACTCAGGATTTTTATTTATAAAAATAAAAAAAACTTTTTCATAACATTAATTTGCAAACAGAAAAAAATATTTGTTGTATATGCAAATTAATGTTTTGAAAAAAAGTTTTTTTCATAACATGAATTTGCAAACACAACAAATATTTTTCTTATAAAATTAAAAACTTGCAAGTCACAAAAATAATTTGCAAACACAAAAAATATTTTTAGGTTTGCAAATTAATTTTGTTTTACCTAAATGTTTTCACACAAAAACATTTAGATAAAAACAAAATTAATTTGCAAACACAAAAATATGCCTGACAGGGAAATCTAGTGTGGGAACTATGAGGCTGACCTCTTTCGAATTGAGTAATGAAAATATAATTGAACAAAAGTTCAATTTATTCCATTGTGGTAGCACTGAAATGTTCTGTTCAAATGTGTAAACATGATATATCTTTCTAATAATTTGGTGACTCTTATAAGGGACTTTTTTTTACTAAACAAAAAATGTTTAATTCACCAAATTTATTCCATTTCTCTTTGCGGCTCTCTTGACATCCTTTTGATTAACGAGATATTGTGATCCTCTCCCTTAATTGTTGCATAATGATAGGTATCTCTCATCATTTTTCGAACAAAACAGTGTAAGGCTTTTTCAGCATCATCAAGTGACAATGGTTAGATATTATCCACCCCAGCTTTTCTTGCCAATCTTCGCAGATTACTCCTTGGAATAGTATTGCGCTCTCTCTCTCTCTCCATCTTCACTTCTTTCTCACAGCCGTCTTCTTGTGATGGAATAGTATTGCAATCCTCTCTCTCCTTCTTCACTTCTCGTGGCCCACATTCACCTTCTAGTGATGGGATCTTTACCTCAATGGATAACCCAATTCTCATAACTAATGATAAGAAAAAGACGTTATGATATCTCCAGCAGTGTTCTATAGACAATGCAAGGATCGTAAATGCACCGAAGAACCTCCACGCGACAATTCGATCGAGTGCGGGAAAAAACATATTGACAACGGTCGTTTACTATCACAGCCGTCCGTTGTCAACATTTTTTTCCCGCACTCGATCGAATTGTCGCTTGAGGGTTCTTCGGTGCATTTACGATCCTCGCATTGTCTATATAATCTAACACGCATTCCAGACAATTCATTTTGAGACAACATGAAGTACTCTCTAGATATACAGAACGAATACAGAATGTGGAGGTCCCGGGAAATGTCTGACGCTGATTGGAATCGCCGATTAGAAGAAGAATCTATCAGAATAGAGAGAGAGAAAGCACGCTAATTTGCTGAAGATATTTTCGGTCATATGAGAAGTGGTGGACCTCAGAAATACACTCGACATTGGGGCCAGCAGCTTATTGATGAGTTGGAGTGAAAGGCAGGGATAAGACAGATCTTAGCTGCCCGCGGTTATGAACTGGAGAAATACAGAGTGAAGAAAGTTGACTTGTATCCTGATCTTAATTAGCAGCCAGAAAGATGGCATAAAAAATGTGAGGTTAAATCCAATAACCTGTATCCAGATTTAAGTGAATTCTCTTGAGGATTCCTAAAAAATCTGGATACAAGTTATTGAATTTGAGCTTGACAAAAAACAGGATACAAGTTAAACTCATTCATCCTAATTCTTATTATCTCTGTTTGTCATTCTAACCTATCAATAATTTGTTACTCTCACAAATGAGTGTGTTTTCAAAATGTGCCTTCGTGGTAGTCCTTATAAGGGCTAAACACTACATTAGAAAGAGATATATCTTGTCATGTTCACATACACATGCAAAGTCTTTGTTATAAAAAAGACAAAAAAAAACAAAAACAGTTCCCTTGTCCTCCAGTGAAACTTATAAGCCAAAAAATGTACTATAGGAGTTGGTCATAAGCATGATGCGTGGGGCATTATAGCCCCAAGCATTTTTATTACTGCGTTTTCTATAGGGTCCATAGGGTTAGTGTTAAATTGTGCAACTTATAGCTCCAAGATGTTTAACACTGAAGTTCCCATAGGCTCCATAGGATTAGTGTTAATTTGTGAAACTTATAGCCCCAAGAACTTATAGCCCCAAGAACTTATAAGGACACACCTGAATGCACTGTGCCACCAGGGTATTCAGGTTTGTCTTTATAAGTTCTTGGGGCTATAAGTTTCACAATTTAACACAAACTCTATGGAGCCTATGGGAAATTCAGTGTTAAAAAGCTTGGGGCTATAAGGTGCACAATTCAACACTAACCCTTTGGATCATATGTTAAACTCAGTGTTAAAAATGCTTGGGGCTATAATGCCACCCCTAACCTCCAATAGCCGACATTTCCGCCCACACCTGGGGGCAGTCTCTTCACTAAATAGGCCATGGCAAAATCCACAAATGGCTTCGGTACCTCGATGACACCTTTATCATCTGGACGGGCTCTGAACCAGACCTCCACGATTTCATGGAAAGAGCCAACTAATCACGCCCGATATTTCGCTTTGTATACGAGGCATCGACCACCCAGGTCATATTTCTCGATACCGAAATTTACAAAGTTTCCGGACCATCGGTATATTAGATGTGCGCCTTCATATCAGACCCACGGAAACATTCAAATACTTGCACTGCGAATCCGCCCACCCCAGCGACCTATAGGGGATTCATCAAGGGCGAGCTAGCACACTTCATACACAATAATTCCACTGGAGCGAAATATACTCACCACATGGAACAGTTCATCCAAAAGCTCCTTCAGCAGGGCTATACCGAACGAGAAATTGAAACTCTACTCACCATTGTAAATTTCGCGGATCGACCCACATTACTCAAAAGCACAAACAGGGGCCAACTAAAAAAAAAACCACTTGGGGCCACCCCTGGTCTATTCCACTACCTTTAACCCATATATTACCAAAATCAATAAAGAACTTCTTAAGTACTGGAACTTATATCTATAGATGCCAAATTCCGGAAAATATTTCCTGAACCTCAAATCCTAGCTTTCAAACGCTGCATGAACCTAAGTGACGCCTCAGACCCCACGCGCCTCCCACCCATCAAACGGGAGGATGAGATAACCTGACCTCCTACTACCTCAACATCCACTGACACTACTTCCCACCAATCTACCAGGGCAAGCATTACTACAGTCACCAACTGACCAGTCTTTGTACACTACTGTATCTCCCCAGATTCATAAAGGTGTGCTCTTTGGAGCGCTGTCTCCCCCACGGGCTACTGTCGCTCTTACCACATCTACACAATAGTATTAACCCGTGTACGACCCTTGACGCTTCCATAGAATAAACATCACCGGGGTGGGGGCAAGCTTGAGGATATACTCCTCTGTGGGCTAACATAGCCCTACATACCTCCAATTCACTCTCCATACAATTAACAGTTGCACTAATGTACAACAACTACCCGACTATATCGGGACAGCGTACCGTACCTAATGGGGTATTAGGCGTAGCCAACGCCTCTACCCCCCCACCCCCCCCCCCCGATGGAATGTTTGACTCTTCCCCCTCACACACCTAGTTTGGAAGCCCAACCGAATACCAAATACGACGTCTACAACAACGTCTGTGTTTTTCGAAACACTACCTTTGAATGTCAACCTGTCGCTACCTTCACATCAACGTCATTGACATGTGAAGCTTAACTAATACCTAAGTTAACGTTTACAACGACGTCCGTGCTTTCGAAACTTTCCATGCAATTTTTGTCATTGCTTTTCAGAAGTCACAATATGTCAGTCTTGAGCATTACCAATTTCTTGATGTTTCTATTACATCCCTGCTCATTACCGTGCTACCAATACCGACTCCAGTCCATGGAATTATGCGTATGCTCTCCCTGCCACGCCCGCCAGGTACGAATTTTAACCGTTTTGTTTTGCAGCGGCTCTCATAATCTATCCAACCATGAGCCCTTCGAGAACTTTATGCAGCACTTACCTTAGACAGCGACAGACGGCTCGACCGTACCAGGCTACCAAAAACAACACAAAAAACACCATGCCAGCTCTCCGAGCACAACTCCCCTGAACACCATAATCCCGATATCTGCCGAGTACCCAGCCCTTTTCCTCCTTTGACGCGCCTGGACATGCTGCTATAAACTACTGGCTATAATTAAAGAGGGGCGATTGGGGCTTGGCACTAAGCGTCCCTGTGCGCCTTCGGTACGCGAAAGCATTTCATCTGCTTAGTATCCCAGCCCTAGACCACACCGAGTTTAGGGAAGAGGCGCCGAAGGACCAAAGAACCAGGCACGCTCCTGACTGGATCACCTATATACAGTCTCCGGATTGGTCAAACATCATACGCCCGCCTTACACAACTGGGATCCCAGATCAGTATGAGCTCGACCAACAACTAGCAACCAAACATACTCAGAGCGTCAGGGAAGAAATAGTCAGACACATTGACCAGTGAGAAGCCACCCCCCCCCCTCCCCCCATCTGACTTAGTTGCTCCAGCTTCAGACGATCAGCGCATCGCCGACATGGCTGCAAATATTTCGCTTATGATCGCCAAACAGCTGCTAAAAGACATAACCAAACCAGAGGATGACTCGAGTACAAAAAAGGAACCAGGGGACTCCCGCTTCACAAAGTAACACCAAATAGGACGCATACCCGTGGAACCACTTTTCAGGGCTAACCACATTGATCAAAAGAGTGCTACCTTTACAAATGCACTTTCACATTTACCCAACACGTACTGTCAAAAACAAGCTCCTTCCAGGAGCACAGTCCAAACCAACTAGTTTACCTTCCCCACCGGATTATTGTTCCCATAAAGACCGCGCACCATCACAATTTGTTTACCATAAATAATCTTCTTCCTCGGCCATGGGGTATGAACCATACCTCGAGGGTCATGAGCACCATCATGAGCAGTCCTTTACCCTATCCCACAAAGGCTTATGCTCATCCAGGAGTACAACACACACGGGCATCCAACCTGACACGACCCGTTGAACGTGCAACGCCTTCTTGATCGCCGTGCTTTGTCTCCAGCTCCAACCTCGGCGTGGGTCACGCGGGAGCCACACAACGAACCATTCTACTACATAAAACCCGTCATAATACGGGTGTTTACACCAACAACCACCCCCTGCTCATGCAGGATTACCAGGATGTGGAAGCCCATATCTACGCAACTCGGCTCCTCCAAACGGATTGAGTTACCATGACTATTCCCGCTGACCACCACCAATAGATGTCCACACCTGAAGCGTGGTGGAGAATCTGGTTGCTGCTGTCGCATTATCATCATTGGCAATTTGAAAGACCCGGCAAATTACCTATCAGAACATCGTCGCGCCTTTAAAGCACGGATGGTTCATTCACGCTATGTTTGGTCACGGACCGAAAATGTTGTCCGGATTAGAGAGAGAGAGAGAGAGAGAGAGAGAGAGAGAGAGAGAGAGACACACACACACACACACACACACAGAGATAGAGACAGAGAGAGAGACAGAGACAGAGAGAGAGAGCGAGAGAGGCAGACAGACAGACAGACAGACAGACAGACAGACAGACAGACAGACAGACAGACAGGCAGACAGGCAGGCAGGCAGGCAGGCAGGCAGGCAAGATTGCCATCAATAGAGCTGCTTGTCACAGTTTAATAAACGTATTTAATATCGACCTGGGACCAATACAATAAAACCTTTATAATTGTATTTTCTAGAATTGTATTTTCTACCTATTAATATAACTGAGTAAAATGAATCACTGGCATTTTAAAAGATATTGCCAGTTGGCAAATTGCCAGATCTTTGAAAATGCCAGTGGTTCATTTTAACCCATTTCAAAGTCATAACTAGGAAATACAATTCTAGAAAACACAATTTTTAAAGTTTATACTATTAGCGGATGGGTGCAAAATCTCTGGAGGTTGGATTCCTCAATACAAGATGGTCAGCGGTCTGTTTGGGGAAAGATATATTTGGTCACGGACCGAAAATGTTGTCCGGATACAGGCAGGCAGGCAGGTAGGTAGGCAGAGGGGGAAAGGACAAAAGACACAAAACGTATTTCCAATTTTTATTTTTATTATTCTGCCGCTATTGCCACAGTTTGGTAACTTGAGACAGAGATTTGAATTCTCCAAACATCACGGTGATAAACTTTTTTCCGACCGGTCTTCGTTACGCATCAGTATAAACTGATCAATTGAAAGTTATGAGCTTTAGTCTAAAATAACCATTTAGATTGTACTCAATGTGTGTTTTATTATGTGAAGTTTCAAAAGGTAAAGAATTTATTCGTTCTGCATCTATGACCATATGAATGGTGCATGGTTATTATTAAAACGATTACCTGTATTACATAATATATTATTATTATGCTTTTTTGACACGTAGTAAACAATTCGTCAGTGTGTTGTCAAAGCGGAAAAATTGTAAAAAAAACCTTTCACTGAAATTTGCGAAGATGACAAGTTGGAAAATAATGTCATAGATAACAAGAGTGCTTGGGCTGATTTTCTACTGCCTTCCAACAAGGAGACCTACACCAGCCAACCCTATCCGGCTCAGAGTACATCTTCCCCTACACTCCCTCCTAATCTGCCGGCATTCGGACACTAACTGTTTCATATTTTCCTGCTTTCTATATCCCCCGAACTAAAATATTAACTCTTTCCCATCATGCCTTCTCTCATCTAATCATACATCATATTGCAATCACCTTCTTCCATATGTTTTTCGTTGAGTCTTCTTTGAGTAGACAAGTACTTGCGGCATTCGCTAAAGCAATGTTTCTAGACCTTCGTCACCCCAAGCTGCACATACTGCACCCTTATTCCAACCTTTCCCGATTTTCACACTCAAATCCAGTGAAACTGACCGCACTCTGAACAATAATGACCCCATTCAAGTAATACACAGAACGACACACTGTGAATGGGTTAATTGATACGACACGAATGTCTGCGCAGATGGATAAAACGAGTGGCCGCAGGGGTGGAGTTTTATCCTTCCGCGATGGCACAGGGGCTATATCGATTAACCAATCACACGCGTGTGTCTTTTTGTATTTATTACATGCCTTCATGTCTACAACAGCAATTATTAGGACACTCAGTAATTCATTCAACAGTCGTCCCCTGAGTTCCAATGTATTCTATATGCGTACAGGCACATAGAACACATTGCAACTCAGGGGACGAACTATCAACAAAGAGAACACATTTTATCGCCAACCAAATTTGCGAGTGGAACCCGTGTTACTGATTGTGGCTATCGCACACGATTCAGATTTCAATTCCAGTGAAATTTCGCTTCTATTTGGAAATAAGCCGTCAACGATCTGCATTCTGCACAAGTGTGGGGAAGGGATTTTCATTTTCTGCATGGTTTAGTGTTGCTGTAGATGGGGATTTCATAGAACAGGCGTGTAGTAATAATCCTAATTTCCCCATATCTACACGCTAAAAACTAAAGTGTTAAAAACTACACTTGAAGTGCTGTATTTAACACTTACTAAGTGCTGAACTGGCACTTTGTTCAAGTGTAGATATCCCAGAACTTGACAGGTGTTACAATAATACCACTTGACAAGTGTAATGTCGCGACACTTAAAAGGAAACAACGCAGATGACGCGGATCAGGCTCGAACTCTCGAGCCTGATCCGCGTCATCAGCGTTGTGTCCTTTTAATTATGTACCCACCAAGCGCAAATCAAATTATGGACGATTCTGGAAGAACCACCAATGCTAGACACATGGGAAGTGCCACCCATTCAAGTTTCAGATGTCTGACTATTGTAATGTCTAAGTGCTATAAGCATTGCACTTTGAGTGTTAAAATCAAACCCTAAGAGTTAGAATGGGTTTAACATCTTGAAAGTGTCAGTTTTAACACTTTAGTTTTTAGTGTGTATTCTGTGTTTAACCCACGTCACTCAAGTTCCCCTCTTACCGCTTCCCGTACGCCTCCGTCATTTAACCTGATTATCCATCGGCCAGCGGCCTTTTGCAGGATCTCAAAGTTTTTAATCGTATCGTCTAGCTTAAAGCGGTTATGTCCGTTCCATAAGTTACACTTATCAGCCCGAGGTAACTTCCAAAGACCGATGTGAAGTTGCCGAGGGCTGATATCTCGGCCGATATAAAACTAACCAAGTAATACAAATAATAACAAAACGTCTCATATCTATTGCAGTTTACTGACAGTGTTATCGATTTTCATTCTTTTCTCAAAGTCCGAGTTTCCTCTTCTCCAGGTTCTGCTATCCGATCATCTTGGCTTTCCCACTTGGGAACTCGCTCCGTTCGTATTGCTCAACTAGCTTTTCTCGTACTTCCGCGAATCTCTGCTTACGACTTTTAGTTTACGATGAATTTTTCAGTACAACTCTTTTCTTGCTTCTCTTCACCATCATAATGCTTAATCCCTCACAATACATACAGTCCTCGAGAAATATGACTACGCCATTCGAACGAGTTGTGTAAAACACCCACCGATTCAAACACACATAGCATTCTATGTTTATTACACATCCCATGCATTAAAATTCATTTCAATAAACAATTTTTAATTCCGATGTTTATACCCAAAGGTGAAGAGTCCGCTTGTCTTGTTTGAAGCTGTACTGACCACAAAGACCGATAAAAATTCAAAACAAACTTTTGGGAACCAGTCTTAATTACATTCGTTATCTCTTCTATTAGGCGTGTTTGTTGAAATTGGCACCACCATTTCTCTTCGGCTGGTGTCCATTCACGCCTTACCGTTTGGCGGCCATTACTGTTAGTAATACTATAAGTACAAATTTGGGCAGATTCGCAAAACAGCTCGGAGAAACTTTTTTGAAAGAAGTTCGAAGACTGTCAGGATATCCAAAGATTTACCTAAATAAAGTTGACCAATTTAGATATAAAGTTATCCGCAGATGAGACGAACTGGGTTAATGTTGTGGTTGTAAATTATTGTGTTTTTTTTTAAATATGGCTTTATTTTGCTTTGAACGTTTTCATTTTCACACTTCGCGACAGACGATCGATAAATGAATAACGAAATTTGGAAACTTTTCGAAGCGGAACTAATGACTCGACGGGAAAGGAACTAGTATAAACGGTGCTGGAAAAATGTTCCGGCTTACACATCACCAGTTGAATACGGACACATTTATGTTATAGCGACGATTTCGTTTAATACAAGGGTTTAAAGTTTGATGGATGTGTAATAAAAAACTACCCCCTTTTGTCTATATTTATTTATTTATTTATTGGCGTTTAAGGTCACATACTAATGCACAATGGCTAATCGTGACCGTGACAGTTTTACGGGTGGAGGAAGCCGGAGTACCCGGAGAGAACCACCGAGCAACGACGAGCAGCTGTCAGCTCTCCAACATCGTAACTCTGAACGCTGCACCACAGCACAGGCAGGGTTAGATTGGTTGAAGACATGCGCACCATCGACGTGCAGTACGCCTCAGTACACAGCGTCATCGTGCCCCCATGTAGGCAATCGGGGTGAAGTGTCTTGCCCAAGGACACAACGCGGTTGCCGCAGGTGGGATTCGATCCGAGGACTTCTCGGCTTGCAGCCTGCACCTCTACCAACTGAGCCACCGCGCCCCCACCCCCTTTTGTCTGGTAATGCCAGTTTACCTGATTGGTTGCTTGCGACAAATAACGGTGAACGATTTCGCTGTAAACACAATTGCTACGTCTAGCAAAGCATCAACCGTGTTAACTCTAACCTGGTTCATATCGGCCGAGATCAGCCGAGTTTGAAATCATATCAGTGGAGCTCAATAATGGGCGATTCTGGGAAAGAAAATCGTATAATATAAGTTATGGGGATTTCAGTGAGCGGATATGGTGTGATATAAGGCGAGGTGAGATCAATATTAGGCGAGGCCGAAGGCCGAGCCTAATATTGATCTTGCTGAACCTTATATCACACCATATCCGCCCACTGAAAGCCCCATAACGTATTTATAATGCCAGTTCTTTGAAAGAGACACAAACATAAGTGTATCCAGATTCCTAGCGCAAATGTTCCGTTATCACTATCAGGGAATTTCCCGGTTTTACGTCATGTGAAGGTCACGCTAGTAGCAGGCGCTGAGACAACGGAATTTTCTTCTCAATAAACAGGAATTCATATTAACAATTCACAACTTTAATTCAGTGTTAAGTACTGGAAAAATAAACCAACTGGAGCAAATGGATTAACAATTCTTTCAAGAAGGTAAGTGGGAACAGTTTCATTCATTATTTGTTGTTAATGTTGATATTAATGTTTCCGACTCGACAGTTCGCAAACACAGGCACACTTCCAGTAAGTTTACGCATGTCATTTCTTTTGGTTAACCACATGAGTTTCAAGATCTTCAAAGGGCATGAACAACTGTTCAATGTCAAAATCCCCGTCATCTTTATCCCAATCACTCGAAAATAGTTGCATGAACTGAGAAGAGCAGATTATTCGGGTAAGGATTCTCGCTTGAGTTCGTCTCAGACAGTTCCAGATGGCTTCTATACATGTCGTTTTAGTGGTTTATTTATTGTATTTATTTACATTTGCTTATTAAAATTTCTCAAAGACTGGAAGAAACGTGTTATAGTTGTACGTTGCTGAACAGGCACACACGCGAAATTATTTGTCGTTCCTTGAACACGCGTTGGATGTCAAAAACAAAATGTCGGAACGGACCGTATATAATTTCTATATACGGTCAGTTCGATGATACACAGTCACTAGATATTGAAGCTGGTTGGTCAATAAGAATTACTGGCATAATAAAATAAATTATTGGTGATCCGACCCCTCACAAATAGTTTGTCCAACATTCACCATGTTAAAAGTATTTCGTGCGAGTACACTTTTCCCCTTGATATTCAGTTTACTGTGTGGCAGATATGTACAGATTGAAACTTTACGATAACCCAACAAACGTTATGCAAACTGTTTTAGCCAAGACTATCCCAGTCTCAACAGAGGCACTCTACCATAGATGGTGACAAGGCAAATCCACATAGACTTAACCCATCGAACTTTAGTGGTATCTGAAGAAGAAGGATTTCCGTTAGGAAAATGCATGACGCTGGGTGGTGGACGTCGAAAGGAAGCCACAAAGCCGACCACCCTTCTGTTAACCAGGAGAATCAACATCGGCACATGGAAAGAAGTAAGGAGCACGTATGAGTCAGAAAGTATGGCAGGTAGCTGCAGAAGAGGCCATCCAAGAAACACCTGGCGGAGCGATCTCACCAGAGTGGGCTACACCTAGAATCAGCTAGAAAGAATGACAAGGGACCTAGATCTCTGGAGGTTTGCAGCTGGCTATCCAAACTCCGGGGGTAGACGGGTATAACAATAACAACAATCAAGACAGATCCAATATAACAAAATGCAGAACTGAACACATAAAACTAATTATACCATGATTACCTACAGTTAAAACTAGAAGTCCTGTCATGAAATGCGCACAAATAGCACGTTGATCTGCGCGTTAATGTACGCGTTATGACCACAGTAAAGCTATCAAATTCTGTCCATATGGCCTGTGCACAAGCAATGTTTCAGCCAATGGACCTCCGGGTGACCCGGAGGTCCATTGGCAGAAACATTGCATGTGTTTGCTGTGAGTAACCAGGAGAACCTGCCGTGCTTTGGATGCCATTCGAAATGGCAATTGCGCGCAATTCCAACGCGCAATTAAGCCTAGATAAGCGCACTATTCGTGACAGGACTTCTAGTTTTAACTGTATTCTACTATACGTGAAAAGCCTATGACATAAATTTTAGCTTTACACACCAACCGTGGTGAACACGTCAGCAATGGGATTTCATTAGTTAAAATTTACACCTACAGTGGAACTACATCCAAGCTGACCTTTGGAGACGTCGACCTGAATGCGAACTTGTCTAAATTTATCGCACGTCGCCTCGCGAAGAGTGAAATGAAAGTGGCAATTATTTATTACGTTTTTAAATGAGTGTACCCCATAAAACCCCAAAAATTAACAAACATGCATTGTCTCATGTCACTAAAGCATCTACAACTCGAAATAATATATTATTATGTTGTTAAAATGAAAAAGGTCCTCTTTCTTTTTCAATTTTGTTTCGGTGATGAAACTGACAGCGGAAGTACCGCCCACCGATCCTCATGTAAACAAAAACAATTTCGCACGTATTTACAGCTGCTCCTCAGTAAAGTCGAGAACAATAATAGCGACTCTTAATAATCTGATGATCATGGTATGAATAAAATATACCAAAAGTAGCTTTGTATCCCAAATGTTCACCACTCGTGGTGAAGTGGTGTTGACCGTGTGGTGAAGGCTCCCGGTTAACACCACTTCACCACTCGTGGTGAACATTTAGTATACCAAGCTACTGTGGGTATATTCTATATGTACATTTCATGGAAAAAACTGCCCATGTATACAGTTGAAACCAGATGGCCTGTGATTGTATTGTACACCAGTTTGAAGTAATAGCGCGCTGTGTAAGTGTACTTCTATCCCTGTCAATCTGCACCGTTAGCGTAACTCCTTTCATTGTGTGCACAACTTTGTACAATTCTATAATAGTAAATAGAGATCATTACATCATCCCTAACCAGTACCAGGATACAGGTTAATGTAAAGACGTAAATAGATATTAAGATTCGACTCCATCTACAGAATGAAGAGCGTAGATAACTACATGAACTTAATCTCAGCGCCATAAATTCTCCACTCAAAAATTAATTTTAGTTGCTCACAACAGCACAAGAAACACTTGCAAACTTCATCACTTGGACCACCGCATGGAGTCCTTTGAACCCGAGCGTCCGCTTTTCCAACCAGGAACATGATAACATCATAACGCCATTAAATAGAATGGCTGTTCAGGAAATGTGTGGGGTAAACCACTCACCAAGAGCTATAGGTTGAAAATATTGATTGGTCTACCCCAGATGATAAATATGGACTCTTCTAATTGCTGCCATTGAATTGGTATGGAAGATACCACTAGAGGTCAATGGGTCAAGCTATTTCGTACCACCAAAACATAGTAGATGGATTTTTTTTGTGTAATTATAACACTGATTTCATAGATAAAAGGTTAGTTTCATATCGGCCAGGATACCATCCCTCTCGAACTTCACACCTGCTATTTACCCTAGGCCCCAGGCCGATATACATTCCCATCTGGCTGATATCTCGGTCGATATGAAACTAACCAAGTAATAATCTCTAACTAAAATTTGACTAACGATATTTCTGAATAACGGTGGCCGGTTTGGGCCGTTAGGTTGGATAAAACCCTAAATTAAATGTGATAAAAGGAATTTCCAGTTCGTCACTATGGTTCCGCTCCACAGTTTCGCACTACTGCACAGGGGTGAAATTCTAAACATAGGGCATATGCTGAGACTAAGGCCATGTAAAATAGAGATATATTTTTAGTATCAGATATATGATTACATTAGGTTTTTTGTTGGACAAGAGAATTTGAAGTTTTGGTCCCAAAGTTGGAGTCTGATACATAAGGGAAAATTACCAGATGAAGTATGGGAAACAGTGGCTTCGAAAAATTGACTATTTTTTAAAATGTAATTTTTACACGGGTTTGTTACCAGACAGGTAACTGAAAAAGGAGACGGAAACATATAATTTTTTTTTTGCATTTTAGAAACAGGGGATGCTTTGTCCCAGGGGTGGGTAGGTGAGGTTGGTGGGAAAATTCTGCTTTTGAGGCTGCTGGGTGGCTGAAAATGACTGGTTTCGGCATTTTTTCATGCAATTTTTCAGGTTGAAGTCTGGCCTTTGACAATAAATTATTCCACCCACATTCAGATTGTTTATTTCTACTTAGTCAGATAGTGTTATATGTTTTTTTGTGGATTTGGGAAATGTAATAATTGTTATGAGTTAGATAACTAAGCTACAGAATATTTGCATTTGAAGAGTGTGTATGGCATGTCATATTTGGAAATGCCTGGAAAACTGTGGAGCGGAACGTATTCGAAAAGATCCATTTGTAAACTCGGTTCCGAAATGTCATATTAAATCCCGACTTAGAGATCCAAACACTCGGATCCCCAGTCACATTTTGACAGAACCAAACGCTGTTATGCGCTGTTTGTTTACCCATTTTTGTTAAGTCCCATGCAACTACTCTTGGTATAATGCGATATCACTTCAATCCCTGAGATATCCGGATTTTCTTTCACGCTACACTTTTAGATATTCCAGATAATACGTATTCAATTCGTCTTTAAAACATGACGATATTAACACAATTGGTGGATCTTCGCCACGTTATCACAAAAGGGAAGCCGTGATGAGGTTTTGTTCATAATTAATCAAACATCAAACGAGTTTAATGGTATTGATAAAATCAATTAGGATTCAGTTAACCCTTCACCCAACGTAACGGCAAAAAACGGCCAGCGCTATTCACAAAAAATTCCATTCAAGTTTATTAAATATATAACTTCTGACCCTTCATTGGAACGAGCTCAACGAACTCGCTCCAATCAATGAGGGGTCATAAGCTATATTTTTGACGCAAAAAATCAAAACAATTAGTGCTTCAAGAATTTTATTTGCAAGTGTCGTCTGCTTTTCGTGTTGGGTAAAGGGTTAAATCAAGTCCCGATTGAGAAACATTTCCTTCGTTGAATACAAGAACATGGATGCTTATGATATTTCGTATTGAACTGGATTTATATACTTACAATAAAGGCACACCACGGGTAATACCGATTTACATGTATTTATCAAACCTCGCTTACATGCATAGACACTTTTGTTTGTACTTATACCGTAATTATTATTGTTGATCTCTTAACTGGTAGAGTGCTGGAAGCCCTATTTTGGGCTTTACTAATTGTGACAGGCAATAACTGTCTGTAGCTACATTCTTCCTGAGGAATCCTTTATTGTCCCTGATATGAATCAGATTTTTTATACAATACCTTGCTCTCTGACATTTAATTGGATAGTGCCTATAAGGCCTATAAGGCACTATCCAATTAAATGTAACAGAGCAGTATATGATGAGCTCTGATTTGTTGTCAGAAAAACCTCAGCACTTTACCAGTTAATTCTACATGTATGTACAATGCAAAAACTAAAACTGCCTTAAATGGGGCTCAGAAGCTGGAACCATAATTTGGATGAATGTTTCTCCGCGAAATGTGGATCATTTGTTGTGTCGAGCAAGTTTGGTTGATAGCAGTTCGGCTGAAGCGCTTGACTCAAATTACACGGAGACACACTACATTCATTTACTTCTGTTCAGGCCATGACATGGGCAATTTGAGTGGTTTGTGCGTCCGCAAGTAGAAAATTAAAATGCCCACTGCCCAATGTCTAACAGCCCTGTTAAATAACCTGGAAAAACGGATATTGAATGGGGGACTAAGTGAAGCGAACGGCCCGAACTTTATCTGCGGACAGCCCCCCCCCCCCCCCCCCCCAACAAGAAGGCGCATCCACCATAGGCGGTCACGCATCCACCATCGGCGGTCACAAATGAAAGCACGTCGAATGATGAAACGCGGGGAGACAGTGGAATAGGGAATCACAGAAATGTTGAAAAAAACAACCCAGAAAGGAGCTCCTGGTGAAGACACTACCAAAG
The DNA here is from genome assembly GCA_031216915.1 of Pictodentalium vernedei. Classification (NCBI taxonomy): domain Eukaryota; kingdom Metazoa; phylum Mollusca; class Scaphopoda; order Dentaliida; family Dentaliidae; genus Pictodentalium; species Pictodentalium vernedei. The sequence continues at coordinate 102,692,977 of CM062297.1, read as the reverse complement.
CAACTCAATAACGGACCGTGCTCGGAAGAGTGATACCAACACTGTGTAACCCCCATCCCCGCCCCGGCCTCCGCATGAACCAAACGAAACCAGTGGAGGAAGGAAGAGGATTAGGGCGTAAAGTGAATGTTCAGGTGGTTAGCGCAAATTGGGCCTGGCGCAAGACGTCGTCAGGTGTATGGATGTAGGTTGTGTAACAGTCGGAGGACCAACGCCCAATAGTTTTAATGAGATGATCTTCAAAACGAGCCTTGCAAGCAGAAGACGCGGCGCCAATATGTAAAGTATGCCCAGTGAACTTGGCAGGATTGAAGCCTGAAAACTGGAGCAAAAGACGTAAATGGGCCCTACACAGTGGGTGGAAATGTTCAGTCAAAAGCAGCGGGTCACGGGCGTGAACCCCGGCTTGCAACGGAATCCTGACCCAGCGACGCAAAAAGAAACAGGGCATAGTTCTGGCAGGACAAAGAATTTAATGTGGTCCCCACACCGGAACGGGTTGATTTTGGAATGTTTGAGATGTAATATTGCCATGTGACCTGACGGATGAAGGAAAACATCTTCTAAACAAAGGTGAACAGATGGATCAAAGGTGAGCGAAGGGGAGGTAAATTCTCTGCATCGATGGAAAGCGAAAAAAGGCCACCGAGAAGGCGACTTGCAATGAAGAGCAGGTATAAGTGCCAAAAAGAATAGTCTGCAAGTGCTATATGGGTTGTTTTAAAATCGGAATTGTGATGAGGAGCCGAGTATGAGGACATGAGTGGGGCAATTTTCGAAGAGAATGGTAGATAATTTGCAATCGTGGCCAGGGTGTCCCACTAGGTTGCCCCAAGGGGTTCGGAAAACCATGAGGGGTATGATAGAAGCGCATGCTCGCCAGGGACGACTTAATAGCAGAACAGGCCAAGTGAAGCTTAGCATGGCAAAACACTAGCAAATGTTGCAATGATAGTTCAGAGAGTACAGGAAAATGTCAAGTGCGATATCTGGGAAGATGATACATGGAGGCAAATCGAACCAATCCTGTGGCATACTGACGGCGTGTCTGGGTGGTAAGGGAACCTTTCCATAGAGAATATAGAATGTCCATAAATTCGTCCCGCAACCACTGTGGGGTAGAGTTCCATTTGGAAGCAGTCAAAGACGCCAGCGCTGCCGACCACTCAAACTGAAACCAATGAAGGTTGAAATAACCTCCGAACCCAATCGTCGAGCTTGCGTCGATGAACAATGAAGGTCATCTGCATCTGAAGAAATGGACTGTTAATTAAGGGAAAAGGAGACTCCTTTCCACGAAGACAGAAATCTATGCCACATCTGCGGTTCTTGACGGCAAAAGGCAGACATATTGACATGATGCCACACCTGAAAGCCCGAAGAAGCCAAGGAAATGAGATAGGAAATAAAGGACCTGTCAGGTAGGACAACCCGTGAGGAAAACCTCAGATGATCCCTGGTACATGTCCGTTTGAGAAGAAAGGAATTGACCAGCTCGGTTATGCGGACCAGCTTATCGGCTGGGAGAAGACTTTCCATCGTCCCGGTATCCAAAATGATGCCTAAATAGGGATAGATGGGGGTGGAAGTAGACTGGGGGACGCAGTTAGCAGGATCAAGCTGTGACACGAGTCATTTAGGTTTGAATGGAACAACGGGAGGGAGAGCAGTTGATCGGGACGATCGCTCAGGACAGACTGTACGGGGGTGAGAATCCTTGCAGTTCGGACAAGAATGAAGGTAGTGACAATTTTGACCAAAGGTGCAACCCTTAATGGAGCTGTACTGAGGCGAAGCTCTTTAGTAGAGGAAGAGGCAGAACTAGCAGGATCGTCGGAAAGCCGAAATGAATTCGAGGAACGAGATGCGGAATTCAACGGAGAGAATTTGGAACTACGATCGGAGCTATTGCACGAGTAGAAGACGTGGCTTTTATGACCGGCGAAAACAGAGCAGAAAAGGTGGGTGTCACGCACCGCCCAATTCACTCTGGTGCCCCTGGCCATTCAAACAGCCGTCTGCAGTCTGTGCAGAGAATGCCAGATGATAGGAATAAATGGCGTCTCCATATTGAGCCGAAATGAATAACACATCATTAAGGCAAATGTCAAGCTCGTCACGATGATTTGGGAAAACCTTGCAAATAATCGTTTTGTACTTACCAAAAGCCCGAACAAATTCAGGAATGGACAAGTGTTTGGACAAGTGACTTTCATACTTCTCCATTGGTTCGAAAGGGTCAAGCCTAGGGATAATGAGCCGCGCTGAATTAACATCTTTACCCGCCAAAACATCCTGTCGGAGAGAAGGGGAGATGGTGGGATCAATACCTGGGAAATCAGACAGAGGAACACTAACTGAAGCTATGATGGGATTGGGAAGGGAAAACATCGTGTCTTAGGAAGCCATACCTGAAGTAATGGAATGCGAAGGTGCCCCAGGGAAAGCTGTACCCAGGCCGGCATGCGGAGAAGCAGTAACTGTTGACTGATGGAGAGCTACTAAGGGAGACGATGTGCCACAAAGTTTAGCAATGATAGCCTCATTCTGCTTGAGTAGTTGTTCCATTATCAGTTTTTGTCTTGCGAGCTCATGTTGCATGGAGTGAATGGAGTTTGGTTGGACTGCATATAAAGACGTACTACGGGAAATAAGCAGCAAGAGTGAGTCAGTAGCATCTGGAAAAAGCACTCTACGTGTGGGCTGAAAGGTATCTCTGTCTGAACGAGCCGGCACTGTCGAGTCATTGGGTGGTGAACTATCCATAGAGTGAACGTAGTTTGATTTTGCTGCATGAAAGGTTGTACGACGAGAAGTAGGCAGTGAGAGTGTGTCAGAGGTTTCTGGAAAAGAAACTAGGTGCGTGCTGAAAAGTTTATTCGTGTGAAAGAATAGGCACGGTCCTGTCCTGAGAGGATGCACATGAATTAGGAAAAGACAACCATGAACGATCCTGAGAAGGCGAAGCGGTGCCAGGAGGAACTGAAGAAAAAATTGATTGGCGCGCTCTGTCACTGTCCAGATGCAATGGATAACTCCGTACTGTAAACGCTTGATATCCCTAGGCACCCGCGGCATTGGCCTGCGACATAGACGACGAACCGACGAAAAACACTGGCGAGTCCTGATACAGATGTGGTACGGTCCAGAAATGATGGTGTCGTCGCAGCATTGAATGATGAATGTGAAGACGATAGTTGAACCGGGCGGATGCCACTTGCACCTGCGGTGGTAACATTGACATTGTCCTCCAAGAGCCGTGTGGGTGCAGACTTGCGAACGTTGGATGGCTTAGTAATGCCCCGAGTAATGAGTTCTGCATGAAGTTTGCAACAGCCCAGTTCCGGGGGTTCGGACTAGAGGTCCACGTATCGAGGTAAGAAGGGTAGCTATTACACTGCTGGCGTGCCAATCCTAGTCGGGAAGATGAAGTCCACGCTCATTGACTATATCCGCACGTTTGTTACTATCGAAATGGGAAATCCCAAATAAACTTCCGGTGACAACAGAGCAAATTATGCCCTGCTTAAATTGTCCACGGACGAACACAGCCTGACCGAACTGATAGACGAAACTGCCTTTGAACGTCTTCTCCACGTTTTTCCCATAAGTGTTGTACGAAAGATAGATAGATAGATAGATAGATAGATAGATATTCTTTATTTCAGTATAAATAAAAAAGCTATTACAAATATATTTTTTTAAAATTGTTGTTATGCATATTGAGGGAGGTGACATAGCCAGATTGGCTGTCTACCTGTCACTCCCCTTAAAATTGCAAACAGACTGTGATCAAAATTGTTACAGAAGTTTCACATGTAGCAGATCATGTACGATATATAAAGGGGGAATGGAACTCGAGTAATGTCATGGCATTGGGCCATACTAATGTCCCAGAAAAATACTGTCCCACACCTTTTCCAGCTGGAGACCGGTGATTTCAATTTGAAGGATGGTAACCAGCTTGTCGTGTCCACTCCACTATTTCAGCTAGCACCGTGTTCCGGTGAGAACTAGTTGCAGTACAAGCATTGACAGCACACTTGGTTTGTATGTTTTAGCACTGAGTCCACGTCGGTTAGCACATTCGGGGAGTACATTTTGAAGAGTGCTCGATAAATGCGCTGATGAGTCTCGAATCATAGAAAAAGGTTAGTTGGTTGTCAACCATTCAAAATTAGCAGATGCATGCTGGCCGAGTTGTGAGGACCATTACATGAGGAAATCGCAGATAACTTTCTCGAAACATCAAACGAAGAAAATGAAGAGATTTGGAAATGACAGTACATAGTCCTCAGGAATGTCGAAATATTATTTGACAATAACACAAAGTATCTGCCGTCCCGACAAGGAATCGTGATTCTGCTCCATAAAAGAAAACGCAGCTTAGACGTGTACATAAATAAAACACTATTAGCAATGTAATTTTAAACTGCGAAATTAACAACAAAGCAACTATCCACAATTGATTTTTTGACGCGGAAAACTTTTCAGAATGCGAGCTGCACGTGTGCTTGATGAATGAAGACTGAGGCAGAAGCTGCCGTAGTGTCCCCATTCTGGTTGGTGATGTAAAGACGTGCTGAATTCGGCAATTTAATATGGGACAGGACATAGTGGGGATCTAGAAACTGCCCCTGCAAAAACTCTTCTAATAGACAAACAATAGATGTCTGTCATTTAGATGAATAGGAGTCTGTTCTGTAGATGACTTTATGATCTTGAGACTTCCAGTTCTTCTGGAATGCAGTTCTCAAGATCGCGATAGTCGTCCCCCCTCCAAGCTGAAATGTGCCGTGCGGTGATCTAAAGACTGTGCGGCCAACAACCAGCTCAGCGATTAACCATGTAATACAGACTCCCAAAGTAATTAACACCGCGCCGATATTCTGAGTACATGAACTTCAGTAAATGGTACCATTTCCCTACAATGAATAATTTACTTGGTTGGAAAAGCGAACCCTCGGTTCGGTTTTTTGACGAACTAGAATATTCCAGGCGATTGAATCTAAACACCCGATATACCATTTAATGTCCAAACTGGTTCCAAATCATACCAACAGCGAATTCCTTACTGAATTAGACTGGTGGGTAGGGAGCTTGCAAGATACCTTCTATCTCCAAGCGTTTCGTGTGTGTGTGTGTGTATACAATAGGTGGAATTGATAGATATCTCTGTAATTCTATTTATCATTTATATAAAAAATTACCCTCACGCTCGAAATCCTGGTGAGAATCGGACGACATCTGCGCTGACAAGGAGTTGTCGCCGACAGTTTGAGCGTCAGTTTATTGCTGTGCTCCTTTAATGGTCTGTTTGTTCTATTGAGAACGAAGAGTCTTCCGTAACGTTGTACTTATATTACGAATATCCAAATATAATTTCGGGCTAAACTTTTAATAACTTTTTCCGAGAACTCCGAGTGTGAAATTGCGATTTGCATATTCAGTCGGATTCTCTTTATTGGCACAGAAAAGCTGACTTTCAAAGTTATCAATCTCTCATTCTGACATCAAGGAGGCAGGTAGGAATACATTTATTTTAACACATTTAACACATTAATTCAATAGTACACGTTGTAATGTGCGAATTTTTTATTTAACCAGCCACATCTTCACATCAAGCGAAGGTTCGTTGAAATCTTTTCAACATGTAATCCGTGAAGGAATCGTGAGCGTCTCGTCGGGCGGGGTTGGCCGAGTTGAGATGTATAACACACCATTCCCACAATCATTTTGTCCAGTTGGGACAGTTTCGTCATGCTTGGAGCCTAGTTTCTCTCTTGTCAGTAGTCATGTCCTTTCTGAAAAGACTAGATTTTGATACTTGGACTTGTGTCACAAAGGCAGTCGGTCATACAAATGGAGGTTTATAGTACCCGATTGAGGCTGCATGAGCTCCAGCCCTACCAGGGATTATTCTTCTCTGTTTGGGAAAGGATCCGGAGACCGTGCCATCGGAAAAATGTATTTGCGTCATGGGGGCTCCGATTGAGAATTTTTTTTTTTTTTTTTTTTTGTTTTTGGTTTCGGGGCGGAGGGGTGAAACATAGACAACAAGAAGAAGACATACAAAGACTAAGAAATTTTACAATCGAATTGAACAGAGAACACTACAACAGATACCTAAGAGAAATGCACGTATACTACAAGTAAGTGTTGTAACAAACAGACAGTCACAGTCACATGGAATCATGTGCACACAGTCTCAATAGTCTGTATTAAATTATTGTCACACTGCTAAAGATCTTGTCATTTGCTTTTGACTTTTGTGACTTCGGTGCGCAAGCAATTACAATTTAATGTAAAATTGGTGTCCTGAACCATTTAGTCGAAACTTGGACCCAAAGTCCGTAATATAATTTTTTGGTTTGGTACGTCCACAGGACGTACCAAACCAAAAAAGTATATTACGGACTTTGGGTCCAACTTTGGACTACCTCATAACAAAGTAATGATATGATCCTTTACGTATTTGCCCCCCTTCATGGGAGTCTGCCCCCCTAGTTGCCCCTCCACCCCCACAAAAGAATTTCTGGCGCCGCCACTGATCACAGGGATTCTTTTATTTTGGAATTGAGCAGAGAACATTAAGACCGATACATGAGCAAGTGCATGTATACTATAAGATAGTCTTTTATCCCATAAATGGCCATTTATTTGAACAATAAAGGCCTTGGATAAATTTTTGCTTTATTCACCAAGAAGGGTGATAAATTTTATCCATAGGTTTAACACTGAAAGAATTTATTCCCCTAGTAGCGACGGACTTGTTGACCTCTGACCTTTACCACATTTTGTCTAGCATAATTAATAGTTCGATTGTTGATTTCTTTAAATCTTTTTGAAAGTATTACACAATGCCAGTAGAAAACACCACCCACTGCTCATATAATAAAGTATTTTTGCAAGTTTAGCTCAAGTTTGTAGGGGAATTATTTTTAGACAGAAGTGTATTACTGCGCCTTGTTTATTTTTGCCAATTTTGCTGGTCAATCAAATTCGACCAATGTGCTCCTCACTTCTCGCTATGTTTTGTAGCGAATTATAGCACGATTTTGCCGCGAATGCCATGTGGAAGATTTATGCGATAAGCAAAATAAACGTCAGAGGCTCGTCGGTTTCATTCTTAATCCTACTCGCAGAATATTTTTTTTACTTGAAAACACTATACGTTTATTCTATATATAACAGGGAATCGCGTTCATGCAGTCTCTGTAGACTTTATCAAAGTATTCTTATGCTATTAGAGAAGAACTTGTAATTTGCCTTTGAATGAAGAGACTTCGTTTGACAAGCAATTTAAATTTGATGTACAACTGTGTCCTCAATTGGGTGGTCGTTAGTCCTCAGAAAACCAATGGTGGTTTTCTGAGGCCCTGTGGCTACCCTGTAGAGTACACAATTGCGCATTAAATATTTGTTTGAGTGAGATTTAGAAACTGAAGGTTAAGAATTGGGAAAAATCATGCCCTATTGTCATTGGGAAAGGGTTCCATAAGCGTCCCCTGTAGATACCCTACATTAACCCTGCTTACACCTTTTGCGTACCGACACGGTGCATATTAATTAAATAAGAAATTGCGTCGCGATGAATACATGTATATTTCATTTGTTGCCAGTTAATAGTTTTTTTGTTTTTGAACTATAATCGTGGCTGGCTAAAATTTCAGCTACATAATCAAGACATGCTCTCGTTGAATGCATGACTTGATGATCTAGTCCGGACTTCAGCCGTCACATTCGGAACAAATCATGCCCCTCTCCAATCTGTCATTCTCGTGACGCCCACGGGGGGGGGGGGGGGGGGGGGAGGGGGGATGATGAGAAGCAAATAAAACAAATGATAGTAACATATTACTATTTGTCGTCTCGTAAATGTTTTGATACGTTCGCTTCATGTGTGAATGTTTACACCTTAAATGATTTTTTATTCATTGCACACTGAACTAGCAGTGGATTCTCCGGTGATGTTATTTTGTATGTTATTTTTCAATGAATATCAGCGGATCATGTGATTTGTCCCATTAATACCAGTTGATCATGTGACGTTCGAATATCACGCATTAACCCTTTACCTAACACGAAAAGCAGACGACACTTGCAAAAAAATTCTTGAATAACTAATATTTTTCATTTTTGTCTCAAAAACATAGGTTATGACCCCTCGTTGGAACGAGCTCGTCGATCTCGTTCCAACGAGGGGTCATAACCTATGTTTTTGAGACAAAAAATGAAAAAATAATAAAAATTAATTGGCGATTTTTGAGAATAGCGCTGGCCGGTTTTGGCCGTTACGTTGGGTAAAGGGTTAATACTGCGCAGTACATTCGATTTCCAAGAGTCTATTTTTAGTACACTATTAAAAAAAGTAGGGGATATTTGATAAAAGTGAGATATGTGAAGGCATATATTTATATTTTCATCAAAAAGACAGTTGCGGCATTGCACTGTGACATCTGGTGAATAATTTCAGCAATAGTTGGGTGTCTGACCAGCACACATTCCACGCACTGTGCTGTAGAAAACGCGGACGGTCAGTCAGAGAATTTACCTAATTCAGTCCAAGACATCAATACCTTACAAATCTTCCTCGGTTCGCGAGATTAGCATGGATCTGACGTAGCATATTCATCACCAAACGTCCAAAATCAGCTTCACTGATGATATTCCATTGTTCCTGCAGTGCAGTGGCGAGTCCCTGGACATTGGTATAGGGGCTGTTGGGGTTGTCGTAGGTGCCTGACAAACATGCCCCAGACGTGCTCGATTAGGGAAAGGTCTGGACTTAGTGCTGGCCAAGGCAGTGTAGTGACGTTCTGCTCCTGGAGGAACTCTGTAGCGACATGGGCCCTGTGTGCTCTTGCATTGTCATTTTGGAAAATGAATCGACGGGTTCCGTGATGTCGCGCAAATGGCACCACATGAGCTGCTAACACGTTGTCGCGGTAGTACTGCCCTGCAACACGCCCTTGGATGACATGTAATGCTGTACTGCTTGTCATGGTTATGCCTCCCCACTCCATAACCGATCCACCACCAAAACGATCGTGTTGCCTAACGGTTACGTCATGGTATCGTTCGTTCCGCCTCCGCAACACTCTGTTGTGCCTGTCGTGGAAGTCGAGTGTGAACCTCGATTCCTCGGAAAACATGACGTTGCTCCAACGATGATTGTCCCAGCGCCAATTACGCCTTGCTGCGATGTGACGTTCAGTCAAACGTAGAATTATTCGAGGTCGTCGAGCACACAAATTCCAACTGTGTATGCGATTTTGGATAGTCTGACCACTGACTCGCACATCTGTCGCTCGGTGCATCTGCTCTCCAATTTCTGAGGGACTTTGATGGCGGCTACGTAATGCTGAGGTTTGGATGAAACGATCCTGCTAGCAGGTGTAGCCCTTGGACGACTTGACCGACGTCTGTCATCAACATTGCCTGTCTGACTGTGCTAATCACTGTTTGAGTAACGTTTGGAATTTGAGCCACTGCGGTCTGCTTGTTGCTAGCTTCCAACATGCCAATGGTACGTATACGTTCACCACGTGTCAGTCTTCGCATACCTCAAAAGTTACGTTTCGACCAGAAACTATTGATGAACGAGTTTATACCAAGAAAAGAACTATGAGACGTCCGAAAAAGTCAGTCCAGTCCAAATGACAATTTTTGAGCTCCCTGTGGAACACCGAATTTTAACTTAGTGCAGTATGAGGAAATTTTTTTTCAATCTTCTTTTTTAGATCTATTCGTTAGAATGCTTTCATATTTGGTATACATGTACAACAACTCTAGGGGTGTAAGATTCAAGTTTGTTAAAATCGAGTGTCTGGGTTAATATTTGGGCTTCCTAGTGCAATATGTGGGGATTTCTCCCAAAATCTTCTTCAGATTCACCAGTCAGAACGCTTTCATTTTAGTATACAACATCTCTAGGGGCGTCAGATACAAGTTTGTTCAAATCGAGCCTCTGGGTTAATATTTGGGCTCTCTATGGTAGTCCTAATTTTAACCTAGTGCAATATGAGGAAATTTCTATAAAAATCTTTTTCGGATCTACCAGTCAGAATGCTTTCATATTTGGTATACAATATCTCTATGGGGGGGGGGGGGGTCAAATTTGTTCAAAACGAGTACCTGAATAGCGGGTTAATATTTTTGGGTCCCCTATGGGAGCTGGAATTTGCCATGTAGCTGAAGAATTAAAAAATGTATTAAGTACCCTCTAGGGGTGTGTAACTAAGATTAATACACAATTCTATCAAGGTGCCCCATAGGGAGCTCCACTTTTTACGTTATGATTGACTGAAAAAAGGGCATGATGTTGGACTATTTTAGTCAATCCTGGAGCTCGAGGATGGATTGACAATGGATCCTATGGAGATTGTTTCCTTAATGTAAGTTTATTCTTGGCCTCTGTTTATATCGGGTAAACAGGTCCGGAGAAATGCAAAGAAGTTAAATAAAAGAAAATTGAACGAGGACGAAACTTCTCACAAATTTAGTCCGGAATTTGCTTTAAAGAAAGAGAGGAACGATACTGAAAAACAGGTAAAAAGTAATCTGAACAATTAATGGCAGCTGATATGGATGATATTGGTAACGAATCTGACATTGACAATTCCAGTGACAACGGAAATGAGGAGTTAAAAGCAAGGTTAGATAGTGCTAGTAAGGCAGAAAAACGGGAACAAAAAACCTCGCAACGTGAAGACTGCAAAAGGTACTGGAGAAAATTAACACATGGGCAGAGAAGTTAAAAGGTACAATAACAGAAACTGAAAAACCTCCGAGGTCGAAAGTCAAACGGCTGAATTTAAATGTCTTGTGAAAAGATAAAAAGTTAGGTCGTAAAGCCAAAAAATAAAATCTATTATATTACATAGAAGTTCCAAAGATTCAGAAGCAGCTGACGAGAACAGAGGCAATGAGAGTGATATTCAAGATACTGTTTCCAAACGGAAGAATCACAAAAAAAATTAAAAAGTTCAATCTCGAGCACGGTATGAGTAAGAAATCTAACATAAAGGTAATTCAACTTCATTTTCTGGTTCTGTATCTGATACACATTCCGACTTTGAAGATGTAGTTGGTACTGTTTCGAAGGTAAGTAAAAGCAAAAAAAATATCCAAATCAAAACATACCGCTCATTTCAAATCACATAAACAGTTGAGTGCTTCGTCGGACTCTGAATCTGGGTTTGCCTCGTATTCTGAGGCAGGGGAGATAAGCACTTCTCCAGAATCATCAGAAAATACGGCTTCCAAATCCAAACATAACAACTCGCCCCCTGAGTGCTAATGTTTTATATGTGCCTACTGTAACTAGGGCTGTCGCGACTATCATTTTTTGTAATCGACTAATCGTGACCAGTAATCGACGGTTAGTCGATTAATAGTCGCTTCCCATGATTTTCTAGCAAATCATCCTTCTGTTCGTAAAACTCTGAAAATGACAATGGCACCAGTGTGTTCAGACGAAGTGGGGTTGTGGGAACAACAAATCGGTCCCGACTGAAGCTACATGTAGTCCAATCTTGGACCCACAGTCCGTAATATAATTTTTGGGGTTGGTACGTCCTGTAGGACGTACCAACCCCCAAAATAATATTACTGACTGCGGGTCCAAGTTTGAGAACTAGATTGAAGCCGATGAATTAAAATGAATTTACCAAAGAACGTTCCTGCATATGTTTCCTTTCTGCAATAAGTTTCTCGAAATTTTGAACATTGAGATCTATGCATTCCCTCGTCAGTTGTTAAAATTGGATCTTACTCTGAAGTTCCGAACTTTGAGAAGTGATCTGACGTTCTGACTTTCGTCATAATTTTGTCACTTCCGCGCTTTGGGTTTTCCAATGGGTGCATTCGTGTGTACAAGACTGGAGAAATTCAGAAGAATCTATTCTTCTCGAGTAACTGTGGGTGTTCTTTCTTACACAGTCAGTGACAGTCGTACAGTCTTCCGGATATGAATGTTAACTACGGTTAGATATTTAAAGTTATTCACCTTCATTGATTATTCACCTCACAAAACAATGCAATTTAGCCCCGATGTTTAGTAGACGTGTACCACCTTGAAAATGAACGACGACCGACTAAAAATAAAAAACGTCGACTACTTCAATAGTCGACGGTTAGTCGACTAATCGAATAATCGCGACAGCCCTAACTGTAACATAGAACACCTTGGAACTCAGGGACGAATTTTAAATCTGGGTTGAAAGTGAAATCTTCAGATGAAGCACTTTTCTTCCAAATCATTCACATTCGTGTTTGCAGTTTGAATATGGAAATGCCTCAGTCGAGTCCAAGGACCTTACTTTCCAACAGTTTATTGCTGTCGAGTTAGAGACTTTAACTAAGCGGGGGATTTTTAAAGCAGAGAAGGCTAGAAGACTGAATTTGCTAAAAAAAATAGCACACTTTTGTGCAATATACAGTACGTGGAGAGTGGATTGTAACTAAATCTCCCGCGGAGTGGAGTTATCACCCAAGCTATAACTTTCAAATTTTGTACATATCGACAAAAAAGACAAGCAATGTTTCAGCCAATGGACCTCCGGGTTTAACCCGGAGGTCCACTGGCTGAAACTTTGCTGGTGCTAGTTGTGCTTTGCAACAAATTTGCAATTATTGCTCAGGTGGAATCTCCACTCTGCGGGTGATTTAGTGATAATACACTCTCCACGTACTGTATGACTGGAAGGCTCTACAAATTGTTCATTTATATTTGCATTAACCATCGCCCAATTTTGAAGTACAAAAACAAGATCCCCGCTTTTGAAATAATGTTTGACCACTTTTGAAGTAAAAAGATTCCCCCTTTCCCATGGCCGTTGAACATAGAAACTTTTGACCGATTTTTTTCATTTTTTGTACACGAAGTCTTCAATTTGAACTCAAATCATAATGTTTGCTCATAACTGACCCAAACTTTCAGCAGACTCTACTTCTCGAGCGCTAGAATGTTTGTGAGATGAAACCGATCCGATGTGTAGTTACAACAATATTATATGAGAAAAACACTCATGTCATATTTTATTTATCATATGACACACACACACGCACAAATTAGCCACTTAGTATGACGTTTTAACCCATCGCCTAACTTGAGTTGCAGACGCCACTTGGGAAAAACATCCTCGTATAACTAAAAAATTTAATTTTTTGCTTCCAAAACATAGGTTATGGCCCCTCATTCGAACGAGCTCGTTCCAATGAAGGGTCATCACCTATGTTTTGGAAGCAAAAAGTGTAAATATAAAAAAAATGAATGGCGTTTTTCTTGTAGGTAAAAGATTAATACAATATAACCCACCCTAAATAGGACAGATAACGTAAATTCTCCCTCCTGAAAATATGCAAATAAGACCCAGTTGTATTTTGTTTAGCCAATCAAATTATCCAGTTTTGAAATTGACCAATGAAAGCTTCCAACTCTAATTATGCAAATTATGAAAATGTGGCCCAGTTGTATTTTGTTCAGCCAATCGAATTGGCTAGTTTTGAAACTGACCAATGAAATTCACGGAAAGCTTTATTTATCACTGATTAATATGAAAAGAAATTAACAAATGTTTTAAAATGAACAAAACGGACGAGTCATATGATAAAAATCTTTATACTAAGAGGTTTTAATTTGTTCAGCCCATTCATTCAGAAAGTTTGTGGTTTCCTTGTATAAGTATAATGGGAAAGTTGGTTGCATTTCTAACAGATTATTTTATTTTCTGAAATATTATACTCAAGAAAACCATAACAGCTTCCGACCGACATCACTCCCCCCCCCCCCCCACCCCGATCCACGACACTCTCGCCCACGAGGAAGAGTGTCGTGGACCAGACCCAGGTCAGGTTTTGACAGGAATGCCAATCATATAGATCTAGGATGCTTCTGTGACGCAGGAACATCACTTACTGACCATCCCGGGTTTCCTCAAATTATTGGTCAGCTGTATATTAAAATAACATTGAGTATGTGCAGAACAACTTTTGCGAAAGGTCTCTTTCTCTCCAAGATCCTGATAAAGAAAGAATGTGTGTGGAGTGGGGGGGGGGGGGGGTGCGTGCGTATGCATGCGTGCGTGTGTGTGTGTGTGTGTGTGTGTGTGTGAGAGAGAATTTTCCAAATGGCACAATCATGATTTAGAGGAATTTGGAATGTTGGTTTTTGATTCCCCGCCGGGATTCGAACCCTCGACAACACCGTCTAACAATCAGGTGTCCAATACCTAAACCACTAGGCCATTGCAAACCGTTAGAAACGAAGGCTGGAATTTAGCTATTTAGATTAAGTCTTCGTGATTACTTGCTTCATCTTCCTTTCGGCAGCAGCATGAATGTATGGAACGCGCTCGCTAGAGTACGGTGGAAGTGTTATGGATGGCCTCAGACGAAGACTGGCACGGGCTCATGTGTTTTTTTTTCAAATGACACAATCATGTGTCAGGGGCATTTGGAATGTTGGTTTCTGACCCCCCCCCCCCCCCCCCACCCCCGCCGAGATTCGAACCCTCGGCAACACCGCCTGATAATATGTGTTTGTTAGAGAAAGATAAATGGGCGGACGGACATAAACCAATATGTTGACCGGGACGGGCGGACGGACGGACGTCCGGGTAACCCGGATTTAAGATCGGGAGCAAAAAAGCAAGGAGAGTTTAGGTAAAAAAGAAATCTCTGATCAAATTCTGATCGTTTCTTGAAAAAATGAAAGGAAAAAATTAAGTCAAAATTCCCCAACACAAGCAAAGTAAAGTTGTACCTGGTTCTATTCAGCTTAGCGAAATAAGTGTTTGTACAAGAATTCCCACAATGCAAACATAAAAGGACAGTCGCGCTCAGTTGAACTTATTTGCTCTGCATGCTGTCATGTAGTTTTAAAACATAACTAGGCCAAGTAGTCTGAATTGTGAATTCGATCCATTAGCCGACATATTGTATCCACAGTAATACACAATGCTATCTAAACGAAAATATTGAACACTTTGATGATATTAAACAGAAACATTATTTTTCATCTGCGGCTCCAATTACTTGTTTGTATATTATAAGTTATTAAAACCCGAAAATAGTCACAAATATCATCAGATTTCCGATAATTCAATCATAAAAACAAACAAAGAGCCAATAATTCATCCCCTGAGTACCAATATGTTCTATGTGCTAGTAGGCACATAAAATACGTTGGAACTCAGGGGATGATATGTCAACAAAATACTGTTATACTCGTATTTTTAACGTCCCAAGGAATGTAACTCTATTTGTTGTCTTCTGCGATTATAAAAACAAACTTATTATCAAGAATTTAGTCCAAATGATTGTGGAGCTGAGAAATGTGTCCACAAATTTATTTCCACTATGTTTGTATTGTGTTTCAGACGGGACAAAAACGTTATCTCCGCCAACATGTATGGCATATAGAAATTTAGTACCTGGTTGTCGGCTTTTAAACATCGAGCCGCATGCGGAGATAATGTTTTTGTCCCGTTTGAAACACAATGGAATCGTATTGGAATAAAATTTGTGGACGCGTTTCGCACACTCCGTAATCAGCTGGATCAAATTCCTGAATAATTGTTCTGTTTTTACAAACGCAGAAGACAACGGGTGGAGAAACATCCCTTGGGTCGTTTCGAAAACCGCGCAAAGAGTGTGTTGTTAACAGATTTGCTCTTACTTTTTTTCTCAAGTTGTTTGATTTTAATTATTAGACTATTTAATTCATAACAACAAAATATGATCGATTTGTCAGAATTCCGATGATATTTAGACCATTTTCAGGTATTCTAGTTCGATTTTATATCGATTCGTGCGGAAGCGAAACGCTTCCATTTAACCCTTAAGCCCCCATATAGCCCCAAACCGCCACTTTTATATTGCATTGAAGCAGGTGCTCCCTTGTGTAATCTTTTTTATTACTCTAGTGTGTAGACTGAATTTTCCTTGGCAGTGGTTCTACATCACTGCTGGCTGCCTATACAGGCAGCCAGCAGTGATGTAGAACCACTGCCAAGTCATCAATAAATAGGTAAGCAGAAAAAGGCCATAAATACTTTAAAATTAATCTGAGGACTTAAGGGTTAAACCATATACCCCCGATTTTTCGCGTGCTCTTATACCCTGAATGCTCTTCTTATACCGTGGCTATTGCACGCTCTCTTATACCTTGGATGATGGGTGCACCCTTTGCCACGGCTATTTGTCCAAGGCATTCTGACCAATCGAAAGACATAATATATCAGGATAACGACAAATCGTTGGAGTATGATGCTGATAAATGTGAATCGAATTTAAACCCTTCGCAGGCCATAAAATCTGAGAGGAATGATTTTATTTTTACTTTAGTGGTTATCTAAATAAAAAAAAACAGATAAACGAAAAGTTGTTCGTCTGGAACTACAAACAGTTCATCAAAAATTTGTGTCTTATCACCTCTTTTAATTTAAAATGTTCCTTGGGGAATACCCTCTCTTCAATGCAGGAACTCCCTAAGACAGCTGACGCCCCTTGCTTTCGGAATCTGCGTCATATAATATGGCTATCGAGCACGTGTCAAAATCCTGAGGTTGTCGTTTTTACCACGCATATAATTCAAAGATGATCCGCTATGACACCTAGCAGAATTTCCACCAATGAAGCATCGGGGTAATGCCGGTGCTTCATTGGTGGAAATTTTGCCAGCTGTCATAGCGGACCATCTCTGCATTACATGCGCTGAAAAAAACGACCACCAATAGAATTTGACCCGGCCACGATGGCTGTACTGTAATCGGCCCTCTGTTATATCCAGATGAAATATAAATAGGTTACCACAAAATTCAAGATTTTATTCTCTGCCTTCTTTCCATAATGTTCAGTTTATACTCATTTCAACAAACTGGTTATTGTAACTTTGACAAAGAATTACTGTCTCATGAAGACATAGTTCCATTCGCCAACAACGAGTTGAGAAACTTTTCTGCGAATGAAGACAAATTGTTGAACTCTGTAGTATAGAACGTGGAGAGTGGATTGTATCTAAATCACCGGTGGAGTGGGATTATCACTCAAACTATAACTTTCAAAATTTGTATATATCGATTAAAACACAAGCAATGCTTCAACCAATGGACCTCCGGGTTTAACCCGGAGGTCCATTAGCTGAAACTTTGCTTGTGCTTGTTATGCATTGCAAAAAATTGCAATTATTGATTGGGTGGAATCTCCACTCTGTGGCTGATTTAGTAATAATACACTCTCCGCGTACTGTACACGATAAACTGCAGAAGTACGTTGTCACACATGGCATGATCCTCTGATCAGGCCAATATAATTACCAAAATTGTAGAATTCCAGTGGATTCAAAATTGAATATTTCATTCACAAAAAATAATTGGTTATTCAGATTCAGATATCATAGAATTATTAGAATTTGGTTTTCCTATTGGTTATACTGGTCCCAATTTTCAACTAAAAATGACAAACGAAAATCATAAAGATGAACGGATTGTGTTTCAGCTGTTGATAATTATATTGAAAAAGAAAAATCTTATAATTCCATATTAGGTCCATTTCCTTCCAATCCCAATGTAGTGGTATTGCCGTAATTCCTCCAAACTCCAATCCCTGCTGATGTGGTATTGCCCTCATTCCTCCAAACACATTGACAAAGTAGAATAACTCAGACAATAGGATTATTGTTGATTTGAGCTTTCCTGTGATACTTTTGTACGTCTAATTACGTACGATATCAAACAGCGCGTTGATACCTGGTGGTTATTTGTTTTATTATTTTTCGACTTAAAGTTTTAACCTCCATTCCTATTTTCTCCCGAATAGTCCTCAGCGATAACCGTTGAGCCAAATGTTATCACAGCTTAAAATACTAATAAAATCCCGCTGTCGAGACTTCTCAACTGGTTGAGTTCCAGAAGCCATGATCAAGGCTTTCAAAAAATGAGGATACCAGAGCAAAAGCCAGCACTTGCATTGCTTATATTTCATATTCAGTCAAACACAAATAATATTTTGTTTATATAAATTTGTTTTGTTACACTCTCCAATAATTTGTAATAAAATATGTTTTGAATAACAAATTCAGACCACCAGAAATAATCTAGCTCTCAACCAGATAATCACTAATGTAAAAATATCTTGTTATTGGTACTTTCCGACGTTTGATGTCGCATTTTAAAATACGTTGAAGAAACTGAATTCCCAGTGACGTTTGAACGTCATGATAATTTGTTTCAAAGTAATAATGTGATATCCAAGGTTGAGTATTTGGAAGAGAAAATTTCTCTTAAATACCCTTCTGTGGATAACCTAGATGATCTGATAAAATTGAAAGGCAAAGGTTGTTTTTTATTTAAAATAGATCTGAAGAGCGCTTATCGGCAGATTGCTGCAGACCACATCTCTTGAGCTTTAATGAAAAAATATGAACTATTTTGATAAATTTTTAACCAGCAGCTCGGCAGCTCAGATTTGCCAATAAGTGACAGACATTATAGTATTTACAAGTAAAAAACACAAAATAAATATATTTAATTATCTGGATGATCTAGCCGGAGCTGATATTTTTGAAAAAGCTCTTATTGCATTTGGTGACTTCTTACAGTTAATGGGTTTAAAGGAAACTGTCGAAAAATTATGTGAACCTTCGACGCGAATGGTGTTTTTAGAAGTTATGTTTGACACAGAAAAGTTAATGCTGGATATAACTAGAGAAAGGGTGGATGAAATCCTACAATTAGTCAATATTTGGTGACACAAAGAAAAGAGGCAGCTCTTGGAGACGTTCAGTCATTAACCCTTTACCCAACGCAGACGATTTCAAAATTTATTATTTTAAATATCATTTTTTTATTTTTTTCAAGAAATGTCAACAAAACCATATCATGCGACCCCTCTTTGGAACGAGCTCGACGAGCTCGTTCCAAAGAGGGGTCACATGATATGGTTTTGTTGAAATTTTTCGAAAATTGTTTTTTCAGCTGCTGAATTTGCATATTACGCGGGCGGATGCGGGCGATTCGTTGAGTAAATGGTTAATAGACAAATTGTGTATTGGCATGTGTCCAACCTGGAAGAACTTTCATCAGTAGCATTTTACATTTCTGAAAAGTTTTAAGAATAATAAGAGGGTGGAACTGAGAATACCAGACTATGTTAATAAGGACTTTATCTAGTGATCTCATTTCTACTGTCTCACAATTGCAAACCAATGGTACTGTTAAGCAGACTGTGTCCCCGACTGGAATGTGAGTTGTAATAATGTAAATTCTTTATACTGTAGCACCTTCACACCAACATAAATCCCAAATATGGGCACCAAGCACTTAACCAGTTAACTGTAGTTATATTACGTTGTGATAATGATTTTCTAGTTTGGAGCTTTCAGCTGTGTGGAACATGCATTTGTTCATTTAATTACATACGTTTTTTTTGTCATAGTTAATGTTGTTTCAAATATGATTTTAAAATGTTTTTATTACACATGAAACATTCATTTTCACAATAGTCCCGAGTCAAGTCTTGGCTGCCTGAGTGTGTAATGGAGAAGATGGTGTCTTAGAGTTATGGGCCAACATAGAAGCTTTATATTTAAGATTCAGGAGCCAGATCAGAATTTTAGGAGTCAAATTCACACTGGCTCCATACTACGTCGGTCCCTGTTCATTTATCTCCTAACATTCATATAGAAAGCTCGTCGTGTTTTTCTAAATTCATCTGTTTCATCTAATGTTTTTTGTTTGGTTCATGCTCTGTTGAATGGATTTTAGATTCTAAAAGAAGGTTGAAATGTTTTGTTACTGGGTTATCAGAATTGTGTTTCGTATCAAGTTTTTAAAATGAGTTTTACGCGCTTAAAAAAATATTAAAAAGAATTTAGAGTATAACCCGTATACCTTTGGTGTTGACGTTTAGAGAGTTGCTTCCAAATCGAAAAATCCTCTAGTTTCGAATGACCCTTCACGGTTTTAAAACAACATAACACTTCGTGAAGCTATGGACTATTACCCATTTCATATCCAAGAACAGGTTGTGGTTTTCGGAAACGCGTCGAAACCTCGCGGAATTCTTTTAGTATGGCCATTGCGAACACAAACTACGGTCGGTCAGAGCAAACACATGTGACTCCCAAACCAGGATGCATGCAGCTAAAATATTATTAATCCTTTGGGCCCTCGTTTCCTGGAATGGTATCGCCTTTGTGTGCACTTACAGCGAAGGGGGGCGGTCCACTATCAATATACCGGGTACATAAACTAATAACTGCAGTCTTCAGTCGTCTTTTATGTAAGAGTATATCTAAATACCACACACAACCCGACAATCCCTCCAAATCACCAAAATTCACTTTTATTTAATATGAAACTGCAGAATGTGCTTTTTTTCCCCATTTTGTGATTTTGTACCAATAACGAATACCTTCTTTTGTATAAGAGCAGTTGTACTTCGTAGAATTACCACAAACAACCCGACAATCCCTCCAAGTCACCAACATTCACTTTTATTTGATATGAAACTCCAGAATCGGCTTTTCCCCCCATTTTTTGGTTGAATAGCACGTGGTGCTATAGGATCTTTCTTTGAGTACTTTACTAGTTGGGACTTTCCCCAAGCCCTCGTTTTCTACCTATTGTTCGGATTCCTTGCGAATTTTTATAAAACCATCACATAATGCTATAGCACCGTTACTTTGAGTACCTGTCGGGCTCGGATTCCTCTGGAATCCTCTGGTTTTCTAACCAATATTCAAATTATAAGTATGTGTATAGTCCACATGTGTACATGAAGCTCGTTGAACTAACCCCAAGCCCCACCATATACTCATGTGAAGATCTACCCATATGTTAAGTTCTTTTCTTGGTTGTCAAATTCCTCAGCCATGGGCTCTTGATGGACTCACTGATAACAACATAATGTTTACATTTGAATTTCTTTTATTCAACAACAAATATACAACTTTTTTATTTTCGTCTATGGTATGTAGATTGTCAGATATTCATAAACAGTCTTTCTGCAGAATGGGCATCTTCTCAGTGGTTTACAGCAGTATTTGCACAGGCACAGATGATTACATTGTCGCCGAGCAACATTCAATTCAGATAATAAACACACACTACATTTCGCCCTCCGTGAAACTTCTTCGGGAACTGATGTGTCCATTTTTTCTCTGACGGCCATTTCTTCTTCTTGAACTTTTTCAATATTCAGGTAGTAAATTATGAATGCACTAACTGTCTGGAGAATCTATTCGGTGTTCTTCTATAACATCATCTTTTGCTTCCCAGAAACGAACAATAATACCACAATGAAAACATTGAGTTCTGTCTCCTGTCCCCAAATAAAAGAATCCATCTTTTGTCAGTTCATTCGGTGTTTTCACACGTTCACTTGGTAACATGAATTCGAAAGTTTTGAGACGATTTTCCTTCAATGCATACTTGAAGTGTTTCTCTGGCTCTGTTCTGGTGTCTTTCTTATTATAGCGTCATCTTTTCAACGTAATAGTTGCTCCAGTCCAGGTGGTGGAACGTCACGAAAATACGTTTCAAATAAAAGGCTCATTCTCTCTACAAAGTCTCTTGGATTTTATAAGTTATTCTGGTTGATTGACGTGGACATAGCCTGACGTTCACGGCTCGGAATTTAAGTTCAACCGAGCCGCGTTAGCGGCGTGGTTGAACATACATTCCGAGCCGTGAACGTCAGGCCATGTCCACGTCAATCAACCAGAATAACGAATATGTTCCGCCGACAGCCCCATGCAACTAACTGAGTAAATAATTTAACGCATATTTCATAAGCAAATAATTTAATGAATGGAAACGTAAACCCGTCGTGTACCCCGAAGGTTCTGACGTCAAAATGTCATGTAGCGGTACATCAGCTGATTTGGCTGCAGGGCTTGCGATTCCTGTCAAAGTGCTTGAAGTTTTCGGGAACAGTTCAACACAGGTTTAAAACTCAAATTGTTAAAATGTTGTCAACACACAAGAACGACTTAAATATCAATAGTTATGTCTACTAATGTTGATGTAAATGGAAGTCCGTTGAATGTGCAATTGTTGAAGGAGGGATTTTTTTCAACTGCTGGAAGTTATTTGTTGTTTTTGTTGATGTTGAACTTGAAGACGATTCTAGTGTGAAATCGGAAAACAAGTCGTCTACTAAAACACCATCAAAGGTTTCCGTTGACTGAATGGAAGATATAGAGGATGTTAAATGTTCTACATTTCTAGGCTGTACATACGAGACCGTGGGGGTCGCAGCGTTTGTTTGAAATGTCCCGGTTTGAAATGTTGAACTTTGATGTGGCACGACAGACTGACACACTGAACCTCCAATAGCATCTCCCATTGCCATTTTCTCTACATCTGACACTCGCTGGTGAACAGAAAGGGACGAGACCGACTTGTGACCAGTTACAGCCATGATCTGCGAGGCACTAAAGTTCAAACGGTTCAAAATTGTCGCACCTGTAACCCTGATACTGTGATTAGTATAACGTTTAGAAAGTTGGATTCTTTCACTCAACTGAGGCATGAACTTTGCTAGAGAATCTCTACCGACCGGTTTGTTCTGATACCACACCTCATTATCATAAGCATAACCACTGAAACTATCTTTAGGACATTGCCAAAGTCTATCACATGAAGGGTTCAGCTTCCTCAGGTAAGTTTCAAAACACCTTACAGGGCAGAATTCATTGTCAACTTTGTCACCTGGCATATGACCTGAGAAGCTCTCTTGATCCATACCTCTGTGATTTTTTGTTTGTTCGTCCATTTTTTTACAACATACTTGCGTCCATCTTGGTACTTTTTTATTTCAAATGTTTCTTTTGTCATTTTTTCCATGTTTTCATTAGCCCTCCTACAGAAATACAAACGAACGTTCATTTGTACGCGATTGAAAAGACCACAGGGTGTTGATGGGGAAAGATACAAACTACTATAAATTTTGGACATGTCAAAATCACTAATTTGTTCAAAATGTTTAATGTCTCCTTTACCACTCTGCTTAATCTCACCAAGTGCTGTTTTAAAACATTCATTAGCATCAGAGAATTCCGGGCTAAGAATGATGTCAAATTTTTTCAAGTATGGTGGTGATTTTAAATGTCTATTTAAAGAATGTCTGAGGTTGATAAAAGTTGCACTTTTGTACAGTTCACCTTTCTTTGAACGCACATCCATGTAAAAATGTTGTAAAATTTCATTCAATTTCACCGTGTCAAAATCCTCAAAGTTAGAATCCTGTCTTTTTTCTACAAGATAATCACGCAATGCCTTGGCGGCTACATTGTTAGCTTTGTTTGTACTTGATGGTATTAATTCTTTTCTTTTTGCAATAATTTCATCAATCGAATGATCTGCAAACCGCTTCATTTTTGCAATTATTTTTGCGCAGACGATTCTTTTGTTTACATCGATGTAATCAACCTTGACCCTCAAAATTTTAATGACATCGCCAATTTTAATTTAGCCGCCGTTTCAAAACAACATAAATCTACCATTCTAAGAATGAAGGGATGAAACGTCAATAGTTTTATTCACTAACTTTAATTATTCGAAGATTTCCTTTAAAAGGGAACACAACATAAAATAAAACAATGCCGATAATCAAAATTAAAAACGGCAGATATTTTCGCGCATTCAATACGCCCAGTCTCCTTTGCGAGCCTCTTGCACACATTCCAAACTGATGACGTCAGACGAGAACATAACCGCACGCGACGTAGACATCAGCTGATGTTTGACGGGCGCTATCCAATCAAAGGAGTAGAATACAGGTGGAGACGAAACATATTGTTTTTTTTTTTATTTCTTGATTGATAATAATTCAGCGACATCATGATCAAACATGGAATAGTGAATATTCTTCAATCATTTTTATGTTCATTCTTCTTTAGTTTTCTTACTCTCTTTGGTTTGGGTTCTCCAATTCCAAGAATCTTCTTCTTTGCTATATCCACCGCTTTGGTCATTTGTTTCCAGTCTTTCGTTGTAAACCGAAACTCAACGTCGTTTATGAACAGTTGAATCTGTAAATCGATGTTGAGTTTGAAGACGGTCACATTTGTAGACATCCTTCTTCTTTGGCTGCCGAAACACAAACGTGCTGAATATCGCCATTTTTATAGTTCTCTTCAATACGGCGACGTCTAGTGGCAGGTTGCATCCACGACGTCATCAACCAATACCTCATTGTCCATTAGATCGCTTGTAACCATGCTGACAATGGTTTCCATTAATATTTCAGATAAAACATTTGTCATTACAACAGAAAGTAATATTTACAGTTAAAACTAGAAGTCCTGTCATGAAATGCGCACAAATAGCACGTTCATATGCGCGTTATGGCCCAAGTAAAGCTACCAAATTCTGTACATATGGCCTTTGCACAAGCAATGTTTCAGCCAATGGACCTCCGGGTAACCCGGAGGTTCATTGGCAGAAACATTCCATGTGTTTGCTATGAGTAACCAGGAGAACCTGCCGTGCTTTGGATGCCATTTGGATGCGCAATTCCAACGCGCAATTAAGCCTAGATAAGCGCACTAATCGTGACAGGACTTCTAATTTTAACTGTATGTGAAATAAAGATTACGGTTTCTGAAATGAAGTGTCACTTTCCAGAACTCGCCCCTTATATACACCCAGACAGTGCTGAAATATTTTCGCTCTACTGGTACATAATACATATTCTCAAAGGTTTTGGAGATGATGTTCCCATATTTTCTACATACGGGTACGATATAAAGAAGGGCTATTATTGTATATCCCATGATTTGGTCACGAATCAAGTCACAGTATGCGTGGAGTGAATAAACTGGTTGACATCAGCGACTCTGGAAGAATTGCAAGTTCCTGATTTGAAAACACAGTCGTTGAATCCCAAAATATTTCGAAGAGCAGGGCTCAATGTGTCCACTACCTACTCCAAAACGTACCGTGACACGAACTTTATCACTTACTTCATTCAATTCAAAATCTACCTTATCATGACGAGACAACAGTCATTCTTTAACACTATTGATTTGATACCCAGCATCACATCAGCAGAATGCGAATAACGACCTTCTTTCAGAGTAAATCGATAATTCTTTTTCGAAGACCAGAACACTGTAATGAAAGCTTCTTCGCCACGAATATTGAACCATGTATTTTTATACTGGGTCTCTGCCAGACCTACTTCCCATTCGCCACTGGATGTGATAACTAAGTGGTATACGCAGTCAACGTGTTTTCGGGAAACACGTTCATAGAACTGTTACTTGGTACAGTCAAATAAAACTTACTTTTTCTTGATTGCTGGATTAGGTAACAAATACCCTATGCTACTACTCAACAGAGCGGTTAGCAACTTACTGTGTATGTTCTCGAGAGTGAGGTTAACGACACTGGTGACTTGATTGTTGGATTAGGTAACAAATACTCTATGCTGCTACTCAACAGAGCAGTCAACAACTCACTGCCTATGTTCTCGAGAGTGAGATTAACGACACTGGTGATGATGATAATTTACAAAATGATTATTTGTGAAAAGTAGGAACTCTCTTTCCAAACAGAGGCCAAGATCCGTTCGATCCTTCTTCCATTTAAGAAACCCAACATCTTCATTTCCTTTTATAGGCTTGCTGACTCTGCTTGATCCACGAGTTGAACGAAGCAGGATATCCCAACCAATTTACAAACAGTTCTCTGACCACGTTTCTTTCGATTTTGTAAATAGTTGTGTATGCAACATACTGAAGCTCTTCAGTGTAGAACGGCCCTTTCAGTTTTCTTCCCCATTATCATCTTGTAAGACGTATGTCACCGGATGGCCTTTCTTGTTGGCTACCACTGTGAATAACTCTTTGGTCGAATTGGGCGAATAACCCTTTTCAAATGATTTCTTAACTTTACTGATACTCAACCTGTCCTCACTTTGTGCTCTGGGACCTTGTGTTTTGTGGAAGTGCCATAAAGTTTCTGCCAAACCCCTTCTTAATTTTCAAAGTTCGCGACAATGGGGGCTATACCGATACTACGATGGTGAGAATGTTTATAAGGTTGCACCAAGTGTTGGAGTGGAAAGGTTAGTGTATTGTTCTTGTTAAACTATTTTGATATCTTGCTTTTCAAAGTTCTATTGACTCTTTCTACTATGGAACATTTGGGTCCACATTTTGTATAGTGAAAAATTCTACTCCGTTTTGTTTGAGAAAATTCTGAAATTTTCTGTTTATAAAAATTCTTTGTCTTGATCAGTTTGTAATTTTAATGGCTTACAAACTTGTTTGAAAATTTTAGTAAAAGCTTTTACGATGGAATCACCAAAGATTGTTTTTGAGAGGTATGTCCCAAGCATATTTACTAAACACATGAATACATGTCAAAAAATGTGTGTATTTATTATATTCACTGATATTCTGAACATTCTCCAAATTAGTGCGCCATTGTGCATCGATACAACTAACGACAACTTTCCTTCTAGGACACGCTTGGCGAACAGGTTTGTGAAGAGTGTATGAGTCTTGAGTCTCCAAGCATTTTACAACTTGTTTAGTCATTTTCTTGGACGCTCTACGAAGAGCGTCTATACCACCAAAACTTCCAGGAACTTCAGAATCGCAGTACTATGCTTCCATGTCTGCCTTTTTCAAGTGTCAACTCTGTTTATATCCTTCCTCGGTCCACTCAGGCAGGCGTTTCTGTTTTCTTTCGTTGTTTGAGTTGTGTTTCCGACTTCCAAATGTTTTCTGAAATCCCAACGTTCTTTACCCCCAATGAGCTCTCCGGGTATGTTACTCTCTGTCAGGGCTTCAGCCAACACTTCCCATTCCTTAGGGTGAAAAGAGTTTCGTCTTCTAAGTAAATCGGTTCGAAGATCTCGTAGATTCGACCCTATCACTGTTTGATCTTTGTGGACTAGTTCGCCCTTCTCATTCCAGAATATATGTGGGTCATTTCTTATACGACTCAACAGCAACTTTGCCTTTCTCTTCATAGTCATAGGTACAGAATAGAGAATGTCTTCGTCTTTATTATCGTTCCCAAGTTCTACTTTAATGGATCGAGGGGACTCAACGTTTTGCTGGAATGTCAAGTACCTTTGCAAGACTTGATTATATCGGGTCATCTTTCGATGGATGTGAGGAAAGGGGGATCGAGAATATGTCCCATTTCTTGATCCAATGATGAAACAGACATTACATTCGGTTGTCTTAGAGCCTCTTGTAGACGTTCCAATAACCATTGTTCTACTGAAGCCATCTTCTTTGCATATTCCATCATCACAAAATATTTTAACAACACCCAGTAGTACAGGAGGTAGTAATGCACCCAAGAATCATCTTTCTGCATTATTTGCCTCTTCCTTTTGTCAGAGGTACGTTTATTCGCCACTGCCCTCACTCGTTGTTTCTGACGAACGAGATTGGTTCGCTGTGCTTTGATCAGAGGTACTTCCCACTTCAAGATATTCGAGACACAGTCACACAAACAAGTAATCAAATCTTTGTCTGTGTGTTTTAGTATTGATTATTTGACGAGTGCGGGTTTCCATTTAATAAGTTTGAGAATGAGATATAGCGGTTGGGACGGTCAGACATACTTCTGACCTGAGGCAGACTTGCCCCCCCCCCCCCCCCCCCCTCTTTATACCTTTCGGAGGTACACCTACTGGGTTTCTCCTGGAAAATTTAACTTCTCAAACTCATGAGTTCAGGAGTATCTCGTTTGAGATAGATTAATGGGTAACAATATGAGGTAGAACTGGCATCTTCAAAAACTTCTCTCAGAAAATTGGAATGACCAAGATACGTCTGTGCTACCTAGTGTGTGATCTGAGAACGATCCCTAGGATTTTTAAACAAGATCATGTAATAATTATTGAGAGCTACATTTTTGTGATCTTTATTTTTGTCGAATACATTTTGAACAATGTACATCACCCTAATTTTATGGTGATGACTACCTTTAGTAAATAATTTAGACAATCGAATATTTGTATTGAGCATCAGGTCATCCAATATGACTAAACTATCAAAGTTTAATTCCTGGGGGAGGCCCTCTGCAAATTCTACTCGGAGTAAGGTATTGTATGATGAGTGCCATTCACTATAACACCAAATCATGGGACTTGGAAAAGGTGAAATATACTATTGAAAAAAAGTAGCGGATATTTGACAAAAGTGAGATATATGAAGAAATATATTTATATTTTCACCAAAAAGACAGTTGATGCATTGCACTGTGACATGTGGTGAATGATATCAGCGATAGTTGGGTCTCTGACAAGCACACATTCCACGCACTGAGCTATAGAAGACATGGACGGTCAATCAGAGAATTTACCACATTTAGTCCAAGACCTCAGTACCTTGTAAATACTCCTCAGTTCGCGAGACAATCGCGGATCCGATGTGGCATACTCCTCATCAAACGTCTAGTATCAGCTTGATTGACGTTATTCCATTTTCCCTGCTGTGTAGGGACGAGTTCCTGGACATTGGTGGGGGGGGGGGGGGGTGTTGGCGTTGTCGTCGGTTCTCGATTGGTGAAAGGTCTGGACTTAGTACTGGCCAAGGCAGAGTAGTGATGTTCTGGTCCTGGAGGAACTCTGTAGCGACACGGACCCTGTGTGCTCTTGCATTGTCATTTTGGAAAATGAATCGACTGCCTTGACGTCGCGTAAATGGCACCATATGAGCTGTTAACATGCTGTCACGGTAGTATTGCCCTATGACACGCCATTGGATGACATGTAATACTGTTCTGCTTGTCATGGCTAATCATTCCCACACCATAACCGTTCCCCCCCCCCCCTCCCAAAAAAAAAAACGATCGTGCTACTTAACGGTTACGTCATGGTATCGTTCGTTCCACCGCCGCACTCTATTTCACCTGTCGTGGAAGTCGAGAGTGAACCTCGATTCACCGGAAAACATGACGTTGCTACCCGACGATTGTCCCAGCGATGTCGTGCCCCACACTGCGATGTGACGCTCAGCCAAACATGGAATTATTCAGGTCGTCATGCGTACCAATTCCAGATGTGTGAGCGATTTCGGACAGTCTGACCACTGACTCGCACATCTGTCGCTAGGTGCAGCTGCTGTCCAATCTCTGAGGCACTTTGATGGCGGTTAGGTAATGCTGTGGTTCGGATGAAACGATCTTGGTTAGCAGTTGTCGCCCTTGGACTACCTGAGCGACGTCTGTCATCAACATTGCCCGTCTGACGGTAGCGTGACGACAACCTGCTAATCACCGATTGAGTAACGTTGAGAATTTGAGCCACTGTAGTCTGTCTCTTGCCAGTTTCCAACATGCCAACAGCACGTAAACGTTCGTCACGTGTCAGTCTTCAAATACCTCAAAGGTAACGTTTCGACCAAAAACTATTCATGGACGGGTTTATACCAACGGGTTTATACCAAGAAAGACGATGAGAACACCGACAAAGTCTCTTGAGTAAAAATGAACACTTCAGAAACCCACAGACATTAACACGGCGCTCGTGCGGAAAACCTGTACGAAGTTTTCGTGGGTCAGTGACATTCATGATCCACACTGAACTTGATAACATATTGATGTGTCCAATCACGCGTATCCGATACCATTTTCCGAAAATATCAACATCAGTTTGGATATCCCCTACTTTTTTGGAATAGTATAATATCTCGAATGATTTACAAAGGATGATTTACCAGTACCCGTGGGACCACACAATAAACAAGTAAATGGATGCTTCTAACGAGGATCCATCTTTGTTGTTCTATCTTGGTTTCGCTCCCCTTTTAAGCCTTTTGGAGAACAGGCCATAATAGCCACTGAATGTGAGTACTGCTCCCCTTTTATACCTTTTTGGAAGGTGGTCTTTGTGACCGCCCACCAAAGATATTTAGCATTGGTGGCCCTCTGACTTACTGGCTGGGGACAGGTCTAGTTTGTTTGATATTTATCCAGAAGATAAACATCAAATAACTTTAGCGTCATTACCACCTTTTTTCTTTTTTTTTTCTTCTTTTTAAACTTTTTTTCTTTTTTTTTCTTTTTTTTATGAAAACAAACATTTATTTACAACTTCTATTTACATCTTCAAACTGAAAGGCTTCTTGAGGGTCATGCATTCAATCACTAAATCCATAATACAACGTCTCTGTTCATTTGTGAGAGGTTTCTCGAACATTTATTTATACTCTTCCTTTACTGGTGGCGGATTTCATTCCAGAAGTTTTATGGTGCCACAGCAGATGAACCTCATTCTTGTTAACCCTTTCAAGTGCCTCTTTAAAACAATGTTATAAACGTCTCTTCTTGAGTCATCATCAGGCAAGGGTGAGCGACTGAAAATCCATAGCATTTTTGTTCATGTTGCTTGCAAGCGAACTTCTATCAATTACATCATTGATCAATGGTCGTGATTTAGTTATTTTCATTGTGATGTTTTTCTTCAAAGGTTGTTCTTGAATTGTTTCATTTTTTCTTAAGTCTTCTTGGTTAGCAGGTTCAGTGTCTTTAGGTTTAGTGTCTTCAGTTAAAGCTGTTTGTTGGGTGTTGGTGGCTGCATCTACTTCCATTTACGATTTCAGAGCATTTCATTTTTCTGGAGATAATGCAGTGTCAGTCTTTATTGGATAAGTCGTTTTGTATTTTCCAGCAAAGACTTGAGTTATATCTTCAGTTCACACTGGTACTGGGTGACCTTAGTATAAGTCTGCTTGTGCCAAGTCGGAAAATTTCTCTGTTTAATGGTTCGATCGTGAATGATGCCAAGGTGTTACGTCCACTTTTTGAAATAAATGACCACTTTTTTACTAGCTCACCACCATTGAAGTAAAAATCGACCATTTTGAAGTAACTCACCACGTTTGTAGTAACCGTCGCCCACTTTTGACGTAAAATGAGGGTTCTACTTTTGCAGTAACCATAGCCCACATTTGAAGTAAAAAAACAAGGTTACCACTTTTGTAATAATATTTTGATCACTTTTGAAGTAAAAATGTTTCCTGTTTGTGTCTTTTGACCCATTTTT
Organism: Pictodentalium vernedei; assembly: GCA_031216915.1. Lineage (NCBI taxonomy): Eukaryota > Metazoa > Mollusca > Scaphopoda > Dentaliida > Dentaliidae > Pictodentalium > Pictodentalium vernedei. The sequence goes on along the minus strand of CM062297.1, from coordinate 102,661,954 downwards.
GTCATTTTATTTTTTGCACGAAACGATCAAAATTTGATCAGAGTTTCCTTTCTAACTTAAAAATCCCTTGTTTTTATGCCCACAATAGCATCTTGAATCTGGGGTGTCCGGACGTCCGTCCGGGTCAACATATCGCTTTTATGTCCGTCCGTCCGTCCGTTCACCTTTCCGCCCGTCTGTGGGGTTTTAGTTTTAGTAGCCCCTAAACCAAAAAATAGCCCCTAATCCTTTTGGTCTGGCTAGGGTGGGGTTAGGGTCAGGGGTGGAGGTGGAGGTTGGGTTAGGGTTAGGGATAGTCCCAGAGTAGATCTTAAGGTTGGGGAGGGTTAGGTCCCAGAGGGTGGGGGTTAGGGTCAGGGGTGGGGTGGGGTGGAGTTTTAGGACTTAGGGTCTGGGTAGGGTAGGGTTAGGGTTATGGTGTGGTTCTTGAGTGCATGGGGTGGGGTTAGGGTTAAATATAAGTTCTAGGGTGGAGGGGGTGGGGGTCTGGCTAAAATAAGGTTATGGACATATAAAATGTTTTTTTCGTAGCCCTCAAACACAAATAGTAAGAATGTCCGTCCGTCCATCCGTCCATCCGTTCAGGCAATAATATTGGACTTATGAGTTTGTTTTTTTTTTTTGCCCGGACAGGAATTATGAGCTCACTTCCAGATTATGAGCTTACATACAAATATTATGAGGTTAATGTCTAAATATGAGACTTATGAGGCAAGAATCGATTTGTAGCGATTTTTCAGGCGGGGTTTATGTCAAGGTTTATGGTCAATTACCGGCTGGGGTAGCACGCACGATCTTTATCTAGATCTTGGAGCGAGAGAGAGAGTGGGGTGAGAGAGAGAGAGACCTATCGCAAAAGTTGCTCTGCACATATTCAATGTTTTTTTATAATATACAGTTGATCAATAGGGTTTAACATATTCCCAATTTATTACGGGGACGTGGATGAAATTACACTAAGAACCGGCAACCGGGAAATCTCCCGGGTAATGTCATATAAATTTACAAGAAAACAAGACGCATTTATTTTCGTGAAAATGAACATATTTTATTGGCAATCTGTCATCGCCATTCGGAAAAGTTTTTTTCCTAAAAGAGGTGTGAACACCCAAACCCGATTTCAACTCGTCTTCATTTTAAGAATTTAGCACCACTACCTCGGGACTTCAGCCCCCATCTTCGCAGCTGTCACCAGTCTCGTCTGCTTGAAACAGAGGAGACTGTTGACGGCAGTGAAGAAGAACTTGTTGTTCATGGAGGTAGTGAATAGTGAATGATACTGGTGATTCTGAAAATGAAGACAAGTTTGAATTTTGAAGCGAGTGAAAGTCCTGTTGTTGATGAGAAGAGTCCTCCGGAACTGATCGAGAGCTACTGTGATATGGTAAAACAAGATCTTCAGGAATTAAGATTGTAATAAGTTCAGGCGTGGAATCGCAGACGATATCTTACAAAGTTACTTTGGGGCAGTTTTTTTTTTCAGTTTACAAGACTCAGTTCAACACGCAAACAGTGCTAATCTTGATTTCCGGTTCCGTGCTATAGACTTCTCGGGTATCGTTACTGGTTTTCGGAACAGGGAACCTGGGAATTCTCGTTCCCGGGATGAAACCCTTAGTTCCATATATCTGACAAATTGGTTACATTACCAAATGTGTTTTACAACTTGGGAATGATATCCGGCTGAGGAAACACGGGATGGTCAGTAAGTGATGCTCGTGCGTCACAGAAGCATCCGTAGATCTATATGATTGACATTCCTGGAAATTTCTGACCTGGGTCGCATCCACGACACTCTTCTTAGTGGGCTAGAATGTCGTGAATCGGGGACGGGGGTAAGTGATGTCGGCCGGAAGCTGTTATGGTTTCCTTGGGAGGAATAGTTCAGAAAATAAAATAATCTGTTAGAAATGCAACCAATTGTCCAAGTATACTCAAACCAAGAGACCATAACACTTTTGACTGAATGGATTGAAGAGCTACATATATACTTGGTTATTTCGTACCGTTATAAGTCTATAGGAGGCACCTATAGATACCTACATATTGACGTGTGACGGGCCACGGTATACATAGTAAGCACGGCCGAGTCGGGAGGAGGGGTGTGGTCACGGTGTCTGAGACTATAAAGTGGTTACCACCGAATTGCAAACACGAAATTGACTCATTTAAAAGCGAATTAAAACTTAAATAACTGATCAATTCCGTCGGATAGGACTGCGAATGGAGATCCCTGCGTGGGGGTGGGAGCAGTGGTCAAATGGGTATATTCTCCACATGAACACAAATCGATCCGCTCCCCTTAAGGGATAACATGTGCGGCACTTGCGTCTCCTCCCCACGAACACCCCCTCCTCTCCGACATCGGCGTTGGCACCAAAACACTTTATCTGACACCAAAAGATCCAGGTTGACAAAAAACTTGGCATGAAATAGTTTCGGACCTGCGTGAGCTCTAGGAACAGGAACAGTGGTGGTTGGTTATGCCATAGGCGAACTAGGCTAAGCTTGTGGGCCCTCAGGTTTGTTCAAGCAAGTTCTTTTCTTTACTAATTGGCCCCAGAGAAAAAATGGCCTAGGGTTCCAGAGGTACCTTGAACCTAATGTAATACTTTTTTACGATAATTCCTGGGGGAAAATGTTAGCATTCCTTCTTAAATCAGGAGTGACGAATCCGTGGGGATGGGGGATTCATAACGTTCGATATATATAAAATTTAAAAGCTATAGTTCGGGTGATAACTCCACTCCACGGGTGATTTAGTTACAATCCACTCTCCACGTACTGTATGACTTAAAACATCTTAGAATAAAAATTTACATTAAAATAAAAGGAAAACCATTGGACAGATATCCATTTGTCAATTTCAGTGGCAACACTTTCCATTTTCCAACAAAATAGGAGGTATATATTTCAATATTTGCAGCTTATGGAACAATAGAAACTCAGAATAAATTGAGAAGCAAAGGACACGTGTTTTTGAACAGCATATTTATTTCGTATCATTTCACTGATTTGGCATAACAAATTAAGGATCTATTTACACTCACCAAAAAGTGTTTTTTAAAGATTTACGAAATTTAGAATGTACAGAAGAGTACACATCGTCAAAAGATGTGGGTAGATTAAGCGCCATTCCTGTTTACAGGAAGAATATTACTCAGTGGACTTCAACCCCACCAAACTCATCCTTACAAAACCCCACCCCACCATCCACTGACCAATAATTCCATCACAGTATCACAAATTACCAGAGAGCAACCCGATGAAAACACATAACGAGGAGACACTGCCTATTGGTATATAGTACCGACTTCAATTCCACAGAAGCCCTGCCGAATGTACTGATACTAAATGGACTGCTAAGATCCAACGACCGTACCCTCCAACCATAACAACTTCAGTGCAAGGTTCATAAAAATGCGCCCAATAATTTTATGCCAGATATGAGGTTTTGTAACCTGAACTAATCGTACATAGTCGCAGACTGACACTAGAGCTGTAGGTTTTTAAATTTCTTGTTTGGTTTCGGTTTTGGTTTTTCAGGTGGAGAAAAACCTCGGTTCGGTTCGGTTTTCGGTTTGTTCATGAGGCCAAGTAAAATTCAATAAAACTCATTCTTATGTCCAGAGTCATAACTGAATGGTAGTGAAATTGATTGAAACTCAATGAATGCCCGAAATAAGCTATAATACATGAAAAATCAGGAAGGCCAATATAATAATTACCTAAATATACAGAACCTTTATTGTGCTTGGCCATTTTTCCAGGTCTGACACCTACACGCAACCTGAGGAAAGCTGCAAACACAACTAAACTGAAATGTCGGAAATTCACAGAATGTAGCCTTCCCAGAGTAGTGAGAGTACCCAGACACTGCCATTGGCAGTGTCTGGGTACTCTCACAACTCTGGAACTACATTTTGTGAATTTCGGCAGCAAGAGCTGGCAAGAGAGTATTTAATAAAAAACGAAAAACCTCAGATTACGGGATGTCGACGGTTTCGGTTTTTTAAAAAAAACTAAAAACCTCGGTTCGGTTTCGGTTAACCTACAGCTCTAGTTGACACGTGCCACAGCAAATAAACAAATATGCTTTGATAGGTGCATGCAGTTTAACCTATGATTGTGCGCCAGTTGTTTGCTGTGGAACTTGTTAGCATATATTTAGGTAATATCAGTGTAGTCCACACATATTCAAACTCCCATATATTGCAAATTTAAATACGGGCGATTTCTTATTTAACCCTTTATCTAACATGAAAAGCAGACGACACTTGCAAAAATAATTCTTGAATAACTATTTTTTTTCATTTTTTGTCTCAAAAACATAGGTTATGACCCCTCGTTGGAACGAGCTCGACGAGCTCGTTCCAACGAGGGGTCATAACCTATGTTTTTGAGACAAAAAATGAAAATAATAGTGAAAATTAATTGGCGATTTTTGAGAATAGCGCTGGCCGGTTTTGGCCGTTACGTTAGGTAAAGGGTTAACTTTAACTGGCATGACTAGGGGCAGAGGGCAACTACAGATGAAAAATGTTTGCGGATAGCATTCCTATGGGTGAATGGAATGTTTGTAGTTACATACTTGTAATTCAAAAAATGTGTATAATTGTACAAATAATTATTGAACCCTGTACTAATCACGAATGACTGCTTTAGAACATCTTGCTTTACGAGCCGACCAGGCCGTATGAGCTAAACTTGATAAATGCTTAACAAATACTGATAGCCAAGGTTTTGTCCTCCTTGCAGTAATAGAAAAATTATGGAACGGTTGCAGATAGTTTCAGTGTTGAATATACAACATGCTTGGTCGTTATTGAAAAGGAAAAAAATAAATGACGGAACCAGCTGACCGAACGGTTGGATATGCGTTTAAACCCAGAAAATTAAATTTATTTTTTATCTTGCAGGACAGTTAGTATGGAAGCGTGGAAGGGGCATTGGCTACCAATATTTATCTCGCCTCGTCGAAATAATATCTCTCCGCGACGAGATAATTAATTTGCTGCAGCGAGAATACTTGCCGTGGTGAAATAATTATTTAGTGGAGGCAAGATATCTCTCCGCGTCGAGAGAATAATAACTTGCCGCGCAAGTTCATTATCTCGACCCGGCAAGTTTTTATCTGGGTTCGGCGATATCAATTCATTCTGACAGCCGAATGTGCCCTATAAGCTTACCGACGTGGAAGGTACATTAGGTTTCCAATATTTATCTCGCCGTGGAGAATTAATTATCTCTCAGTAGCGACTTTATTATCTCGCTGCGGCGAAATAATACCTTGCGACGTCAAGAAAAAATACTGATAGCCAAATGACCGTTCTTGATAACACTCTTAAAACGGTAACCTAACATCCACAGTCTTTCCCAAAAACTCTACCTCAGCGCACATTTTGAGCTTGTGGCAGTCAAAAAGTTACCAGGATCAAGGGGCTAAAGCCATCTACTTTCCGATTCGTTGTTCCTACCCTGCCCCAGTCACCCAATCATAGTGGCCATTGCAGGTGGTTCGACATAATGATCTGACCACACAACACTTTCAGCCCTGTGGCTCAACACGACACGACCCTACCATTATTTGGAGTAGTCTGCCAGATGATTCAACTTACTAACGATTACCCCATAACAAAACTCCAGTCAAAGTGTTCCGTTCACATCATCTCCCTGACCCACTAGTCAGTTCCATTAACCCTTCTCAGAGATTCCACTCTAATCCAGGTATAACACGCGAGTCCGAAGGCAGACTTCTCCCGACGACTGACTGAGAAAGGAATGGGGTGACTTTTGAAAATTTCCGAAAATATTGGGGAAATGATCTAAAAACCTAAATTTTGAATGCAAAATGCACCCACATTCTAGAAAGAATAGACCACAATTTCCGACTGGGGTGGCCATAGGGCCCCTATTAGCCTCGGGCCGGATAATACAGTCACCTACTCATCCCAAAGACACTTCCCGATCCGGTTGTCAGCACCCATACCTAAGAACTTGGAGAGCTTCCTCCGCTCAGGCCAAGTCGCCAGACATGTCCCTGTGAGTTAGCACACCTATCTTCCAACTACATCCAGTGTTCCAACACGACTCAGTAACATAAAACGCCTACCTTTATATACGATGGGCCGCCCCAATCATTCCAAAACTACAAAGAACCCACATATGAAACTCGGGTGTATAGGATTCCGTTCGTATAAATCTGAGGTGTACACAGATGTACAAATTCGACAGTACTAAATTCCCCAACAACTCCAACACCACAGCTATTCAATCGGAATTAACACGCGCCGAATAATCAACGATGGGACGAAACGGGCTATCATATCCTAATATCGCTAAAACCCAAATCATATTGTAACACTTCCTGAAAGGCGAGAAACACTTTGTCAAAAACACATCGTGAAAGTAAAAAACTATACCTCTTGGGTGTGCTAATGTTGTTTTCTATTATGAAAGTTGTTTCCATGACATTACTTTTCATGCTATCACCGGATAGTTGAGAGCTATTGGAGGTCGTCGACCGCCAAGACTCTATCTGTGACATGGGAAGGAGGGCAGAAATGGATTAGCGCCCCAAAATACCCCATGCGAGCTTCAGGCATGCAGCAACCTCAACTTCTCCCGACAACACTTTTTTAAATCACCGTTAAGGGATCCTGGGTAATGGGACAAATTCCATGAAGAGAGTAAGGGGTTCGTTCGACGTAGCACAAACAGGGGCCGATTATGTAGAAACGATAGTAAAAAAATGACCCCTCACAACAAAACATCCATCTCTGTGTAGCGGAAAATTGTCCAACTTAAACGATTGCGCGGTCAAAATGCCCAAGTTTCATATAGTCTGGAAAAAGAGTAAATTCAATCGGGGCGAATACCTGGTGATAACATGATTTGGGCCAGAGCAAATTATTGAAAATAAAATAGTACAAAACACCCCCCTCCCCCGCGAGTGGGAAAAAGGGTGGGGGCTTGGCTGCCTGATTGAGAATTTGTCACATAGACGAAAGGGCAGTAGTATCTTCTGATAATTTATATAAGAATAATATATATAATAATATATGTATGGCTGTATTTAAAGGGATCATCGAATAACAGCCCCAATAGCTTATGAAAATTTCACCATGATTGGATGAACCAGCTAGAAGGGCCAATGAAAATACCTGTGACGTCCATATCATTTGTATGGCTCTGTTGATAAGCAAAGGATTCTAAGGTGGTATAGAACCAACCACTGTTGAAACTTTCAATCTTAAGATAAACAGACATCGAATATTTCTATTACATTCATATTTGTATGGCTATATCGATAGGTAGGAGGTCAAAACAAGGTGTAGGATTTTCAGTACGACACCCCTAACAATTGTAAAAATGTCCGTCTAATAAAATGAAATATCTAATAAAATGACAAGTTGTAACTTATACATAGATAGATAGTTTCATTCATGTGACACCCATACAGTGGCTGTGAAGAAAGCTTTGTTTAGTTATCATCTCTCCCTTGAGTCGCTCACGGGAGCTAAAACTTGGATCGGAAAAGTGCAACAGCCTACTGAGCGCCGAGTATGGAGGAAGCTAGGATCAGTTCTGCGCAAACATTACAATTTGAGTTCAAACAGACCGTTTCGTGCAAAAAAAAAAAAAAATAAAAAAAATGTTGGGTCAGCGGCCATGGGAAAGGGGAAATCTTTTTACTTCAATTGTGATCAAATATTACTTCAAAAGTGGTGACCTTGTTTTTTTTACTTCAAATGTGGGCAGTGGTTACTGCAAAAGTGGAGAGTCATTTTACTTCAAAAGTGGGCGACGGTTACTACAAAAGTGGTGAGTGAGCTACTTCAAAAGTGGTCGATTTTTACTTCAAAAGTGGTGAGCTCCTACTAAAGTGATCAGTTGCTTCAAAAGTAACACAGGGGCATGCTTCTCCTAATCGTATGTATCTCTGACGGACGTGTTTGAGAACATTGCCTCATTTTAACTAATTTTGATCGATTCTTGGTTATAGTTTGTGTTTATTTCCTGTAGGATTAAAGGTTAAAGTTGGGTAATATGGAAAATGTGTATAGAAGTTTGTGGGAACAAAACACAATGGAAATGCACTAATTTGATTAGTCGATTTACTTCGATTAGTCAGTTTGGCGATCAAACTGCAATTTTGATCCTTAATCTGTAGGATATGGCCCCCTGCATCTATACTGGCTTGGGACAGGTGAGGCTACAAAAACCTCTCTCCAATGGAGATAAGTCAAATACCTCGAGTGCATTCCCACCCCTTACAGTTCGTAGCAGGAATCTGTTTTGGAAATTTTCAAGCTGATGTCCTGTATGAAGTGTCCCTCTGCATTTTGTACTGAATTTGGGACAGGTCAAGTCTATTGATCATCGGCCCGAAGATAAAGATCAAATAACTTGAGAGCATTACCATCCCCAACAGGAATTTTTTAAAAATATTTTTAATTTTTTAAATAATTTTTTTAAAATTTTTTTATAAAAAAAGTTAGAATGAAATGTATTCTTTGTTTAACAGAAAATGATGATGATGAGTTGACAACATGAATTACCCCATTGGTAGGGGGTAACCTAAACATTTTGTCAACTAAAAAAAATATAATTAGGTAACATCCGGTTCCAATAAGAAGCAACATTATGAAATAAACATAATGTTTGAGCATTGTGAAAATAAATATAATTGGGTATCATACGGTTCCAATAGTGGATAACCTGAAGGATAACAGGAATCAATATTGTAAACTAAACATCATTTTTGAGCATTGTGAAAATACATATAATTGGATATCACCTGGTTCCAATAGGGGTAACCTAAAGGATGTCAGGAATCAATATTAAACATAAGTTGCCTTGAGCATTGGTAATAAATAGGCTTAGCCTACACCAGGAGTGTACAACATGAATGATTTTTGTTGAAGAACAACTTTTCTTCCATAAACTATTTACAATTATGTACAATTAAGTAATTACTTTTACCCACCTCTTCAGAAAAGAAGAAGAAAATGTTCGTCCTGGATAACCATCTCTGTATATATAATAATATCGAATACAAACTTATGCTTATCTCTGGATTTCTGCAAAGATTCTGGGAGAATATCCACTGGTTGTACAGAAAGAAATTAAATTGTCAATGGTAAAGTCGATACACTGTCATCTCCCACTGGTCGGTTTGGATAAAAGTAAGATAAACCGTCTTTCGTCTGTAAGTAAGTGAACATGTCGTTTCCATTAAGTCTAACGTCTTTATTTTTTCCTATTCCTGTCTGTTTATCTTTGATTATTTTAACCCTTTACCCAACGAATCGGCCGCATCCGCCCGCGTAATATGCAAATTCAGCAGTTGAAAAAATATTATTTTTCAAAAAATTTCAACAAAACCATATCATGTGACCACTCGTTGGAACGAGCTCGTTGAGCTCGTTCCAACGAGGGGTCACATGATATGGTTTTTTGAAAAATTTGAAAAAATGATATTTAAAATAATAAATTTTGATATCGCCTGCGTTGGGTAAAGGCTTAAATATGTTTCCTCTGTTAAATCGTTTTGTCTTTGATATATTTCTTTACAACTCAGTTTGTTTGATGGGCCGAAACAACAGTAGGTTTTGCTACACAATCCAATAACCCCCTCTCCCTCCCATTGAATTTTGTAAAGACTCGGGGTTATTTCATCAAAACCTTTCCTCTCCTTGCAGCATTGAGTTGGTATCCAGTTATCTCCCCTTAATTTAGATTTTACATAATCATCCATATTTGCGCCACAGGCTTCATAACCATTTATGGGCTATGCGATAGAATGATTCCTTTTTTTTCTGGGCTAACTACTTCTTCAAGGGAGGATCCGGAAAGGGCTATGTAAAGGCTGCCCATGTGCGATTCACAAAGTTCAAAATCCCTGCGATCAACAAAACAATCCAAAAAAACATAGTAAAACTGGAGCAGGCATAACTTGGCATATTGATATACGAAAAAACCAATGTGGTGGGGCAAGTCAAGTTTGATTCTACTTTTATTCATTTCAATTTCTTAAAGTTCTTCAGTGAGTGCGTTCAGTTTCTGAAAAGCCTGATTATTGATGAGGTTGGACACATTATCTTCGTCACAATACATTACATTCCTATGTTTTGCCTTGTTGGTGACTGTCTTCCAATAGCCAGAATTACCTAACAATTTCATCGTGTCAGCTACGATGGCTTTACTTGGGTTACAGTCCCCCTCCAGTCGGGCTTGTGATACTTGTTGATAAAATTTTGGGAATCACGCATTGGGATGGCGCTGGATGACCTGATACACCCGGCTGACTACCAGTCCGTGCTCCAAATACCATTGCAATAATGGTGTAGTCAGCAAGAGTTTTTCGTCAAAGTAGCTACTACTGAGACTACGGCGAGATTGGACACATCAATATCTTACTAAGTTTACCGTGGATCATGAATATCACCGACACATGAAAACTTCGTGCAGGTTTTTCGCACGAGCGCCGCGTTAATTCTGTGGGGTACGTTTTGAAATTTTCATTTGCACTGGACGACCTTTTTCGGAGGTCTCATTGTTCTTTTCTAGGTATAAACTCGTTCATCAACAGTTTCTGGTCGAAATGTAACTTCTGAGGTGTGTGAAGACTGCCACGTGACGAACGTTTATGTGCCGTTAGCATGTTGGAAGCTGGCAACAGACAGACTGCAGTGGCTCAAATTCTCAAAGTTACTCAATCGGTGATCAGAATGCTGTTGTCACGCTACCGTCAGACAGGCAATGCTGATGACAGACGTCGGTCAGGTCGTCCAAGAGCGACCACCACTACCAGGTTCGTTTCATCCGAACCACAGCATTACGTAACCGCCATCAAAGTGCCTCAGAAATTGGACAGCAGCTGCACCGAGCGACAGATGTGCGAGTCAGTGGCCAGACTATCCAAAATCGCCTACACAGCTGGAACTTGTACGCTCGACGACATCGAATAATTCCATATTTGACTGAACGTCACATCGCAGGAAGGCGTAATTGGTGTGGCGCACGACAACGCTGAGACAATCGTCGGTGGAGTAACATCATGTGTCACAAAATGGGGGTGACGTTGGTTCTTTTTATATCCGGAAAATGACAAGAACTAAATGCCATGATTTATTTACATCTGAAACTAAGAATATACAATTTATTCGTTGCACTACGATATGTCACGTGATCTCAACTATTCTCTGACTGCACCCACAGGCCTCACACTTTGATCCAACCCTTTATCAAACACAAAGCATATACTGTTCCGCCTAAAACTCAAGATAACAACAAGAGCATTTAGAATGCACTAAACACCACCGAACTGATGTTAACAACAGCTCTTAAAGCAAACTGCACTCACCCTTAACTCACAACCACACAGAAAATACCACAGCATTTACCAACTGCTACCACACAGAAATTCATTTACATTTTCTACAATGTAAACGCACAGGTTTTCACACCTACCCCCTTCACATATAATGTGACCACACAGAAAATTTTAACATTACAGGGAGGCAACCACACAGAATAATACTACGCACCAAAAAGTGCAACAACACAGAACACCTAGTCCACTAGGCCAATGAAGACGTGAGTAAGGTTCTGCACACAGTATGCCTGGACCTTAGTGACCCTGGGAAGAACCGCCCCTCGAGAATAATATTATATAATGTTGTATGTATATGTGTATGTAATTGTGACGCAATGTTAACGTTTCTAAAGTTCAATTCTTTCTAATTGTTCAGTATAACATCGAAAGTTCTCTACACCGCTATCTCAAAACGATATTGTCTTTGCAGGCCTCGAGCACAGGATAACGTTTTATAATCTTTTCATGTGAATGACGCATCAATCACCCGATCATAAACAATCAATTTATCAGTTGTCCATACATGTAACCGTAGTTGGGCACCGTCCACATAAGCGATAAAATATACTTCTATCACAGAAACATTATTTCAGAGTTCATCCAAAAAATACTGGCATATCGACGAATGTATGGCTGGTCAAACAGACATAAAAAATTGGTACTTCTAAGTAGAAACTTGAGTTGATCTTTAATCCTTTACCCAACGTAACGGCCAAAACCGGCCAGCGCTATTCTCAAAAATTGCCAATTAATTTTCATTATTTTTTTCATTTTTTGTCTCAAAAACATAGGTTATGACCCCTCGTTGGAACGAGCTCGTCGAGCTCGTTCCAACGAGGGGTCATAACCTATGTTTTTGAGACAAAAAATGAAAAAATTAGTTATTCAAGAATTATTTTTGCAAGTGTCGTCTGCTTTTCCGGTTAGGTAAAGGGTTAAATATTATTAACTATCGTTCTATACAAAGTTCATATCGATTTCAGTGGAGAAACTGACGTACAGTGGGAATAAAACTTTTATATTGTTCCTGGACATACAAATCGATCAACTCACATTAGTTCTCTGGTCTCACTCAAACTTGAAATTATATCATCAGCCGACGTTCAAGAACAAACAGTCCAGCATTTACTGACGAGCAGCGACGACGATATCCAAATCATTTTTCTGTGATTAATGTTTTGATGTGAAGAAACATATGTATACTTGTATGTACATTTTCTACAACATGACTGACCGTACTGTCGACACTATTTTCTGTATTTTTACTCGACAGAAAACTCCACGCTTTCAACAAAATAAAACACACAACTATTTTTTTTCACAATTTACCCGAACACAGATCAAATTAATTTCCGATAATTTCGTGCTGACCGCTCAATTGACCACTCCTTGTCACATAGTTATGACGTCACGCCTTTGTTAAAAGTGTGTGATATATTTCGAAGAGTTGGTTAGAGCATGTGTGATATTCAACATATATCGCCACACTTTTACCAATCAAGGAACAATAGACAGTGATTGTGTAACCTGTCAGTTCTAATACAAACACAGCCGAGAGGAAAGATTAAGGGCACCTGTGCTAAAATGTTTTGAACAGAGAAACGAGAATTTACCTGACTTTTGATTTTATTGAAAGAGTTAGAGAAAGAAATCCACACCCGGGTGTAAATGATAAATGGAACGTTTAATTTCTCGCTCAACCTTTTGAGCGCAATGACGAAACGGAAAAAATGAAGTAATATCACTTGCTTTCCATCAATCTTCATGTGTCTTGCAAGTTTGGCTTAAGAAATTAACTAATTAAACGGGAATGGACACGTGTCAGACAAGGGTTCAGTGGAGTGTTTGATTGTTCGTGTTTTGATTGTTTGTGCAAACATCAATGTGACAAGTCGGTTACAGCACAAAAACTCGTGATATTGAACATACAATCGCTCGAGCTAGTTACTCGGACAAGTCCTCGTTAACTAACTCTCGCGATTGTATATTCAATATCACTCGTTTTCTATGCTGTAACCTATACATACAAACTTGGTCTCAACCAACATGATCACATTCGCCAGTAACAAACATAACTTCGACATACAGCATATCGTCTCGGCTCAAAGTTACCCCTCCCCCTTTCGCTCCACACTTTTAACGCTCACACTGCTGCATATATATATATATATATTGTGACATCATGTTTTCCGATGAATCGAGATTCACTCTCGGTTTCCACGACAGGCGTGCCTGCATCGGAAGGAACAACACGATGGCATAACCGGTAGGCAGCACGATCGTTTTGGTGGGGGTCGATTATGGTGTGGGGAGGCATAACCATGGCAAGCAGAACACCATCACATGTCACCCAAAGGTGTGTTACAGGGCAGTACTACGGTGGCAACACGTTAGTAGCTCATGTGGTGCCAATTGCGCGACGTCACGGCCGTTGATTCATTTTCCAAGATGACAATCGAAGAGCACACAGGGCCCGTGTCGCTACATAGTTCCTACAGGAGCAGAACATCACTACAATGCTTTGGTCAGCACTAAGTCCAGACCTTTCGCTAATCGATCACGTCTGGGATGTGCTTAGCAGGCGCCTACGACAACGCCAACAGCCCCAACCAATGTCCAGGAAGTCGCCGCTTCACTGCAGGAAAAATGGAATAATAACATCAGTCAAGCTGATATTGGATGTTTGGTGAGGTTATGCCACGTCGGATCCGCGCTTGTCTCGCGAACTGAGGAGGATTTACAAGGTATTGAAGTCCTGGACTGAATGTGGTAAATTCTCTGACTGACCGTCTATGTCTTCTACAGCTCAGTGCGTGGAATGTGTGCTTGTCAGACACCCAACTCTCACTGTAATCATTCACCACATGTCACAGTGCAATGTGTCAAATGTCGTTTTGATGAAAATATAAATATATTTCTCCATATATCTCACTTTTATCAAATATCAACTACTTTTTTAGGAGTATAGTTGTATTTTTGAAGATTGGTGTCATTTCTTCAAAATTGGGTTCCAGCAATGTCGCACTCCACAAGGCCAAAGATGCTGCCTGTGTGGATTTTTTTCGAGTAGTTCGGTGGATGTCATCGAACCGTCCACCGAAGTACCAAATTTTTTCCCGAATAAGAGTCTCTAGGCCTGGATCGGTCATCTGCTGATGTCATTCAAGCTGCCAGTTTTCTTTCACATCATACCAAAGGCTCTGCAGATACTGGATAATTCGCCCTGGTATTTTCCCTAAGCTCAGACATGGACTTTGCCCGGGCTGCATTGTGAGTTGCCAATATACCGTCCTTCATGTTCAGATAGGATTCATGACCATGCCAGAAACCATCTACGTCACTTGGCGTCTACCAATCTTCTTTGCAGCATCACTTTATTCGTGTCGGATGTGGACACCGTCCCTGGCAGACACAAATTCCCGACACTGATGGGCCATCCTACCGTACAAATGGGAGTACTCTGGTTTAAAGCCTGTCTCTTCCTTGCGTCTAATGTAGCAACCTGTTGACATTTGCTGCATTAATGACCATAAGTACAATGCATTGACATCATAGCCTACAACACCCGCACACCCCTTTGCTGATGCGCCATATTTAAAACTTCTTATTTTAGTAACATTCGTCACGTGATAACGATTGAATATGATAGAAGGGCCCCTTACAATGTTGTCATTGATAAGATGATGAAGATCGTTGTTCTTCTTGCTGATGTTCTCAAAGGATATACCTTCGTCGACGGTACTAGACAAATATTTTAGCGTCAGTACTGGAACGCTAATGACATCCTTAAACATGTCGATCCCCCTTTCCAAGTGGTGGCACTATGCATTCAGATTTGTCCCTATAAGTTCTTGGGTCTATAAGTTTCACAATTTAACGATAACCCTATGGAGCCTATGGGAAATTCAGTGTTAAAAATCTTGGGTCTAGAATTTAACACTAACCCTATGGAGCCTATGGGAAATTCACTGTTAAAAATCTTGGGTCTAGAAGTTTCACAATTTAACACTAACCCTATGGAGCCTATGGGAAATTCAGTGTTGAAAATGCTTGGGTCTCGAGTGCCTCCCCTAACTACTTTTATCATTGATCAATATGAAAACAAAATATTAAATGTTTTAAAGTGAACAAAACGGACGAGTCATATAATAAACACAAATTCTACCTCAAAATGAAGGATTTGATGTATAGACTATGAAATATATTTACAATCGACTCAAAGAGTTTACAGCAGGCACCAATGATGCCTGGAAGTCTGCTTCCATATTCGTACCAAAACTGATAATAAAATAATATTTCCGGAGAACAACTCGTGGCTAAATGTGATTCAGATATTCAGAACAAAAATAGACATTCAAAATACTTTATGATGCAGGGATATGACTACTTCTGGAGAAAGGACAACACTCTCTTCACTTTTTAATTGAAGATGGGCAGTGGCGGCGCCCGAAATTTTTTTGTGGGGGGGGGGGGGGGCAACTAGGGGGGCAGACTCCCATGAAGGGGGGCAAATACGTAAAGGATCATATCATTACTTTGTTATGAGGTAGTCCAAACTTGGACCCAAAGTCCGTAATATACTTTTTTGGTTTGGTACGTCCTGTGGACGTACCAAACCAAAAAATTATATTACGGACTTTGGGTCCAAGTTTCGACTAAATGTAATGCTAATTAGCGGTCCTCCTTTCAAAGAATCCTGGATCCGCGTCTGGTGGGTCTGTGCGTGAGAGAGAGAGAGAGAGAGAGAGAGAGAGAGAGAGAGACTCATAATACCCGTCTGTCATAATGCGAAATCCATGAATTTTTTTAGACAAGGGATATGGATAGACATGCCTTTGTTGGCTCATAACTTAATTATAACTTATAGGTATCTGCATCCGAGTCTTTAAATCTCTACTGCCTGGATGTGTTCATCAGCTAGCCTGAGGCTTTGGGCTAAGTGTGTATGGGAAATTATTGGGAATAAAAAAGAGAGGGGTGTGTGTGTGTGTGAGAGAGAGTGACTGAATGTGTTTGTGTGTGAGGGTGGATGGAAATGCATGCGAGATGGTTGGGGGGGGGCAACTGGGGGGGGGGGGGCATGCCTCCCCGTAGCGCCGCCACTGAAGATGGGTTTCATGATCGACGGACATGTGCACATCACTCGATACCACGAATTTTCATCGAAAAACAATTATGTAATTCTAAGAGATTCAAACGGGTGTCATGATACCCAGCAGTTAATTTGGCAACTGTGCTGTCTCCATATAATAATAGTAAGTAGTATTAAGGCGATCGTTCTCATTATTTGATTTCAGACAGCATTGTATATCGTTGCTTTTTGGGGCAGATGACTTTGACCAAAAATGTATACAAATGGACAATGTAAACAAAGCCGCCGAGAGTTTGGGAATTTACCTCAACGCAGCTCTTTCTATGCGTTTTGAGGAGTTTTGATGACCTAGTTTTGTTCTTGGATATTTGGAGCACAGTTGGCCATGAGTTGTTTGTCTGGAATCTTACTTTATTATCCGTTCTGGTACGAATATGGTGGCAGACCTCCAGGAACCATTGGTGCCTCATGTCAAGTTTGTGACTTGATGCATATATGTTTCATGTTCTATACATCACAGTCTTCATTTTGATGTATAATTTCTTTATATTTAATTTGAATGTATGCAATATCAGAGGTGGTAATTTCACAGTAAACAAATTTCCCTTACTTATATAGCCCCTTAACAAACATTTGCCAAATTATTTTCCGAATAAATAAATATTTAAATACTTTGCCTTATAACCTATATTTTGGTGACAGAGATTGTAAAATAAATTTTGTTTTTTTAAATTCCCTATTTTTGTGAATAGCTCTCGTTGATTTGGGAAATTACATTATGCGATATAAATAATCTGAAATGTATCACCATTTGATGTAAAACTTCTGAACCTTGCTCGGAAAACCTCGGGATTTAAAGTTAATCTCAAATTTGTTACCATTTGATGCAAAACTTCTGAACCTTGCTTGGAAAACCCCATGATTTGGAAAGTTACATTATGTGATAAAATGAATCTCAAATTTGTCACCATTTGATGTAAAACTTAGAAACCTTGAGCGGAAAACCTCGGCTCAAATCGGTGTTAGTGAACTCCATTCATAACTTTCAAATCAAATCGTGACTCTTTAACCCGCTGAGTATTTTAAAGATATTTTTCATCAAATCTAGTCATGGCGGCTATAAAGAATCTAAGACTAGATTTGCTAAAAAATACATCTAAATTCAACTAAGAAATCATTAGTGAAGAAAATACATTGAGTTTACAGGGCGGAAATTGGATTAAATATTCCCAAAGTCTACATATTTCAGTGTCAAAAGAAATCCTGACCCCTCCAGTTTTATTACATTACGGCAACTATTTGCACAGTCTCACTTTCTTACATTAAGATATGCAATTCTAGTCCCTGTTATAATAAGCTGCACTTCATTACACAAGCGTTCTGTAGAAAACTGGAAAACGAGAAGCAGGTCCAAAGTCGATTTGTTCCACTTCAAGAAGGTGTCTGGAGCATATCGACAAAAAATGTCACATAATTTCAACTCAAAACTGTGAAGTTTAATTTTAAAGTTCCCCGATCGGGTTTGAGATTATAGATTTGAATACAAAGTGAATAAAAATGTGACGTAGAATCAAGTCAAGCATTCCTTTTGGGTGTACAGTCGCCGGAGTGCTAGAATGCCCTATGACTCATAGGGGACATGGGACATTCTAGCACTCAGGCGACGGTACCTAAACTATGAAAACGGTTTCGCTTGCAGTTTCTGATAGCGGGCTGTCACAAGGATTGGGGCATGCGGTGTTACATGTAAAAACTTGATATAACGTAAACACGTCTGACATGATGTTAACAATTTGAACTCGAGAAGCCTTTTCATCGGCCAGGAACATGATACGTTATTCTTCTATTAAGTAGAACGGATGACAATTTGCCAATTGCCATGAGATTGTGCGGGGTGACCAATCAATATTTTCAACGAGCAGCCCACGCCTGCACGTTGAAAATAATATGACAATACGCAAGGCGTAAGAAGGAACCCCAAAGTATCCAACGTATTGAAATATTTCATTCCGCAACCATTACTCCAAAAACATTTTGGTTTATTCAGTCGAATTCCTGCAATTGTTTAATTTCAGCCAAACAAGAATACGTTTCACAGTACTAAATATTTTCCCATAGGCGACCATTATAACGTTCAGGCGAAAAAAAATATGGTCGCATCATTTTAAATTTAGCATTCAAATATTTTTTGTCAACTATAGCCCTTCAGACAACCTTTTAATGATTTTTAAACAGGGGTCATGCAACAAATAAAAGAAAAACTAACAGAAAGGGAAGTGCTGGTCACATGTTCATATTTCTCAGGGAATTCCCAAACAAAACACACCAATAGTCAAAAAAAAAATTTAGGTTCTAAACGTCCTCAAATCATCCTCTTTACTCATCTGGAACATTCAAAAGTAATGCAAAATGTCAGTAGACTTCTTCAAATGTTTATTGAAACAATATATTTCCCCAAGACTGCTTAGTTTTGGGAATTACATAATTTCCGAGCGCAACTTTTCGAGGCATGTAAATCTAATTAAAATATTTACAACAGTTATACCTATGAGCAAACCCAACCCCACCAAAGATACAGTTACCTCTTTCATGTGATGAAAGAGTCATTTCTGCAATAGAATTCAACTTTTGGCTTCTGTCTAGTCCAAAGCATGGGAAATTTGTTCTTTTGAAGAGAACTGTCCAATGTGTGTCAAATAGGCTTAAAAACTGTTATTGCCTCCGACAGAATTTCTACTCTGTTACCCAATAAGTTGGGAGGGATAAGAATTCACAGCTTTCTTTGAAACTACCCAAATCCCAAAATAAAACTAAAATCTGCATCAGCACACAAAACCTTTTCACAAAATCTGTTTTAATTAATCATACAGCAAGATAAATAGGGCCCCACCATCATGAAACAATATGTCAATTTTGTTTCAAAATTGGGGTTGTGCAGGGCTTATAGTTCCTCTAAATTTGGGAGAATCCATTTGGATTCTTGCGGAAATCGTTCCGAGAATTCAAACCTGCTATGGGCCAGGATCCTATTAGGTCAGTATGATTGAACCCTTGTTGCATACTGATAATACATGTTAACCCTTTACCCAATACAGCTTTTTTAAATTTTACAACACCAACTACTGAGTTTTACCCCCCCCCCTCCCCCCGGGCCCTTAATCGCTCACCTGACGAGGTGGTTCAGAGAAGTATTTTGGGTCAAATTCAGTTAGTCAAGGTTCATGGACACTACATAGGAATAATGTTATGAAATTATTCATAATTCTATTGTCCATGTTAGATGATTATTAGCATAGGTCTTCCTGATTGCTTCCAATTCTGACAGCTGTAGACAAGTACTGCCAGACTTCCAAGAGTTGTTGTGGTGTCACTGCACTTTGAAAGGCAAATTTTATGGAAAAGCTCTAAGGAATGGATTTGAACATTTATGGACAACCTCGAACCTAACCCACCCCTGCCCAAATATTATGCCACAGACCTGAAATGAACAAACTCAAATCTGCCCCCCCCCTCCCCCCCTTCCTGCGATACCAAATATGAAAGGGTTCTGACTGGCAGGAACCAAACTGGAACAAATTTACATCTGACCTCCCCAGAGATGTTGTACACCAAATATTAAAGCATTAAACTATTGGGTCTGAAGAAAAAGATTTTTAAAGAAATTTTCTCATGTTGCTTTGAGTTAATTTGCACTCCCATAATGAGCCCGTATATTAACCCATAGATTTGGCTTGAACAAACATGAATCTGACCCCCTTAGAGATGCTGTAAGCCAAATACGAAAGGATTCTGACTGGTGGATCTGAAAAAAAAACGAGTTTTAAAGAAATTTCCTCATACTGCACTGAGTTAAACTTTGGGCTTCAATAGATAGACCAAATATTAACCCAGAGACCCGATTCAAACAAACTCCAATCTACCCTCCCCCCTGCCCCCCACCCCACTAGAAATGTTGCATTCCAAATATGAAAGCATTCTGACTGGTGGATCTGAAGGAGGTTTTCAAAGAAATTTCCTCATGTTGCACTGTTGATATTTGTGTGCCCATAGGGAGCCCAAATATCAACTCAGGGACTTGATTTGAACAAACCTGAACCTATCCCTCCCACCCCTAAAGATGCTGTATACCTAGTATCAAAAGATGCTTATACATGGTTCTGGGGAAGATTTTTTTTCAATTTTGGAAAACAATTTATGCATGCTATCAGAGAAATGCTTGGGGCCCCCTGTGGATGTGGCAACGTTATTTGAACAAACAGGAATTCATATATAAGGAACATGAATATCAAATTTGGTTCAATTCGGCTCAGTTGTTTAAGAGGAGAGGTTAGTAATGTAAAGTTCACGCCGGACAGGATGGACTGATGGTGGTCAGACAGAAAGTCATCATTTAAGCGCCCCCTGACTTACAGTCAGGTGAGCTAAAAATAAACAATATTCATCAAGCGTAATAATTATGGATGTTACTAGAACCGGCTGATGAGAGCCGGTTCCAATGACAGCCATATTTGTACAAATTTTATTGCCAGTGTCACAATATTTCAGGTCATGTTAGTGTTGTATTGGTTAATTTGCTGCCTTTGTGTTAGGTAAAGGGTTAAACTGACTCAGTTCTTTTCATGTGAATCCTAATAGCAATGTTACGAGAAGCTACATGGTTTCTCACTGGTTTTGTTGCACGGATCTCTACGGGAATCGATTCTCAGATTCTTATAAGCCCTGGCTGAGGCTATATAATCCACCAATATCAATAGAAAGTGCCATTTTATCTCAACAAATGATGTCAAATATTCTTTTACCTAGTGATGAGGTAAATTATAGCCCTGGATGTACCCCCCCCCCCCGCCCCCAAGCTCTCAGTATGCATTTTTTCCTAAAACAAAAGACCCCAGGGGGCCTGAGGGCGCCCACCTGTACATGGTAACCTAAATATCAACCCAGAGAATTGATTTCAACAAGTTGCATCTACTCGTCCTAAGAAAAGCTTATACCAAATATCTAAAGATTCTGACAAGTGGATCTAAAAACAATGATTTTAAAGAATATTCCTCATATTGAACCGAGTTATAATTTGGGCTCCCACAGGGAGCCCATATATGAACCCAGGGACTTGGCTTTAACAAACTTGAATCTCCCCCCCCCCCCCCCCAAGGATGCCGCACACCAAATATCAAAACATTTCAACTGCTGGATTTGAAGAAGAAGATTTTTAAAGAAAATTCCTCATTTTGAGCTAAGTTACAATTCGAGCTCCTACAGTGAGCCCAAACATGGACCTAGGGACATGGCTTGAACAAACTTGAATCTAGCCTCCTAAGGATGCAGCATAAAAAATATCAAAAGCATTCATCTGCTGGACCTGAAGAAGATTTATTAAAAAAATTCCTCATTTCGAACTAAGTTACAATTCAAGCTCCCACAGTGAGCCCAAATATGGACCTAGGGACATGGCTTTAACAAACTTGAAACTCACCCCCCTAAGGATGCCGCACACCAAATATCAAAACATTCCAACTGCTGGATCTGAAGAAGAAGATTTTTAAAGAAAATTCCTCATTTTGAACTAAGTTACAATTCGATCTCCCACAGTGAGCCCAAACATGGACCTAGGGACATGACTTGAACAAACTTGAATCTTTCCTCCTAAGGATGTTGCATAAAAAATATCAAAAGCATTCATCTGCTGGATCTGAAGAAGATTTTTAAGAAAATTCCTCATTTTGAACTAAGTTACAATTCGAGCTCCTACAGTGAGCCCAAATATGGACCTAGGGTCATGGCTTGAACAAACTTGAATCTAGCCTCCTAAGGATGCTGCATAAAAAATATCAAAAGCATTCATCTGCTGGACCTGAAGAAGATTGTTTAAAAAAATCCTCATTTCGAACTAAGTTACAATTCAAGCTCCCACAGTGAACCCAAATATAGACCTAGGGACATGGCTTTAGCAAATTTGAATCTCACCCCCCTAAGGATGCCGCACACCAAATATCAAAACATTTCGACTGCTGGATCTGAAGAAGAAGATTTTTAAAGAAAATTCCTCATTTTGAACTAAGTTACAATTCGAGCTCCCACAGTGAGCCCAAACATGGACCTAGGGACATGACTTGAACAAACTTGAATCTTGCCTCCTAAGGATGCTGCATAAAAAATATCAAAAGCATTCATCTGCTGGATCTGAAGAAGACTTTTAAGAAAATTCCTCATTTAGAACTAAGTTATAATTAGGTTACCACAGTGAGCCCAAATATGAACCCAGGGACTTGGCTTGAACAACTTGAATCTCACCCCCTAAGCATGCTGCATACCCAATATCAAAAGCTTCTGCTGCTGGATCTTGAGAAGAAGATTTTCAAAGAAATTTGCCTGAAATGCACTAAGTTCAAATTTGGGCTCCTATACTGAGCCCAAATATGAACCCAGGGGGCTGATTTGAACAAACTTGAATCAGATCCACCCCACAATGTTGCATACCAAATATCAGAAGATTCTGCCAGCCGAATCTGGTGAAGAAGATTTTTTAAGAAATTTGCCTGAAGTGCACTAAGTTTGAATTCAGGCTCCTATACGGAGCCCAAATATAAACCCAGGGGGGCGGATTTAAACAAACTCGAATCAGATCCACCCTACAATGTTGCATACCATATATCGAAAGATTCTGCCCGCTGGATCTAGAGAAGAAGATGTTTTAATGTTTTACCCATTGCCTACAGTGTTAAAAACTGTTTTCAAAGTCCCGAAACTGTACCCTATGATAAAACCAATGGCAATTTTTTGGACCAATCCTTTCTGTTGGTCATAAGGAAGCTTCACACCAAATAAAAATTCTCAGTGCCGTGGAGTTTTGGAGATATGGCGTTTTACTTTTTTCGATTTTTAGCTCCTGTGGTTTCCATGGGGCTACAGAAAAAGAAAATTTGGCATAAATTAGGTACTTATGACCCAATAAGCCCTCACATAAAATTTGATTCAAATCAGCCTCTCGGTTCGGAAAATAGAAATTTTGGGCGGGGCCAAAAATTTTGCCCCTCCCATAACCACGCCAAATATAGCCCATCAAACTTCGCTTAAAGAAATCCAAGTCTACACCTTAAAAGGAAACTGCATACCATATATCAAGTCTCTGCTACTGCTGGTTGATGAGAAGATTTTGGTGCCCCTTGGGGGCATGGCACCACCCAGGAGAAGGGGGCAACTTCATTTGAACAAATCTGAATTGGCATTAGGTAATAAACATTTACCCAACATTTGAATAATGTAAAGTTAACGCCGGACGGACGGCGGACAGAATGTGATCAGTAAAGCTCCCACTGAGCTTTGCTCAGGTGAGCTAAAAAACTTTATTAATTTATAAATAAATTGATGGTGACATGAATTTCCCATTATTTTTTAATCACATTCTTGCTTCTGAACACATTTCACATTGTGTTTGATATTCTGCAATCTTTGTAAGAAAAAGCCTAAGTTTTCTCATTTAAGGCACCTCGAGTCATAAAACAGTGCTTTTTTCCAACAGAATGACCAGTACCTGCTACTGTGGTGTTTCATGACACTGTTAAAATTCCTAAAATCATCAAATATTGATTCATTAGTGCTGTGCTTGTGCTGCAAATATCCACAAGTGCACTTTCCCTATTTTGGTTTTAATCCCCACAGGCATGCATTCTGTCAAAAGGAGTGAAATTGTAGAAAATATGTTCACAAAGAGGACAGATTACAGTACAGTCGCCGTGGACGGGTTGTAATACACGCATGGGCAGTGATGTCCACTCATGCATTTACGAGTCAATAAAAATCATCATCTACAAAATTTTAATTGATGAAGCATCGGTTTGTACCTGGTGCTTCATTATTTAAATTTTTGATGATTAAACCTATAGTTAGTGTTTGGCATCAAATATTATTGTATGAATTTGTATCCGTGGAAATATTGCCCATCCATGGAAAGTGAGCAGTACACTGCCAATGTACTGTATTTGTTTCAAGTATATAATATACTCTTTGATGTTTAATATACTTGTGATAGGCTGGGTCCAAAGTACTCAGTACTCGTAGTACTCGAGTACCACTTTTTTGATAAAATACTCAATACTTGCCAGCCCAGATTTTTGTATGTGTGTGTGTGTGTGTGTGTGTGTGTTTGTGTGTGTGTGTGGGGGGGGGGGGGGAGGTTGGAGGGTGAAAGATAGCTGCAAATTATTTAAAATGTTGACCCAGGCAAATGAAAAGCAAAGAAACATTTCATCCGAAGGACAGACAGACAGACATGCAGTAACAAATTTGGGAAGCCTAAATAAAAGTAGTGACTAACTTAAAATGAAAAATATAGATAGAAGAGCCAGGGCAATGTTGTCAAACAGAAAACAAACAAGAGCCCCCAGAGGGCCTGATGGCATTCACCTGACATGGTAGCCTAAATATCAACGCAGGGAATTTATTTGAGCATTTAGTTGCATCTGCCCCTCATAAGAAAAGCTTATACAAAATATCCAAAGATTCTGACCGGTGGATCTCAAAAAAAAGGATTTTTAAAGAATATTCCTCATATTGAACTAAGTTATAATTCAGGCTCCCACAGAGAGCCCAAATATGAACCCAAGGACTTGGCTTGAACAAATTTGAATCTCACATCCCTAAGGATGCTTCTATATACTAATATCAAAAGATTCTGACTACTGGATTTTAAAGAATATTCCTCTTATTGAACTAAGTTGTAATTTGGACTCCCACAGGGAGCCCAAATATGAACCCGGAGACTTTGCTCAAACAAACTTGAATCTCACCCCTCTAAGGATGCAGCATCCCAAATATCAAAATATTCTGAAGAGTTGATCAGAAGAAGATTTTTAAAAAGTATTCCTCATATTGCACTAATCTAATCATAGAGAGCCCAGATATGGACCCAGGGATTTGATTTCAACAAACATGTGAATAAATCTTCCAAAGATGTTATATGCAAAATATGAAAGCCTTTGGAGCAGTGGTATGGGAGAAGAAGATTCTTTAATGTTTTTCTCATTACTAAAATGATGACTCCGCGTAAGTCCTGGAAAACTTCCCTATGATAAAACTGATGGCAATTTTTTTTGACCATTCTTTTCGGCTGTTCGTAAGGAAGCGTCACACAAAATAAAAATTCTCAGTGCCATGTAGTTTTGAAGATATGGGCGTTTTAAATTGTTTCTATATTTAGATCCTGCAGTTCCCACAGGGCCACAGGAAAATGTTTTGGCATAAATTAGGTACTTACGACCCAATAAGCCCATCATATCAAATTTGCTTCAAATCAGCCTCTCAATTTGGAAAATAGAAATTTTGGTACAATTCGGGCTCCTACAGGAAGACCAAATATGAACCCAGGGACTTGGCTTTAACAAACTTATATCTCACCTCCCTAAGGATACTGTATATATCAAAACATTCTGACTGCTGAATGTGAAGAATACTTTTGAAGAATATTCCTCATTTTGAACTAAGTTATAATTCAGGCTCCCACAGTGAGCCCAAATATGAACCCAGGGACTTGGCGTAAACAAACTTGAATCTCCCACAGTGAGCCCCAATATGAACCCAGGGACTTGGCGTAAACAAACTTGAATCTCACACTGGCTCACACCGATTAATCGACTAACCAATGATCAATATCTTGATTGATAAAAAAAAGTAATTGATCGGTTAACCGTTACTTTTGAAGTACGGTACTATATGGCAGGGTATTTGATGGCTGGATTCACATCGCAAAATGCTATACAAAAATGTCCAATTGCTAACCATTTTTCTTTCATATTGGGTAAGCTTATATTCACTATTTATCATCACTTTTTGAAACCAAGATGGAAACTGTTAATCAAATTTTTAAAAACAAAAAATACCCTGTGTGGGTTAACTATGGAACAAACTTGCTCCAAAACAGGCAAACATTGTCACACTGGCTCACATCAATTGCATGAGACAGAGAAATGCATGCCAGTTACGTGCCAAAATACTTGTTCACTTGCATGGTCATTATACTGTATCAGTAGCTGAAAACGGTCATTCTCAACCCTTCACCAAATGCAGGTAGCATACGATACTTGCACAAGAAATTCTAAAGATTTTCAATGTTTGTCTCAAAAACATAGCTCATAAGCTTTGTTTTGAGACAAAAATTGAAAATATAATAAAATTTGAATGGACATGTTTGTATATGGCGCTGCCCGGTTTTGTCCATTATGCTGAGTAAAGTTTTAAAATAAATGATCAACGGTACAGCAATTATTCAGCTACCTACTGGGGCAAGTGATTAATCGGTTAACCAAGGTTAACCCATGCGATTAATCAATCACGAAAACCCTTTAATCGTGTCAGCTCTAAAATTAATTTAATTTTATTAAATTTTATCTGATGAAAAAATGCTTATAATTTTGGGAGAATGAAATCACCGTTCTCGCAATTTGCAAAACCCTGGTGAGCCCAAATATAGGCTTGGCTTGAAGAAACTTAAATCTCACCCGCCTAATGATGGTTCATAGCAAATATCAAAAGATTCTGATTGGTGGGTCTGAAGAAAAAGATTTTTAAAGAATATTCCTCATACTGCACTAATTTCAACATTTGGACTCCCATAGAGGCCAAATATGGACCCAGGGATTTGATTTCAATAAACGTGTAAAAAAATCTTGCAAAGATGGTATATGTGAAATCTGAAAGGTTTTGGAGGAGTGAATTGGGTGAAGAAGAGTCTTAAATGCTTTCTTCATTACCCACAGTGTTACAGAACGCTGACTAAGCATTTTTTCAAAGTCACAAAAAAGTACCCCATGATTGACCTGACAGAAATTTGCTTAGACCATTCCATTCTGTTGGTCCCAAGGAAGCTTCACACCAAATAAGAATTCTCAGTGCCATGTAGTTTTGGAGATATATGCGTTTTGAATTTTGTTCTATTTTAGCTCCTGCGGTTCCCATGGGGGGATGGGAAAATATTTTGGGGCATAAATTAATTAATTATGATCAAATAAAACCAAAAATTAAATTTGGTTCAAATCAGCCTCTTGGTTCGAAAAACAGAAATTTTGGGCGGGGCAAAAATACATGCCCTCCAATAATGAAGGCAAATAAAGACCCACAAACTTCTCTTGAACAAAACTGAGTCTACACCTCAAAAGGAAGCAGCACACCACATATCGAATCTCTGCTACTCCTGGTTCACGAGAAGATTTTTTTAAGATTTAAGCAAAATTTTGGGGCATGGCCCTACTGGGGGCAGGGCAACTTGATTTAAGCAAAATCAAAATGCAATGTCATAACAAACAAGCAGTTTTGGAGGAGAAGATGCAAACACCATGTTCACGGGCGGCGGACGACAGGCGGCAAGTGATCACTACACCTCACCCTGACTGAAAGTCAGGTGAGCTAAAAACTCAGTGGACCATGAGTGCTGCAGTTGGGCGAGATGCTTGGTTCAAGGAGAGAAGAAACTTGTAGCTGCTGGCTTTCGAAAGTGTTGTTAAAACCCAATAAATAAATAAATAAATAAATAAATAAACAAGAGGCCCCACAGGGCCTGAAGCGCTCACCTTGAACAGAACACGATATAAACAGAGAACAGAACACGATTTAAGAGTCCAAGAATGAATCTACATTAAGCAATCCATCTCCATAGGATACACTGCAAATCTTTGAGCCCCTCAGGAGTGACAAAAACAGTCCAAGCATCATGCCTTTTCTTTAGTTGATTATGATGTAAAATGTGGAGCTCCCCTCTCAAGCACCTTGATACAACCTATGTAGATTACTCTTCACCTCTTGAGGGTACTGAATAAAAAATGTCTAATTCTTCAGCTACTTGGCCAATTCCGGCTCCCATAGGGAGCTCAAATATCAACCCAGGCACTCGATTTGAACAAAGTTGAATCTGATCTCCTTAGAGATGCTGTATACCAAATATGAAAGCATTTGATTATTTAGTTTGATTATTTATTTATTGAACGGTATAGATTGGAATTACATCAATGCATGTATAATACAAGATTTCAAAAGCACAAAACATTAGTACAATATGATGATATAAATAAATATCTATACCGTAGGGAGATGACATAGCCAGATTGGCTGTCTACCTGTCATCTCCAACTAAAATTTGTTCTAGAGTGAGCATTGTACACTGACTGTGGATGTGGGTTAAAGGAAAGTTATCCGATCGCATTCCGATTTAATTTTTTGGTGTTGAAATTGTCGGACTTGGCAGTTTAATCATACTTATCTGTTGGGCGAGATAAACAGACGTAGTATATTACTTGGTGTTAGCAAATGCAAAGAGCATACAAATCGGAAAATGACCAATGTATAGTGAAGGGCCAAGTTAATGGCTGTGCAGACATTTGATTATTTGTAGAAACATCTTCAGGGGTTTGAATCCATAATTATCTACCGACATTAATAGGGATTGTCACATTCAACACTGCTTGGGTACTGGGAGATGTATGTTTGTGTCAATAATTTTTTGAATAGATTTCTGTTAGTAATAGACCTTAAATCTTGATCCAATTCATTCCACACCCTCCGAAATGCATGGATCTGTAACCTATCGAGGGCTTTATTACGCGTTCTACTCACCTGTAATAAATCTGATTGTCTCGTAACTCTTTGTGAGATATTTTGAGTTGGGTTAAAAAAGTCATTAAATGATGATGGAAGTTGCCCATTTTCCAATCAAAAATTAAGAGACAAGCTTGGAGTTTAAACAAGTCATTAATTTTAAGTATTTTGTTTTTTATAAATAAGGGATCAGTATGGGCGTTGTAATTTGAATTATGAATGATACGAAGTGAGCGTTTCTGCATAATGAGAATTTTATTAGTTGCCCGAGCATTACCCCAGACATGGATGCCATATAACAGGTGGCTATGTATAAGGGCAAAGTATAATGTTTTTAAGGCCTTCTGTGGCAATATTTTTTTTTACTTTATTCAATGCATAATTTACTTTTCCAATTTTGGAGCAAACATGTGAGATATGGGCACTGTATGTTAGATTGTCATCAATGCTAATACCGAGAAATTTTAGTGATTTATTTTGTTCATGGCCTCCTATTCTTTTTATCGGTTGGTTTTGTATTTTTATAGATAAATTTTCTGGGACTAGCGTGCTACGGGTTGGATTTATCAGAACGTACTTAGTTTTACATGTGTTCAACACAAGCTGGTTGGCTGAGCACCATTCATTTAATTTGCTTACTTCATGATTTATATATTCAGCCAATCTACTTGCATTTGGACCTGAAGCATAGGCTGTCGTGTCATCCGCAAATGATAGGAGATTTAACAATGTCGAGTGGCGAATGTCGTTAATATAAAGCAGAAATAGGATCGGCCCAAGTATGGAACCCTGTGGTACTCCACATGTTATTTGTGCTTCATTCGAACTATTTTCACCGCATTTTACATATTGGGTTCTGTTAAATAGATAACTCTTGAACCAGTCAATACTAATACCCCTGAATCCATATCTTTCTAATTTGTTTATCAGAATACTATGATTTATCGTGTCGAAAGCTTTCGAAAAGTCTATAAATACCGCTAGAGTTAAATCTTTTGTTGGTTTGTTGTTTTCTATAGCAATATGTCTCAGGAGTTGCATCACGGGATGTGTGGTGCTATGATTTTTTCTGAAGCCATATTGATGCTGATAAAGAATATCAAATGTATCCAGGTAATTAATCATTCTATTTGCCATTAATTTTTCTAAGATTTTAGAGAATGCTGGAAGAATACTTATAGGTCTGTAGTTATTAAATCTATTTTCATCCCCGGTTTTATAAATTGGGATGACTTTAGCGATTTTCATTCGGTTTGGTACAACACCACTGATGAAAGACTGGTTGACGATATGAGCAAACGGGTAGGCTAATATATCTATAGAATTCTTTAGAAGATATGTTGTGGTGCCATCACAGTCTTCTGACCTTTTGGTTTTCATTCGTTTGGCAACATCCATCACTTCACAAGGGGTAGTGGGTGTTATGTAGAAGTTATTTGAGGAAGACGGACCCATGAAGTTTCGGAAGGATTTATCTGTTTGTGTCAATTCTGCACTAGCACGTCTTCCCGTGTTTACAAAAAAATTATTAAAGGCACATGCTATTTCCTTTGGGTCATTTATTTCGCAATTATTGTCTTTGATAAAAGTAGAAGGCAAGCTAGTTGTACGTTTTGCTTTGTTTATTGTTTCATTTAATATTTTCCAAGTTTCTCTTCAATTGTTTTTGCTATCATTTAATATCTTATTATAATACATTGCTTTACTTTGTTTTTTTATTTTATTAAAGATTTTACAGTAATTTTTGTAGTTTTGTATGTTTTATTCTGTTGGGGATTTTATCTTTTTATTATAAAACTTTGACTTATTGAGAGATGAAGTCATGAGTCCCTTGGACATCCACGGTTGTTTTCTGATAAACTTAGCTTGCAGTTGCACATTTACTACAGGAAACGCCTGTTCAAAGGCTGTTGAATAGATATCCATGAAATTCTCGTAAGCTGCATTAGGACAGCTTGATTCAAGAATTGATGAAAAATCGCTTTGGTAGAGAAGTGACCTAAATATGGCCACGTTGGCTTCAGTGAATTTACGTTTGCGTATAATTTTAGGACTACTTCCTGCAGCGGTAATATTTTCTATATAATATATGCCGAAGTGATCGGAAACATCTTTAATTATGATTCCTGACGAGCAGGTTGCGGTTACATTATTTGAGAAGAGGTGGTCTATTAAAGTTGCCGAGTGAGTGCTTATCCGAGTGGGCCCGGTAATACACGGTAAAAAACCCTGACTAACCATGAGATCTAAAAACATTTGGGTTTTGGGATGACAATTCGTTTTTAGTAGGTCGATGTTGAAGTCTCCCATTATATGTGCCTCCGTGCGTTCATGATTAATTAGGTCAGTTATTTCATTTATTTTTGTAAGGAAGAGATCTATATCCGCTTTTGGTTGTGTATTTGGTCTATATATGACACCAATTAGTTTCTTAGTATTATTTACCTTGATTTCGACAAACAGGGACTCAATTACATGGGGAATAAAAGCAGACAAATCGTGTCGTATTATAGGCGCCAGCCCCTCCTTAATGTATAGACCCACACCACCCCTCCCGTCATCCCCCTCAGGTCGTATCTTATTAATGAGTGGATAATAGCCGTCCAACTGGTATGACATGTTCGAAGGAATTCGAAATATTTCGGTTAACCCTATAATACTAAAGGCATTATTCGAGCCATGTAAATCACTCAACAATTCATTCAAGGAGTCCCAGTGTGCATTTAAGCTTTGGCAGTTTAAATGAAACATTGAGAATTGATCACTTTGCTTGATGTTCTTTGATTGAAATTCATTGGGTGAGTAATAATTACAATCTCCTGTAGCATCTTTAAATGGGGAATTTCGTCATTGGAAAGTTCACATGTTCTGTTATTATAGACCTTAATGAAATCAAATTCCGGATTCGTCTGTATCTCGTCGAAACTAATGTTACCCGCCATTATTCACAAAAAACTACCAAGTGGTACAATTTCATACCAATACATAATCACAGAAGCGTAATTTGATCGTTGCCTGTTAATATATTCGGATAATCTGAGAACTCCCACAGCCATATAAATATTGCGTATTTGGGGTGTAATACCCAGGCTTAAGGGCCTATATAAGTAACAGAATTTTGTTTATTTTGAAATTCTCACCTCTCGTATTCCTTAAATTCAGATTATATATACACAAATTATACATCAAATTGAAGGTTGGGACGTATAGAACACAAAACACATATGTAGTCAACTCATAGAGTCCACTGTAGGCACCACTGGTTCCTGGAAGTCTGCTACCGTATTCGCATCAGAACTGATAATAAAATAATATTTCATCAGAACAACTTGTGGCCAAATGTGCTTCATATATCCAAGAACAAAGCTAGGCATTCAAAACACTTTCGAATACAGCGATAGGTCTGCATTTTGGAAAAGGACAACACTGTCTGCATTTTTTATTGAAGATGGTTTCCATGCTCGACAGACATGCGCAAATCAGTCGTTACCACGAATTTCCATCAAAAAACAAATCGTAATTCTAAGAAATTTCAACAGGTATCATGATACCTTGCATTGAATATCGCAACTGTGCAATCTCTATCTAATAACAGTATACTGTATGAAGGCGATCTTTTTCATTATTTGATTTTAGACGGCGTTGTTTTTACAGGCTTTTTCTATCCGATGACGTCGACCGGAAATCGAAAGTATACTCATACGTAAACAAAAGCAAAGGCTTTGGAATTTCCCCTAATGCAGCTCTGTCGCCGTGTTTTGAAGAATTTTTATCCCCTAGCTTTGTTCTTGGATATGTAAAGCACATTTGGCGACAAGTTGTTTTCGTGAAATATTATTAAATTATCAGTTCTGGTGCGAATTCGGCAGCAGACTTCCAGGAGCCAGTGGTGCCTACAGTCGACTCTATGAGTTGATTACACATGTGTTTCGTGTTCTATACATCCCAACCTTCATTTTGATGTACATTTTGTGTATATTTAATTTGAATTGAAGGAATATCAGAGGTGAGAATTTTCAAAATAAACTAAATTTCATTACTTATATAGGCCCTTAAATAATCAGTCGCGTACAATGCAGGAACCTTTGTACGCGCAATGCAGAGAAAAATAAACACAAACATCAACAAGAACATATATACAAATTTCATGATTGGATAAAGATGGGATTATAAGAGGGAACGGTGGAATGATATGTTATTGGGATGATTCTTATCCATGGTTCATACAAAACCTTATGGAAAAAATTCAGGGGTTTCTCAAGGATTTTTCAAGACCGAGATACAGATTGGGTTTCTGGAATATGCAAAGTCTTAGGGAGAAATTCAATGGTTTATCAGGGTTTATGGAAGCAAGACCGAAGTAAAACAGAAAATGGTCATAGCGAATTCAAGGGATTTTCAAGGCACACATAATTTTTAAGGGTTTCTCAAGAGCTGTGATAACCATCTTATCAATAGCGGAATTAGGTGTATAAATGTATTAAATTTATTTTCTTGGGTACATTGAAAGTGCCATATCCATTTTTAATAAAAAAAAAAAAAAAAAAAAAAAAAAAAACTTGAATTTCTAGTGTATAAAACGTTGAGTTATTTACTTATTTTGACTTTATTTCCACTGGCCAATCTTGACTTTATTTCCATGTTGCAATCACTATCGACAAAATGGCTAATAGTGATTGCAACATGGAAATAAAGTCAAGATTAGCCAGTCATTTATACCCATGATGCCCACTTGCTACCCACTTGCTGACGGGCTGAGCCCAACGATGTTGGTCACCAGGTCCCATTTTGCCAATGAGATTCAATGGTTTATCAGGGATTAAGCAAGCAAGACCAAAATAGAAAAAAGAGAATGGTCATGCGAATTCAAGGGCTTTTCGAGGCACACATGTTTTAGGGTTTCTCAAGAGCTGTGCTGACTATCTTATCAATAGCGGAGTTAGGAGTATAAGTGTATTGAATTTATTTTCTCGGGTACGTTGAAAGTGCCATATCAATGCTCTTTGGGCAGGAAGGTCACGTTTCTCACCAAGATGGCTAATAGTGATTGCAACAGGGAGATAAAGTCAGGCTTAGCCGATTGTTTATACCCATAGTGCCCATTTATTTTCTTGGTACACTGAAAGTGCTATGTCAAGTTTCTAAAGCTTAGCCAATCGTTTATACCCATGGTGCCCATTTGCTGAGGGGCTGCACCCAGCGGTGTAGGTCACCAGGTCCCATTTTACTAATAGAGCCAAACTTGTTAACCTAAGTAAGCAAGCATAAAACGTTGAGTTACCCAACCAACCCTTAAACTGGGGGACCAGATGGGGAAATTGATTTGGGTGACCGTGATACATTCCAGTGTATAGATTTGGGTGACCGTGATACATTCCAGTTTATATGGACGTCGGTACACAAACATGTGTCTCACCCCACGTAAAGCATGATACAGGGAGAAGAGTACAGAAAATTCCGAGCAAAATGCGTTTCCAGGGTAAAAAGCTATTAAAAAATAATGTAAGGTAGTCCTATATACGTTGTTAATATCTGAGGGACAAATTGTAGGTCACAAATTAAATTCAACAGGGGCAGACATTCATTTCTCAATCATTAGATTGACACACTTTGTATGACACGCTGTTGTACATGTGTTGACACATTTTGTATGATAAGCTATAGTTCCTCGTGGAACAACAGCTTATCGTGACCCACAATTTTTTCCTGAAGAACAAATTGTAGGTGGCGAATTACATTCAACTGGGACCGATATTCAAGTCTCAAGTCCGATATAAGTTGTTAATATCTGAGGGACAAATTGTAGGTTACAAATTAAATTCAACAGGGGCAGACATTCATTTCTCAATCATTAGATTGGCACACTTTGTATGACAAGCTGTTTTGCATGTGTTGACACAGTTTGTATGATAAGCTATAGTTCCTCGTGGAACAACAGCTTGCCGTGACCCACAATTGTTTTCTGAAGAACAAATTGTAGGTGGCGAATTACATTCAACTGGGACCGATATTCAAGTCTCAATCATTAGATTGACACGCTTCCCCGTGGAACAACAGCTTGTCGTGACCCACAATTTCTTTCTGAAAAACAAATTGTAGGTGACGAATTACATTCAACAGAGGACGACATTCAAGTCTCAATACACACTTTGTATAACAAGCGGTTGTAGCAAAATACGTTTCCAGGGTACAAAGCTATTTAAAGATAATGTTGGATAGTACTATACAAGTTGTTACTTTCTTAGGGGCAAATTTTAGGTCATAAATTAGATTCAACAGGGGCAGACATTCGTTTCTCAATCATCAGATTGACACACTTTGTATGACAAGCAGCTGTTGTACATGTGTTGACACACTTTGTATGGCAAGCCATTGTTCCTCGTGGAACAACGGCTTGTCGTGACTCACAAATTTCCTTCTGAAGAACAAATTGTAGGTGACGAATTACATTCAACTGGAGCCGGTATTCAAGACTCAATCATTAGATTGACACACTTTGTAGGACCAGTCGATGTTCCTCGAGGAACGACAGCTTGACGTGACCTATAATTTGTTTTTGAAGAACAAATTGCAGGTGACGAATTACATTCAACAGGAGCATATATTCAAGTCTCAATCATTAGATTGACACACTTTGTAGGACGAGCCGTCATTCCTCGTGGAACACCAGCTTTTGTGGCCCACAGTTTATTTATGAGGAGCAAACTGTAGGTCACGAATTACATTCAAGAGGGGCAGACATTCAATTATCGATCATTAGATTGACAAACATTGTATGACAAACTGTTGTTCCTCATGGGATCTATTCACTTGCTTCATGATATCTCAATTTGTCATTGACGATGTTTTAACATTCATTTATATAGTTGTGGTGGGATTTATTTATATATTTATTTATTGGTGTTTGACGTCAGTTCAGCATCTAGGCTATGTAATAGCACAACGCTGGTATAAAGTCAAGTTTTGCCAATCGTTTATACATCAGTTGGTGTTTGACATCAGTTCAGCATCTAGGCTATATAATAACGCAACGCTGGTATAAAGTCAAGTTTTGCCAATCGTTTATACATCAGTTGCCCACTTACTAAGGGATTGCACATGGACATTCAATTGTCAATCATTAGATTGACACACATTGTATGCCAAGCTATTGTTCCTCATGGCATCTATTCACTTGCTTTATGATATCTCAGTCTGTCATTGGCGATGTTTTAAGGGGCCGTCCAACCTAACTTTGGTCAAATTTCATGTAATTTTCTTTCAAGTCTAAAAAAGGCCCAAAATGAATAACCCCAATAAATTATATACCAAAATGCTTGGAATGAAACATAGAACATGTGGAAACTGAAATTTGCCATGGAACTGCTGCCATGTGTAAATAGCACCACCTGAAAGTCTGCTATGGCATAAGTAAGAGAACAAAATTTTTACAATAAAATACCTCAAAATAAAATAACAGCTGTATTCTATAAACATTTAAGTACATACTCGAAGAAATCTTTTCCTAATTCATGAAAGTAATGAAGATTGAGACCAAATGTTATAAGTGGAGTGCTCACTGATTGAAGGCAGACATTTTCTTTTGTTTATGTTTGATTTGGGGAGTTCAACAAAGGTCAACTTGAAGGAGTCCAGCAAAAGAAGTATGGAAGGACAAAAGAGTGTCTCCCAATATCAAGATGTATGTGTTACTGTAATGGTTTGGAAAGAAAATATGATATTCTTCTATGTAGAATGCACTGCAAAGTCATACATTGTAGCTGAATAAATATATTTACAAACCCCTTGCACTGTAACCCCTTTTATCCCATGCATCAATTTGATAGTGATTAAATTGTTAAATTTGTCTGGTTTATCAATAAGTATATTAGCTTTGTTTAACTCTTGGACACCAATACACTCATGATATCTGTTGGAGAAGAAATAAGGGTAAATGTAACCTGTCACTGCAATAAACCATCTAAAGTACTTAAAAGTACATTGTTATTCAAAACACATCAAATCAACCTTACATAACCATTATTGCATGTACTTTCCCCAAGGAGGCTTATTGACATATTGAGATCAGAAGGGCACATCCAGAGGGTCTCACATATTTTTTTCAAGAACGCAGTACACAAAGCAATCCCCACAAGATGACAAGTGAGCTCCATTTGACACAAAAAATTTCGGGGGGGGGGGGAGGCTCTTCCTTGTATGACTCTACCTCCGGCACTCGAGGCATATGCCTTTTTTCTCAAAGTTTAACTCTTTTTTCGTTTTGAGGATCCTGGCCACACATGTTCCAAACACTATCAGACAGGTAAACCTCCAAATAAGTGTATCTGCAAAAATCATGTTACATTGCAAAACATTCTTTTTAGAGTTTTAGTTCTGGACCTTTCATGCTTCTTACTTCCAACTATAACACTTAATTTATCGATTAATGGGTGAATAGAAAAGTCCTGCCATAATCAACATTTTCAGTTCCAAAAGCCTTCAAAACAGCTCCGATAAAAGTGTCAAACATCAGATTGGTGGCTTTATACAGAATATTCATTAGGTTGTTGCTTGATAAGTAATAGGAACAAAATCTTCACAAGAAAATTCTGTAGCAATACAATTGAGGGTATTAGCAGGCACTTTGCAACAAATTGTAACAAATCAACTAGTTATAAAAAAACATTTTCTAACTCAAATAGTCAAAAGAGTGAAAAAGTACCACAACTCTGAAAAAATGTGGGAAGAAACACATGCTACAGCAGCTACACAGGCATTGTTTCCCCATGATGTTCGATCACAAAACCAAATATCCTTCAAATTGGAGTAGCAATGGTTGAGATACAAGGGGGAATGTTGGTACATGTAATGATGAATGGGTAAGACTAAGATTAAGAGGACAGGGGTCACCACTGCACGGCCCTAGATGCACCTTTCATTTTCCAACTTCCAGGTCTGGGGCATAATAATCGCAACACACCCACCTTATCAGTTCATAATTTCAGTAAAATAAAAGAAATTATCAATTTGAATTAAATAATAGATGATGGAAAATATTTGGCTTCCTTCGCCTTCTCGTACTATTTAATTACCACAAACAATATCAGTTTGATGCCGACAAACGAAACTGAACGCATGTGGTTTGATTAAAAAGTAACTCGGCATGAATAATGAAGAAATTGCGAATATTTCGTGTATTTCATTTATTTAAAAGCCAATTGCAGCTAATATTGACCGTGCATTCGATAATTCGTTTCGGTTTTGACCACACGGCCACGCTGACACTCCGTGACAGCGGTTATGTTTATTGTGATATGCAAATTGGGGGATGGTTTCCGGTGAAGGAGATTTGTCACATTTGTTAGTGTAAAACGATCATAAAAGACACTGATCGACGCTTGTATTACTGTGGTTGGTTGCAAGAAAAAACTAAATTCTCAGCATCGTCCAAGCGCACCTTATTTAAAAGCACGAATGCATCATTTTCAACCCATCTTCAATCGGTCCTTTGCAGACATCAAACATACCCGCCTTCAAATTCCATGGTTACTAGGAAGTAAATAACTTCGCAGCGACAGAGGGAAATTAACACGCTCAATATAGTTCCAGGTCACTTGGAATATACTTCGTGAAAATGTGATTTCTGAAGCATTCTGCTTACTTTGTTATGAATATTGCCTTATTTTATGTGTATCGTCCTGATTTTATACACTCGGTTATTTTTTTTACAAGTGGTTCATGTTGTCTTTCTAGTGCGCAATAATTCAGATTTTTTGTCAACAAAAAAGTTCAGACGGCCTGTAAACACGAGAGGGAATTTCGAACCATATTTTGCAGTTATGACATTAACAGCTCAAGTACTTGCTGTCACCTGTTTGCAAATCCGCTCATACATTGTCTCGAACAAATAAAGGGCGTGATCACGTCCTTGCATTTTTACGATTGCCCAAATTGAGTATTTCTGCAAGAACCACATCGTAATCACATGACCGGAAAAACATCGTTGAAACATGGCCACATCCGGAACATCAAAAATTTGTGTTGATGTTATTACATTCAAACGTCAAAACCCACCAGAGTGTGTGTCAAAAAAATGCTTTCTCTGAGTCTGTAGTATGTTATCATTATATTGAGGAAAAGGCTTTCGAATTACCGATTATTTTGTGGTTTTACCGGTTCGTTACTTATGCCATTTGCAAATTAATCTTCTTCAAAATCATAAAATTCACTTTTTTTCCTGAAAAAAATTATATGTACCTTTTCTATGCACTTTACTCATTAATTTGATATATAATTTGCCTTTCCTTACTTCTCTTATCTGTTTCTGAGGCATTGGGAAAAATGTCAAAAAATTGACCAAAGTTAGGTTGGACGACCCCTTAACATGCATTTATATAATTGTTGTTGGATTTATTTATATATTTATTTATTTAGTGGTGTTTAACATGCATTTATATGATTGTTGTGGGATTTATTTATATATTTATTTATTGGTGTTTGATGTAAGTTCAGCATCTAGGCTATATAATAACACAACACTGGTATAAAGTCAAGTTTTGCCAATCGTTTATACATCAGTTGCCCACTTACTAAGGGATTACTCAAGGACATTCAATTATCAATCAACTGACTGATCATTAGTCAGTTCAGCATCTAGGCTATATAATAACACAACACTGGTATAAAGTCAAGTTTTGCCAATCGTTTATACATCAGTTGCCCTCTTGCTAAGGGATTACTGAAGGACATTCAATTATCAATCATTAGATTGATCATTAGTCAGTTCAGCATCTAGGCTATATAATAACACAACACTGGTATAAAGTCAAGTTTTGCCAATCGTTTATACATCAGTTGCCCACTTACTAAGGGATTACTCAAGGACATTCAATTATCAATCAACTGACTGATCATTAGTAAGTTCAGCATCTAGGCTATATAATAACACAACACTGGTATAAAGTCAAGTTTTGCCAATCGTTTATACATCAGTTGCCTACTTAATAAGGGATTACTCGAGGACATTCAATTATCAATCAATTGACTGATCATTAGTCAGTTCAGCATCTAGGCTATATAATAACACAACACTGGTATAAAGTCAAGTTTTGCCAATCGTTTATACATCAGTTGCCCACTTACTAAGGGATTACTCAAGGACATTCAATTATCACTCAGATTGATCATTAGTCAGTTCAGCACCTAGGCTATAAAATAACACAACACTGGTATAAAGTCAAGTTTTGCCAATCGTTTATACATCAGTTGCCCACTTACTAAGGGATTACTCAAGGACATTCAATTATCAATCATTAGATTGATCATTAGTCAGTTCAACACCTCGGCTATAAAATAACACAACACTGGTATAAAGTCAAATTTTGCCCATCGTTTATACATCAGTTGCCTACTTAATAAGGGATTACACAAGGATATTCAATTATCAATCATTAGACTGATCATTAGTCAGTTCAGCAACTAGGATATATAATAACACAACACTGGTATAAAGTCAAGTTTTGCCAATCGTTTATATGTCAGTTGCCCACTTACTGGTATAAAGTAAAGTTTTGCCAATCGTTTATACATCACTTGCCCACTTACTAAGGGATTGCACAAGGACATTCAATTATCAATCATTAGATTGACACACATTGTATGCCAAGCTGTTGTTCCTCAGGGATCTAATCACTTGCATTATGATATCTCAATTTTTCATTGGCGATGTTTTAACATGCATTTATATAATTGTTATGGGATTTATTTATATATTTATTTATCGGTGTTTGACGTCAGTTCAGCATCTAGGCTATATAATAACACAGCACTTATATAAAGTCAAGTTTTGCCAATCGTTTATACATCAGTAAGAGCTATATGCGAATGGTCTCCAAGGACACTCCAACTGAAGGGGGGCAGCATGCAGGTTCATGATAACTCCACACAGCATCGCCCATCATGCAATATTCTGGGTTATTCATAAAACCCTGCATAAGCCCATAGGACCCAACAACTAGTAGATAACTTTGTAATCTGACACTCATTAGCATCTACTAGCAATTTTATGCGTCTATGTAGTGGGGGTGGGGGTGGGGGGTCTTGATAGAAATTGTACAACTAGTAGATAATCTAATCACTTGCTTTATGATATCTCAATTTTTCATTAGCGATGTTTTAACATGCATTTATCTAATTGTTATGGGATTTATTTATATATTTATCTATTGGTGTTTGACGTCAGTTCAGCATCTAGGCTATATAATAACACAGCACTTATATAAGGTCAAGTTTTGCCAATCGTTTATACATCAGTAAGAGCTATATGCGAATGGTCTCCAAGGACACTCCAACTGAAGGGGGGCAGCATGCTGGTTTATGATAACTCCACACAGCATCGCCCATCATGTAGTATTCTGGGTTATTCATAAAACCCTGCATAAGCCCATTGGACCCAACAACTAGTAGATAACTTTGTAATCTGACACTCATTAGTATCTACTAGCATTTTATGCGTCTATGTAGTGGGGGTGGGGGTGGGGGGGGGGTTGGGGAGTCTTGATAGATTACAAAGTTATCTACCAGCTGCAAAATTTCTTGATAGAAATTTTACAACTAGTAGACAACCCTGTAATCTGACACTCATTAGCATCTACTAGCATTTTATACGTCTATGTAGTGTTTCACTCCAACTGAAGGGGGGCAGCATGCTGGTTTATGATAACTCCACACAGCATCACCCATCATGTAGTATTCTGGGTTATTCATAAAACCCTGCATAAGCCCATAGGACCCAACAACTAGTAGATAACTTTGTAATCTGACACTCATTAGCATCTACTAGCATTTTATGCGTCCATGTAGTGGGGTGGGGGTTCTTGATAGATTACAAAGTTATCTACCAGCTGCAAAATTTCTTGATAGAAATTTTACAACTAGTAGACAACCCTGTAATCTGACACTCATTAGCATCTACTAGCATTTTATACGTCTATGTAGTGGGGGTGGGTGGGGGGGGGGGGGGGTCTTGGTAGAATTTTTTGGAGTTTGACATTGTTGTCAACTGCCATTATCGGCATTCACTTGCAAATTATTTAGTATTCCTTCGTATCTAGTAGCCAGAGCGTGACCAACGTGCACACTTGTTGGATTTATTTTTTTGGGGTGGGGGTGGGGGTGTAATATAGATGATTATAGATGAAGTCTATTCTCAGCACATTTACTATATCTTTTCTAGATCCAGCCTCGACCTTATTGTCACTATTTGCCCATCTAGTAATTTGACAAAAAGTTTCCCATCAGTAGTCCAACAGTTGTTCACCTTCTTGGATTTTCTCAGTGATAATGTCTCTTTAAAAAGGGCTAACTTAGTTTTTGTCAGGTCCTCATTAATAAAACACTTCTCGAGTCCAGGAATTTTGTTTTTTAAATTACTTTTGTCCTTAAATAGCCATCTCCTTGCCCTGTAGCTTGTGAAGCGAACAATAATTTGCCGGACGTTACCCTCGCGTCTGGGCCCAACTCGATGCGATCGATCTATGTCACTTAGACTTAGTTCTGTTTTTAATTTGTCGGCAAGATTCAACACAATTTGATCCGTGTTCTCATTTTCAACTTCCTTAGTGCCACTGATCCTTAAACTGTATCGGCGGGTGTATTGTTCTAACTCATCCACTTTGAGTTCAAGTTCATTGTTCCGACTGTTAAGTTTGGTATTTTCGGCCTTCAGCACTTCAGTATTCTCCCGTAGTTCTTTGGTGGCATCTCTCACTGCCGCACTAATCAGAGATTTGACATCATTATAGAGAAGCTTTTTTAATTGTTCGGCTAGGGCCACAACATCAACTGAACCGCTCGTTGCTGCAGGGGCATGCGGATTTACACTAGTCGCCATACTGCCGTCTGAAGAATCCACTTCACTGTCAGTAGCCCAACCGGGTTCTTCAATTACATCCGTCAGCTTGCGAACTGCCTTTGAACGAATATACTTTTGTGGGCTTGTTCGTTTCCTTTTCCCCTTTGTGATAGCCTTAGGCATAACCTTAAGAAAGCCTTAATCAAAATATCAAACTCAATTAAGATGATCAATAAATACTGAATACGGAGACACAATTGACACAACAGCAGCTCAAATGGACGAGATCAATGTCAACATGAATGTTTACCTGTCGTCAAGGCAATGATACATCGAGATCTGGTGAATCTGGATACCACCCTCACAAACAGGCAAAAAAGTCTATTTTCCCAAAATAATCAAAGCAATGCCATTTCAATTCTGTTATTTCACTACATCACCAATAATATCGCACATTTCCAACCTTCATTTACACAACCGTTCCGACTCAAAAAGTAGTTTTTCAGGCGAAAGATTTACATTGTGTCGTCCTCTCACAAAGCGCCATCTCTATTGCATTCTGACTGGTAGATCTGAAGAACAAAATTTTCAAGAAATTTCCTCATATTGCACAAAGTTAAAATTTGGGCTACCATAGTGAGCCCAAACATTAACCTACAGACCCGATTTGAACAAACTTTAATCTCACCCCCACTCCCACCCCCACCCCCCACCCTCCCC
The DNA here is from genome assembly GCA_031216915.1 of Pictodentalium vernedei. Classification (NCBI taxonomy): domain Eukaryota; kingdom Metazoa; phylum Mollusca; class Scaphopoda; order Dentaliida; family Dentaliidae; genus Pictodentalium; species Pictodentalium vernedei. The sequence goes on along the minus strand of CM062297.1, from coordinate 102,618,349 downwards.
TTAGAGATGTTGTATACCAAATACGAAAGCATTCTGACTGGTGGATCTGAAGAAGAAGATTTTAAAAAAAAAACTTCCCCATACAGCCCTAAGTTAAATTTGCGCTACCAAAGGAAGCCCAAATATTAACATAGGGACTTGGTTTGAACAATCTTGAATCTGACCATCATAACAATGAGGGTACCAAACATTAAAAAATTCTGACTCGTGGTTCTGAAGAAGATTTTTAAAGAAAATTCCCCATAAAATTTGGGCTCCTGCATTGAGTCCAAATATGAACGAATGGGCTTCATTTTAACAAACTTGTATCTGACCCCCCTATGGATGCTGTATACCAAATATCAAAAGATTCTGAACATTGGTTCTTGAGAAAAGATTTTCTAAAATGTTTGCAAAAATGCTGCACCAACATTATTCTGATGGCCTCTGCAGAACTCTCTAACAACAACAGAGGGCATTTTTTTTTACCATTCAATTCTACTGGTTCTAAGGATGCTTCATACCACATAACAGTTCTCTGTTCCAAGTGGTTTGGGAAACATGGGAGTTTAAAAACATTTCTATTTTTTGCTCCTGCGGTTCCCATGGGGATGCAGGGTTTTTTGCATGAGGTAAGTACTTATGACCCAATATTACCACGATACTGAATTTCATTCAAATCGGACCATCGGTTCGGAAAATAGATATTTTGGGTGGTACCAAAAATCTAATCACTGCCATTACAAAGCCAAATATTGCTTCACAAAGTACGTTTGAACAAGCGCGATTCTACACCTCAAAAGGTAGTTCCATAACGAATATAAAGTCACTGTACCCACTGGTTCATAAGATTTTAAAAATATTTTGGGAGCATTTTACCCCACCCCCTCCCTATGGGGCTGGGCATGTTGAGTTAAACAAAAATGTAATACCCATTTGGTACCATTACTCACACAAACTTTAACTTGAATTGACCAAAACATGGTGTTGATGGATGACAGATGGATGGACAATGGATGGAGAGTGATTAGATAAGCCCTGCTTGACTTTGTCGAAGTGAGCTAAAAAAAAAAAATTAAACGGTTCATGTCCGATATTTTACCCATGTTATTAAAATTGATAAATTTGTCCCTGGAGTGCAACAAGGTTTATGCTATACATGTAGCATTGCAAAGCCTTCTTGCACTCAAGTGATAGAATACACCTCCATCCAAGCTATTCTGTAGATTATGAGGCCTAAAACAAACCAAGAACATGAACTTATGCATGAATATTATTACAATGAATACACTGTCTTACACAAAGGAATACCACACAATCCAGTGTAGACTGATTTCAAAAAGTCCTCCGTAGTGGAAGGGCAATTTTAACAAACACACAGGCCCAAATAAGCTTCATACACAGTGTAAAAATTCCACAAAATTAATAAAGATTCATATATATTTAATAGGAATTAGGAGTATTGTAATTAAAAGTCAATTGTGTGGTTGTTTATAAACTTATATTACTTTGTTACCAGGTGTTAAAAAATATTAATATTTGTAAACACACCCACCCATTTAGATTAGTCCCTGCTCATAGCAGTGACACAGACATACAGTATAGTTGCTGGTCATAATCCTTGCATGGGCAGTGCATGATGTCCATGCATGTTTTTTCCAGGTAATAGAAAATCATCATCAATAAAATTTTAATTAATGAAGCACCGAATTGTATCTTGTGGTTCATTAATTAAATTTTTGATGATTATTGCTGTAAACAATGTTTGAAAACTAATATCACTGCATCCGCAGAAATATTGCCCACCCACAGAAAGTGACCAGTACACAGCAGCACAGAGTCAAGGTAATTGTGTTTTACTGTCTTGAATTTAATTTTTTTTTTTTTTTTTTGGGGGGGGGGGGGGAGGGGGGTGCACAAAATCCCTCCACTGATGAGAGGGTCACACACCCTCTTGTCCTCACCGCTGTCTCACTGCTATGTGGCTCAGGTGATTATGTGCATCATATTCTTTATGACTCCCACTAGATACATGTATTACTCTTGCCCCTACATGTAACTGAGATATCCTGGCTTAGCACCAGTATAATGGTAAACTAACATCAAATTGTGTGCTTATGTACAGTAGCTAACATATTGGAATAGTATAATGAGCTTTGTCAGAAACTTGATCAAGTATTGATGACAAACAACAATTTTCATTACCAGTACCTGGTGCCAGTAATAAAATATGATTTGCAAATATCACCCTGCATTTTTTTCAGCTATTAACTAACATAAAATTGTGCGCTTCATGAAAATTATTTCGTAACTACCTGTTAAAAATTACCGTTTCTTGTTTTGCTCTTTTAGAAAAAGAAGTCACTCCTTTTCTGGCGTGCATACTAAACACCGAGGGATACCAAGGTGAAGTAAAACAGGAGAGAAACGGGTATGAGGTGGTGTGTTCTTTTTATTATTTATTTATTGGTGTTTAAGGTCACATTTATCTGCACAACAGCTTATTGTGACCATGGCAATTTTATGGATGGAGGAAACTAGAGTACCCAGGAGAACCACTGAGCAATGGCAAGCAACTGTGAGCTCCCCAACATACTACACAAGCACGGTTAGCCTTGTTCGAAGACAAGTGCACCAAGAACATGCCGTAAGCCTTAGTACACAGCATACCTTGCCCCCACATGGGTAGTGGGGGTGAAGTGTCTTGCCCAAGGACACAAAGCTGTTGCTGCAGGTGGGATTCGAACCGAGGATCTCTCGGCTTGCAGTCTGCACCTCTACCTACTGAGCTAATGCACCCCTGATGGTGTATTCTGATTATGTAAATAGATTTAAGCAGTACTAGTATGTGATTGGTTTTAATGCCATATTTAAGAATTATGGGTGCTGAAGTAATAAGAGTGCGCTGAAAAATCTTCCCTTTGGTATTTTGTAGGTAGCTTGGTAATGGTAAAGTGACTTCACCTCAGTAAGCAACAGTGTGAAAGCTGGCAGCCATCTTTAATATCGGGCCGCCACACCCAAAAAACACTCGTCCTCATTCCAAGGTGATAACAAAGGTACCCAAGAAGTTTCATGAAGATTGGTTCACAAATACAGCCTCCAGACTTAGCGTATTGACATGTGCACTTACAGTGTATAAGTAGCACTGATAAATTAAAGGTCATCTACAGTTAAAACTAAAAGTCCTGTCCTGAAATGCGCACAAATAGCACGTGGATATGCGCGTTAATCTACGCGATATGACCATAGTAAGGCTATCGAATTCTGTAATTATGACCTGTGCACAAGCAGTGTTTCAGCCAATGGACCTCCGGGTAACCCGGAGGTCCATTGGCAGAAACATTGCCCGTGTTTGCTATGAGTAACCAGGAGAACCTGCCGTGCTTTGGATGCCATTCGATATGGCAGTTGCGCGCAATTCATACGCGCAATTAAGCCCAGATAAGCGCACAGTTCGTGACAGGACTTCTACTTTTAACTATAATTTGCATAATTTCTGCAAGAGAAAAAAACCTGTATTATACAGTATTTTTTGTGATGTACAGTTAAAACTAGAAGTCCTGTCACGAACTGTGCGCTTATCTAGGGTTAATTGCACGTATGAATTGCGCGCAATTGTCATATCGAATGGCATCCAAAGCACGGCAGGGTCTCCTGGTTACTTATAGCAAACACGGGCAATGTTTCTGCCAATGGACCTCCGGGTTACCCGGAGGTCCATTTGCTGAAACATTGCTTGTGCACAGGCCATATTTACAGAATTTGATTGCCTTACTTTGGTCATATCGCGTAGATTAACACGCATATCGACGTGCTATTTGTGCGCATTTCAGGTCAGGACTTTTAGTTTTAACTGTATTCCATGTTACTAAACATTCATACAAAAATTTATTCAAATTAGAACTTTCATACAGAAGTTCTGTACAAAAAAACTGATCGCACTAATTTTAGTACAAAATGGCTGCTAGTGGCCATCTTGAATTTCGAACTGCACCCAAGAACACTCGCTCTCATCCCACGGTGATAACAAAGGTACCCAAGACGTTTCGTAAAGATTGGTTCATAAATACGGGCTCTAGCCTGAGCCGTATAGAAGTTGTGTACAAAAAAACTGATTGTATCTAATTTTGGTACAAAATGGCCTCTGGCAGCCATCTTGAATTTTGAATCGCACCCCAAAACACTCATTCTCGTCCCTAGGTGATAACAAAGGTACCCAAGAAGCTTGGTGAAGATCGGTTCATAAATACAGCCCCTAGCCCGAGCCGTATTGACATGTGTACTTACTGTGTATAAGTAGTACTGAATAAATCAAAGTTTGTCTAATTTGCACAATTTCTGTACAAGAAAAAAACCTGTATTTTATGTGATGTATTCCATGTTACTAAACAACCATACACAAATTTATTCAAATCAGGACTTTCATACAGAAGTTCTGTACAAAAAACTGATTGCAGTAATTTCATTTTCAGTACAAAATAGCTGCCGGCGGCCATCTAGAATTTTTGACTTCCCCCCAAAACACTCATTCTAACCCCATGGTGATAACAAAGGTACCCAACACATTTTGTAAAGATCGATTCATAATTACGGACTCTAGCGCAAGTTGTATAGAAGTTCTGTACAAAAAACTGATTGTACCTAATTTCGGTACAAAATGGCCACTGGTAGCCATATTGAATTTTGGACCGCACCCCAAAACACTCATTCTCATCCCAAGGTGATAGCAAAGGTACCCAAGAAGTTTCATGAAGATCAGTTCATAAATACAGCCTAGCCCGAGCCATATTGGCATGTGCACTTACTGGGTATACATGTAAGTAGCACTCAATAAATTAATGTTCATCTAATTTGCATAATTTCAGCACGAGAAAAAAACCTGTATTATATGTGATGTACTCCATGTTACTAAACATTCATACAAAAATTTGTTCAAATCAGAACTTTCATACAGAAGTTCTGTACAAAAACTGATTGCACCAATTTCTGTACAAAATGGCTGCTGGAGGCCATCTTGCATTTTGGACCGCACCCAAAAACACTCGTTCTCGTCCCACGGTGATAACAAAGTTACCCAAGAAGTTTCGTAAAGATCGGTTCATAAATACAACCTTTAGCCCGAGTCCTATTGAATTGTTGTTCCCAAACAGACGGAAGCCCGAGTCGTATTGAATTGTTGTTCCCAAACAGACGGACAACGGGCTATGACACAACCTTAAATATGACTTTGCCAAAGCTGAGCTAAAAATGGGGAGTATCCAGAGTATCACAAAACAAATACCTATTTTGTAAAGGACTCCCCCTTTCAAGGACAACGGGACAGCATTGGCATTCACCACGAGGCTGCATTTTGAATTCCTGTGTTTGTTGTTCTTATGAAAAATTATTTTATTATTATCAATTATGGTACAAATATGGTACCGATAGCACACTTTCAGGATCCGCTGATGTCTGATGGCGACTGTGTGTCACTGTGTGAGATGCACACATACTATACACCACATCATTCATTTTGCTATATAATTTGTGTAAATTTATTTGGAATTTATAGAATTTCAGACTTGGAAATTTCATAGTATTGTTTTTGCCTTAGTTATGGTGCTTTATAAGTAATGGGCAATTTAGTTTGAAAAAAGGGGTTCATGAAGATTCAGTCACAGGAAGATTCAGCCCTCATACTTTTTCTTAGAATATTCGGTCTCAGTCGTGGTCGAATGTCATCACCTCTTGAGGTCAAATCCTCACAGAATTTTTTTTTTTAAATATTCTATGCATTTTTTCTATTGTTTTATGTTAAGGATTTATGATTACTAATTATGACAAAATTACAAGTGCGATATGAAACAAACCTTAATGAAGCTGGAACAAAAAAAAACCCTTCCCAAAACAAGCTGTGAGAGGTTCTCAGCTCGAATCCCAATTGCGGCAACTGAAATAAGGCGTACTGCACATCGATGGTGCACTTGTCTTCAACCAATGCTAACCCTGCTTGCTTGGAGTTACAATGTTGAGAAGCTGACAGTTGCTTGTCATTGTTGCTCGGTAGTTCTCTCTGGGTGCTCTGGCTGGGTTCCTCCCCCAGTAAAACTGTTGGGTGGCCCTGGCTGTAAAAGTTGTTGTTAAACCCAATAAATAAAGAAATCAAATTTGCTGAATCCAAGACCTTTGAATGATGGTTTTGATTGGGGTGTGTGTGTGGGGGGGGGGGGGGGGGGGGGTATACAGTTGTGCCCACTTAATTGGATATATCTTAATTGTATACAGTTGAAACTAGAAGTCCTGTCCCGAAATGTGCGCTTATCTAGGCTTAATTGCGCGTAGGAATTGCGCGCAATTGCCATATCGAATGGCGTCCAAAGCATGGCAGGTTCTCCTGATTACTCATAGTAAACACAGGCAATGTTTCTGCCAATGGACCTCCGGGTTACCCGGAGGTCCATTGGCTGAAACATTGCTTGTGCACAGGCCATATGTACAGAATATGATAGCCTTACTATGGTCATAACGTGTAGATTAACGCGCAAATCGACGTGCTATTTGTGCGCATTTCATGTTAGGACTTCTAGTTTTAACTGTATCCCTGTTAATAGAATATAATTTCCCAACACAAAACCATTTACCTCCAGTACAAATTTGACCTGGTAATTGAATATAGGTTTTTGAGTAATCTCCTGTTAATTGAATAAAATATCTTGTAACATGTTGAGAAATTGCCCTGACTCTTCCCAGTTTTCCTTTGGTTATATACCAATTTGGCCTCAGTACATTCAATACAGGCATTTAATCTATTATATCTTGTTTGACAGAGCTCATGGAGCTCTGTCAAACAAAATATAATAGCATAAATGCTAAGTTTATCTCTGGAATACAGGAAAGTGACACAATCCCTGTTAATTGAATACTCCTGCTAATTGAATAATGTTATTGACAAAGTGGCTCTTCAATTAACAGGGTTCCACTGTACAGCAAAAACAGATATCACAAACTAATAATGAAACTATGTACTTGTGAAATTTTCATTTGGTGTCTTCAGCCAATGCTAACCCAGCGTGTGTGCTGTTTGTACGTTAGATGTTTGTAATTGCTCTGTGGTTCTCTCTGGCTTTTCCCACCTGTAAAACTGTCCGACATGAAGTGTGACCCTGGCTATCGAAGTGTCATTAAACCCCAATAAATAAATCAATAAGAATCATGTGTCCCTATTCTGGAGAACAGTTTGGGGCAAATTGCCGAAGGATGGTTTGGGTTAGATTTGTATCCAGTTTGGGTCAAATTGTTGGAGGACAGTTTGGATGCAATTCTCACGAATTCCAGTCACTTTAGCCCCAAGTCATTTTGGCCCCAGTCATTACAGCCTCAGGTCAATTCAGCCCAAATATACCAGGTCATTTCGGCCTCTTTAAATATTTTCAAATATTGTTTGAAATTTAACATTTTGCTATTTAATTTTTTTTCAACATATATATCTCTCAATTAGATATTCAGGTATACATGATATATGTCTAGTAGATTTTCTTTCATGATGAATAAATAAAAGAAAAGTTTCAGCATGTCGAAGATGCACATGGACTATGTGGGATTTGAAATCACTTGTGACCTGAATAATTTTATTTGCTTATGAATCTATGAGAGCCGGAAGCGAGGATAAGTAATGTGATTTGGTTTGAGTGTACGCCTTGGAAGTGGGGCACTGGGATCAGACCCCCGTGGACATCGAACTGGAAGGGGACTAGGAATTGCGCTTAACTACAAGGATTCTGCTCTGTGTTTTAGAAAATGTGGACATATTTATGGTAGTATCAAAATCGCAGTTTGGTGGTTGTTTCAGAAAAAAAAAGAAAAAGAAACCCTGTGAACCTCAAACTGGAAGGTGACTAGGAATTGTGCATAACAATATGAATAAATGACTGCATATTCCGGTACTTTGCAAAATTTCAAAGTAAAATAATTTCTCTTACTTATACAGATAGCATCTTAAATGTATGTAAAATTGAACACATGGATAATTTTTAATGTCATGTATAACTGTTCTGTACACTGTGTAAATACAAATAACTGAACATTACTTAATAAAGGTAATTACCCATTATCTCTAAACATGAACTATGCACTGATCTTTATAGATCTCTACACTTAAAATGGTGCCGAAATGACCAAGGGACCAAAGTGACTTGGAAAGAAATGACTTTGAGGTCGAATTGACCAGAGGACGAAATGACTTGGAGCCGAAGTGATTGGATATCATTCTAACAGATGAAAGACGTTAATTAGGCCCTATTACAGAACACATTGAATGTGAATTTACTGCAGAGATAATTGCTCGACGATATATTATATTAATATTTTTTCAATAAATATCGAACAATCTATTAATATTTTTTTTAAGAATTATTTTCAGGAGTTAAAACGAATATCGTAGCGTATCTAAAATATCCTAACAGATGTGTACTGCTTTTCTTTTGGATGATTCTTCCCTGGGCCTAGTTCTCCCCAGGCTGAAGATTCCCCCAGTTCCCGAAAAAAGATGACATGCCATTTTCAATGGCAGTAAATATCCAAAAGGTTTACTATTTTCCATTTTTTAGTTTTTGAAACTACGAAGCACTGCTCAGAAATACAGATGCACCAAAAAGTAACACATTATTACTTTGTTTTGGTTTCTAACGGGACTGAAAGCAACCTATCAGTATCACTTTTTTCGAATTACACCCATTTCGTCTGCTAACCAAATCGTCTGCTGCAATTTTACCCAAGTCATCCTCTACAATTATACCCAACACGTCCGAAACTCGTTCGCTGGGGGAAAGTATTGAAGTATTGCATTTTGAATCATTTTTTATTTATATAATAATTTTATTGTATAATTTATTGTATATTACCTATTGTAATATATCTTAATGTACCTCCATTGTAATATATCTTAATGTACCTCCTTGCATTAAATTTCGTATATGTGTATGAAATTCTGAAAACAGAAATGTCAGAACAAAATAAACTATCCAGCCATCTAATAAATTTTAATTACTGTTTATTCAACGGATTACCAATAAAAATTATATTATTACAGTAAAAGTTCTTAAAGTATATGTACGTTATATTAAGTTCCACAACATAATCTTATAATTTTGCAATTTTACATTGCAGAGCTCCACCGGCACCTTACAGTGAATAATTGCAAAATTATTAGCATAAGTTTATAAGAATTAATTATATTAAGAAATGCAACAAAATTTGTTATATTAAGTTCTGCAACATAATATTATAATTTTGCAAGTATTCATCGAGGCGCACCGTCGCTTTACGATGAATAATAGCAAAATTATTAGCAAATGTATTATAAGAATTAATTATATTAAGAAACGCATCAAAATTTATGGTTTATTAAATTCTGCAACATAATCTTATAATTTTGCAATTATTCTTGGAAGAGCATCACAGGCGCTTTACAATGAATAATCACAAAATTATTAGCAAATGTATTATAGGAATTAATAATATTAAGAAACGCATCAAAACGTGTTATAATTATATTAAGAAATGCATCAAAACTTGTTATATTAAGTTAGGTAACATAATCTTATAATTTTGCAATTATTCCAGGGGGAGGCGGGTCCTGGGGGGGGGGGGGGGACCAAAAATTTGCAAGACGTGATGTGGGGGTGGGCGAGTCTCTTGAGTGCACCAAAAATGTGCATTTCCAACTTGTGCAATTTTTTAAAAACATATCAATATATCAGCCAATATATGACATCATTTGTGTTTCAAACCTTAAAGATGATGTTGTACATCACACTCTTAACATAAATACAACATCAGGAGGCTTTATATGTGAGAATATTGGGCTCAATCTGGGGAAATGTCACACGTTAGTAGGGGGTGGGTGTCTTGTTCGAAATGTAGAAAACGTGCAGACAATATTTTCCTTGACAAGCGGACGACTCGGCTTGCCGACGAAACGTCCGTATACCCATTTTTCAAGCAAACTTTTTCTTACTTTTACAACACCTTAACATTCGGATAATTCAACAACTGAGTTTCTGTTCATCTTGATATTTCACGAGGTACGTGTCAATGCATATCTGTATACAATCGCACCAATATAACAACAATTATCAGTTATATTATCGGTTATATGTACGTTTTTTTCGATTGAGGTTATCACTGGCAGACAAGCTGCAAAGAAATCAGGACTGAGTTCGATCTGAAATGACTAGTTCAGCGATCCGTACGTAGTGGCTACCCCTCATTCGCGCAGAGGAGGTCATCAAACTCTGTCGCATTCGCACAGAGCAGATTATCAAACCCATTCTGCGCAATTGCGATCGAATTTCCTATTCCGCATCGATGAAAAGGTCTATTCGTTTCGGCGCCATTACCGGGTTATCGTTTTTACTGTTTTATATTTAAACAAAAACATGGCCGATTTTGAAATCTCCGTCGCCGCCTGACGAGAACACAAATGACGACAATTAAAGGATAAAACCTAATTTGGATTAATAAACTCTGCCCAAATGTAAGGAAATACGTGTACTATCGATTGCAGCCGGTAATAAGGGCGAAAGCTTGATATATATTCCTAATTTCGAGTTTTGAGTTTCCATAAAAAGTTGATAGGATTGAATGGGAAGAATCTGAACGTAGAGGGGTAGCCACTACGTTCAGATCGCTGAACTATGAAATGACGAGATCATCAGCTGAGCATATTGACAAACCTCCAGAAGGACAGAACTCGAGTAATAATAGTAACACTTTGGCCGGCCGCTGATGTGTCGCGGTTCTCGGTTGAGAAGGCCTGGTTACCCCATGGAGTGTAGATATGTAGGCCAATGTATCACGCAAAGCTTTGAGGCGAAACAAAAAACATTTGATTCCCAGAGGGGGGCAGGCCAATTGCAATTGCATGGGCAATTCGACACCGGAAGTTACGTGGTTTTTTCACTGAAATTTACTGTCCACTTCAAAAATCACATTGACGGCTATAGAGAATTCTGTTCTGGAACACATTTATCTGACTGGGTATGTGGAACCCTTTGCGGGCCTACGGCCCGCTTGGGGTTCCTATTAATTGGTCTACCCCTAAATACAGAATGCGGTCTCTTCCAATTGCTGCCATTGAACAGGCATGGACGATACCACTCGAGTTCAAAGGGTAAATTAAACATCCAGAATACGAGTTCTTTTATTTTTGAGCTCCACAAAAACACGAGAAGAGCGAACACAATAAAAGGTGTACATTGAGCTCTATGACGCCGGAGAGTAGGACATGAACCCGTATATGGTCACGCACGTCCTCCCTCCGCATTAGGGAATTTTCAACACTATGTTTTTCTCTGAAAGCCCAATAATAAGAAACATTTTTAGACATGTTTGCCACCTGGAGACTGGGGAGTTGATAAGCTGCAGTCATTTGATGAGACATCTTATAAAAGCTCGTGTACAAAATTTACCAAAATCACATTCACATTTTCATAAATTGGCCTAAAATTTGAAAGATTTTACCACATATAACTGACCATACTGTTTTGGTTATGGATCAATATATAGTCATGCCGACCCTAAAATTCACTCCGCTTAGCCCGTATCCCACCTCATCCAACACAGCCTCACCCTACCTTTCACCATCAACATTAACACATGTGTTAAAAAACTTATGTTTTTTAAAAGTCCAGCATTCAAATGTTTTCGCTAGTTGAGAGCTGGATAATCTTTGGTGGTCTGAATTTGTAATTTAAAATTTATACTATTATCAATTACTGGAGAAAGCACAAAGGCGCTTTTCAATATATATACATTATCACCACAGTGTGTGTCTCCGGGAATTCAGATCAAGTCGAGTTGTAGGAACCGAAAAGTATTTCGACGAGCCCGTTAGGGCGAGTAGAAATGCGATTCTGTGCCTACAACGAGACTAGATCAGAATTTCCGGAGACACACACTGTGGTGATGATAAATTTATCTCACAATGTTGACCACAAAATGTGTTATGAAACTATTTTAAGAGGAACTTTTTCATTTGCCTTATCGATGGAAAGACGCAAATTGAAAAATAGAGTAGCGTCCGTTGATCTCCAGATTGGGGTCAGTGATGACGTTACACTTAGAGAAAATTACGTCGCTTTACCACGGAGTACAGAATCGACTACTGTCTTGCGAAGTGGAGCAACTGCGTGTTTCGTCAACGTGAATTTGGTTGTTACTTTTGCAACAATTACTGGTGAATTAAATATCCCTCTTGGTGTAAAGGTTTATTATATTTTAAAATATGCCGTTCATCGTTTATTGGGGTGGAGTTTTCCACATTTCATACCGAAAGCTAATCCTTTAACTTCAAGAGAGAAGCCTCGACTCGAGCGTTCCGGAAAATCCCAACAATAGGCTACAAACCAGCCCAAGATGCCGAAAAGTGCGCATAATTTAACTATTCGTTGAATTAACTTCCCCGGTGACATTTTAGCATGCCGTGCATAATAAATACATTACAGGGCGTTTAGTTGGCAGATACAGTGTCATATGCGGCTCAGAGAATACAATATTAGGTTCGGCTTCGCCTCACCTAATATTGTTTTCTCTGAAGAGAAAAACGCGAAGCGATCGAAAAATCATATTAATGCCGTTATTTTGGCAACAGCAGAATCACGCTCTTGTATATCAGGGACCGTTGATACGGATTCGGAACAAGGGCCCAGATACATTAAACTTCAGTTGCGGAACAGTGCAAAAACGCCCGACTGTGAGATAAGATGTAATAAAACAATATGAGCAAAATATATTTGAATTCGACGGAATATGAAAGATGAGCACTGAAAATATTGTCTCTAGCTCTGATACCCTCATTTTTTGGAAAGCCCTGATAGTGGCTTCCTGCATTCAATCATTTAAGGCATGCTTTCCAGCTGGCCACAGCAGCTTTTATAATTGGCAAACAAATATACACAAGCTTTTATAAACAAGGTGACGATTTGAATTAGTTAATTAGGCCCTATCATCAAGGCTATGCGTCACTATATTTTAGTGCCCAATTCCTACCTTCTCAAACATAAACCATTGCAAAACACAGCACAAACTCATACACCCACCCACCCAAACACAACCTAACCCACACCATGCAGCATCCCATGTTTGTTGTTTTGCCTACATGTGTTGTGAGCACATTGTGCATTAGCACATATTGGCACACTCAGCATGTGATGTGTACACAAAGCGACACGCTGTGCAACAGAACACAAGCACATTCAATCAACCATCATACCCGCCTTCCATGGAATTCCCTTTCAAGAATTCGACCATACTGCTAGAAACCCATTTTCACCGTATGTGCCTATGCGGTGTGTTTTGTGTGCACATTGTGCATAAGCACACATGTATAAACAGGCAAATACTGTGTGTGATATTGCGCTGCATGCAATGCGTACACATTGTAACACAATGTGTATTAACACATACGTACATATCAATATGATCAACATACAATTTCTTATGTGTAAGGTACCATGCCGAGGTCTAGACATTGTAGAGACTGATAAGGCTTAGGTGAATGGAACAACCCGATTGCGCCTGTTAATGACCTGACCTAAGGCTGAGTCGAGACAGGATCAGGCATACCTTGGAAGTGTGGAGTTGTGCTACAAGTCAATGGCCATGGAACAAAGCTGTAAGGATAGTGGAAGACTATGGTCCTGGGTGACTATAGCAGTGGTAAATCAATGACAGATGATAGTTGAAGCAATAGAAAAACTAACAGGAGCTGTACAGGAGCGTGGAATCCCACTTAAGGAATTCCACGTATGGAGTGCCTTCTCTAGAATACCCGTAGAATCCCTTTTTTATTAAGATGAGTCGACGAGACATATGAGGAGTCACTCGTTCACGCAACTGCTAGATAGCTCATTTGTTCGATAAGATTCGAGTGAATCGAGCAATCAGTAGTGGAATACAGCTTTGATTGTGATATGAATTTGGACCCCTAGTGGTATCAGTGAACTAAGAGCCGTAGTAGTACCACAAGTTGGCAATGCGTCGCTTGAGTACTAGAATGTTCTGTGCCCCATAGGGGACATAGAACATTCCAGCACTTCTCAGGCGACGAATGGTTGAGACACTTTAGCTTTAACAGACACTTTAACAGAATTTTTGTAGCCAATAGTAATGATACAAGGCACCAATGGTGAGAGGCCGAGAGGTTGGTGGGACACAATCCTAAAGGTTAATACAATGCACTCTAAAATCGGTTGGGTTAAAAATCAACCCAAATCGACTGGGTTGAGTGAATATGAACCCAAATTGGGTTCATATTCACTCAACCCAGTCGATTTGGGTTGATTTTTAACCCAACCGATTTAGAGTGTGCATACGAAACATGGGGCAGATAGTGGTGACTATGGACAAGTCGGCAGCGGTAGTCGTCAAGCTCTGACGGGTTTCGGGTGGATTAGAAGCCAGGAGCTGAACAGGGTTAGGAGCCATAAATGTCTTCAGATAAATATCCTGCATACGATATTCTTCAAAAGGTTTTCTCAATAAGTATCCTCAAAAGGTATCCGCAAATAGTTTATCACTATGTCATAAGTATCCTCAGATACCTGGATGTGTCTATGTACTGTATGTGACATATGTGCTACATGTAATGCGTACACATTGTGCACTTGCACACAAATACATCTAGAAAAGTCAGAAAATTTATAGAGAGATTGGGGAAGTCATAACAAAGACAGTACAAACGAAGGAATGGAATGAATAATAGTCTTTGAAATTAATAGGCGGAAGCAGGGGGGGGGGGGGGGGTCCGAAAGAATTGAACTAGTAAAACAATTGTCGAGTTGTTTGTGATAGTTCTGGGTAATTGAATTGACTCTTATACAAAGAGAAGCACTATATACCATAACACACCAGTCTTGTAAGCCTATTAGAAGCCTTTATCGTGTTATAGCACTATGGACTCCGATTAGAATAATGATCCGGAATAGTAGAATTTGTCATGTTGTTTGTGGTAATTCTAACCGAGGATTTTGGGTAAACAGATTGTATATTATACAAAGGAACGCGCCTGTTATTGGACAACATATGATTGTGGGGAATCATTTTCAAATAAAGAGATTTTGGGTTGATTTTTGGTGAAGTTGAGGGATTGTCACGTCTATTTGGGTAATTAGAATTACTCCTATTTATATGAACGCACCTCTTTGCTATTAGTGGATGTTGGGTCACACAGCAACTATGTGCTACAATAGAAACTGAAATGATGGCCACCAATATTCAAAATGGACTAAGGAAACGCGCATCACCCTAACACAACGCCCTGCACGTGCGCGCCAAGACCATGTGGTAATATGGTATGTCACAAAATGGCCGCTCAAGGATCTACAATGACGACCCAACATTAAGGCACTGGGTCACGTGACTATGACGTCACATAAGATCTATCACATGAGATCCAGAAGATGGGGTCGAAAGGAAATATTAATAGATATGCACCCTTTATCCCTTTACCCAACGTAACGGCCAAAACCGGCCAGCGTTATTCACGAAAATCGCCAATTAATTTTCATTATTTTTTCATTTTTTGTCTCAAAAACATAGGTTATAACCCCTCGTAGGGAACGAGCTCGTTGATCTCGTTCCAACGAGAGGTCATAACCTATGTTTTTGAGACAAAAAATGAAAAAAGATAGTTATTCAAGAATTTTTATTGCAAGTGTCGTCTGCTTTTCATGTTAGGTAAAGGGTTATATGGGAAAACAAATAGTAGATCATGTGCTTTGACCCCACTCCCAACCTCCGACTTGTGGATCTCACCTGATTGGGTCGTATCTGTTTTCCCTTTGACGCACAAAGAATTGACAAATGTAATGAAAACTCGCTTATTGCTGATGTACACTCTACTCACCAACGAGCTCGTTCCAATGGCTGGTCATATGACAATGGTTTTATTGGAAGTTTTTGAAAAATTATATTTCTTAAACAGTTGAATTTGCATATTACGCGGACAGATAGATCCGATCCGTTGTGTAAGGGGTCAATGCGAATAGCAAAATTATGTTGTGTTTCATACGATTAGCTCATTAATACGCTTTGGAACAAGTTCGAGAAGATTGTTCCAAAGAGGGAGTCATACGATATGTTATGAAGGCAAAAAACATTAATTAGCTGAATACATCTGAGGTGACTTGAAATGATGAATATTCGCTTTATAAAGATTAACAATAAACACAAGTGTTACTATAGAGAGTGGCGGCGCCATGGAGGGGTATGTGGGGGTACTTACCCCTCCACTTTTTTCGCCAAGCGCAGTAAAATACTATCATTTTAATTTTTGTTGTATTGAACGTTGCGGTGTAATGGTCGGCATGCTTAATCCCATATTCCCAAGTGCATTAAATCAGAGAAGTTTTGAAATTATGTTTGCACCCACCCCCCCCCCCCCCCGTCCCCCCACACACACGGTAGCTGCAAACAACAAACAAGAGTCGAGGGTCCAAATTGCAACAAGGCATGCCGCGTTTAAACGGACTGAAACATAGTGCTTAAGAGTATTCGACGAATGCTAGAATCGAGAGCGTGCAAGGCATCCCTTTGGAATTCAGCCTACAGCAGTTTTAAAAAATAAATAAAATTTAATATTTTAAGAAAATTCTCAAAGGTATAACTCAATGAACTCATGCAAATATGAATATCATTGGAACCGGCTTGTTCAGCCGGTTCCAATGATATTCATATTCGCATGATTTTGTTGCATAACAGTTAAAAATTTTCTCAACTTTGGGAGAGGACCCCCCCCCCCCCCCCCCCCCCCGAAACTCACTCCAGCTCGGCGCTGCACAATCCCCAATTGTACCCCCTCACTTTTGTAACTCTGGCGCCGCCACTGACTATAGAGTTCGTCTCGGTTTTCTCGTCGCGATCTGCCCCCGAAACTCATCGTTTTGCGCATTTGACACAGGACCAATCTATTTATTCTTCCTCTTCCTACACACTTGACAGAATACATTTCTATATCATTTCAGGTGTGACTCGTAGTCTTGCTGACAAACAAACTATATAGTATTGTTCAGGATGCTGAAACTGTGGATTAGCTTTCTAATTGTCACTCTGTATTTAATTAATATTAATGCAGACAGTCTACACAAAGCGGAACCAACCACAAGAGAAAATAAACAATCTTCATGTGTGCCGAACATCACAGAAGAGGAACAAGTCACAATACTTGAAGAAATAAGGTTGAACCTGGATAAAAAGGATATGATAAAAATGGTTTTAGTTGCCGACACCACTTGCAAAATCGATGTGGTGGATACATTTGATTTTTTCCGTTTCATTCTTGTCAGTGATCGCGGGAAACGGCTACTAAAATATCCTGCTGATAGAGACTTTTTGTCACTTGGAATCCTACATTCTAAAAGTGAAGACATGAACGTTACAGTGACATTCCAGCCTTACGACTGTGAATGCGTTCACACTGAGCTGAAAGAAAATATGATAAGTCTTGTTGTTAATATGACAGCGAGTCTGAACCATACTTTGTCACTTTGTTTTCATAACTTCCCTTCTAAATCAGCACCAAACCTTCTAATCAAGCTTTTACTGCCATTTTATACATTCAACACATTCGAAACACATTGCATTCCGCATATCATACAAAATGAAAACCGTGAGACTATAAAACAGTCTCCGATAGGATTCATAACATATGCCATTGGTTTCATCTGCTATGTACTTTTTCCTTTGTTTGGCTTTTTTCTCCCAGTATACAGGGAAGAAGATACAGACGAATTTACTTTCGATGATCGTCCGTACGGATTCCACAGATTATTAGTTTGGATATTGTTTCCAAAGAAAACACCAAACGATTCCCCAGTCGCCGGAGAAAGGCAACCTTTACATCCACAACTTTGGCGGTCTTCGCTCACATTTCGCGATATTCTAAATCGTCCTGAATGCAGACTACTGGTAATTTTATCATTGCTTCTGGTTGGCATCGACATTTTAGTGAATACGTTAAAATACGATTCAAATTCATTAGTCGCGTGTCTAATGGATAGATTTGCGTTGAATACTGCTACCTTTTATTTCGGCGATGATACATGTAAATACACACATCTTATTCAGTTGGTTGGCGCATTAATTGCTACAACGTTATTTATTTGTCTATATTGGCTAAATATGCGCACTCGGTGGTTACCAGCGGTCACTATGGATATATATGTCTTGAAACTGGACAATGCAATTAATTCATCTTTTGTTTCAATGACATGTGAGCATACACGGGACATCGATATGTCAAATTTTGACATATCTGAGCTGCGGGGTTGGACAAACTGTGCATATGCCTACGTAAACGTCATGCAAGCTGTGGTGTGCCCAAAGGGAATAAAACGTATATTTAAATATTCCTGGGTTAAAAACCACATTGCAACTGTAATAATGTTAATTTTGAATTCCCTGATTGTTCTTCTTCAGCTCATTCCGATCGTAAATGTCCTATGCTGTTTGCTCCGGAGACTTCATCCAGCCCTTTCTATTCATAAGTTTTTTCTATTTCTTGTTTTTTGTATAATTCCATTCTTTCTTTCTTCTCTTTTTATAATTCAAACTGTTATATTTAACACTGTCGTTTTATTATTGGAAATTGTAGTATTCACTGTGTTTGTTGGGGTTCCATTTTATCCTTTGTATGGTCTTCCGCGAGCCGCCGTTTTTATTTCCGCCTGCGCATATGCTACACACTTTTTGCGCGATTTTCTTTCCGAATATAGATTGATTTTAGAAGTCATATTAGAAAAAACTCGCAGCAGAAAAGTTGAAATTAGTATTTTCGACAGAGTATGTAATCGATGCCATCCAACGGGCGCGAATGTGTTTTTACTTGTTGCTAAGATTAGCATAACATCTTTATTCTTCGTTGTGGCTCTTATGGCATTTGTAGACGGAGGCGGATTTGACTGTGGGGTTGACTGGAATGGACTTATCCATACAGCTTTTATCATGATAAGCCCGGGAATTTTCGAAAAAGTCTTTTTAGAAAACAAACAAAAGAAAATGGAAAGACTCAAAAAAACTGTAAATACGTATATATCATGTGGGAATGAAAGTCACATTTGAGCGCCAGATAATATGATCTAAGACAAAAGCAATTGAAACTGGAAGTCCTGTGGCTGTATTGTGTACTGTTTTGAGATAATGGCACGTAACTCAATTCCTCCAGAAAATCAGCGCGACTAACTCTGTACACTTCCATATTAGTAAATAGAGGATATGGAATTAATGTTTTTATCATATAATATTTATGAAACGAGTCGAAGGATTTTCCGTTTGGGCGAGCCTCTGGCGATCCCAAACGTAAAATTCGGACGAGTTTAGTAAATATTACATGAGAAAAACACTCATTTCATATTCTGTTTATCATATGAAACACACACGACTTAGAATGACTTTTTACCCCATCACCTAACTTGAGTTGCGGACGGAACTTGGAAAAAACATCCTCGTATAACGAAAAATTTCCATTGTTATTATTTAATGCACGCCTTGGCATTTATTTCAATAAAATACACGCTTTTTCTACAAAAACCGCATTGAAATATAATTTTGTTTGCATTTTTCTTGTACAATAAGGATCACACGTACGTGGACTATTTAACTATTTTTTTTTACATTTTGGTTATTTTGGGCAATAATTTGTGTTTTTGATAATTTTTTTCCTGCAGACTGTAGACGCGCAATAAAAAAGGACAGCACGCGCGTTCGAACTTTCATTTTTTACCGCACGAGATAGATTTCGGTGGAGGGATAATATTGAACAACAAGCCGACGGCGTATGCTGTTCTGTCTATATTTTACCGCTTCAGATGCAAGCATTTTTAGCTCACCTGACTTCCAGTCAGGAAAGCTATAGTCATCACTCACCGTCCGTCGTCGTCCATCGTCCGTCGTCCGTGAACATGATGTTTGCGTATCCTCCTCCCAAACCGCTGAACCAATTTAATTAATAATTGAGATAATAGCTTGTTATGACATCGCAATTTGATTTTGTTCAAATCAAGTTGTCTTGCCCCTTGGTAGGGCCACGCACAAAAAGTGTGTTTAAATCTTAACAAATTTTCCTCTCATAAACCAGGAGTAGCAGAGACTTGATATTTGGTGTGCAGCTTCCCTGTGAGGTGTAGATTCCGATTTGTTCAAGAGAAGTTTGTGGGGCTATATTTGCCGTCGTTATGGGAGGGGCAAGAATTTTTGCCCCTCCCAAAATTTCTCTTCTCCAAACCGAGAGGCAGATTTGGACCAACTTTGGTAGAATCAGCTGAACTTCGCTGTTTGGTGCACAACAAACGAATGGGGAGTCTCAGCAACTGCTCATTTGGGGGGGGGGGGGGGGGGACACGGACTTGTTCTCTCGAAGCTTTTACTTATTCCATTTCTACAACCAAACACAGCGAATACGGGACGAACTAAAAACCGCGTTGCCGCAAGACCACGCCTGGTAATTATACTATACCTCATACGACAGATGTGCCTAAGAAAGGCTCTACAATACGTGGAGAGTGGATTGTAACTAAATCACTCGCGGAGTGGAGTTATCACCCAAGCTTTTACTTTCAAATTGTGTACATATCGACAAAAAAACAAGCAATGTTAATTTTTGCCCAAATGTTTTTTCCCGTCGCCCCATGGGAACCGCACGATCTAAAAATAGAAAAAAATAAAACGCCCATATCTCCAAAATTACACTGCAATGAGAATTCTTATTTGGTGTGAAGCTTCCGTAGGATCAACATAATGGGATGGTAAAAAAATTGCTATCGGTTTTATCATGGGGTATTTTTCTGGGACTTTTGAAAAAGTGCTGAGTCAGCATGTTTTAACACTGCGGGCAATGGAAAAAAACATTGAAGACTACTTTTCTCCCACGCCACTGCTCCAAAAGCTTTCAAATTCCACATATAACATATTTGGAAGATTGTTTCACATGTTTATTGAAATCAATTTCATGGGCCCATATTTGGGCTCTCTATGGCAGCCCAAATGTTTAAATTAGTGCAGTATGAGGAATATTCTTTAAAAATCTTCTTCCTCAGATCTACCAATAAGAATATTCTGATATTTGGTATGCAGCATCCATAGGGGTGTGAGATTCAAGTTTGTTCAAGCCAATTCCCTGGGTTCATATTTAGGCTGAAAATTTGGAGTCCCGTTCCGGAATTAGAAATTTTGGACCAAAATCCGGAAATTAGTTTTTTTGTTTTCTTATGCGTTTTGATAAATTTTAAGACAATTTTTTTTTTTTTTTACACTGAAAATTTGGGGTCCGGGTGGGACTTAGAAAATGTTGGACCTAAAATCCTGAAATTTTTGTTGTTGTTTTTTTTATGCGTTTCGGTCAATTTTAAGACAAAAAAAAAAAAATTTTACACTGAAAATTTGGGGGCCGGGTGGGATTTAGAAAATTTTGGACTAAAATCCAGAAATTAGTTTTCTGTTTTTTTATGCGTTTTGGTAAATTTTAAGAAGGAAAAAAAATTTAGGCTGAAAATATTTTGTTTGGGATTTCGAAAATTTCCGAACCAAAATTTAAAAAAAAAATCTGTTTTTTATGCGTTTATCTCAATTTTGGGACATGAAAGTGCAGGGACTGAAAATAGAAGGAAAAGCATGTGTATTGTGTGGGCACAAACGCTTCATCTAGTTTGTATATGCTTTTCTTAGGAGGGGCGTATGCCGCTTATTCAAATCAAGGCTCTGGTTTGATATTTAGAATACCATGTCAGGTGAGCGCCCTCAGGCCCCCTGGGGTCTCTTGTTTTATATACAGATTGATACCTACACCAATGGGAAGTTTGGTCGATTTTCAATGAATTGCGTTTAGACTTGTAGATTGTTTAAATAACTAAAGTGATAAGATGTATAATTTCAACATACACTCTAAAACTAGTTGGATTAGAAACAATCTAAATCAACTAAGTCTCACTAAACTTGGTGGATTTTGGTTTATTTTTTAAATCAGCTAGATTTTAAGTGTGGGAAAAAATTTGTTTAAAGTATATTTTCCAAAAATTAAGTCACAGTTTATGTCAATATTCAAGAAAGCTTCTACATCTAAAGAAGTTAAAACAGTAAAATTAGTTAATCTAAATTTCATACACCTCACAAAATAATGTGTTGTCTTAAAACGGTGCTTCCCGGAATGCCGACATCTATTGTTCTCATACAGTCGACCAGTAAGGTGTAATAAGTTGTGATAATCTAATTAATCACCTATAACCTTTTTCATATTTGTGGGCTGTTCAGCCGGAGTTGTAATTAAAAGAAATAATATAATTTTACTTAGCCGACAAACAGAGCACTCATTATTCAATCACAACACTGTTTCTTGCAGAAACACAAACTGAAACTGGTGTGGACGTTGTTGTGCAAGTGTGAGCAGTTATGTGAAACAAACTATACCTAATTAACAAAGACCTGTGCCGACATAGTGAGAACGAATATCAGTTTTATGATAACAGCATGTCGGCATTCCGAGAATAAATATCTTTACCTAACATGAAAAGCAGACGACACTTGCAAAAAAATTCTTGAATAACTATTATTTTCATTTTTTGTCTCAAAAACATAGGTTATGACCCCTCATTGGAACGAGCTTGTTCCAGTTAGGGGGCATAACCTATGTTTTAGAGACAAAAATATGATAAAATGATGAAAATTAATTGACGATGTTTGAAAATAGCGCTGGCCGGTTTTGGCTTTTACGTTAGGTAAAGGGTTAAAAATATAAAATAAGGAAGAGATGAACTTCAATTTTAATGACATTTAAAAAATAAAAATTAAATAAAATTAATATATAAAACTATACTAAGTGTTAAATAATAAACCAACGTGTTACCCTTTTCACACTGCGAGAACTATATCATTTGAATTACTAATGTGCAATCAGTTTGTTTTCTTTGACACATTATTTGCTTAAAACCCAAACTCTGTGTTTGTAGCACTTCGTGGAGAGAGCATTGTATTTGCAGTAATTATGTTTCCGTCCGACAAATCAAATCAAATGTTTTTTTGCACACCGAAGGCGCGCTGGGATGCTGTCGGGCAAGCCCCTTTCCACCCTCAATGGCTGTATGTTTTTTTTATCCTGCATCATTTTTCTTGTTCTTTTTATGTGGAGAGGGTTTTGATGGTAGGATTGTCATTGTAGGTGTCTAGTTCATGTAGCGTTGTATATTTTGGTCAGAGATTTTCTTTGCCTCTATATATTTTAGGTCGTAGGTTAGTATTATGTCTTGGTTGTTTTTGTTGTAATTGTTGTTGAATCTGATATCGTCGCCAATGGTCCCAGTGAAATCTAGATTGAGAGTCCCGAAGAGTACCATAGTGTTCTGATCCAGTGCTTCTATAAAGTTACCCAATGTCATCTCGTCCGCCTCATCGTCTTTGGAATCCGAGACTGTAGATTGGTTAGAAAAGGCGCTGTGGATTGAGTGGTTAGAGCTGACGGGAAATCCAGGAGCAGATTGGTTGATTTCCATCTCTCCTTTCTTCTTCCCCAGCTCCTCCATGCCTCCCAGCTTCCTGGGTGTGAAGGCGCAGATTGGCGTGAGTGGAGTGAGAGATAGAGATGGATTGATGGATGCGAACCCCTCTTTCTCCACTTACACTTTCTCAGCTTGTCTTCTCTCCAGCCAAGCTTCCATCCAGTGGCAACCCGGCGACAGGCTGATGATGGTTTGTTATTCTTCTTTTTTCTGTTACTGGTGTTGTTGGTCCTTTTGAGGTTTTACAGATGTGGAGTCTTGACCCTTCCTTGGATGTGGACCAGTGCAGGCGGAGCCCCGCGATAGGTGCTACCACTTCCCTTGCAAGGGTCTTGATTATACGTAACGGTGACCTGAACACAGTCCTTATCAGCATGCACATTCCGGTTGACTAGTGAACTGGTGTTTAGCACCATCAAAGTGTCTCTGATCTGTGGAGACAGGTAATCCATAATTATTTGCTAATTTGGAGCTCTCGCAGATGTGTGTGACGCATGGACAACCAAGATATCAATGGCATGAACGACGGATTGGGTACCATAACACGTCACAGATGTTTCTATTATAATATGTTATATGACATGATCGGTGACAGCGTCATCGTTTCTATTATTTTTGTTTACTGATAGGATGGGTTAGCAGTATGTCTCGCACGTTTCAGGTCGTATTTGGGGGACCCCGGTGGGGGACCCCGGAAGTGACGTCATGTCACGTGGCCTAGTGGCGTCATGTTGTGTTGTCGTGGTAACCCGCGTGAGCTGCCATGTTGTGACGTCATCTCCATAGTGATGCGTGGTGTGAGTGCGCATGCGCAGAGCGTGTTGTTAAGGTGATACGTGTATCCGTCGTCCATTTTGTATACTGGAGGCCGCCATCTTGGTTTCTATGGAAGCACGTGGTTGCTATGTTACCCAATTTTTCTGCAATGAGACGGGGTATTTTCGGAGGGTATGTTCTTTTGTACAGGATTATTTTCTGGAACGACTTCCCTGGATAATTACCACAAACAACGCGACAACTTGTATTATTTCGAATTATTCCAGAATTCTCTGCTTCTATCTATATATACAATAGTTTACGTCTATCTGGCCATGTTCCTTTATTCTAGAGTATACTCCAGTAGCGTAGAAGAGCCTATCAGTTGGAACAGCTTTACTTATTATTACTTTATTTAGCTATTTCTGGCCTATTCTTGTTAGTTCTGACCCTATTCCAAGTACTCTTGTTGTTTCATTTATCTAGATCAGTTACATAGATTATAACTAACAAATCAGATTGCTTGATTTCCCATAACCTGTATGCAGAATTATCTCCCTTGTGTATAATAAAAGCCTATATCCAATGGCCATATGTCCAGGCACCCCTTTTTTCTGAAAAACATATGGCCTTCGGCACCCCTTTTTTCTGAAATGAGGCTAAGAGTCGTAGTAAATTATACCTCATTAGCCGATTGCTTTGTACTTTCTATCTGGTATAGGGACTACGTTATGGCAGGTCAAGTAGTATTGTGGAGTGGGGGTGGGGGTAATGCCTGGCAGTATAGAACAGCATTATAGTATGCACGATAGTTACCTTTGGTGGCCCCCTGCTGGTCCCATGTTAGCCCTTAGTACTATCAATCCACCTAATGGTTCATGCTATCCTTTGACTGGTATAGGTAGTATTCAATGCTAGGCATAGGGGTATTGTGGGTAGGGGTACTGCCTGGTAGTTTAGAACGGTACTATAGTATGGGCGGTATATACACCTATAGGCCCCTGTTAGTGCTTGGTACTATTAACCAACCGATTGCTTTCTTTTATCATATGGCTGGTATATGTAGTACGTTATGATAGACCTAGTGATTTTGTGGAGGTGGGGGTAATGCTTGGTAGTTTAGAACGGTAGTATAGCATAGGCTGGACATATCCCTGTAGGCCTCTTGCTGGCCCTTGGTACTACTGATCCACCAGGTGCTTCATATTATTGAGCGGTATTCTGGGATGGGGTCAATGCCTGGTAATACAGAACGACAGCAGAGTATGGTTGCTATATTCCCCTGTAGGTTCCATCCTAACCCTTGATAGTATTAACCTACCAAATGCTTTGTATCATCCTGTTACTGGTAAGGTGGTACGTAATAGCAGTAGTTCTGACCCTATTCCAAGTGCTCTTGTTGTTTCATTTATGTAGATTGTTTATATAAATTATAACTAACCAATCAGATTGCTTGATTTTCCATAATCTATATGCACAGTTATCTCCCTTGTGTATAATAAAAGCCTATATCCAATGGCCATATCCCCGGGCACCCCAATTTCGGCACCCCTTTTTTGAAAAACATTTGTCCTTCGGCACCCCTTTTTTCTGAAATGAGAATAAGAGTCGTAGTAAATTATACCTCAATGAGGGATGTTGACTACGACTCTTATCCTCATTTCAGAAAAAAGGGATACTCCAGAAGGCACTCCAATTTCGGCACCACTTTTTGGAAAACATATGGCCTTCGGCACCCCTTTTTTCTGAAATGAGGATAAGAGTCGTAGTAAAAATCCCTCAATGAGGTATAATTTACTACGACTCTTATCCTCATTTCAGAAAAACGGGGTGCCGAAGGCCATATGTTTTTCAAAAAAGGGGTGCCGAAATTGGGGTGCCCGGGGATATGGCCATTGGATATAGGCTTTTATTATACACAAGGGAGATAACTCTGCATACAGATTATGGGAAATCAAGCAATCTGATTGGTTAGTTATTTATATAAATTATCTATATAAATGAAACAACAAGAGTACTTGGAATAGGGTCAGAACTACTGCTATTACGTACCACCTTACCAGTAACAGGATGATACAAAGCATTTGGTAGGTTAATACTATCAAGGGTTAGGATGGAACCTACAGTGGGATATAGCAACCATACTCTGCTGCCCTTCTGTATTATCAGGCATTGACCCCATCCCAGAATACCGCTCAATAATATGAAGCACCTGGTGGATCAGTAGTACCAAGGGCCAGCAAGAGGCTTACAGGGATATGTACAGCCTATGCTATACTACCGTTCTAAACTACCAAGCATTATCCCCACCTCCACAAAATCACTAGGTCTATCATAACGTACTACATATACCAGCCATATGATAAAACAAAGCAGTCGGTTGGTTAATAGTACCAAGCACTAACAGGGGCCTATAGGTGTATACCGCCCATACTATAGTACCGTTCTAAACTACCAGGCAGTACTTCTACCCACAATACCCCTATGCCTAGTATTGAATACTACCTATACCAGTCATAGGATAACATGAACCATTAGGTGGATTGATAGTACAAAGGGCTAACATGGGACCTGCAGGGGCCCACAGAGGTATATATCGTGCATACTATAATGCTGTTCTATACTGCCAGGCATTACCCCCACCCACACTCTACAATACCACTTGACCTGCCATAACGTAGTCCCTATACCAGTCATAGAATAATATAAAGCAATCGGCTAATGAGGTATAATTTACTACGACTCTTAGCCTCATTTCAGAAAAAGGAGTGCCGAAGGTCATATGTTTTTCAGAAAAAGGGGTGCCTGGGCATATGGCCATTGGATATAGGCTTTTATTATACACAAGGGACATAACTTTGCGTACAGATTATGGGAAATCAAGCAAGCTGATTGGTTAGTTATAATCTATATAAATGATCTAGATGAATGAAACAACAAGGGTACTTGGAATAGGGTCAGAACTAACAAGAATAGGCCAGAAATAGCTAAATATAGTAATAATAAGTAAAGCTGTTCCGACTGATAGGCCCTTCTACGCTACTGGAGTATACTCTAGAATAAAGGAACATGGCCAGTTAGACGTAAACTATTGCATATATAGATAGAAGCAGAGCATTCTGGAAGAATTCGAAATAATACAAGTTGTCTGTTTGTTTGTGGTAATTGTCCAGGGAAGTCCTTCCAGAAAATACTCCTGTACAAAAGAACATATCCTCCGAAAATACCCCGTCTCATTGCAGAAAAATTGGGTAACATAGCAACCACGTTCTACCATAGAAACCAAGACGGCGGCCTCCAGTATACAAAGTGGACGACGGAAACACGTATCACCTTAACAACACGCGCTGCGCATGCGCACTCACACCACGTATCACTATGGCGATGACGTCGCAACATGGCCGCTCACGCGGTTTACCATGACAACACAACATGGTGTCACTAGGTCACGTGACATGACGTCACTTCCGGGGTCCCCCGCCGGGGTCCCCCAAATACGATCTGAAACGTGCGAGACATACTACTTGGGTTTAGATTTTAAACAGAATGACTAATATAACATGTACCTTTCGTAATGTTACTTTTCTGCCTAGTGAGGTATACAGGCCACGTATATCTACACTATAACTCCAATTATATTGTCTAATAGATGCGATAATATAACTGAGGCTATAGTGGGATTCTTTTTTAAATTTACTTAATATACTGAGTCAAAAAAGAAAGTATAATAGAAACAGATGTGACAAAATAGATAAAGGGTGAAATATAATAGTTCTAATGTCTCATGTGTGTGGACATGAAATCATGCAATGCGTTTAATGACATGTTGTTGTTGTCTACCCAACTGTATACAATTTTGCTACGGATTTCAAAATAGCATCTGCTACCCGAGAATGTAAAATCGAATGGGTGACCGACGATTTTCTTTGTGTTATGTTGTGCTAGAGAGCCTGGGTTATTGACAAAACACACTAGTTTTTGTCTTCCGACATTTTAAAAAATGCCAAGGTTAACCGAAAATCAGAGGTTGCATGAGGTTGAGATACCTCCAGATGAGCTCGTTGCTGAGTTCGGAGTCACTGTGGCCACTATGTACCGTCTCGTTGGAAGGTATAGACCCACTGGATCTACTGCCGACCGACCGCGTTCAGGTTGACCAAGAGGTTACGACCCCTGCACAAGACCGACACATCAGGGCGTCTCACTGGCGGGATCGCTTTCTTCAAGCGACGAGGACAGCAGCATTTGCTCCTGGTAGAACTAACAATAGAATCAGTGCACAAACTGTCCGCAACAGACTCACTGAAGACGGCATCTGAAGTAGGTGTCCATACCATGGACCAATCCTTACCCAACGTCATCGTACAGTCAGAATAGAATGGGTACGCCAGACTGTTCTCTGGACTCAGCAGCGTTGGAGCACAGTTCTCTTTAGTGATGAATCACGATTTTATCTACGGCGCACTGATGGTAGGGCAAAAGTGTATCGCCGACGAGGAGAACGGTTGCTGATGCTTGCGTGCGGGAATGCGGTCGTTTCGGCGGGGGCAGTGTAATGGTTTGGGAAGGAATTTCCTTGCACCATCGAACGCAGTTAATCTTCATCGATGGTAATCTGAATGGGCAGCGATATAGGGACGAAATTCTTAACGTTGTCGTTGTCCCGTTGTTGAACGCTTACGTCGGATTGCAGTTATTCCAGCAAGATAATGCACAATGTCACGTGGCGCGTATCTGTCGTAACTTTCTTGAGGAGCAGAGCATTGAACTTCTTCCCTGGCCCCCACTTTCGCCAGATTTGTCCCCAATCGAGCATCTTTGGGATCAATTGGACCGTCGGGTACGACTTCATGATCTTCAGACGTTAGGCGACTTACGTAATGTTCTAAGACAGGAGTGGAACTCATTACCACAGGGTGACATCCAGAGACTCATCAGGTCCACGCGCCGTCGATGTCTTGCCATCCAAGAGGCAAACGGTTGACATACACGCCATTGACTGCTTGTGTGAACTTTTCATTTCACCCCTTGTCTGAATTACGACGTCCTGACGCGACGCTGGCAACAGTAACAACATGAAACTATGCATATTCATACAACTTGACTCGAAATATGAATTTACAATAATTTGTTTGGGATTAAAGTCGATAAAACTAAAAAAAATAATTGCTCCTCAAAGTTTATCATACTTTCATTTTTGACCCAGTATAGTTGTACTTTTGGAAGAAAATGTAAAACTTGGATACATGTATTTTCCACAAGCCAGGTAAATCACACAAAAACTTGAATTATATTACCCGATGTATGGTCTAATATAATTGAGGTAATAGTATGATTTTTAAGCTGAAGAGATGTCTTTTATAGCTGTATTTTTAAACACATGAAATATTTTCCAGAGGGTATCTTCCCATTTCTTATAGGTCCCATTTGCCATACATTTAGAAAGTAATTAGTGAGGGTTCAGGTTGCTTTAATAGCTTCACTCTGGAGAAAATGGACAAGACCGCATTAGACGGTAAATAAACATTTGTCATACAGATGTAACATAAAATTGACAAGACGCTGTATATTGTAATTTTGTTTTTAGTTCAGTGATATATAATGTGATATACGGTAAAGTTTACATAATGTATGTAATGTAAAATAAATAATAATGTAAATTAATACTGTTATACTTTATTTATGATAATATGAATATTATTAGTTATCCTTGTGTTTTCCAGGGTGTATGGGAATTTACACCGGCTAGGGAACTCGTACACCCTGAGGCGAAGCCGAAGGGTGAATGAGTTCCCAAACCGGTGTAAATTCCTATACACCCTAGAAAACACAAGAATAACGGATTTATTTCCAAGAATTTTGGTCAACTTAATACTTGAGGAGATTGTGGGCAAAAATTGACAGAAAATGTGTACTTTGTAAGTTTCTTAATAAATAAAACCAGTCAAATATGGATGTCATTGGAACTGGCTCAATGAGCCAGTTCCAATGACATCCATATCTGTAATATTTTATTGCACATAAATATCAAATTTCCTGTATTTTTATTTTTGTTCTAAACCAACTGAGGAGAAGGTATGAATTAATAATTAAAAATTGGTAGAACTTTTTTAACCATATAGCCTGCCAATGAATATTCTTGTTTTTACGTCGTGGTTAACCACGGTGTAAAAAAACCCGCTGTGGATTGCAAGTTACACCGTGCCTCTCAGCCCATCAAAATGCAGTATTTTATTTCATTTGAAAATAAATGAAAATATTTATGAACTACGACATGACGTACATTGACTTATCTCCTTTTGAACGCGTTATTCCAATAAATATTAGGCTGTTGCAGTTTAATAGAGATTAGCTGCAGGTCTTCTCTTTTAAATTGCAACAGTATAATATTTATGGACAATGACATGGTGTATATTGAATGTTAATCTAGCATTGTTGACAATATACAGTTAAAACTATAAGTCCTGTCACGAACTGTGCGCCTACCTTGGCTTAATTGCGCGTAAGGATTGCGCGCAAATGCCAAATCGAATGATATCAAAAGCTGCAGGTTCTCCTGGTTACTCATAGCAAACACAGGCAATGTTTCTGTCAATGGACCTCCGAGTTACCCGGAGGTCCATTGGCTGAAAGATTGCTTGTGCACAGGCCATATGTAAAGAATGCGACAGCCTTACTATGGTCATAACGCATAGATTAACGCGCAGATCAACGTGCTATATGTGCACATAGCATGACAGGACTACTAGATTTAGCTGCAGTTATTGAACTGTTCTTTGTGGTGAACATCTGGAGTTGAATTCAATGCATAAATCCTAGTATCTTGAACATGATCCATTGATGGTAGAGGTAGACCTGCTATTCTCCGCGCCCATTTCTAAACTTCTTTATTGTCTTTATAAAGATTTAAATACTGGTTGTGTGAAATGCAGATGCAGCCTTTCACATCAGCAGCTGACAATTGTTCAAGCACGACCCTAATAGCTGCCTGTTCCAAGTTCTTTTGTACCACATCAGGAGAGATGTTCACGTTTAATCTTTCTTGAATTTCACACTTGAACCTAATGAAGAGTCTTGAACATGTCACTGATCTACGGCCTTTAATCAGGGCAACTAGTTGTTCCATTCCTTGCGTGAAAAATATACAGGTGACCCCACAAATTTGGACATGCTACAAAAGTTCCATCCATATATAATGTCTCTGCCTGCTGACGAGCATGTAGTTGTTCATTCGTATTGAACACTGACATTTTGTCTACATCTCCACCCTCAAGCAATAAAAAGCTCCCGCTGTCTGTTGTACTAATCCAAGACCCTCCAAATGCACATCGTCTCTATTTGTTGGAAGCACGGGTAATGTTGTAGAAAATTCCATTAATCTATTCTATGCCAAGGTATGTGCAAATGTCAGATGCCCAAATCTTTGACCCTCGTTTTCTTGAAAACTGAAAAATGGCACTTAGAACACTGTAATTCTCAGGCGATGAAGTGAAGAGATGCTAAGAGCAAATTGTAAACTTTGTTCCTCACTCATAGAAGGAAACGAAATAATATTTGAGAACGAGTACAAATTCAAACTCAAATCATCTTTCTAGTGCGATAACAAAAATCCCATTTACGTTATACAATGCTCTGGTTTGGTGGATGGCAACCTGTATGGTTGTTGGATTATGTTATTTTTGAGACTCCCAAAAACTACAAAATAGACTCACTGTATCGCATTTAGTAGTATTACATGATGCGATCCCACGTAGTAACTCAAGTATTGAATGATATTTACGACGTAATATTGAATAAAGAACGATTATATTTATTTATTTATTTATTTATTTATTTATTTATTTATTTATTTATTTATTTATTGGTATTTAACATATTTCTGCACAATGCTAATCATGACGGTGGCGGTTTTACGGCTGGAGGAAGCCGGAGTACCCGGAGAGAACCACCGAGCATCGACGAGCTTCTGCCAGCTCCTCAACATCGTAACTCCGCACAGGCAGGGTTAGATTGGTTGAAGACGAGCAGTACGCCTTAGTGCACGGCATCATCAAGCCCCCTGTGGACAATCGGGGCTAAAGGCCTTGCCCAAGGACACAACGCGATTGTCCGAATCGATCGCTCAGACGGTCACCCATCCAAGGACTACCGGGCTCGACGTTGCTTAACTTCGGTGATCGACGAGACCCGGTTAGCGCAACGCTACAGCGCTCCCGAGAACGATTATATTATCATCATAGAATAGGCTCAGCAGCTCTTTCAGTCCGGCACGGATACATCTTTGCGTAAAAGAAAACTCAGTGGTCGGTTGGCAAACAGCATGATGGGCAATCACTAATTTGTTAGAATTAGTACAAGTTTGATCACATACGTTTCAGTGATAATTTAATCCGATAGCCCCGTGGGTCCATCGGGTTGGGTTATTAGCGAAACTCCCGGGAAATGCCAATAGATTAGCCATATCGGTTTTACAAAAATTTGGATTCGCTCGGGAATCAGGAACTGCCATACACACGTGTGATGGGACAGTTACAATAATGAGTGCTGTTGTTCCCTAAAAAGCATTTGACACTTAGTTACATGTATGGGTATATATATTAGTGGAAGGCCTACTTCCAGAAAAAGAAACACAAAGAACTTTATACTGGCGGGTGACGCAGTTATTAACATGCAGTAGTAGCATTACCGGGGTCTGTAAAATTGTGTAGTGCCGCCTGGCACCTGGCGCCAACAGATGTAGAATCTTCAGCTCTTTCACAGTTGTAGCTTTCAAAGTTTCAAGTGTTTTGATCCATGCATTACCTGTACAAACATAGTGATTTGGTGCTCTGCCATTGTGTGAGTGAGCATCTATCCCCAATTAACCTTTTTGCTGGAGGAGATATTTGGAGACTTGGTGTCAAGTCGGCAATTCATGAACCATCAGGTATTCTGGTGGCCCATGAAATGCTGATTTGCTATTGCTAATTCTTGGTGAATGTTTTTAAAGGTTTTTGGTACTTGAGTTTTTTAATAATGCATTTTGTTTCACTTCGTGTAACCAATTTCCTCTTAAAACAAAATATCGAAAGACAGCTCTGTTCCATCACCTGTCTGCGACTCTCTTTTATGATTAAATGACTAAACAATGTTGTAAGTTTTCTTTTATGTTCCCCAAGGTGAGGGTAAAGATAAAATCTATCAGCTCTTTCTGCATCTCTCTCTTGAACAATTCTACGATAGTACTGTGAATAAAAAAAAAATATAATTATAAACGATTATACAGGCCAACGTGTCAACAGTTTGTACAAACATTGTTGATAGGGAAATATTCCTTGTTTTTGTTATCCTCGGTTTCGTTCGTACATACAATAAAGTGGCGTAGAAAATGAGAAATGATCTCATTTCACCGAACCAACGAAAAGCTTAATATTTTTTTATTGAGTTTTAGTGGATTGTCACTTGCCCCACTTCAATTTGTTAGATGGCGTGTTTGTTTATGCGGTTGTTGTGGCATGTGAAGAATCTTTTATCGTGATTGTGTCCGATGGAAATGTTCAAATACCAATCCATCGCGGTTCTTGTCACTTTTATCACCCGATGTGATTATTTAAACAGAAGTGATAGCCTTATACCCCGTGTGTGTTTTCTTTTTGTACTAGTTTTAAACTGGATTATTTTTGTCTTTCATTCTGGAGTTCTGGGAGCTACAGAGTGGATGGCTGAAATAGCCTCTCAGAACACTGTGGACCTGATTGCTGGAAGCTATCTGAATGGTAGCGCACAACTGGTGATCTATTCCTGCTTTCCAGACATGTCGCCAGGTTATAAGATCGTGGAATGACCACGAAATTTAGTTTATCTACACGTGATTACAGACACGTTGTATTGTCTAAAACTACGTTGACGGATCAAAATGGTGAGCTGTTAGATCTCCATGGAGAGGGGTGACAATACGATTTCACATAAGAGAAATATAAAAGCAAAAAAAAATTTAAAAAATATAAAAAAAATTACGTATATATATATAAATAAGAAAATAAAAGAAACACAATATTAATTTACCAAAATTATTTAATATATAATTATTTATTAAAACAAAAAAACAATTGAACAAAATATATTTAAAAGAAAAGAAATATGATTCGATACGTGATTAAAAACGTGAACATATCCGAAGGACAGAGGAAGAAAATTCTGAGAGTGTTAAAAACTCAAGGCGAGGCGGTGAAATTCAAATTCACTCAAGAAGATCTGACAAGTGGCGGTCACGATTCGATTGCCTGGACCAGAACTCAAAGCAAGAGGATGGAGAACGCGATTCGTGATGGAAGAGGGTTGATGGTGAGATTGAGTCCCACTCAATTGAGATACAATTTGAGAATGAAAGGCGGTTTCCAACCGGTTTTGGCAGGACTCGCTGGAAAAGCATTGGCAGGACTCACAAAGACCCTGGTGCCTGCTCTGGGCATGGGGGCTGTCTTGGGACTCGCGAGTTAGGGAGTTCAGAAATTAATGGGTGGTGGACTGTTTTTGAAGATGGGAGGAGTCGTGTGTCACGTCGGCACAGACGGCGATAAAGGATTGTATCTAGAACCCGTGAGAGGTGGTAACCATTTTTTAGGTGGAAACAGTCTCTATCTGAAGAGAGGACAGAATGTGAAGCAACTCGGTAAGGGTTTACTGTTTGGTCTGGATTCGCCGTTTAAGAGTATACCACTTTTGAGTATGTTATTATAAAGTAAAAAAAAATTATATAATTATATAAAGTATAAAATATAAATTATATAAAGTATAAAAAAAATAATATAAAAAATAGATAAAAAGGATTACAAGGCTTTATTGAATGATAATGATGGATATTTCAGGAGAGAACTGGAAAAAGAAGTGAAAAAATAGGGATAGATTGTGGAAATTAAAAAGAAGAAGAAGAATGAGTTGTTTTCCACCACCACCACCACCGCCACCTTTCGAAGAGAATAATGATGTTAGTATTGCCAAGAGATGCACCACATTCGTTCATAAATATGATAGAGGGAATGAAATGTGTTATTATAGAAAAGCGTAATATATCAAAACAAAGAAAAGAAGAATCAATAATGAAAGTGAAGAAAAAGGGAAACGTTTTTACAATATATATGAGCGATAGTGAAGAAAAAGAAGAAGGAAACAAACAAACAAAAAAAAAAAGTAATGAGATTTAGAAAGATGTTCAATCTTTCTAGATCTCATTACTTTTTTTTGTTCCCTTCTTCTTCACTAATCACTCTCTCTATTGTCTTTTTTATATTTCCAAGTCTGTTATTCTTCGTGTCTTCTCCTTTTTCACATATGTGTTGAATGTTTATCTTTACTTTTGCAAGTTTTTTTACTTCAGTCAACGTGCTCTCACCGCCCGATTTGTCTACGAGTTCGAGAGAGATTTTTGGACATATGTAACTTCCGTAGGGTAACGACAAATTGCTCTTATCGAATTATTTGTCTTCGGCGACTACGATATTCTGTAGATCACTTTCATACTTGTAAAACAAATCGAGTGTGGCTTCATCCAATTTCAAAGCCATGCTATATTTGTCGTATTTGTGCTGCAAGCACTTCATCTTGACCCCATTCAATTTGATAGCATCATGTTGTTGTAATCTATAAAGTTTACAACCGAGTTTCTTGCACGTTTCAACTCGTTTCAGTTTCAATTCGCATCTTTTAGGTGTCGTTCTCATGGTTGATTTTTTTTTTATGAATTATTGCAAATAATAATATATTTTTGAATTTTGTGTTTTTTGTTAAATAATAATTTTTGTAAAAAAGTTTTTCTCTCTATATATATACAAAAAGTTTTTTAAATTTAACTTTTCTTTAATATGAACTTTTATTTTTTTGTGAAAGTTTTTCTCTCTCTCTCTCTATATATATATATATACAAAAATTTTAATTTTTTAATTTGCTTTATTTTTGTCATATTAATTCAATTTTTTCCACGTTAAGGAAATAAAAATCGATCAATCTCAAATTTTTTTTTTTTTTGAGGGGAATTAAAAACAAATATATAAAAGACGATTTTAAAAACTTTTTACAAAAAATTATTATTTAACAAAAAAAATTCAAAATATATTCTTACAAATAAAGCAAACAAATAAAAAAAAAATGGAAAATTTAGATAAGTATACCGTACCCCAGTTAAATGAGATTTGTAATGAATTAAAAATTCCAAATTTCAGAAATCATAAACCAAATTAAAAATAAATTAAAGCAATACAGGAGTATCATTCGTAAGGTGATGGAATGGAAATCAAAAGATCGAAAGCGAACAAACTTAAACAGACTCGAATTGTGAAAAATAAGCCGATGGCAGTAATACCTGATGATAGAAAATGAAACGCAGTAGTAGTGAAGAATGATTTAAAACTTAGACAGATCATACACGAGGAGTTACATAGTTTGCTCGATGAAAAGGGAAACGTTCCGGTTGCAAAAAATGGGAAGAAAAAAGTGGCAAAGGGAATCAAAATGCCGATATAAAAAAAACAAAACGATTTGGTTTGCAAAAAATAAGAAGACGACCAAACGAAAATCCATCAAAGAACTGCAAGTTTAAAAAAAAAAATAAAAAAAACAAAAACGAGTGATGTGGTTCAGAATCAAGACGGACGACTTATATTGAACAAAAGTCAACAAGCAATCAAGGAAGGGGAAGGAGAAGAATATGTAGGATGAATCTGCATGAAAGCATTCCAATCGAATCCCGTAGAATGGGAGAGTGCGATCAAAGGCATTTTTAAAACTTTCGATGTGGTTCCCTCGTTCAAGAAAGTCAATCCAAAATTGTTCATGGAACGGGTGAAGAAAAAAGTATTGGATTTGTTTCACGAACACATGGATGTGGGACTAAAAAATTGCGATGATACTCCATTGCATGATGAATAAAATTGAGGTGAACTCCAGAAAGAGCATCGTGAGAGATGCATATTTCAGAGCTGGCATCCAGACCGTATTTCAAGCTTCCGATTTATCAGACATTTTCGAAATGATGAAAGACAAGATGTTGACGTCTCTCGCAAATTATTAACATAGAGGTAGTAATTGGATGTTTGAAGAGGTGTTGAATCTCAAAATTCACGTGACCAAAAACGATTCGTTGAAAGCATCTTCCTATGTGGAATTACCATATTTCCTAGCTAAAAAAACTGCTGTAGTCAACGTGAGAAATTAAGATGATCAGTGTTTTAAATGGGCAGTCAGCTCCACTTTATACCATGGCAAAATGCACTCCAATATAGTTTCTCTTTACGAGGTGACTTGTAAAAATCTCGATTGGACCGGAGTGATTTTATCAACACCGTTAAAAGACATGAGATGTTTTGAAGCTCAAAATCCCACCATAGCGGTGAACGTCTTGGGATACGATGAGGAAAAATGAATGACCTATCCTCTTAGACAGACTTCGTATCTCGGAAGAGAAAAGACAATTATTTTGTTATTAATTTTGAATGGTGACAATCGTCATTATTGTTGATTTGAAAATCCGAGCCGATTACTGTCAAGACAAAATAGTAAACATAAAGAAAAGATATGTTTATGTTGTAACTGCATGAATGTGTTTCGCAGTTAAAAATTGTTAGTGAAACATCAGGAATATTGCAACAAAAATCAAGGTGTTACCGTCGAAATGCCCAAACCCAACACCATCGTGAACTTTCTCAATCACAATAGAAGGTTAAAAGTGCATTCATCATGTATGCCAATTTCGAATGCTGCACCGTGAAAATGAGTTCCTGCCAACCCGACGCTCTTCGAAGTTATGCTGAAAGATATCAAAAACACATGCCTTTGGGCTATTGCATTTACGTGAAATGCGCTTTCGACTCGCAACACGACATGGGTCCCTTCACCTACATGAAACAGTGCGAAGACGATGACGTGGCTCAAAGATTCGTGGAAGAGTTAGAATCGAAAACTCAAATTTTATATGACAAATTCAAAACTCCGGTGAAAATGATCATCACGCGAGAGCAAACAGGACAAAAATAACAAAGCCACCGAACGTCACATATGCAGACAATCGTTCGACGAGAATTCGCAGGAAAATAAGAAGGTCAGAGACTACGATCATTACACGGGTCTGTATCATGGTCCGGCCCACAGCAAATGTAATTTAAGATATCGAGATGCCGCTTTCTGTTGGGTGATATTTCACAACCTCTCGGGTTATGACAGTCATCTGTTCGTGAAAAATCTCGGCGCCTCCCACGAAAAATTAAACTGCATCGTGAACAGCGAAGAAAGATGCAGTTCCTTCATGAAATGGAAGATCGTGGAAAAGAAGAAAAGAGTAATCGACAAAGAGACGTTGGAAGAAGAAACAAAATCCATTCATAAAGTCATGCATTTCATCGACAGTTTTAAATTCATGTCGACCGGTCTGGAAAAATTAGTCGATAACATGAGCGAGGATAAATTTAAAATCACGAGCGAACACTTGGAGGACGAGTAGATGTCATATTGAGGAAAGAAGGAGTCTATCCTTATGATTACATGAATGATCTAAAGAGATTCGACAACACCACACTACCTTTGAAAGAAGATTTTTATTTGAAATTATAGGAATCCGACATTTCCGACAAGGATTGCAAACATGCTGAAAACGTGTGGAAATCGTTTGATATGAAAACCATGAGAGATTATCACAATCTCTATCTAAAGACCACCGTTCTAGTCCTGGCAGACGTGTTCGAAAATTTTCGAGACGTCTGTCGTCGAAATTACAATCTGGATCCAGCTTGGTATTTCACCTCACCCGGCCTGGCGTGGGATGCTCTGTTGAAGACCACCAAAGTCCAATTGGAATTATTATCTGACGTGGACATGTTGCTCATGTTCGAAAAGGCCATGAGAGGTGGCATCTCGATGATCTCCCACAGATATTCTGAAGCCAACAATCACTGCATTGAAAGAAGGTTTTGATTCGGAACGATCGAATGAATGCATACAGTATTGGGATGATAATAATCTGTGTGGTTGGGCTATGAGTCATCCTTTACTGATTGCAAATTTCAAATGGGTGTTGGAACCGGAAGAGATGCAAAAATGGAGAAAATATCCTTGCGTTTTAGAAGTTGATTTGAACTATCTGGAAGAGTTACACGACCTGCACAACGATTATCTGCTGGCTCCTGAATGGATGGAACTGGTCATAGGAGACGACGAAAAACTCATTCCCAATTTATTTAACAAACGTAAGTACATCGTCTACAGACAGAATTTGAAACAATACGTCGATCACGGGATGAAATTACTCAACATACATCACATCATTCGATTCGACGAAGAGCCTTGGATGAAAAAATACATCGATCTCAACACAATTCTCAGAATTTGAGCCAAGAACGACTTCGAAAAAGATTTCTTCAAACTTATAAACAACTGCGTGTACGGTAAATCGATGGAAAACACCAGGAAGAAAACCGACATTCGACTCGTCACGTCCAAGAAAAGAGTTAAAAAAAACCCAATTACATACACCGACCCATATTCAATGAAAATCTAGTGGCTGTTCACATGCAAAAGATGCACCTGAAGTTCGACAAACCCTATTATCTCAGACCGATCATCTTAGATATCAGCAAACAATTGATGTACGATTATGTCAAACGGAAATTCAGCGAGACAACCAAACTACTGTTCACCATCACCAACACAGACAGTTTGGTTTATGAGATACAGACAAAAGACGTCTACCAAGATATTGGCCACGTGATTTGACACCAGCAATTATCCTGTCGATCACCCGTCCAACATTCAATCAAACGACAACAAGAAGGTGTTAGGTAAATGTAAGGATAAGAGCGGTGGTAAACAAATCGTCGAATTCGTGGGTTTGAGACCCAAACTGTACGCTTATCGCCTAGAAGGCAAAGAGATCAAGAAGTGCAAAGGGGTTCAAGCGTGTGTGGTGAAGAAAAACATCACTTTCTGAGAGTATAAACATTGTCTGTTCGGAAGTGGGCCGGTGTACAAGACTATGAAATCGATTCGAAGTGACAATCACAACTTGTATACCAAAATAATCAACAAGATTTTGCTGATGGCCGACGACGATAAGAGAATCATGTTAGACGATAAAATAAGCACTTTGGTGCTCGAACATAGTATTTTGGATATTATTAAGGGCGAGAGGATTCCAGAAAATCAAGAGGAATTAGACGAATTCAAGATTATGGAAATCGATAGAGACATCAAGAGATTTAGTTTAAAAAGAAAAAGAAAAAAAGGAAAAAAAAAAAGAAAAATTACACCATTTAGTGAATTATAATAAAATAAATGAAAAAAAAATACACATTTATGAATAAGAAAATACGGATATCCGTAGAAGGTGTCGTCTTCCCTAACAAACCCCTATCCAACATCGATTTCTCGAATGCGGTGAAGGTCTTGAAAATCAAAGATTTTCGAGGCATGTTTTCCAGAGATGCCTTGCTGAAGAGAAGACCTTGATGACAACAATCGGAATGTGGAATTTTAAATCTGGATGATTTATTGGGTGAAGGAACTCACTGGGTGGCGTGGTTCAAGAACGGGAAGAAGAATTATTATTTCGACAGCTACAGAATCTCGCCGCTGAAAGAAATAAAGAATGATTTTGACGAATCAGTGGTTTGGTACAATACGGAATGAGTGCAATCGCCGGATCAAGTGTTTTGCAGTCACCCATGTCTCTATGTTCTCAAGAGATGGTCGGAAGGAGATTGGTTTCAAGACATTCTCAACGATTTACATTAGGGAGATTTTTTTATAGTATATATATAAAGGTAAAAATTATTTTTTAAAAAAAAACTTAATTGAATAGAACAAAAAAGTAAAATAAGTGAAAATTAATTCAGTTTTAAAAAAACTGCGTTGAAATATATTTCTAAAACAAAAACCAAAAAAAACAACATGCCAGTTGATAAATTTGGTAGGAGTGATGCCGAAAGTCAACGTAAAAAGAAGAGGAAGACGCTCAAAGTTGGCGATGGTTATGAAGTTGTCAACTTGGACGAACATTACGTCTGGAGATATGAACCTTGAGAGGAACCTTTGAACATGAATGATAACAAGCTCTACAATCTTCCCACACCGGTAGATCTCGCAGATGCGACGACTAAAAGATACGTCGACAGGGGGAATGCAGATTTTGAACGAATCGTGAGAGATAATTACTTGGATAAAGCCACGTCCGATGATCTCGATCTGAAATCCAAACGTTTGGTGAATGTCGCGAATCCCATACATTCCACCGATGCTGTGACCAAGAAATACGTGGACAACTCTCACGCGCAATTCAGTGAATATCTGAGAAGTAGATAAGTTCAGAAAACGATGCAATCGGAATTGAACGCCAATTCTTACAAGATAACGAACGTGGCGACTCCCACGAATCCCAAGGTCGTGGCGACCAAACACTACGTAGACCTGGAACAGAGAAAGTCTGACAGACGAGAAATGAAATCGGATCTGAATGTAGGATTCAACAAAATATTGAATCTATTGAAGATCGATGATGCGGACGAGGACTCCACCACGGTCAACAAGGGCTATGTGTGGATTCCGCCGTGATGACATCTCAAGAATACATAGAATCACAAGTGGATGATCCCTACCTGAACAAACAATCTGGTGGAACCATGGAGGGTAGCATCAACATGAACGGTCAGAATTTATTCGGTCTCGATCGCGATCCTGAATTTGATTCCAGTGCGGTCAGCAGGCAGTACGTGGACGACAACTCAGTCTAGAGAAAGGGCGAAACTAGACATGGGCGGACACATGCTCATGGATCTGCCGGATTCCGTGCACATGTCGCACACCTGCACCCTGATTTCAGTGGTGGAGAAAGTGAAATACGCCAGGCAATTGATCACCGTGTGGGCCGAGGAGAGCGGCACGTTAGAGGAGGGAAAAGCCAAATGGTCTTTCAGAAACGAAGGTAGCGGATTGCAACACGGCCAGGTGGGATATCCCAGACCGTTGGGAGGTGAAATCATTTGAATGGGTCTGGCTTCCACGGATT
Organism: Pictodentalium vernedei; assembly: GCA_031216915.1. Lineage (NCBI taxonomy): Eukaryota > Metazoa > Mollusca > Scaphopoda > Dentaliida > Dentaliidae > Pictodentalium > Pictodentalium vernedei. The sequence goes on along the minus strand of CM062297.1, from coordinate 102,576,067 downwards.
TGAATAGCAGAGCAGTCGTCATTCTCATGGTGAATGGAATAGAGAGCGATAAGAGATACAGCATTGAAAAGACTGAGAATCAACACTCGAATGTCAGCACGTTCGGCATGCTTCTCAAAGTGAACGCTGGAGACAGGATTAATTTCGTTACGAAAACCAATATTCCGAAGCCGCAACTTCTGCGGTGAGCCTACTGATTGAACTAAATCCTCTGAACAAACAGTGAATGTGTGAAAATAATTAATTAAAAATAATGAGTTATTATTAAAAACAAAAAAAAACTAAAAAACAAAAAAAAAAGAAAAAGTAATGAGATTTAGAAAGATGTTCAATCTCTCTAGATCTCATTACTTTTTATTTTTTTATTTTTTTTTTTTTTTGTTTTTAATACGTTATTTCTTGTAATGTTTCATCTCGTGAAATTGGATCGCTTATCTCAAAACACACAAAGACATCTATTTTGGCATTTCGGAGAGCTTTTATAATTTCTCAAAAAGCAGTTGGTCCTCTATACGTCAACGTGTCTAAACGTTTTCTGGTCTTATCTTCTATCAAGATTTTACTTTCGATTTCACGTCTCATATAATCGGTCAATACCAAAGGTTCTGTTCCAACTAAAGTGTCTAGAATTATTGCTAGTGAATCTTGCGAAATATTTTTAATCAAACCCCGTCTGTTTCTTCTCAAGTATTTTCTTTCTTTAGCATTCATTTTTTGTAATTTTTTTAAAAATTTTATTTATTTATATATATATATTTTTTTTTTTTTTCTTTTCTTCACACACGTCTCTCATCGATCGATCGACATCTGATTTCCATCCCATTCGAATTGTAATTCTCTATCCAACAGGACCAAGGCAAAGGCCTCGGTTTTTCTTGGTATGTTCTCATCGAACTGCATCTTGATCTGAATGTCTAAGATGCTACTCTTGAGTCATTGGCTCTGTTTACTGACGTCGAATACGAACATGGGATACATCGACTTGTATTCGGCGGGAGATATATTAGGGTTGCTCATCAATTCGTCCAGACTGTGATACTTCTTTCTAAAATCTGCGGCGTCGTCGTAAAGTCTGCAGAAATTGTTCTTGTTGAACAACGTGTTGTAATTGATTGTAGGATATCTCGTGGCATTCAGAAACACTTGCCTGAGACCTTGTTGGTCTGAAACGCGACCACAATGAAACGTAGTCTCTTGGAAGTGGTTTTCACGGTCAGTTTCCAATCGAAGTGATTTGTGGAGGGTGGAATTCTAGCCATGTCGGTCTGTCTCATTCTAAATCCCACGGGTAATTTACTTTTGAATTCTATGATCTTGTAGAGACGCATTTTTTCCACGATCAAAGGCTGCATGTGTGGAACGAACCTCGATATCTTGTGTAGAGTTAGCTTAGCTGCAGTGGTCATGGAGGGTCTCACTATATCGCATCGTCGTCTCCCTTTTGAATCTTCGTCAGATTGTGTTTGAATCTGTACATGATCTTGTTGTAATTGTCTGCAAATCCGAAGATGTGTTTCAAATGTATCCTGAATGAAAAGGTTCCTTTGAGTTTGGACGTCTTGACAAAGTAGTCGAATATCATGGCGGCGCCGGCCTTGGCGGGGGTCGACACTCGCGACGGTGTCTTTCACCCACAACTGATTAAGTCCCTTGGATTTCGAAAAATCATCCAGATACATCAAGAGTCCGAACATCATGGCGGCCTGACCGGGATGAAACATGGATTCTATCTCTTGTCCGGATAATTTTATATTACTGAATAGATGCATGATGCCATTATTGGCTAGTGTGACCGTGTCGTTGTCAGCGTATTCGCTCCCATCTTCCTTGGTGAGACGTCCCTGGACCACTATGTAACTCTTGCTAGGATGAACAAATAGATCTTGGGTTTTGATGTTGATTCTTGTCTCTCCTGCATTATTCAAACTTGTTCCGGTTATCGGTTCATATTTGTGAACCTCGTATTCCTCAATACTTTCATCTTTCAGTATGCCTTGTGCGATATCTAGTATATTTACCATTTTTGAAGGTTTTGTTTTGTTTTTTAGTTTATTAATTCGTTTGCTTTTTTTTAAAAACTAGTTTTTAATTATTTTTATTATTATTTTTTTTTTCCTTTATATATATGTGTGTAAACAAGAAAATGTTAAAGAGAGTAAATATATATATATATTTTTTTTTATTAAAACTTTGTCTTCTGCAATTGTTGTTCGTAAAACTTTCCAATGATCTCTTCGCCATCCAAAGCTTCGATTTCATAAGTCACCAGATCGGTGTGAAATATTCTGATTATCACGAAGATTTCCATGGTCCATCGAGGAGTGTAACCCTTTTCGAAGTGCTTCTTATAAGCGTTGATTCTCACTCGATCGCCGACTGCAAATTTCGGCGGTCTAGACTTCTTCCTGATCTTAGATCTCTCATGATATAGATTCGCGTAGACCCGGTTTTCGTTTCGAGGATCGCTAGATTCTGCGGGGGTCATTTTGATCAAACTGTGTCGAATGTTGATGTAATCTTTGACCAAACCATTCAGAGCGTGTATGTATTTCTTGGTCGAATTCACCGTGAAGTACCTGTGCATCTTTTCCTTCATCGTTCGATTCCAATGTTCCAGGACGCTGGCTTTCTCTTCATTTTCGATCGAATAGAGGTTGACCAACTGACAAACGTCCTTGTTGTAGAATTCCTTCCCCTTGTCCACCTACAATTTATTCGGTTTTCGAGAAGACGAGTCGAACACGCTCTTCAGAGCCTCGGCAACGCAAGGTCCCGATTTATTCTTCAAGGCTCTGATCCAACCATATTTGAAAAACACATCGATGACCATCAATAGATATTTGACGTCCTCGTTCCACCTCGAAAACGATCTCATGTTGACCAAGTTGGTGGACCAATGTCGTCCAGACCCTACACAAACACCCTTCTTTTTCGAATTTTATGTATGATGGGCTTGTATAGCTCCTCGGCGAATTCGCTCATCAATAATTGCTTCTTCTTCTTTTCCGAGACGCCTTTTTTTGGAAGGCCTCATCCGAATCGACGTTTCGCACCGATCACTTTGCCGACCAGCGAACGTTCGAACTTCTCTCTCCTTGTCAGATTCGATATGTCTCTCAATTTCGCCAACATGTTTTTATCACAGACATCATTGTGAGTCTTGCTGTCAGGATGTCTGGCGTAACACAGATCGTGATTGTACGCTGCCGCGTCCACCCTATTCACATGTTGGCTCCAAGATTTAGGAGTCAGATCGGCGTTGAGTCTCTTGTTCAGTTTCGTTCCAGGTCCCGTGAAACTGTGACCCGGCAGATGCATTTCGAAAGGGAGATTATTGATCATTTTATTCGCGATGCCTTTGCCTCTCGTCGGTTTTTTTTTTTGATGAATCGAGTATTGATCAAACCACACACCTTGCAAATTCCGCGAAGCATCTGTCTATCATTTTTAGTTCGGACTTTAATTACCCATCTCAGTAACTCTCTTACACTTTACACAATACATTTTTTTTTTGAGGATTATTTAAAAAAATTCGTATTTATTATTTTTTTAATTTTATATATAAAAATTTAATATTTTTTTCTTTAAAAAAATTCTATTCTTTTTATATATATTATTTCAATCATTGCTCTTGAGTTCTATCAACTTACCGAATTTCTCCCTGGCCTCTTTCCTCTCCCTTTCCACAAGAGAATCCTCCATCTCTTCCTTGATGATCTGACGAGTCTTGATTCTCACGGCTTCTTTCAAGGTATTGTATTTTGTTTTCTTGTCCAATATCGTGAGTATTCTCCGTCCGATATCCTACCGTCTTTCAACGCCATCGAGATCACTTTGGATATCGTGTCGATCTTGGAGTCGGCCAAAACGCGAATATTTTGGTGTTTCCTAGCCTTCAGATATAATTTTCTACTCAAAAAGTTTCCGACCATGCTAAACAATCCGGCGGAGAGAGCCACTCCTTTTAAGGTCAACACGATTCGAAGGCCAGCCGCGGTTGACAACAATCTGATGCCGGCCACGTGTAAACCATTGGAAATCGTGATGAGTGTTGTGTCGGTAGTGTTGACGAATTTCACGAGGCGCGAATATTTCTTCTTGAGAGAACGACCAGAGTCTCTCTCTCGAGTCAGATACAATTCTACTGATTTGATCGATGCGATAACTCTCTCCTCTTTCTTTTTCTTCTGGCGATAGCGTCATTGGCAAAACGCCATTCGGCTTCTCATTCTCGTCGTCATCTAACGACGGATACAATTTATTTCTGGTTTTCATTTTTTGTGTGTTTTTTTTCTAATTTTTATCAATATTATTTACGCGTGTATTTATTTTTTATTTTTTTTTTATATTCTCCCCCTTATTTATATCACCAAGAAATCTTAGTCGTGTCGTATGCTCCCTTCAGCAATAATTTCAAGACGTATCCCTTGTCTTCTAAAATCAGACTTCTACGCGTCAATTTCATTTTTCCGAACCGGTGGGCTTGTCACGCCCACTACAGAAGACTAATCTCCTCCAAAACTTGATCACGTCGTCAATTCGAACGTGTTCGAACGCCTGTTCTAAATACTTGACGATAATATCTTCCCTTTCCATCGTCAGACACGAATGATCCTCGTGATCGAAGTCTAGATGATCCCGTCACCCGACGCATCGATCAAACAAGAGACGGGCGACCTAATTGTTCATTCACGCAGAATGCGTAGGCTCTCATGAGCGCCTTTATAAGAAACGATGCTCTCATAATCTGAGAATCGTTCATGATTTACATATATTTTTATGATCCATACGATTCGATATTTTATTTATTTTTTAAATAACTATTTATTTATATTTTTTTCTCCTATATATTATATCAATCACTTTTTTATTTCCTCTCGCAGATCTCGTGATTCTGTTACAATTTATCTAAAAAACTCCTAAAGATTTTATTTTTCATCTGTTCCCTCCACTAAAAATCTTCACCGTTTTCGTCCACGATCGATCGCACACTGTCTAGACCACGATGACAAACGTAGAGAGTTTTCGTCCATTCTAATTTTTTCGACATTTCTTATTTTTTTTTTTTATATTTTGCTGGTCTGGAACCCGCACTAGTCGGTAGATGGTTCGATCAACCTTTGGCGAACGTTGGGAAAAAATTTAGGATCGATTTTCCTGTCCTGGAATCCGCAATCGTTCGTCAGCGATCGGAGCGCACCCACCGCCGTCTAGAACGCGATCGCGAACGTTGAGGAAAATTTTTGTCGATTCTAATTTTTTCGACATTTTAATGCTGGTCTGGAATGTCCACAGCATTCGCCAGCGTTCGCCAACGACCGATCGAAACGTCTAACCCACGATGGCGAACGTTGAGAAAATTTTAGCTCAATTAAGTCGATTTTTCTTCCGCGCAGACTGGTCTGGAATCCGCACTCGTTCACCAACAGCTGATTAAACCATCTAGACCACGATAACCAAGTAGTGGGGATTCCAGACCAGATGTACAAAATCATGTTTTTGTACATTTCGTGTACATTTTAACACTGAACTTTATGCGTACATGTACGTGTACGTGTTCATGTACATGTACAAGAAAAAAAGTGGTCTAGCCCTAGAATATGTTAAGGACTTTCGTGGCGGAAAGTCCAGCGGACCTGATCTGCTGACCTCTGAACACTTGAGATTTAGTACCTTTATGTTGTTTGCCACACTGGAAGTGCTGTTCAATGCCATTATCATCCACGGCCACATTCCATCACCCATCATTGATGTTACACTTATCCCACTGCTTAAAAGCAAATCTGGAGATATTTCCGATAAAGATAACCACAGGTCGATTGCTCTTGTGACAATTATGTCTAAACTTCTTGAAAAGGTTTTACTCATTAGATGCGTAGACACACTCTCAACAACAGACTGTCAGTTTTGTTTTAAGGCTCATCACTCCACCGATGGATGTATTTTCGCTCTTAAGTTCGCTATTTTCCAAGCCATAATACCCGTGTGTTGGAATATTTTCTTGATGCAAAGAAAGCGTTTGACCGAGTCAATCACATTACACTGCTTCAGAAATTACTTAAACGCAACGTTCCTGTAGCCATAATCCGATTACTTCTTAACTTGTTCAAAACTCAACAGTTTTCTGTAAGATGCGGTCAAACCATGTCTCCAACATTTCCTGTCACCAATGGTGTCAGACAGGGTGGGATATTATCGCTCTTCTTGTTTAATATATATAATGATGATATGAGCAGATCACTGAACAAGCTGCATGTTGGCGAAAACCATAAACAATTTGTGTTATGCAGATAATATATGTGTGTTTGCCCCTTCCGGTATAGGTCACAGCACTCTGCTGAAGGTATGTCAACTTGAAGCGATGAAAATTGATATGATTTATAACACTCATAAAACTGTTTGCATATCATTCTTACCAAAATTATTTTATTGTTTAACTTTTCCCAAAGTCTATCTTGGTACAACCGAATTATTGGTTGTCCCGGAATTCAAGTATCTGGGTCACATAATTCACCCAGACCTCACATATGATGCTGACATAAAAAGACAATACCATGCAATCTGTGTTCGTTCCAATCAGCTTATAAGAAAGTTCTCTAAATGTTCACCGTGTGTCAATAAGATTTTGTTTGTTCAATACATCACCACATTGTACTGTTGTCACCTCTGGGTTAATTTTGCACACAAAAGCATCCGGAGACTTTCTGTATTTTACAATAATGCCTTCCGACTTCGTATGGGCTATGACAAATTCTGCAGTGCCAGTGGCATGTTTGACGTCCCCTCTCTCTGGTGCCTAAGGAGAAGGTTGGTTTATAGTTTTCGCAGGCGACCATTCTCCAGTACCAACTCCGTTATTAGTGCGATATGCAATTCTGACTTGAGATATGTTTCGCCCTTAATGAAATCCTGGATCTCTCTCTTGTACAACGATTGATTCTGGTACTCATCCATCACTTTCTTTATTTTTTTCTTATTGATGCTTAGAACCACTCCTTAATGCCAGTGGTTGTTAAGTAAGTGTGTTCATGTGTTTGACACTGTTTGTTAACCTTAGTATATATTCTGTAACTATTTCATTTTATTTTCTGATTTTGTTATACGGACCAGGTGTCTGAAATAAACAATCAATCAATAAAGGAATTAAAATAGAGAAAACCCGGTCTTTGTGTATGTGTATTGTATAGATAAAGGTGATGAATATAGAGAGCATCTTTGTTTATAACAAGCTTAATATGATAAAGACCGTGTACTCTGTTTGGTTATGTCATAGATAAGATGGTGTCACGTTGTATAGTACTGCAAATAGATGAGGGACAACTGGTAGGTTTGATTATGTCATAGATAAAGGCATTATGATAAAGGTCTCTTTTGTTCATAAGAAGCTTAATATGATAAAGACCGTGTACTCTGTTTGGTTATGTCATAGATAAGATGGTGTCACGTTGTATAGTACTGCAAATAGATGAGGGACAACTGGTAGGTTTGATTATGTCATAGATAAAGGCATTATGATAAAGGTCTCTTTTGTTCATAAGAAGCTTAATATGATAAAGACCATGTACACCGCATGATTATGTCATAGATAAGATGGTGTCACGTCGCAGGTGTGTAATAACCCAAATATGATCGCGGTGGTGTCTGATTGGTCAAACAGTTGTCCAATCAGATCATTCTACACGGCGGGATGTTCCATGGGACCAATAGATAAGCGTGTTGTAAAATTATCCCACGCAGGCGTTCTCTGATTGGCCAAACAGTTATCCAATCAGATCATACCACACGGCGGTATTTTCCATGTGACCAATAGATAAGCGTGTTGTAGTAAACTACTATAGCATGGTCAACTCATAGGGAAGCAGAAAGGGAATTAACAACTCTGAATTTTCGCTCTATGAAATCTTATTACAAAAAAGAATTATCATACAAATCAGTTTTTACAAAGTAATTAATTGTTTTACAATAGTCAAAATGGATTTACAAATCTACAAGTAATTTTTACAAAGCTGGCCGCGTTCAGGTCGACCAAGAGTTAAGACCTCTGCACAAGACCGACACATCAGGACGTCTCACTTGCGGGGTCGCTACCTTCCGGCGACGAGGACAGCAGCAATTACTCCTGAAATAACTAACAATGGAATCAGTGCACAAACTGTTCGCGTCCATACCACGGACCAATCCTCACCCAACGTCATCGTACCGCCAGAATAGAATGGGTACGTCAGCCTGTTCGCTTGAATTCAGCAGCGTTGGAGCGCAGTTCTTTTAGTGATGAATCACGATTTTGTCTACGGCGCGCTGATAATAGGGCAAGAGTGCATCGCCGACGAGGAGAACGGTTTTCTGATGGTGATATGCGGGTATGCCACCGTTTCAGCGGGGGTAGTGTATTGGTTTGGGCAGGAATTTCCTTGCACCATCAAACGCAGTTGATCTTCATCGATGGAAGTCTGAAAGGATAGCAATATAGGGACGAAATCCTTAACGCTGATGTTGTCCCGTTGTTCAACGCTCACGTCAGATTGCAGTGATTCCCGAAAGACAATGCCTGTCATGTGGCGCGTACCTGTCGAGACTTTCTTGAGAAACAGGGCATCGAACTTCTTCTCTGGCCAGCACTTTCGCTACATTTGACGCCAATCGAGCATCTTTGGGATCAATTGGACCGTCGGGTAGGACTTCATGATCTTCAGACATTAGGCGATCTACGTAATGTTCTGAGGCAGGGATAGAACGCAACACTACAGAGTGACATCCAGAAACTTATCAGGTCCATGCGCCGTCGATGCCTTGACACCGAAGAGGCAAATGGTGGACATACACGCTGTTGACTGTATGTGTGAACTTTCTATTTCACCCCATGTCTAAAGTGCGATGTCCTGGTGTGACCTTGGCAACATTAAGAACAAGAAATTATGCAAATTCATACAGCTAGACTTGAAATATGAATTTACAAAAATTTGCTTGGCATTAAAGTCGATAATACAAAAAAAACAATTGCTCCTGAAAGTTTATTATACTTTCTTTTTTGACTCAGTATGTATTGGATGATTTAAGGAGACCGATTATATATTTATATATCTGATGTCTGCATTAAGAGAACCATCCACAAAAAACCTACATTTAGGCGACATTTGGTATGTATATTTTATTTGGGCTTTTTTGTTCTCATTTGAACATTCTTATCCCGTCTTATTCAAATAAAGTATATGTTAGTTCCATGTCTTTAAATGTACACCTTGTTTGACTTTTTTAAATTTTGTAGTATATTGGATGATTTAAGGGGGCCGGTATATATACTGAGTCAAAAAATAAAGCATAATAGAAACAAATCTGAAAATATAGCAAAAAGGATGAAATATAATAGTTCTAATGGTGCTTGTTTGTGGACAAGAAGTCGTGCAAAGAGTTTAATGACATGTTGTTGTCCACCCAACCGTATACAATTTTGCTACGTATTTCAAAATAACACATGCTACCCGAGAATGTCATATTGAATGGGTGACCGACGATTTCTTTGTGTTAAGTTGTGCAAGAGAGCCTGGGTTATTGAGATGACGGTCTAGTTTTTGTCTTCCAACATTTAAAAAAGTGTCAAGTTTGACCGAAAATCAGAGGTTGCGTGCCATTGGTATGCATGAGGCTTGGGTACTTACAGATGAACTCGCTGCTGAGTTCTGTGAGTAACTGTGGCCGCTATATATCGTCTCACTGGAAGGTATAGAACCACTGGATCTACTGCCGACCGACCGTGTTCAGATCAACCAAGAGTTACGACCCCTGCAGAAGACCGACACATCAGGACGACTAACTTGCGGGATCGCTTCCTTCCGGCAACGAGGACAGCAGCAATTACTCCTGGTAAAACTAACAATAGAATCATTGCACAAACTGTCCGCAAAATACTCGCTGAACATGGCATCCGAAGTAGGCGTCCATACCACGGACCAATCCTTATCCAACGTCATCGTACCATCAGAATGGAATGGGTACGTCAGCCTGTTCACTGGACTCAGCAGCGTTGGGGCACAGTTCTTTTTATTGATGAATCACGATTTTGTCTACGGCGCGCTGATGGTAGGGCAAGAGTGTATCTGATGCTAGCGTGCGGTAATGCGATAGTTTCGGCGAGGGTAGTGTAATGGTTTGGGCAGGAATTTCCTTGCACCATCGAAAGTAAGTTGGTCTTCATCAATGGTAGTCTGAATGGGCAGCGATAGAGGGACGAAATTCTTAACGCTGTTGTTGTCCCGTTGTTCGACGCTAACGTCGGATTGCAGTTATTCCAGCAAGACAATGCCCGATGTCATGTGGCGCGTATCTGTCGTGACTTTCTTGGGGAGCAGATCTTCGAACTTCTTTCCTGGCCCCTACTTTCGCAGGATTTGTCGCTAATCGAGAATCTTTGGGATCATTTGGACCGTCGGGTACGGCTTCATGGTCTTCAGACGTTAGACGATTTACGTAATGCTCTTAGGCAGGAGTGGAAAGCAATACCACAGGATGACATCCAGAGACTTATCACGTCCATGCGCCGTAGATGTCTTGCCATACAAGAGGCAAACGGTGGACATACACGCTATTGACTACATGTGTGAACTTTTCATTTCCCCCCATGTCTGAATTGCGATGTCCTGACGTGACACTGGCAACAGTAAGGGCATGAAATTCTGCAAATTCATGCTGCTAGACTCGCAATGTGAATGTACGATAATCTGTTTGGGATTAACTCTTTGCATGCTGCTGGCAGATATTCCTGCCCAGCACATGGTTTCTCTTGTCTCTTCAGTAAGTATTATTTGTGCATATTTATTCATATTTTCTGCCTGTAAATGGAATGGATTTTTTCATTTATGATTTCTTGTGTTACATTTAGGTTAATTTTTCGTCATATCTAGTCGTGGCTGCTTTAAAGCAGCCATGACTAGATTTGATGAAAAATATCTAGAAAATACTCAGCAGGTTAAGAGTTAAAGTCGATAATACTAAACAAATTGCTCCTCAAAGTTTGTTATACTTTCATTTTTGACTCAGTATATATTTATATATCTGATTTATGGATTTAGGGAATCGTCCAAAATAAAAAAAAATATCTGCATTAAGGGAATATTTTGCATATTAAATTTTTTTGGTAAAATAAAAAGCCAAAACATCAAAACAATTCATAGTCCTCATCTATATATCACTTCTGTCTATAGGTTGTTTGTCAATACAGTCACAGTCAAACCAAAAGTAAGTTTAACTTATTCGATGCACCAAACGATACAGTGTTACAAAGTAGGAAGTGGATTGGTTAAATGATTAACAAGAGAGGTCACGACCTTCCCAAGCCAGTCAAAAGTCTCCAGGTTTGGGACATATTGGACAGAGGAAAAGTCACCAAATTGCTGGTTATTCAAGGCTGATGACCCAACTGGGTGTATATTCTCAGGAGAAGCTGTTTGTTGGACGGTGAGTAGCAAAATAGATGGTCTAGGAGGGCTAGGAGTGAAGAGAAAAACAACAGTATTGCCCACTCCCCAGGAGGCACGGCTTTCGTTTCTTCAAGACTGAGGTAAGGATGTATGAGAGAAAGAACACCTGGATGGTGGATTAAACAGCGGAATAAAATGTACATTGTGAATACGTTATCTGGTTAGGGATTTGGCGTCATTGAAAAGGGCCATTAGGGGATTGTCACTGTTCGCCTGCTCTTCCGTGAGAGGGATGGAGCTCTTGGCGAGGTGGTTGAATCTGTGGTTTAAGTGGCGTCTCTGCGATAATTTCAGAAACCGTTGGGACGAGGGCGGCTAGCTTGTCTTCATTGTCTCGGTTGTTTGGCTAGTTGAGTTCTCTCTCCTTGTACTCAATGAGATGTTTTAGGATGAGCTGTCTGGTGGACTCCCGTGATGTGTTAGCCAGCTCTTCCTGAGGTGTCAGACAGCTCAGCCTATGTGGGTTATGTGCGTGGCTTCTCTGTGTTCTCCGGGGTCTGCTCGAAATGCACGAGTTTCTAATAGGTCTGATTTTGCACGTTTTAGTTAACAAATGAGAATGAATGATTTCGTGCTCCGAATGCGCATAGGGACTGTTTGGGAAAACCCATCTCGACCCTCTTTGGGGAATTTAGCCCAATCGGCATCATGTTCGGACGCAGTAAAGGAGGAAAGTGAACTAGAGAAGGGTTCGGGTGTGGTGTTGGTGTTTTAGAGGCAAGTATATTATGCCACTTTTATGTTTGTCAGTTTCGTCTTCAGCAAGTATAGTCTGTCTCGGGCTTTTCTGTGTTTTTTTGCTGTTGGGAACAGTAAGCGTGGCTGGGACATTTTCGTCGGGATTGAAGTCCAAGATATATAAGCTGTACTGATCAAATGGATCGACCAAAAATCAAACCAATTTTTTGGGATACATTCGTTATCTTTTCTACTGCCTTATTGGGCGTGTTTGTTGAAATTCGTATCGCTGTTTCTCTTCTTCTCTTCTCTTCGGTTGTTGTCCGGTCACGAGAAATAACCACGGAATTAATTACAAAGGCTTGTAGTGGGAAAACAAATAAAAATAAAGAGAAAATAAAATAAATACAAAACATTCCTTTTCGGATTCGAGTACGATTTTATCCTTTCGTGGGCCTCGAGGATTATTTCAATCCTCCGCGCAACCCGTTCAAGAATATAAATCATTCTCGGATCTGAGTAGCAAACTATTGTCTATAGATTTAAAGTTCTCGCATCTTTTTGAAAATTAACTTTCACATTCAATGTGTGAAAGAAAATGAAATGAATCGAGATCCGGTCGGAATTCTCTGTCCTTTTTGCACCTCTGTATAATTCTACAGTATGTCGAGAGTGGATTGTAACTAAATCACCCGCGGAGTGGAGTTATCACCCAAGCTATAACTTTCAAATTTTGTATATATCGACAAAAAACACAAGCAATGTTTCAGCCAATGGACCTCCGGGTTAAACCCAGAAGTCCATTGGCTGAAACTTTGCTGGTGCTGGTTATGCTTTGCAACAAATTTGCTATTATTGCTCGGGTGGAATCTCCACTCTGTGGGTGATTTAGTGATAAAACACTCTCCACGTACTGTATACTAGTAGATAGAGATCGTCGGCATCATTCCTAACCACTACTGCGATACATGTACATGTAATCAAGACAGAAAAAAGCAAACTGTCATCTGCAAAATGAGGTTCCCAGGGAATAAATTTAGTGGTGCTATCCTGTATAGCAGGGTAGCATCACTAAATTTACCCTATGTGAACCTCAGTCTGAATCAGTGTCTCAAAACTAAACAGAAAGAAGTACCCAGAGGATAAATTGGCCCACTGTATGAGATAGCATTATCAAATTAACCCGCTGGGGACCCCATTCTGTAAATGTCAGACTGCTTATTTTCAGGCCTGCATGTAATGATGTAAATAGATATTACAGGTAAAATTGGACTCCACGTACAGAATGAAGAGCAGATTACTACTTAATCGCAACGCCATATATTCGACACTCGAAAAGTATTTATGATTGTTTATAACAGCACAAGAGGCAGTTGCACACTTTCATCACATGGACCACCGGGTGCAACCTGGTGGCCCATGTGAAGGAAGTTCGCAAGAGCTTCGTGTGTTTTGTCATCAGAAATTGTAAATAATTACTTAGTGAAACATCTATACCACTGTGATTTAGTAGTAATCCACACTCTAACATACTGTGGTCTCAATATTGGCTTTCGGTTTGATCGCTTTAGTTCGTGATTTCACTACCAACTTCGCTAATAGCCAATAACATTTTTTATTTAATGCTCAGGCATCAATTCACGCTGAAAAATTAAGTCATATTCCCCTGTCGGTCGGCAAAACGAAATATCAAAATGATATTTAGAAATCGATATTTCATCGTAGGTTCATTTCCACTGTCTTCGATGTTCAGTGGCAGCACGTTTAATGGGCCGATAAACATTTACATGCAATCATCACAGAGTCAGCACATCAGTAATGAATTCCAGAGTCCCAAATACAAACGAATTCGAATAATTGATAGTGACAGTGACTAAATCAATTCATTAAATCAGCGGTTTCAAAGTTTGACTTTCTCATTCACCTTCCAGCGAAAAGCCGAAATCACTTTCAAATTTCTTCAGTTCAACTTCACACGTCTTCAGTGCATTGAGTTCAAAAAAAATAAAATGACGTGTCTTGTTATTGAAAATAAGAAAGTGGTGTTTTTTGTTATTGTTCTATTTCTTCGAAACACATTGCGATTATTTCAATTCGCCAGCCTTGGTAAATCGTAAAGTTAGGGGAGAAATAAGACGGGACTACTTTTTGTACGGATATTCACACATTCCAATGGTTGGAGTTTGGTGGTTATAATTTTTGTATGGACGCCGGTTCGGCACATAAATTTTGCGCCTTAATGGCAAATAAAGGCCACAAATTGGAGAGTTTGTAGTCGTAGAGCATTAAATAAAAAGAAAATTCACGAAAATTTGATGAATACCGAAAATATCTCGTTCGTGGCTACAAGAAATATGAGGATCTTCACTCGCGACTGCGTCGCTCGTGAAGATCCTCATATTTCTTTGTAGCCACTCACGAGATATTTTCGGTATTCATCAAATTTTCGTGAATATCCTCTATGTATTGCACACGGCAAGCGTTCTTGTGTATTTCAGATTGCTTCACTCTTCTACAGTAAAGATGGACTAAACAAACGACAATGTTTTGCGCTAATTGTGACTGGATTTGTAATTCCAGCTGTATGTCCGGTTCGGTGCAATTTATGGTGGTTTGTAATTCAGTCTATTAAACTCTTATACTTCGGCAGTCGATTCTACTACTCCTTTGGTTTCTTTTTGGTTCTGAATTCGGGTTTGATGTTGAATCATTCCTGACTGTGGTTGTTCTACCCAGATTGCTTCTTTGAGCGCAAGTGTTGATGCGCGTTGTTTTCATAAACATACGTTCGTTGAACAAATTTTCTCTTCCAAAATTTCAGTCTTCCATCTTCCGCGCATGTGCTCCCACTTATGATAATAAACTAACATCTGTCGGTTTATGACTAGTCGGTTGTCATATGTCTATACTGATGCTTTCAGGCGGACGACGTACGAAACACGTGGGTGTTTTGCTTAACGCAAAAGTAGTGGGGTGGGAGGTATCGGTACATTCGAGATATCGATCGATAGTCCTTAGCGGCCATGGGTATTGTTTCAAGACAAAGCCTATTGTTCTAGGTCGATGAGAAAGCCCCAAGTGTTCGAACGATGACTCATAGGCCTATTGTGAGTGGACAAAGCTTATTGTTCTGGTGTGATGACTGAGGCCAGGTGTGGGGCGTGTCACCCGCACGTGTCCGATTGTTTCGAGTCAATACCTATCGTTTTAAGTGATGACGCATAGCGTGCTGTCCACTCAAAATAGGCCTATGAGTCATCGTTCGAACACCTGGACCTTACTCATCAGCCTAGAACAATAGGCTTTGTCTTGAAACAATAACGATGGCCGCTAAGGACTATCGATCGATATCTCAAGTGTACCGATACCTCCCATCCCACTACTCGCAAATTGCGGGTTCGTCAAGATTTCAATACTTTGAACTCTACTTTCCTGGAATGGTATCGCCTTTGTGTATACTTACAGGGAGATGGATCAGTTCGATATCAATATACAGGGAGGATAAAATAATAGCTGCAGTTATTATTTTATCACCAGTGCCCCGTGTATAAACCTCTTATAAAACGATAAAAATAGGACGAAATTATGCCCTGGAAGGGTTGTTAAATGTCAACTTTTTTTTCAAACACAAATTAGATGTTTCAGACAAAGTGCTAGTGTTTGCACAGCCAATCAGTTTTCCAACAGAAAATATAAGTTATTGTGATGAATTGGCGGTAACATGGCCTGATGATGGCGGCTCGGAGCTCATGTTCAAACGAGACGCGAAGCGTCGAGGTTGAACATACGCTCCGAGCCGCAAACCTCAGACCATGTTACCGTTAATTCATCACAATAACGTATGTGTTCAAATGGATACTACCCATAGCCCAAAACCCACATTGTGAAACACGAGAGGCTTATTTACTAAACATGCTCAAAAGTTTAGTAAATAAACCCCTCGTGTGCTCCACCACGGCACTGGATAAATAATCACAAAAAAAACCCAGATAAACTCGTTCCATCTCAGTTCAAATCGTAAATCGGTTTGCAATTTAAACAACACTTCATCCGGAGAACCGTCTGTTGAGTGGAAAATCCAGAAAAATGAAGCGGCTTGCTCGTCACTTCGTCGGTGAAGCAATTACGAAATGGCGACGTAATTGCAAATATTTCGCGTTGTGACGTCAGATGGTAACATTTGCCACTTGAGCCGTAAACATAGAATACATTAAGCGAGCTCTCGTCCAATCAGAGGAGGAGGATTTTAGTCTTGTTATGACATCAAAACTTATCAAAAGTCAGGATCCCCACCCTCGACCAAGTTCCTGGTTCCGATCTTCGATTGTGTGAAAGAGTGTTTTTAGATACAGTACGGTCGCTGTGGACGGACCACGTTCCACGGGAGGTCAATATTTCTACGAACGCAAAAATATTAGATTCCAACCACTATTTTTTGTGTAATCATCAAACATTTAATTAATGAAGCACCGATTACATCACTGCCCACACGTGGATTCTGACCAGTCCGCGACAACTGTTCTGTAATATGTCAGAGGAAATCAGTAATATATATATTTATTTATTTATTTTCAGCAGGACGCTTTTCTAATAGAATAAACAGAATCAACATGCTTCGAAAATTGGACCTTTGGGTGTTTTGGCCATTATTATGCCGTTGACAACATTTACCAACGCCACAGTCTTTCCACAAAAAACGTTAACAGTAATACAGAAGCCATGCGAACCATATATTGAAAACTCGGAAAAAATGGAAAAAGTAAAATTAATGCACACGGATTATAAAAATGATGACTTAATCAAAATTATGTTGGTTGATAAATATCGAAAATGTGCTACTGACATTGTTCAAGAATTCAATCTCTACCATTATATACTTGCCGCTGAAAAAGGAAAACAACTGTTGAAATTCCCAGCCGACGTGGATTTTTTGTCGTTCGACATATTAAAGCAAAAAACACATGAGATGGGCATAAATTTAGCATACGTGTCCTACAATTGTACATGTAACAACAGCAACCTGAAAGTATCCTTAATTGATCTTGTTGTTAATATAACTCGTATTTTGAATAAAACACACTCACTTTGCTTTTATGAATTTGATACAGATCCTGGGGTGAGTTACTCAGAGAAAATGCAGCTACCATTTTACACATGGAATACATTTAATACAGTATGTTTTCCAAACATAATTGGAACTGACAAGGAGAATGTATATCAGTCATGTATAAGCTACATTATTTACGCCATTGCGTTTAGTTGTCTTATATTTTTCCCACTTTTTGGCCTCTTGTTGCCTGCGTATACCAATGAAGGCAATCACAACACATATGCCCGAGGTGACTGTCCGTATAGCTTCAAACGCGTCATTGTGTATGCGTTATTCCCAGGCACAAGAAAAGTTACAGTGCACGGAGATAATCAAACTGAGGATGAAAGAAACTTCTACCAAGCTTGCGTGAAATTTATGTGTTGTCCACATTGTAGATTGTTAATGATCTTATGGTTGATTTTCTCCGTCGGGGATGTTTTAACGAATTATGTAAAATATGTTAACCCCCTGCACTCTGATGACGAAACGCCTGATTTGTCATCCATGGTTATCCCCCCTGTGTTGTCAGAAATTCAGCAGTTTAGATTTTGGTTGACAGAGCTCCAATTGAGCTCTGTCAACCAAAATCTAAATTGCTGAATTTCTGACAACACAGGGGGGATAACCATGGATGACAGGGAGGTGTCGTGGGGCTTAGAGTGGGGGAGGTGTCGAGTATTCTCGACATCAGAGTGCAGGGGGTTAAGCAACCAAAAGTTGCCACATTAATGGACAGGCTAGGATTGAACACAGCTATTATTTATATAGACGATGATCATGTTATTTTGTCACACATTGCGCAAGCCTGTGCTGCATTACTTATTACAATGGGTCTTTTATTACTCTATCTTCTATATACGCACTGCATATACAAACAGGATGTCAACATGGACCTGTACATCATAGGCCCCAACGATAAACAAAAACCCTCTATCATATCCTCGACAGACGACCACAGTTCCAGTAATAAGGCATTGGCGAATTTCGACGTATCTGGTGTGTGTGGGTGGACAAAGTGTGCATATAGCTATATCAACATGCTACAAGCTGTCACGCATATGCGTAAACATTCATTTAGATGTTTACAGAATTCGAGGAATGCCCTTTGTGGTAGAGTGCTATCAACAATTGTTTTGTTTGTTAATTTTCTAGCTTGTCTTGTTCAGTTGGTACCAATAGTAAACCTCTGCTTAGTTATGGTACCACGATACGTTTTGAAAACATTACACGGAGAACAGACACAAGGAATAATACCATTTGAAAAGATAACACATGAACAGAAAACGAAGCCAGATGAAAACATGCAGGAGACATCTCTTTTGGGGTCAGATGCCGCAAAAGCAACTGGTGCAAATACTTATGGAGTTGGAGCAATACCTGAAACGGAGCCATTGATTACAGGACAACCACAAAGAAAACCCACATGTGTTCGTATATATGTATATATATATATGGATTGTACTGCTATCTTTTTACATAGCATTTCTCTATACTTTTCTAGGACTGTTATTGCAAAGCGTGATTTTTAATACTGCCGTCCTCTTGTTTGAAATGGTAACATTTACTGTTTTTGTGGGGATTCCATTCTATCCTTCGTACGCACTCCCACGTGTTGCTATTTACTCCTCTCTATTGGCATATCTTTCAAAGGATTATGTAAATTTTCTTTCTGAATATAGAATGGATTTAAACACAATGTTTGATCACAATTCCGTTCTCAATGGGAATGAACAAATTGAAATCAGTACCTTTGATGAAGTGTGTAATCGCTGCCATCCAGCGTGTGCGAGTATTTTGTTGCTTATTGTCAAATCTGCATTAACAACCCTTTTCGTCGTTATTGCGATGATCGCATTCGAGGCGGGTGCTGGGTTTTCAGAAAGTTTGACACAGTGGTCTTACCATCTTAAATACAGTTTTCATTCTGGTAACTCCGGGTGTATTTGAACTAGTTTTTCTGGAAAACACGGCAGACAGAGAGAAGAGGATTCAAGGAAGAGTGAAGCGGTATCTGAACAAGGAATACCCCATGCAAACCAGTTCGGAGTAATCCAGCCGCGACTCATCCCAAACAAAACCAACATCAAAGCCAAAGACAAGAAAAAGAAATAGCCGAATGGCGCAAGCACGGGGCAGTGTTTGATTGGATAGTGATTGCTTGACATCGAGTTCTTCGTATAAATTCAGGATCGATTGTAGAATCCAGTCTAATGTTAACCCTTTGAAACCGAGCGGCCGCGTTTCCGTCATTAAATAGGATGCCTGTTCAATAAATGTGTGGGGGAGGCCAATCGATATTTTTAAAGTGCAGCCCCGAGGCTGCACGTTGAAAATAGTGATTGGTCTATTCCAAATAATGAATATGGACTCTTCTAATTGCTGCCATTGACCTGGCAAGGAAGATACTACTGGAGTTCAAAGGGTTAAATTTAAGGGCGTTTAGATCATTTCTCCGCTGTACTGTCGTGTGTTTAATTTGGTTTGCCTATTACACTAAAGTGTTATATTGTTTTGCAATCAAACCCTTGCTTTTGTGCTCCTGAATCAGACTGGTTGCGGTGGAAAATGTGTTGTTGTTGTTGTTGTTGTTGTAATTGAATTCTTAGCTTGGTCCTCCACAGGAGTGTGAACGTACGTAGACAATTAAATAAAACTGTCTCACTGTTTGGGTTCTTTTTACGAAGCATAAATACTGAAAACTAGGAATCTGACCGGAAGTCAGTAGTGTGTCTCCGTACTTGCATTGGTTCACTGCTAATTATTAACATATCATTTCTTTATATTTTTAGTACTGGTGTTACATAGAGAGTAATCGCTTGACTGGACTGGTTACGACAAATAATTCATGACAGGTGAGAGACGTTGTACAAAGACGAGTGCGCAGATGCACACGAGTGTTTTATAGTATAGTCCCTCGCCTCGAATGAATTATTTCTCGTAACCAGTGCAGTCAAGCGATTACTCTGTATATTACTTTTCATTATTAACGATAATTATATTATTTAACCCTTTATCTAACGTAACGGCCAAAAAAGGCCAGCGCAATTCTCAAAAATCCTCAATTAATTTTCATTATTTTTTCATGTTTTGTCTCTAAAACAAAGGTTATGAGCTCTCATTGGAACGAGTTTGTCGAGCTTCGTTTGCGCGCACGGATACATGACACAATAGTTGATTGCATAATTCACTTGTGAAGTTATCGTTAAAAATCAAACCCGGAAATCCCAGAAAATCACACTTTGGAAAGTAATAATTAATTATTCATTCTATCCTTGTTTTCTCTTGGTTCCTCATAGGGCTGTGTGAGTCCTGTCTGAGATATGATGTCTATCAGTTGAATTTTGTTCATCTTTGTCTGATGCGTCGTTTAAACAGATTCTTTCCAATTTCATATCTGACAGATGATGTTCCCTGACAACAGTATGTATCGTTTGCAAATATAGCGCTTCCTTAACACCGGGCAATGCAAATATGTGTCATTGTCCGTTGCTCTGGAAGCACTATAGGTGCCAGGGACATCTCTTGACGTTGTAAATGCGTTTTTAATTAGATTTCAAACTTCAAAATGTGATGTAATGTATGAAAATTGTTTCTGTAATTCGATATTATTGAATGTTCGATAAAGCGTTGCTGCCTGATAAAAAACAAAAAACAAAAAACAAAACAAAAACAAAGGGAGGATGGGGAGGTGGGACCGAATGTTAAAAAGTAATTCCTTCCCAGCCAGGTACATACTCAAAGAACTAAGAATTGTTTTCATTCTGCGCGTTCCTATATTTTACAACTAAAGCATCCATACACAGAAAACGCCAGTGACGTCGACCTAAACGTATTGTGTCACCTATGTCACTTCCGGGCTAATATACAGTACGTGGAGAGTGGGTTGTAACTAAATCACCCGCGGAGTGCAGTTATCACCCAAGCTATAACTTTCAAATTTTATACATACAGTACGTGGAGAGTGGATTGTAACTAAATCACTTGCGGAGTGGAGTTATCACCCAAGCTATAATTTTCAAATTTTGTACAGATCGTTTAAAAACACAAGCGAAGTTTCAGCCAATGGACCTCCGGGTTAAACCCGTAGGCCCATTGGCTGAAACTTCGCTTGTGGTGGTTAGGATTTGCAACAAATTTCCAATTATTGCTTCTGTGAAATCTCCACTCTGCGGGTGATTTAGTGATAATACACTCTCCACGTACTGTATGGACAAAAAAACACAAGCAATGTTTCAGCCAATGGACCTCCGGGTTTAACCCGGAGGTCCAATGGCTGAAACTTTGCTTGTGCTGGTTATGCTTTGCAACAAATTTCCAATCATTGCTTGGGTGGAATATCCACTCTGTGGGTGATTTAGTGATAATACACTCTCCATGTACTGTACAGACAATACTTAACTGCTCGAATTCGTGCAGGATTTTTATCCTCGTTTGGGGCGCGCGGAAGATTATTTCAAGCGGCGTTATTTGTTTTCACAAAACAACCCTTTATAATTGATTCCGTTGTTACTTTCAAAATATGTCAACAAAAACGTGCTGGAAAAGCTCCATTGGCTTCCTGTAAAACGGCGAATAGAGTACCAGTCTACAAACCACCACGGTCACTGCCCTCGAAGAATCTCGTAGCCCTGGTGCAGCCAAGGTCCAAGTTAAACACTGCAGGTGACAGGGCTTTTTCTGTGGCAGTCCCTAGGTACTGGAATGTATTACCTGCTCACCTAAGAAAACCACAATCAATCACCTCATTAAAGATAGGTCTAAAAACTTATCTCTATAAAATAGCTTTTGATAAATGCTAGGTTTAGTTCATGTAAAGCCAAAGAGCACGCTAGTGGAGTTTAGGCTTATAAATTATTATTATTATTAATTATTATGATGCTACTGGGAGTGGATTACCATTTTCCTCGAGAGTGAGTGGGAATAAAAAAACGAATGAAAATTAATTAATTCGTATATTTATCTTACTAGAGATATCGAAAACTGTTTGCTGGACGAATTGTAATTGATCAAACTGAAAAATGTCCAGAAGCGTAACCTGGCTTATAAACAAAATGATTCACAGATAGGCCAAATCTGTTTTAGGCCCTGTGGAAGAATTTGTTTTTGTTTGTCGTTTTTATAGAAATATTTTACTGTGTTGTAAATAGTTTTCCACGGGGAATGTCCTGTATTTCTGATCAAAGTTTCAGTTCTCCCAATTTAATTATGAAAGATGAGAAAATTGACCTTAGTTATGGACCTATTTTTATTACACACCTGTTCTATGAAATCCCCATCTACAGCAACACTAAACCGTGCAGTAAATGAAAATCCGTTCCGCAAATATGTGCGGAATGGAAGTCGTTGATGGACTGTCTTTAAATAGAAGTGGAATTTCACTGGCATGTTCTACAATTCGTCCACAGCAATTACAATTTGAATCGCTTGTGATAGTTAAAAGTCGTCCCCTGAGTAACAATGTGTTCTATGTGCCAGCAGAACATATTGGAACTCAGGGGACGATATAGTAACACGGTTTACCCTCGTAAATATGGTTGGCGATAAAATGTGCTATTTTTGTTGATAGTTGTCAACTGAATTGCGGAGTGGCCTTCTAATAATTGTTTTTTTATTGACGGGAAGGCGTGTAATAAGCACAGAACGACACGCACGTGTGGATGGGTTAATTGATATGGCAATTGTGTCATCGCGGAAGGATAAAACTCGAGGACTGTGGCCTCTCGCTCTATCCTTCCGCGCTTGCACTCGTGCAATATCGATTAACCCATTCACACGCGTGTGTCGTTCTGTGTATTTCCTCTGGAATCACCCTGTATTTCTAATCAAAGTTTCAGTTATTCCAATTTAATTATGAAAGATTACAAAACTGACCATAGTTATGGACCTTTTTGTCTTATCACCACTGGTACATTTACATGTTGGTCGTGTTCACATCGATCCATAAATTCAAAATCCAAAGACGTTAGTTTCAGATTTGGGTTTCAGTGTGGGATTTCATCTTTATCTAACAATCAACTAGATTTTGGCCTGAAAACCACGAGAAACGGTACATATCACTTAATGTGTTCTGATTCCGTATCATATAGACGACTCATTCTGATTCCGTATCATATAGACGACTCGTTTCCGGTAGCGCTACGGACTATCATAACAGGCGCATGGATACATTCTATGCGCGTTTCAGTGATCGACCGAATATTATGTCCCAAAAATGTTTAAAAATAATTTAACCCTTTACCTAACATGAAAAGCAGACGACACTTGCAAAAAAATTCTTGAATAACTAATTTTTTTCATTTTTTGTCTCAAAAACATAGGTTATGACCATTCGTTGGAACGAGCTCGACGAAAACAAAAAAAAACATAGGTTATGTCCACTCGTTGGAACGATATCGATGGTGTCCAAAAGCCGGCTCGTTGAGATCCCATTCTGGACACGACCTCGAATCTGATACAAACCACAGGACATGCACATTATCATAATAATCTGTATTTATACAGAAGAGAATTAAACGATCCTTCCTAAGCCTGCTATAAACTGTATCATGGGATAAATAAAAAAAAATGTATGGTGCGGGAAAAAATAGAATTTATTCTATACATAGAATTAAGAATTAAACTTACTCCCCAGAGTCGCGTAAGTTAATTTCTTAATTCTGCTCGTAGAATAAATCTGCATGAGCGGATACAGGGGCGGGGTGGATAGGGTGGAAGTTTCCACCCCTTTGATATTTGAAAGGAGGGGCAACAAGCAATTTTTCTAAATCAAATTCAACCTGTATTGAAATTATGTTTACACGAGGAGTTCTCGCGACTAGACACCATCGTATAACCGATTGGTACAATGTATGGTCTGTAGTCTGTACCTCAATGAGGTACAGACTACAGACCATACATTGTACCAATCGTAGTCAACATAAATGTCGATTCATCAACGAAAATAGTCTGATACATGTTATTTGGATGATCAAGTGCAACCTATTTGACTTGAATCATGTTGCGATCCGTAGAAATGTAGTGTAAAAATCGGTCATTTACGAAGCATTAAATTGCCTCTAGTACACAAGGAAATGCATCCAGAATGCGTCTCCCGCGATCAAAATTTCAACAAATTTCCGGGGTAGTACCCCCGACTCCCCCGTACGAGAGTGGGATGCCCCCCTCTCGAGCTCACCCCCAACTTGCGCCTGCGCTTGGTTCCTGGCTCCTCCACTCA
Organism: Pictodentalium vernedei; assembly: GCA_031216915.1. Classification (NCBI taxonomy): domain Eukaryota; kingdom Metazoa; phylum Mollusca; class Scaphopoda; order Dentaliida; family Dentaliidae; genus Pictodentalium; species Pictodentalium vernedei. The sequence continues at coordinate 102,551,607 of CM062297.1, read as the reverse complement.
ATCCCCCCCCCTCCCCATTTTTCCAATCCTGGATCCGCCACTGATCTGATATTTTCCAACACAACATATTTATTCTATAGATCTATCACGACAATAGATATTGAAAACTATTTCTTATATATATCGCACAGTCCGGTGAGGTAGCGATTTTTGATTGTGTTATTACTAGTTTAACTAACTATTACAACGTTTACAACTCGAATTGTGTTTGTAATACCTGATCTTGTATTACCTTCAAATAACAATGGGCATTGATCATCCATTCACACACTTATTTTCTTGTGAAGTAAAAACTTAATAACCAACAAGAAAATCTGCATTTCTTGAACAACCAGGTATTTCACCCGGTCATCCATGATGAGCATATTTCCTTTTTTTTTATTAGTTACTTTGGTCGCCCCATTTTATAAATGTTTTAAAATCACAAATGGGAGATAATCCCTCAAATGGAACTCCGATTTTATGGGGAGGTGCGTTCGCACCCGACTCACCTCCCCTGGCTACGCCTATTTGTTTATCGCAACAATATTCTTTGCCATGATTGTCTGCATTCGAGTAACCCTTTTCAGAAGGGCCGACAAACCAATGGCAGCGCCAGTATTCCAATTTAAGGGGGGCTAAGTAAGATATGGGGGGGGGGGGAGTCGAGATGCCGGAGGCATCTCCCGAACGCCGCAGGCCTGAGCTAGAGGAGGATAGAGAAGGAGGTAGTTCAGTGATCCTTAAGGGGGTAGCCGCTACCTTCAGATCGCTGAAATAGGGAGGAGGGTGTATATTCTGACAAATATATGTATTTTGTTAGATATGATTTTCTTTCCCAGAATTGTCCTTCAACAAACTCGACCGATATAACTTCAAACTCTACTGATATTACGCCGCCATTCTCGGTCGATATGAACCAAGCTAGAATTACCCCCCTTGATGTGTGACTAGGCGCAACAAATTTGTTTACATCGTTATGTTTACCGTTATTCCGCGAATGAAATCAATCAGTTAAACTGGCGTAACTGGACAAAAAGGGAAAATGTTGTATGGCAATGAATGGAGAAGCCAATTCGTTCTGATAGCTGAACTGGGACAAGGATAAACTTCGGACTTCATAAATAGTAAAAAGTTAATAACACTGTCAGAAAACTGTGACAGATCTGACAACGTTTTGTAATTATTTTAATTCGATTTAACAAATAAAGAGGATATCACTTGGCTAGTGTCATACAGGCCGAGATATCAGACCTCAGTAATTTAACATCAGTCTTCGACCTTCAGTCTCGGACTGATATAAAGTTATCTAGGCCTGATATCTTGGCCGATATACAACAAAACGAGTAATTACCTGTAGTGTATTTAGATTTTGGCTGGAGTCCGATGATACCAGTGTCTTCAATAATATATATAGAATAAACGTATAGTGTTATAGAATAAACATATAGTGTTATAAAATAAACGTGTAGTGTTTTCAAGTGAAAAATCTATTCTACGAGTAGGATTAAAAATGAAACCGACGAGCCTCTGGCGAGTCGGTTTCATTCTTAATTCTACGAGTAGAATATTGTTTTTATTTGAAAACACTATACGTTTATTTTGTTTATCCCATAAATCCTTTACAGGGTAGTTGCGACAAAATCGTGCTATAATTCGCGACAAAACACAGCGAGAAGTGAGGAGCGCATTGGTCCAATTCGATCGACCAGCAAAATTGGAAAAAATAAACAAGCCGCAGTAATACATCTCTGTCTAAAAATAATTCCCCTACAAACTTGAGCTAAACTTGCAAAAATACTTTATTATATGAGCAGTGGGTGATGTTGCATCTGGCATTGTGTAATACTTTCAAAAAGATTTAAAGAAATCAACAATCGAACTATTAATTATGCTAGACAAATATGGTAAAGGCCAGAGGTCAACAAGTCCGTCGCTACTAGGGGAATAAACTCTTTCAGTATTAAAACTATGGGGAAAATTTATCACACTAGTAGGTGAATAAAACTAAAATTTATCCAAGGACTCTATTGTTCAAATAAATGGCCATTTATGGGATAAATAAGACGTTCTCGGTTGATACAGACTTTAGTTCGTCTGATACAAGTTAGGTTGGCAAATATAGTGTGCGGTCCTTCTATTAACAGACACCGCTACCAAACACAAAATTGTTTACGCCTCGCTCAGTGTGCTTCTTTGAGTATATTTCGAAGCAGTACATTTAACTTTATCGCTAGTATTAACTAATTATGATAAAATTATTAGATACAATAGCATTTGTTTCTCCAGTCAAATGCAGATGTTTCGATTAGTGAGAGGAAACTGAAGGCCAAATACTGTGAACCAGGGAAACAAAACTCCTTGGCCGAAAGGTATTTCTATTTATAACTGCATGGTTGTCTCCAGGTGTGACAAACATGGGCGGACTAGGCACTTCTTTAGCAGTGGGTACCTCGTGTCATCTGATCTGCAGACGGCCTAATCCGGGATCTCGTGATGGTAAATAAGCATAATTTCGCCATTCTGTTCAAGGCCTGTCACATTCCACTGTGTGTATATCTGCCAGTAGAACCACAGAACAGAACCTCACAAATGGTACGTTGTTGTTAACAAGCCTACACATACGAAACCTTTAGCGGAGCATATACAGTACATGGATATCACTAAATCACCCACAGAGTGGAGATTCAACCCAAGCAATAATTGTAAATTTGTTGCAAAGCATAACCAGCACAAGCAAAGTTTCAGCCATTGGACCTCCGGGTTAAACCCGGAGGTCCATTGGCTAAAACATTGCTTGTGTTTTTTTGTCCATACGTATCAAATTTGAAAGTTATAGCTTGGGTGCTAACACCTCTCCGCGGGTGATTTAGTTACAATCCACTCTCCACGTACTGTAGTCTTGACTGCCCTGAGAAAACTACCGTCGCATCAATACTGGTGAAAATTGTGATAGACTAATTTTGAAACTTTTTATGCTAGAACTTAGTGTAGTTCTTGCGACTTGAGACTTAGGTATTTTACTGCACCAAGAAACGTTACCGGGAATGCACCAAGGGCGCACCTGAGCCCGAGAACATTTAGATTTTGCGAACTGAACGAACTCAGCGTCCTTGCATCTGAGCGAACAATGGCAGTCCATATAGAGGTCATTTCGATGATTTTTTGTTTCATCTTCATCGATCGTTCGACAAAAATGGTTTTCCCGGTGGTGGGGGGGGGGGGGGGGGGAGGTGGTTCCCACCAGGAAGACCATAAGAGGTTTCCTTAAATCTGAGCAATCAATAACAGACTAGACTGCTGGTATATCGAAATGACAATCGCAGACCATATAGAGAACATTTCGATATACCGACAGTCTGTGCAGTTAGATTCTCTTCGCCTTTTGGACTTTTTCACGGAATTCCAGGTACCAACAGGCGTTGGGCTGCATCAATATTTTGAGCCTCGAGGGAACCCAATAGGGGAGACCCTTGAATTTTCCTGGTGGACCACACGGCCAGTCAGCCGAAAAATACACTTACATTCGGAAACTGCCAGAATCTGAAATTACTCCTCAAATATGACACGACCGCAATAACATGAATATATAATACAACAGAGAAAAGGAAGCGTACCGCCAAACTTAATCGCTAGATAGAATTGACAGGTTGTTCCACCTTGTTTTTCCGAATAAAACCACATTTTCGGCAAATTACGAGTTTGCAGCCTTAATGTGAATAATATCTCCGCTTTAAATTATCGACGCTTTCGGTAGAGTCGCAGTGGATTAGTCATAATCCACGCATGGACAGTGATGTATGTCATCGCATGCGTTTACCAGGTAATGGAAATCAGCAGCAACAAAATGTAATTAATGAAACGCCGGGTTGTACCCGGTACTTCATTAATTATATGTTTGATGATCGCGCAACCGATCGTGAAAGATGAAACTTTCATTTCTCGATGTTCACTAAAATAGCGTACAGTACGCGGAGAGTGGATTGTAACTAAATCACCCGCGGAGTGGAGTTATCACGCGAACTATAAATTTCAAATTTTGTGTATATCGACTCAAAACACAAGCAGTGTTTCAACCAATGGACCTCCGGGTTTAAACCGGAGGTCCATTGACTGAAACTTTGCTTGTGCTTGTTGATTTGCAACAGATTTGCAATTATTGCGTGGGTAGAATCTCCACTCTGCGGGTGATTTAGTGATAATACACTCTCCACGTACTGTAGATACTCTCTATATATTCGATTCGACGGCAGTATTCGATTCGACAATGGGTGCCTATTTTCTCTCGAATATCTCCGATTATCCTTGCAATCTTTCTGTCTGACATTTCTGTCTGACAGAATATACTGGGTATCGGCGAGTAGAAAACGTGTTTTAAAAATAGGCACACGTCAGCTTAAACGGATTCCATCTCACGCAGTTCCACATTCAGTAACATGAAATAGAGAATACGGGCCAACTTGGTTATGTTCAGGACAAAAGCTCGATATTTTTTCTCGGTTGCGATACAGGTAACCATTCTAATAAATTCGATTCGCGTATATTGAGCGAAATTCGATTCAGTATTCGATACGATCGTATTCATAAAATAACGCTGGTTTAAAATAATTGATACAGAGACCTTTCGAATACCCGTCGCGGAAGTTTCGTTCGTCACAATCCGCCAAGTGAAGCTATGGTAATCACGTCCACCAATCGGCCAACAACAGACCCTAAAAGTTGAATGTTAACCAGGGATGTAAGGGATTTATAGACTACCCGACGAATTAATAATGTCATAGTTCTATAGTGGCAGCGAATTGAATCACACATCGATTATTTTCCTAGAAAGCAATGCAGGTCTACAAACGTTCATAAAGGATACCTGTAACATGAGACAGGAAACACAATTCTATCTGTCGTGCTTACTTTCTACCCAACTGAAAACTTTCAAGTCTGAATTTTTTAATGATTAGCATATTGTCATACGAGATGCATAGTGTCTCTTTGTGGTATAACCATACAGGTGAATTATACAATTTGGAGTTTTGATGTATGGGTCTTTAGGGCGTTGTTTTGGAGCTTACCAAATACTGTTACAACTAGAAGTCCTGTCGTGAAATGCGCACAAATAGCACGTCGATCTGCGCGTTAATCTACGCGTTATGGCCATAGTATGGTTATCAAATTCCGTAAATATGGCCTGTGCACAAGCAATGTTTCAGCCAATGGACCTGCGGGTAACCCAGAAGCCCATTGGCAGACGCATTGCCTGTGTTTGCGATGAGTAACCAGGAGAACCTGGCGTGCGTCGGATGCCATTCGATGTGGCAATTGCGCGCAATTCCTACGAGCATTTAAGCCTAGATAAGCGCAGAGTTCGTGACAGGACTTTTAGTTTTAACTGTAGTTCACGATATTATCGAAATTGTAAATACGGAATGTTAAATTTAACTTTTTATGCAACCAGTTGGTCGCATCCACCCGAGCAATTAAGAGAGTGAACAGTAAAACATTACCAAAATCACGAGACGCCTCTTTGTCACGAGCTCGTTGAGATATGTTTTCAACAATAATTAATATGACAATACGCAAGGCGTAAGAAGGAACCCCAAAGTATCCAACATATTGAAATATTTCATTCCGTGCCAAACATGAGTACGTTTCACAGTACTAAATATTTTCCCATAAACGACAATTATAACGTTCAGGAGAAAAAATATGGTCGCATCATTTTAAATTTAACATTCAAATATTTTTTGTCAAGTATAGCCCTTCAGACAACCTTTTTCTGAATTTTAAACATGGGTCATGCAACAAATAAAAGAAAAACTAACAGAAAGGGAAGTGCTGGTCACATGTTCATATTTCTCAGGGAATTCCCAAACAAAACACACCAATAGTCAAACAAATTTTTAGGTTCTAAAAGTCCTCAAATCATCCTCTTTCTTCATCTGGAACATTCAACAGCAATGCAAAATGTCAGTAGACTTCTTCAAATGTTTATTGAAACAATATATTTTCCCAAGACTGCTTAGTTTTGGGAATTACATAATTTCCGAGCGCAACTTTTAGAGGCAGGTAAATCTAATTAAAATATTTACAACAGTTATATCTATGAGCAAACCCAACGCTACCAAAGATACATTTACCTCTTTCATGTGATGAAAGAGTCATTTCTGTAATAGAATTCAACTTTTGGCTTCTGTCTAGTAAAAAGCATGGGAAATTTGTTCTTTTGAAGAGAACTGTCCAATCTGTGTCAAATAGGCTTAAAAACTGTTATTGCCTCCGACAGAATTTCTACTCTGTTACCAAATAAGTTAGGAGGGATAAGAATTCACAGCTTTCTTTGAAACTACCCAAATCCCAAAATAAAACTAAAATCTGCATCAGCACACAAAACCGTTTCACAAAATCTGTTTTAATTAATCATTCAGCAAGATAAATAGTGCCCCACCACCATGAAACAATATGTCAATTTTGTTTCAAAATTGGGGTTGTGCAGGGCTTATAGTTCCTCTAAATTTGGGAGAATCCATTTGCATTCTTGCGGAAATAGTTACGAGAATTCAGACCTGCTATGGGCCAGGATCCTATTAGGTCAGTATGATTGAACCCCTGTTGCATACTGATAATACATGTTAACCCTTTACCCAATACAGCTTTTTAATTTTTACAACACCAACTACTGATTTTTACCCCCACCCCCTCCCCCCAGGGGCCTTAATCGCTCACCTGACAAGGTGGTTCAGAGAAGTATTTTGGGTTAGATTCAGTTAGTCAAGGTTCATGGACACTACATACATGTAGGAATAATGTTGTGAAATTATTCATAATTCTAGTGTCCATGTCAGATGATTATTAGCATAGGTCTTCCTGATTGCTTCCAATTCTGACAGCTGTAGACAAGTACTGCCAAACTTCCAAGGGTTGTTGTGTCACTGCAGCCTGAAAGGCAAATTTTATGGAAAAGCTCTAAGGAATGAGTTTGAACATTTATGAACAACCTCGAACTTAACCCACCCCTGCCCAAATATTAAGCCACAGACTTGAAATGGACAAACTCAAATCTGCACCCCCCCCCCTCTCATTCCTGCGATACCAAATATGAAAGGGTTCTGTCTGGCAGGAACCAAACTGGAACAAATTTACATCTGACCTCCCCAGAGATGTTGTACACCAAATATTAAAGCATTAAGCTAGTGGGTCTGAAGAAAAAAAATTTTAAAGAAATTTTCTCATGTTGCTTTGAGTTAATTTGCACTCCCATAATGAGCCCAAATATTAACCCATAGATTTGGCTTGAACAAACATGAATCTGACCCCCTTAGAGATGTTGTAAGCCAAATATGAAAGGATTCTGACAGGTGGATCTGAAAAAATAAAATAGAGTTTTAAAGAAATTTCCTCATACTGCACTAAGTTAAACTTTGGGCTTCAATAAATAGACCAAATATTAAGCCAGAGACCCGATTCAAACAAACTTCAATCTACACCCCCCCCCCCCTATCCCTCCTCCCCCCCACTAGAGATGTTGCATTCCAAATATGAAAGCATTCTGACTGATGGATCTGAAGAAGGTTTTCAAAGAAATTTCCTCATGTTGCACTGTTGATATTTGGGTGCCCATAGGGAGCCCAAATATTAACTCAGGGGCTCGATTTGAACAAACCTGAACCCATCCCCCCTCCCCCACCCCTAGAGATGCTTTATACCAAGTATCAAAAGATTCTTATACATGGTTCTGGAGAAGATTTTTTTCAATTTTGGAAAACAATTTATGCGTGCTATCAGAGAAATGCTTGGGACCCCCTATGGGTGTGGCAACGTTATTTGAACAAACTGGAATTCATATATAAGGAACATGAATATCAAATTTGGTTCAATTCGGCTCAGTTGTTTATGAGGAGAGGTTGATAATGTAAAGTTCATGCCGGACAGGACGGACGGATGGTCGACTGACAGAAAGTCATCATTTAAGCACCCCCTGACTTACAGTCAGGTGAGCTAAAAATAAACATTATTCATCAAGCGTAATAATTATGGATGTTACTGGAACCGGCTGATGAGAGCTGGTTCCAATGACAGCCATATTTGTACAAATTTTATTGCCAGGTCATGTTAGTGTTGTATTGGTTAATTTGCTGCCTTTGTGTTAGGTAAAGCGTTAAACTGACTCAGTTCTTTTCATGTGAATCCTAGCTACAATGTTACGAGAAGCTACATGGTTTCTAACTGATTTTGTTGCACGGATCTCTACGGGAATCGATTCTCAGATTCTTATAAGCCCTGGCTGAGGCTATATAATTCACCAATATCAATAGAAAGTGCCATTTCATCTCAACAAACTGATGTCAAATATTCCTTTACCTAGTGATGGGATAAATTATTGCCCTGGATGTGCCCCCCCCCCCCCCCAAACCTCCCTGTATGCAGTTTTTCTTAAAACAAGAGGCCGGGGCCTGAGGGTGCCCACATGACATGGTAGCCTAAATATCAACCCAGAGAATTGATTTCAACAAGTTGCATCTACTCCTCCTGAGAAAAGCTTATACCAAATATCCAAAGATTCTGACAAGTGGATCTAAAAAAAAATGATTTTTAAAGAATATTCCTCATACTGAACTGAGTTATAATTCGGGCTCCCACAGGGAGCCCATATATGAACCCAGGGTCTTGGCTTTAACAAACTTGGATCTCACCCCCCTTAAGGATGCTGCACACCAAATATCAAAACATTTTGACTGCTGAATCTGAAGAAGATTTTTAAAGAAAATTCCTCATTTTGAACTAAGTTACAATTTGAGCTCCCACAGTGAGCCCAAACATGGACCTAGGGACATGGCTTGAACAAACTTGAATCTTGCCTCCTAAGGATGCTGCATAAAAAATATCAAAAGCATTCATCTGCTGGATCTGAAGAAGATTTTTTAAGAAAATTCCTCATTTCGAACTAAGTTACAATTCAAGCTCCCACAGTGAGCCCAAATATGGACCTAGGGACATAACTTGAACAAACTTGAATCTCACCCCCCTAAGGATGCTGCATACCAAATATCAAAACATTCTGACTGTTGGATCTGAAGAAGATTTTTAAAGAAAATTCGTCATTTTGAACCAAGTTATCATTCGAGCTCCCACAGTGAGCCCAAATATGGACCTAGGGACATGGCTTGAACAAACTTGAATCTCACCCCCCTAAGGATGCTGCATACCAAATATCGAAACATTCCGGCTGCTGGATCTGAAGAAGATTTTTAAAGAAAATTCCTCATTTTGAACTAAGTTATAATTCGGGTTACCACAGTGAGCCCAAATATGAACCCGGGGACTTGGCTTGAACAACTTGAATCTCACCCCCTAAGCATGCTGCATACCCAATATCAAAAGATTCTGCTGCTGGATCATGAGAAGAAGATTTTCAAAGACATTTGCCTGAAATGCACTAAGTTCAAATTTGGGCTCCTATACTGAGCCCAAATATGAACCCAGTGGGCCGATTTGAACAAACTTGAATCAGATCCACCCCACAATGTTGCATATCAAATATCAAAAGATTCTGCCTGCTGGATCTGGAGAAGAAGATTTTTAAAGAAATTTGCCTGAAATGCTTCTATAGTAAGCCCAAATATGAATCCAGGGGGGGCTGATTTGAACAAATTTGAATCAGATCCACCCTACAATGTTGCATACCAAATATCAAAAGATTCTGCCAGCTGAATCTGGTGAAGAAGATTTTTTAAGAAATTTGCCTGAAATGCACTAAGTTTGAATTCGGGCTCCTATACTGAGCCCAAATATAAACCCAGGGGCGGATTTGAACAAACTCGAATCAGATCCACCCTAGAATGTTGCATACCAAATATCAAAAGATTCTGCCTGCTGAATCTAGAGAAGAAGATTTTTTAATGTTTTTCCCATTGCCTACAGTGTTAAAAAGTGTTTTCAAAGTCCCAAAACTGTACCCTATGATAAAACCGATAGCAATTTTTTTGGACCAATCCTTTCTGTTGGTCCTAAGGAAGCTTCACACCAAATAAAAATTCTCAGTGCCGTGCAGTTTTGGAGATATGGCGTTTTACTTTTTTTCTATTTTTAGCTCCTGTGGTTCCCACGGGGCTACAGAAAAAGAAAATTCAGCATAAATTAGGTACTTATGACCCAATAAGCCCTCACATAAAATTTGATTCAAACCAGCCTCTCGGTTCGGAAAATAGAAATTTTTGGCGGGCCAACAATTTTGTCCCTCCCATAACAACGCCAAATTTAGCCCATCAAACTTCTCTTAAAGAAATCCAAGTCTACACCTTCAAAGGAAGCTGCATACCATATATCTAGTCTCTACTACTGGTTGATGAGAAGAAGATTTTGGTGCCCCTTGGGGGCATGGCACCACCCAGGAGAAGGGGGCAACTTCATTTGAACAAATCTGAATTGGCATTAGGTAATAAACATTTACCCAACATTTGGATAATGTAAAGTTAACACCGGATGGACGGCGGACAGAATGTGATCAGTAAAGCTCCCACTGAGCTTTGCTCAGGTGAGCTAAAAAACTATATCAATTTTTTAATAAATTGATGGTGACATGAATTTCCCATTATTTTTTAATCACATTCTTTCTTCTGAACACATTTCACATTGTGTTTGATATTTTGCAATCTTTGTAAGAAAAAGCCTAAGTTTTCTCAGTTAAGGCACCTCAAGTCATAAAACAGTGAATTTTTCCAACAGAATGATCAGTACCTGCTACTGTGGTGTCTCATGACACTGTTAAAATTCCTAAAATCACCAAATATTGATGCATTAGTGCTGTGCTTGTGCTGCAAATATCCACAAGTGCACTTTCGCTATTTTGGTTTTAATCCCCACAGGCATGCATTCTGTCAAAGGGAGAAAAATTGTAGAAAATATGTTCACAAAGAGGACAAGTTGCAGTACAGTCGCTGTGGACGGGTTGTAATACACGCGTGGACAGTGATGTCCACTCGTGCGTTTACCAGTCAATAAAAATCATCATCTATAAAATTTTAATTGAAGCACGGGGTTATACCTGGTGCTTCATTATTTATTAAATTTATGATGATTATACCTATAGTTAGTGTTTGGCATCAAATATTATTGTATCCGTGGAAATATTGCCCATCCATGGAAAGTGAGCAGTACACAGCCACTGTACTGTATTTGTTTCAAGTATGTAATATACTCTTTGATGTTTAATATATTTGTGATAGGCTGGGTCCAAAGTACTCAGTACTTGTAGTACTCGAGTACCACTTTTTTTATAAAATACTCAATACTTGCCAGCCCAGATTTGTGTGTGTGTGTGTGTGTGTGGGGGGGGGGGGGGGGGGGGGGGCGGGGGGGGGCAAATGAAAAGCAAAGAAACATTTCATCTGAAGGACAGACAGACATGCAGTAACAAATTTGGGAAGCCTACATAAAAGTAGTGACTAACTTAAAATGAAAAATATAGATAGAAGAGCCAGGGCAATGTTGTCAAACAAAAAACAAACAAGAGCCCCCAGAGGGCCTGATGGTATTCGTCTGACATGGTAGCCTAAATATCAACCCAGGGAATTTATTTGAACATTTAGTTGCATCTGCCCCTCATAAGAAAAGCTTATACAAAATATCAAAAGATTCTGACCGGTGGATCTCAAAAAAAAAGGATTTTTAAAGAATATTCCTCATACTGAACTAAGTTATACATGTAATTCAGGATCCCACAGAGAGCCCAAATATGAACCCAAGGACTTGGCTTGAACAAATTTGAATCTCACATCCCTACGGATGCTACTATATACCAATATCAAAAGATTCTGACTACTGGATTTTAAAGAATATTCCTCTTATTGAACTAAGTTGTAATTTGGACTCCCACAGGGAACCCAAATATGAACCTGGGGACTTGGCTCGAACAAACTTGAATCTCTCCCCTCTAAGGATGCAGCATCCCAAATATCAAAATATTCTGAAGAGTGGATCAAAAGAAGATTTTTAAAAAATATTCCTCATATTGCACTAATCTAATCATAGAGAGTCCAAACATGGACCCAGGGATTTGATTTCAACAAACATGTGAATAAATCTTCCAAAGATGTTATATGCAAAATATGAAAGCCTTTGGAGCAGTGGTATGGGAGAAGAAGATTCTTTAATGTTTTTCCCATTACTAAAATGATGACTCCACATAAGTCCTGGAAAACTCTCCTATGATAAAACTAATGGCAATTTTTTTTTACCATTCTTTTCGGCTGTTGGTAAGGAAGCTTCACACAAAATAAAAATTCTCAGTGCCCTGTAGTTTTGAAGACATGGACGTTTTAAATTTTTTCTATATTTAGATCCTGCAGTTCCCACAAGGGCAACTGGAAAATGTTTTGGCATAAATTAGGTACTTACATGTACAACCCAATAAGCCCATCATATCAAATTTGCTTCAAATCAGCCTCTCAATTTGAAAAATAGAAATTTTGGTACAATTCGGGCTCCTACAGGAAGCCCAAATATGAACCCTGGGACTTGGCTTTAACAAACTTATATCTCACCTCCCTAAGGATACTGTATATATCAAAATATTCTGACTGCTGAATGTGAAGAATACTTTTGAAGAATATTCCTCATTTTGAACTAAGTTATAATTCAGGCTCCCACAGTGAGCCCAAATATGAACCCAGGGTCTTGGCGTAAACAAATTTGAATCCCTCCCCACCCCACCCCTCCCCCTGTAAGGATGCTGCACACCAAACATCAAAACAGTCCGACTACTGGATCTGAAAAAGTCTTTTAAAGCAAATTCCTCATTTTGAACTAAATTATAATTCAGGCTCCCACAGTGAGTCAGGGTTTCACAAATATATTTTTGTGGGATCCATTTCCAACATGTGTCTTAATCACATGAATTATGCTTATTTATCTTCAAATACATAGATTGTTAGATTGTTGAACCACCACATCAAAGGCTATTGCAGTAATCATGTTTATAGAAATTAATTAGATCTGATACGGTTAACCCATATGTGTACCCATACGCGTAACTAGTAGAAAACTGTATGATGGAGGGCCACCACGGATGCCGACATTATGTACACCATACAAGGTATGGGTACATATAGAAATGGATTGGAGGAGTGTCTAATTTGACGGATAAAGGGTTAATATCTCCGGATCAAATTATCAGATTTACATAAAAAACTATACAGCACAGCACACCAGTAACCTGAATAAATATATAAAGTAACATGACAATCGGATTGATATTTTTTGAGTTATCTCATGCCAAAGGGATTGGAGGAATTTTCAATTTGAAGGATAAAGGGTTAATATCTCAGGATTAAATTATCAGATTTACACCAAAAACTATACAGCTCAGCACATCAGTAACCTGAACAAAAATATAAAGTAACTTGACAATCCAAGCAATATTTTTCAAGTTATCGAATGCCAAAGGGATTGGAGGAATTTTCAATTTGAAGGATAAAGGGTTAATATCTTGGGATCAAATTATCAGATTAGCACCAAAAACTATACAGCTCAGCACATCAGTAACCTGAACACAATTGTAAAGTAACTTGACAATCCAAGCAATATTTTTCAAGTTATCAAATCCCAAAGGGATTGGAGGAATTTTCAATTTGAAGGATAAAGGGTTAATATCTCAGGGTTAAAATAACATATTAACACAAAAAACTAGACAGCTCGGTACATCAGTAACCTGAACACAAATATAAAGTAACTTGACAATCCAAGCAATATTTTTCAAGTTATCGAATGCCAAAGGGATTGGAGGAATTTTCAATTTGAAGGATAGTAACTAGACAATCCAAGCAATAATTTTCAAGTTATCGAATGCCAAAGGGATTGGGGGAATTTCCAATTTGAAGGATAAAGGGTTAATATCTCAGGATCAAATTATCCGATTTACACCAAAAACTATACAGCTCGGCACATCAGTAACCTGAACACAAATATAAAGTAACTTGACAATCCAAGTAATATTTTTCAAGTTATCGAATGCCAAAGGGATTGGAGAAATTTTCAATTTGAAGGATAAAGGGTTAATATCTCAGGACCAAATTATCAGATTTACACCAAAAACTATACAGCTCGGCAAATCAGTAACCTGAACACAAATATAAAGTAACTAGACAATCCAAGCCATAATTTTCAAGTTATCGAATGCCAAAGGGATTGGAGGAATTTTCAATTTGAAGGATAATGGGTTAATATCTCAGGATCAAATTATCCGATTTACACCAAAAACTATACAGCTCGGCACATCAGTAACCTGAACACAAATATAAAGTAACTTGACAATCCAAGCAATATTTTTCAAGTTATCGAATGCCAAAGAAATGGATACGGACGCCGGATGGACAGACGGACGGACATGGACAGACAGACAGACGGACAAAGGATGGACGAATGACGGATGGTCACCCCGGATGCCGGCATTCTGTGTACCATACATAGTATGGGTACACATAAAAAGTAATTGATCAGTAAACCGTTACTTTTGAAGTACGGTACTATATGGCAGGGTATTTGATGGCTGGATTCACATCGCAAAATGCTATACAAAAATGTCCAATTGCTAACCATTTTTCTTTCATATTGGGTAAGCTAAAGTTCACTATTTATCATCACTTTCTGAAACCAAGATGGAAACTGCTAATCAAATTTTTAAAAACAAAAATACCCTGTATGGGTTAACTATGGAACAAACTTGCTCCAAAACAGGCAAACATTGTTACACTGGCTCACATCAATTGCATGAGACAGAGAAATGCATGCCAGTTACGTGCCAAAATACTTGTTCACTTGCATGATGATTGTACTGTATCAGCTAAAAACGGTCATTCTCAACCCTTCACCAAATGCAGGTAGCAGACGATACTTGCACAATAAATTCTTGAATTACTAAAGATTTTCAATGTTTGTCTCAAAAACATAGCTTATGACCCCCCCCCCCCCCTTATTGGAACAAGCTCAATGAGCTTGTTCCAATGAGGGGTCATAAGCTATGTTTTAAGACAAAAATTGAAAATATAAAATTTGAATGGACATGTTTGTATATGGCGCTGCCCGGTTTTGTCCATTATGCTGAGTAAAGTTTTAATTATATAAATAGTCAATGGTACAGCAATTATTCAGCTACCTATTGGGGCAAGTGATTAATCAGTTAACCAAGGTTAACCCATGCGATTAATCAATCACGAAAACCCTTTAATCGTTTCAGCTCTAAAATTAATTTAATTTTATTAAATTTTATCTGATGAAAAAATGCTTATATTTTGGGGGGAATGGTAAATATGGATCTTCTTAACAAGCATTTGCAAGAACATCACAGGAATGAAATCACCGTTCTCACAATTTGCGAAACACTGGTGAGCAAAAATATAGGCTTGGCTTGAAGAAACTTAAATCTCACCCGCCTAATGATGGTGCATAGCAAATATCAAAAGATTCTGATTGGTGGGTCTGAAGAAAAAGATTTTTAAAGAATATTCCTCATACTGCACTAATTTCAACATTTGGACTCCCATAGAGAGCCCAAATATGGACCCAGGGATCTGATTTCAATAAACGTGTAAAAAAATCTTCCAAAGATGGTATATGTGAAATTTGAAAGGTTTTGGAGGAGTGAATTGGGTGAAGAAGAGTCTTAAATGCTTTCTCCATTACCCACAGTGTTACAGAATGCTGACTAAGCATTTTTTGCAAAGTCCCGAAAAAGTACCCCATGACAGACCTGACAGAAATTTGCTTAGACCATTCCATTCTGTTGGTCCCAAGGAAGCTTCACACCAAATAAGAATTCTCAGTGCCATGTAGTTTTGGAGATATGTGCGTTTTGAATTTTGTTCTATTTTTAGCTCCTGCGGTTCCCATGGAGGGATGGGAAAATATTTTGGGGCATAAATTAATTACTTATGATCAAATAAACCCACAAATTAAATTTGGTTCAAATCAGCCTCTTGGTTCGAAAAACAGAAATTTTGGTCGGGGCGAAAATACTTGCCCTACAATAATGAAGGCAAATAAAGACCCACAAACTTCTCTTGAACACAACTGAGTCTACACCTCAAAAGGAAGCAGCACACCACATATCAAATCTCTGCTACTCCTGGTTCACGAGAAGATTTTTTAAGATTTAGGCAAATTTTTTGGGCATGGTCCTACTGAGGGCCAGGGCAACTTGATTTAAACAAAATCAAAATGCAATGTCATAACAAACAAGCATCTCAAATTTCACCTAATGATTAATCGGTTCAGCAGTTTTGGATAAGACGCAAGCACCAAGTTCACGGACGACGGACGGCGAGTGATCAATACACCTCACCCTGACTGAAAGTCAGGTGAGCTAAAAACTCAGTGGACCATGAGTGCTGCAGTTGGGCGAGACGCTTGGTTCAAGGAGAGAAGAAACTTGTAGCTGCTGGCTTTCGAAAGTGTTGTTAAAACCCAATAAATAAATAAACAAGAGGCCCCACAGGGCCTGAAGCGCTCACCTTGAACAGAACATGATATAAACAGAGAACAGAACACGATATAAGAGTCCAAGAATGAATCTACATTAAGCAATCCATCTCCATAGGATACACTGCATATCTTTGAGCCCCTCAAGAGTGACAAAAACAGTCCAAGCATCATGCCTTTTCTTTAGTTGATCATGATGTAAAATGTGGAGCTCCCCTCTCAAGCCCCTTGATACAACCTATGTAGATTACTCTTCACCTCTAGAGGGTACTGAATAAAAATTGTCTAATTCTTCAGCTACTTGGCCAATTCTGGCTCCTATAGGGAGCTCAAATATCAACCCAGGCACTCGATTTGAACAAAGTTGAATCTGATCTCCTTAGAGATGCTGTATACCAAATATGAAAGCATTCTGACTGGTGGATCTGAAGCACAAAATTTTAAAGAAATTTCCTCATACATGTATTGCACTGAGTTCAAATTTGGGCTACCATAGCGAGCCCAAAATGTGAATCTCCCCCCCCCCCCCCACCCTCCCCCCTTAGAGATATTGTATACCAAATACGAAAGCATTCTGACTGGTGGATCTGGAGAAAAAGATTTTTAAAAAAACTTCCCCATATAGCCCTAAGTTAAAATTTGGACTACCAAAGGAAGCCCAAATATTAACATATGGACTTGGTTTGAACAATCTTGAATCTGACCATCATAACAATGAGGGTACAAAACATTAAAAAATTCTCACTCATGGTTCTGAAGAAGATTTTTAAAGAAAATTCCCCATAAAATTTGGGCTCCTGCATTGAGTCCAAATATGAATGAATGGGCTTCATTTTAACAAACTTGTATCTGACCCCTCTATGGATGCTGTACACCAAATATCAAAAGATTCTGAACACTGGTTCTTGAGAAAAGATTTTCTAAAATGTTTGCAAAAATGCTGCGCCAACATTATTCTGATGCCCTCTGCAGAACTCTCTAACAACAACAGAGGGCATTTTTTTACCATTCAATTCTACAGGTCCTAAGGATGCTTCATACCATAACAGTTCTCTGTTCCAAGTGGTTTGGGAAACATGGGAGTTTGAAAACATTTCTATTTTTCACTCCTGGGGTTCCCATGGGGATGCTGGGAGTTTTTTTTTGCATGAGGCAAGTATTTATGACCCAATATTACCACATACTGAATTTCATTCAAATCGGACCATCGGTTCGGAAAATGGAAATTTTGGGTAGTACCAAAAACCTAACCAGTGCCATTATAAAGCCAAATAATGCTTCACAAAGTACGTTTGAACACACGTGATTCTACATCTCAAAAGGCAGTTCCATAACGAATATCAAGTCACTGTACCCACTGGTTCATAAGATTTTAAAAATATTTTGGGAGCATTTTACCCCACCCCCTCCCTATGGGGCTGGGCATGTATTACAAAAATGTAATACCCCTTTGGTACCATTACTCACTCTTTAACTTGAATTGACCAAAACATGGTGTTGATGGATGACATACGGATGGACAATGGACGGAGAGTGATTAGATATGCCCTGCTTGACTTTGTCGAAGTGAGTTAAAAAAAAAAAAAATTAAATGGTTCATGTCCGATATTTTACCCACGTTATTAAAATTGATAAATTTGTCACTGGAGTGCAACAAGGTTTATGCTATATATAGCATTGCAAAGCCTTCTTGCACTCAAGCGATGGAATACTCCGAATACACCGCCACCCATGCTATTCTGTAGATTATCAGGCCTAAAACAAACCAAAAACATGAACTTATGCATGAATATTATTACAATGAATACACTGTCTTACACAAAGGAATACCACACAATCCAGTGTAGAATGATTTCAAAAAGTCCTCCGTAGTGGAAGGGCAATTTTAACAAACATACAGGCCCAAATACGCTCCATACACAGAGTAAAAATTCCACAAAATTAATAAACATTCCTATATATTTAATAGGAATTAGGAGTATTGTAATTAAAAGTCAATTGTGTGGTTGTTTATAAACTTATATTACTTTGTTATCAGGTGTTAAAAAATATTAATATTTGTAAACACACCCACCCATTTAGATTAGTCCCTGCTCATAGCAGTAACACAGACATACAGTACAGTTGCTGGTCATAATCCTTGCATGGGCAGTGCATGATGTCCATGCATGTTTTTTCCAGGTAATAGAAAATCACCATCAATAAAATTTTAATTAATGAAGCACTGAATTGTATCCTGTGGTTCATTAATTAAATTTTTCTGATTATTGCTGTAAACAATGTTTGAAAACTAATATCATTGCATCCACAGAAATATTGCCCATCCACGGAAAGTGACCAGTCCAAGGCAGCACAGAGTCAAGGTAATTGTGTTTTACTGTCTTTAATTTCAAATTTTGTTTGTTTTTTTTTGGTTTTTTTTTGGGGGGGGGGGTGCACCAGACCCCCTTCACTGATGAGTGGGTCACACACCCTCTTGTCCTCACTCCTATCTCACTGCTATGTGGCTCAGGTGATTCTGTGCATCATATTCTTTATGACTCCCACTAGATACATGTATTACTCTTGCCCCTACATGTAACTTAGATATCCTGGCTAAGCACCAGTATAATGGTAAACTAACATCAAATTGTGTGCTTATTTACATGTACAGTACATGTAGCTAACATATTGGAATAGTATAATGTGCTTTGTCAGAAACTTGATCAAGTATTGATGACAAACAATTTATCTTATCTTACCCTGGTGCCAGTAATAAACAGTGTAAAAATTCCACAAATTTTTACACTGCTTATTACTGGCACCAGGTTTTTTCAGCTATTAGCTAACATAAAATTGTGCGCTTCATGAAAATTATTTTGTTACTACCTGTTAAAAATTACTGTTTCTTGTTTTGCTCTTTTAGAAAAAGAAATCACTCCTTTTCTGGCAGGCATACTAAACACCGAGGTAAACTGAGGGATACCAAGGAGAATGAAAACAGGAGAGAAACGGGTATGAGGTGGTGTGTTCTTTTTATTATTTATTTATTTATTGGTGTTTAAAGTCACATTTATCTGCACAACAGCTTATTGTGACCATGGCAGTTTTATGGATGGAGGAAACTAGAGTACCCCAGGACAACCACTGAGCATACTACACAAGCACGGTTAGCCTTGTTCGAAGACAGGTGCACCAAGAACATGCAGTATGCCTTAGTACACAGCATACCTTGCCCCCACATGGGTAGTGGGGGGTGAAGTGTCTTGCCCAAGGACACAAAGCTGATGCCGCAGGTGGGAATCGAACCGAGGATCTCTCAGCTTGCAGTCTGCACCTCTACCTACTGAGCTAATGCACACCTGATGGTGTATTCTGATTATGTAAATAGATTTAAGCAGTACTAGCTAGTATGTGATTGGTTTTAATGCCATATTTGAGAATTATGGGTGCTGAAGTAATAAGAGTGCACTGAAAAATCTTCCCTTTGGTATTTAGTAGGTAGCTTGGTAATGGTAAAGTGACTTCACCTCAGTAAGCAACAGTGTGAAAGCTGGCAGCCATCTTTAATATCGGGCCGAACCCCAAAACACTCGTTCTCATCCCAAGGTGACAACAAAGGTACCCAAGAAGTTTCATGAAGATCGGTTCATAAATAATGTACAGCCTCCAGCTTTAGCATATTGACATGTGCACTTACAGTGTATATGTAGCACTGAATAAATAAAAGTTCATCTAATTTGCATAATTTCTGTACAAGAAAAAAACCTGTATTTTATGTAATGTATTCCATGTTACTAAACAATCATACACAAATTTATTCAAATCAGAACTTTCATACAGAAGTTCTGTACAAAAAACTGATTGCAGTAATTTCAGTACAAAATAGTTGCCGGCGGCCATCTAGAATTTTGGACCCCTCCCCAAAAACACTCATTCTCACCCCATGGTGATAACAAAGGTACCCAAGAAATTTTGTAAAGATTGATTCATAAATATGGCCTCTAGCCCAAGTTGTATAGAAGTTCTGTACGAAAAACTGATTGTACCTAATTGCAGTACAAAATGGCCACTGGTAGCCATCTTGAATTTTGGACTGCACCCAAAAACACTCATTCTCATCCCAAGGTGATAACAAAGGTACCCTAGAAGTTTCATGAAGATCAGTTCATAAATACAGCCTAGCCCAAGCCGTATTGACATGTGCACTTACTGGGTATACATGTAAGTAGCACTGAATAAATTAAAGTTCATCTAATTTGCATAATTTCAGCACGAGAAAAAAAACGGTATTATATGTGATGTACTCCATGTTACTAAACATTCATAGAAAAATTTATTCAAATCAGAACTTTCATACAGAAGTTCTGTACAAAAATGGCGACTGCACTAATTTCTGTACAAAATGGCTGCTGGAGGCCATCTTGAATTTTGGACCGCACCCAAAAACACTTGTTCTCGCCCCACGTGATAACAAAGGTACTCAAGAAGTTTCGTAAAGATCGGTTCACCAATACACCCTCTAGCCCGAACCGTATTGAATTGCTGTTCCCGAACAGGCGGACAATGGGCCATGACACAACCTTAAATTTGACTTTGTCAAAGTTGAGCTAAAAATGGGGAGTATCCAGAGTATCACAAAACAAAAACCTATTTGTAAAGGACTCCCCCTTTCAAGGACAATGGGACAGCGTTGGCATTCACCACCATGCTGCCTTGAGGCTGCATTTTGAATTCCTGTGGTTGTTGTTCTTATGAAATATTATTTTATTATTATCAGTTATGGTACAAATACGGTACCGAGAGCACACTTTCAGGAACTACTGATGTCTGACGGCGACTGTGTGTCAGTGCGTGAGGTGCACACATACTTTTGGGGTTCTATACACCACATCCTTCATTTTGCAATATAATTTGTGTAAATTTATTTGGAATTTATAGAATTTCAGACTTGTAAATTTCATAGTGTTGTTTTTGCCTTAGTTATGGTGCTTTATAAGTAATGGGCAATTTAGTTTGAAAAAAAGGGGTTCATGAAGATTCAGCCCTCATACTTTTTCAGAGAATATTCGGTCCCCAATTTCATTCATGCCATCACCCCTCTCTCCTATTAACCCATATAATGAACATCCCAAAAGACATTTTAATATCTAGATATTTATGCTTGTTCGCAACTTATTATGGACACAAATGGACACAGATTCAAGGTAATTGTGTTTTACTGTCTTGAATTTTTTTTATTTTTTTTTTTTGGGGGGGGGGAGAGGTGCACCCGACCCCTCCACTGATGAGAGGGTCACACACCCTCTTGTCCTCACCCCTATCTCACTGCTATGTGGCTCAGGTGATTCTGTGCATCATATTCTTTATTACCCGGCCATACTCCCACTAGATATTACTCTTGCCCCTACATGTAACTTAGATATCCTGGCTAAGCACCAGTATAATGGTAAACCAACATCAAATTGTGTGCTTATGTCCAGTAGCTGACACATTGGAATAGTATAATGTGCTTTGTCAGAAACCTGATCAAGTATTGATGACAAACAACAATTTTCATTACCAGTACCTGGTGCCAGTAATAAAATAAGATTTGCAAATATCACCCTGCATTTTTTCAGCTATTAACTAACATAAAATTGTGCGCTTCATGAAAATTATTTCGTTACTACCTGTTAAAAATTACTTCTTGTTTTGCTCTTTTAGAAAAAGAAATCACTCCTTTTCTGGCAGGCATACTAAACACCGAGGCAAACCGAGGAACACCAAGGTGAATAAAAACAGGAGAGAAACGGGGATGAGGTGGTGTGTACTTTTTATTTATTTATTGGTGTTTAAGGTCACATTTATCTGCACAACAGCTTATTGTGACCATGGCAGTTTTATGGATGGAGGAAACTAGAGTACCCCAGGAGAACCACTGAGCAATGGCAAGCAACTGTGAGCTCCCCAACATACTACACAAGCAGGGTTAGCCTTGTTCGAAGACAGGTGCACCAAGAACATGCAGTATGCCTTAGTACACAGCATACCTTGCCCCCACATGGGTAGTGGGGGTGAAGTGTCTTGCCCAAGGACACAAAGCTGTTGCCGCAGGTGGGATTCGAACCGAGGATCTCTCGGCTTGCAGTCTGCACCTCTACCTACTGAGCTAATGCATCCCTGATGGTGTATTCTGATTATGTAAATATATTTAAGCAGTACTAGTATGTGATTGGTTTTAATGCCATATTTGAGAATTATGGGTGCTGAAGTAATAAGAGTGCGCTGAAAAATCTTCCCTTTGGTATTTAGTAGGTAGCTTGGTAATGGTAAAGTGACTTCACCTCAGTAAGCAACAGTGTGAAAGCCGGCAGCCATCTTTAATATCGGGCCGCACCCAAAAACACTTGTTCTCATCCCAAGGTGATAACAAAGGTACCCAAGAAGTTTCATGAAGATTGGTTCCTAAATACAGCCTCCAGCCTTAGCGTATTGACATGTGCACTTACAGTGTATAAGTAGCACTGAATAAATCAAAGGTCATCTAATTTGCATAATTTCTGCAAGAGAAAAAAACCTGTATTATACCGTATTTTTTGTGATGTATTCCATGTTACTAAACATTCATACAAAAATTTATTCAAATCAGAACTTTCATGCAGAAGTTCTGTACAAAAAACTGATTGCACTAATTTTGGTACAAAATGGTTGCTAGTGGCCATCTTGAATTTCAAACTGCACCCAAAAACACTCGCTCTCATCCCACGGTGATAACAAGGGTACCCAAGACATTTCGTAAAGATCGGTTCATAAATACGGCCTCTAGCCTGAGCCGTATAGAAGTTGTGTACAAAAAACTGATTGTACCTAATTTTGGTACAAAATGGCCACTGGCAGCCATCTTGAATTTTGGATCGCGCCCCAAAACACTCGTTCTCGTCCCTAGGTGATAACAAAGGTACCCAAGAAGCTTGGTGAAGATCGGTTCATAAATACAGCCCCTAGCCCGAGCCGTATTGACATGTGAACTTACTGTGTATAAGTAGCACTGAATAAATCAAAGTTCGTCTAATTTGCATAATTTCTGTACAAGAAAAAATCCTGTATTTTTGTGATGTATTCCATGTTACTAAACAATCATACACAAATTTATTCAAATCCAAACTTTCATACAGAAGTTCTGTACAAAAAACTGATTGCAGTAATTTCAGTACAAAATAGCTGCCGGCGGCCATCGAGAATTTTGGACTGCCCCCAAAAACACTCATTCTAACCCCATGGTGATAACAAAGGTACCCAAGAAATTTTGTAAAATCGGTACATAAATACGGCCTCTAGCCCAAGTTGTATAGAAGTTCTGTACAAAAAACTGATTATACCTAATTTCGATACAAAATGGCCACTGGTAGCCATCTTGAATTTTGGGCTGCACCCAAAAACACTCATTCTCATCCCAAGGTGAAAACAAAGGTACTCAAGAAGATTCATGAAGATCAGTTCATAAATACAGCCTAGCCGAGCCGTATTGACTTGTGCACTTACTGGGTATACATGTAAGTAGCACTGAATAAATTAAAGTTCATCTAATTTCCATCATTTCAACATGAGAAAAAACCCTTTATTATATGTGATGTACTCCATGTTACTAAACATTCATACAAAAATTTATTCAAATCAGAACTTTCATACATAAGTTCTGAACAAAAAACTGATTGCACTAATTTCTGTACAAAATGGCTGCTGGAGGCCATCTTGCATTTTGGACCGCCCCCAAAAACACTCGTCCCACGGTGATAACAAAGGTACCCAAGAAGTTTCGTAAAGATCGGTTCATAAATAAAGCCTCTAGCCCGAGCCGTATTGAATTGCTGTTCCCAAACAGACGGACAATGGGCTATGACATAACCTTAAATATGACTATGTCAAAGCTGAGCTAAAAATGGGGAGTATCCAGAGTATCACAAAACAAAAACCTATTTGTAAAGGACTCCCCCTTTCATGGACAGTCTGACAGCATTGGCATTCATCACCATGCTGCCCTGAGGCTGCATTTTGAATTCCTGTGTTTGTTGTTCTTATGAAATATTATTTTATTATTATCAGTTATGGTACAAATATGGTACCGATAGCACACTTTCAGGAACCGTTGATGTCTGATAGCGACTGTGTGTCAGTGTGTGAGGTGCACACATACTTTTGGGGTTCTATACACCACATCCTTTATTTTGCTATATAATTTGTGTAAATTTATTTGCAATTTATAGAATTTCAGACTTGGAAATTTCATAGTATTGTTTTTGCCTTAGTTATGGTGCTTTATAAGTAATGGGCAATTTAGTTTGAAAAAAGGGGTTCATGAAGATTCAGTCACAGAAAGATTCAGCCCTCATACTTTTTCTGAGAATATTCAGTCTCAGTCGTGGTCGCATGTCATCACCTCTGCGGTCAAATCCTCACAGAAATTTTTTTTTTAAATATTCTATGCATTTTTTCTATTGTTTTATTTTAAGGATTTATGATTACTAATTATGACAAAATTACAAGTGGGATATGAGACAAACCTTAATGAAGCTGGAACTAAAAAAAAAATAGGGATCTGCGAATCACAAATTTCTTTTCAAATGGAATCTCGAATCGAATCATGTCTCTGATATCGACATCGAATTGAATCCCGAATCGAATCTTAAAAGACAAGTTATTTCATATTGCATCAAACGGAAGTTACGGAACACTGTGATGACCCTTATGCGATGGAGTGAACACCTTAAACACCAATAACTAAATATTCTCTGTAACACCGTCGCTGAAACAGCTAGGCCTATTGTCCATAGTTTTAGTTTTTGAAGGCCTAACTTGTTACTATTCACGTTCTTAAGAACGTGAATAGTAACAAGTTAAGCCTTCAAAAACCAAAACTATGAATAATGTTCTGGGCCAAATTCACACCTTATCTAACAATTAAACATTGTCAATTACTCAAATAAATAGGAATTGAGCCTACATGAATGAATTTTCTAATGACAGTTTTATCCTATTTTTGTTGGAAATGTAACAAATTGAAGTTAGTATGAGAGATTCGAAAAAATCGAATCCTGAGACTGATTCGGGATCGATCTCAAAGCATGCGTATGGTATCGATATCGAATCGTCGGAATCGAATCTTGAATATTTGCAGGACCCTAAAAAAAACCTTCCCAAAACAAGTGGAGAGGTTCTCAGCTCGAATCCCAATTGTGGCAACTGAAATAAGGCGTACTGCACATCGATGATGCACTTGTCTTCAACCAATGCTAACCCTGCTTGCTTGGAGTAACAATGTTGAGAAGCCTGACAGTTGCTTGTCACTGTTGCTCGGTGGTTCTCTCCGGGTGCTCTGGCTGGGTTCCTCCCCCAGTAAAACTGTTGGGTGGCCCTGGCTGTAAAAACTGTTGTTAAACCCAATAAATAAAGAAATCAAATTTGCTGAATCCAAGACCTTTGAATGATGATTTTGATTGGGGTGTGTGTGGGGGGCATGGGGAGGGGGTGGTTATACAGTGGTGCCCATTTAATTGGATATATCTTAATTGCATATCCCTGTTAATAGAATGTAATTTCCCAACACAAAATCATTTACCATGCCTCCAGTACAAATTTGACCTGGTAATTGAATATAGGTTATAGAGTAATCTCCTG
This sequence comes from Pictodentalium vernedei, assembly GCA_031216915.1. Taxonomy (NCBI): domain Eukaryota; kingdom Metazoa; phylum Mollusca; class Scaphopoda; order Dentaliida; family Dentaliidae; genus Pictodentalium; species Pictodentalium vernedei. The sequence goes on along the minus strand of CM062297.1, from coordinate 102,525,528 downwards.
TTAATTGAATAAAAAATCTTGTAACATGTTGAGAAATTGCCCTGACTCTTGCCAGCTTTCCTTTGTTATAGACCAATTTGGCCTCAGTACATTCAATACAGGCATTTAATAAATTATATCTTGTTTGACAGAGCTCATGGAGCTCTGTCAAACAAAATATAATAGAATAAATGCTAAGTTTATCTCTGGAATACAGGAAAGTGACACAATCCCTGTTAATTGAATATTCCTGCTAATTGAATAATGTTATTGGCAAAGTGGCTCTTCAATTAACAGGGTTCCACTGTACAGCAAACTGAGCAAAAACAAATATCACAAACTAATAATGAAACTATGTACTTGTGAAATTTTCATGTGGTCATTCTACAACATGTTTTAGCTGGTACTATACAGTTTTGAAGGTTAAAGGGCTCAGTAGTTAGAGGTGTAGGCTGCAAGCCAAAGGGTCCTCTATCAAATCCCACCTGCGGCAACCACTTTGTTTCCTTGGGCAATACACTTCATTCCCATTGCCCATGTAGTGCCATTGCGTACCAAGGCATACTGCATGTCAATCGTACACTTGTCTTCAACCAATGCTAACCCAGCTTGTGTGCTGTTTGTACGTTAGATGTTTGTAATTGCTCAATGGTTCTCTCTGGCTTTTCCCATCTGTAAAACTGTCCGACATGAAGTGACCCTGGCTATCGAAGTGTCATTAAACCCCAATAAATAAATCAATAAGAATCATGTGTCCCTATTCCGGAGAACAGTTCGGGGAAAATTGCCAAAGGATGGTTTGGGTTAGATTAGTATCCAGTTTGGGTCAAATTGTTGGAGGACAGTTTGGATGCAATTCTCATGAATTCCAGTCACTTTGGCCCCAAGTCATTTCGGTCCCAGTCATTACGGCCGCAGGTCAATTCAGCCCCCAATATACCAGGTCATTTCGGCCTCTTTAAATATTTTCAAATATTGTTTGAATTTTAACATTTTTCTATTTAATTTTTTTTCAACATTTATATCTCTCAATTAGATATTCAGGTATACATATGATATATGTCTAGTAGATTTTCTTTCATGATGAATAAATAAAAGAAAAGTTTCAGCACGTCGAAGGTGCACATGGACTATGTGGGATTTGAAATCCCTTGCGACCTGAATAATTGTATTTGCTTATGAATCTACGAGAGCCGGAAGCGAGGGTCAGTAATGTTATTTGGTTTGAGTGTATGCCTTGGAAGTGGGGTACTTGGGTCAGACCCCCGTGGACAGCAAACTGGAAGGGGACTAGGAATTGCGCATAACTACAAGGATTCTGCTCTGTGTTTTAGAAAATGTGGACATATTTATGGTAGTATGGCAGTTTGGTGGTTGTTTCAGAAAAAAGAAAAGAAAAAGAAACCCTGTGAACCTCAAACTGGAAGGTGACTAGGAATTGTGCATAACAATATGAATGAATGACTGCATATACTTTGCAAAATTTCAAAGTAAAATAATTTCTCTTACTTATACAGATAGCATCTTAAATGTATGTAAAATTGAACACATGGATAATTTTTAATGTTGTGTATAACTTTTCTGTACACTGTGTAAATACAAATAACTGAACATTACTTAATAAAGGTAATTACCCATTATTTCTAGACATGAACTATGCACTGATCTTTATACATGTAGATCTCTACACTTAAAATGGTGCCGAAATGACCAAGGGACCGAAGTGACTAGGGCAGAGATGACTTTGAGGTCGAATTGACCAGAGGATGAAATGACTTGGAGCCGAAGTGATTGGATACCATTCTAACAGATGAGAGACCTTAATAAAAGGCTTAATTATTACAGAACACATTGAATGTGAATTTACTGCAGAGATAATTGCTCGACGATATACATTGTATTAATATTTTTCAATAAATATTGAACAATCTATTAATATTTTTTTTAAGAATTATTTTCAGGAGTTAAAACGAATATCGTAGCGTATCTAAAATATCCTAACAGATGTGTACTGCTTTTCTTTTGGACGAATCTTCCTTGGGCCTAGTTCTCCCCAGGCCGAAGATTCCCCCAGTTCCCGAAAAAAGATGACTTGCCATTTTCAATGGCGGTAAATATCCAAAAGGGTTATTATTTTCCATTTTTTAGTGTTTGAAACTATGAAGCACTGTTCAGAAATACAGATGCACCAAAAAGTAACACATTATTACTTTGTTTTGGTTTCTAACGGGACTGAAAGCAACCTGTCAGTATCACTTTTTCGAATTACACCCATTTCGTCTGATAACCAAATCGTCCGCTGCAATTTTAACCAAGTCGTCCTCTACAGTTATACCCAACACGTCCGAAACTCGTTCACTGGGGGAAAGTATTCATGTATTGTATTTTGAATCATTTTTTATTTATTTATATAATAATTTTATTGTATACTTTATTGTATATTACCTATTGTAATATATCTTAATGTACCTCCATTGTAATATATCTTAATGTACCTCCTTGCATTAAATTTCATATACGTGTGAAATTCTGAAAACAGAAATGTCAGAACAAAATAAACTATCCAGCCATTAAATAAATTTTAATTACTGTTCTGTTTATTCAATGGATTATCTATAATAATTATATTATTACAGTAAAAGTTCTTAAAGTATATGTACGTTATATTAAGTTCCACAACATAATCTTATAATTTTGCAATTTTTCATTGAAGAGCTCCACCGGCACCATACAGTGAATGACTGCAAAATTATTAGTAGAAGTATTATAAGAATTAATTATATTAAGAAATGCAACAAAATTTGTTATATTAAGTTCTGCAACATAATCTTATAATTTTCCAATTATTCATCGAGGTGCACCGTCGCTTTACAATAATAGCAAAATTATTAGCAAATGTATTATAAGAATTAATTATATTAAGAAACGCATCAAAATTTATAGTTTATTAAACTCTGCAACATAATCTTATAATTTTGCAATTATTCTTGGAAGAGCACCGGCACTTTACAATGAATAATCACAAAATTATTAGCAAATGTATTATAGGAATTAATAATATTAAGAAACGCATCAAAGCGTGTTATAATTATATTAAGAAATGCATCAAAACTTGTTATATTAAGTTCTGTAACATAATCTTATAATTTTGCAATTATTCCAGGGGGAGGGGGATCCTGGGGGCACCAAAAATTTGCATGACGTGATGTGGGGGTGGGTGAGTCTCTTGAGTGCACCGAAAATGTGCATTTCCAACTTGTGCAATTTTTGCCATTTTTTAAAAACATATCATTATATCAGCCAATATATGACATCATTTGTGTTCCAAACCTTAAAGATGATGTACATCACACTCTTAACATAAATACAACATCAGGAGGCTTTATATGTTGGGGAAATGTCACACGTTAGTAGGGGGTGGGTGTCTTGTTCGAAATGTAATAAATGTACAGACAATATTTTCCTTGACATTATGACAAGCGGACGACTCGGCTTGGGGACAAAACGTCCGTATACCCTTTTTTCAAGCAAACTTTTCCTTTACAACACCTTCACATTTGGATAATTCAAAAACTGAGTTTCTGTTCATCTTGATATTTCACGAGATACATGTCAATGCATGTCTGTATACAATAGCACCAATATAACAACATTTATCCGTTATAAACTTATATTATCGGTTATATGTACGTTTTTTTTCGATTGAGGTTGTCACTGGCACTGGCAGACAAGCTGCAACGAAATTAGGACTGAGAGTTCGAACTGAAATGACGAGATCATCAGCTGAGCATATTGACAAACCTCCAGAAGGACAGAACTCGAGTAATAATAATAACACTTTGGCCGGCCGCTGATTTGTCGCGGTTCTCGGATGAGAAGGCCTGGCAACCCCTTAAGTGTAGATATGTCGGCCAATGTATCACGCAAAGCTTTGAGGCGAATAAAGTTGCAACAGAGAGCATTTGATTCCTAGAGGGGGCAGGCCAATTGCAATTGTATGGGCAATTCGACAGCGGAAGTTACGTAGTTTTTTCACTGAAATTTACTGTCCACTTCAAAAATCACATTGACGGCTATAGAGAATTCTGTTCTGGAACACATTTATCTGACTGGGTATGTGGAACCCTTTGCGGGCCTACGGCCCGCTTGGGGTTCCTATTAAAATTAAGATAAAATTGATATCGAGTGCATTGGCATGGGATTAAACGACCACACATAAAAGAATGACCAAAGCGGAGATATCTATTTCCTTCCGAGGGTCAGTTTCGCTCGTAATTTTCCTTTTCGGTAATGAAAATTGATGTATTTAGAATTAAAAGTATCATTGGTTATGCAAATCAGCCATTACAATAGTCAATTGGTTGTGGTGCAGTTGAAAATAGAAGTCCTGTCATAATTAGCGCCGAAAATGTCCATTAGCTAACGCGCTTTTTACTGCAGAAAGATGAAGTAATCTGAAAAATATAAGAGTATTTGCTCTGTGTCGTGCAAAATGTAATCCAATCACGAACTGAACCAATCACTACAAAACCGCTGTGGGATAGATTTTTCAATTATTAATTATACACATTTTCTGAGGAAAAACACAAGAAACATTTGCGAACTTCCATCACATGGACAACCGGGTTGAGATGATACACAGTTAAAACTAGAAGTCCTGTCATATATTGTGCGCTTACCTAGGTTTAATTGCGCGTAGAAATTGCGAGCAATTGCCATATCAAATGGCATCCAAAGCACGGCAGATTCTCCTGGTTACTCATTGAAAACACAGGCAATGTTTCTGCCAATGGGCCTCCGGGTTACCCGGAGGTCCATTGGCTGAAACATTGCTTGTGCACAGGCCATATGTACAGAATTTGATAGCCTTACCATGGCCATAACGCGTAGATTAACGCGCTGATCGACGTGCTATTTGTGCGCATTTAATGACAGGACTTCTAGTTTTAACTGTAGGACACTGCGATAAAGTAGAGAATATACTGCGATTACGTCTGCGATTAAGTCGTTATCCACTCTCTTCAATCTGTATATGCGGTCGAATTTTAATCACTGTTTTCGTCGTCACATGTATATGCATCCCAGCTGAGTTTGAAAATGTTAATGGTTTCTATTTACCAGTATAGCATTAAAAAGAGTTGGGAATACTGTTTTACTACAAGAATTGAGTTACGCTAGTGTTGAAGTTAGATAAAAGTGCACTTATTTGGCGCGCTAATATTTCAAATTGGTGCACAGAACAGTCACAGGAGTTCCAGTGTCAACCTATACCACCGAGTGGACACGTCCCCATTATTCATACCAAAGAACACACCGCAGATGCCGTGTTTGATCTTGTCTTGTCCACGAGAGGAAAATAGACCCCCCCCCCCCCCCCCTCCACACACAGAGGTTTGATTGACATATATATATTTTTTTACATATATAGTATGAGTGGGAATATTTAAAATAGAAAGAAAATACGACAGACAAAATGTAAATGAAATGGAATAAAAATAAAAAATTAAAAAAAATGGACCAAGACTCTCTAATAGTTATTTCATTTTCCGCGTATGAAAAATTGTTGGCTCGAACATCTGTGTACGTCAAGGTCGCCACATGAACCTTTTAACAGCTCTTAGAGTTACAATAACCGATAATATTATACCAACCGATAGAATTACAAAACCCAATCGATAAGGCACCCATAAAGGATAACTTCTGTTTTTCGGGCCTTTTTTATAAAAATGCATGTGGACGGGCGTTTTTTCGTTTTATTTTTTGTTTATTTTTGTAGTTATTTCTTTTCCATCCAAAGTTCATATTCTTAGTTTCTTTTATGTTTTAGGCCTCATCATCTACAGAATTGCACGGGTGTTGGTGTATTTCGTCCCTTGGGTGCCAGAAGGCTTCGCAATGCTAAAGCATTCCAAAGCCTTGTTGCACTCAAGGGGACGAATTTATCAATTTCATCACCATGGGTAAAATATCAGACATACAGTTAAAACTAGAAGTCCTATTATGAAATGCGCACAAATAGCACGTTGATCTGCGCGTTAATGTACGCGTTATGGCCACAGTAAAACTATCAAATTCTGTACATTGGCCTGTGCACAAGCAATGTTTCAGCCAACGGACCTCCGGGTAACCCGGAGGTCCATTGGCAGAAACATTGCATATGTTTGCTATGAGTAACCAGGAGAACTTGCCGTGATTTGGATGCCAATCGATATGGCAATTGCGCGCAATTCCAACGCGCAATTAAGCCTAGATAAGCGCACTATTTGTGACAGGACTTCTAGTTTTAACTATAGATCACTTAATTTTTATTATTTTAAGTCTGATTGGTTATAAAAAGAGAGCATGCGGCCGCCAAAATCACCATATGCGGGGGTGTGGGAGGGCGGGGGTGTGTATTTGGGGGGGGGGGGTGGGCTTGTAAACAGATTTACTACTTTTTTAAGACTGATATATTCTTTTCTAACCAATAAAGTTGCATAATTTCAACCGATAAAGTTACATTTGAAAAATGCGAAGCATTGTCGATTAATTATAACATAATTATTTCTTAGAAATAGTTGTTGTGACATCATCGGTGACGGTAACGGTGACGGTGCTTTTAAAACTATTAATTGTAAAAAAATACTACAAATAATATTCCAACAACCAATAATGTAGAAAAATGTTGTACAAACAGGGGCGGTGCCGTAAAAAATAAGCAGGGAGGCATGCCTCCGGTGGGTGGTGTTCCGAGACACCAAATACACATTTTTAACCTCCATAGTAGTATATCACGTACCCAAAGTTCAGTGAGGGAAGGGGACAATGAGCTAACATTTTCAACTGACATATTATTCTACTCTACTGGAATGTACTCTGGAGTAGGAGTAAACGAATATGCTCGTGTAGATAGAAAGAATAGACATAAATTCTGAAAGGATTCGAACTGGTAAAAATAATTGTCAGTTTTATTTAAAACTAGAAGTACTGTCACGAACAGTGCGCTTATCTAGGCTTAATTGCGCGTAGGAATTGCGCGTAATTCCCATATTGCATCCAAAGCACGGCAGGTTTTCCTGGTTACTCATAGCAAACACAGGCAAGGTTTCTGGCAATAGACCTCCGCGGTGAGGTCCACTGGCTGAAACATTGCTTGTGCACAGGCCATATGTACAGAATTTGGTAGCCTTACTTTGGACACATCGCGTAGATTAACGCGCAGGTCGACGTGCTATTTCTGCAAATGTCATGACAGGACTTCTAGTTTTAATCCCGTTAAATTGAATATCAACCGGCAGTAACGTCATATCAGCATGAGAGCGAAGGTCGAAGTCTAATGTGAGGTTACCGAGAGCTGTTATCTCGCCTATATGGATCTAACCAAGTGATAACCTCTTCATTTATTAAAGCAAATCAAATAATTACAAACTGTTCTCAACTATTTTTCTGATAGTGTTGTTTCATAAAGTACTAAGTATCTCTCTTCCACTGATGTATCTCGTCTCTCACTTTGACGAATTTGAAGTTTGTCTACAACTCTTTTTTTTCTCTTCAGTCACCTCATCCTCAATTATTACCATCATTAAATACCCCATTTTGTCGGATACCACCAAATTTACTGATTGATTACATTCGACGAATGGCAGTGAACTATTTCGCAGTAAATGATATAATAATGGCCTCATACGACAAAAAAAAGGTGCCGAAGGCCGTATGTTTTCCAAAAAGGGGTGCCGAAATTGGGTGCCTGTGGATATGGCTGTTTACTACAGAGGAGAGGGTAAGAGGGATAGGAAATTATACTTCACTGAGGGTTTTTCTCATGGCCCTCATGCCCTCAGAAGAAATGAGGCTATGAGGGATAGTAAATTGGGTATCGTTGAGGGATCATAGCCCTCATGGCCCCATACGACTAAAAAGAGATTCACAAAAAGGGATTCCATGGGACGTGGTCACTGGATATAGAGGTGATGAGAATCGGATAGGACTTCGTTGTAATAACGGGAGATAAATCTGCATAGAGATTACGAGGGATGAAGCAATCTGGTTGGTTAGTTAGCGCCAGTAAAGTGAACTCATTGGGTGATCTAGATAAATGAAACAACAAGAGTACTCGGAATAGGATCAGAACTAACAAGAACAGACCAGAACAGCTAAATATAGTAATAATAAGCAAAGCTGTTACAGCTGATAGGCTATTCTACCCTACTGGAGTATACTCCAAGACAAACGAACATGGTCGGGTAGACGAAATCTATTGCATAGATAGATAGAAGCAGAGAATTCTGAAAGAATTCGAAATAGTACAACTTGTTGGATTGTTTGTGGTAATTCTACGAATCGGGAAATCACTCATGTACAAAAGAATATACCATCCGAACATACCCCTGTCTTGTTATAGGCCATTGGGTAACATAGCCACCACGTACTACCATATAAGCCAAGATGCGGCCCCCAGGATACAAAATGGACGACGGAAACGCGTGTCACCCTAACAACACGCGCTGCGCATGCGCACTCACATCACGTATCACTATGGGGATGACTTCACAAGATGGTCGCTCAAGTGGGATACCAGGACAACACAACATGCCGCCACCAGGTCACGTGGCATGGCGTCACTTCCGGGGTCCCCACCGCCGTTTCATCCCTCTCCTGCTACTAATATGGCATGCATCAAGGGGGACAACTCTACCTTGTTTCATATAGGCCACGACCAATGCCATATCGGCTGAGTTTGAAGTCATATCAGTTCGATAATGTGCGATTCTAGGAAAAAATAAATATCAGCGTATAATGTTATTTTTTTCTCTTTTAACATTACAGATAAAACATAGTGTAACACTCAATGTTTGATTGATTTCTGTAACATAATTGGTTTGTAGGGAACAGACCCATCTAGAAGTCCTGTCACTTTTAGCGCAGAAAATGCGCGTTAGTTAACGCATGCTCCTTACCGCAGAAGAACGAAGTAGCATGAGAGACACGAGCGTTTGCGCCGTGCAATGCTAAATGTAATCCCCTTATTAGCGAGGTCGGAAGTGAAATCACGAAATGAATCTACGAAACAGAAAGAAAATGTTACTGTATGTGGAGAGTGGATTACTACTAAACCGCAGTGGGAAAGATTTTTCACTTAGTAATTATTTAAATAATTAGGAACAAATCACGAGAAACGCGTGCAAACTTCCATCCCATCGACAACCGGGCTGTATGTGTTTCTTGTGCCGGTATGAATATGTGGAGTCGAATTTTAATATCAATTTACGTAATTACATATACACGTATTCCAGTAATAGAGGTTAGGAATGATGTTAATTATCTCCCTTTACTAATATAAAATTATACAGAATTTGTCACTCTGTTTTTCTGCAGGAATTGAGTTACCCTAACATTGCAGCTTTACAAGGACAAAGGTGGTCGTACGCTTGTGGTGGTATCCAAAAATGGGTTAAATCAATTTCATATAAGCGGCATAATATTTTTATTATTTTTATTTATCTAGGAACACAACACCATTTCCAGTTGACAGTGAATCACTGTGAATTAAATCTGCAATGATTAAATCTTTTACTAATTGTCTGGTATTTGCTTTTAATATTTATTTCAGCTACATCAGTATTCAGAAGGTTAAGCTTCCCTTCTTGTCTTTGTCTGAGTGTAAACTTCACTGGCTTTCCTGAGACTGATCTAATGAAAGTCCTGAAGTGAATAGTGTTGAATTGAACTGATTTTCCATTGGTCAATTGAGTTCAACGGTTATCTGCAGTGACCAGTTGATGATATTCTCTTTGCAATCTGCTGCGAGTATGGTTGTGCTTATCTGTTGTATATTCTTTGTGGCTTTGCAACAGATATATAAAATTGAAAAATTATCATTTATGTGGTGTTGAAATTCATCGAGTTTCATGGATTTTCATTGGGGTGACATCTTTTTTTTTACTTTTTTCTATTCTCTTCAGATCACCGAAGTTAAGCAACATCGAGCCCGGTCAGTCCTCGGATGGGTGTCCGTCTGAGCGATCGATTTGGATTCCGCGTTGTGTCCTTGGGCAAAGCTCTAAACCCCGATTGTCAACATGGGGGCACGGTGACGCCGTGTACTAAAGCGTACTACACGTCGATAGTGCGCATGTTTTCAACCAATTTAACCCTGCCTGTGCTACAATGCGGAGTTACGATGACGGGGAGCTTGCAGCTGCTCGTCGTTGCTCGGTGGTTCTCTCCGGGTGCTCCGGCTTCCTCCACCCGTAAAACTGTCACGGTCATGATTAGCCATTGTGTACATGACCTTAAACACCAATAAATAAACAAATAAATAAATAAATAAATAAATAAATAAATAACTTGTTGTTCTCGGTGAGCAGGCCGTCTGGATAAAGTATCATGGTTGGTACATGGTTGGTACTTTGTCTCGACTGCCATTTTCACAGACTGATTCCGATTTTGGAAATATTAATTTATATATTTATTAATTTAATTATTTATTCAAATAACAGTTAAGGTCTATCGGGGACCGATCAGGACTATTTAAAATACGCTCTATCCTCGGAGCCTATTTTTTCAATTCATGCGCCAGATTTCAATTTACGGAGTCACACTGCTGTTTGTAACACACACTGCAAGTATGTAATAGCTCTCATCGTTTTCATTTAGTACACTATAGCAAACATTAATCTTCACTGTGGTTTCTGGTCAAGTCTTGGCTGCCTATTTAGGCAGCCAAGACTTGATCAGAAACCACAGTGAAGATTAATGCTTGGTAATTAAGACTTGAAGTATTAACTTAAGCACTCTGCAACAATGAAAAATGATAATCATATATATAATACATGTAAGAGTGTCTCTCTCGATTATCCATCGAAAGAATATCAAAATATGATCTGAGAAGTTACGCGCCAGCTGAGAAGCCTATTTCTGAGATTTAAGAGCCAGGTCCTGATGTTTCAGAACCAAATACGCACTGGCGCATGCCCAGGTCGGTCCCTGGTCTATATAGGTAAGGGGACATTTGTTTACTTTGTAATCCCCACCTCTGTTATTCTATAAATCCGAATTGAATACACACACGTAAAACATCAAAATGAAAGTCAAGATGCATAGAGCACGAAAGATATATGAAATCAACTCACAGAGTTGACAATAGACAGCAATGGTTCCTGGAAGTCTGCTACCGTATTTGTACCAGAGCTGATAATAAAATAATATTTCAGGCAAACAACTGGTGGCCAAATATGCTTCAGACACCTAAGGACAAAGCCAGGACATCTCAATTCTTCAAAACGCAACGACAGAGCTGGGTGGTGGGTAAATTTCTAAACTGTCTTCTTTGTTTACTTTGTAAATTTATTTCGATTTCCGATCAATATCACCGTACGCCGCAAAAAGCGCCGATATGCAATGCCGTCTAAATGCCGAGAAAGATCATCTTAATACAGCATACTATTGTTATATATTATATCTCACGTGACCTTCTGGGTTCCTGATTGGACGAATGCTGCACCCCTATTTCGTGTAGTTTGCATCCCCAGAACTGACCAGGCTCTACACCCAGGCACTACACGTTTTCTATTTTTAGCACACTACTATATCAGTTTTCTTTTCATACTGGGCGAATAAAACTAATCAGGCTAAATTTAAATATCGATTCACAGAGGCACAACATCCACAAAACGACCCGGAAAGAAATCATTGTGGAAAGATGTATCGCTTTTCCATTGTCGAAGTCACATTTTTCGAGGCGTTCATTTTATTCCTTGAGATGATGATCCATATTTTGTTTCGAAGAGAATGATCCATACCTGACTACAACTTTCATGAGAACGCGTCCGGATATGAAAAGTCGTCTGTTTTCGATGCTATTTTGCTATTTAATTCTACGTTTTGGGTAGTAAATGAATAAATAATGGAATTCAATTGAATCTTCGGCGTTTGTATCCCGTACTGTCCCATTCGGTAATGTATATATGTGACAAATGTGTGGAAATTATCAAACTGCGTTGTCAAATTTCGAAAATTTTAGTTTTTATTCGCGAGTTGCGCGATTCTAGAATACACAGTTCCGTTTGGGGGAAATGTTTTGTTTACCCTTGCCGAACGATTCAAAATCTGTCTTCTGCTCATATCAATAATCCAAGTTAGCCGTGTTTTGGAAGAAGAAAATGTTTTTTTAAAAACTACATGGTAATTTGTCTATATAACGCTGGTTGGTAAGGCTGCTACCTTGGTAACAGATTAACAAATCGGACAGATGTTTTTCTTTATGGGTGTTCGATATAATATAAGAATTAGTGCATGTTTTGTCGTTGACTACGCCCATAAGTGCCCAGTGAGGTGGTGTAGTTCCCTCCGCTTCGCGGCGGGAACTACACCACCTCACTGGGCACTATATGGGCGTAGTCAACTCCAAGCCATGCACTATTCCTTCAAGAGTGAAAGAATAGTTGCCGTATCATGACACTTGCTGAAATTTCTTAGATTTACGATTTTGTTTTTCGATGAAAATTCGTTTTATCAAGTGATTTGCACATGCCGTTGGAACAAAGAATCCATCTTCAGTAAAAATTGCAGACAGTGTTGTCCTTTTCCCAAATGCTGTCCCATCGCTGCATCCTAAAGTGTTTTGAATGTCTATCTTTGATCTATACCCAAAGTACATTTGGCCGCAAATTGTTCCCAGGAAACATTATTTTATTATCAGTTCCGGTTCGAATACAGTAGCAGACTTCCAGAAACCAGTGGTGCCTGCTATCGACTCTATGAATTGATAACATATATATTTCGTGTTCTAGATATCACAGCCATCATTTTGATGTATAATTTGTGTATATTTGATTGATTTATGGAATATCAGAGGTAGAAATTTCAAAAGTGAAAAACTTTCCTTTACTAATATAGCACGTTATGGGTAAGGACTTTTATTAAACTTTGACATATTACCTTGGCTGTTTAAATTGTCAGTAAACAGTAAAACCCTATATTAACGAATAACCATCTGTCTGGGATTGCATGTGATAATTATTGTACTTTGTAAGTCTGAAATTTCGCTACAGTTACAACTAGAAGTCCTGCCACGAATTGTGCGCTTATCAAGGCTTAATTGCGCGTAGGAATTGCGCGAAATTGCCATATCGAAAGGTTCTCCCGGTTACTTATAGCAAACACAGGCAATGTTTCTGCCAATGGACCTGCGGGTTATCCGGAGGTCCATTGGCTGAAACATTGCTTGTGCACAGGCCATATGTACATAATGAGATAGCTTTACTATGGTCATAAAGCGTAGATTAACCCGAAGATCGACATGTTATTTATGCGCATTTCATGACAGGACTTATAGTTTTAACTGTATTTGTTGTGTTATTGAGTTGTTTGTTCGCGGTGTCTGAGTGGTCCGAGGTGGTCTGCTTTGGCTGACCACAGTCGACCCTCAGCGCTGTGAATAGGCTACTTTATAATTTCTTCCCAGGCCGCATTTATTTTTACCCTTCACTCCCATGATTATCTTTATTATGTTCGTACTAAGATGTTCTTATACCAGATGATACCACAGCCAGCCTGTCCATATGTGGACGTTGGAACTCGTCGTCACACTGAAGGTAGGCATTGTATATATATATATGTATATGCATATAATTATATTTAACTGCTTTATCATATCGAAAGGTGTATTTCCTCATAAAAAGGTTTTCGTATATACGTTTATGTAACTTTAATGTTTATATGTATATGGGATGTACATTGTAAAATTATTTAAGTAATGAACGGTAAATGCTCAATACTTATCCATAATTGAATTTTTTACACTCGTCACTCCTATGTTGTTGCTTTATTCAGATGGGTATTTCAGTTATAGGATGGTATGCTGGTAAGTAATACCCAAGTAAGCTTTATTCAGACATACGTGGGTATTACTTACCAGCATACTATCCTATAGCGTATGTTGGTAGATAATACCCAAACCCAAGAATGCTTTATTCAGACATACGTGGGGATTACTTACCAGCATACTATCCTATAGCGTATGTTGGTAGATAATACCCAAACCCAAGAATGCTTTATTCAGACATACGTGGGTATTACTTACCAGCATACTATCCTATAACGTATGTTGGTAGATAATACCCAAACCCAAGAATGCTTTATTCAGACATACGTGGGGATTACTTACCAGTATACTATCCTATAACGTATGTTGGTAGATAATACCCAAACCCAAGAATGCTTTATTCAGACATACGTGGGGATTACTTACCAGCATACTATCCTATAACGTATGTTGGTAGATAATACCCAAACCAAGAATGCTTTATTCAGACATACGTGGGGATTACTTACCAGTATACTATCCTATAACGTATGTTGGTAGATAATACCCAAACCCAAGAATGCTTTATTCAGACATACGTGGGTATTACTTACCAGCATACTATCCTATAACGTATGTTGGTAGATAATACCCAAACCAAGAATGCTTTATTCAGACATACGTGGGGATTACTTACCAGTATACTATCCTATAACGTATGTTGGTAGATAATACCCAAACCCAAGAATGCTTTATTCAGACATACGTGGGTATTACTTACCAGCATACTATCCTATAACGTATGTTGGTAGATAATACCCAAACCAAGAATGCTTTATTCAGACATACGTGGGTATTACTTACCAGCATACTATCCTATAGCGTATGTTGGTAGATAATACCCAAACCCAAGAATGCTTTATTCAGACATACGTGGGGATTACTTACCAGTATACTATCCTATAACGTATGTTGGTAGATAATACCCAAACCCAAGAATGCTTTATTCAGACATACGTGGGGATTACTTACCAGTATACTATCCTATAACGTATGTTGGTAGATAATACCCAAACCCAAGAATGCTTTATTCAGACATACGTGGGGATTACTTACCAGTATACTATCCTATAACGTATGTTGGTAGATAATACCCAAACCCAAGAATGCTTTATTCAGACATACGTGGGGATTACTTACCAGTATACTATCCTATAACGTATTCTGGTAAATAATACCCAAGTATGCTTTATTCAGATATTCTAGGGTATTACGTACCAGCATACTATCCTATAACGTATGCTGGGAAGTAATACCCCAGTATATATTGGGACACACTTGGGTATTACTTACCAGTATACGTTATATGATAGTATATTATAGCTGCGTTTGCTTGCTGGATACTTTGGCACGTCATTCGATGTTCTTACAACCTGCTGTACCAGAGCAGAGTGAAATCTTGGAGCTTGATCTACCGAGGTACATCAGTCGGTGATTTTTTCTATTTGATTATGTTTTTGTCCTCAACCATCAGTTATTACACTTAGCTGGAAATAGCTGTTTGAGCTGTTTTCAGCTGGGTGTGTCAACTGGTGCATGTCAGAAAAGATTGTTTGGCTGCAAGTCATTGGTGCAGTTTTCTTCAATAAATCTATATCCAGCATATGATCTATTTAATACATGTATAGTGTGCCCGGTATTTAATATATTTTATATTTTTATTTTATGGTCCTTTGCAGGGTGCTTTTTGTATGCGTTTATTATGTCATGATGTTTTGGGTACTGATGGTGATCTGTGATTGTGTTTTGATCATGCTGTGATAGAGTGAAGAACCCACGTTCAACGTCCATCCGTCTCTGGTTTGTTTATGCCTCTAAGTTCGGTTACACTCGATAAGCTAGTACTTCAGAATAGTGCATAATACGGCCACAGGGCTTCTAGTTTCAGTTTTAACATTATCTGTTGATTTTTGTACATGTAACACTCTCTGTTAGAAAATAAATATAACATATCGGTTGATTTCTGTAACACTATCGGTTAGAATAAATGTATCATAACATTTTCTAATATTTCAAGATGATTTTGTAACATTATCGGGGCTAGTGGGGTAGAGGGTGGGTAACAAATTTGGTTGTTGAAACATGCCTCGTTTGTGACGAACCTGGAATGGATTTGGCTGAGACTCTTTTTTCCGGCCAGTCCGAATTGGTGAACCAATTTTAGCAACATTGATGGCGCTACTATTGTATTTGCTGTAGACATGAAGTAGTGAGGGCCTTTCGTCGTCCCATAAAATGCACTTGTCGCATTTGACAGGGCATATTTTTTCTACCAGTCATTCACAAAATGTACAGGTTAATGACAGGTGTACAAGTAAACAGTCCACTTGCGAATGGGAACGAAATATTGGACCAACCCAAGGGTAGGTTCCGTAACTGATTAAACTTTGACCTAGGTGTCATTAATTTATTCTCTTTAGCTATAGTAAATATAGTACCATAGCTAAAAAGTAATGCAAGCATATTTTATTTTATTACAAAATCACCATCAAATTGCTCAATATTGTTCACAACACTTGTAATACAAGAATGACATCAGAAGTCAACGTTGACGACGTAACGTTATGAGTGAGTTGCTTTGAAGTTAAATTAATCCTTTCTTTTCCTTCAGTGTTTAACTAATATAAACACCTGAAGACAATTACTAAAATAAAGAAAAAACATTTACTGAATAACAAAACATTTTCATTTTTCACCTCTAAAACATGGTTTATGACCTCTAATTGGGACGAGCTCGACGAGTTCATTTCAATGAGGAGTCAAAACTGTTATTTCAAGGCAAAAGTTGAAAAAAAATAAAAACGAATTTGTCGATTTTTGTCAATCGCGCTGTCCAGCTTAGATTTTACGTTAAATAAAGGATTAATTTAGACATTATGTGATGAACGGAATCTTAAATCAGTCACGATTTGATATGAAATTCTAAATCTTGTTCACTAAAATCGATCTCAGCCTCGATAAGACTGGACTCCGGACGATTTTACATCTGTTGGAATCGTTAACCCTTTGTACCCTAAAGATAGCTTTTCCGGTCCCGGAACATGATACTTCATGATTTCACCAAGTTGTATGACCGTGCAGTGAATGCGTGGGGTAACCAATCCATATGTTCAACTTGCAGACCAAAGGCTGCACGTTGAAAATATTGAATGTTCTACCCCCTGTAATAAATATGGACTCTTCCAGGTGTTATCATTGAACTTACATGGTCGACACCATTAAGGTTCAACGGGTTAATATGTGCTTTTGACCAGTGACCTTCAAATCCCACTGGACAACTGACCGGCTGTCTTCTATCACAGTGCATGGAAATATTGAATGGTTTACCCCCATGTAATAAATGTGGACTCTTCCACGTGTTGCCATTGGACTTAATTGGACGACAACATAATGGTTCAGAGGGTTAATGTGTGCTTTTGTCCATTGACCGTCAATCCCACTATGCAACTAACCGGCTGACTTATATCACAGTGCATGAACATATTAAATGGTCTACCCTCGTGTAATAAATGTAGACTCTTCCAAGTGTTGTAATTCAACTTAATTGGACGGAACTATTAGGGTTCAAAGGGTTAATATGTGCTTTTGTCCAGTGACACTCAGTCCTACTGAAAAGCTATCTTCTATCACAGTGCATGACTCTTTGTTACATAGAGATTATAACCATTATGTGGATGTACAAAATATGTGTATGGGATAAGTCAAGAATGTAGACGAATATAAAACGAACTATTTTTTCGTACGGATGAACAAAACGAAAAAAAATGAACTCCCGCGAAAGGAACGTGCTTGTATCCGATCCCCTGATACAAACATTTGTATCGTCGGTCGGATACACGATAGTTGCGGAGTTAATACAGACAAAATACATGTTGATTGTAAGATAATTAATTATATCAATTCTAATTAATAATCTTTTAATTTATTATAAACATTTACAGGTAAACCGTGTAGGAATAATCGAAATGTGCCAACAAAAAGTAAATATTTATACCACAACTTATTTTTTCTTTAACCCTTTACCCAAATGAATCGCCCGCATCCGCCCGCGTAATATGCAATTTCAGCAGCTGAAAAATATTTTTTGAAAAATTTCAACAAAACCATATCATGTGACCCCTCTTTGGAACGAGCTCGAGCTCGTTCCAAAGAGGGGGTCACATGATATGGTTTTGTTGAAATTTTTTGAAAAAATTTAAAAAAATGATATTTAAAATAATAAATTTTGAAATCGTCTGAGTTGGGTAAAGGGTTAATGAACACGCATTGTCAGTGGATTCTTAGTTGACGTTATTTTCTCATGAAGACCAGTTGATCATGTGATCTATTCCATGAATAACAGTTGATTATGTGACATTTGAACATCGCGCACTGATATTGCACACTACATTCGATTTTTCAGGGTCTATATTTACGTTCTGTAATCTCTGTGTACATTCTGTAAATAGTCGGTTTCTCCAACTCGAGTTAGAATTGTATTTTATCCGCCATTTTGACAATATACGGGAACTATTTTGCATCAGAAGCTATGTTGTTTTGTTTCAATTTTGGGAAAAGAACTTAAACGAATTATGGTTAGTCAAGGGTGTAGCTTGAAGAAAAGCCAACTCGATATCCTGTACGGACATAAATTAATTATGTTTTGTGAAGGGAATAAAACAAAAAGATCGTCGCCTGAGTGCTAGAATGTTCTATGTCCCCTATGGGACATAGAACATTCTAGCACTCAGGCGACGAGATGTGAATCATGAACATTCGAAATCCAAATTGATCACGCGTAAATTTTCCGTTGAACCGCGAAGCGATTCATGGTAAATTTGCGCGTGATCAATTTGTTTCATCCCCTCGTGGATTTCGAACAGCCATGGTTCATTTTTTAAATGAATTGATGAGCATGTTGCGTGCAAAGTATTCTATTACGTCACTATATGCACGTCATTTGCTCAAAGTAAAAAACAAAACGTCATTACAATACGTCTTTCACGTCAAACCAAGCACAGATAACACAAACTATTTGTATGTTTGTGAGTGTGTAGCGTACGTGGAGAGTGGATTGTAACTAAATCATCCATGGAGTGGAGTTTTCACCCAAGGTATGACTTTCAAATTCTACATACATGACAAAACAGAAGTAATGTTTCAGTAATTATCCACTTTGTCGCTTTCTTTAGCGAATGTATTTTTACGATAATATGCAAGGTTTTTTTATTTTTTCCTGGGAAACAGTTTAACAAATCTTGCATTCTAGACTTCTATAGTAGTAAATGTCACGTTTGTGAAAGGACCGGTATGGACCGCGTTAGTCGGAGTTCACAAGTAGGATACACAAGCATAGTTCAGTTCCATTCTGTATGTAACAGTCTATGATATTTCACATCTGCTTACTCAGTTACAGAATAACAGTTACAGTCCAGATTTTCAAGAGGGCGCACAGTTCGAAACTGTTACATACCTATTTCTGCCAGTAGTTATTCACGATCGCCATAAATGACAGCAATCGCGTGGAATTGCTGGTAGAATTATAAATGTTTAGCTGAGGTGCCTGTGGCGTGGGTTTGAATTTCAGACATGTAGATGGGGGCGAACACCCACTCTCTGAGAGTGACTTCTGGGGACATATTGTGTCCGGATTTCAAACCTATTTCACGGGTAATGATTCCAAACATTTAGGTATACAAATAGTGTCAGAAAACAACACTCCTGCTCTTGGAGTCGCATTCAGCGGATGAATTACGGTGGGCCAAAAATAGTCACTCCCACCCAAGAAGTAATTTAAAGCGAACCATTACAGTGGTTCTACAGTTGTGAAAATGACAAGCCTGGAATTCGTTATATTTTTAACACACTGTTACTTATATTAACCCTATGAACACAAGAAGCCGATTTTCTGCCCACGGCATGATATGTAAACAGTTCATGAAGTATTATTTATTATTATTATTTATTGGTTTTCCAAAGTGCATTTTCTGAGATTTCAGGGTTTGATTATAAACGATAACTCACAAGTGAATTATGCAATCAACAATTGTGTCATGTATCCGTGCGCGCAGACGAAGACGCTTTGCCGTGGGTGTAATTTGGACTTCATTGTTTTTTGTTTTTTTTAACCCTCTACCTAACATGAAAAGCAGACGACACTTGCAAAAAAAATTCTTAAATAGTAATTATTTTCATTTTTTTCAAAAACATAAGTTATGACCCCTCATTGGAACGAGCTAAATGAGCCAATGAGGGGTCATAACCTATGTTTTAGAGACAAAATTGAAAAAATAATGAAAAGAAAATTATTTGGCAATCTTTGAGAATAGCGCTGGCCGTTACGTTAGGTAAAAGGTTAAATAATATAATTA
The DNA here is from genome assembly GCA_031216915.1 of Pictodentalium vernedei. Lineage (NCBI taxonomy): Eukaryota > Metazoa > Mollusca > Scaphopoda > Dentaliida > Dentaliidae > Pictodentalium > Pictodentalium vernedei. The sequence goes on along the minus strand of CM062297.1, from coordinate 102,505,356 downwards.
TCGTTAATAATGAAAACTAATAAACAGAGTAATCGCTTGACTGGACTGGTTACGTGAAATAATTCATTCGAGGCGAGGGACTATATTGTAAAACACTCGTACGCATTCGCACACTCGTGCTTGTACAGTGTCCCTCACCTCTCATGAATTATTTCACGTAACCAGTCAAGCGATTACTCTCTCTATACGTATGCACAATGGCTAATCGTGACCGGGACAGTTTTACGGGTGGAGGAAGCCTGAGTATCCGGAGAGAACCACCGAGCATCGACGAGTAACTGTCAGCTCTACAACATTCTAACTCTGTTCAAGCTCCGCTCAAGCAGGGTTACAGAGGTTGGAGACATGTGCACATGCGCACTATCGGCGTGCAGTACGCCTTAATACACGGCGTCATCGTGCCACCATGTAGGCAACCGGGATAAAGTGCCTTGCCCAAGGACACAACGCGGGTCGTCCCGGATGGGGATCGACCTAGAAGTCCAACAATCTACCACTGAGCCCCCGCGCTCCCATTTCGTGAAGTGGGATGGTTGCCAGGTAATTGTGTGAGGTACACCAATACATATTTTCAATGCTGCACGTCGAAAATATTAATTAGTTTTTCCCCAAATAATGGATATGGACTCTTCTGATTGTTGTCATTGAACTGACTTCGATTTAAAGGGTTAAGTAGCCTAATGTGTAAAATCTACACTTATTTGGATTCTCTTATCAATAGAATTTATCTTTCAGCAAAAACATAATTCGTGGAACACTAATAAAGATATACAAAGTAAAAACAAGTCTAATCTATTCCTTTGAGATGGTTATTTATCGTTGACTTACTGTTATCTGGAACGGTGGCCTCGATATGTGTTATCAGTTTTGGGTTATTGCACGTAAAAAACACGTTATTTTTCTGAATCCTATAATCGCACGTGTGGTTGCTACCCTCAATACAGTTTTGTTTTTCATCTGGTCGTTTTCACTTGTATTGGACCAATACGTTCTAGTTGTAAGATAAATGCTTTTATCATATGACTGGTACGTTTTGTTCACTTTAAAACATTTGATATTTTGCTTTCATATTAATCAGTGATAAATAAAGCCTTCCGTCAATTTCATTGGTCAATTTCAAAACTTGACAATTTGATTGGCTAAACAAAATACAACTGGGTGACATTTGCCTAATTTCAGTAGGGAGAATTTACGTTATCTGTCCTATTTAGGGTGGGTTATATTGTATTAATCTTTTACCTACAAGAAAAACGCCATTCATTTTTTTATATTTTCACTTTTTGCTTCCAAAACATAGGTTATGACCCCTCATTGGAACGAGCTCGACGAGCTCGTTCCATTGAGGGGTCATAACCTATGTTTTGGAAGCAAAAAGTGAAAATGTTTAGTTATACGAGGATGTTTTTCCAAGTGCCCTCTGCAACTCAAGTTAGGTGATGGGTTAAAAAGTCATACTAAGTAGCTAATTTCTGCGTGTGTGCGTCATATGATAAATAGAATATGAAATGAGTGTTTTTCTTATAAAATATTTATGAAACTCGTCCGAATTTTCCGTTTGGGTTCGCCAGAGGCTCGCCAAAACGGAACATCCTTAGACTCGTTTCATAAATATTATTTGAGAAAAACACTCATTTCATATCCTCTATATATACAAAATTTAACATTTGGTTCCCCACCCAGGAACATACAAAAATGTTCGTAGCAAGTCGTCCTCAAATTTTTTACATTGAACCTAATTTTAGCTAAATAGGATAAATTTGACAAACAAAGCATGGCATGTATCTTGTAGAGGTTGAATCTCATAGATCTACTTCTAAAAGAACCCATTATTTAAAAAGTGCAGCTGTTGAGTCCCCCGAGTAGAATTTGGAGAAATCCCATCATTTTAAAACTTTTAAAATTGATGGTGTCTTTCTTGAAATTACAATTACGGCAGCTGGAGGATTCCGTATTCGTGATCTGGGGATATTTTTAATGTGCAGTCTTTAGGCTGCCTGTTGATCATATTGATTAGTAGCGCCTCACAACTGAACAGGCATCGTGTTGGTGAAATAATGACGCACAAATAGAGAATATTTAGTGTTTTTGAGTGGATACCGAAAATTATCTCATGATTGACCGAAACAAATGTATATTTTCGCGAGCGCGTATATTGTATATTTTCCATTCATCTCGGTCACAAGTGAGATAATTTTCGGTATCCACTCAAAAGTACTAGATTTTCTTTTTATTAAACGTTTTTTATAAGAATCTGATAATTCCACTCGTTTCAACCTTGAATTGATGCCTGAAAGTAAACAGCGCATTGAGTCACTGAAACGCGGAAGTGATTTGTTTGATACTCGGAACAGACAGCTTCTTGCAGTCTGATTCAGCTGGTAGGTGTCAAGACCAAACTTGGCCTAAAAGTCCGTAATATAAGTTTTTGGTTTGGTTCATCCTTTGAAAGGAAGTACCATACCACAAACTAATATAACGGGCTTTCAGGTCAAGTTTGGACTAGCGGGCTTCATGCATCAATTCAAGATGAACACGTGTTGAATTATTGCTGGAAATGATCGGTATCCACTACAAAACACTAGATTTACGTTTCATTATATATTTTTAGAACAAGTGGATAATTTCCAGTGATAATTTCATTCGTATTCACCCTGAAGGGATGCTTTGAAAGCCGCCATTTTCTTTCAAAATGTCCTCTATCTAAACTGCCATTGATCGTTCAAATGCAAGGAGCCGCGTTCGTTCAGTTCGAAATATCAGAGTTTTCTCTGGGTCTGGGGCCTCCTTTGTGCATTTCCCGGTAATGTTTCCTGGCCCAGTCCTCCCGTCGTTGAAAAGGAACAGTTTTTGACAACTTCACGTTTTTTACCATTTTAAGTATGTTTGAAGTTTTCATTAATAACACCGAAGTGTCGTCCTATAATGATAATTTAAGTAAAATCGTACTTCCTTTATTTAATATTCACAATCCGAATATATATTATTTTATTATATGCTTTTTAAAAGATAGCGAGAAATTTTTAACTGATATTTTTCTATATCTATAGTCACGATAGATATAAGGGAATATCCCTCTGTAGATTAATCGAATCACGCAAGAAAATTAGAATGAAATTACTCCGCCGACGAACGTACTTTTTATATGTCCAATACACGCAGCACCGGTAAATGTGTATTTTAACTCGTCTCAAAGTAACAAAGTTAGTGTTGCGAATAGTCCAAAAAGGAAGTACAAGAAAATCCGACTCATCGATAGTGACAGTGACAGTGATTGATAAATATGCTAAAAACAATTTGAACATTTGAAAAATCCTCCTTCGTCCTTCATTGAACATATTGTGAACTGTGTCATATTTGTGTGCATCTGCGCAGAGCACTTTTGTTATTACGTTTGAATAAATGTGCCACACATTGTTTTGGGGGGAATGTCATAAACCACTTTCATACGCGTTCATTGATTCGGTGTGCGTAACTGACAATTTAGCCATTTTCTAAGGGAATTTATGTGGAACTATTTTGTTGTGTGGTAGTTTGATTTTGAAATCGGGGCCACTAAGTAAATGGGTCAGCTGCGTCAGCTGATCTTTGTTGACATTGTCATCATTTTCTCCACCTCCGGTTTTTGATTGCAATGAAAACACACATTACCTCTTTTAATCGCAACAAAAACAACGCAACACATATAATAAAAAAAATACCTATTGTTTTTGAGTGAGTATTCAGCCGCTCGTGAAAACTAATATTCCTTTGCAGCCACTCATGAGATAATTCCGATACTCACTCAAAAACATTAGGTATCCTCTTACACGCTAAAAACTAAAGTGTTAAAAACTACACTTGAAGTGCTGTATTTAACACTTACTAAGTACTGAACTAGCACTTTGTTCAAGTGTAGATATCCCAGAACTTGACAATAATACCACTTGATAAGTGTAATTTCGCGACACTTGAAAGGAAACAACGCAGATGACGCGGATCAGGCTCGAACTCTTGAGCCTGATCCGCGTCATCTGCGTTGTCTTCTTTTAGTTATGTACCCACCAAGCGCAAATCAAATTATGGACGATTCTGGAAGAACCACCAATGCTAGACACATGGGAAGTGCCATCCATTCAAGTTTCAGATGTCTGACGATTGTAATGTCTAAGTGCTTAAAGCATTGCACTTTGAGTGTTAAAATCAAACCCTAAGAGTTAGAATGGGTTTAACACCTTGAAAGTGTCAGTTTTAACACTTTAGTTTGTACTGTGTATATATTTTTAGTAGTTGGACCCTTATGTGGGGTCATATAGACACTCGCTGGTGTCAGCTGTCGTTTCTATTCAACCATATCGTGGGTTTTCCTGGAATTTTCAAAAGTTTTTTTTAAAACGAGTGCACAATGGTAAGAAAACAGAAATAAGATTACTGTAATGCATGGCTTGACGCTATCATTGCCATACCAGCCATTGCGAAAACCTCCTTATTGACATAATGTTTGACATAATGCTTACAAATCTTACGGACTTAACCTACTTCTATCCAATTACCGCTTAACAAGTATTCTCTTATCAAGCTGGGAGGGGGGGGGGGGTATCCCCATTTTAATGATGTAATCAGTTTTTTTACTGCTTGATCTTCAATATCTTTACTTAATATAGATTGCACGCCTTGACACCTATGTCTGTGTTTTTTATATATTAAGATACTTCTGAAGTACTTTAGCGCTCTGAACTCTACTTCAGCCTTTCTAATTGTCATGTCACCTTTAATAGCAGAAGTAGAAGGGTTAATTGCTCCTGGGTCATGTTCTTGTAAGATTTACCCCCGCGTTTTGTGATCAAGTCCGTAGGTATTTACCCACATTCTCCCCGCTAATCTGTCACTTACAAATGGAGTCACAAACTATTGTGTATTACAACAGTATAGTTACACCTGGAAGTCCTGCCATGGAATGCGCACAAATAGCACGTCGATCTGAGCTTTAATCTAGTGTTATAACCACAGTAAGGCTATGACATTCTTTACATATGGCCTGTCCACAAGCAATGTTTCAGCCAATGGACCTCCAGGTAACCCGGAGGTCCATTGGCAGAAACATTGCCTGTGTTTTTGATGCCATTCTAAATGGCAATTCCGCTTAAGTCCTACGCGCAATTAAGCATACATAAGCGCACAGTTCCTGACAGGATTTCTAGTTTTAACTATACAGAAACACTAAACAATGGGGAAAATAAAAATCTGCTGAAGTTATTGATATCTCAGTAGCACCGGTAGAACACTTGTGGAAATGTGGAAGATTTTGTACATATACTATTCTGGCCTCCACAGCCAAACTTTTCGACCAACTATCATTTGTTTGTTTGTTTTCCATCTTGGGAGTCATCAGCTTTTTTATTCAGCAAATTGTGAACCAGTAATGCACCTCACCGAAAACAAATGATCAAATATATAATGGGATTTTACGAACATTTTTGAAACGCTGAAAATACTTATTTGATTGCTGTGCCTTTTCACCCATATGCCCCAAGTCACCCCAATCTACAGTGGTCGCGTAGGTTCATGAATAGGGGTGCAAGGAAGGTTTTGTGCAGGGCGGAGGATGGGAAGGGGGTGGCAAAGATGATATTTGACATGCAGTTATGTGGGGTTTCGAGGTTCTCCCCTAGTCCTAAGTAGGATCCTCCGCTCGCCCCTCCTCTTACCTCCCCGAGGGTCCTTGTTAGAACTCGCCTACTTCCATCCTCGAGAACATTTTCTAAGAGCGACTCTGAAGCTTTTGTGGAGTGTGCAGTACCGATATACAGGGAGATCATTTTGGGATTCTATGTTTTGTGAAAATTGCACTGGGCCAATGTTTGAGAAGCAGATAAATATTTAGGTGGGCAAGTCCCCTCCTTAGCTAAGCAACTGGTCAACAGTAAACAAATACAAATGTAGTTGCATTTTCTCAATGAATACCACCTTTGGTCTACTTTCGTTGTTTTGGTCTACGTCTTCCAACACAGCCTTCGGATTTGAAAATGGTTGAAGCCGACGTAACAGGCTGAATCTTGACAAGACATTTGTGTGCCCAGGAAAAGAGACGTTTATTCGTAGATGAATCATGAACAAATTAACGATTTTCACATTGCGGTGTCCCAGATTATAGATCCATTTTTATTTCACAAGTTTAGTATGAACAATATTTATTTCAGAACTATGTATTAATGAACTGTCCATGAATGAATATAATGTTTATTTAAATCACAGCACTGTGAGATGATGTCGACAGTAAAAACATATATAAGAGCCACAACTTTGTATAATTGCAAGATGTGGGGGGCACTAGTCTAATGCTGTAAGGAATTCGACTCTGCTGTGGCCTAGACCTGAAACAGTCCATCGCCTTTGTTTGTACTGAATGGGAACCACAGGTTCGCTTTTTCGACCACCTGAAATATTCCCCATCCGATTGAATCTAGTAACGGAAACTGGTTAAATATTCATTTCCTTTCAATCAACACAAGAAATGTTTTTTTCCATTACGGACGGGATTAGATTGAATTTACAGTTACATTTCCAACTATGAACAAAACGTTACCACAGATGTAGTTTCGTGATTACGTCGAGTAGATCCGTTAGTTAGGTAGATGATGATTTCAAGATAAATAAAATGCTCATAGTGGAATATCTATGACTGGAGCGCGAAATAATACCTTATACCTTTGCATGTAAAGAAACGTCACATTGTATCAAAGATCGTTTTGGCATAAACTCAACGAATAGGGGGTAAACAAACAACAGCTGACACCGTCGAATTCTAAACAGCATTTATACCGATGCCATACAATCCTGTTATCAACAAGGAGAGTCAGTTATTTATCTACTGAGTTTTCTCGACACTTTTGACAGCCAGTGTCACCTGGTGTCGGACATTTTTCCGGTGAGGGAAGTCGGAGTACGAGGAGAAAACCACCGAGCAATGGCGAGCTTCTATCATCCTCCTCAACGAACGAAGTCCACACAAGCAGAGTTGACATTGGATGGACTCAAGGGAACCATTGACGTGCATTGTGCCCTGTTGCACAGCGACAGTTTGCCCCCGCATGGGCAATCGGTATTAAGTACCGTGCCCAAGGACACTACACAGTTCACCCATGGCGGGGATTGAACCATAGGCGTTTCGGTTTATAGTTCAATTCGTAACCACTGAGCAACCCCTCTTCCTGATATAGCCAGTAGGCAATGTTTCAAATATATGCTTATAATATTAATGGTGTTTCATTGTATAATATTACAATAGTTTGTCGTCATATTTACGATTTTTCTATGTTTTTAAGATACACTTATAATATTAATAGTGCCTTTATGACAGTTACACAATTCCTATAATATTGGTGTGTCTTCATATCAATTGTATGCTGATGTTAAATAATAAAATATACAACAATTTACATGATCTTAAGGTTTACTCCAGCAAGTATCATGTGTTAATTTGTGTGTATCGGTAATACGATGGGCGGGAGCGCGGTGGCTCAGTTGGTAGTGGTGCAGGCTGCAAGCCGAGAGGTCCTCGGTTCGAATCCCACCTGCGGCAACCGCGTTGTGTCCTTGGGCAAGACACTTCATCTCAATTGCCCGCGTGGGGGCACGATGACGCCGTGTACTAAGGTGTACTGCACGTCGATGGTATGCATGTCTTCAACCAATCTAACCCTGCCTGTGCTGCAGTGCGGAGTTACGATGTTGGGGAGCTGGCAGCTGCTCGTCGTTGCTCGGTGGTTCTCTCCGGGTACTCCGGCTTCCTCCACCCGTAAAACTGTCACGGTCATGATTAGCCATTGTGCATAAATATGTGACCTTAAACATCAATAAATAAATAAATAAATACGATGGGCAGCAACCGGGGATTCAACAACTGACTATTTGGTAATATAAGATTTGGTCATTTGGTCTGTTGCCCTACAGATTTGCTGGCACGAGTATCTATTTATTTATTTATTTATTTATTTATTTATTTATTTATTTATTTATTTATTTATTTATTTATTTAACATTTTCACCTCGTGTCGTACAGTTTTACGGATGGAAGAAGCTGCAGTACCCGGAGAGAACCACCGAGCAACGGCGAGCAACTATCAGACTCCCCAATATACTACCTCCACACTAGCAGGGTTAGCATTGGTTGAAGATAAGTGCACCATCGAAGTTCAGTACATCTTAGGACACAATGACACACGAATGTAAAATACGACCTGATCATGACGAAGACGAAAAAAGATAATGCTGAAGGTTGTTTCAGTTATGTTGCGTGTTTATCGCACACGTAGACTTCTTAACACCTTCCGTCACATTTGTTAAAGGTAGACTATCAAGAAAAATGGCATTTGCGCGGATCCCCTGGAACTGTGGAAGATAGGGATCCCGGATCCAAAGGACAGCTATCGAGGTTCGGCTCCGGTACGACAAAATTTTGATTGTTTCTTTTTAAAGTATGGAACTCGCTAAATCTTGCTTCTAGGCCGTTAGATCGTTGTATCTAACATGAAAAGTTTGCCTATTTTACGTCAATATTCGGTGTACATGCCATTCAGTGTAGGGTTCTGCAAGCGAAGACTGAAAATAAAGGGCACATTCTCCATGTTACAAGAGGGAATTGGTGGGGTATCCAAAAAAACGCAAACAAACTATCCTCCGATACCCTTTAAAATTTAACCGGACTGAAAGGGCCCCCATATATGCGAGATAAAAACATTTAGCAATTGTCTCTCTTTCAAACTTGTAGGATTTCAACTGAGCCCAGTTACCCCCGGACTTACTCCGTCCTCTCCCTATAAGAACCCGACATATTCTTTTGATAAATAGACACAAATGTTGCTTTCCTAATTTGTTCCTGATTACGCTTTCGTATCCATTGCAACACACATGGGGCACAGGGGCATCTGCCCTCCCTTTCTGTAGACTAAGGGTCAAGAGGGAACAGATAATACCCTTCACAGGTTCGTCATCCAATTTTTTTCAATGATTTATTCTCGAAGAAAAGCTCAAATATATCCCAAATCCTTTCTGTAAGCTTTTGAAATTGTAAGGGGGGGGGGGGGCGGTTAAGAGGTCATTCTTTTCCCGACCGGAGGAGGCATATCCCCTCAAACTCCCTAATCTCTGGCCTTCGTGCTTATAGATATGTATGAGTCGGTTTGTCATGGTGTTGCCGCTAGAGCGAGCATATGCCCTTTTCTCGGGGTCTTCCCTCTCCCTGCCCTGAAGTGCTTCTGCCGCCCGTGACAAATACTTCCAAATCTTTCCACTTTGATATTTAAATATCAACATTTCGAACAAGTTTTTCCCACAGTACTTTTAGAAATAAAACTTTTTCAATCCTGATTGACTCGGTTCCACAAGCACAGACAAAGAAGAGTGAATTGGTTAATTCCCCAACGGGAAAATAATCTACTTGAAAATCAAGTATTTTGACATCATCTTTCAGGGGGCTAAACTAAACTTCCTTTCACGCGAAGGGTACATGATAGCGTTAGTGAAGAATCGAATTTGTGTACCCAAGCGCCACTGGCCGCGCACACATCGACCTTTCGCCGTAGTAGGAATAACAGTGTAGCGTGTTAACCCTTTACCCAACGCAGACGATATCAAAGTTTATCAATTTAAATATCTTTTTTTTTTTTTCGACAAATTTCAACAAAACCATATCGTGTGACCCCCATTGGAACGAGCTAGACGAGCTCGTTCCAAAGAAGAGTCACATGATATGGTTTTATTGAACTTTTATTTTTCAGCTGCTGAATCTGCATATTACGCGGACCGATGCGGGCGATTCGTTGGGTAAAGGGTTAACCCTTTTTGCAACGCACATGATATCATGATATCAAAATTTATTATTTTAATTTTTTATTTCTGATTTTTAAAATTATCCAAAAATGTCTGCAAAACTATATGATGTGATCCATCATTGAAACGAGCTCGTTCCAATGATGGTTCACATGATATGTTTTTTGCTTGATTTTTTGTGAAATATATATTTTAGTCAAATGTTTAATTTGTAAATTACGCGGCCGCATGCGACGATTCGTTGGGTGAAGGATTAAGTCAGGGGATTTCCAAGGGCAATGAATAAACAGAGGCTACCACAGTTCCGGTCCGCATGAGATACTTTTGCCTTCTTTGACCTAAAAATGCATAATCCTCACATTAGTATGTTAGAACCTGGGAGTTTCAATGAGAGTTATAAATGAGGGTGGGTGGACAATATCCCGTGTTTTATACCGTTAATTCGCGTCTAACCTGGGCACTTGTTTGATGAAGAATTATGATGGTAATAATAAGGTGGAGATGTTATCCAATTATTGTGAACCAACCAGTATTGTTCAAACAAACTTGACTTATAATGGATCAGTTTCATCGTGTGTTTTCCATAATGCCTTAAATTTGATAATCCGGCTGAAAGATTAGCGAATATCAATACCGGTCATAGGAAAGGGAGTTTTCGTTCCTAACTACTTCCTGTTGGTATTTACAGCAGTGTAAGCCTCACGACTCGAGGTGATAGCACATTTTCAAATTTTCACTAGAGGGAATAACCCAGGACCCCTCAATTAACCCCTGCCAGTCCGTTGTATTGTCATTTGCTTCCTCTCTGATCACTGCCAGTGCTTTTTTCGGCAGTTCTGTGTACTTCCATTGAAGACGCCCTCAGGTTACAACCCACTCTATGACAACTCATTTGGGGGTGCGGAGGCGTTGCGGTAACCGGTTCTTGTCAGATCATCGAGGTTAACCCTATGAACTCTAGTGGTATATTCAAAAGCACTACAATGGCAGCACTTAGAAGAGTCCATATTCATTATTTGGGATAGACCAATCAATATTTTCAATTTTTGAAAATATTGATTGATCAACCCCACTCATGTATTGAACAGCCATCCTATACAACGACGTTATGACGCATCATGTTCCTGATCGGAAAGGCGGCCAGTAAGGTTCACAAGGTTAAGCAAAGTCGAGTCCGGTTAGTCCTTGGATGGTTGACCGTCTGAGCGATCGATCCGGACTCCCGCGTTGTGTCTTTGGGCAAGGCCCTTAACCACGATTGTCTACAATGGGGGGGGGGGGGGGGGGACGGTGATGTCATATACCACGGCCTTCCTCCGGGAAGTTCTAGTAATTAGTAGTTTTTTCATCAATGCCAGAACGTTCCGAAAATGTCCCTTAACCCTTTACCCAACGTAACGGCCAAAACCGGCCAGCGCTATTCTCAAAAATCGCCTATTAATTTTAATTATTTTTTCATTTTTTGTCTCAAAAACATAGGTTATGACCCCTCATTGGAACGAGCTCGTCGAGCTCGTTCCAATGAGGGGTCATAACCTATGTTTTTGAGACAAAAAATGAAAAAAAATAGTTATTCAAGAATTTTTTTTGCAAGTGTCGTCTGCTTTTCATGTTAGGTAAAGGGTTAAATAACATTTGCACACTGATTGCAGATAATATATTTGATATCCAGTTTGTTTTAGCATTCAAAAGGAAATTGAATTTATTTACCATTTGGTCAAATAATCCCACCACCCATAATAACTAAAGTGAATGTAAAATATTTTGCATTTGTTTGCTGCACAACACAGTGGTTTCAAGTAAATTGGTATAGAACATTGCTATAGTACAGGTTCTCGTTAATATACTTATTATTTACAGCTTTGAACGCATTGGTACAACTAGATGAATTCCTTATTTTATTGATATTTAATGAGAAGCACCTCTTGGCGTGTACTGAATTTTTTCGGCCCGAGAAGATTCGGTGTGGGAAGATTTGACCTTGGAAGACTTGGCCTTCAATAAAGACAAACACGTCCGTAAAGATTCAAACAACAAGCATCATTTGTTAAATACAGAATTACAATTGCAAGACTGATACAATACGGTCACATTTATTTATTTATTTATTTATTTATTTATTTATTTATTTATTTATTTATTGGTGTTTACGGTCACATACTTATGCACAGTGGCTAATCATGACCGTGACAGTTTTACGGGCGGAGAAGCCGAAGTACCCGGAGAGAACCACCGAGCAACGACGAACAGCTGCCAGCTCCCCAACATCGTAACTCCGCACTGCAGCACAGGCAGGGTTATATTGGTTGAAGACATGCGCACCATCGACGTGCAGTACGCCCCAGTACACGGCGTCATCGTGCTCCCATGTGGGCAATCGGGGTTAAGTTCCTTGCCCAAGGACACAACGTGGGAGTCCGAATTGATCGCTCAGACGGTTATCCATCCAATGATTAACTGGGCTCGACGTTGCTTAACTTCGGTGGTCTGTCGAAAACCGGTTACCGCAACGCCACCGCGCCCCATACAATACGGTCGCAGGAGTTCAACATATTTATGTAATAATGGATTGGACCAACTCGTAGAAACCCAAGTTATTACCTTACAATTTAGTCGACGATGGCATGGAGAAGAGGGAGAAAAATGATTTGAGTTTGAACAGTTAACACTTTACCTGACAGTCTCCAAAACTATATACTGTTCGACGCCCTCTCCTTATTCCAGGATCAAAGATTTGTAAAAAAAATGTGGTCATGTTAATTTTCCATCCAATAATTTATAATTTTTTGAAGAAATTCAATGTGAAATAGCAAACAATCAGATCATGGACCATCGGGGTTGCTCGGGTGGTTCATGAACTGAAATTTTGGGCAGTGATACGTATGATTTGTTCTCAGAAACTTATTCGATTATCAAGTGAAAAATCTACCTCGCCGCGACTTAACCCTTTACCCAGCGAATCGGCCGCATCCGCCAAGTAATATGCAAATTCAGCAGTTGAAAAAATATTATCTTTAAAAAAATTCAAACAAAACCATATCATGTGACCCGTCGTTGAAACGAGCTCGTTCCACCGAGGGGTCACATGATAAGGTTTTGTTGAAATCTTTTGCAAAAATTTGAAAAAAATAATATTTAAAATAATAAATGTTCATGTCGCCTGCGTTGGGTAAAGGGTTAACAAATCCACACACCACGTCCTGTATTCGGTTTATGCACTAACCCTAAACTGCATTGCCCAAGTGGGGGCGCGCTGCCGCTGTGTACTAAGGCGTACTACACGTCGATGGTGCACCTGTCTACAACCAATGCTAACCCTGCTTGTTTGGAGTTAGTGTGTTGCGGAGCTGAGGTGGTTCTCTCCGGGAACTCCGGCTTCCTCCACCCGTAAACCGTCGTGGTCATGATTAGCCATTATTCAGAAATATATGACCTTAAACACCAACAAATAAATAAATAACAAAATAAATAAATAAATAAATAAATAAATAAATAAATAAATAAATAAATAAATAAATAAATAAATAAATAAATAAATCCTAAAATTGGCAGCGTGTTTGGTTGGTGCATTATATACTACTCAAAGTTTGCTAAGCACCAAATATTTGACACGACATTGTGAAATTTGCTTGTGACATATTTGCGATATGTTTGGTGGATATGATTGTGGAATGTACTGAGATTGTCCCCAGTGTTTACATTAACTCTCCCGAGAGGCAGACTTTTCGTGACATTCATGGAAAGCATGTAACCATTAGTCTTCATGATGTTTTCGTGTACTGACTGCATGTACATGACATCTGGAGGGTATTCAATCTTCATTTCAACACAGAACCTTGTGATTTAATGATTGAATATGCCAAATGCAAATGTAAGAAGTCATTTGTCTGAAGCAGAAAAGTGTCGTAGGCCCGTAGGAACCGCTTTGCCACAGCAACCCAGCTTCGCAGTGACCTTCAGAATGCATCCTGGGTAAATGTTTTGACGCAGACTATCCGGGTAAGGTTGCAGGAATGTGGTCTCCAATCGAGAAGACCATGTATTCGCATGCCGCTGCCCCTGAACCATCGCCAGGCACGATATGAATGGGTCATGGATCACGTTGGGTGGACCAGAGAAGATTGGCGACCTGTCCTTTTTACAGATGAATCAAGGTGTTGCCTAGACCACACAGATAGGCATTCTAGGGTATGGAGAAGACTATGAGAGCGATTCCAACATTGCTGAGCTCTTGTGGAGGGTCAATCCTGGTCTGAACGTCATCAGCAGGTATGAACGTACAGAGCTCCGTGTCATTGAACGTGGTACCTTGATGCACTGCGGTATATTGATGAGATCCTGGATGTCCACGTCAGATTGTTTGCAGGTGCAGTGGGTGATAGATTCATTCTGATGGATGATAATGCCCGTCCTCATGTTGCCGATTCTGTCGAAGAGTACCGACAGAGGGAGGGGATTGAGTGTATGGACTGGCCAGCAAGATCCCCTGACTTCAATTAATCGAACATGTCTGGAATGATTTGCCGCTTGCAATTTCCGCCCGTCCAGTCCAGCCAAGAAGTGCGCAGGAGCTTGGTGCCATGCTGGTCCAAGAATGGAACAACATCCTAGAAAGGACTACCAGGAAACCTGATTAGGAGTACGAGAAGGAGTTGTCAAGCTGTAATTAACTTTAATGGGTCTCAATATTGATCAACTCGATATTGAACCCATACCAGTTCGCTCCGTCAACTGTTTGGCAGATTGAAAAATTTCCTCTTTTATCAATAGTATCCATTTTCCATGGTTATCGAATTCAAAAACTAAAAGAAAAATGTCTAACTCAAATACAATCTTAATTTCTGTACTTAGATCATTAAAGGTATAATTAAATAAAAAATATATACACTTTTCAATACAATATTTCAACTAAAACGTAAAACAGGTAGTTGGATATACTTGGTGCTTCGCAAACTTTAAGTAGTATATAAATGTTTTATACTATATATGTACACTACTAGCTAAAAACTCCTCTTTTTGAATTCATTCGTTTGAAATGCTAAAATTAGTATCATTCAGTCAAATGCTATTATTCTCTGACATCTTTCGTGAGTTTAAATTAAGGGTAAACTTTCAAGTTTACTCCCTTGACTAACTAGTAGTGTGTCATGTACCCGGGCAGGGAACATTGACCGGACCTCGATGCCGGACCTTGGAAGTGACGTCATGCCACGTGACCCAGTGGCACCACGTTGTGTTGCTATGGTAAGCGGCGTTAGCGGCCATCTTGTGATGTCATCTCTATAGCGATACGTGGTGTGGATGCGCATGCGCAGCTCGTGTTGTTAAGGTGATACGTGTTTCCGTCGTCCATTTTTTAAATTGGAGGCCACCATCTTGGTTTCTATGGTAGCATGTGGTTGCTATGTTACCCAAAGGCCTACAACAAGACAGGGGTGTGTTCGGAGGGTATGTTCGATTAAATAGGAGTAATTTTACGATTCACAGAATTACCACAAACAACCCGACAAATTGTACTATTTCGAATTCTTTTAGAATTCTCTGCTTCTGTCTATACATGCAGTAATTTTCGTCATCCTAGGCACCGTCCTTTGTCCTTAAGTATACTCCAGTAGAGTAGAAGAGCCTACCAAATTTTACGGAATCGTCTAGGAATCTCAAGTACGGAATGCCTTATATAGCCCGTATATATGTATACAGTGGAAATCTGATTCAACCCTGATCAATGTTATAGTCAAGACTGAGATAGGTATAGCTAGGAATTAATGGATGATAGTTTAGTCAATAGTACTGACACAAGGCTGCAATCGAACAAGCCTGCTGTAGAAGCTAATGATACAACAGACAGACCATAGACAAGTAGTGGCCCAGGACCTTTGGTGACAAGATGGAAGCGGTTGGTAAGACTACATTAGACCTCATTGAGGGATTACACATGGTCCTCATGGCCTCATACGACAAAAAAGGGTTTCTTCAAAAGATATCCTTGATAGGTATCCCCAAATGATACAATACCAGGCCATAGGTGTCCACGAATACCGAAATAAGGCTATAAGGGATAGTAAATGAGGGCTCAATGAGGGCTTTTTCATGGCCCTCATGCCCTCAAAAGAAAATGAGGCTATGAGGGATGTAAATGAGGCCTCACTGAGGGCTGTCACATAGCTCTTATGTCCTGATACGACTTCTCCGGAAAGTATCCTCGATAGGTATCCTCAATTAATGCAATACCAGGCCATAGGTATCCTCAAATAATGAAATAAAGCTAAGAGTCGTAGTAAATGAGGCTTCATTGAGAGATTTTTTCATAGCCCTCATGGCCTGAAAAGAAAATGAGGCTACGAGGGATAGTAAATGAGACCTCACTGAGGGCTTTCACATAGCCCTCATGTCCTGATACGACTTCTCCAGAAAGTATCCTCGATAGGTATCCTCAATTAATGCAATACCAGGCCACAGGTATCCTCAAATACTGAAATAAAGCTAAGAGTCGTAGTAAATGAGGCTTCATTGAGAGATGTTTTCATAGCCCTCATGGCCTGAAAAGAAAATGAGGCTACGAGGGATAGTAAATGAGGCCTCACTGAGGGCTTTATTCAAGAATTATTTTTGCAAGTGTCGTCTGCTTTTCAGGTTAGGTAAAGGGTTAAACATAATTCTTGGATTCTGAGTACAGAAACGGAAATTTGTACATCCCTGACCCCACTATCCACTTTGTTTTTTGAAGAATATGAGGCAAGAAAATATCATTGAACTTCTCCCTTTGATTTATCTTTGTCTATAGACCTATGTCTGTATACATGTAACAATGATATGAATACTTGAATTTGCCCAATGTTTATAGATATTCCTAATTTTTTATCGTGTAAAGCCTATATCATTATACAATATGGACTTTTATGGTGGTGAATGTGATGTGATATGAACCTAAAAAACGTATATTGTCCGAGGTTTCAGCCGAGGTCAATATAAGTTTTTTTAGGTTCATATCTCATCATATTTACGACCACAAAAGTCCATAATTGTTTTATTATATTCACCACCCTGCAAAAGGCAATCTTCTATTTGTCAATTAAAAATTTAATATATCAACCAGGAGCGGGCGCGGGGGCGTTGCAGTAACCGGTTCTCGTTAGATCGCCGAAGTTAAGCAACGAGCCCGGTTAGTTCTCGGATGGGTGACCGTCTGAGCGATCGATTCGGACTCCCGCGTTGTTGTGTCCTTGGGCAAGGCACCTAACCCCGATTGTCCACATGGGGCACCATGACGCCGTGTACTAAGGTGCGCATGTCTTCAATCATTCTAACCCTGCCTGTGCTGCAGTGGGGAGTTACAATGTTGGGGAGCTGGCAGCTGCTCGTCGTTGCTCCGTGGTTCTCTCCGGGTACTCCGGCTGCCTCCACCTGTAAAACTGTCACGGTCATGATTAGCCATTGTGCATAAGTATGTGACCTTACAGTTGAAACTCGAAGTCCTGTCTCGAAATGTGCGCTTATCTAGGCTTAATTGCGCTCTATTGCCATATCGAATGGCATCCAAAGCACGACAGGATCTCCTGTTTACTCATAGCAAACACAGGCAATGTTACCCGGAGGTCCATTGATTGAAACATTGCTTGTGCACACGCCATTTGTACAGAACTTGCTAGCCTTAGTATAGACATAACGCGTAGATTAACTCGCGGGTCGACGTGCTGTTTATGAGCATTTCGTGACAGGACTTCTAGTTGTACCTGTAAGCACCATTAAATAAATAAATAAATAAATCAACCAGAAATATTTTTATTTTACAGTAAAATAGTTATCATCTGCAGAATAACATAAAATAAACAATGTCCATTGAAATAGAACTAGAGAGGGGATTTCCAAAAACTATATTTAGGAAGATGATATTCACTGGAAAACCGGCGGACATGAATTCTTGTGTACCAGTCCCGTGTATAATATCCAGCCAATAGAAATGTGGTTATTCAGAAAGTATATTATAAAACCTATTATAGGTATACATGTCTTGTAGCTTCTTATTTTCCCTGTGATTCTCGGGTCTACGGGTAGACTTTATTGCAATTATACTCTGGGCACTACACGGGGTATATATATATACCTCGTGTGTGACCGCAATATAATAGGCGCACCTTCAGTAGCCAGGTTGTTAATGCACAGCAATGAGCACGTTGAAAGGAACGTTGATTCCGTGTTCATTAATTATCCCCGCCAAAACGAAGTTTGCGGAGGATATAGAAATGGGGTCTGTCTGTCTGTCCGTCCGTCCGTCCGTCCGTCCGTCCGTCCGTCCGTCTGTCCGAAACAGCTTTGGACCTTCATATCTCGGTCAGTGGATGTCAGATTTGAATGATGTAGCAGGTTTTGTCCAGTCATTTGTTTCTAGAGTTATGAGACTTTTTTTTTTACTTTTTTTCAACTTGGAACATTCCCATTTTTATGGTTTCTAGATGATAACTTTAGTAGTGTATATACTTTTGTATGCTGATGGACCACCGACCCTCATCAACATTGTCCCTTTGCAGTTGCACCTTCTTACAATTTTCATTGTTGTTTATTAATTTGATTCGTATACTCTCCGACCATGATACTTTCACCATAGTAAAATAGTTGTGTGAAACATACGAAAATGCACGCATCCATCTAATAAATCTTTTTTAAACCTTTTGTAGGTCAGATGCCTTTGCAGTTATATGCAAGAAATAAACAACAGTAGATAAGAGATAGCAGGTGTGGTGACATTAGAAAGCTGACTCACGAAAACAGACGAAGGAATGAATTACGAATTCCAACTGAGAAAAACAGCAATGATATTTAAATATTCACACCTTTGTGATAATTCATAAATGAAGAGGTGTTCAATAAGAACTTACTGAAGTACACATTCTGAGAAATGGAATTGACAGCATTTGGGGAGCAATATAGCATCTCAATATATTAACACATACAGTACGTGGAGAGTGTATTATCACTAAATCACCCGCAGAGTGGAGATTCCACCCGAGCAATAATTGCAAATTTGTTGCAAAGCATAACCAGCACCAGCAAAATTTAAGCCAATGGACCTCCGGGTTAAACCCGGAGGTCCATTGGCTGAAACATTGCTTGTGTTTCTTGTCAATATGTACAAAATTTGAAAGTTATAGCTTGGGTGATAACTCCACTCCGCGGGTGATTTAGTTACAATCCACTCTCCACATACTGTATGTAGCCTGAAAAATGCAAAGGCTGTTACGAAGAATCATGTTAATTATATTCATAATATATTATCAAAAGGCCTGCAGCTGGGCACATGGAAAGTAGCTTAATTTACACCCACATATATGCCCTGCAATATTTTCATCGTTCAACTCAAATATGAACTACATCTGGAAAAAAATAACAACTCATTCATTTTTAGAATACTTTGAGTGGCTTTAGGCTTTTAATGTATTTTATAGTTCTCAGATTTTGGAGAATGATGATAAGCACATTTTGCTCGCCTAATCAGACCTAATGAGTAATTAATTAACTCAGAATATTTTACTCCTGAATAAACACTTTTGTCATTAATGGTCCTTTAATGGCTGTTCGCCACATGGATCAGGTTTATGAGGATTCTAACCCCGCGTGCGTGGGCCTGGGTATAAGGCCTCTACTCCTGGTAGCCAGGTTGTTAATGCACAGCAGCGATTGCCTGGCTGTTTATGAAGACGTCTCAATCTACTGACGTAGGAAATTTTGAGGAATCTGTTCAGTTGGCATGTTGAGATGCCTGTTAGGACGAGCTTGTTCGTTCCTCGCCAGTGGCTGGTTGAATCATTAGGTCATCCGGTGGATCTGCTCGAGTAATTCTGCCTTTATCTTGGGAACTAACGCCGTGACATAGCCATAGTTGTTGAAAGCAACGTAAAACCCCAATCTAACAAACAAGCACTATGATGGATGTAATGTACCAAAGTCAAGTTTTCCTATTATTCAAGATCTTGAACTCAAATCATGTTTGCTAGTTTATTGCTTTCAAACTAAAACAACTGTTCGCACCGAATCGAAAACGGGCCAAGCATTTACTCATAAACGTTTTTTTATAGTCCTATTATGATTATAGCCCCATTACGTCCACGCTTCTAGAATGGTTGCATCTGAAGATACAATGACCTCTAATAAGTTTTTTCGTGTGCATTTTGACCATTAATAGAGATTGCCACGTGTGCATAGGAAGTCTCTGATACGATTCGAGTAGCCACGTTGGTAAAACTTAGTATTATCCCAACTCAGTACGCGCAGTTTTATCTCTTAGCCTGCTGGGTATTTTCAAGATATTTTTCATCAAATCTAGTCATGGCTGCTATAAAGCAGCCATGACTAGATTTGATAAAAAATTAAGTTAAATATAACACAAGACGTCATTGGTGAAAAATTCCACTCAATTTACAGGGTGAAAATATGATGACATGTACCCAAATTACACTTATTTCAGTGACAAGCGAATCTCTGTGCTGGGCAGGAATATCCACCAGCAGCATGTAAAGGGTTAATCTTGTGTGCACATTTGTGAACGGTACTTTGTTGGACAATAAAAATTGATTTATGCATGCGTGACATGTACTTTGATTATTAAGATCGTTAAGCATAGATGACAAATCGAACATGTTATCGTGTACGTGGATTTGACTCTATTTGCATACTTTTAGCCACCAAGATATCACATCAATAACCTGACTTGTGTGAGGCTCGTGACGGAATAAATAGTATAGGGTCACCCTCAACTGAAGAGTAAATGTCCCCTAACATTGCTTCGGTATCCAGGCTGGTGACGCAATCATGCATTGAAGAGCCTACCTAAATGTCTACCCTTATCTGAGTATATGCGGTTTTTAACAGAATCTGCTCCATTTGAGATTATTGGTCACATATGTGATCAAGCTTGTCAGTTCGCTGCTACCACTGAGTGTTGTTGTCCCATTGTTTTCCCGTTGGTTACCCTGTGTGTGTGTTGGGGGTTGAATACACCCCTCTCACTCGATCATGAGAGCCCCTAACTGTGCTCTGAGAGTCAGTTTGATAAAGCTTAATGTTATTACAAATGGGGGTGGGGTGCTATTGTTGTCGTATTCTGCTAAGTTTGAATACCCATATTCTTATGTGAGCGAGCTTATCAGTTCCCTGCTGAAAGCTGCGTAGTGTAGGTAGTGTAATATTTTATGGGACCATCTTGTGGATTTACGTTCAATTAGGAACTCCCGCTGTCATAACAGCCGGTGTATAAAAGGCCCACGCTGAAGATATGATTTGCGGCAAACTACTGAACCCTGTTGAATATTCACGCATCCTTTCTGCCCGTCTTTCTTCCTTGATCGGGTTTTCATAGGCCTACATTTGGTAGCCAGATTTCAGATACACAGGCAGCTCTCCCGCGTAGCGCCTTGGATAAACAGCTCCTCTCTGGTAGCCAGGTTGCACCTTTGGGAGAGGACCCCTCTCGCTCTGGTCCTTACCCGAGGGTTCAGACCAACAACCATCAAAAAGACAAACCACAACTCAAGACACCAAATCCTGGACATCTGCCGAGCACCCGACCCTTTTCTCCTTCAACACGCCTGGACATGTAGCTTCAAAAAGATCTTATACAGTCAACGAGGGTCGAAAGGGGCTTGCTCTACGGCGTCCCTGCGCGCATCCAGCGCGCGAAACCATTTCATTTCAAAGATGGAGAGTTAAATCCTGTTGTATATTCACATGTGCGATTCGAATGTGCCGCTATTTGAGTGACTGAGGCTGTGGTACTGACCCAGCCGGAGACTGGAAGATTACGCTAAGTATTTAGAGAATTGATATACGTAACGTAGGTTTAGATTTGTATACTATTAGAAGGTACGATAAGCACTGGGCAGTCGACAAGTTCATTCGAGGTCCACAGTATAGGTTAATATGTGCATAGAGAGTTTAATGAGTTAAGGGACTTGGTGATGCGGATAAACGGAAGAAATAAGTAAATGAATAACATACTGAGAGAGTATTTACCCCACAGAATTCAATGTTAGTTTCTGAATGCTAGTCTCGAAATGAATTGAGGTATACGTTTTTATTATTGAGTAGTGGTCGACCATAAGGTTACAAAATGTTATTTGAATGAGATAGCTTGTAAATATGCTCTTAATTTTAAGTATATGATCAAGATTGTTTATATTTATAAATGGTTTAATGTTTCCGTGTTTTAAATATTCAGTTTGAAGGACTCCCCGAGTGACCCATGGAATATGGTCAGGAGTTCCATATCATAGTAGTTTGTTCTCCCAAAAAAGCCAAGCGAGTGTTTCCTCACTTCCGTTGAGGACTATTGACTATTGGTAGGCGCACAAGATGCCTTACGATGATCATTCACGACCAACTTTAGAGAGCTCACAACTGACGACAGAATTAGCCAGTACCCCCCCACCCCCCCCCCCCCTCCCCACTCCTAAGAGTCAAGTGAGCACTAGCCACTTCCGCTTAACATTATTAATTATTGTACGGCATTCATAAGTAAATAGGGCCCCGGGCAAGTAGGTGGCCATACCTAATGAGTTAGGGCCCCTTGGGATAGGGCCCTTTGTGATACTTGCAACATTTTGACACCTAGGCGGCGTTGTCTGCTTTAACCCTTTACCTAACATGAAAAGCAGACGACACTTACAAAAACAATTCTTGAATAACTATTCTTTTTCATTTTTTGTCTCAAAAACATAGGTTATGACCCCTTGTTGGAACGAGCTCGACGAGCTCGTTCCAATGAGGAGTCATAACCTAAGTTTCTGTGATGAAAAATCAAAACAAAATCAGTTATTCAAGAATTTATTTGCAAGTGTCGTCTGCTTTTCATGTCAGGTAAAGGGTTAAACAAATGTTCTCGTTTGCGTATGGTTTCTGTGAAACGCCTATGAGGCTATGAACTACTTTGATGTTTTTTTATAGCCTCGCCTGGCCTCGCCTATAAAAAAAGTTTCAATTGGTGCGAAAAACAATTTCATCTGCCAGGTTATTAATCAATACACTGCAGCAATGGCCCGACTGTTTTTATAGACTTCTTAATATACTGATATCGTAATTTCAAAGAGATTTTTTCCATCATGATATTGTAATGTCTATTTGGGTGAGCTTGTTAGTTCCACGCCAGGGTTTGGTGGTTTTATCGGCCAACCAGTGAATCTGCTTGACTTTTATTTAGGGAACTAACTACGCGACAGAGCCTTAGTTATTCAAAGTGACTTAAAATCCTAATGGTAATATAACCTTGGCTTTTGAAAGTGTTGTAAAGTTAAACCCTAATAATTACATTGTCAATGTAGTTATACATTATGGGTCCAAATACTTAATTCCCATTGATCAGCTGGATGAAAACGTCATGACCAAATGTAATTCATTTTCCAATGAATACTTTTGGTCGAACTTTGACCCGCATTTACGGTAGAGCGCAGTTGACAGAATGTAATTCGGGCGGTGTTTTTGCGCTTTGTCTTTTGTGTGAGGGTGTTTTTTCCCCTCGTTCGTTCGTTCGTTCGTTCGTCTTTCTGCTTTGTTGTTTGGTAAAAAGTAGTTTAAACAGTTACGGAATGTAATTATAGGAATTGAATGCAATTTTTATAATCTTTATTGGAGTATCAACGTGTGGGAATGGGTACAAATGGAGTATGAACGTGTGGAAATGGGTACAAATTGTATGAATCCCTTCGGGATTCAGATATAATTTGTACCCATTCCCACACGTTCATACTCCAATAAAGATTATAAAAATTGCATCCAATTCTTAATTAAACCTCAATCAATCAATCAATTCTATACTGAATTATGATATGTTGTCAGTTTTATAAAATAAAGGCGTTGTGTCCTTGAGCAAGACACTTCATCTCCATTTCCCGCGTGGGGGCACGATAACGCCGTGTACTAAGGCGTACTGCACGTCGATGGTACGCATGTCTTCAACCAATCTAACCCTGCCTGTGCTGCAGTGCGGAGTTACGATGTTGGGGAGCTGGCAGCTGCTCGTCGTTGCTCGGTGGTTCTCTCCGGGTACTCCGGCTTCCTCCACCTGTAAAACTGTCACGGTCATGATTAGCCATTGTGCATAAATATGTGACCTTAAACATCAATAAATAAATAAATATAAAATAAAGGTTTGTTTTACTATGGCTTGGCTCAAGTGTGATCTTTCTAAATTTCTCTATTGCCATATTTGTTTCCACATGAACACAACTGTGTGATTCTGTGTTTGTTGTTGTACAACAAGTTTTGGGAATTTGCTCCATATCACAAACGACCGTTACTATTTCTGCTGTATATAACATCATTTTCCTGAAAAATCTTGCGTCTGCAGCATTCACAGAAATTAACAGTATTGGGTGTGCTCCAATGGGTGATACGTATTTTCATATAGATCTGGGTTTTCGTTTGTTATTTGATGATGGAAAATCAAATGTGCAGCGAATGCATTTAAAACGTACCAGCGTTCTCGTCATAAAATGTCGCCGACGGGTGGAATTCCTTGTGTTTTTTTGACCTGACATACCTTAAGGGGTGGGGGAAGGGGCCGGTAGAGTTACGAAGATTTATATGACGTTTATCCGTTACCCAGCGTAAAGACGAAAATCCGGTCAGTGCTATTCACAAAAATCACCATTTGTTTTTCATTTTTAGTCTCAAAAACATAGCTTATGACCCCTCATTGGAATGATATGAATGGTCATAAGCTACGTTGTTTTAAGAAAAAAAAAGAAAAAGTGTTTATTCAAGAGTTTTATTTGCAAGTGTCCTCTGGCTTTTGTGTCAGGTAAAGGGATATTTTTCCAGTAATGTAGAGATTACACATTTCAGTGAAGTGACGGAATTTGCTCAGACAACTTTCTTGGCAAGGTTATCAAGTCTATCGTCTTTATACTTCCGCCTTCAGTGTTTGAATTTTGCACCTTGATCGGGCTTCTACGAAAACTGCAAAAAACATCATGTGGCAATCAATTGCAGTGCAATATCTGTGGTTCGCACTCTATGGAACACAACTCAATACTCCGGACGGATTTGGACTTCTGATAGAACATCTGATATTCCTCTCCCGACTGTCTTCTTTAGGCATTTTAAGAAAGTCGAAATGGGTGAGTACATAATCTTGTCTCAGTTTCAGCATCAAGGAAACTTTCTCTACATACCTTTGGCATTTGTAATCATTAATGGCACGTGAATTCAAGCCCTTGACCGGCGATGATGGTAATAAACGCTATTTTCATTTTTTTTTTTTCATTAAAAAAAATCAAGAAAACTATATCCCGTGACCTGTCATTGGAACGATCTCAACGAAGAGGTCACATGATATAGTTTTGTGGATATTTCTCTTTTAACTGCTCAAATTGTAAACCAGAAGGCTCCGATTTGATAGGTAAAGGGAAAGAAAGAGTGTACTGTAGGTTTCTGTTTCGACGACAAGTTTACAGTTTACAGCGGAATATCATCTCGGTGAAACTTTCTGATTTAAAAAGGAATATTCATCGTGTTTTTATTTGTACAACTGACACAGATGTGATTGAAATACATCCACTAGATTTTATTTATTTATTTATTTATTTATTTATTTATTTATTTATTTATTTATTTATTTATTTATTTATTTATTTATTTATTTATTTATTTATTTATCGTATCCTAGGTATCCTTAGGTTTTTGCGTTTTCCCTCAAGTACTATTCAAGGTTGCAATCGCAGCTGTCCAAGTTTGACCGGTGCGAGGAATTGTAAACTGTGGTTTATTTATTTATTTATTTATTTATTTATTTATTTATTTATTTATTTATTTATCTGTAGGTTTTGCGTTTTCCCTCAAGTACTATTCAAGGTTGCAATCGCAGCTGTCCAAGTTTGACCGGTGCGAGGAATTGTAAACTGTGGTTTATTTATTTATTTATTTATTTATTTATTTATTTATTTATTTATTTATTTATTTATTTATTTATTTATTTATCGTATCCTAGGTATCCTTAGGTTTTTGCGTTTTCCCTCAAGTACTATTCAAGGTTGCAATCGCAGCTGTCCAAGCTTGACCGGTGCGAGGAATTGTAAACTGTGGTTTATTTATTTATTTATTTATTTATTTATTTATTTATTTATTTATTTATTTATTTATTTATTTATTTATTTATTTATTTATTTTATTTTATTTATTTATCCGTAGGTTTTGCGTTTTCCCTCAAGTACTATTCAAGGTTGCAATCGCAGCTGTCCAAGTTTGACCGGTGTGAGGAATTGTAAACTGTGGTTTATTTATTTATTTATTTATTTATTTATTTATTTATTTATTTATTTATTTATTTATTTATTTATTTATCGTATCCTAGGTATCCTTAGGTTTTTGCGTTTTCCCTCAAGTACTATTCAAGGTTGCAATCGCAGCTGTCCAAGTTTGACCGGTGCTAGGAATTGTAAACTGTGGTTGAGAACCACCAATATCTTGTTAGCATTCCACATACACTTATTGTAACCTAATAACATGTCATCTGTGAACAAGGCCCCTCAATCACTCACTCATTCGTCTATATTATCCACATCTCACAGAAACAGAAATGCCGATATGGTGGATGGCTGGTGAGCTGTGGTGATATCAAATCTGATATGTTCATGATAGCTCTTCCTAGTGACACCTTTACATAGTCCTGACAAACAGCCAACTGGTTAATCCCCCCCGCCCCTCCCACCAGATCTATATTAATATATGTTTGGCTGTTTTTCTGTCTGTTTATTCTGTGGAAGTACACCAACGTTCCTCATTGAAACTTTTGATTGGGTGTCTGTCGTACTTAAATTAGGCCTACTAACGACACTCCATATTGCTCATTTTTTTCTTCTCTTCAATCCAACGGCACGTCGACATTATTAGTGCACACTGCATCATGTACAACGTTTACATGTTTATCAGATTAATTTAATATTGGGATTTGTATGCAACTATACCCTCGTCAAAACAAAAGCTTTTAACGGATCGCTTTAGCTTTAGGTAAAACAATTGTTTTGACCCCCCCCCCCCCCCCCCCCCACTCCCGTCTCTGCCGCAAGATGCAGACGAGTCTGATTTGTTGCATATTGACAGACGAACCTTCCTACTTAAGAGTGTGTGCTCTCGTGGGGCAGCAAGGGGGTCAAATTTATATTTATGATGTGGTGGGGGGGGGGGGTGCCATTCATCTCTGTGAAGATTCGGGATTGTCGTTAATCAGTGGTATAATGGCATCACAAGATAACTCACCGTTAAAGTAAACTACTATTGTATAGCAACAAAAAAAAATAGCAAAAACCTTATTACAGGCAATACACTACAGTTAAAACTAGAATTCCTGTCACGAAAAGCGCACAAATAGCATTTTGATCTGCGCGTTAATCTACGCGTTATGACCATAGTAAGGCTATCAAATTCTGTACATATGGCCTGTGCACAAGCAATGTTTCAGCCAATGGACCTCCGGGTAACCCGGAGGTCCATTGGCAGAAACATTGCCTGTGTTTGCTGTGAGTAATCAGGAGAACCCACCGTGCTTTGGATGCCTTTCGATATGACAACTGCGTGTAATTCCTACGCAATTAAGCCTAGATAAGCGCACAGTTTGTGACAGGACTTCTAGTTTTAACTGTACAATAAATTATGTTTCGGCTGAACTGGTCATCAAAATGAAATGAAGTTGTCAAGAGGATTAATGAGATACAATACGAAAGAGTCAGAGAAACTGCCGATTGAATTCACAAATTAATAGCTCCGTCTGGACCAGCGAATCTGACTCTGCGATTGAAAGTGATATCTAGTGCTTTTGAGTGGATACCGAAAATTATCTCATGAGTGATCGAGACAAATGTTTATTTTTCGCGAGCGCAAGCGCGAGCGAAAATTACCATTTGTCTCGGTCACAACTGAGATAATTTTAGGAATCCCCTCAAAACACTAGATTTTCTTTTTATTATACGCTTTTTATAAGAATCTGATTATTCCACTCCTTTCAACCATGAAATGTTGCATGTAAGCAAACAGCGCATTGAGTCATTGGTACGCGGAAGTGATTTGTACAACCCGCATATGTGAAAAATCCTGCATATGTGAAAAACTGCATTCTACATTCTTCTGCAAATGTAAAAAAAAATCAACCACATATGTAATAAAAAAACACATATGTGAAAAAAAAATGGACCAAATGTAAAAAAAAAGTTGAACAAAGTGTAACCGCATTTGTGAAAACTCTTTTACTGCAAATGTAATAAAAAATGAAACTGCATTTGTATAAACGTTTTTACTGCATTTGTGAAAACAACTCGAACATGAGGATTTGATCTTGCGATTTTCAAGTTTATTAAGATATCATTATTGGCACGGAATTTCACCATTCTTATTTTGGGCATGGTAACTGAACAATTCAGATGCAGTACGATCTCGACATCTCGTCGTTGTTCTCCGCGGCCATTGATAGGAGGGTTGGAGCCAGTGTGGTAAAACCGGGTGCCGGAGATTTTGGGGGCCCAGTCCCTGGGTTCAAGTTCACCTTTAACAAGGGTCCACAAAAACGTTTCTGTCTGTCATGTCTGTGGCAATTTAGTAGGCAATTGTATGTTGCGCAAACTGCGGACCCCACGCGAGAATAAGTGACCATATTTTGAAAGTAAATTTTAAGTTTACGGCTAAATATCGAAGAACCCTTTGACCCTCTAAAAAACAAAAGTTTTCCCGGACCCCCACCGACGAGATGGGTACACCCCCACTCCACTTCGCCCAAAATTGCCGTTTTGCGGTTTGTATGATCCCAACGAACACACCGCATAACAACAACTTTGTAGTTACGTTGTGTTTTGAAAGGGATGCGTACAGAATCATAGGGCCCTGCTTTCAAAGCTAACAGCCCCGAGATCTGCCTGCCTGCCTGCCTGCCCGCCCGCCCGCCCGCCCGCCCGCCTGCCTGTCTGTTGAACCTTCAATTTGTCCGTCCTTTACGTACACTGCAAAAATATAGGGTCTCTTTAGAACCAAAACTGGTACTAATCTTGCCCCTGAGATAGAACCAGTTCTATTTAAACAGTATTTATTTCAAATCAAATACATTTTTAAAGATTAACATTATATATTAACAGAATTAAACATAATTTGAGGGGGTTTCAGCCGTAAGTTTAGAGCTTATACAAGGTTGTCTCAAATCATTATTAAGCAAAGGAGATATGAACAGTTGGCATATCGAACCAGTTTTGGTTCTCTTCAGAACCAAAACTGGTTCGATATGCCAACTGTTCATATCTCCTTTGTTTCAAAATGTTTGGCGACTGCGTTGAAAAAGCTCCAAGTTTACTGCTGAATCTACTTCAGTTCATGTAATATTCTGTTAAAATTGAATGCTAATCTTGGTAAATTTATTTGATTTGAAATAAATACTGTTTAAACAGAACTGGTTCCATCTCAAGGACAAGATTAGAACCAGTTTGGGTTCTAAAGAGAACCTATATTTTTTTGCAGTGTAGGGTCAGTACTAGTGGGGTTTGGGTTAGTACAGTAACCACTTGTGAGGTTTCTAACCCACTTGTGAGGTGCAAATTGTAAGGTGTGTAACCGGGAAAAAGACCCCAAAAACTTTCACAAGTACATCTGCGATAGAACGTCCGTCCGTCCGTCCGTCCGACCGACCGTCCGTCCGTCCGCTCCCACTCAAAGGACTTGTGAGGTGAATTGCATGTACAAACCGGACTTGTGTGGTTTTTCGTAGTTGTGAGGTGCAACTCACAAAAAGACAACAGCTGTGAACACAATAACCCCACAAGACTCCAAATTTCAACTGCAGCTCAGAAGTTTTCGGACAAACGGACGGCCAACTTTGAAACGGCTAAGATCGTAAGCGAGAATCCTGAAAATCATTATTCTACCACGTGGTACGAGTATCCAATCAAACAGTGTTGCTAAATGAGCCAATGAAAAGGGGCAGTTTGGAAAAGGGCGTGATCAGTATTCCATATTTGGTAACTGGAGATTTTCGCATGCGGAACGTAATTTTGGAAATGTTAACCAGGGCCGAATGAATGTATAATTTTACTTTGGTAAGTTGAAAAGTCGTTAGTAGTCATTGTCCGACCAAAGCATTTTAGGTTCGTTTGTCGAACAGCAAACCTTGAAAATAATGTGTTTTTATTAACAAGCCTTCAGTTGATGCCAACGATGACGTAACATCGCGAATGTACACAACTTGTCACAAGCTAGGATCGAGCGCTATCTAATTACCACACACACCTTCACAAATGACGAAAGCGATCAAATGAATACAGGACAATCGGGCCATGTAAGATTCAGACCAGATAATTTTTGGACGATCCCATCCAGATCAGGGGTGGCGCCAACGGTGTCAGAAGAGCTGCGGCTCCCTCCCGGCCTGGAATTTTTGCCAATTCAACAGGAAGGCCACAGTTATTGGAATGGGGTCCGTCGTTTCACTCAGTTTACACCCAATTAATACCCAGTTAACAACAACGTCAAAAAATTGTTTTTGGGGGGGGTGAATTCTAGGAACAAGACTATAGTGCCCGATCGAACCCGTTACTTCGTCGGACAGTTTGAGGTAAGCTGCCACAGAAAATTTAAACAACATTATAACATTTAAACATGAACCTGAAACTAAGAAAATACCCCCCCCCCCCCAACATAACCCTTTAGTAACTTTACCCAACGCTGATAGCAGACGACACTTGCAACAAAAATTCTTACAGAATTAAAATTTTCCATTTTTGGTCTCAAAACCATAGCTGCTGACCCTTCATTGAAACGAACACAAGAGGCTTGTTACAATGAGGGGAGCCGTAAGCTGTTTTAATATAATGCAGCAAAATTGTGAAAGTTGGGGGGGGGGCTCCATTTTTTTCCAGATAACCACGGAGGTGTAGGATGGAAAATATGTTATTAAGGGTACGATAGTGAGGGGGAGGGGTGGGAATTGAAGGACACTTTGTCATCGCGTATGGCACAAATATGCAGCAATATTATATGCAACTCCAGAAAGGGAGTACATGCACACGTCTTACCATAGTCCAAACTTGGACCCAAATCTGTTACCTGTATATAATTTTGACTCAAAAGGATGTACCAAACCCCAAACATATTTTCTGACTTTTGTTCCTAGTGTGGACTAGTGTTATTCTTACTCTAATAAATAATTGAGATGTGGCTCAATATGGGTGGTGGGGGGAGGGGGCGTCCTGTAGTCTGTAACATAATTTGGAGAGGCTAATTTTGTTAGAACCAATTCTATCTCACACGATCAATGTGACCATATTGGTAGTGGAGGGGTGGGGGGGGGGGGGGGGGGGGGGGTATCATCGCGTATGTCATTAATACACAATATCTCAACATATAAAATGTACAGCGACGCTGGCAGCATTATGTTGCTAATTTTGTTAGAACCAATTCTATCTCACACAGTCAATGTGATCATATTGGAAGGGGGGGGAGCGGGGAAGGGGGGGGGTAGCAGAGACCGACCTGGACACACGCCAGTGCAAATTTGGCTCCCAGGCTTCATGACCTGGCTCTTAAATCTCAGGCCTAGGCTTCTTACTTGGCGCTTAACTTCTAAGGTCTTATTTCAAATTTTGGTATGTCTTAATTTTCTCTCCATGGATAATCTAGAGGTGCTTTTATTAAATATGATTATAACTTATTGTGGTTTCTGTGTACCTTAGCACTTCAATCAATGTCTTGGTCACATTAATCTTCACATTGGTTTCTGATCAAGTCTTGGCTGCCTAAATAGGCAGTCAAGACTTGATCAGAAACTAATGTGAAGATTAATGCTTGCTGTGGTGTACTAAATAAAAATGATGAGAACAGCTATCATAAAACTGCAGTGTATGTTACAAACAGCAGTGTACCTCCACATGTCAGAATCTGGCTAGTAAATTTTAAAAATAGGCTCCAAGACTGGTGTGTATTTTAGACAGTCCTGGTCGGTCTCTGGGAGGAAGGTATTCTGTTATCGCGTATGTCATGAATACACAATGGGTTCGATCGGCGCACTATAGTCTTGTTCCTAGAATTCACCCCAAAAAACAAATTTTTGGCATTTTTATTAACTGTGTATTAATTGTGTGTAATTGGGCGAAACGACAGACCGATTGGAATGGGGTCTGGACTTTTCGTCGGAAAGTCAGTTCGGTGGAACTTAAAATTTTTAATTTGGACACTCCGTCGAAAATATTTTAAATTTAAAAAAAATGACTTGCCACTTTTTAAAATCTGATTAACAGGTTAACGCCAGTCCATTGAGAAAGAAATTCAAAAATGGGAGGGGGGGGGGGGATGCAATGTTAAGAAATTTACATCGGGGTGGCTGATATTGCTAATTTGGGTGAACTGGCTATACTAAAGGGGTATTGGGGTATCCAGATGCCGAACACATCTGGCTTGAGTGCCGAAGACACAAGCTTTTTGATGGGGTGTGGGGGTTTTACCCCCTCCCCCTGCCCCCCAGAAAAGTTTTTGAAAAGGGCAATCAAAGGAAACATTCTGGTAGCTTTTGAAGCAAAAACCTCTTGATTTTTTTGAAAGTCAAAAGTTGTATTTTTTAACAAAATGTTTCAAAAATCCCAATAGAAAGAACCCCATAACATTTTGGGGACGGTTCAGACAATTCATGTCAACATTCGTTGCCGACGTAAAGCAGACGCAAATTGCGTTGTACATACAGGGGGTGGGGGGGGGGGGGGGGGTCTTCCAAAAAATTCCAGACACAAGGCCGGGGTGGGTGGGTGGTCGGATGGGGGCCAAAACACCTTTTTTCCTGGAGTTGCAATTTTTTTCCTGGTGGTTTTTTTTTCAAATTATTTTCACATAACAAGGCTATATTGTTGTTTAGTAGTCTAATAGGCACCTGTTTGTCAGGTAGGGTTAGTGAATAAGGCCCCACTAGGCTGATTAGGGGATTTGTTCTCTTTTTTTTGTAAATTAAATTAGATGCATTAAAGAATAGTGTACTCCAGTTTGACTAAAAACAATCAGTTGAAATTTATGAATTTTAATTTGGGAATGGTTAACATAATTTTCATAGCTGAATCATCACGGCACAATTTGGATTTTACAATGAGTAGCAATGTATTTAGCAGAACATCTAAAATAATGTAAAAAATTTATGGAAAGCAATCTAAATGCCCAGTTTCTCTGAGTAGAGCTCTTGTAACCTGAAACTAATGAAAATTCTCACTGTGCATCTTTGATATAAAACCTCACTTACTCAATTCAAGCTCATAGTGATAGCACCAGGGTTTTCACAGAGGATTTGTCTGGCAATCTCGTGAAAACATGAAACAAAAGTTACAGTTAATATTTGAATTGAAAACTGACCCTGACTGAGCCAGAGTATATAGATGAGTAGCTGAGCATAATACTATGCAGCAAAAGAAGATTATTTTAATCCTCTATTTGATGTTCACAAAAATAGTCTAATTCTTACATTATATGCTGTTATATGCAGAAATCAATGCTGACATTTTTTTCGGAGACGGACCAGGATGGACAGTGAGATTTACAATAGTGTTAGGTGACAGATTTTCAGCTTTCCAACGCTATCAACTATCTTTTGAGTAATGACAGTTGGCTGAAACCTCAAACCTAGCCACTTAGCTTGTAGTCAGGTCATTAAAATTAAAACTTCTTCACTAAATTTAAACTGTTTCTTCAGTCTCGGAACTTAACACATGAATGATAATTATTATGAGAGCATTGAGGCCAGAACTTTCAGTTCAGCATTTGTAATTCATGCACTTCAATAACATGCCAGTATACACTATGCCATAGTGCATATAGGCATATTATTGAAATGCATGAATTACAAATGCTCAACTGAAAGTTCTATCATCAGGTATTTGAACCACCAGAACATAAAGATGTGAAAAAAAACAGTTATCAGATAAGGATTCAAATTAAGGCAAGGATTGACAACTGGAAGCTCAGTGTAATAATTTTTCATTACCCACCATGGTGATACACTGAAAAAATATAGGTGGTGGGGTGGGTGTCCAAGTGGTCGGAGAAAAAAAAATATTTTTTTGCACGTGGGTGGGTGGGTGGTGGTCAAAAGGTGGAAAAAAATATTTTAGGCCTTGTGTCCGGAATTTTTTGGAAGATCCCCCCCCCCCCCCCCGGTACATAGGCAAAATTTTTGCCAATGCAAACTCCACTTTCGATGATCACAAATACATGTAAACATCAGAAACTGAACAATCCAGCCAACATATAAATTGAAAATGTTAGCCCAACAATTGAATAATTTCAGTAATTGTTACGTGGCAAAACTCACATAAAAAATTACGGTAGACTACATTGTCTTTGACAACATTTTTTTTTTATTCCAGACCCCTTTAATCTAGAAGCAAAGTGATCACTTTAGTTGATTTATTTACCTTTGGTGGTTTTGAAAAGTCCATTAGAGACAAACGAATTTTCTTTTCAAACATTAATTGACAAAGATTTAGGGGACGAACTAATTCAGAGTGCGGAGGGGGTAAATGTTGGAGACATAAAGATACCAGGCTTATTCTTTGCGGACGACATGGTGTTAATGTCTAGAACTGAACAGGGGCTAGAGAAACTGATGGAAATTGTTGGTAGATATGGGAACACTTGGCGGCTCGAACTAAATGAAAATAAAAGCAAGGTAATACCCGTTGGACGCAAGGTAGATATGACGAAGAGATGGAGAGTGGGGGAGTTCTCAATCCCCGAAGGGGAAAGCAAACAAATCACTGTAGGAGAAACGGGAGAGTATGAGTATCTAGGGGTAAGCATAAATATAACGGGAAGAGGGGTGTACAGAAATTACTCAGCCCAAACTGATTCTGAAGGGGAAAAGAATTCTGAACCAACTAAAACTTTTAGGGAAAAATAGTTTCAATAAGGTCTTTGTGGGGAAAACACTGTGGGAGAGGGTGGGTTTACCAAGTATAACGTATGGCACGGACGTGATTCCATTAAACCAAACCGTTATTAAGAAGTTGGAAAGTACTCAGAATGATGCCGGCAGATGGATAACAGGGTCGAGTAATGCTGCAGCTTTGGAAGCAGTAAGGGGGGAGCTTGGGTGGATGAAAATCAAGGACAGGGTAGATTTGGGAAAACTGTGTTACTTTAACTACTTGAGAAACCTGCCTGACAACCGGTGGTGCAAATTGATGCTCGATACCATTTGGAATTCTAATATAGAAACGGGGTGGTCAAAACATGTGAGGGAACTAATGGACAATTACTCTATAGAGGTCACAAACATAGAAGTAGGAATGAAAGAAGGCAAAAGGTTTGTCAAAGAGAGAGTCATGGAAGACTGCAATCGAAACTGGCGAGCAGGGGTTAGCGTCAAAAGATCACTGCAGGGGTTACAATATAAAGAAAAGCCAGCTTTTGAGAAGTACCTAGATGGCACCTTTGGAGGGTCACTGCTGTTCAAACTGAGATCAAGATCACCGGAGCTTCGGGGAAAAATTGGGAGAGATGGGGAAAAGGGATGCCAAATGTGCCACTCTGGAGTAGTGGAGACCCTGGAACATTTTCTCTTGGAATGCCCACAGTATATACCTCATAGAATAAAATTTACTGGAAGAATAATGCAGAAGTGGGGTGAAGAAACAAAGGATAGATGGCTGAAGGGGGACACGAGGGAGAGGGTAGTAATGCTTATTGAAGAAATTGAAAAAGAGGAAGTGAGGGACACTATTAAGCAGTTTATATCTGAATGCTGGGAGGAGAGGAGGGGAAGAGGGGGTGGGGTGCAGGGGGAATGATGGCCTTCTCTTATGAGGACCGCGACAAATCAGCGGCTGGCCAAAGAGTTATTATTATTACAAGCACGTGTTGTCAAAAATCACCAAACAGTTGTGTGTCAGGGGTTCATGGTGGGGAAAACAGAAAAGTCTGGTGTGGAAATACAGTTAAAACTAGAAGTCCTGTCATGAATTGCGCGGAAATAGCACGTTGATCTGCGCGCTTTTTTTTCGTAGTTTGGGCGTCAAATTCTGTACATATGGCCTGAGCACAAGCAATGTTTCAGCCAATGGACCTCTGGGTAACCCGGAGGTCCATTGGCTGAAACATTGCTTGTGCTTGCTATGGATAGGCAGGAGAATCTACCATGGTTTGATTGCCATTCAATATGGAAATTGCTTGAAATTCCTACGCGCAGTTAAGGCCAGATAAGCGCACAGTTCATGACAGGACTTCTAGCTTTAACTGTAGAGGGAGCGGGACGTTTCGGCCCTTTACCAGTTCGGCCCCGGGACCTTTCAGCCCGGAACGTTTCGGCATCGATATTTTTTTAAACCTAAGACGAAAAGTTACCGGGGAAAATATTGAGGCCGAAACAACCCTGAACCGAAATAGAAGACAAAGTTCAATGCTGTGATTTTGTTAAACCGCACTGAACCTCATGCAGTCCAGACTGTTCCTAATTAATATTCAGAAGTTACAGGAACAAACAAAACAAAGCAGTGTTTTGTAATTTATGTGAGTGGATTATTTTCTTTATTGATGTCACAAACTTAAACAAACATCACACAATCTTTTCATGAACACTTCTCGATTGCATTGAACATTAAAGTGGCTATATTGGCATCATTTGAGAAGTGTGAAAATTACGCTGAATGATCATCTCACCTTCCGACAATGTATATGTATATGTATGTAGGTCAGTCCCATTTCAGTCTTCTTTACCGACTTTGTTTATTCATGTTTTGGGTCACCCCAGTCCATCGTTATTCACAAAGATTTATCAGTCGAAGTATGGGGCCTGCGTTATTTAAACGTATCCACAGCAATTCGGCCTATTTTGAATGAAAATTCTGATTTATAAAAAGTGCCGACGCAAACTGTATTTTAGCTGACGTCAACTGCTTTTGGCTCGGCATTTTGATTGCCGAGTCCAATTCCCTGAATTGTAGGGGCTGGTTGGGCTATACCATTCAACGATGAACAGAGGCTTTTACATTACGGATATCCCTAATGTTGATGTTCTGATTCCGGAATCAAATCATTCACTGATTAACCCTTTACCTAACATAGCGTCCAAAACCCTTTACCTAACATAATGGCTATTTTTCTTATATTTTCATTTTTTGGTTCCAAAACATAGGTTATGACCCCCTCATTGGAATGTGCGCGTCACGCTTGTTCCAATGATAGGTCATAACCTATGTTTTTGAAGGAAACAATGAAAACTTTTAGTTACATATGTATCCAAGAACTTTTTTATGCGTGTCGTCTGCTACTAGCGTTAGGTAAAGGTTAACCCATTATCCAACACTAGTTTTAGACAAAAAACAAACAGAACATTTTTTTCTTCCATAGTTTATGACCCCTCATTGGAAGGAGCTCAATGAGCTCGTTTCAATGAAGGGTCATAAGCTATGGTTTGGAAGCAAAAAATTAAAATATAAAAAAAAATTGAATGGCGATTTTTGTGTATAGCGCAGGCAAGTTTTGGCCGTTACGTTAGGTAAAGGGTTATTGTTGAAAAATTGTTATTCTCTCTGTTGATGCCAGTACGTGGATGTTGGATAAGTCCGTCCATAATTAGAAGGCGAAGCGCCTTATTCATTGGTCAGTGCGGGAAAGGTTGTAGATTCGATCCTGACCCACATCAGTATGTACACTTGTCCCCAGGGCTAGACACGCCGCCCCAATTTCAGTTAGTTGGAGTGTACGCTGTTGGAAGCAGTGGAGTGGCCAGCGCAAAGCAATTTGGGTGGGGCAAACAGTCTTGCTAGACATTTTGATTGGGTGGGCGGGGTGAACAACATAAACATAAAACGCACGTGGACTGCACACAGCCATGTTGAATGAACAGTTTCTTTACGATTTAGGGCTCAAAAAAGCATTTTAGGTTTGTTAATTGGGTAGCAACCTTCAAAAACCTGTATATTTACAAGCATTTTGTTGATGGTATAAATTGGGGGTTGGGCCCATATCGCGCTTGACAGATGTCAACAACTTGTAACAGTCGCTATCAAATTACCAAAACAAACCACTTTGACACATAATCTAGTCTCTGAACAGTAGCATTACGGCACACCATTCGAATATGCCTTCCGTGCTGGTAACTGCGATATTTCAAGATTATTGATACTGGTGACTGAACACCGCAATATAATTAATGCTTTTGGCAAGATAAATTATGTCAACTCAACCTATGAGTCGCACTCCAGAAACTGGATGCTTCACATACAAGTTCAACAAACCAGATATATGATTATAATGACAAAAAATAAGACTACATGGCAGGGCGACCGGAGAGGAAGATGGTGCGTGGGGTCTACGGCGTCGATGTCGCGATCTTTAAGTGTATACGAATATCAACAGAAACCTTTCTCTGGATATAAACAATGGTGTTTTTTTAACACCCAACAGTCTATTCTGATTATTGACCGAAACAACCCAGACAATACACTGAATGATTTTCCCCCCAACTTTCCCGGGGTGGGGGGGGGGGGGGGAGGTATTAATTTTTTTCCGATTTTCAGATCAGATAGGGACTCACGCCATAAGCAATGGCTGTTTTATCCATTTCGTCACGCCAACATTCCATAAAATGTGTATTGCTGCATTCAGAAAGGCTCAAAGTTTAATGTAATGCAATGTGAGGAATTATTTTTGGAAAATCAGCACCAGTCAGAATTTTCAGCTTACCGGTAAGAAAGTCAGGATGAAGTTTTTGTGATCTTTCAATCCCCATCAACTCTCATTCTTAAAGGATTGTTAACAACCCACCCACCACAACCCAATCCACCGCCTTAAGTTCATTCGGAAGAGTTAGATACATGTCTAAGCAGTAAACATCAGAGAAGCATGCCTGAACAATTGGGTTCCGTCATCTTGAAGAAAAATGATCATGGGGAAAAAAATTGCAGGGCCAGGAAAAATGTGTTCTGGGTTGCTGAATCCCCCCGCCGAGTGTTGGAACTTGAAAAATTCTCCCCCCACCCCCCCCCCCCCCCACACCCGACTTTTCACTTTTTCCAGTCATATAGTATATGTTAGACTTAGATATAATCGGTCCTGCCTGACTCTCACATCGTGGTTGGGAATATGTAATATGATGTGTGTGTGTGTGTGTGGGGGGGGGGGGGGGGGGGGGGGGGTACTTGATGTAATGCAATGTGAGGAATTTTTTTTAGCTTGCCTGTACTTGACAGAAAGTCAGGATTAGTTTTTCGTGATTTTTCGATCCGGCCCCCATCAACTCTCATTCTTAATGGATTGTGAACTACCCCCACCCTACCCATCGTCTTAAGTTCATTCGGAAGAGTTAAATACATGCCTGAACAGTAAACACAAGAGAAGCATGCCTGAACAATTTGACTCAGTCATTTTAAAGAAAAATGATCGCAGGGAAAAAAATTTGCAGAGCCAGGAAAAAATGTGTTCTGGGCTGCTGCCCCCTCCCCATCCCACCCCCGTCCAGTGTTCGACAAAAAACCCCAGCCCCCCCCCCCCCCCGCCTTTTCACTATTTTTCCAGTCACATAGTATATGTGAGACTTTGATATAGTCGGTCCTACTTGACTTTCACATCGTGTGTGTGGGGGGGGGGGGGATATGTAATGTGATGTGGGGGGGGGGGGTGTAAATAGACTTTCCAAGACCACCAGGCTCCTAAATGTGGGGGAAGGACCATTCCCACCCCAAGCCTAGTCCAAGCTTGGACCCACGGTCTATAATATAGTTTTTTGTTGGGTACGTCCACGGGACGTAACAAAGCCAAAATTAATATTATGAGCTGTGAGTCCAAATTTGGACTATCTCATAATCTCACGCCACTCTCCACTTATGTTTTTTGTTTTGGGGTACCTGGCCATGTACCCCTCTAACAACTTTTGACTATGGACCCACGATACCATCATTTAGTTGGGTTTTTTACCACTTAATATTCAAAGACGCGGGTTTGGTTTGTGGACAACCTTCCCAAGCCTTCCATCCATTTGATGGACAGGTTCCAGTTGCAACCGGTTTCCAAATTTTGTTTTGAAAAAAAAACGCTCATTTGCAGCCACTGACACAGGTAAGTGGTAGGTGACTGACGGGCTTGCTCGTTGGAGGCCTCATGGCCATGCTACTTGCAACACTGCCAGCAGGACTGAACAGGAAAGGTAAAACAAAAACATCGTTTGACTTCGAACGTGAATTAAAATTACTCGCTGGACAATATTATTATCTGTGCGTTTCGGTCTGTCGATCGTTGAATAATAATATTAATAAGCCGACGGTGATTTCAGTCGATAAATGTTGAAATAAATCTTGTTGGTTATGCATTTCACTCAACAACTAAAATTATGTATAATTATGACTCGATTTATTCTTTACTTGTTTGCCAAGTTTACATTTACATTTGGGTGACGTCTCGAAATGCATTGCGCACGGAGGATAGCTGATAACATCTAACATAACCATTGCACCACAGGAATTTCTGTCGGGGTAATAACCGCCATTTTAGCAAGAACTCACCAGACACGACTGCCAATCGCGGCCTACAGCCCCATTCCTAAGTCGGGTATTATTGTGTCAATAATACACAAGGGAATATCCATCAGGGTTACAGAAACAGGGTTAAACTGTCACAACTTTTGTCCAAAACTATCGACAAGGAACTACTTAGTCAGGATATCGCGGATGTTGTGATGGCCATGCCATATCTTTTGGGTCAGCGCACAACACATTGCCAAAGTATCAGGGGTGCTCAACTATTTTTCAGGTGTGTATTTGGAGGACCAAATTTGAGAACAAAGGACGTGCCCCCCCCCCCCCCCCCCCCCGACATCGCCATTGGTTGAAAGGTCCTATTTGATGAAGTAAACATTTCTGTGTTTTATTTTTCTGTTCTTCGTCACTCCAACCAGTGGCATCACGTGGATAGTTTTCCAAGAAATGAAGTCAGGGGTTGGAATTATGTGAGAGATATCACTGCAAGGCTCAACTCAATATTATTTTCACACTTGACAAAGCTCCATGGTTTTAACTGGTCTCCATGCATTTATATTGTGCACATGCTACTCAAATATTTTGATACAACACCAACCTCCATCAGTTGTATCTGCGAATTGGAACCCATAATTCAACACATAATTCACAATAAGCGCACTATGACGTTTTCAGCAGTGTAAGCCCACAATTA
The DNA here is from genome assembly GCA_031216915.1 of Pictodentalium vernedei. NCBI lineage: Eukaryota > Metazoa > Mollusca > Scaphopoda > Dentaliida > Dentaliidae > Pictodentalium > Pictodentalium vernedei. The sequence goes on along the minus strand of CM062297.1, from coordinate 102,464,394 downwards.
GGACCAGACACCTCACAAACTATATGGACAAATGCAACTCGCAATCTCGGACAAAACGCGATCCCCACAAATACCATTTCTACGTCCCGCACCCCACAAGTTAAACTATGCACAAGTCCACTGAGTGGTACCTCCTTGCATTTATATTTTGCATATTCTACTCAGATATTTTGATAAAATGCCGACCTCCATCAGTTGTATCTGCGAATTGGAACCCATAATTCAACACATAATTCACAATAAGCGCACTATGACGTTTTCAGCCGTGTAAGCCCACAATTAGGACCAGACACCTCACAAACTATATGGACAAATGCAACTCGCAATCTCGGACAAAACGCGATCCCCACAAGTACCATTTCTACGTCCCGCACCCCACAAGTTAAAATATGCACAAGTCCTCTGAGTGGGTACGTCCGTCCGTCCGTCCGTCCGTCCGTCCGTCCGTCTGTCTGTCTGTCAGTCTGTCTGTCTGTCTGTCTGTCTGTCTGTCTGTCTGTCTGTCTGTCTGTCTGTCTGTCTGCCTGTCTCCCTCTGTCTGTCTGTCTGTCTGTCTGTCTGTCTGTCTGTCTGTCTGTCTGTCTGTCTGTCTGTCTGTCTGTCTGTCTGTCTGTCTGTCTGTCTGTCTGTCTGTCTCTCTGTCTGTCTGTCTGTCTCTCTGTCTGTCTGTCTGCCTGCCTGCCTGCCTGCCTGCCTGCCTGCCTGCCTGCCTGTCTGTCTGTCTGTCTGTCTGTCTGTCTGTCTGTCTCTCTCTCTCTCTCTCTCTCTCTCTCTCTGCCGTCTCCCTGACCCTGTCCGTAACCTATCCATCGCTCTATCCCACACCCATCTCGCGCTCCTCTCACTCACTGCCCTCTCTCCACATCCTCCCTCTGTTTCACTTATTCAGTTCAATGCTCCTTCATGACAATGTTTGAGTTTTGGGGCCGAGTTGTCCAAAATCAGTTTGAACATACATGTAGTCGTCCCACTATCCGCGAGTCTATCATATTCTACCACACGCCTTGCTCATCATAGCAGTGGGTGGGTACAATGTGTGAAGCTCTCCCTGACGGTGCAGGAGCCCCGAAACCAAATGGGAGCGCAACGGGGGGCAACTTATGGCACATTGAGACCGGCGTCTGCCTTGGCCCTGCACACCAGGATTCCAACCACGAACCCGACTCACCCCACCTGAGTTTGGAATCCTGTTTCGTACCTTCAGAGAAGTCGGCCATTTATGTCCCCATCTGATGAGAATAGTGTTCTATTGGAGTGTTTGGAAATTGTATAGCAACGGCGCATCGCTTGGTGGGAATTGGATCTGTCGGTTATTAAGCAGTCTGATTTCGAATCTCACCCCTATTTCACTCTTGTGACACACATATAAAGGACAGGGTATCTATCTGCCACCAGGAAAAGTATTGAAGCCCATGGTATTAGTGACAACATAAAATATCGCTCCTGCAAAATCTACACCAAATATTACATGTTTGACTCATCATTTTCACACAGGTAACAAGCAATTTTGGAAGCGGTTTGGTATGTCAGAACGCTGTACATGCATCCTTAGAGTGTCATTTTCCACCCAAAACTTTCCTTGTGGAGCATGTCCCTCGACCATACCAGCAAGGGGGAGGGGTGTATTCTTGGTTTCTGCCAGAAAGTGTCTGCAACTGGAATGCATCGGCCGCTCACTTTCAAATTGCTCCGCAGCCACTGGTCCGATGTAGTTGGCTACCTTGAGCAGTGGCGGCGTTACAGGAGGGCACGGGTGGAGGCATCCCCCCAAACGTGGGCTCTGCCCCCTCCCCCATCCATCACACACACATCCATCCAAACAAAGGCTCTCTCTTCCCCCCCCCCCCCATCCTCTCTCTCTCTCTCCCTCATACACACACACACGCACAGACCCATCAGAAACGGATCTAGGATTTTTTGAAAGGAGGAGCGCTAATTATCATTACATTTAGTCCAAACTTGGACCAAGGTCTGTAATATAATTTTTTGATTTGGTACGTCCACAGGACGTTCCAAACCAACAAATTATATTACAGACTTTTGGGTTCAAGTTTGGTCTACCTCATAATAATGCAATGGTATGATCCTTTACGTATTTGCCCCCCACCCCCACCCCACTTCATGTGGAGTTTGCCCCACATGTTCTGCATGTTATTCAATGCAAAACTGAACTTGCACAATGCAAATTTCGACTTTTTAGGGTGATCTGAGAGTCACGCACGGGAGATCTGCGGGATCCGCAAATGAGATGGTCTCCCCGACCAACTGGCCAAATTTCCCGACAGGGGGGGGGGGGGGGTAGGAGGGGGCTAGACCTAGGCTGTAGCCCCCTGACACCAACCTCACCTCCAACACACTCCACTCCATTGGAGCAACCCCTGGTTACAATCGAAAACAGACCTGTCAATTAGCCTCCTTTAAAGTAACTTTTTACACCTGGGCTCTATAATCAAGCACTTCGACATTGTTCTCATGCATGGACCTGTAAGGACACGTTCGCCTCCTTGCCATCGCTCGCCCATTTGGTTGAGAATTATTGGACAATTTCCCCCACTCCCGCCTAGCCCCTTCCCCCACACCCCAACTATGTTCCAAACTCCTGCCTCTCTAAGGATAGCTTTATAAATTTGAAAGTCTCAATACTAAATCCTCATTTTCGAGTAGTTTTCACATATGCAGTAAAAACGTTTTTACAAATGCAGTTTCATTTTTTATTACATTTGCAGTAAATATACAGAACCACACTTATGTTTGAATGGGTTAACTATTACTGGACGTGAGCGAGTGGCGCAGGGATACAACGAGAGCAGGTAGGCTCGAGTGGTTATCCCAGCGCCACACGCTCGAGTTCAGTAATCGTTAAACCATTCAAACATAAGTGTGGTTCTGTAGTTATTACACACACAACCCTGAAAAAGAATTCACTGTAATTAATCGCTAATTTAATTGAATAGTCGACGATTTGAACGGTTGAAAGAATTTTAGAGAGAAACGGGCAATTTTGCCAGAGAACCAGTCTTTAGTCTTTGACCTTGCCACCTGTAGAATCGCTGTTGATTCATTTTGTTCCCCCCAGAAATGTCGGTCCGGTCACTTAAAACTCAAAAGATTGCGTTTATCACACCAGACGTCACAAATTATGAGGTCTGAAATGTGTTTTCAAAAGTGTGTGTGCAGGCATCATTATATCTGGAGGATGGAAAATGTACAAGGATTTTAATTTAAATACGGTGCGAACTGGCCGCTCTGTTTAAATTTCGTGCTTTTTAAACTGAAACAAAAAATAGAAGTTTGAACTCGGCTTGACTTTTCATGCACTACTGCCACCAAGCTATCGCATGTGGACATCGGTCATTTCTGTTCTGCATTGTGACAAAAGTACACATTGGGCGAGAAAAGACATTTTGTGCAATAAGTTCCGGTGTAACAGGATATCTTCCCCCCCCCCTGGATATCTTCCTCCCCGGGGGGAGGGAAGATATCCTAGTATATCTTCCCCCACCCTGGATATCTCCCTCCCCCCATAAAAAATGTTTTTTTGATTAATTTGACATTATTTGATGATGAAATGGTGAGAACAGATCCTGGCCTGGATATCTCCCCCACACCCCCCCCCCCCCCCCCCCACCATGACAAAAAAAAAAATGTCAAACATTTGACACTAATTGATAATGAAATAGTGAAAGAAATAGATTTGGGACTTCTCACCTCCCATTCCAACCAACCCTAATGTTCGACAAAAATTTTTTGTCATGGTGGGGGGGGGGGGGGGAGGGAAGATATCCAGGCCTGGATATCTTCCCCCCCCATCTCCCATTCCAACCAACCCTAACTCAGTGTTTATATCCCAAACCAATTTCTCTACCCAAAACAGTTACACTTCATGTCACATGACAACATGAACCAGAATAGTTGAGAAAATATTGAAATGAATTTTTGTCACAGGTTTTCAACTGGATGAGAGCACGATATCCAGGCTGAACCTGAAAAAAAACAACGTTCTGCCAAAAAAACCAAACATTTGTTCCTGGTGTGGGGGGGGGGGGGGGAGATATTCAGGGTGGGGGGAAGATATACTAGGATGTCTTCCCCCCGGAGGGGAAGATATCCTAGGATATCGTCCCCCGCGGGGGAAAATATCCAGGGGGGGAAGATGACGTGTGACACCGGGGCATTCATTCAATCGTTCAGAGAAACTGAGGCAGTTTGAGATTCCATTCTGAGTGAACTCTACAGTATTGGTAAGTTAGCACTTTATTTTTCAACATTATAAAGTTTCTGACTTGAAATTTAGCCTTCTTTTTATTTACCTCAAGTCTTGATAACTTTTGTTTGAAATGGGCTGCACTTACAAATAAAGGCTTTAGGTTGTCCACGTTTACTACAGATACAACATGTACTACAGTTACTGTTTGTATACAAACTATTACAAAGGGAGAAATATATTGCACGATAACTGCAACTTACAAGAAAATGTCATGTCTTGTCTCCACAAGTAATTTAGTTTGTACACCTTTTTTACCCCCCCCCCCCCCCCCCCACACACACACCCACCCATCTATAACCTGACAGCATTTTCTCGAAAACTACGAAATGGGTATCCAACAGTCTTAGTCAGAGGCTCAAAGAAAAATAAGGGGGCGGGGTTCTCACCATTAAGCTCCAACTTATTTTGGTTGATAATATTTTCAAAGATTGATTAATGTTTACATTATTTTGTGCTAGTTCTAAAACTACACTTCACCAGTTTGTTATCTGAACGGTTCTGTCAATATATTTTACTTGGTATCTGGTTTCAAAACAAAAATAATTTTTTATGTGACTGCTCCAATATCTTGTCAATCTTAAATTTGGTATTCTGGATTTGCATTTAGTAAGTAGTTTTAAAGAGGACTGATAGAATGTGACTAATAACAGGCTTTTGGACATTTTCTTGGGGATGGGGGGGGGGGGGGGGGGCTGACCAATCAAACTGCCCTGAACTATTGTTTCAAAATCAAAATGCAGGCCCTTTCCTCGAATTTGCCTTTGAAAATACTCTGCTCACTACCCTGATATTTGCCAAAATTATAAAAATAGTGCTAACTGGTGAAGGGGGATGAAAGTGCCGCAATCCCCATCCCATCTCATGCACCCATGTAGCTAATTCATATAGGTGACATTCGATTTAAGTTCTGTTTCTGATAATTAAAGCAAAATAATACCCTTGTATAAAACAGAAATACTAGCAAATAATCCTTAATTGGTCATTTAAAAATACACATCAATCTGTGACTGGAAAATATTGTCATATTGTCTGGGTTTTAAATATTCTAAAAATTATTTTTGAATTTCACGGAAGTCATCTCATAAAATTAACAATATATTGCATTCATCAGACCACATGTATTTACCACCCCTCCCCTCTTCGTAGTCTCATTCCCACCCTACTCAAGACTTTTTCAGAATGTCAATAGTGGGTAGCTGGTAACATTTTTTTAATTTCCCCAGTACAAACTCCAGAAAAAGTCATATATTCTAGCAATACTGCTTCCCCCAACCCCACCCCCGCAAAAAATAAAATAAACCAGTTGCCCCAACACCCACTAGAATGAAAAAAAATACATTGGTTCCACAAATGTAAACTACTGAGTTTTTCATATAAAACCAGGCTTTTCATTCTTCCGAATTTATTTTCTTTATTGAGCTAGTGTGGAGCTGGGGGTGAGGGGGGGGGGGGGTAAGGGTGGAATTGGTGACAGTTAATCAGTAACTGCATGTACTAGCTGCCAAACATCTCCAGGCGCTTTCGGCATGTCGACGTCTGTTTTACCGCTTCATGGTAACCAGTTTTCAAGATTGATTTAGTCTTGCTTCCTGAGAACTACTTCAGCTTAACATGCTCTTCAAAGTATGTTTGCGTTGGCAAACGTGCTGCTTCATGTGAAGTGTGAATCGAATATGATTACACAGTAGACCTCGTATCGACTCGTCGGCAGCACACAGTGGTGAGGACAACATTGTAACAAAATTGTATGGGAACTGTACAAGTGGCTGGCTGCAATATCGAACCCAGTTGGACTTTTTTGCTCTAAAATTAATAAAGTTTTCCTCGGTTTTCAATAACGAAGCAAAGGTCAGTTTCACTGTTCAATTTCTTGGCAGAGATCGTGTGTCTTTCATGACTTTCCGTAGTTTTTAGCACAATTGTGCATCAAACATTTTGGTATGAGAATAGGTAATTCCGACAGATAAATATAGCCGATGGTTCTCATTGGTTATGTTCCACTGAACGTTGCAAACTTTAAGAACCAGTCTAACGAGAGAACTTGTGCACGCGAAGGGGACTTTTTAGCGGATTGCACTAGAGCTTTCTGGTTAAAATTACCGCATACCCCTAAAATTCATGTGATCGTGACAAATACAGTTACGGGTGTGTAATAAAACAGTTTTCACAAATGCGGTTACACTTTTTTCAACTTTTTTTTACATTTGGCCCATTTTTTTTACATATGTGGGATTTTATTATATATGCGGTTGATTTTCTTTCACATTTGTAGTTTTTACATATGCAGGATCATTTCACATATGCGGGCTGTACAGTGATTTGATTAATACTCGGAACAGATAGCATCTTGCGGGTTTCTAATCCAAACATGGCCTGAATGTCCTTAATATAAGTTTGAAATGACGTACCAAACCAAAGACTTATTTTGCGGACTTTTAGGCCATGTTTGGACTAGCGGGTTCCATGCATCAATTCAAGGTGAATTCGTGTTGAATTATTGCTGGAAATGATCGGTATCCACTCAAAAACGCTAGACTTGGTTTTAGATGAAAATTATCATTTGATAATTTGACTCGTATTCACCTTGAAATGATGCTTTAAAAGCCTCCATTTTGATTGATACCGTGAACGTGAAAATGTCTATATCTTCACAGTGGAGGATACAATTTCTATTTTTCCTCAATTTCGTGGATAACCTATCGTTTAGCGTATACAAAAAATAGTATGAGGAGCTCTGAACGAGAGCTGACTGGCCAATTTGTTAAAAAAAGTTTTCAATCATCAGAATGAGATAGACAAATCTAGATGTCACCCGCGACTTTCTTACAAGAGGGATCGAGAGAACTCGCAAATAATTTTAAATCGGACGAGGAATGCCATTTTTACGAAAACGCGGACGACGCTCACGATCTCAGAGAGTTGACGTCGGAGAATAAAAATCTAATAATCTTCGACGAGCTACAGTACGTGGAGAGTGTATTGTCACTAAATCACCCGCAGAGTAGAGATTCCACCCGTGCAATAGTTGCAAATTTGTTGTAACGCATAACCAGCACCAGCAAAGTTTCAGCCAATGGACCTCCGGGTTAAACCCGGAGGTCCATTGGCTGAAACATTGCTTGTGTTTTTTGTCGATATGTACAAAATTTGAAAGTTATAGCTTGGGTGATAACTCCACTCCGCGGGTGATTTAGTTACAATCCACTCTCCACGTACTGTATTGTTGAAGAAATAGCATCAATGCAAGTCCCATTATCACAGCAACATGGATTGTTTCTATCTGTCTCAAAATTAATTCAGAGTACCCAGACAGACAGAGAGAGAGAACGCGAATTTCCTGTGCTTCATTCGTCAGGGTCTCAGGAATGTGAAACACATCTACGACGATCACGTGGCCACGACATGAACAAAGAAAAATTTAGGAGATATGGGGTGGTAGACCTTACAATTTCGCTGAGAAAAGATACGAAATGGAAATGGATAATCTCGAAACGTACTATTATTTTCTAAACATCACTGTTGCAAACGGTCCACTCAGATATTCAACCAACTCCGGCGACGAGTTGAGCAGCAAGGGCGGAGGGGCGAATAGACCAACCTGGAGAACCCCTGGACCAGTCCATCACCCTCACCGACCCCATCAGCACCAGATGGTGGCCGGTAGAGAGGGGGAGGGGGCACACTCTCGCCGGCCAAGAGGCCATCCCACTTGGACATCAGCGTAGATTCACTTTCTACCCCAACACCAAACGGGCCCCTGCGTAGATAAAGAATGGGTTACTCCAGAGAGCAATGAGGGACGGCCCACTCCCTCGACGCCCCAGGCCTCTCATAGACATAAACCTCCTTCCGGTGGTGAAGCCTATTAGACATATCCGTGACATGGAATATACATAAAGTAAATATGCCAGCCAGTAACCTGCGCAAGTGGCTAAAGTATGGCGTCCATACTACCTGCAATAAACCTTGTGGTTTTGACCAGTGTAGACAACACCGTGCCCAGATCAAAGTGAGTGTCCATTGGACCTAAACCCTGTCGTAAGAGTGGAATTGAGATATGGTCAGACACAGGTTTTTGTCAAGCTTGTGGCTGTCATCGAGTAGCCCTAAAGCTCATTCACACCGAAAAGAGATCGAGAAGAGACTTTGCAAAGGTTCTTGTCCAGCTGAAGGAAGTCCACATTCCATATAAAGACAAGTGTGACATTGGTTTTGCACTGTTCACTCACTGCATGGCAGCCATGGACGACCTTATCGCAGATATACTTGCGGAAATGCCAGACCCCGCCACAGAGGGGCATCAGTTCATCGACCTGGACTCCCAGACTCCTCCCCTTGTACGGTTTCGTTCCTTTGGAACAAACGAACAATGGGTCGAAATGATAAACGCCGTCAAATGCAAGTTTGAAGTTGATGCTGCAGTTGCTGTATACTCCACGTGGAGGAATGAGGGAGATGATCCGCTTGATCTCAGGGATATGAACATTATGGATGGTATAGAAGCCCGGGAAGGCCGCATCGTCATAGATGCTAGGATGACAGACAAGAGAGCAGCTCAGCTCGTCAGACAACTTCCGGACAACTAACGGTCGACGATGTGGCCGAGCTCGAGAAAATCCTCTAGCGAGCCATCATCGTGAAAGACAGCTGGCAAGGATATCTACAACGGTGGCAAATATGCAGGACACGCTAACTGCACATACAAAACCATAGAGCTCATCTGCCATAACGGCCACGCCTAGTCCAATGACCTGCACTTCCCCCAGTCCAGACAGGTTCACATATGCGAGGGTGACATCTGGGAAGTCACCAGACAGGCCACCCAAAATGAGCAAATCGCTGTCTGGCGACTCGGAGGTGACCAGGATAGACAGCTCAGCGTCGATCATCTTGCTCTCCAAGACGGCCGTACCTACAGGACACAGGATACCTCATCGAACCCTCTAAGAAGCCTGCACCCATCCAGGCGATAAGTCCTTCGCTGATATCGTTTTCGGTTTGAATCACGCGACCATCGTTATGGCCAAAGAGCACAACAGCTGGAAGCCGACCCAAGACGGTCTCTGGAACGCCATCACCTACGATACGAGAGAGGTCGTCTCCATCGACACGAAGGCGTGCTACCCGACCAGCTTTCAGGGGAGAGGCAAGACTAAACAGTATTTTGAAAGATTCGGACACCCCACGCACCGGATGACCAGAGTGACCATCAACGGGGGTCTCCATAAAGACATCGCAGAGGCTTCGCCGAGGTCCAGGAGTGGGAGTTCAAACATGGAGTTCACCCCGTCATCCCGGCCTAGTTTCGAAAATATTTCGCCAAACAGGGCTGGGTTCCCACACCTCTGCTCGCCTTCCCCGTGGAGTCGGGTCTCCTCATCCGTCTAAGGGTCCGCGAAGCCATCATTGCGTTAGAGAAGCAAGCACGGGTCTGCCGTCCAGTGGACCGAGACCAGGGCAGCAGCATTAACGAGAAGTTCACTCAGGGCGCAAAAGCTGATGGTAAACGATTGACTCGCCGCCTTGTCACAGATCAGGGTGAACTAGATTATCTTGTGAGAGACACTTGCCAAAGAGGCACCCTTGTTGGCGCGCCCCAACGGTGCACTCTGGCCCACAACTCACGTATTATGACGGTTCACAACCCCAGTACGCCCACTTAAGGGTCGCTATGCAAGCATATGCCCATATTAACCTCCTCAGTATGTTGCGGCGCCTCGATGAAAAAAGGCGGTTCGCGTGGCAACAGGCAGCATGTACGTGAAAATGGCGCGTAGCACAACCTGGAGGGTTTTGCGGCATATATGGCTCCCAGGCTGCGCGACTGCAGAGAGGAGTTGTGTGCAAGCTGCCTCACTGGAGAGCCTTATCGCCTACCAGTAGCCCCAGCTCAGTGGCGTGTCAAGGGCGAGCAGTTGTACATGCCACCGGAACACGCCGACTACCCCCCCCCCCCGCCCCTGCCCCAAAGCCTGAGTATGCCAGCCAGGCCAAACATCTAGAGACCTCAATTGGTCCGAGGTATAATGACCCACTGACCCACCAATCGGTTAAGTTACCTCAACGGTGGAGGCGGTAGACGCAAGACAACGAGAGCAATCGAGCTCTTCAGGGTGCGAGACTCACTTGTCTTTACCCCAACTCACCGCCTTGCCAAAGAGATGCCAGGTAGGGGAGACAAGGCCCAGATCTACCAAAGCTTCTTCCGGTGGAGAGGCCTGAACGTGGGCCAAAAGTTAATCCCCTGTGTCATCATCTGGGATGAGGTCTGCACTGTGTTCCAGCCTATCCTCGAAATGTTCTTGGACTGGCTGGACCTGGGGTTCAGGTTATCTGCGGTAGAGATCAATGCCAGTCACTACCAATCGCAGGTGAGATGGCACATCACTGGTTACGTCAAGCAGTGGATTATCACGAAGAGGTTAAAGCAGACCACCGGGCAAAAGATGATGTGTTCAAGGTCCTGAAAAAGGACATCCGCCTCCAGGCTGACAAGGTCCAGTGTCAGGATATGCGGAAGGCTCTCCCCAGTTGTCCCGGATGGAAGCGCTTCGTGGAGCAACGGAGGACAGATGACATGATCCTTGCTATCCGACAGAAGGTTCGCGACCGGTCACAAGAGCTGTTGTTCCAAAGACACAAGAAAAACTTTTCAGATATCCTGCTTCCGGTGCTATACCACCGTAAGGACAGCCGAAAACAGAACATTATGCTTCCCATCGCGGGCACACACCGTGAAGAAGAAGTCGCCATTGAGGCCGCTGAACAGGCTCTCCAGACCAATGAGCCTCGGGTATGACCTCACAGTCCACTCAAGCAAGGGGCTCCTATTTACGACCTACGGAAGCTTTGGATCATAGACAACTTCCTACAATGGTTCAACCTCGCCTTCCTCGAAGTTTCCTGTCCTGCGTGGAGTATATGCAGCAGCTCGAACAGGTGACCTATCCACCAGATGAGGGTACTGAGGTTGGGCAGTCCAGAGAGCATAAGCACGGCAAAAACTTCGCGAGGAAGCTTGTTGCCCACAAGCGCCAGGATCAGGTCAAAGGACTCACGGGTTTCAATACCAAGGTCAACTACATCCTGCGGCTCAGGGCGGACCAACAGAACCATTGTGCGACATGCAACATCGAGATGTTGTGGGCCTACGAGCCCAAAGATACACAGCAGTACAGTGTCGACCAGCTGAACGTATGATTGACCTGTTTAGAGTGTTACCGAAAAAGAGGGCTTGCAACAATGCCAGAGGCACAACAACCTCCAGGATGACCTGGTGTCTAGTCCGAAGGACAGCCCGTTCCGAAGGAACATCGGGATGCAGCTAGGTGTTGGGATGCACCACCGGACGAAGCCACGGGCTGGGCCATCAAACAAATGGTAGATGGCAGGTACGCCGGGCTTGGGGACCGAGCGTCTAAGCCGGTACACTTGGAGGGACCACACAGGGTCAGTTGTGCGACGTGACCTCCCCCAAGCTCGCCGGTCTGGTAGAGATAGCGAACATCCACATTGGAGGCGAGCTTCTGCTCATTCAGGCCAACAGGCGGAATCACAGAAGAGGACTTTTGAGTCACAACCTTAGCCTTGACCGCGTCAGATGGCATATTTTTAGTTAAGCGAGTCACCTCGCCATTCAAAGCCGCAACAGCTGCGGGCAACCGACCCACCCATTCACATCACCTCTCACTTGACGGTAACCCCATTTCCTGAGCGTACTGGTGCCCGAACAGTCGCGCTGCCAGGGTTTGGTTGAACCGCTCCACAATTGCCTGGTTCAACACGGCCACGCCGGACTTCTGTCTTATGTTTCACCGCGCCCATGAACTCGCGCCCGGGATCGACCTGAAGAAGCTTAGGTACTGTGACAGAACAGAGATCTGACTGCTATTAATACCAAATTTTAGGAGAGTTAAGAATGACAATTTTCCACAATCTTCGTGAACGACGGTGGTAGAGATCGGACTTCTACTGGGAGAGTGAAACATGACAAACCGTCCTAATAGGTTCGCGAACGTACTGAGATCCAACAGAGATCCGACGTCTACCACAAGGACATTCTGGAGAGTGTAACATAATAACCAACAGGATTGTGAACGCGACGGATGATAAAAGCAGGATGAAACAAAAAATCCCCAATAATTCTGAGAAAATAAAACGTGGAACAACTTTTATGAGTTTGATCTGTGATAAGACGTAAAAGCAGTGCTCAACATCTGATAAAATTTTGATTTTTATCCACGTTAATCCTGTTTAATTTCTGATGTGAAATCGTTACGTATTAGTGCAGGGTCTGGTTACTGAAGGGTATATTACAAACGCAATTTCATGTTATAGAGTAAGCAGTTAATCGATGCAAGCTATGACGGTTTATAAACAAAATGGAACAACTCCCATGTTAGTAAAGGGCAATAACTGTCAAAAAACTAAGCAGACAACACAGGCATAGATATCTATGAGAGATAACCTTGCACACCAAATATTACGCCATTCCAACGGGAATGGGTAAAAAAAATTCCAACCCTTTGTAAATCATATCTAGTATCTATACGAAACGAACCACAAATAGGTATTCAAGAATTTTTTTTTGCAAGTGTCGTCTGCTTTTCATGTTGGGTTGGGGGATAAACACCAAAATTAACAGCAACGATACCTTGATTTTTGCACTTGAGAAGCGAGGAAATGAGCTCTCAGTAGTTAATATTTCACAAATCTTCCTGGTATCCCCGTCCCGCACTCTCACTCGGGTTTGGCTATGCAGAGGGGGATGCCAAAGACGACCGTCGTGCTATTCCATGCAAGCTCCCGTTTACAATGCCCCCCCCCCCCCCACTCCCTCATACACTATTATAAACTCCTACGCCCCTGTTCGACACTGATAAAATACACCTTCATACCAAATACGATGTCATTCCAACAAGTATTTTAAAAACGTTCATCGAGTTTAGAAACCTTATTGGTCACCGATATATGAGTATAAGCTACATAGTTTGTTTTTTTTTTGTTTTTTTTTGTGCTAACGGACACATGGTCATTCACCTGCCACACCTGTAAGTGTTACACAGAAGAGGAAACACTGCTATGAACTGGTAATGCATTTCATGACAGGACTTCTAGTTTTAGCTCTAGTTATTCACTGTAATGATTGTAGAAAATCAATAATTCATTTTTTTAAAATATTTTTTTCCACTGGTGTATAAAATAGTAAACAAAACAGCAAAACGAATTGACGTTTCGGAGAGATTACTTATCCTTCAGTGAAAACACCATGACAAATTCCATATCCATACACACACACAGTAGTTATTCATGAGAATAAATTAGTTACTATTTTTTTAATCATTACTTTTTTTACTGGTGTACAATATAATGTAGAGTAAATCAATTTTCCTCCAATGATAAAACCCGAGAATTTAATACCTTGAAATGTTTTTGTTATTCATTTTTTCATTATTATTAGTTTTTCAGGTATTCCGAAACAAATTATAGGTACTATGAAGATAGTGATGCATTACATAAAAAACGAAAGACTTCAGTGCGTAGAGTTCGAAAAAGAGATACCGACCCTCCCCAAAGGACAGGAGGAGGGAGGCTGAGCGGCCAGGGGCTTCATAATCTCACGTGATACCTTAAAGGAAGGGTCGATCACCTTATTTTCAAACTCTACACGTCGAAACCTTCCATTTTATGTGCGACATAACTACGTTTCAAAACATTTTGATTTACTTGCCCCCACCCCCTCACACTTTGGGGGACAGCTGATAACTCATTTTCGAACTCTATGCATCACGACCTATCATTTCATGTATTAAATGACCACCTTTTCGAAAACGTACAATGTTTTGACACTCTTGACCCATCCCCGCCCTTTCACTCTACGCATTGAGACCTTTCATTTGATTATGTAGCATTTCCTCTTCTGTGTAACATTTACAGGTGTTTCGGGTGAATGGCGCTGTGTCCATTAGCAAACACCCATTTACTCGTGTGTGTGCCTGTGAAGTTTTCTGTCTATCTGTCTGTCTGTCTGTCGGCCTATGACCAACGTGTTTTCTAACGTCAATAACATTTAAATTGACGGAAGGACATCGTATCTGGCAACTAAGTGTATCTTATTGGTGTAGAGCTTCACGTATGATGCCGGTAGTGTTATTCAACGTACTCGTACTAGAGTTATGACCCTTTGTGGACTTGGTGGGCTTTTGCAAATATGTTTGATTTTACCCGATAACGTTCAACATACACAGTGTTTCCCTCATCGATGTCTATGCCGGTGTTGTTCTGCTTAGTTTTTCTCAGAGTTATCGCCCTGTACTACCATGGGATTTGTTCCATTTTCTTTTATAATCCGTAATAGCTGTCAAGTCCTAACATCGATTAACTGCTTACTTTATAACATGAGATTGTATTTGCTATATACCCTTCAGTAACCAGACCCTGCAATAATGTGTGACGAGATCACATCAGAATTCCCATGGTATTAATGTGGATAGAAGTCACAATTTTGTTAATTTCTTTTTAAATCTTCTCACAGATCAGGCTCATAGGAGTTGTTCCACGAAACTATTTTCTCAGAGTTTTGCTCTTTATGGAATTGAAATTTGTTTCATTTTGTTTTTACCATCCGTCGCCGCGTCGCGTTCACAATCCTGTTGTCATTTTCCACTATCCCGAATGTCGTGGTGGTAGTAGTCGGATGTCTGTCGGATCTCAGTCAGAGTACGTTCACGAACCTATTGAGAAGGTGTGTCATATTCCACTCTCCCAATATCAGTTTGATCTCTGCCACCATCGTTCACGAATCTACTGTGGAAAGTTTGTCATGTTCCACTCTCCCAAAAGGTGGTTGTAGTAGCAGTCTAATCTCTGTCACAATACGTTCATGACTCGCTTGCCGAAAGTTTGTTATGTTCCACTCATCTGTAGTTTGGTGGTAGTAGCAGAAGTCAAATCTCTGCTCTGTCACAATACCTTCAAGAATCTCTTGCGAAACGTTTATCATGATTCCACTCTCCTCAAGTGTGGTAACAATGGCAGTCAAATCTCTGTTCAGTCACACTACCCTTACGAATCACTTGCCCAAAAGTTTGTTATGTTTTCCCCGTCAACATGTGGAAGTAGTAGTTGTCAGATCTCTATCACAGTATCTTCACGAATCTCTTACCAAAAGTTTGTCATGTTCCCCTCTCATAATATGTCGTGGTAGTAGTAGTGTGATCTCGGCTCCGTCACGGTTCCACCCTCCCAAAATGTGGTAGTAGTAGAAATCAGGTCTTTGCTCTATCACTGTATTTTCAAGCATCTCTTGCCAAATGTTTGTCATATTTCACTTTCCCGAAATGTCGTCGTTTTAGTAGTCCAATCACTGCTGTGACACAGCACGTTCGCGAATCTTTCGCCAGAAAGCTTGTCGTGTTTCACGAAATGTTATGGCGGTAGTAGTTGGATCTCAGTATATTCATGAATTTCTTACCGAAAGTGCGTCATGTTCCACTCTTCAAAACGATGATAGCAGTGGTATTCAGATCTATGTATAAGTATGACAAGAATCTTTTGTTCGAAAGAAATCTTTTTATCACCCGCTCGGAAACGTACATACATCCATCGCGTCCACTGTCCTGCTGGTTGTCGTATTCTTCTCTTGGTGGTGTTAGTCACGATTCTCATACCGAAGGTTTGTAATTTGCTCTCTCCAGAAATGTGGTAGTAGTTGTGTCTTTGTCTCAGTATGTTCACGAATCTCTTGTCGAAAATATGTCATGTTCTCCGGAAATGTGGCAGCAGTCGGATCTCTTAGTATGTTCACAAATCTCATGCCGAAAGTTTGTCATGCTCCACTTTCCTGAAACGTGGTAGTAATGGTAGTCAGAACTCCGCTCTGTCACAGAACATTCACGAATCTTACCGAAAGTTTGTCATGTTGCGCTCTTTCCAAATGTGGATGTAGTTGTAGTCAGATCTCTGTCACAGTACGTTCACAAATCTCTCTTGTCGAAAATTATTGATCTTTAATCACCTTGAAAACCCAATATCATATTCAAAAGTTAATGAGTTCTGCGAGTAGTGCTGAGATTCTGGTCAACAAGTAAATTAGCTGTGTGCTGCTTCCTGAAAATGTTTTCATGAAAGAGATGAGTTATTTTTTTTAAACCTAGACGATAGAACATACAAGTTAAGGTTTCATAATACTTTTACTCATCTCACTGGATTCTCTCTCTTTGTGAACGCGGTACCAAGAATTCGCCATACCAGCTCAAGAAACGCCCCTCATTTTGTTTTTGCCTTCGGCGACCTAATCATTCCGCCCAGTCTCGGGATGTCTTGTAGATTTCTCGACTTTACGAAGACAAAAGACATTTAGAAAACAAACACGGTCTATTACAATTCTGCAAAATTCCCCATTGGATCAGCACCAAGAATTCGCCATACCAGCTCAAAAGTCGTCCTCATTTTTTGGGGGTCAGCACTGAGCAAAATGATGGACATTTTAGGTTTTTGATGTGTAGCTTCCTGAAAATGTATTCATGAAGAAGATGAGCTAGTTGTTTTGTTGTTTTTTTAATTTTTAATCGAGAAGATACAACAGGCAGCCTAGGGTTTCGTTTTCGTGATATCTTTACTCATCCCATTCGGATTCTCTCTCTCTTTGAGCCCGTTACCAAGAATTCAACATACTAGCTCAAAAGTTGTCCTCATTTTGGGGGAATCAGCATTCAGCAAAATGGCGGAAATTTTAGATTTTTGATTGATAGCTTCCTGAAAATGTATTCACGAAGAAGATTTTTTTAACCGAGACCACACAACTGACAGCATAGGGTTTCATAATACTTTTACTCATCTCATTTGAATTTTCTCTCTCAAATTGTATGAGGTGCCAAAAATTCGCCATACCAGCTCCATAGTCGTCATATATTTTTGGTGCCCTAAATTATTCCGCCCAATCTTGGATTGTCTTGACGATTTCTTGACTCTACGAAGACCAAAACAAAATCTAAAACACACACCATTCCTTCCAATTCTTCAAAATGGCCCCATTGGATCAGGAGGAAAATGAAAGGAGAAAAATCCTCTTCTCTACAATTCTAAAAAAAAAATCCCTCATGGAATATCAGTCAGCAAAAAGGCAATGATGAGGAAAAAATATTTTCGCAAACGTATTTGGAGTGAGCGATTGCACCTTTCTTTTTACAAAGTCCAATGGAAAATATGTATGCGATAAGGTTTCTCGAGATCATCTATTCTAATTTACTTCGATCTTATTGTTTTTCTTTTATTTTCTCAAACAATCAACGTCATTGGATTGACCTTACCCAACGTACCAGAAGAGGCACAAATTTCTTTTTAATTTGTGCTAGAATATTTTAAAACTAATTTCCCATTGCTTTCAAGCTTAATTTTGTAGTGAGCCAAAAATGAATTTTTGCTGAGCCAGAATAAATTGCCAGTTTTACACTACTTATGTGACGATACAATTTCACATTCGAGAAATTAAGAAAAACACAAGAACTATATTGCTATATTGTATATAAGAAATAACGTTGAAAATAAAATTAATATCTCTGTAAAAGCTAAAAAAGACAGAATAAAAACCAAAAATTAATATATTTAAGACAAAAGAAAAGTTCGAAAAAATAAATTTATCCAATGGACCGACTGCTAAAATTCAATGAGCATTAGAACATGGAGGTGAAGGTGTGAAAATAAAATTAATTCCCGAAGATGTAGTTGCGAAGGAACATGGCACAGAAGAAATCGCTCAGACTCAAATACAAATGAATAGGATGGTGAAAGCAAGTCACAATAAAAGACGATTGGACGTGAGGCTGAGCCCCGCCCAATTAAGATATAATTTAAAAATGAAAGGCGGTTTCTTTCGATTGTTGGCGGGATTGATCACCAAAGTATTATCCATAAACCCATTGCCCAATCAATATGTTTATGAATCCAGCTGCTTCTGCTTCTACAATGACAATACAAGAATTTATACCACGATTACCTATTCTACTATATATGAAAAGCCTATGACATCAATTTTAGCTTTACACACCAACCGTGATAAACACGCCAGCAATGGGATTTCAATAGTAGAAATTTACACCTGCAGAACTACATCCCCGTTGACCTTTGGTGACGTCGACCTGAATGCAAACTTGTCTAAATTTATCGCGCGTCGCCTGGCGAAGAATGAACTGGAAGTGGCAATTATTTATTACGTTTTTAAATGGGTTTATCTCATAAGATGAAAAAAAAATAACAAACATGCATTGTCTCATGTTAATAAAACCATGCGTAACTCGAAATAGTATGTTATTATGTTATTAAAACGAAAAAGGCTCAGTTTCATTTTTTCATTTGGCTTCGGTGATAAAATTGACAGCGGAAGTACCGCCCACCGATGCTCGTGTAAACAAAAACAGATTCGCTCGTATGTACGTCTGGTGCTCAGTAAAATCGAGAAAAAATAATAGCGACTCTTAATAATCTGACGATCATGGTATAAATAAAATATACCCAGAGTAGCTTGATGTACCAAATGTTCACCACTCGTGGTGAACATTTGGTACACCAAGCTACTATGTGTATATTCCATATTTTACATCATTTTCTGGGAAGCTCTCTGTTAGAGATTCACAACAAGAGATGTCTGATTCCTCTGTTATTAGCATTGTAGACATTGCATCTATAGTTTATACCGGTAGTGGTTATTCTTCAAGCTTTAAGAGTGTAACAGAGTGCTGTACCAGCTCGAATGCTTTCGGTGATTCTGATAAAAAGCACGAAGAGCTCTGTGACTCCATAATTTAATAATTATACTTTTGAGAATTTTCTTTTGTATAAAAACCAGTTTCGAAAGCCTGACCTGTTCTATAAACAGAAATGTAGACAAATTGGAGATAATCAAGTACGCGGTTGAATTGCAATGTGTAGATTTTGTATCAGGAAACCCCGATACATGCTGTATTAAGGTAATTACGACCCAAATATACACTTATTGTGAGATAATCTGTAACCACATGAGAAGTAATGAATAACTAGAGGCAGATGGAAGTTTAGCATGGGTTCTTTATTCTATTACAGCATGTCAAAATCAATCACAGGTCATCAACGAAAAACACGACAGTCAATGAACACACAAAAAGAACCATGTAATTGACAATAATATAAAATAAATTTACGGGGAGAGGAATCCGGAGTATCCGGAGACAACCTCCAAGCAGCGGCGAGCAACTGTCAGCTCCTTAACATACTAACTCCACACAAGCAGGGTTAGCATTGGTTGAAGCCAAGTCAACCTAGTTCGCCTAAGTACACAACACCACTGTGCCCCCTTTTGCAGTCAAACAATCTTTCCTACGAACACCAGTTGGCACACCTAGTTGAGAACAGCTCCAATGGCTGTTTCCAGCTAAGTGTAACAACTTATGGTTGATTAGAACCAACAAATAAACACCCACTGATGTAGCTCAACAGAACAAGGTTAAAGAGCTCACTCTGCTTGAGTACAGCAGTGTGTGGCAACATCGAAAGGCATGCCACACTATCTAACAAGCAAACTTAGCTATATTTCCTATCTATAACTTCTACTGTTAAGTATTATCCAAGGATGGCCCAATATTTCGATAAATAATAAATTTTGTTATGCATAAGTACTTCGCATTTACAGTACATTTTTTAAATAATTTTACAAACTGCATCCCATGTAAATATATAAATTTAACTTTGAGCAAAATGAAATCTACAAAGTGACAACACAGGAAAGAATTCAAGCATGACCAATCGTTCGAACTGGTGTTGCAAATAACAGTAGACCTATCTTCCACGCATTGGCTCTCAAGTCTAATTTCCACAGATCAGTCTACCATGATAGAGTAGCTCTACACCACTTCCCAAGACATATGACTGGAAAGTTACATAAACATATACACTAAAGCTTTTATGCGGAAATACAGCATTACATATGATAAAACAGTTAACTATAATTACATACATATACCTACCCTCAGTGTGACGGGTTCCAGTGTTTACATAATGATAGGTTATGGTATTATCTGGTACGAGGACATCCCGGCACGTACATAACAAAGAAAATCATAGGAGAGATGGGTAAAAATAAATGCTGCCTGAGATGAAATTTTAAGTAGCCTAATCAGGGCGCTGGGGATCGACAGATGTGAGCCAAAGCAGACCACCGTGGACCACTCAGACACCGCGAACTAACAAACACACCGCGAATAAAGCAACAAACCAAGAAAATTGTATCAAACCCTTCTGACTTACAAAATACAATAATTATCAATTACGATACTAAACAAATCGTTACTTGTTTATGAGGATTTACTGACAATTTAAACAGCCAACGTAATATCTCAAAAGATTAATAAAAGTGCCTATGCTTAAGAGTTATTGGAATAAATAAATAGATTAATAAATATATAAATTAAGATGTTCCAAATCAGAACCAGCTTCTAGACATGGCAGTCATGACAAAGTACAAACCGTGATAAATTGTCCAGGATGCCATCACACATTGGATCCATCCGCAAGTATACAGAAGAAGTCTCCTTGGCTACGAATCGAAATTAAGTATTTTTATTGTTTACTAATCATATATATTTCATTTTCAGGTTATTTTATTCAACTTTGTGGGGAGGTAGTTTAGTATAGTAACTGGGACAAAGTTAGGAGGTCTTAAATAAAACTGTGAGCGCTAAGTTGTCGAACGGTTCGTCGTGTTGCCTTTTGTCGCGTGTTTACAGTTTTCCCTGTCCGATCGCGTAATTTTGTTTTGATGATGGCGAGCAAGTCTGTTCAGACGGAGGTAAGTATGGAGGTAAATACGTGTAATATCGCGGTCCAGGTCAACGGTGCCAACGGGGTAAGTATTGGTGTGCAGACAGAGGTCACTGGGGGTGTCGGTCAGAGCCGGGTTGGTGGGGCCACCGATGGCGATATTGGGCTTGAAGTTTGTAAACAGTGTTCTATGATGTATGGGGACTGTCGTTCGATGGGATAT
Source organism: Pictodentalium vernedei (assembly GCA_031216915.1). Classification (NCBI taxonomy): domain Eukaryota; kingdom Metazoa; phylum Mollusca; class Scaphopoda; order Dentaliida; family Dentaliidae; genus Pictodentalium; species Pictodentalium vernedei. Next base: position 102,443,113 of record CM062297.1, on the reverse strand, counting down.
GGAGAGGTATGTGCAAACTGTCAGGAAATCCTCCGCCTACTTGAGACAATTGTTAAGTTTGAGGGGGAGATTGCTGAGCTGAAGGGAAAACTTGGTAGGGCGGGGCTGTCTGGAGTTACGCCTGTGAAAATAGCTTTCCGAGAAGGATGGATGGTTGTCGGTGGTTCCAAGAGGAAACATGGGGGTAGAACCTTTGATGTGAATGAGGTAGGTGATGAGGTGGGGGCTGCTAGAAAAGTACGTAGGAGAGATGAGAGGGGCCCAGGCCGGAGCAATGCTGTAAAGCGTTTGGCGTGGACTATCAAAAGTGGTAGGAAAGGGGGGCCAGAGAAGCAGGTAGATAGGGGTGTAAAGCCCAAAGGCAGTGGGGAGTGCAGCACCAGAAACAGATTTGATGTGCTCGATTCGGAAGAGTCAGAGGAGGGGATGGAGGTAGTTGCAACAGATAGTAGCTTGGAGTCTAAGCCAGGAAAAAGGAGGAGGGATCCGGGAGAAGACCAGGGGAGTAGTCCAGGTAGTTCAGGGCCTGGAAAGAGACGGAGGGACAAGGATAGGAGTAATCCTAGGTCAAAGATACCGATACCGATAGTGATTCCAGTGGGGCTGTTGGAGAGGAAGAGGACGCTGTAAACAATAGGAGACTAGAGGAGATAAATAGGGCGAGGGCCAAAAGTAAGTTGGTGGTTGCGGGAAGTAGCATAGTTCGGGGGATCGACAAGGTTGTCTGTGGTCCGGACAGTAAAAATAGAACAGTTCTGTGCTTTCGGGGGGCTAAAGTGGAGGACCTGAGGGATAGAGTGGACGGTATTGTAGCTGGGTCGGGGCCTGATCCGGTAGTGGTATTACATGTGGGGTCCAATAACATCAGGGAGAGGAAATCAGTTCGTTTGGTGGACACATACAAGGACCTAATTAGTAAGCTACTTACCAGGAATGCTCGGATCATCGTTTCAGGGGAGCTCCCCGTTATGGGTGGTGGGAATGAGAGGAACTCGCGGATTATGGCACTAAACGAGGAGCTGGAAGAGCACTGCAAAGACTTGGGAATACATTTCATTGACCACTGGGATTCATTCTGGGGACAAGGAGAGTTGTATGGGAGAGACGGATTGCATTTAAGTAGGATGGGTACAGACCTGTTGGGCCAAAAAATTTTACAGGTGGCTGGGCCTTTTTTGGAGAAAAGGGGGGTAGGGGACCACAGCCGATAACCCAGAGGGGCACAAATGCTGGGAACATAGGAAGAACAACAAACATGCACAACACAGGGACATACCAGGGGTATAATAATGTGCCAGTGATGACAAAAAACAAAAATTCATTAAGTTTGGGTACTGCAACATCCAGGGTCTGCACAAGAAAGTAAGCGAAATATCAACAATGATGGACGAAGGAGACTTCGATATAATGGGTCTAAGTGAGACGTGGGTACGACGGGATGAGCGGGTTGATCAGATGAAGGGTTGCGTGTGGATAGGAGCTGGGCGAACTGAGGGTCAGAAACGGGGTGGGGGTGTTGGCATCTACGCTAAAGAGGAATTACAGCCCTCATTGATTACAGATCTCACAGAAGCAAGGACTCAGATTCCAGTATCCAACGAAATAGTCTGGGCAAAAATCAAGTTAGGAAGCAGGAGTGTTGCCGTTGGTGTTGTATACTTAGCAGTGGAGGGAAGTAAGCCCGAGTGGAATGATTCAATATATACAACTCTTAGATCGAATATCACAGAGCTTGAAAGCAGAGGGTTCAGTATTGTCCTAATGGGGGACTTCAATGGGCACATCGGGGATAAGGAGGAGGGCATACAGGGAGGTGATAGGAAAATTAACACGAATGGGAGGAAGATGTTGGACCTATCAAAAGAGCTTGGTTTAAAGATCCTGAACAGGGATGCGAAATGTAAGGGTAAATGGACCTGGGAGAGGAACGATAAGAAAACAATAATTGATTATATACTCACTGACGTTAGCGTATGGAGGGAGGTTATAGATGTAGAAATAGATGACGAGGGAAAAAATGACTTGGGTAGTGATCACAACCTGTTAACAGTTAAGATTATGGGCAAAAAGACGAATAGAGACAGAAATACGTTCAAGGAAGTTTGGGGACTAAAACAAGGAGCCGACTGGAAGCAGTTTCGGGAAAAACTAAAACCAAGTCTTGAATGTATACCTAGGGATGCAAATGTCCAGAGTATTTCAGATGGCATAGTAAATAGCCTAACAGAGGCAGGGAAGGATAGTATAGGAAGGGTGAGGGTCATAACGAGAGAGCTCGGATACAGGGTTAACGAGGGACTGAAAAAGGCTATAAAACAAAGGAAGGTAAAATGCGCTGCTTACAGAAGAAGTAGGAAGCTTAAAGGGGTGGATAACAATGACACGAGACTAATGAAAGGAGAATATGAACTGGCACGGAAAAAGGTGAATGAGATAAAGAATAATAATAGGAAGGAGCGCAATTGCAGTCATGCGAGAACAATAAAGAAAACGGGGGGTTCGAGCTCAAACGTATTTTGGAACTGGGTAAATAAACGGGGGAAAAGTAGTGTGCAGAGTATCAAAGTGGATGGGGCAAGTACAGAAGATAAAGGCCGTATCGCTTCAGAGTTTGTCAAGCACTGGGAAAAGATAAACGATAGGCGATGGGGCAGTGGGTCCCCACCAAAAAGAAATACACTGGTGGAGGAGAACCTATCCAATCGTGCATGTAGCGAAATAACGGCAGAAGAAGTGCGGAACGTGGTCTCGAAATTAAAAAATGGTAAAGCGGGAGGGACTGATGAAACTCCGAACGAATTCCTCAAAAATGGAGGGGAGGCACTTATTGAAGTCCTGACAAACCTTTTCAACCTGGCTCTGCGAAAGCAAAAGGTCCCCAGAGAGTGGAGGGAAAGTAAGGTGTCGTTCATACACAAAAAGGGGGATAAGGAAGTTCTAGATAACTATAGGGGGATATCAGTTAGTAGTAACATCGGAAAAGTATTCTGTAAGGTCATATACGGTAGACTTGAGGAAGTTATTGAAGAGAAAGGTTTTTTAGGAGAAATTCAAAATGGTTTCAGGAAAGGTCGAAGAGTCACTGATCACCTATTTACACTCACCCAACTGATAGAATCAACAACGGCTGAAAAGAAAAAGATGTTTCTGGCATTTCTAGATGTGAAAAAAGCGTACGACCGAGTGTGGAGGGAAGGTATGTGTCGAAAGCTCGAGGGCATCGGACTGGGGGGTGACTTTGTGGGAATCATGAAAGCACTGTATACAGATGTGCAAAGCCAACTCAGTCTAGGGAGTATCACTACAAAACGAGTCCCTATGGATATAGGCCTCAAGCAGGGGTGTATCTTTTCACCGATTTTGTTTGCATTGTATGTTAAAGATTTAGGGGACGAACTAATTCAGAGTGCGGAGGGGGTAAATGTTGGAGACATAAAGGTACCAGGCTTATTCTTTGCGGACGACATGGTGTTAATGTCTAGAACTGAACAGGGGCTAGAGAAATTGCTGGAAATTGTTGGTAGATATGGGAACACTTGGCGGCTCGAACTAAATGAAAATAAAAGCAAGGTAATACCCGTTGGACGCAAGGTAGATATGACGAAGAGATGGAGAGTGGGGGAGTTCTCAATCCCCGAAGGGGAAAGCAAACAAATCACTGTAGGAGAAACAGGAGAGTATGAGTATCTAGGGGTAAGCATAAATATAACGGGAAGAGGGGTGTACAGAAATTACTCAGCCAAACTGATTCTGAAGGGGAAAAGAATTCTGAACCAACTAAAACTTTTAGGGAAAAATAGTTTCAACAAGGTCTTTGTGGGGAAAACACTGTGGGAGAGGGTGGGTTTACCAAGTATAACGTATGGCACGGACGTGATTCCATTAAACCAAACCGTTATTAAGAAGTTGGAAAGTACTCAGAATGATGCCGGCAGATGGATAACAGGGTCGAGTAATGCTGCAGCTTTGGAAGCAGTAAGTGGGGGAGCTTGGGTGGATGAAAATCAAGGACAGGGTAGATTTGGGAAAACTGTGTTACTTTAACTACTTGAGAAACCTGCCTGACAACCGGTGGTGCAAATTGATGCTCGATACCATTTGGAATTCTAATATAGATACGGGGTGGTCAAAACATGTGAGGGAACTAATGGACAATTACTCTATAGAGGTCACAAACACAGAAGTAGGAATGAAAGAAGGCAAAAGGTTTGTCAAAGAGAGAGTCATGGAAGATTGCAATCGAAACTGGCGAGCAGGGGTTAGCGTGAAAAGATCACTGCAGGGGTTACAATATAAAGAAAAGCCAGCTTTTGAGAAGTACCTAGATGGCACCTCTGGAGGGTCACTGCTGTTCAAACTCAGATCAAGATCACTGGAGCTTCGGGGAAAAATTGGGAGAGATGGAGAAAAGGGATGCCAAATGTGCCACTCTGGAGTAGTGGAGACCCTGGAACATTTTCTCTTGGAATACCCACAGTATACACCTCATAGAATAAAATTTACTGGAAGAATAATGCAGAAGTGGGGTGAAGAAACAAAGGATAGATGGCTGAAGGGGGACACGAGGGAGAGGGTAGGAATGCTTATTGAAGAAATTGAAAAAGAGGAAGTGAGGGACACTATTAAGCAGTTTATATCTGAATGCTGGGAGGAGAGGAGGGGAAGAGGGGGTGGGGTGCAGGGGGAATGATGGCCTTCTCTTATGAGGACCGCGACAAATCAGCGGCTGGCCAAAGAGTTATTATTATTATTACTCAGAATGAAAATTAAAAGATAAAATGTAATAAAATACATGATGGCGAGGAAAAAGATTTCCTTAAGGACAATGTTACCCCAACATTCAACCAAAATGCCCAGTGCCAAAACATACAATTGAAACATTTCGGATGCTGATGTTTCATATCTGTTGGATCATGGCTATTTGACTAACACACCAATGATAAACGAAAAGACCAAAAATGGATATTGAAGTGAAGACAATTACTTTTAGTTATCGAATTTAATAAAAAAAAACAGCTGCAGCTACAATACCTCGGAAATATCACTGAAATAGTTGAACCACAATATTCCGTAAACATTCGTCTAGTAGCATTCACCAACAACAATAATTTTAAAAATGAAAAGATCAAATTATATGTCTTGTTTCACTGGAAACAAAATGCCCAAAGCATAACCCCCTAAATACTAAAAAAATGGTATAGTTGTGATTGAAATACAAAGTTGTAAGAGAATATTTTGTTTTAAATCAGACATGTAGGTAGAAGCGGAAGAGAGAATATTCAATATGAAATGAGAAAAACTTGTCATGAATGTAACTGTTAAAATGAACTTCACTTGTTAGTTCTAAATCAGTTAACTTGTGGAAACAAAAAAGGAAGGATAACCAATTTTGCATTAACGGTAATGAGTGTAAGGTGAAAAAAGAATTCAATCTCTGTTGGATAATTGGTGTGTCTCATGTTTGGAAGGTAGTAGTAGTAGAATATCTTTATTTTCGTTACACGTGTTATCGTTCATATATACAATCTGATATGTCTTTAACAAAGAACACCCGGCCATCTTGGCCTATATGTCACGATTATTTACCAGTTTTATTCAGGGTCGCATGCTCGCTCATTCTCTCTCTCTCTCTCTCTCTCTCTCTCTCTCTCTCTCTCTCTTTATGCATAGATACACGCACGCACGCACGCACAAATTTAAACTAAGTAAAGGCAAAGGCAACAGCCACCTAACAGATGTGGGATTAGGAACTAATGTGGTTAACCTGTCTGGCACCAATGACCTAACCACCCAAGAGAAATCTCTTTTAGATCGCGGTTTAACTTTTGAACCAGCACCAAAGCCCAAAACTGGCAACCAAACAAATTTACCATCATACAACAGTAATTTTCTTAGGCAAATGAAATTAGCAGACCGCTTTAGAAACTCCAGCGGTCGGAAACTTCCTTTTACAGAATCATCTCGTTGGTCACCTCTAGACAGTGAAGTAGACCCCGAAATTATTGAGACTAGCAAACGAATCATCCAAAAGGTGTTCAGCATGAACATGCTCTCCGAAAAAGACAATTTAACAGCTGGTGAACGGAGAGCCCTCACGAAACTTCGAACAAATAAGAAGTTGGTAATTAAACCAGCCGACAAAGGTGTGTCGGTAGTTGTTCTATCTCGAGATAATAATATAAAGGAAGCCATGAGACAACCCAGCAATACTAAACATTATAAGAAAATAGATTCACTTATTTGGCCTAGTAATATCGAAAAATTCAATAAGATCTTAAAATTTCTCCTCGACGAAGGTCACATTACCAAAAAGGCAATTGAAATATTTAACAGCTAAGCTCAGTGCTCAAACAAGGCAATTTTATATCCTACCAAAAATCAACAAGGACCGTTCTTCATGGACGGATGACTTTACTCCACCCGGGAGGCCAATTGTATCAGATTATAATTCGGAATCTTATGCGATCTCGGAATTAATTGATTATCATCTGAAACCTATAGCAAAGAGACATCCGAGCTATCTAAAAAATACACAGGATTTCCTGTCAAAAATTTCGAAATTGAAAATATCGAAAAATGCAATTCTGGCTACTTTGGATATCGACAGTATGTATACGAACATTGATATTGATAAAGGTGTTAAATCAGTTAAAAATGCATTTGAAAAATATCCGGATGCGAAACGCTCGGATGAACAAATTCTGGATCTTTTAGAGCTGAGCTTAAAAGGTAATGACTTTCAATTCAATGGAGAATATTTTCTACAAATAATGGGTTGTCATATGAGCAAAAGATTCAGTCCTAATTTTGCAAGCATTTATGTAGCGGAATGGGAGGAAAATGCCTTAAGCAAATGTACAAAGCATCCTCTCGTATATCTCAGGTATTTAGATGACATTTTTATTATTTGGGAACATTCAAAAGAAGATTTTGATGATTTTTTAGAAATTTTGAACAATCACGATCCAAATATTAAATTGAAAGCTACTATCAGTGAAAATTCTGTTGATTTTCTCGATGTGACCGTGTATAAAGGCAAGCAGTTTCAGGCGTCCGGTCATTTAGATTATAAAGTACATTTTAAACCAACTGAGTCACACCAGTTGTTGCACTCAAAATCATTTTATCCTCAACATACATTTAAAGGTATCATCAAATCACAACTCATTCGTTTCCACCGCAATTCAAGTGATAAGGTAAATTGCAATGAGGCTTGTTCTACTCTATTTGACGCCCTCAGATCAAGAGGATACTCACTGCGCTTTTTGCGTACCTTAAAATCTCAAACTTCGAAAAAGCTTGAAAGTCCAGCTGAAACCTCTGATTTCGAACCACTGATGATTGAACACAACAGACCGTTGCAGAATGGTAGTGGCGCGGTATTTAATTGCAAAAGGCCTCGATGTAGATTGCATACTTTTATGCCTGATCAGAAAGAGGAATTTTCCTCCGAACAAACGAAAAATCATTATCAGATCCGTAACCCCTTCCATTGTGATTCACCAAACATTATTTACCTTATCACATGTAAGCGTTGTCGGAAACAGTATGTTGGTCAAAGTCAAAATCCTTTCCGAGAACGTGCTACTAGACACAAACAGGATATAAAACACAATGCTGATGCCTCAGTAGCACAACATTTTAACCTTCCTGGCCATTCTTTGGGCGATTTTGAAATCCATCCTACTGAACAACCACCAATTAAAGACACATTAGAGGAAACGGATGAATTTAGAAAAAAACGTGAAGCTTTTTGGATCAATACGCTTCAAACCCTCTGGCCATTTGGTATGAACATATCAGAGGGCGAATGCGAAAGGGGGTCCATCATTCCTTTCACTTTAACGTACAACAGAATGAATATCGAAATAGCAAAAATGTTAAAAGATGAATTCAATTTTACCAATGCTAAATTAAATGAATCTTCGACCTGTCATCGCCTATAAGAAAAACAAGAGCTTGCGTAACATCCTTGTAAGGACTAAATTAGAGCCCATCAATGAATAACATCAATTATTGCCAGTCAGTTTAACCAGTTCCTAAGCTCATCACTTAGTTTAAATCAATTTTGTGTAATTTTTTGTCATGTTTGAAACCCATCAGGGTTCAGTAAATGAAAACAATTTTTCGGCGGCATATTAAAAGAAAAAAAACGTTTCAGTATGAAATGTCTGTGCCAGTGCGATTTTTTAACCTCAAACACACACAGGCGAGTGCCAGAGTTCATATATGCCCAAAAACAAAATAGGTTCTAATTTCAATCATGTGTATGTATTTCCTAAATAAAATTATTATTTATTTATTTATATATTTATTTATTGATTATTTTTAATTTTTTATTAATTTTTATTTATTTATTTATTTATTTATTTATTTATTTATTTGGTTGATTCATTGATTTAAATTATTATTTTTATTTTTATTTTTATTTTTCATACCTTTCACACAATGTAGAGGTTCAGAAGGTAAAACACACAATTTCTACGTGGTGTAAAATATTTTCCGTCATAAACCTCCGTCGGGGGATTTTCATTCCAACTGCTAACATTCGTGAGGCATCATGATCTTTGGCGTTATTTTTTCATTTATTTCTTTAGTTTCAATATATTTTATCAAACCATTTTTTTCATATTATTTTCACATACTTCTGAAGCCAGTAAAGCAAACCGCTCCCGATTGGTTTTACTTAAATCAAAGCCAACCAATAGGGCTCCATGGGGTCAGTAAGGCAAACCACTCACTGACTGATTAAAATTCAATGGAAGCCAATCAATAGGGCTTCATCTAATTTGTTTGGACGACACAAACTGAGTTGTGAAAAACAAACTCGGGACATCTCAGACTGAAAAGAATTAATTAGATGAGTGACATTTGTCAGCTTGTTAAAGAGTCTAATTATGTACTGAGCTGTGAAAAACACCCCCAGCCCATATGGATATATATATCATGCATGCCCTCCCAAAGTTGGAATCATTTTCCTCAAAGTCTCTTTGAAAAAGCCAAACCAAGCGAAACGCGTCGAGACAGACGGATTATTTTCTACCTTTGCTGAAGACTGCAACCAATCCAGGTATCTTCTTTAATAGGTAATATCTAATTTTCCAATTTTATTTATTTCATCACTTTATATTTTATTTATACTTAATTCAGCTACTTTCTTTAACAATGGCAAGAAAAGGACAGAGGCATCAGAAGCAGAGAGTTGCCCAGTCCGGATCTGGCCAGGAACAATCGTTCCAGGCTTATTCTAGGCTGGTCAAGGCTCTGTTTCAGGTGCTTCAATGTTTGCACCACATTGGGCTATTAGAGCACCATTTTGCAAATCGGGATTTTCCCGAAACAGCTGGAGAAGAAAGTAGATGAGTTAGGTGGCTTTCTAAAGCCAGCTCTTCCCACCCCACACATTTTTTCTGTTTTTTCGACAGATTGGTGTGGGATGGGCCAATCAAACGTTAAATGCTTTAGTTGAGCATTATAAGATGAATTTAAACCAGTTGAAGTCTAAGATAACTTTGGCTATGCGACCACCTCCTGGACTCGAAAAAATAGACTTCACTTCGTGGCATGTGGGGTTTGGTAATAAATGATTATCATATAAGTGTGAATTGAGGTTACTACACCCCAGTCGTAGCCTACAATGGTATATTTGGGCTGTGCGAGATTTCGCATTACTATAGAACTTTGGAGGTCGTTGATTACCATCGTTTAGGAAAGTTTTAAAATTAATCAATGACGAGTTCTCACGAACGGGCAGGGGCAGGTTATTCCATTGGTCGGTAACGCTGGGGATGAATGAAGACTTGTACAGTTCGGTCCGACTGTAGGGAACACGATGGTTTTGACTTGATCGGAGGCTGAGTAGTGGATTGGTCAAAGAGACAAGTGGAGGGACTTTACTGGAGATGTGTGGAGGTACCATGCGATGGTGCATTTTAAAGAACTGAATTAACTTGTGTTTGCGACGTCTTTCTTGTAATGGGTCCCATCTTGTTTCTAAATAAAGTGAGGCCTTACTAGCACTAACAGTTGCCCCCGTAATAATCCTTGCCGCTGCAATCTGTATTTTTTCCAGTTCCGTCACTTGGGTTACAGAACAATTGTCCCAAACAGTATCCGCATATTCAAGAAGAGGCCTAATAAAAGCAAAGTATATTTTTTCTAAGACACTACGATCTAAATTAAATTTGTGCCTCCTCAGTAAGTCTAAGCGAGACCAGGCTTTAGAGCAGATATGGTCGATATGATCGTTCCATGTGCAGCTACTGTTCAGTATGACCCCTAAGTGTTTGTGAGTAGAGACTTCAGATATCTGAGTACCGCCTAAGAATAAGGCTGGATGGTAGATGGGGTTGCTTTTGCGCGATATTAGCATACTTTCAGTTTTGTTCGGATTGAACTCCACCAACCATGATTTAGCCCAATGTTCAATTGTGGCCAGATCATGATTGATTACATTCGAGGCTTGTTCGGGGTTCTCTATAATGAGATATAGGGATGTGTCATCTGCGAAGAGGCGAATACTGCTCAGTAGAGCTCTGGTAATATCGTTTATGTATATAAGGAACAATAAAGGCCCGAGAATTGATCCTTGTGGGACACCGGCATTAATGGTTCTCCATGCGGATGTCTCTGACGATATCACAACTCGCTGTAACCTATTTGCAAGGTAAGATTTTAAAAACAGCAGAAGTTCACCGGAAACGCCAATACTCTCTAGCTTGTAGATAAGACCAGCATGCCATACTTTGTCAAAAGCCTTACTAACATCACAAAAGACAACCCTGACTTCTTTACCTTCATCAAGGGCTCGACAGAATTCATCATATATGTCAGTCAGTTGGAGGACGGTTGAGTCACCGGGTGTAAAACTGGACTGAAATTGACTGAGAACGTTATTGTCAATTAGGAACTCCCACAAACGCTTAAACACACATTTTTCTAAAATTTTACCAACACAACTAATCAGTGATATTGGGCGATAATTAGTAACAGAGTTGGAGGGCTGTTTTTTCAATATTGGGGAGAGGTTTGCTTTTTTCCACAGTGACGGAAAGTACGAATTATTCATTAGGATATTAAATAAAATCGAGAGTGGTTCGCATAGGGAAGACTTACATTCTCTGAGGAGACGCGGGCTTATTAGATCTGGACCAGATGCTTGGACACTTTTATCGACTTCATTGCAGAATATACTTCACTGCAATGTAGAGTAATACAATCGATACTTACGGAAACTCGAGGTAGTGCGTTTGGCAGAGAAGCATTCGAATCGTCAACTGTTGAGATAGAGCTGAAATATTCATTGAGCACTTCAGCTTTTTCAACACTTGAAGAGTAAATTTTGTTAGAATGGATGAGAGTAGGAATTCCCGCTGAAGTGCTGCTGCCAATGAATGATTTCAGGGTCTTCCACCAACGTGATGATGGTGTTTCGCTGCTCCTCAGTGTTGATTGGACTTTGGACAAATATGACGCCTTGGCCTTCCTAAAGGCCGATACAACTTCGTTCCGCTTCAGTTTATATTTTGCCCAGGCTTGTGGAGTATGGGTACGTTTGGCATTGCGATACAAACGTTTTCTCTGTCTAATCAGTAATCTTATTACATTATGCATCCATTTCGGTTGGTCTGTTTGCGTGGTAATAAATTTGTTGGGTATATAGAGAGATGCAGTTTCGCGTATCTTGTCGGTAAAATTAGAAACTATAGTATCGAGGCATGTATTATCAAAGAGAGAACTCCAGTCGACGCTAGAGAGGGCTTCGTTTAACTCTTCGTAGTTACCCTGGGAGTAGAGCCATATTCTCCTCGTAAATGAGAGGAATGGTAGTTTTAGAAATTCAACCTCGAGTGAAATTGGACAGTGGTAGCGTGTCATGTCTGGGATAAGCGGTTCGATTACGTCACAGCTTTTCATGTTGATTGTGTCACTAAGAGCAAAGAGATCCAACAATGAGGTCGACGATTCGGTAAAACAAGTTGGCTCACGTACAACTTGCCTTAGATTGAAATGATGTAATATTTCAGAGAAACCACTTATTGAGGGAACGACTTGGTTGTCATTAAAATCACCTGTGACGATTAAATCGGCAATTTTCGTGTCTCTAGCTTTTTCGATGGACTGTTGGGTGGCCGGTAGAATACCCCTAAGAGTAACGGTCTTGTTCGTTTTGTAAATACTTCCGCCCATATGCACTCCGTATTCAGCGTATGTAGGTCCGGCCTTGATCGAAATGAAATACCGTCTTTGATATAAATGGCAACCCCACCTTCCCTTGTCGAGCGGTCAAATCTCAGAGGTTCTTGGAACCCGTGGAGGATGACATCGGGTGTCGGATCATTGCTATCCAGCCATGTCTCTGACAAGGCCACAATGTCAAAGGATGCATATTCATATTGAATGATAGCAAGTTTGGGTTTTAGACTCTGGATATTAAGATGGACTATTTTTAAAGTATTCTGGTTGTGATCCGAGTTGGAGGAATTTGGACCAGGGTTAGTTTCGATGTCACCGCACAATAATAACCTTAAGGCCAAATGGAGCAATGAGATGGCAAGGAAGGCTGAAAACATTACTTTTAGTGTGAGCGCAATCTTCTAAACGTTCGTGTTGCTATAAAAATATGAAATTTCATCCGGATGGTTTACTAAGTGAAAATTAGGGAACTCACTGAAGTGGCCGAGAAACAAGGCAACAACAGCAGTAAAGCTTTCATGCAGCCCAACCCCACTGAGACGCAGGAGCAAGTAAGCTAAGACACAAATGGATCTCTTCTTCGGTAAACAACCCTTTAAATGGCCTATATGTCACGATTATTTACCAGTTTTATTCAGGGTCGCATGCTCGCTCATTCTCTCTCTCTCTCTCTCTCTCTCTCTCTCTCTCTTTATGCATAGATACACGCACGCACGCACGCACAAATTTAAACTAAGTAAAGGCAAAGGCAACAGCCACCTAACAGATGTGGGATTAGGAACTAATGTGGTTAACCTGTCTGGCACCAATGACCTAACCACCCAAGAGAAATCTCTTTTAGATCGCGGTTTAACTTTTGAACCAGCACCAAAGCCCAAAACTGGCAACCAAACAAATTTACCATCATACAACAGTAATTTTCTTAGGCAAATGAAATTAGCAGACCGCTTTAGAAACTCCAGCGGTCGGAAACTTCCTTTTACAGAATCATCTCGTTGGTCACCTCTAGACAGTGAAGTAGACCCCGAAATTATTGAGACTAGCAAACGAATCATCCAAAAGGTGTTCAGCATGAACATGCTCTCCGAAAAAGACAATTTAACAGCTGGTGAACGGAGAGCCCTCACGAAACTTCGAACAAATAAGAAGTTGGTAATTAAACCAGCCGACAAAGGTGTGTCGGTAGTTGTTCTATCTCGAGATAATAATATAAAGGAAGCCATGAGACAACCCAGCAATACTAAACATTATAAGAAAATAGATTCACTTATTTGGCCTAGTAATATCGAAAAATTCAATAAGATCTTAAAATTTCTCCTCGACGAAGGTCACATTACCAAAAAGGCAATTGAAATATTTAACAGCTAAGCTCAGTGCTCAAACAAGGCAATTTTATATCCTACCAAAAATCAACAAGGACCGTTCTTCATGGACGGATGACTTTACTCCACCCGGGAGGCCAATTGTATCAGATTATAATTCGGAATCTTATGCGATCTCGGAATTAATTGATTATCATCTGAAACCTATAGCAAAGAGACATCCGAGCTATCTAAAAAATACACAGGATTTCCTGTCAAAAATTTCGAAATTGAAAATATCGAAAAATGCAATTCTGGCTACTTTGGATATCGACAGTATGTATACGAACATTGATATTGATAAAGGTGTTAAATCAGTTAAAAATGCATTTGAAAAATATCCGGATGCGAAACGCTCGGATGAACAAATTCTGGATCTTTTAGAGCTGAGCTTAAAAGGTAATGACTTTCAATTCAATGGAGAATATTTTCTACAAATAATGGGTTGTCATATGAGCAAAAGATTCAGTCCTAATTTTGCAAGCATTTATGTAGCGGAATGGGAGGAAAATGCCTTAAGCAAATGTACAAAGCATCCTCTCGTATATCTCAGGTATTTAGATGACATTTTTATTATTTGGGAACATTCAAAAGAAGATTTTGATGATTTTTTAGAAATTTTGAACAATCACGATCCAAATATTAAATTGAAAGCTACTATCAGTGAAAATTCTGTTGATTTTCTCGATGTGACCGTGTATAAAGGCAAGCAGTTTCAGGCGTCCGGTCATTTAGATTATAAAGTACATTTTAAACCAACTGAGTCACACCAGTTGTTGCACTCAAAATCATTTTATCCTCAACATACATTTAAAGGTATCATCAAATCACAACTCATTCGTTTCCACCGCAATTCAAGTGATAAGGTAAATTGCAATGAGGCTTGTTCTACTCTATTTGACGCCCTCAGATCAAGAGGATACTCACTGCGCTTTTTGCGTACCTTAAAATCTCAAACTTCGAAAAAGCTTGAAAGTCCAGCTGAAACCTCTGATTTCGAACCACTGATGATTGAACACAACAGACCGTTGCAGAATGGTAGTGGCGCGGTATTTAATTGCAAAAGGCCTCGATGTAGATTGCATACTTTTATGCCTGATCAGAAAGAGGAATTTTCCTCCGAACAAACGAAAAATCATTATCAGATCCGTAACCCCTTCCATTGTGATTCACCAAACATTATTTACCTTATCACATGTAAGCGTTGTCGAAAACAGTATGTTGGTCAAAGTCAAAATCCTTTCCGAGAACGTGCTACTAGACACAAACAGGATATAAAACACAATGCTGATGCCTCAGTAGCACAACATTTTAACCTTCCTGGCCATTCTTTGGGCGATTTTGAAATCCATCCTACTGAACAACCACCAATTAAAGACACATTAGAGGAAACGGATGAATTTAGAAAAAAACGTGAAGCTTTTTGGATCAATACGCTTCAAACCCTCTGGCCATTTGGTATGAACATATCAGAGGGCGAATGCGAAAGGGGGTCCATCATTCCTTTCACTTTAACGTACAACAGAATGAATATCGAAATAGCAAAAATGTTAAAAGATGAATTCAATTTTACCAATGCTAAATTAAATGAATCTTCGACCTGTCATCGCCTATAAGAAAAACAAGAGCTTGCGTAACATCCTTGTAAGGACTAAATTAGAGCCCATCAATGAATAACATCAATTATTGCCAGTCAGTTTAACCAGTTCCTAAGCTCATCACTTAGTTTAAATCAATTTTGTGTAATTTTTTGTCATGTTTGAAACCCATCAGGGTTCAGTAAATGAAAACAATTTTTCGGCGGCATATTAAAAGAAAAAAAACGTTTCAGTATGAAATGTCTGTGCCAGTGCGATTTTTTAACCTCAAACACACACAGGCGAGTGCCAGAGTTCATATATGCCCAAAAACAAAATAGGTTCTAATTTCAATCATGTGTATGTATTTCCTAAATAAAATTATTATTTATTTATTTATATATTTATTTATTGATTATTTTTAATTTTTTATTAATTTTTATTTATTTATTTATTTATTTATTTATTTATTTATTTATTTGGTTGATTCATTGATTTAAATTATTATTTTTATTTTTATTTTTATTTTTCATACCTTTCACACAATGTAGAGGTTCAGAAGGTAAAACACACAATTTCTACGTGGTGTAAAATATTTTCCGTCATAAACCTCCGTCGGGGGATTTTCATTCCAACTGCTAACATTCGTGAGGCATCATGATCTTTGGCGTTATTTTTTCATTTATTTCTTTAGTTTCAATATATTTTATCAAACCATTTTTTTCATATTATTTTCACATACTTCTGAAGCCAGTAAAGCAAACCGCTCCCGATTGGTTTTACTTAAATCAAAGCCAACCAATAGGGCTCCATGGGGTCAGTAAGGCAAACCACTCACTGACTGATTAAAATTCAATGGAAGCCAATCAATAGGGCTTCATCTAATTTGTTTGGACGACACAAACTGAGTTGTGAAAAACAAACTCGGGACATCTCAGACTGAAAAGAATTAATTAGATGAGTGACATTTGTCAGCTTGTTAAAGAGTCTAATTATGTACTGAGCTGTGAAAAACACCCCCAGCCCATATGGATATATATATCATGCATGCCCTCCCAAAGTTGGAATCATTTTCCTCAAAGTCTCTTTGAAAAAGCCAAACCAAGCGAAACGCGTCGAGACAGACGGATTATTTTCTACCTTTGCTGAAGACTGCAACCAATCCAGGTATCTTCTTTAATAGGTAATATCTAATTTTCCAATTTTATTTATTTCATCACTTTATATTTTATTTATACTTAATTCAGCTACTTTCTTTAACAATGGCAAGAAAAGGACAGAGGCATCAGAAGCAGAGAGTTGCCCAGTCCGGATCTGGCCAGGAACAATCGTTCCAGGCTTATTCTAGGCTGGTCAAGGCTCTGTTTCAGGTGCTTCAATGTTTGCACCACATTGGGCTATTAGAGCACCATTTTGCAAATCGGGATTTTCCCGAAACAGCTGGAGAAGAAAGTAGATGAGTTAGGTGGCTTTCTAAAGCCAGCTCTTCCCACCCCACACATTTTTTCTGTTTTTTCGACAGATTGGTGTGGGATGGGCCAATCAAACGTTAAATGCTTTAGTTGAGCATTATAAGATGAATTTAAACCAGTTGAAGTCTAAGATAACTTTGGCTATGCGACCACCTCCTGGACTCGAAAAAATAGACTTCACTTCGTGGCATGTGGGGTTTGGTAATAAATGATTATCATATAAGTGTGAATTGAGGTTACTACACCCCAGTCGTAGCCTACAATGGTATATTTGGGCTGTGCGAGATTTCGCATTACTATAGAACTTTGGAGGTCGTTGATTACCATCGTTTAGGAAAGTTTTAAAATTAATCAATGACGAGTTCTCACGAACGGGCAGGGGCAGGTTATTCCATTGGTCGGTAACGCTGGGGATGAATGAAGACTTGTACAGTTCGGTCCGACTGTAGGGAACACGATGGTTTTGACTTGATCGGAGGCTGAGTAGTGGATTGGTCAAAGAGACAAGTGGAGGGACTTTACTGGAGATGTGTGGAGGTACCATGCGATGGTGCATTTTAAAGAACTGAATTAACTTGTGTTTGCGACGTCTTTCTTGTAATGGGTCCCATCTTGTTTCTAAATAAAGTGAGGCCTTACTAGCACTAACAGTTGCCCCCGTAATAATCCTTGCCGCTGCAATCTGTATTTTTTCCAGTTCCGTCACTTGGGTTACAGAACAATTGTCCCAAACAGTATCCGCATATTCAAGAAGAGGCCTAATAAAAGCAAAGTATATTTTTTCTAAGACACTACGATCTAAATTAAATTTGTGCCTCCTCAGTAAGTCTAAGCGAGACCAGGCTTTAGAGCAGATATGGTCGATATGATCGTTCCATGTGCAGCTACTGTTCAGTATGACCCCTAAGTGTTTGTGAGTAGAGACTTCAGATATCTGAGTACCGCCTAAGAATAAGGCTGGATGGTAGATGGGGTTGCTTTTGCGCGATATTAGCATACTTTCAGTTTTGTTCGGATTGAACTCCACCAACCATGATTTAGCCCAATGTTCAATTGTGGCCAGATCATGATTGATTACATTCGAGGCTTGTTCGGGGTTCTCTATAATGAGATATAGGGATGTGTCATCTGCGAAGAGGCGAATACTGCTCAGTAGAGCTCTGGTAATATCGTTTATGTATATAAGGAACAATAAAGGCCCGAGAATTGATCCTTGTGGGACACCGGCATTAATGGTTCTCCATGCGGATGTCTCTGACGATATCACAACTCGCTGTAACCTATTTGCAAGGTAAGATTTTAAAAACAGCAGAAGTTCACCGGAAACGCCAATACTCTCTAGCTTGTAGATAAGACCAGCATGCCATACTTTGTCAAAAGCCTTACTAACATCACAAAAGACAACCCTGACTTCTTTACCTTCATCAAGGGCTCGACAGAATTCATCATATATGTCAGTCAGTTGGAGGACGGTTGAGTCACCGGGTGTAAAACTGGACTGAAATTGACTGAGAACGTTATTGTCAATTAGGAACTCCCACAAACGCTTAAACACACATTTTTCAAAAATTTTACCAACACAACTAATCAGTGATATTGGGCGATAATTAGTAACAGAGTTGGAGGGCTGTTTTTTCAATATTGGGGAGAGGTTTGCTTTTTTCCACAGTGACGGAAAGTACGAATTATTCATTAGGATATTAAATAAAATCGAGAGTGGTTCGCATAGGGAAGACTTACATTCTCTGAGGAGACGCGGGCTTATTAGATCTGGACCAGATGCTTGGACACTTTTATCGACTTCATTGCAGAATATACTTCACTGCAATGTAGAGTAATACAATCGATACTTACGGAAACTCGAGGTAGTGCGTTTGGCAGAGAAGCATTCGAATCGTCAACTGTTGAGATAGAGCTGAAATATTCATTGAGCACTTCAGCTTTTTCAACACTTGAAGAGTAAATTTTGTTAGAATGGATGAGAGTAGGAATTCCCGCTGAAGTGCTGCTGCCAATGAATGATTTCAGGGTCTTCCACCAACGTGATGATGGTGTTTCGCTGCTCCTCAGTGTTGATTGGACTTTGGACAAATATGACGCCTTGGCCTTCCTAAAGGCCGATACAACTTCGTTCCGCTTCAGTTTATATTTTGCCCAGGCTTGTGGAGTATGGGTACGTTTGGCATTGCGATACAAACGTTTTCTCTGTCTAATCAGTAATCTTATTACATTATGCATCCATTTCGGTTGGTCTGTTTGCGTGGTAATAAATTTGTTGGGTATATAGAGAGATGCAGTTTCGCGTATCTTGTCGGTAAAATTAGAAACTATAGTATCGAGGCATGTATTATCAAAGAGAGAACTCCAGTCGACGCTAGAGAGGGCTTCGTTTAACTCTTCGTAGTTACCCTGGGAGTAGAGCCATATTCTCCTCGTAAATGAGAGGAATGGTAGTTTTAGAAATTCAACCTCGAGTGAAATTGGACAGTGGTAGCGTGTCATGTCTGGGATAAGCGGTTCGATTACGTCACAGCTTTTCATGTTGATTGTGTCACTAAGAGCAAAGAGATCCAACAATGAGGTCGACGATTCGGTAAAACAAGTTGGCTCACGTACAACTTGCCTTAGATTGAAATGATGTAATATTTCAGAGAAACCACTTATTGAGGGAACGACTTGGTTGTCATTAAAATCACCTGTGACGATTAAATCGGCAATTTTCGTGTCTCTAGCTTTTTCGATGGACTGTTGGGTGGCCGGTAGAATACCCCTAAGAGTAACGGTCTTGTTCGTTTTGTAAATACTTCCGCCCATATGCACTCCGTATTCAGCGTATGTAGGTCCGGCCTTGATCGAAATGAAATACCGTCTTTGATATAAATGGCAACCCCACCTTCCCTTGTCGAGCGGTCAAATCTCAGAGGTTCTTGGAACCCGTGGAGGATGACATCGGGTGTCGGATCATTGCTATCCAGCCATGTCTCTGACAAGGCCACAATGTCAAAGGATGCATATTCATATTGAATGATAGCAAGTTTGGGTTTTAGACTCTGGATATTAAGATGGACTATTTTTAAAGTATTCTGGTTGTGATCCGAGTTGGAGGAATTTGGACCAGGGTTAGTTTCGATGTCACCGCACAATAATAACCTTAAGGCCAAATGGAGCAATGAGATGGCAAGGAAGGCTGAAAACATTACTTTTAGTGTGAGCGCAATCTTCTAAACGTTCGTGTTGCTATAAAAATATGAAATTTCATCCGGATGGTTTACTAAGTGAAAATTAGGGAACTCACTGAAGTGGCCGAGAAACAAGGCAACAACAGCAGTAAAGCTTTCATGCAGCCCAACCCCACTGAGACGCAGGAGCAAGTAAGCTAAGACACAAATGGATCTCTTCTTCGGTAAACAACCCTTTAAATGGCGACAATAAACTTTGAAGTTGAAAGTGCCTATCCGAGCACGATATGATTCAAGGGAACACATAGTCAACTACTTTGTAACCTGTTGGTACAGATCAAAAATTATCTTCAGAAACAAAGTTGTATTCAAGCTGGCTGATAGCACAAATGAAAATGTGAAGAATACTTTTGTACAGTAACTTATATACAGAACAATAACAAAAGGTTAAAAAAATAGAAAATTAAAAAAAAGAAGCGTTGTTAACTTTGTTAACAGATATTACGAGAGCATATAAGAACAACGTTTGGCATAACTGGACTAGCCAGGTAAGTTTTGCTTTAGAATACCTATTGGTACGTATAGCGGGAAAGAGTCAAGTAAAACATATTGACGTTGGGAGGTAGCAGTGTCAATATTCGTGGTTGTTCTTTTTTTTCTTTGACGTGATGGGTCATTTTGGGGCATTTGGGAATTACCTAATCTGTATGCATTTGCCCTGTTACAGATCATAAATTGTCCCAAGGCAAAGACATAAGCACAAGATTATGATAAATCTAACATTTCTTTGTGGTCACTGTGGTTATGTTGTGTATAACTGAGGCAATCAGTGAAATAAGTTTGCTACCCAGTGGAACATTGTTACGCACATATCCCGTGTATTCGACCAGGCGGTCCCACATAACACGCGTGAGGTCCATCAATTCCATATTGGACTCGAGCACAGCGTCACCACACGGAATAAAAGAATTCCGCAAGTAAGGGGTTAAATCCTAAATTCTACAAAAATTGACGAGCATTAGTTGGAGTTGCTAAGGGGCAGTAAAGTCCGAGCTCATGCTCATATTATAACAGTAGTTATTATCGCTGTGTGTGTGTGTGGCGAATTGGGTCACAGATGACAAAAATCAATGGACCACACAGTCAATGACACAGGACACTCACCGCAAACAGTGTTTTAAGTTTTTGTTTTGCTGCGTTTATTATCAAAAGCCATGTGAATAGGTTGGATAAATTAGCAGTGATGAGCAAGAGTTTATCGGTATCAGAAGCAAGACGTTCCAGTAGCTGTAAGACATGGCCAGCAGAGGAGATTTCAAACAAGTATTGGATTTATTCCAAATTAACAAGGCTTAGTTAAAGTACTGAAGGTAACATGCAGGGTAGAAGACATGATTTAGTTGGCTGTCCTGTCAACTCAGATAAAATAAATGTCACAATCGGAATGAACACGAGTGAGATGATTGGTCAAATCTTGACTGATGTGGCCAACAAAACAGCACGGAAAAGCATGATTTGATTGATTGTGTATATCCTCACCAACTTGGTCAAGAGATCAGTGTCAAGCAAACTCATTGTCACGACAGCAAGAATAGCACTATTTGAACAAAAGAAATACAATGTGTGTCACCTCATTTGTCGATATCGAATTTGACCCACGGGAAGAACAACAAACATGCACAACACAGGGACATACCAGGGGTATAATAATGTGCCAGTGATGACAAAAAACAAAAATTCATTAAGTTTGGGTACTGCAACATCCAGGGTCTGCACAAGAAAGTAAGCGAAATATCAACAATGATGGACGAAGGAGACTTCGATATAATGGGTCTAAGTGAGACGTGGATACGACGGGATGAGCGGGTTGATCAGATGAAGGGTAGCGTGTGGATAGGAGCTGGGCGAACTGAGGGTCAGAAACGGGGTGGGGGTGTTGGCATCTACGCTAAAGAGGAATTACAGCCCTCATTGATTACAGATCTCACAGAAGCAAGGACTCAGATTCCAGTATCCAACGAAATAGTCTGGGCAAAAATCAAGTTAGGAAGCAGGAGTGTTGCCGTTGGTGTTGTATACTTAGCAGTGGAGGGAAGTAAGCCCGAGTGGAATGATTCAATATATACAACTCTTAGATCGAATATCACAGAGCTTGAAAGCAGAGGGTTCAGTATTGTCCTAATGGGGGACTTCAATGGGCACATCGGGGATAAGGAGGAGGGCATACAGGGAGGTGATAGGAAAATTAACACGAATGGGAGGAAGATGTTGGACCTATCAAAAGAGCTTGGTTTAAAGATCCTGAACAGGGATGCGAAATGTAAGGGTAAATGGACCTGGGAGAGGAACGATAAGAAAACAATAATTGATTATATACTCACTGACGTTAGCGTATGGAGGGAGGTTATAGATGTAGAAATAGATGACGAGGGAAAAAATGACTTGGGTAGTGATCACAACCTGTTAACAGTTAAGATTATGGGCAAAAAGACGAATAGAGACAGAAATACGTTCAAGGAAGTTTGGGGACTAAAACAAGGAGCCGACTGGAAGCAGTTTCGGGAAAAACTAAAACCAAGTCTTGAATGTATACCTAGGGATGCAAATGTCCAGAGTATTTCAGATGGCATAGTAAATAGCCTAACAGAGGCAGGGAAGGATTGTATAGGAAGGGTGAGGGTCATAACGAGAGAGCTCGGATACAGGGTTAACGAGGGACTGAAAAAGGCTATAAAACAAAGGAAGGTAAAATGCGCTGCTTACAGAAGAAGTAGGAAGCTTAAAGGGGTGGATAACAATGACACGAGACTAATGAAAGGAGAATATGAACTGGCACGGAAAAAGGTGAATGAGATAAAGAATAATAATAGGAAGGAGCGCAATTGCAGTCATGCGAGAACAATAAAGAAAACGGGGGGTTCGAGCTCAAACGTATTTTGGAACTGGGTAAATAAACGGGGGAAAAGTAGTGTGCAGAGTATCAAAGTGGATGGGGCAAGTACAGAAGATAAAGGCCGTATCGCTTCAGAGTTTGTCAAGCACTGGGAAAAGATAAACGATAGGCGATGGGGCAGTGGGTCCCCACCAAAAAGAAATAGACTGGTGGAGGAGAACCTATCCAATCGTGCATGTAGCGAAATAACGGCAGAAGAAGTGCGGAACGTGGTCTCGAAATTAAAAAATGGTAAAGCGGGAGGGACTGATGAAATTCCGAACGAATTCCTCAAAAATGGAGGGGAGGCACTTATTGAAGTCCTGACAAACCTTTTCAACCTGGCTCTGCGAAAGCAAAAGGTCCCCAGAGAGTGGAGGGAAAGTAAGGTGTCGTTCATACACAAAAAGGGGGATAAGGAAGTTCTAGATAACTATAGGGGGATATCAGTTAGTAGTAACATCGGAAAAGTATTCTGTAAGGTCATATACGGTAGACTTGAGGAAGTTATTGAAGAGAAAGGTTTTTTAGGAGAAATTCAAAATGGTTTCAGGAAAGGTCGAAGAGTCACTGATCACCTATTTACACTCACCCAACTGATAGAATCAACAAAGGCTGAAAAGAAAAAGATGTTTCTGGCATTTCTAGATGTGAAAAAGGCGTACGACCGAGTGTGGAGGGAAGGTATGTGTCGAAAGCTCGAGGGCATCGGACTGGGGGGTGACTTTGTGGGAATCATGAAAGCACTGTATACAGATGTGCAAAGCCAACTCAGTCTAGGGAGTATCACTACAAAACGAGTCCCTATGGATATAGGCCTCAAGCAGGGGTGTATCTTTTCACCGATTTTGTTTGCATTGTATGTTAAAGATTTAGGGGACGAACTAATTCAGAGTGCGGAGGGGGTAAATGTTGGAGACATAAAGGTACCAGGCTTATTCTTTGCGGACGACATGGTGTTAATGTCTAGAACTGAACAGGGGCTAGAGAAATTGCTGGAAATTGTTGGTAGATATGGGAACACTTGGCGGCTCGAACTAAATGAAAATAAAAGCAAGGTAATACCCGTTGGACGCAAGGTAGATATGACGAAGAGATGGAGAGTGGGGGAGTTCTCAATCCCCGAAGGGGAAAGCAAACAAATCACTGTAGGAGAAACGGGAGAGTATGAGTATCTAGGGGTAAGCATAAATATAACGGGAAGAGGGGTGTACAGAAATTACTCAGCCAAACTGATTCTGAAGGGGAAAAGAATTCTGAACCAACTAAAACTTTTAGGGAAAAATAGTTTCAACAAGGTCTTTGTGGGGAAAACACTGTGGGAGAGGGTGGGTTTACCAAGTATAACGTATGGCACGGACGTGATTCCATTAAACCAAACCGTTATTAAGAAGTTGGAAAGTACTCAGAATGATGCCGGCAGATGGATAACAGGGTCGAGTAATGCTGCAGCTTTGGAAGCAGTAAGGGGGGGAGCTTGGGTGGATGAAAATCAAGGACAGGGTAGATTTGGGAAAACTGTGTTACTTTAACTACTTGAGAAACCTGCCTGACAACCGGTGGTGCAAATTGATGCTCGATACCATTTGGAATTCTAATATAGATACGGGGTGGTCAAAACATGTGAGGGAACTAATGGACAATTACTCTATAGAGGTCACAAACACAGAAGTAGGAATGAAAGAAGGCAAAAGGTTTGTCAAAGAGAGAGTCATGGAAGATTGCAATCGAAACTGGCGAGCAGGGGTTAGCGTGAAAAGATCACTGCAGGGGTTACAATATAAAGAAAAGCCAGCTTTTGAGAAGTACCTAGATGGCACCTCTGGAGGGTCACTGCTGTTCAAACTCAGATCAAGATCACTGGAGCTTCGGGGAAAA
Source organism: Pictodentalium vernedei (assembly GCA_031216915.1). Lineage (NCBI taxonomy): Eukaryota > Metazoa > Mollusca > Scaphopoda > Dentaliida > Dentaliidae > Pictodentalium > Pictodentalium vernedei. The sequence goes on along the minus strand of CM062297.1, from coordinate 102,418,519 downwards.
ATTGGGAGAGATGGAGAAAAGGGATGCCAAATGTGCCACTCTGGAGTAGTGGAGACCCTGGAACATTTTCTCTTGGAATGCCCACAGTATACACCTCATAGAATAAAATTTACTGGAAGAATAATGCAGAAGTGGGGTGAAGAAACAAAGGATAGATGGCTGAAGGGGGACACGAGGGAGAGGGTAGGAATGCTTATTGAAGAAATTGAAAAAGAGGAAGTGAGGGACACTATTAAGCAGTTTATATCTGAATGCTGGGAGGAGAGGAGGGGAAGAGGGGGTGGGGTGCAGGGGGAATGATGGCCTTCTCTTATGAGGACCGCGACAAATCAGCGGCTGGCCAAAGAGTTATTATTATTATTACTCAGAATGAAAATTAAAAGATAAAATGTAATAAAATACATGATGGCGAGGAAAAAGATTTCCTTAAGGACAATGTTACCCCAACATTCAAGCAAAATGCCCAGTGCCAAAACATACAATTGAAACATTTCGGATGCTGATGTTTCATATCTGTTGGATCATGGCTATTTGACTAACACACCAATGATAAACGAAAAGACCAAAAATGGATATTGAAGTGAAGACAATTACTTTTAGTTATCGAATTTAATAAAAAAAAACAGCTGCAGCTACAATACCTCGGAAATATCACCGAAATAGTTGAACCACAATATTCCGTAAACATTCGTCTAGTAGCATTCACCAACAACAATAATTTTAAAAATGAAAAGATCAAATTATATGTCTTGTTTCACTGGAAACAAAATGCCCAAAGCATAACCCCCTAAATACTAAAAAAATGGTATAGTTGTGATTGAAATGCAAAGTTGTAAGAGAATATTTTGTTTTAAATCAGACATGTAGGTAGAAGCGGAAGAGAGAATATTCAATATGAAATGAGAAAAACTTGTCATGAATGTAACTGTTAAAATGAACTTCACTTGTTAGTTCTAAATCAGTTAACTTGTGGAAACAAAAAAGGAAGGATAACCAATTTTGCATTAACGGTAATGAGTGTAAGGTGAAAAAAGAATTCAATCTCTGTTGGATAATTGGTGTGTCTCATGTTTGGAAGGTAGTAGTAGTAGAATATCTTTACTTTCGTTACACGTGTTATCGTTCATATATACAATTTGATATGTCTTTAACAAAGAACACCCGGCCATCTTGGCCTATATGTCACGATTATTTACCAGTTTTATTCAGGGTCGCATGCTCGCTCATTCTCTCTCTCTCTCTCTCTCTCTCTCTTTATGCATAGATACACGCACGCACGCACGCACAAATTTAAACTAAGTAAAGGCAAAGGCAACAGCCACCTAACAGATGTGGGATTAGGAACTAATGTGGTTAACCTGTCTGGCACCAATGACCTAACCACCCAAGAGAAATCTCTTTTAGATCGCGGTTTAACTTTTGAACCAGCACCAAAGCCCAAAACTGGCAACCAAACAAATTTACCATCATACAACAGTAATTTTCTTAGGCAAATGAAATTAGCAGACCGCTTTAGAAACTCCAGCGGTCGGAAACTTCCTTTTACAGAATCATCTCGTTGGTCACCTCTAGACAGTGAAGTAGACCCCGAAATTATTGAGACTAGCAAACGAATCATCCAAAAGGTGTTCAGCATGAACATGCTCTCCGAAAAAGACAATTTAACAGCTGGTGAACGGAGAGCCCTCACGAAACTTCGAACAAATAAGAAGTTGGTAATTAAACCAGCCGACAAAGGTGTGTCGGTAGTTGTTCTATCTCGAGATAATAATATAAAGGAAGCCATGAGACAACCCAGCAATACTAAACATTATAAGAATATAGATTCACTTATTTGGCCTAGTAATATCGAAAAATTCAATAAGATCTTAAAATTTCTCCTCGACGAAGGTCACATTACCAAAAAGGCAATTGAAATATTTAACAGCTAAGCTCAGTGCTCAAACAAGGCAATTTTATATCCTACCAAAAATCAACAAGGACCGTTCTTCATGGACGGATGACTTTACTCCACCCGGGAGGCCAATTGTATCAGATTATAATTCGGAATCTTATGCGATCTCGGAATTAATTGATTATCATCTGAAACCTATAGCAAAGAGACATCCGAGCTATCTAAAAAATACACAGGATTTCCTGTCAAAAATTTCGAAATTGAAAATATCGAAAAATGCAATTCTGGCTACTTTGGATATCGACAGTATGTATACGAACATTGATATTGATAAAGGTGTTAAATCAGTTAAAAATGCATTTGAAAAATATCCGGATGCGAAACGCTCGGATGAACAAATTCTGGATCTTTTAGAGCTGAGCTTAAAAGGTAATGACTTTCAATTCAATGGAGAATATTTTCTACAAATAATGGGTTGTCATATGAGCAAAAGATTCAGTCCTAATTTTGCAAGCATTTATGTAGCGGAATGGGAGGAAAATGCCTTAAGCAAATGTACAAAGCATCCTCTCGTATATCTCAGGTATTTAGATGACATTTTTATTATTTGGGAATATTCAAAAGAAGATTTTGATGATTTTTTAGAAATTTTGAACAATCACGATCCAAATATTAAATTGAAAGCTACTATCAGTGAAAATTCTGTTGATTTTCTCGATGTGACCGTGTATAAAGGCAAGCAGTTTCAGGCGTCCGGTCATTTAGATTATAAAGTACATTTTAAACCAACTGAGTCACATCAGTTGTTGCACTCAAAATCATTTTATCCTCAACATACATTTAAAGGTATCATCAAATCACAACTCATTCGTTTCCACCGCAATTCAAGTGATAAGGTAAATTGCAATGAGGCTTGTTCTACTCTATTTGACTCCCTCAGATCAAGAGGATACTCACTGCGCTTTTTGCGTACCTTAAAATCTCAAACTTCGAAAAAGCTTGAAAGTCCAGCTGAAACCTCTGATTTCGAACCACTGATGATTGAACACAACAGACCGTTGCAGAATGGTAGTGGCGCGGTATTTAATTGCAAAAGGCCTCGATGTAGATTGCATACTTTTATGCCTGATCAGAAAGAGGAATTTTCCTCCGAACAAACGAAAAATCATTATCAGATCCGTAACCCCTTCCATTGTGATTCACCAAACATTATTTACCTTATCACATGTAAGCGTTGTCGGAAATAGTATGTTGGTCAAAGTCAAAATCCTTTCCGAGAACGTGCTACTAGACACAAACAGGATATAAAACACAATGCTGATGCCTCAGTAGCACAACATTTTAACCTTCCTGGCCATTCTTTGGGCGATTTTGAAATCCATCCTACTGAACAACCACCAATTAAAGACACATTAGAGGAAACGGATGAATTTAGAAAAAAACGTGAAGCTTTTTGGATCAATACGCTTCAAACCCTCTGGCCATTTGGTATGAACATATCAGAGGGCGAATGCGAAAGGGGGTCCATCATTCCTTTCACTTTAACGTACAACAGAATGAATATCGAAATAGCAAAAATGTTAAAAGATGAATTCAATTTTACCAATGCTAAATTAAATGAATCTTCGACCTGTCATCGCCTATAAGAAAAACAAGAGCTTGCGTAACATCCTTGTAAGGACTAAATTAGAGCCCATCAATGAATAACATCAATTATTGCCAGTCAGTTTAACCAGTTCCTAAGCTCATCACTTAGTTTAAATCAATTTTGTGTAATTTTTTGTCATGTTTGAAACCCATCAGGGTTCAGTAAATGAAAACAATTTTTCGGCGGCATATTAAAAGAAAAAAAACGTTTCAGTATGAAATGTCTGTGCCAGTGCGATTTTTTAACCTCAAACACACACAGGCGAGTGCCAGAGTTCATATATGCCCAAAAACAAAATAGGTTCTAATTTCAATCATGTGTATGTATTTCCTAAATAAAATTATTATTTATTTATTTATATATTTATTTATTGATTATTTTTAATTTTTTATTAATTTTTATTTATTTATTTATTTATTTATTTATTTATTTATTTATTTATTTATTTGGTTGATTCATTGATTTAAATTATTATTTTTATTTTTATTTTTATTTTTCATACCTTTCACACAATGTAGAGGTTCAGAAGGTAAAACACACAATTTCTACGTGGTGTAAAATATTTTCCGTCATAAACCTCCGTCGGGGGATTTTCATTCCAACTGCTAACATTCGTGAGGCATCATGATCTTTGGCGTTATTTTTTCATTTATTTCTTTAGTTTCAATATATTTTATCAAACCATTTTTTTCATATTATTTTCACATACTTCTGAAGCCAGTAAAGCAAACCGCTCCCGATTGGTTTTACTTAAATCAAAGCCAACCAATAGGGCTCCATGGGGTCAGTAAGGCAAACCACTCACTGACTGATTAAAATTCAATGGAAGCCAATCAATAGGGCTTCATCTAATTTGTTTGGACGACACAAACTGAGTTGTGAAAAACAAACTTGGGACATCTCAGACTGAAAAGAATTAATTAGATGAGTGACAGTTGTCAGCTTGTTAAAGAGTCTAATTATGTACTGAGCTGTGAAAAACACCCCCAGCCCATATGGATATATATATCATGCATGCCCTCCCAAAGTTGGAATCATTTTCCTCAAAGTCTCTTTGAAAAAGCCAAACCAAGCGAAACGCGTCGAGACAGACGGATTATTTTCTACCTTTGCTGAAGACTGCAACCAATCCAGGTATCTTCTTTAATAGGTAATATCTAATTTTCCAATTTTATTTATTTCATCACTTTATATTTTATTTATACTTAATTCAGCTACTTTCTTTAACAATGGCGAGAAAAGGACAGAGGCATCAGAAGCAGAGAGTTGCCCAGTCCGGATCTGGCCAGGAACAATCGTTCCAGGCTTATTCTAGGCTGGTCAAGGCTCTGTTTCAGGTGCTTCAATGTTTGCACCACATTGGGCTATTAGAGCACCATTTTGCAAATCGGGATTTCCCGAAACAGCTGGAGAAGAAAGTAGATGAGTTAGGTGGCTTTCTAAAGCCAGCTCTTCCCACCCCACACATTTTTTCTGTTTTTTCGACAGATTGGTGTGGGATGGGCCAATCAAACGTTAAATGCTTTAGTTGAGCATTATAAGATGAATTTAAACCAGTTGAAGTCTAAGATAACTTTGGCTATGCGACCACCTCCTGGACTCGAAAAAATAGACTTCACTTCGTGGCATGTGGGGTTTGGTAATAAATGATTATCATATAAGTGTGAATTGAGGTTACTACACCCCAGTCGTAGCCTACAATGGTATATTTGGGCTGTGCGAGATTTCGCATTACTATAGAACTTTGGAGGTCGTTGATTACCATCGTTTAGGAAAGTTTTAAAATTAATCAATGACGAGTTCTCACGAACGGGCAGGGGCAGGTTATTCCATTGGTCGGTAACGCTGGGGATGAATGAAGACTTGTACAGTTCGGTCCGACTGTAGGGAACACGATGGTTTTGACTTGATCGGAGGCTGAGTAGTGGATTGGTCAAAGAGACAAGTGGAGGGACTTTACTGGAGATGTGTGGAGGTACCATGCGATGGTGCATTTTAAAGAACTGAATTAACTTGTGTTTGCGACGTCTTTCTTGTAATGGGTCCCATCTTGTTTCTAAATAAAGTGAGGCCTTACTAGCACTAACAGTTGCCCCCGTAATAATCCTTGCCGCTGCAATCTGTATTTTTTCCAGTTCCGTCACTTGGGTTACAGAACAATTGTCCCAAACAGTATCCGCATATTCAAGAAGAGGCCTAATAAAAGCAAAGTATATTTTTTCTAAGACACTACGATCTAAATTAAATTTGTGCCTCCTCAGTAAGTCTAAGCGAGACCAGGCTTTAGAGCAGATATGGTCGATATGATCGTTCCATGTGCAGCTACTGTTCAGTATGACCCCTAAGTGTTTGTGAGTAGAGACTTCAGATATCTGAGTACCGCCTAAGAATAAGGCTGGATGGTAGATGGGGTTGCTTTTGCGCGATATTAGCATACTTTCAGTTTTGTTCGGATTGAACTCCACCAACCATGATTTAGCCCAATGTTCAATTGTGGCCAGATCATGATTGATTACATTCGAGGCTTGTTCGGGGTTCTCTATAATGAGATATAGGGATGTGTCATCTGCGAAGAGGCGAATACTGCTCAGTAGAGCTCTGGTAATATCGTTTATGTATATAAGGAACAATAAAGGCCCGAGAATTGATCCTTGTGGGACACCGGCATTAATGGTTCTCCATGCGGATGTCTCTGACGATATCACAACTCGCTGTAACCTATTTGCAAGGTAAGATTTTAAAAACAGCAGAAGTTCACCGGAAACGCCAATACTCTCTAGCTTGTAGATAAGACCAGCATGCCATACTTTGTCAAAAGCCTTACTAACATCACAAAAGACAACCCTGACTTCTTTACCTTCATCAAGGGCTCGACAGAATTCATCATATATGTCAGTCAGTTGGAGGACGGTTGAGTCACCGGGTGTAAAACCGGACTGAAATTGACTGAGAACGTTATTGTCAATTAGGAACTCCCACAAACGCTTAAACACACATTTTTCAAAAATTTTACCAACACAACTAATCAGTGATATTGGGCGATAATTAGTAACAGAGTTGGAGGGCTGTTTTTTCAATATTGGGGAGAGGTTTGCTTTTTTCCACAGTGACGGAAAGTACGAATTATTCATTAGGATATTAAATAAAATCGAGAGTGGTTCGCATAGGGAAGACTTACATTCTCTGAGGAGACGCGGGCTTATTAGATCTGGACCAGATGCTTTGGACACTTTTATCGACTTCATTGCAGAATATACTTCACTGCAATGTAGAGTAATACAATCGATACTTACGGAAACTCGAGGTAGTGCGTTTGGCAGAGAAGCATTCGAATCGTCAACTGTTGAGATAGAGCTGAAATATTCATTGAGCACTTCAGCTTTTTCAACACTTGAAGAGTAAATTTTGTTAGAATGGATGAGAGTAGGAATTCCCGCTGAAGTGCTGCTGCCAATGAATGATTTCAGGGTCTTCCACCAACGTGATGATGGTGTTTCGCTGCTCCTCAGTGTTGATTGGACTTTGGACAAATATGACGCCTTGGCCTTCCTAAAGGCCGATACAACTTCGTTCCGCTTCAGTTTATATTTTGCCCAGGCTTGTGGAGTATGGGAACGTTTGGCATTGCGATACAAACGTTTTCTCTGTCTAATCAGTAATCTTATTACATTATGCATCCATTTCGGTTGGTCTGTTTGCGTGGTAATAAATTTGTTGGGTATATAGAGAGATGCAGTTTCGCGTATCTTGTCGGTAAAATTAGAAACTATAGTATCGAGGCATGTATTATCAAAGAGAGAACTCCAGTCGACGCTAGAGAGGGCTTCGTTTAACTCTTCGTAGTTACCCTGGGAGTAGAGCCATATTCTCCTCGTAAATGAGAGGAATGGTAGTTTTAGAAATTCAACCTCGAGTGAAATTGGACAGTGGTAGCGTGTCATGTCTGGGATAAGCGGTTCGATTACGTCACAGCTTTTCATGTTGATTGTGTCACTAAGAGCAAAGAGATCCAACAATGAGGTCGACGATTCGGTAAAACAAGTTGGCTCACGTACAACTTGCCTTAGATTGAAATGATGTAATATTTCAGAGAAACCACTTATTGAGGGAACGACTTGGTTGTCATTAAAATCACCTGTGACGATTAAATCGGCAATTTTCGTGTCTCTAGCTTTTTCGATGGATGCGGATATGGCTTCCCATGTATCTGGTGGACTGTTGGGTGGCCGGTAGAATACCCCTAAGAGTAACGGTCTTGTTCGTTTTGTAAATACTTCCGCCCATATGCACTCCGTATTCAGTGTATGTAGGTCCGGCCTTGATCGAAATGAAATACCGTCTTTGATATAAATGGCAACCCCACCTTCCCTTGTCGAGCGGTCAAATCTCAGAGGTTCTTGGAACCCGTGGAGGATGACATCGGGTGTCGGATCATTGCTATCCAGCCATGTCTCTGACAAGGCCACAATGTCAAAGGATGCATATTCATATTGAATGATAGCAAGTTTGGGTTTTAGACTCTGGATATTAAGATGGACTATTTTTAAAGTATTCTGGTTGTGATCCGAGTTGGAGGAATTTGGACCAGGGTTAGTTTCGATGTCACCGCACAATAATAACCTTAAGGCCAAATGGAGCAATGAGATGACAAGGAAAGCTGAAAACATTACTTTTAGTGTGAGCGCAATCTTCTAAACGTTCGTGTTGCTATAAAAATGTGAAATTTCATCCGGATGGTTTACTAAGTGAAAATTAGGGAACTCACTGAAGTGGCCGAGAAACAAGGCAACAACAGCAGTAAAGCTTTCATGCAGCCCAACCCCACTGAGACGCAGGAGCAAGTAAGCTAAGACACAAATGGATCTCTTCTTCGGTAAACAACCCTTTAAATGACGACAATAAACTTTGAAGTTGAAAGTGCCTATCCGAGAACGATATGATTCAAGGGAACACATAGTCAACTACTTTGTAACCTGTTGGTACAGATCAAAAATTATCTTCAGAAACAAAGTTGTATTCAAGCTGGTTGATAGCACAAATGAAAATGTGAAGAATACTTTTGTACAGTAACTTATATACAGAACAATAACAAAAGGTTAAAAAAATAGAAAATTAAAAAAAAGAAGCGTTGTTAACTTTGTTAACAGATATTACGAGAGCATATAAGAACAACGTTTGGCATAACTGGACTAGTCAGGTAAGTTTTGCTTTAGAATACCTATTGGTACGTATAGCGGGAAAGAGTCAAGTAAAACATATTGACGTTGGGAGGTAGCAGTGTCAATATTCGTGGTTGTTCTTTTTTTTCTTTGACGTGATGGGTCATTTTGGGGCATTTGGGAATTACCTAATCTGTATGCATTTGCCCTGTTACAGATCATAAATTGTCCCAAGGCAAAGACATAAGCACAAGATTATGATAAATCTAACATTTCTTTGTGGTCACTGTGGTTATGTTGTGTATAACTGAGGCAATCAGTGAAATAAGTTTGCTACCCAGTGGAACATTGTTACGCACATATCCCGTGTATTCGACCAGGCGGTCCCACATAACACGCGTGAGGTCCATCAATTCCATATTGGACTCGAGCACAGCGTCACCACACGGAATAAAAGAATTCCGCAAGTAAGGGGTTAAATCCTAAATTCTACAAAAATTGACGAGCATTAGTTGGAGTTGCTAAGGGGCAGTAAAGTCCGAGCTCATGCTCATATTATAACAGTAGTTATTATCGCTGTGTGTGTGTGTGGCGAATTGGGTCACAGATGACAAAAATCAATGGACCACACAGTCAATGACACAGGACACTCACCGCAAACAGTGTTTTAAGTTTTTGTTTTGCTGCGTTTATTATCAAAAGCCATGTGAATAGATTGGATAAATTAGCAGTGATGAGCAAGAGTTTATCGGTATCAGAAGCAAGACGTTCCAGTAGCTGTAAGACATGGCCAGCAGAGGAGATTTCAAACAAGTATTGGATTTATTCCAAATTAACAAGGCTTAGTTAAAGTACTGAAGGTAACATGCAGGGTAGAAGACATGATTTAGTTGGCTGTCCTGTCAACTCAGATAAAATAAATGTCACAATCGGAATGAACACGAGTGAGATGATTGGTCAAATCTTGACTGATGTGGCCAACAAAACAGCACGGAAAAGCATGATTTGATTGATTGTGTATATCCTCACCAACTTGGTCAAGAGATCAGTGTCAAGCAAACTCATTGTCACGACAGCAAGAATAGCACTATTTGAACAAAAGAAATACAATGTGTGTCACCTCATTTGTCGATATCGAATTTGACCCACTTAGCTAGACATTTGTGAAATAAAATGTAAACGTCTTAATGACAGGGATTGTCCAACTGTTGCTAGTTTGACGCATTTGCAAACAATACCCAGGCATCGTACCTAAGGGCGCGGCAAGAATTTGAGAATCACTGTCTAAGGCAACAGGCATAGTGTAATGTCAGATAATTTTTAACCCATCACTGCCTGCCTGCAGAGGAGTTTAACCACATGCCAACACATACACGTAATTAATAACCCAGGTTGAGGGGTGGGGGGGGGGGGGGGGCAATTAATGTGACCAATTTGCAAGTAATAATCTGGTATCATGCAAAAGGGCACAGCCTGAATTTGCGAATTAAAGACCAAGGTATCAGGCACAGTGTTCATAACGTCTGATTAACAACCCATCACTGACAGACTGCAGAAGCAGTCTGCCCGTGAGGAGACAACACTCAGGCATTATTTAGAAGATAATGTATGTTAGTACACTTAGTCGAGGGCAATACCGGGTATTACAGCAGCTGAGTTTAGCCACATATCAGCACGTACAAGTAAAAAGTAACCCAAGTTGAGGGGTGGTGGAGGGGCAAATATTGTGGACCATTTGAAGGTAATACCCTGGTACCATGCCTGAAGGCACAGCCTGAAGATAGGAATTAATAAGTAAGGTATCAGGCATAGTGTTCAAAGTATCGGATTATTAACTCATCACTGCCAGCCCGCAGAAGCAGTCTGCCAGTGATTACACTACACGCAGGCAGTGATTAAGGAGATACTGTCTTTTGGTAAACATGGTTCAAAGGCTGTACCGTGTATTACAACAGCTGAAATAAACAATGTATTTGGTGGTATCAGGCATAGTGTTCAAAGTATCAGATTATTAACTCATCACTGCCAGCCCGCAGAAGCAGTCTGCCAGTGATGAGACTACACGCAGGCAGTGATTAAGGAGATAATGTCTTTTGGTAAGCTGCTTAAAGGCTGTACCGTGTATTACAACAGCTGAAAGAAACAATGTACTTGATGGAAATATTAGCCCAGGTTGAGGGGAGAGACAAGTATTGTGACACCATTTGCATGCAGTACCCTGTTATCATGCCTAAGGGCACAGCCTGAATTTACGAATTAATAACCAAGGTATCAGGCACAATGTGCACACTGTCTGATCATTAGCTCGTCACTGCCAGACTGCAGGAGAAGTCTGCCAGTGATGAGACAATACTCAGGTATTATTGAGGAGTTGATGTTTGTTGGTACAATTGGTTGGGGGCAATACCCTATCTTACAGCAGCTGATTTTAATCACATGTCAGCACATATGAATAAAAAATAGCCCAGGTTGAGGGGTGGTGGAGGGACAAATATTGTGACCCGTTTGTAAGAAAGCACCCTGGCACCATGCCTAAAGGCACAGCCTAAAGATAAGAATTAATAACTAAGGTATTACCAGGCATAGTGTTCAAAATATCAGATTATTAACTCATCACTGCCAGACTGCAGAAGCAGTCTGCCAGTGATGAGACAACACTCGGGCATTAATTAAGGTGATCATGTCTTTTGGTAAACAAAGTTAAGGGCAGTACTGTATATTACAACAGCTCAAATTATTAATGAGCTTAATGTAAATATTAACCCACGTTGAGGAGAGAGACAAATATTGTGACACCATTACACGCAGCACCCTGTTATCATGCCTAAGGGCACAGCCTGAATTTGCGAATTAATAACCAAAGTATCAGGCACAATGTGCACGTCGACTGATCATTAACTCATCACTGCCAGACTGCAAGAGCAGTCTGCTAGTGATGAGACAATACTCAGGTATTATTAAGGAGTTGATGTTTGTTTACACACTTGGTTTGGGGCAATACCCTATCTTACAGCAGCTGATTTTAACCACATGTCAGCACATATAGGTAAAAAATAGCCCAAGTTGGGGGGTGGTGGAGGGGCATATATTGTGACCCGTTTGTAAGTAAACACCCTGGTACCATGCCATAAAGGCATAGCTTAAAAATAAGAATTAATAACTAAGGTATCATCAGGCATAGTGTTCAAAATATCAGATTATTAACTCATCACTGCCAGACTGCAGAAGCAGTCTGCCAGTGACGAGACAACACTCAGGCATTGATTAAGATGATGATGTCTTTTGGTAGACATGGTTACAGGCAGTACCGTGTATTACAACAGCGGAAATAAACAATGTACATAATGTAAATATTAACCCGGGTTGAGGGGAGAGACAAATATTGTGACAGCATTTGCATGCAGTACCCTGTTATCATGCCTAAGGGCATAGCCTGAATTTGCGAATTAATAACCAAGATATCAGGCACAATGTGCATAATGTCTGATCATTAACTCACCACTGCCAGACTGCAGGGGCAGTCTGCCAGTGATGAGACAATAATCAGGCACTATTAAGGAGATAATGTCTGCTGGTACACTTGGTTCGGGGCAATACCGCGTATTACAGCAGCTGAGTTTAACCACATGTCAGCACATAAGTAAAATAGTAACCCAATTTGAGGGATGGTGGAGGGGCAAATATTGTGCCCCATTTGCAAGTAATACCCTGGTGTCATGCCAAAAGGCATGACCTAAAATTAAGAGTTAATAACTAAGATATCCGGAATAGTGTTCAAAATTTCAGATTATTAACTCATCACTGCCAGCCTGCAGAAGCAGTCTGCCAGTGATGAGTCAACACTCGGGCATTAATTAAGGTGATAATGTCTTTTGGTAAACAAAGTTAAGGGCAGTACTGTGTATTACAACAGCTCAAATTATTAATGAGCTAAATGTAAATATTAACCCACGTTGAGGAGAGAGACAAATATTGTGACACCATTACACACAGCACCCTGTTATCATGCCTAAGGGCACAGCCTGATTATGCGAATTAATAACCAAAGTATCAGACACAATGTGCACGTCGACTGATCATTAACTCATCACTGCCAGACTGCAAGACAAGTCTGCCAGTGATGAGACAATACTCAGGTATTATTAAGGAGTTGATGTTTGTTTATACACCTGGTTGGGGGCAATACCCTATCTTACAGCAGCTGTTTCTAACCACATATCAGCACTTATAGGTAAAAAATAGCCCAGGTTGGGGGTGGTGGAGGGACAAATATTGTGACCCGTTTGTAAGAAAGCACCCTGGTACCATGCCTAAAGGCACAGCCTAAAGATAAGAATTAATAACTAAGGTATTACCAGGCATAGTGTTCAAAATATCAGATTATTAACTCATCACTGCCAGACTGCAGAAGCAGTCTGCCAGTGATGAGACGTTTGTAAGTAGACACCCTGGTACCATGCCTGAAGGCACAGCCTAAAGATAAAAATTAATAAGTTAGGTATCATCAGGCATAGTGTTCAAAATATCAGATAATTAACTCATCACTGCCAGACTGCAGAAGCAGCCTGCCAGTGATGAGACAACACTCAGGCATTAATTAAGGTGATAATGTCTTTTGGTAAGCGTGGCTACAGGCAGGACCGTGTATTACAACAGCTGAAATAAACAATGTACATAATGTAAATATTAACCCGGGTTGAGGGGAGAGACAAATATTGTGACAGCATTTGCATGCGGTACCCTGTTATCATGCCTAAGGGCATAGCCTGAATTTGCGAATTAACAACCATGATATCAGGCACAAAGTGCATAATGTCTGATCATTAACTCATCACTGCCAGACTGCAGGAGCAGTCTGCCAGTGATGAGACAATAATCAGGCATTATTAAGGAGATAATGTCTGCTGGTACACTTGGTTCGGGGCAATACCGCGTATTACAGCAGCTGAGTTTAACCACATGTCAGCACATAAGTAAAATAATAACCCAGGTTGAGGGGTGGTGGAGGGGCAAATATTGTGACCCATTTGCAAGTAATACCCTGGTGTCATGCCAAAAGGCACGGCCTGAAATTAAGAGTTAATAACTAAGATATCAGGAATAGTGTTCACAATTTCAGATTATTAACTCATCACTGCCAGACTGCAGAAGCAGTCTGCCAGTGATGAGACAACATTCGGACATTAATTAAGGTGATAATGTCTTTTGGTAAACAAAGTTAAGGGCAGTACTGTGTATTACAACAGCTCAAATTATTAATGAGCTTAATGTAAATATTAACCCACGTTGAGGAGAGAGACAAATATTGTGACACCATTACACGCAGCACCCTGTTATCATGCCTAAGGGCACAGTCTGAATTTGCGAATTAATAACCAAAGTATCAGACACAATGTGCACGTCGACTGATCATTAACTCATCACTGCCAGACTGCAAGAGCAGTCTGCCAGTGATGAGACAATACTCAGGTATCATTAAGGAGTTGATGTTTGTTTATACACTTGGTTGGGGGCAATACCCTATCTTACAGCAGCTTATTCTAACCACATATCAGCACTTATAGGTAAAAAATAGCCCAGGTTGGGGGGTGGTGGAGGGACAAATATTGTGACCCGTTTGTAAGAAAGCACCCTGGTACCATGCCATAAAACATAGCTTAAAAATAAGAATTAATAGCTAAGGTATCATCAGGCATAGTGTTCAAAATATCAGATTATTAACTCATCACTGCCAGTCTGCAGAAGCAGTCTGCCAGTGACGAGACAACACTCAGGCATCGATTAAAATGATGATGTCTTTTAGTAAACATGGTTACAGGCAGTACCGTGTATTACAACAGCTGAAATAAACAATGTACTTAATGTAAATATTAACCCAGGTTGAGGGGAGACACAAATATTGTGACATCATTTGCATACAGTACCCTGTTCTCATGCCTAAGGGCACAGCCTGAATTTGCGAATTAACAACCAAGGTATCTGGCACAATGTGCATAATGTCTGATCACCAACTCATCACTGCGAGACTGCAGGAGCAGTCTGCCAATGATGAGACAGTACTCAGGCAAAATGTGCATAATGTCTGATCATTAACTCACCACTGCCAGACTGCAGGAGCAGTCTGCCAGTGATGAGACAATACTCAGGCATTATTAAGGAGTTAATGTCTGTTGGTACACTTGGTTCGGGGCAATACCGCGTATTACAGCAGCTGAGTTTAACCACTTGTCAGCACATACAAGTAAATAATAACCCAGGTTGAGGGGTGGTGGAGGGGCAAATATTGTGACCCATATGCAAATAATACCCTGGTATCATGCCTAAAGGCACAGTCTGAAGTTAAGAATTAATAACTAAGATATCGGGAATAGTGATCACAATTTCAGATTATTAACTCATCACTGCCAGACTGCAGAAGCAGTCTGCCAGTGATGAGACAACACTCGGGCATTAGTTAAGGTGATAATGTCTTTGGTAAACATGATTAAGGGCAGTACCGTGTTTTACAACAGCTCAAACTCATAATGAGCTTAATGTAAATATTAACCCAGGTTGAGGGGAGAGACAAATATTGTGACACTGTTTGCATACAGTACCCTGTTATCATGCCTAAGGGCACAGTCTGAATTTACGAATTAATAACCAAAGTATCAGGCACAATGTGCACACTGTCTGATCATTAACTCATCACTGCCAGACTGCAGGAGCAGTCTGCCAGTGATGAGACAGTACTCAGGTATTATTAAGGAGTTAATGTTTGTTGGTGCACTTAGTTGGGGGCAGTACTGTATCTTACCCTGTTATCATGCCTAGGGGCACAGCCCGATTTTGCTTATTAATAACCAAGGCCAAGGTATCAGGCACAGTGTTCATAATATCCGATTATTAGCTCATCATTGCTAGACTGCAGTAATAACCCATTAGAAACAGGGGGGGGGGGGGGGGGGGCACAGGGCCAGTGACTCATTCGTTGGTACTCTGAAGCACAATTAGTTGGATATCTCCTGACTGGGTGGACCACTTATTGGATAGATATAACTAGCAGCACCAAGCCATTAACCATACTTACAATACAGATTTATCCCGTTAATTTCATATAGACAGTAAGATATTTTCCTCTTGAATACTCCAGGATTACAAATTCACTACAAATTTCTCTGAAATTTCACTGCAATTTCTTTCTGTAGAACACCGAGTTCCTAATTAGATAGATAGACTGACCTAACCGGGATATACGGTTATGACCACTGTACCACTGTACAGCCAATCCAGGCATTTGACCCTTTATATCCTGGCCCACAGAGCCAATGTGTTCTGTCGAACAGGATATAAAGAACAAATAATAAATTTTGCACAAGGAAATAAGAACTTTTTGTTGTTCAAGATTGCATTTAGCAGGTGGCGTCTACCTTGCTTGTTAAGCAAGGGGACAACAAAGAAGCTAATTCAAATGCATTTATAATGCATTTTCAACTTTCAGGAGTTCCTGAGGGGTGGTAACACGGTGAACAGAATCATTCATAAGTTTGACAAATAACACCCCATCATGAGTCCAGGTGTCCTTCAGCTTTCTGTCTTTAACATGTTGCCTGCACCGTTCGGCCAGACCGGATCTCACAGTGGTAAGATGTTCGTTAATATAGATTCTTTCAGAAGACTGAACATCTTTAAGTTTACGTTTGGCTCTATAGAAAGCATTCCTTGTCCTATAACTGACAAACTTCACCAGAATTGACCGAGGAAACCTCGCACCCTCATTTCGACGCCCCGACCTATGGCTTCTCTCAATGTCATCAAGTGTGACCGATACACCGATTTTATTCGCCAAACCTATAATGGCCTCATCCGTGTTTTCATCACCAGCAATCTCAGGGATTCCAGAAACACGTAGACTATTTCTCATGCCATACTGCTTAAGGTCATCGAGATTCACTTATTTGGCCTAGTGATATCGAAAAATTCAATAAGATCTTAAAATTTCTCCTCAACGAAGGTCACATTACCAAAAAACAATTGAAATATTTAACAGCTAAGCTCAGTGCTCAAACAAGACAATTTTATATCCTACCAAAGATCCACAAGGACCGTTCTTCATGGACGGATGACTTAACTCCACCCGGGAGGCCAATTGTATCAGACTGTAATTCGGAATCTTATGCGATCTCGGAATTAATTGATTATCATCTTAAACCTATAGCAAATAGACATCCGAGCGATCTAAAAAATACACAGGATTTCCTGTCAAAAATTTCGAAATTGAAAATATCGAAAAATGCAATTCTGGCTACTTTGGATATCGACAGTATGTATACGAACATTGATATTGATAAAGGAGTTAAATCAGTTAAAAATGCATTTGAAAAATATCCGGATGCGAAACGCCTGGACGAACAAATTTTGGATCTTTTAGAGCTGAGCTTAAAAGGTAATGACTTTCACTTCAATGGAGAATATTTTCTACAAATAATGGGTTGTCCTATGGGTAAAAGATTCAGTCCTAATTTTGCAAGCATTTATGTAGCGGAATGGGAGGAAAATGCCTTAAGCAAATGTGCAAAGCATCCTCTCGTATATCTCAGATATTTAGATGACATTTTTATTATTTGGGAACATTCAAAAGAAGATTTTGATGAATTTTTAGAAATTTTGAACAATCACGATCCAAATATTAAATTGAAAGCTACTATCAGTGAAAATTCTTTTGATTTTCTCGATGTGACCGTGTATAAAGGCAAGCAATTTCAGGCGTCCGGTCATTTAGATTATAAAGTATATTTTAAACCAACTGATTCACATCAATTGTTGCACACAAAATCATTTCATCCTCAACATACATTTAAAGGTATCATCAAATCAGAGCTCATTCGTTTCCACCGCAATTCAAGTGATAAGGTAAATTTCAGTGAGGCTTGTTCTACTCTATTTGGCGCCCTCAGATCGAGAGGGTACTCGCTGCGCCTTTTGCGTAGCCTGAAATCCCAAACCCTGAAAAAGCTCGAAAGTCCAGCTGAAACTACTGATTTCGAACCACTGAAGATTGAACACAACAAACCGTTGCAAAATAGTAGTGGCGCGGTATTTCATTGCAAAAGGCCTCGATGTAGATTGCATACTTTTATGCCTGATCAGAAAGAGGAATTTTCCTCCGAACAAACGAAAAATCATTATCAGATCCGTAACCCCTTCCATTGTGATTCACCAAACATTATTTACCTTATCACATGTAAGCGTTGTCGGAAACAGTATGTTTGTCAAAGTCAAAATCCTTTCCGAGAACGTGCTACTAGACACAAACAGGATATAAAACATAATGCTGATGCCTCAGTAGCACAACATTTTAACCTTCCTGGCCATTCTTTGGGCGATTTTGAAATCCATCCTACTGAACAACCACCAATTAAAGACACATTAGAGGAAATGGATGAATTTAGAAAAAAACGTGAAGCTTTTTGGATCAATACGCTTCAAACCCTCTGGCCATTTGGTATGAACATATCAGAGGGCGAATGCGAAAGGAGGTCCATCATTCCTTTCACTTTAACGTACAACAGAATGAATATCGAAATAGCAAAAATGTTAAAAGATGAATTCAATTTTACCAATGCTAAATTAAATGAACCTTTGAATCTTCGACCTGTCATCGCCTATAAGAAAAACAAAAGCTTGCTTAACATCCTTGTAAGGACTAAATTAGAACCCATCAATGAATAACATCAATTATTGCCAGTCAGTTTAACCAGTTCCTAAGCTCATCACTTAGTTTAAATCAATTTTGTGTAATTTTTTGTCATGTTTGAAACCCATCAGGGTTCAGTAAATGAAAACAATTTTTCGGCTGCATTTTAAAAGAAAAAAAACGTTTCAGTATGAAATGTCTGTGCCAGTGCGATTTTTTAACCTCAAACACACACAGGCGAGTGCCAGAGTTCATATATGCCCCAAAACAAAATAGGTTCTAATTTCAATGATGTGTATGTATTTCCTAAATAAAATTATTATTTATTTATTTATATATTTATTTATTGATTATTTTTAATTTTTTATTAATTTTTATTTATTTATTTATTTATTTATTTATTTATTTGGTTGATTCATTGATTTAAATTATTATTTTTATTTTTATTTTTATTTTTCATACCTTTCACACAATGTAGAGGTTCAGAAGGTAAAACACACAATTTCTACGTGGTGTAAAATATTTTCCGTCATAAACCTCCGTCGGGGGATATTCATTCCAACTGATAACATTCGTGAGGCATCATGATCTTTGGCGTTATTTTTTCATTTATTTCTTTAGTTTCAATATATTTTATCAAACCATTTTTTCAT
Organism: Pictodentalium vernedei; assembly: GCA_031216915.1. Taxonomy (NCBI): domain Eukaryota; kingdom Metazoa; phylum Mollusca; class Scaphopoda; order Dentaliida; family Dentaliidae; genus Pictodentalium; species Pictodentalium vernedei. Next base: position 102,399,489 of record CM062297.1, on the reverse strand, counting down.
ATTATTTTCACATACTTCTGAAGCCAGTAAAGCAAACCGCTCCCGATTGGTTTTACTTAAAGCAAAGCCAACCAATAGGGCTTCATGGGGTCAGTAAAGCAAACCACTCACTGACTGATTAAAATTCAATGGAAGCCAATCAATAGGGCTTCATCTAATTTGTTTGGACGACACAAACTGAGTTGTGAAAAACAAACTTGGGACATCTCAGATTGAAAAGAATTAATTAGATGAGTGACATTTGTCAGCTTGTTAAAGAGTTTAATTATGTACTGAGCTGTGAAAAACACCCCCAGCCCACATATGGATATATATATCATGCATGCCCTCCCAAAGTTGGAATCATTTTCCTCAAAGTCTCTTTGAAAAAGCCAAACCAAGCGAAACGCGTAGAGACAGACGGATTATTTTCTACCTTTGCTGAAGACTGCAACCAATCCAGGTTTCTTCTTTAATAGGTAATATCTAATTTTCCAATTTTATTTATTTCATCACTTTATATTTTATTTATACTTAATTCAGCTACTTTCTTTAACAATGGCAAGAAAAGGACAGAGGCATCAGAAGCAGAGAGTTGCCCAGTCCGGAACTGGCCAAGAACAATCGTTCCAGGCTTATTCTAGGCTGGTCAAGGCTCTGTTTCAGGTGCTTCAATGTTTGCACCACATTGGGCTATTAGAGCACCATTTTGCAAATCGGGATTTCCCGAAACAGCTGGAGAAGAAAGTAGATGAGTTAGGTGGCTTTCTAAAGCCAGCTCTTCCCACCCCACACATTTTTCTGTTTTTCGACAGATTAGTGTGGGATGGGCCAATCAAGCGTTAAATGCTTTAGTTGAGCATTATAAGATGAATTTAAACCAGTTGAACTTTAAAAATAAGTTGACAGATAAGACGATTTCGGCCTATGAGTCTTACATTTCGGAACTTCGCCCAGCGTCTGGAGTAAGGAACAGTACGGGAGGTAGCAAGCAAACTCCGGCCCGTATTGTCCCTCTACCCCAACGCGAAAAGCCAAATAAGGAAAGATCAAGGCAAAGCACTTCTCCCTCTTCTTTCCTTCTACTTCTTCTTTCTCTCAGAGTAAGCGCCTCAAACATCTCCGGTCCATATTGTGACTGAAGATGCTCGCAAATTGAGTAATGCTGTCTCGCCTCGTCTTGTTCCTCTACCTCCTACTCCTCCTCAGCCTTTCTTTTCTGGTTCTCCTAGTGCTCTCACTAGAACTCCTCCTCCACCTTCTGTTTCTTCTCCTGCTTCTGTTTCCTCTCCTGCTTCTGTTTCTTCTCCCCCTTCTCCTGCCTCTAGTGTGGTTCAACCAGGTATATCGTACTCAGAGAAAGTCAAATCACCGAGCCGCAACTCGGGCCGCTCATTTGATTCTAAATTCTCCCAGTTTCGGCATAAAAGCGGAGTTAATTTTGACAAAATCGAAATCCCCATCCGGGCATCCAGGTGAAGTGTTACCCCGGCGCCAAATTCAATCATCTGCGCTCTATGTTTAAAGGGCACATGGGCCAGTCCAGTCCCCAAAAAATTTTATTAAATATTGGCGTGAATTCTCGAAACGATAATTCTGATCTCGTAGTTAAGCAGTTGCGGAATATGCTTAGCGATATCAGGGTCAAGTTTAGATCAGCAAAAATTTATTTCGCTGAACTAAACTTTTCGCAAAAACTCCCTTAGGCTGAGAGGAGAACCCTGAGCATCATCAACGAAACCATTCGGAAAGTGAAGGACGTTAACGTTATACCAAAAATTGATGACGCGAAGTTTGATGTTGCTCAGGATTTAATCCATTGGACCACGAGAACCGCCAATATTATGTACGATCACTGGTTGAACCACCTAAATTTAAACTAAGTGAAGGCAAAGGTAACAGCCGCCTAACAGATGCGGGATTAGGAACTAATGTGGTTAACCTGTCTGGCACCAATGACCTAACAATCCAAGAGAAATCTCTTTTAGATCGCGGTTTAACTTTTGTACCAGCACCAAAGCCCAAAACTGATAACCAAACAAATTTACCATCATACAACTGTAATTTTCTAAGGGAAATGAAATTAGCCGACCGCTTTAGAAACTCCAGCGGTCGGAAACTTCCTTTTACAGAATCATCTGGTTGGTCACCTCCAGATAATAATAATAATAATAACTCTTTGGCCAGCCGCTGATTTGTCGCGGTCCTCATAAGAGAAGGCCATCATTCCCCCTGCACCCCACCCCTCTTCCCCTCCTCTCCTCCCAGCATTCAGATATAAACTGCTTAATAGTGTCCCTCACTTCCTCTTTTTCAATTTCTTCAATAAGCATTCCTACCCTCTCCCTCGTGTCCCCCTTCAGCCATCTATCCTTTGTTTCTTCACCCCCACTTCTGCATTGTTCTTCCAGTAAATTTTATTCTATGAGGTATATACTGTGGGCATTCCAAGAGAAAATGTTCCAGGGTCTCCACTACTCCAGAGTGGCACATTTGGCATCCCTTTTCCCCATCTCTCCCAATTTTTCCCCGAAGCTCCAGTGATCTTGATCTCAGTTTGAACAGCAGTGACCCTCCAAAGGTGCCATCTAGGTACTTCTCAAAAGCTGGCTTTTCTTTATATTGTAACCCCTGCAGTAATCTTTTCACGCTAACCCCTGCTCGCCAGTTTCGATTGCAATCTTCCATGACTCTCTTTTTGACAAACCTTTTGCCTTCTTTCATTCCTACTTCTATGTTTGTGACCTCTATAGAGTAATTGTCCATTAGTTCCCTCACATGTTTTGACCACCCCGTTTCTATATTGGAATTCCAAATGGTATCGAGCATCAATTTGCACCACCGGTTGTCAGACAGGTTTCTCAAGTAGTTAAAGTAACACAGTTTTCCCAAATCTACCCTGTCCTTGATTTTCATCCACCCAAGCTCCCCCCTTACTGCTTCCAAAGCTGCAGCATTACTCGACCCTGTTATCCATCTGCCGGCATCATTCTGAATACTTTATCACGGACGTGGTTCAATGGAATCACGTCCGTGCCATACGTTATACTTGGTAAACCCACCCTTTCCCACAGTGTTTTCCCCACAAAGACCTTGTTGAAACTATTTTTCCCTAAAAGTTTTAGTTGGTTCAGAATTCTTTTCCCCTTCAGAATCAGTTTGGCTGAGTAATTTCTGTACACCCCTCTTCCCGTTATATTTATGCTTACCCCAAGATACTCATACTCTCCCGTTTCTCCTACAGTGATTTGTTTGCTTTCCCCTTCGGGGATTGAGACCTCCCCCACTCTCCATCTCTTCGTCATATCTACCTTGCGTCGAACGGGTATTACCTTGCTTTTATTTTCATTTAGTTCGAGCCGCCAAGTGTTCCCATATCTACCAACAATTTCCAGCAGTTTCTCTAGCCCCTGTTCAGTTCTAGACATTAACACCATGTCGTCCGCAAAGAATAAGCCTGGTATCTTTATGTCTCCAACATTTACCCCCTCCGCACTCTGAATTAGTTCGTCCCCTAAATCTTTAACATACAATGCAAACAAAATCGGTGAAAAGATACACCCCTGCTTGAGGCCTGTATCCATAGGTACTCGTTTTGTAGTGATATTCCCTAGACTGAGTTGGCTTTGCACATCTGTATACAGTGCTTTCATGATTCCCACAAAGTCACCCCCAGTCCGATGCCCTCGAGCTTTCGCCACATACCTTCCCTCCACACTCGGTCGTACGCTTTTTTTACATCTAGAAATGCCAGAAACATCTTTTTCTTTTCAGCCTTTGTTGATTCTATCAGTTGGGTGAGTGTAAATAGGTGATCAGTGACTATTCGTCCTTTCCTGAAACCATTTTGAATTTCTCCTAAAAAACCTTTCTCTTCAATAACTTCCTCTAGTCTACCGTATATGACCTTACAGAATACTTTTCCGATGTTACTACTAACTGATATCCCCCTATAGTTATCTAGAACTTCCTTATCCCCCTTTTTGTGTATGAACGACACCTTACTTTCCCTCCACTCTCTGGGGACCTCTTGCTTTCGCAGAGCCAGGTTAAAAAGGTTTGTCAGGACTTCAATAAGTGCCTCCCCTCCATTTTTGAGGAATTCGTTCGGAATTTCATCAGTCCCTCCCGCTTTACCATTTTTTAATTTCGAGACCACGTTCCGCACTTCTTCTGCCGTTATTTCGCTACATACACGATTGGATAGGTTCTCCTCCACCAGTGTATTTCTTTTTGGTGGGGATCCACTGCCCCATCGCCTATCGTTTATCTTTTCGCAGTGCTTGACTAACTCTGAAGCGATACGGCCTTTATCTTCTGTACCTTCCCCATCCACTTTGATGCTCTGCACACTACTTTTCCCCCGTTTATTTACCCAGTTCCAAAATACGTTTGAGCTCGAACCCCCCGTTTTCTTTATTGTTCTGGCAAGACTGCAGTTGCGCTCCTTCCTATTATTATTCTTTATCTCATTCACCTTTTTCCGTGCCAGTTCATATTCTCCTTTCATTAGTCTCGTGTCATTGTTATCCACCCCTTTAAGCTTCCTACTTCTTCTGTAAGCAGCGCATTTTACCTTCCTTTCTTTTATAGCCTTTTTCAGTCCCTCGTTAACCCTGTATCCAAGCTCTCTCGTTGGGACCCTCACCCTTCCTATACAATCCTTCCCTGCCTTTGTTAGGCTATTTACTATGCCATCTGAAATACTCTGGACATTTGCATCCCTAGGTATACATTCAAGATTTGGTTTTAGTTTTTCCCGAAACCGCTTCCAGTCGGCTCCTTGTTTTAGTCCCCAAACTTCCTTGAAGGTATTTCTGTCTCTATTCGTCTTTTTGCCCATAATCTTAACTGTTATCAGGTTGTGATCACTACCCAAGTCATTTTTTCCTTCGTCATCTATTTCTACATCTATAACCTCCCTCCATACGCTAATGTCAGTGAGTATATAATCAATTATTGTTTTCTTATCGTTCCTCTCCCAGGTCCATTTACCCTTACATTTCGCATCCCTGTTCAGGATCTTTAAACCAAGCTCTTTTGATAGGTCCAACATCTTCCTCCCATTCGTGTTAATTTTCCTATCACATCCCTGTATGCCCTCCTCCTTATCCCCGATGTGCCCATTGAAGTCCCCCATTAGGACAATACTGAACCCTCTGCTTCCAAGCTCTGTGATATTCGATCTAAGAGTTGTATATATTGAATCATTCCACTCTGGCTTACTTCCCTCCACTGCTAAGTATACAACACCAACGGCAACACTCCTGCTTCCTAACTTGATTTTTGCCCAGACTATTTCGTTGGATACTGGAATCTGAGTCCTTGCTTCTGTGAGATCTGTAATCAACGAGGGCTGTAATTCCTCTTTAGCGTAGATGCCAACACCCCCACCCCGTTTCTGACCCTCAGTTCGGCCAGCTCCTATCCACACGCAACCCTTCATCTGATCAACCCGCTCATCCCGTCGTATCCACGTCTCACTTAGACCCATTATATCGAAGTCTCCTTCGTCCATCATTGTCGATATTTCGCTTACTTTCTTGTGCAGACCCTGGATGTTGCAGTACCCAAACTTAATGAATCTTTGTTTTTTTGTCATCACTGGCACATTATTATAACCCTGGTATGTCCCTGTATTGTGCATGTTTGTTGTTCTTCCTATGTTCCCAGCATTTGTGCCCCTCTGGGTTATCGACTTTGGTCCCCTACCCCCCTTTTCTCCAAAAAAGGCCCAGCCACCTGTAAATTTTTTTGGCCCAACAGGTCTGTACCCATCCTACTTAAATGCAATCCGTCTCGCCCATACAACTCTCCTTGTCCCCAGAATGAATCCCAGTGGTCAATGAAATGTATTCCCAAGTCATTGCAGTGCTCTTCCAGCTCCTTGTTTAGTGCCATAATTCGCGAGTTCCTCTCATTCCCACCACCCATAACGGGGAGCACCCCTGAAACGATGATCCGAGCATTCCTGCTAAGTAGCTTACTAATTAGGTCCTTGTATGTGTCCAGCAAACGAACTGATTTCCTCTCCCTGATGTTATTGGACCCCACATGTAATACCACTACCGGATCAGGCCCCGACCCAGCTACAATACCGTCCACTCTATCCCTCAGGTCCTCCACTTTAGCCCCTGGGAAGCACAGAACTGTTCTATTTTTACTGTCCGGACCACAGACAACCTTGTCGATCCCCCGAACTATGCTACTTCCCGCAACCACCAACTTACTTTTGGCCCTCGCCCTATTTATCTCCTCTAGTCTCCTATTGTTTACAGCGTCCTCTTCCTCTCCAACAGCCCCACTCGGAATCAATATCGGTATCGGTATCGGTATCTTTGACCTAGGATTACTCCTATCCTTGTCCCTCCGTCTCTTTCCAGGCCCTGAACTACCTGGACTACTCCCCTTGTCTTCTCCCGGATCCCTCCTCCTTTTTCCTGGCCTAGACCCCAAGCTACTATCTGTTGCAACTACCACCATCTCCTCCTCTGTCTCTTCCGAATCGAGCACATCAAATCTGTTTCTGGGGCTGCACTCCCCACTGTTTTTGGACTTTACACCCCTATCTACTGCTTCTCTGCCCCCCCCCCCCCTTTCCTACCACTTTTGATAGTCCACGCCAAACGCTTTACAGCATTGCTCCGGCCTGCCCCCCCCCCCTCATCTGTCCTACGTACTTTTCTAGCAGCCCCCACCTCATCACCTACCTCATTCACATCAAAGGTTCTACCCCCATGTTTCCTCTTGGAACCACCGACAACCTTCCATCCTTCTCGGAAAGCTACTTTCACAGGCGTAACTCCAGACAGCCCCGCCCTACCAAGTTTTCCCTTCAGCTCAGCAATCTCCCCCTCAAACTTAACAATTGACGGAGGATTTCCTGACAGTTTGTACATACCTCTCCATATCCCATCGAGCGACAGTCCCCATTCATCATAGAACACTGTTTACAAACTTCAAGCCCAATATCGCCATCGGTGGCCCCACCAACCCGGCTCTGACCGACACCCCCAGTGACCTCTGTCTGCACACCAATACTTACCCCGTTGGCACCGTTGACCTGGACCGCGATATTACACGTATTTACCTCCATACTTACCTCCGTCTGAACAGACTTGCTCGCCATCATCAAGACAAAATTACGCGATCGGACAGGGAAAACTGTAAACACTGTAAACACGCGACAAAAGGCAACACGACGAACCGTCCGACAACTTAGCGCTCACAGTTCTATTTAAGACCTCCTAAATTTGTCCCAGTTACTATACTAAACTAACTCCCCACAAAGTTGAATAAAATAACCTGAAAATGAAATATATGTGATTAATAATAATAACTCTTTGGCCAGCCGCTGATTTGTCGCGGTCCTCATAAGAGAAGGCCATCATTCCCCCTGCACCCCACCCCCTCTTCCCCTCCTCTCCACCCAGCATTCAGATATAAACTGCTTAATAGTGTCCCTCACTTCCTCTTTTTCAATTTCTTCAATAAGCATTCCTACCCTCTCCCTCGTGTCCCCCTTCAGCCATCTATCCTTTGTTTCTTCACCCCACTTCTGCATTATTCTTCCAGTAAATTTTATTCTATGAGGTATATACTGTGGGCATTCCAAGAGAAAATGTTCCAGGGTCTCCACTACTCCAGAGTGGCACATTTGGCATCCCTTTTCCCCATCTCTCCCAATTTTTCCCCGAAGCTCCAGTGATCTTGATCTCAGTTTGAACAGCAGTGACCCTCCAAAGGTGCCATCTAGGTACTTCTCAAAAGCTGGCTTTTCTTTATATTGTAACCCCTGCAGTGATCTTTTCACGCTAACCCCTGCTCGCCAGTTTCGATTGCAATCTTCCATGACTCTCTCTTTGACAAACCTTTTTCCTTCTTTCATTCCTACTTCTATGTTTGTGACCTCTATAGAGTAATTGTCCATTAGTTCCCTCACATGTTTTGACCACCCCGTTTCTATATCAGAATTCCAAATGGTATCGAGCATCAATTTGCACCACCGGTTGTCAGGCAGGTTTCTCAAGTAGTTAAAGTAACACAGTTTTCCCAAATCTACCCTGTCCTTGATTTTCATCCACCCAAGCTCCCCCCTTACTGCTTCCAAAGCTGCAGCATTACTCGACCCTGTTATCCATCTGCCGGCATCATTTTGAGTATTTTCCAACTTCTTAATAACGGTTTGGTTTAATGGAATCACGTCCGTGCCATACGTTATACTTGGTAAACCCACCCTCTCCCACAGTGTTTTCCCCACAAAGACCTTGTTGAAACTATTTTTCCCTAAAAGTTTTAGTTGGTTCAGAATTCTTTTCCCCTTCAGAATCAGTTTGGCTGAGTAATTTCTGTACACCCCTCTTCCCGTTATATTTATGCTTACCCCTAGATACTCATACTCTCCCGTTTCTCCTACAGTGATTTGTTTGCTTTCCCCTTCGGGGATTGAGAACTCCCCCACTCTCCATCTCTTCGTCATATCTACCTTGCGTCCAACGGGTATTACCTTGCTTTTATTTTCATTTAGTTCTAGCCGCCAAGTGTTCCCATATCTACCAACAATTTCCAGCAGTTTCTCTAGCCCCTGTTCAGTTCTAGACATTAACACCATGTCGTCCGCAAAGAATAAGCCTGGTATCTTTATGTCTCCAACATTTACCCCCTCCGCACTCTGAATTAGTTCGTCCCCTAAATCTTTAACATACAATGCAAACAAAATCGGTGAAAAGATACACCCCTGCTTGAGGCCTATATCCATAGGGACTCGTTTTGTAGTGATACTCCCTAGACTGAGTTGGCTTTGCACATCTGTATACAGTGCTTTCATGATTCCCACAAAGTCACCCCCCAGTCCGATGCCCTCGAGCTTTCGCCACATACCTTCCCTCCACACTCGGTCGTACGCTTTTTTCACATCTAGAAATGCCAGAAACATCTTTTTCTTTTCAGCCTTTGTTGATTCTATCAGTTGGGTGAGTGTAAATAGGTGATCAGTGACTCTTCGTCCTTTCCTGAAACCATTTTGAATTTCTCCTAAAAAACCTTTCTCTTCAATAACTTCCTCTAGTCTACCGTATATGACCTTACAGAATACTTTTCCGATGTTACTACTAACTGATATCCCCCTATAGTTATCTAGAACTTCCTTATCCCCCTTTTTGTGTATGAACGACACCTTACTTTCCCTCCACTCTCTGGGGACCTCTTGCTTTCGCAGAGCCAGGTTGAAAAGGTTTGTCAGGACTTCAATAAGTGCCTCCCCTCCATTTTTGAGGAATTCGTTCGGAATTTCATCAGTCCCTCCCGCTTTACCATTTTTTAATTTCGAGACCACGTTCCGCACTTCTTCTGCCGTTATTTCGCTACATACACGATTGGATAGGTTCTCCTCCACCAGTGTATTTCTTTTTGGTGGGGACCCACTGCCCCATCGCCTATCGTTTATCTTTTCCCAGTGCTTGACTAACTCTGAAGCGATACGGCCTTTATCTTCTGTACTTTCCCCATCCACTTTGATACTCTGCACACTACTTTTCCCCTGTCACACTACTTTTCCCCTGATTAGTAAACAATAAAAATACTTAATTTCGATTCGTAACCAAGGAGACTTCTTCTGTATACTTGCGTATCGTTCGTATCGCATTTTCTTAGGCAAATGAAATTAGCCGACCGCTTTAGAAACTCCAGCGGTCGGAAACTTCCTTTTACAGAATCATCTGGTTGGTCACCTCCAGATTGTGAAGTAGATCCCGAAATTATTGAGGCTAGCAAACGAATCATCCAAAAGGTGTTCAGCATGAACATACTCTCCGATAAAGACAATTTAACAGCTGGTGAACGGAGAGCCCTCACGAAACTTCGAAAAAATAAGAAATTGGTAATTAAACCAGCCGACAAAGGTGGGTCGGTAGTTGTTCTATCTCGGGATAATTATATAAAGGAAGCCATGAGACAACTCAGCAATACTAAACATTATAAGAAAATAGATTCACTTGTTTGGCCTAGTAATATTGAAAAATTCAATAAGATCTTAAAATTTCTCCTCAACGAAGGTCACATTACCAAAAAACAATTGAAATATTTAACAGCTTAGCTCAGTGCGCAAACAAGGCAATTTTATATCCTACCAAAAATCAACAAGGACCGTTCTTCATGGACGGATGACTCCACCCGGGAGGCCAATTGTATCAGATTGTAATTCGGAATCTTATGCGATCTCGGAATTAATTGATTATCATCTTAAACCTATAGCAAATAGACATCCGAGCTATCTAAAAAATACACAGGATTTCCTGTCAAAAATTTCGAAATTGAAAATATCGAAAAATGCAATTCTGGCTACTTTGGATATCGACAGTATGTATACGAACATTGATATTACTGAAGGAGTTAAATCAGTTAAAATGCATTTGAAAAATATCCGGATGCGAAACGCGCGGACGAACAAATTTTGGATCTTTTAGAGCTGAGCTTAAAAGGTAATGACTTTCAATTCAATGGAGAATATTTTCTACAAATAATGGGTTGTCCTATGGGTAAAAGATTCAGTCCTAATTTTGCAAGCATTTATGTAGCGGAATGGGAGGAAAATGCCTTAAGCAAATGTGCAAAGCATCCTCTCGTATATCTCAGATATTTAGATGACATTTTTTTTATTTGGGAACATTCAAAAGAAGATTTTGATGAATTTTTAGAAATTTTGAACAATCACGATCCAAATATTAAATTGAAAGCTACTGTCAGTGAAAATTCTGTTGATTTTCTCGATGTGACCGTGTAAAAAGGCAAGCAATTTCAGGCGTCCGGTCATTTAGATTATAAAGTATATTTTAAAACAACTGATTCACATCAATTGTTGCACACAAAATCATTTCATCCTCAACATACATTTAAAGGTATCATCAAATCACAGCTCATTCGTTTCCACCGCAATTCAAGTTTTAAGGTAAATTTCAATGAGGCTTGTTCTACTCTATTTGGCGCCCTCAGATCGAGAGGGTACTCGTTGCGCCTTTTGCGTAGCCTGATATCCCAAACCCTGAAAAAGCTCGAAAGTCCAGCTGAAACTACCGATTTCGAACCACTGAAGATTGAACACAACAGACCGTTGCAAAATAGTAGTGGCGCGGTATTTCATTGCAAAAAGCCTCGTTGTAGACTGCATACATTTATGCCTGATCAGAAAGAGGAATTTTCCTCCGAACAAACGAAAATTCATTATCAGATCCGTAACCCCCTCCATTGTGATTCACCAAACATTATTTACCTTATCACTTGTAAGCGATGTCGGAAACAGTATGTTGGCCAGTCAAAATCCTTTCCGAGAACGTGCTACTAGACACAAACAGGATATAAAACATAATGCTGATGCCCCAGTAGCACAACATTTTAACCTCCCTGGCCATTCTTTGGACGATTTCGAAATCCACCCAATTGAACAACCACCAATTAAAGACACATTAGAAGAAACGGATGAATTTAGAAAAAAACGTGAAGCTTTTTGGATCAATACGCTTCAAACCCTCTGGCCATTTGGTATGAACATATCAGAGGGCGAATGCGAAAGGAGGTCCATCATTCCTTTCACTTTAACGTACAACAGAATGAATATCGAAATAGCAAAAATGTTAAAAGATGAATTCAATTTTACCAATGCTAAATTAAATGAACCTTTGAATCTTCGACCTGTCATCGCCTATAAGAAAAACAAAAGCTTGCTTAACATCCTTGTAAGGACTAAATTAGAACCCATCAATGAATAACATCAATTATTGCCAGTCAGTTTAACCAGTTCCTAAGCTCATCACTTAGTTTAAATCAATTTTGTGTAATTTTTTGTCATGTTTGAAACCCATCAGGGTTCAGTAAATGAAAATAATTTTTCGGCGGCATATTAAAAGAAAAAAAACGTTTTAGTATGAAATGTCTGTGCCAGTGCGATTTTTTAACCTCAAACACACACAGGCGAGTGCCAGAGTTCATATATGCCCAAACACAAAATAGGTTCTAATTTCAATCATGTGTATGTATTTCCTAAATAAAATTATTATTTATTTATTTATATATTTATTGATTGATTATTTTTAATTTTTTATTAATTTTTATTTATTTATTTATTTATATATTTATTTATATATTTATTTATTTATTTATTTATTTATTTATTTATTTATTTATTTATTTGGTTGATTCATTGATTTAAATTATTATTTTTATTTTTATTTTTCATACCTTTCAAACAATGTAGAGGTTCAGAAGGTAAAACACACAATTTCTACGTGGTGTAAAATATTTTCCGTCATAAACCTCCGTCGGGGGATATTCATTCCAACTGATAACATTCGTGAGGCATCATGATCTTTGGCGTTATTTTTTCATTTATTTCTTTAGTTTCAATATATTTTATCAAACCATTTTTTCATATTATTTTCACATACTTCTGAAGCCAGTAAAGCAAACCGCTCCCGATTGGTTTTACTTAAATCAAAGCCAACCAATAGGGCTTCATGGGGTCAGTAAAGCAAACCACTCACTGACTGATTAAAATTCAATGGAAGCCAATCAATAGGGCTTCATCTAATTTGTTTGGACGACACAAACTGATTTGTGAAAAACAAACTTGGGACATCTCAGACTGAAAAGAATTAATTAGATGAGTGACATTTGTCAGCTTGTTGAAGAGTTTAATTATGTACTGAGCTGTGAAAAACACCCCCAGCCCACATATGGATATATATATCATGCATGCCCTCCCCAATCTCAGTGAAGTCATTAACAACACTCTTGATGAGATTTGTCCCAAACAGACAGTTAAACCGCGGGCCAACAGAATAACTGAAACCACACTCCACATAATAAAACAAAAAAGAAAGGCCTTCCGTGCATACAAATCAGAAAAACTTCCAACTAAAAAGGTCGAACTTAAAGCCGTGTATAATCGCATCCACGGCGAAGTTAAAAAAGCAATAGCAAACGACAATCGCGTGAGATGGAAAAAAGCAACGGAAAATCTAAATGGACTCAGGGAGACTAAAAAGTTTTGGGATACTTTTAAAACCCTTACTGGACAAAAACATAAAGACGCCAACAGTAAGGCACTAAAGATCAACGATGGAACTATGGCCCTGGATGACAAGGCGAAGGCTAGCGCCTTTGCTGAGCTCCTTAAGAAATATCATCGTCCACATGAGGGCGATAGGTTTGATGACAAGTTCAAAGAAAAAGTAAACAAATTTGTTCAAGACAACAAGACAACGTTCAACGATGCCAACTTCAGCCAAACGCCCGAGGACGGGGATGGCCATGAACTCACGGAACCGATAAGCAAAGAAGAAGTGGCTAACACAATTAAAAAATGTAAGTCTTCTTCTTCCCCAGGAGGGGACGAGGTCTCACACAAAATCCTGAAACAATGTCCCAACACTTTTTTCGGTAGACTCACTAACCTCCTAAACTGCTGTCTCTCTAGTGGATACTTCCCTAGAGAGACAGCAGTTTAGGAGGACTAGACTCCGCAGCCATCTCGAATCAATCAGCTTTTTCAATAAGTGGCAAAGGGCATACAGGAGCCAAAGAGAGGGAATCGAGCATGTTTATAGACTGGTAGATTATATGAAAACGGCGTTCAGTCAAAATGAAATAGGAACCGCGCTATTACTCGACGTAGAAAAAGCATTTGACTCTGTCTGGCACAATGGCATGAGATACAAACTAGCTAAAATGGGGCTACCTACCAAAATTCTAAGGATCATATCATCATTTTTATCTGATCGAAAAATCGAAGTGAGAGTCAACCGCGAAGTGTCAGCCGAGGTAAAACTCGAAGCGGGCACTCCACAGGGTTCGGTCCTCAGCCCGCTTCTATTTATAATATATGTGAATGACATTGACAAACTAGGGAAGAACCGTGTTGAACTATCTCAATTCTCAGACGACAAAGGAATGTGGACGGCCAGTAAGTCTGGAAACATAATACAAAACCGCCTGCAGGATACCATCCGCGACCTGCAAGACTGGTGCGCTCTGTGGCGCATCAAGCTAAATGCCACGAAAACACAAAGAATCACATTCTATAAAAAACAAAGGAAAAAGCCTGTCCCTAATATTGAGCTTAAGCTTTACGATCATAAACTTGAAGCTAGTGATGAGGCAAAGTTTCTGGGATTCAACCTGGATAGCAGTCTCAATCTAAACAATCACATAAACTCAGTCACCGTCAAAGCCACTAAACGCATCAATTTCCTGAAAATGATCAGAGGCAAAAATTGGGGAGCCAATAAAGAAATTCTCCTCAATCTTTACAAATCATATATACGCCCAGTACTAGAGTATGGGGCCATAATAACAAGTGACCTGAATAAAACCAACATTGAAAAACTACAACGGGTCCAAAATCATGCCTTGCGCGTGGCTCTGCGCAAGCCCACGTGGACATCGATAAAACAACTTCACGAGATAGCAAAAATAGACACTATAGCAATGCGCTTAAAAGATCTTCAAAGCAAAACTCTAAATAGACTTCAAGACAGCGAATTAATAATAGAACTCAATGCGCATCGCATCCTCAATAGGAAAACTAAATAATCTGGGGCATGTCTATCGAAAGGGTTAAAGATTACATCATTGTGATGGGGTGAGCCAGTTATTCTGTGATCTAAATTTAGAACTGGCTGCGGGTGACACGATACGCACGAAAGCTTGCCTCTGTTACCAGTGGGAGTTGCAAACAGCGAGGAAAATCTCCACCTGCTGCCGGGACGGAAAAGGTGTAAATTAAAAACCGAATTGCTCTAATTTCCAGCTCTCTATCTTTTCTACCTCCTCTATCTCATCAGACACACGACCAAACTGAATGACAAACTATGAGGGATTGAAACAATCCTCAAGCAAAGATGTGCAGAAAACCTAACAAGACCAAGGCAAGGATTGAAACAATCTTGCAAGTAAACAGCCCTTTTAAGGGCTTTTTTTTTTTTTCTTTTTTTTTTTTTTTTTTTTTTTTTGGGGGGGGGGGGGTGGGGGTGGAGGTCATTTTGAATTCCCGAAGGATAACCAGATACCTCAAATCACATACGGCATCCTATCTCCCAGAAGGTTTGATGGATGACTCCCGGTTTTTTTAAAACTAAACTGTTGGAGCTTTCTCCATTCCTTTTTTGTAACCGCTATGGTCATATACCGGGGCCGCTACCAAACCGGCGTTGCTGTTTGGTTTTCTTTTTTCTTTTTCCCTTGAAATTGGCATCGCACAACATTATATTCTGGCTCGCCACCATGGTGGGACTCAAATCTCTACCATCGCCAAGCTGGAACCGAATCGAGCCCACTCTCCAATAGTCTTAATGGCGTTGAGGGTTTGGTCTTTGACAATCTATCACTCCAATGCAAACTGCCAGGAATTCTAACCGCGTGCATACCCCTTCAGACCCCATTTGAGGCAATAGGAAAGCTAGGCCTGTGTGATCCAAGATCCAAGTGAAATAAAATAAGGCTAACCGGGTCGCAAGGGATTTGTAAATCCCACATCGTCCCTGCGCGCCTTCGGCGCGCTAAAACCTTTCATTCATCAAAGTTGGAATCATTTTCCTCAAAGTCTCTTTGAAAAAGCCAAACCAAGCGAAACGCGTCGAGACAGACGGATTATGTTCTACCTTTGCTGAAGACTGCAACCAATCCAGGTATCTTCTTTAATAGGTAATATCTAATTTTCCAATTTTATTTATTTCGTCACTTTATATTTTATTTATACTTAATTCAGCTACTTTCTTTAACAATGGCAAGAAAAGGACAGAGGCATCAGAAGCAGAGAGTTGCCCAGTCCGGACCTGGCCAGGAACAATCGTTCCAGGCTTATTCTAGGCTGGTCAAGGCTCTGTTTCAGGTGCTTCAATGTTTGCACCACATTGGGCTATTAGAGCACCATTTGGCAAATCGGGATTTCCCGAAGCAGCTGGAGAAGAAAGTAGATGAGTTAGGTGGCTTTTTAAAGCCAGCTCTTCCCACCCCACACATTTTTTCTGTTTTTCGACAGATTAGTGTGGGATGGGCAAATCAAACGTTAAAAGCTTTAGTTGAACATTATAAGATGAATTTAAACCAGTTGAAGCCTAAGATAACTTTGGCTATGCGACCACCTCCTGGACTCGAAAAAAATAGACTTCAACAGCGCTTCGGCACGTGCCCTGATCTGGGCTAAAAAGAACTTTAAAAATAAGTTGACAGATAAGACGATTTCGGCCTCTGAGTCATTTCGGAACTTCGCCCAGCGTCTGGAGTAAGGAACAGTACGGGAGGGAGCAAGCAAACTCCGGCCCGTGTTGTCCCTCTACCCCAACGCGAAAAGCCAAATAAGAAAAGATCAAGGCAAAGCACTTCTCCCTCTTCTTTTCCTTCTACTTCTTCTTTCTCTCAGAGTAAGCGCCTCAATTTGCAAACATCTCCGGTCCATATTGTGACTGAAGATTCTCGCAAATTGAGTAATGCTGTCTCGCCTCGTCTTGTTCCTCTACCTCCTACTCCTCCTCAGCCTTTCTTCTCTGGTTCTCCTAGTGCTCTCACTAGAACTCCTCCTCCTCCTTCTGTTTCTTCTCCTGCTTCTGTTTCCTCTCCTGCTTCTGTTTCTTCTCCCCCTTCTCCTGCCTCTAGTGTGGTTCAACCAAGTATATCGTACTCAGAGAAAGTCAAATCACCGAGCCGCAACTCGGGCCGCTCATTTGATTCTAAATTCTCCCAGTTTCGGCATAAAAGCGGAGTTAATTTTGACAAAAGGAATTGGCGCCTCCCCGATGTTTGTAAAAACATCCTTATGATTGGAAGTTCAAATTTAGGACGCATTGATCGAAATCCCCATCCGGACATCCAGGTGGAGTGTTACCCCGGCGCCAAATTCAATCATCTGCGCTCTATGTTTAAAGGGCACAGGGGCCAGTCCAGTCCCCAAAAAATTTTATTAAATATTGGCGTGAATTCTCGAAACGATAATTCTGATCTCGTAGTTAAGCAGTTGCGGAATATGCTTAGCGATATCAGGGTCAAGTTTAGATCAGCAAAAATTTATTTCGCTGAACTAAACTTTTCGCAAAAACTCCCTCAGGCTGAGAGGAGAACCCTGAGAATCATCAACGAAACCATTCGGAAAGTGAAGGACGTTAACGTTATACCAAAAATTGATGACGCGAAGATTGATGTTGCTCAGGATTTAATCCATTGGACCACGAGAACCACCAATATTATGTACGATCACTGGTTGAACCACCTAAATTTAAACTAAGTAAAGGCAAAGGTAACAGCCGCCTAACAGATGCGGGATTAGGAACTAATGTGGTTAACCTGTCTGGCACCAATGACCTAACAATCCAAGAGAAATCTCTTTTAGATCGCGGTTTAACTTTTGTACCAGCACCAAAGCCAAAAACTGATAACCAAACAAATCATACAACTGTAATTTTCTTAGGCAAATGAAATTAGCCGACCGCTTTAGAAACTCCAGCGGTCGGAAACTTCCTTTTACAGAATCATCTGGTTGGTCACCTCCAGATAGTGAAGTAGATCCCGAAATTATTGAGGCTAGCAAACGAATCATCCAAAAGGTGTTCAGCATGAACATACTCTCCGATAAAGACAATTTAACAGCTGGTGAACGGAGAGCCCTCACGAAACTTCGAAAAAATAAGAAATTAGTAATTAAACCAGCCGACAAAGGTGGGTCGGTAGTTGTTCTATCTCGGTATAATTATATAAAGGAAGCCATGAGACAACTCAGCAATACTAAACATTATAAGAAAATAGATTCACTTATTTGGCCTAGTAATATCGTAAAATTCAATAAGATCTTAAAATTTCTCCTCGACGAAGGTCACATTACCAAAAAACAATTGAAATATTTAACAGCTAAGCTCAGTGCTCAAACAAGACAATTTTATATCCTACCAAAGATCCACAAGGACCGTTCTTCATGGACGGATGACTTAACTCCACCCGGGAGGCCAATTGTATCAGATTGTAATTCGGAATCTTATGCGATCTCGGAATTAATTGATTATCATCTTAAACCTATAGCAAATAGACATCCGAGATATCTAAAAAATACACAGGATTTCCTGTCAAAAATTTCGAAATTGAAAATATCGAAAAATGCAATTCTGGCTACTTTGGATATCGACAGTATGTATACGAACATTGATATTGATAAAGGAGTTAAATCAGTTAAAAATGCATTTGAAAAATATCCGGATGCGAAACGCCCGGATGAACAAATTTTGGATCTTTTAGAGCTGAGCTTAAAAGGTAATGACTTTCAATTCAATGGAGAATATTTTCTACAAATAATGGGTTGTCCTATGGGTAAAAGATTCAGTCCTAATTTTGCAAGCATTTATGTAGCGGAATGGGAGGAAAATGCCTTAAGCAAATGTGCAAAGCATCCTCTCGTATATCTCAGATATTTAGATGACATTTTTATTATTTGGGAACATTCAAAAGAAGATTTTGATGAAAATTTTGAACAATCACGATCCAAATATTAAATTGAAAGCTACTATCAGTGAAAATTATGTTGATTTTCTCGATGTGACCGTGTATAAAGGCAATCAGTTTCAGGCGTCCGGTCATTTAGATTATAAAGTATATTTTAAAACAACTGATTCACATCAATTGTTGCACACAAAATCATTTCATCCTCAACATACATTTAAAGGTATCATCAAATCACAGTTCATTCGTTTCCACCGCAATTCAAGTGATAAGGTAAATTTCAATGAGGCTTGTTCTACTCTATTTGGCGCCCTCAGATCGAGAGGGTACTCGCTGCGCCTTTTGCGTAGCCTGAAATCCTAAACCCTGAAAAGGCTCGAAAGTCCAGCTGAAACTACCGATTTCGAACCACTGAAGATTGAACACAACAGACCGTTGCAAAATAGTAGTGGCGCGGTATTTCATTGCAAAAAGCCTCGATGTAGACTGCATACATTTATGCCTGATCAGAAAGAGGAATTTTCCTCCGAACAAACGAAAAATCATTATCAGATCCGTAACCCCCTCCATTGTGATTCACCAAACATTATTTACCTTATCACTTGTAAGCGATGTCGGAAACAGTATGTTGGTCAAAGTCAAAATCCTTTCCGAGAACGTGCTACTAGACACAAACAGGATATAAAACATAATGCTGATGCCCCAGTAATACAACCTTCCTGGCCATTCTTTGGACGATTTCGAAATCCACCCAATTGAACATCCACCAATTAAAGACACATTAGAAGAAACGGATGAATTTAGAAAAAAAACGTGAAGCTTTTTGGATCAATACGCTTCAAACCCTCTGGCCATTTGGTATGAACATATCAGAGGGCGATTGCGAAAGGAGGTCCATCATTCCTTTCACTTTAACGAACAACAGAATGAATATCGAAATAGCAAAAATGTTAAAAGATGAATTCAATTTTACCAATGCTAAATTAAATGAACCGTTGAATCTTTGACCTGTCATCGCCTATAAGAAAAACAAAAGCTTGCTTAACATCCTTGTAAGGACTAAATTAGAGCCCATCAATGAATAACTTCAATTATTGCCAGTCAGTTTAACCAGTTCCTAAGCTCATCACTTAGTTTAAATCAATTTTGTGTAATTTTTTGTCATGTTTGAAACCCATCAGGGTTCAGTAAATGAAAACAATTTTTCGGCGGCATATTAAAAGAAAAAAAACGTTTCAGTATGAAATGTCTGTGCCAGTGCGATTTTTTAACCTCAAACACACACACACACACACACACACACACACACACACACACACACACACACACACACACACACACACACACACACACCACACACACACACACACACATACATACATACATACATACATACATACATATACATACATTACATACATACATACATACATACATACATACATACATACATACATACATACATACATACATACATACATACATACATACATACATACATATATATTTCTAAAAGCATTTACCCACTCCTCCCCTCTCCACCTCACTGAAAACCCACCCACCCATTTCACATCGAACGAACAATGTATCATGTAGTTACATGATACCTTGAAAGATGTTGGTGTTTCGTCTTTTATATGCATTGATTAGGTATATGGAGCATTGACTGGAATAATTTTAAGTAGCAAACACAAGCTATTGTCACTGAAAATTTCCGATTTATGTTCTTCAGAAACATGTTCTAAAAGCTTATCTCTCAAATCCGAGTAAAATGGACATTTCATCAGAAAATGATTTTCATTTTCGATACTTTTTTCCTCACCAAAAAATACATAATCTGTCATTTGGCTTTTAATTTTTGTATCTACCCGTTTCAGTCCGAATAGGGAGGGCCCCACCCCTAAATTGGGCCCATAATAGACCTTTGTTGACGATTTAAACCCATACGAACATAACCCTCCGTCTGGAATGATTTTTTTTTAAATTGTGTAAGTCCTTAGTTTGGGAACAAATTGTATACTATTCAGCCATTTGAAGTTGTAGTTTGATTTCAATAAATTTTGAACTTCCATTAAATCACAAAGTTCTCTATTTTCATATGTATCTATCCTATCAATCTCAAGAAAAATAGATTTAATTTTGGAACACCAGCTATTTCCACATAATGCCATCGAAAAATTATTTTTGTGAGGCATTCATCATCAAGGTTAAGTAAAGTATTCCATAATCCACCGACGGTCAGTTGATAATGTAAGTCTCATTTCCCCATTTAAGGCAAGTGTAGGAGTAAATCTATGAACCCAAAGAAAATATCGTATTGCTTTATTTTGTATCGAATTCTTTCACGAATATTTTTTGAACCCCAAACCCCAGAAGCATAGTCAAGTACGTAACACAACTATCGTATAGTTTTACAAATGTGGAAAATCCAACTTCCTTGAAAGGATAAATTTTGAAATCATCGCCTCCAATACCCTACCCCCTGCTTTCGGAAAAAACATCTGCTGTTCCATTATAAACCTTGAATTCACTCAGAACTACACCTAAATATTTGATTTTATCGGTGATCTCTTAGGGGGTATTGCCTATTTTAAAATTGAAATTGCTTCTTTTGGTACCAGGTTTTCTAAAATGTATTATTTTAGTTTTATTTTCATTAACATTCATGCGCCATTTTTTACACCAATCTGCAGTTGTGGTTGGTAGTGCCTGCAAATCGCATCCATTTTCGGCCAAAAAAGAATAGCAGCCTTCTCATGTCCGACAAATACATCCATATTTGCCGATTTAATTGTTCATTCCAGATCATCTATATAAAGTGTAAACAAAGTCGGCGACAAATTGTCCCCTGTTTTACATCTGATCTACACACAAATGTTTCGGCAACACTATTATTCACTCATACACAGGATTCAGTCAACTGATACATATTTCGGATTGAGCGATATATGTTCCCATCATCCCCGAGCTTTAACACTTTAAACAACATAGTTCGATCAACACGGCCAAATGCCTTCTGAAAATCAAAGAACGAAGCGAAAAGTTCATGCTTTCCCCAAATCAACCCAGTGATTGAGTAAATATTTTCTTTGCACGAACGCTTTGGCCTAAATCCACACTGCTCGTCTACAATTAAGCCATTATTATCAACATACGTCATCAACCTGAGCCGCTGATTTGTCGCGGTCCTCATAAGAGAAGGCCATCATTCCCCCTGCACCCCACCCCCTCTTCCCCTCCTCTCCTCCCAGCATTCAGATATAAACTGCTTAATAGTGTCCCTCACTTCCTCTTTTTCAATTTCTTCAATAAGCATTCCTACCCTCTCCCTCGTGTCCCCCTTCAGCCATCTATCCTTTGTTTCTTCACCCCACTTCTGCATTATTCTTCCAGTAAATTTTATTCTATGAGGTATATACTGTGGGCATTCCAAGAGAAAATGTTCCAGGGTCTCCACTACTCCAGAGTGGCACATTTGGCATCCCTTTTCCCCATCTCTCCCAATTTTTCCCCGAAGCTCCAGTGATCTTGATCTCAGTTTGAACAGCAGTGACCCTCCAAAGGTGCCATCTAGGTACTTCTCAAAAGCTGGCTTTTCTTTATATTGTAACCCCTGCAGTGATCTTTTCATGCGAACCCCTGCTCGCCCGTTTCGATTGCAATCTTCAATGACTCTCTCTTTGACAAACCTTTTGCCTTCTTTCATTCCTACTTCTATGTTTGTGACCTCTATAGAGTAATAGTCCATTAGTTCCCTCACATGTTTTGACCACCCCGTTTCTATATTAGAATTCCAAATGGTATCGAGCATCAATTTGCACCACCGGTTGTCAGACAGGTTTCTCAAGTAGTTAAAGTAACACAGTTTTCCCAAATCTACCCTGTCCTTGATTTTCATCCACCCAAGCCCCCCCCCCCCCCCTTACTGCTTCCAAAGCTGGAGCATTACTCGACCCTGTTATCCATCTGCCGGCATCATTCTGAGTACTTTCCAACTTCTTAATAACGGTTTGGTTTAATGGAATCACGTCCGTGCCATACGTTATACTTGGTAAACCCACCCTCTCCCACAGTGTTTTCCCCACAAAGACCTTATTGAAACTATTTTTCCCTAAAAGTTTTAGTTGGTTCAGAATTCTTTTCCCCTTCAGAATCAGTTTGGCTGAGTAATTTCTGTACACCCCTCTTCCCGTTATATTTATGCTTACCCCTAGATACTCATACTCTCCCGTTTCTCCTACAGTGATTTGTTTGCTTTCCCCTTCGGGGATTGAGAACTCCCCCACTCTCCATCTCTTCGTCATATCAACCTTGCGTCGAACGGGTATTACCTTGCTTTTATTTTCATTTAGTTCGAGCCGCCAAGTGTTCCCATATCTACCAACAATTTCCAGCAGTTTCTCTAGCCCCTGTTCAGTTCTAGACATTAACACCATGTCGTCCGCAAAGAATAAGCCTGGTATCTTTATGTCTCCAACATTTACCCCCTCCGCACTCTGAATTAGTTCGTCCCCTTAATCTTTAACATACAATGCAAACAAAATCGGTGAAAAGATACACCCCTGCTTGAGGCCTATATCCATAGGGACTCGTTTTGTAGTGATACTCCCTAGACTGAGTTGGCTTTGCACATCTGTATACAGTGCTTTCATGATTCCCACAGTCACCCCCAGTCCGATGCCCTCGAGCTTTCGCCACATACCTTCCCTCCACACTCGGTCGTACGCTTTTTTGACATCTAGAAATGCCAGAAACATCTTTTTCTTTTCAGCCTTTGTTGATTCTATCAGTTGGGTGAGTGTAAATAGGTGATCAGTGACTCTTCGTCCTTTCCTGAAACCATTTTGAATTTCTCCTAAAAAACCTTTCTCTTCAATAACTTCCTCTAGTCTACCGTATATGACCTTACAGAATACTTTTCCGATGTTACTACTAACTGATATCCCCCTATAGTTATCTAGAACTTCCTTATCCCCCTTTTTGTGTATGAACGACACCTTACTTTCCCTCCACTCTCTGGGGACCTCTTGCTTTCGCAGAGCCAGGTTGAAAAGGTTTGTCAGGACTTCAATAAGTGCCTTCCCTCCATTTTTGAGGAATTCGTTCGGAATTTCATCAGTCCCTCCCGCTTTACCATTTTTTAATTTCGAGACCACGTTCCGCACTTCTTCTGCCGTTATTTCGCTACATACACGATTGGATAGGTTCTCCTCCACCAGTGTATTTCTTTCTGGTGGGGACCCACTGCCCCATCGCCTATCGTTTATCTTTTCCCAGTGCTTGACTAACTCTGAAGCGATACGGCCTTTATCTTCCGTACTTTCCCCATCCACTCTAATACTCTGCACACTACTTTTCCCCCGTTTATTTACCCAGTTCCAAAATACGTTTGAGCTCGAACCCCCCGTTTTCTTTATTGTTCTGGCAAGACTGCAATTGCGCTCCTTCCTATTATTATTCTTTATCTCATTCACCTTTCTCCGTGCCAGTTCATATTCTCCTTCCATTAGTCTCGTGTCATTGTTATCCACCCCTTTAAGCTTCCTACTTCTTCTGTAAGCAGCGCATTTTACCTTCCTTTCTTTTATAGCCTTTTTCAGTCCCTCGTTAACCCTGTATCCAAGCTCTCTCGTTGGGACCCTCACCCTTCCTATACAATCCTCCCCTGCCTCTGTTAGGCTATTTACTATGCCATCTGAAATACTCTGGACATTTGCATCCCTAGGTATACATTCAAGATTTGGTTTTAGTTTTTCCCGAAACTGCCTCCAGTCGGCTCCTTGTTTTAGTCCCCAAACTTCCTTGAAGGTATTTCTGTCTCTATTCGTCTTTTTGCCCATAATCTTAACTGTTATCAGGTTGTGATCACTACCCAAGTCATTTTTTCCCTCGTCATCTATTTCTACATCTATAACCTCCCTCCATACGCTAATGTCAGTGAGTATATAATCAATTATTGTTTTCTTATCGTTCCTCTCCCAGGTCCATTTACCCTGACATTTCGCATCCCTGTTCAGGATCTTTAAACCAAGCTCTTTTGATAGGTCCAACATCTTCCTCTCATTCGTGTTAATTTTCCTATCACCTCCCTTTATGCCCTCCTCCTTATCCCCGATGTGCCCATTGAAGTCCCCCATTAGGACAATACTGAACCCTCTGCTTCCAAGCTCTGTGATATTCGATCTAAGAGTTGTATATATTGAATCATTCCACTCGGGCTTACTTCCCTCCACTGCTAAGTATACAACACCAACGGCAACACTCCTGCTTCCTAACTTGATTTTTCCCAGACTATTTCGTTGGATACTGGAATCTGAGTCCTTGCTTCTGTGAGATCTGTAATCAATGAGGGCTGTAATTCCTCTTTAGCGTAGATGCCAACACCCCCACCCCGTTTCTGACCCTCAGTTCGCCCAGCTCCTATCCACACGCAACCCTTCATCTGATCAACCCGCTCATCCCGTCGTATCCACGTCTCACTTAGACCCATCATATCGAAGTCTCCTTCGTCCATCATTGTTGATATTTCGCTTACTTTCTTGTGCAGACCCTGGATGTTGCAGTACCCAAACTTAATGAATCTTTGTTTTTTTGTCATCACTGGCACATTATTATAACCCTGGTATGTCCCTGTATTGTGCATGTTTGTTGTTCTTCCTATGTCCCCAGCATTTGTGCCCCTCTGGGTTATCGGCTGTGGTCTCCTACCCCCCTTTTCTCCAAAAAAGGCCCAGTCACCTGTAAAATCTTTTGGCCCAACAGGTCTGTACCCATCCTACTTAAATGCAATCCGTCTCGTCCATACACCTCTCCTTGTCCCCAGAATGAATCCCAGTTGTCAATGAAATGTATTCCCAAGTCTTTGCAGTGCTCTTCCAGCTTCTCGTTTAGTGCCATAATCCGCGAGTTCCTCTCATTCCCACCACCCATAACGGGGAGCACCCCTGAAACGATGATCCGAGCATTCCTGCTAAGTAGCTTACTGATTAGGTCCTTGTATGTGTCCACCAAACGAACTGATTTCCTCTCCCTGATGTTATTGGACCCCACATGTAATACCACTACCGGATCAGGCCCCGACCCAGCTACAATACCGTCCACTCTATCCCTCAGGTCCTCCACTTTAGCCCCCGGAAAGCACAGAACTGTTCTATTTTTACTGTCCGGACCACAGACAACCTTGTCGATCCCCCGAACTATGCTACTTCCCGCAACCACCAACTTACTTTTGGCCCTCGCCCTATTTATCTCCTCTAGTCTCCTATTGTTTACAGCGTCCTCTTCCTCTCCAACAGCCCCACTCGGAATCAATATCGGTATCGGTATCTTTGACCTAGGATTACTCCTATCCTTGTCCCTCCGTCTCTTTCCAGGCCCTGAACTACCTGGACTACTCCCCTGGTCTTCTCCCGGATCCCTCCTCCTTTTTCCTGGCCTAGACCCCAAGCTACTATCTGTTGCAACTACCTCCATCTCCCCCTCTGTCTCTTCCGAATCGAGCACATCAAATCTGTTTCTGGTGCTGCACTCCCCACTGCCTTTGGACTTAACACCCCTTACCTGCTTCTCTGGCCCCCCTTTCCTACCACTTTTGATAGTCCACGCCAAACGCTTTACAGCATTGCTCCGGCCTGGGCCCCCCTCATCTGTCCTACGTACTTTTCTAGCAGTCCCCACCTCATCACCTACCTCATTCACATCAAAGGTTCTACCCCCATGTTTCCTCTTGGAACCACCGACAACCTTCCATCCTTCTCGGAAAGCTACTTTCACAGGTGTAACTCCAGACAAACCCTCCCTACCAAGTTTTCCCTTCAGATCAGCAATCTCCCCCTCAAACTTAACAATTGTCTCAAGTAGGCGGAGGATTTCCTGACAGTTTGCACATACCTCTCCATATCCCATCGAGCGACAGTCCCCATACATCATAGAACACTGTTTACAAACTTCAAGCCCAATATCGCCATCGGTGGCCCCACCAACCCGGCTCTGACCGACACCCCCAGTGACCTCTGTCTGCACACCAATACTTACCCCGTTGGCACCGTTGACCTGGACCGCGATATTACACGTATTTACCTCCATACTTACCTCCGTCTGAACAGACTTGCTCGCCATCATCAAGACAAAATTACGCGATCGGGCAGGGAAAACTGTAAACACGCGACAAAAGGCAACACGACGAACCGTTCGACAACTTAGCGCTCACAGTTTTATTTAAGACCTCCTAACTTTGTCCCAGTTACTATACTAAACAAACTCCCCACAAAGTTGAATAAAATAACCTGAAAATGAAATATATATGATTAGTAAACAATAAAAATACTTAATTTCGATTCGTAACCAAGGAGACTTCATCTGTATACTTGCGGATCAATCTCGATTCGTGGAACAGATTAGACTCGTACAACGGATCCAAGCAATTATTCTCAATGAATAATTTTCTTCCAAACTTTTCTGCAAGAAATCATTGTCAACATTTCCCCCTGTATTACTCGGGTTATATAATTCCTTAAATGCGGTAGCCCATCTATCTAAAACTTCAGATTATTCCTTAATCAATAGACCATTATCACATAATACCTCTTCGAGAATCTGGAATTTTTGATGCCCCGGTCCTATTTTTTTTATTTTATCCCAAAACAGTTTTGGGTGTTCATCAGTCAATGCTTCGGTTTCAGTCATCAAGTTATTTTCATACAAACGTAACTTTCTGTTAAAGATTCTACGTGCTTATTTGAACTCTCCGAGATCATCTTCAAAATTATGATTTTGCTTACTATTCAAAAATGTTTTTTTCCTTTTCATTCATACGTTTCCATGGGGGCGCGGTGGCTCAGTTGGTAGAGGTGCGGGCTGCAAGCCGAGAGGTCCTCGGTTCGAATCCCACCTGCGGCAACCGCGTTGTGTCCTTGGGCAAGACACTTCACCCCCATTGCCCACGTGGGGGCACGGTGACGCTGTGTACTAAGGCGTACTGCACGTCGATGGTGCACCTGTCTTCAACCAATGCTAACCCTGCTTGTGTGAGTTGGTATGTTGGGGAGCTGACAGTTGCTCGCCGTTGCTCGGTGGTTCTCTCCGGATACTCCGGCTTCCTCCGCCCGTAAAACTGTCACGGTCATGGTTAGCCATTGTGCAGAAATATGTGACCTTAAACACCAATAAATAAATAAATAATATACGTTTCCATAAAACTGTAAGATCATGATTTCAAAAGGGTTTCATATATTTAATTTTTTTTTTGTAGGGCAATCAACATATGGAACGCATAACTAAATTTTATTTATAATCATGTTTACAAGTTGTTCATACAGCGCATCTACCACCTTCTGTGTCTCGCGGCAACATTTTTAGCCCAGAAATAATCTCATTTAGGGAGCGTAATGCTAACTCTTGAGTTCATAAAACTTTCATGTAGTGGATTTTTAAATTTTATTTGGCGACTCGGGTGTGACTCATCCCTTTTGTGTCCAAGAACCGGTCGATTAATATCAAGGTCAAATGTCAGAAAACTGTGGTCCGGATGATTGCTTCTTTCTCCAATTAAGGGGACGTCCAACCTAACTTCAGTCAAATTTCATGTAATTTTCTTTCAAGTCTAAAAAAGTCCCAAAATGAATAACCCCAACAAATTATATACCAAAATGCTTGGAATGAAACATAGAACATGTGGAAACTGAAATGTGCCATGGAACTGCTGCCATGCGTAAATAGCACCACCTGAAAATCTGCTATGGCATAAGTAAGAGGACAAAATTTTTACAATAAAATACCTCAAAATAAATAACAGCTGTATTCTATAAACATTGAAGTACAGACTCGAAGAAATGTTTTCCTAATTCATGAAAGTAATAAAGATTGAGACCAAATGTTATAAGTGGAGTGCTCGCTGATCGAAGGCAGACATTTTCTTTTGTTTATGTTTTGATTTGGGGAGTTCAACAAAGGTCAACTTGAAGAAGTCCACCAGAAGAAGTATGGAAGGACAAAAGAGTGTCTCCCAATATAAAGATGTATGCGTCACTGTGGTGATTTGGACAGAAACTATGATATTCTCCTATGTAGAATGCACTGCAAAGTCATACATTGTAGTTGAATATATTTACAACCCTCTTGCACTGTAACCCCTTTTATCCCATGCATCAATTTGATAGTGATTAAATTGCAAAATTTGTCTGGTTTATCAATAAGTATAATAGCTTTGTTTGCTCCTGGACGCCAATACACTCATGATATCTGTTGGAGAAGAAATAAGGGTAACTGTCACTGCAATAAACCATCTAATGCATTTAAAAGAACATTGTTATTCAAAACACATCAAATCAACCTTACATAACCATTAGTGCATGTACATTCCCCAAGGAGGCTTATCGGCATATTGAGATCAGACGGGCACATCCAGAGGGTCTCACATATTGTTTTCAAGAACGTAGTACACAAAGCAATCCCTAAAAGGTGATAGTACACAAAGCAATCCCCAAAAGGTGACAATGAACTCCATTTGACACAAAAGAATTCCAGGGAGTGGGGGTGGGTGGGGGCTCTCTTCTCTGTATGACTCTACCTCTGGCACCCAAGGCATATGCCTTTTTTCAGAGTTTAAATCTTTTTCTCTTTTTGAGGATCCTGGCCACACATGTTCCAAACACTATCAGACAGGTAACCCTCCAAATAAGTGTATCTGCAAAAATCATGTTACATTGCAAAACATTATTTTCAAACTTTAAGTTCTTGACCTTTCATGCTTCTTACTTCCAACTATAACACTTAATTTATCAATTAATGGGTGAATAGAAAAGTCCTGCCATAATGAACATTTTGAGTTCCATAAGCCTTCATAACAGCTCCGATAAAAGTGTCAAACATCAGATTGGTGGCTTTGTACAGAATATTCATTAGGTTGTTGCTTGATAAGTAATAGGAACAAAATCTTCACCAAAAATATTCTCTAGCAATAAATTTGAAGGTATCAGCAGGCACTTTCCAACAAACTGTAACAAATCAACTAGTTATAAACACAATTTTTTAACACAAAAAAGTGAAAAAGTATCACAACTCCGAAAAAAATGTGGGAAGGAAACACATGCTACAGCAGCTACGCGGGCATTGTTTCCCCATGATGCTCGATCACAACACTAAATATCCTTCAAAATGGAGTAGCAGTCATTGAGATACAAGGGAGAATGTTGGTACATGTAATGATGAATGGGTAAGACAGAGAGGTCAGAGGTCACCACTGCACGGCCCTAGATGCACATTTGATTTCATTGATTTCACATCTTCCAGGTCTGGAGCATGATAATCACAACGCACCCACCTTATCAATTCATAATTTCAGTAAAATAAAAGGAATTATCAGTTTGAATTAATTTATAGATGATGGGAAATATTTGGCTTCTTTCACCTTCTCGTACTATTGATTCCCACAAACAATATCAGTTTGATGCCCACAAACGAAACTGAACGCATGTGGTTTGGTTAAAAAGTAATTCGGCATGGGTAATGAAGAAATTGCGAATATTTCGTGTATTTCATTTGTTTAAAAGCCAACTGCAGCTAATTTTGACCGTGGATTCGATAATTCGTTTCGGTTTTGACCACACGATCACGCTGACAGCGGTTATGTTTATTGTGATATGCAA
The DNA here is from genome assembly GCA_031216915.1 of Pictodentalium vernedei. Classification (NCBI taxonomy): domain Eukaryota; kingdom Metazoa; phylum Mollusca; class Scaphopoda; order Dentaliida; family Dentaliidae; genus Pictodentalium; species Pictodentalium vernedei. The sequence goes on along the minus strand of CM062297.1, from coordinate 102,369,394 downwards.
ACTGGGAGATAGTTTCCGGTGAAGGAGATTTGTCACATTTGTCAGTGTAAAACGATGACAAAAGACATTGATCGACCCAAAATTCTCAGCATCGTCCAAACGCACCTTATTTAAAAGCGCTAATGCATCATTTTCAACCCATCTCGAATCGGTCCTTTTCCGACATCAACACAGTCTGTGGCGATGAACCGTGGTAACTGTAAAGTAAATAACTTCACAACATCGGGGGAAATCAACACGACGCTCAATATAGTCCCAGGTCACTTGGAATATACTTCGTGAAAAAGTGATTTCTGAAGCATTCAGCTTACTTTGTTATGAATATTGCCTTATTTTATGTGTATCGTCCTGATTTTATACATTCGGTTATTTTTTTTTACAAGTGGTTCATGTTGTCTTTCTAGTGCGCAATAATTCTGATTGTTTGCCAACAAAAACGTTCAGACAGCCTGTAAACACGAGAGGGAATTTCGAACCATATTACGCAGTTATGACATTAACAGCTCAAGTATTTGCTGTCACCTGTTTGCAAATCCGCTCATACATTGTCTCGAACAAATAAAGGGTGTGATCACGTCCTTGCATTCTTACGATTTCCCAAATTGAGTATTTCTGCAAGAACCACATCGTAATCACATGACCGAAATAAACATCATTGAAACATGGCCACATCCGGAACATCCAAAATTTGTGTTGGTGTTATTACATTCAAACATCAAAACCCACCAGAGTGTGTGTCACAAAATGCTTTCACCGAGTCTGTAGAATGTTATCATTATATTGAGGACAAGGCTTTCGAATTACCGATTATTTTGTGGTTTTACCGGTTCGTTACTTATGCCATTGGCAAATTAATCTTCTTCAAAATCATAAAATTCACTTTTTTTTCCTGAAGAAAATTACATGTACCTTTTCTATGCACTTTACTCATTATTTTGATATATAATTTGCCTTTCCTTACTTCTCTTATCTGTTTCTGAGGCATTGGGAAAAATGTCAAAAAATTGACCAAAGTTAGGTTGGACGACCCCTTAAGGAAAACAAATTAAATTTCTCAATAAGAGACGGCTGAAGATGCATTTGGAAATTATCACAATTGTCTGAAGTATTATGAGATACACAGATATAATCTACAATAGATTTTCCCTTGGAACTTACTGATGTAAAGTTATTATGGTTTTTGTTAAATCTTCCATTTAAGCAACACATTTTCGCATCGTTCAGAAACTCAAAGAAGGCGCGACCGTGTTGATTAACATTGTTATTAAGTGAATCCCGTTTACACACCTCATCAATTTCTTCATTATAATCTGGTAACTCACCGATACGTGCATTAAGGTCACCACCCAATACAACTGGAAGATCATCACAATGCATGTGTATATCAGTTAAACTCTGACAAAAGAACACCCCAGCATCCCTCTCACAGGATGAGTTTTAAATAATATGGAAACAGTATAAAATCTCCTCCACCCTCCTCTGTTTTGAAATACAAACAAAGTAGCCCATCAACAGATTTACCAGTTATGGATATATCGAATGACGCAAGCAAGTTATTTATTACTAAAACGCCAACCCCTCCAGATCCTTTTGGCGCATTTTTATGTTTCGTAATTCCGTTGAACCCTATCCACGTGAAACCTTCAACTGTCAACACTTTATTACCCATTAAATGTGCTTCACTCACACATAGTATATCACAATCTACAGTTAGTACTAACTGAGTTTTCAATTCACAGTTGTCTTTTGACCACCCATTTAAATTAATAGAACCAATCTTTAAATTGTCAACATCAAAGAGTACATCACTGGAAATGTATTGTCCCTTCACATCAGTATAGTAAACCTCATCCTATTTCCGAATCTCGGATTTCTCTATAATTCGTCCGCTACCGCAGACAATGAAATCTTTACCTTGGGGAAGTTCTCTTAAAATCGATTTTGCATTCAGTTCAATTAAATGTTCAATATGCGACTTACCACCGCGCAAAATACAGTAACAGTCTTTGTAACGAATTGACTGGCGAAGATTACGTTTGCCCTTCAAAACCAAAATTTTCTGTTCAAGACTGTTTCCAACTGGATTTTAACCAGTGCTGGTTTAACATGATAATGTTTTTTCAATCGGATAGCATTAACTATTTACACATGTTGACTTACACCCTCTCCTAGTGCCGACACAATATCATTCTAAAACTCTAAAACTGTTTTCATTTTCAGTGTCAGGAATGTTACTGGAAATAATAAATGTATCACTATCATCATACATCATGCATTTCTGCTGTAGAAACTGAAGATATGGTGTATAACGGATTTGGTAATAGCAGTTGAAATATAATATACAATAGAAGTTCTAAATTACTCTGTTATAATTCGTCTGGTCATAACAGAGGTGTAATTCTATTTTTGTTGGCTTCAAGTCATTTCCATGTCCAAAATGAATCGATGTATCTTATTGGTTTACGCCGTAGAACATTTTGCTGTTGTTTCATTTGTCGAGGTGAAAGCGAGGGATCAATCAGATTACAGTATTTGAAATCTTTCCCCGCGAAATTATCCCAAATAAAAGCGGTCTCGTTCATAATTCGTTGTCCACTTTATGTTTGGGTGAAGCTTTGATCTAGCTGTCTAAACTTAAACCTAAACACTAGCTTAGTATGGGGACACTTTGTAATCTGTAAAAAAGTTAACCATAAAGGATACCGTCATCTTCGGGCCCATTCAACTCTGCCCTGGTGAGAATCACCGTTTCTGACACTGATTCTTTCCAGGGCGGAGTTCTGTGGGAGCCATTCAAGTTAATAGACTTGCTGAGTGGAATATTAATCCTCTTTTGGTAAAAGTGTAGTGGACCCGTGATTTTTGATCCGTCATTCATATTCATGTCTAGAGCTGAGTTATAGTTTATCCACATTTTGCTAGTTGACCCAGATCCTCACGAATCTGAAGAACAACAGGGAGATTTCGGCCAGGGTTCTAGCCCCTGGGGAGTCGTTCACCCCACGCCTGTTACAAATTGGGGAGGCTACCATGATTTGGAAAGCTATCGCGTGGATATGGCAGAATATTCAGAAAGTAATTTGTGTTTACTAGAGGATCAAAATATGGTTGTGCAGTCACCCATAGGGGTGGTGCATACTTCCCAAAGAATTGTTGCAGTATTATGTTCTGTGACTAATATGGTAACACCACTAATGTGTGCTGGTTCAGGGGTACAATTTTCATCTCATGCTAGATAGGCAGGAGGCCTGCATCGTCAAACAGAGCCAAGTCACACAGCTGCTAGAAAGCCTCGAGCCCAAGTATCTAGGTCACTGGGGAGTTGAAATTCGACTTTTGATCAAGGCATATCTAAATCTCTGTCAAGTAGTTTGTTTGATGTTGCTCCAGTACATTATGAAAATACACCATAGTAGTGTTTTTAATAATCTGAAGGTTGATTCCCAGTCGGAGTTTGGAAGTGTCTCGATGGCACTGATCTCTGCCTCTGGGGATAATCTTTCAGTTCTTGGTGAGGCTCCACTGTAGTTACAAGTTGGCAGTCAGAGCTTTCAGCATAATGTTATTGTTGCCGATTGGGATAGTTTGAATGGAAGTCTTGGTTGGAGATTTTCTTACTAGGTTTGGTATTAATGTAAGTTTCAATAAGCATATGTTAGAATTTAATGGGGAAGAAGTTAAGTTGTTCTCTGGTTGTGAAAATGTTTGTGCTCGGGTTAGACTACAGGAATCCATTACATTACCTCCAGATACAGAGGCCACGATGGTGGGTTGTGATGATGATTCTTTTGAATTACCAGAAGGTCTTGTTGAACTTACATCTCTCATTAAGTCAAAAGGTTTGTTTATGGCCAGGACAGTTGTGGATACGAGAAAGTTTGGATGTCAGTGATTAATGTTTCTAAAAAAACATGTGATAATTAATGGTAATTCAGTAGTTGCACTGGTTTCGACATTGGAAATAATTTCAGGAGAGGTTGAAAGCGCCATCGAGTTTAGTTCTGCAGAGTTACCAAGTTATTTACAATCACTCGCTGATGGTGTGTCAGATAAGTTAACTCTGGTTCAAAGAGAAAAAGTAATTAATTTACTGGTGGAGTTTCAAAATGTCTTTGTTGGGCCTGATTGAAGACTTGGGAGAACTGATGTGGTAAAACATAAGATAAATACTGGTGATCATGAACCTTGCAAAATACCCCCTAAGAGAGTTTCTTCAGCCAAGAAAGTGCTTATTGAACAGAAGTTGATAAAAAGTTCCAGGATGGTATTATTGTACCCTGCACGAGTCCATGGTTTGTCTTCCTTCAGTAGTCTGGGTGCTATTTTAATATTACGTAGATAATAGTTGTGGATGTCATTGCAATACATCATTTAGCTCTGGCGAAACCTGAAGTTGTTACTGATATGTCAAATTGAACTAACCTTAGAGGTGTACATTTGGAGTGTCTTATATAGGACAAGTAATTTACAATGGAGGAAATATTGCACTCCAGATGCTGTTTTGTGGGTAGTATCCAATCTCTCGTTCGTTTACTAAAATTTGAAAACTTTTCTTGAATGGCAGTGTAAAATAGTTGATTGTTGAGAATTATATTCTCCATGGATAGCCCAAAACATAATTTCCAAATTGACCATTTTATTTTAGAATGGGGCACAATTGTGAGCAGTCTATATATATCAAAAAGCTGAATACAGCTGCTTATTCTGCTCGAATATTGATATGTCCCATTGGTAGTAATATACGATTGATAGTGGAAGAGTCGGGAGCTACTACATGTGTTAGATTAGTGAAAACCACGTACCCTTGTTGACCTTTAGAACGTTACAATTAACTTTTGAATAGTTTTAGAATTATTGTCGGAATTTTAAAATCCAGATAAATAATTTTATCCAGGATTTTATCTACATTAATTGTATTCTGGATATTTGACCTATCTTTTTTTTAAATTAACCAGCATATCCAGTATATCGCATTTTGGAATTTCTGTAAATTTATGAAGCAGAGGAAGCAATTAGAATTGCTGTTACTGCTGTAGATTTAATTTGTTTGCCCCCCCCCCCCCCCCCCCCAGTAGACATTGAATGTCTGTTTAACATTAATGGAGGAGTGTACTCGATTAAGGGGACGTCCAGCCTAACTTTGGTCAAATTTCATGTAATTTTCTTTCAAGTCTAAGAAAGGCCCAAAATGAATAACCTCAATAAATTATATACCAAAATGCTTGGAATGAAACATAGAACATGTGGAAACTGAAATTTGCCATGGAACTGCTGCCATGTGTAAATAGCACCAACCGAAGGTCTGCTATGGCATAACATTTTTACAATAAAATACCTCAAAATAAAATAACAGCTGTATTCTATAAACTTTGAAGTACAGACTCGAAGAAATCTTTTCCTAATTCATTAAAGTAACAAAGATTGAGACCAAATGTTATAAGTGGAGTGCTCACTGATTGAAGGCAGACATTTTCTTTTGTTTATGTTTTGATTTGGGGAGTTCAACAAAGGTCAACTTGAAGGAGTCCACCAGAAGAAGTTCTTGCAAGTAACAGACCACAAGGCAAATTGTAATTTAAGATGCCTACATTTTAAAAGGGCTGCATTTTTTCTTGTGTCTGTTTGCCTTTTATGAAGTCCACCAAGGATCAAATCCACACAGTTCAGAAGAATAAGTATGGAGTCATGAGAGAGTGCATTAATGAAACATGAAGAATGTCCAATATGGCTTTTGTAAGTCTGCTGTGACCACTGCCCATACCCCTCACAATCCTGTGCCATTTTGCATGAGATCATTATCAAATTGGTAACATACGATGAGATTGATACACCAAAAAATGGTGAACTGCCAAACTTCCTCATTTAGTGTTATATGTGTCCATTTCTGGGGTTGCATGACCAGTGACAGCTGCCAAAAGTGTCATTTGAATGTTCAAGTGTGGCCAAAACAACAAAAAAATGACCTGACCTGAATGCTGAATACTTTCACCAATAGGCATACTTAGTTAGACATCCTGGTTTCCAATTCATTTATGTACATGTTCATGATTTGGTATGCTTCATTTGTTTTGGATCTATCGGCCTTCCGTAGTTGCTGTTTGGGGCAGCTTTTCTCATGATATTTAAGAACATTAATAACTGATCTGCTTACCAATATTAATTTTATAGGCGGAGGGTTACCGGCCAGGACAATATCGGAATTGTGTCGGTTGTTAAATTCATTTATCTAAACACTTATGACACGTTGTGGTGTCATTTCGGTAATCCGTGTGAGTTTTTGTACACCTAGCGGAATTTCTCATTTTTGTCCACAGAGTGTCAACGCACATAGATTTTCGCAACATTTTGGTGCTAACAGTGCTCAAAATCGACGTTGATCCGTCTTATACACAATGCGGTTGTGTGAGGGAGATATTTAAATTTACGATGGTACGACATTTCTCAATATTTGAAGGACAGGAAAACACCTTTCTGATAATTCTCCTTGACATTAGTCTTCTTTTTTTCGCAGCAGGCTTCATCAAGCCTTCTTTATGTCACTAATATAGTTCGGCGACAATAAAATTATTTTTTCGTAAATATACAATTGTGACGACTGGAATGTATGATGATGTGAATTTATTTTTGTTTTCAAATATAATTTTCCACTTTTATGTTCTGATCATCGTCATCAACCAAATAATAGTAGTTCGAATTGATGGCGTATTAATCCCTTGCTGAAACTTGCGTCAAATTGTACAGTTTGTGATCTGAACATCGCTACTCTGGGCTGAATCTCGCAATGATCACATTGTCAGTTGAATATTTTCCTGCGAATGTATTGTTGTACATTACATCGCCTGCCACATTCAAAACAGCAGTGAAATGTTTGAAGATTTCAGATCGTGGGAAATGGAATCATTTCAAACTTCACCCAGAAACCCACGTGATCACAGCAACGTGTCGAGCAAACAAAATGAAGCGTTTGTGGTCATCCATTTTCCCCTGAGCATTCTCGCCATGTTGGTGATGAAATGATAATTAAGCTTTCTGTGAGTATGGCGTGTGTATTCTTTTATTCACAACACAGTCATTCGAATTTCCGATCTATTCCTTGTTAACCCTGACGGTTACTTATGCGGCTGGCAATTTCATTGTCATCAAAAGCAAAAAAAAAAATTTAAATTTCCAAAAAGTGGGAAAATTCGGGTTTTGTATACTTATGTCATTATTTTGGTGTATAATATGTCGTTATTCACCGCTTTAATTCGTTTTCAGGCTATTGTGAAAATTTACAAAAAAATCCCACAGTTACGTTGGACGACACCTTAACCACTTCTATGAAAATCCACGAATTTTAATACCACACAGATGATAACATTCTGTTTTAGATAGAAGTTAACAGCGACACAAACATTTCAAAAGCAAAACTTAACCAAACATATAGAATGTTGCAAAGGGACTATCCTTAACAGGACACTGCAGATAACTGCAGAACTACACTGACCAATGGAAAATCAGTTCAGCTAATCACTATTTACCTCATGACTTTCATGAGATTAGTCTCAGGAAAGCCAGCGAAGTTAACAATCGAACATATACTGGGAGGGAAGATTAACCTTCTGAATACTGATGCTTTAAATATCATTAAATATCATTAAACCAAAGATTCAAGTCCGGTTAGTCCTTCGAAACAGAGAATGTATTCACCACCCCCGACATACTACTATCACAAATATTTTTTTTTTTTGTGAACATCATTTCAGTAATAAACTGTATTATCATTTTTTATAAAACTTGGCAAACCAGAAGTCTAATTCGGGTCTACATCTGTAGCATGTGAGAAGGTGGAAAAAAATATATTATTTATTATAACATGGGTGCTCCTATAGATATTCGTGAATTATATAACTGCATTCCCAATTTAAAAACAATTAGATTCATGTAATATCGAGGGCTTATAAACACTAGTTTCCTTGACACATGGGTAAATAAAAATCAAAATGTGCAGTGCACTTTCACAGATTTTTTTAGTTTTGTTTTGGGATCATAGTTGTATTCATTAGAGGTTGTGAGCTTTGCTCCATCCCTGCTTACTCATTTGGCTACAGGGCGGAAAAATGTACTAGGGGGTGGGGGTAGTGCTGAGGTGGAGGTGGGAGGGGCAAGAGCAATTTCAGGCGTATTTCAAACGGTTGCGAAACTTTTAAATCAAAGAATCTGTTTTCTATGTTTTGGACTCAAAATAATCTCAAAACTGAATTTTAAGAATTTTAATGCAGAAGTGTCTCATCTTTCATCGCATAAGATTGGTGAAAAGTTTGGGTTTTTTTTTTTTTTTTTGGGGGGGGGGGAGGTTGGTAGGGTTGGGGTTGGTAATAGGTATGACAGTACTACATATTTGAATTAGAATCACACGCATTAGATCTGCACCCAGAGATGATGCAATCACCGAAAATCAAATATTGTTTTAAAACCCTTTGAAGCGTTATACTGAAATCTAGCATCATTGTTGAATATTGCAGAGAAAAAAGAGGAGTTATTTAATGACTTTTGTAGCCAATATATACAATTGACTGTTGATGTGCATCCGAAAGAAATTCCTCGAAAAATGTGCCAGTGACTGTTGTTGCGAAGTGAGCCCACAGGGTTTAATTAAGCTCGGAAGCTAGGGTAAGAGCTCGAGCTCTTGGGGTTTTATTTAGGAATTCAGTGGACTCAAGTTCATTTAGCTTATTTTCATACTTTTTGAACAGATTGGAACATGACAAATAAATTACATGGAATTGTATGAAACTGGCGATCAGAGTACAGGCGCACTCTGTGGGTACACGCCAGATGTTCTGTTGACAATATCAGGCATACCTTTGCAAGCCAATATTGTCAACAAGCAGTAACATTTGAGGATTTGTTGATAGATGGAGCAATAACATTCGGCAATATTACTGGGATACTGGTGTTCAAACTGTCTCACAAATCATAACATGTACTTGGTGAAACTCTCCGTTGACCTGGGAATGCTGAGTTGCATTAAAACACCAGTCACCAGAACATTCCGCTGGTTAACTGACGCCCGGTGGAATACTATTTGGTGGCCAAAATTTCACGGGCTGCATGCGGACTGATCGAGGTTTTTCACTGTTTGTCGATTGGCCACTAGTTCCAAAGAGAGACGAGTTGTCTAATTGGGTATACTTGACAAAAATATTTGAATTTACAAAATTAAATGATGCGATCATACGTTTTTATGCGAACGTTATAATGGTCGCCCCTGGGCACATCCTAGTACACTTCATCAATACACTTCATCAATGATTCCGAAACAGGAACAATAATATACTTTCACTGAATAAATGAAGAGATCGAAAAGCAGCCAGAAGACTATTTATTGATATCCCGGAATTTTACAAGGGATTAACCTGGGGTTAATTAACGTATACTATTGTTTTGTGGCAGTATCCAAGAATGTTTAAATGCCTTTTATATAAGTGGCAAATATAAATGGGGTTGGTCTTATTTTTCTTTATCAAAGAACAAAACATTATTTCCAGTTTGTTATGAATCACAATGAATTAAATCTGCACTGATAAATTATTTTACTAATTGTTTTGTATTTCTACTAATATTTATTTCAGCTGCATCAGTATTCAGTTTATTTATTTATCCAGTTCCAAAATACGTTTGAGCTCGAACCCCCCGTTTTCTTTATTGTTCTGGCAAGACTGCAGTTGCGCTCCTTCCTATTATTATTCTTTATCTCATTCACCTTTCTCCGTGCCAGTTCATATTCTCCTTTCATTAGTCTCGTGTCATTGTTATCCACCCCTTTAAGCTTCCTACTTCTTCTGTAAGCAGCGCATTTTACCTTCCTTTCTTTTATAGCCTTTTTCAGTCCCTCGTTAACCCTGTATCCAAGCTCTCTCGTTGGGACTCTCATCCTTCCTATACAATCCTTCCCTGCCTCTGTTAGGCTATTTACTATGCCATCTGAAATACTCTGGACATTTGCATCCCTAGGTATATATTCAAGATTTGGTTTTAGTTTTTCCCGAAACTGCTTCCAGTCGGCTCCTTGTTTTAGTCCCCAAACTTCCTTGAAGGTATTTCTGTCTCTATTCGTCTTTTTGCCCATAATCTTAACTGTTATCAGGTTGTGATCACTACCCAAGTCATTTTATCCCTCGTCATCTATTTCTACATCTATAACCTCCCTCCATACGCTAATGTCAGTGAGTATATAATCAATTATTGTTTTCTTATCGTTCCTCTCCCAGGTCCATTTACCCTTACATTTCGCATCCCTGTTCAGGATCTTTAAACCAAGCTCTTTTGATAGGTCCAACATCTTCCTCCCATTCGTGTTAATTTTCCTATCACCTCCCTGTATGCCCTCCTCCTTATCCCCGATGTGCCCATTGAAGTCCCCCATTAGGACAATACTGAACCCTCTGCTTCCAAGCTCTGTGATATTCGATCTAAGAGTTGTATATATTGAATCATTCCACTCGGGCTTACTTCCCTCCACTGCTAAGTATACAACACCAACGGCAACACTCCTGCTTCCTAACTTGATTTTTGCCCAGACTATTTCGTTGGATACTGGAATCTGAGTCCTTGCTTCTGTGAGATCTGTAATCAATGAGGGCTGTAATTCCTCTTTAGCGTAGATGCCAACACCCCCACCCCGTTTCTGACCCTCAGTTTGCCCAGCTCCTATCCACACGCAACCCTTCATCTGATCAACCCGCTCATCCCGTCGTATCCACGTCTCACTTAGACCCATTATATCGAAGTCTCCTTCGTCCATCATTGTCGATATTTCGCTTACTTTCTTGTGCAGACCCTGGATGTTGCAGTACCCAAACTTAATGAATCTTTGTTTTTTTGTCATCACTGGCACATTATTATAACCCTGGTATGTCCCTGTATTGTGCATGTTTGTTGTTCTTCCTATGTTCCCAGCATTTGTGCCCCTCTGGGTTATCGGCTGTGGTCCCCTACCCCCTTTTCTCCAAAAAAGGCCCAGTCACCTGTAAATTTTTTTGGCCCAACAGGTCTGTACCCATCCTACTTAAATGCAATCCGTCTCGCCCATACAACTCTCCTTGTCCCCAGAATGAATCCCAGTGGTCAATGAAATGTACTCCCAAGTCTTTGCAGTGCTCTTCCAGCTCCTCGTTTAGTGCCATAATCCGCGAGTTCCTCTCATTCCCACCCCTGAAACGATGGTCCGAGCATTCCTGCTAAGTAGCTTACTAATTAGGTCCTTGTATGTGTCCACCAAACGAACTGATTTCCTCTCCCTGATGTTATTGGACCCCACATGTAATACCACTACCGGATCAGGCCCCGACCCAGCTACAATACCGTCCACTCTATCCCTCAGGTCCTCCACTTTAGCCCCCGGAAAGCACAGAACTGTTCTGTTTTTACTGTCCGGACCACAGACAACCTTGTCGATCCCCCGAACTATGCTACTTCCCGCAACCACCAACTTACTTTTGGCCCTCGCCCTATTTATCTCCTCTAGTCTCCTATTGTTTACAGCGTCCTCTTCCTCTCCAACAGCCCCACTCGGAATCAATATCGGTATCGGTATCTTTGACCTAGGATTACTCCTATCCTTGTCCATCCGTCTCTTTCCAGGCCCTGAACTACCTGGACTACTCCCCTGGTCTTCTCCCGGATCCCTCCTCCTTTTTCCTGGCCTAGATCCCAAGCTACTATCTGTTGCAACTACCTCCATCTCCCCCTCTGTCTCTTCCGAATCGAGCACATCAAATCTGTTTCTGGTGCTGCACTCCCCACTGCCTTTGTACTTTACACCCCTATCTACCTGCTTCTCTGGCCCCCCTTTCCTACCACTTTTGATAGTCCACGCCAAACGCTTTACAGCATTGCTCCGGCCTGGGCCCCCTCATCTGTCCTACGTACTTTTCTAGCAGCCCCCACCTCATCACCTACCTCATTCACATCAAAGGTTCTACCCCCATGTTTCCTCTTGGAGCCACCGACAACCTTCCATCCTTCTCGGAAAGCTACTTTCACAGGCGTAGCTCCAGACAGCCCCGCCCTACCAAGTTTTTTCTTCAGCTCAGCAATCTCCCCCTCAAACTTAACAATTGTCTCAAGTAGGCGGAGGATTTCCTGACAGTATGCACATACCTCTCCATATCCCATCGAGCGACAGTCCCCATACATCATAGAACACTGTTTACAAACTTCAAGCCCAATATCGCCATCGGTGGCCCCACCAACCCGGCTCTGACCGATTCCCCCAGTGACCTCTGTCTGCACACCAATACTTACCCCGTTGGCACCGTTGACCTTGACCGCGATATTACACGTATTTACCTCCATACTTACCTCCGTCTGAACAGACTTGCTCGCCATCATCAAGACAAAATTACGCGATCGGACAGGGAAAACTGTAAACACGCGACAAAAGGCAACACGACGAACCGCTCGACAACTTAGCGCTCACAGTTTTATTTAAGACCTCCTAACTTTGTCCCAGTTACTATACTAAACTAACTCCCCACAAAGTTGAATAAAATAACCTGAAAATGAAATATATATGATTAGTAAACAATAAAAATACTTAATTTCGATTCGTAACCAAGGAGACTTCTTCTGTAGTGGCGTATTATAGTTGGGAGTTATGTTTGTTTGACACATACCCACTGAGTGCTGAGTGTTCTGGCTATTTGAAAATGGTTCATTTTATCTTAAATGTATCCAAAATATTGATGTCTGGCAGCTTGTAGATGGTTAACAAGTGCTAACAGGAATATGTTTCCACGCAACTTGTAATTTCACACCAGGAACTGCGAATGGCCATTTTTTCTTAAAAATCTGCAAGATGTTTTCAGAGAAATCCAGGGAGAACATCAATTTTAAGGTTTCTATGGGTATCATTGTTTATCCAGCCCAAAACGGGTTAAGTGTTGTATTTTGTAGACCCTCATTACTTACAAAAATAATTCTCAATGAATTTTACTTCCACTTATGTTGATCTCTCCTCTTAACTTTGGGTGCTGTGGGTACTCGAACACAGCCCATTTTATCAAGATTTCGATGTTTGAGAACCTGCATATGGTTAACAAATGTTTATTGGAATATTTTTTAAATGCAACTTGCAATATCACACTAAGATCTGAGAATGGCCAATTTTTCTTGAAAATCTACGAAATGTTTTTTAGAGAAATCCTCGCATAACATGAATTTTCAACCTTTTGAGGGGTATCATTCTGTAACCAGCCCTAAATGGGTTAATGCTTGCTTTTGTGAATACCTTCCTTACTTACAAATATGATCCTCGGTAAATTCCACTTCCCATGAAGGAGGTTATGTTTACCTCGTAGGTACACATTGGGTGCTATAGGAGCCCAAGAACAGCCCATTTTCTCAAAATGTCTATACATGGCAACCTGTGGAGGGTTTACAAACGCTTACAAGAATATTTTGTCCATGTAACATGTAATGTCACTCCAAGACATGTAAATGGTGAATTTGTCTTGAAAACGTACTAAATTTTGTGGAGAAATCCACAGAAAACGGGAACTTTAAGCTTTTAAGGGGTACATCCCCTTAACCAGTCGAAATGGGTGAAGACCTCGATTTTTGAATATCCTTACTACTTACAGAACTTTTTTCTATCAGGTTTTGCGTCCGGTAAAAGAAGTTACGTTTCTCTGTGGCATTCCAATTCGGTGTTGTTGGTGTCCAAAAAACAGATCATTTTTTCAAACTTTTGACATTTAGCAGCCCATGGAAGGTTAGCACATGCTTACCGGAATATTTTATTCATGCAGCTGGTAATGGGACACTAAGACCTATCAATGATCATTTTCTCTTGAAAACCTACTAGATGTTTGTAAAGAAATCCAGGGAACACATGAATTTTTTAAGCTGTTGATGGGTATTGCTATTAACCACCCCAAAAGGGGTTAACGCTTGGTTTTTTGGATACCCTTACAAAAATGGTCCTCGATGAATTCCACTTCCAACAAAGGCGAATATTGTTATCTAGCAGGTACACATTGGGTGTTGTACGTGTCCGAAAACAGCCTACTTCCTCAAAATTATGGTGGTTGACACCCCGCAGAAGGTTAATAAATAAGCTCACCGGAATATTTTGTCCATGCAACTTGTAATGTCACACCAAGACCTATGAATATTCAATTAGCCTTGAAAACCTGCAAGATGTTTTAGAGAAATCCACAGAAAAATGTGAAATTTAAGCTTTTAATGGGTTTCTCTCTTTGACCAGCCCAAAATGGGTTAAGACTTCGACTTTTGAATACCCTTACTACTTACAAAAATGTTCTCTATACGTCTTGAGTCCAACTAAAGAAAGTACTTTTCTCTGTGGCATACCCATTGGGTGCCATTGATGTCCAGAACCAACTCATTGCGTGGCCAATTTATCTTCAAAGTTAAACAAGAGTCGTTTAGAGAAATCCAGAGAAAACATGAATTGTTAAGCTTTTGAGGGATATTGTGGTTTAACCTTCCCAAAACGGGTTAACGCTTGGGTTTCTGAATACCCTTATTACATACAAAAATGATCCCCGATGAATCCTACTTCCAATAAAGGATGTTATGTTTATCTCCTATGTAGCCTGTGGGTGCAGTGAGGTCCACAAACTGCCCATTTATAACAATTTCGATGTTTGTAGGCCTGTAGATGGTGAGCATATTCATTGCCGAATATCTTCTGTATATGAAAGGTCATGTCACAGACAGATCTAACAATTATGATACTTTTAACAAATATGTTAGACGAGTTTCGAGAGAGTGCCTATAAACCCTAATTTTGACCGTGTTTGTCAATTCTGGCGAAATAAGGGTTAAATCGAAAATTCCGCTTAGGTACATTTTTAGATTTTGTGCTCCTCTATGCATGTGTATGCATGTGTAAAAGTTTGTGAAAATGGGTTCGAAAATGGCTTCTGAATCGCACAAACAAAATGTGTGAAAAAAAATGTTTTCATGACTACTCGACTGTCATATGTCAATACCGATGCTTTCAGATAAACGACATACCAAGCACGTCGGTGTTTTACATAATGGAAATTGCGGTTTCGTCTAATTTTTGAAAATCGGCTATTTTTGTCCAATTCAGAAAAAAATACTGGAGTTTGAACAGTCAAACTTTTTTCCAACAGACAACAAAACGTTCCGAAAGAATTGATCATGGAGCTAACAAAGGCAAAATTTGACTTCAAAAACAAATTCGAAGTAAAAAGATGTAACAGACCTAACTGCGACCTGCGCGACAGCATCATTGAAGGAGATTCCTGCGCTTTGAAAACGACAAATTTCAAATTCAAACCAAACGCGGACATGACATGTAACACACACAATCTAATTGACGTCATATAAAGCACCGGATGCAGAAAAGACTATATAGGTAAGAGCACTAATTTAAGAAGCAGAATGAATCTATATAAATCTCATATAACCCATGCCGAACAAGCACCGCTATATGTTGCTGGACATTTAAAATCGTGTGATCACTTACAACTTCACTTCTTTCCATTATACAAAATGCCGGGTCCCAAAAACACGTTACAAAGATTGAATAAAGAAAGCTACTTCATAGAGAAATTTATCTCCAAACTCAACCGCACTTTACTTACATTTACATGTATCTTATATATATATGTGTGCAGGGTGTGTGTTTGCGCGCGTGTGTGTGGGGGGGGGTGTACGTGGGGTCGAGAGTGTGTGAGGGGGATGAAAGCGCGTGCATCTGTGTGTGAGGGGTGTGAGAAGAGGAGAAGGTGACTGGAGGGGCGAACGAATAAGGCTCATAAGAGAGAGAGCGTGAAAGAGAGACGGGCGTGAAAGAAAGAAAGAAAGAAAGAAAGAAAGAAAGAAAGAAAGAAAGAAAGAAAGAAAGAAAGAAAGAAAACGGGGAGAGAGGGAGGTGGTCCTGTAAGTCGACCATAATGTGCGGATATTACTACCATTCAAGAAACTTGTTATACAAGTATTTCATTAAGCTTTCTTATCACCTTGAGTGATACGATAACGATTAAGTTGTTTTCTTAACAACACAACAAACGGTGTAATACAAAAACACAGACATATTTGACTTGATCTCTGACGATGTGTAGAAACATTGAAAAACGCAGCGTTTCAGATCGAAATATTTATTATGTTACTCTCTGTCATTTGAACTATTTCTGCCGTTAATATTTTTTATACATTCCATCAAATAATTTATATAGTTTCGTCAATTTGCCGGCAAATTGACGAAACTATATAAAATACGACCAAAAGAATTCCGAGAAATATATATATATATATATATATATATATATATATATATATATATATATATATATATATATATATATATATATATATATTTATGTATTTTCAGCAGGAAGTCGCTCTAATAGAAATAACGGAATCGACATGCTTCGAAGATTGGACCTTTGGATGTTTTATTCCATTATTATGTCGTTGTCAACAATTACCAGCGCCACTGTGGCAATAGATACAAAGTTAAAAGTAATGCAGGACCCATGTGAACCATATATTGAAAAGTCGGAAGAATTGGAAAAAGTAAAATTAATGCAGACGGATTTTAAAGATGATGAATTAATCATAATTACGTTGCTTGATAAAAAACGTACATGTGCTACCGATATTGTTGAAGAATTCAATCTCTACCGTTATATGCTTGCCGTTGAAAAAGGAAAAGAACTGCTGAAATTCCCAGTCGACATGGATTTTTTGTCGTTCGGCATATTAAATCAAAAAACACATGAGATGGAAATAAATTTAAGCTACGTATCCTACAATTGTACATGCAACAACACCAATCTGAAAGTATCCTTAACTGATGTTGTTGTTAATATGACTCGCGTTTTCAATGAAACACACTCGCTTTGCTTTTATGAAATTGATACCGCCAATTCGCCGGGAAATTTCTTAGCGGATTTCATAATACCATATTACACATGGAATACATTCCATGCAGTCTGTTTTCAAAACATAATTGCAACTGACAAAGAGTATATATACCCGTCAAAAATATGCTTCATTATTTACGCCACTGCGATCAGTTGTATTATGTTTTTCCCACTTTTTGGCCTCTTGTTGCCTGCATATACCCATGGAGGCGATCACAATACATATGCCCGAGATGACTATCCGTATAACTTCAAACGAATCTTAGTGTACTTTTTGTTCCCAAGTACAAGTACAGTTACGGGGCAAGAAGATAATCAAACTGTTTGTGAAAGATTCAACACATGTACAAACAATCGTGAGTGTCGTCCACAATGTAGACTTTTAATACTATTATGGTTTATTTTCTCGGGCGGAAGTGCAATAACGAATTGTATAAAATATCGTGTGCAACCAGAAGTAGCCACATTACTGGGCAGACTACATATTTCCGTAGATATTATTTATTTGGGCGATGATAAGATTATTGAGACACATATTGTTCAAGTCACAATTGCATTTTTTATAACAATCATTTTTATACTTATTGTAAAATATCCAAGCAGATATGTTGTCTATATGGACCTATATATCATCGGAGCAGACGATAACCAAAATCATTCTTTCATATCCTTGACAGACAACCATAATTCTGGTAATAGTGAACTGGCGAATTTAGACATATCTGGAGTATGTGGATGGACACACTATGCATATTGTTATATCAACATGTTACAAGCTATTACGCATATCTGGAAACGTTCATATGAGTGTGGTCGGCATTCGAGGTGCTGCCGCTGCCCCACCAGTGTGATTTATTTTGTTATTAATGTTGTATGTTGTTTTATTCAGTTAGTACCAATATTAAACGCATGCTTAGTTATGGGACCCTTGACACTTTGGGAAATAACCAAAACAATGCCACAAGCGATAACTCTACTTATAGAGAGAAGGCTCAGACAGACACCACGTGAAGAAACACTATTTATGAATCCGGGTGCAACCGATAATGAGCCACTTTTAATGGGGCCAGATGCCGCAGAAGCACCTAGAGCAATTAATTATGAAGCCATACCACAAGTAGAGAGAGTGCATAATGCACGACCTATCAAAATATCTTCACCTTTCTCATTCTTACTGTTTTTTCTTTACGCACCATTTTTCTTTTTACTGTTGATACTTTTATTACAAAGCGTGATTTTTTCACCTGCAGTTTTCTTGTTTGAAATAGTGACATTTACTGTTTTTGTAGGGATTCCATTCTATCCTTCTTTCGCACTCCCACGGGTTGCTATTTACTCCTCCGTATTTGCATATCTTTCAAAGGATTATTTCTGTTTTCTTTCTGACTATAGAACGATTTTAGACACAATGTTTGATCACAATTCAGTTCTGAATGGGAATGAAAAAATTGAAATCAGTACCTTTGATAAGGTGTGTAATCGCTGCCATCCAGCCTGTACGAGTATTCTTTTGCTTATTTTCAAATTTACAGTAACAACCCTTTTCGTTGTTATTGCGATGATGGCATTCGAGGCGGGTGCTGGGTTTTCAGAAAGTTTGACACAGTGGTCTGCCATCTTAAATACAGTTTTCATTCTGGTAACTCCGGGTGTATTTGAACTAATTTTTCTGGAAAAGAAGGAAGATAGAGAGAAGAGGATTAAGGAAAGAGTGAAACAGTATTTGAACCAGGAATATCCGATGTAACCCAATTAGGAGTAATACAACCATGACTGATTACAAACAAACCAACATCAATGTATAGAGATGTGTTAAAAGGCAAGAATATGCATATATATATATATATATATATCACCGAGTTTGTGGTATAAGGGTCGCACCTCTGTTTGTCTCGTTCCATTTGCTTTGTCGCGTTTTGACGGAGGCCCGTGGGAATCAGGATAAAAGTGAATAAAAACCACAACGATTGAAATTGCTGTTTATTATCAGATGAAAACAATATACATTTAGTATTTTATTATATCTGGTTTACATAGTGTTTTATTATATCTGGTTTATACAGCTCCTTGAAATATAGTTAATATTTTGCCGGCTGAGCCTCGAAAATATTAATTATATTTCAACTCGCATATTGAGAAAGGTATGAAAAATAAGTATCAGAATGGTGCACAAACGGGGCAGTGTTTGGTTGGAAAGGGGTTTGTTGACATAGAGTTCTTCGAATGGATTTAGAGTCGTTTGTAGAATTCAGTCTAATTTTAAGCCATTGAATCCGAGCAACCGCTTTTCAGTCCAGGAATATAATACGTCATTAAATAGGATGGCTGTTCGGTAAATATGTGGTGTAGGCCAATCAATACTCTGGGCTGCACATTGAACGTATTGATTGGTCTATCCCAAATAATGAATATGGACTCTTCTGATTACTGCCACTGAACAGGCATGGAAGATATCACTAGAGTTCAAAGAGTTAATGTTAAATGCGCATTTACATTAGTTCACCTCACTATGGTCGTGTACGTAATTTGTTTTGTCTATTACACCAAAAGTGTTATATTGTTTTACAATCCAAACTTTGCTTGAATCAGACTGGTTGCGGTGGAAAACGTGTTGCTTTTGCAATCGAATTCTTAGCTTGGTCTTCCGCCAGGGTGTGAACATGCGTAAATTAGTAAATGAAATGGTCTCTCGTTTTTTATAATACGAGGCAAAAATACTTACTTCTAAAAAACTACTCGAAAGTCACTAGTCTGTCTCCGTGCACGCATTGATCTACGTCATTGCCTGTTGCTCAGGAAGCACTAAATGTGTCAGGGATATCCCTTGATATTTTGTAAATGCGTTTTCAAATAGACCTAAAAATGTGTGGTGATGTACACAAATTGATTCTGTAAGCTGATATTTTTTAATGTTCAATAAAACGCTTTATTTGGTGGACTACCAGGTGTTTCCCCCGGCGGTCCATAAAGTGTATATTTGCTTTTTCGGTTTTTATTCGCATTGAATACATACCTTTATTTTGTCAGAAAATTGTAACAGATCTGACAACAATTTGCAACGTTTTTATTTGTTCAATAAATAAAGAGGTCATCACTTGACGAGTTTCATATCGGCCGAGATATCAGATCTCAGTATCTTCATATCAGCCTTCGACCTTCAGTCGCAGAATGATATGAAGTTATGTAGGGCTGATATCTCGGCCGATATGAATCTAACCATTTTATAACCTGTAATAATTAATAAGGTGTCCAGATTTACCTCGGTCAGATAATACCTGTCTTCCTTAATACAAAGTCAACAGCAGCTGATATACATCTAGTTTTGCTAATATAGGCTTCAGCTCGTCTGATACAAGTTACGTGACTAATTACCCCATGTGATTCTTATTTTAACAGCCAACGCTACCATCACATGCGCGTACGTACCAACGAAATTGTTTACGACTCGCTCTGTGTGTGTTTCTTAGACTATATTTC
Source organism: Pictodentalium vernedei (assembly GCA_031216915.1). NCBI lineage: Eukaryota > Metazoa > Mollusca > Scaphopoda > Dentaliida > Dentaliidae > Pictodentalium > Pictodentalium vernedei. The sequence goes on along the minus strand of CM062297.1, from coordinate 102,349,010 downwards.
GAAGCAGCACATTCAAACTCATCGCTCTTATTAAACTTATACTAATATCATTATTTTATACAATAGCGGTCTTTTTCCTTTCAACCAAACGTAGAGGCGTTGTTTAGAGAGAGTGAATTGATTGAATGCCAAATATTGTGAATCAGTAAACATAACTCTTCAAACGAGAAGTATTTCGATTTGGAATGCATCAAGGGGGCCAAAGGTCCCAGAGAACATTTTTATTTTGCGAACTGAACGAACGCTGCTTCCTTGCATCTGAGCGATCAATTGCAGTCCAACAGAGAACATTTCGGTGACACTTTTGTTTCCTGTTCATCGATCATTCGACAAAACTGATTCTAACGGAATGTGTGTGTGTCTGTGTGGAGGGGGGGGGGGGGGGGGGCATCTGGAAGACCATACTTCAAATTGTGATTTTTGAATTTGAAGGAACGCGGTTTCATTTCATCTGAGCGATCAGCTACAGGCTAGACTGCTGTCATATCGAAATGTCAACGGCATATCATACAGAGAACATTTCGATATTCCGGCAGACTATGCAATCGGTTCCATTGCACCTTTTGGTCATTTTCAAGAAATTTCACGTACCACCGACAGGTGTTGGACAGCAACACTTCGGGGAGTGGGGGGGGGGGGGGGCACCTTTAATATTCCTTATAGTCCATGCAGCTAGTCTGCATCTGGTGACAAACTGACAAATTCTACATCTACTCCCCAACACGACACGATCGCCATTAAACTGACTATAATGCAACATACAAAAGGAAGGGTACGGCTAAAGTTAATGGGATACAATTCACAATTTTGTCTTTCTTTTATTATTTTATCTTGTGTCATCTTGTGTTTCCGAATAAGTAACTACAAAAGCACATGCCTATAGCCAGATATATTATTTACATAAGACCTGCAACTTGCAAGTCACTGTCACGGTCGGGCAATTGCAAGTGTATGTAGTTTAATGTAAATAATACCCCCCCCCCCCCCCTTTAAATTAATGACGCTTATATTACAGTCGGCCTGGATTGGTTGTAATTCAGGCATGCGTTTACCAGGTGATAAAAATCATCATCAGCTTAGTTTTAATTAATGAATCGCCGGATTGTACCCGGTGCTTTATTAATTAAATGTTTGATAATTATTCCTATAATTAGTGTTTGGAATCTAATATTGTTGCGTCCGTGGAACTAATGCCTTGTCTACACATAGAAAAGGACCAGTCCACGTTCTGCATGTGTATGCCTTTAACAATTGATGATCTAATTACTAAACAGGTTATAACTTGTTTGGTTCCATATCAGCCTTAATATCAGCCACCGATAATGTCGTCAACCGTTGACCTTTGGTCCCAGACTGAAAACATTTTACCTCAGACTGATATCAAGTGGGATACAATACACCCAAGCTGAACTGCACAACATCAACTACAACACTGACTTTGGTCCATTTCCCTTGAAACAACTGTGTTCAAAACTCTTAAAAGGTTGAGACTTCTAAGGCCAGAATTTTGAGTAAAAATTGTTAAGAGATCCAACAAAATTTACAACATCCAGACTGTACTTAACAAAGCAAAATACAAAAACCTGCACACACGCTCACTTGTTCATCCAGTACCAATACCATCCAGACTCTTACACCAAATTGGAACACCACAAAGTAAAGCTCATACAACAACAACAACAAAACCACCATTGATTCAAATAAAGACAACAAAGCAAACAGAAAGTTATCCGTCCCTAAAATTCCACCTCGCATACTTTAATGCTCAGTCCTGCAGACAGAAAGTACATGAGATTCGTGACGTGATTGAAGACAAAGACATTGACCTTTGCCTTATTATGGAGACATGGCTACGGCAACGAAGGAGATGAGTCTTATATTGCTGAAATGACTCCCAGTTGTCACACAATCAGGTCATTTCCACACAAGGATAGGAGTGGCGGTGGCATAGCCATCATTGCCAAAAGGTCACTTGATAAACACTTAATAATAAAATGTTTGTCGTATACCACATTCGAAGCAGTTGAGATTGGCGTCAGCTACAAGGATATCTCTTCAACAATCACTTGTCTTTATCGACCACCTCCGAGCAAGCAAAACAAACTGACAAACAGCATGTTCATAAATGAATTTCCAGAATTTCTCCATTCCATAAACAATCACAAAAATGAAATACTTATTGTTGGGGATTTTAATTTTTACTTTGATGTGGCAAACAACCCAAATGTCAAAAGCATAATTTCTTTGCTCAGAGACTACAGCCTTAAACAACTTGTCCATAATTCTACGCATAAGCATGGGCACATTCTAGACTGGATTTTAGTCAGGGAAGAATCAGACTTCATTAATGATGTCTCGGTAGTGGACACTGCTCTTTCAGACCATAAGGCAATCTTCTGTGATGTTTCCTTAAAGAAACCACCACGCTCAAAACAGAAATTAACCAGTAGGAATATAAATAGTATCAACTCATTGGAATGGGAAGCTGACATGAAAAATGTCACCCAATCGCTAGTGCAGTATCCAGAAAACCAGCTGCTTGCACGCTTTGATGAAGTGTTAAAAATCTGCTCTCGATAAACATGCGCCACTGAAAACTCGATCACCAGCACCCTGGATAAATGATGACATAAGGTGTGAAAAACGGTTTCTCGGGAAGGCAGAAAGGCTCTGGCGATCTAGTGGCCTGACAGTTCACCGTGAAATCTTTGTCAACAAACGTAACCATCTTAAAAAATGTATGTAATATGCAAAAAACAATATTTCTCTGACAAACTAGAAGAATGTAATTCATCAAAACAGCTTTTCTTAATGACTAACAGAATGCTCGGCAGAAATACAACATCTAAATTGCCAAATAATATACTTGAATCTCAACTGCCAGACATTTTCTCAAATTTCTTCATACAGAAAACTGAAAGTCTGCGCAATGAAATGACTCACAGTCCTATTGAAACATCACATACCCATTCGATGGAGATGAACTGTCCACCTTCATACCTGTTACGGATGACTTCATTCGTAAATAAATAACAAAATCACCATCCAAAAGTTGTATCCTAGATCCAATTTCCACTAGTTTATTGAAATCTTCTTTGCTCGAGTTGGCGCCTATTATAACCAAAATCATAAATGTGTCACTCCTGTCTGGATCGGTGCCTTCTGAGTTCAAACAAGCTGTTGTAACACTTCTTCTTAAAACGTCAACTCTTGATGAACATTCTAAAGAATTACAGACGGTTTCAAATTTGTCATTCTTATCGAAAATTCTTGAGAAAACCATCCTGACTCAGTTAAAAGAGCATCTCACAAATAATTCTTTCCTCGATATATTTCAGTCTGCTTACCGTGAGAACCATAGCACTGAAACTGCTCTTTTACACATCACAAATTCTCTATTTAGCCACGCAGACAAAGGCAAAGTAACGGTGTTGACACTATTAGACCTATCTGCAGCATTTAACACAATTGATCATCAAATACTTCTTAGGAGACTTCAGACCACTTTTGGTATCACGGGCAATGCCCTCATGTGGTTTTCATCATATTTGACTGAAAGATATCAGACTGTCAGTACAGGCGGCTTGCTCTCTCGCCCTCAGAAACTTAAATTCGGTGTCCCACAAGGCTCTGTCCTTGGCCCTGTACTCTTTATACTGTATACCCAACCCCTCTCACCAACAATTAGCCAAAATGGCTGTGACCATCACAAATATGCTGATGACACCCAGCTTTTGAAACCTTCAGTGCCTGACAATTTTGATGAATCACGGCAAGCTGTTGAAAATTGCACCAAATCTGTTAAACAATGCATGGTTAGAAATAGATTGAAATTAAATGACGACAAGACAGAAGCCGCATTGATAGGCACACATGCAAAAGTCACCCCACTCCTCAACCATCACTTGGCAGTCGGTAATTCAGTCATCCCTTTCAGAAACTGTGTTAAGAACCTCGGGGTTCATATTGACTCTGGCTTAACAATGAATGAGCAAGTTGGACACATCTGTCGCCTTTCGTATCTAGAGCTTAGGAGAATAAGTGCCATTCGTCATCTTTTAACAGAAAAGACAACTGCACAACTTGTCTGTTGTTTTGTCTTATCTAAACATGATTATTGTAACTCTTTGTTAGCTGGCTTTACATTGAAATAGCTCAACTGACTTCAAAAGATTCAAAACCACGCTGCTAAACTAATATTCCGTAAGGCCAAAAGGGACCATGTAACACCTTTGCTGAAAAATCTTCACTGGCTCCCAGTCAAGGCTGGAATCGAATACAAAATTGCCCTTTTAGTATTTAAATACTTCAATGATAACCTCCCAGTCTAAATATCTACACACCTTAAAGCATACACACCAACACGCTCGCTGCGCTCTAGTGCTGATAACTGAATTCTTACTTGTCCAAAAATGAACTTAAAACACTGGGGACAACGGGCCTTCTGCTTAAAGGCACCTGACATCTGGAACAGTCTATCGTTCCATATTCGACACAGTACATCCGTCCAGGTGCCTGAAAACATCCCTATTTATAGACTCATTTGGCACTCAAAAACATAATTTGTTTCTTTTCAATTTTCAGTCTGCAGCTTGTTACTTATTTTATGAAGCGCTTTGAGCCTACCTTTTCAGTGGAGATAGAGCGCTATAGAAGTGCTATTATTATTATTATAATATCGAACATCTTAATATTTCTCCTAACCGATTGTTTAATGAACAATAATCGGGTCAAGTACACCACATACCGAGCTCTCAATGAATTATTAGTATCAGAAGTGGTCCAGTATTCAGACTTAGTCGATTTATCGACAAAATAAGCTAGAGAATCGTGAAAAATTGCTTAAGTCAAATAACGGAAGCATGGTGGTTCAGCAGGTAGAGGTGGAGGCTGCACGCTGGAGAGGCTTGTTTCGAATCCCAACAGCAGAAATCACGTTGTCTCTTTGCGCATTACACTCAAGTCCAACTGCCCAATAACCAATAATGTTGCAGCATTTCAACCAATAAAGTTATATCCTGAGTCAAAAAAAGAAAGTATAATATGAGCTGTAATTTATTTTGTATTATCGACTTTAATCTCAAATAAATTATCCTAAAATCAGATTTTGAGTCTAGCTGTATGAATTTGCATAATTTCATGCTCTTACTGTTGCCAGCGTCACGTCAGGACGTCGCAATTCAGACATGGTATGGGCGGAAAGGTTCACACATGCAGTCAATAGCGTGTATGTCCTCTGTTTACCTCCTGGGTGGCAAGACATCGACGGCGAATGGACCTGATAAGTCTCTGGATGTCATCCTGTGGTATTGATTTAACTCCTTCCTTAGGACATTACATAAATCGCCTAACGTCAGAAGATCATGAAGTCGTACCCGACGGTACAATTGATCCCAAAGATGCTGTTGAACATCGGGACAATAACAGCGTTAAGAATTTCGTCCCTATATCGCTGTCCATTCAGATTACCATCGATGAAGATCACCTGTGTTCGATGGTGCAGATGAAATTCCTGCTCAAACCATTACACTACCCCTGCCGAAAGGGTCGCATTCCCACACGCATGCATCAGAAAACCGTTCTCCTCGTCGGCGACACACTCTTGCCCTACCACCAGCACGCCGTAATTCATCACTAAAAAGAACTGTGCCACAACATTGCTGAGTCCAACGAACTCGCTGACGTACCCATTGCATTCTGACGGTGCGATGGCATTGGGTAAGGATTGGTCCGTGGTATGGACTCGGATGCCCTGTTCAGCGAGTCGCCGGAAGGAAACGATCCCACAAGTGAGACGTTCTGAAGTGTCGATCTTGCGCAGGGCTCGTAACTCTTGGTCGACTAGAACGCGGTCGGTCGGCGGTACATCCATTAGTTCAAAACCTTCCAATGAGACGGTAAATAGTGGCCACAGTGACTCCGAACTCAGCCGCAAGCTCATCTGGTGGTGTCCCTGCCTCATGCATACCGATGTAACGCAACCTCTGATTTTCGATTGACCTTGGCATTTTTTAAAATGTCGGAAGACAAAACCTAGCGTATTTTCTCAATAACCCAGGTTCAATGCACAACGTTACACAGAGAAAATTGTCCGTCAACCATTCAATTTGACATTCTCGGATTTGTCAAAAAATGCTCTATATTGACGGAAAATTAACTCCAGCAAGTAGCGAGTAGGATGGATTGCGTGACGGATCGAATTATAGAACTATTCAATTTTGTTATTTTAATAATGTTTGGGGTCATTCCTGGAGAGGGGTAAGGGCGACAATTTTGTTCAATACATACCACAACATGATGTTGCTTTCCAATACGAATGTTGGATTCCCCGTGATTATTAAACCGATAATGATGCTGAGCATCTCAAGGGTTTCACTATTTTTCCTCTCCCTAGGAAAAGAACTAGGGATGCTAAGCGGGATAGTGGTGGCATAATATTCCTTTATAGAAAATACCTATAAAATTATATTAAAATCTGTGAAGTGATTTCTGAAAGTATTGTTTGGCTCAAAATAGACAATGTTATTTTAAAGGAAGAAAATGATTTATATGTGGCTAGTGTGTACATATCTCCGGAAAACTCAGCATATAATAGGAATGATGTGAATTATTTTTGCTTTTAGAAGATTCCATTCAATTATCGTGTGTAGTGATTTTAATAGTAGAACGTCAGATAGTAAGGATTATATATGTAACAATCGCCTAAATTCAAACATTTTGCTTACTCGTACTAATGTGGATAATAAAATGAATAACTCAGAGCGGAAATTGAAAGAGTTATGCAAGACAAGTGGGTTAAATATACTGAATGGTAGGGCAGAATGGTGCGGTAGCACGAGTTATACACACAACGGCATGAGTGTCATTGGCCACTTGTTGTGTTTAGACATGCAAACAGTAAACGCGTTTGTGATTTAGGATTTCTTTGAGTGGTGAAACCATACACCACTCGAGTTTAGCATTGATAAACAAGACGTTAGCGCAAAGTCACTCAATCAGGTGTCTGACAACAATGCGAATGAATGCATGGACTCTATTGTTTATAAATGGGACGCATCATCGCGAGCAGGTACGGCTCAGGAGATAGTTCAGTGTAACCTTTGGAGTGTTCGAAGGAATTGTAAATAGCATCATCTCAGACAAGATAACCATTGATCGGGGGCGACAAACTTTTTAGAATATTTTATTAATCTTCTCAAACCGATAAGTAAAATTAATTTTAGAGAAAAGAACGCTCAGTATTCCAGAAATAAAGGGCTCAATGAATCCTGGTTTAAATTCCAGCTGAGACGAAAAAAATATATAAAGGCATTAAGGTATTTTAAGTTAACCCATTCCCGCAAGAATTATAAGCAAGTAGGCGGAAAAAGAAGTCAATACACAAATTTGGTGAAGCACACGAAATATCAGTATTCAACAAATATGGCTGTGAAACTCAAGAGAGCTTAAGAAAATAAACCCTCGCGATTTTGTAAATATTTTAAAAATAAATCAACGACACAAAGTCCAAATATTTCACTGGTACAATTTAAGGAGTATTTTGAAACAGTGACTTGTCCAAATAATCCAAGAATGGATGCCAATAAATATAGCGAATGCGTAATCCGGTCGATATTTACATAAATTCACAATATAAATCACAATGTAAATTTAAACGACACCCTCGATGCAATTATAACGTCTGAAGAGTTGTAATCGACAATAGCCGACTTAAAATCAAATAAATCTCCTGGAATTGATGGTATGGTAAATGAGCATATTAAGGCTTGTCAGGAATATCTCTTACCAGTGATGATCAGGATATTTAATAAAATAATAACCACTGGAATATATCCATCTATTTGGTGCCATGATGAAATAATACCAATTTATAAAAATAAAAGTTCAAAGGGTGATCCTAACAAATATAGAGGTATTACACTAGTTCCTGCTATGGGTAAATTATTTATGTCTGTTCCAAATAATCGTTTGCAGACAATAAAAGGTTTAATTTGTGATGAACAAGTCGGATTGAAAAAAGGATGCGGCACCGTGAACGCTATATTTGGTTTAAATTCTCTTGTAGAGAAACATTTAAATTCAAACCAAAAATTGTATTGCTGATTTATTGATAAAAGTAAGGCTTTCGATATTTCAATTCCAACTGATAAACTTTTAGCGCAGGGTATAAGCGGATTTGTTTTTTAATTTAGTAACTAACATGTGCAGCAAGATTAAATTATCCGTTAAATGGGGGACAAATCGACGGAGAGTTTTCCATTACTGACCGGTTTATTACAGGGCGCATCTTTGTCACGGATACGTTTCTCTATATTTGTAAATGATTTAGGCACACATATACTGCATAAACATCCCGAGGTTGGTCCTATAATGTCGGAAAAGAAAATATCGTTATTATGTTCGCAGATGATACCGTTTTAATGGCTAATTCAAGAAATGAACTCCAGAAAATTATCGCCTGTGTAACATCTTACTGCTAGTGTAATATAGCCTTAAGATAAATATAACTAAAACTAAGGTAATGTGTTAAGTAAAGGTGGTAAACTTAAGCGGAGTGATACTTGGGCACTGGATGGGTCACCAGTACAGGTGGTGAATTAATTTAATTACCTAGGGATAAATTTAAAATTTAATGGTAAATTTTGTTTCGCCCAGATAAATCTTGCATTCCAGGCTAGAAGAGCTATGTATGCACTTATATCAAATACAAATGATATGCAATTACTTGAAAAACTGAGCATGTCCCGTTTTGATACATTTGTATCCAGCATTTTAAATTATTCTTGTGAGGTGTGAGGTTTCCACCCCGGACCAAATATCGAAAAAAATCACACTGAATTCTGTAAAACACTCTTGGGCATACACTCAAGGAGTATGAATAACTTTGGGCGGAAATTGATAGAGTTATGTAAGACAAGAGGGTTAAATATACTGAATGGGCAAAATGGGGTAGGTTGAATGAGCTAGGTCGATACCCCATGAAATTACAAAGGAATATCCGAATAAACAAATATTAAATACTAAACTGTTGAACACCGAAAATGAAATACCGAGATATAACTATCTTCTTAGGTATCGCGCTTGTGAATCTGTTAGTAATGCTAACATGATATCTCTTGGTTAAAAAGTGTCAACATATTACTGTTGGAATTATATGGATAAATTAACAAATCACCAACACGCGACCGATTACAACTGCAGTGGAGCAAAATCTGAAAGATAATTATATACAACATATTAGAGAGGAATTGTATAAAAGCCCCAAATGTATCTTATACAGATTCCCGCGTTGTATCCTTGGGTAAAGCACTTAACACCGATTGCCTACATGGGGGCACGATGACACTGTGTACTGAGTCGTACTGCGCGTCAATGGTGCGCATGTCTTCAACCAAACTAACCCTGCCTGTGACGCGGTGCAGAGTTCAGAGTTACGGTGTTGGAGAGCTAACAGCAGGTCGTCATTGGTCGGTGGTTCTCGCCGGGTACTCCGGCTTCCTCCACCCGTAAAACTCTCATCAACATGATATGAACCTGGCTGTTAATGTGTCGTTAAAAGGCTAATATATGTATAAATAAATAATCTTATACAGAAGTAATTTCGATATTTATCATATCACTCCTCCGTTTTGTTCACTTTAAAACATTTGATACTTTGTTTTCATATTAATCAGTGATAAATAAAGCCTTCCGTCAGTTTCGTTGGTCAATTTCAAAACTAGACAATTTGATTGGTTGAACAAAATTCAACTGGACCACATTTTCATAATTTACATAAATGGAGTTGGGAGCCTTCATTGGTCAATTTCAAAACTGGACAATTTGATTGGCTAAACAAAATACAACTGGGGCACATTTGCTTAATTTCATTGAGGGGAATTTACATTTTCTGTTCTATTTAGGGTGGGTTATATTGTATTAATCTTTTACCTTCAAGAAAAACGCCATTCATTTTTTTATATTTTCACTTTTGCTTCCAAAACATAGATTATGGCAACTCATTGGAACGAGCTCGTTCCAATGAGGGGTCATAACCTATGTTTTGGAAGCAAAAAATGAAAATGTTTAGCTATACGACGATGTTTGCAACTCAAGTTAGGTGATGGGTTAAAAGGTCATACTAAGTGATTAATTTGTGCGTGTATGTGTCATATGATAAATAGAATATGAAATGAGTGTTTTTCTCATACCATATTTATGAAACTCATCCGAATTTTCCGCTTGGACTCGCCAAAGGCTCGCCAAAACAGAAAATTCTTAGACTCGCTTCATAAATATTATATGAGAAAAACACTCATTCCATATCCTCTATAAATGTAATGAGCGGAATTTCAAATCTATCACGATTTGACGTGAAATTTCTAAACCCTGTTTACAAAAATTATTCTCCGCTTCGATAAAACTTGGACGATTTTACATCTGCTAGAATCGTTAACCCTTTGAACCCAACATACCGTTAAATGTGGGCTCTTCCACGTGTAGTCACTGAACTGACTTGGAAGACGCCATTAGGCTTCAAAGGTTAATATGTACTTTGCCCAGTGATCTTTAATCTCAGTGAACAACTGGCAGGCTGACTTCTGTCACAGCGCATAATTCATTGTTACATAATTGTATCAAATCTTATTAATAATCTTTTACATATATATATATTTACAGCCAGGAAAAAGAAATAATCAAAATGTGCCTACAAAGGTAAACGTTTACATAACAACTGAATTTTCCTTTAGTAAACGTGTATTCTCAGAGGATTCCCAGGGGATGTTATTTTCCCATAAATAGTAGTTGATCATGTGATTTATCTCAAGAATACCAGTTGATCATGTGACATTGGTACAACGCGCATTGATATAATGAACGACATTCGATTTTTCAGGGTCTATATCTGCATGCTGTAATTTCTGTTTACGTCCTGTAAATAGACGCTTTCCCCAATTCGAATGGAAGTTGTATTTTTGCTCTATATTGATAGTTTACGGGGACTATTTTGTATTAGAAGCTTCGTTGTTATGTTTCTATATTAGGAATAGAATTTGAACGAATCATGTTCAGTCAAGGCGTTATCAAGCCCGGACATAAAATAATTATGTTTTATGAAGGGAATAAACATAAATATTGAAATGTGACTGTTCGAAGTCCACGAGGTGGTGAAGCAAATTGTTCACGCGAAAATTTACCATTGAACTGCGAAGTGGTTCACGGTAACTTTGCTTGTGATCAATTTGTTTCATCACCTCGTGGACTTCGAACATTATGATTCAATTTTCAAGTGAATGTATGAACATGTTGCGTGTAAAATGCAATACGTCTTTCACGTCAAACCTAAAACAGATAACACAAACTCTTTGTATTTGTGATTTGTATATTTGTAATTAAATGTTTTCAATTTAAAGGTAATATTTACACCTGACTTCTAATCGTAAATAACAGTTTCATTTCCGTCTCAAGTATTTTGCAAGTTTAGCATGAACAATATTCATTTCATAACTAATGAACTGTTTATCCACAGATGTAATTTTTATTTAAATCGGTACAATGTGACGTTGATAGCTTCGAATTCTAAACAGAATTATGCCGGTGGCATACGAGCTTCATATCAACCGGGAGATCGAGATATTTATGTATTGGGTTTTAGCGACATTTTTGAAAGCCAGGTTCACCTGGTGTCGAACATTTGTTCGGGTGGGGGAGCCAGGGTACTTGGAGAGAACCACCGAGGAGTGGCGAGAAACTGTTCGACTCCCCAACGTACTAACTCAACACAAGCAGGGGGATCATTGGTTTAAGGCAAGTGAACCACCGACGTGCAATGCGCCTTACTACACAGCGAAACCGTGACCCCTCGTGGGCAATCGGGGTTAAGTACCTTGCCCAAAGACACAACTCAATGAACCATTGGGCCTTTCGGTTTACAGTTCAATTCCGTAACCACTGAGCAACCGCGCTCCCCGAGAGAACCAGTAGGTGATGCTTCAAAAATATATTTTTAATATTAATAATGTTTTAATGTATAATATTACAATAGTTTTGTCGTCATATTTACAGTTTTTCTTTGTATTATGTGTACACTCCATTTAGAACCCCATTTTGTCACACCTGGTGCATACATTGTCATGGTGGGTTGAGAACCCCTTTTCCGTTGCTAATTATAGAACTCCGGAAAAAATAAACATCAAAGGCGGCTGATTTCGAGACGATGCCGAATTTCTTTTACCGAGAACGAAAAGCTACTCCTCAGCAAAATTTTAATTAATGAAGGACCGGGTTATGCTTCATTAATTAAATTTTGTATGACTATTTCTTTAATTAATGATGAAATTATAATATTATTTCGTCCGTGGAAATATTGCCCACCCCGTGTAAAGTGACCAGTCTATGGTGGCCTTACTGTACTTTCTAGAAGTGTAAAAGTCATTAATTAAAGAGTTTATTTTTATTCTTAGAGCATTTTTGGTCAAATCACTTGTCCCATACAATGAACCCATCCACACATCTGGCTGATAAATGGTTTATCATTGACAACTGCAGTTGTGTTGTTGGGGTAATTACAATAACTGCCATATGAGTTGTTCCAGCATCTTGTGTGTTCTAGTGTTAGATACCCGGTGACGCAATTCAGTACAGAGGTTAGCTTGATTTTAAATGGACTGTACACGTAACGGTTTCTAAGATACATTCATAATACTAATAATGCTTTTATGACTGTTATATAATTCTTATAATCTTATTGTTGCGATGTTTTAAAGTATATTTTGGATATTAATAGTATTTTCAATAATAATATTGCTCATAATAATGAATAGTGCTTTAAAGTCAGTTATGGAATTCTGTTTTATATTATTTCTTATTTTTCTTATCAAAATATTATAAGTTAGGGTGATGAATTGACGGTAACATGGTCTGAGGTTTGCGGCTCGGAGCTGTGAACGGCAGCACAGTATGGTTGGTATATTCCCCTATAGATTCCATCCTAACCGTTGATAGTACTAACCTACCAAATGCTTTGTATCATCCTGTTACTGGTAAGGTGTTACGTAATACCAGTAGATCCTACCTTATTCCGAGTACTCTTGTTGTTTCATTTATCTAGGTCATTATATAAATTATAATTAACTAATTAGATTGCTTGATTTCCCATAACCTGTACTTAATTGTACAGAGTTATCTCCCTTCTGTATAATAAAAACCTATATCAATGGCCATATTCACAGGCACCCCCAATTTCGGCACCCCTTTTTTAAGAATCCTATTTGTGGAATCCCTTTTTTCTCAAATGATGATAAGAGTCGTATCAAAAATCCCTCATTGAGGGATTTTTAATACGACTCATCCTCATTTGACAAAAAAGGGATTCCACAAATGGGATTCATATAAAGGGGTACCGAAATTGGGGTGCCTTCTGGAGAATCCCTTTTTTGACAAATGAGGGTAAGAGTCGTAGTAAATTAGACGTCATTGAGGGATTTTTGATACGACTCTTATCCTCATTTCAGACAAAAGGGATTCTCCAGTCACGATGATCGAAATTCAACTATTGACTAAACTGCCGGGAATAACACAACAGCATATTTTTAAATAACTAATATGTTTAGCATACTCCATCATTATATGACCAATTCTGGGAAGTATTTGTCGAGGAACAAGTAGTCAGAATATTATTTTAATTTTGTGGATTTTTGACTCGAATCTGATTATTTAAATATCCCGGATAAACAAATCTAAATGGGGAACTTGGATTTATACGCGATCTCGACTCCACTGGATTCGATCAATGAGGACGTGATTCATTTTCCCTGTTTACGTTCGAATCGAAATCGAACATGTTTTGTATCACCATATGTGCGATACAACTTTATGTTTATCGTACAGGCAAACCAGTGGAAATCTCCCTTGTTTTACATTAATTTAAGAATTGAATGCAGTTTTTATAATCTTTATTGGAGTATGAACATGTGGGAATTGGTACAAATTGTATGAATCCCGAAGGGATTCATACCTAATTTGTACCCATTCCAACAAGTTCATACTCCAATAAAGATTATAAAAATTGCATTCAATTCTTATAATTACATTCCGAAACTGTTTAAACTACTTTTTACCAAACAACAAAGCAGAAAGACGAAATAAAACATGTACGAACGAACGAGGTGAAAAACCACCGTCACACAAAAGACAAAGCAGCGATCTATCGTAAATGCAGTGGAGTTGATCACTGCGAGAGGCGCTAAAAGTTAAAAACCCGCCCAAACACCGCTCAAATTACATTCTGTCAACTGCGCTCTACGGTAAGTGCGGGTCAAAGTTCGACCAAATGTATTCACTGGAAAATGAATTACATTTGTTCATGACGTTTTCATCCAGCTGACCAATGGGAAATGAGTATTTGGACCCAAAACGTATAACTACATTAACAATGTAATTATATGTGTGTGATAAATAGTATTCTATTTCGTCGCTATCTGCACGTCATTCATTCATCCAGTATTTGAAGAAATAAAAAGCCAAACGTCATGACTATACGTCTTTCACGTCAAGCCTAACACAGAGAACACAAACTTATTTTGTGATTGTACATTTGTAATTAATTGTGTTCAATTTAAAGTTAATATTTACACCTGAATTCTAATTGTAAATGATGGTTTGGAACCAATTGGTTGTTTATCGAACATGACTCTTTCTCCCCTGAAACCAACTAAAGCGTATTGTTTATATATATATTATTTCGTTTTCTCCTGTATTATTCACCCGGTTACCATGTCCAAGCTTGTTAATTTCAGGTGGTTAATCGAACTTGCCCCAATCACCTCCTCAACCCAAAAAACATCCCGCGAAGGGTAAACGCCCATTGGATGATTGATATGATCGTGAAAATTGACTTTCGAAAAAGCTATCTGCCTTGAAATTATTGATTGAGCAAGGGAGGTCCAATTGAGAAGAAAGCATCTGGTGAGAAAGCACCAATGACAATAGTAGAAAATAAAGCCATGTGTCTTTTTGTTATTTTAAAAAAAGCTATCGGTCCTGCCTGCTGTTTTCGATTATTAAAAGTAACAAAGGGAAACTTCACCAGACGTTTCCTTTTTACTTTTAAAAAACGAAAACAACAAGCAACTGTCCTTAAGTATATCTATCACTATCACGATTAGCATCACTAAGTAATTAACCACTTTGGTTCTTTCTTTAGCGAATGTATTTTTACAATAATTTGCAGGTTTTTATTTTTTCCTAGGAAACAGATTAGCACATTTTACATTCTAGGCTTCTATGGTAGTCAATTGCACATTTACTTTCGTCGGAGTTCACAACCAGGAGATGCTAGCATAGCTCAATTCAATCCTGTATGCAGCAGCGTATGATACTTAACATCTGCCTACTCAGTCACAGTATAACAGTTACAGACTAGATTTTCAAGAAAGCTCACAGTTCGAAACTGTTACATACTTATTTCTGCCAGTAGTTGAACACTATCGCTATAAAAGACAACAATCGCGCGGAACTACAAGCAGAAATTATACATTTTTAGATGAGGTGCCTCTAGTTTGAATTTCGGACATAAGAAGTCTCACTCTCTGAGGGAGACTGTTGGTGTGTCTTACACGAAAATTGGATAAACAAATCGCCGTTGACAGCGTCGAATTCTAAACAGAATTATGCCGGTTTCATATGAGCTTCATGTCAACCTGGGAGCCAATTATTTATTTATTGGGTTTTAACGACACTTTTGAGAGCCATGTTCACTGGTATCGGACATTTGTTCGGGTGAGGGAAGCCGGAGTACGTGGAGAGAACCACCGAGAAGGGGGCGAGCAACTGTTAGACTCCTCAACGTACTAACTCCACACAAGCAGGGTTAGCATTGGTTGAAGTGCACCATCGACGTACAGTGCGCCTCAGTACCCAGCGACGCAGTGCCCCCTCGTGGGCAATCGGGATTAAGTACCTTGCCCAAGGATACAACGCACTTACTCCTGGCGGGGATCGAACCATTGGGCCTTTTGGTGTATAGTTCAATTCCGTAACCACTGAGCCACTGTGCTCCCCGAGAGAATCAGTAGACGGTGTTTCAAAAAAATGTTTTTAATATTAATAATGTTTCAATGGAAAATATTGCAATGTTTTTTGTCATATTTACGGTTTTTCTGTGTATTATGTGTACATTCCATTTAAAACCCCATTTATCACACCCGGTGAACACATTGTCATCGCGGTTTGAGAACCCCTTTTCCGTGGCTATTTATAGAACTCCGGAAAAACACACATCAAAGGCGGCTGATTTCGGGACCATGCCGAATTACGTTTACTGGGAACGAAAAAATACTCATCAGCAAAATTTTAATTAATAAAACACCAGTCTATGGCGGCCTTACTGTACTTGTTAGAAATGTAAAAGTCATTAATTAAAGGGTTTTTTTATTCCTACAGCATTGTTGTTCAAATTATATTGCCCCATACAATGAATCCACACATCTGACTGATAATAGGTTTATCATTGACAACTGCAGTTGCTTTGTTGGAGTAATTACCATAGATGCCCTATAAGTTGTTCCAGCACCTGGTGTGTTCAAGTTTTAGACACCCTGTGACACAATTCAGTACAAAGGTGAGCTTGATGTTAAATGGACTGTACACGTAATGGTTTCTAAGATACATTTATAACACTAATAATGGTTTTATGATTGTTATATAATTCTGATAATCTTAGTGCTTCGGTGTTTCAAACTATGCTTTTGATATTAATAGTATTTTCAATAATAATATTGCTTATAATAATGAATAGTGCTTTAAAGTCAGTTATGAAATTCTGTTTTATATTATTTCTTATTTTGTCCTATCAATTATATGCTGATGTTAATAAATAAAATATAAAACAATTTACATGGTGTTGAGTTGTTACTGCAACAAGTACCAAGTGTTAATTTGTTTGTGTCAGTAACACGATCGGCGGCAACCACCGGAGATTCGAGGATTCGGCAATTGGCGATTTGGCAGTTTGGGATTTGACCATTTGGTCCGTTACCCCCCGTAAATTTGCTGGCACACGTATTTAAAACGAGACCTGGTGCGGAAGTATGCCGTCAGCTGTTTCAAATGTGCTGCATGGTTATCGGACACATAGACTTGTTTGCACCTTCCGTCACATTTGCCAAGGATAGTGTATCAAGAAAAACGGCATTTGCGCGAGTCCTCTGGAGTTGGGGAATAGAGGGATCCCGGACTCACAAGACAGCTGCCCGTGGTTCGGCTCCGTTGTGATAATTTTTTACCCGCGTAATTTACAAATTAAACATTCGACAAAAAATATATATTTCAACAAAAAACACATCATGAACTCCTTCATAGGAACGATCGAGCACGTGATATGGTTTTTTGTCTCTATATCCCGATAAATTCGGTCTTTGGATTGGTAGGAATGCCTTGGACAAATAGCCATGGCAAAGGATGCACCCAACATCCAAGGTATAAGAGAGCGTGCAAACATCCAGGGTACAGTTAAAACTAGAAGTCCTGTCATGAAATGCGCGCAAATAGCACGTCTATCTGCGCGTTAATCTACGCGTTATGACCGTAGTGAGACTATCAACTTCTGTACATATGGCCTGTGCACAAGCAATGCTTCTGCCAATAGACCTCCGGGTAACCCGGAGGTCCCTTGTCAGAAACGTTGCCCGTGTTTGCTATGAGCAGCCAGGAAAACCTGCCGTGCTTTGGATGCCATTCGATATGGCAATTATGCGCAATTCCTACGCGCAATTAAGCTTAGATAAGCGCACAGTTCGTGACAGGACTTCTAGTTTTAATTGTATAAGAGATAATTTTTTCAGCTATGAGATTCGCAAAATCTTTGCCTCTAGACAGCTAGAAGGGCTTCTATTTGACATCAAAATTTGCCAATTTTACGTTAATATTCGATGTAAAAGCCGCTCGGAGTGGAGTTCTGCATGCGATAACAACAGATAAGGGACGCATACATGTGTGTTACCGGAGGAAATGGATGGGGGTCAAGAAGACAAACAAACGATCGTGCGATACTCTTTGAGAATTAACCGGACTGCAAGGACCGCCATTTATGTGAGAGAGAAAAATAGCAATTGTTCTTCTTTCAAACTTGTGGGATTCCCATTGAACCCGGCGCCCCTTGACAAACTCCGTCCTCTGTCTATGCGAGAGCCCAACAGATTCTTTGTATTATGTACACACAAATGTTTTTTTTTTCTAATTTGTTCCTGATTTCACTTTAGGATACATTACAGCACTGAATCTGATTAAATATCAGTGGCGCCGGAAGCGCGAGCGCACAGGTAATATCTGCCCTCCCAACGGGATGGGGGAGGGGGCGAGAGGGAACAACGTTGCCCTTCCCAGGTTCGTTACTCAATCTCAATTGTTTTCAATGATTTAATCTCGAAGTAAAACTTAAATACATTCCAAATCCGTTATGGGAGCTTTCGAAATTCAGTGGCGGAGTTGGAGGAGTCTGGGAGGTCGTGCCCCCTACCGATGGAAGGGGGTAACTCCTCTCAAACTGCCTAATCTCGGACCTTCGGTCTTTTAGGCATACATGCTTTGGCTTGCCATCGTGGGAATTCTAGTGTGAAAAAATGCCCCTTTCGCGGGTTCTGAGCCCTCCTCTCCCCGCCCTGAAATGCTTCAGTCGCACCTGATAAATACTCTCCAACTCATTCCACTTGAAATATAAATATCAACATTTCGTGCAACAAATTCTCCCCATAATACCTTCAGAAATAAAACGTATTCACTCCTCGTTGACGCGGCTCCATAAGTTCTGCCAAACAAGACTGAATTGGTTAAATTCCGTACGGGAAAAAATTATGATTGAAATTTTAGTATTTGACATGACGTTGCAACGGGCCAAACTATATTCCCCTTCACTGGAAAGGAACATGATAGTTCCAGTGAGGTGTCTGATTTGTGTTCCCAAGCCCCACCGGCCACAGTATCAGTGAGCTTTCGCCGCCAATAAGTAGCGCGTTAACCCGTTTCCCACAGCCCAACAGTCACTTATCCCATGAGCAATATCCCAGCAACCATGCATTTTGTTTGAGGGTTGCAACTCGGTGACAGGAATCCTCCGGGTAGAACCCGAGCCAAGAAGCATAGCTTCTACATGTCCACATCTCAGAACGGGTAATTTTTACAGTATTTTTCAAGTCTTTCTTCCTCCCTGTAAAAATCAGCAAATTTAACTTTTTAAATGTTTCTATTAATGGATAAGACGGTGCCTGTAATGTATCGTCGAGTGAGAACCATAAGATTCTACAGTACGTGGAGAGTGGATTCTAACTAATCACCCGCGGAGTGGAGTTATCACCCAAACTATAACTTTCAAATTTTGTGTATATCGACAAAAAACACAAACAATGTTTCAGCCAATGGACCTCCGGGTTTGTGCTTGTTATGCTTTGCAACAAATTTGCAATTATTGCTTGGGTGGAATCTCCACTCTGCGGGTGATTTAGTGATAATACACTCTCCACGTACTGTATCTTCCAGTAGAAGATAGAAGCTTATGGTTCTCACACGACGATATGTCACAATTCACAAAAAAATTCGATGTCTGACTTCCGGTTATTTGAGCTCACAATCGGACGATTCCGATGTAATACTGTGCACCACGAGACAAGTCGAGGCTCAAAAGAACTATATTAAATTGAAAATGTATACAGTGTTTACAGTCGTTCACAACAAGATAAAATCGAGGCTTAAAAGAATTACATTAAATTAAAAATATTTCACAGTGTTAAACTCCATTGACTCAATCGCGCATATCTGCGCGGTAGACGTGGCTCTCCGAACCACATGTACCGTCCAAGTGTGCACGACTGGTAATTTTCTGCGACCTGAGTCAATGGAGTACAACCATCACTTTTTAGGCTTTTCCCTCTGGAAAAGACTATTGTTTTGCTACGGATTATTATTATTACTTTTTTTTTTGGGGGGGGGGGGGGGGGGCCGCACATTTTGTCCGCATGATTCAAAAGCCATTTTCGGACCGATTTTCACAAAATTTTTCACACGCATAGAGGGGCACAAAATCTAAAAATGTACCGAAGCGGAATTTTCGATTTATCCCTTATTTCGTCAGAATTGGCAAAAAACTGTCAAAATTTGGGTTTATCGGCACTTTCTCGAAACACGTCTTGTAGATTTTTTTTAAACATTCATCATTGCTAGACCTATCTGTGACACGACCTTTGGTACACACGACATATCAGGTGATACGTATGGTAATCCTCCACAGGCTGCCAAACATCGAAATTTTGATGAAATGGGCCAGTTTCAGACCCCCACAGCACCCAAACGATACACGAGAGGTAAACATAACTTCCTGTATTGGAAGTGGAATTCACCGGAGATCATTTTTGTAAGTAATAAGGGTGTTCAAAAAAACCAAGCGCTTATCCGCTTTTGGGCTAGTTAAACAGCAATACCCCCATAAAGCTCAAAAATTCATGTTTTCCGTGGATTTCTCTAAACGAGTCTTGCAGATTCTCAAGAAACAATTGTCACTCCCAGGCCTTGATGTGACAATAGAAGTTGCGGTGAGCATTTGTTAACCCTCCACGGGCTGCTAAAACTCAAAATTGTGATAAAATGGGCTGTTTTTGGATGCCAACAGCACCCAAAGGGTACGCCACAAAGAAAAGTGCCTTCATTTATCGAGCGCACAATCTATACGGAAACATTTCTGTAAGTAGTAAGGGAATTCAAAAGTCGAAGTCTTAACCCATTTTGGGCAGGCTAAAGAGAGAGACCCCTTAAAATCTTGAAATTCCCATTTTCTGGGGATTTCTCTAAAAACATCCTGTAGGTTTTCAAGAAAAAATGACTACTCGCAGGCCTTAGTGTGACATTACAAGTTGCATGGACAAAATATTCCGGTGAGCGTTTATTAACCCTCTGCAGGCTGCCAAGCATCGTAATTTTGTTAAAATGGGCTGTTTTCGGACACACACAGCACCCGACGTTTACCTGGGAAATAAATATAATCTCCTTTGTTGGAAGTGGAATTCTCCGAGGACCATTTTTGTAAGTAATAAGGGTATTCAAAAAACAAAGCGTCAACCCCTTTTGCTGTTGTTAATAGTGATACGCATCAAAAGCTTAAGAATTTATGTTTTCCCTGGATTTCTTTACAGACATCTGGTAGGGCTTTCAAGAAAAAATGGCCATTGATAGGTCTTGGTGTCACATTACCAGTTGATTGGATCAATTATTCCGGTAAGCATTTGTTATCCCCCGAGGGCTGCTAAATGTTAAAATTTTGAAAAAAATAGTCTGTTTTTTGGACACCCACAACATCAAATGGGAATTCAACAGAGAAACATAACTTCTTTTACCGGACGCAAAACTGACAGGGGAACATTTGTGTAAGTAGTAAGTGTATTCAAAAATCGACGACTTAACCCATTTTTGACTAGTTAAGGAGTTATACCCCTTAAAAGCTTAAAATTCCAGTTTTCTGTGGAATTCTCAAAAAAAAATTTTCAAGCAAAATTGACCTTCGCAATTCTTGACGTGACATTACAAGTTGCATGGACAAAATATTTCGGTAAGCATTTGTTAACCCTCCAGAGACTGCCAAGCATAGACATTTGGAGAAAATTGGCTGTTCTTGAGCAACCATAACACCAAATGTGTACCTGCGAGATAAACATAACCTCCTTCATTGGAAGTGGAATTCACCGACGATCATTTTTGTAAGTAATGAAGGTATTCGCAAAGCCAAGCATTAACCCGTTTAGGGCTGGTTACAAATAAATACCCCTCAAAAGGTTAACAATTCATGTTATCCGAGGATTTCTTTAAAAACTTCTCGTAGATTTTCAAGAAAAAATGGCCATTCTCAGATCTTTGTGTGACATTACAAGTTGCATATGACAAATATTTTTGTAAGCATTTGTTAACCCTATGCAGGTTCTCAAACATCAAAATGATGATAAAGTGGGCTGTGTTTGCGTGCCCACAGCACCTGAAGTTGAGAGGAGAGATCAAAATAAGTGGAAGTAGAAGTCACTGAGAATTATTTTTGGAAGTAATAAGAGCATTCAAAAAACAACACTTAACCCGTTTTGGGTTGGATAAAGAATGATACCTATGAAAAGTTTAAAATCCATGTTCTCCCTGGATTTCTCTGAAAACATCTTGCAGATTTTAAAGGAAAAATGGCCATTCGCAGTTCTTGGTGTGACATTACTTACAAGTTGCTTGAATAAATATTCCTGTTAGCACTTGTTAACCCTCTACAAGCTGCCAGACATCAATGTTTTGGATACATTTGAAATAAAATGGACCATTTTCAAATAGACACAACACTCAGTGGGTATGTGTCAAAAAAACATAACTCCTTTTGTAGGTCATTGACTCGTTGGATGACGATACTGATATTAACCCCCTCCACCGTTAATGACGGTTTCTACCTTAACATTTTTTTTATCAAACTCAGTCATTTGAGACTACTATACTCAGCTTTCTCATAACATCAATGAAGGAACTTCAGTGAGACAGTTAAAATCAATTCATCAGACACTGTGGGGTCATGAAGAATCATGGAATCTCATCGGGAAAAGTCATGATTCTCCAGAATCATAAAGTCTAGTTCGGTATGAATCTGCAATTGCCGTAGGTACGTTCAATCGTAAACTGTACATGTCGTTTAACTTATGTAATCCATAAAAGAATATCCATGGAGATTAAGAATACACAATTTGAATAGTATTATTCGTATCATTTTACTTTAACAAAAGAACAATATTAAAGAATATAATAAAATGCGGTTGATGAATCATCACAAAATGTTCGGCAACAATCGGTTGAACCGATGTTCCAGGAGCCGTTGGAGTTGTCATCCGGCCGGTCCGGGTGGCCGGTTCCGATCATCGGTTGAACACTAGTTATAGAACATTGAAAATCGTTTTCGTGTTTTTTAATGCGTTTCAACCAAGACTAAAAATCAAAAGTTCAAAAAGATTGGGGAAAAAAAATGAAAAAATACATCTTATGTATTTTATACAACTAAGCATGAAAATGCTTGAAGCTGGTAAAATGATGCGCACAACATTTAGAAATTTCAATTTTTATATGAAATTCCCAAACCCTTCATGGTAAATGTTCTGACAGCTTTTCGAAATTAAGGGGAAAGCTAACTTTCCTACAAGTCTCTTCTAATGATGGAAACTACCAGACATGGATCGCATGATTGATGACGACTCCTCTTGGTTCTGGCAATCTGACGTGAAGCCTATCAGACATATAGTAAGTACATCACCCGATAGTATGTGCGATTAAAGCTTATCTGATGATTTTCTGATAATTACACTCTTCAGTAAACCCTTTAAACACCGATGGTATCCTCCATATCAGTTCAATAGCTACAATTGGAAGAGTCCATATTCTTTCTTTGGGGAAGACCAATTAATATTTTTAACGTGCGGCTCTGGAGCTGCACGTTGAAAATATTGAATAGTCTACACCACACATTCACTTACCAGCCTTAATGAAATTGACGCGTATCATGCGCCTTGGCCGGAAAAGCGGTCGCTCGGATTCATAAGGTTACAAACTGTAAATCCCGCCCATTCATAATTTTTAGGAAGTAACACAAGGCGTACGCAGATGTATTATTGCCGGAATATCGAACCATAATCTCCCATCGACTGATTTGAACGCTTCCAGTAACAATGAGCTTTTGATATGACCTGGCGAATGTTCGAGATTAGATACGTTCGTTACTGATTCTTTTCAATCTAAGAGCATCTCGATTATTCCAAAAAATCGAAAGCCGGACAGTTTCGAATTTAATACACTTTTTATCACACACCTATTAATGTAAAACATGGGATTTCTGCTGTTCTTCCTGTACGACAAAGATAAAGTGTATCGAACATGTGATGATACAAAACACGTTTGATTTCGTTTCCAACGTAAATGGGGAAGAAACCCGTCTAAATAAATCACGTCAATCATTTTTAGAATGTACCGGTATCAAGATCGCTTGGAAATTCCAAGTTCCGCATTTAAATTTGTTTATTAGGACCTTTAATGATATTTAAACAATCAGATTTGGGTAAAAAATTTACAAAATAAAACTAACATTCTAACTGATTGCTCTTTGACAAATACTTTCCACAACTGGTAATATAATGATGGGGAGTGCTAAACTTATTAGCTATTTGAAAACTATGCTTGTTATTCCCCATAGTTTAGTCAATATTTGAAGTTAGATCATCGTGACCCTGACACTGATCAGTATCTATTGGTTTCGACCAATTGAATGTAGTTAAAATTAAAAAGCCAATTAGGGTTGGTACCCGGCCAACTAATAGTGATGGCTCGCCAGCAATGACAAAAATGCAGCAATTATCCAGTTGAAGAGTGTTTTAAGTTCCATTTTCGTCCAGTCTGGTTGTTACATGGGGAGTGTGTGACAAATACAGATCCTCACGTACATTTGAATGGGTTAGGAATTATCGCACGCGATATCTGTCGAGCCAAACGTGTGTGCCGTTCTGTATATTTGTTGTCGACTTTCTGAAGATTAGAACTTATCCAGACAGTCCAACTTGTTCCAAAATTAAGTTTTGGCCGCAATTCCTGAAAATGTTATTTGAAGCGATAGCCTCGATCGCGTTACGCTGTGTTCCAACATACATTTCCATTTGAGTGGAATAACGCGCCATCAACCAAAGCACACGGCTGACACCTCCTTCTTCTCAAGGGATGAATTGTGGCTTTTTTTCGTCCACCTCAGTGACAACTGGTCAATTCTTGAGTCCAGCTGCCACGATAAGTACGAGGTGACTTGTCTGTACCAGAATCTTAAGGACATGCATGCATCCGAAGAAAAAGCTTCATTCGACTACCATTGTGTTCAAATCCAAATCTCGTGCTATACAGTATAATATCAAAGAAAGTGGCCATTGGGTTTATGTACTGGTTGTGTCTACACGGAATACATTGGACTGCCGTATGAGTAAACTATCCAACCTTTAAGAAACAAACCGTGTCATGAACTCAACGAGATCCTTTCAACGATGTGTCACTTGATATGGCTTTGTTAAAAGTATCGGAAAACACTCTATTTTTTGAATTGCTAAATGTGTTAGTTACTCGGTCGGATGCTAGGGATTCGTTAGTCAAAGGGTTAAATTATCGCTGAACCTTCTTCCGAACTAGGTGTTTATTTTGTTATCTGCTCACTGACGACCAATTTTTTTTAAAGGAAATTGTATGCACAATCAGTCGAAAATGTTAAAAGAGAAAGGCAGGTTTCCATTGTTAGTTTCTCGATTGTAACAATGTTACATGTACATGGCCTTAAATTCCGACAAGATAGAAGATTATATTTCGTTTCGAGGTAATTGTTGACTCCTTTCGTGTCAACTATTCTATTGTTGAATATTGATTTTGATCTGTTAATACATTTCAACCAGCCCGACTATGATATTTAGTCCGAGGTAAAGTCAGTTGGTAAAAGCTCACTGTGTGTGAAGTTCGGAAATAACTACCCACCCGAAACTTAATCAAGCACCCCCTGAAATTTTTCATGACATTGAAGTTGCTGTTAACGATGGCTATGTTTCAATGATTGATATGTCTTACACTAAATTTCATCTAGTGACACGTGATGCTCTGGTTAATAGCGTACCCCAAACACATCCCATCGACCATGTGAAGCATGCTTCTCACGCACGTCACAAAAACACTATCATCCACATGCAATATCTGGTTATAAAATAAGAACATTTGTCACTTCTTTTATCAATAAATCGTCGCCTGAGTGCTAGAATGTTCTATGTCCCATAGGGGACATAGAACATTCTAGCACTCAGGCGACGAAATGTTGACATGGCAAGGAAGAGAATGTCAGAGGCACTAAGATGGCAAATCGTCGGCATGCATGCAACAGCTAAGCTATTGGAAGGCAACTTGGCTATAGGCATTCTGTCATCTGCAGACTTGTCCAAAAACATCAACAAACAAACAATGTTAAGGACCGACCAGGGCCTGGACAATTCCAAAAAGACCTCTCCTCGAGACGATCGGAGTCTGGCACGCCTCGTTAGGCGTGAAACCTTTGTTTCAAGTAGGGTTTTGAAACGCATTTGGTTCCCCAACAGGCGTTTGTGCAACAGAACTGTCCGCAACCGTCTCAAACCACCGGGTATGAGGGCCAAAAGAGTCATCAAGCGTCCAGCTCTGTCCGATCAACATCAAAGACAATGTTTGGAGTGGTGTATGGCACGACAACATTGGAATCTCGGGACGTGGAGAGAGTCCATTGGCCAGACGGGAGTAGGTTCCTGCTTCACGTGACATGTGGTCACATAGGAGTGTGGTGGTACAGAAATACTGCTCACGTGCCCAGGAACATCAGACCTACTTTTTCCTATGGTGGAGGATCAGTAATTATATGGCGACGCCTCTCTCGTGATTGTAAACTTGATATGGTGACTGTACGTGGGAATCAAGTGTCATCGGTACATCCGGGACATTTTCAATCTAGTTGTGTCTAATCTTGACAACCACCCGTTGGCTACTCCTCCTGTATTCAAGGCAAGGCCACATCGTTCCCATGTTGTGAGAGTATTCCTTCAGAAAACTCTATTGCAACACTACTTTGGCCTGCAATGAGCCCCGATTTGAATCCATTAGAACACATCTGGAACTTTCTTGGTCGTCGTGTGCTAGCAGAGGATATGACCGTATTGAATTTGGCCTATTTGGAAGTTGCATTGCATGACGAGTGGCAGCAGTTGCCTCTGGACCGTATCAGAAGGTGCACTGGCAGCATAAGGAGGAGGGTTCAGGCTGTCATTCGGGCACGTGGTGGATATACTCGTTATGACGTCAGACACTGCTATTGTATTCAAGAGATGACAAGTTACATTTTTGTCAGTAATTACCGACATTGTTTCATCATGGACCGTTCCAGCACCATACTTTAATGTGTAATTGGCGCCATTAAAATACTACATATTTTCGTCAGTGTGTTGTCTTTCATTTGTCAATAAACCATTCTTTCCCTAACAACCACTTTTGGCCATCTTAAAGATAGCATGAAAGTACTGACAGTTTCTATTAACACCACTACGAAAAACAAAACCAGGGGTGCTTAATTATGTTCCAGGTGTATATGTTAAATTCTATAAAGGTATACGAACTGTTCGATTCGATGCACATGGCAGATTGAAAGCACGGATCGAGGTAACTATTAGTTTCTCTTTTTTTGGGTTCCAACAGAAAGCAGGTGAACGCCACTTATTATTATTATTATTATTATTATTATTATTATTATTATTATTATTATTATTATTCAAGAGATGTTAGCTTGATTAAAACAGTGACGTTTTCCACCGGGGAATGCTTGTTAAACAAATACTCACTGGGCTTCCAGCAACTGCCGGGGAACTGAAAACATTGTGGGTTTATTCGCAGCGTTTTGGCTTCACCTGCAGCACCGGGGCGCTCACTGCAATATATACCCTGGGTGATTTCTATCCAGGAGAGCTATGATTTAAGTGGTGGTTACTATAGGTAATAATAAGTTAGTGTTTCAGTAATATCTGTGTTTATTACATTATGATGTTGTTTTCAATCAATAAATACACAACGTGCTATACAAAATAAAACATTACTTGAATCCTTTACACTCGTTGACATTTTCAAGTCTACTAGCGCCCATCAAAGTGATTGCAATTAAGGGAACATAATCTTGATCTGAGGGATCGCCCCTCTCTCCTCCAAACCAATTATATGGAGTGTCGAAATGGGTTTATTGAATAATCCAGTTGGTGGTAGTAAACAACCCCTCTAAAGTGCGATAACTGGGTGTGGTATTGGAGACCAAGTAAGGTCGTTGGACGCGCCCCAAAAATCTGAACTCTAGTCAGGACTATACGAACTGCAGGTTCGAGAGTCAGGACTCGGGTGTTACCGTTTGACGTCGTCGACAGGATACTTTCGTTTTAAGAGTCGAGAATGTATAGTCATTAAAATTATTTAGTTTTAAATCGACTTTTCTTCTTGGAGTGTTTGTTTTTGTTGGTTTTTTTTATCTTGCCACTTAGATCATGGCGAGCGATATAGATAGGAATTTGCAGGAATATGTGATCGATACCCGGGCGCTAAGGAGTACGTTAATAAGTAATGATCGGCAGGATTTTGGGCTTGTAAGGTCCCTCTCTGCTTGTATGATACCCTCAGAACAATCTCTAACAGGCCACGTTTTACTTAATCCTGTAGGTCAGTCAGTGGAAGAGCAAGCAGAGCAGAAGAGTTGAGGAGGTCTATTCACATGTTAGAAAGGCAAATTATTCAATCGGTTGTTAGGCAGAGTTCAGTAGCAGGTACGCCCCAACGTGATACATGAGCAGACAGACAGGATGCTGTTCCAAAACGCCTATACATGAGGTATTCCAGAAGGTCAATGGAAGTTAACCAGCCTGGGCTGCCTTAGTATGAAGTGTCTTTTTTAGCCCCTCGAGAATGGTCAATCAAAGGGTGACACCGCAAAAGTTGGTGGATTTCCGTTGACGCTCCTAAAGTGGAGGTACAACGTAATGAGACTGGTAGAAGTGGTGAGGGGGTCCTTCAGTAAATCCCCAGTTACTCCGAAAAAGTCCAATGGCTCTCTCAAGACTGGACAACGCATTTCCAAATGTGTATGGAAAGTAATGAATGGAATGAAATGCTGGCATGTAAATTTTTGTTTTTTTCCCCGGTGAGGAACAGCGCTCCAATTTTATGCAGATTTAACACTGTGAAAAGTAACACTGTGGCAATACGTCATGATGTAGAGGATGGGTTTGATATAGGCAACCTGGTAGCAACGGCAACGGCTCCTGGAACATCAGTTCAACCGATCGTTGCCAAGCATTTTGTGATGATTCATCAACTGCATTTTATTTTTTCTTCTGCAATATTGTTAAGTTATTAATATAAAATGATGCCAATAATTCCATTCAAATGGTGTATTCGTAATCTCCATGGATTCCCTTTTTATGGGATATACGATTTAAACGACATGTAAAGCTTACAGTTGAGCTTAATTGAGGCAATCGCAGGTTCATGCCGGAAAAAAACGAACGCTGCACTCCACTGACTCAGGTCGCAGTAGAATTACCACTCGCACGCACTTGGGTGGTACAAGTGGCTCTGAGAGCCACGTTTACCGCCCAAGTGTGCCCGACTGGTAATATTACTGCAACAAGGAGTAAATGGAGTTTAACACTGTGAAATATGTTCAATTTAATATAGTTGTTTTGAGCCAAGGCTTGCCTGGTAGTGAACGATTGTAAACACTGCAAAATATGTACATTTTAGTATATTTCGTTTGAGCTTCGACTTCTCCAGCAGTGCACAGTATTACAATCTAATCGGCAGATTGTTAGAAGAAATAGCCGGTAATCGGTCAGCGGTCATTTTTGTTAAACGGTTGAAGACTTGTTTGAGCGATATAATAAAACAGCCGTTGTCGGTCCCAGCTGCGCACTCAGAGACACTACCAGAATTAGCTAGTAGTATTCGGCGATTAGTAAAGCGTGCCTATCCAGATGCCCCCCCCCCCCCCCTTCCCTCTTTCTTAGGGACGATTTGGCTAAAGGGGCATTTGTTGAGGCTTTGACACACAAAGATATCAGAATGCTAGTTTTAAGGGGAAGACCCGAAACGATGAATGTTGCTGTACGGTTGGCGTTTGAAGAATCTTATCGTAGGGTCGAAGTTTATTATACAGCTGTGAATATGGTTAATGAACCAATTAATCCGGAAGTGCCGGAGAGGTAGGCCAGGCTCTACAAGAACTAAATTTGAAAGTAGAGGATTTAAGATCGGAACAACAGTAGTTAAAGATGGAATTGAATTACCGTATGGAGACAGCCAGCTTTGGGGATCAAAAATGGACTGCGGTGCCGGGCGGCCCGGGTCGCAAGACCGGTTTGGATTTCGGGGACGAGGACAGCGGTCGAAAGGGTTTCTATACTGGCTGTGTGATTAGTATAGTAAGGAAGGAACTGTTAAGTTATTTAATTGACTGAAAGGAATGACTAAATTGAAGAAACTGTATCTCATGAAGTTTTAGGAGTAAATGGGCAGTTTTTTAATGTTGCTGGAACCATGGATTTGCCCTTGTCACTGTGGGAAAATACGGTTGGTCATAGATTTGTTATTGCTGAGTTGTCGTCAGGTTCCCTCTTTGGCACGAATATAATGAAGTCTTTGGGTGGTGAGATATTGTTAAAAGAACATATTGTTAAGTTGATGGATCTGCAGCATTCTGTTAAGTTTGATGCAGAAATGATACAATGTAATAGGATATTCTAGACCCAAAACGTGGCGGTGCCCCTGCTTCAGAAGTGGTTATGGGAAGTGTCATTAACAAATAGAGTTTAACTGAGGGTGTTTTTGAAGTCCATGCTGCATTTGGGCACGGAATGTTGGCCTTATGGTGGGGCGCGGCTAAGTGAGGGTTGCTGATGGATGTGAGGTGGCAGTGGAGATAGTTAGGACAGCCAGTTTTTCCACAAGGTTAACGGCAGGTACTATGGTAGCTGTGTAGCAGCCGGGTGAATCTGTCGAAGGAAAATCACAAAACTGTTAAGGCTGAGAGTTAATATTCTCTAGATCAGATGATTGATTTATCAGTTCTCACGCAACATCGGAATGATGCAATGTGGGAGCTGCTGAATAGTCTTAACCTTTTACCTAACATGACGGCCAAAACCGTCCAGAACTGTTCTCAGAAATCGCCAATTAAATTTCATTATTTCTTCATTTTTTGTCTCAAAACCATAGGTTATGACCCCTCATTGAAACGAGCTCGTCGAGTTCGTTCCAATGAGGTGCCATAACCTATGTTTTTGAAGCACGAGATGAAAAAAGTAGTTTTTCAAGAATTGTTTTTTTTTTCAAGTGTCGTTTTCATGTTAGGAAGAGGGTTAAGACTGTTTGTATTCGGTCTGATACAGATTTTGGACACACTGGATTAGTTAAACATGAGATTGACACTGCTACACACCCTCTCAGCAAACAGTTTGGTTATCGGCTTCCTGACCATTAGAGACAGTAAGTCGACAGTTTAGTGCAGCCAAGTGGCGTAGGAAGTCTCATTAGTAATAACGAATGTATTTTTGGACCCAGTTCTGGGGAAGGGGGTGGAGTAGGGGGTGGAGGGGTTGGATGGCGTAATGTAATTAAAATGTCACGTAAGGTCATTAACCTGACGTCACGTAATTAATGAATATTTTTTTAATCACTT
The DNA here is from genome assembly GCA_031216915.1 of Pictodentalium vernedei. Lineage (NCBI taxonomy): Eukaryota > Metazoa > Mollusca > Scaphopoda > Dentaliida > Dentaliidae > Pictodentalium > Pictodentalium vernedei. Next base: position 102,317,734 of record CM062297.1, on the reverse strand, counting down.
TAATTAATAACTGTTGCGTAATTAATTTTAATTAATGAATGTTGCATAATTACTGTAATTAATGAGTAATGAGTGTAATTAGGGTTAATTATAATAATTAGTATATTAATAAATGAATTAATAATGTTTACGTCGATTAGTACATATTTTTTTACAAGTCATAAGTTGGGATAGATATTATTAGATAATACATTATATAATTAAAAATAATATTGATGTTCGTACATTTCGCCAACCGTTGGATATATATATATATGAATGCTACGTCGATTAGTACATATTTTTTTAAAAGTCATAAGTTGGGATAGATATTATTAGATAATACATTATATAATTAAAAATAATATTGATGTTCATATATTTCGCCAACCGTTGGATATATATATATATGGATGCTATCAGCTGACACTAAACTGGACACGTGCGAAGGTAAACACTGCATTATGTCTATGTTTATGGGTGTAATTAAAAACCATTGAAATCTCGTTAAATCGATTGTTTTGTTTTTTTCAAGCACGAACTACTCCTAGCAGACGGCACGCGAGTAACATTTGTGGGGGTAATAAAATCCATTGTAACATTTTAACGACCGATCATACATAATCTGTCATAAATATCGTTAGACTGACGCTTCAAATTTAAGCGCTATTAATTTTGTAAGAGATCAATCTGTCACCTTATTGATTTTTAATAACTAATCCCTATTGTTCCAAAGTTATAGGCTCATAAAAGCCTGTTCGAATTTGTCAATCAACACGCATCCTTCTTTCAGACACGAGATTCAAATTTACAAATGCATTAATTTTTAACAGTCTGATTTCTGCATTTTGACTGTTTCTCTAAAAATCAATTATCAGTCAATTTTAAAACAACGGCAGTCACTCAGAGCTAAATTTGTCGTTTGTTTTGCAAACACGTTGTTGACAAATCGAGTTTTATTCAAGTCGTATCTACTACATTGTAAGTAATCGAAATGGAAAACAACATCTTTACCTGTGGAATTTGCGATAAAGGATTTTCATCCAAAGACCACAAAAATCGCCACGAGGCTAGTGTACACGGGGGAGAGGCTGTGCATGGCTGTAATTTATGCCCCGGGACTTTCAAGAGATGAGTTAACATATCATCTGAAAATCCACCAAGAAGGGGCTTTGTAATGTCAGTTTTGTGTTTCAATAGCAAATTTAACAACAAAAGAAGCAGTGTGCATCGTACAGACGGTGATGTCAAGGAGTTCCAGTGCACGTTTTGTCTGAAATCCTGTTCTAGGAAAGATGCATTAGAAAAACATATGGAGAAATGTCAAATCTCGACATTCAACTGCGTGACTTGTGGGAAGACGTTTCAACAGCTGATTCAACTTGACCGTCATAATGCCACTAGTAGTTGAGATGCATAACTTGATGTCGATTAACCGGTGGAGCCGCTCCTCGTCAAATAAGGGGGTCAAATGAGGTTATGAGGAGGGGTGAAGGAGACAAGTGTCCGGTCATGTTTTTATAAAATTAAATTTTAATAACCTTAATTGCTTCGACGTAGCCCCCCTAATAAATAGCGTATGTTCATTTAATATAATACATTAATATTTTTCGATAAAGAATCTATATTCATTTTTATTCAACAAAACACTTCTCGAAAAACAAAATGACGTATCATTTTGACAGAAATACATGCATATGACTTGAATCGATTTATTCATGACTGTCACTCATCAAAAACACCCCGAGACTAAACTTTTGTTGGAAACAAGATCATTTGTAAACAACGGACCAAACAGTTATTAATTATTTTATTCCTATACGTTTAAAATTGACAGAATCTAGTTAGTTTTTCTGAAAGGTGATGATAATAATCGTTTTTAAAATTAAAAAAGAAACGCTAAAATTTAGGTGATAATATGGAAGCGTATTGGTGCCAGTGTAGTGTAATGTTTTCGGGAACTTATCTCCTAATTAAGACTTGAGTATCACCTAATTAGGAGATATTATCTCCTAATTAAGACTTATTATCACCTAATTAGGAGATAAATATCACCTAATTGGGTGATAGTATCACCTAAGTAGGAGATAGTATCACCTAATTAGGACTTAAGTATCACCTAATTAGGAGACATTATCTCCTAATTAGCATTTATAATCACCTAATTAGGAGATAAGTATAGAAAATTTCATATACTGATGCCAGTGACTTATTGCACAATTCTGGTGAATGCGTGTTTAATAGTGGGTCTATACGCTACGAAAGTGTTTTTTCCGAGACGCACGGTTTGCAACGCACCAGGTCAGCTTTTCAGGACCATGCAAGGTGAAGCACTATCAGGCACAAGCGCTGTCGCACGTCGTATATTCAAATGTCTGCATTTCATCTCTCCTCCTTCACAGTCTCTGTCATAAAATCGACACTAGTTAATCCAAAGCAGATTGATCATTCAAGGAGAGCTGCTCATTGTTTGTCATTTGTTTATGTCCTGCTCGGATACAAGATGCATCACACCATATGAAGCACATGTGGCCATCTGTCCGATATGGCTGAAAAAATTATAATAGCCGTGTAACAGCCCCCAACCCTCCTCTGGATAGCCCCACATGGATACCCCCCCCCCCCCCCCCCCCACCAATGACAGAATGTTCGTGATTGAATTTGCATTATTTGCTGATGAAATGGCGTGAAAAATGTGTTTTTTTGCAGATTTTGTTTGGATACCTTGTCCCCACCCAGTAGCCGATCTGTGACAAAAAAAATCATCTGAATATTTTCTTAACTATTCCGGTTCATAATTTTTTTTTGTCATGGGTGGGGGATATCCTGGGGGATATTCCAGCATATCTTCTTTCAGGAAGAGGGGATATCATAGTATATCTCCTCCCGCGTGGGCAGATATCGGGGGAGGGGGGGGGGAGGGGACGTCTCACAACGGCTTTGTCGGTACATACGGTTATGCGCCCACCCCCTTCCCACCAACAAGACCAGTGAACAACTTAATGATCATTAATTTTGTCCGCATCTCAGAAAGAACTAGACACCATTTCTGCACTTTGGAATTCACATCGGATCCGACCGTCGAAGAACTATCTCGGTGCATTTGGCAAACCTGTTGTGATCTCTTTATGTCCAAGAGTCTATGGAACTCACGACTACATTCTTCCAGCTGAACATCGTAAAATCAACGCATACTATAATATCTTCTAATTAGGTGATACTTATCTCCTAATTAGGTGATACTAAGTCCTAATTAGGAGATAATATGTCTTAATTAGGTGATACTTAAGTCCTAATTAGGTGATACTATCTCCTAATTAGGAGATAATAAGTCCTAATTAGGAGATAGTATCTCCTAATTAGGTGATACTTATCTCCTAATTAGGTGATAATATGTCCTAATTTGGAGATAATATCTCCTAATTAGGTGATTAAAAGTCCTAATTAGGAGATAATATCTCATAATTAGGTGATACTTAAGTCCTAATTTGGTGATACTATTTCCTAATTAGGTGATACTATGACCTAATTAGGTGATGCTTATCTCCTAATTAGATGATAATAAGTCCTAATTAGGTGATACTATCTCCTAATTAGGTGATACTTATCTCCTAATTAGGTGATAATAAGTCCTAATTAGGAGATAATATCTCCTAATTAGATGATACTTAAATCCTAATTAGGAGATAAGTTCCAGAAAACATTACACTACATTGTCACCAATACGCTTCCATATGATAACACTACGACCTGTGTTTAATCATAGATAAATCACACTCGCGCTATCGTGTTTTACTAGCCTGTATGTTTTATTTTTGGGCGTTTACTGAAGAATAACCTAGCCATCTGAGTAAAAGAATGAAAGAGCTACCATTATCTAATTGCCCATGTGGGGGAGGGGGTGGGGAAGTAGCGTTGTGAACTAACGCATACTATCTCCTGCCAATGATAACCCTGTATGGAACTTTTACAGTTGTTTGCCTTTGCACGATGGTTCTTTCAGAATTGTTCCAACTGCCCTTAAATAAATAAATGAAAAACTACCATTCTATAATAACAGGCCAAGCCCCCCTTCGTTTTACAAGTTTTGTAGTGGGAAAATCAGCAGTACCTTCTCCTCTCACTTTAACAGTGGTATAAACGCTGTTACTCGTCAAAAATGGTAAAAGGATACGCGACTCTGTATTAACCACCCAAAATTGCAAGACTTAGGAAAATATAACCCACCTAGAGCTGCACCAAAGTTACATACACTATTTGGACTCCCGTGTTATGTCCTTAGGCAAGGCAATTAACCCCGATTATTGGCTGAAGGTAGAACGCCTTAGTACACAACGCTGCCACCCACCCCCTACCCCATATGGATAATTAGATAATGGTAGCTCTTTCATGCTTTTACTTAGATGGCTGGGTTATTCTTCAGTAAACGCCCAAAAATAAAACATACAGGCTAGTAAAATACGATATCGCGACTGTGATTTTTCTATGATTAAACACAGGTCGTAGTGTTATCACCTAAATTTTAGCGTTTTTTTTTAATTTTAAAAAGTGATTACTGTCGTCACCTTTCAGAAAAACCAACAAGATTCTGTCAATTTTAAACATATAGGAATAATAAAATTAATAACTGTTCGGTCCGTTGTTTACAACTGATCTTGTTTCAAACAAAAGTTTAGTCTCAGGGTGTTTTTGATGAGTGACAGTCATGAATAAATCGATTCAAGTCATATACATGTATTTCTGTCAAAGTGACACGTCATTTTGTAACTAAACATTTTCATTGTTCGCCTTCAAAACATATCTTATTACCCCTCACTGGAACGAGATCAGTGAGCTCGTTCCGATGGGGCGTCATAAGCTATGTTTGTGGAGAAACAGTGAAATGGTAATTCGATTTGAAAAGCGATTTCTTGTAAAGACGCTGGTTGGTGTTGTTCGTTATTTATTTATCTATTTGGGTTTAACGACACATTAACAGCCAGGGTCATATTATGTCGGTGACAGCTCTACGAGTGGAGGAAGCCGGAGTACTCGGAGAGAACCACCGAGCAACGACGAGCAGCTGTCAGCTCTCCGAACATCCTAACACCTAACTCTGCACCGCGGCATGGTTAGATTGGCTGAAGACATGCGCACCATCGTCGCGCATTACGCCTTAGTACATAGGCGTCATCGTGCCCCCATGAAGGCAATCGAGGTGAAGTGCCTTGCCCAAGTACACAACATGGGAGGGCGAATCAGTCGCTGAAATGGTCACCCATCCAACTACTAACCGCGTTCGACGTTGCTTTACTTCGGTGATCTGAAGAGATCCGGTTACTACGACGCCACCGCGCCCCGATGTTGGTCGTTACTCGTTACGTTGGGTAAAAGGTTAATCGTCTGAATGAGAAAATAAAATACACGTACGCAGACACAAACTCTCGAACGTCCCACCCCGTTTTCATTTGTATGTAACCTAAACGAAGCCATATCTCTTTTTGGCTTACCTGTCCAGTAAATGAAGTTTAAGCCTCGATTAACCCTTTACCTAACATGAAAAGCAGACGACACTTGCAAAAAAAAATCTTGAATGACTAATTTTTTCATTTTTTGTCTCAAAAACATAGGTTATGACCCCTCGTTGGAACGAGCTCAACGAGCTCGTTCCAACGAGGGGTCATAACCTATGTTTTTGAGACAAAAAATGAAAAAATAATGAAAATTAATTGGCGATTTTCGTGAATAGCGCTGGCCGGTTTTGGCCGTTACGTTGGGTAAAGGGTTAACAAACGATTATAATTTATCGAACTCCTACAATACGTTTCACTGCACGCTGGGGAATCGTTCAAGGTCTTCTATTTATAACACAACCAGACTGAAGGGTTATAAGAAACAGAAATTAATAGATTTCTTATCAGCTTTGATATTAAAGTAAGAGGGTTTGTCTTTGGATCACGAGTGTATAAGTATATGTTGAGAAGATAAGATAAGATTCGTTTGCGATCTGTTACAATTTCTCAATAGCTGATCGTGTTTTGTGAAACAATAACGTTATGCTTCAAATCACAATTGTTCTTGTATTCTGTGAGTATGCTCCACGATTATACCAGTCATTACTAAGGCCTAAACAAGTTAAATATCTGTTTCTCAGGCCATCCGCATAGTCTTGTATTCTGTGAGTATCCACCACGATTACACTAGTCATTATTAAGACCCAAACAAGTTAAATATCTGTTTCTCAGGCCACCCACATGGTCAGTTTGGCTTCTGCATGCTCTCTTTTTTATAACAATGCAAATTTAAAAAGATAAAAATTAAATGTCTGATACTTTACTCAAATTATTAAAAATAATAAACTTGTTTCTTGAGTGCAACAAAGCTTTGCAGTGCTTTAGCAATGCAAAGCCTTCTTGCACCCAAGGGACGAAATACACCACTATCCATGCTCTTCTGTAGGTAATAGGGCTTAAAACATAAAACAAACCAAGAATTATGTGACAAAGAAATAATTACAAAAAAATAAAAATTGAAATAAAAGCCGCCCGCATGCATGCAATTTTACAAAACAATGGCATGAGAAACAGAAGATCTACTTTGTGTGTGTGTGTATGTGGGGGTGGGGGGGGGGGGGTGCTGCTCATCGATACTTTATTCAATACCAGCGTTGTTAATTTTGTTGCATCTTTGGCTTGGGAAAGGTACTTAATCCCGATTGACCGTAATGGGCAGTCTGGCGGTGTGTAATAAGGCGTTCTACACGTCGATTGTGCTTTGTACTTGCCTTCAACCAATGCTAACACAGCTTGTGCGTAGTTAGTACTTTGGGAAGTCTGAAAGTTGCTCGTCGCTACTTCCTTCACTCATAAAAAAGTCCGACATGAGTTGATCCTGGGTGTAGCGGGTGTCTTTAAATCATAATTAACAAAAGCATTTGCGTCAGCTGTAAGCACCCATATTTATTATTTGGGGTGGTCTTAATAATCTGATCGTAGAGCGGCCTTAGGTCTGCAAGTTTGAAAATATTCATTGGTATATATTCCGCATGTTGAAAATATACATTGGTATATACTCCAAAAGTTCACTGAGCAACCGCGAAGAACAGTCCTCCCGCTTATAAGTGTTAAGCCGCACGCAAAATCAAGGTTCACCTGCAAACTGAATCTTTTCTTTTTATTTGTGGAAAATAATGTTTTTTTTCGAGAGCACTTGTTTCAAATTTCTGTCACTTTCGAGGTGGTTAAATATTCAAATAATTATTTCAGAATAGTACAGTCTGCAAAAGTTCTGGGCAGCGCCTCTCCGAAATGAAAATCGAAAAAAAAAAAAATTTCTAAATCGCGCTTAACAATTTCTTCGTGGGTTGAAGGAACGACACGCGGTTTGTTTTTATCAGAAACGTTGTTAATGAATTCATTGATGCCTGTTTCTTTGTTTGTTGTTGTTGTTCGTTAGATTGTTTGTTTGGTTGTTTATTGGTGTTAAACAATATTTCGAACAGCCGGAGTCAAATCGCATCGAACAATTTCACCGGTGCAGGGAGCTGACATGTCCATTTAAGCAAATGGTTGTTGAAAGAAAACGCTTGTATGACATAATTAGTACATATATATGTTTGTTATATTTGTTCATTAAAAGTAACAGAAAGAAATTTGGCGTTTCACGGCAAGCTAATTAGAAGATAATCCGTATTTTTTCTAGTCAGTACACCACCACTGTGCGCTTCGTACTTACAATACAGACACTGTCATTTCCATTAATACAAGAGTCTGGGAGGTGAGATTTGCTAATTTTTCCTGAAATAAAAAAACTGCAAATTGCTGTAAAATTATATTCACTAATCAAAGAACCAAAGTGGACGTTTGTGTAGTGAGGTGATACTGATAGATATTGGTAGTGGATTATCTGTGAAGTAGTTGGTTCTAATTTGCTTACCATAGAGAGTAAAGTTTCCTTTTGTTATTTTTAATAAATCAAAACAACAGGCAGATGCGAGAGCTTTTATGCTGTTTTCGTTTATTAAAATTAACAAAAGGTAGCTTGGCTTCATTTTCTACTGATGTCATATATTTAAAACTAGAAGTCCTGTCATAAAAAATGCACACAAATAGCACGTCGATCTGCGCATTAATCTACGCGTTATCACCATAGTAAGGCTATCAAATTCTGTACACATGACCTGTGCGCAAGCAATGTTTCAACCAATGGACCTCCGGGTAACCCGGAGGCCCATTGGCAGAAACATTGCCTGTGTTTGCTATGAGTAACCAGGAGAACCTGTCGTGCTTTGGATGTCATTCTGTATGGCAACTGCGCGCAATTCCTACCCGCAATTATGTCTAGATAAGCGCACAGTTCGTGACAGGACTTCTAGTTTTAAGTGTAGGTGTTTCTCAGTAATTATTTGCTTCTTTATTGGACTTTCTTCGCTTGTCTAATAATTTCAAGAGAAACAACAAATGAAACTTTGCGTTATTTTGTACTGATGTCAAAGATGTTTTCCCAGCTATTACTTGCCTCTTAATTAGATCTGCATCGAGTGTCTAATAATTTCAAGAGCGATAAACTGTGTTGGTATGTTTGAAACTGATAGATATTATTAATCGCGTATTATTTTGTTAATTTAATAAAGAAAAATAATAAACATTCTAGGATCTGTCTGTTGTTTTCGTTTATTAAAAGTAACAAAGTAATTCTTTTTCTGCTGATGTCATAATTGGGTATTTCTTCAAGAATTATTTGCTTCTTAATTGGATAATTTCAAAGGAGGAAACTTTATCTAAAGTCGACTTCCATGGCGATATACAGTACGTGGAGAGTGCATTATAACTAAATCACCCGCGGAGTAGAGTTGTCACCCAAGCTATAACTTTCAAATGTTGTAGATATCGACAAAAAAACACAAGCAGTGTTTCAGCCAATGGACCTCCGGGTTTAACCCGGAGGTCCATTGGCTGAAACTTTGCTTGTACTGGTTATGCTTTGCAACAAATTTGCAATTATTGCTTGGGTGGAATCTCCGCTCTGTGGGTGATTTAGTGATAATGCACTCTCCACGTACTGTGAGTGAGGGATGTAAGTTAACTGACGATGTGAGCAGGAAGGACGAGGGGCGATAATGTGTATATGTTACATTGGCTCCCAAGCTTCAAAGTTTCAAATTAGAGGTATAACACTGTGCCAAAAGTTCAAGGTGAGAAGAAAAATCAATAACTATTTAGATGGCTTTAAAGCCGAAATTGCCTGAAAGTCTAACTATGCGGCCAGCGTGTAACATCATTTATTTCCAGAGAGCCTGTAATTAGTGATTTTATTGACTGAAAGGTACGATGGTAAATGACGCTCTTATACTCTTGGAATCCTTACCCTCCAATTATTCGAAAAGGAAGGGAGGGAGGGGAAGGGTGGTGTCGCGGTATCCGGTTTTCGTCACCGAAGTTAAGCGGCGTCGAGCGCGGTTAGTAGTTGGATGGGTGATCCTTTCGGGGACTGATTCGCGCTCCCGCGTTGTGTTCTTGGGCAAGGCACTTAACCCCGATTGCCTACATGGGGGAACAATGGCGTTGTGTACTAAGGCGTACTGCACATCGATGGTGCGCATATCTTCAACCAATCTAGCCCTACCTGTGCCGCGATGCAGAGTTCAGAGTTACGATGTTGGAGAGCTGGTAGCTGCTCGTCGTTGCTCGGCGGTTCTCTTCGTGGGTACTCCGGTTTCCTACACCCGTAAAACTGTCACCAACATGATATGACCCTAACTGTTAAAGTGTCGTTAAACCCTAATAAATAAATAAATTCGAAAAGGAATTTGACCTTGTTATGGCCTGAAATGAGTCTAGCACTAAAATATTTCATCGCCTATGTTTAGATTTAATCACGTGGTATATTTCAGTTGGTCGAAAAAGGAAATCTGCGGTTCGCCTTTCCGACTCTTTGCTTCGCGGCCAACAGAAATATTCATCTGATTGAATTTAAAAATATCACAAAGATTAATTTTCTTTGAATCAAAGCAAGACATGTTTCTCAATCGAGACTTGTTTATACTGATTCTCGCCAACACTATTAGATATACACCGGCATGGCAGGGGCTCGAACACACTACGAGAGAGTTTCATTCTGCGGCTCCTACCTAGCGAAAGTATACTGAAACACGCACACCAGTTGGCCACCGACAGACCCTAAAGGTGAATACCAGTTAACTACAGTTAAAACTAGAAGTCCTGTCATGAAATGCGCACAAATAGCACGTTGATCTGCGCGTTAATCTACGCGTTATGATCATAGTAAGGCTATCACAGTCTGTGCATATGGCCTGTGTACAAGCAATGTTTCAGCCAATGGACCTGCCTGTGTTTGCTATGAGTAACCAGAAGAACTTGCAATGCTTTGGATGCCATTTGACATGGCAATTGCGCGCTATTCCCACGCACAATTAAGCATAGACAGGCACACAGTTCGTGACTGGACTTCTAAGTTTAACTGTTAGCATATACGAGACTTGTACAGAACACGCGGAATACACATTTTTTCACTTATTTATCATAAAATTGCATCACTTAATTCTACATACTGCAAGTCATGGAAATTAGCAAAACACACTAGAGATCAAATTAGTGATAACGAGAAGATAATTGTACACATATACACAGAACGTCACGATGTGTGAATGCGACATTACAGCGCGAAAGGATAGTGGGATTGTAGTTCTCCTATTGTTCTTCAGCTCACATTAATTCTCTGCCACAGAATAACTAACCCCATCACCGATAGTGATACAAACTGGGACCTGGACTGGTAGTGTTTAGTAGTGCAGTGGATAGGCGATATGATAGAAAAAGCTGGTGATGGTGATAGTAGTGTTAGAAGTCTGTAATACTTTCGGCAATAGTTGGAATGGTAGTGAACTGTTGTTGTAGACGTGCTGCGGGTGTGTATATGACGGGAGTAAGTGGTAACAGTAGGAGTAGAGTAGGCCCGAATGTAAACTGTTGGTGGGGGGGGGGGGGGGGGGGCGGGGGGGGGGGGGTTCACTCTACCAGAATACCCCGGAACTACGAAACTGTTGTAAAACCGTGTTACCCAAAATGGAGGAGAGGTTGTGGTAATTAAGTTGTGACTTTTCAGCATTAGCACAAAACTCGGATTTCGAAAACACCTACAAAGCTTTTGGCCTCAGCCATCTGGTAAGAAGTACTTAAATAGTTATTTTTTATTTTATTAAAATGATTCCGCTGTTACTGTGTTCTTCCGTGGCTCCTGTCAACCCACGGCGTCCATATAAGTAGTTTTATGTTTATACACTCCCTTGAACCAAGATAGTCCTACAATCATAAATCGGTCTGATCTCCTTTACTATAGAGACATGCGAGAGATCTAATGTATTTAAAAGTCATTTGTGACTCTACTTGTTTGCACTGGTATCTTTGACTCAGTAGATAATTGGGAACCATTATCTGAGGATCAATGAGACACGACTGTTCCTGGGATCAGTGTATAAGTGTCATAGGTTGGCATTACGGGACATGGGTGGTTCTCCGAGTCAGTGTGGGCGTTTTATTGTAACACATCGGAAATGGCCAAGTAAGTATGACCACTGCCAGAACTGTAGAGACGAATAAGGAAACCATGATGCTGCCGACTACTAATATGGCATTTCACTACAATTATTGCCTTAGGCTACACAAAATAAATTAACTGATTTTCAGGGATATTCTTTTTTAACTCAGTGGGGGTGGGTGGGGTGGTGGGTAGGTTTTTATTTTTAAGTTTTATCTTTTTCGTGCACATAATGAACGTGGACTCAGATGCTTTCAGCCGTCCGTCCACACACAAAATGCACAGAATGTACATTATTACACAAATAATCTCATTCATTTGAATTACCCCTTAATAGCCAAATTTCGACTTTCATCATTTTTAGTGCAAAGATCATTTTAACTAAAAACAAAGCAGTCGCCCCAACACGCTCTATCTGGAGTGGCCTGCAGGTTACATTCTGAGTGTCTTGGTAGTCGTTTTCTAGGTAGGTCTTGGCTGCATATGTAGGCAGCCAAGACTTGCCAAGAAACAACTGCAAAACGACAACATGTAGACTACTTTTAGTTACGCTCTTCAAATTTCAATTACATGCATCAATCGAAAAATTGTGAAAGGTTTTGAGCTCCCTTTTTCGGGTAATATAGAAAGACATCGCAAGACAATAAAAGCGGCCAATCGTGCGGCCAATTCAATTTCAGTAAGGAATTGCTTGAGAATCGAAACATTTTATTTTTCCCTTGCCTTATATTATTATCATTACGGACTTCTATCACTACTGAATTCAATCTCTAGTAATAAGAGCCATATATCTCTACCTCTATTGATTCTACTGTTTCCTCTCACAACATGTTCCTCTTTCGTTGGTGGGTGCGCCAGACCAGTCGTACCCACCACGTGACTACCCTCATTTGCATACTGAATGATCGCTGCACTGCTTCCTAATCACCTTCGTTTTGTTTATATCCATGGTGTCACGTTCCGTTTAACTCTTAACCCGCTAAGAATGTTATACATATTTTTCATCAAATCTAGTCATGACTGCTTCAAAGCAGCCATGACTAAATTTGATGAAAAATAAATCTAAATATAACACAAGAAATCATTGGTGAAAAATCCATTCCATTTATAGCCCAAGAACATTAGGTTTCACTAGGGAAAAAAATCGGAGAAAACTGATTTTTTCAGGGAATGTCGAGTACATGTCACTGAACGATTAGACAAAAGTCCCCTAAAATCCCAGTTGAGCTTTTTTTTCTACAGCCTTTTTTCGAAAACGCGTTTGAAAAAAATCAAAAAAAATCACACGAACTTTGTAACCTCGAATTGATCCAACTGTATTTTTTGTTTACGCGTATTTCGAGCTACATAATGTCTAATATACATTTACCTAGAGGAAAATGTGCATTCTGTGACAATTTCTGCGAAAAATTATTGAAAATTCACAAAAAAGTATCGGATTTACGCAAAAAATGACGATTTTCCTAACGGATTTGCCTAAAGGGTCGTAGTACAGAACGGGATGTTAGTTGGACAGACGATAAAAAATCCACCACCATTTGAAGACTTTTATCATTGCTTACAAAATAGACATTATGGAAGAGCCCCTCTGCTTCTGGCCGAGTTCCCCTTTTGGCATAAAATTCGTCAGCATGAGAACCCAACTATTTTCGGGCTTGGGACCGAACAGACACGTCTGTGTCTGGCAGCATTAGATCAATAAATAATATTTACAGAATGTACAAAAATCAATAAATAATATTTACAGAATGTACAAATCAATCAACATGGATTAAGTTACATTGACTATTATCAACGCTATATACAGAAATGACATGACCTATATACATATTATTCATCGAACTCAGAAATTTCCGACAGGACAGTGTTTCTGTGGTTGTTACAAGAATCCGAACTGCAATTACACAAACCTGAGCAAGAGAGTCCTGCCTTCTTACACCCACACCTTTTTGTACAAGCACTCTTGCAACCACAACTGATCAGATTCAGTAGGTTATCGGGGGCACATGGCTTTGTGGCTGCAGTCGGTACAAGAAGTCCATTGTCTAGCGACCACCCCCAATCCCTCGGAGGAAGCGAAGTGCCCAACCATTGTTGGACCTGGAGATAACATCTGTAGACATGTTGTTGTGCAGCATCGCTGCTTGGTGGGAGTGAGGCTAGGTCGATGGGTTTATTCAGTTTAGATTTTGCTACATAACGCTTGTAAGTGACATATCTATATTGGTCGAGAGAGGAAACAGTTTTACTCCCGTATAAGATCAGGAGAAGTTGTTCCCCGGCAGCGGCTACTGCACTTGGTGTACTGTCATCCGCCAAAATTGTGTTGACATACTGTTGTGAGTCGCTAGTAACATCGGAGACAATTGTACTGAATACTTTCTTCTTACCAACTCGAAAGAGTGCAGAAGTAGTGTCACAACCACTTATAGAATGTGCTACAAGGAGGTTGCTTCTATGGTCATCCATTTTGGTTGCTATTTCACTAACTGAAACTAGTAAGTTTGGGGTAATGGAATACATCATGTGAATATTACATCCCGGTTGAACTCGAGAGGTAAGAATGACTAACAAGTCTGTGTCTGTTCCCACAACGACAACATTGTTGTCATCTTGAGCGATGTCAAGTGCAGTTTCGGCTATCAGTACATCAGCATCAGCCTCGGCCTGCTTGGACTGAATATTGATAGCAGATAGCTCCTGCATTAGAAGATCGATCAGTTGGGTTTTGTTCTTGGCATTTGCAAGGAAATCGGATTGGGGTGTGGTGGCTGGTAACTCGGGTGAGATATTGATATCAATGGAATACCTGTCTTTAGATCTTGTTCCATGCCCTTTGTCGACATTGTACAAGCATAACCATCAAAAACAACCACTACGTTCGCCCCAAAATGTCTCACTAGATAATTGGAATATGATGTACATATGTCCTTATATGACGACTGTTTAGGCCATACAACTGCCCTCAATAAAAATCCACCATCTACAACAAACAGAGAATGTTCTGGGATTTTAGTTTGCTCGGAACCGTATGTTTTGAGGATCTTACCGAGCGTGCTTTTCTGTGTCTCCAGCAGAATCAAACAATGCTGGTGGTTTCGGGGCGAGTTCATATTTGAGATACTCTTCCATCTCTGCTTGTGACTGAATAACACATGTGATGCGGTTGAACAGAATTGTGGGGTCAATCACTACCTTACTTCCACGGACTTTGATGCTATTTGCCATCGATGCGAAAGACTTCACAGTGTCAACACGTCGTAGTTTGATGCTGTTGAACGTTTTGCTAACAACATTCGATACGCAACATTCACCAATTTTGCGAACTTGGTTACAGTTCACAGTTTCGTCGGCCACAAGCCCGGTCGCTATAGAGACTAATTGTAGTGGATCTCTATTCTGAAAGGGGGAATGCACTCTGAGCCAGTTCAATAATTTGGTGATATCATTGGCATCAGTCAATTGTGAACTTTGACGGAGATCCCGATGTTGTTCGCCATGACCAGTGTGAACATGAACAAAATTTTCGAGAGCATTACATATCGGAAGGCAAAGAGGTAGTCCATGTACCCATTTCGCAACAGTGCTATCGGTTATTCCCCTGCCATGTGTGAGACCACCAGGGAGCTTGAACATTCTCATTAAACATTGCTCTATGGTCTGATCAGAATATATCCCGTCCCAGAATTTATCTGAGCGCCTTATGGTAAAGTAACCTTTCTCAGTGAACAACTTCAAATCATCCTGTTGCATTATTTCTGTTAGCTCATTCATCTGCTGCAAATAGAGATGAGAACTTTTTGCGTATGCAAAATGACCACCTGCGTGAAATACTGGAATCATATTGCGAACACAATATGTGTGGAGTTTCCAGTCGCCTGTGCGCTCTGCTCTCAAGAACAATTGGAGAAGACCTATTTGCTCGTAGTATTGTACCCAAAGGTTTCCTGTGCGTCCTACGGACGCATTCTTGAGCAGTTCGTGTAATTTTGACAGTAGATGGTTGACACTTTCTTCTTGATTGACAGCGTCAGCTGTTGTCCAGTCACCTCTGGCAAGTCCACAGAATATTTCATTGACTTCTGTGCAGTATTTGAATGAGAAAAGTCGATGCCGTTTGAATTTGAGTTTAGGGGATATGGTTAATATTTCACACGTTTCACCAGTTCATTATGGAATAAATGACTATTGTTATATATCATTATAAAGC
This sequence comes from Pictodentalium vernedei, assembly GCA_031216915.1. NCBI lineage: Eukaryota > Metazoa > Mollusca > Scaphopoda > Dentaliida > Dentaliidae > Pictodentalium > Pictodentalium vernedei. The sequence goes on along the minus strand of CM062297.1, from coordinate 102,302,010 downwards.
CACTGCTTTTCTGCAATTTTTGATATATAATTGAACTCCCAAAGTAGTCGTAGATTTGATTTAATGGACGTTGTGTACCGTTGTGTGTATGAAAACAATAATTTTTTTTTCGTAATTTTGTACATTTTCGTGAATATTTCACCATTAAGTGTGAGGATTGGTATAAAGTTGGCATTTTCTGTTGGAGATATGTATTCTCAATATAATTCAGCACGATATTTATGATTCTCACCCTACTAAGGCGAATAAGAATGAGAAATATGGAGCTGGGTCGAATTTTTAAAAAATTTTTTTTTTTCATCAAAAAAAACGCTATAACTAAAAAAGCTCAACTCGGATTCGCGGGGACTTTTCACACTTTATCCGCAATGTGTGTCCCGGAAACATGTGAAAAAATCAGCTTTCTCCGATTTTTTTCCTCACTTTCTCATTTTTATGTCTAATGTGCCTGGACTACACACCACTCGAAGATAATAATAATCACTGAAATGTCTGTCTCTTTTATATTATACTAGAGTAGTAGAAAACCTAAGGATGCAGAACTACCCCTCTTCGGGCTCACCCCCCCCCCCCCCCCCGTCAGACCCCAGCTCCTGTTCACTGTTCAAATATATTACACGCCATACGCCGTCAGACACTCGCAACCCCACCCCACCCCATAGGTTTTCAGACATATTCTTCTTCTTAGGCCACAAGATCCCAGAACCCGTAGGCTGTTATATCAGCCACAGAACATACGAGTCCTACACCCTATTTGGGGAGGGAAACAAGTTCGGATTTGATTGTCAACTTAGAGAGATATACGTTAATACGGCCCACTATATGCAATAACACAACCATGGATGAGTATATAGACCAACTATAAGTAATAATACAACCATTGGTGAGTATATAGACCCACTATATGTAATAACACAACCAAGGATGAGTATATAGACCCACTATATGTAATAACACAACCATTGGTGAGTATATAGACCCACTATATGTAATAACACAACCATGGATGAGTATATAGACCCACTATATGTAATAACACAACCATTGGTGAGTATATAGACCCACTATATGTAATAACACAACCATGGATGAGTATATAGACCCACTATATGTAATAACACAACCATTGGTGAGTATATAGACCCACTATATGTAATAACACAACCATTGGTGAGTATATAGACCCACTATATGTAATAACGCAACCATGGATGAGTGTGTAGACCAACTGTTTGAAAAGCTGTAAGCAGTAGAGCATCTTCAGGTTGTTGCTTTTAACATTTTGGATGAAGCCAACTCAGAAGTTGTGAAAAGGCGATTGCTTAGGCCATCGCTTGTCGGGAAATACCTTCCTTCCCATCCGCCTCGAAAGAACAAAAGGATGAAGTAAAAAGTCATTTATAGTGGTATTACCCATTTATCCTACGAAACTGTGGACAGTCCATGATCACCAGTAGGATCTTCTTATGATCTAGCACGACCATCTAGCGTTATTATGGGCTGGAAGCAGTCTTGCCCTCGGCTCATCGTCTATGTTTTAGATTCGATTATTCGAAACATTTGGAAAGGGAAATAACTGTTCGCTTTTCCGACTCAGTAAAATATTCCTGGCGACTGCACCTGGTTCGCCTCGTGTCTGGGTGCAACACCTTTTCTCACACACTCACCCACATCACTCGAAGTTAATATTAATTACTGAATTGCCTGTCTCTTCTATATGGTACTAGAGTAGAGGAAAGGATGCAGAACTACCCCTTTTCGGGCTCACCCACACCGTCTTGCGACCCTAGCCCTGACTATATAACAGTCCATACGCCGTCAGACCCGCCCCGCCCCATAGGTTGTCAGACCTATCCCACTACTTAGGCCACAAGACCCGAGAAGAACCCATAGGCTGTTATATCAGCCACAAAACACACGACTCCTGTTTGGAGAGGGAAGCAGGTTTGGATTTAATTGTCAGTTTAGAGAGATGTACGTTAATACGGCCCACTATATGCAATAACACAACCATGGGTGAGTATATAGACCAACTTCTTGAAAAGCTGTAAGCAGTAGAGCATCTTCAGGTTGTTGCTTATAACATTTTGGGTGGGCCAACTGAGCAGTTGTGAAAAGGGGATTGCTCAGAACCTTGCTTACCGGAAAATACCTACCTTCCCCTCCGCCTCGAAAGAAGAAAAAGATGAAATGAAATGTCATTTACAGTAGTTTTACCCCTTTTATCCTTCGAAAATGTGGACAGTCCAGGATCACCAGAAGTACCTTCTTAGATGCTCAAGCACGAGCACACTCTTTGTTATGGGCTGGAAGCAGTTTTGCCCTCAGATAGTTCATCGCCTATTTTTTAGATTCGATTACTCGAAACATTTCAATTGGTTGGAAATGAAACTAACGGTTCGCTTTTCCGACTCAGTAAAATATTCCCGGCGACTGAACCTGAATCATAGAAATTCATTTCTTTGAATCAACGCAAGAAATGTTTCTTCAGTCGAGACTTGATTTTATGGATTTTACATGGACATTACATTACTGTTATACATGTTTTTACACTAAGTACTCATATTTAAAACTAGAAGTCCTGTCACGAACTGTGCGCTTATCTAGGCTTAATTGCGCGCAGGTATTGCGCGCCATTGACATATTGAATGCTATTCAAAGCACGGCAGGTTCTGCTGGTTACTCATAGCAAACACAGACATTGTTTCTGGACTTGAAGGTCCATTGGCTGAAACATTGCTTATGCACAGGCCATATGTACAGAATTTGATAGCCTTACTGTGGTTATCACCCGTAGATTAATGCGCAGATCGACGTGCTATCTGTACGCATTTCATGACAGGACTTCTAGTTTTATCTGTATGAATGAACACCTATACGTAATGTTGGTTTAAGATTATGCTAGTGTCCTGCGAGTCACACGTTTTCAGTTCGAAAAGAATATCGAATCGAATTATATATATTATTCAAAATCGAATCAAATCTCGAATCGAATCAGTGGCGTCTTGAAGATGACCAGTAGGGATTGAGGTACTATAATGTTTATATACTACTCAAAGTTTACTAAGCACCAAGTATATCCAACTACCTGTTTTACGTTTTAGTTGAAATATTGTAATGAAACGTGTATATATTTTTTATTTAATTATATCTTTAATGATTTAAGTACAGAAATTAAGATTTTATTTGTGTTTGACATTATTTTTTAGCTTTTGAATACGATAACCATGGAGAATGGATATTATTGGTAAAAGAAGAAATTTTTCAATTTGCAAATAAGTTGACGGAGCGAACTGGTATGGGTTCATTATCGAGTATGAGACCCATTACTGTTAATTACAGCTTGACAACGCCTTCTCATGCTCCCATTTAGGTTCCAGATGGTCCTTTGTGGGATATTGTTCCATTGTTCGACCAGCATGGCACCAAGCTCCTGGACACTTCTTGGCTGGACTGGACGTGCTGAAATTGCAAGCTGCAATTCATTCCAGACATGCTCGATTGGACTGAGGTCAGGGGATCTTGGTGGCCAGTCCATACGCTCTATCCCCTCACTCTGTCGGTACACCCCGACAGCATGGGCACCCATTCCACCTGCATACAATTTAACGTCGACATCCAGAATCTCATCAATATACCGCTGTGCAGTCAATGTACCACGCTCAAGGACACAGAGCTCTGTACGTCCATCCCATTTTGATGCCGCCCCAGACCATGGCTGAACCTCCACCCTAGCGGTCATGCTCAGCAATGTTGGCTCCATAGAATCGCTCTCCTGGTCTTCTCCATACCCTAGAATGCCTATCTGTGTGGTCTAGGCAGTAACTTAACTCATCTGTAAAAAGGACAGGTCGTCAATCTTCTCTGGTTCATCCAACGTGATACATGGCCCATTCATATAGTGCCTGGCGGTGGTTCTGGGACAGCGGTATGCGAATACATGGTCTTCTCGATCGGAGACCACCTTTGTGCAACCTTGCCCGGAAAGTCTGCATAGAAACACATACCCCGGATGCATTCTAAAGGTCACTGCGAAGCTGGGTTGCTCTAGCATAGCTGTTAGTACGGGCCTGAATGATCACAAACAGGTCTTCAGCTGCAGATGTTGTCCTGTCTCTGCCACCACCATGCCGTCTTACTAGTGTGCCATATTGCTGAAATCTTGCCCGGGCTCTGATGATCACAGTATGGTGCACACTAAGGGCTTCCCCAAACTGACGATGGGTAGCCCCTTGCTCCACTTTCCCCACATCCCGTCATATTTCTGCTTCAGACAAATGTTTTCTTACATTTGCATTTGCCATATTCAATCATTAAATCACAAGGGTTTGTGTTGAAATGAAGCTTGAATACCCTACACATGTCATGTACATGTTGACAGTACACGAAAACGTCCTGAAAATCAAGAGGTACATGCTTTCCATGACTGTCACGAAAAGTCTGCCTGTCAAGAGAGCTAATGTAAACACTGGGGACCATCTCAATACATTCCTCAATCATATCCATAAAAAATGTCGAAGATATGTCAGGAGCAAATTTCCCAATGATTTGATTGTCAAATATTTGGTGCTTAGCAAACTTTGAGTAGTATATTGTACCTGGTGATGGGGCAAACGCAATCAGCAATGATATAGTTTAAACCTGATTTGTTCCGACTGTGATGGATCAAGTCCCCATTGATAAAATAATCCAACTACACCATCAAGGTATTCCTTCGTCGAAGGCATGCCTTGATGATGTAGTGACAATATTTCCCTGTGAAGACTGTAGTTTATCGTCGATATTTTTTGGAAATCTTAAATTGGTATTTAGCAGTGGTAGGGACTAGTGGTATTGAAAAAGTAGGGTTGTTGCTTTGAGTGAAGATGTTATATTAAAGGAATAGAGCATGGCTTGGAGTTGACTACACCCATATAGTGCCCAGTGAGGTGGTGTAGTTCCCGCCGCGAAGCGGAGGGAACTACACCACCTCACTGGGCACTATATGGGCGTAGTCAACGACATGACATGCACTAATCCTTATATTATATCGAACACCCATCAAGAAAAACATCTGTCCGATTTGTTAATCCATTACCGAGGTAGCAGCCCTACCAACCAGCGGTATATAGAAAAAAATACCATGTAGTTTTTAAAAAACACTTTCTTCCAAAACACGGCTAACTTGGATTATTGATATGAGCAGAAGACAGATTTTGAATCGGTCGGCAAGGGTAAACAAAACATTTCCCCCAAACGGAACTGTGTATTCTAGAATCGCGCAACTCGCGAATGAAAACTAAAAGTTTCGAAATTTGACAACGCAGTTTGATAATTCCCACACATTTGTCACACATACACATTACCGAATGGGACAGTACGGGATACAAACTCCGAAGATTCAACTGAATTCCATTATTTATTCGTTTACTGCCCAAAACATACAATTAAATAGCGAAATAATATGAGCAGCGAAAACACACGATTTTTCAAATCCGGACGTGTTCTCATGAAAGTTGTACTCAGATGTGGATCATTCTCTTCGAAACGAGATATGGATCATCTTCTCCAGGAATAAAATGAACGCCTCGGAAAATGTGACTTCAACAATGGAAAAGCGATACATTTTTCCACAATGATTTCTTTCCGGGTCGTTTTGTGGATGTTGTCCCTCTGTGAATCAATATTTAAATTTAGCCTGATTAGTTTTATTCGCCCAGTGTGAAAAGAAAACTGATATGGTAGTGTGCTAAAAACAGAAAACGTGTAGTGCCTGGGTGTAGTGCCTGGTCAGTACTGAGGATGCAAACTACACGGAATAGGGGTGCAGCATTCGTCAAATCAGGAGCCTAGAAGGTCACGTGAGATATAATATATGTTAATATTATCATTGGTTACACTCAGTTCTTTATTTCAATATTATTTATGTCCTATTTCCATCTGAACTATATGTTTTGTGAGACTATGAAGATAACAGATAATAAGCTATATTTCTCTGAAAAATACTCGAGAAATATCTGTAACTGGAGCACAAAATATTATCTACATATCTTTATGATAAAACTGACATCACATTAAATCAATGGTTGCATATTCCACGAAATGTTGGTAAACAAACTGCTGATAAAAAAAGTCCTTACGGAATTAGGCCGGTGCCCCGCGAGCTTGAGCACAACTGTACAAACAGATTTTGTATTCTAAGCATTTGTTGATAAATATTCAGTTTTGTTCTTTGGAACTTTTGCCTGTTACTAACGCTAGTAATAACAGGGGTGTATTCAATTTGTCTCTAATAGAAGGATTGTTTAACAGAATGCGTTCCTATTATCGCAAAGGCTTCCTTCCATACGGACACGATGTCGCTTACGTGTTCAAATTTTACACCCCAAAGGGTGCTATTTGAATGAAATGTTAACTGCTCAATTACACACAATCAAAACAAAACCTGGAGAGTGGTTTACCACTCAGGGAATGGGACTTCGTCTCATTTAAAAAAAGAAAGAAAACAAAACTCATCATCTATGAAAAAGCACGAAAAGGACGATTAACGTCAAATACAAGGACTACGAGCTCCATGCTTTCTTTCAATGGACCTCCTGCTTTGTCTTCGTTCTATCTTATCATACTGATCGCCAATTGGTATCTGTGTGGACTCTTTGTTATGCAAGTGTTTTAGTGCTAGTGCACTCTCCACGTGCACTACAGTTAAAACTAGAAGTCCTGTCGTGAAAGGCGCACAAATAGCATGTCGATCTGCGCGTTACTCTACGCGTTATGACCATAGTAAGGCTATCACAATCTGTACATATGCCTGTGTGCAAGCAATGTTTCAGCCAATGGACCTGGTCCATTGGCAGAAACATTGCCTGTGTTTGCTATGAGTAATCAGGAGAACCTGCTGTACTTTGGATGTCATTCGATATGGCAATTGCGCGCAATTCCTACGCGCAAAAGCCTAGATAAGCGCACAGTTCGTGACAGGACTTCTAGTTTTAACTGTAAGGGATGAGTTTTAACTGTACGTGATGTCACAGACACAGTCATGGATACAAGCTGAATATAAACTCTGTGATGCATGACACTGGACGTACATGGAACATTGTTCAAAAACATGGCGGAAAGACTTGAGATGGAATTTTATCAATCAATGAAGTTATCCTTATTAATGGTAGTTTGCTGATTTCGAAATTTAAATAAATAAGATGAAGCTTCTTCTTACAGGTTTACCATTCGTTGTGTGTGATCACTGGATAAACTTGGCTGATCTTCTAGCAGGCAAACATGAGCATGGCTGCGATCACTTGCCTGTATTTTCACGTAAGATAATTTATCACCTCATCACAATGCAGTTATGAAATTATATATGAAACATACGCCTGTAGTAGGGATCAGCGAATCACATATTTTTCGAATGAAATTGTGTCTCTGATATCGAATCGAATCTCGAATCGAATCTTAATAAACAAGTTATTTCATATTGCACCAAACGCAAGTTACGGTACACTGTGATGACCCTCACAAGGCTGACTGACACCTTAAACACCAATAAGCAAATAGTCTCTGTAGCACCGTCGCTGAAACAGTTTGGCCAGTTATCCATGGTTTTAGTTTTTGAAGGCTTAACTTGTTACTGTTCACGTTCTCAAGAACGCGAATAGTAACAAGTTAAGCCTTCCAAAACTAAAACTGTGGAAAATGTCCTGGGCAAAATTCACCATTACCTAACAATTAACCATTGTTAATTAATCAATTAAATATGAATTGAGTATACATGAATGAATTGTCAGATGTCAATTCTATCCATTTTTTGTTGGAAATGTAACAAATTTAAGTTAGTACGAGAGATTTGAAAAAAAATCGAATCTTGAGACTGATTCGGGATCGATCTCGTTATTGACTTGTGGTATCGATATCGAATCGAATCGAATCCGGAATATGGTGATGTTTTCCTATTTTACATTATACAATACAGTCGCCGTAGACTGGTCGTAATCCACAAGTAGGCAGTGATGTCCACGCATGCGTTTAACAGGTAAAATTATCAGCAACAGCAAACGTTTAATTAATGAAGCACCGGGTTCTACTTTCTTTACTATTTTTATTATTTTCTTCGGCTACATATTGTAATAGGTGCATAACAGGATGCAGAGTGCTATGGTGCTTCCTGAAACCATATTGGTGGTGATAGAGAATTTCGAATTTATCTAAGAAGTTTACAAGTCTTATAGACATTAGCTTTTCTAGAACCTTAGAAAAAACAGGCAAAATACTGATTGGCCTGTAATTTGTAAAATTATTCTCATCACCTGCTTTGAAGACTGGAGTAACCTTAGCAATTTTCATTCTGTCTGGTACTATTCCCTGACTGAATGAATTATTCATAATGTGCGCAAGTGGAGTAGCGACTAAATTTATTGAATGTTTCAGAATACTGGTCGTGATATTTTCACAGTCCTGACTTACTTTAGGTTTCATTGTATTTACAATATTTGAGATTTCCGTAGACGATGTAGGGCTTATAAAGACGTTTCCCATAAAAGAAGAATTCAAGAACTCGGCAAATGATTTACTAGGTTTGGTTATTTGATGTGACGTCTGAATTCCAATGTTGGCGAAAAAGTTATTGAATTCTTGTGCAATTTGATTTGGTGCATATATCTTTGTATCACCAAGATTAAAAAATGATGGTACGGTTCGTTGGTTTTTATTCTTATTCAATCCGTTATTTAGGATTTGCCACGTCTTTCTCATGTTATTCCTATTTTCTAAAAGTACTTTTTCATAATATAGGGCTTTGCATTGTTTCTTAATTTTGTTAAATATCCGACAGTAATTTTTATAATTTTTGACATTCGTCTCACTGGGAGCTTTTAATTTTTTGTTAAGAAATTTGATCTTATTGTTGGCAGAGACTAGAAGACCTTTTGTCATCCAGGGCTGCTGTTTTATATATTTCTTATTTTGTTGATGACCTTGGAGAGGAAATGATGTCTCACAGGCATTCAAATAAATATTGAGGAATTTTTCGTAAGCATCATTTGGGCAGTTTGTTTCCAGAACCGGACTAAAATCACATTGGGATAACAACGACTTAAAGCGTTCGATAGTAAAGGAATTTATTTTTTTTGGTCAAGATCTGTTTTGATCTAACAGGTCTGGAATGTGAAATTTCGACATAAAAAATCCCAAAGTGATCCGAAACATCAGTAAGGATTATTCCAGATTTTGAAAAAATGAGACATCATTAGAGAATATATTATCTATAAGCGTAGCACTGCGATCTGTAACTCTGGTTGGTTTTGTAATAACAGGAAGGAAGCGCTCACTAAACATTAAGTCAATAAATGATTCAGTTTTGGAATGAGACGCCACTTTTAGGAGGTCAATATTGAAATCGCCCATAATGATAGAGGCTTTCTTTTCTTTATTCAAGACATCAGTCAGTTGGTTGATTTTTGATTGAAACAGGTCGATATCTGCCCCCGGGGCCGTATTTGGTCTATATATTACTCCAATTACCTTGGAGGATTTTTTGTACTTTAATTCAACGAAGATGGACTCGAAGACGTGCGGTAGAAAAATGGAAAGATCTTTTCGAATACTAAAAGAAATATCGCTTTTTATAAACAGACCGACCCCGCCATGACCATCGTCATCAATATATCTCAAATTTGTTTGTAAAGGGTGGTATCCTTCTAGGGTATATGACATATTTGTGGGGATTCTGAAGATTTCCGTTAAACCGATCACATCGAAAGTGTTCTCTGTGTCGTTGAGTTCAGAGAGCAAGTGATGTAAAGGGTCCCAGTGAGCACTGAGTCTTTGGCAATTAATATGAAATACTGAGAAGGACCCTTGTGCACCCCTAAGCTCATTTCGGGACTCACCCGGAAGGAAATATTTACAATCACTATCGTTAAATATGGCTGCTGAATCATTATCTGTTTTATCATTCAGTAGGGGACCTAAATCGTAATCAGGATCCGTCTGGACCTCGTCCAATTTAACACTACCCGCCAGAGTATCTGAACCGATCACCAACATCACAAATGCACAGACAGTGGAGAAAAATATTTAATGGAGTAGGTTCGTCAAGCGATAAATATTCATTGTGAAATATTGAGAATGCGACAAACGTCGATGGGGCGTTAACATGAGTGGAATTTAGTGGCGATTTCTCGTACAATGTTGCATAACACAAAGTGAAAATAAAAAAGATTAGAAAATAGAAAAGTGTATCACTTTCCAGAATAAGGGGGTAGGGTGGAATGTTTCGTTCCCTAGTCCGGTGTTTTAAAAATTGTAAAAATGCAAATGTTTTAATTGCAAGTGTGTTAAATTATTCTATTCCTTATTAGAAACTTTTGAATGCAAAAGTGATGATATAAATATCAGGATTGCATGTGACATTTTCCATTGGAAGAAAGTTTGACTAACAGATCACTAGAGATGATACAGGATCACATGGCACACTCAGGACTTTGGGGGTAGATACACCCTTCAATCTCATCATCAGCCATGGATCCCGAATCCTCTCTACATGTTCAGAAAATTAATTCAAATCTACATTTCCATATAGCACTCATAATCTGTGATCCGAGAAATCTTTGTAATATATCAAGAACACCTTTTTGTCAGATGGGACATACATGTATTAATTTCTATTGGGTATAAGTTAGGGTAGCAAGTCAGCAGAGAGGGTATAGGATCACTTGGCACTTGATGATTTCTCTCAAGCGATAAATGCTAATTTGTTACAAAGCGTAATTAGCATAAGCAGAGTTTTCAGCCAATGGACCTCCGGGTTAATCTGCTCCTGATTTTTGTATTTCTGTACAAAATTTGAGAGTAGTACATTGGGTGATAAATCCACTCCATCGTTGATTTGCTGACAATCCACCCTCTACGTACTATTTGTCAGTTCCACTGAAGCAACTGGAAGACAACATAATTATGACTTGGGGGTAGACCAACAGTATTTTCAACGTGCACCCGTGGGTCTGCACCTTCAAAATATTAATTGGTCTACCCAACACATCGTGTTCTTTGATCAGAAAAGGGCCTCTCAGTTCCAAAGGGTTACAAAGACAACTTGGTATTGTGTATGTTGTTTATTTATCCAAAATTAACAAAACACGACATTATATTTTATAAAAAAATACAAATTAAAAACGAGATGATACAATAATGTTGTGGAAACATCACATGATTGTCGTAAAGTCATGTGACATATTCAAAATGACGTGAGCACATACTTGACTTTTGTAATGAGATGAGTGGAGTCTGGTGACTAACAAGCAACATTGCATCGTTCCTTTCATTGGTGGACGCAGGTCCGGAATGGAAGAACTTGTTTAACCCTTTACCCAACGAATCGCCCGCATCCGCCCGCGTAATAGACAAATTGAGCAGTTGAAAAAATATTAATTTTTCAAAAAATTTCAACAAAACCATATCATGTGACCCCTCGTTGGAACGAGCTCGTCGAGCTCGTTCCAATATAAGTTGGAAAAATTTTTGTACCGCGACTCGACTCGTCGCAAGCGCGACTCGTTACTGTATGTCCCAAAAACGAGTCGCGTAGTCATAAAAAATAGTCCGTATAAGCACAATGTGCACATAACACATATTTATTTTGCTCGTCGATTCGTCCCACAGCCATGCCGCAGGTTATTGCATACCTGTCATTTTCCCTTCAGTTCCATGTCTACCAATCCATACAGAACACGTCTTGCACACAGATTTCCACTGATGGACTATTTTTCTACCTGACTTTATGGCTCCATCGAAATAACTAAACGCCGCCTATTCTTGTAATCGGCCAATCGAAACGTTGCATTCTAGCCCGGGTAAATTCGGAAAATGCGGTGATGGCCGATAAATCAAACGCTTCGGTCAATAAATAAAGAGTCTTAAAGTTTGAAGTTTTCCGGTGTGTGATACTTGAATTTCGACATTAATGGATTCTATGTCTCTGAGGCGTGTAATAAACACGTTCGTCAATACGGTACTCATGCCATCGCAGAAGGATAGAACTCGAGGCTGCGCCCCTCGTTCTATCCTTCCGCGTTCGCCCTCGTGCCGTATTGACGGACGCATTCACACATCGTGGCATTCTGTGTATTTATGTTTAAATAAAACACAAAGCACATTTTCCTCTATTTAAGGTTAAAATCGCAATGTGTGGTGGGTAAGTCATTTCCAAAGGATGGAAACAGATCAGCAAAAAACGTTTGACGTTTATTTGTCAGTATTGACAACACGCTATAAATACACAGAAAGACATGCGCGTCTGAACGTATTAATCGATATGGCCCGAGTACCAGCGCCGATGGATACAGCGAGAGGCTACATGCATATCGTTCTATGTTTATTACACGCCTTCACGTCCATAAAAACAGTTATTAGAAAGACAATCAGCAATTCATTTGACATTTATCAACAAAACAACACAATTTATCGCCAACCAAATTTGCGTACTCATTCTGTTCTTCTTCTGGATATTTATCATCCCCTCCATATATCTACTCTATTTTTATTTCAGTACTTTCGTACACATTAAACTTATCTTGTTCTTTAATTTTAGACATTGTATTTAGCAATAGGTCTAGTTTCAGGTGATCGTCGTCTGCTCAACGATTTCTGTTCGGCACATGTGTGCGGAACGGATTCCCATTCACCGCATGGTTTAGTGTTGCTGTAGATGGTTATTTCACAGAACAGACGTGTAATAGTATATATTCTTGATTTCTTTTTGTAGGGGACTTTGAGGCATTGTGTAAACACGCATATTGGTATGAATTCAGTGGTAAGTAAACATGGAGGACGCCAACTAATTATAATGTTTATTATATACTTTTTTAATCAGTTATACTCATAATCGTACTATAATATCAGTGAAATAAAAATCGGTTCATCACTTGTGAAAATATATCAATATGGTAATGCGTATTCTTTAAAGCTGAAGAGAATTTGGACCGGATTCTTACATTGTTGAACTTTTGTCTTTCCAATTTCTGACCCACCACACTGGCTTCTCATCTGTTGAAAAACAAGTGTGAGAAAATTGAATCTAAAATGCTAACTTTGTGTGTGTGTGGGGGGGGGGGGGAGGGGGTTGGGGGGGGGTCTATCTTGTCTCAAATTCACAAAATTTTATTCGTGAAATTCATGAAATCATTCATAAAATCATTCATGAAATCTCGAACCAGTTGTGTCGAAATCAGATCGCGATTAGGTCGACAAAAATACAACTTCTCCGTTAACAGTGCATTCTATCATTTATGAAATCTCAAGACAAGACTCGCATCTCGACAGATAGATGGTGGAAGGACATTTTATTATCCTGAAATCTCCCCGGAAAGATAAGATATTTCACCCAGACACGAGGCTGTACTGTACATGAATATTCCCAACGGTTTTTATGTATAGATAACTACAGTACAATCACCTTGGACTGGTCGTAATCCACACGTGGGTAATGATGTCCACGAATGCGTTTAATGTACCAGGTAATAAAAATCACCATCAGCAAAATTTTAATTAATGAAGCACCGGGTTGTACCCGGTGCTTCATTAATTAAATTTTTGATGATTATTCCTATAATTAGTGTTTGGAATCTAATATTATTACATTCGTGAATATATTGCCCACCCATGGAAAGTGACCAGCCCACGACGGTCGCACAGTATCCTTCTCGGTGAACTAAACGGGTAAGGAGTCAACGATTGCCGTGATTGGTTGGTGAGGCCTCGCATGTCAACAAACCAGTAACCACACCAATCTCTCAAAGTGCCGGTGTAATTCTATAAGGGAATCCGCGCGTGGTGTTCTCACTTTCCCAGCAGATATTGTTCTCATAAAAAGTGTTGGTAACTTTAACACTAGAGATTTGAAGCACAGCCTTACTATATTTCTGGGTATTTAGGTTGATGTTTACAAAACATGGCAACCAACACAATTTTGAAGCCATCTTTTGTTGATTATTATTGTCTGTCACAATTTGGAGTTAAATTTGTACACATTTTAGACACGTGTTTATGGTAATATAATTCTTTCTACACTTACAGCACACCCACCATGGAATGGACAAATCCGCGTGTGGCCAGGTTTGCCCACCTGTACATTTGTCAACCAATAATGCGTAGTTATTCAATGGAAGAAGCCGCTGGTCGGACCTGGTACTTCATTCATTGAAAATTTGATGTAGATCCATTTGTTTTATGTCGGAGATTCGCTGTTAACGCATGCGTGGAAATATTGCTCACGCGTGAATTTTGACGTGTCCATGACGTCAGTACTGTATATACATTAAATACCAATGAAGCCTTGTTGTACTCGAGGGGCGATATATTGTTGAGTTAAAAAATCAACTTTTTCCCAAAATAGATATGGTAACGTGCTTGAGCATCACCCATTTTGCAATGTTGAATACCAATATAAAGCGATGTTTTTTTGCGCGCCGAAAGTTGCCCAACCCCTTTCGACCCAACCAGCAGTACAAAGTACCATACTACATCCTGAAACTACAAAGATGGAAGAGCAAAGGCACCAAGGAGACCATCAAGACCCAAATTGCAACGAGTAACCAGTAGGAATTAATGCATTAGTCGGATCTTCAGACACGTGGAGTCCTCCACATAAATGATGCACTTTGAACTATGAATGTTCACTTTCAACTTATAATCCGTATATCGACAGAGATTTCGAGTTACCATTCTGATCTGTACTTTAAAGCTGATGACTGCTGATTGACTCTTTCGGCGCGACAGACAGCTGAAGCTGACAGCACGCCAACCCGCGGTTGGCAACTATAGGTATATCTGCAGTAAATATTTTAATTTGAGTTACCCTCCTTGAAATGTTGCAATCGCTAAAAATAAGCAGTCTTGGGAAAATACATTGTTTCAATAACCATTTGAAACATTCTAATGACATCTTGCATTATTGTTGAATGTTCCAGATGAATAAAAGAGGGTGATTTGATGACTTCAGGACCTAACAATTAAAATTGATTTTTGGTGTAGTTTTGTTGGGAATTCCCATTAAAATAGCTGCAGGTGACCGGTACTTCCCTTCAGGTCAGGGATTCTCTCTTATTTGTTGCATGACCCCCCCCCCCCCCCACACCCCGTTTTCGGGTCATAAAAATTGTCTGAACGGCTATACTTGACAAGATATTTGAATGCCAAAATTAAAGTGATGCGATCATAATTTTTTTTGCTTGAACGTTATAATGGTCGCCTTTTGGAAAATATTTACTGCTGCGATACCTATAATCGGCATTTTAGACAACTGTGTGAGTCCATCTCCAAGTGCTCATACAAACGTCAACGTATTCCTCTGTTTAGAACGCGATTTCTCTACTGAGAACAGCTAAATTGTCACTGGAAAGCATAAAGGTGCCAACTGCAACGCATTAGCGTTGATGTTTTCTCCTTTATGCTTTCGAAAGACTATATCACATCATATCTCTAATAACTGAGACCCTACTGTGTTATTTTTATTATAGAAATACCGAAATCATTAAAGAATGGCCCCCACAAAATCCAACAATAATGTACGTCAATATATACATAAAGTATATACAAATAAATTATCCCTTTCTCAAAAAAACACTCAATGAGATCCCTGGAATGTTTTTTTAAGAATTATAACTCAAGTCTAAAAAAAACATATTTTAGTAAAATTTCTGAAAAATATTACTCGTCAAGAATTCTTTTCTCGGGATGTTCCGCGCCAAAAGAGTTAAGTTATCACATTTGCGATTGTAAGCTTTTTCCCAATAACCGTCGATTCGTAGTAAACACTGCTGACAAACGGAGAACCAATGACTAAAATGACACCCACTACCCCTCACCCCTTTCCCTCCTCCCCTGTATCTATGTATAATACTACAACGGATTGCGATTTCCAAGGCGACATGGGCACGACATGTAGAGAATTGGAGAAGTGTGTCTTTTCACTGTGGGGGTGGGAGGTGATGGGGGGGGGGGGGGGTCCGTGATACTCTGCCAAGAAAAGCTTATAAAATATGAAGATCCTAGAAATGCAGCCTGAAACGATTTTAGTTACCCCCCTAAAAGTAGTGTTTATGTTGGTATTGTGGTTTATTGGCAAGAGAACACAGTGTTAATACCCGAAGAACAATAATTTGATTAAGAAACAAACCAATGGCTGTTAAATACCCTGGCATCTTGTTTTAGTAATAAAATGTAACGTGTGAGGGTTCATTTCACAGGCGTATACGCTATTGCATATACAGTTTAGAGAGGACTTGGAATATCGTATTTTGCTCTCCTCCCCACCAAAGAAAAATGTGACTTGTTGCAAAATACCCTCTATCGAAAAAATACTGCACGACAACTATCTACCAAAAGATATCCTCCACAATGTATTATCCAATATGTATCCTCCAATAGTACATCACCATGTCAATTGTATCCCCAAATACCCGTATGCGCGTATGTGGTATGGGCTCATTGTGCACTGCCACACAAAAGCACACACCGGCACATCCAAGATGTCCCTATTTACAAACTGTAATGTGTACACACTGTGACACAATGTGTACTAACCCACAAACACATTCCACCAAACATCAGTCCATTGAATCCCTTTCCAATCATTCTTCCAGAATCCCATTTTACGGTACGTTCACATATGCCGTGTGTGATGTCTACACAATGTGTACTAACACATAAGCATATCTCGGTAGATCAACATAAAGTTTCTTAGATGTAAGGAACCCTAACTTGCCCTGGGTCTTGGCATTGTACAGACTGACCAGACTTAGATGAATGGGGTGATCTGGTTGAGCCTAGATTTGGCCAAAGGCCGATTTCGAGACAGAATAGAGGGTAACTACTAAGCTTGTAGTACTGTCACAAGTCAATAATAATAGTAAAAGTCAGTAATGGTACAAAACTGAAAGGGCGGTAGGAGATTATAGTATCGGATGACTACAAGGATGTTTATAAGCAGCTTGGAATCCAACTTATGGAATCCCTTTTGCGGAATCCCTATATACAGTTAAAACTAGAGGTCCTGTGATTAAATGCGCACAAATAGCATGTCGATCTGCGCGTTAATCTACGCGTTATGACCATAGTAAGGCTATCAAATTCTGTACATATGGCCTGTGCACAAGCAATGTTTCGGCCAATGGACATCCGGGTAAACCGGAGGTCCATTGGCAGAAACATTGCATGTGTTTGCTAAGAGTAACCACGAGAACCTGCCATGCTTTGGATGCCATTCGATATGGCAAATGCGCGCAATTCCTACGCACAATTAAGCCTAGATAAGCGCACATTTCGTGACAGGACTTCTAGTTTTAACTGTAATCACTTTTTAAGACATATCTGTGGCAACAGAATCACTTTCAGGTCTTATGTGTCCTTGTTCTGCATGTGATGTGCGCACATTTTGCTTAAGCACACATGCACATATTAACACATCGTGTGATGAATACAATGTGCAAACATTGTGCTCTAGCACACAGGCACATCTGGAAAAATCGGAAGTAATAATGTAGCTTGTAGATACATAGGCAGAAGCAGAGCCGAGTATTCCAAAGGAGTTCGAACTAGATGAATAAGAAGCTACCAAGGAATCCGAACTAGATAATAGGAATTAACCAAGTACTCCGAACCAGCAAACTACTCTAGTTCAGTCGAACTTACCCCCAGGTGACATCTCGGTCCTATAAGACTACGTGTTACTCTTGAAGCAAAAAATGGTGAATCCGAACCAAATAGTTTTTGACACAGCCTCGTCTTATTATATGCCGTTGAATTACAGAGTAGACACGTGCTACCTAAAAACCAAGATGGCGGTATCCAGTATATAAAATGAACGACGGAAACACGTGTCATCCTAAAAACACACGTTGTGCATGCGCACTAAGACCACGTATCACTATAGAGCTGACGTCACAAGATGGCCGCTCATGCGGTTTTCCTTGACAAATAATTATAAGGTTTCGAGGTCAAGTGACTATGACGTCCCTTCCTCCTCGTGCTTGCGCTCCGGCCAACCGGGTCGTTTATCACATCTTCTCCCACTACCCAATTAAGACGCAAGTAATTTTTTAGAAAACACTGATCACATCTGAAGAAAATAATGTCAAGTCTCCTTTTGTTACTGTTAATAAACCAAAACAACAGACAACTTTGTTATCTTAGTTCATTAAACGTAACAAATGGAAACCTGTTTTTTACGGCAACCTGATTATTTATTTATTTATTTATTGATGTTTAAGGTCACATATTTATGCACAATGGCTAATCATAACCGTGAGAGTTTTACGGGTGGAGGAAGCCGGAGTACCCGGAGAGAACTACGGAGCAACGACGAGCAGCTGCCAGCTCCCCAACATCGTAACTCCGCACTGCAGCACAGGCAGGGTTAGATTGGTTGAAGACATGCGTACCATCGACGTGCAGCACGCCTTAGTACATGGCGGCATCGTGCCCCCAAGCGGGCAATGGAGATGAAGTGTCTTGCCCAAGGACACAACGCGGTTGCCGCAGGTGGGATTCGAACCGAGGACCTCTCGGCTTGCAGCCTGCACCTCTACCTACTGAGCCACCGCGCTCCCCCGGCTGCCTGATTAGAAACAACAAGGTCTCAGATAACCCGCCATTATGGATATCTAAGAGTATTACACCTTCCAACACTGAAGCGTCCACTTTAGCTCTTTGTTTTGCTAATGTGCTCTTCCCACCAAAAAAAAACCCTCATTGACTCCTATGTCAATGGAGAGGAAAGTATCCGTATTCTTTTGCCACGATGTTGATATAATGAACAGAAATAAAGTTATAAAACAATGAAAGATGGTGAAAACGCTTTTTTATAGCATGCTCGCCTATGTTACTACCTGTGAAAAGCCTGTACGTTAAATCGTAGCTTTTAACCCCACTACCAGTGTAAAACGCCTACTGTAGGAACCCACAATAGGATGTTCATCCATGACGTGACATGACGTAATTTGCCAACTTCGATACATTCTCACTTCGTGATGTTTCATTCAAATTTACGCCGTTTTATAGTACTATCTGCAACGTGCAATGACGTATTAAGTTTGAAATACCTACAATTAAATACTTAAAATAAAAATTAAGAATTCTTTATAATAATTTGACTGAAAAAGCAAAGCAAATTCAGTCAACTTTTGCGATGTGTCCAGATGTCAATTAAACATTTACGTGCAGCAGAAGGTACTGCCCACCGGCGCAGATGCAAACCCGCGTGTTTGCGATAGAAAGTGTCGGTTTTTATCCATTTTAAGTGACAAAGTGGATTATTTATTAGAAGCATGGTATAAATAAAACGGATAGGTACAAGGGCCGTTATCAGATTTAAACCACGTGTAGAATAAGGGTTTTAACCACTCAGCAAGCCGAGTGGCTAAATCCTTTATCCCACTCAAGGTTTAAATCTGATCACCGACTCCGGTACCTATTTATTCTATATTTCTTATTTTGAAATATGTTTCAAAAGTAATAGCGAAATGTTCAGGCTGATTTAGTGGAGTTGGCAAAAAATCGGAGCCTTGATTTTGAATAATCAAAACTAATTAGTACGCAAATCCTGCGAACTGTCCACTCAAAACGCCATGAAACTCTTCTGTTATCAGTTGTTATTTTATTTCTATTGTAGATATTGTAACAATGTTATTGGATATAAGCGCAAAAACACACCTTTATCAAGACACGGGTAAGTTTCTATAGACTAACACCTCACGACGGTTTGTGCAAGCAGTTGACAAATCATGTGACGCAAATTTAATAAACATCTTCAAAGTCTATCACAGAGTCTGTGGATCAGAGTGTCGGGGTTAGGTCGGATGACAGAGTACCCCCCCCCCCCCCCCCCCCACCCACACACACACATATTTTTCTCCGTTTTTGTTTTTTGCCTTCCATTATTCAAAGATAAGGACAAATATTAAAGGTTTAAAAGGTATATCCTGTTTTAAACTTTGTTTAAGGTTTTAGTTGTCGTTTGAATCATTTCCTGTTCCTGATGAGCGAAGTTGCAACAGTCTGTGTCTGGTTTCAATATTTAGCCAAAGAATCCCACTTTCGGACGCTTCGGTCCATTTCTTCAACTTCAACCATACTCCAGCCGGAAGGCTGACCTTCCGGTTGGAAGATGGTTGAAGTAGAAGGAACAGACAGGATAGTGACACAGCGGCATATTTATCTGAACGAGAGACTATAGCGACTCATGGTACATTTACCATATACAAGTGTAAACTTTCTCACATTGGGTCGAACCATGCTAACACTGTTAATTTTCTGCCGTCCACATTTACTGAGCTTCCGCCGCCCCTGATGTTAGGCAAATTCAGTAAACACTGACATAGTCTGTTACAGAGACCACGGATCAGGGTGCGGGATGAGGTCGGGTGTTAGAGTCCCATCCCCACCCCCAACTGCCCCCACCGTTTAAACACTCACATTTTTCTCCGGTCATGTTTTTTCCTTCTCTCATTTTAGGACAAAGACAAATATTAAAAATTTAAAAGCTGCATTGTGTTTAAAACTTTGTTTAAGGTTCTAGTTGCCATTTGAATCATTTCCATTAATGAGCGAAGTAGTAAAGGTCCGTCCCTGGTGTTTTATGTTACAAGAACGTATTTCGCTCAATACCAATAAAAGCGTCAAGACTAAATACTAACAAGACTAAATGCTAATCTGCTTTGAGGGGAGTAACTCGTGCGATCATTCGATTCACCAGAGGGCGTTTTGACCTACATTCGTCGAAAACTGATTGACCACGTGGAGGTTAATCCTTTTGATAACAGTAATTAAATGTTAAATACCTCACCAACTGCGCGCGCGAGATAAATTAGACAGGGACATCGGTCATATGTAATCTAACTCACAAGGATACACACACTTGCCGTTTAAGGAATTATATTAACCCAATGAACCCAGGCGACCGTTTTTACGTCTAGGAAGATGATACGTAATACTTTATTTATTTATTTATTTATTTATTTATTTATTTATTTATTTATTTATTTATTATTTATTGGTGTTTAAGGTCACATATTTCTGCACAATAGCTAACCATGACCGTGACAGTTTTACGGATGGGGGAAGCCGGAGTACCCGGAGAGAACCACCGAGCAACGGCGAGCAACTGTCAGCTCCCTAACATATCAACTCCACACAATCAGCGTTAGCATTGGTTGAAGACAGGTGCACCATCGACGTGCAGCACGCCATAGTACACAACGTCACCGTGCCCCCACTTGGGCAATGGGAGTGAAGTGTCATGCCCAAGGGCACAACGCGGTTGCCGCAGGTGGGATTCGAACCGAGGACCTCTCGGCTTGCAGCCTGGACCTATAATTTCATTAAATGGGATGGATGCTAAGTGCAGGTGTATGGTAGACCGATCAATATTTTCAACGTGCAGCTCAAAGGCTGCACGTTGAAAATATTAATTGATCTGCCCTTAAATAATGAACTTGGACTCTCCTAGTTGTCATTGAACTGATAGGGAAGATACCACCAATGTTCAAAGGGTGAACACCTAACACCCCGAATTCCTGAATGGTTTTGATTATAGAATTCTGGTTTCAGTGATTGGCGAATCCAATTTATATTTCAAGGAAGTTTCTGTAATAATTTAAACAAACACCCCCAGCACTGCTGGATTAAGTCAATACTAACCCTCTTAAACTAGTGATTTCCCAGTGCTGTTTGCTATTCGGCCAGCGCATTATCTAATACTCAAAGATGTGTATGTACCGTAGCAGTGAAAGTGTTAAGTCAGCAAAGCTTTACAGTTTCTAAGAATAAACGGGTTGTTGAACATTTATAATTACAATTCAGGTTCACAGTGAACTTTGACTCGGTGTATTTTCGCGGATATTTTCACTTAATTAATAAGAAATTCATGAAAACTCTAACCCTTCGAAACAGAAGGGCTGCTTTTAGGACAAGGAACGAAATACTTCATTATTTGATTAAGTAGAGTGCCTTTAAGTTTATATGTGGGGTAGGTAAATGAATATTTTCAACGTGCAACCCCTAAGCTGCACGTTCAGAATACTAATTAGTCTACCCCAAATAATGAATATGGACTCTTCTAATTGCTGCCATTGAACTAACATGGAAGATACCGCCGGGTTCAAAGAGTTAAAAGTTGTATACTAGTATCCCATTAAAATAGGAGTGGCAGTGTTCTCAATCTATTTAATTTTAAAATCACTGTGCATTGCATGACTAGTTTTGAAAACAGCATTGGTGTATTCATTTAACATGTTTACGGGGAGTATTTAAAATATAAACTTAGATTCAGCATAATTTAATTTCAGTAGTAGGCAATTTGTAACAGTCCAGTAAATTCCCACCAAGGACACTCCAAAACGAGCCGCACTGCACCAACGCGACGAAACTACACTTAACTCTTAGCAGACTGAAAAATATTTTCCCTCTGTCATCGTATTGCCTTTGTGGGACCAGATTTTGACCTGTTATGTCTTTTGAGTATGGAGCCTGGTAGGTGACAGGTTTCACTCTTATTTTACTTCGTTTTAACGAAATAATATTTAGAAATAACGAAATATTATTTCGTTTTAACGAAAAAGTCCTGGGGTACCCGCCCTCCCCCTACATAGTTCTCGCCCCTCCCCTCTCCCTCATAAAAGAACCTTCTAATTGCAGGCCCGATACCGTTAAACTATAAATGGCCGACAAAAACAGTAATGGAAAGCAGAGAACGAGTTTATAAGATGCATATGCGTACAGGCCATAGTGACTGCGGGTGGTGGGCTGCGAAATCGGGAAAATCTATTTTTTCTGGCAGTTTTCAATTTTTTTTTTTTTTTTTTGGGCGGGGGGGAGCTTCACTGACCTACCTGTAATATCAAGCATTCAATCTATCTACGGACTTTGGGTGCTAGTTTGGACTACAGTCTTATCAGGGTGATAACGCGTCTGATGACTTTGGATACACAGGCTGTTGGAAAATAATTGTTGAATTAGAATGAATCGAAAGCAAACAGCTTCAGAGTTTGAAATGTCAAACAATATATATTATATAAAATCAGCAACTGGACAAGTCACAACTGAGGCATCCGGAGGCTCTAGAATTTTTCTCAGAGCCTCAGATTTAAAACAATTTCTCTAGGGAGGCCCCCCTCCTCAATCCCCACCAACGGGAGGGGGACACTCCCTACCATATACTCTCGTACTTCGGTGTTCGGACACCTCGAGTATGCCTTCGGCACACACAAAAGTTCTTCCATCCACCCCCTCCGCTATGTCGGCTGGCTTCGGACCTGCGGAAGAGGGCCGCTAGCCCTCACTCATCCACCTCCGTTGCACGTGCCTCAATGATGCCTGCAGCATCACTTTTCGGTCAAAATCTTCAGCCATTCTAAATAAAATGTCCGTACGTCTATGATAAAATGACGTTCCCACATAAAGTTGGGAAAAAATGGTGACTGACATTATTCGACAGTCGGTGGTTCTCTCCGGATACTCCGCCTTCCTCCTCCTGTAAATCTGTACGACATGAGGTGTCCCTGGGGATGGGGAACTTTCCCAGAATGACTTTAAGGAATTAAAAGTTAAAGCAACTGGGTGTAGATGTACTCTGATCTTTTTGTCACATGGAAAGTCGTTGAACATGGATATGGAATGGAGCTCTTGTATTTGTTACTGTTGCCCGCGTTTTCAGTCTTTCGCTTTTTATGCATTTGAGATACTCTCCAAATACTGGCAACTGCGTTTTCGAGAATGACTGATTGTCAGACAGAAGAAGAATTACAAAACAAAAAAGAGAAACACAATACTTAGTGGGGCGATAATGTTTGAGTGTTTAAACAGACTCTCCAGTGTTGTTAATATTAACCTATTTCCTACCACGAAAAGCAGACGACACTTGCAAACAAAATTCTTGCTCACTAAATATTTTCATTTTTCGCGTCAAAAACACTGCTTATGACAACGCATTGGAACGAGCTCAACGAGTGGCAATTAGCTATGTTTGTGAGACGAAAAATGAACAAAATAATGAAATTGAATGGTAATTTTTCGCTGGTCGGTATTTTTCGTTGCGTTGGGTAACGTCTTAATCATTCTTTTCTGTTTTCTTTGATTGTAGATCGAAGAAGTATATTTTATGACATCTTCCACAATATTATAAACACAGGGAGTGGACATCGTCTTCAAAGAGATACCTTAACTTGCCATGATGATGGTCAGTTCATATTCTTTATTTCCTTTATTATACTTTTGATAATGAACTTTTTTGTGCAGTACAGGA
This sequence comes from Pictodentalium vernedei, assembly GCA_031216915.1. Lineage (NCBI taxonomy): Eukaryota > Metazoa > Mollusca > Scaphopoda > Dentaliida > Dentaliidae > Pictodentalium > Pictodentalium vernedei. The sequence goes on along the minus strand of CM062297.1, from coordinate 102,277,739 downwards.
AATTCCGATGTTGCGCGGCCCGCTCCGGCTCATTGCGATACGATGAGATGTGGTTCGGCCTTTCAAGAGCGTAGACAGGAATTTTGTTGGGAGGTGCGCTAAATGGCGAGAGACGATCACCGGCTCTGGAGAACAAAAATTGAAAAATGAGCATTAAATGAAGGTCTAAGGTTGCATTTCGGAAACTATTACTCGAAATTTCGTATTCAAAATATAATCACGTTTGCGTTATTGTATGTGAAACATTACATACAATATAGATCAACAAAGTTGATAAACATATTTTATTTTTCAGACATATAGATAGTAATAGCTTGACTGTTCACGTGAAATAATTCATGAGAGGTGAGGGACGTTGTGCAAACACGAGTGCGCGAATGCACAAGAGTGTTTTACAATATAGTCCCTCGAATGAATTATTTCACGTAACCAGTCCAGTCAAGCGATTACTGTGTTTATTACCTTTCATTATTAACGATAATTATATTATTCAACCCTTTACCTAACGTAACGGCCAAAAAAGGCAAAGTCTATTCTCAGAAGACGCCTATTAATTTTCATTATTTTTTTCATTGTTTGTCTCTAAACCATAGGTTATGACCCCTCATTGGAACGAGCTCGTTCCAATGAGGGGTCATAACCTATGTTTTTGAGAAAAACATGAAAATAATAGTTATTCAAGAACATTTTTGCAAGTGTCGTCTGCTTTTCATGTTAGGTAAAGGGTTAAAAAAAACAATGAAGTCCCCATTACACCCACGGTAAAGCGTCTTCGTTTGCACGCACGGATACATGGCCCAACTGTTGATTGCATAATTCACTTGTGAAGTTATCCTTTATAATCAAACTCGGAAATCCCAGTAAATCACACTTTGGAAAGTGATAAATGATTATGCTATATGTGTAATTCTGTTAATATGTGATTCGTGCATAAAATAAACAGCGATAAGCTAGGTCGACTTGTAGGATAGGGACTGTAACGCCCGAACAATGCAACTATTTTCTGTGAAACGCCTAGGCACTTTGTTACTTTTAGAAAGCCCGGGCTATAAAAAGTAGTACCAAAGTGGGTCACAGAAACTACATGCAAACGAGAACATTAATTTTATGTTTTACAACATCTTAGCGCGACGCAGAGAGTAGGATGTATCCGGATAAGTGAGGCCGCCCCATTTTATCAATATTATCAAATCACAAATGGGAGATAGTCTTTCAATTTGAAACTTCTGTTTTATTGAGAGGTGCGTTCGAACCCATCACACCTCTCCTGGTCATACGACTGTTTTTTTTTCATAGAAAATTCCTACTACATCAGTAAATATGATTAGACAGGTTGCTGCATGTTTACATTGTTAGAGTTGTCAACTTGGGCACATTTTCGAGATTGCTGGCGACGTGTGTTACACTCTCCAACCTGCAGGCTTGAACTTCCTGCCACATTTATTGCGATAGATGGGATAGATGACCAGCAGTCATCAAAACCAAATATGCTTGGGGAAGCTTCTAAGGCACTAGTCAACTTCTGGAACGTTTCTAACGCTGTTATAACCTGGAACCAGTGTAGCTCGTAATTGTCCCTGACTTACTTTTGTGTTGGTAGGGTCCACTCTTTGCGTGGTGCTTGAATGTACGATCTGCAATGCTATATGTTTAATGGCGTAAACATTCAGGCAACGAAGTGTCTGTAGGTTTATCCATATAGGTTATATGTTTGTGTACCTTTGGGTGCACGGGTATGTGCTTGAGGGTTTGAGATTATATGGGTGTATTGAAGTTGGTATAACTGCATTAGAGTGTGGGTATAAATGTGTACATGCATGTGTCTGTATACGTGTTTGTTGCGTGTACACGTTTGTGCGTAAGTTGCTCGGGCTGTATGTGTATGCAGCCCATACACAAATAATATTATCTAGTACTGCCATGCAGCGTGTGCACATGTGCACATGCTTTTCAATCCTTGTAGTCTTAGGTGACATATAGGCTCACTGGGTCGGGTGCAAATTTAAAAATATGTTTCTTTTTTCCTTTGCACCTATCTTATAGAAAGCACATGTCACGCAAATAAAGACAAGTTTGTCGGAAAAGCGTATCGGAACGCTTCGGCCGAGTAAATCTAAATGTACAATAAACATTAATTTTCCTACAATCATCGAAAGAAATGTTTTGCAATTGAAAATCGAGATTTGATTTGACCAATGCTTAATGGCATCAGCCGCATTTGTATCAGACATGTTTGTTTTCCAAAAATATGAACAACCTGCTGAATCCTGGGAAGTGAAGCAGTGCTCGTTTAAACAAACACTGCTTTACTGTTAAAATAGGACCCAGTTTGACTAAATTGACTTTTTCTCAATGTTGCGGTCACAATTGATCACTGTGCTGAAATACCGGTGTTAAATAAATAAATATAAATAAATAAATAAATAAATAAATAAATAAATAAATAAATAAATAAATAAAATAAATAAATAAATTCATTAATTAATTAATAAAAAAAAAAAATAAAAATAAATAAATAAAAAAAAAAATAAATAAATAAATAAATAAATAGGACTCACGACAGCGGATTGTTATGATTATAGCCCGTCCTACCACCAGTTGTGTTAATATCTTGATATTGTAAGGCGACATTGAATACTTATTGATTTGGATATTTATAACTGGGTCACTAACGAATATTTGTATTTTTACGAGTAAGGGTACCATGACAATGAACCAGCGGTAGTCTTCGCGCAAACTTCACGAAAGTTATGTAAACAAATAGCCCATAACAGCGTCGAATTCTTTGCAGAATTTGAGTGGATGCCTGAGGGATTCTGACGGGATGCCAAAGTAACATGCTAATTCTATAAATACACCGAACGAGACACGCGCATGTGAATGGTTTAACCCTTTACCTAACGTGAAAAGCAGACGACACTTGCAAAAAAAATTCTTGAATAACTAATTTTTTTCATTTTTTGTCTCAAAAACATAGGTTATGACCCCTCGTTGGAACGAGCTCGACGAGCTCGTTCCAACGAGGGGTCATAACCTATGTTTTTGAGACAAAAAATGAAAAAAATAGTGAAAATTAATTGGCGATTTTTGAGAATAGCGCTGGCCGGTTTTGGCCGTTACGTTGGGTAAAGGGGTAAAGGGGTAAAGGGTTAATCAATATGGCTCGAGTGCCAGCACAGAAGGATAAACCGAGAGACCGCAGAGTCCCATATCGATTGATCCATTCACACGCGTGTATCGTTCTGTGTTTATTACACGCCTTCGCGTCTATAAAAGCAATTATTAGGACACTCAGCAATTCATTTGACAACTCGTCCCCTGAGTTCCAATGTGTTCTATGTGCCAATCAAACGAAACCGATTTTACCAAATTTGCGAGGGGAACCAGTTTTACTATTTTTTAACGATTCAAAATGTAATTGCGCCTAAAGATTTGTAGAAAATTCCAGAGAATTTTTGCTTCTATTTAAATATAGGCCGTCAACGATTTCCGTTCAGCACGTGCGTGCGGAACGCATTTTCATTTCCAGCGTGGTTCAGTGTTGCTGTGGATAGGTATTTCATAGAACAGAGGTGCAATAAAGTGGCGCTCTGTTGAATAATATATCAGTCTCTTTTAATTTCGTAACTTTGGACTGGAGTTGGGCGTTATTGAAATTTTAGTTCCTTACCGGTTTCTCCATTTTTAGGGGTGGTGGTGGGGGGTACCGTCAATGAGCTCAGCATTTACATTTTTGTCAACACACGTATGTACAGTAATTTTGTAACTTGTCCCAAACACACCATAACTTTCCGAGGCCTAATTTAAGCTTTTGTGATTTCCAAACACATACGCTTAACACGCTTTCATTAGGTGGTCCTGCCCACAATGCACAAATCATCTAGTAACGTTTAGACCAATACATGACAAGAAAATACTGCTAAGAAACTGGCCATCTACAGGTTTGTACAGTTAAAACTGGAAGTGCTGTCATGAAATGCGCACAAATAGCACGTTGATCTGCGCGCTGATCCACGCGTTATGACCATAGTAAGGCTATCAAATTCTCTACATAGACCTGTGCACAAGCAATGTTTCAATGTAACCCGGGGATCCATTGGCAGAAACATTGCTTGTGTTTGCGATGAGTAACCAGGAGGACCTGCCATGCTTTGGATGCCATTCGGTATGGCAATTGCGCGCAACTCCTGTGCGCAATTAAGCCTAGATAATCGCACAGTTCGTGACAGGACTTCTGGTTTTAACTGTAGTCTAGTGGGAGCTCTGGACAGATGCCCAACCCCTTAAGGGTTGACAAAACTGAAAAGAAACTTCTTTCATGAAAACGAACTTTTCAAATGCTGTATAGCCTCAGTAAGGCCATAGAAGCAGCAAATGCCGACCAGCCTCAACAAGGCCACATAAGCAGCAAATCTGTCCAGCCTCCGTAAGGCCATATAAGCAGCAAATGTATGAAAATTTGCGAAATTCTGACAGCTTCGGTATTCAATGGTGGGTTCGGTTCGGATTTTCGATATCCCCGTGATATTGGTATCGGCCCGGTTTTTCGGTATATTGTCCATATCTACTGGAGACATGTCTATAACATTACACTGGGAATATAAGTCCTGTTTGTTTGCTGTACAGTGACACATGTTCTTCCCATCCAAAAAAAACAAAAACAACAACACAAAACACGCGATCATTGAAGTGGAACGTAACAGCACGTAGAAAGGCGCATCCGTTACATTTGGCTGACACCGGAACTCATCTTCGACTTTTCGGATAGGATTGTTCTTCCCTCCCAATTCATCTCGATTTTTTTTTGACTGGAGGGGAGAAAGTGGGGCAGATGAGGGGGTCAGTGACTATTTCTGTGGTGAAAGAAGCGACACTAAAGTTTGTGACAGAGTTAACGTTGGTGGAATTTGACAAGATTTGGAAGACATTGTATTATATGAAGACAGAGGATAAAAATGACTTAGTAAGCATGGAATATATATAATACCCGTCTGACCCCTTTTGGGGAGGTTAAATACCTCAATTCTTGTTATTTGGAGTGTCTAAATCCCACTTTTCGCATATTTTTCACGTTAAAACAATAACCTATTATTTGTTTGTTGGGCTAAACGTTTTTCTAAAAGTTAAGATTGAACAAAAGAGGTAGCGTTGGAGGTTGTAGTGATGGTGGAGATGATGGAGATGGTGGAGATTGTGGAGGAGGTGGTGGAAGTGAGAGTACATGTGGTGGGCGTGGAACAGATATATAGACAGGGATTACGAGGAGGCGGGGGAGGAGGAGGAGGGGGAGGAGGAGGAGGGGGAAGTAGGATAAGGAGGAAGAGAAGTGGGGATTGGAGGATTGAAAGGGGAGGGGTACGGATTAGGCGGAGGACTTTAAATAAACTCGTATCGTGGGCAATTTATAGCGTTATGCCATCAATTTCAAAGGGCTCCTGTGAGACACTTTCTCGAATTTGGAAGAAATAAAGATAATAGTGCACATCACATTGAATATAGCTATATGTCGATGGATTGTGTTCTGCTAACAGACAGCCAAAGTGTAGTCCGACCAGCTGGTCCGACCAGTAATTTTGTTGCCATGTTCTTTCGCACTTCTCTGCCCGCAAAAGCCCAAATGAACACTGTAAATACAGTTAAAACTAGAAGTCCTGTCATAAATTGCGCACAAATAGCACGTCGATCTGCGCGCTCAACTACACGTTATGACCATTGTTAGGCTATTAAATTCTGAACATATAGCCTGTGCACAAGCAAAGTTTCAGTCAAGGAACCTCCGGGTAATCAGGAGATCCATTAGCAGAAACATTGCACGTGTTTGCTATGAGTAACCAGGAGAACCTGCTGTGCTTAGGGTGACATTCGATATGGCAATTGCGCGCAATTTCTGCGCGCAATTAAGCATAGATTAGCGCACAGTTTGTGACAGGACTTCTAGTTTTAACTGTAGAGAGCCTGATAGAGAGGGCGAGAGAGGGGAAAATAGAGAGAGAGGGAGAGAGAGAGAGAGAGAGAGAGAGAATGGGGCGGATAAAGCAAAATGTCAATGATTATAGACGCACCTTTACACAAGTTGGATGCCGAATAGTTGTCTGGATCGCAGAAAAAGTATATGTAGGTTCGAAACTGGATAGCAGACAGGGCACAACACATAAATGTGATTTTCTTTTTGAACCTCTGCCGAGTGGAAATCTACCTAACTATGAAGTCGTCAGTTTTTGAAACATTAATGAAGAAGGATGGATTATTGGGTCTGTCCGACACTTTCAACAGCTAAGAGCATATTGTGTCGGCGACAGTTTTACGGAACCACCCTATCAACTAGAGTGACATTTTTGTTTACTTACCCTCAATAAGCAACAATTGCCAAGGAAATAAAGGCGAGATAACAAACAAGAGGAAACCAAGAGGTGCGCATCGGAGATGCAGGCGGCAAGTTGTGGTGGCAATCGGAGAGTGTGGCATGTCCAGTACCTGGTTGTCAACCATATGTCGGTTGTCAAATCTGGAACGTTTGTTCAAGTTATCATGCATTAGTTAAGAATTTGTACAAATTAATTAAGGCCCATAACTCTGCAATGAAAAATCGTACTTGGCCAGTTTTGGAAGTCGCTTAAAATTATTTTGCAAAAGACCTAAATGGAAAATATTAGTTAAAAGGGAGAACATTTGTTCAAGTTATTGCGCTAACGAACTCAAAATTCATAAACATAGACTAATTAAGGCCAATAACTCTGCAACAATAAATCGGGCCTATCCAGTTTTCTAACAATGCTTGAGATATTGTTGCAAAAGACCTGTATGGCAAATATTAGTCAAATTGGAGAACATTTGTTAAATTTTGTAAAAATCGACTAATAAAGGCCAATAACTCTGTAAGGAAAAATTAGGCCAGGCCAGTTTTCAAACTTGCTTGAGATATTCCTGAAAAACACCTCTACCGCCACTACCACCTCCAACTGCACCTATTTATTGTTCAATCTTGAATTTTAGAAAAAATTCTAGCAAAAATAAACAAATAATAGGATATTGTTATAACGAGGGGTAATATGCGAAAATTGGTATTATTTAGTCGCTCAAAATAGGCAAAAATTGAAGTATTTGACGCCCAAAAGGAGTCAAATGGCTATGATATACTGCTTTCCTTGAAAAGAAGACTACTCGTGTCGGTAAACATAACTTCCAGATAACATAGCCCCCTTCCCCTCCGATCATGGTTTTGTTAGAGAAAAATATCGCGAGATTCTAACCCGCTCCAACAATTCCCCCAAACTGGTCATTTCCCTGACGTACGTGTACGTATCGCCATGGTGATGATGTGGTAAGATGGCGGGTTACTAGGATGTATTTCACGTGTCTAGGCTTCCTCAAAATAAGTCACCTGGGCGTGGTCTCCCACTGAGGTACCCCAAAAAGGGGAAGAAACCCATCTCATATACTACATACGTGTTTCAGATGGTTACTGGCAGCTACGCGATCACAAGAAGGAGTTCTTCTGAAATAGTGGTGACCGAGCTGAGTATATGTAAAAATATCTTTCCTCCTACAAGTATCTGGGAATTTCATTGGTTCAAAGACGTCACATGCAGACTGCATATAAAACCATATACTGCCTGTCAGCATCAATATACGCTGACAGCTATGGGTAATCTCCCCTTTGTTCATCGATTATTCAAAATGGCGGCAGTCGATAAACGCTTCAAGTTGAAAGATTGAATGTTGGAAGCCCATATTTGGTCTGAAGTGAAGGTTAGGCAACTTAAAAGGCTTCATATTCTGTGGATGTCTGTCATGTTATCTTCGAAATGAAACTGTTTGGTATGTATGAATGTGCCTTGTTACAATTTATGGGAGAGTGACTGTGGGCACTCTCCCATAAACTGTGACAAGGCAAAGACACGTGAACACATTATGGGAATTCTCTCATTTAATTTTGATCGCTGTTGTTATTAGCTCTGTGCATCGATGCAGCAGTCGGTAAGATATATTCATTACACAGTTTGTTGATGGCCTAATATGGTATATACGGTTCGCCCGAGTCCAATATGGAATTAACTGACGCCATATATACCATATTAGGCCACCAACAAACTTTGTAACTAAACTTATAACATCATCGGTTAATTTGTTCAACATCATGCGTTGAAAAAAATTGTAACAATATGCGTTGAATTTTTTATAACATTATGCGTCAGAAAAATATATAACATCATGCGGAGTTTTTAACATTATCGGATGTTGACAACATTTTTTGTAACATTATGCTGAAATGTAGCATTATCAGTTGTACGAGAGGCTGTTCATCCTTTGAGACTATCCAAACGTTCAAACGTCACTGGGAATTCAGTTTCTTCAACGTTTTTTTTTCAAAATGCGACGTCAAACGTCGGAAAGTGCAAATAACAAGATATTTTTCACATTAGTGATTATCTGGTTGAGGGCTAGATTATTTTGTGTGTTCTGAATTTGTTATTCAAAACTTGTTCTATTGCAAATTTTGGGGGAGTGCCCACATAATTTGTAATAAAACAAATTTATACCAACAAAATAGTATTTGTGTTTTCCTAAATATGAAATATAAGCAAGCAAAATACTGGCTTTTGCTCTGGTATCCTCATTTTTTGAAAGCCCTGACAGTGGCTTCTAGCACTCAACCAATTAAGAAGTCTTGACAGCAGGATTATATTTGTATTTTAAGATGCGATAACATTTGGCTTAACGGTTGTCATTAAGCACTATTCGTGAGAAAATAGGAATTTGAGGTTAAAACTTTTAAAAAATCGAAAAATAATAACAAAACAATGACAACAAAGTATTAACGTGCTGTTTGATTTCGTACGTCATAAGACATACAAAAGTATCAAAGGGCTAAAATTATTTTTTTTAAGGCAGCAGTTTGTTTGGCGCTTGGGTATATTTTAAACAATATTTTACTCGCTTGAAAATGTTCGGTAAAGAGGCTAATGCCTGTATAAATACCTCACCGTCTCGGGATATCGCACCTGTACTCGTGATATATCTTTATTATATTTATTGGTGTTAAAGGAAACTTTCGTAAGCCAGGGCAACATCGTGTCGGGCAGTGTTATGGGTGGAGGAAGCCGGAGTACTGGGAGAGAACCACCGCGCAACTGTGAGCAACTGTCAGACTCCCCAACTTACTAACTCCCCACAAGCAGGGTTAACATTGATTGTAGACAGGTGCACCATCGACGTGCAGTACGTCTTAGTACACAGCGCCACTGTGCTCCCACATGGGCAATCGGGATTAAGAGCCTTGTCCAAGGACACAACGCAGTTACCCCTGGTGGGGGATCGAAGAGTGAAACCTCTTGGTTTAAAATTCAATGCCGTAACCACTGAGGCACCGCGAAGTGTACTCGTGTTAGTAAAAATAATTCTAACAGTGTTGTCACTTGATATGTCAGGAATTATTATTCGCTCAGTCTCGATCTCATCAAAGCAGGGGTAGTGCTAGGACTTCCCCGATGCGGAGGCTATGATCACCTAGAAGTGGTGAGGAGTTATTTTTGTTGTTTTTTGTTTTTGTTTTTTTTTTTGGGGAGGGGGGTGGGGGGTGTTGCCTACAGTTAAAACTAGAAGTCCTGTCACGAACTGTGCGCTTATCTAGGCTAAATTGCGCGTAGGAATTGCGCGCAATTGCCATATCGAATGGCATCCAAAGGACGACAGGTTCTCCTGGTTAATCATAGCAAACACAGGCGATGTTTCTACCAATGGACCTCCGGGATACCCGGAGGTCCATTGGTTGAAACACTTCTTGTGCACAGGCTATATGTTTCTTGTGCTCAGTCCGTATGTACATAATTTGATATCCTTACTATGGTCATAACGCGTAGATTAACGCGCACTTCGGCGAGCTATTTGTGCTCATTTTATGACAGGACTTCTAGTTTTAACTGCAGAAGTGGTGGGGAGTAGGGTTTCTTTTTTGTGGGGGGGGGGGGGGTGCCCACCGAACCGAATATCGTTTGGCCTGGTGGGATTTTTGTCAATTGCAATGTCCGTGGCTTTCAAGGCTTTGAGGGACTCAATACGAAACGCAAAAATAATTTGTGGTTTGTGAAACTAGGATATCAAAAACATGGGTCATGTTTATGACACCTGAGTTCCACAGCCATGACACCTGCTTGAGATACCCGAGTTACAGAAATTCAATAAGTCACGACAGAGACTAGATATGTGTCGACCAGTGTTCATGTGGAAAGTTTCTGGTATCGGACAAAAATAGAACTCTCACAATGTAATTAATTCTGCGTATGTCACACTGACCAAGTGCCCATCGGGGTATTCTTATTGTGTCTTGGGGACATTATTTATCTTAACCCTTTATCTAACATGAAAAGCAGACGACACTTGCAAACAATATTCTTGAATAACTATTTTTTTTTTCATTTTTTGTCTCAAAAACATAGGTTATGACCCATTTTAGAACGAGCTCGACATAACCTATGTTTTTGAGACAAAAAAAGACAAAAGAAAATGAAGATTAATTGACTATTTTTGTGAATAGCGCTGGCCGGGTTTGGACGTTACGTTAGGTGAAGTGTTAATTTTATCTCGCTGACGAATTTGGACGATTTCCTCTGCGGCGACAGAGGAGGGGGGGGGGGGGCGGATGGTCCCCGGATCCTCTCCCTGGCGTCGCCCCTGCATCAAACAATCGCCACAGGGAATTTTCTATTTCTTCCGTTAATTTAAAACTGTTAAAACTATATTTCACTTTTCATTTTGCAGTTCGTTCCCTTTTCAAAGTGGAGGCGAAATAACTGATCAAGGGGGAATAACTCTATGTTCAGGAAATCAAAGTCCAATGCGCCCTCATTGATGTTCTGTATCGAATGTGTTGGGGTGGCCATATTTTGAGAAACCGTTTCTTCATATCTCCCGTCCTTGAGAACTTTATGACTTCAACATTGTCTCCATGAGTATCCGTCGAGTCAAAATCAATCATTTATCCGATTAGCCCTTTGATACATTTGTACATCTCATGACGTACGAAATCAAACAGCGCGTTGACACTTTGTTATTTGTTTGTCATTATTTTTCGATTTTTTAAAGTTTTAACCTCAATTCCTATTTTCTCTCGAATAGTACTCAGTGACAACCGTTGAGCCAAATGTTATCGCAGCATAAAATACTAATATAATCCTACTGATAACCTTCTTATCCGGTTGAGCGTCAGAAGCCACTATCAAAATGAGGATACCAGAGCAAAAGCCAACACTTTCCTTGCTTACATTTCATATTCAGTTTATATTTTTTTATTATTATTTTGTTTATATAAATGTGTTTTATTTCAATTATTGGAGAGTGCCTCTGGGCACTCTCCAATAATTTGTAATAAAACAAGCTTTGAATAACAAATTCGGACCACCAAAAATAATCTAGCCCTCAACCAGATAATCACTAATGTGAAAAATATCTTGTTATTTGTACTTTCCGACGTTTGACGTCGCATTTTGAAAAACGTTGAAAAAATTGAATTCCGAGTGACGTTTGAACGTCAGGAGGGTTGATCCACTGTACACTAATAAGTGGTCCAACCTGCCTCACGTGCGGTTTCATGGGTTCGAATGAACAAGGTCGTCAGTGCTCTTCAAAAACAGGACGTCTCATGGAGCCTGAGGTGTTCACCTGACCAAAGTTGTTTAAAGAAGGATTTAATTAGCATCTATGGCTGACACGAGGGAGGAAGGAAGTTATTTAATTATTTTTAAACTGTTGTCCATGACAGATAATTTTTTTTCTAGTTCTGCGATGCTACCGCAGAAATTATGCCAAGTTTTTCAGCAATGTAAACCTAAGGAATCCAAATAACAACTGAACGTGAACAAACCAGAAGGGTGTTGAATACAAAATATCAAACGATTCTGACTGGTGTTTCTGGAGAAGAAGATTTTGAGAAAATCGCCAAATTTGCACTATGTTAAAGCCCCCCCCCCCCCCCCCCCCTCCTCCCAACCATTGTGATCACAAATATCAACCCAGGGACTTTATTTTAACACATTGTATCTGAACCCTATAAGCATGCTGTATACAAAATACCAAAAGATTCCGATTGTATCGCAAGAAGCAGATTTTAAATATTATTCCCCATATTGGACTAACTTAATATTCGTGTCCCAAGAGAGAGCCCAAATATAACCCAGAGACTTGATTGATTTAAGCAAACTTAGATTTGCAACCACCCACTCTCTCTCTCCGGGATGTTGTACAAATATCAGAAGATTCTGACTAGTGGATCTGAAGAAGTAGATTTTTAAATATTTTTCCTCATATTACACGAAGTTAAAATCCGGTCTCCCTCAGAGAGCCCACTTATTTAACGATGAACTTGAGTTGAAAAAATTGTATCCATCCCGTATAAAGACTATTAAATGATTCGGACTGATGTTTCGGGAGAAGTTATGTTTTGAAGATTAATTCTCATATTGGACTAAGTTAAAATGCGGCCTCCAATAAGAACCCAGTTATTAACCGATGGACTTCAACAAATTTGATTCCAACCGCTACAAGGATTTTGTATACCATATTTTAAAATATTTTGACTAGTGTTTCTGGTGAAGAGTATTATTTATTTAATGCTCAGGCATCAATTCACGCTGAAAAATTAAGTCATATTCCCCTGTCGGTCGGCAAAACGAAATATCAAAATGATATTTAGAAATCGATATTTCATCGTAGGTTCGGATGACGAATCACATGTACTTTAAACGAGTCAGCACATCAGTAATGAATTCCAGAGTCCCAAATACAAACGAATTCGAATAATTGATAGTGACAGTGACTAAATCAATTCATTAAATCAGCGGTTTCAAAGTTTGACTTTCTCATTCACCTTCCAGCGAAAAGCCGAAATCACTTTCAAATTTCTTCAGTTCAACTTCGCACGTCTTCAGTGCATTGAGTTCAAAAAAAATAAAATGACGTGTCTTGTTATTGAAAATAAGAAAGTGGTGTTTTTTGTTATTGTTCTATTTCTTCGAAACACATTGCGATTATTTCAATTGGCCAGCCTTGGTAAATCGTAAAGTTAGGGGAGAAATAAGACGGGACTACTTTTTGTGCGGATATTCACACATTCCAATGGTTGGAGTTTGGTTGTTGTAATTTTTGTATGGACGCCGGTTCGGCACATAAATTTTGCGCCTTAATGGCAAATAAAGGCCACAAATTGGAGAGTTTGTAGTCGTAGAGCATTAAATAAAAAGAAAATTCACGAAAATTTGATGAATACCGAAAATATCTCGTTCGTGGCTACAAGAAATATGAGGATCTTCACTCGCGTCAGATCCTCATATTTCTTGTAGCCACGAACGAGATATTTTCGGTATTCATCAAATTTTCGTGAATATCCTCTATATCTTACCGACTGCTGCATCGATGCATAGAACTAATAACAACAGCGATCAAAATTAAATGAGAGAATTTTCACAATGTGTTCACGTGTCTTTGCCTTGTTACAATTTATGGGAGAGTGCCTACAGGCACTCTCTCCCATAAATTGTAACAAGGCAAATTCATACATACCAAACAGTTTCATTTCGAAGGTAACATGACACACATCCACAGAATATGAAGCCTTTTATGTTGCCTAACCTGCACTCCACACCAAATACGGGCTTCCAACACTCAATCTTTCAACTTGAAGCGTTTATCGGCTGCCGCCATTTTGAATAATCAATGAACAAAGGGGAGATTACCCATAGCTGTCAGCGTATATTGATGTTGACAGGCAGTATATGGTTTTATATTCAGTCTGCATGTGACGTCTTTGAACCAATGAAATTCCCAGATACTTGTAGGAGGTAAGATATTGTCAAATTCCAAACACTATTTATTATTATTTATTTATTGATGTTTAAGGTCACATATTTCTGCACAATGGCTAACCATGACCGTGACAGTTTTTCTCCTCATATTGGACTAAATTACAATTTCGTTTCCAATAGGGAGCCCAAATATTAACCCAGGGTCTTGGTTTGAACAAACTTAGATCTAGCCTCCCCAAACATGTTGCATACAGAATATCAAAAGCTTCTGACTGGTGGATCTTAAGAAGAAGATTGTTTAACATTATCCCGCGTGTTGCACCAAGTTAAAATTCGGGCCCAATAGGAAGCCCAAATATTAGCTGGGGGACTTGCATGAAGGAGCAATATGTGGAGCCTATTTGCTAGGCTATTTGCTCAGTGGTATTAGATTCGTTGGAGCAATGACTTTTTCTGTAGCTTCTCGATAGCTTATTTTAGTCCAGGCACATTAGACATAAAAATGAGAAAGTAAGGAAAAAAATCGGAGAAAGCTGATTTTTTTATATGTTTCCGGGACACACATTGCGGATAAAGTGTGAAAAGTCCCCGCGAATCCGAGTTGAGCTTTTTTAGTTATAGCGTTTTTTTTGATGAAAAAAAAAAATTTAAAAAAAATTCAACCCAGCTCCATATTTCTCATTCTTATTCGCCTTAGTAGGGTAAGAATCGTAAATATCGTGCTGAATTATATTGAGAATACATATCCCCAACAGAAAATGCCAACTTTGTACCAATCCTCACACTCAATGGTGAAATATTCACGAAAATGTACAAAATTATTAAAAAATTTTTTATTGTTTTCATACACACAACGGTTCACAACGTCCATTAAATCAAATCTACGACTACTTTGGGAGTTAAATTATATATCAAAAATTGCAGAAAAGCAGTGGCTTTATAATGATATATAACAATAGTCATTTATTCCATAATGAACTGGTGAAACGTGTGAAATATTAACCATACCCCCTAAACTCAAATTCAAACGGCATCGACTTTTCTCATTCAAATACCGTATTATATGTTTGTCCAGTGACATTTGACCAACCACTTTATATCAAAGCAGTGGAGATTGTGTCTTCGTCAGATAAGTTGACAAAAGTTTTCGTTAGACTCGGCGGCTTCCATATGATTATGTCATATTTAGGGGCAATTGGTTCGATCATGGCTGGTAGCGGCTTGGATGAACTTTGGGGGACTGTTTATGCTGGTGGGTCAATCCATCATTTGATCAGTGGTCATGCATATTCAAGAGCAGTTCGTGCCCATTTGCTAACACAAATTGCCATTACAAAACTTGTGTTTGAAGAAAGCCGAACACTAGATAACATAGACTGCACAGAAGTCAAAGAAATATTCTGTGGACTTGCCAGAGGTGACTGTACAACAGCTGTCGCTGTCAATCAAGAAAGTGTCAACCATCTACTGTCAAAATTACACGAACTGCTCCAGAATACGTCCGTAGGACGCACAGGAAAGTTTTGGGTACAATACTACGAGCAAATAGGTCTTCTCCAGTTGTTCTTGAGAGCAGAGCGTACAGGCGACTGGGAACTCCACACATATTGTGTTCGCAATATGATTCCACTATTTCACGCAGGTGGTCATTTTGCATACGCAAAAAGTTCTCATCTCTATTTGCAGCAGATGAATGAGCTAACAGAAATAATGCAACAGATTGATTTGAAGTTGTTCACTGAGAAAGGTTACTTTATCATAAGGCGCTCAGATAAATTCTGGGACGGGATATATTCTGATCAGACCATAGAGCAGTGTTTAATGAGAATGTTCAAGCTCCCTGGTGGTCTCACACATGGCAGGGGAATAACCGATAGCACTGTTGCGAAATGGGTACATGGACTACCTCTTTGCCTTCCGATATGTAATGCTCTCGAAAATTTTGTTCATGTTCACACTGGTCATGGCGAACAACATCGGGATCTCCGTCAAAGTTCACAATTGACTGATACCAATGATATCACCAAATTATTGAACTGGCTCAGAGTGCATTCCCCCTTTCAGAATAGAGATCCACTACAATTAGTCTCTATAGCGACCGGGCTTGTGGCCAACGAAACTGTGAACTGTGACCAAGTTCGCAAAATTGGTGAATGTTGCGTATCGAATGTTGTAAGCAAAACGTTCAACAGCATCAAACTACGACGTGTTGACACTGTGAAGTCTTTCGCATCGATGGCAAATAGCATCAAAGTCCGTGGAAGTAAGGTAGTGGTTGACCCCACAATTCTGTTCAACCGCACCACATGTGTTATTCAGTCACAAGCAGAGATGGAAGAGTATCTCAAATATGAACTCGCCCCGAAACCACCAGCATTGTTTGATTCTGCTGGAATGAGGAAGACACAGAAAAGCACGCTCGGTAAGATCCTCAAAACATACGGTTCCGAGCAAACTAAAATCCCAGAACATTCCCTGTTTGTTGTAGATGGTGGATTTTTATTGAGGGCAGTTGTATGGCCTAAACAGTCGTCATATAAGGACATATGTACATCATATTCCAATTATCTAGTGAGACATTTTGGGGCGAACGTCGTGGTTGTTTTTGATGGTTATGCTTGTACAATGTCGACAAAGGGCGTGGAACAAGCCCGTAGATCTAAAGACAGGTATTCCATTGATAGGAACCCCAAGCGGGCCGTAGGCCCGCAAAGGGTTCCACATACCCATTCAGATAAATGTGTTCCAGAACAGAATTCTCTATAGCCGTCAATGTGATTTTTGAAGTGGACAGTAAATTTCAGTGAAAAAACTACGTAACTTCCGGTGTCGAATTGCCCATGCAATTGCAATTGGCCTGTCCCCCTCTGGGAATCAAATGTTTTTTGTTTCGCCTCAAAGCTTTTCGTGATACATTTGCCTACATATCTACACTTCAGGGGTAACCAGGCCTTCTCAACCGCGACAAATCAGCGGCCGGCCAAAGTGTTACTATTACTCGAGTTCTGTCCTTCTGGAGGTTTGTCAATATGCTCAGCTGATGATCTCGTCATTTCAGATCGAACTCTCAGTCCTGATTTCGTTGCAGCTTGTCTGCCAGTGATAACCTCAATCGAAAAAAACGTACATATAACCGATAATATAACTGATAATTGTTGTTATATTGGTGCGATTGTATACAGATATGCATTGACACGTACCTCGTGAAATATCAAGATGAACAGAAACTCAGTTGTTGAATTATCCGAATGTTAAGGGCCTATATAAGTAATGGAAATTTGTTTATTTTGAAATTCTCACCTCTCATATTCCTTAAATTCAGATTAAATATACACAAATTATACATCAAAATGAAGGTTGGGATGTATAGAACACGAACCACATATGTAATCAACTCGTAGAGTCGACTGTAGGCACCACTGGTTCCTGGAAGTCTGCTACCGTATTCGCACCAAAACTGATAATAAAATAATATGTCATCAGAACAACTTGTGGCCAAATGTGCTTCATATATCCAATAACAAAACTAGGCATTCAAAACACTTTCGAATACAGCCATAGGTCTGCATTTTGGAAAAGGACAACACTGTCTGCATTTTTTATTGAAGATGGTTTCCATGCTCGACAGACATGCGCAAATCACTCGTTACCACGAATTTCCATCCAAATCGTAATTCTAAGAAATTTCAACAGGTATCATGATACCTTGCATTGAATATGGCAACTGTGCAATCTCTATCTAATAACAGTTAACTGTATGAAGGCGATCTTTTTCATTATTTGATTTTAAACGGTGTTGTTTTTGCATGCTTTTTCTGTCCGATTACGTCGGCCGGAAATCGAAAGTATACTCATACGTAAACAAAAGCAAAGGCGTTGGAATTTTCCCCATTGCAGCTCTGTCGCCGTGTTTTGGAGAATTTTTATCCCCTAGCTTTGTTCTTGGATATGTAAAGCACATTTGGCCCCAAGTTGTTTTCGTGAAATATTATTAAATTATCAGTTCTGGTGCGAATACGGCAGCAGACTTCCAGGAATCAGTGGTGCCTACAGTCGACTCTATGAGTTGATTACACATGTGTTTCGTGTTCTATACATCCCAACCTTCATTTTGATGTACATTTTGTGTATATTTAATTTGAATTGAAGGAATATCGGAGGTGAGAATTTTCAAATAAACAAAATTTCATTACTTATATAGGCCCTTAAGGTGTTGTAAAAGTAAGGAAAAGTTTGCTTGAAAAAAGGGTATACGGACGTTTCGTCCGCAAGCCGAGTCGTCCGCTTGTCAAGGAAAATATTGTCTGCACATTTTCTACATTTCGAACAAGACACCCACCCCCTACTAACGTGTGACATTTCCCCAGATTAAGCCCAATATTCTCACATATAAAGCCTCCTGATGTTGTATTTATGTTAAGAGTGTGATGTACAACATCATCTTTCAGGTTTGAAACACAAATGATGTTGTCATATATTGGCTGATATATTGATATGTTTTTAAAAAATTGCACAAGTTGGAAATGCACATTTTTGGTGCACTCAAGAGACTCGCCCACCCCTACATCAGGTCTTGCAAAATTTTGGTCCCCCCCCCCCCCCCCTCCCCCCGGAATAATTGCAAAATTATAAGATTATGTTACGGAACTTAATATAACAAGTTTTGATGCATTTCTTAATATAACACGTTTTAATGCGTTTCTTAATATTATTAATTCCTATAATACATTTGCTAATAATTTTGTGATTATTCATTGTAAAGCGCCGGTGATGCTCTTCCAAGAATAATTGCAAAATTATAAGATTATGTTGCAGAATTTAATAAACCATAAATTTTGATGCATTTCTTAATATAATTAATTCTTATAATACTTATGCTAATAATTTTGCAATTATTCACTGTAAGGTGCCGGTGGAGCTCTTCAATGAAAAATTGCCAAATTATAGATTATGTTGTGGAACTTAATATAACGTACATATACTTTAATAACTTTTACTGTAATAATATAATTTTTATTGGTAATCCATTGAATAAACAGTAATTAAAATTTATTAGATGGCTGGATAGTTTATTTTGTTCTGACATTTCTGTTTTCAGAATTTCATACACATATATGAAATTTAATGCAAGGAGGTACATTAAGATATATTACAATGGAGGTACATTAAGATATATTACAATAGGTAATATACAATAAATTATACAATAAAATTATTATATAAATAAAAAATGATTCAAAATGCAATACTTGAATACTTTCCCCCAGCGAATGAGTTTCGGACGTGTTGGGTATAATTGTAGAGGACGATTTGGATAAAATTGCAGCGGACGATTTGGATAGCAGACGAAATGGGTGTAATTCGAAAAAGTGATACTGATAGCTTGCTTTCAGTCCCGTTAGAAACCAAAACCAAGTAATAATGTGTTACTTTTTGATGCATCTGTATTTCTGAACAGTGCTTCGTAGTTTCAAAAACTAAAAAATGGAAAATAATAACCCTTTTGATATTTACCACCATTGAAAATGGCATGTCATCTTTTTTCGGGAACTGGGGGAATCTTCAGCCTGGGGAGAACTAGGCCCAGGGAAGAATCATCCAAAAGAAAAGCAGTACACATCTGTTAGGATATTTTAGATACGTTACGATATTCGTTTTAACTCCTGAAAATAATTCTTAAAAAAATATTAATAGATTGTTCGATATTTATTGAAAAAATATTAATTTAATATATCGTCGAGCATTGACGAGCAATTATCTCTGCAGTAAATTCACATTCAATGTGTTCTGTATTAGGGCCTAATTAACGTCTCTCATCTGTTAGAATGATATCCAATCGCTTCGGCTCCAAGTCATTTTGTCCTCTGGTCAATTCGACCTCAAAGTCATCTCTGCCCTAGTCACTTTGGTCCCTTGGTCATTTCGGCACCATTTTAAGTGTTGAGATCTATAAAGATCAGTGCATAGTTCATGTTTAGAAATAATGGGTAATTACCTTTATTAAGTAATGTTCAGTTATTTGTATTTACACAGTGTACAGAACAGTTATACATGACATTAAAAATTATCCATGTGTTCAATTTTACATACATTTAAGATGCTATCTGTATATTAAGTAAGAGAAATTATTTTACTTTGAAATTTTGCAAAGTACCGGAATATGCAGTCATTTATTCATATTGTTATGCACAATTCCTAGTCACCTTCCAGTTTGAGGTTCACATGGTTTCTTTTTTTTTTTCTGAAACAACCACCAAACTGCGATTTTGATACTACCATAAATATGTCCACATTTTCCAAAACACAGAGCAGATTCCTTGTAGTTATGTGCAATTCCTAGTCCCCTTCCAGTTCGATGTCCACGGGGGTCTGATCCCAGTGCCCCACTTCCAAGGCATACACTCAAACCAAATCACATTACTTACCCTCGCTTCCGGCTCTCATAGATTCATAAGCAAATAAAATTATTCAGGTCACAAGTGATTTCAAATCCCACATAGTCCATGTGCATCTTCGACATCCTGAAACTTTTCTTTTATTTATTCATCATGAAAGAAAATCTACTAGACATATATCATGTATACCTTAATATCTAATTGAGAGATATATATGTTGAAAAAAAATTAAATAGAAAAATGTTAAAATTCAAACAATATTTGAAAATATTTAAAGAGGCCGAAATGACCTGGTATATTGGGGCTGAATTGACCTGAGGCTGTAATGACTGGGGCCAAAATGACTTGGGGCCAAAGTGACTGGAATTCGTGAGAATTGCATCCAAACTGTCCGCCAAGGCGCCAACAATTTGACCCAAACTGGATACTAATCTAACCCAAACCACCCTTTGGCAATTTGCCCCAAACTCTTCTCCAGAATAGGGACACATGATTCTTATTGATTTATTTATTGGGGTTTAATGACACTTCGATAGCCAGGGTCACTTCATGTCGGACAGTTTTACAGGTGGGAAAAGCCAGGGAGAACCACAGAGCAATTACAAACATCTAACGTACAAACAGCACACACGCTGGGTTAGCATTGGTCGAAGACAAGTGTATGACTGACATGCAGTATGCCTTGGTACGCAATGGCACTACGTGGGCAGTGGGAATGAAGTGTATTGCCCAAGGAAACAAAGTGGTTGCCACAGGTGGTATTTGATAGAGGACCCTTTGACTTGCAGCCTTCACCTCTAAGTACTGAGCCCTTTAACCTTCAAAACTGTATAGTACCAGCTAAAACATTTTGTAGAATGACCGCATGAAAATTTCACAAGTGCATAGTTTCATTATTAGTTTGTGATATTTGTTTTTTGCTGTACAGTGGAACCCTGTTTATTGAAGAGCCACTTTGCCAATAACATTATTCAATTAGCAGGAGTATTCAGTTAACAGGGATTGTGTCACTTTCCTGTATTCCAGAGATAAACTTAGCATTTATTCTATTATATTTTGTTTGACAGAGCTCCATGAGCTCAAACAAGATATAATAGATTAAATGCCTGTATTGAATGTACTGAGGCCAAATTGGTCTATAACCAAAGGAAAACTGGGAAGAGTCAGGGCAATTTCTCAACATGTTACAAGATCTTTTATTCAATTAACAGGAGATTACTCTATAACCTATATTCGATTACCAGGTCAAATTTGTACTGGAGGTAAATGGTTTTGTGTTGGGAAATTATATTCTATTAACAGGGATACAGTTAAAACTAGAAGTCCTAACATGAAATGTGCACAAATAGCACGTTGATTTGCACGTTAATCTACGCGTTATGACCATAGTAAGGCTATCATATTCTGTACATATGGCCTGTGCACAAGCAATGTTTCAGCCAATGGACCTCCGGGTAACCCGGAGGTCCATTGGCAGAAACATTGCCTGTGTTTACTATGAGTAATCAGGAGAACCTGCCATGCTTTGGATGCCATTCGATATGGCAATTACGCACAATTCCTATGCGCAATTAAGCCTAGATAAGCGCATAATTCGGGACAGGACTTCTAGTTTCAACTGTATACAATTAAGATATATCCAATTAAGTGGGCACAACTGTAAACCCCCCACCCCCACCCCCCACACACACACCCCAATCAAAACCATCATTCAAAGGTCTTGGATTCAGCAAATTTGATTTCTTTATTTATTGGGTTTAACAACAATTTTTACAGCCAGGGCCACCCAACAGTTTTACTGGGGGAGGAACCCAGCCAGAGCACCCAGAGAGAACTACCGAGCAACAATGACAAGCAACTGTCAGCTTCTCAACATTGTAACTCCAAGCAAGCAGGGTTAGCATTGGTTGAAGACAAGTGCACCATCGATGTGCAGTACGCCTTATTTCAGTTGCCGCAATTGGGATTCGAGCTGAGAACCTCTCACAGCTTGTTTTGGGAAGGTTTTTTTTGTTCCAGCTTCATTAAGGTTTGTTTCATATCGCACTTGTAATTTTTGTCATAATTAGTAACCATAAATCCTTAACATAAAACAATAGAAAAATGCATAGAATATTTAAAAAAAAAAATTCTGTGATGATTTGACCTCAAGAGGTGATGACATTCGACCAAGACTGAGACTGAATATTCTAAGAAAAAGTATGAGGGCTGAATCATCCTGTGACTGAATCTTCATGAACCCTTTTTTCAAACTAAATTGCCCATTACTTATAAAGCACCATAACTAAGGCAAAAACAATACTATGAAATTTCCAAGTTTGAAATTCTATAAATTCCAAATAAATTTACACAAATTATATAGCAAAATGAAGGATGTGGTGTATAGTATGTGTGCATCTCACACACTGACGCACAGTCGCCATCAGACATCAGCGGATCCTGAAAGTGTGCTATCGGTACCATATTTGTACCATAATTGATAATAATAAAATAATATTTCATAAGAACAACAAACGCAGGAATTCAAAATGCAGCCTCAAGGCAGCATGGTGGTGAATGCCAATGCTGTCCCATTGTCCTTGAAAGGGGGAGTCCTTTACAAAATAGGTTTTTGTTTTGTGATACTCTGGATACTCCCCATTTTTAGCTCAGCTTTGACAAAGTCATATTTAAGGTTGTGTCAAAGCCCGTTGTCCGTCTGTTTGGGAACAACAATTCAATACGACTCGGGCTTCCATCTGTTTGGGAACAACAATTCAATACGACTCGGGCTAGAGGTTGTATTTATGAACCGATCTTTACAAAACTTCTTGGGTACCTTTGTTATCACCGTGGGACGAGAACGAGTGTTTTTGGGTGCGGTCCAAAATGCAAGATGGCCTCCAGCAGCCATTTTGTACAGAAATTAGTGCAATCAGTTTTTAGCTCAACTTTGACAAAGTCAAATTTGAGCTATTGTCATGGCCCGTCGTCCGTCTGTCCGTCTGTCCATCTGGCCGTCTGTCCGTACGTCAACAATTGGCTATGGCTCGGGCTAGAGGTCGTATTTATGAACCGATCTTTACGAAACTTCTTGTGTACCCTTGTTATGACCCTGGGACGGGAACAAGTGTTTTTAGGTGTGGTCTGAAATTCAAGCTGGCTGCCAGTGGCCATTTTGTACCGATGATGCAAAAATCAGTTTTTTGTACAGAACTTCTGTATGAAAGTTCTGATTTGAATAAAGTTTTGTATAAATGTTTAGTACCATGGGATACATCACATATAATACGGGTTTTTTTCTCGTGCGTAAATTATGCAAATTAGACTGACTTTGATTTATTTAGTGTTACTTTCAGAGCTGTAAGTGCCAAGCTGCTATGGCTCGGGCTAGAGGCCGTATTTATGAACCGATCTTTACGAAACTTCTTGGGTACCTTTGTTATGACCGTGGGACGAGAACGAGTGTTTTTGGGTGCGGTCCGAAATTCAAGATGGCTGCCAGCTGCCATTTTGTACCGACGATGCAGAAATCTGTTTTTTGTACAGAACTTCCATATGAAAGCTCTGATTTGAATAATTTTTTGTATGAATGTTTAGTACCATGGGATACATCACATATAATACAGGTTTTTTACTCGTACGTAAATTGTGCAAATGAGACTAATTTTGATGTTTTTGGGGGTTACTTTCAGCACTGCAAGTGCAAATGCCAATACGGCTCGGGCTAGAGGCCGTATTTATGAACCGATCTTTACGAAACTTCTTGGGTACCTTTGGTATCACCGTGGGACGAGAACGAGTGTTTTGGGGTCCGGTCCGAAATTCAAGATGGCCGATGGCAGCCATTTTGTACAAAATTAGGTGCAATCAGATTTTTGCACAGAACTTCCATATGAAAGCCCTGATTTGAATAATTTTTTTGTGTGAATGTTTAGTACCATGGGATGCATCACATATAATACGGGTTTTTTTCTCGTGCAGAAATTATGCAAATTAGATGAACTTTGATTTTTTCAGTGCGACTTACACACAGTAAGTACACATGTCAATACGGCTCAGACTAGAGTCTGTATTTATGAACTGATCTTCACGAAATGTCTTGGGTACCTTTGTTATAACCTTGGGATGAGAACGAGTGTTTCTGGGTGCGGTCTAAAATTCAAGATGGCTGCTAGTGGCCATTTTGTACCGAAATTAGGTCTAATCAGTTTTTTGTACACAACTTCTATACAGCTCAGACTAGAGGCCATATTTATGAACCAATCTTTACGAAACTTCTTGGGTACCTTTGTTATCACCGTGGGATGAGGGCGAGTGTTTTTGGGTGTGGTCCGAAATTCAAGATGGCCACCAGCAGCCATTTTGTACCAAAATTAGTGCAATCAGTCTTTTGTATAGAACTTCTGTATGAAAGTTCTGATTTTAATAAATTTTTGTATGAATGTTTAGTAACATGGAATACATCACATATTGTAAGGGTTTTTTTTTCGTGCAGAAATTATGCAAATTAGATGAACTTTGATTTATTCAGTGCTACTTACACAATGTAAGCACACATGTCAATACGGCTCAGGGTAGAGGCTGTATTTATGAACCGATCTTCACAAAACTTCTTGGGTACCTTTGTTATCTCCTTGGGATGAGAATGAGTGTTTCTGGGTACGGTCCAAAATTCAAGATGGCTGCCAGTGGCCATTTTGTACCAAAATTAGGTCCAATCAGTTTTTTGTCACAAGTTGTATACAGCTCGTATTTATGAACTGATCTTCACAAAACTTCTTGAGTACTTTTGTTTTCACCTTGGGACAGGAACGAGTGTGTTTTGGGGTGCCTTTGTTATCACTGTGCTATGAGAGCAAATATTTTGGGGTTCAGTCAGACCCACTCTGGGACTCAAAGATTTTTTCTAGTTCAGCATCTGACTGTCACCCACCTTTACAATACTTTACCTATACATTTGTTACAGGCAACGGTCAGTATTTATGTACAGACCATTACAATACTTTATATGTACCTTTGTTATCAGGTCATTACCTAGATGTTTGTCATTGCTGTGTCACATACTATACATGTACATGTCTTTGTCTTGACAAGTTGAGCTACAGTGTCATTGACACTGTCATTTGTACAGAACTTCTGTATGAAAGTTCTGATTTGAACAAATTTTTGTATGAATGTTTAGTAACATGGAGTACATCACATATAATACAGGTTTTTTTCTCGTGCTGAAATTATGCAAATTAGATGAACTTTAATTTATTCAGTGCTACTTACATGTATACCCAGTAAGTGCACATGCCAATACGGCTCGGGCTAGGCTGTATTTATAAACTGATCTTCATGAAACTTCTTGGGTACCTTTGCTATCACCTTGGGATGAGAATGAGTGTTTTTGGGTGCGGTCCAAAATTCAATATGGCTACCAGTGGCCTTTTTGTACCGAAATTAGGTACAATCAGTTGTTTGTACAGAACTTCTATACAACTTGGGCTAGAGGCCGTAATTATGAATCAATCTTTACAAAATTTCTTGGGTACCTTTGTCATCACCATGGGGTTAGAATGAGTGTTTTTGGGGGGAGTCCAAAATTCTAGATGGCCGCCGGCAGCTATTTTGTACTGAAAATGAAATTACTGCAATCAGTTTTTTGTACAGAACTTCTGTATGAAAGTTCTGATTTGAATAAATTTTTGTATGAATGTTTAGTAACATGGAATACATCACAAAAAATACTGTATAATACAGGTTTTTTTCTCTTGCAGAAATTATGCAAATTAGATCGCCTTTGATTTATTCAGTGCTTCTTATACACTGTAAGTGCACATGTCAATATGCTAAGGCTGGAGGCTGTATTTATGAACCGATCTTCATGAAACTTCTTGGGCACCTTTGTTATCATCTTGGGATGAGAACAAGTGTTTTTGGGTGTGGCCCGAAATTAAAGATGGCTGCCGGCTTTCACACTGTTGCTTACTGAGGTGAAGTCACTTTACCATTACCAAGCTACCTACTAAATACCAAAGGGAAGATTTTTCAGTGCACTCTTATTACTTCAGTGCCCATAATTCTCAAATATGGCATTAAAACCAATCACATACTTATACTGCTTAAATCTATTCACATAATCAGAATACACCATCAGGGGTGCATTAGCTCAGTAGGTAGAGGTGCAGACTGCAAGCCGAGAGATCCTCGGTTCGAATCCACCTGCGGCAACAGCTTTGTGTCCTTGGGCAAGACACTTCACCCCCACTACCCATGTGGGGGCAAGGTATGCTGTGTACTAAGGCATACTGCATGTTCTTGGTGCACCTGTCTTTGAACAAGGCTGACCCAGCATGTGTAGTATGTTGGGGAGCTCACAGTTGCTTGCCATTGCTCAGTGGTTCTCCTGGGGTACTCTAGTTTCCTCCATCCATAGAACTGCTATGGTCAAAATAAGCTGTTGTGCAGATAAATGTGACCTTAAACACCAATAAATAAATAATAAAAAGAACACACCACCTCATACCCGTTTAGACTCTCCAGTTTTCATTCACCTGGGTATCCCTCGGTTTGCCTTGGTGTTTAGTATGCCCGCCAGAAAAGGAGTGATTTCTTTTTCTAAAAGAGCAAAACAAGAAACAGTAATTTTTAACAGGTAGTAACGAAATAATTTTCATGAAGCGCACAATTTTATCTTAGTTAATAGCTGAAAAAACACAGGGTGATATTTGCAAATCTTATTTTATTACTGGCACCAGGTACTGGTAATGAAAATTTCTGTTTGTCATCAATACTTGATCAAGTTTCTGACAAAGCACATTATACTATTCTAGTATGTTAGCGACTGGACATAAGCGCACAATTTGATGTTGGTTTACCACTATATATTGGTGCTTAGCCAGGAAATCTAAGTTACATGTAGGGGCAAGAGTAATATCTAGTGGGAGTGTAGCCGGGTAATAAAGAATATGATGCACAGAATCACTTGAGCCACATAGCAGTGAGATAGGGGTGAGGACAAGAGGGTGTGTGACCCTCTCATCAGTGGAGGGGTTGGGTGCACCTCCCCCCACACCCCCCCCCCCCCCCCCCAAACAAATTTGAAATTCAAGACAGTAAAACACAATTACCTTGACTCTGTGTCCATTTGTGTCCATAATAAGTTGCGAACAAGCATAAATATGTAGATATTAAAATGTCTTTTGGGATGTTCATTATATTGGTTAACAGGAGAGAGGGTTGGGGGCATGAATGAAATTGGGGACCGAATATTCTCAGAAAAAGTATGAGGGCTGAATCTTCCTGTGACTGAATATTCATGAACCCCTTTTTTTCAAACTAAATTGCCCATTACTTATAAAGCACCATAACTAAGGCAAAAACAATACTATGAAATTTACAAGTCTGAAATTCTATAAATTCCAAATAAATTTACACAAATTATATAGCAAAATGAAGGATGTGGTGTATAGTATGTGTGCACCTCACGCACTGACACACAATCGACATCAGACATCAGCGGTTCCTGAAAGTGTGCTATCGGTACCATATTTGTACCATAACTGATAATAATAAAATAATATTTCATTAGAACAACAAACACAGGAATTCAAAATGCAGCCTCAAGGCAGCATGGTGGTGAATGCCAACACTGCCCCATTGTCCTTGAAAGGAGGAGTCCTTTACAAATAGGTTTTTGTTTTGTGATACTCTGGATACTCTCCATTTTTAGCTCAACTTTGACAAAGTCAAATTTAAGGTTATGTCATGGCCCATTGTCCATCTGTTCGGTAACAGCAATTTAATACGGCTCGGGCTAGAGGCTGAATTTATGAACCGATCTTTACGAAACTTCTTGAGTACCTTTGTTATCACGTGGGACGAGAACGAGTGTTTTTGGGTGCGGTCCAAAATTCAAGATGGCCTCCAGCAGCCATTTTGTACAGAAATTAGTGCAATCAGCGTTTTTGTACAGAACTTCTGTATGAAAGGTCTGATTTGAATAAATGTTTGTATGAATGTTTAGTAACATGGAGTACATCACATATAATACAGGTTTTTTTCTCGTGCTGAAATTATGCAAATTAGATGAACTTTAATTTATTCACTGCTACTTACATGTATACCCAGTAAGTGCACATGTCAATACGGCTCGGGCTAGGCTGTACAGTATTTATGAACTGATCTTCATGAAACTTCTTGGGTACCTTTGTTATCACCTTGGGATGAGAATGAGTGTTTTTGGGTGCAGTCCAAAATTCAAGATGGCTACCAGTGGCTATAATTTTGTACTGAAATTAGGTACAATCAGTTTTTTGTACAGAACTTCTATACAACTTGGGCTAGAGGCCGTATTTATGAACCGATCTTTACGAAATTTCTTGGGTACCTTTGTTTTCACCATGATGTTAGAATGAGTGTTTTTGGGGGGAGTCCAAAATTCTAGATGGCCGCCGGCAGCTATTTTGTACTGAAATTACTGCAATCAGTTTTTTGTACGGAACTTCTGTATGAAAGTTCTGATATGAATAAATTTTTGTATGATTGTTTAGTAACATGGAATACATCACATAAAATACAGGTTTTTTTCTTGTACAGAAATTATGCAAATTAGATGAACTTTGATTTATTCAGTGCTACTTATACACAGTAAGTACACATGTCAATACGGATTGGGCTAGGGGCTGTATTTATGAACGGATCTTCACCAAGCTTCTTGCATACCTTTGTTATCACCTAGGGACGAGAACGAGTGTTTTGGGGTGCGATCCAAAATTCAAGATGGCTGCCAGTGGCCATTTTGTACCAAAATTAGGTCCAATCAGTTTTTTGTACACAACTTCTATACGGCTCAGGCTAGTGGCCGTATTTATGAACCTATCTTTACGAAACGTCTAGGGTACTTTTGTTATCACCGTGGGATGAGAGCGAGTGTTTTTGGGTGCAGTTCGAAATTCAAGATGGCCACTAGCAGCCAATTTGTTCTAAAATTAGTGCGATCAGTTTTTTGTACAGAACTTCTGTATGAAAGTTCTGATTTGAATAAATTTTTGTATGAATGTTTAGTAACATGGAATACAGTTAAAACTAAAAGTCCTGTCCTGAAATGTGCACAAATAGCACGTCGATATGCGTGTTAATCTACGCGATATGACCATAGTAAGGCAATCAAATTCTGTAAATATGGCCTGTGCACAAGCAATGTTTCAGCCAATGGATCTCCGGGTAACCCGGAGGTCCATTGGCAGAAACATTGCCCGTGTTTGCTATAAGTAACCAGGAGAACTTGCCGTGCTTTGGATGCCATTCGATATGACAATTGCGCGCAATTCATACGCGCAATTAAGCCTAGATAAGCGCACAGTTCGTGACAGGACTTCTAGTTTTAACTGTACATCACAAAAAATACTGTATAATACAGGTTTTTTTCTCTTGCAGAAATTATGCAAATTAGATCGCCTTTGATTTATTCAGTGCTTCTTATACACTGTAAGTGCACATGTCAATACGCTAAGTCTGGAGGCTGTATTTATGAACCGATCTTCATGAAACTTCTTGGGTACCTTTGTTATCACCTTGGGATGAGAACGAGTGTTTTTTTGGGTGTGGCGGCCCGATATTAAAGATGGCTTCCAGCTTTCACACTGTTGCTTACTGAGGTGAAGTCACTTTACCATTACCAAGGTACCTACTAAATACCAAAGGGAAGATTTTTCAGCGCACTCTTATTACTTCAGCACCCATAATTCTCAAATATGGCATTAAAACCAATCACATACTAGTACTGCTTAAATCTATTTACATAATCAGAATACACCATCGGGGTGCATTAGCTCAGTAGGTAGAGGTGCAGACTGCAAGCCGAGAGATCCTCAGTTCGAATCCCACCTGCAGCAACAGCTTTGTGTCCTTGGGCAAGACACTTCACCCCCACTACCCATGTGGGGGCAAGGTATGCTGTGTACTAAGGCATACTGCATGTTCTTGGTGCACCTGTCTTCGAACAAGGCTAACCGTGCTTGTGTAGTATGTTGGGGAGCTTACAGTTGCTTGTCATTGCTCAGTGGTTCTCCTGGGTACTCTAGTTTCCTCCATCCATAAAACTGCCATGGTCACAATAAGCTGTTGTGCAGATAAATGTGACCTTAAACACCAATAAATAAATGATAAAAAGAACACACCACCTCATACCCGTTTCTCTCCTGTTTTCCTTCACCTTGGTATCCCTCGGTTGCCTCGGTGTTTAGTATGCCCGCCAGAAAAGGAGTGCTTTCTTTTTCTAAAAGAGCAAAACAAGAAACGGTAATTTTTAACAGGTAGTTACGAAATAATTTTCATGAAGCGCACAATTTTATGTTAGTTAATAGCTGAAAAAAATGCAGGGTGATATTTGCAAATCTTATTTTATTACTGGCACCAGGTACTGGTAATGAAAATTGTTGTTTGTCATCAATACTTGATCAAGTTTCTGACAAAGCTCATTATACTATTCCAATATGTTAGCTACTGTACATAAGCACACAATTTGATGTTAGTTTACCATTATACTGGTGCTAAGCCAGGATATCTAAGTTACATGTAGGGGCAAGAGTAATACATGTATCTAGTGGGAGTCATAAAGAATATGATGCACAGAATCACCTGAGCCACATAGCAGTGAGATAGGGGTGAGGACAAGAGGGTGTGTGACCCTCTCATCAGTGGAGGGGTCTGGTGCACCCCCCCCCCCCCCAAACAAAAAAAAAAAAAACAACAAAAAAAAAACAACAAAATTTGAAATTCAAGACAGTAAAACACAATTACCTTGACTCTGTGCTGCTGTGTACTGGTCACTTTCTGTGGGTGGGCAATATTTCTGCGGATGCAATGATATTAGTTTTCAAACATTGTTTACAGCAATAATCATCAAAAATTTAATTAATGAACCACAGGATACAATTCGGTGCTTCATTAATTAAAATTTTATTGATGATGATTTTCTATTACCTGGAAAAAACATGCATGGACATCATGCACTGCCCATGCAAGGATTATGACCAGCAACTGTACTGTATGTCTGTGTCACTGCTATGAGCAGGGACTAATCTAAATGGGTGGGTGTGTTTACAAATATTCATATTTTTTAACACCTGATAACAAAGTAATATAAGTTTATAAACAACCACACAATTGACTTTTAATTACAATACTCCTAATTCCTATTAAACATATATGAATGTTTATTAATTTTGTGGAATTTTTACACTGTGTATGAAGCTTATTTGGGCCTGTATGTTTGTTAAAATTGCCCTTCCACTATGGAGGACTTTTTGAAATCAGTCGACACTGGATTGTGTGGTATTCCTTTGTGTAAGACAGTGTATTCATTATAATAATATTCATGCATAAGTTCATGTTCTTGGTTTATTTTAGGCCTCATAATCTACAGAATAGCTTGGATGGAGGTGTATTCCATCACTTGAGTGCAAGAAGGCTTTGCAATGCTACATGTATAGCATAAACCTTGTTGCACTCCAGGGACAAATTTATCAATTTTAATAACATGGGTAAAATATTGGACATGAACCGTTTAATTTTTTTTTTTTTTAGCTCATTTCGACAAAGTCAAGCAGGGCTTATCTAATCACTCTCCATCCATTGTCCATCCATCTGTCATCCATCAACACCATGTTTTGGTCAATTCAAGTTACAGTTTGTGTGAGTAATGGTACCAAATGGGTATTACATTTTTGTTTAACTGAACATGCCCAGCCCCATAGGGAGGGGGTGGGGTAAAATGCTCCCAAAATATTTTTAAAATCTTATGAACCAGTGGGTACAGTGACTTTATATTCGTTATGGAACTACCTTTTGAGGTGTAGAATCACGCTTGTTCAAACGTACTTTGTGAAGCAATATTTGGCTTTGTAATGGCAGTGGTTAGATTTTTGGTACCACCCAAAATTTCTATTTTCCGAACCGATGGTTCGATTTGAATGAAATTCAGTATCGTGGTAATATTGGGTCATAAGTACTTACCTCATGCAAAAAAAACCCCTGCATCCCCACGGGAACCCCAGGAGCAAAAAATAGAAATGTTTTCAAACTCCCATGTTTCCCAAAAAACTTGGAACAGAGAACTGTTATGTGGTATGAAGCATCCTTAGAACCAGTAGAATTGAATGGTAAAAAAAAATGCCCTCTGTTGTTGTTAGAGAGTTCTGCAGAGGGCATCAGAATAATGTTGGTGCAGCATTTTTGCAAACATTTTAGAAAATCTTTTCTCAAGAACCAATGTTCAGAATCTTTTGATATTTGGTATACAGCATCCATAGAGGGGTCAGATACAAGTTTGTTAAAATGAAGCCCATTCGTTCATATTTGGACTCAATGCAGGAGCCCAAATTTTATGGGGAATTTTCTTTAAAAATCTTCTTCAGAACCATGAGTGAGAATTTTTTAATGTTTGGTACCCTCATTGTTATGATGGTCAGATTCAATATTGTTCAAACCAAGTCCCTATGTTATTATTTGGGCTTCCTTTGGTAGCCCAAATTTAACTTAGGGCTGTATGGGGAAGTTTTTTTTAAAAATCTTCTTCTTCAGATCCACCAGTCAGAATGCTTTCGTATTTGGTATACAACATCTCTAAGGGGGGAGGGGGAGGGGTGGGGGTGGGGGTGAGATTCAGGTTTGTTCAAATCAGGTCTGTAGGTTAAAGTTTGGGCTCACTATGGTAGCCCAAATTTTAACTTTGTGCAATATGAGGAAATTTCTTTAAAATTTTGTTCTTCAGATCCACCAGTCAGAATGCTTTCATATTTGGTATACAGCATCTCTAAGGAGATCAGATTCAACTTTGTTCAAATCGAGTGCCTGGGTTGATATTTAAGCTCCCTGTGGGAGCCGGAATTGGCCAAGTAGCTGAAGAATTAGACATTTTTTATTCAGTACCCTCAAGAGGTGAAGAGTAATCTATATAGGTTGTATCAAGGTGCTTGAGAGGGGAGCTCCACATTTTACATCATAATCAACTAAAGAAAAGGCATGATGCTTGGACTGTTTTTGTCACTCCTGAGGGGCTCAAAGATTTGCAGTGTATCCTATGGAGATGGATTGCTTAATGTAGATTCATTCTTGGACTCTTATATCGTGTTCTGTTCTTTGTTTATATCGTGTTCTGTTCAAGGTGAGCGCTTCAGGCCCTGTGGGGCCTCTTGTTTATTTATTTATTTATTGGGTTTTAACAACACTTTCGAAAGCCAGCAGCTACAAGTTTCTTCTCTCCTTGAATCAAGCTTCTCGCCCAACTGCAGCACTCAAGGTCCACTGAGTTTTTAGCTCACCTGACTTTCAGTCAGGGTGAGGTGTAGTGATCACTTGCCGTCTGTCGTCCGTCGTCCGTGAACATGGTGTTTGCGTCTTCTCCTCCAAAACTGCTGAACTGATTAATCATTTAAGTGAAATGTGAGATGCTTGTTTGTTATGACATTGCATTTTGATTTTGCTTAAATCAAGTTGCCCTGCCCCCAGTAGGGCCATGCCCCAAAATTTTGCCTAAATCTTAAAAAAATCTTCTTGTGAACCAGGAGTAGCAGAGATTCGATATGTGGTGTGCTGCTTCCTTTTGAGGTGTAGACTCAGTTTTGTTCAAGAGAAGTTTGTGGGTCTTTATTTGCCTTCATTATTGGAGGGCATGTATTTTTGCCCCGCCCAAAATTTCTGTTTTTCGATCCAAGAGGCTGATTTGAACCAAATTTAATTTTTGGTTTTATTTGATCATAAGTAATTAATTTATGCCCCAAAATATTTTCCCATCCCCCCATGGGAACTGCAGGAGCTAAAAATAGAACAAAATTCAAAACGCACATATCTCCAAAACTAGATGGCACTGAGAATTCTTATTTGGTGTGAACCTTCCTTGGGACCAACAGAATGGAATGGTCTAAGCAAATTTCTGTCAGGTCAATCATGGGGTACTTTTTTGTGACTTTGATAAAATGCTTAGTTAGCGTTCTGTAACACTGTGGGTAATGAAGAAAGCATTTAAGACTCTTCTTCACCCAATTCACTCCCCCAAAACCTTTCAGATTTCACATATACCATCTTTGCAAGATTGTTTTACACGTTTATTGAAATCAAATCCCTGGGTCCATATTTGGCCTCTATGGGAGTCCAAATGTTGAAATTAGTGCAGTATGAGGAATATTCTTTAAAAATCTTTTTCTTCAGACCCACCAATCAGAATCTTTTGATATTTGCTATGCACCATCATTAGGCGGGTGAGATTTAAGTTTCTTCAAGCCAAGCCTATATTTTGGCTCACCAGGGTTTTGCAAATTGCGAGAACGGTGATTTCATTCCTCTGATGTTCTTGCAAATGCTTGTTAAGAAGATCCATATTTACCATTCCCCCAAAATTATAAGCATTTTTTCATCAGATAAAATTTAATAAAATTAAATTAATTTTAGAGCTGAAACGATTAAAGGGTTTTCGTGATTGATTAATCGCATGGGTTAACCTTGGTTAACCGATTAATCACTTGCCCCAATAGGTAGCTGAATAATTGCTGTACCGTTGACCATTTATATAATTAAAACTTTACTCAGCATAATGGACAAAACCGGGCAGCGCCATATACAAACATGTCCATTCAAATTTTATTATATTTTCCATTTTTGTCTCAAAACATAGCTTATGACCCCTCATTGGAACAAGCTCATTGAGCTTGTTCCAATGGGGGGGGGGGGGGGGCATAAGCTATGTTTTTGAGACAAACATTGAAAATCTTTAGAATTTCTTGTGCAAGTATCGTCTGCTACCTGCATTTGGTGAAGGGTTGAGAATGACCGTTTTCAGCTTCTGATACAGTATAATGATCATGCAAGTGAACAAGTATTTTGGCACGTAACTGGCATGCATTTCTCTGTCTCATACAATTGATGTGAGCCAGTGTGACAATGTTTGCCTGTTTTGGAGCAAGTTTGTTCCATAGTTAACCCATACAGGGTATTTTTTGTTTTTAAAAATTTGATTAACAGTTTCCATCTTGGTTTCAAAAAGTGATGATAAATAGTGAATATAAGCTTACCCAATATGAAAGAAAAATGGTTAGCAATTGGACATTTTTATATAGTATGTTGTGATGTGAATCCAGCCATCAAATACCCTGCCATATAGTACCGTACTTCAAAAGTAACGATTAACCGATCAATTACTTTTTTTTATCAATCAAGATATTGATCATTGGTTAGTCGATTAATCGGTGTGAGCCAGTGTGAGATTCAAGTTTGTTTACGCCAAGTTCCTGGGTTCATATTTGGGCTCACTGTGGGAGATTCAAGTTTGTTTACGCCAAGTCCCTGGGTTCATATTTGGGCTCACTGTGGGAGCCTGAATTATAACTTAGTTCAAAATGAGGAATATTCTTCAAAAGTATTCTTCACATTCAGCAGTCAGAATGTTTTGATATATACAGTATCCTTAGGGAGGTGAGATATAAGTTTGTTAAAGCCAAGTCCCTGGGTTCATATTTGGTCTTCCTGTAGGAGCCCGAATTGTACCAACATTTCTATTTTCCAAATTGAGAGGCTGATTTGAAGCAAATTTGATATGATGGGTTTATTGGGTCGTAAGTACCTAATTTATGCCAAAACATTTTCCTGTGGCCCTGTGGGAACTGCAGGATCTAAATATAGAAAAAATTTAAAACGCCCATATCCTCAAAACTACATGGCACTGAGAATTTTTATTTTATGTGACGCTTCCTTACAACCAGCCAAAAAGAATGGTCAAAAAAAAATTGCCATCAGTTTTATTATAGGGAAGTTTTCCAGGACTTAAGCGGAGTCATCATTTTAGTAATGAGAAAAACATTAAAGAATCTTCTTCTCCCATACCACTGCTCCAAAGGCTTTCATATTTTGCATATAACATCTTTGGAAGATTTATTCACATGTTTGTTGAAATCAAATCCCTGGGTCCATATTTGGACTCTCTATGATTAGATTAGTGCAATGTGAGGAATATTTTTTAAAAATCTTCTTCTGATCCACTCTTCAGAATATTTTGATATTTGGGATGCTGCATCCTTAGAGGGGTGAGATTCACGTTTGTTTGAGCCAAGTCCCCGGGTTCATATTTGGGCTCCCTGTGGGAGTCCAAATTACAACTTAGTTCAATAAGAGGAATATTCTTTAAAATCCAGTAGTCAGAATCTTTTGATATTAGTATATAGAAGCATCCTTAGGGATGTGAGATTCAAATTTGTTCAAGCCAAGTCCTTGGGTTCATATTTGGGCTCTCTGTGGGAGCCTGAATTATAACTTAGTTCAATATGAGGAATATTTTTTAAAAATCCTTTTTTTTGAGATCCACCGGTCAGAATCTTTGGATATTTTGTATAAGCTTTTCTTATGAGGGGCAGATGCAACTAAATGTTCAAATAAATTCCCTGGGTTGATATTTAGGTTACCATGTCAGGTGAATGCCATCAGGCCCTCTGGGGGCTCTTGTTTGTTTTCTGTTTGACAACATTGCCCTGGCTCTTCTATCTATATTTTTCATTTTAAGTTAGTCACTACTTTTATTTAGGCTTCCCAAATTTGTTACTGCATGTCTGTCTGTCTGTCCTTCGGATGAAATGTTTCTTTGCTTTTCATTTGCCTGGGTCAACATTTTAAATAATTTGCAGCTATCTTTCACCCTCCAACCTTCCCCCCCCCCCCCCCCCCCACACACACACACAAACACACACACACACACATACAAAAATCTGGGCTGGCAAGTATTGAATATTTTATCAAAAAAGTGGTACTCGAGTACTACGAGTACTGAGAACTTTGGACCCAGCCAATCACAAGTATATTAAACATCAAAGAGTATATTATATACTTGAAACAAATACAGTACAGTGGCAGTGTACTGCTCACTTTCCATGGATGGGCAATATTTCCACGGATACAAATTCATACAATAATATTTGATGCCAAACACTAACTATAGGTATAATCATCAAAAATTTAAATAATGAAGCACCAGGTACAAACCGATGCTTCATATATTAAAATTTTGTAGATGGTGATTTTTATTGACTGGTAAATGCATGAATGGACATCACTGCCCACGCGTGTATTACAACCCGTCCACGGCGACTGTACTGTAACTTGTCCTCTTTGTGAACATATTTTCTACAATTTCACTCCTTTTGACAGAATGCATGCCTGTGGGGATTAAAACCAAAATAGTGAAAGTGCACTTGTGGATATTTGCAGCACAAGCACAGCACTAATGAATCAATATTTGATGATTTTAGGAATTTTAACAGTGTCATGAGACACCACAGTAGCAAGTATTGGTCATTCTGTTGGAAAAAATCACTGTTTTATGACTCGAGGTGCCTTAACTGAGAAAACTTAGGCTTTTTCTTACAAAGATTGCAGAATATCAAACACAATGTGAAATGTGTTCAGAAGCAAGAATGTGATTAAAAAATAATGGGAAATTCATGTCACCATCAATTTATTTATAAATTAATAAAGTTTTTTAGCTCACCTGAGCAAAGCTTTGTGGGAGCTTTACTGATCACATTCTGTCCACCGTCCGTCCGGCGTTAACTTTACATTATTCTAATGTTGGGTAAATGTTTATTACCTAATGCCAATTCAGATTTGTTCAAATGAAGTTGCCCCCTTCTCCTGGGTGGTGCCATGCCCCCAAGGGGCACCAAAATCTTCTCATCAACCAGCAGTAGCAGAGACTTGATATATGGTATGGTAGCTTCCTTTTAAGGTGTAGACTTGGATTTCTTTAAGCGAAGTTTGATGGGCTATATTTGGCGTCGTTATTGCCCAAAATTTCTATTTTCCGAACCGAGAGGCTGATTTGAATCAAATTTTATGGGAGGGCTTATTGGGTCATAAGTACCTAATTTATGCCACATTTTCTTTTTCTGTAGCCCCATGGAAACCACAGGAGCTAAAAATCGAAAAAAGTAAAACGCCATATCTCTTGGGTTTATATTTGGGCTCTATATAGGAGCCCGAATTGCATTTCAGGCAAATTTCTTAAAAAATCTTCTTCACCAGATTCAGCTGGCAGAATCTTCTGATATTTGGTATGCAACATTGTGGGGTGGATCTGATTCAAGTTTGTTCAAATCGGCCCCCTGGATTCATATTTGGGCTCACTGTAGAAGCATTTCAGGCAAATTTCTTTAAAAATATTCTTCTCCAGATCCAGCAGGCAGAATCTTTTGATATTTGGTATGCGACATTGTGGGGTGGATCTGATTCAAGTTTGTTCAAATCAGCCCCCTGGATTCATATTTGGGCTCACTATAGAAGCCCGAATTCAAACTTAGTGCATTTCAGGCAAATTTCTTAAAAAATCTTCTTCTCCAGATCCAGCAGGCAGAATCTTTTGATATTTGATATGCAACATTGTGGGGTGGAGGTGGATCTGATTCAAGTTTGTTCAAATCAGCCCCCTGGGTTCATATTTGGGCTCAGTATAGGAGCCCAAATTTGAACTTAGTGCATTTCAGGCAAATTTCTTTGAAAATCTTCTTCTCAAGATCCAGCAGCAGAATCTTTTGACATTGGGTATGCAGCATGCTTAGGGGGTGAGATTCAAGTTGTTCAAGCCAAGTCCCTGGGTTCATATTTGGGCTCACTGTGGTAACCCGAATTATAACTTAGTTCAAAATGAGGAATTTTCTTTAAAAATCTTCTTCAGATCCAGCAGTCGGAAAGTTTCGATATTTGTTATGCAGCATCCTTAGGGGGGTGAGATTCAAGTTTGTTCAAGCTATGTCCCTAGGTCCATATTTGGGCTCACTGTGGGAGCCCGAATGATAACTTACATGTAGTTCAAAATAAGGAATTTTCTTTAAAAATCTTCTTCTTCAGATCCAGCAGTCAGAATGTTTTAATATTTGGTATGCAGCATTCTTGGGGGGGGGGGGGGGGGGGAGATTCAAGTTTGTTCAAGCCATGTCCCTAGGTCCATATTTGGACTTACTGTGGGAGCTTGAATTGTAACTTAGTTCGAAATGAGGAATTTTCTTAAAAAATCTTCTTCAGATCCAACATATGAATGCTTTTGATATTTTTTATGCAGCATCCTTAGGAGGCAAGATTCAAGTTTGTTCAAGTCATGTCCCTAGGTCCATGTTTGGGCTCACTGTGGGAGCTCGAATTGTAACTTAGTTCAAAATGAGGAATTTTCTTTAAAAATCTTCTTCTTCAGATCCAGCAGTTGGAATGTTTTGATATTTGGTGTGTGGCATCCTTAGGGGGGTGAGATTCAAGTTTGTTAAAGCCATGTCCCTAGGTCCATATTTGGGCTCACTGTGGGAGCTTGAATTGTAACTTAGTTCGAAATGAGGAATTTTTAGCTCACCGAAGGGAGCTTAACTTATCACTTGTCGTCCGTCGTCCGTCGTGAACTTTACATTATCGACTTCTCCTCCCAAACCAATAGCCCAATTTTATTCAAATCTTGGTCAAATATTCGTCCACCAATACCAATTCGGATTTGTTCAAATAAAGTTGCCTCTCCCCCTGGGTGGTGCCACACTCCCAAGGGGCACCAAAATCCTTAAAAATCTTCTTCTCATGAACTATTAGTGGCAGAGACCTGATATTTGGTTTGCAGCTTCCTTTTGGGTTGTCGACTCAGGCTTGTACACAGAAAGTTCGAGGGGCAATTTTTGCCATTGTTATGGGAGGGGCAGTAATTTTGGCCACGCCCAAAATTTCTATTTTCCTAACCGAGGGGCTGATTGGAGCCAAATTTTATGTGAGGTATTATTGGGTCATAAGTACTTGGTTTACGAAAAAAAAAATTTTCCAGCTGCCCCCGTGGGAACCCAAGGAGCTAAAAATAGAAAAAAATTAAAATGCTCATATCTCCAAAACTGGACGGCACTGATATTTTTTATTTGGTGTGAAGCTTCCTTACAACCAACAGAAAGGAATGGTTAAAAAAAATTGCTATCGGTTTTGTCACATGATACAGTTTCAGGACTTTGAAAAAGTGCTGAGTCATCACTTTTTAACACTGCAGGCAATGGGGAAAACATTAAAGAATCTTTTTTTTCAGATCTATCTGTCAGAATCCTTTCATATTTGGTATACAACATCTCTTGGGGGGTCAGATTCAGATTTGTTCAAATTGAGTCTCTGGGGTCATATTTGGGTTCCCTGTGGGAGCCTGAATTTTAACTTAGTGCAATATGAAGACTATTCTTTTAAAATCTTCTTCTTAAGATGCACCAATCAGAATCTTTTCATATTTGGTATATAACATCTCTAGGGGGTCAGATTCAAGTTTGTTGAAATAGAGTCCCTGGGTTCACATTTGGGCTCCCTATGGGAGCCCGAATTTTAACTTAGTGCAATATGAGGACTTTTCTTTAAAACTCTTCTTCTTCAGATCCACTGGGCAGAATTCTTCCATATTTGGTATACAACATCTCTAGGGGGGGTCAAATTCAAGTTTGTTCAAATCAAGTTCCTGGGTTCACATTTGGGCTCCCTATGGGAGCCTGAATTTTAACTTAGTGCAATATGAGGACTTTTCTTTCAAAATCTTCTTCTTTAGATCCACCAGTCAGAATCATTTCATATTTGGTATACAACATCTCCAGGGAGGCCAAATTCAAGTTTGTACAAATCGAGTTCCTAGGTTCACATTTGGGCTCCCTATGGGACCCCAAATTTTAACTTAGTGCAATATGAGGACTTTTCTTTAAAAATTTTCTTCTTCAGATCCACTGGTCAGAATTCTTCCATATTTGGTATACAACATCTCTAGCGAGGTCAAACTCAAGTTTGTACAAATTGAGTTCCTGGGTTCACATTTGGGCTCCCTATGGGAGCCCAAATTTTAACTTAGTGCAATATGAGGACTTTTCTTTCAAAATCTTCTTCTTTAGATCCACCAGTCAGAATCATTTCATATTTGGTATACAACATCTCCAGGGAGGTCAGATTCAAGTTTGTACAAATCGAGTTCCTAGGTTCACATTTGGGCTCCCTATGGGAGCCCAAATTTTAACTTAGTGCAATATGAGGACTTTTCTTTAAAAATCTTCTTCAGATCCACTGGTATGAATTCTTTCATGTTTGGTATACAACATCTCTAGGGGGGTCAAATTCAAGTTTGTACAAATCAAGTTCCTGGGTTCACATTTGGGCTCCCTATGGGAGCCTGAATTTTAATTTAGTGCAATATGAGGACTTTTCTTTCAAAATCTTCTTTAGATCCACCATTTCATATTTGGTATACAACATCTCCAGGGAGGTCAGATTTAAGTTTGTACAAATCGAGTTCCTAGGTTCACAATTGGGCTCCTTAGGCCGATTTGAACCAAATTTTACGTGAGTGCTTATTGGGTCATAAGTACCTAATTTATGCCGAAATGTTTTCCCCGTATCCCCGTGGGAACCACAGGAGCTAAAAATAGAAAAAAATGAAAACGCCCATATCTCCAAAACTACACGGCACTGAGAATTCTTATTTGTTGTGAAGCTTCCTTAGGACCAACAGAATGGAATGATCAAAAAAAATTGCCATCGGTTTTATCATGGGGTACTTTTTGGGGACTTTGAAAAAGTGCTGAGTCAGCATTTTTTAACACTGTGAGTAATGGGAAAAACATAAGACTACTTTTCTCTGCAACCATTGCTCCTAAAGCTTTAAAATTTCACATATAACATCTTTGGAAGATTGTTTCACATGTTTATTGAAATCAATTGCCTGGGTCGATATTTGAGCTCTCTATGGGAGCCCGAATGTTTAAATTAGTGCAGTATGAGGAGGATTTTTGAAAAATCTTCTTCAGATCTGGCAATAAGAATGTTTTGATATTTGGTATGCAGCATCCTTAGGGGGGGGGGGGGGGGGGAGAGATTCAAGTTTGTTGAATCCAAATCCCTGGGTTCATATTTAGGCTGAAAATTTGGGGTCCCATTGCGGACAATTTTAAGACAAAAGAAAAAAAAAAGTTTTCCCTGAAAATTTTGGGTGCAGGTGGGACTTAGAAAATTTTGGACCAAAATCGGAAAAAAATTTTTTGTGTTTTTTCTTCGTTTCTGTCAAATTTAAGACAAAAAAAAAAAAAAAAAATTTTTCCCCTGAAAATTTGGGGTGCGGGTGGGACTTAAAAAATTTTGGAACAAAATCCGAAAATTTTTGTTGTTGTTTTTTTCTGCGTTTCGGTCAATTTTAAGACAAAAAAAAAATTTTTTTTTTCCCCTGAAAATTTGGGGTCCGAAAAATTTTTTTTTTGTTTTTTTCTGCGTTTCGGTCAATTTTAAGACAAAAAAAAAAGAAAAAATTTTCCCCTGAAAATTTGGGGTGCGGGTGGGACTTAGAAAATTTTGGACCAAAATCCGAAATTTTTTTTTTTGTTTTTTTTGCGTTTTGGTCAATTTTAAGACCAAAAAAAAATTGTTTTTTTCCCCCTGAAAATTTTGGGTGCAGGTGGGACTTAGAAAATTTTGGACCAAAATCCGAAAAAAATTTTTTTTGTTTTTTCTGCGTTTCGGTCAATTTTAAGACCCCCCCAAAAAAAATTTTTCCCCTGAAAATTTGGGGTCCGGGCGGGACTTAGAAAATTTTGGACCAAAATCCCCAAAAATTTTTTTTTGTTTTTTATGCATTTCTGTCAATTTCAAGACCCCAAAAAAAAAAAATTTTTCCCCTGAAAATTTGGGGTCTGGGCGGGACTTGAAAAATTTTGGACCAAAATCTGGAATTTTTTTTTTTTTTTGTTTTTTGTGCATTTCTGTCAATTTTAAGACAAAAAAAAAAAAAAAAATTCCCCCCTGAAAATTTGGGGTCCGGGTGGGACTTCGAAAATTTTAGACCAAAATCCGAAAAAAAATTTTTTTGTTTTTTCTGCGTTTTGGTCAATTTTAAGACAAAAAAATTTTTTTTTTTTTTTCCCCTGAAAATTTGGGGTGCGGGTAGGACTTAGAAAATTTTGGACCAAAATCCGAAATTTTTTTTTTGTTTTTTTTGCGTTTTGGTCAATTTTAAGACCAAAAAAAAATTGTTTTTTTCC
This sequence comes from Pictodentalium vernedei, assembly GCA_031216915.1. NCBI lineage: Eukaryota > Metazoa > Mollusca > Scaphopoda > Dentaliida > Dentaliidae > Pictodentalium > Pictodentalium vernedei. The sequence goes on along the minus strand of CM062297.1, from coordinate 102,234,530 downwards.
CCCTGAAAATTTTGGGTGCAGGTGGGACTTAGAAAATTTTGGACCAAAATCCGAAAAAAATTTTTTTTTGTTTTTTCTGCGTTTCGGTCAATTTTAAGACCCCCCCAAAAAAATTTTTTCCCTGAAAATTTGGGGTCCGGGCGGGACTTAGAAAATTTTGGACCAAAATCCCCAAAAATTTTTTTTTGTTTTTTATGCATTTCTGTCAATTTTAAGACCCCCCCCCCCCAAAAAAATTTTTCCCCTGAAAATTTGGGGTCCGGGCGGGACTTGAAAAATTTTGGACCAAAATCTGGAATTTTTGTTTTTTTTTGTTTTTTATGCATTTCTGTCAATTTTAAGACAAAAAAAAAAAAAAATTCCCCCCTGAAAATTTTTTTGTTTTTTCTGCGTTTTGGTCAATTTTAAGACAAAAAAATTTTTTTTTTTTTTTTCCCCTGAAAATTTGGGGTCCGGGTGGGACTTAGAAAATTTTGGACCAAAATCCGGAATTTTTTGTTTTTGTTTTTTATGCATTTCTGTCAATTTTAAGACAAAAAAAAAAGAAAAAATTTTCCCCTGAAAATTTGGGGTGCGGGTGGGACTTGGAAAATTTTGGACCAAAATCCGTAAAAAAATTTTTTTGTTTTTTTATGCATTTCTGTCAATTTTAAGACAAAAAAAAAAAAAAAAAATTTCCCCTGAAAATTTGGGGTCTGGGTGGGACTAAAAAAAATTTGGACCAAAATCCGAAAAAAAATTTTTTTTTGTTTTTTTATGCATTTCTGTCAAATTTGAGTCAAAAAAAGAAAAGTTTTTTTTTCCCCTGAAAATTTGGGGTCCGGGTGGGACTTAGAAAATTTTGGACCAAAATCCGGAAATTTTTTTTTTTTGTTTTTTCTACGTTTTGGTAAATTTTAAGACAAAAAAGAAATTTTTTTTTTACCCTGAAAATTTGGGGTCCGGGTGGGACTTGGAAAATTTTGGACCAAAATCCGGAAATTTTTTTTTTTGTTTTTTATGCATTTCTGTCAATTTTAAGACAAAAAAAAAAAAAATTTTTCCCCTGAAAATTTGGGGTCCGGGTGGGACCAAAATCCGAAAAAATTTTTTTGGGTTTTTTCTGCATTTTGGTCAATTTTAAGACAAAAAAGAAATTTTTTTTTTTACCCTGAAAATTTGGGGTCCGGGTGGGACTTCGAAAATTTTGGACCAAAATCCGAAAAAAATTTTTTTTTGTTTTTTCTGCGTTTTGGTCAATTTTAAGACAAAACAATTTTATTTTTTTTCCCCTGAAAATTTGGGGTCCGGGTGGGACTTAGAAAATTTTGGACCAAAATCCGGAAATTTTTGTTTTTTGTTTTTTATGCATTTCTGTCAATTTTAAGACAAAACAATTTTTTTTTTTTTACCCTGAAAATTTTGGGTCCGGGTGGGTCTTAGAAAATTTGGGACCAAAATCTGGAATTTTTGTTTTTTTGTTTTTTATGCATTTTAAGAAGAAGAAAAAAAATTAGGCTGAAAGTATTTTGTTTGGGAAAAAAAAATCTGTTTTTTATGTGTTTATCTCAATTTTGGGACGTAAAAAGTGCAGGAACTGAAAATAGAAGGAAAAATCCTGTGTATTGTGTGGGCACAATCGCTTCATCTAGTTGGTATATGCTTTTCTTAGGAGGGGCGTATGCAGCTTATTCAAGTCAAGTCCCTGGTTTGATATTTCGACTACCATGTCAGGTGAGCGCCCTCAGGCCCCCTGGGGCCTCTTGTTTTAAAAAATCTTCTTCAGGTCCAGCAGATGAATGCTTTGATATTTTTTATGCAGCATCCTTAGGAGACTAGATTCAAGTTTGTTCAAGCCATCTCCCTAGGTCCATGTTTGGGCTCACTGTGGGAGCTCGAATTGTAACTTAGTTCAAAATGAAGAATTTTCTTTAAAAATCTTCTTCTTCAGATCCAGCAGTTGAAATGTTTTGATATTTGTTGTGCCGCATCCTTAGGGGGGGGGGGGGGGGGGGATTCAAGTTTGTTAAAGCCAAGTCCCTGGGTTCATATATGGGCTCCCTGTGGGAGCCCAAATTATAACTCGGTTCAATATGAGGAATATTCTTTAAAAATCATTTCTTTTAGATCCACTTGTCAGAATCTTTGGATATTTGGTATAAGCTTTTCTTAGGAGGAGTAGATGCAACTTGTTGAAATCAATTCTCTGGGTTGATATTTAGGTTACCATTGGGCGCCCTCAGGCCCCCTGGGATCTCTTGTTTTAGGAAAAAATGCATACTGAGAGCTTGGGGGCGGGGGGGGGGGAGGTACATCCCGGGCTATAATTTACCTCATCACTAGGTAAAAGAATATTTGACATCATTTGTTGAGATAAAATGGCACTTTCTATTGATATTGGTGGATTATATAGCCCCAGCCAGGGCTTATAAGAATCTGAGAATCGATTCCCGTAGAGATGCGTGCAACAAAACCAGTGAGAAACCATGTAGCGTCTCGTAACATTGCTGCTAGGATTCACATGAAAAGAACTGAGTCAGTTTAACCCTTTACCTAACACAAAGGCAGCAAATTAACCAATACAACACTAACATGACCTGAAATATTGTGACACTGGCAATAAAATTTGTACAAATATGGCTGTCATTGGAACCGGCTCTCATCAGCCGGTTCTAGTAACATCCATAATTATTACGCTTGATGAATATTGTTTATATTTAGCTCACCTGACTGTAAGTCAGGGGGCGCTTAAATGATGACTTTCTGTCTGTCCACCATCAGTCCATCCTGTCCGGTGTGAACTTTATATTACTAACCTCTCCTCATAAACAACTGAGCCGAATTGAACCAAATTTGATATTCATGTTCCTTATCATATATGAATTCCAGTTTGTTCAAATAACGTTGCCACACCGACAGGGGGCCCCAAGCATTTCTCTGATAGCATGCATAAATTGTTTTCCAAAATTGAAAAAAAGAACCATGTATAAGAATCTTTTGATACTTGGTATACAGCATCTCTAGGGGTGGGAGGGATAGGTTCAGGTTTGTTCAAATCAAGTCCCTGAGTTGATATTTGGGCTCCCCATGGGCACCCAAATATCAACAGTGCAACATGAGGAAATTTCTTTGAAAACCTCCTTCAGATCCACCAGTCAGAATGCTTTCATATTTGGAATGCAACATTTCTAGTGGGGTGGGGGCAGGTAGATTGAAGTTTGTTTGAATCGGGTCTCTGGGTTAATATTTGGTCTATCTATTGAAGCCCAAAGTTTAACTCAGTGCAGTATGAGGAAATTTCTTTAAAACTCGTTTTTTCAGATCCACCAGTCAGAATCCTTTCGTATTTGGCTTACAGCATCTCTAAGGGGGTCAGATTCATGTTTGTTCAAGCCAAATCTATGGGTTAATATATGGGCTCATTATGCGAGTGCAAATTAACTCAAAGCAACATGAGAAAATTTCTTTAAAAATCTTCAGACCCACTAGTTTAATGCTTTAATATTTGGTGTACAACATCTCTGGGGAGGTCAGATGTAAATTTGTTCCAGTTTGGTTCCTGCCAGTCAGAACCCTTTCATATTTGGTATCGCATGGGGGGGGGGGGGGGGGGGGGCAGATTTGAGTTTGTTCATTTCAGGTCTGTGGCTTAATATTTGGGCAGGGGTGGGTAAGGTTCGAGGTTGTTCATAAATGTTCAAATCCATTCCTTAGAGCTTTTCCATAAAATTTGCCTTTCAAAGTGCAGTGACACAACAACCCTTGGAAGTTTGGCAGTACTTGTCTACAGCTGTCAGAATTGGAAGCAATCAGGAAGACCTATGCTAATAATCATCTAACATGGACAATAGAATTATGAATAATTTCATAACATTATTCCTATGTAGTGTCCATGAACCTTGACTAACTGAATCTGACCCAAAATACTTCTCTGAACCGCCTCGTCAGGTGAGCGATTAAGGGCCCAGGGGGTGGGGGGGGGATAAAAATCAGTAGTTGGTGTTGTAAAAATTAAAAAAGCTGTATTTGGTAAAGGGTTAACATGTATTATCAGTATGCAACAGAGGTTCAATCCTACTGACCTAATAGGATCCTGGCCCATAGCAGGTCTGAATTCTCGGAACGATTTCCGCAAGAATCCAAATGGATTCTCCCAAATTTAGAGGAACTATAAGCCCTGCACAACCCCAATTTTGAAACAAAATTGACATATTGTTTCGTGGTGGTGGGGCCCTATTTATCTTGCTGTATGATTAATTAAAACAGATTTTGTGAAAAGGTTTTGTGTGCTGATGCAGATTTTAGTTTTATTTTGGGATTTGGGTAGTTTCAAAGAAAGCTGTGAATTCTTATCCCTCCCAACTTATTGGGTAATAGAGTAGAAATTCTGTCGGAGGCAATAACACTTTTTAAGCCTATTTGACACAGATTGGACAGTTCTCTTCAAAAGAACAAATTTCCCATGCTTTGGACTCGACAGAAGCCAAAAGTTGAATTCTGTTGCAGAAATGACTCTTTCATCACATGAAAGAGGTAACTGTATCTTTGGTAGGGTTGGGTTTGCCCATAGGTATAACTGTTGTAAATATTTTAATTAGATTTACATGCCTCGAAAAGTTGCGCTCGGAAATATGTAATTCCCAAAACTAAGCAGTCTTGGGGAAATATATTGTTTCATTTGAAGAAGTCTACTGACATTTTGCATTACTTTTGAATGTTCCAGATGAATAAAGAGGATGATTTGAGGACTTTTAGAACCTAAAAATTTGTTTGACTATTGGTGTGTTTTGTTTGGGAATTCCCTGAGAAATATGAACATGTGACCAGCACTTCCCTTTCTGTTAGTTTTTCTTTTATTTGTTGCATGACCCCTGTTTAAAAATCATTAAAAGGTTGTCTGAAGGGCTATAGTTGACAAAAAATATTTGAATGCTAAATTTAAAATGATGCGACCATATTTTTTTTCGCCTGAACGTTATAATGGTCGCCTATGGGAAAATATTTAGTACTGTGAAACGTATTCTTGTTTGGCTGAAATTAAAGAATTGCAGGAATTCGACTGAATAAACCAAAATGTTTTTGGAGTAATGGTTGCGGAATGAAATATTTCAATACGTTGGATATTTTGGGGTTCCTTCTTACGCCTTGCGTATTGTCATATTATCAATATCTCACCCGAGTTACCATCCACCACACCCCAATCCGATTTCCTTGCAAATGCCAAGAACAAAACCCAACTGATCGATCTTCTAATGCAGGAGCTATCTGCTATCAATATTCAGTCCAAGCAGACCGAGGCTGATGCTGATGCACTGATAGCCGAAACTGCACTTGACATCGCTCAAGATGACAACAATGTTGTCGTTGTGGGAACAGACACAGACTTGTTAGTCATTCTTACCTCTCGAGTTCAACCGGGTTGTAATATTCACATGATGTATTTCATTACCCCAAACTTACTAGTTTCAGTTAGTGAAATAGCAACCAAAATGGGTGACCATAGAAGCAACCTCCTTGTAGCACATTCTATAAGTGGTTGTGACACTACTTCTGCACTCTTTCGAGTTGGTAAGAAGAAAGTATTCAGTACAATTGTCTCCGATGTTACTAGCGACTCAAAACAGTATGTCAACACAATTTTGGCGGATGACAGTACACCAAGTGCAGTAGCCGCTGCCGAGGAACAACTTCTCCTGATCTTATACAGGAGTAAAACTGTTTCCTCTCTCGACCAATATAGATATGTCACTTACAAGCGTTATGTAGCAAAATCTAAACTGAATAAACCCATCGACCTAGCCTCACTCCCACCAAGCAGCGATGCTGCACAACAACATGTCTACAGATGTTATCTCCAAGTCCAACAATGGCTGGGCACTTCGCTTCCTCCGACGGATTGGGGGTGGTCGCTAGACAATGGACTTCTTGTACCGACTGCAGCCACAAAGCCATGTGCCCCCGATAACCTACTGAATCTGATCAGTTGTGGTTGCAAGAGTGCTTGTACAAAAAGGTGTGGGTGTAAGAAGGCAGGACTCTCTTGCTCAGGTTTGTGTAATTGCAGTTCGGATTCTTGTAACAACCACAGAAACACTGTCCTGTCGGAAATTTCTGAGTTCGATGAATAATATGTATATAGGTCATGTCATTTCTGTATATAGCGTTGATAATAGTCAATGTAACTTAATCCATGTTGATTGATTTGTACATTCTGTAAATATTATTTATTGATTTTTGTACATTCTGTGAATATTATTTATTGATCTAATGCTGCCAGACACAGACGTGTCTGTTCGGTTCCAAGCCCGAAAATAGTTGAGTTCTCGTGCTGACGAATTTTATGCCAAAAGGGGAACTCGGCCAGAAGCAGAGGGGGTCTTCCATAATGTCTATTTTGTAAGCAATGATAAAAGTCTTCAAATGGTGGTGGATTTTTTATCGTCTGTCCAACTAACATCCCGTTCTGTACTACGACCCTTTGGGCAAATCCGTTAGGAAAATCGTCATTTTTTGCGTAAATCCGATACTTTTTTGTGAATTTTCAATAATTTTTCGCAGAAATTGTCACAGAATGCACATTTTCCTCTAGGTAAATGTATATTAGACATTATGTAGCTCGAAATACGCGTAAACAAAAAATACAGTTGGATCAATTCGAGGTTACAAAGTTCGTGCGATTTTTTTTTATTTTTTTCAAACCGTTTTCGAAAAAAGGCTGTAGAAAAAAAAGCTCAACTGGGATTTTAGGGAACTTTTGTCTAATCGTTCAGTGACATGTACTCGACATTCCCTGAAAAAATCAGCTTTCTCCGATTTTTTTCCCTAGTGAAACCTAATGTTCTTGGGCTATTTGCTCGATTGTCTTTTGAGTTTGAGAATCATAGAGGCCTTCGTTGTACACAAGGGATATAACTCTCAATGGCTAGGTACAGATTATGGGAAACAAAGCAACCTGACTGGTCATTTTTAGACTTGGACGAGGGAAGAAGTCGTAGGAAGGAGGACACTGCAGCCGTCGTGGACAGGTCGTAATCCACACGTGTGCAGTGATGTCCACGCGTGCGTTTACCAGGTCATACCAAGCAGCAACAGCGAAACTTTATTAACCCTTTACCCAACGTAACGGCCAAAACCGGCCAGCGCTATTCGCAAATATCGTCAATTAAGTTTCAGTATTTTTTCATTTTTTGTCTCAAAAACATAGGTTATGACCCCCTCGTTGGAACGAGCTCGTCGAGCTCGTTCCAACGAGGGGTCATAACCTATGTTTTTGATAAAAAATGAAAAAAATTAGTTATTTAAGAATTTTTTTGGCAAGTGTCGTCTGCTTTCCATGTTAGGTAAAGGGTTAATGAAGCACCGGGTTGTATCCGGTGCTTCATTAGTTAAGCTTTTGTTGACGGTTCCTGTAATTAGTGTTTGGTATCTAATATTATAGCGTCCGTGGAAATATTGTCCATTCGTGGAAAGTGGCCATCAGAAGTACTGTAGTCCAGAGAATCTAGGACTTGATGAACAGTGTCTATAATGGGCAGAACAATTGCATTTTGGGAAATCTCATGTAACAGATATAGAATATACCCATAGCAGCTTGGTGTACCAAATCTAAAACCACGAGTGGTGAACATTTGGTACACCAAGCTACTTTGGTATATTTTATTTATACCATGATCGTCAGATTACTAAGAGTCGCTATTATTTTTTCTCGATTTTACTGAACAGCAGACGTACATAGGAGCGAATCTGTTTTGTTTACACGAGCATCGGTGGGCGGTACTTCGTCTGTCAATTTTATCACCGAAACGAAATGAAAAAAAAGAAACTGAGCCTTTTTCGTTTTAATAACATAATAACATACTATTTCGAGTTATGCATGTTTTATTAACATGAGACAATGCATGTCTGTTATTTTTGGGGAATTTTATGGGTAAACCCATTTTAAAACGTAATAAATAATTGCCACTTCCATTTCACTCTTCGCGAAGCGACGTGCGATAAATTTAGACGAGTTTGCATACAGGTCGATGTCACCAAAGGTCAACGGGGATGTAGTTCTACTGTAGGTGAAAATTTCTCCTACTGAAATCCCATTACTGGCGTGTTCAACACGGTTGATGTGTAAAGCTAAAATTTATGTCACAGGCTTTTCATGTATAGTAGAATAGGTAATCATGGTATAAAATACACCTTATGCCTATACAACTAGGCGTTACTCTTATAAGCGGATGAATCCGTACCAAATAAAATGGTTTGGGGTGCTATTGGTGATTTGGGAAAATTTTCGGGTTTATTTGGGTAATCAGATTTACTCCTATTCACTCTAACACACCCTCCGAACATATCCCTTTCCTATTAGAGGGTTTCGTGTTTCAGAGAAACCACGGGCTACAATAGAAACCAAGATGGCGACCTCCAATACACAAAATAAACGACGGAAACACTTATCACCCTATCAACACGCTCTGCATATGCGCACTGACAATAGGTAATATGAATAGGTGCTACCTAAAATGCGAACGTACTCATGTGTTCCTAATAAAGATACGTGTATGCTTAATCAGCTTATTAATTTTGGGGAATTTATCCACCCTGTATGCACCTAATTTGGGAATGCATGTTTTTTAAAATTGCCCTCCCAACCGGGGGGGGGGGGGGGGGGGGGGGGGGGAGGGATCTTCAAATTAATAAATCTCCACTAGATTGTGAATTTGTGTGATAGTCTTTTGTTCCTGGATATGTGAAGCACATTTGGCCACAAGTTGTTCTTGTGAAATATTATTTTATTATCAGTTCTGGTTCAAATACGGTAGCAGACGTCCAGGAACCAGTGGTGCCTGCTGTAAATTCTATGAGTTGATTTCATATATTTGTCGTGTTCTGTACCTCCCAACCTTCCTTTTGATGCACAATTTGTGTATATTTAATTTGAATTTAAGGAATATCAGAGGTGGGAATTTCAATTCAAAATGAACAAAATTTCATTACTTATATAGCACCTTAACTCAGTGTGTTCATTGTTGTAATGATGATGCTTAACCCTTTACCCAACGAATCGCCCGCATCCGCCCGCGTAATATGCAAACTCAGCAGTTGAAAAAATATTATTTTTCAAAACATTTCAACAAAACCATATCATGTGACCCCTCGTTGGAACGAGCTCGTTGAGCTCGTTTCAACGAGGGGTCACATGATATGGTTTTGTTGAAATTTCTTGAAAAATTTGAAAAAATGATTTTTAAAATAATAAATTTTCATATCGTTTGCGTTGGGTAAAGGGTTAAATGCCCATTAGTTTTCTTTAATAAAACTAACTACAATACTGGAAAAAAGTTGACATTTAGATAAAATTAACTAGCATAACAGTGCCATTACTTCCCCTCCCCTCAATGAATTTCCACCATGTTCTGTTACTACTATTAAGGTCTGTACTTGTATTTAATTTTGATAAGTGTTCCATCCCATACTTTTATTCCCACCTGTACTTTATTTTGAACACAACAGTAGTTATTTTGTAAATTTGGATAAAAAAATATACAAAGGATGTCAGTGGATGTATGTAGAATGTACATTCATACCTATTACCCAAAACCATTTCATACTCGTAATTTCATACCAGAAACCATTTGGAACACTTTTAAAAAAAATAATAAGTCAGAATGACCCTGGCAATATTAATAGCAGTTTATTTGTCAGGTATATTTTGAAAAGAATAGATTTTGAATGTTATGCCCGTTTGGATGGGTATGAAATTACTCAAAATTCCGGGTACGAAATCGTTGTTGGTATGAAATTACTGCAATCCATGTCATTGTGAAATGAATGTTCATCCCAAATGATACTTATGAAACAAGTCTGTGAGGGAGAATTCTTACTAGCCTCTGCAGGGCAATTTAATGGAAAATTTGGGTTGAGTTTCCTTAATAATGGTTGAGGTGAAAACAAGTTTCATATTCTGCTTTTTACATGAACATAAATTTTGTTTTCTTGTTCTCATATGATATATATTTTTTTGGCCTGTTTAATCATTACGGAATATCAGTGACAAATTGAAGATTGTGCTCACCTAAATGGCATGTAAAAATTGCCGTCCAAGAAAAACTGATGCATGCAGCACTCTCAGAATGGCAGGTCTGGGTTTCAGTCAGAATTTTGTGCACATGTTTCATTGTTAAATTTATAGCCAACTATTCAATTTGATCCCATCTACACTAGAACATATTCCATCATTTGCCTGGGGAAGGATTCGAACCTTCATGCCATTGCCACTTAGTAGGGTCTCCAGGCACTTTACCCTTTCCAATGTTTTTCTAGACCAAGAGGGTCACATTTACAATTAATTGTAATTGGATTCAATTTGAGTACAGTTGACTATGAATTATTAATGCCCATTGAATAAAAAGCAGTTTTGATAGTACATTTCCAGACTCCAGTAAAAATATATTGAAAAAAAACAGTTACGACAATATTTGTTTTCACGAAAATATTTGTTTTCATCACTAAGAAAACTTGCACAGTTGCACTTAACAGTATGGGCAAAAGACATGCACAAGTGGTATCATATCAGTATTACCCTGATATTTAGAACCAGTATGGCATGTTGTGATATGTAAGTTTCATATCCTTGACAACATGTGCTATTTTGGAAAATACGATGTACTGTGATAGTTAAGAATTCATCATTTCAAGTGTTTGTTTGACCATCTAACCTGAACCCCCAGGTCTTCTGTACTGAAGTTGCCTGGTTAGTGGCTTATACGAGTTTGATACAGTAACCCGTTCACCTTGCAGATATGTTACGGGCAGGCTAGCATGCTGCAGAGGGTGATTAAAAGCCAGAGGGTGCATAAAGGTCCTTTTGAATTTCATAAGATAAGTGGCTTTCTGGAAACAGATTATATACTGGTATACACATGTATGCATATACTTTTCCAACAAGAAGATCTGTGTATTTTATGATATTACAGTGTTCCCAGAAAATGAAAATGTTTTTATTTCCAAAATGACATCTTTTGAGTTTGATGATATCTTGGAAAGCATGAAAGAAAGATAGAAACTGTTCGTAAGGCTATTGTGGCAATAATGAAGGTTAAGTTGCAGAAGCTCCGAAAAAAGCTTTGTATTCAGAAGAATGTACATGTGTAGCCAGGTCCAGGCGTGGCCTTTTATGACAGGCAGTTGTTCCATCTCGCCTCTGCTGAACTGGATTCAAAATCAGCAGGGTGCGTTTCACTTCCTGACATCACATTAGGTGGGCTATGAAAACCATCATGATTTCCTAAAAAAAGATCTTAATCACCCACCTCTACAGACGCTGGAAATTCTCACAAATCAGAAAGTGAGTAATCATAAACAAGCTATGGATAATCATATCAAGGGAGCTAACCATGAGATTATATTTCAATTAAATTTGGGTGATCCATTTGTATTCCCATAAAATGGTCGCTCTGAGTGTCCCAGGATGAGGATCCTATCAGGCCATCATGGTTGAACACCAGGTTGTAAACTGATAACACATGATAACCCTTTACCTAGCTGTACCAACACAGCTTTTTGATTTTTTAAACAACAACTGATTTTTTTAAAAAAAACCTAAACAATATTTACCAATAAAGCTTCACAATTATAGACGTCATTGGGGTCAGGTCAATGGGCCAGTTCCAATGACAGCCATATTCATAGGTCTTTATTGACAAGGTAAGTGTCTGGATATTTCAGGTCATGTTAGCCTTGTATTGGTTAATTTCAGGGTCCAACATAAGCCGTAACCGATAGGTTAGGTTATGGGGGAGGTTACATGTTTCTATAAACTCGAGACCTATTATTAGGTTACGAGAGGAAACTGATTACCATAATAATTTACCTTATATCTACACTATGGAAACCTTCAGGTTACAGTATTCTAGGCACACCGTAACCTATTTTAAGGTTATGGTGTATGAAGCTTATATATCAGTCCCTGAATTTGTTTCCCTTATGTTAGGTAAAGGGTTGAAAGCTGACTCAGTTCTTTTCATGTGAATCCTAGCAGGGGTGCAGTGAGAATCAAAATGGATTTTCACTGGTTTTGATGCCCAAATCATCGCATTAATCGATTCTCTGATTTCTCGTCAAAATATTAGCCCCGTAATAGCCCCGTAACCATAAACTGTGTAGATTAACAAGTCATCTGTCCTTTCTGTTGACACAACAGAAGTCCTTTGATAATCATATCAAGGGAGCTAACCATAACCTTATATTTCATTTAAATTTTGGAGATCCATTTGCATTCTCACAAAAATGGTTGCTATGAGTGTCCTAGGATGAGGCCACCATGGTTGAACACCTGTTGTAAACTGATAACACATGATAACCCTTTACCCAACACAGCTTTTTAATTTTTAAAACATCAACTGATTTTAAAAAAAAAAATAAATATTTACCAATAAATGCTTACAAATATGGATGTCATTGGAACCGGTGTGACAGGAATGATAGTCCGTAGGAACGTTAGTCCCTCTGGACTATTATTCCGCGGAATTATAGTCCTAGGTCTAACATTTCTAGGAATAGTAGTCCGCCGGACTACTATTCCTAGAAATGTTAGACCTAGGACTATAATTCCGCGGAATAATAGTCCAGAGGGACTAATTTTCCTACGGACTATCATTCCTGTCACACCGGCTCAATGAGCCAGTTCCACTGACAGTCATATTCATACGATTTTATTGGCAAGTGAGTGTCTGTATATTTCAGGTCATATTAGCCTTGTATTGGTTAATTTGTTTCTGTTAAGTTAGGAAAAGGGTTGTTAAACTGACTCAGTTTTTTTTAAGAGAATCCTAGCAGAGGTGCAGCGAAAATCAAAATGCACTAATCTTTGCATGAATCGATTCTCTTGTCACTCCTGTAACCATAAACTACGTAGATCAACAAGTAATCTGACACAACAGAAGTCACAAAATTCGTATGTGTTTTTGTTTCAAAATTTGACCAAATGGGCCTAAATAATATAATTAAAAAAGAAGTTTGATATGTTTTCATCCAAACAGTTTGCTGATTATGAATGACACTGTTTGGTCACACAATTGCTTTTTGGCACATTATTTGCAATGACAGCAGTTTGCCTGATTCCATTTTAGCTTGGAATCAACGAATGACAGATTAATACAATCCACCATACTATGATGAAATAATCGAAATTTGAAAACCATGAGCTAAGAATATAGTGATCAAATTCAGTGACAATGATGTGTGTTGGTATGCATCCCAACTGATGTTTGCAAGGCGCACAACAAATAGTTTCACCAGTCTTCATTGATGATTTTTTCACAACTCCCACTGGTAACAGAGGCAAGTTTCTGTGAAATGAGTGTCAAACAATTTTTTCATCAGATTTCTTTCATTTATCCACTTCAAGATCTATCTTCGTTGGTTGTCAACAGGTTGAGATATGTTTGATGGATATTATTATAATTACTTATTTTGTATATTAGTTTTATATTTGTTGTCAGAACAGGATTATTATATAGACAGGACAAGTAGAAGACTTTTGGCAGACCAATGTTCACATCTTGGCTTGATACAAGCTTGCTGTTAGACTTAGTGGAATGGCTTCTCAACTGTCAGTAGAGGTTAAGTTTTCTTTATCTAGCAGCAGGAGCCAATGATGCAGTAAGAATGACTACTGAATTCAAATTCATTACATCTGTCAGTATTAAACAGCTGCATACATATAGAAGGATTCCTTTATGTCTTGATGTAGTGTTGTGATCGAATCAACACTCCATTATTAGAGCTGGAAGGTTAATAAATAGTGGAAAATAAAAAAAAAAACAAATAGAGGATATCAATGCTTTTTTGGTGATTATAGGGAATTATCTCATGAGTGTGGACCCGAAAGTTTTATTTTTCACAAGCACTTGCGCAAGTGAAAAATAATACTCTCAGGTCCACGTAAATGAGAAATTGTCCGATATTCTTTAAAATTGCATAAATTGTCTTTTTATTATATGCTATCTGACATTTTACTGCACAATTTTCAGGCCAATTTGACTGCAAACAGTGTGCAGACAATAACCAAGATCTGCTGATCATTCCGTCGAGGCAACGTCATGTGTCAAAACGTGACGTCATTTAGGAAGCTACTGAGGATATTTCTTGATATCCATCAAGTCGATGAATATCAAGAAATATCCTTTAGATAATTTGCGATAATTCACAGGCTAGCATATAATTAATAGAAAGGATTTTATTGTGCAAGTTATTTGCATGCTTGTGAGGTTTTTTCCAAAACGAAAATCTAAATCCGAATTGTTTTTTTTTTATTTCCATATATAACCTTCCTGCACTATCAATCGTTAGACAATGTTGTTTTGTCTAAATGAAGCCTGCCATATAATGAGGTGTGATGGATTATATTTTAATACAAGTACATGTGTCTGGTCTGTAATTACTAGTACTGCAATTTGTGATTTTCTTACGCATTGAGCAACATTGAGATAAATTTTTGAAATTACAAACCTTTAATAATTTTCAGTGGATATATTCTGTGAGAGCAACATACCAATAAAGTCAAACTCATGAAATTGTTTATTTGTATGTTACTCACTTCACAGAAATGTGCATTTTTGGCATTGATAAGTGATCATAACTTTCAAGAATGGAGGATTTATATATTAATTATGATCTCAAATTCTAGGGTAATGCATAGAAATTGGCAGCTGCCTTTGTTGTTGATCTCAGGACCATTTCTGCTGGTATGTTTTTCAATGCTGCAATTTTGTTTACCACTTCCATCAACATAAATGGATTGCCTTGTGGTTTTGGTTTGATGTTGTGGAATTTAGGTGGCAGTAAATATGGTGCATCAGATTCCAAAACAATTCGATTCAGATCCATTGATTGGACAGCCTTGGATACATCAGCTTTGGAATGATCCTGCAGTAAAAGAGGTGACAGACCAAAAACACATCTTGGGAATCTCTGTCTCCACATGTCATATTCTGCAAGTGATCCAGCAAAACAGTGTCGGTGAATGGAATGCGTTGCGGATAGATTGGCAGACAAAATAGTGAAGCATTGTTTTGAAATTTGTTCGGACCCTCTGCAATGTATTACAAGTGGAAGATTATGTTGGTTGGCAAGTTGTATTTGATGTTTGAAAATCATCTCCTGTTTACAAAGCTGAAACTCATCAGGTCTTGAGGAGTCATCCATTCAACACTCTCCTACAGCAACTACTTTCCTTGAGGTTAGAAGATAATTTAAATCAATTAAAAATTTCTTCAGATTATCTTCTGTCTCAAATCCAGCAACACGTGGATAGAGCCCAAATGCAAAATATACTACTGGATCTGTCCTGATAAATTCTCTGTTTTGACTATTTGGCCATTTACGAGGCCAGCAGTAATTTTCGACAGCATATTTGAGAATTGGAATATTCTGTGAATGAGGCTGGTACCTGAGTACATGTGAAAGACCAGGAAACCCGGTTCTTTGACACAAGACATCTAGGTGGAAATGTGAATCAATAATTTCTAAAGATGAAATATCTGGATGAGTTTGGGCTTGGGGATTCAGAATTTTTCTCTCCAGAGACTTAAGGTGAAGCTGCTCATCTTCAGGTAGAGCCAGGAGAAGAAGGATCAAGGTTCTCCAGTGCAGAAGAGAGCTTACACGGTTTGGAGGACAGATGGAACGTTGATTGATGCATTCGTCAGTATTCACATTGTTGAGGTGCTGGTCAAAAAAATCTAAAAGCTGTTCTTCTTCGCTCTGTATTGTAGCTCCTGTCGTGGCATATATCCTCTCATTTTGTACATGTTGTAATAAATCCTGCAAGGACGATTTTACAAACAACTCGCATATGGTTTGTAGAAACCCCAAACAAAGCTCAACCCAAGCCATACTCTTCTTCATGCTTGTGAATTGAGCTTCTTCAGTATTCATTTCATGGACACTGATGAGGTGTTGCTGAATAGTTGTGATCTTACAATATTGTTTACAACATAACCAACAAGCAGTGTGTGCACCTATATACCATGGCAGGTGATGTTGAAGAACGTGACGTTTCAGGTGGGTAAATTTATACTCACAAACTGGACAATGCAAACCTTTCTTTGAATTTATTGATCCAGTTGATGTGATTATTGTTCGCTTTGGTGGATCACTTCTTTTGGAGGACATGTCTTCATACATGTTCTCATCATAATCAGGCACAAAATATTGTTCTTCATCATCCATTTTGACTTTGTTATTGGTACTCCTATAAAGATAGTAAGGAGGGTTCTTTTACCCTATGTTAACAAAATACACCAGTACAAAATTCGAACTCGATGTATTTTGGGGTATACTCCTTCAATGCAGGTAGTAATTTTTACTTAATGAACACATCAACATTATCAACTTGCAATAAATATAATCATACCATTTTATCATTCACTGGTTTCCTACTCATTACTTGGCAACCGTAACAATAATACACAAGACTGATTGTCTGATTGCAATACCAGATGATCCGGTGCTACATCAGATATATCTATTTGCAAGTAGACAATAAGATGTCAGTAAACTGCAGTCCTCATCCTTCTTGTTGTTTAAATGGGCCTTCAACTCTTGTGCCGCGCTTGTTTGTTTACAGAATGCGGCAAAATTTTGAAATTTATTTCCAAGTTTGCAGAGGTACTGTTTGTTGTCAACAATCTGCCGAATTTTGTAAACAGAAAGTAACCAGTTGCAATAAAAAGTGAATTTAGTCAAAGTACATTGATTAAATGAAACTTTATTATGTTTGACAGATGCAGTGAAAAAAAACAGCGTAAAAACTAGTACTTAACATTCATCAGCATTAGTTTGTACCACAAGAAATAAAAAAGCAAAGAACATGCCAGTTTCATCTCATTGTGATGGATATGTTTAGATTATGAAAAATCTGTGAAAACCTACAATTAAAACTTTTTAGTCCTACCATGAATTGCATGCAAATAGCATGTCATATGTTATGAGGACTTATGACCATAATTCTTGCAGCCCAATTAAGCATAAAATCTCCCTTCTCCATTATTCTTATTCAAGCCCCTATGATTATTTAATTTTGCAATATCACCCAGTTCAATAAAGAAATTGGATGAAAGAAACCTGTGTTACCCAAAAATGCACTGTGCATGCACACTAGCACAACCCTTCACCATGACAATGATTTCATAACATGACAACCCAATATTTATTTATTGGGGTTTAATGACACTTTTGACAGCCAGGGTCACCTTGTGTAAGACAGTTTTGTGGGTGCAGGAAGCCAGAGTACCTGCAGATAACTACAACGCAATGGCAAGCAACCACTGGACTTCCCAACATTATAAGTTATTCTGTTTGTTGACGGGACACGGTCTCACATTCCCTGCATGAAATTTACATTCAACCCAGGCATCAGTTGAAGTTGAATATATGTTTCATGCAGGGAACGTGAGACCATGTCCCCTGTCAACAAACAAAATAACGTATATGTCCCGTTCTTACACATGTGAGTCATTTTAAAATTTGTTGTACAGCGAATATTAGAACGCTGACGCTGTTTCGGTAAGGTGTTAACTTTTGTCATTACAGACTGGAGTGATTGCCCTTTATTCAATGTTTATGTATGCAATCAACAGGGTGAGATACTCTTGATTCATTTCAGTTTATGTTACAGTAAATTAATGAAAAGATAACTTATAATCTAATCGGTTTCATAAATAATTACCCATGTTTACATAACTAATCTTTTTGTATGTAATAACGATACTTTTGTGTGTATTTTACTTTAGTTAAATGTATTTGTCTCAGTTGATTTCAAGTGAAAAAAGACTTTGCGATGAACCGTTTGTCATGGCAATGAGACACTTTCCTTGACGGTGAACATAAGAATCACTGAGAGTAAACATATACTTGTGCCCGGTGACATGAAATAAAATAACAAGGCATTGACCAATCACTGCAAGGTATTGTGGTTTGTATCGGGACATACTAACTTCACACAAGCAAGGTTTTGCATTGATTGAAGACAAGTGCACCATCAACGTGAATTATGCCTTACTTAGTACACAATGCAAATGTGCCCACACACGGGCAATAGGAGTGAAGTGTCTTTTCCAAGAACACAACTTGCCACAGTTTGGATTCACACCGAGAATCTCTCGGCTTGCAGTGTGTCCCTCTACCGACTGAGCCCTCCCCCCCCCCCCACAATAATGCTTTGTGATTTAACATCACTTACAGTGTCATCCACTAGAGTTATCCAAAAAGGGACCAAAAAGTTGCAAGTTGTACTATTATCAGGCACTATGTCAGATTTGTCTGGGTCCTGAAAATTTGTCAACATATCAGGTTTGTCGGATCCAGAAGATCCGGTGCTTTGACAGGGCTTTTTTGGCTCCAGAAGATCCGGAACCAGTTGAATTTGTCTGGCATCAGAGGTTCCGATACCTTGTCAGAATTGTCTTGCCGGTGTCAAGTCAGATATGTCTGGTTTCAGAAAATCTAGTGCCTTGTTGAAAATTTTTTCATGATAGTATGACCAACCCCCATTGATATTTTTTAAACAGATAGAAATGCAGTAATATACTCATGCCCTTGTTTATGTGTGTGTAAGAACAGGGCCTCACACCAAGTCCAAAGATCCTCATTTGTGAGGAGAAATATCTCCAGTGAGTCTTGGTTAAATATTTCACCCTGTTTCAACCCACAACTCTAGATAACAAGGGGACTATTTCACGAGAAGGGTCTATATCCGCTGTTTGGCTGTGCTTCAAACAGTTTTAGGTCTAAAACAAACAGGGTACATGACAAAATGACATGTCTTTGTTTAGGAGGTTTTTAGTGTGACTGAAACCCTCAATTGTCTCATTTCACACTCATCACCATACACATGTGTCAGATCACATATGTGTGTTGTGTGTATGTATTTAATGGTGTGTATATTTATCCATATGCACACACAAAAATTAATGCATATGAAGATTTTTTTCACCACTTATAAACCTTGTACCTTATTTAGAGTCTAGTTTACCATACAACCCTGTTTCTTTTAGGCTTAAAATAAAAAAATTAAAATGTGTGTCTTTCAGTTCTTATTGTAGGTAAATGAGTGGGGTAATGTGTGTAGGTATTTCTTTGAAGGCATGTGCGTGTGCATTTGGTTAGTTGCTTGGCTGCTTGAAATGCACACATGCATATTTAATTATTCCTCTGTCAATTGTAGATAATTCCAGTCATGTCCAATGGGTGCTCTGTTCAGTATTGATTGAAATTTTTGTTTAGTTTCATCTGTCATAGTCTTGATCCTTTCTGTTTCAGATGTCCTAGCAAAAGAGGTGGGTATTTTTACCACATGACAGAGACGGTCTTCCTTTACTAAAACATCAGGATGGCATGCAAAATCTGGATCTGTCATTTCATCACCAGCCGTTTTTCCTCGGGACAGAGCAACAAATAATGCTCCTGGATTTCTTGATTCATAACTTGTTGATCCTGGATTGATTATTATATATCTGTTGGCTTCACCATCACCAAAAGCATGCCCTGACATCGATGGATTGTTGTCCTCCATGCCAGACGCAGTGGAATTTGTTTCCTTTTACAGGAATAGCAGTGGCAGTCAATTTTTCGTTCCACAGGTTCTATTGGTACAATTTGGGGATTATCTTCCACAAAAGGTGGGCCTGTGTACCTGAGAAATTCTACCATAACCACATCAGGTAAAGCCATAGAAGGTGTCTTTCCATCCATGAAAAGAATGTCTTTCACAGTGCCCACAGACCTATTAAAAAGACCATATTCTACATTTAGATTTATAGTTAGCATGACTTTGGCTTCTTTGCATAGATATAATTGTACCTCCAGGCCACAAGCTTTATCACTGGGTACATTTCTGTGTATACCTTGTGATACTGCCTTTATCAAGGCAATTGGGTGGAGTTTATTGGTTTCCAATAATTGTTTTTTGTTGTGTTTCCATTCTTCAGCATGACTTGGAAACACAAACAATCCTTTTTCTATCATTCATTGAAGCCGGCCACTCCCATGAGAATTTGCCAAGTCATTCCACTGAAATTTTTGTAACCATTCAGCAATTGTTGGGGTTACTTTATATGTCCGTAGAGCATTTAAAGTTTTCTTCAATTGGTCTTGGTCACTGTTTTGGCGAATAGCCGTTTTCAGAGTCACAGCATGATTCAATTCTTTCCAGACTAAGGCACCATGTATTGCAGCTGGAACAGTGCTTTTAGAGTTATATACAGGTGAATCACAAACAGGTGGCAGCTGGACATCATCCCCTAAAAATACAACAATTGGTAATCCACCCCATGACTTGTTGATTTGAATCATTGTTCATGCCACAGGAACATAAATACTCCATCCACCCAAGTGTTTTACAGCCAATTAAAGAGCGCTCATCAACAAGAATTGCCTTTAAACCTTCACAGTTTTTTTTGAAGTGATGCTCCAGTACAGCCTTCGGGGGCAGACATTTCTCCTGCTGCTTTGCTGTCGGTTGGTATTTTGAAAAAAATATGTGCAGTCACACCTGATATAAGATTTGCACTGCTTCCAGTAGGACAGAGGACTTGAACCGTTTTGTTGCTTTTAAATAGAAAGCATATTGATTGTACAAGGCATTTTATTAGGTATGATTTTCCACTTCCAGCAGTACCAGCAACAATCAGCCTTAAATGTGAATGGAATGTTGATGGGTTTGCTTTGAATTCAAGGAGAGTTTGCATAACTAGATTAAATGCAAATGTCTGTTCAGAATTCATAGATGTTATTGAAACATTGGGTATCATGAGTGGTTTTTCTGTGTTTTCGACCTGATATTTCTCGTTCAAGTTCTGAAGCCAGCCAATACCAAACCCTGACGTATATTCATGAGTTGGAACACTCCAATTATGACTAGCTCCTCCATCTTCATATACAAATTCATCATCAACTTGCTGCTCATACTCCTTATTTGGGCGTATTAAACCCATCCAGTCGGGCTCGTCAGTTGCATCATCGTCATCATTATTGTGGCTAACTGGAACATCAGTTGCAGCCTCTAAATCAGTCGTAATTTTTCTCCTTGCCCGCTCAATGTCTGCCCGCAAAAAATTGGACAATTTCCCATGTTTAAAAGCTCCTAAATCTTATCAAACCATGTTGTTTCTTCATCTTTGATGTCCTGAATTTTTCTCCAGTTTGGCCAATGAAGGAGAACCATGGTCCTGCAGTAATCCTCTGTTAATGGCCAGGTGGCTTTTATACTACTGCCACCTATAACAGGAACCTTACCACTTCTACATACGAAGTTGTACCATGATGACTCATCTGTGTCACTTCTAGCAAGGTACTTGTCCAGTGGTGTTGACTTTGTTACTGTACTGCCTGTTCTTTCTAGCAATCTGGAGCCAGTCATGCTAATAGATTGAAACTGATGACTAGATCTGTACAGCGGGAGGCTGGAAAGTTCATATGATGCTTCCACAGCTGAAATATCTCGTTTAACTGTGTGCATTAGCAGCTTTGTGCATACCGATTTGGCATTTGTGTTGTCACTTTCTGAATTAATAATATCATTGAACAAATCTGCTACTGCACCAGTTGGCTCATTACCTTTACATGCATAGCCACATACATACTTTTCTGTTGCAATGCTTTCATCAACAGATGGATTTTGTGGATCACTGTAGGATAAGATAATTGACATATCCCCATTGGCACGCTAGCCTTGCGTATGGTATCGAGAATGTGGCACCATCATGGGATGATCACGCTCCATCTCAAGTCGCAGGCATTGGTTTCTGTCCCGAATAATTTGGGCCTGTAATAAAATTGCTTTACCTGGAGCAATTTCACTCCCAAAATCCATTCTACATTTCCTGGTCTTATCAGTCACTTTTTGTTGCCTCAAACAATAATCTGAACACCGATGTATGTTGACCCGGTTCGTGAGTGGTAGATGATCTTCCAACAATGATTCCTGACTGTCACTTACATCCATTATAAGTTTTATTAATGGATTTTTCTCTTCTGGTGGTTGTGGTGCTGTACCTTCAGGTGGTGGCAAGAGATCTTTCCGTGGAAGACCATTTTCATCTTTCCCTCCAGGATGTGAAGCTGTCATTCCAAACACTGTCTTTGCCCATTTGGAATTTTTTTCAACACAGGAATCAGCAGTTAGGCCCATCTCTAATGCTTCATGCATAATGTTATGGGGTTCTCTATCTGAGCGCCAGCAAAGCCCATGCCAGTGTATCCTATCTCTTGATTTTGCAAACTCCTGTCGATACCAGAATGTATTAACACCAAATGCAGGACCCATCAGATCTTGAAAATATGCTTGTGTCCGAAGGTCAAAATAGTGACCCACTAAATGTGTATTTTTCTGCAAAGCTGAGTAAATCTCATTTTTGTTTTCAAGGTTCAAATTTTTTCCAGTTGTTTCCTTTATGTACAATTGAAGCAACCGTCGAAGTGATTTGAAATGATATTCAGCACAACTTCCCGTTGTGAAAAATGATGGCAGACCATGACCATTATTTATCTCATATTGAATTAGTGCCCTAAGCTCCTTAGATCTTTGCGTCCAATACTGGGAGGTTCCTCGAAGAGAAGCTCCAAAGTAAAGATTTTTTTGTGGTATTGTTGTGTCACTATTTTTGATCATTTCTTTCAAATCGGCAACAGTTAGAATGTTCTCTCCTAGTTGTTGACGTACAATATAATTGCATGTTTCCAGGGTTCTTTTTCTAATCAGAACATTGTGCACTATGAATTTAAAATATTCATTGCTTGCAAAGCGGCCATCCTTATACCATAATAGATGCTCTGCCCAATCAGCCATTGACAAGCACGTCCTTCTGCGATTGGTACAAAAATCACCGATGCCATATGGGAACAAACATGGAAATGCCATGGTGAAAAAGTATTGGGTACAAAATTCTGATGATGGAGTACTTGAACGAGAACATGGAATACTTATTATACCTTTATTTTCTGTTACTGGTCCATGTTGTGACCCAATGACATCCTGTACTACATTTTCCACTCTTTTTCTTATATCTACAGTTGGATCAGGCAACAAGACCCCTGAATTAGAAAAGTCGTCTACAGGTTCCGCAAGAGTATTCTGTTGAGGGGCTGGACCTTCATCATTCTTATGTTTGCTGTTGGAGTGGTACTGTATGGTGTGAATACCTGGAAGCTCACCATTAACTGGCAAGTGCCTCAATCTGTCTTCAGAAATAGTGATATTCCTGTAAGCTGGATTGTTGTTTTTTGACCATATGAGTGCCGCCTCAACAACATATCTGTGAACAGCAAATTTTTTATGTGTATTATTCCGCCCTTGCTTGCATATACGGATGATGTCAATTTCCTCTGGCAGTTTGGGAAAAATCTGAGCTGGCTCGTTTATTTCTTGAGGGAATGTCACACAGTGACCATTTGCTGCGATGCCACCATGATGAAGCATATGTACATTTATACATGGCGAAAGTCGGCTGATGAACTGTTGTTCTACAATGGTTAAATTTTGAAGCTGTGGTGGAACATATCCAGGATCCATCATATTTTCTGAAGAAAACATTTTGATATCCATTTTATCGGCATTACATCGATGACAGATATTTTCTGTGGCCATTTTCATTTCTAACCTTCGTTCTTGACAAATTTCACATAACATGAAGGAGTATGACATTTGCTTAAGCTCAAAAGCTCTAATTGAATCCATGACGAGGTTGAAATGTTGGTCTTCAGTTTGAATAGGTGGGTCTGGGATATTTTCTTCAGTGATGTTTTTTGAGATAAATTTATCTTTGGGGCGCTTTAATTTTGTGACATTCCTCTTTCTGCAGAGAACATTTTCATGTGGTGTTTCTCCTTCTCGGGGAGGCTCATACATTTGAGCGGCACCATATTTTCTAAATTGAACAAACATGGGATCTTGGCTGCTGCTGCTACTATTGTTTTTGTTGTTGTTTGTCAGTGGTTCAGTGTGATTGTCTTCTGTTTGAATGAATGTCTTTGGCATAGGGTGAATATGGTTGTTGTTGTTCAAGGTGTTGTTATTTGTCACTGGTTTGCTGCGATTAATTTTTGTGCTTTCATTTTTGTTCTTCATCGTTGGTTTCAGACAGTTTTGATTTGATGTCCTCGTTCTCAGCATTTTTTCAAGAGTTGTTATTTGGTTTGTTAGTGTCTGTTGGTGTGAAAGTGGTTGGACACACAGTAAATTGAAGTGGCCATTGTGGAGTAATAATTTAATGGATTGATGTGGAGGAGAATTTTGTGCTGTGAATTTTTCTAATCTGAAATTAGTAGTATTATTCGGTGTGTTTTGTAACCACACTTCAAAATTAAAGTTTAACAGAGAGGTTGCAGCAGTAATTTCACAGCCTGTAGCACTTCTTTTATTCAGAACCATTTGTCGCCAGTCGGCAGTCTGTGAAATCGGTGTAAAGTCATGATAGAGGTCAACAGTATCTTTCCACAGATCCCAGTTGGTATGGATAAACCTACAGATAAACTGCCTGTACATAATGATTTCTCCATGAATTGCAAGGCTAAGGCAGTGAAAAAAACAATTTCCATCTCCCGGCACATCAAAAGCTTTATAATCCTGATTTTGTATTCTTATAGTGGACATTGGTCCATTGTAATTTCTCAAATCTGCTAGGCCTTTTTGTGCCTCAACTGAACATTGTTATCTATCTCTTTTTTTTTTGTTTTGCCCATTTGTTTTGACTGTTTGTTTTTTCTTACTATTATTTTCTGTTGACTCAGATTGAGTTTCATCAAATTTCCTCTTTTTGTGTTTATTTTCTACCTTTTGATGTTCTTTGTGAATTTCATGCTTTTTAGAATGTTGCTGGTCAGCATTCATTTGCTCAAGCTTATCAACCCCATTTTTATCTTTTGGGTTCCTATCTTGAGTGTTTATCTTGGCATAGTTATGGTCAGAATGGTTGTCAGGTTTATCACAGTTTTTTTGCAAATGAGTGAGCAAAATGTGCTTTGTCATATTTCTTTTCACTACTTGTAATTAGAGAAAAACTGCATTGTTCAGCATTTTGGTTTGTTGTGCTTGTGGCATTATTTTGTGAAATTATTTTGGAGTAACTGTGGTCAATATGGTGAATTTTGTTATTTGGGCCAATATTTTGTGAATGTTTTTTGGTATAAATGTGATCAGTATGTTGAAAATTCATATTTTTAGCCATTTGAAACTGGACTCTTTCCAACAATCAGTCAATGAGTCATGGATTCACATAAAATATTTGGGTGAAATTCAGTCAAATGATAACAGTAGAAGTCATTTAAAAATTTCAGTTTAAAAGTGTATGAGTCTGATCATTTACTTGAAAAACATTTTTCCCCATTGTTTAATGTTTTAAAGTGACATGGATATAACTAAAAGTCAGAAACTCAGACACAAAAATATTACTCTGATGCTGATGATTGGGAAGAACTGCAATCAAGGCAACAAGCTGAAGTAATCATAAATCCCCAGGCCTTCCACAACTTAGTCATGAAAAAAGGTGCAATGAATTAAAAAAAAAATTAATATATATTTGTGCCTAATATATAAGTAATATCATGTCCTGCGTGGGATAAGTTTGCATTAAAAAACTCATAATGAGACTGAAAACTGCCTTGCACAGCATACAGTAGCTTTAGGCTAGCCAAGTTCAGGATAAAATAAAAAAAGAAAGATGTGCAGCTAAACCACCTAAAAAAAATTTGAAAATAACAATGATTTTACAATTTGGAATTTTTAACAAGTTACCAAGGATGTTCTGGATAAATTCGCCGTTAAGCAGTTGTTTTCAACAGTACAATCAAACACATTCGCTTTTCATTGCAAAAGCAATAGCAGACGACAAATGCAGCGCTGCGTGCGTTTCGTTTTTAATTTCGATTTTTGACGTAACCTACCAGGTGGCGCTATTGTAGCACGTTCACTTATTCTCTTTTTTCATAAATCCATTTCGATTTCTACCAATGAAAACAGCATAATTTGATCAACTTCGACTCCCATTTTGCGCCCATGGTGTTTACTTCCGGACACAGATTTTTGGATTGCATGGATATATATTTTTCTGAAATATTCTAAATTTCGATCTTATAGTTTCACACATACACACACGTTACCATTATGCTCTCTTCGTTCGCGGCCTTCGGCCGCTCACTACGTTCGCTATTACTGTGGGGTCACGTCACAAGATGGCCGCTTACGCGAGCTACCATTACAACATGGCGCTACTGGGTCACTTGACATGACGTCATTCCCCTTCACCCATTCCCTCACTCTGATGGGGCTCGAACTATACTATTGATAAGTATGCGAATTGCTGTCGCTCCGGTGTAGCGACCACACCAAAGTGTGTCAAATTACACACAATAGGCCTGTTTTGAGATCTGGGAGACTTTAAAATGGCTCAAGACACTTCTCGGGACATGCGTCTACCAACCTTTCAGTCTTGTGCCATTCAGGCCTTTTATCTAACAAGCATATACATTTTGGCTTGAAAATCACGAGAAATCATACGTATCACATGATGTGTTCCGATTCCGTATCATATAGACGATTCATTCAGATTCCGTATCATATAGATGACTCGTTTCCGGGAATGCAACGGGCTATCATAACAGGTGCATGAATACTTTCTATGTGCGTTTCATTGATCGACTCAGCTGATCGCTTTCAAAATAAAAACAGAATTCCTTACAATTTGCGATAGAACTATTAATAGCCAGTCCCCCCCCCCCACACACACACAATAAATAGAAACTGCACAGTAAAATATCACACACTTGTAAATTCAAGCTTATCATCATAGGTATTGACATTGAGAGTGAATAATTTTACAACGCAACATTGAAAATTTGCGGTGACCGCGTTACTCGTTGTTTGTTAAAGTGCACAACAATATTGTTTCATAAAAAAATGTTTTTTTTTTACTTTTTTTCGCCCATCATTATGACCCAAAACTGTATTAATAAGTTGAGATTTAAGATGTGTACGTGACGGAATTGTTATATAATGAATTATCATGATAATGTGCATGCCCTGTGATTTGCATCAGATTCTCGGTGGTGTCCAGAATGGGATCACAACTCGCCGGCAAAGCCGGCTCGTTGAGATCCAATTCTGGACACCACCGAGAATCTGATGCATATACATTATTATGACCATGTGCATGTCCTGTAATTTGTATCAGATTCGAGGTCGTGTTTACAATCAGATCACAACGAGCCTGTCAGGGCGAGTTGTTATCCGATTGTAAACACGACCGAGAATCTGATACGAATTACAGGACATGCATTTGGTCGTGATGATACATTTATCTAACAATACCGTTACATAAAGCCTGTTTTTCAGTTTAAATTGGGTTGGAATTGGTCAAAATTTTGAATTTCATATTTTAATGCATGATAACAATGCATATAATGTTATTATTTGTCATAGCACGGTTTTTACCGGAAGTTGAATCTATGTTATATGGAATCAGAATGAGTCGTCTATATGATACGGATTCGGAACACATTATGTGATACGAATTGTTCCTCGTGGTTTTGAGGCCAAAATCTATATGATTGTTAGATAAAAGTCACAGGACATGCACATTATCACGGTAAATCTGTATGTACCATTATTATTGGTTATCACTATTCTGTCCCGTGTCTCTATCATTACTAACTTCTGGTACTGTTACGGCTCTTAGTACAAGTCCCCAGTTCACTTCATTATCAGTCCACTGCTGCTTGCTCGAACAATAAACCACTTATAAAATCTATTTAATTTTTTTTTCAGCAAGGAGTCCTAGAGTAGTATGTGGAGTAACTCATTCGAGAAATTGCTCTATAGCCCATGTGCTTGATGAGGTTCGAGTCGCAAGAGCATTTGCTCATCTAGCAACTGATTGATAGATCATTTCCTCGATTGGATTCGAGCAATGTCTTTTCAGTAACTACTCGACGGCTTATTAGAGGAATTTTGAGTAGGTATGAAAAAGTTGTTTGAGCAAGCAGTGGCGGAATGATTATGATGTGAACTGTGACTAAGTACGGAATTAATGTACTAAGACCCGTACTCCGTAGTAGTATACGTACCACAAGTTGGTAATGGGACAGAGTGGTAGCCAATACTAATGGTATAGGGTCTGAATGCTACAATACTGCAAGGTTGGTAGAACACCATACTATACTAAACGTGAATACATTAAGACAAGTTGGAAGCCGATGGTAAGAATATCAGGAGCTGTATAGGAGTCAGGAGCCACATGGTAGCAAAAGGCTGTACAGGAGCCAGCAAGAATCCGAACTAGTGTAAATTGTCGGGTCTATTTGGGTAATTACATTCACTCTTATACAATCGAACGCGCCTTGTAGCACTATGTGATATTCTTGAAATCCCAAAATGGGGAAATCCACGTCCTTTGCAGTAGTTTTGGATAGTTTTTGACAATTCGGGAAAAATCTCGGAGTCACTTCCGAGGGCTCCCACCGTGGTCCCCCAAATCAGGGAAGGCTGGTCCCTGACATACTACTCATATGCAATCAAATTATATATGATTATAGTAAATTAAGTTATACTGCTATGGAAGGTGCTAATAATTGTATTCAAAATGGGAAAGTCAACAAACAGTCAAAATAATATTTATTTTACTTTATACAGAGCACAGAAAGAGAAACAGTAATATAAGGAGGAACGACGAATTGCCTCATCATTTTATGGACTGGGGTAAGTAAGGCAGTCAACATGGCGTTTTCAGCACCAATGAGAACAAACAAAAACCCGTCCAGTGTCACCATTTCATGAATTTTGAACACCTCACTCCTCGCCGGTAGATAGAACAATTTACTCACTGTTTTGTAGGTCAGCATTTATTTTGGTTTTACATTTTGCATAATGCAATGCAAAGCTTGTACTTGTGTGTTATTTTGAAACTCCTAACACCATCATAAAAGGTCATGGAAAAATAAAGAATAGAATAAAATAGAATAGAAGTGTTGTAACAACAAAATGCTAGTTCCGAAATCTTTTAACCCTTTACCAAACGCAGACAATATCAAAATTTATTATTTTAAATAAACATTTTTTAAATTTTTCAGAAAATTTCAACATAACCATATCATGTGATCCCTCATTGGAACGAGGGGTCACATGATACGGTTTTGTTGACATATTTTGAAAAATTTAATTTTTTCAACTGCTCAGTTTGCATATTACGCGGGCGGATGCGGGCGATTCATTAGGTAAAGGGTTAAATGTCACAGAGAGAATTATTATAGGGTGAACGCTCTTCCAAAAAACAACTTTATTTTGACCGTTTACTTGCTCGTTCCAGTGAAGGTTCACATGATATGGTTTGGAATTGCTGAAGTTTTAGGAAAAATATTTTTTTCCTACAGACCTCTTCAAGTTTTGGGCGAAATATGGATTTGTTAAATTTTTTGAAAGTATGAATAAAATATAATTAAATTTTAATATCGTCAGGGAATGTTTAAGAAGTAATTCGAATCCTTATGGGATGCGTTGTTTCTTTCCCGACCTATTTACATTTAAAACTAGAAGTCCTGCCATGAAATGTGCACAAATAGCACGTCGATCTGCGCGTTAATCTACGCGTTAAGACCATAGTAAGGCTATCAAATTGTGTGCATATGGCCTGTGCACAAGCAACGTTTCAGCCAATGGACCTCCGGGTATCCCGGAGGTCCATTGGCCGAAACATTGCTTGTGTTTGCTATGAGTAACCAGGAGAACCTGCCGTGCTTTGGATGCCATTCAATATGGCAATAGCGCGCAATTCCTATGCGCAATTAAGCCTAGATAAGCGCACAGTTCGTGACAGGACTTTTAGTTTTAACTGTAGTATCTATTATCGGGTCTCGGGTCATGGGACGAATAAAATCTTCAACCCTTTCACTCCAAACCTTACTGTAAAATTTGCAAGTCGTCTTGCAAATTGAGACTGATCTAACTTACAGAACTCGTTTCGTAAAATCGCCCTTAGAACGAGGACGAACTGGAGATTCGTTATATGCAACTGATTGAAACATTTTCAAATTCTAAGGAGGTGTTTGAGAAAATGAACTTTGGGAGAGTAATCCACTCCACTACAACCCCAGTAAATGCTCCACTGGGGACGTTTTCGTCAGGACTGGAGTCTCCTATTGCGACTGAATATGCGCGTACGTATTTACATTTTTATGAGATTAGGTTAAATACTTGGACTTTCGTGACACATGTGGTCGGACATATACTGAGTCAAAAAAGAAAGTATAATAGAAACAAATGTGAAAAATAGCATAAAGGATGAAATATAATAGTTCTTATGTTGCATGTTTGTGGACAAGAAGTCGAGGAAAGTGTTTAATGCATATTGTTGTTGTCCACCCCACCGTATACAATTTTGCTACGGATTTCAAAATATCACGTGCTATCAGAGAATGTCAAATTGAATGGGCGGACGATGTTCTTTGTGTTATGTTGTGCCAGAGAGCCTGGGTTATTGAGAAAACACGCTAGTTTTTGTCTTTCGACATTTAAAAAAAATGTCACGGTTAACCGAAAATCAGAGGTTGCGTGCCATTGGTATGCATGAGGCTGGAATACCTCCAGATGAGCTCGGACTCACTGTGTCCACCAGTTGCCGTCTCATTGGAAGCTATAGAACCACTGGATCTACTTCTGGCCGACCGCATTCAGGTCGACCAAGAGTTACGAACCCTGCATAAGACCGACACATCAGGACGTCTTACAAGCGGGATCGCCTCCTTCCGGCGACGAGGACTGCAGCAATTACTCCTATAAGAACTAACAGCAGAATCAGTGCACAAACTATCCGCAACAGACTCGCTGAACACGGCATCCTAAGTAGGCGTCCATACCACGGAACCTATCCTTACCAGCGTCATCGTATCGTCAGAATGGAATGGGTACGTCAGCGTGTTCGCTGGACTCAGCAGCGTTGGAGCACACTTATTTGTAGTGATCAATCACAGTTTTCTGATGCTTGCGTGCGGGAATGCGACCTTTTCGGCGGGGGTAATGTAATAGTTTGGACAGGAATTTCCTTAATCCAGCGAGCGCAGATGATCTTCCTCGATGGTAATCTGAATGGACAGCGATATAGGGGGGGGGGGGGGGGGGATTCTTAACGCTGTTGTTGTCCCGGTGTTCAACGCTAACGTCGGATTTCAGTTATTCCATCAAGACAATGTCCGATGTCACGTGGACCGTATTTGTCGTGACTTTCCTAAGGAGCAGAACATCGAACTTCTTCCCTGGTCCCCGCTTTCGCCGGATTTGTCGCCAATCGGGCATCTTTGGGATCAACTGAATCGTCGGGTACGACTTCATGATCTTCAGACGTCAGGCGATTTATGTAATATTCTAAGGCAGGAGTGGAGCGCAATACCACAGGGTGACATCCAGAGACTTATTAGGTCCATGATTAGTCGATATTTTGCCATCCAACAGGCAAAACGGTGGACATACACGCTATTGACTGCATGTGTGGACTTTTCATTTCACCCATGTCTGAACTGCGACGTCCTTACGTGACGCTGGCAACAGTAAGAACATGAAATTATACAAATTCTTACAGCTAGACTAGAAATATGAACTTACAATAATTTGTTTTT
Source organism: Pictodentalium vernedei (assembly GCA_031216915.1). Classification (NCBI taxonomy): domain Eukaryota; kingdom Metazoa; phylum Mollusca; class Scaphopoda; order Dentaliida; family Dentaliidae; genus Pictodentalium; species Pictodentalium vernedei. The sequence continues at coordinate 102,202,904 of CM062297.1, read as the reverse complement.
GGATTAAAGTCGATAATACTAAAAAAAAATTGCTTCTCAAAGTTCATTATACTTTCTTTCTTGGCTCAGTATATTTATTACACGCCTGTTCTATGAAGTCCCCATCTACAGAAACACTAAACTATGCGGAAAATGAAAATACGTTCCGCACATATGTGACGAACGTAAATCGTTTACGGATTATTTTTAAATATAAGCGAAATTTCATTGGAATTCTCAACAATTTTTATTTATTTATTTATTGTGATTTAGGTCGCATACTTATACACAATGGCTAATCGTGACCATGACAGTTTTACGGGCGGAGAAAGCCGGAGTACCCGGATAGAACCCACCGAGCATTTACGAGCAACTGCCAGCTTCTCAGCATTCTAACTCTGTGCAAGCTCCGTGCAAGCAGGGTTACAGAGGTTGAAGACATGTTCACGTCGACGCATGTTCACGTCGACGTGCAGTACGCCTTAGTACACGCCGTCAGCGTGCCCCCCCCCCCCCCCCCCCCCCCCATGTAGGCAGCTGGGATAAAGTGCCTTGTCCAAGGACACAACGCGGGTCGTCCCGTACGGGGGATCGAACTCGGGACCTCTAGCACAGAAGTCCAACAGTCTACCACTGAGCCACCGCGTGACAATTCTCTGCAAATCGCGCAACGTAATTATAGTTTGAAACTAAAACATAGTAACACGGGTTCCCTTCGCAAATTTGGTTGGCGATAAAATGCGTTCTTTTTGTTGATAGTAAGTTGTCAAATGAATTGCTAAGTGTCCTTCTAATAAATGCTTTCATATGCGTGAAGGCGTGTAATAAATACAGAACGAAACACGCGTATGAAAGGGTTTAATGGATACAGCACGAATCGAATTAGAATCGAATTTATTAGAATGGTTACTAGAGAAAAACATCGTGTTTTAGTCCGGAACATTACCATGTTGGCCTGTGCTGCCTATTCCATGTGCCGGCGACGGATATATCCGTCGCCGGCACATGAAATAGGAAGTACGAGCGACGGATAAATTTGTCGCCGACACTGAATGGTAAACTGCGTGAGCTAGAATCAATTTTTGAGATAATTTTTGCCTATTTTTAAAACTCTCTTTTCTCCCGCCAATATCCGGTGCATTCTGACAGTTTTGCCACACCTCCTCACTTTTCCACATCCAGTTGTTTGCATCCATCCGCCTCATCCCTTTACATGCTGTTATACTTTTGATGAATAATCAATTCCAATGAAGGAGTTATGATTTTGTGGCAAGAAGTGAACGAAATAATTGGGGGTGCCGCTTCAGCCACCCCGCCGTATTACATCAGTTTTATTTTAGGCATCTGATCGAGAAATAGATTGCCGTTGCGATGTCAGTATTGTTGCTAGTTTAGTTGGCGGTGGTTTATATTTGAAGAAGATCTGTGATAATAATAAGCATACATAGAAATGATAACCACCGAACATTCGGAAGCAGTTGTAAAACATTCCGATGGATCCTATATCCACACCTACTAATCGGTCTCACGCTGTGACGTGCAATTCGACGCTGTGATGTTCTGTTCGGGCGCTGTGATGTATTTTTTTGATGTGAAAAGTCACCGCTGCGGCTGATTTTATCAATTTTCATTCAAATGGAGAGGTAAGAAACACAGCTTTTTACTTTATCAGTTAGACTGATGTTTCCCAATCCCAACCATCTTACTTTCACGTAGCAGATATTATCTCTCTTCGATAATAGGGCTTACAAAATGCCTTGGTACAACTTCTGTGCATCACCACTCGACTCAAAATCACCTACCTAGGTGACGCCCCATTGTTCTGACGCCAGGAAATGGCCCTCGTAGCTTAAAAAATATCCCTTCGATTTAAAAAACTTACCCCAACAGATCCCGGATGCAGAATAACCACCCAGTTGTGAAAGTGGCAACGGCGCTTTGATGTTAATGGCAGCTGTGATGTTCATCATTTCGTAACCCAAATGAAAATTTGTAAGTAAAGGTTTTTTTTTAAACGTCATTATACGCTTACCTTCCGTTTCATTAGTTGGTTCGTTCGTCGGTATCATTATACGATTTTTGTTTAGTTTTTTAGCTGGTTCGTTCATCTGTATCATCTATGTTGTTTTGCAAGGGCGTAGAAACCCGAACGCAAAACGCAGTTGTGTACATACATGGACGCCACTTCGAAGGGGAGGGGGGGGGGGGGTGCACCGGAATTAATAAATTTTCAGTCGGTACAATTTGGGTGCCAAAGGACTCGCGTAGAT